>CM057455.1:931465000-934265000 GCA_016271365.2 Neoceratodus forsteri
ATCATCAGAAAAAATATGAAAAAATTAATTGACTCAGACAGACAGTAAAATATGAATGTCCAGGGATCAGGAAAAGTTAATGGTACCCAGGGCAACAAGGGACCAAACTTGAACATTATCTCTATCATGAAGTACGTCTATAAGTATGGTCCATGACGTTTTATGATATATATTACTCTGTTTCTTTAGAAGAGTCTTATATAGTTCTTTTGCTAGTAAGCTGAATGAAATTAAAGTTGAAGGGTGTTCTTTTGTATACCTTACTTTAGACAATAGTGTTGATTTAATGATATAGATATATAGATATAGATATAGATATAGATATAGATATATAGTTAAACCAGCCAGATCACTTTTGAATATCGCTAGCCATGTTTTTAGTTTCTTTATAGAGGACTCAAAAAATATACTGAAAACAAATACAAATTTCATAATAGAAATGATTGGAAGACTAAACATGAACACTTTTCCTTATAATATTGTTTGAAAAGTAGCAATAATTTCAGCTACACAAAGACATAAACTATCATCCCATTTAAATCTTCTTTGACTTATTAATACATGTATCAGTATACCTCAGTGGGCCAATATTTAAAATTAATAGCTTTATGCTCATGACCAGATGAAAGTGATCACTCTCAGGATGAGAGTCCATTGTAAAAAAAGTCACAATAGGAGAGTAAGTCAGGAGAAATTATAATATAATCTATAATGGAGGACAGATTAGCAGAAAAATAAGTAGCTCCATATCTGTTTTCCCCAGAATTTCTTCAATTTAAGGATATCAACCTTAAGTCATCCATAATATGTATCAGCATAGCACTATTTTTAATAATCTTTATAATAGATGTGGTTCTCAGTAGCTTAGTAATGTTGTCCAAAACATGTGAAAAATAAGACTCATCCATAATGTTGTCATAAAGGCAATCCTAGCATTTAGGTACCCTAGAATTCTCAATGAAGTGTCCGTATAATCAGTAATTACCTTTATGCACAGGTCCTTAAGATTTTCCCAAATAGAATAATCATATGCTTTTGAGGTTGAAGGAGGAATCTAAATCTTAACAATAATACAATATTTCTTTGATATGGAAAATAAAATAGCCTGATAGAAACTGGCAGAGGATAGTAAAGAAAGATCTTCTATATGACACTGTATTTTTTATAAACATAATTAACCCTTCCATCAGTCTGCTAAAACTGGCAGACGTCTTTGTAGGGACATTGAATTGCTGACAGCCATTAATCGTAACATTTCAATCTATACCATGCCAAGTTTCCTGTAAAAAATCAAAACCCAAGATATAGTTTATCCGCTAATTATCTATCAACATAGTGGCAATGCCAGCAATATTCCATGAAAGAAAGGTAAAATCCCAAAGTTTCTTATGTGAACTTAATATAGCAGTATTGGAAATATGTATTTTCCTAGGCAAGGCAATGCAGTTTTATTTGTTTGATGCCTTATCCAAAGGTTCAGAGTGCCTTACAATAGTAAAAACAGCATTAAAAAAAAATTCATAAATAACCATTATATATAAACTAACAGCTATTATAAACTATCAGTATGGGTAGGCCTGTGCAAACAAGTAAGACTTAAGTTGATTTCTGAAAGCTTCCACAGTACAGGCAGATCTTATCTCTGGCAGGGAATTCCAGAGAAATGGGGCTGCAACAACAAAGGCCCTGTCCACAGATTGTTTGAAACAAGATCAGGGGACATAACATAACCCCACATTGGTGGGTCAGAGGGTGGGTAGGTGGGTAGGACATCAGAAGATTTTGCAGGTAGCTTGGACCCAATCTGTGTAGGGCCTTGAATGTTGACATCCATATCTTGAAGTTGATAATGTCACTGCAAAGGCAGTCAGTGCAGACTGCGCAACACCAGTGTGATGTGGTCCCTCTGAGAAGATCCCGACACCAGCCAGGCCACAGCATTCTGGATGAACTGTAGGCGGTGCATCAAACCTCTAGATAACCCTAAGTAAATAGGGTACTGGGTCACTATAGCACAGACAAAACTGCATGTGAAGAACCACGCTGTCTTACATGCGAATGGAAGTACAGCGAAGGGTATTAGAGCGATATGAAAATATTGCTACCCCTGTCGCTGTGCAACAGTAGACGGAAGTGGGGAAAAGGGTTTTGAGCACTGCTGGTCAAGTGCTTGGTCAAGCCACTCCCATGGTGGAGTGGTCAAGGAACTTGACCCAGCAGTAGATGGGGGAAGACCAGGGTTTGAAACCCTCCTCGAGGGAAATTTTATTTTACTCCCATCTGTGTGGTCATGAGTAAGTGCCGCAATGTGAATTTAACTTGTCCCTCTGTTCACACCCCCTCAGAGTTGATTATAATTATTCTGGGTGTGTGTGGGGGGTAATGCACCCCACAAAAATAAAAGAATTCATCGAGTGTGTGGTGATTTTGTTTGGTCAGCATTGTGTACTGCCACTGTGATGCCGCATGCTATTGTCTGTGTGCGGTGTTTACTTGCATGGTTTCATCCATGATATTATGACCCCATGCCAGTAAGGAGCATTGCAATGAAACTGTCTGGAGGTGACAAAGATGTAGACTATTGACTCCTAGTCAGCTGGCACTAAATGAGGCTTGATCCAGGCATATTACGGAGATGGTAAAAAATATTCCTGACTACCGCTGACACGTGGGGCCAGATATTCAAAAGTTAGTGCCAGCACTAATGGGTTTGCACTCACACTATCTGGGTTTGTGCCCTTTTTTATGGTAGGGTCAATATTCAGAGGACCCTGTAGCACAGGCTAAACCTGCTAGCACACAGGTGCTAATATAATACTGTGCCTATGTAAATGAGGGGGTCCTCTCCTTCATATGGGCACACTGACAATTGCAAAGGTTTGTGACAGTGGTAATCAGCACCCAAAGTGGTGCTATTTATCACTGGGTGCTAAACCCACATGCCCACCACACTGATGGTTGGATGGCTGTACTATAGCTGCCTGCACCTGACCACCATCATGCCAGCGAGGATGCAGGCCCTGGTGTTCAGTGGCATCCCCCACCTCAATCGCCTGGCCCGTGATACTGTATATCTTCCTAACATCTAGTGGTACCCCAACCCCTGAACACCCATCCCGTTTCAGTAAAAATCTCCCTGGCATATAGTGGCCCCCCTCCTGATTACCCATCCTGTATATGATAACTACTTCCCTGGTGTCTAGTAGAGTGCCCCGATCACCCATGCCAAAGATTATAACATTATCCTTGGTGTCTACTGGCACCCTTGAGACCCTGTTCTGTATATAATGCAGTTATCCCTGGTGTTTAGGGGCACCCCCACCCTTCGATCACCCATCCCTTAAGATTATATAACTCCCTGGTGTCTAGTGGCACCCCCATGTTCCGATCATTCATTCCATAAATCTCGCACCTCTCACTGATGTCAAGTGGTACCCCTGGTCACCCCTGCCATAAATCTGTCACCACCTCCTTGTGTCTGGTGGCAGCCCAACCCCTGATCACCCCTGACATAAATCTGACATCTCTCCCTGGTGTTTAGTGGCAGAACCCATCCCTGAGTACCTGTTCCATAACTTTTCCTGGTGTCTAGGGGTACCACCACTCCCCAATTACCCATTCCATGAGATCATATAAATCTCTGGGTTCTAGTGGTACCCCTACCCCCAATCATACATTCTGTAACTCTGTCACCTCTCCCTGGTGCCTCATGGCACCCCCCCTCCTCTGATCACCCCTGCTGTCACTCTGACATCTCTCCCTGGGGTACAGCGGCATCCACCACCTGCTGGGCACCTGTCCCATATATTATGCAGTTATCCCTGGTGGCTAGAGGCACCACTCTGACCACCTATTCTGTAGTGTTGCACAACTCCTTGGTGTCTAGTTGTACCCCCATCACTGATCACCTGTTCTGTATATTTGACACATATCCCTGGTGTGCAGTGACACCCCCTCTCCTCAGTATCACATTGCAACAGCAATGGGAATGCAGCGAAGACCATCAAAGCAACATTTCTGACAATTCACTGTGATGGTCCAGTGGGTTCCCAACCCTGCTGCCTCTGTGGTGTTTGCCCCCTCCCCGAACCAACTCCAACTCAGAGTTGATTATTTTAAGTCCGGGTGTGTGGGGGCAGAGCCTCTCACATGGGGTGTGTGGAGGAAAAGCCCCAGACAGAAAACCCAGTTTACTCCAACAGCGGCACAACAACCAATTGGCAGTGTTGTGCCATCGCTGTACTGATGATCGTTGTGCTCCATCTCACTGTGACATGGTGGAATACCTCTCCTTGATCACTTATTCCTTGTAACCAATACTAGCCCTGGTGTCCAGTGGTCCCCCCCTCCCCTCAACCATAATGCCAGTCAGCAAATAGACCAGTGAACATTAGCAGTCAAAAGGCTCCCCAACCCCGCCTGCACCCTAAACATCACTCATCCCACACACACCCTCACTAGCATGTCCTGGGATGTGTGTCACATCTCATTATGATGGCCAGCGAACCCCTCCTTTAACTTCCTCAGCCGGCCACCATATGAGCTGCACTGAGAATGCATACTCCATGCCTTTGTTTCATCAGAACTAGTCTATATAAATGAATCATATATGAATCTTCCAGAAACACTGACCTGCAGGATACAGTGCAGTTGGTGCAGGATATTGCAGCTAGAGTCTATCAGGGGCTGCCCCTAGAGAACATAGTACACTAGTGCTGCAGCATCTGCATTTGTTGGCAGTCTAGGAGTGAGTGATTTTCAAATTGCTTAGCATTGACATTTAAAGGGAATATGGCTTTTATAATCTATGTTTCATTGATTTAGAATTTGACTCCATGGGGCTGACCAATTGCATTGCAGTACTGCAGAAAGTTAATTCAAAATGAAGCAGCATTCCCTGAATGTGCAGCATCAGGTCCGAAAGCCAGGGAAGTGCATCAGCTGCCAGCACCTACTCTTTGTAATTTGTGCCTCATCGATTTTAGAAATTCACTCCATGGAGCTGGCCAGTAGCATTGCAGTCTTGCAAATTGTTTATCCAAAGTGTAGCAGCCAAGCAGTGCAGATGCTGTAAAACTGGTGTAATATGTTCCCTAGGGACAGCACCTGGTAGCCACTAGCTGCAATATCCTGCACCAACTGCACTGCAACCTGTAAGTCAGTTTTTTGTGATGGTGTACATATGACAAGATTATATAGTTCTAGTCCTAATGAATGAAAGGCATGGAGTACATGCACTCACTGTAGCTCATATGACAGCAGACAAAGGAAGTGAAAGGAGGGCTATGACAGTCACCATACTGGGATGTGATGCACATCCTCAGACACATTGATATGGAGGGTGGGATAGGTGATGATCAGAGTGTAGATGGGGCAGGTGGGGGGCCATTGAACAACCGATGTTTACCAGTCTGTCTGTCGACTGGCATTCAAGGGGGTGGGGATGGGGGGTATCACTGGACACCAGAACTCTAGAGTATATGGAACAGGTGTTTAGGGGATGAGAGGGTGTCACTAGACAACTGGGATATGTGTCAAATGTACATGATGGGTGATAGGGTAGTGGGGGGTGCCACTAGACACCAGGGAATTTTGTGATACTATGGAACAGAGGTTCGAGGGTTGAGGGTGCTCTTAGACACCAGGGATAACTGTATAATGTATGGGGTGGGTGCCCACGGGGTGCAGGTGCCACTATACACCAGGGAGAGGTAGCAGCATTATGGAACAGGTAATCAGGGGGTGGGTGGTGACACTAGACACCAAGGAGTAATATAATGTCATGGGACAGTGATCGGGGGTGGGGGTGTCACCAGACACCAGTGAAATAATATATAAGATATTGGGATGGGTATTCGGGGGGGGGGGTGACAGGTACTGCTGGATTCCAGGGAGATATATTAAGTCACAGGGCAGGTGGTTGGGGGTGGTGGGTGGTGCTAGACACCAGGGAGATATATATGATCTCACAGAATAGGTGATTGGGGGTGGGTGTTGCCTCTAGACACCAGGCAGATGATATATAAGATTACAGGATGAGTGTCTGATGGGGGTGGGGTACCGCTGGATATCAGGAAGATATATAATCTCACAGGACGGGTGATGGGGGCTGGGGGGCCTCTGGACATCAGGGAAATATCTACATTCCTGGAACTTATGTTCTGTGTGGTGGAGGGTGCCACTAGACAAGAGGGATGACATAACAAATGCCCAAAGGATGGGTACTAAAGGGCCTCCATTCATCATTCAAATGAGCCTTGCATGCTCAATGGGCTCATTTGCATGGAGTGGCTGAATATACCGTCATGGCTCCCAGCACTATCCAGTCCCAGGGTGCAATTAACTGTGGGCTGGATACAGACCAGGTCTACATCAGGGTAATGCAGTTTGACTTAGCACTGCCCCAACATGTGCCAATATTCAGTGAGATAGCACCAGTCCTCTATCCAACTGAAAATAGCAGCCTTTGCATTGGGTGCAGGCACAAGGGTGGTGCAAACCTTTGTGCCATGCTTGTGCCCGTTTTTTAATATCTGGCCCTTGTTCTTCTGATGTCAGCTTGCAGTCCAGAACATCACCCAGATTCTTCACTGCATCCACAGCTCAAATTGACTAGCCATTCACTGATGGTAAAAGAAGGCCAGCACTTGTCATTGCTGACCTATGCTGAACTGGATCAATTATCATAACCTCTGACTTGCCTGGGTAAAGACACAACCAGTTGGAGGCCACTAGTCATCGATTTCTTGTAGACACCACTGAAGCAGTATTTGACCCATCAGGGGTGTAAGACTGACAGAGCTGAGTATCATCTGCATAGTAGTGGAAACCCTAATCCATACTGTCTAATGTCACCCAATGGCAATGATACACAGTGCCAAGATCAAGCCTTGTGGATCCCCACAGAAACTGCAGATGCTCTAGATATGTAATTACCTAGAGCTACAGTGGCGTGAAAAAGTATTTGCCCCCTTCCTGATTTTCTCTATTATTGCATATTTGTCACACTGGATGTTTTCAGGTCTTTAGACAAAATATAATATTAGATAAAGGGAACCTGAGTGGACAAATAACACTTTTTTTTCACTTATTTCATTTATTTAATGAAAAAAGTTAATCAACACCAACTGGCACTGTGTGAAAAGTAATTGCCCCCTAAGTTAAATCAACCCAATTAAAGGGATAATTAGAGTCAGCTGATTGAACACAGCCAGGCTTGATTACAGCCAGCCCTGCTCAATATAAACCTCACTTATTTTGGCCCTTACCATCAGAGTCACATTGCCAGCACAAAGATTCAACAAGCACATTATGCCATGATCAAAGGAAGTTCCTGAAAAGATCAGAAAAACATTTTGTTGCCCTCTATCAGTCTGGAAAGGGTTACAAAGCTATTTCTAAGGCTCTGGGACTCCATCGAACCACAGTGAGAGCCATAATCTCCAAATGGAGAACACTTGGAACAGTAGTGAACCATCCCAGGGCGGCCTGCCAAAATTACTCCAAGGGCGCAGTGTAAAATCATCCAAGAAGTCTCAAAGGATCCTAAAACAACATCCAAAGAACTGCAGGCTTCTTTGCCTCAGCTAAGGTCAGTGTTCATGACTCCACAATCAGAAGAGACTGGGCAAAAATGGGTTTGTGAGAGTAGCAAGGCGGAAACCACTGCTAACCAAGAAGAACATAAATGTCGCTCTCATTTGCCAAGAAGCACCTGGATGATCCACAAGCCTTTTGGGAAAATGTTCTATGGACAGATGAGTCCAAAGTGGAACTTTTGGACAACATGGATCCCATAATGTCTCACATAAAGCAAACACAGCATTCCACAGTAAGAACACCATACCAACAGTCAAACAGGTGGTGGGTGTGGTGTGGGATGCTTTGCTGCCTAAGGACCTGGATGACTTGCCATAATTAAAGGAACCATGAATTTGCTCTGTACCAGAAAATTCTTAAGGAGAATGTCCAGTCATCCTTCCATCAGCTGAAGCTGAAGCGTAGTTGGGTCATGCAGCAAGACAATGATCCAAAACACAAAAGCAAGTCCACATCAGAATGGTGAAAAAGAAGTAAAATTAAAGTTTTGGAGTGGCCTAGTCAAAGTCCAGACTTAAACCCAATAGAGATGCTGTGGCAGGACCTGAAACGAGCAGTTCATGCTCGAAAACCTACCAAATGTTACTGAATTAAAGCAGTTCTGCGAGGAAGAGTGGGTTAAAATTCCTCCACAGCGATGTGAAAGACTGATATTGAATTATAGGAAGTGTTTGGTTGCAGTCAATGCAGCTAAATGTGCCGTAACCAGTTATTAAGTGTAAGGGGGCAATTACTTTTTCACACAGTGCCAATTGGTGTTGGTTAACTTTTTTTCATTAAATAAGTGAAATAAAAAAAAAAACAACTGTTATTTGTTCACTCAGGTTCCCTTTATCTAATATTACATTTTGTCTAAAGACTGAAAACATCCAGTGTGACAAATATGCAATAATAGAGAAAATCAGGAAGGGGGCAAATACTTTTTCACACCACTGTACCTGCTGTGATCTCTCAGTAATGTAGAGGTCATACCAGCTCAAAGCTATACGCTATAATGTTTTGAAAATCCTTGGTAGATATTCAATCACCACTGCCTGCCAGCGGGGCATATATGTGGTTTTGTTCCATAATAGGCAGTAAGAGGGAATGCATAGTTCTAGCTCGAATACCATATTTTTCCACAAAGGTTTTTATCCTCCTTATGTAGGTCTGGCAACTTATTAGCCCTGTCATTTTTTCCAACAGTCATCCACTTACGTCCTCCAGGTCCAGAAGCAGATATCCAAATGGATTTCCCCCTATGGTACAGTGGGAGGGAGAGGACCATTCTCCTTCCCCAGCAGCCAATCCAGTGGCCTTGGGACTAGATAAATTGGGCAGACCATTGGGACACAGGCAGGGTGTCATGAAGCCCAGGCCTCCATGATTCCACTTTTTCCTTCCCTGGGCCCAAGGATGTGCAATGAGCACAATGTGTGTGCTCCACCACTGCAGATTCCCCTGCTGCTCGGTGTGAGGGATACCTTCCTACTGTGTACCTTGCTTGCCCTGCCACCAAGATGCCTCCAGGTGGCAATTAAGAGTTAGG
This sequence comes from Neoceratodus forsteri, assembly GCA_016271365.2. Classification (NCBI taxonomy): domain Eukaryota; kingdom Metazoa; phylum Chordata; order Ceratodontiformes; family Ceratodontidae; genus Neoceratodus; species Neoceratodus forsteri. The sequence continues at coordinate 931,474,128 of CM057455.1, forward strand.
CATGGTATCCCCCTCACCTAAGAAAGAATCTTACGGACACTAAATTCTCCCTTACCCGTCCATCATCCGAGCAACCTGTGTCCACTCCAGAACCCAGGTCACCAACATGGCAGGAGGTGAAGCACTCAGCACCCCAGCTCTCCATGCCACTGGGCTTGTAAGACCATTTTTAACAATTTTCCATTCATCATTTACAACTGGCCAAAAACTAGCAAGATTATTCAAATCAAGCATATTCATAATATTAATGCCTAAAGCACTGATCCTCAGATCGTGGCTCTAGAGCCTCAAGTGGCTCTTCATCTTGTCACCTGTGGCTCTTCCCAGTAAGTGAAGCAAATAGTTCTCTCACTGAACAGTATTAACCAACCAGAATGCACTATAATACCACTGCACTGTACACCAGCAAGTATTATTTGCAAAGTTTATTGCAAATTGTCTTGAAAGCTGCACCCTGTCAAACTGCAAATGTTAACTAATGTTCAGTAAATGAAATAATTTTCTTTTACACTTGAGTGTGTTTGCCAAAATTTGTTAGGAGGTGTATGTTGTGGCTTTTTGGTTAACGCTGACTACTTATGTGGCTCCAGAGCTGATCAGGACTTAGTTTTTTGGAGAAAAATAAGCATTATATACCTTAGGCCATAAGGTGTCTAATGCTTGTTTTTTTTCTCTAAAATGTCCCAGCCAAGGCTTTATCTCTCAGTGTCACATTTACTTTGCCCACCTGATCTACAAGAGTCAGCACCCCAGAAATAAATTACTTATTGACAGTAAAAGTGTTCTATTAGACTCCATTTTGGGTTTAGATAATCCAAAAATAGAAATAACTAGGTAAGAGTTCACCATAAGTCAGCTACTCCCCTGCATAACATGTTCTTCTCTCAGATTTATTTAGTTTTTATTGAACAGGTAAGTGCACTAGACAAATCCTGCCTATTTTCAGACACGACCCGGGGGAGGGGGATACAGATGAATGCCAACTGACCATGAACCAGATTAAGCTGTTGGTGGTATTTTTTTTAGTGAATGAGGGAAATTTGGCCAGGACACCGGGGAAATTCCCCTACTCTTTTCGATAAGTGCCATGGGATCTTTAATATCCACCTGAACTACCACCAATCCAGGCAGATGGGACCTTGGTTTAACGTCTCATCCGAAAGACAGCACCTCAGAAGTGCAGTACCCCTCTTATGCTGCACTACAGTGTCAGTATTGGGATATTAACCCAAGTGCCAGATGTGGGAACTGAACCCACAGCCCTCTGATCTCTTAGCCTCAGAGGCGAGTATGTTACCTACTGAGCCACTGACACTAAATCTGTATAAGATAATTCTACTGAAGACAAGGAGAGGACGTATACTCAGATTACATTTTCTCAAACCCTGGCTGTTAATCAAGAGATAGTTAGCTATTCTCAGATTAATTAAGTGATAACATTCAGTTAACTGAAGTATATAAAGCAATAACTGGCTTATGTGGTTGTTAATCATCCACAGAAGCCGGTTATTGCGACCATACTCCTACAAACACAATGTTATTACTATTATATGAGTTGGAATTTATTTTGTTTGTAGAGAGTGTGGATCCAGTCAGTTGGCTTAGAAGGTTAGGTAGGAGTAGATCCCAGTTTGTGTGATTTTTCCTTTTTTAAGAATATAGTGTAGCAGTTCCTGATCAGAAAAAGACAGTACCAAAGCATCTGAGCCAACACTGTAGCCAAAAAATGCTTGTGCTTGTATTCAGGAAATTCCATTCAGCAGAGTGGGAGTGCTTATGAGGGAGGGAGTCATGGGTGAGCTTTTTAGGCATGGAGAAAATGACTAGGTTTGCTGGCAAAGACACCTAGCTTCACTTGAGCTCTTTTCTTGTAGGTTTGCTTGTGAAGACAGAGCAAGGAACAACATTATCAGAGCAAGGAAAACAATTAAGGCTTCTTTTGGCTAGGCAGATTTACTGTATGTTATTTTCTTTTGTGCTTACATGTTTAGTCACTGTTTTTTTTTTTTTTGCTTACATATTACTGCTTTATTCTTCTCTGTTTCAAATTGCTTTTGCAGGGTATACTTTCTACTACATTGTTACAGGGTGTGTCTACAGGTTTATTACTGTTTTATGCTTACAGATTACTGCTTTATCTTCTCTGATTCAAATTGTTTCTTTGCAGGGTATATTTTCTGTGGAATTGTTCAAGGTTGTGCCTACAGGTTTTTGTTACTGTGTTGTGCCTACAGGTGTTACAGTTCATTGCTTTATTTTTTCTCTAACTGAAATAGTTTTTTTTTTTTGCAGAGAATATTTTCTGCAAAATAGTTACAAAGTATGCTTGCAGGTTGATACTGTGTTATGCTTACAGATTACTGTTGTTTTTTTCTCTCTTTCAATGTTTTTTTGCACAGTATATTTTCTGTTAAATTGTTGTGCAGGTTGTGCTTACAGGTTGCTACTTTTTGTGCTTACAGATTACTGCTTTATTTTTCTCTGATTCTAAGTGTTTTTTACAAGGTATATCTTCTGTTAAATTGTTCTGCAGGTTGTACTTACAGGTTTTCTTACTTTTTGTGCTTACAGATTACTGCTTTATTTTTCTCTGTAGCAGTGTTTTTTGCAGGATATATCTTCTGTTACATTGTTACAGGTGGTGCCTATAGGTTTTGTTATTTTTTGTGCTTACAGGTGTTATAGTTTTATCTGTCATTAGGCTAAGCAAAATTACTGTTTGCTACTATTTTGTTTTTTGCTTACAGGTTTTTGTTTTGAGTTTTAAAGGTGTTGCAGTCTCTTTCTCACATTGAAGGAGCTAATTGCTTTCCTCCAACAGCTCTTCAAGGGGATTAGGAGTTTAACTGGGGGTGGGGGTGGAGCTGACAAAGTCTTAGTAACTTCCAACAGAGGGAAGAGTTAAAAGCTCATGTTAGTTGGTGCTTTTGAGGTGGAAGACTAGGTTTGCTGGCAAAGGCACCTAGATTCAACTAAACAATTTTCTTCTAGGTTTGCTTGTAAGGTCAGAACAAGGAGTAACATTATCAGAGCAAGGGAAAACATTAAGGCTTCTTTTGGCTAGGCAGATTTACTGTGTGTTACTATTTTCTTTTGTGCCTACAAATTTAGTTACTGTTTTTTGCTTACATATTACTGCTTTATTGTTCTCTGATTCAAATTGCTTTTGCAGGGTATACTTTCTGCTACATTGCTACAGGGTGTGCCTACAAGTTTGTTACTGTTTTATGCTTACATATTACTGCTTTATCTTCTCTGATTCAATTTTTTTTTTGCAGGATTTATTTTCTGTGGAATTGTTCAAGGTTGTGCCTACGGGTGTTACAGTTTACTGCTTTATTTTTTTCTCTGATTCAAATTGTTTTTGTTTGCAGGGTATATTTTCTGCTAAATAGTTACAGGGTGTACTTGCAGGTTGATACTGTGCTGTGCTTACAGATTACTACTTTATTTTTCTCTGTTTCAATGTTTTTTGCAAGGTATATTTCCTATTAAATTGTTGTGCAGGTTGTGCTTACAGGTTACTACATTTTGTGCTTATAGATTACTGCTTTATTTTTCTCTGATTCAAAGGTTTTTTTGCCAGGTATATATTTTGTTATAATGTTCTGCAGGTTGTGCTTCCAGGTTTTGTTACTTTTTGTGCTTACAGATTACTGCTTTATTTTTCTGTGCAGCAAAATATTTTTTGCAGAGTGTATCTTCTGTTAAATTGTTATAGGTGGTCCCCACAGGATTTGTTACTTTTTGTGCTTACAGGTTTTACAGTTCTACCTATCATTAGGCTAAGCTTTCAGGGCTTTTTACAGGAAAACATATGAGATACAGACTGGGGGGATAGCATCTGCATTTGTTGTTGGTTGATTGTTTCTGCTCTTACCTCCTTGTTTCTTTTATCCATGGTTCTTCTTTTTCAACAGGGGACATGCCTGCTTACCCACCCTATCCCCAAGCACCCCATGCTACACTCCTTTTATAGAGTAGCACAGTTTTTACATTTTTCTGTAGCAAAGCAGGAAGGGGAGGATCGGAGGGGTATCCACACAGTGACTTCACTTAAAGGGGCACAATATAAAAAAAGTTATACAAAAACAAATAAATAAAACAAACAAACAAACAAGCAAAAATTAATAAACTGTTGCTTTCATTTTCCTTCTAATTACTTGAACCAGGTTATAAACTCAGCAGCTCAGCTGGAATCAATATTATTAACTGCAGGTACTACAGGACACTTTTCAAAAGGGCAGTTATACAGGATTTAGGAAGTTGTCCTACTTGCTGGAACAACAGAGATCTAAGGGCTCAGCTCTGGGCAGCGTGAGCAGAGATTGCACACCTCAAATCACATATTCTGGAGGAAATGTATTACAAGAACTGCCCACCAGTTCCCCAACATCCAACTGAAGCACCTTGACCACAGAGGGTAGTTGATCTGGAAGGGTGGCAGGTGCTAATGAGGAGCAAATAGGGTGCCCCATCACTCAGTGCTAATCAACGTATCACCTCCACAGATGATATAAAAACTACAAACAGGTATCGGCCTCTATCTCTGAAATCAAACAACGGGGCAGAGGACACTGCATAGCAGAACACTGCAGCACAGGAGCTAGCACAAAGAAAGTTGCCCATAATAGGGACCAAAACAAAAAAGGCAAAAGGGAAATCCAAAACACTTCTGATCATAGGAGACTCCATGATTTGGGGAGTTGATACCTACCTACAGCCAGTGATAATGGTCAGATGTCTCCCAGGTACATCAGCATGGAGAGATACTGATTGCATTGCTAAAATCATGCAGGAAGAAGGAGAAAACATTGATGTCTTGGTACACATAGGGACTAATGATCTCACTAGCTGGTCAGTTGTGGAGACCAAGAAACACCTGACTAGGCTTGGAGACAAACTGTCATTCATTTCATCCAGCATCTCTTTCTCTGAGGTCCTGCTGGTTTGAGAGAGGGGGCAGACAGGCAGAAGGTCAGAGAAGGGGAGATAGGGGAGCTAAACATGAGGCTCCAGGGCTGGTGCCAGGAAAAAAGACACAAATTTGTAGGAGGTAACTCGCAACAGTTTTGGGAGCAAATGTTCTTTAAATTCAATGGACTGCATCTGACTAAGGAGGGAGTTAGTGCATTGGGGCAGAAGTTTGACGTCTTTGCAGAATATTTAAACTAACTCATCCCATTCCAAGGCAAGCATATGGGACTTCAGAGGAGCTAACTTTGATAAGATGGCCAACAGAGTTAAGCTAGCCCTGGCAAAAAGAAATACAGGTGAGGGTGTATAGGCAAAGTGGGAAAGCATTAAAGATGCAATACTTGAAGCAACATCCCATTGTGTTAGTGAGAAAAGGAAGTGCAAAAGAAGAAGGAAACCACTTTGGTTCTCAAACACAGTAGCAGAAAAGGTCAGAGTCAAATGGCTGGCCTTCAGGAAGTATAAGGGAATGCAACAGGATGAAGATAGGGAGGCATATCAAACTGCCCTAAGGGAAGCAGGGAAGGCAGTAAGACAAGCAAAGGCCTGAACTGAGGAAGCACTAGCACGAATAGTAAAAGAAGGTGACAAGACTTTCTATAGATACATTAGTAAAATGAGCAAGTCCAGAAGGGGTATTGCTAAGATCAAAGGGGATAAGGGGGTGTGTGAAGAGGAGGACCATGTAAAAGCATCTATCCTAAATAGATACTTCTGCTCAGTATTTACTGAAGAGAAGGTAGGGCAGGAGCCCACATCTCTGCACCATGGACACAGGGGGGAGGGAGGTGTGCACTGGTCCCTTCACAAAAGAAAGGGTCCTACAAGAGCTCAATAAGCTCAGGGTGGACAAGGCAATGGGACCTCATGGCAGACATCCCAGAGTACTAAAGGAGCTATGGGTGGAACTAGCAGAACCATTATCAAAACTGTTTAGTGAGTCTCTGAGCACAGGGGAGGTCCCAGAAGACTGGAGAACTGCTCATGTGATCCCACTCCACAAGAGTGGTAGCAAGGAGGAGGCAGGAAACTACAGACCAGTCAGTCTTACCTCAGTAGTGGGCAAAATTATGGAGACACTCCTTAAGGAAAGGGTAGTGCAACACCTGGAATCCTTAGGAGCACAGGAGCCAAGACAGCATGGGTTTACAAAAGGAAGGTCCTGTCAAACTAATCTCAGATTTCTTTGACTGGATAGCCAGAGTGGTGGACCAAGGGGGCACAGTTGATGTTGCCTACCTTGACTTCAGCAAGGCTTTCGATACTGTTCCACATGGAAGATTGATTAAAAGCTGGATAGGCTCAGGGTGGGTCAGATGTTGGTCAACTGGGTGGCAAACTGGTTGACGGGCAGAAAGCAGAGAGTGGTGGTAAATGGTAAGCAGTCAGAAGAAATGCAAGTCACAAGTGAGATACCTCAGGGATAAGTACTGGGGCCAGTCCTCTACAATATCTTCATCAGTGACATTGCAGATGGACTGGAGGGTAAGGTTTGTCTGTTTGCAGATGACACCAAGATAAGCAACACAGTAGATGATCCAGATGGTCTGGGAAGAATGATAAGAGATTTGGATAAACTGGCAACATTGTTGGAAGAGTGGCAACTGGGGTTTAACGCAAAGAAATGCAAGATCATGCACATAGCGAAGAGAAACCCTGAAAACACCTATAGGCTGGGAGGGAAGTTGCTGGCAGTCACAAGGGAAGAATGAGACTTGGGCATCATCATCACCGATGACCTGAAATCATCCAAGCAGACCTCTAAAGCTGAAGGTAAGGCTAGAGGGATGTTGGGGTGTATTAGTAGGGGTATTACAAGTCAGAAAAGGGAGGTAATAATCCCTCTTTACAAGACACTGGTTAGGCCCCATATGGACTACTATGTGCAGTACTGGAGGCCACACCATCACAAGGACATTTACCAAATTGAGGCAGTCCAGAGAAGGGCAACCAAAATGGTGCAGGGACTGCATCAGAAAACATATGAGGACAGATTAACTGAACTCAATATGTATACCTTAGAGCAAAGGAGGGAGAGAGGTGATATGACTGAAACATTCAAACACTTTAACGGCATTAACAGGTGAAAGAGTCTAACATATTTCAATATAAGAAAAATAGCAGGACAAGAGGACACAGCTTGAGATTAGAGGAAGGCCAATTAAGGGGTAATGTGAGGAAGTTCTTTTTCACAGTAAGGGTGGTGGATACATGGAACGGCCTACCTCAGGAAGTGGTGGATATGAAAACAGTGTGGGGCTTCAAACTGGCATGGGATAGGCATAAGGGAGCAATACAGATGAGTATGCATAGATAGGTCATTGACAGAGCAAAGGCCTATGGCACATTCATAAGGTAGAAAAAGAAATGGGCAGACTGGATGGGCCTTGCGGTCCTTATCTGCCATCAACTTCTATGTTTCTATGTTAAGGCAGGTAGATCCTGTTCTACTAGCCTGATCAGTTTTTATGAAGAAGTGAGTGGTCACCTATTTAAAAGAACACCAGTGGATATATTATTCATAGATTTTAAAAAGGCTTTCGATAAGGTCTCTCATAGTATCCTGATTGATAAATTGATAGATTTAAAAATTGAACCTAAATATATCAAATGGATACAGACTTGGATGCTAAATAGAATGCAAGTTGTTAGGATAACTAATAGCATTTCTGAACCAGTCAAGGTGACCAGTGGTGTTCCTCAGGGCTCTGTGTTGGACCCAATCTTATTTAGACTGTACATCTCTTACCTACATAAAAGGTATAACTGGATACGTCAGTCAGCAAATTTGCTGATGACACCAAACTTAGGCAGGATGTTGATACCAATTTCAAAACCGAAAACTTTAAGGAGGACATTGAAACTTTGGAAAACTGGGCAGTCCAAAACAAAATGGAATTTAACATAACAAAATGTGTCATTTATGCACTTAGGTGGTAATAATCCCCATACCCACTATTTCCTAAATGGTACCCCTCTAAAGCAAGTTCAAACAGAAAAGGACTTGGGTGTCATAAATAATACTCTGTCTGCAAGTGACCACTGTAGACAGGTAGCTCAAACAGCAAATAGAATATTCTCATCAACTAAAATAGCTTTTACATCCAGACATGAATGGTGCATTTTACCTCTATGTAAATCTTATATAAGGCCCCATGCGAACTATGCTTCCTTCTTCAGGACTTCTTTCTTGCTAAGGACATAAAGCTAATAGAAAGTGTACAAGGAAAAACTACTAAACTGATTAAAAGAATAAGTCATATGTCCTATCAAGATAGACTTAAAAAATTACAACTCTGATTTGGGAACTAGAAGACAAAGGAGGGATTTTCTGCTATTATTTCATATGTTAGGAGATACAGATTTAATGATAGAGAGCAACATAACACATGGACACAAACCTGAAAACTTGAGATGTGATACTAAACAGTTAGTAGTACAGAGGGCAAACACAAATAAAAGGAAATATTATTTCACAATTAGAAGTGCCACACTATGGAACAGCTTACCACAAAGTATAGTTAATTCAGAAAATCAGCTCCAGTATAAAAATAGATTGGATAGATTCATTATGGGATTAAATATAACATAGCCCACATGGGTGGGAAGGTGGACTTGATGGGTCTAGTGCCTTTTACCTTTTGTACTGAGTAAACTGAGTAAACTAAGGGTACACAGGTAAGGCTCAAGGGTTACTGTAGGTGGAGCAGTAGCAGTGTGAAGGTGGGGTGATGGAATTCCAATATTCAGGTTTGAAGTGACTAATGCTGGTGAAGCTTGTGACGGCTTGGGGGAGCTTGTTTAGCCAGGTGGGTGTCATGACTGCAAAGGCACATCTCCCTAGGGTAGTTCTTAAAGGTACCTCAAGCGTGTGTTTTGTAACACTTCAAGTAACAGGTTTACAAGGGGTAGGGCAGAATAAAGAACACAATGAAGGTGGTGCAGGTCCAAGCAGGGCTTTCATCCCAAGGAGGCAATAGTGGAGTCTGATCCGGTCCTTGAGGGGAAGCCATCTTGTTCTAATGTACAGGTCACAGGTGTGTGTAAGGCAATCCACATCTAAGACAAGACTGCAGGCATTGTTAAAGGTGGTGTGGACTCTGTGCAGGCTGGGGTCGGAGACTGCACTATAGACTACAATTCCATAGTTTAGGATTGTACTTCTAACAGGCTGATACCTGTCCTCTGAAGTGAGGCAGGACTGAAGCCTGTGGAGGGCCTCTAACTTCCTGTTAGTGGTGGTAGTAATCGCATGAACATGTTCATCGAAGGTAAGGGACTCATCGATAATGATCCCCAGGTATCTGAAGGAGGACATTTGCTCAGTGGCAGATTGAGAGCTGTCATTTATGGTGAAGGGTTCAGTTGTTCTTCTCTTTTAACGCCCAGCAAGGAGCATCGTCTTTGTTTTTTTTGCTGTTGAACACTAATAGGCTGTTCTGGAACCAGTCTTGCAACATGACAAAGTCATAGTTGTTGCCTTACTAGTGCAATTACTTCATGGGCAATAGCTGTGACTTCCTGTCCTTCCTTGTTACTATTATTTTAATGGATCTTATGTTTTTCATGACAGACATCTGTCTGGATATGTTTTTCGCATTATTAGTGTTAACATTCTTAGACGTCTTCCATTTTTCTAGCTGGCAGGTGTCCATTTTTTTTTACTCAGTTTCTCCCTGTGCTTTGATGCAACCTTCAGACTACTATGCATTATGAAAGAAAAATCAGGTCTCATTCCTTCCTCACTTCTCTGGGAAACTTCCAATATAATGGAAGAGGAATCCTTTGATGGAGCAATTTAACAATTAATGCCTCCACATTGTAACAGTTTAGAACACTCTCCACCCCATAAGAGGGATGCTGGAGACTAGAGTTTACTCATACAACATTTATTACATGCAAATGCAGATTACATGATGACACAATTGATGCTTGTAGTTCCTCTATCCTGGCATCCTGCATAGCTAAATTTCTGAGACTATCACATTTCTTATTATAACCAACTGTTCCATCATCATTAACTTTGCTTCATATTGAGATTAATTATATCTGTACTTAAAGAGCAGTTGACGCCATTAAGAGAACTTTCACAAACCATAATATTTACACACAGTCTAGCTTATATTTCATATTAGTTATGTATTCCTCCTCCCCATTATTTATTACTGAGGTCATTTGCATGAAAACAGGATCTTTGCTCCAAAAGAGTTTTATCTATTCCTGTTGCTTTCTTCCTACTAGAGGTCATAATGTATTGCTTCTTATATCACAGTTACTTTTATGGCAACAGATTGTGATGTCACAACAGAGGAATATGGACATGCAGAAGGGAGTTAGCTGTAGAGGCAAATGAACTCTAAGGGAGAAAGATCATGTATTTATGTAAATTTCCTTAGTAATAAATGATGGGGAGAAATCTATAGAATATATATGGAAGGCAAGCTGAATCATACCTACATATTATGTTTTTCAAAGTTTTTTTTGAGACATCAGTAGCTCTTTAAATAGCTTGGTGTAAATTATGGGATGCTGTTGGTCTCTATATTATTTATTTATTTGTTTTTGATAATCAGGTAGGTGCTCTAGAAATCAGAAATGCCTATTTTCAGGCATGACCTGGGAGAGTACAAAGCAAATACAGGCAAATACAAATGGTACATGTACATCAGTACATATAAAATTCAGGCAGTAAGATACATATACAGTCACCAGGAGTACAGTACAGGCAAGACATTCAAAGAAAATTACAGAGATGTCAACTGAATATAAGAGGTGGCAGTACATAAGGTAAAAACCTAAAACAAGCAGATATGAGACCAATTCAGAAAATCTTAGAGGTACTGCACTTACCAAATACAAAAGGCATGAACTCAAGTAATACTTCTCAGAAACTAATACAGTGCAATGGCCAGAAGCAGAACATTCATAATAGAGACAAGATACCACATAAGGGCAATATGGGTCCGACCATTGGGGGAAGAGTTTAGAGGGAGGTGTGGGCTAATGAAAAGCTAAAAAGTGCTAGGAGAGATTATATAGAGACAGGAATGATTGTAAAAGTGAGATGTCTCAAGAAGGGAAGAAACAGGTGCATTGGTTATAGGCTAGAAACATAGAAGTTGACAGAAGATAAGGACCGCATGGCCCATCCCGTCTGCCCATTTCTTTTTCTACCTTATAAATGTGCCATCGGCTTTTATTCCGCTAATGACCTACATTTTCATACTCATCTGTATTGCTCCCTTATGCCTATCACATGCATGTTTGAAGCCCTGCACTATACTCATATCCACCACTTCCTGAGGTAGGCCGTTCCATGCATACACCACCCTTTCTGTGAAAAAGAACTTCCTTACATTACCCCTTAATCGGCCTCCTCTAATCTCATGCTGTGTCCTCTTGTCCTGCTATTTTTCTGATATTGAAACATGTTAGACACTTTCACCTTGTTAATGCCCTTAAGGTGTTTGAATGTTTCGATCATATCACCTCTCTCCCTCCTTTGCTCTAGCGTATACATATTGAGCTCCGTTTATCTGTCCTCATATGTTTTCTGACGCAATCCCTGCACCATTTTGGTTACCTTCGTCTGGACTGCTTCAGTTTTGTTAATGTCCTTGTGAAGGTGCGGCCTACAGTACTGCACGCAGTACTCCAGGTGGGGCCTAACCAGTGTCTTGCAAAAAGGGATTATCTCCCTCTTCTGACTTGTAATACCCCCTACTAATACACTTCAACATCCCCCCTAGCATTACCTACTGCTTTAGAGGTCTGGCTTGGATGATTTCAGGTCATCTGTGATGATGATGCCCAAGTCTCTTTCTTCCCTTGTGACTGCCAGAAACTCCCCTCCCAACTTATAGGTGGCTTCAGGGTTTCTCTTCGCTATGTGCATGATCTTGCACTTCTTTGAGTTAAACCCCGGTTGCCACTCTTCCGACCATTTTATCAGTTTATCCAGATCTCTTCTCATTCTGCCCACCCTATCTGGATCATCTACTCTGTTGCAGATCTTGGTGTCATCTGCAAACAGACAAACCTTCTCTTCCAGTCCATCTGCAATGTCACTGTTGAAGATATTGTAGAGGAATGGCCCCAGGACTGATCCCTGAGGTACCCCACTTGTGACTTGCATCTCTTCTGACTGTATACTGTTTGCCACCACTCTTTGTTTTCTGCCCATCAACCAGTATGCCACCCAGTTGACCAACTTCTGACCCACCCGAGCCTACCCAGCTTATTAATCAATCTTCTATGTGGAAGAGTATCGAAAGATTTGCTAAAGTCAAGGTAGGTGACATCAACTGCTCCCCCTTGGTCCACCACTCTGGTTACCCAGTCAAAGAAATCTATGAGATTAGTTTGACAGGAACTTCCTGTTGTAAACTCATGCTGTCTTGGATCCTGTGCTCCTATGGATTCCAGGTATTGCACTATCCTTTCCTTAAGGAGTGCCTCCATAATCTTGCCCACTACTGAGGTAAGACTGACTGGTCTGTAATTCCCTGCCTCCTCCATGCTACCACTCTTGCAGAGCAGGATCACATGAGCCCTTCTCCAGTCTTCTGGGACCTCTCCTGTGCTCAGAGACTTACTAAACATAGAAACATAGAAACATAGCATTTGACGGCAGATAAGGACTGCTTGGCCCGCCTAGTCTGCCCATTTCCCTACCTAATGGATAAGCTGCAGATTCTAGTTAACCAACAGCCTAATTCCTCCTACCCCCCACTAGAATTGCCTTATGTCTGTCCCATGCATTCTTGAATTCCCCCACTGTTTTTGATTCTACAACCTCCTCAGGAAGGCTGTTCCATGTATTTACAACCCTCTCTGTAAAGAAATACTTCCTCACATTACCTCTGAGCTGTTCCCCCCTCTATCTTCAAATTGTGCCCCCTTGTTTTTGCACATCTCTTTTTCTGAAAGAGGCTACCCTCTTGGACTTTGTTGATTCCCTTGAGGTATTTGAAAGTTTCTATCATGTCCCCCCTCTCCCTCCTTTCCTCGAGGCTATATATCTTTAGTTCCTTTAGTCTTTCTTTATATGGCTTCCGAAGCAGACCCTGCATCTTTTTGGTTGCCCTCCTCTGGTCAGCCTCCACCCTGTCTATGTCTTTGTGGAGATGGGGTCTCCCGAACTGTACACAGTACTCCAGATGTGATCTTACCAACTGTCTGCACAGAGGGCCAATGACTTCCTGTTTTCTACTGGTGATGCCTTTCCCTATGCATCCCAGTATCCCCCCAGCCCTCCTTACTGCATTCTCACATTGCAGGCCCACCTTTAGGTCCTCTGATATGACTACCTCCAGGTCCCTTTCCATTTTTGTTGTTGTCAGTATCTCACCTCCTATTGTGTATTCATCCCCTGGGTTTTTTGTTTCCCAGGTGCATTACTTTGCACTTCTTTACATTGAATCTAAGCTGCCATACATTTGACCATTCCTCCAACCTTGCCAAGTCCCTTTTCATCCTTTCCACCCCACCTTGTGTATCAACCCTGTTGCAGATCTTTGTGTCATCTGCAAAGAGACATACTTTTCCTTCCAGTCCCTCTGCAATGTCATTTATAAAGACATTAAAAAGGACAGGCCCCAGTACTGAACCCTGCGGTATCCAACTAGTAATCCTCCTTTCTTCACTGTGGACTCCATTAACTATTACCCACTGTGTCCTGTTGTCCAACCAGTGTTTTACTCAGGCTACTACCCTGGGACCCACTCCCAGGCTGGCTAATTTGTTTATTAATCTTTTGTGTGGGACTGTGTCAAATGCCTTGCTAATGTCTAGGTAGGCCATGTCCACAGCTCCTCCTTGGTCTACTGCTTTGGTCACCCAGTCAAAGAAATCAATTAGATTTGTCTGACATGACCTTCTTGCTATCAATCCATGCTGCCTTGGGTCCTGTGCCCCACTGGCCTCTAGGTACTCAACAATTCTTTCCTTCAGAAGTTGATTCCATCATTTCCCTACCACTGAGGTCAAACTGACAGGTCTGTAGTTTCCTGCCTCTGTCTTGCTGCCGCTTTTGTAAGGGGAATCACATCTGCTCTCCTCCAGTCCTCAGGTACCACACCATCCTCCCATGATTTATTAAAAAGAGTAGTCAGTGGTAGTACTAGTTCTTTTAGAATTCTGGGCTGAATCCCATCAGGCCCCATTGCTTTATCCACCTTCAGTTTTAAGAGTTCTTTCAGAACCCTTTCTTTTGTGAAAGGACTAATATCACCCCCCTATCCAGAGTGCTTCTATTGACCTGATTAGGTATTTCCCCCTGCTCTTCCATTGTGAATACTGAGCAGAAGTATTCATTCTGTATCCCTGCTTTTTCACTGTCGCTCTCTGCCCAACCACCTTTCTCTTTGTTCAGCCTCAGTATCCCTGCCTTAGGCTTTCTTTGCTCCCTAATGTACCTATAAAAGGTTTTATCCCCCTTTTTAACTGAGTTGGCTATCTTTTCCTCAGTTTGGGCCTTTGCTATTCTGACTGCCTTACCTGCTTTCTTCTGCTTTAACTGGTACAGTTCTCTGTCCTGCTCCTTCTGTGTTTCCTTATACTTCCTGAATGCTATCTTTTTCTCTCTTTTCTTCCCTCTCACTTCTTTTGAGAACCATAGTGTTTTTTTCTTTCATTTTGATTTGTTTATTTGCTTCACAGAAAGGCTTGTTGCCTCTGTGATGGCGGTTTTGATGTTTCCCCATTGTTGCTCCACCCCACCTTCTTGCCTGTTTGCTAGTGCTTTTCTGAGGCACTCTCCCATTTGGACAAAATCAGCCCTCCTGAAGTCCAGTACCTTCAATTTTATGTGGCTTGACTCTACAGCTAAGTTTATCGTGAACCACACTGTTTGGTGGTCACTTGTTCTGAGATGGCTACCCACTTTGAGATCAGAGATCCTCTCTCAGTCCCCATATGAGAGTACCAGGTCTAAGATTGCTCTCTCCCTAGTGGGTTCCAAAACTAGCTGTCTGAGGCATGTCCGCTGTAGGGCATCGAGAAGGGTCCTGCTCTTGGATGTGGCTGCAGCAAAGGTGCTCCAGTTAACATCTGGCATATATAGGTCCCCCATCAGCAATATCTCCCCTTTTCCTGCCATCCCAATGATGCCTTCTATCATTTCCTTGTCCATTTCTTCCCCCCCCTGAGACTGGGGTCTGTATACAACCCCTGTGCGGATTGTGGAGCCATTTCCAGTCTCCAGGGTGACCCACAGTGCCTCCTCTCCTCCCTGTTTACCATTTAGTTCTGTTGCTTTGATAATGGTTCTGCTAGTTCCACCCTTAACTCCATTAGTACCCTGAGATGTATGCCATCAGGTCCCATTGCCTTGTCCACCCTGAGCATATCGAGCTCTTGTAGGACCCTTTCTTTTGTGAAGGGACTAGTGCACACTTCTCTCCCTCCCACCCTTCCCCCTGTGTCCATGGTGCTGAGCTGTGGGCCCTGCCCTACCTTCTCCTCAGCAAATATTGAGCAGAAGTATCTATTTAGGATAAATGCTTTTACATGGTCCTCCTTCTCATATGCCACCTTATCCCCTTTGATCTTAGCAATACCCCTCTGGGCTTTCTTCTTTCACTAATGTATCTATAGAAAGTCTTGTCACCTTCTTTTACTGTCCGTGCTAGTGTTTTCTTGGTTTGGGCCTTTGCCTGCCTTACTGCCTTCCCTGCTTCCCTTAGTGAAGTTTGGTATGCCTCCCTATCTTTATCCCGCTGCGTTCTCTTATATTTCCTGAAGGTCAGTCTTTTGGCTCTGACCTTTTCTGCTACTGTTTTTGAGAACCAAAGTGGTTTCCTTCTTCTTTTGCACTTCCTTTTTTCTCTAACACAATGGGATGTTGCTTCAAGTATTGCATCCTTAATGCTTGCCCACTCTGTCTATACCCCCTTACCTATATTTCTTTTTGCCAGGGCTAGCTTAACTCTGTTGGCCATCTTATCAAAGTTAGCTCCTCTGAAGTCCCATATGTTTGCCTTGGAATGGGATGATTTAGTTCTAGTGGCCAAATTGAACCATACCATGTGATGGTCACTGGCCGCCAGGTGACCTTCTACATGGAGATCTGTGATCCTTTTCCTGTTAGTCAGTACTAGATCTAGGATAGCCCTGTCTCTTGTGAGTTGTTGTTCTGGTTGTTTGAGGCCCTCACCCTGCAGGGAATCCACTATGTGTCTAGTTCTTGTAGATGTTCCTGCTGGTATTGACCAATCTGTATCTGGCATGTTGAAGTCTCCCATTATCAGAACCTCCCCTTTAGCTGTCATGTTTTGTATATCTTCTAACAGTAATGTACTATGTCTTCCCCCTTGTCTGGGGGCCTGTAGACAACCCCAGTTCATATGGCTGTCCCATTTCCTGTTTCCAGGGTGACCCACAGTTCTTTTGGCTCCTTATGTGTATTCTGAATTTCTGTAGCTTTGATATTTTTATTGACATACGGGGCCACTCCACCCCCCCTTTTTGCACCCCAGTCTCTTCTGAATAGTACATAGCCAGGTACTGAAGTCTCCCAAGTGTGGTCACTGTAAACAACATCTTGCTAATTGCTACTATGTCCAGTTTAGCCTCTGTCATTATTGCCTGCAGGTCTGGGATCTTGTTTCCCAGACTGCAAGCCATTGTGTACATGAGTTTCCATTGGCCAGATTTCGGTGTGTTAGTTGTTGGGTGACATCCGGCATTTTCCCCTGCGCATTGTATGGGGAGCTGGACCTTTTTCCTCACCTGGTGATGCAAATGAACTGCAAACATGCTGAACTCCTGTTTGACCACTTGCTGAGGGGGGAGGGGTGGTTGTGTGCATTTTGCTTAAAACTGGAATTAGTAGGTGAGTGCTAAAAGGGAGCAGGTAGCATGTTCCAGTACTAAGGGGCAATGAGGGAGAAAGCCTTGGAGCCCATATTGGTTCTGCATCTCAGGACTGACATAAGGGTCACATCACCTGATTGAAGAGCATAGTGTGTGTATTGGGGAGTGAGCATGCTAGCTAAGGTAGGGGGGGGGGCTACCTGATGAACAATACTATTTATCAGAGTTCCAAGGGAACAGGACCAGTGATCTTTAGGTGAGAAACAGTTGAAGCTGCGGTATCACTGTTTAGCTGTGTGAGGAATTGTGAGGAGAGGGAAAAGCGACATATATTATTACAGGTGGTGTCCCATTTCTGCAGGCAGGCTTTGTCAGCACCAATATAAGTCACAGTAGCATATGTTAGTGCAGGAAGAAGAACACCTCAGGCAATAGCAGCTTTGGCAGATGGAGTTAGGGCATAATTTGTCTTGTATGTAAGGGCTAGCTTGCAATGGACTGCTTTACATGTGATGGAGATGTGCTGATCAAAGTCCAAAGAGGGGTCAAGAGAAACTCCCAGGTACCTAAATGTATTTACCTTTTTTGAGTGGCAGATTTTCAATGCAGGAGATGGACAATTGTCCTGGGCATTTGGTTAGTCTTGGAGTAGATCCAAACAGCAGGAAGTGTGATTTGTCAGTATTCAGTACAAGATTATTATTGGAGAGCCAGTTGGGAAGGTTACAGAAATCAGACATGAGGGTAGTATTCAATGTAGGGAGATGTTTAGAGCTGGTATAGTAAACCAAGTCATAAGAGTATAAGATGTGGAGCATGAAGAAACAGTAGAAGCTTTGTCATTAATGAAAATGGAAAATAATAGAGGGCCTAGCATGAAGCCTTGGGGTACACCAATGTTAACAGTGGAGAAGTTAGACAATGTGGAGCCATACTTGATGAATTGCAGCCTATTTGTTAGATAATACTGGTACCAGGTTACCACTTCTGAACAGAAGCCTATCGAAAGCATTTTTGATGTGTGGATGGAGTGATCAACTTGTGTACATCAAAGGTCTTAGTGAGGTCAATAAAGACCATAACAATCTTAGCATCGTTTATGAATTTGAGGAGGGTAGTGGTAGTACTGTGTACCTTTCTAAAGTCATGCTGTGCATCAGAGAAGAGCTTCCTGTTATGTAAATAAGTGATGGTTTGCTCGGAGACCAGTTTTTCCAGAACTTTACTTAAGACCGAGAGAATGGCTAAAGGCCAATAGCTGGAAATTGATTTGGGGTCACCGTTTTTGAACACAGGGACTATTCTGGCAATTTTCCATATTTTAGGAACAACACTGGAGCAGAGAGATAGGTGGAAAGTTTAGCCAGGGAGGGGCATGAAGAGGGGCAGCATGTTTGAGCAGTGTAGGCTCCAATCCATCAGCATCGACACTGGTGCAGTCAGAGATTGAGTTTAGAAGTTTGCGTACACCTTGACAGGTAACTGTATGCAGGTAGAAACTAGAAGTAGTGTTAGGTAGCTCAGATTGTGATGTAGAGTTAGGGATCAGGCTATCAGTAGAGGAGTCAGTGTGTATTTGGACAGATCTGTAAAGTGCCTGTTGAAGACCTCTGCAATAGTGACTGGGTTGTTATAATGAGTATCATTTAGTACTGTACCATATCATTATTATGTAGAGTATGTTTATAACCTAAGAAGCTCTTAATGTGGGCCCAGAATTTCTTAGGATCACAGCATTGTTTTGCAGTATCTTTTTGCACTATGTTATGTCAAGAGTTATGAACTTGCTCTGCCAGGTGATGTGTAGCCAAATGAGAAGATAAACTGGGAAGATCTAACTCTCTGGGAGAATATAATCACCTCTAGGGGTATTTATGTGCTTTAGACCCTTAACAATGCTATGTAGACTGAGACATTCTCTTTAATAGAATTTGGAACCTCACCTGTGTTCATATCCAGTCTTTGTTGCCTAGTTCCATTTGTATTTAAATGGAGAGTTAATATTCAAAAGCATGAGAAAACTATTTCGCAGCACCTGAGCAAATGTACCACTATTAATCAAAGAGTCTGGTCTTGCACAGGATTCCCCTCTATGACATGTGAAATCCCTTGGATCAGTGCTTAACCTATCCAGATCAGTTAAGAAGTTTGGAGACCTTAAGCTGGCCCGGTGGTGCAAAGGGCCAAGGCACTGGCACCATACCTCGAACCACGCCGGTGACCAGGGTTTGAGAATGAACTCGGGGCACTGGGGGCTGAGAGGGGAAGGAGAGGACTGAGCATCAGTGGGACTGCTTTCCTCTCCTGGGGTGGGTTGCAGGAAAGCCTCATTTGGCAGTGGTCCCCGGTGGAGACTGGGAGCACTGCAGGAGCAATGCAATGGGGGAACCACAGGAAAGCAGAAAAACAGCTCCAGGACCTGCTGGATGATGGCTGCTGGTCCACCGACACCACCAAAGCCCCTGAAGGAGCCATGTCTGCCTCAGCAGCACACCAGGGCAAAATAATGCACTAGCCAGCCCCACCGTGGCCTTCCCATTCGGAGGAGAGGGACCCATCTGGTGAAGGGTTACTCAGGGTTAACTCGGGGATTGCTGCAATGTAAGGATGGAAGCTTGAGTGAGGGTAGTAGGAGATAAGTTTGGACCATGGCGACTTGAAGGAGTGGCAAGTCTGGGGGCACATAGGGGAGCAAAAACAGATAAAGCAAAAAGTTTGCTGATCATGCTAAAGAAGCATTTTTAGCCATTTTCACAATTTTCTGGCATTTTCAGGGAGAGACTTGGGAATCCCATCAGCTCATTCTGAAACTGTTATTAGTACTACCTGGTCCATACTAATGCATTTTTAGTATCTGAATCAACAACAATATGAGCAGTGATTTGGTGCTATTGTTTCCCATCTTATGTAACCATCTTCTGTTTTTTTTGCTTATTTTCCCCCCTTTTATTTTACTAACTTTTTTATGCGGGGGGGGGCTCAAGATCCAAATCCGTTTGTGATCCTATCCTTGTGCTCCTATTTGGACTATAGTACCTACTCTACTCAAGGATTTTAATTTATTTTTTTTTCCATTAAAATTTTATTAACAGTTTTTAATACAGAGAACGTATCCGTAAAACATAAAATCTACAAATATTAATAAACATACATACACAGAACACAGGATTACAGAACATCCTCTGCCCCCACCTAACCCCACCCCCCCCAACCCTACACAAGGCTCTGAGGTCCTGCTTTAACACTAAAAACCGTAACAACCCAATTCTATAACGAGTAACAGGTATAAAGGGGGCCCCAGATTTTATTAAACCTAGACAGCTTATTTTGAAGAATGGCAATCATTCGCTCAGTTCTGAGATTGGCTAGAAGCTCTTCTAACCATTCTGAGTAGCTGATCACAACAGAGTCCTTCCAGTGTCTGAGAACAACACTCTTGAGGGATACTGAAATTAAGGAGATATGAAACCTCCTTATTTTAAATGGAATAGAAGCTACATCTCCCAACAGACATATCTCCGGAGTGAACAGATCACCCAATCCTAACAACGGGTCTACCCCATTCTTAATACTAGACCAAAGCGGCGCTACTTTCTGACAGCTCCAAAAAATATGCAATAAACCTCCCACTCCCTGCTGACACCTCACACAAGTATCAGTGGCGGTTATCTTCAACCTAGCCAGCTTTTGAGGGAATAATAGATATTGTGGAGTATCTTGAACTGGATCAGTCTCAGGCGATCCTGAGAAAGCAATTTGACAACAATGCCACAATGCTGTCCAGTCCAGTTCCCTACTAGGAAAGACAGAGGCCCAATAAGATGATGGGCTAAATTCTGGGAGTAGGCCCAGTTAAATAACATAGCATAAATACTTGAAACAGCATGAGGTAAACCCGCCATGGCCTTAATTTCTCGAAAATTCTATATTCGGCTCTGTATTAACAAATTACCCAGCTTACTAATTAATAAGTGATGGAGCTGATAGATCTGGAAAATTGCGAAACTGGCAGCTTGAACTTACTCAAAATCTCTGGAGCAGAAAGCACGTTTCCCTCTACTGTAATTAAATCTCTGTCACGGCACTCTCCTCCTGCACTAACCAGTTAGCCCTCATAAGTCTACCCTCAATATGAAACCACGGATTGCCCCTTATAGGTTGGGCTGGATCCCTGACATGAGAGTATTTCAGGAAGCCGTAGAGCTGTGAATGGGCCCTCACAGAAAACCCAATCGGGAATTCCTGAGAGATTTTGGTAGGAGATTAGGAGTGACATACAATAAGGCTTCAGGAATAAGACCTGCTCCCTTAATTAGGGCTAATTCAATCTGTAACCATAAAGGAAATCATGAGGTCTCCACCCTTGACCCACCTCAAATACTTGTTAGCCTGGCCTGCCCAATAATAGAGTCCTAGGTGCGGTAGCCTAGCCCCAATAATTTAGGAGCAGCCAACTATGATAAGTCATTCTTGCCTTCTTGTATCCCCATACAAAGTTGGCAATAAGCCCATGAATCTTCCTAAACCACATAGCGATAGTGGAATATTCAAAACACTAAGAGGGTAAAACAGCCTGGGAAACACATTCATTTTAACCAAATTTACCCTTCCCCACAGCGAGATTGGGAGTTTTGCCCATCTCTTGAAATCTAAGTCAATTGTATGAACCAAGGCATCCAGATTATGATGTCTTACTCGTCTCATGTCTCTAGATAAGGAGAGACCCAGATACTTAATGGCATCCGAATTCCACATCAGGCCCAACTCCGTAATCTCTTGCTTGAAAACCCTCCTATTAAGAAGGTACACCACAGTTTTGCCCAAATTCAACTTATAATTGGCCAAAGAGCTGTACTCTTCAATCGTATTTAATAGGGCAGGGATCGAGTCACTCGGATGGGAGATATATACCAGGAGATTGTCCGCATAGGCTGTTACCTTGACAATACTATCCTGAATCTTGATACCTCTTATATCCTGATTACGTAATATGTTTTTAATAAGGGGTTCAAGATATAAATTAAAGAGAAGAGGGGACAATGGACACCCTTGACGAGTGCCAACGTATAAATTAAAGGGGTCCGACGTCATCCCATTGCAGGAGATCCTTGCAGTGGGATTAAGATAGAGGATCAATCCATTGCAAGAATAGCTCAGGAAACCAAACCTCCCATAGTTGTTATCAAGTACATAATGAACCCTATCGAACGCCTTCTCCGCGTCTAACGAGACCAGAGCCATTGCATCACCGTTCTCCGCAGACACTGAGAAGACGTGCGCCACAGTTCTCAAATGATCACTTATAGACCTTCCCTGCATAAAACCAACCTGCTCTGATCCAATCAAATCAGGCAAGACCTTGTTTAAACGGTCGGCCAGGACCTTCGCCAGTATTTTAATATCGTAATTAAGCAGAGAGATGGGCCTATAACTAACAACCTGCTCAGGGGGTTTATCAGGTTTTGGAATTAAAACAATAAGTGCCTCGGATAAGGATTGGTCCACAGCCTGACCTCTAAGAATATACTGAAACAAGGACACCAGGAGAGGCGCTAACTGTTTAGAAAAAACCTTATAAAAATTAGGTGAGAAACCATCCGGTCCTGGCGTTTTGTCCAGAGGAAGCCCCATAATAACCTTCACAACTTCATCCTGAGAAATTTCCATGGTAAGCATCGCCTGCTGTTGTTCTGACAGGGAGGGAAGATTTAGCTCCTCGAGAGGACAGTATATTCTCAACTGAGGAGGCTTAGCCATTAGACTATACAGAGATTCAAAATAACACCTAAAGTCCTCCATAATCTCCTTGGAAGTCATTATCCTTCCATCCTTTTCGGACTGGACCGCCTGAATTATCACGGGAGGCCTCAAGTTGCTTGATTAGCCTTGACAGCAACTTGCCGCCTTTTCTCCTGGTCCACATAACTAGCTTTAGTTTTAATTAAGGCCAATTCAGCTTGTTCCCCTAGTAAAGTAAGATAAAGATTCTTCAATCTAATTAAATCCTGCTTATCTTTCTCCGAGGAATCGTGAGAGAGATTGATCTCCTTGAGCCTTATTTGAGCCAGTAACTCCAACATAAGGCTCTCCTTTTCTCTCTTCCTTTTAACTGACTGCCCTATCAAAACTCCCCTTATAAATGCTTTAAACGCCCCCCAAACCATGTCCAGATGGGCATCTCCACTCACATTGTTAAGAACAAACTCATCTATTTGAGAGGAGATATATTTGACTACATTTTGATTCCTCAGAATTTGATTATTTAACTTCCATCTGTTATTATGCTTGGGTAGGGCATCAAAGGTCATCGACACCGATACCACTGCATGGTCAGAGGGAGGCCCTGATTGTATGTCCGAACCCAGTACCCCGGGAAGGAGATTATGAGAGAGCATAATGTAATCGATACGAGAGGCTGTGCCATGAGCAGAAGATATGAAAGTATACTCCCAATCTCCAGGGTGGAGAACCCTCCACACATCCGACAGACTAAATTGATCTGCCCAGTCCCTCACTGCTCTTTGAACTGGTGAAAGACCAAAACCAGTAGACCTTGACCTATCCAGCAAGGGGTCCAATACCAAATTAAAATCTCCCCCAATAATAATAGGGACATTGGCAAAGGGTGCCAGAACCTCCACTAGCTGCACAAAAAAATCCTGGGTCTCCGAATTGGGACCGTAGATTGACCAATTAAAATCTCTAAAGTCTGTAACTTCCCAAAAACCAAAATGTATCTACCCACCTTGTCTTGTATTATCTGAAGGGGAGTGAAGGGACAGCCCTGTGAACTAAGACCATGACCCCTCTGCTTTGTGAGCTCCTTGTGAAGCAAAACTTGCCCAACCTGAAGGCGCCTCATATTGTTGCTCTCCCTCTAGCAAATGTGTCTCTTGCAAAAAGACAATGTCTGCTCCTAAAGCCCCAATGTGTTTTAAAATTTTGTACTGTTTGGACTTCTGCCTTGCCCCCTTAACATTCCAACTTAGAAATTTAAACACTCTATAAGCTGCCATTGAGCCAAGCGAGAAACCAGGAATCCATGTAAATGCCCTTCTTCCAGTTACCCTTACCCATTACCTCAGAGCCTTGTGTTACCCATCCCCCATGCACCCCCCTCCAAACCCCCCAAACCAAAAAACTAAACCCCGCATACCCACAAAGACACCCCTAATGAACCCACCCACATCATCGCGGTCCATGATGACAGCTCGCTCTGCCACCTCATCCCCGCCCACGACCCCCACCCCCGATTTCCGGCTCAACCATACCGGGGACCGCTCACCCCCTCCAATACGGAACCCAATAAAAAATAAGCCTGCCCGAACCCTTACAAAAGACATACCCACGAGTAGGCCATTAACCTAACTTCCACACTATAAAGACCATCCCCCATTCCAGAGAATTTTCCTGAAACTGCTATTCCAGTGTAGCATAACACCCCGCTATAAGAACGCCCGGCAGAAAATCAACATGATCTGGCTGCCTCCCTCGTAACAGCCTTCCTTCACCAGGGCATAATTAAATTTATACCGGAGCGGGGGAGAAAGGAAAAAAAAAAAAGCGGGGGGAAGCCGGAGCTTTATTTCAGCCCCTAGGTGCAACAGTCTCCATCACAATAGCCCAACTGAACTACCCCCCAAAAGAAAAATAAAAAACACATGATGAGGAGACCCATTATATCATTCCTGTCCCCAACATGTCCAACGTTCATCATGAGGGTCTCCTTAAAAGCCACTTAAATCCCCCACACCCCCCAAATGGAGTTTCACCGCCATTCAACATCTAAAATAAGATGGTTCCTTCTTCCGGTCATTCAGACCCCTGGCATGCCTTTAAACATCTAAATTCCCAGGCTGCAGCAGAACAAGACCAACAACTGCCAGGCGTTTCAGAGTTCCCTTGAATGAGGCTTCCCCAGCCCCAGCAGGCAAAATAAAAGACATTACACCCCTTCAAATCATAGTTCACACCAGCACTCCCCCATGACACCTCCAGCTGAATCCGATCCCTTGGGGGGGATGCAGTAGCGCACTCATTTTGGCTTGAACAAGTTAGGCAGGACCCTCTGTAGCACCTCCAAGGCTGAATCTACATCCTCGAATGCCTTCCAGGTGTCGTCTACCAGGACTTGCAATTTCGCAGGGTATGTCATCTTGAACTTAATGCCTGCCGCAATTAGTTTGGAGACCAGCGGGTGGAAGGTGGCCCTCCGTTGCCGCACGGACAGTGGCAGATCTTGTGTCACCCTGAGATTCGCCCCCTCCCACTGCAGTGACTTGACCTCCTTGACCTTTTGCAGAAACAACTGTCGCTCCTGAAAGTTCAGAAACTTAGCCAGAAAATACAGGGGGTGCACCTGGGGGATAGGTCACAATCACTAAGCTCTCTCAATACTATAACATGGCCCAAAGGAGAAGGACCGACAATCTTCGGACAAACCGCTGGAAAACTTAACAGGATCGCCACCCTCCTCTCTATGGTAGGCCTATCAAGACAACATTGTTACGTCTGCTTCTCCCCTCCAAGTCCTCTGCCTTCATATCCAATTTAGCCACCAGCTGCTTAACTAAAGTGAGTGCCCTTCCAACTTCTCACGCCCTGTTCTCGGCGAAAATACCGGGCTTCCATTATCTGTGTCATTCTTTGGACAGATCATTCAGGGGTGCAAGTGATATTCTTAATTTCTGAGCCATATCCTCCATCTCCGCTTCCTAAAGGGCGGAACTCTTCCAGAAAAGCACGTCAGCGTTAAGCGATTCTTCTCTCCGCTACCGGAGCTGCAGGACTGGGAGGGTTGCGTAGGCAAGGCCCGCGATTTCTTTGTGGTCTTCTCCAGGGTGTCGGGTGGCGTACGTTTAGGCAAAGCCTTCGGCATCTCCTCCTCCATTGAAGAAACCAGCCACTACCTCTAGACGTCCACAACCTTAACGGGTTCGTACGGCAGCAAAATTGTAAAAAGCTGAGCAGTATACACACTTATTAGGCAGGGGTAAGCGGAGCCTGCAGAGAGTGCAGCTAGCACAAAAACAGCATCACGTGACTCCAAGGATTTTAATTTAAATCAATTGTAAATCTGAGTACTGGGGCTAGAAGTCTTTGGAAAGTCTTACAAGTCTTTAGAAAGTTGTGTTACACTAATCTTACAGCTTTAATAATCACTTCAAAGGCCTTATTTAAAATACCAAGTTCCTGCAGTAATGATACACCCCCAATCCAAATAGTCCAATTGAGGTGAATGTATCAGATAATACTTGCAGAAATCCAGGAAATCCAAGTAGATAGAATCAGAAGGTGTAAAATGTCTTTCCTCTGTTTAGCCACTCCAATATCAAATCTGAATTCTGGAGTATAAAGTTCTCAGTGATTGTGAAACAATTTCACTCCAAGTATGTCCACACAGCTGAGCTTTAGGAGAGGGTCCAAAGGTGGTTAACTGGGTAAGAA
Organism: Neoceratodus forsteri; assembly: GCA_016271365.2. Classification (NCBI taxonomy): domain Eukaryota; kingdom Metazoa; phylum Chordata; order Ceratodontiformes; family Ceratodontidae; genus Neoceratodus; species Neoceratodus forsteri. The sequence goes on from CM057455.1 coordinate 931,500,366, forward strand.
ATTGGTTATGGAGCAGAGGGTGATGGTAAACAGTGTTCATTTTGAGAAAGGGAGGGTGACCAGCGGGGTGCCTCAGGGATCAGTTCTGGGGCTGGTCCTGTTCAATGTCTTTATAAGTAACAATGCAGAGGAGCTGGAAGGAAGGTCTGCCTCTTTGAAGATGGCATCAAAATCTGCAATAGATATGCCAGCCCGCCGGCGCATAGGTTGGATTTCCGCTTGTGACGCCAGCGACTCGGGTTCGGGAGCGGACTTGGGTCACTGGAGGGCTGGCCGGGGGGAGCACGGCTTGAGCATCCCATGACAGCTCGCCGTCTCCGGGGGGGGTGTGGGGATGGCCATATGCCCACGCTCCTTGTGTGTAACCCTGAGCGGATGCTCAGGGGAACCACAAGCCCCGCTGGATGGGTGGCCAAGTGACGCAGTGGACGTCAGTACTTGTGCCATGATGTCAGGGGGATCCAACTGCACCAAGGGGAGAAAATGGGAAAAACACCTGTCAGCTCCGGGATGACGGACTTCCCGGGGGATGCCTCTGATGTGCCCCTGCCCGCCAGCCACCTCCAGGGGCCTGATGAAATGAAGGATTACGGGGTCTGTGCCCCACCTCATCCCTGCTCAGGGGGAATAACCGAAGCTCCATGGAGGACCAGGAGGATGGTTCGACTGGCAGAAGGCAGGAGGATGACCCCTTGGATGTCCCAAAGGAGTCGGAGCTGGCAGGCAGTAGGGGGAGTATAAAGCATAATTTTAAAAAAAAATCTGCAATAGTGTGGACACTCCAAGGAGGGTGGAAAAGATGAGCAGTGACCTGAGAAAACTTGAGGAATGGTCAAGGATATGGCAGCTGGGTTTCAGTATGAACAAGTGCAAAATAATGGACTTGGGGCATAGATACCTGGTGCAGAGTACAAAATGTGTGGGGTAGTACTGACAACCACCAAACAGGAAAGAGACCTGGAGGTAATTATATCAGATGACCTAAAGGTGGTCAAGCTGTGCAACAAGTCAGTTGGGAGGGTTAGTATGATGCTGGGGTGCAGGGGTGCATGGGGAGAGGTATCACAAGCAGAAAGAGGGAGGTGATGGTACCTCTGTACAGATCACTGGTAAGACCCCACCTAAAGTACTGTGTCCAGTTCTGAAAACCACATTTTTGAAAGGACATAGGGTGTAGGCAGTCCAGAGGACAGCTGCTAAAATGGTGCACAGTCTTCATCAGAAGCCTTTCAAGAAGAGACTTAAGGACCCGAATATGTACATATTAGAAGAGGGGAAGAAAACGGAGTATTATAGAGAATATCTAAGGGGTTAAATACGGTACAAGAGGGATGTATTTTTCAGAAAAAGAAGGAGCTCAAGAACAATGGGACAATATATGAAGTTGGTGAGGGCAAATTCAGTAGAGACGTGAGGAAGTACTTCTTCACAGAAAGAGTGGTGGATTTCTGGAATAGCCTTCCAGTGGAGGTGGTGAGGGATAAAACTGGTCAGGTTCAAGAATGCATGAGATAGGCACATGGGAATCTTAAGGTAAAGGAAGAAATGAAGGGATAATGGACCTGAAATCAAATAGGATCTGCAGTGATACTGTAGGTAGGCATGGAAAAATGGGTAGACTGGGTGGGCCAAGCGGTCCTTATCTGCAGAAAAATTTCATGTTTCTATGTTTCAGGCATTTGACCAGTCCCAAACTGCTGAAGAAGTGAGAGAGTAAATGCGCTTTCAGGTTGTGAGATTGGCTCAATCATCCATCAGCTATTTTCACACACGTGTGGAGTAGCTGCTACCCAGCCATGACCTACATAGCAGCGGACCAGAGTCAAATGGTTAGAAATGAATATACCATGCATGGCTCAGGGCAAAGACTATTGATATAAGCAGTGTTACAGGAGTGTAACCTTACTTTAACACACTTTTGTTTCTGATCGGGGGTACAATTTACTTATTTATTTTTTGTTAAAGCACCACTGTATTGGAAAAGCCTTAAAAGAATATTATTTATTTATTGAATTTTGGTAACCGGGTGGACCCACTGAGACAATACAGTCCCTTTTTCAGGGGCAACCCAAAACAAGACAATATAAAAAGCAAACATGGGAATACATTATACAGATACAAACAGCTTACAATAAAGTGCTTAGTAAAGCTGTATACAATAATGGTTGACATATAGTGTTACATAGATGATAAAGACAGTGTTACAATTTAAAAATTAACAGCAGATCAGGTAAGTGCAGGATATTGTGGAAGACCAGGCAAAAACTTCATACACATTGTGACTGTGGTAGTTTCAGGCCAGTGGTGCATTCCCAGACACTGGAGGATCATTTGGTGCCACAAGAGGCCTGTTAATGAAAGCAGGTAAACGGCGGGAGATAAAGTGACAGTTTGTGTTTGAATTGGGTAAGGGAGGTGATGGAAGGAATCTCTTGCAGGAGTGAGTTCCAGAAGGATATGGCTGAGGAGGCAAAGGCTCATCTACTGACAACCAAACGGGTGTTGGGTGGGACCAATAGAGGTAGATTATGGAGTGTAGGGTTTGCCTGAAGCTTTTACGGTTAATGAGGTCACCCAGGCATGGTGAGGTGCAAAGGTATACTAGATTGAACATGAGGCACATGGTAATGTATTGGAATCTGCACTCCAGGGGTGCCCAGCCAAGGGTTGTGAGGACTTTGCAATGCTGAAGTCAGGGGTCAGCTCCCAATGCAAAACATTCAATTCTCAGATAAAGTTGATTTAGGCATGAAAAGCTAGTAACCCATGCTTGGAGGAGAACCGGGACACCATAGAAAAGTATAGAGAGGAGAGTGGCAGTCATGATTTTATGATATGAGGCTGAAGATAGAGGAGGATGGAGGCGGTACAACAAACCTAGCCTGTGGTCGATAGTCTTAGTCAGTACGTTGACGTGAGTTTCAAATGTAAGTGACGGGTCCAGGGTAACACCCAAATATTTAAAGGAGTGGATACACTCTAGGGCAGTGCCATCCTGAGAATTAATCGTGAGGGGGTGCTATGACAGGGGTGCAGAGGAAGAGTTATGGAACACCGTGCTCTTGGTTTTCTTCGTATTGAGGACCAGATGGTTGTGTAGGAACCATCCCTTGAGGGCATGAAAATCTGACTCCAAGCTATTATTTAGCCAGCTAAGATCCACAGGGAGGAGCAAGATGGCAGCAGTGCTGTGCTGTAGCTTGCTTAGCTCTCTGTGAGAGAGCATTTTCCCAAAAATAACCGTTTTTATTGCCTGTTTTGGATAGAGACCAGGAAAATTTGGCGTGTGTGTGTTCTCAGGTGTTTTGAACTGATTGAGAGAACCTTAATTTTAGCCATTGTGCTCAGTTAAGGTGTTAGGATTTTTAGTGTAGGCAGAGCTGTGAATTGAGAAAGTTCAGGTAATAAGTTTTTTTATTTTTGAAAGCAGTTTTGCAGCTCGCCTATCTCTTTGCATTACTTCCTGAGATTCCTGGTTGCCGGCGTGCTGGTTTTCTTCCTGGGTTCCATTGTCCACTGCTGCCCATCACTGTTTCAAGTCCAATGCGGCACATCATTGGAAGGTGCTCTCTTAATTATTGGAGGGGACGACTTTGGAAGAAACCCACCCGCTAGCTCCATTGGGTGGAGGCAGAACTCTCTCACAGTTTTTTCATTTGTGGCTGTCTAGCAAAGAACTGAGCACCTTGCTGGTGCTTCTTTTTTCATCGAACAAGAGGGTCATGGATGTGGGTTCAGTCTCTTGGGTCAGTGGGACTGCATTCACGGGGCACGTGGTGGTAGAGGGCACTTCTGCATTAGTGTCCCAGGGGCAAGGGATTTCTGGTGAGACTTATCTGCTAGAGTGATTCCATGGAGTTTTCAGAACTTTTGGGTTGCTTAATGGACTGGAGCAGCTGCTTGCAGAACAAGATGGAAGTTATGCCACCAGGGATTTGGACTGGTTGCACCTGTGGATCTATCGCTTAAGGTGGCAAAGATCTCTACACCCTGGTAACTGTTTTGGAGTCCCAGTAGCTGGTGAGAGCGGCTCTGGAGCACATTCAGGATTCCCTTGTATGGTTGCATGCTTATCAGTTTCTGCTGGAATAACTGACTGTGAAGAGACTGGGACAGTGAGAGCACCCTTGCCTTGAAGTAGTTGGCAGTGAAAACTGGCATTTTGCTTGCTATTTCTTAGTAACACATATTTGTGATCTTGATCATTGGATCCCTTATGGGAGCAGCAATCTGCTCTCTGAGTCTTTTAAAGCTTATAAATCATGCTTCCTGCTATTTTGGTTGTGTGTAGAGGGTTGTTTGGGTGGAGGGTGAGGGTTTTGTTCATTGATGTGTTTGTGTGGAGTATGTGGTTTAGGATTTTCTGTTTTTAGTATATGCTTGTATTTTGTGTGATTGTTTAGTCAGGATTTTGTGGGCCTATGACTGTGTAGTCAGGCAGAAAGTGTCTGGGAAGGTGTGAGGGCCTGGGGTGGGCTAGGATAGTGTATGGAGCATCCAAGTTCCTCGATCTGTAGCCTTTTTCCAACCTCACAGTTTCTACCACTACAGCATGGCACTGTCGGGAGGTTGGAATTAAGAGGAACTACATTGTTCTATCGGGTGGGTGTGCCCCATTCACAGCGGTATGTGGCAGGATCGTGGTTGCCAGGTGTAGAAGGTGCCCTGGGGTTAGATGGGTCTTAGGGAGAGGCCAGACATGTTTAGTACTCATCACCAGGGTTCCCAACCAGACCGAGTGGCCAGGTAGCCAGAGGGGTTGCACTGTCCACCAATCCCCTGAGGGCAGTGCTTTGCAATGCTAGATCTATCAGAAACAAGACCGCAATTATTGTGGACTTGATTTCTTTGGTTGATTTGACTTGCATCATGGAGACCTGGATCAGTGATGATGCTGGCCCAGTTCTAGAGGCCGCCGTCCTGCCCGGGTATACCATAGTGCACTGCTCCAGAGTAGAATGAAGGGCCGGGGGGATAGCCAAATGTTTTAGATCTAAACTAGGCTTCATCCTGCACCCAGTGAGAGTGCCAGGTTCATTTGAGTGTGTGGCCGTTTGCTGGGGTCCAGACACTGGTTGCCGGATTCTTCTGATCTACCCCCCCTCCGGGGTGGCAGGAGAACTCCTGCAGGAGGTAGCTGACTTCATCGTCAGTGAAACCCCAGATGTTTAGTGCTGGGGGACTTCAATGTTTGTGCTGATGATGAATCCTCTCTGCTTGGTTACAACTTCCTCCAGATGATGTAATCTCTGGGCCTGACACAAGAGGTTTCTTCCGTGACCCACCAGGGCAACCATATGCTGGTCCTGGTCTTCTCACAGGGGCTTGAGATAAATAATCTCAAAACTGATCAGGTCATTTGGTCTAATCATTGCACGGTAGAGTCCTTGTTCAGGGCACCCCCCCGAGAGTCCTTCCCCTGCTGAGATGGCTAGCTACTGCCCTTGCAGTGGCTAATCTATATAGTGTGGACAGTGCATGCACTGGGGGTGTGTGCACAGCAGTTGCTGCCTAAAATAAGGCAATGTCTGGTGTACTCGACTCCCTCACACTGGTCCATGTATGATGCAAATCATCTTACTTGAGGTTCCTTTGGTATGATGGGGCGCTCAAGGCGATAAAGATCATGGATCGGCTATGAGAGTGCTGCTGGTGAAGACTGGGCTGGAGGCAGACAAACTGGCCCTGCATGCACACTATGGTGTGTACCAGGGGGCAATCAACTGTAAGAAGGCAGAGTTCCTGTCCAGAGAGATTGCTTCTGGGAAGAACTGACCAACTGTGCTCTTTCAGACTATGGACAGGCTTCTTCATCCTTCCTGTCTACAGCCAAAAAAAGCCTTTTCCAATGCTTTATGTTGAGTTTGCTCGGTTCTTCTCAGACAGTGCGCCCGCCATCCAGTAGGGAATTCCACCAGTGAGCCACATTGTGCCCAACAGTGGTCATTGTGAGCTTCTGAAGAGCACTCCGCCTAGTTGGGGCAAGATTAGATCAGTGGAGGTGGTGGAGGTCATTGAGGTTGCTTCCAAGCTGCGGCACACCTTTTGTGAACTGGACCCGGTGCCGACACATCTCTTAATGTGATGTGTTGACTCTGTTGGCCCGGTATTTGCCTTGATTGTCCAATGTTCCTTGTTGAAGGGGGTCTTTCCCGACATCTTGAAGGAGGCATTGGTGAGACCTCTTCTGAAGAAATCATCTTTGTACACTGACGTCAAGGCAAATTACTGTCCCATCTCCAATCTTCCATTCCTGGGTAAGATTGTGGAGAAGGTGGTGGTGCTTCAGTTTGAGGAGCACCTCATGACCCATGATCTATACAAGCCTCTCCAGTCTGGGCTTCATGCAAGGCATAGCACAGAAACTGCATTAGTTTGAGTGCATAATGACCTTCTTAGGGCAAGAGATAGAGGGAAGGGGACAATTCTTGTTTTCCTTGATCTCTCCTCAGCATTTGACACGGTGGACCATCATGTGTTACTTGACCACCTGAGGGAATTCTGTGGACTTGCCAGCACTGTCATCTGCTAGTTTGGGTCTTTTCTCACCAACAGGAGACAAAGGGTAGTGATGGGGAATTTCTCCTCCTTTCCTAGTCTCCTGTCATGCGGAGTACCCCAGGGATCGGTCTTGTCACTGATGTTGTTTGCCATGTACATGCTGCCTCTGGGAAAGCACATTACAAAGTACAGTTTGGGTTTAATTTGCTATGCTGATGATACTCAGCTGTATATTTCCTTTGCCCCAGAACATCCAGTGCAGTGGATGTGTTAAATACCTGCCTTGCCAAGATCAATGACTGGATGGCCTCCAGCAGGTTGCAGCTGAACCCTGATAAGACAGAGGTACTGGTGGTGGAGTCAAACAGAGTGTGTGATAGAATGGTCTCTAGTGCAAAAACGGGCTTTTTCTTGGGTCTATACCATTGAAGGCCTCCACTAGGGTGCATGATCTGATCATTATTCCTCAACAGTGGACTGTCACTTGAGTCTCAGGTGTCATCCATTTTTCAGTCCAATTTTTACCATCTAAGGAATACCACCAGGATAAAGCCTCTAGTTCCACCCCTGGACCTCCCCACCTTGGTTCACACCTTTGTGGTGTCTAGGCTTGAGTACTGTAATGCCATCTATCTCAGGGTCTCCAGAGGTACTCTCCACTGGCTGCAGCTGGTGAAGAACGCAGCTGCTAGGTTGTTGATGGGGCAGTCTAAGTACTGTCACATCACCCCTGTGCTGTGTGAACTGCACTGGCTGCTGGTCAGGTGGAGGGTCATTTTTAAGGTGGGCCTGCTCACCTTTAAGGCCCTACATGGTCTGGGCCCTGGTTACCTGAAGGACCTTCTTACATGTGCTGTCTCTGTCTGCTCCCTTCACTCCTTCTCCAGGGGCCTACTTGCAATCAACAGGATGAGGTTAAAAATGGCCGGTAACAGAGCATTTAGCATCATCAGCCCAGTCCTGTGGAATTCGTTACCTACAACTGTAAGAGAAGTCCCTTCAGTTGAGGTTTTCAAAGCCCACCTCAAGGTTTTCCTGTATAATCAGGCCTTCCCAGACTTTGTTTTATAATCCTATCCTATGCCTGACTTCTGTGCTTTAATTTCTGTCCCTGGTTATTTATTTAGTCTTTTGACATTTATTTTTGAGTAAATTATTTATAAAATGTTATAATAATGAGTTATAGTGTAGTATATTTATCAGGTTTATTGTATTGTTGGTTTTATCTAATATTTGATTTGAATCTGTACAGTGCCCAGATCTTCTGGGATGGGCGTCTTTTTAAATAAAATTTGCCTTGCTTTGCCTTACAGAGGAGCGGTATATGATGGCATCATATGCATATAGGTGGATGGAGGCTCCACCACAGTCATGTGGCAAGTCATTGATAAAGAGTGAGAATAATAGTGGCCCCAGGATGGAACCTTGTGGCACACCATACTTTATAGGTCTGAGGTTTGAGAGGGTGTTTCCGATATCCTTATAAGCATTTCAGGTAATGAAGGGATGTTTTTCTCCAAAATAGTAGTTCATTTATTTGTTACAGTATTTTCTAGAGCTGTGCAGAATATAAACTTCCACCCGCAGAATGCCCGAGGAATGATTGTTCTGTTTCCAACAAATTCCGACAAACGTTCACGAATATTCAGCAAAATTTAGGAAAATTTTTAATTTTAGTTATTTTGCCATAATCTTACAGATATGCATCCAAATAACACCAAGTTTGGATCTTAAACAGTACCCAATGGCTTACATAAGTGTGAAAATTGCAGAGTTGTACATTAAAAGGGAGCAGAGTTATGGGCGGCCAAATACCTAATCAAAATTACAACTTCAGTTATTTTGAGATCATTTCAACATTTCTTATCCAAATTTCTCCACAATATCAGGATTTAGAGAAGCACTTAGAATGCATATATGTGCCATGTTTTAAGTATAAAGCATCAATGGGAGCTGAGTTATAGGTAGACAAATATTTTGCCAAAATTTGGATTTTTGTAATTTTAGTATAATTTTCATAGTAATCTCTAAAATGATACAAAACTTGACATTAAAATGTTACAAAACTTGACAGGTATACAAGTTATCACTACATTTGTATATGCACATACTGTAGTTTCAGATTTCTGGCTTTAAAAGGGACTGAGTTATAACCAGACAAACATGTTGCCAAAATTGTAATTTTGGTTAGTTCCTGCTCATTTTAAAACTACATATCCAAATTTAACCAGAGTTGAAATGTTTAAACTACTAGGGTGGGATATTCAAAGCGGATGTGCAAGGTGCAAGTGAGATGTGCCAACGCAACAGTGGACATGTGTCAAAGAGTGATATTCAGCAGTGACAATGTGCAGCGCAAATCACAGTGCACCAATGCGCAACCCTAATGAATGCAAGCACAAGCGCAGGGGCGTAGCCATGAATAAACAGTGCAGTGTGATATTCAACAGCAGGCTGAAGGTGTAAGGATGGATCAAGCAGGGGACAGTGGCATAGGTGGGGGGCGTAGAAGGTTCGGCTGTGTAGGTGGGGGGGCAGCCACACTGACCAATGTGCTAACACAACACGTTCCCCCACAGGTGACAGTGGATACCCAATCAGGCCCTGGCTGCTCACCTCGTACCGGCACCCATCGACCCCAGCATTGGAGAGATACAACGAGACACACGCCAGCACATGGAACATCATCGAGCATGTGTTTGGACTGCTGAAGGCACAGTTCCGTTGCCTGCACAGGTCTGGCGGTGCCATACAGTACAGCCCCTCAAAGGCCTGTGGCCTATTCCTGGCCTGCTGTGTGCTATACAACATGGCCACTGACCATGGGATAGCTTTTGTGGTTGAAGAGGGGAACAGCAGTGGGGACGATGTGGAACCCCAGCTGGGCAGTATGGCCCAGCAGCACAGGGACACCATTGCAGAGGAGCAGTATGGTGCATGCAGGTAGGTAAACAGGTCCACCCACATGACCCAGGGACCAGGGCACGGTATACAGGCATGGCTGGCAGGGCCCCACAACGGAGACTGCTGGAGGGGGGTGTTGACGGACATGGGACAGGACACCATGGAAGCACCACCACACACCCCCACACACACGGGCATGGTCACACAGGGGGCACACACACACACACACACACACACACACACATGCACACCCTGAGGCCACCAATGGGCATGTGTCAAACGCTGAACACCAGTGCACTGTGGTGGCCGGTGCTGTGATGGCATCATCATGCACATGCCATGGTGGCCAGCGGCCGGGAGGGTGTGCACAAGGCAGGCATGATGTGTGGCCTCAGATGTCATGGCCCAGGTATGCACATGCACATACCACACCACCATGCATACAGGACTGCGGCAGGCAGCAGACAGGGAGGGTGGTAGATCATGATGGCTGCGCAGGTGCACGGCCACCACAGACACTTGGACAGCCCCTCCTAGACCGCCCAGCAGATGCAGGCTGTGTGGCGGCCACAGAGGTGCAACAGATGTTCCCCCAGGAATTTTGCCGTGAGAATGCGACAGGTTCCTCACAAGTGTCTGCAGGCCCCGGAACAGGCCCACTCCAGACATGCCCGGGATGCCCACAGCTGATCCTTGTGATGACAATGCTGGGGTTGCACAACACCGGGACCGAGGGGTAGAGAATGCACTCCACAGTGACTGCTGCGGACGGCGCTGCACCAGGGTGGCCAGTGGTGCCAGGCCATCCGTGACTGCAGCAGTGAGCCAATCCAGACCTGTGGTCATGTCCTCCCGCATACGTGTGGCCTCAGCCAGGAGCTGCTCAAAGTCCCAGTCACGCCTCCCTGCAGACTGGCGCAGCTCAGTGTGGAGTGCATGCACCACTGCCATGACCTGCATCTGTTACTCTACCGATGCTCTGAGCAGAAGGGTGTGCTCAGCCAGTGGGTCAGCGCCCTGGGGGGCTTGGACATTGTGCTGACCCACAGAGGTTGTGCAGCTCTGAGACACGGCTCCCCGCGCAGTTGGGGGCTGCACAGCTGGGCCCTGTTGGGCCTGTATTGTCTGCGGTGCACTGGTGGTGGACACTGCACCCGGTCCACCCTCTGCACCGTCCTGCTGCCATTGCTGCCCCTCCAGCTGCTGTGCATGTGTTGTCGCTGGGGAGGCTGCACCCCCACTGCCAGATGGGTTCAACTGTTGTGGTTACAGTGGCCACCACAACACCGGGTGTTGTGGCTGACGGGTCTGTCAGTGCCACCTGTGCACCATCAGCGCTGCCATGTCAGGTGTGTGGTAGAGGTGCCTCCCCTTGTTCGGCATCACCACTGTCCTAGGTAGCGGTTAAGTTGTCATTGGATTGAACCCCACCCCGATCACTGTCTCAGCATACTGGATGCCATGGCTGCCATCCAGCTGAAACACTTCCTGTGCCTCGTCTGTGCCCATGCCACAGGCATCTGTGTGACAGTGTGGAGGGTCCGGCAGTGGTCTGAGCCCCAGACCCCTGTGGAGGTGGATGGGCACTCCTCCAGGTCCCTGATATCACCCAGGGTGGGAACTGCCACCCCTACATCTGCACACAGGTGCTCAGGATCTGTAAGGGAACATATACACGTTAGTGATGCCACCACACACCCTTGCCCCAATGCACTCCTCGCCCCCATCCCCATGCACCACTGTACCTACCATGCAGTGATGGGCTACCCCCCATCTGGAATCCACCACCGGGAACACCCTCAATGGCACTGTGCCGCATAGTCACCACCACAAGCTCCTCCTGCGGTGTCAGCTGTGGCACCTCAGGCTGTCCATCACCTGTGGCAGCCTGTGCCTGTGCAGCCCAGATGACTGCCACCTTCTCCTTGATCCACCTGTGGTCCATGCCCTCCTTCTTCTTGCATTCCGGCACCGACCTCTGATGGATGCCCTGCAGGTTCACGGCCCTGACCACACCCATCCATGCTTCTGCTCTGGCCTGCTGGGTGCCTGTGGAGCCACTCAGGAGGGGGCTCCTGGTTCAGGTAGGTGTCATAAAAGGCATCGCTCCTCAACTTCCTCTTGCTCCGACATGCTGTTCCTGTGGGTGGGGACATGTGGCTAGTGCTGGTTGCCACACACGAGGCCCCCCCACACCACAGTCCAGTCATGCCCAGTGCCTGGCGTCCTACCTGTGAAAGGATGCAATACTGCTCTGGTGCCTGTGCTGCCACATGGCGCCTTTATAGCGCATCACATGCAAATGAGAGAATGTGCAACTGTAATGAGATGCAAATGACTCCGATGCACCGTGGATATGCTGATCAGCTCATCTGCATATGCCTGCTGAATATCGCAGAAATGCGCATTGCATAGTGGAGTTGCTCATGCGCATGTCATGGTGCATCTGTGTAATGTGCGCAGTCCACATCGTACATTGCATGCACGCACTGACGTCGCATATGGTGGTGGTGCTTCCTATGCATAGTGTGCTACAAGAGGCAACATGCCCTGCCACTATTGGGCATGTGGTGCACATGCACTGTACACCCATTGGCGCCCGTGCGCTATTGGGACATGGCCCATGGGATATACTGTACCCTATAGTGCACCATATTATCCATGCCATACTGCGCTGACGTGCATGGTGTGTGTTCCACCCTTTGACCCCTATGTGTGCCCCTTGACCTCAGGGTGCCTGCGGCACGTGCCAGCGTTGCCCCAGCCGTATGGCAGCACATCACCAGGCATGTCGCCCAACCTTCACACGTGCATCTCTTGGGCTCACCAGTGCAATTTTGCTTCTGCGGTACTGAATACAGCCATGCCTCATAGGAGCACACTTAGAGTGCCCAATTGGACCCAGGTGGAATTAGTCAACCTGGTGGCATTGGTGGAGCCATATATTGGTGCCCTGTATGGGCAGGTACCCCTGAACCAGCCACGCACTGAGGTGTGGCAGGGGGGTGGCTGAGGAGCTCGAGGAGGCCACAGGGTCATGCCGTAGTAGGAAGCAGTGCTGCCACAGGTACGGGGACCTGCAGAGGAGGAATCTGCAACATCTCAGGACACTGCAGGCACGCGTCCAGACAGGTGCTGTGCCACGGCCAGGTGAGTGCACATATCCCCATCTATGCCATGTCAGTGTTATGTGGGTTGCCAGTGGGTGTCACGCCGTGCTGCTGTGGTTGGGGGGCAGTGGCTGGGAACACCACCAGCCATGGCAGTGCACTGTAGGTGTACTGTGCCACGGCAATGCCGCTGTGCTGTGTCATGGGGTATACTGTGCTGCTGGGGGCCCATGTGTTACTGCCTGGTGATAATGTCTGTCTCTCACTGTCTCCCTTCTAGGCCCTGAAGATTGGCACAGAGCCCAGATGGCGGGTGCTGCTGCCAGATGGCAGCAGGCCAGTGGTGTCGCTCAGCGAAGAGATGCAGGCCAGGCAGGAGGTGGAGGTGGTCAGGCACCAGTCAGGCCACAGCTTGCAGGTAAGCACGTTGGTGGTGTATGTTGTTCTGTGGGGTAGGGGTGGGCCACAGCCCCCCATGCACATGGCCATTGCATGCCGTGCTTCACCGGCATGGTCCATTGCACCATGCTGCGCCATGCGCACGTGTGTGTGGCCGCTGTCGGTGGGCTGTGGGTGCATCCAGGTCCCAGCCAGGCCACTGATAGCCCCACACAATGGCCATTCACTTGGCTGCCATGGCTGTGGCATGCTGCACATGGCTGGTGGTGGTGTGCAGTGATGTGCATGGCTGTGGATGGTTAGGATGGCGGTTCATGTGGGCACGCATGCTGTGGTTGGCTGTGTGCCCTCTCAGGGCACATGCCACTGCTGTCTGCTGCACATGGTGGGTGGGCTACAGTGGTGTGGGTGTGCACTCATCCATGTCCCCTGCATTCTCCTAGGTGCCTATCTAGTGGATGTCCATACCAGGCTGCTGGAAAGGATCCTGAGGGTCACCACGGCCACCCTTGCAGTGGCCTGCATCATTCAGTAGGCCCTCTTCTGGCTGCAGAGGAGAAGATTTCAGAGGCGCTGGTAGTCGTGGACCTCCCAAGGGGCCTGTTGGCCTGCCTCACCCTCCATTCCACTGACACCCCTCCCATTCCTCCATTGTACCCAGACTACCATGTCCCCTGTCTCCCCACCCTCCTTCCCCAGCCTACGTTCCTGATTGTGGCCTCCTGTTCCCTGCCCCCTATCCCCGTTCACCTGTATTTAGTTTGTTGTTGTTGGTTGTTGCTTTTAATACAATTCTATTTTGGTAGCCATCCGTGTCCGTGTCTGCTTTGCAGCTGGCTTTGGTGCCATGCTGCAGTGGTGGGCATGGTGGCTGTGTGGTACGTTTGAGGTTGCCTGGCGGTTGTGTCAGGTGGTCTGTGCACAGTGGCTTGTGTGTGTACCCTGTGGCATGCATTTGTTCCCTGCTGGGCTGTGTGGCCAGTGTGTTGTGTGCTGTCGGCTTGTATGTTGTCTGCTTTGGTGCCAGTGCCATGTCCAATGCCGTCCTGTGGGTGTTGCCTGTGGCTGCCTACCAGTGGCCATGGGTGTCATGCCACCTCCATGCACTACAGTGGATTGCGTGGTCAGGGCATGCGGCCGTGCGTCTGCCTTGCCCCCCTCCAGCCATCCCCTGCACTATGGTGGCAGTGTGTCCTGCTCTTGTGGCCTGCTCCACACTGTGCTGGGTGCCCTGTGCTATGGCCCATGCACCTCTGTCCCATGCCTTGCCCATGCTGTGCTCCTGCACGTCCTGCCTTGCTCCATTGCAGAGCTCTGGTTGCACAATGGCGCCTGCTGACTTGCTCCCTGGTGCAGCCCTTGTTGCACTATGGCTCATCCCTGAGATATTCAGTCGTCTTACGCTGTCACTTGCCATGATGCTCAGCCTTTGAATATTGCATTGGATGAGCACCAGCACAGTGTACTGCACTGCACCACTTCCGAATATCCCACCCCTAGACTACTATATGTACCACATGGTCATTTCTGAAAAAATTCATATTTGCAGCTTTAAATTGGATTGAATTAAAAGTAGTCAAACTTTTACAACATTTAAAAATTTAATTTTGCAACAATGTAAATTGCAAATTTATAAACCCCTGAAACTTTAAAACTAGAGAATGCAATATCATTAAATCTGACAGATTATTAGACCTTACAAGGAGACTATAAATTCCAATTTTATTAATTGCTTGCTGTGAGAAACTGCAAAATAACATCTTTACTTAAAGTCAAATACCATGAGTCTCTGTGAAAATTGTAGAATTTCATGAAAAATTCCATATAACTGGAATTTTCTAATGTCACTCAGCCTTATCTGGGGGATTTGAATTAAATAATAGGGGTATAAGAGGCAGGCAGTGCAGGAGGTCACAGAGGTTCTGGAGTTAGATGCACAGTTTCACCAAGAAATGGACAGCTGAGCTGGGTAGCACAACAGTGGTAGACCCCCAAGTTGGAGCAAGAAAACACAGAGTGTCAACAATTCCAACCTGAATGCAGGAAATTTAAGGATCACATACAGTACATTTATAATCTGGGGAACCTGGTGTACATGCAAGTCTAGGACTTAGAGGTACTCAAAAAGTTGTTGTGAGGGAAGACAAAGTATTGGGCAGCAGAAAGAAAGAATTCTGTCTATTCCAACAGGGTAGGTTGATAGGAAAAAAGTAGGTGACTCACATTTAAGGGAGTTTGTCACTGTAAGGAACAAAGAGGATATCAGTGGGATCAGTAGTTCTACTGAGTCAATCTGGCTATGTCTAAAGAGGGGGGGGAGGGAATAGTCACCAAGACTGGAACAGCAGGATTGCTAAAAGCTCAATCCAGCTTATCAAATGAAGTAGTGATATGTACATTGTTAATGTTAAATTCCACAAACTAATTCTGGATGCTTCATCTACAGTATATGCTATCATAAATATGTGAGAAAATATCACTAATCATTTTTTTTCTTCTGCAAAATTAAACCTGCTTAACCAATTTATCCAGTTTTGTTAGACACCAGGATACACTGACTATGGATATGTAATTCAAATGTTAACTCTATGCATGCAAGAGCAGAGAAGTTACAAACATCAACATTTTTGATAGTTTTCATAAAGTTTTGCAAATATTTACATAGTAATGTTTTGAACCCATGTAACTTAAAAATCTCATCTAATTCTCTCCATATTTAGATCATTCTATAAGCATTACAAAAAAGGTTATCCATACTTATTTACACATGTCTAGCTCCAAAGGTGCCTGAGTTATATGCAGATTAACTTTTTTCTTGAAATTTCCTGAAAAAAATAAAATGACAGATTATGAGCACATACAACTTTGAGACAATGCATCACGTTGTCATGAAATCTGGCAGATTGCTAGAACATTTATCATCAAGAAATCATGCCAAATTTTAAGATCCCTGACCAACTAGATGGTCAAGATATATGCAGATAAAAATGTTCATGAAATTTTGCACACACAATAAAATGACATTTGAGCACCTATAAGTTTGAAACTATCCATCCCAATTTCATGATATTTGGTACATAAGTGGCCACTGACGCAAAGAGCATGTATGCCAAATGTCAGAGCTCTAGCAAAAACGGCGGCTGAGTTATAACCACATAACTAATTTTTTTTTAATTGCATGAAATTTAGATGAAATTCCACAACATTTCTCAGACTTTTGTGAAATTTGGTTTAGGCCAGGAACATCACGGACGAATCATCGCAGGAGGAACAATGCGGAAGCAACACTGAAAACAAAAACATTGCTGCGGACAAAACGCAGTACAGCAGAATCCTCGCTGAGCCCCAAATGCTGCAGAACAACACAGCAGCAGCACTGAATGCACGCGCAAGACACAATATGAGGAGGGGATGCAAGCATAGCTCAAACCAGGAAACAGCCAGCAGTGCGGACCCAGACAGAAAGTCGCTGAACTGGACACAGAACGGACCAGCACTAGATGGTTACACAAAGGACAGCACTGGACCAAAGGAGGGGGAGGCACATGCTGCCCAGTGGGAGACAAAGCCTGCACAATGTGCACAGGGCAACGGATGACCCCAAAGGAGGGGGGGCCACAGCCAGAGGTGAGCACAGCACAAGTCTCACCGCAGGGATGCACAAGGGACGCAGGATGTGGTGGCCACCACGCAGCTGCAGGGCCACATGGAAGACCTTGCCATAGAATGACAGTGCAGGATGTGGGGAAGGGGAGAACAGGAGGAGGGCAATAGGGGTTTGAACCCCAACAGGACACCCACACCCACCAAAGCACTACACACAGCCAAAAGGACAGAAGGCCACACAGGGATAGCGCCACTGCACACACTAAGGGGGACGTGCCCTGAGTGACATGAGCTGGGGCTGCATGCTGCGTATGCCACACAGACACACACATGGACACCAGAACACACATATGGAGGGGGTGAAATCACACTGGAGAGATATATACCTAAGATGGCACACCTGTGAGCAGGGTGGGGGCAGGCCAGACCAGGTGCTTTGCATTCCACACACAACAGTGGGCCCATAAAGCAGCCCAGCACACAGAGGGACCAGAGTTGCATGGAAGATCTGTGCACAGGTGCATCAGTGTGTGTGGGGTGCTAGGGAAGGACACTGAACCATGCCGTTGGACGTATGTGACCAGCCAAAAGGAGAAAACCCTACTGCAGCACGAGTGCTACCTCTATTATAAGGAGTGCACCCTCAGCGAGAAAACATTCTGGAAATGTGCAGACTACTACAGTGGTAAATGCCCCGGCCATGTCCACACTGCAGGGGAGGAGGTAGTCAGGGTTGTGAACAGCCACAACCATGTCCCAGACTGTGGGGCCACAGGTGTCTGGGAGGCTGTCACGGACATCAAACAAAGGGCAGCACAGACGATGGAGACACCACACCAGGTGGTGGCAGCATGCAGCACCACCATCCCCACTGCCATGTGTGGCAGGATGCCCAGCATACACCTCCTGAAAAGGAGAGTCTGCCACATGCGAATGCCCGCATGCTGGCCACCACCCCTGCCAACATCACTGGAGGACCTCTGCATCCCTGAGGTGTACTCCATGACACACAACGGTGCATGCTTCCTGCTCCATGACAGTGGCAGTGCCTCCAGGATACTAATCTACACCACAGACCAGAACCTTCAGCTCCTGTCACAGTGCACAACATGGTATGCAGATGCATTCAAGACTGCACCACCATAATGTGCACAGCTGTACACCATCCATGGGGCACAATACTGCACTGTAGTGCCTACCGTGTGCATACTATTGCCAAACAAGACTGGTGTGATATACAAGAGGGTGTTCACAGCATTGAAGGAGTTGTGTGCTGGCCCCAAGCCATCCGTGATAGTCATGGACTTTGAACAGGCCGCAGTCAGGTCCTTTGCCACTGTCTTCTCGAATTCCACCCAGCTCGGCTGCTTCTTCCATCTGTGCCAGACCCTGCAGAAGAAGGTCCAGGAGGTCCCAGAGGCCATGTGATGGTACGCAGTGGAGGAGTACTTTGCACTCCATGTGCTCCTGCTGCCCGCCCTTGCCTTCGTGCCACATGGGGAGGTGTCCACAGTCTTCGAGGTGCTGCGGTCGTATGAGTTCTTCGTCACACTTGATGAGCTGCTGGCACCTATTGTCAACTACTTTGAGGACACATGGGTGGGTCGGCCAATCCGAGGTGGAGTCCACAGGTGTCCATTGTTCCCTGTTGACATGTGGAGTTGCTATAATGCAGCCAGGACTGGCAGTGCTCACACCAATAACTCTGTTGAGGGGTGACACCATGCCTTCAGCACCCTCATAGGCGCATGCCACCCCAGCTTCTGGAAATTCATCAAAGCCCTGAAGGCAGAGCAGAGGCTCAATGAGCTGAAGATTGAACAGTGCATCATTGGTCGCTATGCACCACCATCACGGAAGCGGCACATGGATGCGACTGACTGCATACAGCAGATAGTTGAGGAGTACAGTACTCGGAATACCTATGATGACCTCTGTGGCATTGCACAGAACTTCCAGTTGCAGGTGTGATCCTACATGGACCAGCACGTGCAGCCGAATGCCATGCTGCTTCCAACACCATGCCAGCTGCGGATGACCTGTGGCATACCCATGACATTCTGCTGTATGCCCCAGTGACCACTGGACACCTGCGCTGCGTGCAGGTGGACCACACCTGGGGGGGATTAGGTGTGGAACTGGTGTGGGGTGGCGGGGTACCAGGCATGGGGGTTGTGTATGTACAGTGGTGGAGGGTGCATTCCTCTGCTGGGGGTATGTGTCTGTGATGGGATGTGGAATGTTCTCTGCTGGGGGGTTCTGTGCCTGTGATGGGATATGGACTGTCCTCTGCTGGGGGTATGTGCCTGTGATGGGATGTGGAATGTCCTCTGCTGGGGGGTACTGTGCCTGTGATGGGATATGGACTGTCCTCTCCTGGGTGGGGAGGTAAATGCCTGTGATGGGATGTGGAATGTCCTCTGCTGGGGGTACTGTGCCTGTGATGGGATGTGGAATGTCCTCTGCTGGGGGTTACTGTGACTGTGTTGGGATATGGACTGTCCTCTGCTGGGGGGGCCGTGCCTGTGCAGGGGATGTGGTACTATTACTGTTGGGGTGCACCCTCACACTGGTGACTGTTGTGTGGTTGTTGCACCCCATCGCTGGGGTCCCACAAGTGTTGGTACATGTGGTGCATGTGGTGTTGCCATGCGTGTGCCTTTTCTAGGACAGTGCACCATTACAGGGGTATGCACCATGTGGGCTGCATGAATCTGCCCATGCCATGCTGTGGTGGCATGCTCCTGAGGGCCCCTGTCCTGTGCACCTCATGGTCTAACATTGGTGGTGGGTGTTTTGCACGGTGGTGTTGCGTGGCACCTGTCCTGGTCATTGCTGCACCCATGTGGTTGTCCTGTGGCCCATATCCATGCAGGTGGCCACATGCTGCGCATGGCCCTTGCCTTCCATGGCCACAGAGTCAGCATGACATGCCACTGTTGGGGGGACCCTTGTGCAGCATGCATGTGCATCACTACCCTGTCACATGGTGGCTTCCCCACAGTTCTGCCCATGTCCCCCTCATCCTGCACTGCCATGTGTGGTGATGCATGTACACCTCTGTCCAGTAGACACACCATATGGCACCTCCCCCATGGCACTGCATCCACGCATCTGGTGGAGTTCCACCATTCCACGCCCACTGCCTCATTGCAGGGTGGCCACCATGTTGGTCACTGTCTGGGGATCATCCCCCTTTGGACTCCATACCTGGTGGCACTCATGGTTGTGGGGCTGTGCTGTGCACACACAGGTGGTGCGTGGCCCCGTTGGCATCCCTTGTCTTTCCCCCTGTGCCCTTCACAGGCACAGGTGCTCACTGCTGTGCTACACTCATTGTGTGTGTGGTGCATGTTGTATTCGACTCCTCTGTTCTGCCCAGCACTGTGGTTTCTTGCCTTGTGGTGTGCCAACAGCGTTTTGGGTGGCAGTGTGTTTTCCACCTCTATTGCCGTGGTCGATGATTCCCCCTGCAGTCTCCCTCCTGGTGCGGTTGATGCCCGCATTGTGTTGTACCGGCAGCGTTTTGGGTGGCAGTGTGTTTTCTGCCTCTATTGCTGCTGTCGATGAGTCCTCCTGCGGTCTCCCTCCTGGTGTGGTTGATGCCCGCATTGTGTTGTACCGGCAGTGTTTTGGGTGGCAGTGTGTTTTCCCCCTCTATTGCTGCTGTCGATGATTCCCCCTGCGGTCTATGGCTTGGCACTGTTGCTGCCTGCATTCTGTTGTGCCTTTGGCGTTGTAGGGAGCGCTGTTCTGTCAGCTTCATTTCCATTCGCGATGTTTTATTCCGCATTGTTCCTGGCCCAAACTGTGAAATTTAGATGAAATTCCACGGATTCAGAATTTTCCCATTCCACATAGCTCTAGATATTTCTTCTTTTTTATAAATGTGCACTCCCTTATGGTGATGGTCACCATCAGCCACGAGAGAACCAGAAGTTAAACAGAGGGGGGAAGCAAAGCTACTTTCTGCTGGCTGATGTTGTTTGCGGTGCTCCTCATCTGTCGAAAAGTCTCTGCTGCAGTTTACTACACTGTCTTTGATTACTTATTCTAAAATAAATGTGGTCTTAATTTATTAAATATCTATATTTTGAGTCAGTTTCCATTGTTTTGTGTGTGTTTTCTTAACCTTGCAGAGTTGTTACATTTTATTTCCCTAAATGCCTAAACACCAAAATGTTATGTTCAGCTTTAATTGAAACTCATTTGAGAAGGTGACAGACAGTTCATTGTTTGCCTTGTGATGAAAAAAGGAAGCAAAATGAATTTTGTTTGTGTCACAGAAACAGGGCGATTTTTACTGCACAAATCACAGACTCTTGTTAAGTCCCTGCTATTGTGCACCAGAATAGCTCTGGCTCAAACAAAAAGAGTTTTTGAGCACAACACAAGTTTTTAACAGTATTTGCATAATTTATATTTATGTCTTGGTTTGTGACTGTGATCTTATTACCTAACCACCCTTACATCTCTTCATGTCTACCCTGAGTTACTACTCCAACAGAAGCTGTTGTGAGATTGTCATTTTCAGCCAACAGAGCAGATGCTGTTGTGCAGTTTCGGAAGGATCATTCTGAAACTCCACTATGGAAGCGTTCAAGGCCTGTTCTGGTAACTTGTTTTTCTGAGCTGTCTCAAAACTGCTCCAGGCTCTGCCTACGCAGCCGTAAAATTAACCTGTAGCAAAGTATATTGGAAGCAAACACAGTACATGTTTTAGGGCACAGTATTTAGAAGCAATGTGATCTGGTGTAATTCCTCCCCCTCACTGGTTTTGCATGATAAAAGTGGAGTGATGGAAAGCTTCCCTCCACTGTCACATCGATAACTTTAAAAGTTGTGCACGAGCTGCCTCTCTTGAAACTGCTGCAAGGGATAGGATGCTCGCAGTGCTAATTTCTTAATATTGCCATGACAAATAATAAGGAGTTTACTTTTACAAATCATTAAGTAACTACACTAATACAGTATTCCAGGGACAAAATGCCATAAAAACATACCAGTACACTAGCTTTTTAATTTCTTTATGCAGCCTTCCTAAGGTGCAGGCCCACATCCTGATCTCAGCTCCATTACCGAACTTCTCAGGGACTTACCTCAATCTCTAGTGTTCCTCCACAGCTTTCCTTCTGTGGTGGGGTTAGCAGGTCCCTTCATCCACACCAGAGAGTGGATCCAGTGTCCAGAGAGAGGGCCTCATCATCAGCGTGAGGTCTGCGAAAAGTCAGACCCCTAATACCACTCTGCATGGCTTTTTCCTCTGATGCTTTTTCTCCTCATAGGATGCTGGCATAGGGCTATATGCAAGCTCACAGCAAGCTTGGAGTATGTCACTGCCAGTGCCGCCCCCACCCAGTGAGTTGCTTCAAGCACTCTGCCACCTGTGGTCACTCAGGAGGCAGTACTGCTCCCGAGCTGACTGTCATCCCTCCCTAGATGAAGACAGTGTCCTTTGGAAGCTCAATCCTCCTATCTTCCGGCTGACCCCCGACAACCCAGACTCATTCCAAAACCTGGGTCACTGGCATCATGAGTGGTAGCACTACCAGTGCACTGATGGGCCGGCCCCCAGGGGTGCTATTGAAAAAGTAAATATTTAGCAAAAACTAAATAAATAAACAAACTAGTAGCAATAGACCAAGACAGACAAAAATACCCAAGGATCACATCATTGATCAGAAGTGAAAGCTGTCACTGCAATATGCAGTGGCAGGGACAAGGTAAATCAAAGTCTTGGGGGCATTAAAGCAGCATAATGCTGTGACAGTGATGTGATTCTGCCCCTTTACAGGGCACTGATAAGGCTACATTTTGACTACTGTAAGCAGTTCTGATCACCACATACAAAACATATATTCCTTTAGTAAAGAGAGAGCAGCATGCAGCAGCTAAAAAATGATTAAGGAGGGAAAAAGGTTAATGGAGAATGCATAGACAGGCTAGGCATGTTTTCCTGTAGATAAGATTTCAGGTTTTTAAATTCTTAGAATCGGAATGGAAGACTTGAGGGATAGTGTTTTGCAAAGGCAAATTTAGCAACTCCAGAGCCTTGCTGGTGAATAAAACGTCAAAAGCATCTCTTGTTTGAGCAAACACTGCAAAGCAGAAGGTCCTAGGTTTAAATCCAAACACAGCCAGTGGCGCACAACCTTGTGCTCATTGTACTGAAGTCCTGCTATACTGTAGGTACATGTTCTTATTTCTGGGTCACTCCTGAGAAAGGAACCCAGCTCCAGTGAGCTCACTCAGTTAGCAAACTTAACTAAACTAAAGCTAGACTACCAACTGTAAAACTGGACAAGCTCCCCCCCCCCCCCCACTGAAAGCAAGATGCTCCACCTCAGCTGGGTTTTCCAGGACAAACCTCCCCTTCTCCGCATCTATGAGTTTTACTTCAAAGTAAGGGCAGTTTAAAGGAAAATATTTTCTCTCCGTTGGGAATATCCCCCCCCCTCAAAAATAGAAATATCTTGCTCATATTCTTCACAATGGCTAAACAGGTAATGTTGCAGTGATTTCTCTCCCTTGCCTGTGTATGGCTTCAGCTTCAGCTGCAGTCCACTACTGCGCCAGTGATCACTCCTAGTGGAGATAGAGATTCATCTGCTTAAATGTATAATTGTAGTGATTGCACCTGATGGCTATGCATAAACAGTAGATAAGGCACCTTTTCCTGTGACCAGCACCTGTACCTTTCAACTGCTGTCTGTTGGGATGGATAATGCAGAACTGAACTACAAAAAACATACATATATCTATGGTTCTCCTTAGAGGAAAACACCTGCGACTCCAGAAGCAACACAGTCCCACACATTGGTCTCTAGTCATTAACATTACCTGCAGTGGTAACAGTACTCAACACTGCTTATCTGATTCAGCAGTCTCCCATATGTTTTAATGGTACATTGCTGAACTGGATTAGCTAAGGCAAAAGAAAGTGTCTCTAACGCTGACCGTAATGTTCAAGAAGACAGACCTTTTCCCTTAAATGATAAGTTAGTAAAGTTATTGTAGTGAGAAAGAAATAATGAGACCTACAGAAAATTGAACCCAGGCCCCCAAAATACTATCCCACTGCTCTAACACTAAACTACAGGCTCACATTGTTAGACCTGGACATGGCCCGCCCCCACTTCCTACGTCTAGGGGCATACCGATGTTCCCGGAGATGGGGCTCCACATCATAGACATCTCACCAGAAAACACTCAGGTTCAAAGCACTGAAGAAAAACAGAAGCAGATTTGGCCTGCCTGAAGACATTTTCAACAGGCTGTGGTTACCTTTAGGAATTACGACCAGAAACTCCGAGGGCACCCAAAAAGCCAGCCAGGATCCCCAGGCTGACGCATACAAACATACAAAATTTTTTTTGCCGGCAGAAAAAGGCCCACAGGTCTATCAAGTCTGCCTGATTGTGCAGCTTTTAGTTTCACATTACTACAGCTGCCCCAGCCCCACCCAAACCCCCTCCCTTCTTCCCCTTTCCTGGTATTTCCCCCCTTTTTGTTCTTGTCTGCACTAATCCTGCCCTTGACTCTATCCCAACCCCACTTAAAGCTATTCACTGTCCTCAGTTTGATTAACTCCTCCTGCGTGTGTTCCATCTTACCACCACTCTCTCTTTAAAGTACTGCCTCCTCATCTCTTTCCTGAACCTTCCCCCTTCCAGCTTCAGACTGTGCCCCTAATGGTCCTTCCCCATTTTAAGTGGAACAATCCTCCCTCTCTGACTTTGTTTATGCCTTTCAAGTACTTAAATATCTCTACCATGTCCCCTCTTTCCCTCCTCTATTCCAGCGAATACATGTTGAGCTCCCTCAATCTTTCCTCATATGGCAACTCCCCCAGTCCAGTGATCATTTTCATAGCCCTGCACTGCACCCCCTTCAGTAATCTCACATCCTTTTTGAGGTATGGGCACCTGTACTGCACACAGTACTCCAAGTGTGGCCTCACCAATGATCTATACAAGGGCAGAATGACCTCCTCCTTTCTAGAGGAGATCCCTCTGGCAATGCACCACAGCATCCTATTTGCCATTGCTGCTGCCCCCCTACACTGTGCTGATACCTTCATGTCCCCTGTGACTATTGCCCCAAGATCCCTTTTCTCCGCTGAAGCTGTTATCTGCACTCCCCCCAGCCAGTAGCTGGTCCTGGGATTTCTTGCTCCAAGGTGCATGACCTTGCATTTTTTAACATTAAACCCCAACTGGCACTCCCTAGACCAGTGTTCGAGTTTAGCTAGATCTTTCCTGAGTGTCTGCCTCCCTTCCTTATTGTCCACTGTTGCACAAACCTTAGTGTTATCTGTGAACAGGATGATCTTACTCTTGACCCCCCTCTGCAATGTCTCCAATGCAGACATTGAAAAAACAGTGCCCAACACTGAACCCTGCTGTACCCCACTTTACTTTACTGGCTTTGGTTTGGATGTCTCCCCCCTTACAACTACCCTCTTGTCTGCCTTGCAACCAGCTCTCAACCCACCCCACCAGTTTCATCCCAACCCCCATGTCCCTCAGCTTGCTCATTAACCTCCCGTGGGTCATCAAGTCAAAAGCCTTGCTAAAGTTCAGGTACAGGACATCCACAGCGTGGCCTTCGTCAACTGCCCTAGTGACCCAGTCAAAGAAGTCGATCAGGTTAGTCTGGCACGATCTTCCCAAGACAAACCCATGCTCTGTGTCATCCTGTAGACCATTACTATCGAGAAAGGTTATCAATCTCTCCTTTAAAATGGTCTCCATTACCTTTCTCACTGTGGAAATCAAGCTTACTGGTCTGTATTTGCCAGGTTGGGCCTTGGGTCCACTGTTGTGAAGGTACACCATGTGAGCCATCCTCCAGTCCCTGGGTACCTTCCCCGTTTCCGAGGAGGTACTGAAGAGTTCCGTCAGAGGGCCTGCCAACACCTCCACCAGTTCCTTCAGGACCCTTGGGTGTACACTGTCTTGTCCTGGTGCCTTGTCCACCCACAAGGCTTTAAGGCCCTTCAGAACTCTATCCACTTGGATGACTCCATCTGTTATTTCTGCCCCCACTTCTCCCTTGCCCTCTTTCCCCTGCAGTATTGGGCCATCCCTTTCTTTTGTGAACACTGAGCAGAAGTAATTCAGTGCCTCTGCCTGTTCTTCCCCTTGTTCCGTCCATCCCCCATCCCCATCCCTCTTGATTCTAACAATGTCATCTCTACAACTCTTCTTCTCCCTTATGTATTCAAAGAACCCCTTGTCCCCCTCTCTGATCCCCTGAGCCAGTTTCAGCTCCTTTGCTGCCTTGGCTGCCCTGACTGATCTGGTCACCTCCCTAGATGCCTTTCTGAACACCTCTCTATCCTTCTCCTGTCCCCATTTTTTGAACTTAATGAAGGTCAATCTTTTTTCCCTCACCTTCCACTCCACTTCCTTGCTGAGCCAGCTAAGTTTTTTGGACCTGGACTGCTTACTCTGAGATTTAGCACACATGTTTGTGGCCTCATTCGGCCCCTTCCTAATGATTGCTCACTTCTGTTCAGTATCCATCGCTAGGTTAATTTTAGCTAAATACCCCTCTAGGATGCTGCCCATTCTGGCAAAATCTGCCTTCCTGAAGTCCAACACTCTTGTCCTGGTCTTAGCTGACTCCCTCCCTGAGTTGAGGAGGAACCACACTGAGCGGTGGTCACTTTCTGCTAGAGAGTCCTGTACTACCACATCCTGCACTTGATCACCATTTGTTAGCATCACATCCATTATGTTCCCCTCTCTAGTAGGTTTTATCACCCCTTGCACTAGGTAGCTGTCTTGGATAGCCTCCAGCAGCACCTGTTCGCTGGCGTACATCTTCATTCATACCCACAGGAATTCTCCCAGAACTGCAAAGCCCAGCGGTGCAGGAATTACAAAGCCCCTAGAATATGAACTCATTGGGAAAGTAAAATCTTATGGATTCACAGGTCATCAATATCCTTAATCACAAACTGAAATGCCACTCCAAATTACTTTCCTTAAAACACAATCACTTGATTTTCTCCTAGCCAAATGATTCAGAAGGGCTTCAGGGGTCCATGTGTGTCTTAGAAGTAACCATCAGATACATGGGGCTAAATTTTAGTACAAAATACAATATGGCAGTGGGTAAGGCAGAGCAAGGTCTTTACAGGTCATTCTACAGCAGGCTCAATTTTTCCCAGGAACCCATCAACCTCTTATCCTGGACCGTGAAGCTCCAAATGATTCCACTGCCACTAGTAAGTACCTACAGAGTTTTCTGACCACCTAAAATGGGTATGGGTTCACATTTTTCTCTCAGAGAAACATACAGCATCTCCCTAGCCCATTCCCCTGGCCCTTTCTTACAGCCTCAAAACAAGGGACACGGATGGAGCAATATCAGCAAACCCCACTGCACCATACCCCATTATCCGGTTACCCAGGCCACTCTCCTGGTCTACCTGCTCTCCCCCAGGGTGTTACTGTCTCCCTGTAGCATCCTGACACAAGGTGTAACCAGGGCCTATATTTAACACCACTGGCTCTTTGCAAACCAGCATGAAAGGATGCCTAAAGGGCACTCCTCGGCCCACTTGGCAAAGTCCAGCAGCCTGTCTCTCCAAGCAGGCCCTCAAGTGGGTAAAGGCTCCCTCTGACTCCCTCACCAGTGTACCCAGGCCATCTTGCCACCCAAACTGCAGAGGCCCTGCCACAACCTGCTGCAGACCTGACAATCCAGGCACACAAACCACATACAAAAATGGGTCCTAACCTGGACCGCATGGCCTACCTTTCCTGCACCTTTCCCCTACAGCCCCCCAGAGCCCAGGCCCCAAAAGCACACAGATGCAACTGCCTTTCTTGGTGCCCTCCCAACAGATACTCTCCCAGGAGTCCCAACGCATTGTTGCTATAGAAAGCTGGCCTACCTAAGCAGGGGTGTCCCCCTGCCCCACACTGCTCTACAGTGGCTGCTGGTCTCTCTCTCCTCAGGACTCCCCATCCTCCCCTCACCTGCCTATTTATAAACTACACCCTGATCTCTGCTGCCACCATGTGGTGGCAAGCAGAAATTTCTCCCCCAGTGCACTAAAATAATCCCTAGCTCTGGGAGCAGCAAGATGGAAGGGGTCCCTAAAGGGAGCGTAAGCTCCTCTCAAAAGAGAAGGGGTGTACATGGAGTTCCCAGACACACTTCCTTTCTTTGGCATTGAATATCCTGCAATTAGGAAAACTCAAGATGATAATTAGATGATTTTTGGTGCAGTATTACCCATTGCTTAGCAATTTAAATCACAAATTGTAGTGAGAAAGAAATAATGTGATCTACTGGAAATTGAACCCAGGCCTCTGGAATACCATCCCAGTAGTTAGCTCAGTAGGTAGAGCACTGGGGTGGTAGTCTAGTAAAAATATCAGACATATCTGTAGTTCTCCTTGAACAACTATCAACAGTATCTCCTGCATATATCATGCCAGCTATTCAGAGAAGTGTCACTTCCCTCTGTATCAGAAATTAGCAAATTCTGAAGTCACAGAATTTTCATGAAATTCCTTGAAATTCTGTGAAATTTCTTGATTTTTTTTTTTTTTCCAAATGCTTTACTTGGCTATACCTCAGTTTGTATTACCAAAAGAGGTCTGAATGCTGGCATGCATATTGTCTTGTATAGACCCAGTTAGCAGGCCAAGTTTTATAACATTTGGATGAATGAAGGAGCAGGTATAGGGGCTCAGAATCTGAAAATTTAATATTTATTGAACATTTCAGAAAATCTTTCTATGCTTCAATCAATCAATCAATCAAATCTTTATTTAACCAGGTGAAACACCATTGAGGAAACTCATTTTGGAGGTGGACCTGGGCAGCAAAGTACACACAATAGCAGGACATAACCGCATAATACTTACATTTATATACATAATCATACATAAACTAGAATTTATATAGGGTGCAGAACAATATATACATAGCACGTACATAACAGGATATACAAAAAAAAAACAAGTATGGATCATGCATATAATGATTAAATGGTTACAAGATCATGGTCTTGCAGAGTAAGGATTGTTCTCTGCAGTGTACATAACAATGAGCTCACCACTACAGTGTTCAGAATAAGATAATGCGCACTACAGGTTACAGAGGGATAGCGTCCTGTATGGGTAATAGGCAGGGCTGGTATAAAGCTAAACTTTCTCAGATAGTCAATGCACTATGAGATAGTTCAGCTAGAACCTAGAGTGAGTACATTTATAATGAATTTGATACTGCCTTATGAGCAGGGAACATAAGGGACTGGTGGGGGAAATGAATAGGCAAGATAGGCTACAGGCAGTAGACGGGAGGAAGCACAAGAAGGTTTGAGGAGGGTCCACTTGGTGAACCTCTACTTGTATTACAAATGCTTACAATTTAACCACCTTTGGAGCTAGATGACTGAAAACTTACATGCATAATTTCTTGGAAGAGTCATAGAAACCGCTAATTAGAGAAGTACTGGTTATGTAAATTGTACGTTTTAGCCATGACCTGCCTCCCGACATGATTTCCTGGGCTCATTTCCGAAACCGGGTCATTAGCATGGTAGCATGACATTCTGATGCAGGGCCATGGAGGTTGCCTCAAAGCCCAATATTTAGGGTCAGTGAACCTAACAACATTGGTGATAGTCTGTTTTCTAGCTTTAAACTTATAGGGTCTTAAAATTCAGCAGTTTATGTAATTACAAAATGTAATTTTAAACTTTCTGAAAGGTTGGAGGCATACACTGTGACTCAATGACATCTAAAGCTAGAGATCTGAAACTTGCCACACCTATGCATGGGCATTGGTACAATCACCATACCAAATGTGGCAGAATTTGGACAAACACTTGTAGTTTACATACCAGTAGTTAACTGTAATTTTAAAATTTCCAAATGTATGGAGGCTTATAACTCTGTCATCTTTAAAGATATAAATCTGAAACTTGGTACACTTCTGTACAATTCTGTATGAGTATAGGAACAGTCACTGTACCAAATTTGGTGCAATTTGCATAAATGCTTTTTACATCCTGAGGAAATAATCAAAATCACAATTTTGGCAACATTTTGTGAAATTTTCACAAGAATTTCAGTAAATTTCACTACAACTCCACTGGCAGAAGATAAATTTCATGCAGCCCTAATACTGATACATTAAAAAAGAACCTATCTATACCAGCCTGATGTCAAGGTGTCAATTAAGAAAAATTACATATCTAGCCTCAGCAGTTCCTAAATTAGCCTTTTCTAAAGATAATTTCATAGAACATTGCTAACTTTTGCACCTTAAGGACAAGAATCTTGTTTTGTTTTTGATGAAAGCTCAGAATCAGGTCAGCATAGTAAAGACCTATCAATACAGTTGTCATTTATCAATAATGGACTAAAATAATCTCGATACCATTATAATATAGACAAACACAGTTTCAAAGTATATCACTACAGGTTCAAAATATATTGATACAGTTTAAAAGCATGTAGACATATTTTAAAGTAATGTGTATTGATATTTAATTGGTGATTATGCATTCTTGTTATTTTCATAGATGTAACCAAATCATATTATTTAAATGAACAGAAGCTTTAATTTACTGATATGTTTCAGAAATGCTGCACACAAACATCAGAAATGATATTACGAGGAAGGAGGAAGATGGCCCCCATGCTGGGCTGCTGTCAGTATGGAGCGCTAGGCTGGAGCTTCATTTTTGTAAATCCTGTTTTTACTCCTATTACAGAGTTTTAGGAGAAGCCAGTACATTGTAGTGTATTTTTTATTGAAAGCCAGTAGGTAGGCTTTCAATATACAGTTTTTAAATCAATAAGCAAGTGCGATACTGTCTGCTAGCATTAGCGTAAGCTTTAGTTAAATTCTGAGGCTTAGGGACAGAGGATAACAAGGGTCAGAAAGTGAGATAGTTTAGGGGGTAGGGTTTTTTAATCTTATTGTTAAGCTAGAATCTTTCTACTGTGCAAACATTTGGGGTGTCAGCATTTATTACCCCTTTCTCATTTTATAATTTATTATCTGTGCACTTACCACTGCATTGTATTGTGCCTGCAGCATCCAATTACAGAAGCATAGTCAAGGAAGAGTTTTGGCTGGTGCAGGACATGCCATCAGTTCTGAAATCGAAAGAAAGCTGTAAGCTGTAGTATCGGATAGCTGAGGCTGGTTCGAGAGAGGTGTGTTCGTATCCTCAAGCTGGTCCATGGATTGACTGGTGCTGTTCTGTCTTGAGTAGGGTGAGTGGGTGAATCTCCTTGTGATCCTGATGTTAGCAGGACTAAGATTGGGACCCTCACCAATGACCACTGTGGTATGATACTACACTGTGTTGGAAATGTTTAGCCAGTGACTGTTCTCCGGATTTCACTGAGCACAAAGGAAAGTAAAATGAGTAGGGCAGTAGAAGCAGTCTCCTTCCAATGCAAACAGAATTAACAGGCAGTGAGAGCACCAGGTGATATCTTTTAATTTTCCTTGGCTATTTTATTTGCTGATTTATATCCCCAAAGTAGTGGTGAGAGAGCTGCTGGGGGGGGGTTCTGTTTGGATTAATTAGCTGGACATGAGCTGGTAGCAGCAGATCCAACGCTGCATAAGAAAGCTGCAAACTGACATGTTAAATACTGCACAGTGACTTTTTGCACAGTATTTTATTCTTTTTGTGATTTATTAATACGTATCACTAGTCATTTGTTGGTTTTATTGTGGGAAGAAGGGAGGTTTGGGATAGAGGGCTGTTGGTTGCATGGTTAGGTTAATGGCTGGTTGGGAGTTCTACTTGGATAGTTAAATTATTATGTTAGCATAGAGTGATTTCTTGGATGTGTGCATTTATAGCTTAGGATGAGTGAGGGGGAAGGTTGTTTGGTTTTAGGTGTTATTTGAGTTTGTTCAAGACTAGGGAATTGTTTTAGGCGTGGTTGTAGCAGTTGGTGGAACTATATGTGTTAGTTGCAGGCCTCCAGGCTTAGTTATTCCCCTTCCTAGTTACAATACCACCACCCTATCAGTGAGTGCCTCCTGCCATTAGCAGCCTATAGACATTGCAGGGAGGTGGGAATTGCAAGAAAGCGGGATGGTAGGTAGTAGGGTGTGCAGGTACTGGGGGTGGCACTATTGGGTTGATGAGGACTAGGAGGTATCCAGAGGTGAAATGGTAACTAGTGAGGGGCCAGATGTGTTTTGTTCCCATACCAAGGGCACCCACCAGACTGAGTCAGCCATTAACTGTTAGGCAGATAGCCTCTGCTTGTTCCTTATAGGCAGTGCTTTGCAATTCTAGCTTGATCAGGAACAAGACTGTAATTATAACTGTCTTGATCTCCTTGGTCAATCTGGCTAGCATCATGGAAACCTGACTGAGTAATGATGATGGTCCAGTTCTTGTGGCATCAGCTCTGGCTGGATTTTCCATGGTTCACTGCCTGCAGAGGGGGTCACAGGGGTGTGCATGTGTGTGTGGTTGTTTGTTTTAGATCTAACCTGAACATTTCTGTGTACCCACTGGGTTCCACTTCATCATTTGAATTTGTGGCTGTACATGGGGTCCAGGTGCAAGTTGCAGAATCCTTCTTGTGTACCAACCTCTGGGGCATGAAAGGGAATTTCTGCAGGAGGTCGCTGACTTCATCACTGAAAGAGTATTGGAGTCACCCAGATGATTGATTCTGGGTGATTTCAATGCTTGGGTCAATGATGAACTCTTGCAGTTTGGGCAAGACTGTCTCCAGACAGTGGATTCACTGGGTCTTGCACAAGTACATATTTCTGAGATCTACAAATAAAGTCATACCTTGACATTGATCTGGTCATTTGGATGGATCACTGCATGTTAAAGTTCTTGTTCAGGCCCCCCCCCCCACACCACTACCTCCCCTGTGGAGATGGTTTGCTACCGCCCTGTGAAGTGATTTTACACAGCAGGACTCTAGGTGGTAATGGACCTCTTGAGTTGCTTGTGAGACAGGAACAAGAGAAGAGGTGATGGCCTATAGCAGGACTGTCCCCTTGCTTCTTGATTCTGTTGCACCAGTATGTATACAACCCAGGTCTTCTCGCTTGAGATGCATGTGGTTTGATGGAGGGTTCAGGGAGATGAAGGTTATGGGTTGGAGGTTGTAGCATTGTTGGTGGAAATCCGGGACCGATGAAGGCAGCTGACTGAGAACTCAATATGATGAGTATCAAAGAGTGATTTCCCATAGTAAGACAATATTCCTGTCCAGGGAGATTGCTTCAGAAGGGAACAGACCAGCTCAGCTCTTTTGGATCATGGTCAGATTACTTCATCCTACCTGTCTATAACTGACAAGGGGAGTTTCATTCATCAGCTGTGAAAAGTTTGCTCAATTCTCCTCTGACAGAGTGTCTTCTGTCAGGTCTGGGATTGCCCCAAATGGGCTATAGCAGCCTTGAAGAGTAGAACTGGTTGTCAATAGGAGCACTTCTCCTGTCTGGAGCGAGTTTAGGCAGGTAGGGGTGGAAGAGATTTGTGAGGTAATCTTGAAGTTGCAACCCACTTGTGAACTTGACCTGGGCCTGACTTGTCTCTTGTGGGCTGTGTGGGGTCTCTATGTCCATTGTTCACTGAGATAGTCTGGTGCTCTCCCTTGGGGGGGTCTCTAGCATTTTGAAAGAGGTGCCGGTGAAGCCCCTACTGAAGTAACCATCTCTGAAACCAGACAGCATAACAAATTATAGACCTGTCTGTAACCTTCCCTTTTTTGGGAAAGGTTATTGAGAAGATAGCGACATGGCAGATAAAGGCCCATCTCACTGCCTTTAACATCTATGAGCCTCTCCAGTTAGGATTTAGGTCTAGGCACAGTACGGAGGGCACATTAGTCAGGGTGCAGAATGACCTCCTCAGGGTGAGAGATAGAGGGGAACAGTCAGTTCTCATTCTACTTGATCTCTCCTCAGCATTTGGCACTGTGGACCACAGAGTGTTGCTGGATCACCTAAAGGAGCTCTGTGAATATATCACAGCTGGTTTGAATCTTTTCTTACAGGCAAGGTGCAGAGGGTTGTGATGGGAAATTTCTTCTTGCTACAGAAGCTCCTGTTCTGTGGAGTTCCTTAGGGCTTGATCCTGCCACCAATGTGTTCATGGTGTATATGCTGCACCTGGGGGAGATCATCAGATGCTGCAGTTTGCGTTTGCATAATTATGTGGATGATACCTATCTGTATTTGTCATTTGCACCTAAGATGCAGTTGAGATATTTAATTTGTGTCTGGCTGAGATATAAAACAGGATATCCTCTAACTGGCTGAGACTCAACCCGAACAAGACAGAGGTTCTGGTGACTGAGCCTATTCATTGGCAGGGTGCAGAGGTGTCAGGAGAGGTGAATGGCCTGGTGCTTGGTTCTTCTCAGCTTGTAACCTCTACTAAGATGAAAAATCTGGGGGTCATTCTGGATGATAGACTGGCACTTGAGGCTCAGATGTCATCTCTAGTTTGAAGTTACTTTTACCATCTCAGAAACATTGCCCAGATTAAATCCTTGATCCCACCTGATGACTTGCCACACTGGTGCATGTTTTTGTGACTTCCAGATTTGCCTACTGTAATGCTGTTTATCTTGAAGTTAGTGGAGGGGTCCTATGTTGCTTGCAGCTGGTGCAGAATGTAGTGACTAGGTTGCTGACGGGCCTTCAAAAGTCCTGTCATGTGACTTCAGTGTTGTGTGACCTGCACTGGCTGCTGGTGAGATGATGTATCACATTCAAGGTTGGTTTACTGACCAATAAAGCCCTGTATGGACTGAGCCAAGGCTGAATGGCCTTCTAAATCTCTACCATACCCATTGCCCTCTCTCCTCGTGTGAGGTGGGCCTCCTAGCAATTCCCAGGGCCCGACCTAAATCATCTGGATACTGGGCCTTTGAGGTTGCTGGCCTGTCCCTGTGGAACTCACTGCCAAGATCTTTGAGGGAATTCCCCCTCAAATGAATCTTTTAAGAAGGGCCTGAAGTTTAACCTGTTTAAGCAGTCCTTTGGGTTATATTTACGACCTCGGACACACTGGCTGCTATCTGATCTGATTTTATTTATTTTGTTTATTAATTTAATTTATTTTATTATCTGTTTTAGCTTTATATAATATTAAACAAGATTTTAGTATGATGCATGTTTTATGTTATCTGTTTGTTTTTGATGCACAGCACCTGAGCCCCAGGAAAAGAGTACTTAACATGTAAAATGTTACTTACAGTACTTACTTTGATAACATTTATATATAAAATCACACATGCCCCCACAATGCAAAGCATCATGGGCTGCTTATGCAAATCACCACAGAATGTTATGCTGGTCCAACTTTAAGCAGAATTGCATGGTGCCGAAAGGCCTCTCACACAGTTTGCAAAGAGTGCTAACAGAAGACATAGACACGTGTTTCGTCCTACCAGGACTCATCAGTATGCCTCGCCTGTTTGACACCCCAGTGGAACGGACCAGCTACCCTTAAGACAGTGTGTCTTGGATATGTTGTGGTGAACCCATTAAAATAAAAAACTATTTAAAAGACAAAGAACCTCTGTGCGCAAACACTGAGGCAAGGGTTACCCCAAAGGGCATTTGGCTGGGAAGCCAAGTTTCAAGAAAATACAAAATCACACATGCCCCCACAATGCAAAGCATCATGGGCTGCTTATGCAAATCACCACAGAATGTTAATATATATATACACACACACACACACATAGACACACACAATATATACACACACACACACACACATACATATATACATGCACACACACATATACACACACACACACACACATATAAGTAATTAATATACACAAATTGCTCATGTTCTTACTTCTAGTTCTATAGCACCATCATATTATGTTACAATCTTACTCCAGAATCTACCACAGTACTGTCTGGACCCTGGCAAAAGAAAGAATAGAAAAAGAGAAAAAAAAAAACTGGATGACATATACTTTATAAATCCGAGGCAATATCTACAAATTAGTATTCCAACTGCAGTCCATCAAGTCCTTTAGGTTTGGGGCATGACCTATTAACCTTTCCATTATTAGGGTTTCTTGGAACATATGAACCCATTTTGCTTTGTCAAACTCCTCCAGATCTGTGGTTTTCCATCTTTTAAATATCAGTATTTTTTTTGTTTCTGTGCTACCCAAGGCATATAACCTTTTATGCTGTTTATTTAATTTGGTTTTATCAAAATGATTCAAAAGAAAATATTCAGGGATGAAAGGTATTTTTGTTGATAAAAATCTATGTTATTCAGAATAGGTTTGAGACCACCAGTCCAGACCTTTGGATATTTCAAAAGCAAATGTATGAGGTCACAAATATATTGATATTTAATTTGCTTGACATTAAAAATATAAATTTAAAAACGTATTAATTTTTTCTTTGTGTACAATTAGAGCTCCAGGATGACATTCAGCCAGTTTTTATACTAGTAACGCATTTGTAAAGTACTGCAGCCATAAGGTAAAAATGGTTAAATTATTCATATAATATTCAGTAATCACATATCTTTTTGGCATTCATGGGCTTTGCCTGGCTTTGAGTAGGCGGTGCCACCAAAAGCTTCAAAAGAAAATAAGTTGAATGAAACCAGTTGCACTGAGTTTATCACTTACCAAATAGTACTGCACCATATTGTTTTTATTTTAACTTAAATTTAAGAATCTGAATTATTTGAGACTCAAAAAATTAAAACAGCAATGTTTAGCAGACTAGGGTACTGCAGTATTATTAAAGTGTAAATCTAACATGGCAATCAAAACATGGCTAAAAAGATTGAGTGATGGTTAAGAAATGAATGACTTTACACAAATAGACCTTTGTTAATAAAATCTCTATGGAAAACACTGGTTCAGCCATTGATTTGTTAATAATAAGTTTTGTTCTGCTGTGCCTTTCAAGATGTTATTCCAACTGCTTAAAGCAGTTTCCATGCAACTCATTTGTCAGGCTGAATTAAATGACAAGGCAAAGGTGCACTCAGAGTGAATTACACTCACCATTAGTGTTAATCCGGAAGATATTAGTCATGGTATCATGAATGAATTCCTAAAGTTCATTGGGGTCAATTGGAGTGGTTACAAAGGAGAAGACGAGTGCACATTAATTTCACATTGGTTGGATTACAGCTGCAGAAATTGCATGAGGGACATGCTTAAAGGGCAAACCCTAAATTAAGTGAAAACATTTATAAAGGTGTATACCAGGGTTGTCTGAATTTGTTAGCCACTGATGTTGTTTCCACTCCAAGATGGCCTCATTTAGGTTAACCTAATTAAATCTCCCATTGGAGGATAAGGTTGAGCATGACCACAACGCAAAGTTTGACCTACAACCTTCAGGGGCCCCAAACTCCCCTGCACAAAGGGTTTTCTTAGTGGCTGGAGGAATTTCTACCAGCAGCTAAGTCACAATGCAAGTGTAGGCCACTAGATATTTGTAGTCACAAATGTTTTGTTTAAACGCAGTTTATTAGATTTTCCAAAAAACACATACAACAAAGATTAATATATACAAGAGCACAATAGATCCAAGCAATACAAATACATGGTATGCAGCAAACAGTTGTTCATTACTCCAGTAATAAATTGCCTAATAATTACCACAAAATGCTATGTAAAAAAGATAGAAAGGGAAGCCAGTTTTGAGCTCTTAGAAAATGGTCCAGCTATCTCAGACATCTTTAATGGGGTTTGTGACCATAGTGTTCTGCAGATACCCACAGATATTTGGACATGGCAGTGTGCCAGTTGCATGGCATGCTGCCATATCCAAATGTCTGAGGCAGAGGTGCAATTGTCTTAGTTGCCGCTCCACCAACCAATCCTGTGCCTTATTGCCCACTTGCGGGCTGCGGTGAAACATCCCATTTATGTCCCACATCATCCATCTGTCCCTCATTGGTGTCAAGGGGAACTCCTGTCCCTACTACTAGTCATGAGCCCATTTGTTTTCTAAACTGTATTTATTTATTTATTTATTTATTGAAGACAATCAGAATTACAATCCTTTGAGTCATAGACTCCTTTGCAATGGCTCCACATCAGTACAGAAAGAACAAACATAACATATATTGGTATTATATATAGGTAAAGTATATACATTGAGTCAAGGATCCTGAAGTGGATTTTTTGGTCTAAGCTGTGGCCAAAAAGGTTGATTACAGATTTGGGGGGGTCCTAGTTAAGCCCTGAGTCAGTTTTTATATAAATCGTGATTGCAGGACCTGAGGATGTTTTCAGGGGTAAGGGTGGGCATTTATATCCCTGATATTACAGCTTTACTGCATTCATTTGCACTAGATAAACTGCTAACAGTGAGGTTCCTTTTGTGCTCTGGAGATGGTGGAGGTGTCTCGGTTGCAGTCACAGGTGGCTGATACAAGGAGGAGGTCCTTGAAGTGAGATTTTAATAGGCCAAAACTAAGGGCTAGGGGGATAGAGGCTGGTATGCTGTTTAGCCATAGGGGAGCCCTGTATCGGAAAGATCTTTGTCCTAGGGCAGTCTTACAGTGGGGTACTAGGAGAGAGGTGCCAGTGGTGTGTCTAAGGGCCCTTCTGTGGTAGATAGTCTGGATGAGGGGGAGCAGGCCTTTTGGAGCTAGATTCATGAGAATTTTTTTTTGCTTGGAGGGTGGTGTGGTATTTAAGCCTATCTTCGAAGGTGCACCAGTTAGCATGTTTGTAAAGCTCACAAGTGTGGGTGTCTCTATCACTCCCAGCGACCAGTCTGCAGGCTTTATTGAGAGCAATGTTGATGCTGTGTAGGGCTGTTTTGTCAGCAGAACCATAAATAACAATGCCATAGTCAACTAAGGATAGGATGGAGGAAGTTACAGTGAGATGTAGTACCTGCAGGGGTAGGCAGTGCTTATGCCTGTATAGGATCCCTAATCTGGTGTTTACAACAGTGGAAAGGTGTTGGATGTGTGTGTGGTAGGTGAGGGAGGTGTCCGAAGTGACACCCAGGTATTTGAAGCTGGCAACCTGTTCAAGAAGGAGACCCCAGGAGTTTGAGATGAGTAGTGGAGCATTGCTGAGTGGGCTTTGGCGGTGGGCAAAGACCATCCACGTTGTCTTGTTGCAGTTGAGTACTAGGCAGTGCTCATGAAACCAGGATTCAATTTCACTAAAAGCCTTGTAGGGCAGATTGTAAGGAGTTAGGATTGGGGTGTTTCCAAAGCAGTACTGCATCATCTGCATAGAGCAAGAGCTTCCCAGTGCATGATTGAGGGAGGGAGTTTAAGAATAGGGTAAAGAGCAATGGACCGAGAATGGACCCTTGGGGGACATCCGATTGAACTGGTCTTTCGGAAGAAAGGGTGGTGTTAATTTTAACCTGTTGTGTCCAGCCAGAGAGATAGTCCTTTAACCAGGATGTGGTCTCAGGGGAGAAATTCCGGGAGGGAAGGAAGTGGAGCAGAAGTGCGTGCTTTGGTCAAGTCTATGTAGATTGCTCCTGCTATGGACCCCTAGTCCAGGGCCTCATGAATGTATGAGGTAAATTCCAGGAGGGCAGTGGTGGTGCTGTGCCCCTTCCGGAACCCATGTTGCTCATGGCAGAGCAGCGAATGTTTGGTTAAGTAGTCGGTGAGCTGGTCCGACACAATTTTTTCAAGCACCTTTGAGAGGGGTAGAAGGATTGAGATGGGTCTATAATTACTGGTGGAGGTGGGATCACCCCTTTTAAGTATGGGGGTAATTATACCTTTTTTCCATGGTGCAGGGAACTGGCTGAGGCATAGTGACCAGTTAAAAATTTTGGTAAGGTGTGGCAGGGTTACATCCAGAGTTAGCCTAGGCAATTTGAGGTCAAAAGAGTCACTGCTATAGCGCACATTCATCAAGGCTTTGTTGAGGTAGCATTTAGCAACCCACCAGGGGGGACATTCATTGGACTTGATATTCCATCTGGGGATGGAAATCTCCGATGTGGAGGTGGAGCCCATTGGTTGGTCTGACCATCATGCCCTGAGGTTCAGTTTCTTGGCCCCTCGAAAGAGGCCTGCCCCTAAGGAGATAGTACAGTTCCATCCTTTGAGAGGAGTTACCTCAGAAGGCCTAATGACGGAGCTGGACTTCTCGGGTTTTCCAATGGATAGCATGGATCCAGGCTCTTTAGTGCTGGCCTATAATAGTGCAGTTGTGGGGGCCCTGGATGTCATTGCTCCTTTCCATGTTCACCCCTGTACTCTTCACCCGAGTCCCGTGGTTTACCACGAAGGGGCCGTCAGGTTGAAGAGACAGGGCGAAGATGGGAGAGATGCTGGCGGAAGACTCACCTGGAAGTTGACAGGCTTAGACTGCTAGATCATTATAAAATCTACCAGTTAGCAATCTCCCATAAGAAGGCAGAGTTCCTGTCCAGGGAGATTGCTTCAGCAAGGAATAGACCGGCCCAGCTCTTCCGGACTGTGGACAGACTGTGCAATCCAGTCTGTCTTCATGCTGGTTGAGCATTATCACAGTTACAGTGTGAGGAGTTTGCTACGTTCTTTGCTGATAAGGTGTCTGCTAACAGAGATGAGATCAGCCAGGGCCTTCCCACTGGGTCTTGCAGTGACCAATCAAGGGACACAAATACCCATTTGACTTGGTCCAGGTTCAGTCAACTGGTAGTCATGGATATAGTGAGAATCGTCCAGACTCTGCACCCAACTTTCTGTGGGTCGGATCCGGGCCCTACACGCCTACTTGTGGGATGTGTAGAAGTTATCGGCCCGATCCTTACTGGGATAGTAGTGGCATCATTGGAGAGAGGGATCTTTCCTGATCCTTTGAAGGAGGCAATAGTACGTCCCCTCCTGAAAAAGCCCTCCCTTGATCCCGACTGCCCAGGAAACTACAGACCAATCTCGAATCTTCCCTTTTTGGGGAAGATTATTGAGAAGGAGAAGGTGGTTGCTTTGCAGCTGGAGGATTATTTAAACATCCACAATATCTATGACTCTCTCCAGTCTGGCTTCAGGAAACAGCACAGTACTGAGACGGCTCTTGTTCGGGTACTGAATGATCTCCTGATGGCAAGAGATCGGAGAACTCATTCTATCTTGGTTCTCCTTGATCTTTCAGCTGCATTTGACACTGTGGATCATGGGGTGCTGCTTGAACACCTGTGGTCTCTCTGTGGACTAAGGGGGGTGGTCCACAGTTGGTTTAAATCTTTTCTGCAGGGTAGGACTCAGAGAGTAGTGTCGGGGATTTATTCCTTGACCCCTCGCTGCCTACACTGTGGAGTGCCACTGGGTTTAGTGTTGTCCCCCGTGTTATTTGCGATGTATATGCTTCCATTAGGGGACATTATAAGACATTTTGGTTTGAGTTTCCATTGCTATGCAGATGATTCTCAACTCTATATGTCTTTTGTGCCCGAGCAGAAGTCTGAGTCAAGTACATTGTTTAACAACTGCCTCCTGGAGATACAGAACTGGATGAGTACCAATTGGCTGAGGTTGAACCTGGGGAAAACAGAGGTATTGGTGGTGGAACCGGGGGTAAGGATATCAAGTCCATGGGCAGGAAAACTCTCAGGTTTATTTCTGGGAGGAACCCCGCTCATAGCATCTGGTCAGGTGCGCAGCCTTGGTGTTATATTTGATGAGGGCTTGACCCTGAGGGCACAGGTGTCAGCCATAGTCAAATCATCCTTTTTTCATCTAAGGAATATAGCAGGGGTGAAACACTTGATTCCATCAGAGGATCTTCCTACCCTGGTCCACGCCTTTGTGGCCAATCATCTTGATTATTGCAATGCCCTTTATCTAGGGCTGCTGGGAGTGGATATCCGTCACTTACAGCTGGTGCAAATCGCAGCTAGGTTGTTGACTGGAAGCCGGTGCTCGCCGCAACACCTGTGCTTGGCAATTGCACTGGCTGCCTGTACAGTGGCGGATCACTTTCAAGGTCATGTTGATGACCTATAAAGCCCTACACGGTTTGGGACCTCGCTACCTGAAAGAACTCCTGACTTCTTACTGTCCTCCCGCCCCCTCCGATCCTCTGGTGAGGGATTGCTGGAGAATTCCCAGGGTAACCTTAAAACATCTGGTGGAAGAACATTTGCCTTATACCATTTCTATGGAATTCTCTACCTAATCAGATATGCAATTGCCTGACTGTGGAGAGCTTTAAAAAGCTTTAAAGACCTTCCTTTTTAACCAAGCATTTTTTTAGTGATTTAAATTATATTGGATTGTATTTTGAATTTGATGTTGTTTATAGTTGTGGTTTTAATTTGTATGAGTGATATTGTAAAGGCGCCCTGAGCTTTGGAAGGGCGCCCTAAAGAAATAAACATTTACTTACTTACTTGCTTACTAGCCTCACTGCAGGAGATGGTTCTAAGCCAGAAAGGTGGAGGGGCTGCGGTGGCAGAGGTGAATATGGGGCAGTTAGGGATAGGGTAGAAGAAGTTATGAGGGAGGATGTGACTGAGGTCAGAGGAGGTGGTATTAAGGGCATTAGATATAGCAGTGGGGTCCTGGGTGAGGGCTCCATCCACTAGAATCTGTGAGGGTGCTGGGGAAGTGGTTTTCCCACACAGCTCTTTTATATTGTTACAGAATTTTTTCCCTGAACCCCATGTGGTGGTGAGGGCATGTTTGTAATAGGTGGCCTTGGCTAGCCGGATGGACCAGGTACATTTGTTTCTTGCCTCTCTGTAGAGTTGTCTGTCCTGGGGTAGCTGTGAGTCCAGAGCTGTATGCCAGAGGTTGTCTCTATGGCGCATCAGATTAAGCAGAGACTGTGAGATCCAGGGGGTGTCCCTGTGTTTTAAAATATACTTTGTGTATGGGGCAAAGATGTTATAGGCAGCATTAAAGATGGTGATAAAGGAAAGGAGGGCAGTGTCAACAGAGTGAGCTTCATGGATGGGTGACCAGTTACAGGAGATTAGGTATGATTTCAGGCAGGAGAGGGCACCTTTTTTGAGGCGCCTCTGGAGCATAAGTTTAGGGGGGGGTAGGTGGGAGTTTATTTGACCACCAGCAGGTGACAGGGAAGTGGTCACTTAGCGCGTCAGGAAGCACTTTAACCTGGGAGAGGTTATTGGGGTGGTTTGTGCGGATGAGGTCTATAAGAGTGGAGGATCCAGTTCTGGGGTCAAGTCTGGTGGGGAAAAGGACCTCCTGAGTGAGGTCAATGGCTAGAAACAGTGTCTTTGTACGTGGCAGATGTGGAGGATAGCCAATTCACGTTGAAATCTCCCATTATAATTAACTCGTTATTGGGAGGGAGATGGGTGAGGCTGGAGAGTACTGAATCAAATGCTGGCTTTTGGTTGTTGAGGGGGATGTTCCCTTGCTGATCTCAGTCCCATGTTCCCACCACTTGGGTCTGTAGTGCAGTCTGGCAGAGCTGCTGCATGCCTATAGCATTCATGTGGAACTGCTTTCAGTAGGTCCACAGTGGAGCCACACTTTTCAATATGCAGCACCAGACCTGGGGGATGAAACATGATTGTGCATAGCACAGTGCTTTGTTAGCATACCAGACCCTCCCTTTTCCCTGTGCTGGTGCAATGGCTACTTTGCCAGTGCAGGGAAAGGCTTGTGACCGCTATGTGTGGCACAAAGGGGCATGGTTGAACTGTGCCACAATGTGGTCCCTGCAGCCATTTTGCAGCTCCTCAGTGCACCTTTTTGTGGGGTTCCTGATGTTCAGTCTCCAGGGTGACATCTCAGGACTGAGCTGATGAAAATTTTATTGCATCA
The DNA here is from genome assembly GCA_016271365.2 of Neoceratodus forsteri. Lineage (NCBI taxonomy): Eukaryota > Metazoa > Chordata > Ceratodontiformes > Ceratodontidae > Neoceratodus > Neoceratodus forsteri. The sequence continues at coordinate 931,543,629 of CM057455.1, forward strand.
CAAAGACACTGCCGTTGCCTGAACAAGAGCAGCAACAATGTTACATACATAAGGTTACGCAGGACCCTGCACAATATACTGTCACTCATCATTGCAGTATATTGAATGTTGTATGTTTTTTTTTATTTCCAGATCACCCTTGAAAATGGACAGTTTGCTCATGGATGTATATGGTTATTAATTGTAAAAATTGTTAATTGTGCACGGTTTTAGCCAAATGGTTAAAAATAAAAGCAGGCTGCCAATAAAAAGCTGGGATTGGTGAATTGATGCTAAGTAGGATCTGGACCCCCACCACCTCCCACTCACACTGGCTCAGATTATCCAAGTCAAATTCCCAAAGCTCCAGACCAGAACAGGGACCGAGTCCCAATAGCCTCAATGGCAATGGTGGAACTCCCAGGCCTATCCTCCAGTTCCCCCTTCATTCACTCTACTGGGAATTCACAGTACAGGGCTAAAGAACTCCACTTGCCAACATCCAATTGACACTGAGGTTTTAACCCAAAACATTGTTGGTCCCTTCCTCCTCCCATGGCACCTGGTAATGCAGGCTGCTGGCTTTGCATACATGCAGATGTCTTCTGTGGTGGAACAAGGAAGAGCAAGGTTCCTGCCCTCCACTGGGGTTGTTGTGCACTGAATCAGAGTGCCTACCCTCTCTGACTGGTAGCACTGATGTTTCCATCCTCTGTCAGGCTACCCAGCTAGCTCCTGAGTCTGATCCTTAACTCAGATTGCTAGCACAATAGCACAATACATTGGGCCATAAGTGGACCTCAAATTTAATTTAAATATTACCCTTCTTAGTTTGCATAGTAAGCTGAGTCAAAAGGAGTGCACACGGGGCTAGTTTGTAAAGTGCTGAGGTCTGATTCAAAAAACACTTAGACTGACGCAAGGTACTTGCATCAATCGACAATGACGCAATCTGCACCTTGTGTCATAAAATGCGGCAATCCCTTGTTCTGAAATGCAGTTGGCATCAGAATGGGAAGCTGCTGTGGCAAGAGGGCACTGCACTACCCTTGCGATCTACATCAGGATATGCCAGGTCACAAGGGGGCTAGTGCCATGGCTGGGCTGCAACATCCCCTTGTTCTGAATTTCGAAAGACCCACCGTGGCCATAGCAAGGGGCTCACATTAGACCAGCCAGGAGGTGATCTATGACCCTTTCACCATTGCTCCACAAGTTGGGGAACCAGTGGGAGGGGGCTCTTATGTGAGGTCCAGGTGCAGAAGGGACAGAGGGTTGCTTTGAGGGTGTTGGGGTGCAATTGGGCATGCTGGGTGGCTGATCAGACACCCAACAGAGGTGCCATTGTTATCGCAACATAAGCCATTACCACAATAGTTATATGACTGGCACCCCCGACGGATGTCCAATAACCCCCATAATTGTCCCCTTGTTCCCCAACACCACCTACAGCATCTCCCATGCCCCTCCTGCTCCAGGACCCCTTTGGCCATTCCTTCTACTGTTGCACTGGATTGGGGTGGCAGATCTCTGTGGCAAGTCCTGCAGGTGCACCTATTGTTTGGCACTAGCCTGCATGAGCAGAGAATACTGGACTTTTGGCACAGGGACCCCCGTTTCATTAGAATCAGGTGCAGGTTCTCTGATACACTGGGAGTGTGCTGCAGCCCTAGATCACTGCAACTTGCAGTGATCTACAGAATCTTTTGGAATCAAGCCCCTGATATACAGTATTACTTTCACATACCTTATTACAAAGCGCATCATACAGAGCTAGCATATACAATATTCAAAAGCAGCAAACTACATAAACTGTGTCTCCCAGAGTCCACAATGACTTTTAGAAACAGAGAAAAATGAGATTAGAAAAAAACCACCGGTCCATCTAGTCTGCCAATAATTCCCAAAGCTACAAAATATTGACTAAGCAGGATTTTTGCATGCCATACAATCCCCAATTTTACCCACCTTACTACTACCCCTTTGGTCACTGTTAAGATCATAACTTTGTCTCAGCCTTGCTAAAAGTCATAAATGGTTTTAGTATCCACTACTTCGGCTGGCAGGGTGTTTCATGGTGCAACCACTTTCTCTGTAAAATAGAACTTTCTTACATCCCTCCTGACTACACCCCCCCCACTAGATTTAACTCATGTCCCAGTAGATTTGCTACACCTGGTGAATAGTTCCTCTCAGTTCACCTTGTTCATTCCTTTCAGGAACTTGAAGGTCTCTATCACATCATCAGTCTCCCTTTTGGTCTCCAGTGAGTGTATATTCAGTGCTCAAAGCTGAGCCTCATAGGATCTGTCCTGCAGGCCTTGAATCATTCTGGTTGCTCTATGGTGAACCATTTACAGCTCATCTCTGTCTTTCCTTAAGTGAGAATTCCAGAACTGAGCACAATACTTCAGGTGCTGCCTCATGGTATACAGCCCCGACACCAACATGTCAACAGCAATGGACACTACAGCGACAACAGCACCAGGTCGCTGTAGTGTCAGCGTTAGATCCTGGTATTATTTTCTGGGGGTCTTGCACCCCTCTCTAATCAGCTCTGACTCAGGTTGATTATTTTAATTGAAGTGTGGGGGTATAGCCCCCAAAAGAAAACTTTATGGTGACAGTGATCACCTTTATGCCGACCGCCAAATCGCGATTACGACATAAAGTTTTACTGTAACCGGTCAGCAACATTTTTGTCGACCTGGCATTGTAGATCCTTGCCGCGCCAGTGATATAGAGAGAGGTAGTAACATCACTTCCTTCCTGCTATAAAACCCTGTCCTAATACAGCCCAACATCCTAGTTGCCTTGCTGTAAGCTTTGTTATATCGACTAGGTTGTTTAAGGGAGTCACTTATGATGACCTTCAGGTTCTTTCCCTGTTCCCATTTTTATGGAATGGAACTACACCAACTACACTACAGTCTTTCAGAACACACCTGATGGAACTGATCAGTTAAACAGCCCTGCCAGGGGTTTAGGCAAATCCAATGCCAGTTCCCTGAGAAGCCTCCAATGTGTACCACCCGCACCACATGGCCCTATCTTCCTTCCGGGCTACAATCTTTATTCTGACCCTCTTACTTGTAAACTCCTTCTGCCTTATTTCTGGGATTCCCCCTATCAGAAGCCTTTATGCCACTTTCTGACAGAGGCCAGATGTTGTCCACTCTGAAAACTGAGCAGAAGTAGTTGTTAAGAGTGTTCTCTTCTATTACCTTGCCCACCCAATAGCCAAACAATTTCCCCTCTTAGAAACATAGAAACATAGAAGTTGACGGCAGATAAGGACCGCAAGGCCCATCCAGTCTGCCCATTTCTTTTTCTACCTTATAAATGTGCCATCGGCCTTTGCTCTGTCAGTGACCTATCTATTCATAGTCATTTGTATTGCTCCCTTATGCCTATCCCATGCCTGTTTGAAGCCCTGCACTGTATTCATAGCCACCACTTCTTGTGGTAAGCCATTCCATGCATCTACCACCCTTTCTGTGAAAAAAATTTCCTCACATTCCCCTTAATCAGCCTCCCTCTAATCTCATGCTGTGTCCTCTTGTCCTGCTATTTTTCTTATATTTAAACATGTTAGACTCTTTCACCTTGTTTATGCCCTTAAGGTGTTTAAATGTCTCGATCATATCACCTCTCTCCTCCTTTGCTCAAGGGTATACATATTGAGCTCTGTTAATCTGTCCTCATATGTCTTCTGATGCAGTCCCTGCACCATTTTGGTTGCCTTCTCTGGACTGCCTCAATTTGGTTAATGTCCTTGTGAAGGTGTGGCCTCCAATACTGCATGCAGTACTCAGATGGGGTCTAACCAATGTCTTGTACAGAGGATTATTACCTCCCTCTTACGACTTGTGATACCCCTACTAATACACCCTAACACCCCTAGCCTTACCTACTGCTTTAGAGGTCTGCTTGGATGATTTTAGGTCATCAGTGATGATGATGCCCAAGTCTCTTTCTTCCTTTGTGACTGCTAGCAACTCCTCCCAGCCTATAAGTGGCTTCAGGTTTCTCTTCCCTATGTGCATGATTTTGCACTTCTTTGCATTAAATCCCAGTTGCCACTCTTCTGACCATTCTGCTAGTTTATCCAGATCTCTTCTCATTCTGCCCACCCCATCTGGATCATCTACTCTGTTGCAGATCTTGTGTCATCTGCAAACAGACAAGCCTACCCTCTAGTCCATCTGCGAGGTCACTAATGAAGATGTTGAATAGGACTGGCCCCAGGACTGATCCCTGAGGTACCCCTTGTGACTTGCATCTCTTCTGACTGTATACCATTTACCACCACTCTCATTTTCTGCCAGTCAACCAGTTTGCCACCAGTTGACCAACTTCTGACCCACCCGAGCCTACCTAGCTTATTTATCAATCTTCTATGTGGAACAGTGTCAAAAGCTTTGCTGAAGTCAGGTAGGCGACATCAACTGCTCCCCTTGGTCCACCACTCTGGTTACCCAGTCAAAGAAATCTATGAGATTAGTTTGACAGGACCTTCCTTTGTAAACCCATGCTGTCTTGGATCCTGTGCCCTATGGATTCCAGGTGTTGCACTATCCTTTCCTTAAGGAGTGCCTCCATAATCTTGCCCACTACTGAGGTAAGACTGCCGGTCTGTAGTTCCCGCCTCCTCCTGCTACCACTCTTGTGGAGTGGGATCACATGAAGCCCTTCTCCAGTCTTCTGGGACCTCTCCTGTGCTCAGAGACTCACTAAACAATTCTGCTAATGGCTCTGCTAGTTCCTCCTTTAGCTCCTTAAGTACCCTGGGATGTATGCCATCAGGTCCCATTGCCTTATCCACCTGAGCTTATAGCTCTTGTAGGACCCTTTCTTTTGTGAAGGGAGTAGTGCTCACCTCCCTCCCCCTGTGTCCATGATGCTGAGCTGTGGGCCCTGCCTACCTTCTCTTCAGTAAATACTGAGAAAAGTATTTATTTAGGATAGATGCCTTTACAGGGTCCTCCTCCTCACATGCTCCCTTTTCTCCATTAAGCTTAGCAATACCCTCTGGACTTTCTCCTTTCAGTAATGTATCTATAGAAAGTCTTGTCACCTTCTTTTACTGTTAGTGTTTCCTCAGTTTGGGACTTTGCCTGCCTTACTGCCTTACCTGCTTCCCTTAGGGCAGTTTGGTATGCCTCCCTATCTTCATCCCGCTGTGTTTCCTTATATTTTTCTGAAGGCCAGCCTTTTGGCTCTGACCTTTTCTGCTACTGTATTTCAGAACCAAAGTGGTTTCCTTCTTCTTTTGCACTTCCTTTTCTGTCTAACACAATGGGATGTTGCTTCAAGTATTGTATCCTTAATGCTTGCCCACTTTGCCTGTACCTCCTCACCTGTGTTTCTTTTGCCAGGGCTAGCTTAACTCTGTTGGCCATCTTATCAAAGTCAGCTCCTCTGAAGTCCCATATTTTTGCCTTGGAATGGGATGATTTAGATGTAGTAGCCAAATTGAACCATACCATGTGATGGTCACTGGCCCCAGGTGACCTTCTACCTGGAGATCTGTGATCCTTCTTTGTTAGTCAGTACTAGATCTAGGATAGCCCTGTCTCTTGTGGGTTGCTGTACCAGTTGTTTGAGGCCCTCCCCTGCAGGGAATCCACTATGAGTCTAGTTCTGGCAGATGTTCCTGCTGGTATTGACCAATCTGTATCTGGCATGTTGAAGTCTCCCATTATCAGAACCTCCCCTTTAGCTGTCATGTTTTGTATATCTTCTAACAGTAATGTGTCTATGTCGTCCCTCTGGTCTGGGGGCCTGTAGACAACCCCAGTTCTTATGGCTGTCCCATTTCCTGTTTCCAGGGTGACCCACAGTTCTTCTGGCTCCTTATGTGTATTCTGAATTTCTGTAGCTTTGATATTTTCATTAACATACAGGGCACCCCTCCCCCTTTTGCCTCGGTCTCTTCTGAACAATACATAGCCAGGTGCTGAAGTCTCCCAAGTGTGGTTACTGGTAAACCACGTCTCACTAATTGCTACTATGTCCAGTTTAGCCTCTGACATTATGCCTGCAGGTCTGGGATCTTATTTCCCAGGCTGTGAGCATTTGTACATGATTTTCCATTGGCCAGATTTTGGTGTGTTAGTTGTTGGGTGAAGTTTGGCATTACCCTGTGCATCGTATGGGGAGACAAACCTTTTTCTTACCTGGTGATGCAAATGAACGGCAAACACGCTGAATTCTGTTTGACCACTAGCTGAGGGGAGGGTGTTCTTCCCATTCGTGTAGGGGTGCTGCACCCCTCCCCATTTGCTAGTTTAAATATTCTGCAAAGACGTCAAACTTCTGCCCCAATGCACTGACTCCTCTTTAGTCAGATGCAGTCCATCAAATTTAAAGAACTTTCGCTCCCAGAACTGTTGCCAGTTCCTACAAATCTGTGTCCTTTTCCTGGCACCAGTCCTTGAGCCACGTGTTTAGCTCCCTATCTCCCTTCTTTGACCTTCCATCCATCTGCTCCCTTCTCCCAGACTGGCAGGATCTCAGAGAAGGAGATGCCGGCAGAAATAGATGATAGTTTGTCACCCAGCCTAGTCAGGTGTTCCTTGGTCTCCACAACTGACCGGCTGGCGAGATCGATAGTCCCTATGTTACTAGGACATCAATGTTTTCTCCTGCTTTGTGAACAATTTTAGTAATGCGGTCAGTGTCTCTCCATGCTGATGTACCTGGGAGACATCTGACCATCACCCCTGGCTGGAGATGGGTATCAACTCCCGAATCATGGAGTCTCCTATGATCAAAGTTTTTGGATTTCCTTTGTGCTTGTTTAGTTTTGGTTCCTGATTTGGGTGAGTATTGTTGTGCTAGCTCTTGTGCCAGTGTCCTGCTCTGCAGTGTCTTCTGCCTCTTTATTTGATTTCAGAGATAGAGGCAGATACCTGTTTGTAGTGTTTATATGGTTTTGGAGGTAATGTGCTGGAGAGCAGAGAGTGATGGGGCACCTGATTTGCTCCTCTAACCACCTGCCAACCTCCTGGACCAACTACCTCTGCGGTCAAGGTTTTCTGTTGGATACTGGGAAATGGCGGTGGTTCTTATAATGTATTTCCTCTTCAATATGAAATTTGAGCGTGCAATCTCTGCCCATGCTGCCGGAGCTGAGACCTAAGATCTCCAAAGGCCAGCATGTGGACAGTGTCCCTAAATCCTGTAAGACTGTCCTTCTGAAAATTGTTCCACAGTACCTGCAGTTAATGAAATCCATTCCAAATAAGTTGCTGGGTTTGTAACCTAGTCAGAGTAATTAGAAGGAAAAAAAAAATGCAAGTAATGGTTTAATTGTGCTTTGTTTAACTTGTTATAACAAGTTAAATTACTAGTGCCCTGTAAATGAGATCACCTTGTGGAGGCCCCACTGATCCGCCCCTTCCTGCTCTGCCACAGGAAATGTCACAACTGTGGTACCCTATAAAAGGAGTGTGGCGTGGGGTGGTTGGGGATGGGGTGGTGGCTGGGCCCTTCCCTGCCTAAAAAGAAGAACCACGGATGAAAGAACAAGGAGGTAAGAGCAGAAACAAACAGTCAACAACAAATGCAGTAACCTGAAAGCTTATCCTAATGTTAGATAAAACTGTAAAACCTGTAAGCACCACCTGTAATAATTTCAGAGAAGATATACCCTGTAAAAACACTTTGCTCCAGAGAAAAATAAAGCAGTAACAGAAGATATACCTTGCAAAGACAATTTGAATCAGAAGATTACAGCAGTAATCTGTTAGCACACACCTGTAGGCACACCTTGTAATAATGCAGAAGAAGGTATACCAGCAACAACAATTTGAATCAGAGAAAAAATAAAGCAATGAAATGTTAGCAACAAACAGTAGCAATCCCTGTGAGTAAAAAATAAAAACACCACCACACAGTAAATCTGCTTAGCCAAACTAAGTCTTAATCCTTCTCCCTTGCTCTGGTAAGTTTCTCTACTCTGCCTTTCAAGCAGTCTTAGAAGGAAAGAGCTCTTGTCTTCCTTTTTTTCCCTAGTTTATCCAATAAAATTGTTTTTCCGAGTTCTTAACACTCTCTGCAATATACAACTGATTGTCTGTTTTTGCTTCCCTAAATGCTCTCTTGGCCTCCTTTGATTTTTCTTGGTACTCACTCCATTCCATTTACCCAAATTACAACCAGGCCATACACCTTAAGGATCAGTAAACTCATCACATTAAAGGTCCCCAATGCCTGCACCCGGTATGGGAGGGCTGCTTTCAGCTATTCCTTAGCAGCTGCATGGAACTCTCTCCAAAAATCCATGAAGCTAGATAGCCTACTACCTCTGGCATCCTTCAAAAGATTGTTCTCCGCCCTTTTTCCAGAGCTCTGCAATTGCTTTTATAAAGCATAATCCCCACCTATCTGACCCAACTAAACCTCCCTTTTCTATCCATTATATTAACTCAATTTCTTTCTTCGAATCACCTATTATATTCACTTAAAAACTAGTTTAGACCATATAACTTATATTTTAGGACTGCTATACCCTTTGTCCTCTTTTTTTCCTACAGGCTAAATGGTTCTATTGTTACTTGTATATATGTAAATTGTTGTATATAATCATTTCATGCCATTGTATTGCTATTTATTCTATTCTTGTCTATGTAATAATACTTGTATGACCACTCAGGTCCATCTTGTAAATGAGCTTTGCTCAATGATGTTCGCCTGAATAAATAAAGATTTTGATTGATTGATTGATTGATTGATTGATTCTTCATCCCCTTGCTTCATTTTTCTTTTTGTACTGTTTCTTTAAGTATGGCAGTAGAAATGATGAAGAGGAAAGGGTAGACTCCAACTCTTCAAGAAGAAGCAGTGTTATTGGCAACATTAATGAGTCCTTGTGGTGTCTGGGAGGCACCCTTGACTGTACTTTGTAGTGAATGATTTATTTGCTGGTTGTAAGTACTGCACTTTGTAATAAGGTATATAGAAATAATAATTCAGAACTTTGTATATTTTATAAACTGGCCCTGTGGTGTTTCTTCCTTCTGAGTTTACTGTACTTTGTGTTTGGCGCTTACACACCAAAGCACCTTAGGACTTCTATGTGGCTGCCTTCTTAATATGAATTTCATTTCTGTTTTGGTTTGGTATGTAGCCCTATTTCATGTGTTTTTTTCACACTAATCAAATAAGCAAATATGCAGTCAAACTCCCCATTTTGGCAGTGCTCGCTACTCAACATACAATCTCCTTTTTTACTTCTTTGCAAACAAACAGTTAGTGGGAAATGGATGTAGTCTTCTTTTCTTCAGCCCCCTGTAATAGGCTCCAATGCTGAGAACAATAAAGAAATGGAGGGGGGCCTTTAAAGTCATATATTTCACAGCAATTCCAGTTTTTCAAATTTCCTTTATTTTATGTCCCCTACATTTTGCTCCACAGTAGAGCTTGATCACAGCGTTTTTCTATAGCTGTTGAAAATATATTTACATTTTATTTTACTAATTTTTCAATTTTTGTTAGTTTCTTTCTTTTTTGGTAATTTTATTTTTTTTAATTTCACTAAAGCCTGTACACATACCATTTATGCAGTGTCTGACATTATACTTCACATTTTAGCCATTTCTTACACATCCTATAATCAAATAAATGTGCACAATCAATTAATTGTTGCCACAGAGCTTGTACAACCAAAGATTATGTTTCTGCAGCCACTTTAGGCTTTACCCCCCATTTAACTTGAAACAGCTTCTCTTGTTCAGTCGGAAGAGCTGCTTTTTGTGGGGCTTTTCAATTATACTGTCTCTTGCCTTGTGGAGACATAATTTAAACATTTCTTTCAATTGAATTCTTCATAGTTAAATTTGTTCAGTTAAGTCACTTTAAGCTTTCTGTTTAGAATGTTAACATTTCATCAGCTTACCTCCACTCTTGTAATTTTTTGGTGTGTTTGGTTACTATGTAGTAAGAACGCCACGCTCAATGCTGTCTGAATGCAACCTCTCACCTGTTTTGTGAAATCCCATGGCCGGTTGTGCTGCGACGTAGTGCCGAGTGTGTTTGTGCATGCGCCAAATTCGGTTGCTCGGCAGCCATACACTATTGCACTCATACCACGATCGGGGTTCACAAAACAGGCTTTTGCTCTTTTAGGTTGTTAAAGCTCTGTGGCTCCTCTCTTCTTACATTCATTCTCTAAATATTTGAGGAGTGTCAAAGGAGTGCTAATTAAGCCCATGCCTATCTTTCCCCATGGTGAGGGATTACGAGGTGAAGGAACAGGTTTTAGGTGAGTTAGGCTGAAATGTTTTCAATTATTTTACTGTAAACAGGAGAGAATGATACAGTTCATATTTTAAACCATTTTTCACTAATACCTCTGGCTGGTTTATATGTTAGCTTTCAAGAATCTGTACTCCTGATTTTTAAAGTGGAGGTCAAATAGATATGACCTTCCTATGTTACATTTTTATATTTCAGTAAAGTTATGGAACCAGAAAGAAATATTTAAAGTCAGTTTTACATTAAAAATCTGTGCATGAGAAAAAGACATACTTTCTTTGTAACTCATATTGTTATGCATAATTTTTGATATTGGTTGCCTGTTACTAATTATGTTTGCTTGCACGCATGTGCAAGAAACATAATGCCATCATCCAAGATTTCAGAGGTGTGTCACCCCCTCTTCCAATTCAGTCAGTGTGTTGGCAGGCGTGGCCCCAGTAAGCCAATGCATGCTGGAGCTGTCTATGACAAGCTCCAAAATGCAGTGGCATACAGTTGAAAGGGGGAGCTATGCTTCAGTGAGCAGCGATAAGATATCGCCTGCTCATGCGCAGCTCCCCTACACACACACACACACACACACACACACAGAAACACATGCATACTGCGTGCTGCCCCCCCCGCACACACATATAGCCTACGGGGGTGCCCAATCTCCTGTCATGCTGGCTCCCCCCTTCCAAAGCCTTCCACATGCCATGCTGGGTGCCCACCCCAGCATAGCTCATAGAATAGCCCGACAGGGGTGCCCAATCCCCCATGGCTCCACTGTCCCTCACCCCCAAGTACTGGGTGCCATGTGGAGCCCACCCCAGCAACTGATCATATGGCTGATGGGGTGCCCAATCTCCCATCGGCTCCATGGCGCCCCAGCCATCCTTGTGCCATGCAGGAGCCCCACCCCAGCATGGCAAAATGTCCCACGTCGTCTTTTTTTTAAATCCCTGTAAGAAAAAATGGTCCCCACAGTCTTCTTGGCCCCTCACCGCACTCCACCCACTGCGCACCAGCCTCCCACACCTCCCCACCCCATACTCTCTACTTGAGCTTGGAGCGACGATCTGCGTGTGGTCCGGAACACGCCTGCACTCTTCAAAGCCACATCGCGAACTGAAAATGCCGGTAAGCTGTATAATGGGCTAGATAGCGGTTTTCAACTTTGTTGCATATCTCAGGCATTTTTGGAATTTTTGCAAATTTTCAGCATGGGGTTTTGGGACCCCTTCTCATGAATGATGTCACTGTCATGGTGTTACTCAGGCCCGAAGGGTGATTTACATGATCACTGCATGAAATCCTCTTTCAGGCCCGAATAACACCATGACAGTGACATCATTCATGAGAAGGGTCCCAAAACCCCATGTTGAAAATTTGATGCAAAAATTCCAAAAAATGACTGTTTTATGAGCTTGCATTGCACAGTTCCTACGCAGGCTCGTAAGTTCGCAAATTTTCAATATTTTCACTCCAGATTTTCAACATTGCCATTTTACCACACCTTCTTATGAGTAGTATAGCTGTCATTTTTCACATCTCGCCCAAAATGTGTTTCCACCCATGTAGCGCACAATGGCACAGTCGGTGTGCGAAATCAATGTATGAGACAAATTAAGAAAATCACAGTGACACTGTTCATGAGCAGAAGTGTTAAAATGCCTATGTTAAAAATCTGGTGAAAAAAATCCCCAAAATGACTGTTTTATGAGCATGCATTGTACTGTTCCTACGTACGCTCGTACGTTCGTGAATTTTCACTATTTTCACCCCAGATTTTCAACATTGCCATTTTACCACACCTGCTTATGAGCAGTACAGCTGTCATTTTTCACATCTCACCCAAAATGTGTTTCCACGCATGTAGCACACAATGGCTCAATCGGTGTGCAAAATCAATGTTTGGGACAGATTAAGAAAATCACAGTGACACTGTTCATGAGTAGAGGTGTTTCAATGGTTATGTTAAAAATTTGGTGAAAAAAGTCCATAAAATGACTGAGTTATGAGTGACCATTGCACAGTTTCCACGCACCCTCGTAAGTTCATGGATTTCTACTATTTACAGTCCAGATTTTCACCACTGGCATTTTTCCACACTTCATTATGAAAAGTACAGCTGTCATTTTTTACACCATGGTCAAAATGTGTTTTCACACTTCCAGCGCAGAAATGCATGGTCACTGTGGGAAATCACTGTTCGGGGCAGATTAAGAAAATCACATTGACACTGTTCATGAGCAGAGGTCTTAAAATGGCTATGTTGAAAATTTGGTGAAAAAATTCCTAAAAATGGCTGTTTTACGAGCGTGCATTGCGCAGTTCCTACACATGCTCGTAAGTTCACGAATTTTCAATATTTTCACTCCAGATTTTCAACATTGCCATTTTACCACACCTCCTTATGAGCAGTACAACTGTCATTTTTCACATCTCACCCAAAATGTGTTTCACGCATGTAGCGCACAATGGCGCAATCAGTGTGCAAAATCAATGTTTGGGACAGATTAAGAAAATCACAGTGACACTGTTCATGAGCAGAGGTCTTAAAATGGCTATGTTGAAAATTTGGTGAAAAAATTCCTAAAAATGACTGTTTTACGAGCGTGCGTTGCGCAGTTCCTATGCATGCTCGTAAGTTGCGAATTTAATATTTTCACTCCAGATTTTCAACATTGCCATTTTATTACACTTCCTTATGAACAGTACAGCTGCCATTTTTCATATGTCACCCAAAATGTGCTTTCACACATGTAGCGCACAGTGGTGCTGTTGGTGTGCGAAAGCAATGTTTAGTACAGATTAAGAAAATCACAGTTACATTGTTCATGAGCAGAAGTCTTAAAATGGCTATGTTGAAAATTTGGTGACAAAAAGTCCAAAAATGACTGTGCATGAAAGTGAGCATTGCGCAGTTTCCATGCACTGTGAAGTTCATGATTCTGTAATATTTTCAGTCCAGATATTCACCAGTGGCAATTTTTCACACTTCCTATGAACAGTATAGCTGTCATTTTCACAACATGGCTGAAGTGTGTTTTCACACTTTCAGCGCAGAGATGCGTGGTCGCTGTGAAATCATTGTTCGGCACAGATAAAGAAAATCATAGTGACACTGTTCATGATTGGAGGCACCAAATGCCTGAGTTGACAATCTACTGTAAAAACTCAACCTAATTATATTAATGGGTGTAAGGCACAGTTTCTATGTACGCCGTGACGTCACTCATTTTTTTAATATTTTACTGCAGATTTGCAACATTGCCATTTTTACACCTCCCATGAACAGTACAGCTGTCATTTTTACATCCTGTTCGAATGTTTTTTTGTACCTGTGGTGCTAAATGCCGTGAGTCGCTGTGCATAAGCAGCTTTCGCTAACAAACTGATATTCCCCTGTTCATGAGGTGGGGTCACAAAAAAACATGTTGAAAATTTGGAGGAAAATACCAATGAATGCCTGAGGTATTAGGTTTCCAAACCATAACGCCCAACCCTGTAGAGAATGACAGGCACTGTAGGTGGACTTGGGATTCTTGCCCAATGCTCATACCATTCCACACCCTGCAGCCAGTGAGAGGCATCGAGGTATGCCTTGGAGTCTTTAGCCCAAAGTTCACCCCATTCTCTATATCGCACCCATCTCACGTATTTCCTAATGAAATAGGAGTGCGCATCGAAGTCAAAACCCCAAGAGCACTGTGACACTTGTCCAGTGTCTGCAGGGTGGTGTGGTGAAATGGCGTGGCCGTTATGTCTGACGACCCAAACGCACACCCCAATGCCTGTCACTCTCTGCAGGGTGGTGGTGGGGTTGGCTTCAGTTCAATGCTTCACTGCCATTCCTATTACGCAGCTCTGTAACTTCTACATTACCACTGCCACTGCCAGCAAGCAAACATTTGGCATTGACAAATGCTTGTTTTATAATCATGTTCATGATTCTTTAAAGTGGAGGTCTTTTGAATTTCACCTCCCTCTTCTGTATTTGTTACTTTCCAATTTGTAATTTTGATGTTTTGCATAGGAGGTCAAATAACATTATTAACAGGGCTGAAATATAACAGGACAAATACAGAGCAAGAAGGTCACATCTATTTGACCTCCCATGCAAAACATCATGATCACAAATTGGAAAGTAACAAGTACACATTTGAGTGCATACACAGTACAGTAGGCAAACTCTGACAATTCAGTCAGTGCCCAGATGCAGAGGTGAGAGATGGGCTGTGCCGGGCGCCAGCTATTGTTCAGTATGGGAGGTGGGAGAGGAGGGTGGGCACTACTTGTTGGGATGAGGAGGGCACTGTACCACCATGAGGGGAGAAATGAAAGTACTTATTACTGGGGCAGCATTGGGATTTGGGGAGGGGAAACATTTGATATCATACATACCACAGGCAACATCATGGATGTGGGGGTACTGAATGAAATGTGGGCTGTATTGGGCAACAGGGGGTACATATGCTTTATTACATGCAAAGGGCAGCATCAGGGATGGTGATTGTATTTAATTACTGTATACAGTATGGTGGCAGCATTGGGGATCGTGGTGGGGAACATGGGTTTATCTTTTACAATGGCAACGTCAGGGCTAGGGGGGCACTATACTTCCACCTAGGGGTATTATCAATTGTGTGGTTAGGGGCACATTGCCAATCAGGGCAGGACCACTTGCCAAGGATCCTGTGGCAGACCCTTCCCATGCACAAGGTGTTTGCCATATGGGAGGGCTTGCCACAAGTGTAAGGACTTAGGCACCAGGACCCCTCCTGTACCAGAATGTGGTGCAGGGTCCCTGGCACAAGGGATGTTGGCACAAGCTGCTGTTTGTCACAGTTTGTGCCACTCTAAGCCCCTTTTGAGAATCGGGTCCATGATGTTTATAACAACACTTGTTTTGATCTTGTCTGGGTGATGAATATGTGATGCTGTATATATATATATATGTGTATATATATATATATATATATATATATATATATATATATATATATATATATATATCTCAAAGAACCTTTTTAAACTTTGGCTGCAAACATATTCAAGCCTTAATAATAAAAATAATTTACTGCCAAGGGAAACTATTTCGATTTTTTTGTTTTTAAACTCTGTTTATTTTCCAGCTGACCGGGGCATCTCTCCGGTGGACTTGCTCAACCTTGCCTCCACCACCCACCTGAACCCCTTCCCCAACTGAGGAATTGGGTTCTGGGTTCCCCCCCCTTTCTGCCGGCCCTCACGGGAGGAGGCAATGACCATGGAGAGTCAAGTCGGTGCCGGCAATGGGCATGTATGCTTGGCCACTGAAGATATGCCATTGCCTCACCCGGTAGCTGGGGTTTTTACCTTGTTTCTCCCATCCCCTAGATGCAGGATGTTTAGTGCTATCCAGTGCATGACATGCACGCTCCCGTACACATCCACAGGATGGCCGCCTGGCGTCATCTCTCTTCTCAATGTAAATTATTGCAGTGCACCCAGTCTCCACTGGGTGCCACTTGTGTCTTGGGACTTGGACCCCACTCTCTCCAAGGAGAGGAAAACAGTCCATTGGATGCTCAATCCTCTCCTCCCTGGCCAACTTCTGGCTCCCTGGGCTCGCTCCCAAACCTGGGTTGTCGGCGTGGCACGAGGTAAGGCTGATGCCTCAACCCTCAGGGACACCGGGGCAGCAGAAAGTATTCTGATTGAAGGTTTAAGTCCAGAGTTACAGCAAGGGTATCAGTGGGAGAGATGGTGGAGAAAGAGGACAGGCAGATGGAGCAGGAGGAACTGGAGTGAGAGAGAATGGAACACAAGCAGTCACCCTGCCAACTACAGTCCACTATCTAGCCCAGTCCCTAGGTGTCCATTGGGGAAGAGGAGTATTTGCTGCCTGTTACCACTGAGATCTGCTTCGGAGAAGGCTCAGTTCTGCTTTCACTGCAGCCAGCTCTTCAGTGTGTGCTGTAAGCCTACAGCACACTGGATAACACCATCTCCTCCAGAGGAGTTCCCTGCAGAAGACCACACCATAGGTTCTGTAGCCTATCAGCCCCCCAAGCTTTCTTTCTCAGTTCTGCACATGCTGCTTTTCTGCTTTCTTCAGTACTGTTCATTAGGCCTTGGCCATAGGTCCCCCTCTCAATACTCTCCTTTTCTTTCTAATTTGCTCCCTTAGCCTGTGGCCTTTTATCAGGTACCCAAAATAGAAATTTTTCCTACGATTGTTTTCACCCCTGAAATCCTTACTACTACTACCCTGAATAATTTGACTGCTTTTCTGGGTTCCTCCATACCTGATATCACCCCCTTTCAATGTTTTGTTTTGTTTTACTTTCTTATCTGTGCCACCTACACACTTGACCTACTGCTGTTTTGTCCATCCCTATGCTCCCCACTGCTTTCCTATGGTTGTTCTAGGACACCTGCTCCTTTTACATAAGGTCTTATGTCATACCTGAGTGTTTGCCCTACTTTGTGTGGAGGCCCTAATGGACATGTGGCCTATCTGCATGGCTTCACTCCATTTCTCTGTCACACCGTGATCAGTTCATTCTCCACCACCACCACCACTTACAGAACTTGTACTTGGCAGAACTGGAATGATGAACAGTTATCTTTTTCTTTTGTTCAACCCTGCATCCTTCCTTCTCATGGTCTTCTCTTCATGTTTTCTACATGGATCGACAAAACACAAGATAGATGATGACATGACATGACATGACACAGCCACAATGGATTCTAACAATGATTCACAGCAGTGATTGATGGTGCCTAGATATCAACCTAATGATCATGACTGGTGCATGCACAAGCTACAGTACCATATGACTCATGATGTGACAGGAAAGAGTTACACTATAGGGCAAATCCAAAGTGCCAGACTATGCCCCACCCCACTGAGAGACCTTATATCTCAAACAGCAGTCTTGTTTACTTTTTACTCACTGATTGTCTGGCTCACACACAGACAAAAAGTAAAAAGATGGATTTCTGTGCCCTGCTGTACCACCAGCAGTCAGTAAAAAATACTTGTCCAATAAAGAGTTCAAAGTTACCCCAGCACCGTTTTCAGCCTGACAAACTCACTCTGCCCTGCTTCTAATTCAGAGGACAAAAAACATTATATTAAAATAAAAATAAATGGATTCTATGCCCCCTACATCACTAGCACTCGGTAATAAAAATACTGTAGTTCTCAAATTAATCTTTTACCCCCCGAGTCTGTTAAATTCCCTCTGCCATGCTCCTGCCATAGGGCTTGCGGCTGTCAGTGCTGGCTCATACTGTTCACTCCTTCCACTACAGCAGGATTTCATTAGCCTTCCTGAAATGTTAACTACAGTAACCCCTTGCTATGATGAACCTTGTAATGCTGAATTCTCGGTTATAACGAATGGTTCCTGTGACTCAAGACTGTGATTACTGTAGTTCAGTAGCTGGCATTAGCGCATTGTACTAACACAAATTTCAGTCACACACTGCTTATGTGAGCAAATGAAAAAACAAGCATACCTTGTTTAATTCATCACAAGCACTTTAGCTTTATTGTTATCGTGATTTCAAAGTGCATCTTATTTCAGACGGATCAGCAGACATACTGTAGCAACTCAGAAGAACCAGACTTGCTATGGCTGCTGATTCATCGGTAATAAAAAGCACTTTAAAATTGTGTTAACAATAAAGCAGAAGTGCTCTGGGTGAATTAAACAAGATGTGCTTGTTTTTTTCATTTGCTCACATTTGCAGTGTAAGCCTGAAATTGGTATTAGTACAATGTGCAGGTGCCAGCTACTGAACTGTCTGCAAACTAATGTTTAAATAGTGTTGCACTTCCATCTCCAGGTCAGGCTTCAAGAACTTCTTTCTATCTATGGTCATGGCTTTGTGTGCAAGATCGAGCTTTATTCCAACAAGTTAGAGATCGGTCTTTTTATTCTCTCTGTTCTAAGTTCTGAGTTCTGGCAGTACACAGTGCTTACAAAGTTAATAAGAATAGCACCAACAGAATGCCCCCTAAACACCCTTTGCTAGTCTCTGTTCTGAGTTCTGGCAGTACACAGTGCTCACAAAGCCATCTGAAACATTCTGTTGAGGACTCAATAACCAGCTATACAACTAACTAAATAACTAAAAAAATGCCATAATCATGCTTCAGAACAGCATCCCTATTATTGCTCAGTGCTCAGATTGTTTTTTTATAGCGTCCCTTGTTGTAACAAATGAGGTACTATAACAAATGGCAGCTAAGGCTCCCAACTCATTCGTTATAATGAGGGGTTACTGTATTGCGAGAATTAACTACCTGGCATAGTAATGAACACTTCTCTAATGATTTCAAAAGTTTTCAGATCAAAAGAAGTCTTTTTTAAATAAAAGAATCCCCTTCAGTAGCCACATCCATAGATCCTTCCCCTGTGAGAGAGAGCTGGAAATGGCACTGAAATGTGTGCAGCTGGCAGAGTTCTTGCTCTCTAAAACTCATAAGGCTTTAATGAGATTTCTTGCTCTCTGGTATCAGTGATTGGCTGCTGCAGTTCATGTGGCTTACCAATAACTTGGACTGGGTTAGAAAATGCTCCTTCAGCCTTAAAATGCTCCCTTTGAGGAGAGTGTCTCCAGATGTCCGCCACTAGATGCCGGCAGTTTAGATGTCAACAGAATAATTTGCTTAGGGCCATCCACCAACTGGAACATACACTTAATCACCATTCCTCCAAAGCAGATTGGGTTAAACTACATGGTTTACAAGCTCAATATTCTGCCGTTATGTTCCAGAAAGCGGAACTCTCGTTAAAGCGGACCAAAATTAAATACCTTGACACAGAGGAGAAGGCAAGTAAGTTGCTGGTAATCTGGCTCAGACAAGCTGAAACCTCTTGTTTTATTCCTAGTATTAAATCAGATCAAGACAATCAAATAGTCACTTCTCTCAGGGATATTGTCGAAGTGCTAAGATCCTACTATCAGAGGCTTTACTCTGAAACCAAGATGAGAGACCCATTGCTTTGGCTATTACTGAATATCTCACTTCTATTGATTCCCCTAAATAACTTTTTCACCAGGCCATTCCACTTGGTAATTGGATCAATGCTCAGGAAGTTAAAATGGCAATTGAACGACTTTCATTAGATAAATTCCCTGGGCCTGATGGCCTTTCCAACAATTTGTACAAAAACTGCCTCCCAGAACTTGTCCCTCTCCTTACAGAGTACATAACTTCTGGTACTCCGAAGGCCTCTCAGAATCAAACTTCCTTAATGAATTAATCACTCTTATTCCCAAGCAAGGTAAGGACCCCCTCTATCCTGAAAGTTATCGACCTATATCATTGATCAACACTGATGTAATGATTTTAGCCAAAATTCTGGCAAATAGGTTGGGACCTGTACTACCTAACCTCATTGGTAGAGAGCAAATTGCTTTCATGGCAGGTAGATCATCAGTGGATCACATGCGTAAACTAATGTATATGCTCTCAGCATCCAAGGACTCGGATCTGCCTGCAGTTCTTGTGTCCCTGGATGCTGAGAAAGCATTTGACAGGGTCTCTTGGGACTTTCTTTTTGCAACTCTGGCCCACCTTGGTATACCATAAGAATTCCTTAGATGGGTCAGATTATTATACTCCTCCCCTTCTGCTCAAATTTGATGCAATGGTATACTATCTGACCCCTTTTTACTTTAAAGAGGGACTAGACAAGGTTGCCGCTTGTCCCCACTACTTTTCAACCTTTACTTAGAGCCCCTGCTCTGAAAACTGGTATCCTCTCTGAGGGTCCAGGGAGTTAGAATAGGAGATCAACATTACACCCTCTCTGCATATGCAGACAATCTCCTTTTGCACCTCGAGGAGCCTCAAGTAGGTATACGTTCCCTTTTAGAGGAGATTGACCTTTTTTCTGTGGTTTCACATTATAAACTCAATCTCTCTAAAACCAAAGTTTTCCCTCTGAATAATAAAACTTCTAGGTCAGTGTTGTCCCACACTAAACTCTTGTGGGAACCCACCTCCCTTACCTATCTGGGAATCAGGGTCACCAGAGACATCTCCACTATGCTTAAACTTAATCTCTCAGATTTAATAAATACACTTAAGGTTGAGCTCGATAGATGGAGTGGTCTTCCTCTCTCATTATGGGGAAGAATAAATACCCTTAAAATGAATGTGTTACCCCGAGTGTTGTACCCTCTGGGAATGCTGGGATTTTTCCATCCCCAAAAAATGGTTCACTAAGTTTCAATCCATTCCAACTGCCTTCTTTGGAAAGGTAAGGGCATTAGACGATCTTATTTCAAACTCTCGGCACCAAAAATGCAGGGTGGCTTATCTGTACCCTCCTTTTTTGGTTACTACTGTGCTCATCACCTTATTAAACTGGCATACTGGTCAAAAGAAGATCAAACTATTGGTCTACAAAAATATTCTCCTTTATGGCTCACATTCCTGATTTTAAATACCTAGGTGTCACATTGGACAGCTCACTCTCCTACCATCGGCACATAGATTCTGTCGCCAAAGCCATCAACATCTGTATAGGCCTGCTCTACAGACACAAGCACTGCATGACCCCTGACACTCTCCGGTTGGCTATCAACAGCTCTGTCACCTCCATCATTGATTACGGGCTAGCATTTTATGGCTCTGCCTCCGCCTCTGCCCTCCGCAGAGTTACAGTTGCACTCAACAAAGCATGCAGGCTGCTAACTGGGGCTGACTGACTTACACACACTTGTGATGTGTACACTCAGGCAGGATGGCATCCTCTCATCAGCCGGATACAGTATCAAACCTGCCTCTTAGCCAAAAAAGTCCTCCTCGGGGTCATGCCCCCAGGCATTGAAAAGCTCCTCATTGACCACCACAGCACCCAGCGAACTAAAAGTTCACAACAGCTAACCTTCCTTGTCCCCAGATGCCGGACTACCATGGGCCAGAGGGCCTTTGCCCACAGAGCACCACAGTGGTACAATACTCTCAACAAAGAAACTCTTACTGCTGCTGCTCTTTGCCCTTTTAAGAGACAACTCTGACTTCATCTCATCTCAACTAGTCATTGTACTGCCTCGCCTAATCAGGGGCCCACCGCTCACTGCCCTCCACTTCAGTCTTGACAGCTACCTCTCCTGGCTTGCCCCTTCTCCTGCCTACCACCTTGCCCTCTCCCTTTCCTCCCCAGGCATTTTCTGACTTTTATCCCTCCCTCCCTCCCTTTAGAGCTCTTACCCTCACCTCTACCCTCAGACAATGGCCTTCCTGTCTGCATACCCCCTTCCCTCTCACCTGCAGTGCTTATTCTAAGATTGCCCTTGGCTGGTATGTCATGCTATCTAACATTTGGCACATTTTGAATTACTGGAATTTCCTAAGCCTCAGTCTCTTACTTCTTTTTATTGTGTAACTAAGTATTATTATGTTGACCTTTGTATGTATGTATACTCCCCCCATTCCTTTGACGTGGAACCTTTGTAAACAAGCAGTTCCTGCTCAAAGGTATTTGTAATCCTAGATTTCAATAAAGTAAATAAAAAATAATGGTTGGATATTGAGAGATTCCCAGCTGCTCAATGCCACTGTACCCTTCTCTCCCTAATATACATCTCTCCCAGAGCACTTCCTAAACCACTGCGGAATATCTCGGTGGGCTGGTCAATTAGAGCCTTACATCAATTGCAATTGCATCTCTCATATAAATGGCACACCTCACTTGATCAACCCATTCTGAGTAATCCTCACTTTAAAATTGGACATAAACCCATACCAGCCACCTTTTGGCTTCCCTTGGTCGATAAGAAGGTATCTGATCTATACGCAGATGGTGCACTAATCCACTTTCCCATTTTTCGACTTCGGTTTAAGATGCCTTCAGCAGCTGTTTTCAAATACAGACAACTCAAGAAGGCCATTAGGGCCCACCTGGGGTCTGCAGAGATGCAAGGATCATCTGCTGACAGTTTGCACCTACTTTTACAGCTGGCAAGGGAACCTCATGCAGTTTCTAAGTTTTATAAAGAAATACAATCATTAGACCTTAACTTGCCTCAGGGGGTCTGTTATTATTGGTCCCAAGCATTATCACTTGGTAATGAAACTGATCTCTGGAGGAAATTATGGCAAAACATATACAAATTTATCAAACAAGATAGATTGCACTTAATTCAATTTAATATCATGCACAATCTATATTTCACTCCAATAAAGCTTCATAAACTGGGTCATTTGCCCTCCCCTAATTGCTCAAAATGTGGCATTCTCCCTGGATCTTTATACCATATGCTATGGACTTGTACAGTTGTTCAGGCTTTCTGGAAATCCTTTAAGCAAAGCCTTGATCCATTTTTGGGTCTTGATTCTTTCTTTACTCCAGAAATCTGTTTAGTATATAATTTCCGGAAGGGCACCCCGAATGTTAGGAAAGCACATCTGGCTCTGATATCTTCTACAGCTAAACTAATTATTATGAGACACTGGATGGATAGCTCAGTGTTATCAGTCCTGGAATGGCATAAGGAACTGTTATTTGCTGTCCAATTGGAGAAACATATTGTATCCATGGGTAATCAGTCTCACCTTTATCAGCTTAGATGGGGACCATTAGGCGCCTTGCTTACTATCTGGAAACCATAACTGACTAGGTTGTATAATTATTTTCTTTATGTGTACTTTCACTTGATGGAACTGCAACACACTTGATAAAGGGTGGGTTAGAGAAGGTTTTGAGGGTGGGGGTGGGAAGGGAAGAAGGTTTTATTTTAGTAAGTATGTCACTCCAACTCTGTAAATCCTGGAACTCATACACGCTTTATTATGAATGAATCATGCAACTGCCTACTTGACATCCATTTCTTTGTCAGTATTGTATTAAAGTGAAAAAGAAAAAGAAAATAAAGCTTAATGAAATACAAAAAAAAGCACTTGGAATACTGAACACTCTTCTTCTGTTCCATTTCTAATTTAAAAAAAAGCTGGATTGCAATCTATTGGAACTGACTGCAGTTTCTGGCTTATATAGTAGCTTGATCCATTCTCTGTTTGCTCCCACATCTATCTTTTTCATTGCAATGAATATGAAATCCAATTTTAAATTATCAAAGGTTTTTTCCCCATATACAGTATGCTTAGCAGTAACAATGGATTTCTAATCTGATCTTGTAGATTTAGAATAAAAGCTAGTTTTCTTCCATTAAAAAAAAGAAAAGAAAACACTTCTTGTAAAAAGTGCTGCATCATGACATTAAAGTGCAGAAGGGAAACATAGTTTCTTCTGACCTATATTGCGAGTGTCCAAAACAGGGGTCGATCTTAACATTGTTTTACTAGCCCAAACACTAGTGCAAATTGACCAGGGCTAGTGCAGCTAACTCTCTACTAGCACACCTTGACTAGTGCAGATTTTCATGGATGTTAGTGAAGTTAAAAATGTCTCTACTTTAGCATTCTGTAGTCTTCATGCTAATCTCTCTCAGTGTTCCAGATGGCCAGGTGTGATTAACAGCTCATTAAAAGCTGCAATTATTTGGCAGTTCAAGACAGGGATCCCACAAAAGACTCAATGTGAGTCATTATCACTCCACTGTTAAGACTTTCAGCTAGTGTTCAGGGTGTGATCAAGGGTAGAGTGCTGTTAAGTTACTAGGTTCCAGTTTTCTGAATTTGTCTATGTCTAAAAATGTGTCCAATATTATTAAGACCAGTGCCCCTCATTTCTCTACAATTTGAGTGTTTGTATCCAACATTTCAGTGACAAAATGCAAAGAGGTATACAGGATCGTCCCTGCATGTGGTGGGTTTTATCCCAGCCTCACCATAACTTTCCTCTCCCCTCCAAATCTCTTAACTCTGTTCTTTCCCTGGACACCACTGCAGACCAGACTCTGAAGTGACCATCCATAGCTGCCATTACTGGCAAGTGTAAGGGATCCTCAGCTCTTCTAAATGGACCATGCCAGCCATCACCAACCATACAGTTTCACCCTTATCCCACTCAGCATGTCCTTTCAGTCTAAAAACAAAGCTTTGGATCATGTATAGTACAAAAATAAACCTTGATAAAATACATAATTTGAAACCTTGAAATAGGCATTCCTGGGGTGCATAGATCATCCTATACAGAAATAGAAATAGTATAATGTTATGCCTGTGTACTGTTTCCTCTGGGCTGATGAAAGGACAATGTTTAAGAAAAATCTGTTATTGTTGGGGTTGAGCATATTAAAATCAATGATTTTACAAATAAAAATATCATAGTTGTCTATTTCCCAAGCCTCTTAGGTTTGTCTAGCCCCAACCCCAAAGAAATCTTAGATGTGCTCCTGGCTCACTTGAGACTGTACAAAAACTTTCAAAAGTGCAGGTCTCCAGCTGACTATAGGGTGAGGACCGAGAGTGTCTTTCTCTGCCTGACTCTGTGTAATGCCCTGTGGGTGGCAGTGACAGTGTGGTGAGGTGCATGATGATGTCAGCTATTGTGTGCGTAGAGCTAGGACTGCTTGATTGAACATTTGCTGTTGTGATATCCTCTCTCTGTTTGGTGTGGGGGTCAGAACGTGAAAGAGAGGAGGCTATGGTACAAAACAATGGGGGGCTCACCATGATGGCACTGCAGTCTTTTTTTTCTGCTGGGGAGTTGGAAGCAATGTGGGAGCAGGATAAATGTGCAATAATCAGAGTATTTCTTGGCTTTGCTTGTATTGTTTCCTGCATAAGTGATCAAAATTGACCATAATAATTAGGGGCTAGTGCAGTCATCTGTGGGCTAGTGCAATTTTGAATCAACTTGTCCTGCTGGCTAGTGCAAAAAAAATGTTAAGGATGACCCCTGGTCCAAAAAGCCAGATTGTGGCATGTTCATTAAATACAGATTGGGCACTGTCTCATCCTTACTGGGCAGTGTTTGAGGAAATCTGTGGGAAGTCTTTGGAGGGTCAAGAGTTCATCTGGTGGCTGGCAGAAAGTCAGAGAAGGCAGACACTGTAGTTGCTTACGAGAGTTGGTTAACAGAACACTTTAGGGTTTCTAACTCCCTCAAAGAGTGAATGAAAGCTGACAGTCTATCCACAGCTGCAGGTCTTCTGAGTAAAATCAGCTTTTGGATGGAGAAGTGTGAAGAGAAAGTAGCTATGGAGGAGATTGCAGACATTGAAAACTGTAATTTCACATCCAGAGACTGGAGGAACCGTCTAAGCCACCTATCAAGGATATTTTCCTAGACCGAGATGGCCAATGTCCCCCATTGTGTCAGATCTAGCATATTATATTTGAGGGAGGGTCTCATGAGGTCTCAAAGCAGGGCTCTTACTCCATGTTTCCTCTTACCATGATTTCAAGAGGGCAGTATGACCCTTAGTTCATTTGTCCCTTAACTTCCTACAATATCTTCATGTTTTGTGCCTGTGTTTTGACTTATTATTGGAAAATTGGAGAATAATGATAAGACAAGTTCCACTATGAAAGAATAAAATGACTTCCACAGTAGTAGTCCATGGATCTATTTATAATTATGACCCTTAGAGACCCAGCAGTTATTTCTACACACTTTCTCCACTATCAGTGTCCCAGTTACACTGGTATTGTCTGGTACCTGTAGCACATTTACAAGATGAGGGGATAGTTGTGCTAGTCAGAATGGCGGACGCCTCCTGAGCTGAAGCTGTACAATCACTGTAGAGAGAGAGACAGAGAGAGACCAAGGGAGACCAGCTGACAACTGACACCAGTTCTGCCACTGCACTTCAGCCACATGATCAATCAGCAACAGAGCATTAGAGGAGTGACTTCAATTGGAGGTGGGGATTCTGCAGCTGCAAACTTCATTACCATGAGTACATGAGGGTCTATAAGTCCTGCAACTGCACCAGTTCTAGTTAGTTAGATAGGGACACAGTTTTGCATGCTTCAGACTGCAGTAGGTCATCTGTCTAGTATTTCAGTTTATTCTTGCTTACAATTAATAATCAAATGTACCATCACATGCTATCACATGTAATTTGAATAGACATTGGACCTACAACATCTGGGTACCCTGCAAACTGTGCATAAGGTAGCTTCTTAATGGTTAGTGGGTAAAGTTTATTGATACAGCACCAGAGGGTAGTGGGCCTGCACAGTATAGTAAAGTAAGGACACTATGAAAAGGGATGCATCTACTGTTAAAATGCCAGAACCAGCCATTACTGCATCTGTGATTTTGCTGTGCCCCATATCTTTTCTTTCCAGAGCCTGATCCAGTTTCACTCCAATGAACCCCTTATTTGTTGTAGTTCCTTGTATGTGGGCATATTACTTGTACAGAATTAATAATTATATTTTGTGATTACTGTACTGAGTGGGTCAGGAGTAGGGGGTACCTTTAGGGAGCATGGGTAAGTATTGTATCCCAGGGGTGGTACTAGATCCAAAACCAGGCCAACTGTAATTTCTCTTGGTGGCAGCCCCATGCAAGGTGTCACCATTTGTGACACTAAACCCTGATAAGGAAAACTAAGAACCCAGGCTCCTCAACCTTAAGAAAGCCCATTATGCAGAGGTCATGCAGGACCTGGGAACATCAGTGCCATACCTTGTGAAGACTAGGTCACTCAAAACTGGAAATAATAGACACAGCAGGGGCAAAGTATCCACTACAGGGGAATGTGCACACATTAGTGTTGGAGGTTGGGAAATGAGGATTTATATTCAATGTGCAGAAGTGCAAGGTACTACACCTAGGGGTGAGAATCTGGGTCCCACATGCACCCTGTGTGGTGCAGCAGTGGACAGCATAACTGAGGAAAAGTATCTAAGGATGACTGTGGACCATAAACTGAAGCCAGACAGGTAGTGTGCCACTGCCATCAAGAAAGCAAATGCAATGCTGATATGCATTAGGAGTGGGTAAGGAGCAGGTCAAGGGAGGTGATCCAGCCTGGTACAAGGCTTTGGTTCAATCACAACAGGAGCACATAGGAACAGAGGAAATTATGGTCAGATGAAAACCAAAAATGTTTCCAAGTCTGTCCTTGGATTTACAGCACCAGTGGAGTAACTAGTCTTTAAAAAAGTGTACACACAGGGTTTGAAAACTTTAAACATTAGGCTGGGGGTCAGGGGGTAGCCTAGGCCACAGGAAAAAAGTTGGTTTAGGTGCATTCTAGAGGTCATTTGCAACAGAATTTGTTACCCTGCTCCTTCCTGCCACCAATCTAGAAATTTGCACCATAGCCCCTCCCAGAACAAAATGTTCACACAGTCCAGCATGTTGCCTAGGGGTGTACAAGTAAATAATATTTCCCAAATAACATGACTAATTCACTATTCATTATTTGGATCTGAATAATGATCAGTGCCACTATTCGTGAGGTATTCATATTTTGGGACGTGTCACCAAAAAAATTTAAAAAATATTTTCTCCCCTCCCCAGGTGGCAATGACTAGTTTCTTGACTACCTGTTTTACCTATTTAAAGGTTACAATGTCTCCCACCCACCTCCACCTTATCCCATGTCCCAGAGTTATCAAGCTGCCATATTGGCATATTGACAAAGGATCCTGGCTTACTGCCAGGAGCCAACCCAGCATGGCAGAAGACAACAGGAGGAAGGACTGATGTGTGACTGGACTTCTCTACTGCTACTAAAGAGGTAGAACTCTTGTACTTGGACCTTTAATTTAAGGTAAAAATAAACCTAACAAACAAAACAAAAAAAAAGTGTGCGTTTGTCTGAGTTAACTGAACTGAATGATTATCTGAACAGTTATCTAGGTATAAATCTCAGGTAATTGAAAGGACTTGATAGTTGTGCAGTTTAAATTACTTGTAGAAAGATCTAGTAAGTAGGGGGAGTGGCTTAGCTAGAAGGAAGCTAAATTTAAAGACTGCCTTAAAAAGATTCTGCTAGTAGCTTGGCAGAAGACACCAGGAGGAAGGACTGTTGTGTGACTGGACTTCTCTACTGGGACTAAAGAAGTAGAACTCTTGTACTTGGACCTTTAATTTAGGGTAAAACAAACAAACAAAACAAAAAAAAGTGTGTGTTGGTCTGAGTTAACTGAACTGAAAGGTTATCTGAACAGTTATCTAGGTGTAAATCTCAGGTGATTTAAAGGACTTGATAGCTGTGCAGTTTAAATTACTT
Source organism: Neoceratodus forsteri (assembly GCA_016271365.2). Taxonomy (NCBI): domain Eukaryota; kingdom Metazoa; phylum Chordata; order Ceratodontiformes; family Ceratodontidae; genus Neoceratodus; species Neoceratodus forsteri. The sequence continues at coordinate 931,571,964 of CM057455.1, forward strand.
GTAGAAATATCTAGTAAGTAGGGGGAGTGGCTTAGCTAGAAGGAAGCTAAATTTAAAGACTGCCTTAAAAAGATTCTGCTAGTAGCTTGGCAGAAGACACCATGAGGAAGGACTGCTGTGTGACTGGACTTCTCTACTGGGACTAAAGAAGTAGAACTCTTGTACTTGGACCTTTAATTTAGGGTAAAAAAAACAAACAAACAAAACAAAAAAAAAGTGTGTGTTTGTCTGAGTTAACTGAACTGAAAGGTTATCTGAACAGTTATCTAGGTGTAAATCTCAGGTGATTTAAAGGACTTGATAGCTGTGCAGTTTAAATTACTTGTAGAAAGATCTAGTATGTAGGGGGAGTGGCTTAGCTAGAAGGAAGCTAAATTTAAATACTGCCTTAGAAAGATTCTGCTAGTAGCTTGGCAGAAGACACCATGAGGAAGGACTGCTGTGTGACTGGACTTCTCTACTGAAACTAAAGAAGTAGAACTCTTGTACTTGGACCTTTAATTTAGGGTAAAAAAAAAACTAACAAACAAAACAAGAAAAAATGTGTGTTTGAGTCAACTGAACTGAATGGTTATCTGAACAGTTATCTAGGTGTAAATCGCAGGTGAATGAAAGGACTTGATAGTGGTGCAGTTTAAATTACTTGTAGAAAGATCTAGTAAGTAGGGGGAGTGGCTTAGCTAGAAGAAACTAAATTTAAAGACTGCCTTAGAAAGATTCTGCTAGTAACTTGGCAGAAGACACCAAGAGGAAGGACTGCTGTGTGACTGGACTTCTCTACTGGGACTAAAGAAGTAGAACTCTTGTACTTGGACCTTTAATTTAGGGTAAAAACAAACAAACTAACAAACAAAACAAAAAAAAGTGTGTGTTTGTCTGAGATAACTGAACTGAATGGTTATCTGAACAGTTATCTAGGTGTAAATCTCAGGTGATTGAAAGGACTTGATAGCTGTGCAGTTTAAATTACTTGTAGAAAGATCTAGTAAGTAGGTGAGTGGCTTAGCTAGAAGGAAGCTAAATTTAAAGACTGCCTTAGAAAGATTCTGCTACCAGCTTGGCAGAAGACACCAGGAGGAAGGACTGCTGTGTGACTGGACTTCTCTACTGGGACTATATTGCCCTCCTTCCCTCCCCTTCACCCTCCCACCCAAATCTAGTTCTACTTTTATAGGCACAGGATTTGACTGACAACAGGAACTTCCTGTTTGGGAGCAGGAAGTGAGTGATCACAGAGCCACCAAAGACTCACCATCCTAGAAGGGCAAGAGTAGCTGTCCAGCCCCTTCTAGCTGCTGAAGGTCTGCCTCTGAGCAAGTAAGGGGTCTACTGAGAAATATAGGATATTCTTGTCTCAGAACAGGACAATCAGGAGCTTAAAGGGCACACAGGCAGAAAGTAAGTAGAGAGAGAGAGAAAAGAAAAAAAACAGAGGAAAGAGTAAGGATTCCAAACAGTTAAGGGGCCAGAAATAAGACATGATGGGACTGGTGCAGTGCAGTGGCTGTGGAGCAGCAGTCTTCCGGGAGATGTTCTGGAAGATGCGGTGTTGTACCATCTGCAGGCACCTCTCTGGGCTGAGGGAGGAGGTTGCTCATCTCTAGGCTGAGTTGGCCAGGATTTGTGGGACCTCTTCTTCCATCCAGGGACCACCAGTGCCACTGCCATTGCCTCAGAGGTTGCCAAGAAAAATGAGCGGTTGGACCACAGTGGGCTCAGGGAGGTTGAGGGTGGTGGAACAGAGGCACATCCCTCCAGTTGTACCTCTCCACAATTCCTATGCCATTCTGGCAAAGTGTGGTTCCTCTATGGAGGCACCCGCAGTGGAGACCAAGGAAGATGCTGGGAACCTCCACAAAGGAGACCCACAGGAGGGTGGCAGGGGACCCCACAGGGGAAGGAAATAACTCCTGGTGGGGGACTCCATTGTTAGAAAGGTAGAACTGGGGAGGAAGGGGAGAGGGAGATAAGGGGCCTGCCTGGTGCCATGGCTTGGAGGGACTGGGAGTGAATCCTCAGGATTGCTGGAGCAGCTGCACAGTGGAGGGAGCTGGATGTCATTGTACACCTAGAGACAAATGACCTGACTAAGAAAGGAATTAGAGAAGTGCAGGAAGAGTCTGTGGAATTGGGGAAGGGCCTTAGACAAGTAGCACGCACGGTAACCTTCTCAGAGGTGCTGCCCATCTATGGCGTAGGAGAGGCTAGGGTATTCTGCACCATGAGATTCAATCAGTGGTTGAAAAACTGGTGCAGAGCTCATGGATTTGGCTTCATTGGGGACTGGGGGTCCACCTGGAGTGATGCAAGCCTATACTGGCATGATGGACTGCATCTGTCCAGGAGGGGAACCAGAATCCTAGGTGATAGGTTTACATGCTTCATTGGCAAGCATTTGAACTAGCCAAGAGGGGAGGCACTGGAAAGGAGCAGGGAAATCCTTGCCCCACCCAAAAAAATCATGATAGTACGTGCGGTAAACACCAACATAGAGGTGTCGATAAGGAGAAGGGCAGGGGTAAATGGGGAAAGTGACAAGGGTAAGAAGGACAGTGATAGGGCAAAAAGGAGTAAGGCCATCAGGAAATGGAGGGTAATGATTACCAATGCCCATAGTCTGAGCAACGAGCTCCCTGAGCTGGTGGCCTTGATGGAAGAGGGATGCCTGGATATCATAGCAGTCACAGAAACATGGTACACAGAGAACCATGACTGGGATGTTAACATACCAGGGTACATAACCTACAGGAGAGACAGGCAGGGGAGAAGGGGGGAGGAGTAGCTCTCTATGCAAAGGAAGGATAAAAGCAACTGAACAAAAGAGTAAACAGGGAGAGGGAGGCACTGTGGGTCACCTTGGAGACTGGAAAGGCACCACAATACATACAGGGTTGTGTACAGACCCTATGTCAGGGGAGGAATAGACAAGGATATGATAGAAAGCATTCTTAGGATGGCAGAGAAAGTGGAGATACTGTTGATGGGAGACCTGAATATGCCAGATGTTAACTGGAGCACATTTGCTGCAGCCACATCCAAGAGCAGGGCCATTCTTAATGCCCTACAGGTGGCAAGCCTCAGACAGCTAGTTTTGGAACCCACTCATGAGGGTGCAATCTTAGACCTCGTACTCTCAAATGGGTGCAGTAAGAGGATCTCAGATCTAGAAGTGGGTTGCCATCTGGGAACAAGTGACCATCAAACAGTGTGGTTCACGTTAAACTCAGCTACAGAGTCAAGCCATACAAAAGTGAGGGTACTGGACTTCTGGAGGGCTGACTTTGGCAAGGTGGGAGAGTGCCTCAGAAAAGCTCTACCAAACAGGCTAGAAGGAGGGGTGGAGCAACAATGGGGAATCATCAAAACTGTCATCACAGAGGCAACAAGCCTTTGTGTGAAGCAAATAAACAAATCAAAATGAAAGAAAAAGCCACTATGGTTCTCAAAAGAAGTGGCTGGGAAAGTCAGGGAGAAAAAGATAGTATTCTGGAAGTATAAGGAAACACAGAAGGAGCAGGACAGAGAGCTGTACCAGTTAAGGCAGAAGGAAGCAGGGAGGGAAGTCAGAATAGCAAAGGCCCAAACTGAGGAAAAGATAGCCAACTCGGTTAAGAAGGGGGATAAAACCTTTTATAGGTACATCAGCGAGCATAGAAAGACAAATGGAGGGATAGTGAGGCTGAATAGAATGAACGTGGGTGGGCAGAGGGACAGTGAAAAAGCAAGGATACTGAATGAATATTTCTGCTCAGTATTCACAAAGAGGAGGAAGTGCCTAATCCAATTAACAGAAGCACTCTTGATAGAGGGTCAATCCCAGTCCTTTCACAGAAGAAAGGGTTCTGCAAGAACTCCTAAAACTGAAGGTGGACAAAGCAATGAGGCCTGATGGAATTCACCCCGGAATTCTAAAAGAATTAAGGGGGAACTAATGAAACCACTGGCTACTCTTTTTAATAAATCATGGGAGGATGGTGTGGTACCCCAGGACTGGAGAAAGGTGGATGTGATTCCTCTTCACAAAAGTGGGACCAAGACAGAGGCATGAAACTACAGACCTGTCAGTTTGACCTCTGTGGTAGGTAAAGTGATGAGTCACTTCTGAAGGAAAGAATTGTTGAGTACCTAGAGGCCAGTGGGGCACAGGACCCAAGGCAGCATGGGTTCACAGCAGGAAGGTCATGTCAGGCAGATCTAATAGATTTCTTTGACTGGGTGACCAAAGTAGTAGACCAGGGAGGGGCTGTGGACATGGCCTACCTAGACTTTAGCAAGGCATTTGACACAGTCCCACACAAAAGATTAATAGTCAAATTAACCAGCCTGGGAGTTGGTCCCAGGGTGGTAGCCTGGGTAAAACACTGGCTGGACAACAGGACACAGAAGGTAATTGTAAATGAAGTCCACTCTGAAGAAAGAGGGGTTACTAGTGGGGTAACGCAGGGTTCAGTGCTGGGTCCAGTCCTTTTTAATGTCTTTATAAGTGACATTGCGGAGGGACTGGAAGGACAAGTATGCCTCTTTGCAGATGACACAAAGATCTGCAACAGGGTTGATACACAAGGAGGCGTGGAAAGGATGAGAAGGGACTTGGCAAAGTTGGAGGAATGGTCAGAAGTATGGCAGCTAGGATTCAATGCAAAGAAGTGCAAAATAATGCACCTGGAAAACAAGAACCCAGGGGAAGAATACACAATGGGGGAGGTAGTAACAACAACAAAAAAGGAAAGGGACCTGGGGGTAATCATATCAGATGACCTTAAGGTTAGCAAGCAATGTGAGAAGGCAGTAGGGAGGGCTGGGGTATACTGGGATGCATAGGGAGAGAAATCACCAGCAGAAAACAAGAAGTTGTTATCCCGCTGTACAGACAGTTGGTGAGACCCCATCTGGAGTACTGCGTCCAGTTCTGGAGACCCCATCTCCGCAAGGACATAGACAGGATAGAGGCAGTCCAGAGGAGGGCAACTAAAATGGTGCAGGGTCTGCAAAAGAAGCCGTACAAGGAGAGGCTTAAGGAGCTTAACATGTATACCCTTGAGGAAAGAAGGGAGAGGGGGGACATGATAGAAACTTTTAAGTACCTCAGTGGAATCAACAAAGTCCAAAAGGGAGCATCTTTCAGAAAAAGAGACATGCAAGAACAAGGGACACAATTTAAAGATGGGGGAGGGTGGTTCAGGGGCAATGTGAGAAAGTATTTTTTTACTGTGAGGGTAGTGGATGCATGGAACAGCCTTCCTGAGGAGGTTGTGGGGTCTAAAACTGTGGGAGAATTCAAGAATGCATGGGACAGACATAAGGCAATTCTTGTGCGGCGGTAGGAAGAAATTGGCTGTTGGTTAACTAGGATCTCTGGCCTATCCAGTAGGTAGGGAAATGGGCAGACTAGATGGGCCAAGCGGTCCTTATCTGCCGTCAAAGTCTATGTTTCTATGTAATTGCATAATAATTTTAAAAACTTCCATAGACAGTTCAGTGTTTGTCCTTCCCTCCCCACAAGTTCATATACCATGCATTCTGCCATATCCTTGCCCTGATCCTTGAGTTCACTTTAAATGAGGAGGTCAGGTAGCCAGGATACAAGCCCTGACCACCTGGGGAAGGGAGAAAAGTTTTATTTTTTTTTTGTACTGAATAGGCAAACCAGGCAAATACACAATTAACAAGTACAGAATTCCTGCATATCTGGCAGTCTAGCCTAAAGGTTAGAGTAACGAGCTGTGACTGAGCTTGCTACATCCAGTAGAACTGGGTTTGATTCCCACAACCTCCACTTGCGTACTGTGTGACTCTGAGCAAGTCACTTAATCACCCCAGTGCTCCCAGGTCACCACTGAAAACAGGCACTTGTGCCTAGTGGGCCTTACCTGGCTACCAAAAAGAATAAAATATAAAAAATTAAAATATACAGGCACTGAATACAAATATTAAATTGAATATTCAGGGTAAGGTATTCACATACCCCAATCTTGCCCCTGAAACCCCTTCCCATAACTCATCTTCAACCAGCTATTGTTGAGCAAGCCCTCAGCCATTCTCCCTGCCCCTAGCAAGCCAGTGCAAGCATTTAAGTTCCTCCTAGAACATTAGTGCAATTCTAATCTGCACTACTACTACAAAGTGTGCATTTGACTCAGCACAGCTTGTGGGTGGGGGTCAGTGATTTTAAAAGGTAACTTCACTTAGATACTTTAATTCTTAATGAAAAATAAACATGTAACCAGCATCTTTCCTCAGCTGGCTCTATGCAGGTTACCAGAGAGCACTCAAAGGGTTAAGCCAGACCCTGAGAGCTGTTCTCTGGAGGAAGAAGTTGCCCGGAGACAAGATGTCTTGTTATTCATTCTTGCATGGCCTGACATAGCTAAGAGTGGGAAAATCCAGCATGAGTATGCATAGTTCTTCCCTTCCACCAATACTCTGTTAAAGAGGAAGGCATTTGGGCACTAGCCTGGCCAGCCAGGGCTTCAAGCCTGGGACACGTGACATCCTGCTTCTCTGACTGTGACAGGCCTTGGGGGCCTGTGGCTCCAGGAATTATAGCAGGGTCCCTAGAATCAGGTAGTACTGGTCTCCTTGTACCTTGACTCCAGAGAAGGGTATCATGAGAAGCAGCTAGAGAGATAGAGGTCCCAGGATGCACCCTGAGATTTGCTCAGCATTACCAAGAAGACACTAAGGGGAGAGTGGTGGGCAACCCCTCAAGGGAGGTCAACAGAACCCTTACAGGTTCAATCCCAGCTGTAGAGACAAAATGGAAGAAGCCATTGTCCAGAACAACTGTAAATTTACTTTGCTGGATTGAAATGCTCATTTTGCAAAGTCCTAGGCAGTTCGTATAGAAATCCTTGACATGCAGTCAAATGGTAAAATAGTCTTGGGAGTGCCAGGGCACCAGAGAACCCACAGGAGAGGTTAAGATATTAGAGAGTTAAGAGAGACCAAGAATGTAACAAATATAATTTTAGATCATTTAGTCCAGAGTGTAAATCTGGAATTAACAAAGATGTGTGGTGGGCAAGCTGACCTCACATATAGCTAGGTACCACCAAACAGTGTGTAGTAGCAGCAGTGTTATAGTAATATGCACGCTAGATGTGGGGAAAAAATATTTGAAGTCCGAGGAATCTGATACTGTAGAGTATATGTAGGGCATGGACTAGATGAAGAATGTGGTAAAGTGTGCTCTGTTACCATTGTGTAGATAGTGGCTAGGGGAATGTCCAGAGAGCTGTGTTTCATTTGACAGCTAAATAGTAAAGTAGCACTATGCTTGAACCCAGCTCCGGTATAGAATTTACAGTTTGTGTTTGGTCTCATGTTTATGGTGTCCTAAGGTATAGTAGATATGGTGACCCTGTCGCCCCTGACTCATGATGGCAAAGTGAGTGGTGATGGTGCAGTATTGGTGTTCATGGCATAAGGGGGTGCCCTCTCCTGGATGAGATGCTATTGTATACCCCTAAATGCAGGAGGGTGACCTGGTTCATTCAAATAAATAGTTTCAAACAGTCTCACTGATTTCCTGAATAAATGTATTTACAATACAAAGCATTACTTTAGACTTACAACACTGCTCACCAGGAGCAATAAGTCCTAGCTCACTGCATCACAGCTATTCATGGGCTGCTTCAGCCTATCGCTGTCTGAGTCATGGTCCCATGTTGTATTCTTGTATTGTAAGATTAAGTCATGCTGGTCCTCAGTGTATTTTTTTTTAATTTATTTATTACTAGGATTACAAATACCTTTGAATTAAGGGTTCTTTTACAAAGGTTCTGCATCAGCAATAGGTGCAAGCAAAACAGTGGTAAGATACAATGCAAGGTCAAGAGGCTAACGTAGAAGTAAGCAGAGGTAAGATAAAATACAGGTCAGGAGGTTAACTTAGTAGTAAAAGACAGCACATGTGTATAGACTAGCATAGTAGCAAACAGTCAGTTGCAAATAACAATGCACAATTAACAATACGGGTGTGTATATATAGCAAGACACAGATACAAATGAAAACCATCCTAGGGGTGACATAAGTGGAGCAAGGGTTGGGGGATAAGAGGGGGAGGGGTTGGGAAAATGGGGGTACACAGTCAAGGATTTGACATGGTCGTAAGTGCAAGAACAAAAAGATAAGTGCTAGGTAATCTGGGGGTGGAGCAACAAGAGACAGGGTGATAGGGAGGGGGAGACTGGAGGAGAGGAGCAGAATGGGGTGGAATGGTAGGTGGGAGATGAGAGGGGGTAGAATGGTTGGTGGAGGATGGGAGAGAGAGAGAGAGATGGGGAGTAGCAGGGGATGGAGAGACAGAGAGAAGTGGGGAGGGTAGCAAGGGAGGAGAAAAGAGGAGGGAAAGGTGAAACAAATCCGCAAGCCTAGGCAGAGCAGTCACAACTGCTGAGGTCAGTGAGGTGCTGGCAGAGTTTATGTTTGAATGGGCCAAGCTTGTTTTCAGCTGCAATTTCGGGGGAAGGTTGTTTAGCAACAGGGGAGCCCTGGTGTGGAAAGCACGTTGAGCTTGGTTGGTACGGCAGAATGGAATGATAAATGTTGGTTTGAGGGAATTACACGTAAAATGTGCAGTGACTGGGCAACATTAAGGCATGAGTTGCAGGGGGTGTGAGGTTAAGACAAATTTGTATGGACTTACTCTTTCTCTCAGCAGAACAGGCAATGATTCAATTATCTAAGACTCTGACTTAATACTGTTGAATAAGTAAATGGGGCTTTTGAAATGTCTCTTGGCATATCAAGTGTGTCATCCTATGACTTATTAGGGTTTTAGAACAATAAAGTGAAACACAGTGGTTCTGGAGCCCCAAGAGTCTTGAGATTATGCTCTTTTTTCCATAATATTTTTATTAGTTATTAAATAGTCAATCAAAAATATAATAGCAAATAGTAATACAGTACTCTCCGGCTGGGCAGTAGAAATTCTTATTAGCAGTCAGACATAGTGGAGCAAGACATAAATATATGATAAATAATCCATAGATAAGAAACAGCTTCTTCTAATGTGGAAAAAAAAACATTTAACAGTATTAAATAAAGTATTCTTGTTTTCAGTCTTCGGTCCTTTTATTGCAGATCTTCCATAATGGCAACTGAGGTTCAATGTAAAGAAGTACAAAATAATGCACCTGGGTATAGGGAACCACAGGGAGAGCTATAGATTGGGAAGGGAGGAGCTGACTGTCACCAAAGTGGAAAGGGACCTAGGGGTTATCATCTCTGATGACCTTAAGGTATCAAAGCAGCGTACAATGGTGGCAGGGAGGACCAGTGATATGCTGGGAAGCATTGGCAGGGATATCACTAACAGGAGGCGGGAGGTGGTGATACCATTGTATAAAACATTGGTACGGCTTCACCTGGAATACTGCGTGCAGTTCTGGAAACCACACCTGCGCAAGAACATAGATAAGGTGGAGACTATCCAGAGAAGGGCAACAAAGATGGCGCAGGGCTTACACCACAAAACATATGAGGAGAGACTAAGGGACCTCAATATGTACTTACTGGAGGAGAGGAGACAGTGGGGGGGACATGATTGAAACTTTCAAGTACCTTAAGGGCATAAACAAGGTGCAGGCAGGGGAGCTTTTCCAATGTATAAAAAGTACTAGAACAAGGGGGCACAATATCAAATTAGAAGGGAGAAGATTAAGAGGTAGTGTGAGGACATTTTTCTACACAGAAAGGGTGGTCGACATGTGGAATAGTCTGCCACAGAAGGTAAGGAGGCAAGCACAATGGAGAGGTTTAAACATGCTTGCGAAAGGCACAAGGGAAGCCTGAGAGGGGAGGGAGTGATGACAAGCCATTAATCACATAGGGTCAGGGGCCACATACTATGTATAGGGCCTATGTTAATGGCTCATAGCCCCACAAAAAGTTATAGTTATACAAGAAACTCAAAAATAATTACTTCCACTCTAAAATTGGAAAAGATAACATCTGTAGGATGTTTCCAATATTTAGGAATCAATCTTTTAACTACCGTAACATTGGCTTTCAAAACTACTCCATATTTTGACTGCATATTAAAATCACTATACATTTCCAAAACTATTACTTTGGGGTCCTTCCAGTGTGGAAAACCATATCCTATTTGGTTTATCATTTCAAAGGATTGGGACCACCAGTTGATACATAATGAACATTCCCAAAATAAAGGGATTATATTTGCCATGATGGACCCACAATGGTAGCATATGGCTGGTATAGTCGAATTCATTTTATGTAGCCTAAATGGGGAAAATAAGCTCTACCGAAGATTATATATCGAATAGTTTTATCTCTAGAAAGTTTAGATATCAGAATTGAAGCACCAGCTAATAACCATTGCTGTTCTGTAAATGAACAATTTAGATCATTTTCCCATTTCTGAATTATCTCCTAATAAACCATGGTAACTGCTTTATGTAACAGTTTAGTAATCCATGCAAAAGGTTTTTTTTTTTTTTTATTTATTGTTAAGAATGTTCTGCAAGTCCCCCTCAAGCCTTTTATTGTTCGGAGCTCTGTCCCAGTGTTTGTAGTCTTTTTTTATACAGACATAGAAATATAGAAGTTGATCACAGATAAGGAACGCAAGGCCCATCCATTCTGCCCATTTCTTTTTCTACCTTATGAATGTGCCATAGGCCTGTACTCTGTCAATGACCTGTCTATTCATAATTATCTGTCTTGCTCCTTATGCCTATCACATGCATGTTTGAAGCCCTGTACTGTATTCATATCCACCACTTCCTGAGGTAGGCTATTCCATGCATCCACCACCCTTTCTGTGAAAAAGAACTTCCTCACATTAAGCCTTAATTGGCCTCCCTCTAATCTCATGCTGTGTCCTCTTGTCCTGCTATTCTTCTTATATTGAAACATGTTAGACTCATTCACTTTGTTACTGCCCTTAAGGTGTTTTAATGTTTCAATTATATCACCTCTCTCCCTCCTTTGCTATAGGGTATACATATTGAGCTCTGTTAATCTGTCCTCATATGTTTTCTGATGCAGTCCCTGCACCATTTTGGTTGCCCTTCTCTGGACTGCCTCAATTTGGTTAATGTCCTTGTGAAGGTATGGCCTAAGGAACTGCACACAGTACTCCAGATGGGCCCTAACCAGTGTCTTGTAAAGAGGTATTATTATTACCTTACTCTTATGAATTGTGATACCCCAACTAATACACCCTAATAACCCCCTAGCCTTACCTACTGCTTTAGTGGTCTGCTTGGATGATTTTAGGTCATCTGTGATGATGATGCCCAAGTCTCTCTTCCCTTGTGACTGCCAGCAGCTCCCCTCCCAACCTATAGGTGGCTTCAGGGTTTCTCTTCCCTTGGTGCATGATCTTGCACTTCTTTGCCAGTTTATCCAGATCTCTTCTCATTCTGCCCACCCCATCTGGATCATCTACTGTGTTGCAGAGCTTGGTGTCATCTGCAAACAGACAAACCATACCCTCCTGTTCACCTTCAATGTCACTGATGAAGATATTGTAGAGGACTGGCCCCAGGACTGATCCCTGAGGTACCCCACTTGTGACTTGCATCTCTTCTGACTGTATACCATTTGCCACCACTCTCTGTTTTCTTCCCGTCAACCAGTTTGCCACCCAATTGACCAACTTCTGACTCACCCCGAGCCTACCCAGCTTTTTACTCAATCTCCCATGTGGAACAGTATCAAAAGCTTTGCTGAAGTCAAGGTAGGTTACATCAACTGCTCCCCATAGGTCCACCACTCCGGTTACCCAGTCAAAGAAATCTATCAGATTAGTTTGACAGGACCTTTCTGTTGTAAACCAATGCTGTCTTGGATCCTGTGTTCCTGTGGATTCCAGGTGTTGCACTATTCTTTCCTCAAGGAGTGCTTCCATAATCTTGCCCACTACTGAGGTAAGACTGACTGGTCTGTAGTTTCCTGCCTCCTCCATGCTACCACTCTTGTGGAGCGGAATCACATGAGCACTTCTCCAGTCTTCTGGGACCTCTCCTGTGCTCAGAGACTCACTAAACAGTTCTGATAATGGCTCTGCTAGTTCAACCATTAGCTTCCATAGTACCCTGGGATGTATGCCATCAGGTCCCATTGCCTTGTCCACCCTGAGCTTATCGAACTCTTGTAGGACCCTTTTTTTGTGAAGAGACTAGTGCACACCTCCTTCCCCCCCAAGGTCCATGGTGCTGAGCTGTGGGTCCTGCCCTACCTTCTCCTCAGTAAATATTGAGCAGAAGAATCTATTTAGGCTAAATGCGTTTACATGGTCCTCCTCCTCACACGCCACCTTATCCCCTTTGATCTTAACAATACCCCCTTGGACTTTCTCCTTTCACTAATGTATCTATAGAAAGTCTTGTCACCTTCTTTTACTGTTCTTGCTAGTGTTTTGCTGGTTTGGGCCTTTGCCTGCTTTACTGCCTGTCCCTGCTTCCCTTAGGGAAGTTTGGCATGCCTCCTTATCTTCATCACACTGCATTCCCTCATATTTCTTGAAGGCCAGTCTTTTTGCTCTGACCTTTTCTGCTACTGTTTTTGAGAGCCAAAGTGGTTTCCTTCTTCTTTTGCACTTCCTTTTCTCTCTAACACAATGAGATGTTGCTTCAAGTATTGCATCCTTAAACTTGCCCACTTTACCTGTACCCCCTCAGCTGTATTTTTTCTTGCCAGGGCTAGCTTAACTCTGTTGGCCATCTTATGTAAGTCAGCTCCTCCGAAGTCCCATATTTGTGCCTTGGAATGGGATGACTTAGTTCAAGTGGCCAAATTGAACCATACCATGTGATGGTCACTTGCCCCCACTTGACCTTCTACCTGGAGATCTATGATCCTTTCCCTGTTAGTCAGTACTAGATCTAGGATAGCCCTGTCTCTTGTGGGTTGTTGTACCAATTGTTTGAGGCCCTCCCGCTGCAGGGAAGCCAGTATGTGTCTAGTTCTGGCAGATGTTCCTGCTGGTATTGACATATCTGTATCTGGCATGTTGAAGTCTCCCATTATCAGAACCACCCCCTTAGCTGTCATGTTTTGTATATCTTCTTACATTAATGTGTCAATGTCCTCCCCCTGGTCTGGAGGCCTGTAGAGAACCCCAGTTTGTATGGCTGTCCCATTTCCTGTTTCCAGGGTGACCCACAGTTCTTCTGGCTCCTTATGTGCATTATGAATTTTCTGTAGCTTTGATATTTTCATTGACATAAAGGGCCATTCCACCCCACCCCCTTTTTTCACCTTCTGAACAGTACATAGCTGGGTACTGAAGTCTCCCAAGTGTGGTTACTGGTGAACCATGTCTCGTTAACAGGCAGAGAGCACCAAGAGAAAGGAGCTGCTGGTATAACTAAACTTCTTTACTTGGACTAAGAACTAGAACTCTACTACTGGGACAGTCAATTTAGGGTAAAAAAAAGTTAGTGTGTCAGAGTTAGTTGAAGTGAATTGTTATCTGTGCAGTTATCTAAGTGCTTGTCTCAGGTGGCTGAAGGGAATTGTTATCTGTGCCATTAACTAAGTGTAGAAAGATTTGCAAAGTAGAGGGAGTGGCTGAGCTAGAAGGAAGCCAGGTTAAAGCCAGATTTAAACACTGCCCTAGATAGCTTCTGCCAGAGTACAGGCAGAGAGCACAAGGAAGAAGGAGCTGCTGGTATAACTAAAACTTCTCTACTGGGACTATATTGATCTCCTTCCCTCCCTTCCACCCTCCAAAACTAGTTCTACTTTTATAGGCACAGGATTTGACTGACAACAGGAACTTCCTATTTGGGAGCAGGAAGTGAGTGGTCAGAGAGCCACCAAAGACTCACCATCCTAGAAGGATAAGAGTAGCCCCTCTGCCCCCCCAGCTGCTGGAGGTCTGATGCTGAGCAAGTAAGTAGTCTACTGTGAAATATAGGAACTTCTTGCCTCAGAACAGGAAGATCAGGAGCTTAAAGAGCACAGAGGCAGAAAGTAAGTAGGGAGAAGAAGAAAAAACAAACAAACAAACAAGGAAAGAGTAAGTATTCCAAACAACAGTTAGGGGGCTAGAAATAAGACATGATGGGAGTGGTGCAGTGCTGTGGCTGTGGAGCAGCAGTCTTCTGGGAGATATTCTGGAGGATGCAGTGTTGTCCTATCTGTAGGCACCTCTCTGGGCTGAGTGAGGAGTTGCTGATCTCTAGGCGAGTTGACCAGGATTTATGGGACCTCCTCTCCTCCCACCCAGGGACCACCAAGGCCACTATCATTGACTCAGAGGATGCCAAGAAGGAGGAGCAGTTGGATCATAGTGGGCTCAGGGAGGGTGAGGGTGGTGGAACAGAGGTGCATCCCTCCAGTTGTACCTCTCCACAATTCATATGCCATTCTGGCAAAGTGTGGTTCCTCTATGGAGGCACCCACAGTGGAGACCAAGGAGGATGCTGGGAACCTCCACAATGGAGACCCACAGGAGGGTGGCATGGTACCCCACAGGGGAAGGAAACAACCCCTGGTGGGGGACTCCATAGTTAGGAAGATAGAACTTGTGGAGGAAGGGGAGTGGGAGATAAGGTGCCTGCGTGGAGCCATGGCTTGGAGGAACAGGGAGTGAATCCTCAGGATCACTAGAGCAGCTGCACAGGGGAGAGAGCTGGATGTCATTGTCTACCTAGGGACAAATGACCTGGCTAAGAAAGGGATCAGAGCAGTGCAGTAAGCATTTATTGAGTTGGAGAGGGGCCTTAGACAAGTAGCATGCATGGTAATCTTCTCAGAGGTGCTGCCTGTTTATGGCATGGGTGAGATTAGGGTGCTCCACACCATGGGATTCAATCAGTGGTTGAAAAACTGGTGCAGTGATCAGGGATTTGGTTTCATTGGTGATTGGGGTCCACCTGGAGGGATGTAGACCTATACTGGCTTGATGGTCTGCATCTGTCCAGGACGGGAACCAGGATCCTAGGTGATAGGTTTAAATGCTTCATTGGCAAACATTTAAACTAGCCAAGAGAGGAGGCACTGGAGAGGAGCAGGGAAATCCTAGCCCCTCCCAAAAAATCAGGGTACTAAGTGAGGTACACACCAAGATAGGGACATTGATAGGGAGAAAGACAAGGGTAAATGGAGAAAATGACAAATGCAATAAGACCAGGGATGGGGCTAAAAGGGGTAAGGCCATCAAGAAATGGTGGGTAATGAGTACCAACACCAGTAGTTTGGGCAACTAGCTCCCAGAACTGGTGATCTTGATGGAAGGAGGATGCCTGGATATTGTAGCAGTCACAGAAACATGGTACAGAGAGAGCCTTGACTGGGATGTTAACATACCAGGGTACACAACCTATAGGAGAGACAGGGAGGGGAGAATAGAAGATGGAGTAGCTCTCTATGTAAGGGAAGGGATAAAAGCAACTGAACAAAAGAGTAAACAGGGAAGAGAGAAGACACTGTGGGTCACCTTAGAAACTGGAAATGGCACCACAATCCATACAGTGGTTGTATACAGACCTCCATGTTAGGGGGAGGGAATGGACAAGGATATGACAGAAGGCATCCTTAGGATGGCAGAGAAAGGGGAGATACTGTTGATGGGGGACTTTAATATGCCAGATGTTAACTGGAGCACCTTTACTGCAGCCACATCCAAAAGTAGGGCCATTCTCATGCCCTTCAGGTGACATGCCTCAGACAGCTAGTTTTGGAACCCACTCATGATGGAACAATCTTAGACCTTATACTCTGAAATGGGGACAGTGAGAGGACCTCAGATCTAGAAGTGGGTAGCTATCTGGGAAAAAGTGACCACCAAACAGTGTGGTTCATGATAAACTCAGCTACAGATTCAAGCAATACAAAAGTGAGGGTTCTGGACTTCAGGAGGGCTGACTTTGGCAAGATGGGAGAGTGCCATAGAAAAACACTAGTAAACAGGCTAGAAGGAGGGGTGGAGCAACAATGGTGAAACATCAAAATTGCCATCACAGAGGCAACAAGCCTTTGTGTGAAGCAAATAAACAAATCAAAATGAAAGAAAAAGCCACTATGGTTCTCAAAAGAGGTGGCAGTGAAGGTTAAGGAGAAAAAGATAGCATTTAGGAAGTATAAGGAAACACAGAAGAAGCAGGACAGAGAACTATACCAGTTAAGGCAGAAGGAAGCAGGAAGGGTAGTCAGAATAGCAAAGGCCAAAACTGAGGAAAAGATAGCCAACTCAGTTAAGAAGGGGGATAAAACCATTTATACGTATATCAGGGAGCGTAGAAAGACAAAGGGAGGGACAGTGAGGCTGAATAGAATGGATGGTGGGTGGGCAGACAGGGACAGTGAAAAAGCAGGGATATTGAATGAATACTTCTGCTCAGTATTCACAAAAGAGGCAGAGGGTGAGGTGCCTAATCCAATTAACAGAAGCACTCTTGATAGGTGAGTCGATCCCAGTTCTTTCACAGAAGAAAGGTTTCTGGAAGAACTCCTAAAACTGAAGGTGGACAAAGCAATGGGGTCGATGGAATTCACCCCAGAATTCTAAAAGAATTAAGAAGAGAACTAGTGATACCACTGACTACCCTTTTTAACAAATCATGGGAGGATGATGTGGTACCTGAGGACTGGAGGAAGGCAGATGTGATTCCCCTCCACAAAAGTGGGAGCAAGACAGAGGCAGGAAACTACAGACCTGTCAGTTTGACCTCTGTGGTAGGGAAAGTGATGGAATCACTTTTGAAGGAAAGAATTGTTGAGTACCTAGAGGTCAGTGGTGCACAGGACCCAAGGCAGCATGGGTTTGCAGTGGAAACATCATTTCAGATAAATCTAATTGATTTCTTTAACTGGGTGATCAAAGTAGTAGACCAGGGAGGGGCTGTGGACATGGCCTACTTAGACTTTAGTACGGCATTTGACACAATCCCACATAAAAGATTAATAGTCAAATGAACCAGCCTGGGAGTGGGTCCCAGGGTTATAGCCTTGATAAACCATTGGCTGGACAACAGGGCACAGATGGTAATTGTAAATGGAGTCCACTCTGCAGAAAGAGGAGTTATTAGTGGAGTACTGCAGGGTTAAGTACTGGGTTCAGTCCTTTTTAATGTCTTTATAAGTGACATTGCAGAGGAACTGGAAGGACAAGTATGCCTCTTTGCAGATTACACAAAGATCTGCAACAGGGTTGATACACAAAGAGGTGTAGAAAGGATGAGAAGGGACTTGGCAATGTTGGAGGAATGGTCAGAAGTATGGCAGCTTGGATTCAATGCAAAGAAGTGCAAAATAATGCACCTGGGAAACAAAAACCCAGGGGAAGATTACACAGTGGGGTGGAGAGGTAGTAACAACAACAAAAATGGAATGGGACCTGGGGTAATCTTATCAGATGACCTTAAGGTTAAGGTTTTTAAGATGGCCACCACGGTGGGTGTGCCTGAAGTTTAGTGCAGAGCTAGTTCTCCAATTTTAGACATTCTCCAATTGCAGATAGCAAGGAGAACCAGGGATAAAGGACAACCAAGCAAGGGGCTGGAATAGAACAGCAAAACAGTCTAGGGAGGTCAAATCATGGAAAGCCATGTGTTCAAATGCCAGGAGCCTTAGCAACAAGATGGAAGATCTGGAGGCTGTCATGGTGCAGTCAGACCTGGACTTTGTGGCCATCACTGAAACCTGGTGTAATGATAACCACGCCTGGGAGATGGCCATACCTGGCTACAACATATTCAGAAGAGACAGAGCAGGTAGGAAGGGAGGAGGAGTGGCACTGTATGTGAAAAATGACATAAGGGCCACAGAGATCCAGGAGGAACAAAATGGGGTAGAGATACTGTGGGTTAAGCTGGAAAGGAAAATGGGGACAGCCATCCGCACAGGTGTGGTCTATAGACCACTGGCCCAGGAGGAAGAAACAGATAGAGAGTTGATGCTAGCCATCCAAAGAATGGCAGACAAGGGTGAGGTAGTACTGGTTGGAGACTTCAATATTCCAGATGTGAACTGAGCATCCCAGCAGCAGCATCAACTAGAGAGCAGATTTATCCTGGACTCCTTCAGGTGCCTTCTCAAGCAACTGGTCATGGAACCAACTCGGCAGAAGGCAATACTGGACCTTGTGCTCACAAACAGGGACAGTGTGATGGGGTAACAGTGGGGAGCACCTGGGAAACAGTGACCACCAGTCATTGTGGTTTGAAATCACAGAAAGAGCAAAACCAAACACACAAAAACACGTATCCTGGATTTTAGGGGGCAGACTTTGGGAAAATGGGGAGATACTTGAAAGAGGCATTAAGGGAAAGGGACAGGAATCAGGGGTTGAGGAACAGGGCAGTATTTAAAATGGGGATTACAAGAACAACAGAATTATGCATTAAGCAGGTTAGCAAGAGGAAAAGGAAGAGGAGACCATTATGGTTTTCCAAAGAGGTAGCAAAGAAAGTGAAAGCCAAAAAGATTGCATTCAGGCAATACAAAAAGACACAGGCAGAAGGGATAGGGAGAAGTACCAGAGAAGCAAAGGAGGCAGGAGGTCAGTAAGGGAAGCCAAAGCTCAGACAGAAGAACACATTGCAAAATCAGTGGGTAGAGGGACAAAACCTTTACAGGTACATAAGGAAAAAGAAAGACAAAGGGAGGGATAGTGAGACTGAAGGGGAGGATGGGGCTGCATGGAGGATGACAACAGTAAAGCTGACATATTGAACAGGTATTTCTGCTCAGTCTTTACTGAGGAAGAGGAGGAAATGGGTCTGAAGGGAGTACAAGGTGAGAATGGTGCAGAAATGGACACAAGTCTCTTTACATGAGAAAGGGTCCTGAAGGAACTGGAAGTAATAAGAGTTGATAAAGCAATGGGGCCAGATGGGGTGCACCCCAGGGTCCTTAAAGAATGAAGAGAGGTGGTGGCTGAACCTCTGGCTATCCTGTTTAGCCGATCACTGGAAACAGGGGAGGTACCCAAAGACTGGAGGACAGCAGATGTAGTCCCCTTATACAAAAGCAACAAAGAGGAAGCAGGGAACTACAGACCAGTCAGCCTCACCTCAGTAGTGGGAAAGATCATGGAAGCACTACTGAAAGAGAGATTGGTGGAACATCTGGTTGTCAATGGACTACAGGACCCAAGGCAGCATGGTTTCACCAGGGGAAGGTCATGTCAGACCAATCTCATTGAATTTTGTGACTGGGTGACTAGGGAGGTGGATCAGGGGAGGGCAGTGGACATGGCCTATCTGGACTTCAGCAAGGCCTTTGACACTGTGCCACATAGAAGACTACTACACAAACTGGGGAATATGGGTGTGGGCAGGACAGTAGTGTGGTGGGTAGGTAACTGGCTGGGTGGCAGGACACAGAGGGTGGTGGTAAATGGCTGTCACTCCACAGAGGGACGACGACAGTGGGGGCAACCACAGGGATCAGTGCTGGGACCGTCCTATTCAACATCTTCATCAGTGACATTGCGCAGGACGAAAGGCAGAATTTCACTGTTCGCTGATGACACAAAGCTCTGTAACAGAGTAGACACACCAGAGGGTGTAGACAGAATGAGAAGGGACCTGCAGAAACTTGAAGACTGGTCAGGGGTTTGGCAGTTGAAACTCAATGCAAAGAAGTGCAAGGTAATGCATATGGGGCACAAAAACCCTGGCACAATATATCAGTTTGGGGGGGTGAGGATATAGCATGCACCAAACAGGAAAGGGATCTTGGGGTTATCATCTCTGATGACCTCAAGGTAGGGAAACAGTGTGACAAGGCAGCAGGTAAAGCAAATAGGATGCTGGGGTGTATAGACAGGGACATCAGCAGCAGGAAAAGGGAGGTCATAATTCCGCTATACAAGACACTAGTGAAGCCCCACCTGGAGTACAGTGTACAGTTCTGGAGACCATACCTACATAAGGACATAGACAGGGTAGAGAAGGTTCAGAGGAGGGCAACAAAGATGGTGCATGGATTGCATCACAAGTCCTATGAAGACAGGTTGAAGGAACTGAACATGTACTCTGGAGGAGAGGAGGAGAGGAGGAGAGAGGGGATATGATAGAGACATACAAGTATCTCACAGGAGGAACAGGGTGCAGGAATACACTATTTTAAGCGAAAAGATGTACCAGGACTAGAGGGCATGGGATGAAGTTGGAGGGAGGACGATTCAGAGGAAACGTGAGGAAGAATTTCTTCACAGAACGGGTGGTGGACAAGTGAACACCCTGCCAGTGGAAGTGGTGGGGGCTGAAACAATCACGGGATTTAAGAATGCATGGGATAGACATAAAGGAATTCTGGAGGTCAGGGGTAAGGGGCAACAGACTTCTAGGAAAACAAACTGAACTTACAAGCTCAAATGGACAGACTGGGTGGGCCATAGGCCCTTATTTGCTGACACTGTCTATGTATCTATGTACAGTATCTATGTATTTTAGTAGTATTTAGTATTTAGTTTTTAGTATTTCTTTAATGAAATTTGGTCAAAAGTGTTGTTAAGAGTTAGTCAGGGATCCACAGTGAGATAGTTAGAAAACTTGAGCATCTTCAGAGCATTTTTGTGGGCCCTGTATTGTAAATGCGGCATAGCATAACGAACATAACAAACAATATTCTGAAGAAAGGAGGGTTACTAGTGGAGTACCTCAGGACTCAGTACTGGGTCCAGTCCTCTTCAACGTCTTTATAGGTGACATTGCAGAGGGTCTGGAAGGAAAGGTATGCTTCTTTGTAGATGACACAAAGATCTGTAACAGAGTTGATACACAAGGGAGGGTAGAAAGGATGAGACAGGACTTGGCAAGGTTGGAGGAATGGTCAGACATATGGCAACTTAGATTCAATGCAAAGAAGTGCAAAGTAATGCACCTGGAAAATAAAAATCCAGGAGAAGAGTAAACAATAGCAGGGGAGGTACTAACGACAACAATAATGGAAAGGGATCTGGGTGTAGTTATATCAGATGACCTAAAGGTGGGTAAGCAATGTGAGAAGTCAGTAAGGAGAGTGAGGGGGATACTGGGATGCATAGGGAGGGGCGTCACAAGTAGAAAAGGGAAGTGGTTATCCCTTTGTACAGACAGTTGGTGAGACCCCATCTGGAGTACTACGTGCAGTTTTGGAGACCTCTTCTACGCAAGGACATAGACAGGATGGAAGCAGTCCAGAGGAGGGCAACTAAAATGGTGCAGGGTCTACATCAGAAACCATATGAAGAGAGACTGAGAGAGCTTAATATGGATACCCTTGATGAAAGGAAGGACGGGGGGACATGATAGAAACTTTTAAGTATCTCAAGGGAATCAACAAAGTCCAGGAGGGTAGCATCTTTCAGAAAAAGAGATGTGTAAGAACAAGGGGGCACAATTTAAAGTTAGAGGGGGACAGCCCAGGGGTAATGTGAGGAAATTATTTTTCATGGAGAGAGGGTGACGATGGAACCGCCTTCCTGGAGAGGTTGTGGGGTCTAAAACAGTGGGGGAATTCAAACATGCATGGGACAGACATAAGGCAATTATAGAGGGGAGTTGCAGGAAGTAGGCTGTTGGTTAACTAGAATCTGCAGCTTATCTAATAGGTAGGGAAATGGGCAGACTGAGTGGGCCAAGTGGTCCTTATCTGCCGTCAAAGTCTATGTTTCTATGTTTCTATATAACAGCTAGTACAAGAGAGTTGTTTTACCTTATACAACATTGTCATCTAGAGGAAAATACTTCCCAGATTTAGCAGAGGTCGAAGGAGTTGTGTTGAAGGTGGAGTGGAGCAGGATAGTATCCAGAGGATTGCGTGGAGGATATAGTGGTGAAGACTTGATTGCTGGGGCTGTCATGAAAGAAAGATGAGCTGAGGAACATTGTGTCCAGTAGCAGTTTCTAGCTGGGGTGAGAGCCCAGTCAGACCAAGCAAGAGGAAAAACATTGGCGTCTTTTCCGGAAAGGACTAGCCAGGAGGAAGCTTTCTGAAGGGGTACACGTAGTGAGAGTTATTGGAGGAGTTGCCTTGGAATATTGAAGAGGGATTAAAACCCCCAGCCCAAACAGAGGGACAGCCACTGTCGCTACCGGAGGGTGGTGAAGCGGATTTGTTTCCCTTAGGTGGAACAAGGGGCCCACCAGAGGGTGGGTTGATTTTAGGCCACCGAGGTGAAGGTCTGGGGGAGCCTCATCAATGGAAAAGAGGCTTCAGAGAGGCTTGAATGAGGTGCCCCTACATAAAGGTCGAAGGTGGCTTAACAGCTGGCTGAGAGGAGTCTGGTACCTGCTATATGTGGATTAATGCCTATCTGAGCTCCTGCATAATCTGGTGATGTACAATTTCCTTTGTTACGTACTTTAGTCAGGACATAATATTTTGCACACTTTCCTTTTAGTTACTAAATACTGGAATCTTTACAATTCAGCCTTGTGAGAGGGGGCCGAAGAGTACTGAAAACATTATCTTGCAGTGGTGAGAGCACTGTGAGAGGGAAATAATCTAAGACTGCAACTGGAAACTATAATTTCTTCACTATAAACATTTGAAAATGGTTTCTGGTTAGTTAGATGGGTGATTTATTTGGGAGAAAGGGGAATAGGGGTTTTAATTTAATTTATTTTTGTTGAGTAGTTTTGGGGTTGTTTTAGTTTTATTTTATTTATTGATTTTGTTTGTTTGGCTTATTATTTTGATTTTATAGTTTTTATTTTTTATTTTTAGTATAATATTGCTTTGGTTGAGGGTTGGGTTTGAAGGGTATTTATTTGGTTTAAGGAAGACTTTGTTTATTTATTGAGTGTTGTGGAATGTGTTGAATGCCTGCCCTCACAGTTGTGCACTACTCACCCTCTGCTCTCCACACCCTCTACCTTTTTTCACTCCTCCCCATCAGTTTATAACTTACCAGTGCTGTAGAGCGCTGGGTATTGTGCGTAGGAGATGGAAGGGTGTGGGGGGCTGCGAACAGTGGAGGGTGAATGAGAGGGGCCATGATATTGGGGTGGTAATATCCAGGAGATACCTTGGGGTGAAATGGAACCCAGAAGGTGGTTCTCCATGTCTGGTTTCCATACCCAAGGGCACTATCGACTGTGGTGGGCAGGCGGTTTGGGTGGCCCAGGAGGTCCATCCAACTCGAGTGGTGTTGTGCAATGGCAGGTCCATCAGGAACAAGACTGCAATTATTGCAGATCGTGTTGAAATTGTGGACCTGGCATGCATCACCGAGACCTGGCTGGATGAGAACTCTGGCCCCATTTTGGAGGCTTTAACTCCAGCCGGGTACTCGGTGATACACGGCCTGGGATTGGATCATGGGGGTGGGGGGTCGCGGTGTGTTTCAAGACTGAACTTAACCTCACGAGTGTACTAGTTAAGGAGGCTGAGTCATTTGAGTGTGCCATAGTAGCAGGTGTAGGTTATCAGATAGCCCTCATCTACCGTCCACCCAGTGATGAGAAGCGATTCCTTTAGGAAGTGGCGGACTTCGTCGTTGACATGGTGTTTGAGTCACCCAGACAGATGGTTCTGGGTGACTTCATTGCCTGGGTTGACAATGAACTTTCACAATTTGGTCAGCACTTCCTCCAGTTGATGACACCTCTGGGTCTTACACAGGTGGTTACCACAGTTACTCATAAACATGGACACTCCCTTGACTTAGTCTTTCTCCTAGGGATCAAAACATTTGACCTGGCTATGGAACCAGTTGGGTGGTATGATCACTACACCGTGGGGTTTTAGTTTTAGCACCCCCCTTCGTAGGCCTACTCCTGTGGAGATGGTTAGGTACCATCCTTTATGAGATATAAGTTCTTATAGCCTAGCGGCAGTGCTTGACCTTTCATCCCTCTCGTTTGCAAGCAGTGACCCAGAGACCCCTGTGACGGCCCATAAGTTGGCCATTTCAGCAGCTCTGGATTCCATTGCTCCAGTCCGCATTTGTCCTCTCTCCCTTTGCCCTTGATCCCCATGGTTCGATGGGACCTTGAGGGAGTTGTGGAGACAAGGACGAAGGTTAGAGCGTTGCTAGCGGAAGTCCGCCCTTGATACCGACTGTCTTAGATTGATGGACCATTATCAAGCCTATCAATCTGCAATCACCCATAAGAAGGCAGAATTCCTGTCCAGGGAGATTGCGGCTGCTCAGAATTGACCAGCTCAGCTTTTCCAAACTGTGAACAGACTGTGCAACCCAGCTTGTCTACATGTCTGGAAAGCCTTTTTGCAATTAGACTGTGATGAACTTGCTTGATTCTTTGCTAATAAGGTGGCTGACATCAGGGCGGTACTCCAGCAGGCACACTCTATGGGCGTTGGCTTTGATCAGTACAAGGTCACTGCTCCTTGGCCTTCCTGGAGTACCTTCAGCTGACCAGAGTTCATTGATGTCATGCTGATAATTCAGTGTGTGCGCCCTATGTGCTGTAGTCTAGACCCTGGACCAACTTCCCTAATTTTGGGTTGTATTGACGTCATCGGTCTGGTTCTAGCGTGGATAGTCTGGTGCTCCTTGGAATCTGGAAAGTTTCCTAGCTCTCTGAAAGAGGCGGTGTTGACACCACTCTTGAAGAAAGCTACCTTGGACCCACACTTTCATGCAAACTACAGACCAATCTCTAACCTTCCCTTTTAAGGGAAGGTGATTGAGAAAGTAGTGGCAACACAACTGGAGGACCATTTGACCATCCATGACATCTATGAACTGCTCCAGTCCAGTTTTCAAAAGAGATATAGTACAGAGACAGCGCTGGTTAGGGTGCTCAATGATCTCCTGATGGCTAGAGATTGGAAGAGCCATTCCATCTTGATTCTCCTGAATCTCTTATCAGCATTTGACACTGTGGACCATGGGGTACTGCCTGTTCACCTGAGGCACATCTGTGGACTGTCGGGTACAGTCCTCAGGTGGTTTACATCGTTCCTCACGGAAAGAACACAGAGAGTGGTGTCTGGGATATTTTCCTCAGGCCCTATTTCTCTGTCTTGTGGGGTTCCTCAGGGTTCAGTACTGTCGCCCATGTTGTTCGTGGTGTACATGCTACCCCTCGGAGACATTCTAAGAAGGTATGGGCTGAGGTTTCACTGCTATGCTGATGATACCCAGCTCTACCTTTCTTTTGCACCTGACCAGGATTGAGCTCTCTTGGTCTATAATAACTGTCTGAAAGAAATCCAGGAGTGGATGGATTCCTGCTGGCTGAAGTTGAACTCAGAAAAAACTGAAGTGCTTGTTGTGGACCCAGGTCGACGGATAGGGGGGTTGGGGACTGGTTCGCCCTCGGGACTTCTTCTTGGTGGCTTTTCACTCCTGACCTCTGAATGGGTGCATAACCTGGGGGTAATTTTTGATGAAGGGCTGACCCTGCATTTGCTGGTGTCGGCTGTCGTCAAATCTTCCTTTTATCATCTTAGGAATATCGCCAGGATTAAGCATCTGGTTCCATCTGGTGACCTTCCCACTTTGGTCCAGGCCTTTGTGTCCTCGCGCTTAGATTATTGCAACTCTCTCTACCTAGGGCTTCCTGGGATGGAAACCTGCCACCTGCAGCTGGTGCAGAATGTGGCAGCCCGACTTTTGATGGGAACCGCTCAGTCCTGTCATATTTCGCCAGGTCTGTGCGAACTGCACTCGCTGCCAGTACAGTGGCAGATCACCTTCAAAGTCAGTTTGCTGACTATTAAAGCCCTACATGGACTGGGCCTGATTACCTGAAAGAGCTCCTGGTTCCTTACTGCCCTGGATGATCACTCCACTCGGCCAACGAGGGGTTGCTAGAGATTCCAAGGTTGTGTTTGAAATCATCAGGGGTGAGAGCATTTATGTATGCTGCCCCTACCCTTTGGAATTCTCTACCCCGTCGGTTACAGGAGTGCACAACTGTGAAGGGATTCAAGCAAGCTTTAAAACCTTTTTTTGTGGCACCAGGTATTCAGCGACTGATTTTCCTTTTGATGAATGGTATGCTGCTATTTTAATGTTAATGTATTGATGTCTTACTAGTTTTTAAAATTGTTAGGTGTCTTGGTTATGGATAAAGTGCCTTATAAATAAAATGTATTATTATTAGCAAGCAATGTGAGATGGCAGTAGGGAGGGATGGAGGGATACTAGGATGTATAGGGAGAGGCATCACCAGCAGAAAACAGGAAGTTGTTATCCCTCTTTACAGACAGTTGGTGAAACCCCATCTGGAGTACTGTATCCAGTTCTGGAGACCCCATCTCCGCAAGGACATAGACAGGATGGAGGCAGTCCAGAGGAGGGCAACTAAAATGGTGCGGGGTCTACAAGAGAAGCCACATGAGGAGAGACAAAAGGAGCTTAATAAGTATACCCTTGAGGAAAGGAGGGAGAGGGGGGTACATGATAGAAACTTTTAAGTACCTCAGTGGAATCAACAAAGTCCAAGAGGGCAGCATCTTTCAGAAAAAGAAATGTACAAGAACAAGGGGACACAATTTGAAGATAGAGGGGGGACAGCACAGGGGCAATGTGAGGAAGTATTTCTTCACAGAGAGGGTGGTGGACACATGGAATAGCCTTCCTGTGGAGGCTGCAGGGTCTAAAACTGTGGTAGAATGCATGGAACAGACATAAGGCAATTTTTGTGGGGGGTAGGAAGAAATAGGCTGTTGGTTAACATGACATGATAGAGGTCTTTAAGTACATGAAAGGGATCAATAAAGGAGGCCCAGCCAGGGTTCTCCAAAGAAAGGAGGGTGGGGCAACAACAGATCACGGGTGTAAGCTGGAAGGAGGCAGGTTCAGAGGGGAGAGGAGGAGATGTTATTTCACTGAAAGGGTGGTGGAGCCATGGAATCCACTGCCTGGGGAGCTGGTAGAGATGGAGACTGTGGATGGATTTAAGAGGGGATGGGACAGGTACAGTGGGAGGGTAAATCTGACCAGGCACAATACAGGTGGAACATCTGGGACTGGGGACAGTATAACCCAAGGGGAAGGGGGGACACCAAAATTGGCTCTCAGTGCGGGTGCTGAAAATCGAGCAGACTCGAGAGACCATTAGGCCTATTCTGCTGGCATTTTAGTATGTTAGTATGTTAAATAGGATCTGCAGTTTATCCAGTAGGTAGGGAAATGGGCAGACTAGGTGGGCCAAGCAGTCCTTTTCTGCCGTCAAAGTCTATGTTTCTATGTAATAGCTACTGGTGAACCATGTCTCACTAATGGCTACTATGTCCAGTTTAGCCTCTGTCATTATTGCCAGTAGGTCTGGGATCTTGTTTCCCAGACTGCGAGCACTTGTGTACATGATTTTCCACTGGCCAGATTTTGGTGTGTTGGCTGTTGGGCTAGGTCTGGCATTTCCTTTGTGTGTCGTATGGGGAGCCAAACCTTTTTTCTTACCTGGTGATGCAAATGAACTAAAAACATGCTGAACTCCTGTTTGACCACTAGCTGAGGGGGGAGGGTGTTCTTCTCATTCGACATATCGGGTGCTGCACCCCTCTCCCCATTTGCTATTTTAAATATTCTGCAAAGACATCAAACTTCTGCCCCAATGCACTAATTCCCTCCTTAGTCAGATGTAGTCCATCAAATTTAATGAACTTTCACTCTCAAAACTGCTGCCAGTTACCTACAAATTTGTGTCCTTTTTCCTGGCACCAGCCCTTGAGCCACATGTTTAGCTCCCCTGTCCCCCCTTCTCTTATCTTCCATCCATCTGCCCCCCTCTCCCAGACTGGCAGGATCTCAGAGAAGGAGATGCTGGATGAAATGGATAATAGTTTGTCACCCAGCCTGGTTAGATGTTCCTTGGTCTCCACAACTGATGGGCTGGGAAGACTGTTAGTCCCTATGTGTACCAGGATGTCAATGTTTTCTCCTGCTTCCTGTACAATTTTAGCAATGCAGTCAGTGTCTCTCCATGCTGATGTACCTGGGAGACATCTGACCATTACCCCTGGTTGGAGAGAGGTATCAACTCCCCGAATCATGAAGTCTCCTATGATCAGAAGTATTTTGGATTTCCTTTTTGCTTTTTTTTTGTTTTGGTTCCTGTTTTGGGTGAGTTTTGTTGTGCTAGCTCCTGTGCTGCAGTGTCCTGCTCTGCAGTGTTGTCTGCCCCTTTGTTTGATTTTGGAGATAGAGGCAGATTCCTGTTTATAGTTTTTATATGGTTTGTGGAGGTGATATGTTGGAGAGCACCGAATAATGGAGCACCCGATTTTCCCCTCCTAACCACCTGTCAGCCTCCTGAACCAAGTGCTCTCTGCGGTCAAGGTGCTACTGTTGGATGTTGAGGAAATGGCAGACAGATCTTATAATATATTTCCTCCTGAATATGCGATTTGAGGTGTGCAATCTCTGCCCTTGCTGCCTGGAGCTGAGCCCTTAAATCTCCAATGGCCCAGCATGTAGGACAGTGTCCTAAATCCTCTATAACTGCCTTTGTGAAAAGTGTCCCACGGTACCTGCAGTTAAGAATATCCATTCCAGATAAGTTACTAGGTTTATAACCTGGTCAGAGTAATTAGAGGAAAATGAAAGCAAAAGTTTGATTTTGTGTTTTGTTTGTTTTTGTATAACTTGTTATAACAAGTTAAATTACTTGTGCCCCTGTAAATGAGGTCACTGTGTGGATACCCCTCTGATCTGTCCATTTCTGCTTTGCTACAGGAACTGTCATGACTGTGCTACCCTATAAAAGGAGTGTAGTGTGGGGTGGTTGGGGATGGGGGTGAGTTGCTTGGCTCTTCCCCTGCCGAAAAGGAAGAACCATGGATGAAAGAAACAAGGAGGTAAGAGCAGAAACAATCAGTCAGCAACAAATGCAGTAGCCCTGAAAGCTTAGCCTAATGATAGATAAAACTGTAATGCCTGTAAAGCACCACCTGAAACAATTTCACAAAATATACTGTATACCCTGTAAGAAACACTTTGTTACAGAGAAAAATAAAGCAGTAACAGAAGATATACCTTGCGAAAGACAATTTGAATCAGAAGATCACAGTAGTAATCTGTAAGCACACACCTGTAGGCACACCCTGTAATAATGCTGCAGAAGGTATACCCAGCAACAACAGTGTAAATCAGAGAAAAATAAAACAATAAAATGATAGAAACAAACAGTAACAATCCCTGTGAATACAAAAGAAAATAACACACAGTAAATCTGCCTAGCCAAAAGAAACCTTAATCCTTTTCCTTGTTATGGTAAGGTTCTTTGATCTGTCCTTACAAGCAGCCTAGAAGAAAAGAGCTCAGGTGAAGCTAGGTGCCTTTGCCAGCAAAATAGACTGATTAAAATAAAAAAATAGGGTGGTTATGTAAATTAAATTTAACTCTAAATTTCTCCCATTTTAGCATGATGCCTTTTTCATAGAACTCTTGCCATTTTTTTTATTCCCTTTCCCTCCCAGGATTTCTTAGAAAGCATATTCCCATTTTATCTAATTTGAGGTCATTCTATGTATCATTCATCAGTGATAAATGTATTGCTCAGTTAGTTGTATTGTTAAACTTACTAATTATATGGCATACATTTTTGTCTATAACACTTCATGATTTACATAATTTGCTGGCTGTGAAAATGTTTTTTTAATATCTGTTTCCTCTGAAGTTGAATTCCATAATATTACATTTTCTATCTGCAAGCTGATTTTATCATTATCAGCATATGGCCCTCCTGATTGCTAGTTAAACATGTAGGCCATATAATGGATGTCTGCATCAGGCATGCCATACCCCACTGCTCTTTAGGCATACAAAGCCTTTGCCAAGTGCCCCGGGATGTTTATTATTCCAACTAAATTTCTGAAACAATGTATTGATTTTTTAAATCAAGTCAGAGGAATCAGTGCAATTATAGTTTATAGCCTATAGGACAGAAAGGGAATTGCCAACATTTTAATAATTTAGATTTTTCCCAATAGAGATAGCAGAATCTTCCTCCAGTTTAAAAGTCTATCTTTTAAGGAGATAAGCAACTTGCTAAGGTTTAAAACACAGAATCCTTCCTGATTATACGTAATATCAATCCCTAAATATTTCATACCATTCTCCTGTATAGTGGCATTGAACTTTTTTTTTTTTCAAATTGTCTGGCTGAACAGAGTTAAAGGTGATCATTTTTGATTTTACCTCATTCACTTCACTCACTTTGTACCCCACTACTCTTGAAAATCTATTCATTATAGTTTTTAGCTCTTTCATACTTGTTTCTGGATCATGTAACAGTAGCAGCAAACCGTCTGCAAATGCAGTAATCTTTATTTCATGTGAAGCCACTCTTATTCCCTTTACTCTGTTAGTTGCTCTAATTTCACAGAGCAGAAGTTTTAATCCAATAAAAATCAAAGAAGCAGGCAGGGACATTTTATTTTATTTTTATTTAGTTTTTGTTGACCAGGTAAGTGCAATAGACAAATCCTGCCTATTCTCAGGCATGACCTGGGGAAGGGGGATACAGATGAATGCCAACTGACCTTGAACCAGATTAAACTGTTGGTGGTATGTGTGACATAGACAGCCAGTTATGAGTGCTGTATCATTTCTTTTTAATATAAAATGTATTACTGAATGTCTCCTGCTGAAAATCAAATGCTCTAGGAGTGACCTCACTCATCTCCCCCGAGATTTTAGCTAAAAGATGAAAGCCATGAGAAAAATGCTGACAGCATGTGAGTTCACACACACTCAGTTTTTAGAGACAGTGTGTTACATGGAAGACTTTAATCAAGGATCCTGTTTCTCTGAGTTAATTACAGACTTGTTTAAGTTAATTTTGTTAAGAGAGAAATCATGAAGAAGGTTTATGATGTTGGAGAGGAACCTAGGCTGTTACACAGGGGTGCAAGGTTGTAAATGTCCCTATGAAGCCTTTGTGAGGGAAGATACAGCATGGGATCCTATGAAGTGTCATTTGAAGGACATGAATTATGCTGAAGTTGAAGAATGTAATACTTTTGTGTAAGATATATATTTTCATATATCCTGACAGGGAGGAGCTAGGTGACCTCCTGAAAAGATGTGGGGTAAAAGCCAGCTTTTAATTTAGTCTGTTTTACTTCACAGAGACACATTTTTACCTAGACTCTGACCACAAAACATTGTGGGAGCACTTTTAAGCAAGTATTTAGAGACTAAGTACTGTAGTAGGAATTGCACTGTTTAAAACCTTGTTCTTTTAATAGATTTGTATGTCTTGGGATATAAGAGTTCTGTATTTTGTATTTTACATATTTTTAAATATTTTATTAAAATTCTTTTTAGAACTTACTTGGTCTGTCTTTGACTTCTTTTTAGTTGTAAAAAAAGTATATGGTTATTGCAGATACTAAATGTAAGCTTGTATGGTGGTACCAAACTGAAAAGAGAAGCGTTTTAAATCTGAGATCTTTATTAAAGTTTTAAAGGATTCATCTCTGTATACCTGGTTAGGTGCCCGTAGGCAAAGATATCTGGCCCCCCAAAGACAGATATAGCTGAGCCTGTGCATTGGGTATGCTAGCAAGAGGTTAACAGTTTGAATCCCTCCAGAACTTGAGACCAAAGGTTGATCTGAACTCACAAAAACAGACAAGAGGGTTACCTTGTCTGTTACTGTTCACAAGACTGCACTCAGAGGTTGGCACTTTGGGAGTAGACGGCCTAACCTGCTGAGTGGATTTTGTGACAGATTGGTGACAGCAGTGGGATTATTTTGGTATCACAAGCTTTATTGTTCTGTGTCAGCTGAGACCGTCAGCTCTCTTACAAAGAAACAAAAAGAGTTTTATTCTAAAAAAGAAACAGAACTATATATCACTTGGTGTACAGTTCAGTTCCTACCCATTTTATTTTTTTTCTGTAAATGCAAGTAAGAGCAGCCTTAGTAAGGGAAGAAGAAGATGGCTTCTGACTACAGCAGGCACACTGTAGATTACTTGAAGCAGTTGTGCAGGGACAGGGGTGTCCCGTTCGAGGTGACAGCCAAAAAGCAGAACCTCATAGAGGCCTTGATGGTAGCAGATACCCAGAGCAGTGAGTCACCGACCGTGACTGAAAAGGACAGCAGAGCCACTGTCAGTGAAGCACCACAGCAACAGGGGATGGTCACCAGTATCCTAAATCCAGAGGTGCTCAAACTGCAAATTGAGTTGTGCATGATGGAGCTGGAGGCAGGGCAACAACAGAGGGAGGCAGACCATGAGGAGCGTGAGCACCAGAGAGCTGCAGAGGAGAAGAGAGAGTGAGTCCACAGAGAGGCAGAGGAGAGGAGAGAGGAGTGCCAGTGGCAACACAAACTGGAGAAGCTATGACTCTGACCAGCAGCACCAGAGCAGGTAAGTGGCTTGGGTTTAACTGGGACTGCAGGACTGGGTTACAAATTGAACTCCAAATGAATAGCAGGGTTTAAGGAACGGGAGGACATGGATGCCTTTTTAAATTCTTTTGAAAAAGTTTGTATTCGGGCTAAAATTCCTAGAGAGTCCTGGAGTTTCCAGCTATCTCCGCTACTTACTGGGAAAGCTCAGGATGCATTGGGTCAAATGAACAATGAGGACAGTGATGATTACAACTAGTTAAAAGCTTCACTGTTAAAAAATTTTGAATTAACTGATGAATGATACATAGCTAAATTCTGTAAGCTCAGGAGAAGCCCTGATATGAGTTATGAGGAGCTAGCCACAAAATAACATCAGTTTTTAAAACGTTAGTGGGAAGGAATTGAGGAAATCTCTGTTGATGACATTGAAAATGTAATTTTATTAGAACAGTTTTATTGGGCATGTCCAGCAGAGCTAAAAATCTGGCTAGAGGACCAAGATCCAAAAACAGTGCAAGAGGCTGCTGAACTCTTGGACTGCTATGCCAAGAGCAGACCTGCTCCGAGAGCGAATGGGGTGGATGTGGCAGTGCAGAAAGGGAAAAGCGTGCCTTCAGGGCAGCAAAAACCCTCACTGCTTCCACCAAAACCAGTTAGCCCCAGGTTTCAACAAAAAGATTTATCTGAATTAAGAAATGTATGTTGGCTGTGTAAGGAAACTGAGCATATTGCCAGACAGTGCCCCAAAAAGGCAAGCTAAAATACACAACAGGGTGCTAGAAAATAAGTGGGTTATTTGTGTGTCCCTGAGAGCATTCCAGTGAACATGAGGGAACACATGCACCCAGTCATAGTAAATGGTGTACAGACACAGGAGTTAAGGGACACAGGGGCATCCCTGACATTGGCAAAGGGGGATCTGGTACAGCTTGGTCAGCTTATACCCAATAAATACGTAACTGTACAAGGGTTTACTGGTCAAGAGGAATCATTGCCACTCACTAGTGTTCTCCTGGACTGGAGTGAAACAGGGGGAAATGCGCAACAGGTGGCTGTAACCAACACATTAGCAGTGGATGTGATTCTGGGTAACAATCTCCAGCAGGGGGTGGTATGTGCAGTTACACTTAGCCAAGTGGCAAGGGAAAATAGTAGTTCCCTGAACCCCACAGAAACCACTGTGGAAAACACTGAGAGGCTGGTTCCCCAACCTGTGTCTCCAGAGAGGGAGACTGATAAAAAAGGGGTAGAAATTTCCTCGGTAGCAAGTAACCACACAGCTACAGAGGGTTACTCTGAAGAGGGATGGTTGACCTCTTGTCAGAGGGTTGGGATTGGCAGTGATCCTGAGGGCCCTAACGCTAGTGCTAGGGACCCTAGTTTAGTGACAGAAGGGGACCTGTCCCATGCCTTGAACTGTGTGAGGGGTTTGCAGCTGCTCAAAGGAGTGAAAGTTTAGAGAAGCTGAGGGCTTGGGCAGACTCGGAGGGCACACAGGGAGGTGACGGCAGACATAAGGTTTATTGGGAAAATGGACTTATGTATACACAGGCAGTACAGACAGAGGGAGGGATGCTAGGCAGGCAGCTTGTCATTCTCCAGGGATATCATGAGCAGTTGCTCAAGGGTGCCCATGATATTCCCTTAACTGGTCATCTGGAAATTGCACAAACTACGCAGTCGGTAGCCCAGAATTTCTACTGGCCTAACTTCACCCAGCAGGTGAAGGAGTATTGCAAGTCCTGTCACCGGTGCCAAGAAATAGGGAAGGCGAGCAAGAAAACCCAAGCCACCCTGATCCCCTTGCCCATAGTGGAGGACCATTCCAAAGAGTGTGAATGGATATTGTGGGGCCTTTGAATACCCCCAGCTCCTCAGGGAAGAGATTCATTCTGACTGTGGTGGATTATGCCACCCAGTACCCAGACTCAGTCGCCCTATCCGCACTGAGGACAGATAAAGTGGCAGATGTCTTACTTGGGATTTTCTCCCATGTTGGGTTTCCGCAGGAGGTAATCACCGATTGGGGGGGTTCCTTCATGTTGGACTTGATGAAATGTTTATGGGATAAGTGTGGGGTGGTGCAGAGATGCATGACACCATATCACCCACAAGCCAATGGACTTGTGGAATGATTCAATGGTACCCTAAAGTCAATGCTCTGGGAGTTTGCTGAACAGCATGGGAGGAACTTGGAGAAATACTTTCCCCGCCTGTTTGCATACAAGGATGTGCCTCAAGAGCCAACAGGATTTCCCCCCTTTGAACTCTTATATGGACTCCGGGTACGTGGGCCCCTAGACTTGATCTGGGAGGACTAGGAAGGCAAGCATGCCAGCCAGGGAACTCTCATTGTGGATTATGTCCTTAGGTTTAGGGAAAGGCTGAAGGAGCTTATGGAGACAGCCCAGAGCAACCTAGCAGCTGCCCAACAGAAACAAAAGGTGTGGTACAACCACAGAGCCAGAGCTCGCTCGTATTTGGTGGGTCAGGAAGGTATGATCCTTATTCTGGCCAGAAAGACAAGCTGCAAGCTGAGTGGGCAGAACCGTACAAAGTGGTTAGGAAGGTAAATGACATGAACTACATTGTGGAGTTATCTGACAGAAGACAGACTGAAAGGATGTACCATGTCAACATGATAAAGCCATATGCAAATAGGGCTGACATGGTGTTTGCAGTGTGTAGTCATGGGGAGGGGACAGATGAAGAAGACCCCTTTCTGGATTTGCTGGAAGAAAGTAAGCAGGAGTCCTCTGTGGAGGCAGCAAAATTGTCTCCGCAGTTGACCCCGGATCAGGTACAGAAAGTAAGGGAGGTTTTAGCAGACTTTTCCCCTTGTTTAGCACCAAGCCTGGACTAACCCCCTTAGCGACACACAATGTGGAGACAGGGACACAGACGCCCATATGGCGAACAGCATATTGGGTGTCAGAGGCTGTCCAAAAGGACATTAGGAGGGAAGTGGAGGAGACGCTGGATTTAGGGGTAATCCAGATATCCCTCAGCCCCTGGGCCTCACCCGTAGTCCTTGTGCCCAAACCAGATGGCTCTACTCATTTTTGTGTGGACTATCATGGACTGAATGCAGTCACAAGTCTGATGCCCACCCGATGCCCTGGATGGATGGATGAACTCCTGGACAAGTTGGGAGGGGTGACCTACCTTGTGACTATTGACCTGACCAAGGGGTATTGGCAGTTAGAATTGACAGAAAGAGCTAGGGAGAGGTCGGCCTTCATCACTCCGATAGGCTTATTTGAGTTTAAAGTAATGCCTTTCGGAATGAAGAATGCCCCAGCCACTTTCCAAAGGTTGGTGAACCAGGTGTTAAATGGTGCTGATGAGTACACCATGGCATACCTGGATGACATTGCCATCTTTAGTACCAGCTGGGAGGAACACCTATCCCACCTTAGGGAAGTGCTGGGCAGGACACAGAGGGCCAGGATCACTGTCAAAGCTGAGAAGTGCTAGGTGGCCATGGGAGAAGTGGCATACCTTGGGTATATGGTAGGCCAGGGACAGGTCCGTCCTAACCAAATAAAGATAGAGGTGGTCTAGGCTTGGCCCAGACCAGAAACCCAGAAGCAGGTCAGGAGCTTTCTAGGGATAGCAGGGTACTACAGGAAATTTGTACCCAATTACAGTGCCCTGTGCCCTGGCTGCTCCCCTATCTGACCTGACAAAGAAAAAGATGCCAAAGAAAATTACCTGGGGTCCAACCTGCGAAGAAGCTTTTACCAGACTAAAGGAGGCACTGTGCAGTGCTCCTGTTTTGACAAGCCCTGACTATAGCAAAACCTTTATAGTTCAGAGGGATGCCTCAGACATGGGTATTGGGGCAGTACTGAGCCAGACGTCCTGCCAAGGGACAGATCACCCAGTAGTGTACCTGAGCAGAAAGCTGCTTCCCAGGAAGCAAGCGTACTCCACGGTAGAAAAGAAGTTTCCTGCCATAGTGTGGGCTCTAAAGAAATTAGAGCCATACTTGTATGGGTAGCATTTTGTGGTGCAGACTGACCAAAACCCCCTGGTTTGGCTGATGCAGATGGGAAAGAACAATGGCAGATTACTAAGATGGAGTCTTGCTTTACAAGGGTATGATCTAAAAATCTTACATAGGGCTGGAGCGAAGAATCAGAACTCAGATGGACTGTCTAGGGTCTATGAGGAGTGAACTGATTTGGGAAGCTTATCCCATGTAGTGGATAGATCCCCCAAATTCAGTCTTGGTGGGAAGGAGTGTGACATAGACAGCCAGTTATGAGTGCTGTATCATTTCTTTTTAATATAAAATGTATTACTGAATGTCTCCTGCTGAAAATCAAATGCTCTAGGAGTGACCTCACTCACCCCCCCACAGATTTTAGCTAAAAGATGAAAGCCATGAGAAAAATGCTGACAGCATGTGAGCTCACACACACTCAGTTTTTAGAGACAATTTGTTACATGGAAAACTTTAATCAAGGATCCTGTTTCTCTGAGTTAATTACAGACTTGCTTAAGTTAATTTTATTAAGAGAGAAATCATAAAGAAGGTTTATGACGTTGGAGAGGAACCTAGGTTGTTACACAGGGGTGCAAGGTTGTAAATGTCCCTGTGAAGCCTGTGTGAGGGAGGATACAGCATGGGAGCAAACGAAGTGTCATTTGAAGGACATGAATTATGCTGAATTGCAGAATGTAATACTTTTGTGTAAGATATATATTTTCATATATCCTGACAGGGAGGAGCTAGGTGACCTCCTGAAAAGATGTCGGGTAAAAGCCAGCTTTTAATTTAGTCTGTTTTACTTCACAGAGACACATTTTCACCTAGACTCTGACCAAGAAACATCTTGGGAGCACTTTTAAGCAAGTATTTAGAGACTAAGCACTGTAGTAGGAATTGTTTAAAACCTTGTTCTTTTAATAGATCTGTATGTCTTGGGATATAAGAGTTCTGTATTTTGTGTTTTACATATTTTTAAATAATTTATTAAAATTCTTTTTAGAACTTACTTGGTCTGTCTTTGACTTCTTTTTAGTTGTAAGAAAAGTATATGGTTATTGCAGATACTAAACATACGCTTGTATGGTGGTACCAAACTGGAAAGAGAAGTGTTTTAAAACTGAGGTCTTTATTAAAGTTTTAAAGGATTCATCTCTGTATACCTGGTTAGGTGCCCGTAGGCAAAGATATCTGGCCCCCCGAAGACAGATATATCTGAGCGTGTACATTGGGTATGCTAGCAAGAGGTTAACAGTTTGAATCCCTCCAGAACTTGAGACCAAAGGTTGATCCAAACTCACAAAAACAGACAAGAGGGTTACCTTGTCTTTTACACTGTTCACAAGACTGCACTCAGAGGTTGGCACTTTGGGAGTAGAGGGCCTGACCTGCTCAGTGGGATTGTGACAGTATTTTTTTAGTGAATGAGGGAAATTTGGCCAGGCCACCGGGTGAAATTCCCCATCTCTTTTCAATAAGTGCCATGGGATCTTTAACATCCACCTGAACTACCACCAATCCAGGCAGATGGGAATTCGGTTTAATGTCTCATCCGAAAGACAGCACCTCAGAAGTGCAGCACCCTCTCATGCTGCACTACAGTGTCAGTACTGGGATATTAACCCAAGTGCCAGATTGGGAACTAAACCCACAGCCCTCTGATCTCTCAGCCTCAGAGGTGAGTGTGCTACCTACTGAGCCACTGACACTGCAAATCTTTATTTGACTCTTCATTGGAGCAGAAAAAAATCTGAAAAGGTGTTAACTTTTACTTTTGCCACTGATCTTCTGTAAATATTCCTTATATAATCCACAAAAATATCTGGTAAACCAAACATTTTCATGGTTCCAAACAGGCATCTCCATTCTAACATACTGAATGCTTTACTGACATCTCAAGAGAAAAAAAAACAAAAACGCTGGTGTTTTTATACTCGTAAGACACTCAATAATAAACTGAATCCTGTGGAGCCCTGTTTGGATAGACCTGTTTGGGACAAATCCAGGCTGATCTACAGTATATGTATAATATTGTCCAAAATTGGTAATAACCTGTTATTCAAAATCTTACTATAAATTCTATAGTCAATATTGTGTATTACCACAGGTCGGTAATTTTCCACTCTACTCTGATCTTTTACGCTTTTTGATATGAGTGAAATATATGCTTCATAAAAAGAATCTGGAAGTTTATGTGTAACTTGTAAGACACTTCCATTTTCAAAAGGTTAACATGGCACAAACCAGGTTTGTGCCATGCTAACCTGGAATGATGCCAGCTGTTGGGAGTGTGCCCATATTCAAAGGACAAATATGTTTGGTGCACCCTTGATAGTGCCTTCATGCACAATAATGTGATGCATCTATGCAAATGATGAATATATAGATACATAGGCACTGTTGGCAGATAAGGGCCTATGGCCTACCCAGTCTGCCCATTTGAGCTTGTAAGTTCCCATTGTTTTCTGGAAGTCTGTTGCCCCTTATCCCTGACCTCCAGAATTCCCATATCTCTATACCATGCATTTCTAAATCATGTGATTGTTCTAGCACCTGTCATTTCCTCTGGCAGGGTGTCCCACTCGTCCACCACCATTAGTGAAGTAAGTCTTCCTCACATTTCCATTGAATTGCACTCCCTTCAACTTCATCCCATGCCCTCTAGTCCTGGAACATCTTTTTCACTGGAAAATAATGTATTCCTGCACCCTGTTCCTCCCTGTAATGTACTTTAAGGTACTTGTATGTCTCTATCATATCCCCTCTCTCCCTCATCTCCTCCAGGGAGTACATATTCAAGTACTTCAGCCAGTCCTCATAGGACTTGTGATGCAATCCTTGTACCATCTTTGTTGCCCTCCTCTGAACCTTCTCTACCCTGTCTATGTGCTTACATAGGAAAGGTCTCCAGAACTGCACACTGTACTCCAGGTGGGGCCTCACTAGTGTCTTGTATAGTGGAATTATGACCTCCCTTTTCCTGCTGGTGATGCCCCTGCCTATGCATCCCAGCATCCTATGTGCTTTACCTGCTGCCTTGTTGCACTGTTTCCCTACCTTGAGGTCATCAGAGATGATAACCCCAAGATCCCTTTCCTGCTTGGTGCATGCTATATCCTCATCCCCTAACTGATATGTTGTTCCAGAGTTTTTGTGTCCCATGTACATTATCTTGCACTTCTTTGCATTGAATTTCAACTGCCAAACTCTTGACTATTCTTCAAGCTACTGCAGGTCCCTCCTCATTTTGTCTACACCTTCTGGTGTGTCCACTCATTACAGAGTTTTCTGGGGTCTATGTCAATTCACTTCCATAAATTGGCTCCTCATCAATTCGTT
Organism: Neoceratodus forsteri; assembly: GCA_016271365.2. Classification (NCBI taxonomy): domain Eukaryota; kingdom Metazoa; phylum Chordata; order Ceratodontiformes; family Ceratodontidae; genus Neoceratodus; species Neoceratodus forsteri. The sequence goes on from CM057455.1 coordinate 931,611,490, forward strand.
CCCGACCGCTCACTCCCGATCAAATTCACTCCCAGTAATTACACTCCACGGTAATTCACTCCCTGTGGTGCCAATTTAACAATTAAACAATTATTTGCTGTGCAATTTAGTAAGTCATTAAATATGAAACGATCGTAGTGACCTGCGTTCATTATTCCTAGTGCTGCAACCATGGCTGCACACTTCATGATGTCTGAGCACAACAAAAAGAAATTGGTGGATGCTGACAACTATGTATACAATTATCACAAGCGGGGCTACAATGGAAAGCCTATATGGCAGTGTGAGTTGGCAATAAAGAAGGTCAAAACATGTAATGCAAGAGTTCATACAGAGTGGTACCAAACTGGAAAGAGAAGTGTTTTAAAACTGAGGTCTTTATTAAAGTTTTAAAGGGTTCATCCCTCTTACAATAGAATCCTCCAGCACGATTCATTTCCTCCTCCTCTGGGGTCCACTGCTCTCCCCACTGAAGTCACCTCCTCAGTTGACCTCCACATTCTTCCCTTCCACTTCTTTTGGTGCCTCTGTTTGGTTGTCCCTACTTGCCAGTGCAGCATATTTGATCTGGAGTGGAATATGATTTGGTATGTGCTTCTGCCTGATTGCCCTAACCCTCCCTGAGCCCACTGTCATCCAAGTGCTTCTCATTCTTGGCATCCTTTTTTTCAGATAATATACTTTATTAACATTTTCCAACAAAAGAACAAAGTCAACCATGACAAAATGAAAGGTAGTAATAAAATACAACCAGTTGCAGTTATACTGAAGCAAATAAATGAAGGTGAGACAAACACATTTACAAAGAGCAAACAACAATCCCCCCCTCCTCCTCCTCCTCATCCCCCCAGCTTGGAGCACAGCAGATGATATCATATAAACCATCGGGGGTGCAGCCTAATTCGCCAATACACCAACAAACAATAACCCCTATCTGGATATTAGAGCCTCAAGAGACTGCCAATGGTCCCTGTATAACTCAAGTTTATTCAGACAACTCACTGTGTGCTTTTCCACTGCCAAAGCCTGCAAACATTCACTATGCCACTCACAAAGCATCAGAACAGAATCATCCAGCCAGTGGCAAAGAATAACTAATTTGGTGGTTATAGAGATAAGAGCCATATGGGCTTTACGAGGGCCAAATAATGCCTGTAGGTAGATATCCACCAGACAGACCAGAGGGTTAAAGAAGGAGTCCAACTCCAGCCATGGGTCAAGAAAATTATGACTGGATGCCCAGAAGGGGGCAGCTTTAGGGAAGTGTTCATTGGACTGGGTGGTCTCTGGATAGGGGTGAAGGTACTCCTGACCCAGATCACTTCCGCTCTGAGTCTGGCTACCTCATCCTACAGTCCAGAGGGATGCCTGCTGATAGGGCAGCACCTCAGCATCCAGAAGGTCTGCCTGAATACAGCTGCCCCACATCCACTGCATTGCACCACTCCTCACATTATACTGCACTTATACTGCTATTCCAGTAGTTGTCAGTAGTTGTCTGTTACTGAAGCTTTCCTTCTAGTTCACTCTTTTCTAATTTACTGTCCTGAAAATCCTGTCACCTATCCTCAGATACTTTTTTTAAAAGAAGGAAAACAGCAAAAAATGAGTCAAAACATTTTTTCCCCTCATGCATATGTGGTGTAGCACAGCAGTGAAAGGTTTCAGAAGTGCTAAACTGACACCAGCACCGCCATATTTTAAGGCTTCTGAAACCCAGCCCTTAGTGCACAGAGAGTGTGTGTGCCCACAGCACCTTGTTCACACACTGTCAAAGTCTGCCATCCCTGATCCCCAGTCACATAAAAAAAAAAAAAAATCAACCCTGGTAGTCTAGTGCCCCTCCCCAGCCCTGATCCCCATTCCCACAAAGAAACCCATCATCCCTGGTGATTCAGTGTCCCTGTCCAGCCCCGATCCTCATTCCCATAAGGAAACCCATCATCCCTGGAGGTCCAGTCTCCCTCCCAGCCCTGATCCCCATTCCAGTAAGGAAACCTATCATTCCTGATGGTCCAGTGTTCTTCCCCAGCCCCAATGCCTGGTATGAGAAAAATACATAACTCCTGGTGGTCTAGTGGTCCCGTCCTCCTCCTCCTCCACCTCCTCTGGTCTCTGATCACCATCCCGACTAGAAGTAAATATCCCTGGTAGTCTAGTGGCCCCCCACCCCAGCAGGTAGTGACCCACCACCTCCGCTCTCCTCCAATCCAATCTGAGCCAGTGACCATCATAGCCCACCTCACACTGCCATGGCCAGCTGCTGACTGAACTGTTAATGAGCTTGTATAGTAGACAGTATGAGCTCATTGGTTGACCAGTCAACCAATGAGCACATACTGTCTACTGTATGTGTTCATTGACAGCTCAGTAGGTAGCTGGCCATGGTGGTGATAGGTGGGCTGTGCTGATCGCCGTCAGGTCAGAATGGAGGAGAGTGGGGTGGTGGGTCACTTTCTGCCTGGGTGTGGGCCACTAGACTACCAGGGATATTTATTTTTAGTTGTGATGGCAATCAGAGACTGGAGAAGGGGAAAGGGACCATTAAACCACCAGGAGTTATGTATTTGTTTCATACCAGGGGATCAGGGCCGAGGAGGGATGATGGGTTTCCTTATGGGAATGGGGATCGGGGCTGTGGAGGGACACTGGACCACCAGGGATGATGGGTTTCCTTACAGGAATAGGGATCAGGGCTGGGAAGGAACCCTGGACCACCAGGGATGATGAGTGATGAGTTTCCTTATGGGAACGGGAATTGTGGCTGGGGAGGGACACTAGAGTACCAGGGTTGAAGGTTTTTTATATGAATGGGGATTGGGGATGGCAGCCATTGACAGTGCATGGACAGGGTGTGAGGCACCCCCCCGCACACTGTTAAGGGCTGGGTTTAAGAAACATTAAAATGCACCAGTGCTGGTGTCCATTTAGTGCTTCTGAAACATTTCATTATTGTGCTACACTACATATGTATGAGGGATCCCTCATTTGCATAGGTGCAGCACAATATTGTACATGATGGTGGTGTTGGGGGTACACTGCGCATATCTGTCCTTTGAATATTGGAACACCCCCAACAGCTGGCACTATTCCAGGCTAGTGTGGCACAAAACCAGTTTGTGCTGCGCTAACCTTTTGAAATAGAGGGACTTTGAGTATATAAAGTCATAAACAGTAGCACTAATACTGACTCAAAAGGAAGGTAAAACTCTAATGTAAACACATCTAGATCAGGACATGATGCCCTTTGTCATGTTGTGCAGACTTTCAGTTATCTTAGAAGCAGTTTAATCAAATTCTCGCTATCTTCGCTGCAAATTTTAACCTGACAGTATCTGTCATAATTATAAAAAGGAACTCAGAAATGCTGCAATCTGATTGGCTGTTAGGATTCCAACAGCCTTACTTTAATCCCTGTTACACGGTCATGTATAGTCTGCTCACCATGGTGCATGAATTCTTTCTTCCAGCATTTAATCCTCTAGCACTGCTGAATGACTGGAATGATGCATTCTGATTCTGAACAAGCATTATTATACTGCTGGTGGAAGAAATATTTGATTAAAAAATCACCCACTAAATGAGAAAAATGTTCAAAAAGTACACTTGAAACACTTTTCTTTTGGAATATTTTTTATAGTAGCAATAAGGCACTCCCAGGAGTTAAATTAACAGTCAGTTAATCACACTTTAAGGGCAATGTGGCACTGAACTGCACCTTATGCCACACTACACCCCTAGGGGTTGATTAATAGACAGTCAGTCTAACCCCTGGTCATGCCTTATTGCTTAATAATTAATATCTGAATCTGAAGGGTTACACTAAGAGGTATAAAGATTAGGACAATTCCTTTGTAATTTTGTCTTGTTCAGACAAAACTTGTCCCGACTCCTGACTTATTTTTAATTAAAGTTATGGCAGTGTTTTCTCCAAAGCTTGAAATTGTTTTGCTAACATTGTACCTGCCAATTTACTACTACTTTTCCAGCTGCAGTTGCTTTTAGCCCAACTTTGTTTGACCTGAAAGAGTTCAATAGAGTCAATTAATTTCTTTAGCTCGCTATAATATTGTTGTTTATTTATATCTGCATTTTTATTGCCATTTCCAATATTTTAAGTTGCTATTCAATCTCCCTTAACATTAATTTACTCCTTTTAATTTTCCACGATGCTTTAGAAATAACTGCTCCTCTAATTCTGGTTATAAGTGTGACCCATATATGCAGTTATCTTATTTTGGGTTACCAGGTTATCAATCAGAAAGCGTTGCATGGCACTTTTAATTTTTTGTATAAATGAAACAGCTAATAATAAATTATTGTTAAACCTCCAGCTTTTGCATCTCTTAATGGTTGAATCCAAAGTTATATTATAACTGACAATGTTGTGGTCAAAAATAATCAGGGGTTCTATATCTGAGACTATTCTAAAACATTTGTTAGCAACTCTTTGAAGAACAAAATATAATCAAGCCTGGATTACATCTTATTGCGTGTTAAGTTATAAGTGTAATCTTTCTCATTGATGTGCAACTCTCTCCATATATTCAACAAATCACAGGAATTTAAAAGACTACAGAGCAGCCGTGATTTATATTTTTCCCATTTAGAGGAATGTGAAGACTTTTTTAAAGTACAGGTCAATGTACAGTTGAAGTCCCCTCCTAAAATAATATTGTAAAAATTCTATCTGTTAAACATTTTACTAATCTCTGCAAAAAAAAAAACATAGCCTCCAAATGGGGCATAAACTGAACCAAAAATGATTTCTAAACCTTCTACTTCAGTTTTCACCAATACAATTCTACATAGTTGGTCTGTTATTGAATCAGTAACCTCTACCTTAAATTTTTTATTGAATAATAATGCCACTCCTGCACTTTTTTTGTTAATACTTTGAGAATGGTATAGTTCTCCAGCCCGATTTTGAATCTCCTTTTCATTCAGAAATGTTTCCTGAAACATCACCACATCTAAATTTAGTTTTTTAATCCTGGAAAGGCTTCTACAGTATATCATTTAATAGGTAAGTTCACCAGATTTTTTTTTATTTATTTTTTCACCAGATTTTTATTTATTTTTTTAGTCTTTGGTAACTGGGTAAGGCCCACTACACACAAGTGCCTGTTTTCAGGGGTGACCTGTCAGCACTGGATGGTTAAGTGACTTGCTCAGAGTCACACAGTATGCAAGTGGAGGTTGTGAGAATCAAACTCAGGAGTGCAGTTGCAGCTGCCACTTCGAAGAGTGCAGTTATTCTAGATGCCCTACAGGGGGCATGCCTTAGACAACTAGTACTGGAGCCCACTCGAGAGGGAGCAATATTAGACTTGATTCTCTCAAATGGAGATGGAGAGAGGATCACAGATGTAGAAGTGGGTAGCCATCTGGGAACTAACGACCATCGAACAGTATGGTTCACAATAAACACAGCAATAGAGTCAAGCCATACAAAGACAAAAGTACTGGACTTTAGGAGGTTGACTTTGTCAAAATGGGTGAGTGCCAAGGAATGCACTAGCAAATGGGCAGGAAGGAGGGTGGAAGAACAATGGGGAATAATAAAACTGCCATCACAGAGGTACGAGCCTTTGTGTGAAGCAAATAAACAAAACAAGACGATGTAAGAAACCACTATGGTTCTCAAAGGAAGTGGAGTGAAGGTTCAAGAGAAAAGAAAGCATTCAGGAAGTACAAGGAATTGCAGAAGGAGCAGGACAGAGAACTGTATCAGTTAAAGCAAAAGGAGGCTAGGAAGGCAGTCAGAACAGCAAAGGCCCAAACCAGGAAAATATAGCCAACTCAGTTAGGAAGGGGATAAAACCTTTATAGGTACATCAGGGAGCAAGGAAGACCAAGGGAGGATAGTGAGGCTTAATAAAGGGAGGGAGGGTGGGCAGAGGAGACTGTGAAAAGGCAGAGATACTAAACAAATATTTTTGCTCAGTATTTACAAATGAAGAGGGGGAGGTACATAAAATGAACAGTAGTAACACTCTGGATACAGAAGTTAATACCAGCCTATTTACAGAAGAAAGGGTTCTGAAAGAACTCTTAAAACTGAAGGTCGACAAAGCAATGGGGCCTGATGGGATTCATCCCAGAATTCTAAAAGAGCTAAGGGTAGAACTAGTGACACCACTGACTACCCTTTTTAACAAATCATGGGAGGATGGGATGGTACCCGAGGACTGGAGGAGGGCAAATGTGATTCCCCTTCACAAAAGTGGGAGCAAGGTAGAAGCAGGAAACTACAGACTTGTTAGTTTAACCTCAGTGATAAGGAAAATGATGGAATAACTTCTGAAGGAAAGAATTGTCGAGTATCTAGAGGCCAGAGGGGCACAGAACCCTAGGCAGCATGGATTCACAGCGGGAAGGTCATGCCAGACAAATCTGATAGATTTCTTTGACTGGGTGACCAAAGTAGTAGATCAGGGAGGGCTGTGGACATGGCCTACCTAGACTTTAAAGGCATTTGACACAGTCCCACAAAAGATTAATATACAAGTTAGCCAGCCTGGGAGTGGGTCCCAAGATGACAGCCTGGGTAAAATTGGCTGGAGAATAGGACACAGAGAGTAATAGTAAATGGAGTCCACTAAGAAGAAAGGAGGTTACTAGTGGGGTACGCAGGGTTCAGTATTAGGACTGGTCCTCTTCAATGTCTTTATAGCGACATTCTGGATGGACTGGAAGGAAAAGTATGTCTCTTTGTAGATGACACTAAGATCTGCAACAGAGTTGATGCACAGGGTGGGGTGGAAAAGGATGAGATGGGACTTGGCAAGGTTAGAGGAATGGTCAAATGTATGGCAGCTTAGATTCAATGCTAAGAAGGGCAGGTAATGCACCTGGAAACAAAACCCAGGGAAGAGTACACAATGGGGGTGAGATACTAACAACAACAAAATGGAAAGGGATCTGGGGTAGCTATCATCAGATGACCTAAAGGTGAGCAAGCAATGTGAGAGGGCAGCAAGGAGGGCTGGGGGATACTGGGATGCATAGGGAGAGGCATCACCAGTAGAAAACAGGAAGTTATTATCCCTCTGTACAGACAGCTGGTGAGACTCCATCTGGAGTACTGTGTGCAGTTCTGGAGACCCAATCTCCACAAAGACATAGACAGGATGGAAGCTGTCCAGAGGAGGGCAACTAAAATGGTGCAGGGTCTGCACCAGAGACATATGAAGAGAGACTTAAGGAGCTTAATATGTATAGCCTCGAGGATAGGAGGAGAGGGGGACATGATAGAAACTTTCAAGTACCTCAAGGAATCAACAAAGTCCAAGAGGGTAGCATCTTTCAAAAAAGAGGTGTGCAAGAACAAGAGGGCACAATTTGAAGATGGGGGCGGCTCAGAGGTAATTTAGGAAGCATTTTTTCACAGAGAGGGTTGTGGATGCATGGAGCGGCCTTCCGGAGGAGGTTGTGGAGTCAAAATCAGTGGTGGAATTCAAGCATGCATGGGACAGTCATAAGGCAATTCTGGGGGGTGGGGGTAAGAAGAAGTAGGCTGCTGGTTAACTAGGATCTGCAGCTTATCCAGTAGGTAGGGAAATGGGCAGACTGGGTGGGCCAAGCGGTCTTTATCTGCCATCAAATTCTATGTTTCTATGTTTCTATGGTCTGCTGGATGTACCAAGCTCATTCACACCTCATTCCTCTAACCTCTAGGCCATACTGCCAGCACAAACATTCACATTCTATGTTGTTCCATTGATTGTCAAAACTATATCATAAAAAATATCAAAATAATTCTATCCCAGCTAATCCATAAACTCTTCCCTGACCATTACACCAGTTTCTAAGCTAATTCCTTCAAAAATCTCCCCAATCACTGGACCCCCTCCTGGACCACCATTTTGTACTCCCTTCCCCTGGGTCTTGAGATGATGCTCTTGATAAGCCAAGAGACATCTCAATTCAGCAGTACATTTTTATCAAGCATGTATTTTTTGTTTTGTGTTTAGTGGGATGTGATTGTTGACAGCACTTTCTTGGTGTGTACTGATCATGCTGAAGAGTTTATTTATTTATTTATTTGGTACTATGCAAACTTTTAAAGCAGCAATGCTAGATGATCAGGAAATGATTATCAAAATTCTGCTTTTGGGCTGGAAGCATGCAGCCATAGTACAGTTTCCATATCTGTAAATATATTGTTTTATCAATCTTAAGTTTTTTAGAGATTTAAAACTCATTTCCATTGTTGTAGATCCATAGTAAATATGGCTGATGCCTAATTTGCAGCTGAGCTCCCCCCTCATATTGCATCACATTTTTTAATCTTCTGTGGGACCCTGTGCTGCATGTTCCCGATGTCCTTGTGCAGTACTGAGAGTCATGCAAATGTGGAGTTGTCAGCAGAAGATTCCAATTCAGCATGGCAGATGTGGGAAAAATGTAAACAAAAACAGAGGAAATTAAGGAGTGATAGTACAGCAAAAACCAGAAAGATTACCAAGTAAGTGCTCAACAGAGTACAGGAAAAAACTGTTGCAAAAAATCAATTTTTTATTATCTAGTACTGCTGCTTTTAGCACAAGTGCTCTTTTTCAAAGGTTCAACATTAGGAAATTGTTACAATAGACAGTTCAACATTGCGACATTACAAAGGATACAAAAATGCAGGAGCATTACACAGTGCAGATTGTCTTAGGTACAAGTACAGAGAGCTTGTTCAGTTAAATGTGCAGGAAAAGAACTTTTAAATGGGCTTAAATTAGTCATATTATAATGTGTATTTGATAGATCATTTAGCCAGTTTGCTGCACCAGCTGCAAAGGAATGCTGACCCTGCCTGGTCCTACAGATGGTTTTCATTAGCCTGTGGTTGGTCATACTTCTAGTGAGGTACAGGTTGTTAACAAAGCTCAGGCAGCATTTTTAAATTTGGGGGAATAAGTCCAAAGACAGCCTTCTCCCCTACCACACTGGTTTGGAACTTGATTCTGCTAGCTAGTGGTAGCCAATTGGTTAGTGTGTATTAGTCACAACTATGGCCATCATTATCCACTCCAAGGACAAATCTGCAAACTTCATTGCGTAAGACTCTGACTCTATCCATTACTGACTCACTAGCTGCAGAGTAGACAATGAGAACATAGTCAATTAGTGTCATGATGAAACTTGTCACAATTAGATATCTAGCCTCCTGAGTGAGGTAATTCTGGTTTCTGAACAGGGCACCCAACCTATGATTAAATGTTTTAACCAGGTTATCTTCATGGGGACAAAAGATAGAATATCATCTAGGTGGAGCCCAAGATACTTGAAGCCCTCTATGTATTCTATCCTAGTACCAATAGCATAGAGTATGTCCAGGAAGAAGAATTTTTCTTCAAGTGAGCACTGTTAAACAGCATGGTCTTGTTTTTTTGTAACTGAGCACTGGGTAATTATTGGAGAACCAGATTTTGACAGATACAGAATTAAGTTGCAGTACATGAGTCAGGCTGTCTTTGTTGTGGTATCTGGAGAAAACAAATGCATCATCTACATGCGAGAGGACTTAGGCAGATTGGCAGTCTTTAGGCAATTGGTTAAAGAAAATACCAATTAATAGTGGGCCCAAAATAGAAATCTGAGACACCCCATCTGAGACAGTCCTTCACATGGAGTTGTATCCTCTATTTTACCTTTTTGGGTCCAACTGGTAAGAAAACTCTCAAACAATGAAACATTGTCATCTGACAGGACCAGGTTTAACAATTTTGGAAGCAAGAGTTTGTGGTTATCGAAACTGAATGCTTTGGTCAAGTCAACATAAAATCACCCCAACCATATCACTACTGTCCATTGCCTCATGGAGGAAGTTTGTGCATTCTACCAGAGCAGTGCAAGTACTACATGATTCCTTGAAACCATGCTGCTGAGCACATTGACAAGGTGTGAGTTAAGTTGGTCACTAACAATCTTCTTGAGCACCTTGGGCAGTGGAGAGGGGATGGAGATTAGCCTATAATTAATAATATTTGTTTTGTCACCATTCTTAAACACAGGTGTAACCAGTGCAGTCTTCCACTTTTCAGGGAACTGAGAGTGACAGTGAGAGATTGAAGAATTTAGTGATAGGGTATGTTAATTCCTTCAAAGTCAGAGATGGCAGCTTCTTATCAATCGTGTCACCTCCTATCCTGGTTTTATCCAACACTTTTTTGATGTAATTTAGTGTCTCCCTTTAAGAGATGGCCCTAAAGTAGAAATCCAGGCAACCTGAATCAGATTCATTAAGCTGGTACTGGTTTGATTCTAAACCATTATGGTTTAGAGATGCGGAGCCAGCTGAGATGTTGGAGCTCAGACTGATAAAGACCTGGTTAAACTTGTTGGCAATATATGTGGGATCCAGGGCCTCACAGCCATCAATACTCAGCACTGTTGGCAACTTCTTTTCCACTTTGTTATAGAGATGATTGGCATTTTCCCAAAACTTTTTGCCGTTGTACCAGTTCAGGCTTTGTTAGAGTCTAAAGTTGTCATATTTATCTGTTCTTACTCTCTTTTTACATTTGTTTGCAAGCTCTCTGTACTTCTGCTAATGAGCAGTGATCCCAGATTCCCTGGCTGTAGTCCACCATTTATCCCTCTCATTCCTTAGTGCCAGGAGATCCCGTGAGAACCAGGCATTGCTGACTCTCCTGGCCTTTCATTTTTTGACAGGGGAAAACTGATCACAAACTTTTTTGAATTCAGATGTCAGGAAGTGTAGGGACACATCAATATCTGCAATAAGGTTAGGGTAGCTCCTGTCAATGTGAGCAACCTTTCTCTTAAACTCAGGGACCTCTTCTTTTTTTAGGACCTGGCTAAGGGTAATCTAGGGGGAAGCTTAGAGTGTTTAGCAAGCCATATGCACTGAACCAGTGAGTGATCACTTATGCTGTTTTAAAGAACTGTAACCTCTTTTATCCTGTTAGGGTAAGTTGTTACTAACCAATCAAAGAGAGTCTGAGCACTTGTTTTGTAACTGGTTCTGGTGCACTTTACGACTTTTTGGGTTAGAAATAAACTTGATATCTGATCTCAGTAGCTGTTGCTGGAATTAGAATTCCAGTAGACATTACAGTCACCTAGAACAATATTTTCCAAGTTCTGGTTAATTTGAGTGTAATACAGTAGTTACTTAGGATGTTGAGGCCCTTATCCTGATTTCTTGGTGGGATTTACTGTACAGTAGCTGGTCAAAAGAACTAATAACTAATACACCCTCCCCATACTACCCAGTAAAATTACATGTTACATTCACTATGGTGGAGCAGGTCAACTGAAGAGATTTCAGTAATGATTTTTCTAATCTTTATGAAAGTTGTGACACACATGGCAAATGAAAAAGAAAGGTACAATCATCAGATGCAACTCAGTCAGAGACAGAGAAAACTAACAAAAGCCACCAAAGCAGATTATAGTTTGACCTTTACGTTATCAGGTGTCAGGATTTATGAAAGTAGCACTTCATTATAATTATGACACAGAAACACAGAATTTGACGGAAGATAAGAACCACTTGACCCACCTTTTATTAACTTTGACTTTTATTAACAGGCAGAAGTGTTTAAAAAAAGTATTTGACATCATGGTTGAATGCTGGGAAGAAGGATGTCTATATGATACCAAGCTGAGAATGTTGGTTCCACTGGTGATTCAACAGTAAATAAGGCTCCGTTTAAAACAAGCATTTGTTAATGCTGAATGTTTGGTTGATGGCATTAGCATTGGAAGTGCAGGAGTTAGACAGATGCAGAATAGGAATTGCAGTGAAATACTAAACTGACGCCAACCCAACCCCCACCCTGCAGAGATGGACAGGCATTGGAGTGTGCCTTTGGGTTATCACCCATAATGCTCACTCCATTTCACCTCACCCTATCCTGCAGACACTAAGTGTCGAGGTGTGTCTTGGGATGTTTGGGCTTTACACTCACTCCATTCCACAAGGAAATACACTGAAATAGGTGCAGTATAGGAGAATGGGATGAACTTTGAGGCTGAAGAGTCCAAAGCACACCTTGATGCCTGTCACTGGCTGCAGGGTGGGGGTTGGGGTGGGGTGGAATGGCATAAGCATTACTGTTGACAGTCCCAAATCACACCCCTGATGCCTGTCAGTCCCTATAGGGTAGGGTGTTGTGGTCAGAAACCCTAATGCCCTGGGTGTTTCTTGGTATTTTCACTCCAAGTTTTCAAGATGGGCTTTTTGTGACCCCACTGCATGAACAGTGACACTATCAATTTGTTAGCCGAAGGATGATTTTGCACAGTGACTGCACCATTTGATGCCACATGTGTGAAAACACATTTCGAACAGGATGTGAAAAATGACAGCTGTACTGTATATGAGGAGGTGTAAAAAAAATGGTAATATTGAAAATCTGGAGTGAAAATATAAAACAATTGGTGAAGTCACGACCGTGCTTAGAAACTGCATAATGCACACCCGTAATGCAATTATTTTGAGGATTTGTTACACCAGATTTTCAACATAGGCATTTTGAGACCTCCACTCATGAACAGTGGCACTGTGATTTTCTTAATCTGTCCCGAACTTTGATTTTGCACAGCGACCATGCCCATTATGTGCCACAGGTGGGAAAACATGTTTTGGGCAGGATGTGAAAAATGACAGCTGAACTGTTCATAAGGCGGTGTGCAAAAATGACAGTGTTGAAAATCTGGAGTAAAAATATAAAAAATTGGCAAAGTTATGAGCGTGCGTAGAAACTGAGCAATGCATGCTGGTAACAGACATTTTTTGGAATGTTTTCACTAAATTTGCAACATGGGTTTTTAGGACTTCTTCTTATGAACACTGTCACTGTGATTTTCTTACTGTGTCCCAAACATTGATTTTTGCACAGCGACCTCGCCATTGTGTGCCAGATGTGCGAAAACACATTTTGGGCAGGATGTGAAAAATGACAGCTGTACTGTTCATAAGGAGGTGTGGAAAAATGGCAATGTGGAAAATCTGGAGTGAAAATATTAAAAATTCTCGAAGTTTCGAGTGTGTGTGGGAACTGCGCAATGCATCCTCATAACACAGTCATTTTTTGGAATTTTTTCACCAAATTTGCAACATAGGCTTTTTGGGAGCCTGCCTCATGAACAGTGACACTGTTGTTTCATTAATCAGTCCTGAAAGGTGATTCCATGCAGTGACCGTGAAATCACTTTCCGGACCAAATAAAGAAATGACAGTGACTGAGTTTATGAGGTGAGGTTCCAAAAACCCCATGTTGAAAATTTGGGACCAAAACTCCCAAAAATGGCTGAGATATCACCCTAAATTGACCCCAACCCCCATTTATGCCATTTTATAGCTTACCGGCATTTCTTCCGTTCGCAGTCGGCTTTGAAGAGTGCAGACATGTTCCCGTTCCACCGAAGATTGGTTGTACTGGGCTCCGGAGGTAAGTATAGGGTGAGGGGGATGAGGGGAGTGGGGTGCACAGAGTGTGGGTGTGGTTTGGGGGAGGGGCACCGCAGACAACAAGCGACCGTTTTCTTTGTTTCAGGTAAAAAAAAAAAATCACGAGAAGGTTTTTTTCTTGCAGGTTTGCTTTGTGCACACTGGGGTGGCTCCCAGTGTGCCACCTGTGTTTTTGGGGAGGTGGGACTGAAGCTGATGGGGATTGGGCCCCCATCAGCAAAGAAAGCATGTTTGGAGGGTGGAGGGGTATGATGCCGGGGGGGATCGGGCACCCCCCCTCGGCAGATACATTCAAACAAGTGGGGCATCATGCCAATGGGGATTGGGCTCCTCAACTGGCAAATGAACTGGGGAGGTGGCATGCTGACAGGGGGACTGGGCAGCCCCGATGTCGGCTTTGAGAGGTGGATGGCGACAGCCACCACCATGTTTATTGAAATGTAACTCCAAGCAAGGCACACCCTGCAATGTGGGGACACTCTCTCATTGCAGTGCTGAAATTGTTTCAAGTTGGTGGCACGCTTCTGAGCTACTGTCATAGACAGCATGTTTATTCATTTGTGCCAATGAGACAAGCCCCAAAAAGCAGTGGCGGCATTGGCCACAACACTGCCGCACCTCCACAACCTGCTACTCCAGCAAGCTGTCACAACATGTTTCTTGTGCATGCATGCAAGGAAACATAACAATGTGGAATTTAGAATTTAATTTAAGGATTCTAATATAGCTGTAGATTGATTTATTAAATGGTGGAACCAGCTCTGGCTATGGGGTGGGGTGGGGTGGGGAGGGGGCAAATCTGTCAAACAGGGATCCAAGACACAAACAATTTCCATTTTAAAGTGATTTATCAAAATTCAGCAACACTTTTTAATATACTGTTTAAACAGTATATGGCCTATATTTTAGTCACCTTCTGTATTTAATTTCCCCATTCTTTAGTACTACAATCATCTGCATTTATTTATTTATTTCAATCTAGGATTACACTACCTTTGAGCTGAGGCTCTTTTACAAAGGTTCCACATCAGCATGTGCAACAGTCATCATTTTAAGTTACAAACATATAGTCATTGACTTACAGACATGTAATAACCAGTACAAAGACTTGAGCTATGAGCAAGACAAGGGAAGGGGGTGGTGGGGGAAGTGAGGGTAGGAGATCGAGGGGGAAAGGAGGTGCAGGGGGTAAGGGGGAGTATGGGAGGAGGTTGGGGCGGGAGCAGGAGTGGAGATATGGGGGAGGTGGGCGAGGGCAGGAGACAGTGCAGCCAGGGGGCTTTGCTGAGGGAATATGACAGGTAAGGTGCTAGGGTTGCAAAGACTGATTGTAAGTGCTGGGTGCTGGGGCATTTGCAGCTGGAATGGTGGAAATGTTAAGATGGGCAATCGCAGGATACAAGCAGTGAGAGGTGCAGCTTGGACTTGAAGAGGCCGAGTGTTGGAGCGGTCGCTATGTTGCTGCCAAGAGAGCTGAGCCAGTAGGATGCCCAATAGGTGAATGATCTTTGTCCTTGGGTCGTGTAACATCATGGAATATGTAGTAGTTGGGAATTGGATCTCCTTGTAGTGATGTTCCTAAATCTATGCTTAAGGAGGGCACAGACACCAGGTGGGGCAAGCCCCATTATAATTTTCTTGGCCGTGATGCAGGTTTGGTATTTTATGCATTTGTCCAGTTGAAGCCATCCAGATTGGGAATAAAGGTCACATGTGTGGGTACAGTGATGTGAGCCAGTGATGAGACGACAGGCCTTTTTCAGGAAGGTCACGATACATTTGAGAGCAGTGGTAGTTGCAGACCCATATATGATAAGACCATAGTCTATGATGCTGACGATGGAGCTTTGGACGGCCACTGAGAGTGCTTCTGGGGTTAGGTGTTTCCTGTGCCGGAATAATATGCCTAACCTCGCATTGGCGGACTTTGCAACATTGTTGATATGGACAGCATATGAGAGGTGGGGATCAAGGGTAATGCTGAGGTACTTGAATGATTGTGTTTGCTCTAGGATGGCTCCTTGTTCGGTTGCAATGGAAAGGTGGAGTTGTTTGTATTTGTTGTGGGGCTGCAGAAGACCATAAACTTATTTTTTTCTGATTGAGAAGCAGTTTATGATTTAGGAACCAGGATTTGATGGAGGAGAAGGCCTGCTGAAGTTTATTTTGTAATTGGATTGGATCAGAGTCCGAGGTGAGGATCACAGCATCGTCGGCATAGAGAATTATTTGTTCTGGGCAGCTGTCCGGTAGTGAGTTTAAGAATAGGCTGAAGAGGAGGGGGCCCAGAATGGAGCCCTGGGGGACTCCCGAGCGGACCGGTCTATGGTCCAAGAGTATATCAGCGATTCTTACTGTTTAGGACCGTTCTTCAAGGTAGCTCTTAAACCAGCCAATGGAGTCAGTTGACAGCCCAGTGTTCTGAAGTTGGACAAGCAGGAGACGGTGATTGACGGTGTTGAAGGCTTTCGTTAAGTCAATGTAGATTGAACCTAGTAGTTCACCAGAGTCAAGTCTGTTGTGGATTGCGCTAGTGAATTCAAGTAGGGCTGTGGAGGTGTTGTGACCTTCGTGGAACCCGTGCTGTTGCTTGCACAGGATATTGTACGTATCCAGGTATTCTGTGAGCTGGTCCGAGACGATGCGTTCTAGTGCCTTGGAGAGTGGGGGTAGTAGGGAGATAGGTCTGTAGTTATCGTGGGCAGTTTTGTCACCACTTTTATGGATTGGGATGACAGTGGCAGATTTCCATCTGTACGGGAACTGGCTAAGGCTGAGGGAGAGGTTGAAAATTCTGGTCAGAGGACTAAGCACTTCATCAAGTGTGAGAGACAGGATTTTGAGATCGAGGGAGTCATTACTGAATCTTGATTTACCAAGGGCTTTGGTAACATATTTGTGTACTTGGTGAGCCTTGACTGCTTTGAAGTAGAAGTGGGGGGAGCTGGTGGGAGTAGTTTTCATTGCGGACAGAGGGGCTTCATCATCTTTGAAGTAGTCCTGGGGTAGGACAGTGCTGAGGTCGGTAAAGGCTTTGTTAAAGGTATCTGCAATGGTTTTTGGGTTGAGGGTTGTGGTTCCGTTGATGCCGAGTATTGATAGGGGTTTTTGGGTGGATTCCCTGTGAGTTCCTTTATGTTCTTCCAGAATTCCCGACCATTGCCCCAGGAGTTTGTGAGGGCATGCTTATAGCTGGTGAACTTCATTTGCCGGATGGTTTTGGTGCAGTCATTGCAGGCACGTTTGTAGTTTTGGATGTCTTTTTGCCTTCCAGAGTTTCTGGCCAGCTCCCATAGGTGGTATCTTGTTTTTAGCATCCTGAGGAGGTCACCTGTGATCCAAGGGTTACTGAGTGATTTGACTTTGCGTTTCTTAATAGGAGCATATGTGTCACAAGTGACAGTGAAGATGTTTATGAAGTGGTCAAAGGCAGTGTTTACATTGGTTGCATTGAAGATAGGGGACCAGTTTTGATGGAGGAGGTGGGATTTGAGTCAAGGAAGGTGACCACCGGGTAGAACCCTGCTGGTGATAGTTTTTGGTGGTTGTTTGATGAATTTATTTGACCAGGTGCAGCTAACAGGGGAGTGGTCGCTGAGAGAATCAGAGAGGACATTAGTGTTAGATATCCATGATGGGTGACTGGTAAGGATCCAGTTCAAGATTGGTCTGGTGCTGGTCCTGTAATTTTTCCTGGTTGGTGAGTCAACCATTTCTGTGAGGTTCACCGCAGCAACGGTATCCCTGTGTGCACCAGCATCGGCTGCAGGCAAGTTGATGTTGAAATTGTCTAGGAGGATGGATTCGGTGTCCAGTGGGAGTGACTTTACAAAGTCAAGAACAGCTGTTAGACCAGTTCCCTGTTCTTTGGGAGGGATGTAGATGGTGGCAACAGTGAAGGGTTTGTTTTGGGCTCCGAGGAGGATTCTCACTGGCAGTATCTGAGCAGTTTTGGGTTGGAGTGAGGTAATGATGTGGTGCCCCCGTATGGAGTCTTTTAGGTAGACAGCGCCACCCCAACCTCCTTTGGAGAGGTGATCCAGCCTAAAGACGTTGTAGCTGGGAAGGCTGATTGCATGGTCTGGTACTGATGGCATAAGCCAGGTTTTGACAACTGCCAGGATGTCAGGGCAGTGCTGGCTGGTGAAGGCCTGTAGGGCATCCATTTTAGGAAGGAGGCTGCAGATGTTGATTGATATGAATGAAAGGGCGCCCGAAGGCTTGCTCAGATTAATGGCTTTAGAGCAGAATGGGCCAGGGTTTGGGTGCACGTTGCCTGATAGTATTAGGAGGAGGAGAACTAGCCTCAAGGAGCTGTGGTGTATTTCTTTAAGGGAATGCTTTTGCCCGCTAGCATCTTGGGAAATTGCTGAGCATCGACGATAGTGGGCGAGGGTAAGCATAGATGGGGGGACCAGAGTGGAGGGCTAGGACCAGTGTGGGTGTAGGACAGTTTCATGGTGGTAGGATGGACCCTGGGCAAGGGGCAGTGACCAGTGTGCAGTGTGCCTAAGTGGAGGAATGATGTAGGACTGTGGAAGCTGTGGGGGAGGGAGGGAAAGCACGCTTTTGGGGCATGCAGTAGGGGAGGAAGATAGGCAAGAAGAAATAGAATAGGGGCTAGAGAATGGTGGAGACACATGATTAAGGTAGGATTTGGGGTAGGCAGAGGGAGGGGGTTAAGACAGACTGGCAGGGCTAGGAGAAAGGGTGGAAGAGCAGTAGCTGGATTAGTGGGAAATGAGGATACAGCCAGGAAGGCCAGGCAGCCAGGGACTGTGTCTTTCAGAGGGTAGACTTTTTTTTTTTTAATGAAAGAACAAGAATCCCTCTAGTGGCAGGTCTGTATAACCTGCTAATGGAAAACTAGCCACTTCTATTAGACACTTGAAATGTGCTTAGTTCTATCTAAAATCTTTTTGTAAAAGGTGTCAGGTGGCAAAAGCAGGGGAAAAGTCCTGGCCAATCAGAGCGGGTTTGCTGGAAGCGCCCATGTTCCGATTGGCTGCACTGATGCCATACTTCCAAGGAGCTGCAGGCGGGTGTCCTGGTCTTGGTCGGTGGCTGGCTGGGTGCCTGCCGACCGTGGGGGAGCTGAAGCAGCCCCGTTCAAGGGCAGGCAGCTGGAGAGAAGAAAAATTGCAGGGTTTAAATAGCATAGAGGTAGGATAGGTTTAGACTGAGGAGTTTAGCAAGACAAAGGAGAGTTAGACTTTTCAGCACCAAGGCAGAGTGCTTGGATGGGGGGGGATGCAGGAAGAGCAAGGAAATAGAAGAGCTGTAAGCACTTTAAAAAGCAGTAGAAATTACAAACCAGCTAATACAGTTGAAAAACTTCTATTAGACACTTGAAATGTGCTTAGTTCTATCTAAAATTTATCTGTAAAAGGTGCCAGGTGGCAAAAGCAGGGGAAAAGTCCTTGCCAATCAGAGCGGGTTTGCTGGAAGCGCTCATGTTCCGATTGGCTGCACTGATGGCGTACCTTCCAAGGAGCTGCAGGTAGGCATCCTGGTCTTGGTCGGTGGCTGGCTGGGTGCCTGCCGACCGTGGAGAGCTGAAGCAGCCCTGTTCAAGGGCAGGCAGCTGGAGAGAAGAAAAATTGCAGGGTTTAAATAGCACAGAGGCAGGATAGGTTTAGACTGAGGAGTTTAGCAAGACAAAGGAGAGTTAGACTTTTCAGCACCAAGGCAGAGTGCTTGGATGGGGGGGGATGCAGGAAGAGCAAGGAAATAGAAGAGCTGTAAGCACTTTAAAAAGCAGTAGAAATTACAAACCAGCTAATACAGTTGAAAAACTTCTATTAGACACTTGAAATGTGCTTAGTTCTATCTAAAATTTATCTGTAAAAGGTGCCAGGTGGCAAAAGCAGGGGAAAAGTCCTTGCCAATCAGAGCGGGTTTGCTGGAAGCGCTCATGTTCCGATTGGCTGCACTGATGGCGTACCTTCCAAGGAGCTGCAGGCAGGCATCCTGGTCTTGGTCGGTGGCTGGCTGGGTGCCTGCCGACCGTGGAGAGCTGAAGCAGCCCTGTTCAAGGGCAGGCAGCTGGAGAGAAGAAAAATTGCAGGGTTTAAATAGCACAGAGGCAGGATAGGTTTAGACTGAGCAGTTTAGCAAGACAAAGGAGAGTTAGACTTTTCGGCACCAAGGCAGAGTGCTTGGATGGGGGGTGCAGGAACAGCAAGGAAACAGAAGAGCTGTTAGCACTTAAAAACAGTGGTAGAAATTATAATCCAGCTAATACAGTTGAAAAACTTCTATTAGACAATTTAAATGTGCTTAGTTCTATCTAAAATCTAGATAGGAAAATGTTTACTATTGACATGCACTTTGAAATATTTCCCTAGAGGTTGGATAATCACTTTAAACCTGTGGTCTGGACCCCTGTAGAATCATCCGGTTTTATACTGAAAAACAGACACATTTTATACTGAAAAACAGACACATTCATTTTATTTTAGACTGACCCTTATCTCCTGTCCTGTATAATATCCTTTTCCTCCTTTTAATGTCTGCTTTAGCACCTTTTTATGTTTGAAATAATGTAAGTTCTCCTTTTATATGATGATTAATGAAAACAAGATCTTTATTATCAGATTTCGTGTCACCATCCTGCTTCCCCCTCATTATAAAGCATGACATCATTTTTAGCAAATCAAGATTGCTTATTTCTAAACTTTCCTGACACTCTTAACCTTAAAAGGGGCTCAAAATTCTAAGTTCTGTTGGCATAGTCTAAAACATTTTGATTTTAAATTCAAGTTCCATTTTAACAGACGTCTTTGACATAATTTATGTTTGTCAGAATCTCGAATGGTTATAATGCTGCCTTTTCAAGTCCCTTGTGTGCCAGAACTGCTCAGCTTTGCATAACAGTTCTCTCACCCACAGAACTCAAAAAGGTAATCTTACAATCAAGGCAGATACTGAAACTCTAGAAATAAACATATATAATCCTCTGTGACATTGTAGTCTGTTGTTTTGGAAATTATTATCACATAACGAACACAGCAGTAGGAGGGAAAAACAGAAGGATGAGTTGAAGACTGGAAACAAAAATTGTGCTTTCATGTGCATATCCCCAGTAATAAATATGAGACAATCAATCTGGGAACTAAATTAGTTAGTAGCTGAACTGGGATGGAGTATTATATTAGTGCTTTAATCAATTTATCATTATAGACCCATTTTTGGGAGCTGCAAATGAAATCCCATCAAATATGTAAAAGATTATATTTTTGAAATTGTATTCTTCCTTTATAGATAAATTGTTTTTTGTGACCAAATTTTGCCTTTCTGTCACTTGCTTGCATAGCTGTGTTATTGAATTTCACTGTTAATTAATTACAAGCATCTTCTGCAATAAATAGTATGCTTCATTTGATTTCATTGCAGTTTTTCCAAGCTGGCAGAAAAGAATGTGTCTGTTTTTCAGTATAAAACGGGATGATTCTACAGGGGTCCAGACCACAGGTTTAAAATGATTATCTAACCTCTAGGGAAATATTTCAAAGTGCATGTCAATAGTAAACATTTTGGACTATACGTTTCATTTTATTTTAGACTGACCCTTATCTCCCGTCCTGTATAATATCCTTTTCCTCCTTTTAGAGTCTGCTTTAGCACCTTTTTATGTTTGAAATAATGTAAGTTCTCCTTTTATATGATGATTTCCAGGTTATCATTAATGTTGTCCACTGTTTTGAAACACTAAATTATTTAATTTCACATTTCTTATCAATAAAATGGACAAACATGCAACAGACACTCCCTGACCTAATAGGACAATAGGTAAGCATTAAGCCATGACAAAGGAGTGTTCTACTGTGGAATTAATGCATGGCTGGGGAAGGGGGTTGTGGCATAAGGCTGCAGGCCAAGTGTCTAAAACCACCCAACCATGCATTAATTCCACAGTAGAACGCTCCTTTGGAGTGGCTTAATGCACTTGTAACATGGCAAGTGCAAAGTAAGTGTTTAAGTTACAGTGAAAGAAAGATGAGCAGAAACAGTCATTGTAGTTCAGAAAACATGCTTCACCTGTGTCCGGTTGAAAGGCTGTATCTATCTGGAAACGTGCACATGCATGTTATGCAGTTGACATACATTAATGTTGTGCCTGACAAGTGCCTCACTATGTATAACATGCATGAATGTTATATTAAGGAACAAAACACAGAGAGAGGTAAAAAATGCCTACTTCTGATGAACAGTTTAAATGTTTTCCCCTCCATTGCTGGCTCACATTGTTGCTTTTCTGGTTGATTGATAACTATAATGCATTATGGTCACTGTTTCATTTTTTTGTACATGGTAAAGGTTTACATTTTGTATAACTTTTCAAAGCACAAAAATGATATAGGTGTCAAAAACAAAGGGAACAAGAGTAGGACCAAATTTGCACTGTGCGACTGTCTTGTAACACCTGAGCAGACCGGGAGAAGTATAACGGTCCTCACATGCCAACCTGCAAAATATAGTTTTTAACCCACCCACCCACACTGCAAGGTAAGATTACTTGAGGGAATGTCACAGAGGGACAAACTGGTGGTGGCAATACTGACCACATGATTCTATGAGGAGCACTGCAAAATTTATTTTTTAACCACCTCGCACTACAAGGTAAGATTAGTGGGTGGTGAGTGAGGATTGTGACAACCTGCATAATTACACTATTTGTTGGAAACTAAAGAAGATTTCTGGTCAGTCAGTGAATATAGAAAGAGAGACACACACCGATCACTGCTATGTGTTTCTGTCTCTCTCTTTCTCATCTTTCTGTGCCTCTTTCTCCATCTCCGTGCACTGTACAGCTGAGTGTAAGGTGTTTGTCTGTGGGAAACAATACAAGTGCACTTATAATCACAGCCATGCATTACTTGGGAATTAATGCATGGCTTTTTAGTACTTTCTAACCAATAGAAATGCTCAATTTCTGATATTTGGTTTCTGCCATGTTACAAACAGAAATAGCTGATAATACTGACAAAAGCGTAAACATAGCCATACAAAAATGAGCACTCCTTTTAAAATTTAAAATTAAGAAAAAAGATCCCACCTCAGCAACCCAGCATTGCCAATGCCCCAACCCAGCCCAGATAGTCAGAACCAGACACCTCCTAATCTTCCACCAGAAAAAAAACTTACTTGATAAGCAGAGCAAAGGAACAATAATGAGGTGAGGTGAGATGCAGTCATCAGGCTTGGGGTTCAGGCTGCAGGTCAGATTGGTGGGTCAGCAGCAGTTTAACTCTGCAATTGTGCATACCCTTGAAAGCACAGAGTTCACAAAGTCTCAGCCGCCAACTGCCCTACCCTCCTCTTCACTTTTGTGAGCCTCCCACAATGAACAACCATTCACCCAGCTTCCCTTCAGTAAAAATCTAGCTTGCCTTCTATTAAATGCTTGATGATATGTATTCCACCCATCCCCCATTTAGCCTATTTTTACACCACTGATATCACTCATTGTAAATACTGAGCAGATAATACAACAATCACAGAAATGGTGATACAGTGCCAATCTCAGACAGAAACAGCCTCTGAAAAGGTAATGTACAATAGACACACAAAAAAAAAATCAGTCTATGTTTACACTCATGATAACTTTAGTTCTCCAGATATCACTCATTATAAATCATGAACAGGTAATACAACCATCAAAGCAATGGTGAGACCAGTCTCAAGTATAAACAAGCTAGTCTCCTATCAACTGTTTGATGATATCTGCTTCTCCCACACCAAAAGAAAATATGTCAGCCTATGTGGCCACCCTTGATACCATTCATCTTAAATACTAAGCAGGTAAAGCAGTGCTCACAGCCAGGGTGATACCAATATCAGGTGTAAACAGTTTTTCTTAAAAGATCACCTGCATGAAAATGTCACTCCCCCCCCCCCCCCCCTCACATCTCATACTAAATTTACATCCTCACTTAATCATTACAATACTGCTTGCACAGCAAAGGCACTCCACCACAGATGAGAGGAAATATTACAACAGTTACAGCAATCATGATATCAACTCAGGTGTAAAATGGCCCTAATCTAGTAGATACAGTTAATATCTGTCCCATCCCATCCCATGTCAGCCTAAGTTTGCATCCTCATTATCAATCACAACAAATGACGGCAAATAACACAAGAATCACAGCACTTGTGGTTGGGTTGCTGCAAACTATCAGCGGGTGGCAGGCTGAGAGTGCTACTCCCCTAATGGGGCTGGGTCGAGATCTATACCAGTAATGGGGTTCAAATCCCAGGCACTCAATCACAGGGCCTTCTGTACAAGCTGGGCTGAGACTGAGTCCAGTACTGTGTTACGAGGGCTGTTACTGGTATTGGTATCCCGGGCTGAGGTTGAGGTCAATACTGGTATCATGGTTCCCATGGCTGATGCTGCTGCCTAAGTCTGTATCTGCATTGGGTTCCCAGGACCAATTCTGGTATTGGGCTCTACCCTGAGGTCATGTGATCAAAGCTAGGACCACTCTTGGACTGCACAGCCTCAGTTAACTCCATGCTGGCTCTCTTACTTTCCTTCAGAAATCGCATGGACAGTACATAGAAACATAGAATTTGATGGCAGATGAGGACCGCTTGGCCCACCCAGTCTGCCCATTTTCCTACCTAATGTACAAGCTGCAGATCCTAGCTAACCAACAGCCTACATCTTCCTGGCACGGGGTCATAATGTTGTACAGCAGAATGCTGTGCAGCACAAGTGCGTTGTGTGGTTTCGAGATGTTTTCTTTTCTGTGGGGGGGCACTGCCCTCCACACCTCCTGTTATGGGGTGCTGCACCACCTGGACCCCCCACATAGGATTCTAACTCCGGGCGGGGTCAAACTTAGAGAGTGCACAGGTCTGAGTTACGCCATAACGCCATACACTATTAAGCATACGACATTATGACCCAGTACGTTTCTTCCTACCCCCACTCACTAGAATTGCCTTATGACTGTCCCATGCATTCTTGAATTCCACCACTGTTTTTGACTCCACAACCTCCTCAGGAAGGCTGTTCCTATTCCATGTATCCACAACAATTTCCGTGAAAAAATACTTCCTCACATTACCTCTGAGCCATTCCCCCTCTAGCTTAAAATTGTGCACCCTTGTTCTTGCACACCTCTTTTTCTGAAAGATGCTACCCTCTTGGACTTTGTTGATTCCATTGAGGTACTTGAAAGTTTCTATCATGTCCCCCCTCTCCCTCCTCTCCTCTAGGCTATACATATTAAGCTCCTTGAGTCTCTCTTGATATATTTTCTGGCGCAGTATGGTGGCAGGCTGGGCACTTTGCAGGGTTCACTATCTGCATCTCCCATAGTGATGAGGCTAAGGCATGGCATAGGACAAGATCTTGTCTCCTATTAACTGTTTGATGATATCTATTAATCTGGTAGACT
Organism: Neoceratodus forsteri; assembly: GCA_016271365.2. NCBI lineage: Eukaryota > Metazoa > Chordata > Ceratodontiformes > Ceratodontidae > Neoceratodus > Neoceratodus forsteri. Next base: position 931,636,336 of record CM057455.1, read on the forward strand.
GGATGAGTGATGCGGCAGATAATTAATGGATAGGGCTGCAGACTGTGGCTGGGCCCTGCCCAGGGTAACATGCTGCAAGACTCAGAACAGCAGCAACACAGTAACCAGCCCCCTTCTGCAACAGCAGAGGTGCACTCTCCTCAGCAACTCCAGCTTCATAATCCCAGGGAGTGCAGGCGAGCTGCAGTGATGTGACTTATAAAAATTTCAGTCTGTCCTCCTGAATTACAGCACTGTGCCCCAGACCAAGGATAGCAGTGACCCTTCTCTCATCTGATCCATGGCCTGGTGCCACCAATCTCCTGACTTCAAAGCCAGCAGCTAAGATTTTGACTCATTCTGGGTAATCAGAAGTTAGGTGTTAATTTGAGTAATTGTTTTGGGGGTCTGCTGCACTGGGCTGGGGGATCTTTTGTTATCGGTGCTGTGACTGAAAAGGTATGAATGGCTCGATCAGGCTCATACGCAACATTACACTTCAAAGGAAGTCTATGGTCATCGGGGTGGCTTCAAAGGATAACAAGTTTTACACTGTTTTGAGAGAAGGGAGCCAGTTCTCAGCCTGTGGTGCCGGGGGGGGGGCAGCTGCTCTCCCTGCCCCCCGTATCTCTGCTTCTGTAAGAGATCTTCATGTGCTGCAGCCTCAACCATTCACTTTAATGGGAACAAAACTAGCCATGTTTTATAAAAGATGCTTCTGCACCTATGAAAATAAGGGAACCCTCATTCATAAATGATGCAGTACTATATTCACAGGTTTCAGCAGCACTAAACAGCTACCAGTGTGGCACTGTTTACTGCTGCTCAAAATTGGCTTTAACTGTGCGCTAAGACTGCATCCACACCTGCTGAACACAGGGGAGGCATACTGCAGCCAAACTTTCTGGTAGTCTAGTGGACCTCTCCCATGATTGCCCATGCATCAAATGACAGCCCCTGTTATATCCCTCCCTGGCCTCCACCCCCAATCCATCATGTTCTGAACATACCTCATATTCATGGTGGTCTAGTGCTCCCCCCAAGTGCCAACCTTCTACCCACCCACTGAGGACTCCACCTCCCCACCCACCCCTGTTACCCTGGTTACTGGGTCTGCATCAAACAATAATGACTAGCACAGCTCTCCACTCACCTCCTCAGCTGGCCACCATCTGCCATTCACACAGCATGATTGCAGGTACAACACTCAAATTACACAGTGTGAGTGTCAGATTGTGGATGGCCAAGGAGGTAAGTGGGGGCTGTACTAGTTGCCTTCATTTAATGCAGAGCTGGGAACCTGGAAGAGGAGGTGTGGTGCCGGGTACTCAGTGGGTGGGAGGGTGGGGAATGTCACACAAATGGGGGATCAGCACTGGGGGATGCTAGACCGCCAGGTATATGTGATATGTTTGGAACATGGGAGATTGGGGGGAGAGGGGTCTATTAGACTACCAGGGAGGGTTATGACAGGGGGTTTCTTTTGATAAAGTATGTAGACTACAGGGGATGCAGTCCATTCGATTACTGGGCACAGATATGACAATGGTTTCTTTTGAAGTATGGGTGACTGGGGAGGAAAGGGGTCCACTAGGTGCTAGGGAATCTTTCCATCTACTGCCCAGAATGGGGGCTTACGGGGCTGCTACATACATGCAAATGAGCCCATCAGGGGCATGCAAATGGCCCCTTAGCATCCTGCATGCTCAGTTGGCTCATTTGCATGATACGGCAGAATACGGCCTACAGGAACCCTGGTGCTATCCTAATATGGGCATGCCTCTCATGTGGGTCATATGCAGCCTTGGGCCATGTTAGCGTAGCTCATACTTAATTTGGTCTCTGTTGGCACAGCCCCATAGTCAAACAGCACACTCTGAAAGCGTGAGCTAACTGCCTGAATATAGTTCAGAGCCAGCCGTGTGCTATGTGTTGCACAGCACTACCAGCTGCACAGTGCTATTAGCTGGCTCTGAATATGGGTGCCTCATCGACTCTAATGTTTGTTGGCCTGCAATCTTTTGCCAGCAGTACAGTTGCCTAATGTATTGGGTTAGAGTGTTGTAACATAGTTTCAGAATGAAAGTACTGTATCAGTCAAAATCTAAATTAGATTCTACTCTTTAAATACAGTTAAGTATGGTTTAAGGAGTCAAGGTATTGTATCAGCTGAAAATATCTATGCCAATAATTACATATTGTTACATATCAATTATTTAATTATTTCTTTTATTTTTTTTCCCCATTGAGGATTTTCTTCCTTGCAGCAGTCTGTCCCCTTTCTCATTTGGTTGCCCAAGCTGTCACACTAACATCTCAGGGACTTACCTAGGGCAGAGATCCCCAACAGATATTCATGACATGCTGAGGTCAGGAGAAGAGGGCTCCTCCACAAAGCACAATCCAGACATCCCCCAGGGCCCTGTAGGTGGTGCAGGAGCTGAGGCAAACAAAGAGTCATTCTGCAGTGGCTGAGGCATTTTCCAAGTTCTCTCTTCCCCTGCTACAGCACAGACATCACCGTGTGCCGAGTGGAGACACACACATACTGTGTCAAACTGGCAACTCCCTCCCTACATGCCACTCACACTTGCAGCGCCACCAAGCCTCCACCTGGTGGCAGTCATTGAGCAGAAAGACAGACCTCATCCCCGGGAAAGTAGCCCAATTTTCTGGATGCATGATCATCTCCCCCCCCCCCAGGCTAATCCCCAGCAACCCAAGTCCACTGCCAAACCATGTTGCCATCATGGCGAGCGGTAGCATTTCCTATTCCTGTTGCAACTTGCTTTTCTTATGCTTAATTCTGCCACAGTTTGCAAATCATCATGTTCTGTTCAATATAAAGGTTCCTGGCAAGCATGTGTCACACACTCTTTTTTTTCTCCTTTTGTGGCGAAAAAAAGACAAGCTAGCAATTACATCTAACTATTCTTGGGGGTGAGAACATAAACAAGAAATTAATGTCCACTCTTGGTGTGGGATGCTTTTATAAACCCCTCAGGCTTTGCCCTCGGGGTTTATGTAGCATCCCACACCTCAGGTGGGCATTAATTTCTCATTATACACTCACCCGCATGCATTATTGTATACAAAATTTATATTATTTATTATGCATATTTATTACCACCTTTTCTCATGTACCCAATCTCCCAAAACATGTGAAAATGGGCTGCTCACTGCTCAGCCTGTTGTTTTTTCTTGGATGAAAACTTCAAATAAGCAAACATATTAATGAAGGCTAAATTAGTACCTTGAGCACAAAGGAAAAAATGTTTATGCCTGCCGTGCAGGTAGAGGAAAGAATGCAGTGAGCCGAAGATCTTCTCTCTTTCCTACTTATCTGTTCAGCCAAACATATATGGATTTTTAACGCTGCTGTCATGAGTTTTATCTTGTTTAATTATGGTTTTAATTACTTGTTTTATTTATGTAGTTATTTTAATGAATTATGTACAAGCACCTTGGTTTTGGAAAGGCGCTTTTTATAAGTTTGATTTGATTTGATACTGTTGTGTTCAGTGATAGGTTGCACCATAGGTAACCCCAGGCATCCCCATCCTTTCTCCCCTCCACCTATGGTTGGGTCACACCCTCTCCTGAGACCCCTCCATCTCCTGCCCTCCAACGTCCCCCAGCATGGCTTACGATATTGCCTCCATACTGTTCTTTGCCACTGCACTTACTTTAAGGCAGATTGTTGCACTGTACTATGTATACTCATCGGCCTGATGACCTGTTTATTTCCATTTACCTGAATGCTGACTGTTTACTTGAATGCAGCTGCACTTTATTTTTGTTGTATGTGACAATTTGACACCATATGTATGATCTCTGTGTTTTTGTGACTATGTGTTTTACCTGTCTGCTGGCCTTAAACGGTACCATGTATCTTATGTACCTTCTTTATGTAAAGACCCCTTGTACCATAATTCCTACACTCATGTTTGAAGCCTGTACTGTCATGTGTTTACCTGTATTTGCATTGCTTAATGTGCCGTGTTTGTAGCTCGGGTCGTGACTGAAAATTGTCCTCTGGATCAGTGCACCTACCTGGTTACCAAAGACATAAATAAATAAATTAATAAATAAATGTCATGACATGTCAGTCACTTTCAGTAACTGCAATTAACAATGGTTAATCTTATCTACTTGAAGCAGTTAAATCAATAGCAATGTCTTATGTAATAACTAGTTATGACTAGGGGGTCATGCCATTGTATCAGGATATCTTCAGTTATAACAGTTACGGAGTCAATCCCTGAACACCACTGAATATTTGTATAAGTTGCAAGGCAAAGTTGCCACATATTGATGGACACAGAAGAGCATACATTGGTTTCTATTGCACAGAAGAGCACCATTGCTCATCACAGATGTTGCCTCACTGTCAGCAGAACATCAGATGCAATCAGTGAGTTCTACTTTTATTTTTTAAATCTTAGAAAAAAGTCCTTGTTTCTGAATGGACCAGAGCCAGTCACATGACATACATGGTATTTGAATTATTGCCCTGTTCGAAACAAAGAGCCAGACCATAGCTCTTTAGAACCAGACAGTAGTTCATAAGGACAAGGAATATATATATATATATATATATATATATATATATATATATATATATATATATATATATATATATATATATATATTTTTTTTTTAATTGCCTGCTCTAATTCTCATAAATCGGGCAGGCTTTAATAAAACAGATAATGACCAGAGTTGTGTTGGGATATAGTGGAAAATATAGACCCTCACAGGATGAATTATTGCTTTGTGATAGACAAACAGCCATCAGACTTTGGCCTTGGGCAATATAACTATTGTCAGTCGATAGTTCATCACTTGAGGTCAATATTTTCCCACTATTTCTCTCACCTCTGATCAATAGTTGTATATAAATTATGTTATTTGATAACTAGAAGCATTGCTTGGGATGCCTTCCTTGTGTCCTATTTTTAGTCATGCTCTGGGGCAAGAGGGCACAATGCATTAGCTATAATGAAATACAAATAAAAAATATACTCTTAGGGGCCTATATACAAAGGTGAGTCAGGTATGCACAAGATGCGTGTTTCAGGCCCGCAAAGCCCCGCATCCCTGGACAGATGCATGGTGGCCAGCATTCACTATTGCCAGCCACCTGTCCATTGCCCTGTCCCCCACACATGCAGCTGCATAGGGGTGAATTGCGGGGTACAGGTGGGCATCTAATGGGATGCCTGTCCTGTGTCCCACAGTGGATCCCCTGTTGCATAAGTGCAGGTGATCTTGGGAAAGTGTGGGACTCAAGTTTTCCAATACCATGGATGTGTGCCCAACTGGCTGCCTCAAGCCCTCTCCATCAGGCTAGTAGGCTGGGGCAGTAATGTGGAGGGGGCTTCTGGTCCACTGCAGCTGGTGGTTTTCCATTAAGGAGGAATAAAGTCATTACAGCAGGGTCCACCCTCACATAACTAGTTCCCCCTCACCTAGCACTCCATGCCAACTCCATGCCTTAGTGAATGATGCAGAGTGTGGGCACACACCCTGGCATGCCCCCAGACTACCCATGACAAGTAGCTGTGTGGGAAGCCAGGGGTTCAAGTGTGCACTGGGCTCATGCAGCAGCTGTGAATGATGCTGGGGTTCTGTGGGACTCCCACTGTGTGGCATTCAGACTTAGGGTTGCCTACATGCTGCAGATAGGTGGTGTGTAGGCAATCTGCCCTTTTGTGCATAGGCTCTCCATTGAGTACATAATCATTCATGCATGACATTTAATGTACAACTAAACTTTCTACCCATTCCATTCTGAGTTTGGATTTAATGGATCACTCCTGGACTAAACAGAATGAGATAAAGAACAGAAAGGTCCCCTCATGTTTGCCATGTGTATGCAGATTCACACAGTTTCAGCCAATTTTATTATGTAGCCCAAAACTCTAAAGAAACCAATGTGTTTTCTGGGAGGCCCAAAATAGAGAGGTCTGATGGCAGGCAATGACTTCTTTTTATACACTACAGATACAATGAGAGCACTGGCAGTTTTAATAGAAAAGCTTAATCTCAGACACTCTTTGTACAATAGCAGTTCCAGGAAAATGGTCAGTTGCCTGTGAGTTGTTGGCTCTCCCATCACAATTTAAGAGTTATCAGGAAAACTGATTATAAGAACACTCCATTTGTAATGATTTTTCAAACTGGAGATAACACACACACACACATATACACACACACACACAACCTTGTCTGCATTGAATATGAAGTAGGTACACAACATATAAAACAGAGGCAATAATGATCTAAATACATAGCTAAAAAATGAAAGTTACATACTTATCATAACTGTTGATGTTCTAGAATATCTTCAGCACTGATTGCCACTTATGTGTCTGGGCCAGAGGCACTAGAACCTTGTTGAAGCAAAGCTTTTGCCAGGGGGCAAGCCACAGCTAATAGACATGCCACTTGTGCACCTGCATGTGGTATCGATCATGTAAGCCAATGACTGTTGCTGGCTCCCTCACAAACCTCAGTTCTATTACAAACATAGAAACATAAAATTTGATGTCAGATAAGGGTCACTTAGCCCTCCTAGTCGTCCCAATTTTCCCTACCAGCATTGTCACCTTCAGATACTTGTTTGCCAGATGAGAAACAAAGTGGGGAAAAAAGAGTGGGTTAAGAATTCCCTAGCCCAAAGGGATAGGAAAAGGATATGTGAATATAAAAAGACAACAAAATAGAACCCATCTACCATCCTTTGAATAGAGAAACAGGACACACTAGGTGGCACAAAGGGGTAGTTGGGTATGGAACCAGAACCTCACACCACTAGCCAGACAGAAGATCCATAGTTATCTTAAAGGCAGCAGCCCTAAAGCATGTAGCTCTGGCAGAAGTGGCAAGAGGGGGATGCATAGAACTGGGGCACTTGTTACTGAGATGGCATACTGTGCAAAGACAGGTATGAATCACATAGATTGCTGGAAAAATCAAACTCCTTGCTTTCAGATAAAAGACTAATTGGATAGTGAGTTAAAGTTTCTTTACATCAGAGAAAAGAAACAGGAATCTGAAGTGCATGTAGAGTTGTAGAACTGAACAGTACAAAGGAGTTAAGATGTATTTATCTCCCCAGGCACCCTTAAGTGTACTGGGCTAACAGCCCAGTTAGCATAAGGGAAGAAAAATGATCACATCAACTCAAAAATGTATTTTTTTAATTTTTTATTGACTGGGAAAGGAGGACTAGGCAATTCTGCCTATTTTCAACCTCGTTCTGTGGAGGGGGATACAGATTGAAAGCAATTGACACTAGACCAGATTCAGCTCTTGGTGGTATTTCTGGTGAATGGGGGAATTTCGACCTGGACACTGGGGAAATTCACCTACTCTTTTCAAGAAGTGCTATGAGATCTTTAAAATCCACCTAAACAACCACTTGGACAGGTAGACTGGACCACAGTTTAACATCTTATCTGAAAAATGACACCTCAGGAGTGCAGCACCCCCCTCATACTGCACTACAGTGTCACTATTAGGGTTTAGCCCAAGTTCCTAGTGTGGGGATGGAAGAACCCACACCCTTCCTATCTTCTAGCCTCAGAGGCAAGTGTGTAACCTGCGGGGCCACTGACACATCAGACAAGAAAAAAAATCAGAGAACATGACCTGCTTCTCCTGCAAACAAGGGATGTACCCTGTGTAAGAGCTACTGTACTTGATCCAATCAAGTGCATAGCACCCTCTCATAGACAGCATATTTGCCAAGTGGAGTTAGATTAGATAGTGCCCAGAGGCACAGACTGCATTTAACAACTAATGGAGATATACCTCAAGAAGGGGATATACCCTGGGCAGGGAGAAGGAGGACAAGAAAGAGAAAGAGAGCCCCTTTCCATCATTAATTTTTGTTTTCTTTGGTTGGTTTGTTTGAGGGCCCAAAAAAGAACACTCACCACAGCCTAAGGTTTGTTTTGTTTTCTTTGCAGGAGTGGGAACCCAGCAATCCATCCCAAACGACTTCATTGGCAGTCCAACTAGGGAGATGCCATGGCACTAAGTGGAACTGGCCACCACTGTCAGGGTGAGCTGCCAAGAGGCCCTGGTTGTGCTATGGTGGGGGATGGTGGGCCGGTGTGGTAATCAGTGGTGAAGATATTCTAAAAGATCAGCAGTTACGGTAGGTATATATCTTTCATATGTTCCAAGAATCAATCTTCAGCATTTGATTCCCATGTATGGGTCCAAGTGTCAAGCTTTCCCTTCTTTCTTAGGGAGGAGTTTAATCACCCTGAGAGTAACTTATACTCTCAGCTCTCTGCGTAGGGGAGAATACCTGAGAAAAGGGCTCTCACCAGGTCTGATGAGACTTGAGACTGGTCAGGGCCAGGCAGGGGCTCCTGTGACACAGGAACAGGAGGGTTCCTGACAGTTCCTGAGTGATCTTAGGAGATAAGAAATGAGCCCCTTGGAGGTATGAGTTAAGTCCAGTGAGGAGACCCAGAGGAAAGGCCTAAGGACATGACCTTGGATGCAAGCATACAACACCATCATCTGAAGGTGGAGATCAGACAACCCCACTTCAACATGCAGTTCTGTAGGGTGTGGCAGTCCACTGAGAAGCAAGCATCGCTTACATCCATGTCACACTTTGATCCAAGGCAGGCCACACAGTTCTGATGTTTGTGCAGAACAGCCACCAGTTTTCCAAAAGCTCCCTACAGGTTGCCTTCCTTAAATAACTTGTCATGGAACCTACATGCAGACAGTAATACTTGGACATGGTGTTCACAAACAGGGACAGTGTGACAGAGATCACAGTAGGGGATCACATGGGGAACAGTGACCACTGGTCAGTGTGGTTTAACATAGCTGAAGGGGCAGAACTCAGCCACACAAAAACATGAATCCGTGACTTAAGGAGGGCAGATTTTGGAAAAATGGGAAAACGCTTGGAAGAAAAGCTAGATGCAAAAGGGAGGAAATTATGGGTGGAGGAATAGTGGGCAGTATTCAAATCTGGGAACAAGGGCAACACAATTATGTGTAAATCAGGTTAGCAAGGGGAAAAGGAAGAGGAGACCATTATAGTATTCCAAGGAGGTCAATAAGAAAGTGAAAACCAAAACAACTGCATCCAAACAGTACAAAAAGATAGGCAGAAGGGGCCAGGAAGAGGTACCAGGAGAAACAAAGGGAGGCAGAGAGGGCAGTATGGGAAGCCAAAGCTCAAACAGAGAAATGCATTGCAAAATCAGTGGTTAAAGGGGACAAAGCCTTTTACAGGTATTGTATCTCAGTGAAAAAAGGAAGGCAAATGTAGGGATAGAATAGAGTAAACGATGACAACAGCAAAGAAGACATACTGAACAGATACTTCTGCTCTGGCTTTACAGAGGACAGGACAGGTAATGGGCCTGAAGGGAGTAGAAAGGGTAGGAAGCACATGGAAATTGATACAAGTTCTTTCCCATGGGAAGGAGTCCTAAAGAAGTTGGAAAGAATAAGAGTCGATAAAGCAATGGGGCTAGATGCAGAACCCCAGGGTGCTGAGGGAGCTTACAGAGGTGGTGGCAGAACCTCTGGTAACCCTGTTGAGCCAGTCCCTGGAAACAGGAGAGGTACCAAAGGACTGGAGAACAGCTGATGTAGTACCACTGTACAAAAGCAGGAACAGAGAGGAAGCAGGAAACTACAGACCAGTCAGCCAGACCTCAGTAGTGGGGAAGATCATGGAAACACTGCTGAAGGAAAGAAAAGTGGAACACGTGGTTGCCAGTTGGTCTACAGAACCCAAGGCAACATGGGTTTATTGAAGGGAGGTCATGCCAGACTAACCTCATTGAATTCTTCAACTGTGTGACAAGGGAGGTGGATTGGGGTTGCAGTGGATATGGCCTACCTGGACTTCAGCAAGGCCTTTGACACTGTGCTGCATGAAAGGCTGTTAAACAAGATGGGGAACATGGGAGTTGGTAGGATGGAGGTGAGGTGGGTGGGGAACTGGTTGGATAGCAGGACACAGAGGGTGGTTGTAAATAGCTGTCACTCCGCAGAGGTAAAGGTGACCAGTGGGGTGCCACAGGGATCAGTGCTGGGTTCAAGCCTCTTCAACATCTTTATCAGTGACATTACACTTGATCTAGAAGGAAGAATTTGTCTGTTCACTGATGACACCAAGCTGTGCAACAGGGTGGATATGCTAGAGGGTGTGGATAGAATGAGGAGAGATCTGTGGAAGCGCGAGGAGTGATCAAGGGAATGGCAGTTGAGATTAAAGGCAAAGAAATGCAAAATAATGCATATGTGGCACAAAAGCTCAGGAACAGCATATCAGCTGGGGGCGGGTATAGAATGTATTAGACCAGCCTGACCTGCCATCCCATATGAGGACCAACATTGCTATCATAACAGCCAAGGGATAATACTATAATAATGTATACTAATGGTATTACTAATGCACTGACAGATTTACTGTATTAGAGCCTATTCAGGAATCACCTGTTTAGCTAGAAACCTAATGTGTCAGACAAAAACGTATTGTGGTCGGTAAGGACATTTACTGACAATTGTGGTATTAGCAGCCTAACATAATATAATTATATAATAATAATAATAATAAATTTTATGGTCTGCAGTGCCACCTATGTTCGGAAGTCATGATGCTTTAGTCAGGGAATTATATAAGAAGAAGCCTATTGTTCTAATATTAAGTTAGTCAGCACATTGCTGAAGATGCAACAATGTATTTACACCTGGGTGCAAGACACCTATGTATTGTCCAATGGAACACCGAATACAGAGAAGCATTGATGTTTATGAGCTTAGTACTCTGGTAATGGGACATTCTTATCTCCAATGTATAATGTTAGTACACATTCAGATCCCTTGGGATTCCCAGGAGCTCCCAGCTTCTACACCTGGTGTATGACTGTTTCTTTGTTCCAGTTGGTAAGATTTATCTTATGCTTCTGTTCTTTGTACTACTATTAGGGAGAAATAAACTGATTTTTTGCACATCTGTGTTTGTGGTGTTTTACTTTCAGGTTATCTCCTGCACAATCTGACAAGTGGCAGCCACTATAGTACCTGATTGTTATAAAACAATAGCCACTTAGGTAATTTGCAGGTGTGTATGAATTTTTTGAATGGAAGAAGTAGGGACTTTCAGGGGCAGATATTTTCTTGAAAAAAGGAGTGTCCATGGTGGAGACTGGCAGCTGTTTGCTTCTGCCTTCTGTGCTGAGGCTTTGGTGATTGAATGTTTAAACACTTGTGCCCTCTCATTCATTTATTTGCATAGCATGACCCTAAGGCTTTGTCTGAGGGGGCTCCATGACTCCAAAACGGTAGCTGTCTAGCAGGAAAAGTGCAGGGTGTTCTGGACCTCTCTTTGCTTCTTGGCTTGTACAGAAAAGGGGGTAGGACAGTCAAAATCTCAATCAGTGCTGAGTTGAAAGTAGACATCACAAACTTTTTAGCCTCCAATGGGGTGATTTTGCATTAAGTGCAGTATCCAAAGATCACCCAGTTCAGTATGTGTGTTCTCTGTATTCAGAGACAAAACTATCTTTTAAAAAGTATAACTGTAATGGTGCAATGGTTGCCACAATATACACTGCCCTACAAGCAGTTGAGGAGAGGGTGTCAGCTTTGGAAACAGAGCTGGAATCCACACTATGAGAGAGAAGCAAGCAACAGAAGGTTTGGGAGAAGGAGATGGAAAGTCACAGGCAAGTGACAAAGACAGAATTGTGTAACAGTCTTCAAGAGAAAGACAGAAAGACTGCTAAGTTGAAAGAGGATTGTGAGAGAATGTATCTGGATAAGAAGCTGGCTTTGCAGATGAACAGTATTATGACTGATGCGAACGATGCCTTGAAAGATGCAAATGAAGAACTGTTGGAAGAAATAGGAAAGTGTCAGCAGGATTTGGATATGGAGAGCAGGGAAAATCCCAAAGTTAAAACCATGTACAGGGTTTACAGAAATTTCTTAGTGCAGGACAAAACGTAGATGCAAAAGTAAAACATGTTAGATGTAGGCAGAAGTATGCATAGTTATGGCAGCAGTTTGAAATCCTGGAGGGTCTCATGAAGGCTTTGCCTTATGCCATATACCCCACTCATTAACCTGATGTCATCACCTGATGACGAAGGGGATGATGATGAGGAAACCCAAGATGGCGGTCCATGGGACTTCGGAAGGCAGATGTCTGGCCCACCTCCGATAGCTGTCTTGCAGAAAAACAACTGGGTTGAGGTCAATGAAACAGTCAATCAAGTGATCGAGGGGGTCAGCATCCCAGCAGTCTGGCAGGCTATGGAGGATCTGATTAGAGATGAGATAGGCCAGAACAGCCTCATCCAGGGCTTGGCTTCCGCCACAGCCAAGGTGGTGGTGAGAACTATGCAGAACCAGCCGGACTGAACCCCCTCCAGATCCTCCAGTCTGCCCAAGCCACCTCTAAGATTGCAACCACCATAGGCCAAATGGAGCCTAATGACAATCTGAGCTGTCCTTTAGAGAAAGTGAAAAATTATTGTGAAATGCTTAGCCTGCCGGTTGAGCAATGAGTACAGGCTTTGAAACAGACAATGGACCCTACGTTCTGGGCCAAACTGCCAAATGCAATACATAACGATGCCAGGACGGGGTTCAATTAACTCACAGCAGGCCTGATGGCTGCTCACAATCCCAACTTGGTGTGTTTTTGGCCTAACAAGTTAAGCAGTTTGCCAAGGAAACCCCTGCCCAGTATGACAGCCATCTCTGGATGGTGTATCAGGCCAGAAAGGATCTGGCAAATGAACCAGCAAACAGAAACTCATTAGAGTACAAAAACGTGTTTTCAAAAAACATGTTGCCAGTTGTATGTGAAAAGATAGAGGCTTCTATTTTTCTAAGAGCAGACCTTTTTTTTTGAGATACCAGCTGTATGTGCAAGATGAAGGTTCTGGACAAAGGTCAACGTGGCCGCAGTGCAGACTAGTGCTGAGTCGACTAATCAGTATGTGGTGGAAGGTAAACAAAAGGCCCAAGCCTACTACCCCAAGAAATTGGGTTATCAGAAATGGGATGGGAAACAGAACCAAAACTCTTACCATCAGGGCCAAAATCAGAAATGACCAGGCCCTAGACACAATTAGCTACAGGAGGAATGTAATCAGCTCTGAGAGTTAGAGGCCTGGGTGAGATCCAAGGCCAACACTCTCCCACAACAGCCGATTGCAGCCCTAGGCCCTGGATCCACTCCATTAGCACCTTCATACCAGGAGGAGCTGCCGGTAGAGGAGGCACAGGTGTCTCCATAACGAGAATGCACCCAGATGCTCCCATGAAGCACAGACCCAGTCCACCCCAGAGAAGGATGACTCAGAATGATGGTATCTAGCCCCTGTATGCATCATCACTACCCTGGTGATGGATGAAACCAGCCAACCATGTATAGAAGCATCGGTAGGGGGCCACCAACTGGAACTGCTTCTAGATACTGGAGCCGCTGTCTTTGTGTTACATCAGGATGACCTGAAAGGATCTTGATGGTCCACAGGAAAGGCTATTTTCACCCAGACCTTTGAGGAGACCATGGTCAGCACCTACCAGTCCAAACATATACCAGTCACCATTGGTACCTTAGCTGTGGAACACAATTTTGACCTTATGGTCTTACCTCATCACCAAAGTATCCTAGGGACAGACTTTTTGTTACAACATGGATGCATGCTGCACCTAGCCAACCGGCTATTACTCCAGAAAGGAGACCAACTCCACATGATCATCATTCCTGACTGTCACGTGATAGCAGTGGTGACCATCAAGGACAAACATAGAAACATAGAATTTGATGGCAGATAAGGACCGCTTGGCCCACCCAGTCTGCCCATTTCCCTACCTGACGGATAAGCTGCAGAGTCTAGTTAATCAACAGCTTACTTCCTCCTGCCCCGCAATGTCATCACAAGCTGCTACCTCAGATCAAATCAATTTTGGAAAGGCATCAAGAGGCCTTTGCCAAAAACAAACATGACTGTGGCAGGCTGGATACCCTCATCCACATCACTGGAGAGGACCCACCTTATGAAAAACAATATCCATTTCCCACAGAAGCAATGACCTCACTGAGAGCAACAATTGATTCACTTATCCAACAAAGAGTCATAAGACCCTGTGTGTCAACAGTTAATTCACCCATCTGGCCTGTGCAGAAACTCAACAAGAGTTGGAGACTCACCATTAATTATCATAGACTCAGTCAAGTCACCCCAGCTGAGTCCCAGCTGTGTCATCTGCACTGAACGTGCTAAAATTTCTCAAACCTGAACACCAGTGGTTCAGTACATTGGACATTTCCTATGTTTTTTGGTCCCTACCCTTGACCTGGAGAGCCAGTACAAATTTGTCTTCACATTTGAAGGACGCCAGTATACATGGAACTGCTTCCCACAGGGGTTCCATAACAGCTCTTCACTGTTTCATATCCACATGAAGAATGCAATAAGTAAGCAATAAAACATGACAGGGTGTGCATGGAACATATTTTACCGCATGGCCAGGGGTGTAATAAGGCATGAGGCCTTGGCCGAGTGCCTTTAGCCCCTGGCATGCAGTAAAATATGTTCCATGCACACACCTAGAGTGTCTTATTGTGCTTATAAAATGGGCCCTCTTTAACAACTTTTTTCAGTTAGAAAAATCATGTTTAAATGTCGAAAATTGTATTTGTTTATGTAGATTTAAGATAAAATAGTCCTTCTGCCCACCACATAACGATATCATTATGTCTGTGCTTGACAAAGTGATGCAAGAGCACTAACTCCTGCCCCCAACCCCCCACTGTTTTCTTTCTTTGTTGTAGTAAGGAGCTCTATGAAACTATGGAACTAGACACAATTGCCTTTTTCTCCAAAGTAGTAGCACACACACTAGTGGCATCACTAAGGAAGCAGATGGGCACGCGCACACACACACGCGCGCACACACACACACATGCCTGTCTGTACTTGTCTCTCCACAGCCAAGTGCCCCTCCTGAAAGCCTATTTGCACACATCAGGACAGATGGAAGATCACTAGCAGCTACTTTTCTTCTCCCACCTATAAGGAAAGCAGCAAGATAACGGGGGAAATTTATAAAAGTAAGAACTGTGCCAACCAAAAGTTTTTTTCTGTTCACTCGGCAGCACTTCAGAGCCATGCTGTCAGTGGGATCCTAATACTTCAGAGCAAGGGTGCTTTTACTAACAATGTGCAAAATACCTACCATTTTATAAACAGGGATAAAGTGAGTAGCACCAATGTTTCTATGATCAGCTGTCAGTACAGGATCAGCCATGCTAACCAGTGTTAACTACATTCTGAGATTCAATCAGAGCGTTAGTGAGAGAATTGAAGATGGTGGCATTTTAAACGCCAATGTTCTAATGCTCCTGTCATTGTTTGGAAATGTGGTTCTGCATCTCTGACCTTTTTATTAGCCATGTATGGAACAGATTTCATGCATGGTGAGCTAGGTCTCTGATTGGCTGATTTAGCCTACCCATTTTATAAGTGTTTTTTTCAACCCCTGAGTGCCTTCTACAATACCTGGGTGATATTCTCCTGGCCAGTGTGGATTTGAAGAAACACCTGGAACTCCTAGATGAGCTCCTCACCTTGCTACAGACAGCAGTCCTCAAGTGCAATCCTGTGAAGGTACTGCTGTGCCAACCAGAAGTAATATTTCTGGGCCTGCACATAACTGGAGTAGGGTAGAGCATTGCCTTAAAAAAGATTCAGAACCTACAGGATTTGCCATTACCCACCAGTTTTGCAAATCTCAAATGTTTTCTGGGTATGGTCAACTACTCCAGGGACTTCGCTTGCAATTTTGTAATGATTGCTGCTCCTCGGTATGAACACCTGAAGAAGGATGTCCCATGGCAATGTGGCACTTAGTACAATGATGCTGTCACCTTCCTGAAGAATGCCCTGGTCTCTTCTTCAGAACTGGTAAACCGAAACCCAGAACTTCCATTCCATTAGGAAACTGCCACCTCTGAAGTAGATATGTCTGCAGTCCTTGCTCACAAGGCCAATGGCACCCTGAGGCCCATTGCCTATGCTTCCCAAGTGTTTTCCATGGTAGAACTGAAATATTCCCTGTGTGAAAGGAACCTGCTGGCAACCTTTCTGACTGTCAAGCATTTTGCTTACATAATATGATTTTGTCATATTATGCTACAATCCAACTACACCCCTTTCAACTTCCTGTTGACAGACAGAATCAAAGATGGTAATGTGTTTAAAACCAGACTTACAAATTGGTCTCTATTACTTCAAGATAGAGACATCACTGTATTTCCCACCAAAATGCCCTCCATCTTGGCACATAGTCTCCTATACCAAGGAGAACCACATAAATGTGGCCTAGAGCCACCAATGCTACCAAAACCAGGCCCATTTCTCTGAGCAACAGAAAAAGCTTTGAAAGACACTACCATGAGGCGTGTCTTCACAGATGGTTCCTCCTCATATGATGAAGGGGTTCAAACTGCAAGTTTTGGGTCCTTGGTCATAGTTCCTTCAGGTGACACCAGTGAGGTGTCAAGGAAGTGCAGTATTACAACATCACAGTATGCAGAACTTGCAGCCATTGCTTGTGCCATAGAAGTAATACATGGGAGAGGAAAGGAAGATATCATCATCTTTGCTGACTCATCTTGGGTATGCAACTCTTTGACAGAATGCCTTCCCTTCTGGAAGGCCCATGATTTTACCTCCTCTGAAGGTACCCCAGTCAAGTACAGGGATTTGTTCAGCTACATTGTTACCCTAGCTGAACAACGTATGTTCAGACTGTTCATTCACAAAGAGAAAGCCCACACAAAATCAGAACCCTTCCATCATTACAAAGATTGAGCTGACTGATGACTCTTTAGCCAAAGAAAGAGATTGGGGGGGGGGTTATGGATCATGCCTCCTCCCAGTATAACATCTATTGTGGCTGCAAACAAAAGATCCAAAGAGGTTCCTCTGAACCTCACTGAGCTACAATTAGCTGACCCAGAGATAAAGGAAGTATACCAATATCTCTCCAAAGACACAGAAAAAGAAATGTCTGCAAGTAATCCATTAAAGAAACATGCAGATTACCTCCACCTGTCCCAAGATCAAAAATTGATCTTCTATTACTCAGGTGATCAGAAATTCTAGATAATTCCCAAATCACTTTGATTTGAAATCATCTATCAGTTCCATGATACCTCTACAGGTGAACACCAAGGGGTGGATAAGACAGTCTAGAGAGTGAAAATTGTGGGCTGGTAGCCTGGTATGACATTAGATGTTCAGCATTATGTGGACAGCTGTCTTACCTGTTCATAGAATAACCCCATTCCAGGCAGGAAAAATGCCAAACTTTTGCCTTAAAGAGACTCTTGTCCCTGAAACAACATCCAAATTGATTTCATTGGACCATTACCTTGTACAGCCAGAAATGACAAGTTTGCCCTTGTGATCACTGTCTTATTCTCGAAATGGGTTGAGACCTTTCCAGTTAAGACCACCACAGCAAAAGCCACTGCAAGACTCCTTGTCAAACAAGAATTTATCAGGTGGAGCCTACCTATCAAAGTAAATTCAGATAAAGGGTCAACTTTCACAGGTGAACTCATGCAGGAAACAATAAAATTATTGGGAGGCAGTCAGAAATGCTACATAGTTTACCATCCTCAGTCATCAAAACAGGTAGAAAGAGCAAACGGACACATTTATTTATTTATTTATTTTATTTGTTTAACAAATCGGAAAGACCTTTGAGCCAAGGGCTCTTTTACAGAGGTTCCATGTCAAGTCACAAGAATAAAAAATTACAATGGTTGTTAGTAAGTAGTACAACATGAGGAAAGTAATTACATAAACACAAGAATAATGTGCCAAGATAAATTTTGTGCCAAGTGCAGCCAGTGGCCTTGTCTGAAGAGAGGTGAAAGGGAATACAAGGAGAGAAGGACGGGGGCGAATTGGGGGGTGGAAAGAGCAAAATAAGAGCAAGGAGTGAGCTGCCACAATGAAGCTTATGCAGGAAAGACCCCTGGGGGCAGAGGGGTAGAGGGACAGAACAAGGTGAGGAAACAGAGGAGAGAGGGAGAAGTGGGAATGGCAGGGTAAAGGAAGGGGGATGAGGTAGGATGAAAAGAGGACAGGGATGGGATGGGAAAGGGATGAAGGAAGGAAGTGCTATAAGTGGAATAGCGCAGCAAGAGGGTAGGGCTATACGGGGTGAAAGGTAAAAGAGGGAGGTCCCATTGCATTTAGCTGTAAGCAAAGATTAGATATAGCAGTCACAAGATGATCTGGAAACTAGGAATTGATGCAGCTTTCACTTAAACGGTCCCAAGGTTGCAGTCACCGAAATCTCAGGAGGAAGGGAATTAAATAAATTAGTAGCTCTAACTGCAAAGGATCACTGTCAGAGTAAGGTTCAACAGTGAAGGATAGTAAAAGTTTGGCTCACAGAACTTCGTGTGTTATGGGTGCCCCGGGAGGGACTGAAAAGCTGAAGGGAACCTAGTGGTAGGAGACCAAGATTTGCCTTCTTAGCCAGAAGGCAGGCTTGATATTCAATACAAGCCTGGAGTTGAAGCCAGTTTGCTTGTCCGTAAAGGTCACAAGTGTGAGTACGATATGCTGCACCAGTTAGTAGATGGCATGCCTTATTCACAGCTGTGGTGAGCTGACATAGGGTTGTGTCTTTGGCGGAACCATGTATGACCAAACCATAGTCAATAATAGACACAACTGAACTTTGGATAACCAATCTGAGGGCTTTGGTAGTAAGGCAGTGTTTATGCCTGTATAGAAGGCCTAGGTGAATGTTAACTGCCTTGGCAACATTCTCAATATGGTTGGAGTAGGAGAACATATTATCCAGAGTAACTCCTAGGTATTTAAAAAAGATTGAGTCTGATCAAGGACTACACCTGCACTGTTTTTAATCACCAATTGTTTGGCTTTGTGCTTGCTGTGGTTACCATGGAAGAGCATGAACTTTGTTTTCTTTTTGTAATTAAGCATCAACATATGAGAAGTGAACCAGAACTCAGCTTCAGTAAAACTTTTCTGAAGTTGGGCCTGAAGGAGGGAAGTGTCAGCAGTCTTTGATAAAATGACCGCATCATCTGAGTAGAGGAGTACTAGTTCGAAACAGGATGTTGGAAGATTATTTAGGAAGGTGCTAAATAGAAGGGTTCCCAGTATTGATCCTTGAGGAACCCTAGATCAGACAGGCAGTTTAGCAAAAAGGTTAGACCCTATTCTCACCTGTTGTGTGAGGTTTGCTAGATAGCTGGTGAACCACTTTAGGGCTTCTGAAGATATACCAAGCCCAGCAAGTTAATGTGTCAGCAAATGGTGACTGATAGTGTCAAATGCTTTAGACAGGTCAATAAAAGCTGTGCTAACAAGTTGACCCTGATCAAGAGTATGGTGATTGAAACCTGTGAATTCCAGTAGGGCCGTAGATGTGCTGTGCCCTATCTGAAAACCATGCTGTTGGACACAATGTAGTTTTTTTTTTTCCAGGTACTTCACAAACTGGTCAGCAACCATCCTTTCAAGTGCTTTGGACAATGGGGGAAGAATAGATATTGGCCTATAATTCCCAGGTAGTACTTTGTCCCCACTGTTAAAAACTGTGTAACCAGAGCGGAATTCCAGATCTGGGGGAATTGTGAAAGTATGAGGCAGCAATTGAGAAGCTTGGTGAGGGGGGATAGGACTTCATCTAGGGTTAGGGTAAGACATTTTAGGTTGAGGGAATTACTGCATCTCATAGTTTCTCCTAGAACTTTACATAGGTATGTCTTGGCCTTGCTTTCCGAGATAGCTCTGAAGTAGAAACATGGGAAAGTCATGGCCTCTTCTGATTTGGTGGACGTAGGAGTTGTGCTGTGTGGGTCAAAGAAATTTGTGGGCAGTGTTTGGCTAAGGTCCATGAAGGATGAATTAAATTTGTTTGCAATTAACACGAGGTCATGGGTGATAGACCCATCAACATTTAACATAGTTGGAGCCTGTTTGGATGCTTTCCCGGTGATTTCCTAAAGGTTTTCCCAGAATTCTTTCCCATCCGCCCAGGTCTTGGCAAGGATGTCCTTATAGTAACGAACTTTGTGCTCATGGATAGCCTTAGTACATGGTTCCTGGCCATCTTATAGGCCTGTATGTCAGGTTGACTGCCAGAGGTCCTTGCCCTATGCCACAGGTGGTCATGAGCTTTCGTTTGAGCCAGAAGGGTTAACAGAGATCCAGGGATTATCAAGTCCCCTGATCCTACATGTCCTAAAAAGGGTATGGATGTCACAGGCTGCATTGATTCATTCAATGAAGTATAGTAGAGCTGAATCAATATCAGGGGCAGTTTCAATGTAAGACCAGTCTTGTTGTCGGAGGAGAGACTTTAGTGGCAGCAGGTGGCCACAGGATAGCACTCTACTTGTGATTGTTCTGGCAGGGGGCTTTATAAATTTGTTAGACCAATAACATTTGGTAGGATAGTGATCACTTATAGTGTCAGGCAATACAGCAGAATGGGAGATATGTGCTGGACAATTTGTTAAGACCCAGTCCAGGAGTGTGCTAGTCCTAGTCTTATAGTTTATCCTGGATGGAATTGTTATTAACTGGGTAAAGTTCAGGTCTGTTAACTCATCCCTATGCCTTCTGGCACCTGACGAGAGCCAGCCGGCATTAAAGTCACCTAACAGGATGGTTTCTGTGTCATGTTTTAGACTCGTGACAGAGTTCTTTAGGGGTTTTAAGCCCTGTTCTGTGAGGTCGGGGGAATATAGACTGAGCCAATGTTGAGGACCTTGTTGTGTGCACCGAGCATAACCTTAACAGCAAGGATATGAATATCCATAGCTGGTTCGGGGAGGGAAAATGGATAGGCCAATAATGCCTCCTTTAGGTATATGGCACAGCCACCTCCTCTTCTAGTCTGTCCTGCTTAAAAAAGGAATAGCCTGATAGGATGATGGTGAGTCAGCAATGTTATGTAAATTTGCTACTGAAACTAGAATGACTTGGGATACTTTGTTGACCTTACTCCTAATGGCAATTAGAGCTACCCCACCAGCATCTACGTGATGTACCACTTTTGAAGTACTGACTGGTAGAATAATGAGATTACCAGAACATTTGATGATTGACCTCAATGTCCCTACAACAGATAGAGTGTCAGTAGACAACTATGTCACCCAACTAAAAGACAATCTTGTTAAAACCCACTTGTTTGCTGCAAACAACTTGGGCCAAACCTAACTGCAATCCAAGTACTTTGATAAACATGTCAAAGAAGTAGACTGGCAAGTAGGTGACATAGTCATAATTCTGAAATTTGCCTCTCCAGCACATGCATTTGTGAGCAAATAGGTCCATTTGACATCATCAATAAACTGAGTCCTACTGTGTACCAAATCTGAATCACTGATGGCACAAGGAAGCTGACTGGTATCACGTCATTTCATCATAAACATTTTATCGAAAACAATTTGGCGTAAACTCTACATCGTAATTTATATCATTGTGTGCTACATCTGATCGCATGCGACACTTCATTGCAGACATTGGGGATTCTTACAAATCTGATGTACTTTTGCATCAACATTTGCTTACATTTACTGTGACAAAATCATAAATAAGACAGTTTGTCCTACCTGTTTTCCTCATCTAGACATTTTGATTTCCAGAATCTCTGTGTCTGTGTGCTGCGTCCTGATTGATTCGTCAGTACAGTGCCCACCAATCAATTCATGTTGCTGTACACCAATGAAATCAGTTAATTCTGTCCGCAAGCAAGCAAGTCATTTCATTTATCACCGTATTCCAAAGATCATATTTAAAAGGTAAATCTTTATTTTGTTCACATTTAAAAGCATTTCGGGTTATATCTTATATCTTATACTTACAATTGGAAGTTATGAGCAATTACCTGTAAATAGTCCATCTGTTCTGTTTCGCAGTATGATTCAGCTACCTTCAGAATCCTTCGAGCTGTGTCCCTGTATTTTTTCTGGGTGCAGAAGGTTCGATGCCAGCTAGGTATTGCTCCATACGCAGTTCATTGAGGTTCTGTTCAACCTTCAGTGCATTAACAAATTTCCAAATTGTTGGGTGGCAGGGACCGAGAAGACTATTAAAGCTTCTGTGCCATCCTTCAACTGAATTTATAGTGCATGGTAGTCCAGCAGTCACAGCCGAGCTGCAGTTTCAAAATTCGATTGCAAAATGTGGTCATCTACGACCACGATGACCAACTGGCCTCCCTATCCATGTGTCTTCGAAATAATCTACCAAGGGGGCTAGTTGGTCGTCATTAGTCATATAAAATGTTAGTCTGGGTTGTTCAAATGCTTCAATAACATCAGCTGGTGGAAAGTATGCAAGTGCTGGAAGCATTCATATTTGCAATGCGTAGTCGGCATCAACAGTGTAATTTTTGTGTATGATTGTGCTTTTCTGTACTTTCCTCCATATGGCTTGGCACAGATGAAAAAAAAACAACCTCTAGTGCAAGCAGTTGGAAACTCAGTCTGAAACGCTTTTACTGCTGCCAGTTCATAATCTGTCATGATAGACTGTGGTGCTAGTTCAGGACATAGCCTTTTTATTTGTTGCAGTACTCTTGCATAGCTTTCAGTGGTTAGATTGGACGTTAGTATGTAAACAGATGGGATTACTGCTGAATGCCTAACACCATGTATTGTGTACAGTTGATTGAATATTGTTGGTGTATGTTTGAAGGTGCCATCTGCATACCAGTGAGGGGTTGAACGCATGTACAGCATGTTGCGTGTGGCTGCAAAAATTAAGAATCTATGGTTGTTATCATTCCCTGAATCATACTGTAGAAATAGCTCCCCTCTCTCAGTATTCCGGTACTCAGCTAGAATATCTAACTCAGACAGGGATGCAGGTTGCGATGGTACGACCGCTGCTGCTTGTCACGCTCTCTGAGCGGTGCGCTTAAGGCTAGCAACAGATGGCAACTTTGCACAGACTGCTTGGCCAAGTCCACCAGTAGGGCTTGCTACGAGCAGCTGGATACTGTCCTGAGAGCAGCTGGCTTTGTCTTTCATCTCATTCACCGACTGTAGTGCAAGAGTTGTGCCTGCATCAGGAACATGATTATGTTCCTGTATGTGTTTAATAATGATATCTGCACTCGTGTGAACTCTTGCTGGGCACTTATAGGTCTCATACTGCCGACACTTCCCAATACGGCTTTTCTCCATATGTTAGCTCCAATATATACAAATATCCATTTTGCAACAACATTGGTTTGCCTTGGATACTCCTCCCATAGTCCAGCAGCATGTCTGTAGCACAGTAGTACAGTAGGTGGATGCGCACTAAACACAGGCTCTATACGCGTGTAACTGTCATGCGTGGAAGAGTAACTGCACCGAACAGTATTGCAAGGTAAATTGATGACGGTAAATGACCGCGACAACATTTTTGTGAGGAAAAGACATGGATCCAAGCCGATTGATAAGTGATATCATGCAAACCAGCTGAAGCACTACAAAGGCGATTAATCCCAAATAGTCAAATGCAGTACGACTGCTCCTTCCTCCAGTCCCGGGGGAAGGAGCAGCTTGTGTTTCTTAACTGTCTCTTTTGCTTTTTGTTCTCAGCTGCTGAAAAAATTCCAATAAACTGAAATATCGATGGCCTAGAAGACCAAATGACTGAAGAAGGAGGGAAGCAGATATGAAGACACTCCTTCCTCCATCCGAGGAGGAAAGGGCACCATTACCTAACTTTGTTTTGTTTTTGCTCTTCTTTCCTTTTCCTAGCTCCTGTAAGCCCAAACTCTGAAGTCTTTGGCAAAATTGAGATGGGACCCTTAAGGAGGAACCTGGTCCTCCTACTTCTTTTCCTGGATCTATGGGCAAGAAATCTTACATCAGTTCATTTGACCCCTCACCAGAGGCTACTGAAAAGTGAGGCCTACCACCAAAAGATAAAGAAATCAAAGGCATACTAAGCCCATATATATGCCTTCCTCCATGCCATGAATCCCAGTGACCCCAGATATGCCCCTTTACCCAATGTCACCCCTCCCCCTGGTGTAGGAATCAAGATTGATGTACCTTCTACACATATTTCTGTTCATGATGGACAAGATGCATGTTTAAGTATTTTGGTTACTGCAACACCATTATCAACTTTGTCTATTGACTGGAAAACTCATAACCTTGAAGAACAGCAACTTCCAGTGGCCAGCCTTGCCAAAGGAACTTTTAAAGGATGGCCTAACACCCGCATTTGCCCCAGTGGAACTTTATACATCTGCCAAGTTACACAACAACAGACAAGACTTTACAACCTCACAGCATAGATTAATCAAGACTTTTGCACACATTTTCATAATATTACTGCTAGAAAGATATGTTTTAACCATTCTATAGCTTCAATTGCTCTTTTTCTCACAGTGACACCTTCTCATAAGGATGCACCTCTTCAATATCCAACTTTTGAGACTGGTCCTGAAAGTAGCCTGGCAGCTACATCATCCCTGGGACTTTAATCAACAACATGCAGTAAATGCATGTGTCAGTCCTGTTAAATTTAACTCATTGGAACATGACTGAATTTGGCCATAGTTCTTCTAAAAACACATCTCACTTTCATTCTATGATGTTATTAGATTTAATGACAGCATATCAAGTTAGGGCCCATGACCCACTTGCAGGGCACCACACAACTGAACACAGAGGTGTTTTCAGACCTCAACAACACAAAAGGGTGTTGGGGGGAGCTACAGTAACAGGCATAGCTGGCACTGTTACAGGATTATTTAGTTCAGGATGTCAATTTGAAACCATGTTGATTTGACCCTTATTCAGAAGCATAATAATGTTTTTAACTCAAAATTAGCTGAAAATGTGGTAGATCCCATGCTACAGGGTATTGATGGTCTCTCACAAGAAGAAAGGTTTACCGTATATAACATGCACAATATAGCACATTTATTTGATGAAACTCCTACTAAATTTAACCATTTGCTTGCTTTGAATAATAATGAAGCCAATGAGCAACACACAGGGCAGGGAGATAATTTGTTCAGCTTATGACAGTTTTGCCCTTAATGCTATCACTAATCTCTTCCAGGATCTGGAATCAGGGAGGATCCCAGATTTGATCCAAGATAAGCATATGACAAAATGGTATCTAAATGATATTACCCCCACTGCACTTCCCTCGTTTGCAGCATGAAGTGTATGGATAAGACTATCTCATTTTCCCTGCATACTGCATGACATTTGGGTTACATTACACCATACCCAAATCAAGGACCTTCCTACACTGCCAATCATTGTAGCATTAAAGACACCATGTATGTCACATTCACAATCTCTCTTCCAGTTTTCAACGCACATTCTTCAGTCTTCGACAAGCTTGCAGTCATCCACTCCGTGGGCCATCTTTAGGGCAGAATCTACAGAGAATGCATTGAACTTCCTCAACTGCTTGTATTTCATCCACAACTCTACTCCTGGGTTGCTACACATATGGACTGCTGTGCCAAGAGGTGATATCACTACTTTTGCAGGTGTGATGTCTTTGATGTAACCACACCATTTTTTGATTATTTACGTGATGCAATAAACTGGTCATTGTACTTTCCTGATGACCTAACAGAAAATTCAACTGTTTTTGCAACTTCCTCAACAGAACCAGAGAACATAAATTTGAGTCAAGCACAGTCCAGCCTCAATGCCTCCAGCAGATCATCTCCAGATGATGTGCACACCAGAAGAATCACCAACACCTCCATCATCTGTCCTGTCCAGCTCACAAAGTGGCACCTTCCTCAAGTTTATGTGACCTGCAGCTCTGAAGGACAATACTGTGTTGTGACCAATTATCAGACTTTCGCTTATTGGACCTTTAACATGTGACATACCCATACATAGAATTTGAAACATAGAATTTGATGGCAGATGAGGACTGCTTGGCCCACCCAGTCTGCCCATTTCCCTACCTAATGGATAAGCTACAGATCCTAGTGAACCACCAGCATATTTCTTCCTACCTCCACCCACTAGAATTACCTTATGCCTGTCCAATGCATTCTTGAATTCCACCACTGTTTTTGACTCCACAACCTCCTCAGGAAGGCTGTTCCATGCATCCACAAACCTCTCCATGAAAAAATACTTTCTCAAATTACCTCTGAGCTGTCCCCCCAGCTTCAGTTTGTGCCCCCTTGTTCTTGAATACCTCTTTTTCAGAAAGATGCTACCCTCTTGGATTTTGTTGATTTCCTTGAAGTACTTGAAAGTTTCTATCAAGTCTCCCCTCTCCCTCCTCTCCTCGAGGCTATACATATTAAGCTCCTTAAGTCTCTCTTGATATGTCTTCTGATGCAGACCCTGCACCATTTTAGTTGCCCTCCTCTGGACTGCCTCCATCATGTCTATGTCTTTGTGGAGATTGGGTCTCCAGAACTGCACGCAGTACTCCAGATGGGGTCTTACCAGCTGTCTGTACAGAGGGATAACAACTTCTTGTTTTCTACTGGTGATGCCTCTCCCTATGCATCCCAGTATCCCCCCAGCCCTCCTTACTGCCATCTTACATTGCTTGCTCACCTTTTGGTTATTTGCTATGACTACCCCCAGGTCCCTTTCCATTTTTGTTATTATTAGTACCTAACCCCCCATTGTGTACTCTTCCCCTGAGTTTTTGTTTCCCAGGTGCATTACTTTGTACTTGTTAGCATTGAATCTAAGCTGCCATACATTTGACCATTCCTCCAACCTTTCCAAGTCCCTTCTCATCCTTTCTACCCCACCTTGTGTATCCACTCTGTTGCAGATTTTTGTGTCGTCTGCAAAGAGACATACTTTTCCTTCCAGTCCCTCTGCAGTGTCACTTATAAAGACATTAAAGAAGACTGGTCCTAGTACTGAACCCTGCAGTACCCCACTAGTAACCCCCGCTTTCTTCAGAGTAGACTCCATTTACTATTACCCTCTGTGTCGTGTTCTCCAGCCAGTTCTTTACCCACATTGTCATCTTGGGACCCACTCCCAGGCTGGCCAACTTGTATATTAATCTTTTGTGTGAAACTGTGTCAAATGCCTTGCTAAAGTCTAGGTAGGCCATGTCCACAACCCCTCCCTGATCTACTACTTTGGTCACCCAGTCAAAGAAATCTATTAGATTTGTCTGACATGACCTTCCCGCTGTGAATCCATGCTGCCTTGGGTCCTGTGCTCCTCTGGCCTCTAGGTACTCAACAATTCTTTCCTTCAGAAGTGATTCCATCATTTTCCCAATCACTGAGGTTAAACTAACAGGTCTATAGTTTCTTGCTTCTGCCCTACTCCCACTTTTGTGAAGTGGAATAACATCTACCCTCCTCCAGTCCTCAGGTACCACCCCATCCTCCCATGATTTATTAAAAAGGGTAGCTTGTAGTGTCACTAGTTCTACCCTTAATTCTTTTAGAATTCTGGGATGAATCCCATCAGGCCCCATTGCTTTGTCCACCTTCAGTTTTAAGAGTTCCTTCAGAACCCTTTCTTCTGTGAAAGGGCTGGTATCAACCCTTGTATCCAGTGTGTTTCTATTGTTTGATTTAGGTACCTCCCCCTCTTCATTTGTGAATGCTGAGCAAAAATATTGGTTTAGTATCTCTGCCTTTTCAGAGTCACCCTCTGTCCACTCCCTCCCCTTTTTTAAGCTTCACTATTCCTCCCTTGGTCTTCCGTCACTCCCTGATATACCTATAAAAGGTTTTATCCCCCTTCTTAACTGAGTTGGCTATCTTTTCCTTGGTTTGGGCCTTTGCTGTTCTGTTCTGACTGCCTTTTCTGCTTCCTTTTGCTTTAACGGATACAATTCTCTGTCTTGCCCCCTCTGTGTTTCCTTGCACTTTCTGAATGCTCTCTTTTTCTCCCTAACCTTCCCTGCCACCTCCTTTGAGAACCATAGTGATTTCTTCCATCATTTTGTTTTGTTTATTTGATTCACTAAAGGCTTGTTGCCTCTGTGATAGCAGTTTTGATAATTCCCCATTGTTCTTCCACCTCTCCTTCCTGCCATTTGCTAGTGCATTTTTTAGGCACTCACCCATTTTGGCAAAGTCAGCCCTCCTGAAGTCCAGTATCTTTGCCTTTGTATGGCATGACTCCACTGCTGTGTTTATCGTGAACACAGCAGTAGAGTCAAGCCATACAAAGGCAAAGGTACTGGAGTTCAGGAGGGCTGACTTTGCAAAATGGGTGAGTGCCTAACGAAGGCACTCACCCACTTGGCAAAGTCAAACTTTTGCTTCATGCCCCAGGAATGCTCTATCATAGGCCATAAGGTTACCACCCCAGTTCCCACTCTGGAATGTGATTATATTGATAGTGACTCTGACTATCTGTTTGCTATAGCAAAATATTTACCAGTGTTCCATGTACATATTGACCAACTCACAATGAATCTCAAATCTCTATTAGAGAGAAAGGATACACATTTAGTTCATATTAGTAACAACATCACTAAGACAAGGAACTCATTAAATGCTTTTTCATGATGGTGACCTTAGTACCCCATTCTCTAATACCTGCTTGGAACTCAGTTTTAAAGGTTGTGTTGTGATTCGGGTATTTCTGATGATTTTTTCTTGTTATTACCTTGTTCTGTTTGTCTAAAACTTTGAAACAACACCATGCTCAATTAAAGTTTCTCCATGGATCTCATTCAGTAACAAAATGACCTACATACCTAATTAGTGTTGCTGCTGTGCCCAGGAAACAATGAGGGGAATATGGTAGACCAGCCTGGCCTGCCATCCAATATGAGGACCAACACTGCTATCATAACAGACAAGGGATAATACTACAGTAATGTATACTAATGGTATTACTAATGCACTGACAGATTTACTGTATCAAGGCCTATTCAGAAATCTCCTGTTTAGCTAGAAACCTAATGTGTCAGACAGAAACATGTATTTGTGATCTGTAAGGACTTCTACTGACAACTGTGTATTAACAGCCTAACATAATGGAATGATATAATAATAATAATAATAATAATAATAATAATATATTCTGTGGTTTGTAGTGCCACTTATGTTCTGAAGTCATGATGCTTTAGTCAGCGAATTATATTAGAAGAAGCCTATTGTTCTAATATTTAGTTAGTCAGCACATTGCTGAAAATGCAACAATATGTATCAGCCTGGGTACAAGATGCCCATGTATTGACCAATGGAACACCGAATACAGTGATGCACTGATGTTTATGAGATATTACTCCAGTACAGGATGTTCTTATCTCTGATATATCATGTTAGTACATGTCCATATCCCTTGGGATCCCTGGGAGCACCCAGCTTCTACACCTGGTGTATGACTGTTTCTGTGTTCCAGTTGGTAAGAGTTATTTTATGCTTCTGTTCTTTGTACTACTATTAGGGATAAATAAACTGATTTTCTGCACATCTGTGTTTGTGGCGTTTTACCATCAGGTTACCCCCTGCACAATCTGACAAATGCTTCAAGCAGGAAAGGGACCTAGGGGTTATCATCTCTGATGATCTCAAGGTAGGGAGTCATTGATACAAGGCAGCATGAAAAGCAAATAGGAAGCTGGGATGCATAGGCAGAGGTATCACCAGCAGGAAAAGGGAAGTCATAATTCCACTATACAAGACATTACTGAGGCCACACCTCAAGTGCACTGTCCAGTTCTGGAGACTGTACCTACGTAAGGACATAGAAAGGTAGAGAGAGTTCAAAGGAGGCAACCAAGATGGTGCATGGATTACATCACAAAACCTATGAGGACAGGCTGAAAGACTTAAAATATGTACTTCCTGGAAGAGAGAAGGGAGGGGAGGATGTGACTGAGACATATAAGTACCTCATGATGAGGAACAAGTTGCAAGAAAACACAATTTTTATAGAAAAAAGATGCTCCAGGACCAGTGAACATGGGATGAAACTAGAGGGAGGGAGGTTCAGAGGGAATGTGAGGAAGTACTTCTTTACAGAGAGGGTGGTGGACAAGTGGAATGCCCTGCCAGTGGAGGCAGTGGGGCCAGAAACAATTACAGAATTTAAGAATGCATGGGATAGGCATAAAGGGATCCTGATAGTCAGGGGATGGGGACAACCTAGTTCTAGAGAAGCTCAAAGTAGCAGAGTTACTTGCACAAATGGGCACTCTGGGTGGACCGCAGGCCCTTATCTGCCATCAACATCTATGTATATATGTATGATGGGCAGCTGTCAAACCTTTTTCAATGATTTTGCCCCTTTGTTGTCAGATTTCAGCATCATGGAAAAATAACACGCAGCACTGCAAAAAGTTTAGAAATTGTGGTGATGCAGTAATAAAAATGTTGAGAATCATATTGAGGGGCTGTACTCTCATGGTGTGAACACAATGGTAGGAAGAAGAGAACTGAGGTTTGTGAGGCAGCTGGCATTGGTTATTGGCTGGCACATGACACCACATGCAGGTGTGCAGATGCCATGCCCAGTAACCATGGCCGGCCCCCTGGCAAAACCTTTAGTCCCGTGTGGTCCTAGTGCCTCCAGCCTGGATCCATAACTGGGACTAATTGGTGAAGATTGATTCTTGTAAGATCTGAAAATAATACTGTCTATAAAAGAATACTATTAAACAACACATTTATATATGGGGACTACATAATGGACTGCAGTGGAATAACACATTTACTGTATCTCCACTAGTTAACGACATAACACCCATAACTCACAAGTAGCAAAACCACAAGTTAGTTATAAAAATCATAGCATTCATGTGTGGAGACAAATGTATTGTTCTGCTGCAACCCATTATGCATTTGGGCCCAGATATTCAAAAGGGTTGTGTCATGCGCAACAAGGATGCACCAGCGCAAGTCCAAAAATGTGCCATTCTGTGATATTCAGCGGGAGGCAGATGTGCCCCCCAAATCACAATGCGCAAGAGAGCAATGATAATGAATGCATGCGCAACTGAAGGGGGAGGAACCATGCATAAATGGCACAGTGCGATATTCAACAATATGCGCCATGCGCAATAGGGGAGCAAACGGAAGTTGCGCGATAGCGGAGATGATCCAAAATAAAAAGGAACAAGAGAGAGGTGCAAGAACGCCACAGGGAAGTCACATGTTGCTGAACTGCAGGCAGCCACACAGGCACACAAAAACTGGGAGCAGAACAGGGTAGGAAAGAGACAGAGCACCTGGAACCCCCAGGAACAGGGAAGGTGTGGGGAGCCTCTGCCACAGTGCAGGTCAAAAGCGGGAAGTGCCACACTGCACTGAGGCCACTACAGGGAGGTGTTCCCGGTGCAGGGGGAGTAGCAGCAAGGACAGTGGGGGGAACACAGAAACAGCTGCCGGGGGGGTAACACAAGCCAGGGACATGGCCAGTGCCACCATCCAGATGGAGGCAGTTATGAGGGGTGTAAGAAGGCAGGCAGCAGGGGGGCGCGGCCATGGAAGGGCCCATCGGTGGTATGCCCCCAACAGGCAGTACCAAGTCCATACCAGCTTCGAGCTGTACACTGATACTTAGATCGTGGGCCAGTACCACCTGAACTGGGTGATCCTGAGGTGGCTCTGTGAGCTGTGCAGTGATGTGATGCAGGCACCCACACGACGGAGCCATGCTCTGTCAGTGGAGACCAAAGTGACAGCTTGCATGTGCCTGCTCGCCATGGGTACTTTCCCAGAGACCAACAGGGGACACGACAGGCATAACCCAGTCGGCCGTGTCATGCCTCCTCACCCAATTCCTCAGCGCACTGCTGCCACATGCTGCGGAGTACATCCGTTTCCCCAGCACACCGGCAGAGCACACAGCAAACATACAGGATTTCCACAGGGTAGCACGTATGCCTGGCATGCTCAGGGCAATAGACTGCACCCATGTGGCCATCCGCACACCACCTGGTCCTGAAGGGCCGCATACATGAATCGGAAGAGGTATGCAAGTATCAACTGTCATGTGGTGTACGATGCCAGGGGGTGCATAATCAATGTCTGTGCCACGCACCCTGGGGGAGCACATGATGCCTTCATCTGGCACCAGTCCATCCTGTGCCACAGGTTCGAGAGTGGGGACATCCCCACTGGCCACCTAGTGGGTGAGTATGCAAAGCACACAGAAAGACATGGAGCTTGGGAGGGGCATAGTCAGAGGTGACATGGGTATTGGCCTAGATGGCCCATGGCAGGGCGACGCTGATCACCAAACTAACGTCCACCCTCTACACACAGGTGACAGTGGATATTCACTCCATCCCTGGCTGCTCACACCATACCAGCGGCCCATGACCCCATCGCAGCAATGCTACAATGAGGCACATGCCACCACATGCAATGTCATCGAGTGGGAATTTAGGATGCTGAAGGCACGTTTCCGTTGCCTGGACACGTCTGGCGGTGCCCTACAGTATAGCCCTTCAAAGGCTTGTCAGCTATTCCTGGCCTGTTGCATCCTGCACAACATGGCCAATGACTGTGGGATAGCCGTACAGGTCAAAGAGGGGGACAGTGATGGGGACGATGAGGACACTGGTGAAGATGGTGATGGTCAGCCCGCCCTTGGTCGAAGGGACCCCCAATTGATCCAGATGGCACAGCTGCACCGGGACACCATCACAGAGAAGCACTTCAACCAACCCAGGTAAGTCATGGGGCCATGTGCAACCACCAGTGGCAAAGGCACAACCCACAAACAAGCATGGACAAACCCCAGGGGTGCATGTCGTTAAGGGAATTGGCCGAGTATGGAACCACACACGCAATCAGGGATGGCCAAGGTCTAACCCGGCACGCGGTCTCACACACACACACACACACACACACCTCACAAGACATGCATAAAGGGTAGGAGGCATGCCGACCCCAACTGCCACCCCATGCCACACACACGTCCATAGACCACCACACCCAGTGCCTGTCATTGTGCATGAGTCAGATGCTGGGCACCACTGCACAGTGATGGACAGTGCAATGCAGGCATTATCATGCACATGCCAGAGTGGACAGCAGCCGGGAGGGTGTGCAGATGGAATGTGTGTGTGCGTGCAGGGCCAGGTACCCAACCCGTGCATTGCATGTTGAACAACACAATGCACACAGGGCAGCATCTGAGAGTAGCTGTGGTGGGAGACAGGTCAGTCAAGCGCCACAGTGCCACGGCTACCATGGATGTGTGGGTGGCCCTGCTGAGACCCGCCAGCAGTGACAGGC
This sequence comes from Neoceratodus forsteri, assembly GCA_016271365.2. Classification (NCBI taxonomy): domain Eukaryota; kingdom Metazoa; phylum Chordata; order Ceratodontiformes; family Ceratodontidae; genus Neoceratodus; species Neoceratodus forsteri. The sequence continues at coordinate 931,669,567 of CM057455.1, forward strand.
TGACCAATGGCCTCATGGGGTGGCACCGATTGTCCCCTAGGGGTTCCACTGTGTGAATGCGACCATGCTCGCACAGGGGTCTGCAGCACACCGAACATGCCTGCACCAGGCGTGCTCAGAATGCCCACAGCTGAACCTGGTGTCGACAAGGAGGGTGTCACATGACACCAGGAACGGGGGGTGGACATTGCACTGCGCAGTGTCTACAACATATGGGCAAATAACTGTGTGCCCATTGTGACCATGACAGCTGTAATTGCCTGTGTCTGCCTGTCAATGGCAGCGGTCTCATCCTCCCACATCCAGTCCATCCCTGCCAGGAGCAGAGCGGTGTCTCTGCTGCACTTCTCCCCTGTCTGGCGCAGAGCCACACTGAGTGTATCCACTGCAGTCACAAGCCACACCTGCTGATCGATTGATTCTTGGAGTATGCGGGTGTCCTCTTCTAAGAGGTCAGCTGCCTGATCGGCCTGCTATCCCTCATGATGTTCGCCGACCTGATGGGCAGCACCCCTTGAGGGTGGGCGCTGCACACCAGGGCCAGGCCTGGGCATGTCCACAGGTGGTGCACAGACGCCGTCCCCTGACACTGTACCCCCCATGGCCATTGGCCGACTGCTGACACTGCTCCTCCGGCTGCTGCTCTCCAGGGCTCAATGGTGCCACCGCAGTGGCCGCAACAGCCCCACTGTCCTGGACACACACCAGTGCTGCCCCACTGGTGCAGACAGGCACAGGCTGGGACTGTGATGCCACGCAGGCCTCCACGGCGGCACCACCCATTGCCATGCCTGTGATGTCACCTGCTGTGTGGCCATCCTGTGGCCCACACGTATCACTGTCCATGAAGTGAGCTCCATCATCATCATCAGTGATGGATCTGGCACCAGCCCAAGTCTCAGCATGCTGGCATCCATGGACGCTGGCATGCTGGGACATGGGCAGGGCCTCCTCCGCACCTGCTCCACCAACATCAGTCCAGACGTCCAGGCAGGGCCCACTGTCACCCTGACCCTCATATGCCTGTGGAGGTGAACGGACCCTCCTCTATGTCCATGGTACCACCCTCAGTGGACAAGCCCACCACCGCTGACCCATGTAGATGCTCAGGAGCTGTAAGGGAACACAGTAGCATTAATGTATCTACCCCTACCCTGTCCCCTCCCCCATTGACAGACCAGGACCTACCATGCAGTAACGGGCTACCACCCGTCTGTAATCCACCACCTGGAACACCCTCGATGGCGCAACGCTGTATGCTGCCAGCAACCTGCTCTTCTTGTGGGGTTAGGCGTTGCACGTCCAGCTGTCCCCCACCGGTCGCAGACCATGCTGCTCTGATGGCAGCCACCTTGTCCTTAATCCTCCACCTGTCTGTGCCCATCTTCTTTTTTGCACTCCTGCATGGACTGCTGGTGGCTGCCTTGCAGGTTGATGGCACGTGCCACCTCTTCCGATGCAGCAGCATGGGCCTGTGGCGTTCCCCACCATCCGCTGAGCAGCGACTCTTGGTTGAGGTAGGCCTCAAACAGGGCATCTGTTTCTGCCTTTGTGAAGTTAGGCCTTCTCTTCCTCCCACATCTCTGTTCCTCTTCCTCCACCTCACGATCACTCGTTATTCATCCTGTGAGAATGACAGGTGTTACCTGTGACTGTGCAGTCCCCATGCATGTCCCACACACCACAGTCCACACGCCCAAACAGCATGCAACTCACCACAATAGACTGCAATATCTGACTATAGCCAGTGCAGCCCAATGTCACATTTTTATAGCGCAACGCATGCAAATGAGGCGAGGCACAATTTTTAGTGGATGCAAATGCAGTGTCAGCGCCATTGAATGGCTGATTACCTGATTTGCATATGCCGGATGACTATCGCACTGTAGCGCTTTGTGCAATTGTGTTGAAAGTGCTCAGGCAAGGGTGCATTTCTGTGACATGTGCAGTACACACCAAACTGTGCATGCCCGGGGTGATGACACAGACGTCTGCCATGCTGCTGATGTGCTGTGCTTGGGAGGCAATGCAGGGCACAGCCACCATTGTGCCAGTGGCGCTACTGCGGTGTTCACATATATGGCGCTGTGGCACTGGGGCACCATAGGCGCACTGGGGCCACAGACTGGTAGGCCGCTGCAAGAGGTGGCACACAGGCACCCAATCGCGCTACATGCATTGAGTACCAATCGCGCTGTGGCGGTCTGTGCGTGAGAGACCCTTGACCCTGTGCCCGACCTTTGCCCCCTAGGCACCATGCATCCGCATGGGTGCACCACTAACGCGCTGTTCGGTGACAGTGCAATAGGGAATGGCAGTGCTGTACCGCACAGCATCTGCACGTGGTGGACTGTGCTACTGAGCACCATTTTGACTCCAACCAGCTGTAGAGATAGCACGGAGGAGGGCTGCTGTGTGGAGCCAGGTGGAGCTGGTCAATTTGGTGGCCATTGTAGAGCCTCATGCTGGGTCACTTTATGGTGATGCACCCCTGGACAGGGCCAGGAGTGCAGTATTGGAGGAGGTGGCGGTGGCGCTGGAGGAGGCCACGGGAATCGGGTGCACGGCCAAGCAGTGTCATCACCGATACAGGGACCTCCAGTGTAGGGACCCAGACAGGCTTGCCTGCCTGCAGGGACGTGCCAGGAGGGACACGGTGCCAAGGCAAGGTAGATGCCCCATCCATACACTGTTAACATCCATACAGGTATCACGGTTGCATGTGTCCGGCACATGGGGGAGCCACCCAGTGTTGGCCGTGGTGGTGGTATCGGGGTGGGGGGTGGATGGGTATGGCTGTGTGGGATTGCACACACATGGGGGCAGGAGGACTTTGCTACCCGATTGTACTGATGTTCCTCTCTCCATGTTTGCACCTTAGGCCCAGAGGAGAGCCGGCGTGAGAGGGAGAGGAGGTGCCACCAAGAGGACCAGCAGGCCAGGAGGGATGCAGGACCACAGAAGCACAGGGACCAGCCTGATGATGGTGAGTGCCTTACATCCATGATTACTATTGCATGCTGTGTAACAGGGCAGGAAGAGGAGCATGGCCACCATCCTTTGACACCACTGCCATGCACGCAACTTGTTACAGTCAGCACTGTCCAGTGGCACTGCATGTCTGGGAGTGCATCAATGGTGGTCCATGCATGCACCGGGTACATGGCTGTGCCACTGCCTTCACACTGCATAGCCATGTCACTGTACAGCCATGGTGGTGCTGTGCAGGACATGGGCGGTGTGTGTGTGCAGTGGTCCACATGGCTGTGGGTGCCTGGGTAGGCAGGTCTTGTGGACGCAGTCACTGTGGGTGGTCGCACACCATCACAGGGGTGTGGCACACAGCTGTATGCCATGCACAATGGGTGGGCTGCAGGGTGCTGGACAGTCACATGTATTGACTCTGCTCCCTTGTCCTAGGTGGACAATGCTGGATGGCCCTGGAATGAGGCAAAGAGAAGCTGCTCAAGCTGGTGTGGGCATCCCTGGCACTGCTGGAGCAGATGAAGTGGCACGGGTCCGGAAGAGAAGCACCCGGAGATGCCACAGAAGTGGAGAGCAGGAAAGAGAATAGGCCCTCTATGACTCCCTGACACACCTAACCCCCCTGGACCCACCCTCACACCCCTTCTTCCCTCTCCCATTTGTACAACCCTGCCCCATGCCGGCCCCCACCTGGTTTGTGGCCTTTCCCCCCATTCTTGTATATATTTGTACATATGTTTGAGTGTTTATAGTTTTTTAATACATACATTTTGTTATGAAAACTGTGGTGGTCTTTGATTTGCAGCGGGCTACAGGTGCTCAGCTGCAGTGGTGTGCATGGCATCAGGGGTGGTGCAAGCATGGGAGTGTGTGTGTCTGAAAGGGAACTGCCTATGGTGTGGGCAGGGGGATCAGCCACTGTCTGTGGTTTGTGTGTTGTTCTCTGTGCACTGGATGCCTGTGTGCAGTGGTCCACTGTGCATGCACTGTTTGCATGGCATCCCTGTCAGACCATCCATGGCCTGTGCAGCTGACACCCTTGCATGTCTGTGATATGCACAGTCTGCTGGCATGTCAGTGGTGGCTGTCCATGCTGGACAACCACTGTACCCGGGCACAATGCCAGGTTGCCTCCCGTCAGCAGTATGGTGCACGTCTGCCTCCAGTGGCACTGTGGCCTCTGCTGTTGTTGTCCCCCCTCCATGCTGTTGCTTGTGTCTGTTGCATGGGATGTGCTCCACTGTCTGTCACTTGTGCTCTGGCCACATGCTGGTGGCATACAGCCTCATGGTGCCTGCACAGGGTGGCTGGCACACCTGTGACATGTTGGGGTGCTGGCCATGTGTACACAGCTGCCGTGGCCACATGCCAGTGGCTTGGTTGATCTGCTACTGTGTCCCTGTGTTGGTGTGCCCTTGGGTATGGGTGGCTGTTTGTCCATGCACTGTGTTGCATCCTGTGTGGTGCATGTTTCCATGCAGCACTGTGTGTGTCTGTGCTGGCTGTTGTGGCCAGTGCTGGGACAGGATGTGTCCTTGGGAGGGTGTGCAGGATGCTGTACCACTGGTGGTGGGGTCCGGGGGCATGCCCTGTTGCATGTGGGGTACCTCATGTGCCGACGCATGGTCGGTCTCTCAGCTGTACCTCGGGGGGGACGTTCAGGATGGCACTGTGTATGCAGTTGTTACATCGCTGTCTGCTGCCACTTACTGCAGGGTGCACATGGTGGGGCTGCCTTGCATGGCTCCATGGTGCACAGGGTTGCTTTGTCACAGTGGGGGTGGTGGCATGCATGGGGTGTCCTGCACTGTTGGGCGCTACTCCTGGGCAGGGTGTATGGGGATCATGGTGCAGGGTGTGCTCTGCATTGGTGGGATGGTGTGGCATGGGGTGGTCGGCACTCCTTGTGTGCCAGTCACAGCTTGCCAGGGGGTGTGCTGGGGCACCATGCCCCGACTGTGGGTTGGTTGCTGGTATCCATGGGCCAGTGGTTATTCCAGCTCTCCATTGGTTGTGCAGTGCATGGGGTGTGGGGGCGATGCCTGTTCTGCTGCATGCTCCTCTGCCCATCTGTTGCATGGGTGGTGGGCCCCTGCATCCTGTCCCTGCGCATCCCTGGTTGTGCTGTTGCACTGCTGCCCTGCTCCACAGGGCATCCCTGGTTGTGCTATGGTGCATCTGGACTGTTCCACTAAGCATCCCTGGTTGCACTACGGTGCAGGCGGCATGATATTCAGTTGTGTGCCGCAGGCACATCTTGACCTGCGCAGTTTTTGAATATCGCTCTTTTTGCACATGGGGACAGTGGATTTGGGCTTGCTCCTGCTGTTGCGCACTTTTTGGGCGCAGTCTGAATATCCAGGCCTTGGTATATACAGCATCATTTGTAATGCTTTTGCTAGTGTTTTACCTTGTTTAACTTAAAATGACTTTCTTTCCATTGCACATGCTCTATCTGGCCTGTTGTTCTCTGTATGCTATTTCCAGATTATAAGTAGAAATAATACATTCTAATTGAAATAAATGGTGTTCTAAGTGAATATATATATATATTTATCCCAAAATAACATGATTTTTTACCTATCTTATTCACCACTGTCATGGTATATCAGTATCTGTATCTATATCTAATTTGCCATTTGTCAATGTACCAGCTTTGATGGAATGGAAAAATAACCTTTTAGAGGTTTTAAACATAGAAAAGTTTGCTAATGGGTTTAAAGATAGGCTTGCAAATTTTAAGAGTAAATGGGAAGATATCAATAATTTTCTATTCATGGACCATGTCAGTTTCACCCAGAGAAATGCACAAGTGCATTCAATAACAATTCCACTTGTAGACATGTAATTTTAGGTGACATTTCCTGTACAGTTTGTCTGGCAAACACCTTCTGCGAATCCTATGAGTTGCATGGAAATTGTAGGTATCTTAGTTGGGTCAAATTTACTGCACTCCATCAGGTCTGTCAACATGACTTTCACACTCCTACCCTCCTGCCAAGAATTCTATGAGCCTTCTTCTGATATTGACAAATATCCACCAACAAACTGGGGGTGAGATATTCAGACTGCACCATGCAAGGGCACAAGCCTGGGTGCAGTGCAACTGGGATGAGCCAGGGCATGGCCCAAGTGATATTCAACGGTGCTGTGCCATGGCTCAGCACTGTTGAATATGGCAGTGAGGGTGCACACACTGCACATGGTGCAGTAGCACTGCACCAGTGCAAGTGGCAGCAGGGGAGCAGGTGGCTGCCCCAGCACAAGTGTGGTTGTGCTAGGCACAGCAACAGTGATATTCAGACGTGGGCATGCAAATGAGGCCATATGCATGCAAGGCACAAATGGGGCCATTATCATGTCATTATGGCCCCATTTGCATGTGGTGCACTGATCCCCAGTGACATTCACCTGGCACCCTGCCAGGCTGCAGATGTCGGGGACTGATGCCCTACCGCCCCTCGGCAGGTACCGTTCCCATTCGTCTGATCATGGGAATGCATTGAAATAATCCCTGGTGGTCCAGTGGACCGCTATTCCTTGCCCAATCATGGGAATGTGATGTAATAATCCCTGGTGGTCCATTGGACCGCTATCCCATGCCCGATAGTTGGCATGTAATGTAATAAGACCTGGTTGTTCAGTGGACTGATCCCCTTTGCCTGCTTGCAGGCATATGTCAAACACCCTGGTGGTGCAGTGGTACCCCCCTCCCCACCTACCCACTGAGTTCCCCCACCATCCTGCACCCTTCCAGTCAGTGGCTGGCAGCAGCTCCCTGCCTGCAAGCTGCCCGGCCACTCGCCAACTGACAGCATACAGTAGGGCTGTACGCCTATTGGTCCAGTGCGTGGGCCAATGGGCTTGCAGACCATACTGTACTACACAGTTCTGAATTGTGAATGAATGCTCATTCACAATTATTCAGGACTGTATAGTACAGTATGGTCTGCATGCCCATTGGCCCACGCAGTGGACCAATAGGCGTACAGCCCTACTATACGCTGTGAGTCGGTGGGTAGCTGGGTGGCTTGTGGGCAGGGAGCTGCCACCTGCCGCTGACTTGAGGGGTGCAGGATGGTGGGGGACTCAGTGGGTAGGTGGGGAGGGGTACCACAGGACCACCAGCATGTGTGACATATGCCCATGAATGGAGGAAGATGATTGGTCCACTGGACCACCAGTGATCATATGTGCATATGCCCATGATCAGGCAAGGGATAGCGGTCCACTGGACCACCAGGGAGTTCCTTTACTGATTCCTATGATCAGGCGATGGGGTGGGAGGGCACAATGCTCCCTGGCAGGGGGGCATGGAGTCAGTGTTTTGGGAGGTTGGCTGGCCAACCACAGCACATGGCTGCTGTGTTGTGCCCAGCAATATGGCAGCCCACCTGTGGGTGTCCCTAACTTGTTCCCTGTTTGTACGGGCACAACATTGTGCCCCACGAGCTGTGCAAGGTGGGGATGTGCCTGCATATGCACCGCACATCCCAGGCTGAATATTGTGATGTGCCGCATATGCATGGGCACGCCCCCCGCACTTGCGCTGCATACATTACAGGTGTGCCCCATCACATCAAGGGATGTGCAGTGCAACCAGCCCATTTGAATATCGCACCGGGGTGCATTGGTGGGTTGATCATGGTGCATCTCTGTTGCGTCATGTGCAACACCTTTGAATATCCCACCCAGGTAGTTTAGCAGCATGACCACAAAAAGCAAACACCCCCAACCAAAGCAGTCTAACTCAAGAAACCAGCGCTTTGTCCAGGTCCAGTAAACAAGTTGCTATGGATAATGAATTGACCCCTTTTGGATCTGAGGTTGACAGGTATGGGCTGTGCATCCTCTAGCAGATTTAAGTAAAGTAGATTAGAGCATTAAATATCAAAATAATTTATCTGTAATGTTGATCATATCCCCATGGGCTCCCCCAAACAGTATGAGTCCCCCAGTCACAGCCCTGTGTATGGCACTACTTACTAAGCATTCACAGATTTGGAGAAAACACAGCAAAAGATAAGTCCTTAGAGGGCAGGGGTAGGTTGGTTGTTGGCTTTCCTCAAACATCTAGCTAGAATTTAAACTTGAGGTTGATGTACCCTTTACAGAAATTATTTTTCTACACCAGTTAATAAAAATAAGTATAAATTTCACTACTGAACAAACACAAAATAAATACTGTATCACATTTACCAACAGTTGCAAACTTCAAAGTCATTTCTGGAGTCTTTGGTTCCATAAATTTGAATAACCATGGTTAAAGTGAATGGTTTTTTGATAAAGCTTTGAAAAATATAATATTTAAATACAGTTGTACTTATAGAAACATATAATCTGTCAGCAGAAAGAGACCGATGGTCCAGGGAGTCCGACCATGTCATACTATCTCACCCTCTGACTCAGTGCCCTGAGGGTGTTATATTATATAAATTGTCTTCATGAACAGTATCTTCTCTTTGGTCTATAATACTACATTAAGTAAGCAATAAGGCACGGCAGGGTATTTTTTTTGTGTTATAATGTTATGCCTCGGTGGTTGAAGCACTTAGTTGAGCCATTATGTTACAAATAAAAAAGATGTAAAAAAATATTTTAAAGGTTTTTTTTTTTGCTTTATTATTGTATGTGAAGGTTTTAAAAGAATGTTCACAGTTTTTTTTTCTGCCATTAGGTGATGCTGCCACTGTATGCCGCCTGCTGCCTCCCTCCACAGAGGTGTGCTTCTGTGTCGGATGTGTCATGGTGTCTACCCACCCTGCCCACCCAACTTCTCATTTCCACTGCTACTGTGCTTTTCTGTAAAAGTATGTCTGTTTTTCTGTTGGGTTTTGTCATTCATTATGCCTTTGCCTTCAGTGTTTGTCTCTCTTGGTAAGTAGCCGCTGACATGGTTTACATATTACATTGTAAGGAAGCATGACTGAGTGGGAGTGGTAACCAAAATGAACAGTCACTGAATGTGCTATCCTTTTGAAGTTCTGTTCTTTTGCTGTGTGGAAAGATTGTTGGAATGAAGGTTTTTTTTTAAACAAAAAAGACTCAGAGATTCTGGATACAAATAAAAGTTTAATTTCTACCGAGTGACTGCAATCACTAGCGTAAAGGGATAGCCCTGTGCTGTCTCTTTTGAGAATGGTTGCTTGGTCACTCATTGACAGAAGCTGCAGTTCTGGATTAAAAAAAAAGTTTAAAGGGCTGTCACAGTCTGGGACAAGGGGACAGAATGTATGTGTGTGTGTGTGTGTGGTGGGGGGTCCTGATGTGTTACTAAGTGGTATGCCAGGCATTTGCTGTGAGGGAGTGATTTTCTTTAAATGGTACTGCAGTCTATCCTGTTCTTGCCCTAGATACAGTGATGTATTGTCAGATAACAGAAAAGACTTGCCTGCTCCTGTTGGAAGCTGAGAAACTTGCTATACTGCAGGGAACAAACTAGAATGCATTTGAGGAACTGGGAACTTGGTAAAACATAATATTGTAGGGGACTAGGAAGGTAAGCTACACTTTCTACAGAAAGTTTCATTATTTTCTTATTGGCATTAAGAATTGCAGGATTCCAGTAAAGTGTAATAATTTTATAACCAGAGTGGTTGAAATGCAACTGAAGTTGCTTGATTTCTGTGCTAGACAAATAGGATTTGGAAGGATATTTGTGCAATATTTTAGAAGTGTCCTGCTGGCAGAACAGTGAGTTTGTTTTTATCCCTGGACTCAGTAGAGTGGTTTGTGTAGGAGCAGTGGTCTAGTACATTGTGGTGTTGGTTGACTTACTATAAAGGGCAGTACTCACCAGGGTGGTGGAGCAGTGGTGTATTTGATTGTTTCTAACAGTCACCAGTGGTTGTGGCCTACCCATCCACCCTTCCCCTCACCCCATCCACCCCGGGCATGGCATTTCCTTTATAGCCAAGGTTCTGACATCACTTCCACAACAGGTCTTGGAGCAGAACTGTCATATTCTTAATTACCCAGCACAGTGCATAAAGGGTAAGTACACACAAACAAAAAAAAAATTATATAGTACTCATTGTATATTATAAGGAAGAGGGACATGTGGGGAGTGGTGCAATGCACTGGCTGTGGGGCAGCAATTTTCTGGGAGACATTCTGGAACCTGCGTTGCTGCCCTATTTGTCAGCTCTGAGGGAGGAGGTTGCCCACCTCCAGGCTGAACTGGCAAGAACTAAGGAGGCCTCCCCCACCCAAAGAGCACCAGTTCCACAACCACTGCCTCAGAGGTTGCCATGTGTGAAGAGCAGATGGACCACAGTAGGTTCGGGGAGGGTGAGGGTGGTGGAACAGAGGCGTAGCCCCCGAGTTGCACCTCTACACAAATCATATGTCAGTCTGGCAAATCAAGATTCCTTTATGATGACACCCTCATTGGAGACCAAGAAAAATGCTGGGGACATCCACAAGGGAGACCCACAAAAGAGTGGCAAGGGACACCACAGGGGAAAGAAACAGCTTCTGATAGGGGACTCAGTTGTTAGGGGTGTAGACCTGGGGAAGGGAGAGGACAGGGAAGTAAGGTGCCTGCCTGGTGCCATGGCTTGGAGGGACAGGAAGCGAATCCTCAGGATTGCAGAAGCAGCATCACAGGAGAGGAAACTAGATATCATTGTCCACTCGGACAAATGACCTAGCTAGGCATGAGATCAGTGCAGTGCAGGATGAATTTGTGGAGTTGGGAGGGGCCTCAGACAGGTAGCAAGCATGGTAACCTTCAGAAGTGCTGCCAGTCTATGGCAGGGTGAGGCTAGGTGCTGCACACCATGCAGTTTAATGAATGGTTGCAAAACTGGTGCAGAGCACAGGGTTTTAGCTTCATTGGGGACTGGGGGTCCACCTGGAGAGATGAAGGTCTACCAGGAAGGGAAACATGCTCCTAGGTGACAGGTTTAAAGGCTTCCTTGGCAAGCTTTTAAACTAGCCAAGGGGGGAGGTGCTGATAGGAAACAAGAAAGTTCAAGCCTCCCCCCACAAAACATGGCAGGTAGTAGGGTAAACACTGAGGTACAGAGCTTGACAGAGGGCAGGACAGGGGTAAATGGAAAAATGGACAAGGGCAATAAGAGCAGGGATGGGGTAAAAAAGGATAAAGCCAACAATAAATGGAAGGCAATGACTACCAATGCCCATAGTCTTGGAAACAAGCTTCCAGAGCTAGTAGCCCTGATGGAAGAGGAACACTTGGATATTGTGGCAGTCACAGAAACATGGTACACGAAGAACCATGATTGGGATGTCAACATACCAGGGTACACAATCTACAGAAGGGACAGGAAGAGTAAAAGAGGAGGTGGAGTAGCTCTCTACATAAGGGAAGGGATCAAAGCTACAGAACTAAAAAGTAAAGGGGGAGGACAAGAGGAACTCTGGGTCACCTTGGAGACAGGGAATGTCATCACAATCTGCACAGGGGTTGTATACAGACCCCCGTCTCAAGGGGATGAAATGGACAAGAAAATGATAGATGGCATTCTCAAAATGGCTGAAAAAGGGAGATACTGTTGATGGGGGACCTGAATATGCCAGATGTTAACTGGGCGACATGGACTGCAGCCACATCCAAGAGCAGGGTCATTCTCGATGCCCTACAGGGAGCATGCCTTAGACAGCTAGTGGTGGAACCAACTCGGGAGGGAGCAATATTAGACCTGGTACTCTCAAATGGAGAGAGGATCACAAACTTAGAAGTCAGTAGACATCTGAGAACAAGCGACCACTGCACAGTGTGCTTCACAATAAACACAACCATGGAGACAAGACATACAAAGACAAGGATACTGGACTTTAGAAGGGCTGACTTTGGCAAAATGGGCGAATACCTGAGGAATGCATTAGCAAATGGCCAGAAAGGAGGGGTGGAAGAACAATGGAGAAAAATCAAAACTGCCATCATGGAGGCAACAAGCCTTTGTGTGAAACAAATAAAGAAAACAAAGCGGAATAAAAAACACTATGGCTTTCAAAAGAGGTGTCAGGGAAGGTTAAGGAGAAAAAGGCTGCATTCAAAAAGTATAAGGAATCACAGGACGAGCCACGACAGGGAACTGTATCAATTAAAGCAGAAAGAAATGGGAAGGCAGTCAGAAAAGCAAAGGCCCAAACCGAGGAAAAGATAGCCAACTCAGTTAAGAAGGGGATAAAACCTTTATAGGTACATTAGGGAGCATAGAAAGGTTAAGGGAGGATTGAAGATTAATAAAGGAGAGGGAGGTGGGCAGAGGGAGACAGTGAAAAGGCAGAGATACTGAATGAATACTTTTGCTCAGTATTCACAAAAGAAGAGGAGGAGTTACCTAAACCAAACAGTAGAAGCACTCTGGATAGTGGGGTTGACACCAGTCCATTTACAGAAGAAAGAGTACTGACAGAACTCCTAAAACTCAAGGTGGACAAAGCAATGGGGCCTGATGGGATTCACTCTAGAATCCTAAAAGAGCTAAGGGAGGACCTAGTGACACCGCTAACCACACTTTTTAACAAATCATGGGAAGATGGGGTGGTACCTGAGGACTGGAGGAGGGCAGATGTGATTCCCCTTCACAAAGTGGGAGCAAGGCAGAAGCAGGAAACTACAGACCTGTTAGTTTGACCTCAGTGGTGGGGAAAATGATGGAATCACTTCTGAAAGAAAGAATTGTTGAGTACCTAGAGGCCAGCTGGGCACAGGACCCAAAGCAGCATGGATTCACAGCAGGAAGGTCATGTCAGATGAATCTAATCGATTTCTTTGACTGGGTGACCAAAGTAATAGACCAGGGAGGGGCTGTGGATATGGCCTACCTAGACTTTAGCAAGGCATTTGATGCAGTCCGCACAAAGATTAATAATCAAGTTAGCCAGCCTGGGAGTGGGTCCGAGGGTGGTAGCCTGGTAGCAAACTGGCTGTACAACAGGACACAGAAGGTAATAGTGAATGGAACACATTCTGAAGAAAGGGGGGTTACTAGTGGAGTACCTCAGGGCTCAGTACTGGGTCCAGTCCTCATTAAGCGTCTTTATAGGTGACATTGCAGAGGGTCTGGAAGGAAAGGTATTCCTCTTTGCAGATGACACAAAGATCTGTAACAGAGTTGATACAAAAGGGGGGTAGAAAGGATGAGAAGGGACTTGGCAAGGTTGGAGGAATGGTCAGACATATGGCAACTTAGATTCAATGCAAAGAATTGCAAAGTAATGCACCTGGGGAAAAAAATCCTGGAGAAGAGTACACAATAGCAGGGGAGGTACTAATGACAACAATAATGGAAAGGGATTTGGGTGTAGTCATATCAGATGACCTAAAGGTGGGTAAGCAATGTGAGAAGTCAGTAAGGAGAGCCAGGGGGATACTGGGATGCATAGGGAGGGGCATCACAAGTAGAAAAGGGGAAGTGGTTATCCCTCTATACAGACAGTTGGTGAGACCCCATCTGGAGTACTGCATGCAGTTTTGGATACCTCATCTACGCAAGGACATAGACAGGATGGAAGCAGTCCAGAGGAGGGCAACTAAAATGGTGCAGGGTCTACATCAGAAACTATATGAAGAGAGACTGAGAGAGCTTAATATGCATACCCTTGATGAAAGGAGGGACAGGGGACATGACAGAAACTTTTAAGTACCTCAAGGGAATCAACAAAGTCCAGAGGGTAGCATCTTTCAGAAAAAAGATGTGTAAGAACAAGGGGCACAATTTAAAGTTAGAGGACAGCTCATGGGTAATGTGAGGAAATTCTTTCATGGAGAGAGTGGTGGACGATGGAACCGCCTTCCTGGAGAGGTTGGGGTCTAAAACAGTGGGGAAATTCAAACATGCATGGGATAGACATAAGGCAATTATAGTGGGGGGTTGCAGGAAGTAGGCTGTTGGTTAACTAGAATCTGCAGCTTATCCAATAGGTAGGGAAATGGGCAGACTGGGTGGGCCAAGTGGTCCTTATCTGCCGTCAAAGTCTATATTTCTATGTTTCTAACATCACTGTGTCTAGGGCAGTCTGACCAGTCAGAGCCCAGGATTCTTTCTTGCCGCATTATAATTAAGCAATAACACATGACAGGGCATGCTTTATCATAGGATATCATCATGCCTCTGGTGCATTGTGAGGCATGAGGTAAAGCTGAGTGCCTTACACACTAGAGAAGTGCTGATATCCTGGACCGGCCCAGTGTTGCTGAGGGTTGAGGTGCTGGATGCCATACCTTGTGCTACGTCAGCAACCTGGGTTCAGGAACAAGCCCAGATTGTCGGGGGTTGGTAGGGGGAGGGCGAGGAATGGAATTGAGGTGCTGCAAGGTGACTCTTCTCTCATGGGGATGGATGAGAGGTTTCACCGGCCCTGGTGGAGGATGGGTACCAGTTCGAGCAATGGGGAGCCCTGTGACAGACAGGGGTGGGGCAGAAGGGTCTGAGCCAGTATCCAGTGTGCATGTGTGCCTCCAGGCGCATGCACGACCATGTCTGCCAGGGTCCCAGGACTGGGGAGAAAACCAGGGAGAAAACTGCAAAATTGCAAATTAAAAGAAAAAAAGTGCTGATATCCTATGACAAAGCATGCTTTGGATGGTGTTATTGCGATTATGCATTGGACCCCCATAGTAAAGTAAAAAAAAGACACGAACACAGGTCTAACGATTTTTTTTTATTGATTTTAAACTGTGGAAGTACATTAGTGCATAAAATAGTCCTATGCTGGAGTGATTAATCAGGTAAAACTGTAGAGACTATCTTGATAACTGACACAGTCAGTTTACTGACACAGTCAGTTTACTGTAACATTAACATCAGCTTCCTTTTAGCATGAAAGTAAAAAAATTAAATAAAAAAAACTAACTGCTGTGAATGTCTCAGTGGGTATAATAGGACATTTCAATACCTTTTTAAGTCATTTTAATTAATTACTTTGAGAGGTGTTCTGTCCGTAAAACTTTAGGCACCAGAACCATCTGCCCATCATGAAGGAGTCTTTGTAATGCCACCGACCCAAATCCTAAACTCGAGCATGGTTGTTTTCTTTGCCCAAAGCTGATAAAAATTAATACAGTATTCCAAAAGTCTGTTTTATTCTAAACTCATAGATGTCTGTCTTAAGTCAAAACATGCACCAGAAAGTTATTAAAACCTTGTGTGAAAAAACTCAAGGGATATTCCAAGCATGCGCATAAGCGCTCCCACTGATGCACATGCTATGGATCTCACTTGAGGTTATTTTCACACGTGGTTTTAATAACTTTTGTGTTAACATGTTTGACATGTTAAAATGTATTAATATTATTTATGTATTATTATACCTAGTGGGCATTTACAACAGTTAATTTCTTGTAAGAAAAGTAGTTATATATGACTAAAAACATGAATATGAGTTGTTTTTGTTTTTTACAAGGAAGGATTTTGACAGGGTGTAGGGATACTGCTGTATGTAAACAGCCTCTGCTCAGGATTCTTGTTTTTAACCTTTCCTTTATGAGGGAATATAAGTACAGATATTGAATGCTGCCAACCAATCAGCTTCCCAGATTGTTCCTGTCCACTGCATAATCTGTATTATACATTTGGGTGTGAGAATCTATGATTTTGATTGGCTGACTAGCACTTTCAGGTGTGGGTAAATCCTATGACAACCCATGCAAAAAGTGCCAGTCAGTCAAGGTGGCAACAGCATAACAAATAACATCATGACTCCAGCCCACTGCAATTTTGTTTTCTGCTAAAGCCAACTGCTAAAAATGAAAACACACATTGGGCCAGATATTCAGAAATGTGTCAAATGCCAGTGCAAGTTCAGCACAGCACAAATCCGATGCACCGTGGTGCAACAGGAGTCATATTCAGATGTTGCACTGGCTGCACTGAGCCAGTGCAACCTGGCTGAATATGGCACAGGTGCACCATGGTGCAACTGGGGTTGTGCCATAGTGCAATTGTGGATGCTCCATGATGCAACCAGAGGTGCACCATAGCACAAACACAGGTGCACCATGATGCAGACAGATATGCCCCAGGTTAACCATGGAAGCAAAGCAACAGAGGGGCATGGCACAGAGAGGTGACCCAGGGACAGAGCCAGGGAAGCACAGTGACAGGCCAAAGGAGGCCACCACCAGCTGGGCACAGCAGGGAGCAAACAGGTACCCTGACCTCCACCCCAGAACACAACAGTGGCACAGACAGTAGGCAACAGGGGGTGCCAATGGTGAATGGAGGGCCACCAAGGGGACCACCCTGCAGGCTACAGGCTGTGCCACCCAACACACCCAGACCAGAGCAGGCCACACCCAGGACCATGCAGACAAGCACACACACCCACCACACACCCCTGACAGCCACCCCATGGGCACCTCAAGGCACAGCCACCAACCGATCGAAGGGACACCACCACAGTGGGACACACCTCAGCACATAGTAGTGATCCACAGAAGCACAACACATGCCCTGACACATGCATACCACACGGACAGGCACTGGGCCACTGCAGCATGGCTCTTCATGCCACCTGCAAAGCAAACACAGACCCAGGCAGATATGTCAAAAGATATATATATTGAAAAATCAACTATGTACAACAGAAGGGTGTGAGGGAGGGTAGGAAAGTGAGGGAAGAGGATAGGGAGCAGGGACTGTACAGTGGGAAGGGGGACTGGAGGGAGAGGTACAGCTGGGGAAACAGGGTAAATCAGGGCCCGACTAGCAGCGGCCATGGCCTGCCACCCCTTGCAGACTTCGCTGCCTCCTGTCCACCAACAGCATCTGCAGACCTACAGCACTGCCTCCATGGTAGTCAAGGTGATTAGGATGATTTGGCAGCAGAGTATCTGGCATTAGAGGGGCCTCCTTCACTGCTGCCAGACACCTAGGACAAGGGACAGGACAGGTTATCAATGCAGTATCCAAAGGAACCATACCCATCCACAGTGCACAGTGGGCAGTGGGATTACATTCCCCCAGAGGGCCTGTACAGGCCACCAGCAGGGGGGTGGGCCAAATGCATGCCAGCAACACAGCACACCACAACGGTGTACAGCAGTGGGCCCTGCCGCACAGTGGTCACCCAACTGCGCTATGGCATTCACATGGCACAGTGCTCCAGCAGCACCACAGTAACATCAGTGGCAGCAGAGCACACACCCACCCCACAAACAACTGGTACACGTGTCCAATGGATGTGCCTTAGTGGCAGACATCATGCACAGTGAGACACACATAGCTGCAAAGGCACATGGCACAGGCAGCCATGCCCGCACCCATGCCTCCACCACCTCCCACATAAGGTGCAAAGGACTATGTCAGTGCCTACCTGCCCTCTGTGGCTCCACTGGTGCAAGAGCCACTCCTCCACTGCCACCCTGGCTCACTGCAGCCTGCCATCCTGCCACTGCTGCTGCTGCTCTTCTCTAGTTTTCAGGCCCTGGGAATGGAACAGAGACAGGTACACATCAGTAACCAACCACAGCAGCTGCCCACCACCCCCACCCCTGTGCTCAGGGTGAGCCCCTGCCTGACACATCTCACACAGTGGCATTGCAATGCAAGCAGCAGTGGTCTATGCCACCCGCGATGTGCACAATGGCAGTGCACTGCCCTGCACGGCATGCCAGGCAGCCTATCCAACATCACAGTATAGCACCAGGGCGCACATACATTATGGGTCTACTCACCTGGCTGTGGTACAGCCCCACACCTGTCACATGCCTCCAGCCTCCTGAGGTGCTCTGAGTCCCTCCATGCCAGGTTATCATAGTGGTGACAACACTGTTCCCCTGTTCTGGCCACCCCTGTGTGCTGTTGCAGTGTGGCAGCAATGGCCTGCCACACTGATACCCGGGATTGCTGCAGCAGTGCCTGTCCAAACAGTTGGGGTGCGTGGGGCTGGATGCAGGTGACCAGGTTTGACCAGTTCAACCTGCATCCAATTAGCCGCCCATGGTGATCTCTGCTGCACCATACTGCAGGTGTGAGCTGGTGAGCAAAATGGGGGCGGTAAGTGCATGTGGCCAAAGCATGCACCAGATGCATGGGCCAAGGGGACATGTGCTGTGTCCACCCATTGTGCAGTCTTGGAGATGTGCAGCATGGGTGTGGCTAGGCGGGATCACCATGGGGCAGAGGTTACAGCAGGGGTCAAGGTTCGGCCACCGCACAGTGCACAAGTGTGCAATAGTGACATTACACCATCTGGTGCATGCGGACTGCAGTCCAGCACACCAAGCATATGTGCGCATTGCACCGTGACTTGCTCCAGAGCAAACCCATTGCGCATGGAGCAAAATCGTGATATTTTTTTACCACATGCAAATGAGGTCATCAGACAATGTGTTGCACACTGGGGGAATTAGCATGTCATTACCATTGCGCCAAAGCTCATTTGCATGCGATGCGCTATAAAAGCACCGTGGATCAGAACAGACCTTTTGAGGTAAGTTACACATGCTGCTGTAGCACACTGTGTGCAGCCAGCACAGCAGGGGGAATGGAACAGGATGCTGCTGCCACTGACACACTGTGCTGTCCATGTCCACAGGAAGCGACATGTCAGAACGTGAGGAGGGTGAGGAGCATGGGCCTGCTTGCAAGTGCAGGCCCAATTTCACAAAAGCAGAGACACAGGCCCTGTTCAAGGCCTACCTTGGGATGCAATACCGGATGATACTCAACCGAACTGTTACCAGAAAGAAGACTGCACGCAGTGGTAGCTGTGGAGGAGCCCCAGAGCAGGACGTGCTGTATGCTTACATTTATTTTATTAAAGGTAAGCCACTGTTATTATAGCTGCACGTCTTACCAGAATTTCTTGTGTCTTCTTGGCTGGCATGTGGCCTCAGGCTGTTCCTTGTCCCCTGCAGGAGGAACGCATTCTTTGGTGGCTGGATTATGGGGAGAAAGGGGGCCCTTCGGAAAGGCCTGAAGCCTGAGGAGCTGCACTTTGCTTGGTTGGATTGATCTGTGAATTGGAGAATGACAAATGGTGAGCGGTGAATGGAGAATGGAGATTTTGTGAAATAACCTGTAGTTCCAATGTTCAGATCCCCGTTCTCATTCATTCGTTCTTGAGGCCGAGTTCTGCTACTGTGGGTCGGTTACTGAACTGAGCTTTTAATTAAGTTTTAACTAAGTTTCTTTTTCAAAATTATTGAAATCTACTGAAATTATTGGATTGCTCGGTTCTCTGCCTTGCCAGCAATCTTGTTTGTTTGTGACTCATGGCTACAGATGACTTTGATCTGGCAAGGGTGTGAAGAGAAAGCAGGAGAAAGTGGAGTCTGAAAAGATTCAGTGCTGGATTAAAGAGAGTGAACTATTTCCGATCTTCATAGATGTTTGTACAGCTTGTGGGACAATATATGTTTTAATATTCTCGGAGATCTTTACCCAAGGAACAGTCTTGTGTTTTTTTCAAGTTTTAATATTCCCTAACCCTTCTCAGTTTAGTATCTAAATAAGTTTGTATGGGAAGGGGGGCTTTGACGAATTTGTGAACTGTGTGAACATTCTGTGCTGAATTTCTGGGCTTGACGTTTGTGGGATGAAGTGTGAAGTGTATTTTTGTACAATTGTTTTTTTCGTATTTCTTTATTTTCTTTTTCTTTTTTCTTTTTGGGCCATTCACAGTAAACAGTAAGGGATTGGTAGATTCATCTATGTGTCTTTGGTGGATATAAGGCGCATGCGTGAATGTGTATGGTAGAAGTCGTGGTGATCTCAGCTCAGGCAAAGCAGCATAGTTGGTGTTCCTCTACATTGCACCCCTGGTTCTCGTTTTAAGTGTAAAACCTGAAAGTTAAATCATTTTAATTTTAAGAGGTGTAAATTGTGTCTGTGTTTGTTTTTTTGTCTGATAATAGAAGTGGTCGAATAGCATTTGAGCACCGAGTCCAATAGTTTTCTCCTTTCTCCTTTTTGTAGTGTGAAGCATCACAAGACCTGAAATAGACCTTGCAGATCTTGTAGTTTTTTTCTTTGACTCCTGGGAGTTTTATTTATGTAATCTAGTTCTTGACTTTTACAGGGCCAATGATGGCTAAGTAAGTGTTAATTAAAACTGAGTTTTTTTATATAAGAGCTGTAAGAAATATTCTTCAGACATTGTAAGTTTTAATTTACAGTAAGTGTTAGGTGTGTTAGGGTGTTGGTATATTATATTTTAGAATGTGTAGCAGAGGGATTATATCTGGGGGTCCTCCAGGCTACGTATTACTTCGGGACCTAGTTGTACATTACAATACAGATGACACAGACGCAGTCGGAAGAGTAAAAGATATGTTTACTTCAGCGTGGTGCTGTACAGCCGTTGATGTTACATTTTCTCTTCCTCTAGGAAAAGCAAGCAAGCATATATATATATATATATATATATATATATATATATATATACATCATTCCCCCCCTTCAGCATAAAATCACCCATGTACCAATAAAATCATTTTGTTATTTGCATCTAGGCAGAGCTTGTCTAGACATGTTTTGATTGCATTTTACACTTTAATTTCTGCTAGACCCATATAAGGGCATGTAGACTTGTGGTGTGGTGTGGTATGTTGCTATGGTGTGAGTGAAACTCATTGTTTCTCCTAGGTCAAGTTGACCCACTGTGCACACATGAACAGTTAGGCAGTTGGAGCCAGTGGATGACGACATAGGTACACTTATATGGTTACAATTCCCCCTTGTACCTATGGAGACAGCCAGACAATTTTGGAAAATTTAGGTCTCCTGTGCAGTTGTGGAAGTCCTCCGATAGGGGGCCCTATTAGGGACCCTCTGGGTGGCTTTTCCGATAAGTATGCAGTTCGGAGACTATTTATTAATGACGACATGGCTGCTCTCACCACTCCTGCTCCATGCAGCGTTTGCAGTTCCCACCTCATGCCTCTGATGGGGCATCCTAGGCAGCATGCACTAAACATTAAAATGGCTACCAATGCCAGTTGTAGTATTAATAGGGCTTTGAAGGTTAGCACACCCCGTGGCCCACCCAATGTACTGTAGATCAGGTGTTCATTATCAGCACCACTAAGTAATTATTGAATCTTAAGCTGTATGTTATGTGCTGAATTCTCAACGTTAATCAGATGTGTGTCCTTACGGTCTAGCAGGTTCTGTAAATTTAGAGTAAGTGGCGGTATTGGTGCCTTAAATGCTGTCTGCATAGTTATTAATTTGATGTGCCTGATGGGGAGTTTGAGTTTGAATGTTAATTTGAGATGACCTATGATATGATATAGGATGGAAAGTATAGTCCCCAGTTTGTACATCACCATTAGGTACAAAGCAGAAGTTAGGTTGGGTAATAGGACAGGTTTTGCCTTGATGTGTTAATGTTTTAACATTTCTTACAATACAATATTGGTTAGTAGAATTATAAGTGGAGATTACACGCTGGGTGGTCCATTTTTGTATTTGAACTGGACACCAGACAGTATTATTGTTCTCTCTTCTCATTGAAAGTTCTCCACAAACTGATTGAGTTTGTGACATAACATTGCACTGGCAGATCCACTGGTTGTTTATCTCCTCATAACAATGTAAATTTGGTGCTACCCAGGATGCGTTTTTATCTTGCACTAGTATTTTAGGTGGATTCACTCGGTATGCATAGTAATCCCCTTGGAGATAGCCTAAAGAATGGATTTTTACAACCTTAGTATACCTCTGCTCAGCATACTTTACTTGTGGTAGCTTTACAGTGAGGCGTACATTCATTGTACCTGCCAGTGTACTATTTGGCTTGAACCCTTGTGGTCTGATATATATCTTTGCCACTTTCCTTACCCACCAAATGAGTGGGGCGCTGTTAGAGGTGCAAGGGTTTAAACAATGGTGGTCATAGACATCCTGACACATGGGGCAATACCATGATTTGATTTGGGCATCCGATATCTGATCGGGTAACCTATTGTTACTTAATTGCTGTAATAACTTATTTATAGTGGTTAGTACATAAGATCCATAAGCAGAACAGGTTATAGCTTTCCCTGTAGTACGGTACCCTACTTCCTCATTATGCTCATCTATAATGTCATTTATTTTATTTTCAACTTGATTGAACAACTTAGCTGTCTCATTTATATTATATACGGTCAGTCTTTCCTCGGCTGCCAAGCCAGCCTGGTTGATTGCTAATGGTAGGAGAACCTGTCTCTCCTCCTGTAGGTTTACAGTATTTTGGTGTTCTCTAATGGTTTCCAAATCGGCTCGATTCCAGATACTCATTCCTGAGCAGAAGAGTCCTGTTATGTCACCCAACAGGTCTCTTTTTCTCCTTTTAAGCAATTCATGGGTCTGATTAGTAATCATGAACCCCCCTCTCAAGTGTGGAAAGCATTGACCATATCTAACAACACTGTGGCATAAAACTTTGATACATTTGTATTGGCACAATCGCTTGTACTATTTAGATCCCAACCAGAAAAATTAAAACTAACAGGTAATCTAATGTATTGTACATCATTTACAAGAGTTTGGTCAGTGGGTGTTGATGTAAGTCCACTGTTTGGTCCTGCGGTAAGGTTAAGGCAGGTGGCAGGGTTAACAGTCAATGTTATTTGTGCCACGCTTTCGCCATTAATACAAGCATTATCATTATAACTGCCACACGCCCCTATGTTTCTCCCTTCCGTTAGGGTGCACTAGCATACAATCACATAGTAGGTGCCTGAGTCTTTGGGGGTAGCCTTTTCTAACACCAAAGTTCCAGTGTCTGGTTTAACCCACCCTCTATAGGGTGTCCAGTATGTGGCACAGGTATATGATTTACCATCCGAGGCCTTTGTCAGACAGTGTCTTGAATATTTTGTGACCTGAGTGTTGTTTAATGTCCAAATTATCTTCCAGGTCTGGACGACAGTTTTATTTTGGCTCCATGTATAGTTTATTTTCAAGTAAGCAGTGTCTTCATAGTCCACAATTACGTACTGTAACTGGTCTCGACAGATAGCTGTATGTCGAGAGTTGCTCTGCAGCAGTGTGTCACTATTAACAGTAGTAATGTAAGCATGGTGACAACCTAAAAAGACAAATCAAATGCAGTGTCATTGTTTAGTCAGCTTTATCTGATACCTTTTTACATTGGTCGACACGGACCCATAATTCTGGCCTGGTCTTTTGTATTTTATTTTTGTTTACAAAAGCTAATTGTCCCCCATACTGTTGTTGCACAGTTTGGGGCACTGGTTTGATTTCTTTAGTAATTCTCTTTACATATACAGCAGTCTCTCCCAATTTCTTTAGCACGGTATAGGGTCCTAGCAAATTGGCATCTTTCCAAGGTGATTTTTGTTCCCAATTTCGGACCATGACCGTGTCTCCCTCTTTTATAGGGGTGGTCCATTCCATAGAGGGTTGCCTGTAGTTAACATTCTTTTCATGTGCCTTGGCCATGTTTTGAGTGGCAAATCCTAGGTACTGTTCCAATTGTAATTAGAAAATGGGCTTTTTATTTCCTGGCATCTGATTGGCTAGTACCCTTGCCAAGGGGGTACATTAACTTTCAATAGATGCCCAGGAAACAAAAAGTACCAGTCTACAGTGCCCCTTCACCCAGTAGTATTCTGCCCACCCTGCTACATAATTGGCTGCAACAACTAATTTAAAATGTAAAACGCTGCCATTTTTTTTCCCTTCACTTAGCGAGAGAGCTCAACCACCATCACTTCTCCCGACACACTCCTTCCTGACAGAAACAACTTCCTGCTACCCACAGTAATCAATTTAACATTTCGTTCTCGAAATAAACCCCGATACTGTGTCTACTTACATTCCCACAACTGGCACTCTCGCTCATTCCTACAGCTCTCTACATTGTGGCTCCTCCTGCTTCGCTTGCCCACTCGCTGACTCGTAAAACACATAAAGACCCTCACAATCCCGGCCAGTTGAAACCGACGTTCCCGCTCCACAAACCACCGAGGACCAAGAATGTTTTAAAAAAATATAAAACAACCAGCTCCCGAGTACACCAGCTTACTATCCCACACCGCGCTTCCGTGTCAGCATAGTAACCTCTGACCTACCACACGCAAACTCTGACCTCTCTAAAAAAAAAAAAAAAATCTCACAACAGAAAACAGCTTCAGGCAACTGGGGGGGGGTGGCACGAATGAAGAAATAAAAACAAAGCCGTGAACCCGATTGGCTTCAGGCAACTGGGTGGGGGTCGGGCACGAATCAAGAAACAAAAACGAAGCCATCAGCCTGATTGGCTTCACGCAACTATCGCTGAATTGACTGCGCTCCATGACTGCCACTCCCGATCTCAACAGCAACAGCTACTTCCCGGTTAATAGTTAAAGAAACAAATACCAGGAGAGACACACACACTATCTTTATTTTATTTTTTTGTGATTTATTTCCATGGCAGTACAACAAGGACGTGTCTACTCTAATGTACAGTGCAGTGTGCAGATGTACCATGTCAAATGAAGGCGTAGGAACTATTTTATTATAAAAGTTATTTTAAACTAATTTTTAGTTAATTTTTTTAAATTAAACTTACATTCTTTTACACTGCCCATTTTCGAAACGCAATAATACCCTTGAGGGTGGGCGGTATGGGCAATACCGGACCTTCCAGGGGCTATAAGCCCCTCCACCTGCGGCGTCGGGCCTCATTACGCCCTTGGGCGGTCCGGTATTGTCCAATACCGCCCACCCTCTCGGGTATTATTGCTTAATTGTACCCCAGACAGAAACTTTCCATGTTTTACCTTATCACTGATAGGGCCGCTTGGAGAAGGCATATCTGCTGGGTGCATTAACCTCATCTTTCACCCCATCATTAATTTGTAGGGTGATAATCCAGTGCTTGCCTGGACAGTCCCTCTGACTGCCATTAAAATACCAGGCAAGTGATCTACCCAATCTTTTCCTGCATCTAAAACGCACTTTTTTAAGGCATTTTTAAGTGTTCTGTTCATTCTTTCCACCATTCCCGATGACTGGGGATGGTATGGTAGGTGGTATCTTTGTTGGACCCCAATTATTTGGCACACTATGGCCATTACTTGGTTTACAAAATGTGTGCCTCTGTCTGATTCGATAATATTGGGGAAGCCCCACCTAGTGCACACCTGGTTATATAGGATTTTCGCCGTTGTTATTGCTGTGTTGTTTTTGGTGAGGAATGCCTCCACTCATTTAGAAAACATGTCTATAATAACCAGCATGTACTTATATCCCCCCTTTGCCATTGGGAGTGGCCCCACATAGTCAATTTGTAATGCATCCCAGGGACCATCTGCCAGTGGCAATGGTTGTAATTTTGGTTTGCCCCTCTTGGGGTCTTGTTGCAAACATATAAGACAGCGATGTAAACTGTCTGTGATTCTGTTATCCATATTAGGCCACCAGTATTTAGATTTGATAATTTGCTTGGTTTTGTTGGACCCCCCATGGCCACACCAGTGGTGGTTTTCCATGGCAATATCATGATATAATTGACTTGGAGGTATCCATTTTAGTGTTTTATCCTCCTCCTGTCTAAACAGGATGTTGTCTCTGATTTTAAATTTGTAATTACTTTGGGGATCATCTTTTGTTTGCGCACATTTTTTTACAATCCAGGGGTCCTGGCTTTGCAAATCTCCCTAATTTGTTTTGGGTAACAGTTTATGGGTTGGCAGTAGCACTTTGATGTCTGGTTTAATTTGTATGGAGTGAATGGGAGTCTTTGGTCAGATCCCTTTCCAGGGGTCTCCAATTTTTGCTGCCATTTTGGTGAACTTATCTGCCCTATCATTTCCTAATTCTGCTGGAGTGACGTATTTAGAGTCAACATGGGTCTTAACCTTTATAATGGCTATTCTTCCTGGTGTGGCGTCCCCCTCCTTTAATATGGCCTATAAAAGGTCTCTGTGTTTGACATGCTCCCCAGTTGCTGTTTTCATACCTCTGTTAGCCCATATGGGTAACCAGGTAGTAAGTGATCCTACTGCAAACTGTGAGTCTGTATGTATGCCTAACCTACCTTTGGGGTTTGCTAGGATAGCCTTGTAAATTGCTACTAATTCTGCAAACTGGGAGGAGTCCCCTGGTGACAGCTTTATGAGGATTCCCTGTTTGTGTATGGGCCTTTTATCCTCTAGGTGGTAACACCCGGTGTCATGATACACTGCTGCACCTACGTATGGGACTCCTTGTTCCCAATACCTTGACCCGTCCATGTAAGCTGTGTTATAGCCATTTGCACCATGCCCATCCACAAAAGGTGACTCTCTGGCTGCTATTTGCTGGACCTCCCCACAATCATGTGGCTCTCCCTGGTAATCCAGGTACTGCAACATGTGTGGCACTGTCAATTTCTCAACGGTGCTGTTTTTATCTTGCAGGGCTAACAGCCACCTTGCTTGTCGAGTTAAGCTAACTCCCTTGACTTTGTTTTCTAACAATAGTTTTAAAGGGGTATGTGTAGTTTGTATTATGATGGGGTTAAACCTAGTGGTTGCCTCACTTGCTTGTACAGCCCAAGCAATGGCCAGGACTGCTCTCTCACACATGTTAAAGCCTCTCTCTACCTCTGATAATTGTCTGATTAGGTAGGTAACTGGTGCTGGTTTTCCATTTCGTTTTTGTAACAGCACAGTGACAATGGTGTCATCCATTGCATTGGCTTGTAAAATAAATGGTTTTGATTAATCAGCTTGTACTAAGGCTGGCACTGTCTGTAATGCTTTTTTTTAACTTATTAAAACAGTATAACTCTTCTCCCTCCCATATGAGCTTGTACTGGTCCTTTGGGTAATCTTTTAACATGCTATATAATGGTTTTGTAATCTCTGAGTACCCTTCGATATAATCCCTACAGAAATTTGTCATACCCAATAATTTCCTTAAGCCAGTAATAGTAGTTAGTAATGGTAGGGTCTGGATTAGTGCTGTTCTGGCAGTGTCTATTCGCCTCCCTTGGGGAGAAATAATGGTTCTTAAAAAGGTGACCTTTTGGTCACCAATCTGTGCTTTGTCTGGATTTACCTTTAATCCTTTTCTTTCCAATAAGCTGAGTACCCTATCCAGCAGCACTAGGTGGTCCTCCTTTGTTGAAATTTGCAGCAGGAGGTCATCTATGTATTGAACTACTAAGTCCCCCAACCCTTCTTCCTCTAGGATTTGTTTTATGTATCTGTGGAACAAGGTTGGTGCTGAGTGGAAGCCCTGCAGCAATTGAGTAAATGTGTACTGTTTACCCTCAAAAGTAAATGCAAATTTATACTGGTCCTCTGCCTTGAGGGACAGGGACCAGAACCCATTAGCCAAATCTAGGACAGAGAAGAATTTGCTCTCTGGCCGTAATTTGTTAAAAATCTCAATATTGGAACTAGTAACAAGGCTAACCTGAGGGGTTACTTTGTTTAAATTATGGTAATCGATGGTCAGGCAGTATTTTCCATTTGGCTTTAACACTGGCCAGATGGGACTGTTAGCTGTTGAGCACACGGGCCTAATGACTCCTTGTTGCAACAGCTGTTGGATGACTGGTTTGATTTCCTCTACCGCCTCCTTTGGTATTGGGTACTGTTTAGTGTGCCCCGGACATGGACCTTCTACAGCTATTTTTATGTTGCTTACCTGTCCACAATCCATGCCAGTTTGCGCCCATACATCTCATGATTCTGTATAACTTGCTTAAATTCAGGGTGCTTTAATTGTGTCTCTAAACTTTTGACACTTGTTGCAGCATTTGATTTTTTCAGAGGCTAAAGCATAACTTTCCACAACAGTGTTTGGTTTAAAACTTTTAACATTTAGTTTCTACAAACATTGATTACTAAGATCTACAACAAGCTGATGTTTTGTCAGGAAATTGCTACCAATAATATTGCCTTCCATGAGCCCCCCCTCCGCCCATGTGAAGGCTTGGCGGCTTACGTGTGTATCTCCCAGCCTTATGTGTTGTGGCCGGGACCAATACCCTTATGTGGTATGTCCTGTACATCCCTCTATATACATCGGTGGTCTTTTGGGGTCTAAGGGTATGCTGATATTTGTAATTGATATGGCTGCTCCGGTGTCTATGAGTGCTTCTTCGGTATGGCCATTGATGGTAACCTTAGTTGTAGGCCTCCCCTGACTATCAGCATGTAAAGAGCACCATTTAGCGTCAGGGTTACCGGAGCCTCTGCCTCCCTATTGCTCATCTATTTCATGTATGGCACTAAGCCTCCTTATGACATCATCATCATCCAGGGATGACTCCAGCCCCTCTCTCTGGGACGCCTTTAAAACCACTTGTAAGCAATCGATCAGATCCACTACAGTGTCTCCCTTATCACTCTGTCTGCCCGCTGGCGGACCTCTCACTCGACCCCTCCCCCTAGCTTGCATTTGCATTGGACCCTTTCCTTCCTGTCCTCCACCTTGGGCCCAACACTCACTTTTGATATGCCCTCTTCACTTGCAATTAAAGCATGTTAAGTTTGATGTGCCCGCAGCTGGGTATTTGCTGGGACCCTCATTTACCCAGGTGGCTGTGGCAACTTTACTGCGTTTTTGCTTTTCATTGAGATATGTCTCTAATAATTCTAACCTCTCATCATGTGATTTTGATAACTTTAACACGGACCTTAGGGTGGGATACAGGTCATACGCCCATATCCACAGGTTCCTAAAGGTTGGATCCTCCTCCTGGGGCACTCCTGCCCCCTCTGTCGCTGGTAAACTTCAAAGAACCTGGGGATAAATGCCCGTGGCCCCATCCCTGTTGTTGGCTTGGTTTGCAATATTTTGTCCCAGTCAACTTCCTGTCATGTCGATTCACCCCTTGCCCATTTTATGGCATCTACTATTTCATTGTAATCTGCCCATGAGTTGGGGTTTTTGGACACATCTTTGTGCGCGCCTTGCACCTCGTCCGGCATTGCCTCGGCCAAATGCGGACTGAGTTTAAACATTACGATGTGGCAGACATCTTTGCTAGTCAGCCCCATAGCAGTTTGAATGTTTTTTAAGTTTCTTCCTAACTACCAAATTTGTCTTATAATCAATGGGTCCTATTTCCTGACTCAATTGTGTTAACTCTTTAATAGTTAGATCCCCGATTTCGGGTCCCGGGTCTGGTTTATCTATGATATGCCTATTTACTATTCTTTTTGTTTGGACACTCTTTCCTGAGGGTTTTAGGTGCCCCTCCTGATCTTCCTCTAACTCCACTGCCTCTTCTGTCATTTCGTCTTGTCCCTCTAGGGTAGCCCATTTACCACTTATTACCTTTTATCGTCTCCACCGGCGCACTTTCGTCTAGCTGGTTGCTCCTCGCCTGTTCATCTGCTTTAAGCTGTTCCTGTATCCGTATTATTTTCTTTTTAATGTTCTTTTCTAACTGTGTGAACTTGGCTACCTCACTTGCGTTACCCCTTTCTTCAGCATGTTTACAGATTAATTCGTATCTGTCCCCTTTTCCTTCTAACAAAAGTAAAGACTCTTCCTGTTTTTGTCCAGTTGCCTGAGACACTGTACCGCCTGCGGTGGCCATGCCCCGCATGGAGACCGGCGCCATCTTTACAATGGTCCCTTCTTTGTTCCGTTGCTCCTCCCTTTCTTGCTCTTTTAACTTACTCTGACACTCTACTAACAATTCCAACAGCTCTTCTACTTCCTCTCTTAACTTATTATTACCAAAACTTAATCTACGCTCTTCAGCAACATGTTCCTGTGACTGCTGGTCTACCTTTATTTTTAGAAGAGAATTATCCCTATCTAAAAGACAAAGGTCTCCCTGTACCTTTACTAACTGTGACTTTAGTTGCTGGTTCTCCTCTTGCAGTGATTCTGACTCTTGATTTATTTGCATTTTTAAACTATCTATTTCTGACTTTAGCTGGGTTACTATATCTTGCTGCTCTGCCTCTTGATTTATTTGCATTTTTAAACCATCTATTACCATCTGTAGTTGGGTTACTATCTCTTGCTGCTCATGCAGTTTCTTTAAAAGTCTCACGTGTTGACGAGTTACCTCCTGGCTGTATTGCCACAGACCTTGTACAGCATTTTCTAGCTTCTCTTTTTCATTTTTGGTTGCAGAATTATGATCCAGCACTAGTGTGTTAAAATACTCTTGGACTGACTTGTTCTCTGGAGGGGCATCGTATGCCCCTAACTTGCATCTTTTTCCCAGATACTTGTGTATCTCTATCTCCATTGCTCACTATATTGTGTTGTGTTTACAAATTAATTCTGTGGGGTACTATCCCCACCGTTCGATACTTATCCGTCTGCTAACTCTGACAAAGTATCACCCCCTTGTGCACCAGTGGTGACCCTGTATAGGCTAGTCTTATGACCCCCCCTAGAGCCATGTCTTTCAAGTAACAGTGGTCTCTAGCCTTTATCTTGTTCCCTAGAGTTCTACCTCATGAGTTCAAACAGTAATCTCTAATTGACATTTATCTACTTATTTAATCTCTGAGCATACATTACCTTGTGGAGTCCCGTGGTTGGTTGAGGTGATCAGTCTCTCCTGTGGCACTGAACTTTCCAAGGATTAAATGCACTCAGGGCAATTTCTTACGGTGTGGACAGACTACGTCAAGGTTCCAGGTCGGTGTTCCCCCATTTAAAAGCAATCCAAGTCATGGCACCAATTGTAGTGGAGGGATTATAGCTGGGGGTCCTCCAGGCTACGTATTACCTTAGGACCTATTTGTACATTACAATACAGATGACACAAATGCAGTCGGAAGAGTAAAAGATACGTTTACTTCAGCGTGGTGCTGTACAGCCATTGATGTTACATTTTCTCTTCCTCTAGAAAGAGCAAACAATATATATATATATATATATATATATATATATATATACATCATCTCCCCTTCAGCATAAAATCACCCATGTACCAATAAAATCATTTTGTTACTAGCATCTAGGCAGAACTTGTCTAGACATGTTTTAATTGCATTTTACACTTTGGTTTCTGCTAGACCCATATAAGGACATGTAGGCTTGTGGTGCGGTATGTTGCTATGGTGTGAGTGAAACTCATTGTTTCTCATAGGTCAGGTTGACCTACTGTGCACACATGAACAGTTAGGCAGTTGGAGCCAGTGGATGATGACATAGGTACACTTATATGGTTACAGATTGTCGGAAGTACTGTGTATACTGTCTGTCTTTACTAGATTTATTAAGTTCCGTTATATTTTGTGTCTTTGTTACAGAGTGCCCAGTTCTCTTTTAAAGTTCTTAGCTGCTACAGAGGCCATAGTGGTGATGAAGTGGACAGAGGAGCTCCTAAATAGAACTTCATTTATGTCGTGGAGAGTTAAGGAAAAAAAGGGACTACAAAAAGATATTGACAAAATTGGCATCAAGGGCACTTTGTGCTGCTTTTTGTTGTCTTTTCACTCTTGGTTGTTTTGAAAAAATTGTAACTTTGTATGATCAGAGATTATGCAGCCAAAAAAAGTAAGAACATATCAGGCTGATGAAGAAAAAGGGAAAAAAAGGTGTTGTTGGGCTAGATAGGTCTCTTTCTGCCCAGAAGGTAACCCAATATTTGTGTCCAAATGGTAATCAAATGGAACTAAGAAAATGTATAAAGTGATTGACCCACAAATTACATCATCTCCTGCAATAACAAGTGTGAGGAAGTCACAAAGTTTAAGGAGTACACATCTTACACATCCATTGTTAGAGGAAATTAGAAACTTTGAGGAGAAATCACAATGTCAGGTTGTAGAAAATAACTCCAGAAATGTAATAGATATCACTGGGTCAGAATTACATATATCAGATCTTAATCCTCCCAAAAAACAAAGTGAGAAGTATTACTGCAGAAATTATATACTATCCCCCCTTAATTTGTCTAGGAATTAGTTTTTAGTAGCTGAGGCCTATGAAATGGAGAGGGAGGATGGAAATGATGTATTTAAGGAAAACAGTTCCACAAGTTTGGAACAAAATGAGATTGGGATCAGTGTAGATCTGATTGAAGTAAAGGCCCCACAACCCTTAACGAAGGTTTATAAGTATGTAAAACAGATTGATCTCCATGTTAACCATAATTGTAGTAATAATGAATCCATTTTGCAAAAATTTGACTCCTTTTTAACACTTTATTTAATGCCTCAGGTTAAAATTGATCAGTTGGTAAATAAGCTTGAACCACCTGAAATACAATGGTTATGTCCTGAGTCATTGGGAAAGGGGGATTTGTTAAATGTTAAAAATAAAGGATTTGGTTGGGGGATATAATATCTTTTTTTTTTTCAATTTAAAGTTTATTGATACATTTTCCACAATAAAAGGCAGTTTAAGTGACAGTGACATTGACATTCCGATACAATGTAAAGGAATAACTGCCTGACCCACCCTTCCCCCCTTACTGCAGTAACCCAACCTAATGCCTGTCAAATGCCAAGCACTTTACTTAAGGTCTTATATGACAATATAGTCTGAGATATACTTAGACTTGAACCAGAGAGATTAGAGAGTGACAGGGATCCCAGATTTTGGTATATACTGCCATTCTATTGTGGAGACTGGCAATTGCTTTTTCTGTGCGCAGATTGGACAGAATTTCTTTTACCCATTCCTGAACAGATGGAGAGGACTTATCTTTCCAGTGGCATAGAATAAGCTTCTTAGCCGATAAGGCAATCATGGAAATGTGAAACTTTCGTACCTTAACTCAAATAGATGATAAGTCCCCTAACAGACAGATCTCGGGAGTAAAGTATTCCTGAAGGCCCAACAGAGGGTCCAGGAAAGTTTTAATTGAATCCCATAAGGGGGAGATTTTAGGACAGGACCAAAACATGTGGAGAAGTGTTCCTTCTTCCTGCAAACATTTATTGCATATATTGGAATTCAGGTAGCCCCACTTCTGCAATTTAACCGGGGTGTAGTACAAGTTATGTAAAATATGATATTGCATGAGGCACAATCTGTCTTGAGAAATATATTTATGACATGATCTCCACAGAGAGTTCCAATCCAAATAGTGTTGAGGGAAAAAATTATTCCAGAATCTTGTAGGTCCAAAGGGACCCCCATATTTTTTGTGAAACAAAACCTGATATAGCTTAGAGATTACACCTGAAGATCCAGAAAGTGAGGAAACCTCAGGTATCAGAGAAGTGATAGTCTAGGAGGGAGGAGTATTACCGAAATTGATTACAAGTAAATGCCTTAATTGTATAACTTTGAAATGAGAGGAAACTGGAATGAGAAATTTCTTAATAATATCTTCCGCTGATAACCAATGCCCCTCTTCATCCATAAGAGAAAGAAGCTTCCCATCCCCCAATTGGGACAACCATTGACGGGAAATCTATTCTTGTTAATAGTGAAAGATGGGGAATTCTAAATAGACTGGGCCAGGTCCCGATGAGGGGAATATTGTAAAAATGAACACATTTGAGAATAAATCTTTAAAGAAGTCATTATTATGGGTCACTCTTCTGTCATATGTACCTGGGGAAACTTAAGGAAAAATAGTGTAAGAGGGTCCAAATTCTTGGACTTGATTGCATCCAGTTCTATTCTAAGCCAAACCGGTTGCTCTTTTTCTGGGCCAGGGGATACCCATCTCAGACATTTTGCTAAGTGACTAGCCCAGTGATATATGGCCAGATGGGGAATTCGTAACCCCCCCCCCAATTTTGAGGCTGCCAGCTTATGATAAGCCAGCCGAGGATATCTGTCGGCCCAGATAAATCTGGTGAATACACCATGTGTCTTTTTAAACCAGAGTAAAGGAATAAAAGTGTTAAGAAGAGATAATGGATAGAAAATTCTAGGAAATATGTTCATCTTAATTATGTTGATCCGGCCCCATAATGAAATAGGAAGTTTGGACCACCTCTCGAGGTCATGAGCTATCAACTGTGAGAGAGAATCCAGGTTTTCCTTAAACCATGTTAGAGGGTTATGAGAAAGCTTAATACCCAAACATTTAAATGACCTGGAAGTCCAACAGAAACCAAAAGGACTGATGTCATTTTTGAAAACTTTGTGGTTCAGTGGGAAAAATAGAGATTTACTAGCATTCAGTTTGTAATTGGACAGGTCACTAAATCTTGCTATTTCCCTTAGCAAAGCCGGAACTGAGGATACAGGGTGAGATAAGTGTATCAGCAGGTCATCCGTGTATGTAGTGACTTTAATTTCATGTCGCCCAACTCTAACACCCTGTATAGAAACATTATTGAGAATATTTTGAATGAGAGGTTCCAAATATAAATTAAATAACAAAGGAGATAAGGGACATCCTTGCCTAGTTCCTGAGTGACGCGAAAAGGGCTTAGAGAATACCTCATTCACAGAAATTCTTGCGGTAGGGTTTTTATGAAGTATGGCAATCCAGGAAATGAACAGAGAGGGAAAATGAAATGCTTCCAGAACTCGGAACAGAAAGTTCCAGTTCACTCGATCAAATGCCTTCTCGGCGTCCAGGGAGACCAGTCCAGCAGGGAACTCAGCATCTCTGGTAGCCGAGAAGACATGTGACAAGGTATGTAAGTGATCAGAAGATGAACGCCCTTTCATAAATCCTACCTGATTTATACCTATCAACTCAGGAAGAACTACTGTTAACCTATTGGCTAATATTTTGGAGAGAATTTTAATATCCTGATTTAAAAGTGAGATTGGTCTGTAACTCTGAACCAGCTCAAGATCTTTATCTGGTTTGGGGAGCAGAACAATCAAGGCCTCGAAAAGGTGAGAGTCGGCCTCCGCCCCAGCTAAAATATGCTGAAATAAATGGCAAAGTACTGGTAATAGAAGGTCCTGAAAAACTTTATAAAATAAGGAGAAAAAACCATCAGGGCCTGGGACCTTGTCTGCTGGCAATTCACTAATAACATCGGCAATTTCCTCCAGAGAAATAGGAGCAACCAGAAAATCCTTGTGTCGGTCAGAGAAAGGGGGAAAATGGGAATCTTTCAGGTAACTCTCGGTACTCCCAGGGCAAGAGGGTGCTCCATGTCACTGTGCAAGTTTGTATAGTAACGGGAAAATTCTTGAACTATTTCAGTGGGAGATACTTTTAAGGATCCATCAGCCATTGCCCTGATAGGAGGGATAAATCTCACTGATTCTTGTTGCTTAATATGCAGTGCCAATAGGCGCCCCACCTTTTCTCCCTGGTCAGTGTAACTAGCTCTTGTACGAATAATAGCTAATTCTGCTTTGTCTCAGAGTAACTCCAAATATCTATCTATCTTTCAAGACTAAGAGTTTCCTCATATCCTCATCAGGAGGATTAATCGAGACATTATTTTCAAGTGATCTAATTTGGGATAGTAAAGATATTAATTCCTTCTCCTGTGCCCTTTTCCTACCAACCGCCATACTGATAAGAATCCCTCTCATGAAGGCCTTAAAGGCCCCCCACAGGAGGCAGTATAGCGCAGTGGTCTAAGGCTCTGAGCTGCAAATCTGGTGACATCCAGCAGACCAGACCTGGGTTTGAATCCCACAGCTTCTACTTGTGCACTGTGTGACCCTGAGCAAGTCACTTAACCTCCTTATGCTCCCAGGTCACTTCCGTAAAAAAGCTTTCAGCTTAGTGTGCTATACCTGGTTAAACAACTAAATAAAAAAAAAAAAAGATGTCCAGCTTTGCACTATCTAACGGGTTAGATGAAAAAAAAGGATTCAATTTGCTCCCTTATAAGTTTGCAGTATTTAACATCCTTGAGAAGTTGTTCATTAAGTTTCCATCTGGTTTCCCTGTTGTAATAGGCAATGAGAAATAAGTATGTAATCAATGCGGGACTGCGAGCCGTGCGTCATTGACCTGAAGGTAAACTCCCTAGAATCGGGATGTAAAACACGCCAGACATCTCAGAGCCTGCATTGATCCAATAGATCTTTAAAAGCCTTCTGCCCATGAGCAACCCCTCCCAGACCTCTGCCTGACCTATCTAAATTAGACTCAAGTACTTGGTTGAAATTCCCCCCTAAAATAATCCTGATGGGAAGCATTGGGAGAATAGCAGATATAAGTATCATAAAAAATCCTGGGTCATCTATGTCAGGGCCATAGATACTGCCAAGTAAAATTGGAACAGACAAGAGAGTACCTTTAACAAGGATAAACCTTCCCACGGGATCTTTAATAACCTGCATAGACACAAAGGGAATACCCCTATTAATCATGAGCATGACCCCGCAGCTATTTGTGGATCCCTGGGCATTGTAAACCATTCCCACCTGTTGTCTCCTTAACTGTAAAGCTACCACTTCTAATAAATGGGTTTCCTGTAAAAAAAGTTATCTGAAAGCTAAGTAAGCTTAAATGTTTAAGAGCCTGATATTGTTTGTGCTTTTTCCTGATCCCCTTAACATTCCAAGTCGCAAAAGTTATCTCATTAGCCATCCAGTAATGGTAGTTAGACTTAATGTATTCAGCTCAGCACACGGGATACATAGCCCCTGCAAACATAC
Source organism: Neoceratodus forsteri (assembly GCA_016271365.2). Lineage (NCBI taxonomy): Eukaryota > Metazoa > Chordata > Ceratodontiformes > Ceratodontidae > Neoceratodus > Neoceratodus forsteri. The sequence continues at coordinate 931,705,923 of CM057455.1, forward strand.
ACCCATGGTTACTGCAGTAAAACCCTCCCTCCTCCCTAACCCCCCACAATTAAGTCCATCCCATCCCCCCTACCCACCACCCTACCCTCCAACAATACCCTAAGCCCACCCCCAACCCTCTAAACTGTCACAAGCAACATTCAGCACAGTACTGGTGCTTTTCCTTCATCTCCAGCTCCCAGATGATGCACCCCTGTTAGTAAAACTCTTACATTCTGCTATCCTCGTATAGAAAACAAGACAGTGCTGGTTATCCCTAAAAAAGAGAGAATGGTCCTGGGCTTTCAATACCACCGCACCAAAGTGTAAACCTATTGGGGACCTATTAGAAGAGGGCCACAGCGAAAGCCATGTACAACCCAGGTAGCCATGGAAACCTGAATTAAACTGAGAGAGAAAATTGAAATCATCCTTGCCTCATGAGGCAATTATGCAAGAACTAAAACCATATTGGCAACCCAGTGAGGGGAAGTGATCTGTGCCACAGACTGAGAGCAGGGATCAAGAAAGAGATAGTAATCACATCGCAGGAAGGGAAGACTGAAAAAACACGTCTTCCCAGAAATAACCAGCATCCAAGTGCAATGGCTCTCCGTGTGAGAGTTAATTGTCCTGCACTCAAGTCTAGTGAGAAGATTCAGAGAGATCCCCCCTCGAATTGAGGGCTGCACCCCCGTGAATTACTAATGCCTGATATGCCCTCTAGTGGCCAATTCCAGGTCATGATAGAGTGAAAACGAGCTACAGAGGAAGCCCAAGACTGCTCTAATTCCAATCCAGATGAAATAAACATGAATCTAAATCTCAGCAAAACCAACTACCCTTTCTATTGTGTTTACCATACAAAAAATACTAAAGCTTGAAATATTGTTCCCCCCATAAACAAGCCCCGAGACCCTAAGTATCCTTTGCCCTGAACTGGCATGGGCCCTCTGCAGTTGGAGCCAAGGAAACTAGTAGCAAGCGTGCCCTGTGCTGATCCCCCCAGTCCAAACAAAACAGGGGAAGTCCCCCCCCATTCGCACTGAACGGTTTCTCAAAGAAGGAAAAAATGAAAGTTCCAATTCTCAGCTCCACACAGCACTCCATCCTGCAAACACAACATCTCAGGGTTCCTTAACTAGATCTGGTAGCTTAGATTTAAGGCTCATCAGGGCAACTACAGGATCATCGTAGCTGGACCAGGATCAAGTTAATAGAACCTGTAACCTGGCCGGGTATCCCATCCTGAATTTCAGGCCTGCCGCAATTATCTTAGAAACAATAGGGTGGAACGCTTTCCACTTCAGGTAAACTGAGCCAGGTAAATCTTGTGAAATTCTCAGTTTCACGTTCTCCCAAAGAACCTCTTGCAAAGCTCTCGCTTTCTGCAAAAAATGCTGCCTCTCCAAGTAGTTCAAAAACCGACAGGTAATGGAACGGGGGGTCCTCCAGAGAAGGTTTAGGCCATAGAGACCTGTGAGCTCGCTCTATAATGTAGAGAGGGCCAAAGGGAGAAGGGCCGGCAACCCGCTCCACTAACTTCTGCACAAATGCTACAACATGTTGGTCTTCTTCTCCCTCCAGTAACCCAAGTATCACAATGTTGTTTCTGCGGCTGCAGCCCTCTAGATCTTCAAGCTTGGCTTCAAAACGAGATAATTTCTGACGCATAGACACCAGATCAGGATCGAGATTTTCTAACTTTTTCTCTATTGAGACTATTCGAGCTGTGTTATCGGAAACAGATAGTGAGACTTCATCTAATTTTCTGGAGAGAGACTTCAGATCCATCGCCATTTCTTTCATTTCCTCACGAAAGGGCTTAAACTCTTCAAGAAACCTAGTGAGCGTTAAAGGTTCCTGTTCTCCAAATTGACTCGGAGGATCAGGCCTCTCAGGCCCACCCGAAGCCCTGGATTTCTTAGAGGCCTTTTCGGGAGTAGCAGGAGGGGTGTGCTTCTGCGGGGCTTTCTTCATGTAAGCCTCCATCTGACAATTTTACACTCAAATAAGACTTCCAAAGTGTTCAGACAGCACTGAATCTTGAAAGCAGAGGAAATTGAGGAATTCAGATGTCCAAAAAAGACGATTTAGTGATCGGGAGGCAGGAGCTTCTTGAAGGAGCTTCTACTCAACACTCTGCACCACGTGATCTCCCCCAGGGGGATATAATATCCAAGCTTGATTAATTAAAAAAAGAGATCTCATATGGCAATGACAATTGCTGGAATTAACTACACTTTTCAGTGCATTTACATAATTTTATGCAAATTGTCCCCAGACTTATGAGAAGAGGAGAGTAGAAGAAATGGACCATAATGACTCAGTAAGGAATGGTGGTGGGCTAATAAATGAATATAGGGTTGCTGGGACAAAAAAGTGTATCCAGCTATCTGATAGGAATCTTTTAGCAAGCTATAGTCCAATCAAGATAGGGAAAGAACCTAAGCAAAAAAACATAGAGAATGTGAACCAATGTGAAAAGGAGAATTTAAAGAAGAGATCTATTCAAGGAATAACTAAGGAAATTGGTAACAAAGAGAGCAGTGAAATAAATCTTCCGATTGGAGAATTGAAGGAAAGGAAGGCAGTATTAAAACACAATATAGAGGGCAAGAATATCAATGGACCAAAGCAGACTCAGAATAGAGATAGTAAAAAGGAAAAAAGAAAGGAGAAGATAAGATTGAATACAGCTGGGAAAGTGATAGAAAGAGCACTGACACATCAGGGAAAATATAAGATAAATCTTAATAAGGTTTATGAAAAGGGGAAAGATGATTCTAATGATATCTAGGATATGGCCAAACTAAATGATACAGAGAAAAGAAGCTAATGTTAAAAAGATAATTATTACCAACAATCTATATAAAAGGAATTCCAAAACAAAGAAATAAGAACTCATATATGAAGTTAGTCACATTTAATTTGATTAAGGGATCTTAGGAAAATTAATATTAAATCAGTCTATAGGTATCAAGATAGACCCCTAAAATGATGGCTGTGTGTTGTTTTAAGGAATGTTGATAAATGAAGGGGAGTGCTTAAAGAGAAAGATAATTTTGCTGATTTGGGAGTGTTACTTGATACGATTACAACCTTGAAAGATAAAAACAAGCAAGGAGTAAAAGATAATGTTAGTGGTAAGAAAGGTACTCTTTTAGTAAAACAACCCAGAATTACAGCTTTTTTGAAACAGATTTAAACAACTCATACACTAAAAGGGGAGGTATTAGAGAGTGTTATGAGAAGTGGTAGGACACAATAGGTAATCAGTATTAATTCTTCAGTGGTCTTGGACTCTGAAGAGTCTTTTAGTACTTATTATGAGAATAATAGCTATATGTTAGAGGATAATGGGAGAGAGTCTAATAATATAATTAGCCTAAGTGATAGCTCGTTGATATCTCCAGAAACATCAAATTGACAGAAGATTGGTAACAAAAACATTGTTCAGATGTCGGGGAATGTGGCTGATCTCAAAGAAAAAATGGAGGATGGAGCCTGTTTAGATTGGATTTCTAAATATTCAATAATTCTCCTTCAAGAAACATGGATGGGTAACCAGGATGAGATTTGGTTGAAAGGATATAGAAGCAGGGTTTCTCCAGCATATAAAAGCTCTAAATATGGTAGATCTAAAGGCGGATTGGCTATTAGTATTAATGTATTGCTTTACTTTGTGAATCCTGAGGTTAGTATGTATAATGAGTTTTATATGTATGTAATTATAATTGGTTATATGGAAGGTATTGCTTTATTTAATATACACATCCCCCCTGCTATTAAAGCAAGTGAATTGAGTGGGATCCTTAATTGTATAGGGCAGGATATAGAATCTATAAAATCTAGATTTCTGGGGATATCTATACTCCTATTCGGAGATTTTAATGTACATGTAGGTAGTGGTATAGAAAACTTAGGGGTCAGACTGGGGAATTGATGATCTTTTAAACATTCCAGTATGTCAATCTAAGGGTGGGGTATTAAACCAAAAAGGCAAGTTATCACTACAATTTTTAGATAATCTCAGTCTGAGGATTTTGAATGGCAGGACAAGAGGAGAAGTGTCTTTCCCCACACATAAAGGGGGCAGTGTTTTAGACTTGGGGAATGTAGATGCTCTAATCTATTCTAGAGTGTACTATTTTAAGATTATTAAACTGTGGGATAGTGATCACTTCCTAATATCTTGTGCCATGAATTTAAATATTAATCAAAAAGTAAAAGACTGAAAGATAGAGAGGGAGGAAAATGCTAATATGTGCACTAAATATAGAAGAAAAATAATGTGGAATGAATACACAAAGGAAAGTATTGATAAGTTCATTCAAAACCAAAACAGGATAGAACAACCAGTAGAGAAAATGATTTCCTTAGGGCCAATTGCACAAATTAAATATTTTGAAATATATATGCAGCAGATAATTCAGGCAGTTGAGCTTAGAAAAAAGAAGTGTGACAAGGTCGAATATTGGTAAAACTCACCCATGGTTTGATTACGATTGTTTATATTTAAGAAAAGAGATCAAAAGATTGGGTAAGTTAAGGGTACGAAATACCATCCCAGTTATATTAAAGGCTTTTAGAAGCTTAAAAAATGGAATATAGAAATACAATGGGAGAAAAGAAGAAGAGTTATAATTTATTATTATGGGGGAAACTACAAGAAGCAATTTGGAAAAAAGATAGTCAAACATTCTGGTCTTTGGTGGCATTTGGTTGTTGTGAGAATAATATTCAACATAATTTACTGGGGCTGATCTCAGAAGACCTATGGGTGAATCATTTTAGTAAAATTTATGATAGTAATTGTGATGATACACTTCTCAGCCAGGGAAACGAAGACACAGAGGACATGGGATCACTTATTTATTCCTCTTTGGAAGTAAAAGAAGCAATACAAGCACAAAAGAGAAATAAAACACCAGGGATAAATGGTGTCTCAGCTGAAGTGTACCTTCATAATGTTGAGCACTGGGCAAAGGTTTTGACATTATTATTTACCTCAATTTGTCAATCTTTTGTCCTATCGACAGATTGGAATAAAGAGTTGATTATACCCTTATTTAAGAAAGGTCTAAAGCATGATCCTACATGTTATAGACCGATAACTCTTCTTGCAATCTCACAAAAGATTTTTACTCATTTATTATTGCAAAGGCTATTGGTATGGGCAGAAGTAGAAAAATTGATTTCCAAATATCAAGGCAGTTTTAGGAAAAAGTTTAATACTTTAGATCTAATCTTTATTTTGAACTATTTGCTGGAATTATATATGACTGGTAAGAAAAGTATGATTTATGTATGTTTCATTGACATAAAGGCTGCCTTTGACTCGGTAGACAGAAATAAATTGTGGAAGATTCTGGTATCTCTTAATATAGATAGACAATTATTGAGGATGATACAGAGGCTACATTATAACACTACAGCTGTAGTCCATTACTCAAGAGATGGTGCATTATCAAGAGAAATAAGAGTTGGTAAAGGGGTCAAACAGGGTTGTCTGCTGGCCCCTTTACTGTTTCATTTATATATTGAAATGGTAATTAAGGATATAGCGAAAAGAGATACATTTGCCCCATCAATGAATAAAGAAAAAATTCAAATAGTATTGTATGTAGATGATGCTATAGTTTTTTTCATAAACGCCTTTGGGCTTAGAAAGAGCAATACTAAGTGTGATGAAGTCATTCTCTAAACCAAATTTAGAGATTAACGTAGGTAAAACAACAATAATGTCATTTGGTAAGAAAAAAATTACTAAAATGTTTTGGGAAATTAATAAAAAAAAATAGAAAAGTGAAGCAATTTAGTTACCTGGGAATTATATTTGAACATAATTTGAAATGGAATTCCCACATGTCTGAAACAAAAAATAAATTATATAGCTCAATGTCTGCGGTAAATGCTTTTGCCAACAGGTTTGTGAATAACTCTTTTGTGGCCCTTTGAAGCTAAAACTATTTGTCAGACCCTATATGGGTGTGAAGTATGGGGACCATTATTTGGGGTTTCAAAAATTGAAGCCATGCAGAATGTTTGTTTGTGAAATATTTTAGAACTTCTATGGTATTGTCCATTGGCCTTTATGAGATTGGAAACAGGTATGCGCCCTCTGAGTGCAAAAATTAAAATTAGAGCTATTAAGTATTAGGGAAAAAAACTGTAAAAATGGCATCAGAGAGACTCTCCAACTTATGCTGGGTTGATTTCTTGGCTAGACTACAAGGAGGAGTTAGTATGAATGGATGGTTTCAATGATTGAATGTTTGGCTAAAGAGTTTTGGTTTGAAAGATTTGTGGTCTAATAAGGCCACTTTAGATACAAACCTGTTTGTAAAGGAAGCCATTCAAAGAATTATTGATGTTTTGGTTCAAAGTGATCTTGCAAGAGTGTATGAGATAGATACTCATGGGTTTTATTCTTCCATAAAATTAAATGGAAAAATGGAAGCATATTTGGTGTATTATGAAAATAAGGATCATAGGAATATTTTACGTAATATAAGGTAGGAAAGCTTGGGCATTATGAATCTGCATTACAATAAGTGGTGGGGTCAAGTTGGTAATAAAAGGACATGTAAATTATAATGATGAGGATGCAGAAAACTTGCCTCACAAGTTACTGAAATGTGAGGAGTGGAAGGTGGAAAGAGGGAAATGGATTACACCACTGATTATGGCTGATATTTTAAAGTGTAAGGATAACTGTGTGAAGCACCTGTTTGGTTTGGAAAATATTAATATACTGTATGGGGTAGCAAATTTCATTAATAAGATGAAAAATTGAAGTTTGTTAATCAATCAATCAATCAATCACTTTATTTAACCAGGCATATATTTTTCTCTCTTGTTATTCAGGTTATATCTAGTTTTATTGTAAGATCACTATTTATTGTGTGTATTTTTGTGGATTGATGTGATAAAATGGATTCTATACATCTTTTGTATTAATGAGCTTGAACTTGAACTTGACAGGGAGAACCTGTTGAGTGGTGCCACAGGCATACCACAGGCCAGGGCTGGGGCCTGGGTAGTGGCATATGTGAACCAGCAGGGCAGCCACCAGTGCTCAGTGCAGGAAGAAGGTGGGCATGGATAAGAGGCACATCAAAGGATGGGTGGCGGACATCCATGCCTCCCGGAATGCCACTGGAGGGGGGGGCCTGCAGATGCACCACTGCTCATGGTGCAGGAGGAGTCGGTGGCAGCCACCCTACACTGCAGCATGGTGGAAGGTGTGCCTGCCGGTGGATTTAAGATAGGTGGAAGCCCATCACTGCAGGGTAAGTATGTCAGCCATGCACAGCAGGGGGCATTTAGGGTGCAGACATGACAGTGCTGGAATGTGTGCAGCTGGTATGCCTGTCATGTGCATGTGTATGCACCCATGTGCATGCCATGCTGCAAGGAACAGGCAGTGGCAGTGGGGGGGCATATGTGGGCAATGCATCATTAACTTGCCTTCCTTTCTCTTGCAGCACCACCACACCTCCATGCGGATGATGGGAAACTGTTGGAGGCAGCAGCTGTGGCCACTGGACTGGCCCTGGAGGACCAGGCTTCGACCTCCACGGGCATCCGGGGGCCTGACAGGCTGCAGCTCACCACCACTGTGCAGGCAGATAACCTGTACCTGGGGTCAGACGAGGCTGGATGTGTTCCTGCAGGATGCCAGCCTTGGGGTCATGTGTGCAGGGACACAAATCGGGGTGGGGTCCAACACCAATGACGATGTAATGCTCATTCTGGACAGCATGGCCACCATTGTGGGGGAGACACCCCTGCTGGCCACTGACACAGGCAGCACACCCAATGCCCTGCCAGTGGCGGAACAGCTGCCCACCACCACTGCAGATGCAGCGGTGTGCGCTGCCCAGGCTGTGCCCTGTGGTTTAGGTGATGTTGCCGTGCAGGAACTGGGTGGTGTGCAATGGCCAGACAGGCAGCAGTAGGGGGCTGTGAGTGCCACCGGGCAGCCAGATGCAGGGTCTGCTGCTGGTGCACCTGCCGTACCCAATCCCCCTGCAGGCCCCATTGTGCAGCATCCACCAGAGGGGGGGCTGTGCAGCATGGCCAGTCACCACATGGAGATCAGCATCTGGGCCCAGGAGCCCCAGGATGCCAAACCGCTGGCCGAGCACACCAGTTTGCTGCAGAAGTCCATTCAGCAATGTGTGCAACTCACCACTGGGGGGGTGCACTGCATGCAGAGGTGTGCCAGTTAGATGAGCAGCAGGAGAGGGGCACTGCACAGATCCTGACAGAGATGCAGTGCATGCAGGAGGCCATGAGTACCTCCCTGGATCACATTGCCACCGTGATCGCAGATGGCTTTGTGCTGCTGGCTGCCACAGGGTGTGGCTGGGCAATTATGACCCTCTGCAGTGCACTATCCACCACTCATACCCATCATCAGGTGACCCCTGCGCAGTCGATGCGGGCTCAGATATGAGCATCCCAGGCACACCTTGAGCCGGGCTGTTTGGGTGCCTCCACACACATGTGTAGACACAGTCACGGTAATGGGGGTCTGCTCCGGGGGGCTGTTGTACACACCCCCATAGCTGATGCACAGCCTGTGGCTGCTGATTGGCCAAGGCGCGGCTGCTCCCATGGCCGTGGTGGCCATGGTTCCGTGCAGTGGCCCTGATGTGTCATCCACCCCACTTGCAGTCTACAGCTGCTGCCCAGTGCACACATGGGCTGTGTGTGTGTGTGTGTGTGTGTGTGTGTTTGCCTGCCACAGGTGTGGTGCCTGTGTTCCACACCACACACTGCCTGTGTGCATGCTTGCCTGGCCACTGGGCCATGTGGCGTGGGTGTCATGACAGCAGTCCTACACCAGTTGTGCCTGTGCACTGGTGCAATTCATCTGATCCACACCAGATACCCACGCCTGTGTGTGTGTATGGGGGGGCTGTGTGGGGTGCTGTGTGTGGTTGTGTGTGGGTGTGTACCCCTGTCACCCTTACTGCTGCTTTCCACCTCAGTGTGTGCATGCCCATTGCCATGCATGCCCCTGCATGTGTGCTGTAACTGTTAGTGTGGCCTAGTGTTTTGTACCACCTACCTGTGTGCACCAAAGTGCTCCCGTGCTATGGTGTCCCTGTGCCATCTTGCCTGCTGGATCAGCCAGGGACCCCTCCACCCAAAGGGTGGCTGTCCACCTCCCTCCAGCCCATTGCTTCTATCGTCCCTACCACTGTCACCCTCATCAGCCTCAACAGTCATCCCACGATCAATGGCCATGTTGTGCAGTATGCAGCAGACCAGGAATAAGCCATTGGCTTTCAAGGGGCTTTACTGTAGGGCACCACCTGACCTGTCTAGACAATGGAACCGTGCTTTCTGCATGCCAAAGATTCTCTCGATGATGTTGCACATGCTGGCATGTGCCTCGTTGTAGCGTTCCTCTGCTGGGGATGACAGGCGCCAGTAGGTGATAAGCAGCCAGGGCTGCAGTGTATAGGCATGGTCCCCTGTTTGGATAATGACATGGTTAGCCCTCTGCTATGCTAGGCTGTGCCCATTGCCTGTCCCTGCCACCCACACTGACATGCACACCCTGCCCTCCCCCATCCCATGGTATGCTCTGCCCATCGCCCCTTGCCCGTGCCATACTCACCCACTAGGTGGTCTGTGGGGATATCCCCCCATTCGAACCTGTGGCACAGCACAGAGCTGTGCCAGATGAATACATCTTGTGCACTTCCAGGGTGTGTGGCACAGACATTGGTTATGCACCCCATAGCATCGCACACCACCTGGCAGTTGAAATTCGGGTTCCCCTTCCTATTTATTTACACCACACCCTCGTGTCAAGGTGGCATGTGGATGCCCATGTGGGTGCAGTCAATGGCCCCAATCACACCAGGCATACGTGCTACCCTGTGGAAGTCCTGCATGGTTGCTGTACACTCCGACTGTGTACTGTGGAAATGGATGTATTCTGATGCATGCGGCAGCAGAGCGTTGAGGAAGTGTGTGAGGAGATGGGACTTGGCTGACTGGATTATGCCTGTGGTGTCCCTTGTTGGTGTCTGGAAGGTGCCCGTGGCAAGCAGGCACATGACGGCTGTCACCTTCATCTCCATGGACATGGTGTGGCTCCATCTGGTGGGTGCCTGCATTACCTCACTGCCTCAGAATGGCCCTGTTCAGGTGGTACCAGCCCATGATCTCAATGTCACTATACTGCTTGAAGGTGATGCAGGTGCAGTACCACCTGTGTCGGGCATACCGCCAATGGGCCCTTCCACAGCCATGTCGCTGTTCCTGCTGCCCCCTCATTATGGCCTCCATCATGAAGGGCTCAATATCCATGGCCCTTGCTGTCATCTATCTCCCTGGGTGGTTGGCTGCTGTGGGCTGTGTGCCACCCTGGTGCACTGCCTGGCAGTGTGTCTGCCTGTCTGTCACACTCTCTCTGCCCCTGTCTCCCTCTCTAATGCCACCTCTGTCCATCTCCCTCTGTGTCTGCCTTGGTCTGTCTGTCTGTGTGTCTGTCTGTCTCTCACTCTCTCTCTCTGTCTTTCTTTCTCTTTCTCTGTCTCTCTCTCACTCCCTCTCACCTGATGCAAATGCTTTCTGTGTGCTTGCACCCTGTATTTATAAGAACAAGTCTTCTCAGTGCATCTCTGATTTGTTCCGCACTTGCGCCATGGTTCTGTGGTTGAATATCACACTGCGCTGGATATTCATGGGCATGCCCTCTGCACTTGTGCCTGCATTTATTATAGTTGTGCACTGGCACAATGAGATTTGCGCTGTGCACTGGCTCCTACTGAATATCGCTCCTTGGCACAAGTACGCTCTTGTGCAGGTGCAACTCAGTTGCGCCATGTCCAACTGTTTTGAATATCTGGGCCATAGTACATACAGCAACCTCCTACAAAAGCAGAAAGAATTACTGTGTAAAAAAATAGGAACAAGATCACACAGTAGTCATAATAGCATTAATAGATCGCACTCACCCATGCCCTAGTGCTTCAATGTTGCTCTGCCTCTTCATCAGGGGGACTGATGAAGAGGCAGAGTGTCTTCAAAGCGCTGGAGCAGATGCTATGTTTTTATGTCTACATCTTCACTATGTATTAAATACACTTTTTTGCACTTTCCTATATACTTTGCTTCTCGAGTACTTTTGTGTATTGCTTTTTCGTGTGTTTTTTGTAATTTGCAGTTATGCAGCAGCAATGTTGGAGAGTGTTTGGCTTTTGTTTGTCTCAGTCTTTAGATCATTTCCACCCATATTTTCTTGTCTGAGAGGTGCCATGAGGTGAACCCATGGTGTCTCTGTTTCTCCTCTGCTTCCCCTGCTGTGTTTGTCCTCCACAGCCTCTATGCCCTCCCTGACATAGGGGATACACGCCCCTTGCCTTATCCTAGATCCTGTCCAAGCATTGTGTAACTTGGGATTGACAAGTCACAGTCATTATTCTGTGTAGCCCAAGTTTCTGTGATGGCTGTGAGGTTCCCCACAGTGTCTGCCACCAATGCCTGGAGCACACTGATTTAATTACACAGTCTCCTGGCATTAAGGCACACCCCCTTCAAACCAGCTCCAGATTCTTTTTTGATGTTTTTTGATCCTACACCTACATTCTTTCCTATTCCCCTTACCTTCATATTTTTCCTATTGTTTGTAGAACAGACTCAGATCACTGGGGGTTGGCCAGAGCAGGAGAGGATGGAGCATCCGAGAGACTAGTCTCTTCTCCCAGAGAGGCTTGCTGGCCCAGCATTTGACTGTCACCAGGTGGATGCCTGGTGATGGTGCAGCTTCAGGCAGCATGAAGTGAGGGTCCGCAGTAACAAGATACATGTGTGCTTCCACACATACACATTTACATCCTATGGCAGGGACAGGGAGAAAACAGAAAAATGGTGTTGGGGGGGCTTAATGAAGCCCTGCTCCCTCTCTCTGGATCCATGCTGCCAGCTGGCATCATGGTCTGCTCTGAATAATGTCTTCAGGGGTGCATCGCCACAGGGAGAAAGCAATGGGGAAACCTACAAGCCAGGTGAGTCCTGGGGGAGGTAGACTCCAGGTCAGGGAGGCAGGACAGGGCTAAGTAGCCACCTCGAGTCACTACAAGATAGAACAATGCTCATGAAAAAAAAAATGAGTGTAACTCATACTGATTAGCAAGATGGTAGAGCTAGAAAATTCAGATAACAGAGTAGATAGTCACTGACCTAAGTTATAATCTCACTCATTGGCAAATTGTAAAGAATAACCAGAGTCCTAGGCTCCAATGAAGTGTGTAAAAAAAGGGTACATTCTTTAAAGAAAGAGACACTGAGGATCTGACTTGTGTCTGGGGTCAAGTGTGACTTTAAAAATGTTAGTAAATGTGACAACAAATCTGACTGCCTTCAGAATATTTATTTCTGCACCTGTGATACAGACCTTAGTTAAGATCACCTCAGAATAAATTGCACACAAAGTGATGCCATGTACACTATATAGTTTGGGAATTATGGAGTGACTGTACAGGGGAGGCCTCAGGTGAGCATTTGTCAATCAGCATACCCCTAGATATGGAGGGTACCCCAGAGAACAAGCCCCATATCCTGGGTTCTGCCTCACACTCAGACAGGGTTATCACAGGGTGGCAGCCTTCAGATCAGAGAACAGAGAATAGTCAGTGCTGCTATCAGGACTGCCTGCCAACAAGTCTAAAAAAGTGGTGAACCCAGACACTGAGAAGACAGGCTCTGGACAGATAGATAGATAGACAGACAGAGATACAGACAGACAGACAGAATAATAGATATATAGACAGACAGACAGAATAATATATAGACAGACAGATATATTGACAGAATGATGATAGCTAGAAAGAAAGAATGGTAGAATGATAGAGAGACAGATAGATCGAAAGATAAACAGACAGACAATGAATGAATGATGATAGCTGGACAGAATGAATGAGAGAGAGATAGATAGATAGATAGATAGATAGATAGATAGATAGATAGAGAGATAGATAGATATGAGAGATAGAATAATATGAGAGGTAGGTAGGTAGATAGATAGATAGATAGATAGATAGATACCTTTTACAAACCTAGGGGGCAGTACAATGCAAAAGAAAAGAACAAAACAAAACAAACACTTAATAAAACAAAATATATTTAAAACAGAGATATGGTAAAATAAAAGCATATAATTAAAAACACTACAAAACGGCAAGGTTCAAATCAAGAGGTCTGTTTTGATTCCTGGAAAAGCTTGTGAAAAAAATCCATATCTGTATATTATTTTTAAAGATGAGGACTGAGGGGGCAGTTTGGATATCCAAGAGGAGGCTATTCCATCAGTAAGGGTAAGAAACAGAAAAGGCTCTGTCCCCAGCAGATTTTAACCTGGATTTTTGGAACAGCCAACAATCCCAGACTCGAAGCTTAAAACCCGGGTGTCAGTGTTGGTTGCAAGGAGTTCCCTATGATAATGAGGTCCAAGCCAGCAAAGGGCCTTATATGCTGAAAACAAGATTTTAAAGTCAATGCACCATCTAACAAGCAACCAGTACAACAAGCACATGGCTGGAGTAATTTGCTCATATGTGCAGTAGTTATGCAAAACAAAAACAGAAATACCAACTCCAAACAGCAGATATCACGGCCAGGTAATTTTCTGTTCCCTGATTCTGGACTGGTATATGGGGGAATCTGGGCTCTGGAGCAAATAAGGCATCCAAGGCTGATGGAGACTGGCTGGTGGGCCATGAAAGTAAAGAATTAAGTCACCAAGAGAACGTGGAGTGTACCAGCTGCTGAGAAACTGAGAGGCATCACTGCACCAGCCACCTGCCCACATTTCTGGCCAGGGGATCAATATGATAATCCCAACGATGGGGGATGGGTTAGGGAGAAAAGCAGATAAAAAAAATCTCCCATTTAAGGCACTATGGATCACAGAGCTCCAATAAAGTTTGTCTTTGTGTTGCACAAGAACTGTACTGTACGGTACCTGCTTTTGAATGTCAAATTCAATGTATTTATTTATTTATTAAGAATTTTTGCACACCGGGAAGTTTACGAAATGGCATAGCACCAAGTTTTACAGCGGATCCTGGCAGGAAGATTACAGCAGCTGGGAAAATTGCTAACACTGAAGGACTAATATATCTACTTTCATCATACTGTGTATTGAATTAGCTACCCTGCTTTCTAATGTCACATTTATCACTGGATGTGCTATCTTGTTCTCACTGCTGTTACTGCACTGTAGCTCTTCCATGTCACGCCTGAAAACAGGCATCTGCATGCCTCATGTACTTACTGTAACCGGAGAAGAGAAACAAAGTAAAGAATCATGGTTGAAATATATGCATATAATGTATGGAGAAGGCGAATACTGTGGTTCCAAATAAATTCAGTTTCATTCATCCTGCTGGTCTTGTCATGCTGTTACATTGTTTCACTCATGTCACAGTTTTGTTATAATCTTCTTCTAGTGTCATAGCAATCATGCTTCTGTTGTGTTCTGATTTAGGACTTAAGTGTGAGAGAAAACAGAACATTTACACATTTCACAATTGTCGATATTCTCCATAAATTGTTTTGAAATATATGGTTACCGTGTTTTTTTGGTAGTTTTAAAAACACATTTTTTGTACTTTCATGTTGACCATGCACGCACATGCAGCAAACATTTTGTTAGGAGAGTGGCTTTTGAGAGGTGTGACACTGTTAGTCCAATGCAGAGTGGTCTGCCAGAGGCTCGTCAGTGTCACACCAATCATCAGCCAGACTGAACGAGACACTGTTCTAGCTTGCTGGGCAGAAACTTGGTTCTATGTGATTTCAGTGAATACAAAATCGCAATGGCAAAATCAGTGACTACATAATCGCGAAGATAAAAACAGGGTGGTGACTTCACAGTGCCTAAAGAAAACAGAGAACCAAGCGCCAGACAGCTGGAAGGCATCTAGTGTATGCCAAATTATTCTGTGGAGGGCTTTGCCCCTCGCACCCCCTGAAACATATATAACCAATACCACTGTGGGGGTGAACTCGGGAACAGGGAAAAACATGGGATGGGCCAGATGGCAACTGTGGGAGGGGTGCATTTAAAATATGAGAAAAAGGAGGGGGGAGAGAAGTCAGTTGCAACAGCTGATAAAAACAAAACAAAATACAAACCGGGAACCAAACCAGGGTCTCCTTGCTTCTGCAACACATACAGACACTGACCCAATCCCTTTTGCCATATTGCCAGCATGTTTGGTGCATCACCAAAACACCTCTCATAATCCTCAGCACTGACTAGTCCTCCCAAACTGGCAACTCATTATAATAACCATTTTTGGTAACATTTATTGGTGCTATGAAGACACAGCAGCCAATATTGCCCTCGTTCATTTGTAGTCTTTCTTTTTGATTCACTGAAACTGATTTGCTGAAATCACAGGATACCCACAAATGATGTGTATTTCAAAGGAGAGAGGTGACCCAATCATAGGTCAGCTCTTTCCTTAGATCTATGCTACCCAGCAAGCACAACTGATCTGTCATGATTAGCCTGCTGAGGTTGAAACAAAGAAAACTGTCCAACGATGTCTGTTGCTGCTGCTACTACCCTGTTTCCCCACCCGACCCTACCACTCAGCACCCACCAACCCACCCCACACCCACAAACATAGCACCGACCTTAGGGTGCCCAATCCCTAGTGTTGCCACCTGAAATAAAGAAAACTGTCCATCATTTATATATATATATATATATATATATACCCTATTAACTAAGGAAACCATCCATTAGTGTCTGTTGTTGCCCTGTCATAACTGTCCCCCCACCTGACCCTCCCTCTTAGTACCCACCATGCCACACCCCCCACAGACATAACACCAACTCTAAGGGTGCCCAATCCTCCAGTGTCACTACTTGAAATGAAGAAAACCATCCCTAGTAGATTTTTTTGTTAACTAAATGTACTCTATAAAAAAAAATGTCCATTGATGTCTGTTGCTACCAGCGCCATTAGTGTCACCACCCTGCCCTCCCACTCAGTACTTACCCCCCATAAATATAACACTGACACTGGGGGTGCACAATCCCCCAGTGTCACCACTGAAAATAAAGAAAACTGCCCCATTAGATTTTTTTAAACCTACCCTGTAAAAAAGGCAACCGTAAATCAATGTCTGTAGCAGCTGCCACCTTTAGTTCCCCACCACCCCACACCCCCAAGCCCTTACTTTCCCACCAGGGTCCAAAGCCAGAATCCTCTCATGACTGCAGAAACAGATTCACTCTTCAACGTCAGACTGTGAACTAAGGAAATCAGGTATGCGGTTAAATGCATTTCAAAGGAGTTTTGAACTTGGTGGCATAACTTGATCATTTTTTAATATTTTTGTCCCACATTGTCCCACATTTTCAACATGCCTTTTTTGGGATCTCACCTCATGAACAATGAAATAAGGCAAATCTGTTCCAAAAGGTGATTTCATGGTTGCTGTGCAAAATCATCTTTCAGACAGGAGCTGAAAATTTTTTCTGCTCTTGTTCATGAGGTGGGGTCATAAGAAGGCTATGTTGAAACTTTGGGATAACAATATTAAAAAACAACAAAGTTATGAGCCTACATTGAAATGTACAAACTTAGGCTCGTAACTTTGGTAATTTTCAATATTTTGACCGCAAATTTTCAACATGGAGGCAGTATGGTGCAGTGGTTTAAGGCTCTGAGCTGCAAACCTGGAGACCTGGGTTTAAATCCCACAGCTCCCACTTGCATACCGTGTGACCCTAAGCAAGTCACTTAACTTCCTTGTGCTCCCAGGTTGCACCTGCAAACAAGCTTTCAGCTTAGTGTGTCTCACCTGGTTAAATAATTAGGAAATAGCCATTTCTTTACAGCACCTTATGAAAGTGATAGCTGTCATTTTTCAAATCCTGGCCAAAATGTTTTTTCACACTTGTGGCATGAAATCGCCTTTTGAGTAGAATTTGAAAATGTTCTGTGCCCTGGGTCATAAGAAGGCAATGTTGAAAATTTGGGCTAAAAAGATGAGAAACAACAAAGTTCTGAGTGTACGATTCACTTATTCAATGCACGCTCATTCTATAACTGCAGTAATTTTCAATATTTTGACCCCAACTGTTCAACATTGCCATTTTTTCCACACCACCTCATGACTGTGGCAGCTGTCGTTTCTCAAATCCAGCCCAAAATGTATTTAAACACTCGTGGCGCAAAATGATGTTTGAGTCATTGTTTTATAAATGACACCTGTCATGTTCAGAAGGAGTGATCATAAAAAGATAATGTTGAAAATATGGGGTAAACTGTGAAAAGCCAACTAAGTTATGAGGAAATGAATTGTTCCAACATTTACTTATAACTTCATATTTTGCAGATTTTGGCCCCTAATGTTCAACATATATTCCTTGTGTTAACCCACCTCCTGAGCATGTAGGTGTCATTTTTCATATCCCCTCCAAAACTTGTTTCCATAGTTGCATAGTGAATTCACCTTTTGGGTGGGATTTTAAAAATTCCACTTGTCTTAATCATAATGTCAGGTCATAAAAAGACTGTTGGACATTTTTGGTCAAAATGTGGGAACCCACTTAAAAGTAGATATTGCCTCTCAACTGCCCTACAACCTAACAAGGTGTCAAAGCAGGACACCACTAAAAATGAAATATTGCATCTTATCTGCTCTATCCTGGGAAAATATATAGTAGAAATGTGTACAAGAAAGACCCAGTTGGTACAACAGCAATACCAACGGTGAACATTCGGCATTGACAAATGCTTGTTATATATTGCTTTTATCAAATAAATCACAAACAGAACCCAAGATGGATATAAGCCAACAGTTAAGCACACATTTTCTAGAATATTTATGTATTTTCTCAGTTGAATGTGTCAGTGACTCTGATTTCAGCACAAGGGCCCACAACTGAGGTATTTCAAACCACACCTGAAACGGGTGCTTTGAATACCTTTGCAATTGTTCTCTGGTTTTCCACAATTATGGCAACATTCACTACTGGACTCATTCTTTAAAGAGAGACTTTCTTCTTAAATAAAGTGCTCAAAAAAGGTACCCATTATAGTATATAAAATTTTTAAAAAACCATGTGTCATAAACATGCAACTCTTAACATCTTCTGGGTTCGGTGACATCAGGAGCGCTTCAGCTACGCTCTTGAGCTCACATGATGTCACCAAACCTACTTGTTATTAAGAATCAGCCTGTTCTTAATATTCAGAGTTAATTATTCTATTAACACTGTGCACATGGCAATGAAGGGTTCCACTGAAGCACATTCAAGTAAATACTACATACTGTACCTACCAGATATTTTAATTAAGTGGCCCAAAATAGTACTGGGAACGTGAGCAGAGGAAGCTGAGATCAGAGCTGTAAGCATGTGTTGGTACTGGCAGCTAAGGAGCATGAAAGAGAGGACTGCTGCTAGCAGATGCAAGATATGTGGTCAGCTCACTTGATGACTGGAGTGCAGTCAGAATCCTTTATGTTGTTGGGGAGGGAATTCCAGGCTGTAGGTGTGGCCACTGCAAAGGCCTTCTTGCAGATGGATTTGAATGTCCTGTGTATATGGAAAAGGTTTCTTGGGAAATGATGCGTTTGGCTAGAAAGGATTGGTGAACAGTTTGTTGAGGTGCATGAGGTACAGACAGAGTGCTCATTTGTTTATTAGGGTGGCTCACTTAAACTATCTTCTCTTTCCTGGGAGTAGGAGACTGGCTGTGATAAGGGTGAAAGTGTTGGGTGTGTCGATCACACTTCAGGACAAGCCTACGCTTTATTATATGTTAGAGGCCAGCGGGGCACAGGACCCAAAGCAGCATGGAATTACAGCAGGAAGGTCATGTCAGATGAATCTAATTGATTTCTTTGACTGGGTGACCAAAGTAATAGACCAGGGAGGGGCTGTGGATATGGCCTACCTAGACTTTAGCATGGTATTTGGCACAGTCCCGCAAAAAAGACTAATAATCAAGTTAGCCAGCCTGGGAGTGGGTTCCAGGGTGGTAGCCTGGGTAGCAAACTGGCTGCACAACAGGACACAGAAGGTAATAATGAATGGAACACATTCCGAAGAAAGGGGGGTTACTAGTGGAGTACCTCAGGGCTCAGTACTGGGTTCAATCCTCTTTAACATCTTTGTAGATGACATCGTGAGGGTCTGGAGGAAAGGTATGCCTCTTTGCAGATGACACAAAGATCTTTAACAGAGTTGATACACAAGGGGGGGTAGAAAGGATGAGAAGGGACTTGCCAAGGTTGGAGGAATGGTCAGACATATGGCAACTTAGATTCAATGCAAAGAAGTGCAAAGTAATGCACCTGGGAAACAAAAACCCAGGAGAAGAGTACACAATAGCAGGGGAGGTACTAACAACAACACAAATGGAAAGGGACTTGCGGGTATTCATATCAGATGACCTAAAGGTGGGTAAGCAATGTGAGAAGTCAGTAACGAGAGCCAGGGGGATACTGGGATGCATAGGATGAGGCATCACAAGTAGAAAAAGGGAAGTGGTTAGTCCTCTGTACAGACAGTTGGTGAGACCTCATCTGGAATACTGTGTGCAGTTTTGGAGATCCCATCTACGCAAGGACATAGACAGGATGGAAGCAGTCCAGAGGAGGGTAACTAAAATGGTGCAGGGTCTGCATCAGAAACCATATGAAGAGAGACTGAGAGAGCTTAATATGTATACCCTTGATGAAAGGAGGGACAGGTGGACATGATAGAAACTTTTAAGTACCTCAAGGGAATCAACAAAGTCCTGGAGGGTAGCACCTTTCAGAAAAAGAGATGTGTAAGAACAAGGGGGCACAATTTAAAGATAGAGTGGGGACAGCTCAGGGGTAATGTGAGGAAATTTTTTTTCACGAAGAGAGTGGTGGATGCATGGAAGCGCCTTTCTGGGGAGGTTGTTGGGTCTAAAATAGTGGGGGAATTCAAACACACATGGGACAGACATAAGGCAATTGTAGTGAGGGGTTGCAAGAAGTAAGCTGTTGGTTAACTAGAATCTGCAGCTTATCCAATAGGAAGGGAAATGGGCAGACTGGGTGGGCCAAGTGGTCCTTATCTGCCATCAAAGTCTATGCTTCTATGTTTCTATGTTACTGTGACTTTCTGTAGTGAGGTAGTTTGGGCTGTTCTGTATATTTCGAGGCCATATTCTATGGCTGGCAGAAGGACTTGCATTAGAATTAGTTTGCCTGAAATTCAAAGTTAAGCAGCCGTATATGCAGCAGAGTGCTCAGAGCTTTTGTTGAGATTCCCTAACTGCTTTAATGATATGCTCAGTGGCATTCAATGAGTAACCTAGCCAAAGCCAGAGGTAACTGAAGGACTGGATGACTTCCAACAGGAAGGGCCAAGCGGTCTTTATTTGCTGTCAAAGTCTATGTTTCTATGTCTCTATGAGCATGGTAGAATTTGTAAACAGTTGTGGGTGTAGGGGTACTTTTCTTCTGAAAGCCATAACTGTTCTGTTTTATTGTGATGCCAGTCACATTAGGCAAAGAGCCTTAGGGGACATCTGTTGTGCTCCAGGAGTGTGTGTTACAAGGTGTAATATCTGGATTGTCATTTTTCACAAAGGGAAACAGTGAAATCCAAATCCGATAATCACAGCATTCTGACATCAGCATGTGAAAATACCATTGTTCAGACAATGTATTGATGGGACCTTTGTCTGAAAGAAGAATCAAGCCCGGAGATGTTATATGTACCTTAGGGTGAAAGGCACCATCTTTGGACTTCATGGCTACTTCCAGATTCCCTGAAAAAATCAACACTTAATGGATGGGGAGTATCAGCGCTACTAAGGGTCGCCAACCACCAAGAAAAAATGAAAACAAATTACAGGCACTTGAAGGACTAAGGAGAGCAGTCACAACAAAGCAAGTTGTCCTCAAAGTGCCTCTTATTAGTTTTCTTCCACTTCCAGATTCCAGCTGGTGCTCACCAGCACCTTACCTGTACAATCGCTGAAGCCTATGTGCCACTTAGGCAAACACTTGTAACTGGAGGCAGTACAGTATGTGCCACTTGTACTGTACATGCTTAATATCCACAGCCACTTTAAATGGACATTTTCCATTTGCCAAAAGCCTTTCTTCATAGAATCCCGTTATAAACCTGCCTGATAAGCCGTACTAAGGGTGCCTGCTATACCAGATGCTCAAGCCTCTGTGAAGGTGTTTCAAATCATTTTTTTTACATAAGGTTTATCTTGGATTATTACCTGATTGTATTAGCAAATTGTTTCCGTACAATATTAGTAATGTTAATACTAGCTCACAAAGCAGAAACTCTTTTCGAATTCCTCTGTTCCACTCAAAAGTTGTTCAAAATTCAATGGCTTTTTTGGCAGTAAAAGTTTATAATACATTACCAAATTATATAGTCAACTGTACAAAGATTTCAACCTTTAAGAGGTCCCTCAATAACTATCTCTTGGCTAGGTCTGATTGTAATTGTATTAACTAAATTTATTATGTGTATTTTATTGTTTTGTTAATTATGTTGTTATCTACATTGTAACTGTAAGTCTTGTCTTAACAAAACTGGATGCCTGTGAAAAAAGGCATTTATTTGCTCATGGCTTTTTCAGTATAAAATAAAAACAAAACAAAATGAAACAAAGGTGTTGATTATAATAATAATAAATTTTATTTATAAGGTGCCTTATCCATAACCAAGGTGCCTAACAATTTTAAAAACAGAATAAACATCAATACAATTAACATTAAAATAGCAGTACATCAAAAAAGTAAGATCAGTCACTGAATGCCTGGTGCCACAAAAAAGTTTTTAAAGCTTGCTTGAATCCCTCCACAGTTGTGCACTCCCGTAACTGATGGGGTAGAGAATTCCAAAGGGTAGGGGCTTCATACATAAATGCTCTCACCCCAGATGATTTCAAGCACACCCTTGGAATCTCTAGCAACACCTCATCGGCCAAGCAGAGTGATCATCCAGGGTACTAAAGAACCAGGAGCTCTTTCAGGTAATCCGGGCCCAATCCGTGTAGGGCTTTAAAAGTCATCAAACTGACTTGGAAGGTGATCCGCCACTGTACTGGCAGCCAGTGAAGTTCATGCAACACCAATGAAATGTGACAGGACCGACCAGATCTCGTCAAAAGCCAGGCTGCCGAGTTCTGTACCAGCTGCAGGCAATGGATTTCTACCCCAGGAAGCCCTAGATAAAGGGAGTTGCAATAATCTAAGTGCGAGGACACAAAGGCGTGGACCAAAGTAGGAAGGTCACCAGACGGAACCAGATGCTTTATCCTGGTGATATTCCTGAGATGATAAAAGGAAGATTTAATGACAGCTGACACCTGTGAATGCAGGGTCAGCCCTTCATCAAAAATTACCCCCAGGTTACGCACCCGTTCAGAGGTCGGGAGTGGAACACTACTGAGAAAAAGTCCTGAGGGCGAAAAAACCCCCAGCCCCCTTATCCGGTGACCTCGGTCCACAACCAGGACCTCAGTTTTTTCTGAGTTCAACTTCAGCCAGCTGAAATCCATCCACTCCTGGATTTTTTTCAGACAGTTATTAAAGACTGAGAGAGCTCCATCCTGGTCGGGTGCAAAAGAAAGGTAAGGCTGGGTATCATCAGCATAGCAGTGAAACCTCAGCCCATACCTTCTTACAATGTGTCTGAGGGGTAGCATGTACACCACGAACAACATGGGTGACAGCACTGCACCCTGAGGAACCCCATATGACAGACAGGGCCTGAGGAAAAAAACCCAGACACCACTGTCTGTGTTCTGCTAATGAGGAATGATGTAAACCACCTGAGGACTGTTCCCAACAGTCCACAGATGTGCTTCAGGTGACCAAGCAACACCCCTTGGTCCACAGTGTCAAATGCTAATGAGAGATCCAGAAGAATCAAGATGGAATGGCTCTTCTGATCTCTAGCCATCAGGAGATCATTGAGCACCTGAACCAGCACTGTCTTGGTACTGTCTCTTTCGAAAACCAGACTGGAGCAGTTCATAGATGTTATGGATGGTCAAATGGTCCTCCAGTTGTGTTGCCACTACTTTCTCCATCACCTTCCCCAAAAAGGGGAGGTTAGAGATAGTCTGTAATTTGCATGGCAGTCTGGGTCCAAGGTAGCTTTCTTCAAGAGTGATGTCACCACCGCCTCTTTCAGGAAGCTAGGAAACTCTTCAGATTCCTAGGAGCACCAGACTATCTGTGCAAGGACTTAGCCTAGTCATCTTCCTTAGATTACGTGTCTGCCACTTTATCTGACTTTAATTGAGTTAATGAGGTGCTAAATATCTGTGCCTTCCTTATGTGCCATATCCTGACTGCTTGTGACCCTTCCGAATTCCCTCTCCTATCCTCTCCTGAAGCCCTGGTTCCCGAAGGTGCAGTGAGGACCATTAAAAGAACCATAGGATCTGGAATGATTAAACACTCTCTTCTTCTGTGTGAGCTGGCGGGTGGGAACTGGGCTCAGAGACAGAAGAGTGTGAGCATTTAGCATGTTGGTGCAGCTGGCAGCAAACTGGTGGTCCAGAACTGGGAGCGGAGAAAAGAAATGGAACAGTGCACTGCAGTACAACTTCAGAACATCCCACTGTGTTGAGACAGGGAAACAGGGTACAGTACTGTATTACTCTCTGTTATTCCTATCTTTGCCTCCTGTCTCATCCTGAGATCCAGTTCCATAGCTACAATGATGTACCGGGTGCCGCTTGTAATGGACGCAATACTGTATGTTAAACTAGTTTGCTACAAGCGGCGCATACTGTATAGCGCTGTGGTTTAGGGCCCTAGCTGCAAACCTGGAGACCTGGGTTTAAGTACCATCAGCCCCCACTTGCATACTGTGTAACTCTGTGCAAGTCACTTAACTTCCTTGAGCTCCCAGGTCACACCTGGAAACAAGCTTTGGCTTAATGTGCCTTTACTGCTTAAACAATTTCCCCTTTCCTATTCAGTGGTTGTACAAGAAAGATGCCTGTGAGGGCTAATAGCAATTAAGAAATGGACAGTGGAGGTCGTGAGAGCAGTCGGGAATCCCTCCCCCAAACGGGAGTGTGCCCCCCCACCAACAGATGCAGCAATCAGCTTTCCCAGACAGTGGAGGTCGTGAGGACAGTCAGGAAGCCTTCCCCCGAACCGGAGTGTGGGCCACCCCAACTGACAGACATAGCAAGCAGCTTTCCCGGACAGTGGAGGTCATGAGGGCAGTCAGAAAGCCCTCCCCTGAACTGAAGCGTGGCCCCCCCCAGACCAACAGATGCAGCAAGCAGGTATGGCTCAGCAGCTTAGCTCAGTTCAACAAAGAAAAAAGGCGCCATTTATGAATTTACAGTTGGCAGACGAATGGAGATAGTTTTTGACGCCTGCTCCTAGCCTATAGTGCCGTGTATTTATCTCCTACAGCAGGGAGCTTTTAATTTCTTGCATGCTGATTGCCTTAAAAGTAAATATATTTTATCCATATGCTAGGCGGACTTATCAGCGTCTGCAAGGCGCTTTGAAAATATTTACTCAGCTGCGCGTTACGCGTTGTAACAGTAATCTGCATAGTGATGCTAAATTCATAATACTGTGTGCTTACAGAGTGCTAACGCTCTGAATTAATGCTACTGGGGCAAAAAGATCTGTTAGTACTCCTTGCAATTGAATGGTAAGTAGCCCTTTTTAGCCCCTCCGTCACTCTTACCTATTTAAACTTTGTTTCCCTGCAGCTTTCCTGGACAGTGGAGGTCATGAGGCAGTCAGGAAGCCTCCCTGAACCCGGAATGGGCCCCCACTGACAGATGCAGCAAGCAGGTAGCTCGCACGCTCAGTTTCATACAACTAAGAAATAAACCTCGCTGATGCTTCGCGTCAGCTACCCCACCACCCCCACCACTGCCGTTGGCAAACTCTCAGTTATATAGGCGGAATCACATGTTGTTTGAAAACCAATCAGCTCACTTTCCCATTTACAGGCTATACTGGGTATTCACTAGAGACCACTACACTAAGGTCTCAACATTAAAAAGACCATCCTAACCCTCTCACTGCTGCCTCTCCATGATGATTCCACTTCACCTAATAATCTTTTTTATCCTCATCCCCTGGTTGTCCCTACCGCCATCTAATTACCCCACCCTGCCAACCTGGCAGGTAACTTGTGTCAGGCTGCATACATACACTGTTACCTCTACCACCATAGCTGACTCACACCATGGCTGCCTCCTCCATACACTATCAGTTGGCCCCAGGTTAATCCCTTCTACCTTCCAAACTAGCCACCTAGTCCTTCTGCCATATGCTCGGAGACCAAAAGCTCCTACAGCCAAGCCGTATACCATCCTGAGAAAGCTTCAATGGGTGGCACATAAGACCAAACTCCTGGTCAGGCGATATCGAGCTTAACCCTGGACCCACCCCCCACCACACCCCAAACCCCTCCGTTCCACTCCAACTCCCCACAGGCCTTAAACTGATTCACCTAAATATTTATAGCCTCTTACGCAAAATAATCTTGCTTCAACCTGTTGTCTTGTCCCTTAGCCCAGATATCATGATTATCTCCAAAACCTGGCTGAAGCCACACAACCCTGACACAGAATTTGCTTTACCCGGCTATACACTCCTCCAGCATGACTGAATGGGCAAAAAAGAGGGTGGCATAGCTATGTACATCGCCTCCACCATCCAGTTTTCCATGATTGACCTATCCCTGCCATCAGAGTCCATTAACACCTTAATGGTTAAACTCTCCATCCCCTATTCAATTCCAATTTACATAGCGGGTACATACTGAGCTCCTGACACCAACACACTTGCCATACTAGACCACCTGGGCTCCTTAAACTCCCTGGCAGCAGGAGGTGAGATCCACATACTTGGGGATTTTAACCTGAACTGGCTCGCTGAGTCTCATTCTAAGTTACGAGACAAGGTGACAGCCCTAATCCTAATTCAACTGATCTCTGAACCCACTCGGTTAAACCACAAATCACAGAATCACACTCTTCTAGATTGGTCCCTCACCTCACACCCACACAAGATCGTAGCCTCGGGCCTCCTTCCGGATGCCCTTAGTGACCACCACGGAATCTAATCAGTACGCAAAATATACAGACCAAAAGCTCCCCCACCCAGAACCATTTTGACCAGATCCTACAAATCTCTGGACCTCCCCTCATTACTAAATGATTTAGGCAATTCTGACTGCTCATGCATTAGTCAATTCACCTCCACAGATGAGGTCCTGTTGTTCTTTAAGTCCAAGTTCACCACCATCTGGGACTGTTACGCCCCCCTCAGACATACCAGAGTCCAAGGTGCTCACCTCCCATGGATCTCTCCCAAAATCCTAGCACATCTTTGAATCAGAGACAAGGCCTGGAAAACCTTTAAGACCTCCAGTTCTCCAGCTGACCTCCAGCTTTACCATGAGCATCGCAATACTTGTACCAAAGAAATCCACTAAGCAAAGGCCAACTATTTCAAAGTTACATTCAACTCCACCTCCCACCTTACGTCAAAATTCTGGAAAGTGGTCAAATTGCTTCTCAGCCCTTCATTGCAAATCCCCACTCCTTCCTTGCAGGTAGGTGGACTCACCATCATTGACCCCCCAGCAGTGGCCACATTGTTTAACTTTCTCTTCACAACCAGCCATGCTACTCTCCTGTCCGCACCACACCCTACTCAGAACCCAACCCCCACCACCCCATGTAGTGGCACACGCGTAGCTCACTCCTTCTCCTTTCTGCAGGTTACCCCTGATGAGGTATATAACGCACTGGTTGCCCTTAACCCAAGTAAGGGTAACTGTCCCACTGGGTTGGACTCCAAAATGCTCCACTTATCGGCCCCTGCAATAGCCCAACCCCTGGCCTCCCTCTTTAACTTATCCTTCTCCCTAGCTGAAGTTCCCTCTGAATGGAAACATGCCTTAGTAATCCCATTTCCCAAGAGTGGTGATGCCTCAAACCCAAACAATTATCGGCCCATCTCCCTCCTACCGATCCTGGTCCAACTACAAGAGTGCCTGGTTCTCTCTCGCCTATCCTCCTTTCTGAATTCCTCTTCCTTCCCCACCAGTCTGGTTTAGGAAATCCCACTCCACCACTACCTCCTTCTTTTTTATTTATTTTTTTTTTTATTATTTATTTTTTCTCCTGTGGCCACCCAGATGCCTCCCCATAGCCTTGCAGCCCTACCTATGGGGATCCGGCCTCTGTCCATCTCTACCAGGACTGCTGGCACCCAGTAACCCCTGTGACTTACCCCCCACAGTGGGGTGGCAGGAAGCCCCCTAACTCCCCACCCCAATGGATGTAGTTCGGGTGCCAGAGCCCGGCGAACTTGTGGACGGACATCAAGCCACATCGGGTTCCACCATTTTCCCCTGTACTATTTCCTCCCTGAGTCGGTGGCGTGCCATGACACCAGCAGGCGTAAGCAGGCACGCTTCTGCATGCATCTTGCCCAGGTGTCTGTCCCCGACTCTACCCCCTTGTACGGCATGCATTCTCAACCCCCAACCTCCGCCAGGGGGCAGTCTCATGCCGACCATTGTGAACCTCCCACCCCGGAGAGGGAGAGCAGTCCATCGGATGCTCAATTCCTCTACTTCCCTGCCAGCCCCCGTCGACCCGTGCTCACTCCTGAACCCGGGTCACCAGCGTGGCACGAGGTGTAGCGTCCAGCACTTCAACCCTCAGCGCCACCGGGCTGGTGACTATCTCCCTTCTCAGGATTACTGACTCCATCCTCACTGAGATGGATGCTGGCCACATCACAGCTGCCATCTTCATCGACCTGGCCAAGGCATTCGATACAGTGTCACACTCTCTCCTTCTGGCCAAACTTGCCAATGCTGGACTATCCAACTGGGCCACATCTTGGTTTCACTCGCACCTCACTGGTAGATCCCAAGCTGTCCACATCTGTTCTTCCATCTCAGAACCCCTCCCAATCTCCACAGAGGTACCGCATGGCTCTGTCCTAGGCCACCTCCTGTTCTCGATCTTCCTGAATGACCTGCCCTCTCCCTGCCCACACACCTCCATTCACATGTATGTGGATGACACAGTGCTGTATGCATCTGGCCCCTCGTCCACAGAGATTACAACCAGACTGCAGCAAGACTTTATTTAGATCCAGCACTGGCTCCGCTCAAATCACCTCCTCCTCAATGCCAAGAAAACAGTCTCACTAACCTTTGGCATGAGGCAAAAAAATTTCCAGGCTCCCCTCCCTGATCATATTCCACACCCTGGAAGGTTACCCCCTGGAGTTCTGCACCTTCTTCAGATATCTCGGTGTCTGGCTTGACCAGCACCTCAATTTTTACACACACATCGACTCCTTACTCAAGAAGCTGCACCCCAGGCTAGGTGCACTTTATCGGAATCATGACAGTATCCCTCAATCTGCCAGGAAGGCCACTGTGTAGAAAATGATCCTCTCCATCCTCGACTACGGGGACGCCCTTTTCTACTCATTGTGTCATTTCATCCTGAACTGTCCATACTCCACTCACCACTGTGCCCTATATCAATCTACGAACCTCACCTCTCTAGACAATCGTAGACATTCCCATTTTGCCAAGATCCCAGCCAAATACTGGTCCTAGCATCTCCCCTCCTACCTCACTGATGCCCCTAGCCAACCCCTGCTCCCATGCATACTGTCTCAGAAACTCGGACTCTCAGTCCCTAGCTGTCCCACACAGGTCTACTACCATCGGTTAGACAGCATTCAGTTACTGCATTCCTATATTATGGATTTCCCTCCCAGCATACATTCGTCACTTTTTCTCCCTCTCTCACCTAAACTCCATGCCCCAAGCTCATTTCACCCCTTCTGGCTCATGTGTCTAGGAGTTCTCAGTCACTGAGTAGAATGTCTGTGAACTGTCCGCACTTAGTACTACAGTTTCATCTGTGCCTAACTATTGTTCTCTCGCTCTAATTGTCTCTCACAAGGACCAATTTATAAGAGGCCTACACTATGTAACTATGTAATTATTGTATCATGCTGTATCAACTGTGGCTACCTACTGATTTCACGACCCACTATTGTCTAGTCAACAGGACCAAATGTTAGTGATCTCCCTACTATGTAATTTCACTTGTTTTATGCTGTCTTCAGCTACTATCTATGTTCCCCTCACCCCCAGAACACATCTGGAATCGAGCAGTTGACTACTCAGTATGCCTTCCTGGTAAAACACTTATATAAATAAATAATATGGAGGCAAAAGAAGGTACTTTTTTGTTAAGGTATTCAACAAAGAGTATGGACTTATCTGCAGGGCAGGCATTTCTTTAGCTAACTGGATGGGGTAGCGGTTGATTTTTAATTAGAAAAATTACAGATTCAGGGGAAGATAGGAAGAGAGGAGTAGAATGAAACATGGTTCTTCATACAGATAAGCATTGCATCCCATAATACCATTGATCTGATGTTAAAAAGACAATGCTGTATTACCACTTTATGATGTCAGATCAATAGCATGAGAGGATTTGGCTGTTACCTTTTCCCCAAGGAAGAAGCAACCAGTGCATCCACATCTTACACTCTGGTAATGCAAACACCTCAAGGATTGTTATAAGCACTTGTCTATGTTCCTGCAGAAGAGTCCCCTTAGGTGTGTGTGTGTGTATATTGGAGTATATACACACAGCCTGCAGAGTGTTATTGCTTACATACACAACACTTTTAATGTCTTCCATAAATGTGCAGAACAATAAAATTCACCTTTTCCCAAGATAGGTGTTTGCAGTTTGTATTTAGATTCAGATCCAGAAAAAGTTAAAAAGAGCACCAACCTTAAACTGCAAACCTTTCAGAAAAGACAAGTCATGTCCTCTACTCGTGTGATTTCTCTCAATGCCCAGCTTTCTCTTGAATAGCAGGATAACATCTATTTCAGTTTCTGGAATCCAATTCTATTTCTGTTCCAGAAAGAGAAAAATGATAAATCTGTAGTCTGTAAATATGGCTGTACTTTCAGAAAATGTTACTAAACTGCACAAGTCATTTTGAGGAAAACTGCTATAAAGGAAATTGCAATACAAAGTACTGTACCTTGCTTATTTGATGTGTGTTATTTGGTGGAAAAGATCCTTTTTCGGACAGTTTGTGGAAGACAGGCCCATAGAAGAATCTTTGAAGCCTGTATACTATGAATCAGAATCACAAACAGTATCAGGAATTTCTTTTTGGTTTAATTATTTTATAACTTTGGCAAATGCATTTCATCAAATGCACAAGTTGGCACCACAACCCACTATGCACCCCCTAAGCTCATATACTCACCTAGTTACTCAAATCCAGATCCTGTTCAATGTTCTCTTTTTTCCCATCGCTTTCCCTCTACAACAGAGCCTTAGCAACCCGCCGGCACACACTGCTAGCTGCTGAGAAACAGCCTTAGTCTCAGTTGCAGAGTGAAGGGCACCAGACCTTCAGCCATGTCTGTGTTTGGCAGGCACTGTTGCTGTCCCTCCTGTGGGTGTTCCCCACCCACTTGGTATTTTCTGGCCCATACACCTCTCCTGACTTTTGCTACTGAGTGTCCATGGCACTCACCTGCAGGCAGAGGGTGGCTAATGTTGTGTGGTTACCCACAACATCAATGCCACCTTGTCTCTCACCTAAGGAGGCAGTGCAGCAGTGCAATGCTTAGCTGCCCCCCCCCACACTGGGGTCAGTGCACAATTCCTCATTATCATGCTCTGGACCCAGCAGCCCAGGGTGGGGTGATCTGGACTGTGACTCAATCCCTAGTCTCCCACATGGCTGGGCCACTGCAGTGTTTTAGCAGAGAAATAGCTATTCAGATTCAGAGAAGATAATAGGAAGCCACATATTTAGGAAGAGGATCCTAGAGATTTCACACAGGAGGTAACCTTTGTTAGATTTGGTTTTATTTTGTCTAGTTCACAGCTCTTTACAAAAGGGTTCATTTTAAATCCCACTACTTTTAAACAATACCCACATTTCATCACTAAAGATCTCTTAAACATATTTATTTCTTATTTATTCATATACCTGTCATCAAAGATCTTGGTTTAACTCACTGAGGCAACTATCCCATCTTCAGGGGTCCAAGGCAAGGGGCAGCACACGTTATTTATTTATTTTATTTATTAGAACATCAGTTTAACAACCTTTGAGCCAGAGGCTCATTTACAAAGGTACCTCATCACAGTGAGGACAAAACAGTGCAGGAAACAAACATCAAGGCAGACAAAAAATCTGAGAACATTTAAGAAGCAGCCAAAAAATACAGGCATTTGTCAAACACAGTATACAAACAGGCTTACACGTGCACTTTACAGAGTAGACAATATACAGTAGTTACATGGTTATTTCACTGGAATGTATAATTAGGCAATAAACCATAAAAGCAAGTAAGAGTATGCGTGCGTGTGTGTGTGTGTGTGTGTGTGTTATTGTGGAATAACAACACTCGGGTGGTGAATCATGAGGCAAAGTAGCTTACCCTACTCACCAAGAAGTGCCACTGTGATACAATTTATTATGCACACCATGGAGTGCCTTACTGGGATGATACAATAGTTCCCCTGATTGTTAGTCTTAAAAATGAGTAACAGATAAGAATGTTATGTGTTTCTGACCTGTGCTTTTGACCTGAAATAACATACATTCATAACCAATCTTATATCTTGGTTTCTTTTACCAATTTTATAAAGGATCTCATCATGTCCAGAATCCCAATGGCTTCAAAGTGTAGCCACCAGAACCTACTGATGGCCTCACCTTTTTTCTCAGCCCAATCCACTTAATGTGCTGATTTTTTTCACATTGTATACAGTATATCAAGTTACTGGTGTCTTTTCACTTAAAAGTTATCATCCATTTTTATGTTTGCTTGCACGCACAGTTTGAAGCATGCATTTTGTTACAAAAACACAGCTGTTGAGAGGTGTATCACTGTGGGGTCCAATGCAGCTCAAGCTGCAATGGACTCAGCAATGACAGACCAATGAGAAACCAAGCTGATGGTGACACAAGTTAGTGCTTGCAGGATGGAAACTTCTCATAGTTGAAAGGAGCCAGCTGCTTCAGTCAGACAGCAGCCACCTCACTCCATCTACATAACACTACCTATCAACCAGATGAGTGGTGTCATTATCAGCCTACTTCCCTGTCCAGTCATGGAGTCTCACTGTCTCTCACCCCCCATTGCGTCTATGACTGTTGCACTCCCCAGCCTCACTAACAGAGTTTGTGGGGCCGGAAGAGCAAGGATCAATGTGGTGCTGGCCACAGGGAATGTTTCCAAGATCCATTTGTCATGGAGTCTGTCTGTCTCTCCTGCCCCATCTTGTACGTGGCTGTTGCACCCCCCCGCCCCACTTGCAGAGTTTGTGGGATTGGAAGAACAAGGATCTATGTGGAGCTGGACATAGGAACAACTTCCTGGTTGTGTTTGTTGCAGAGTCTCTCTGGCTCTCTCCCCCACCCAATCGCGTGTGTGGCTGTTGCACTCCTCGGCCCCACTTGCAGAGTTTGTGGAGCTGGGAGAACAAGGATCAATATAACACTAGCTGCAGGATTCAGTTCCCTGTTCTGTTTGTCCCTCCCTTTCCTTATCACTGTTCTCGCTTCCACTCCTTACTGTTCACTACTGTTAAAAACTGCCGGCGACAGATCTTTTAGTGTCGCTGGCACCATCTTGTGGAATTTGCTTCCTCTGCCTCTAAGGGAGGCCTCCTCAGTGGAGGTATTCAAGGCATGCCTCAAGGCCTTCTTGTTAGCGCATGCCTTTCCTAATCCAGTTTTGTAAATACCACCCTGTTCTGACTTGCTATACAGTCTGTCACTAATTTCTATTTTATTTATTTACTGAATTGTATTTACTTAGTATTATAGCTTTTATGATTATTGTTATTTATTGATGTTTATTTTATGTTGGTTTTATGTACAGCCTCCAGAGCCTCCAGGATTGGGTGTCCTTTAAATAAAATTTGCCTTACTTTCACTGCATGAGTTTCAGGTAAACCCCCTATCTGCACTGGCAGGACTTGAAACTAGTAAACAAAAGAGCCATTATCAGAACTATTTAGTGAGTCTCTGAGCACAGGAGGGGTCCCAAAAGACTGAAGAAGGGCTCATGTGATCTCGCTCCACAAGAGTGGTAGCAGAGAGGAGGCAGGGAACTACAGACCTGTTAGTCTTACCTCAGTAGTGGGCAAGATTATGGAGGCACTCCTTAAGGAAAGGATAGTGCAACACCTGGAATCCATAGGAGTACAGGATCCAAGACATCATGGGTTTACAAAAGGAAGGTCCTGTCAAACTAATCTCATAGATTTCTTTGACTGGGTAACCAGAGTGGTAGACCAAGGGGGAGCAGCTGATGTCGCCTACTTTGACTTCAGCAAAGCTTTTGCTACTGTTCCACATAGAAGGTTGATTAATAAGCTGGGTAGACTTAGGGTGGATCAGAAGTTGGTCAACTGGGTGGCAAACTAGTTGCTAGGCAGAAAACAGAGAGTGGTGGTAAATGGTATAAAGTCAGAAGAGATGCAAGTCACAAGTGGGGTACCTCAGGGATCAGTCCTAGGGCCATTCCTCTTCAATATCTTCATCAGTGACATTGCAGATGGACTGGAGGGTAAAGTTTTTCTATTTTCAGATGACACCAAGATCTGCAACAGAGTAGATGATCCAGATGGGGTGGGCAGAATGAGAAGAGATCTGGATAAACTAGCAAAATGGTTGGAAGAGCGGCAACTCGAGTTTAACGCAAAGAAGTGCAAGGTCATGCACATAGGGAAGAGAAACCCTGAAGCCTACCTATAGGCTGGGATGGGAGTTGCTGGCAGTCACAATGGAAGAAAAAGACTTGGGCATCATCATCACTGATGACCTGAAATCATCCAAACAGACCACTAAAGTAGTAGGTAAGGCTAGAGGGATGTTGGGGTGTATTAGTAGGGGTATCACAAGTCAGAAGAGGGAGGTAATAATCCCTCTTTACAAGACACTGGTTAGGCCCCATCTGGAGTACTGCATGCAGTACTGGAGGCCACACCTTCACAAGGACATTAACCAAATTGAGGCAGTCCAGAGAGGGGCAACCAAAATGGTGCAGGGACTGCATCAGAAAACATATGAGGACAGGTTAATGGAGCTCAATATGTATACCCTAGAGCAAAGGAGGGAAAGAGGAGATATGATTGAAACATTCAAACACCATAAGGGTATTAACAAGGTGAAAGAGTCTGACATGTTTTAATATAAGAAAAATAGCAGGACAAGATGGCACAGCATGAGATTAAAGGGAGGCCGATTAAGGAGTAATGTGAGGAAGTTCTTTTTCACAGAAAGAGTGGTGGATGCATGGAATGGCCTACCTCAGGAAGTGGTGGATATGAATAAAGTGCAGGGCTTCAAACCAGCATAGGATAGGCATAAGGGAGCAATTCGTATGAGTTAGAATAGGCCATTGACAGAGCAAAGGTCGATGGCACATTCATAAGGCTGAAAAAGAAATGGGCAGACTGGATGGGCCTTGCAGTCCTTATCTGCCATCAACTTCTATGTTTCTAAAAAAAAAAGAACTTTGTGCAATGGTGGTGTTGTTAGCTATTGACACTATTACCCTTCACCTTACACTCTAGAAACATCTCACCCCCTTTCCAGTTCTGGCCTAGCTGCACGAATCATGATGCATAGGGTGCCTCCAAGAAGAAAAAAAAAAGTTCTGCTGCATTTTGGAATTCTGCCCATAGACTGCTACCATGAATCCTGCCTGCCTCAGTGTCACCCAAGCATGCATTGATATTCCAGTCAATGCCATAAGCTTTCCAACCATTGCAATGCAGGCCTAGCATGAGGAAAAAAAGGGGGGAAAAAAGACAGGCTTTGCCAGCACTTGTAATGCTGCCTGTCTACAACCTATATCTGCCTCTGATCCACCATTCAGGGCAGAGGCACCCACTGCAGAGTATCAGCAAGAGCAGCAGTCCCATACTGGTAAAATACAACATGTATTGCAAGTCCCCCCACCTGGTCCCCTTGTTTATTATTTTCTACTGCAGGACACATGCATATGCTTGTTTTAGCTGGCTGCTGATTCTGGCTGCTGCCTAGGCACTAGCCTGCTGTCTGGTCATCAGCAGGTTCCACACTTGCCACTCCACTTCCTCCAGTCATGTTACCAGTCTGCTGGTGCCCAGTTTTAACAGACTAACACACTCACTCCTTCAAGTCAGGTTAGGTTGACTTTAAATTTCACTTCACTCCCAGTCCTCAGACTCAGGTTTGATGGCAGGGGGTGAGTTGATGGGAATGGGAGGATATGCTGGAATTTGGAAATTTAGAGGGATCTGTGGCAGGCAGGCTGGTGGTGCGTTGCTATGCCACAGTTCAGGTGGGGCAAATGTGCAGGCTGGATTTCTGATTGTGTTGCTCAGACAGTGCTTTTGTGGATTTGACTATCCCTCATTCAGATAGTGTTGGTATCCGACCTAAGATCCGGCCAGTGGATCTGAGGTCAGATCCATCGGATCCAACCTCAGGTAGTTGGATCCGGTGGGTGAATCAGTATCCCCACAATAGAGTGAAGAATCTAGGATGAGAAGATGTGGGTGGGGGAAGGAGGGTGAAGTGTATGTATGCAGGTCAGACATTGGAACATGAAGTTTTCTGGTCATGGTGATGGATTATGGAGAGACAGGTGTATGTGATGTAAATGGGTGATGGTTGCACATGTGTATGTTATAGTGGCTGTCTGGAAGTGGTGATTTTGTGCATTGTTTCATGAGTTGTTCTTTGAGTAGGTTGAGTGGTAGTTGGATGAATGGGTTAGTGTTCCTTGTATGATTTATAGTGTGGAGCGTTTCCACCTGGTACTATGTCTCTGGAGTTCATAAGCAGTCTACGGGGAAATCAGCTACTTGTGTACAACATATTTTTGTTTAGGAAAGAACAGAAGTATGGGGAAAAAGTGCACTGGAAGTGCATGAAATATAAGTCAGGAAGGTGCATGGTGAGGGTACACACCGCGGGGGATGAGGTGGACAAGCTGGTAAATGTCCACAATCATGTGTCAGACTGTGGAGACATCAGAGTTTGGGAGATTGTGACTGAAATTAAACGTAGAGCTATATGTTCTTCAGAGTCATCCCAGCAAGTTGTGGCCTTATGCTGCAGTAGAGTGACCCCCATGGTGGCTGGTAAACTTCCTCTCATTGAATATTTGAAGTGGACTGTGCAGAGGGCATGAATACAGGTGTCTAGGCCTCCAACCCTGCCATTGTCAATGAGAGATTTGGTGATTCTGGAACCTTTTATGAGGGCTCACTCAGGTGATTTTTTTTTTTATGTATGATAGTGGTGTTGGGAGCCAGAGATACTTGCTTTTTTCCACCGCACACAATCTGAACTATTTCGTTAGGTGTTCACAGTGGTATGCTGATGGCACCTTCAAGTGTTGTTCTCCTTTGTTTGCCCAGCTCTGTACAATTCATGGCATTGAATATTCTTCACTCTTCCCCAATGTATTTATTCTCATGTCATACCACACTGCTAGGGCCTACTCTCATGTGTTTCGCCAGCTTAAAGTGCTGCAATATGGTTTGTCCCCACAGTCCATCATGATCGATTTTGAACAGGCTGCATACTGTGCAAGGCTTTCCAAATTTCCAGTGCTGTCCAGTTCTGTAGCTGTTTCTTCAATATGTACCAGGCTTTGTGGAGGAAAATCCAGCAGGTTCCTCAGGTTCTATCATGCTA
Organism: Neoceratodus forsteri; assembly: GCA_016271365.2. NCBI lineage: Eukaryota > Metazoa > Chordata > Ceratodontiformes > Ceratodontidae > Neoceratodus > Neoceratodus forsteri. The sequence goes on from CM057455.1 coordinate 931,742,688, forward strand.
CATATCGGATGAGGAGTTTTCTTGTAACATACATTTGTTACAAACTTTGGCTTTTGTACCCCCTCAGGATTTTTTGGCCGCATTTGAGGAACTCCAGTCTTAGGATTTTTATGTTATGGAGGATGGAGTGCTGGCTCCTGTGCTGGACTATTTAGAGGACACATGGCTCAGCTGTCCTGTCCGTGGAGGGGTGCGATGGAGACCGCCACACCCACCAGATGTCTGGAACTGTTACAAGGCAACTAAGTGGGGTCTTCCTCATACAGTCAATTCTGTGGAAGCCTGGCACAGGGGTTTTAACTCCCTTATGGGTGCTGCACATCCTAGTGTCTGGAAGTTCAATGATGTTCTAAACATACAGAAATAGATTAGTTGCCATATTGGTCCTTGTAAGAAATGATCCAGAAGCAAATGGTTTGATACCTTTTATTGGCCCAACATAGATGTTACAAAAAGAAAATAATGTCTAAGCTTTTGGACCAACCAAGTCCTTCCTCAGAGACATATGACAATTGTTCAGAGAGTCACAATATATTAACATCCAGATCATACACAAAAAAAAAACAGAAAAAAAATTATCATTGGTTAAAAGTACCTATTTCAATAAATCACAGATTTAAATGGAATGAATAGTATCCCCATAGCTTGCTATTATTGAGAATCTTTTTAAGGTCAAATCATTCAAATATCCTTTTCAAGGTCAAATCTTTCAAAATTCTTTTCAAGTAGGTCAAATCAAATCAAGGTCAAATTGATGTTCTGAAGGCACAGCAGCAGATGACAGAGGTCAATATACAGCAGTGTGTCTCCAGGAGTTTTGTGCCCAGCTCACAAAAAATGTAAAGATTGCAACTGGCGAATCATGGAGATTGTAGGACAGTACAGTGCATGGACTCTCAGTGACTATTTGAGAGGGATTGCTGCCAATTTTCAACTTCAAGTGTGACTGTTACTGTGACATGGATGGGGGCTTGGCACTGCCACTAGTTGCTATGCTGTACATGCTCTGTTTCCTTATGGTATGTGCACCACTATAGGTGAGGGATCTGTATCGCAATACTATGTGCAATTCTTTGTAATAGAGTATGGCACCCGATGTCAGTGTTGTGTGGCTCCATCTTTTGCTGTCTTTCCCTTGTCTGCCCTCCTCCACTATTTGTGTCACCTGGAGTTGGTTATATATACTGTAGAACTGTTAATGTTTAGCGCCATTTTATTTTCACTATATTCACAGATCTGTGCCCATCAGCAAAAATGTAATTGCATTAAACATTACCATTTAAAACTGAGTAAATCACACGGTTGGTGGATGGTGGAAATGGTGGTTTTAATCACGGCACTGTACTGTAACCCCCACAAAATTAGTGCTGCTATAATAACAAACAATACTGCTTCTGATACTTTCATAAAAAAAATCAACAAAAAACATTTTCCAACAAAGCAGCAGTAGCATTATACGTGTTCAGGCAAACTGCGCTGTGAGTGGGTGGACAGCATGCCATAAATATGTAGAGGCAAACCGTGTGGTCGGCGGACTAGTGCTGCAGCCTTTAAAGTGCACATTAAAATGTATAAAAAAAAATTTGCAGTAGCAGTTGTGCTCAGCAAACAAAAGGAAAACATTTAAGAAATTTAAAAAAGTAAATATTTAATTAGCGTTTTATTAGGCTGTCATTCTCAGTCAGCCGATCAACTGATCGCACAGCTGCTGTGGTTTTGAACTAAGGTAACCTGTGTTTGATTGAGCTGTTCCATCCATAGTTGTGAACTCGGGTAACCTGGAATGCTGTAACTTGAATGGAATGATGTGATGATTGCCCCTGCTGCAGTAAGTAAATGTTGTCATTGCGAGTTAATGTAATTTTATAACAGTACGCTGTAGAGACCTGGCCGCTGTTGCTGCCAACGCTGTTGGAGGTCAGCTGGCAGTCGGTGGTGAAATTTGAATGGGGTTCTCTAGCTGTAGAACCTCCAACTGCAAAATAAAGTTAAAGCAAATATAAACAGCACTACAGTAATTTGGGGGAGCGGGGGGGCATAGCCCCCCAAATTATGTCAGTTTCATCTAATGTGTTTGTGTGCTTCCAGGCAGGTGGTTTCTACATTATCACAAGTGCTAAATGCATCTGTCTGTGATGTAAATTGCTTGCAATTTAATTGGTGCTCGCTTCCTGTGCTGCTGACTTCTTGCTCCTGGTCTGTTGTCATTCAGCAAGTTGCTTTCTGCTCTAATGTGAGTGACCCGGGTGGATCCACGGGGTCCAACCACAAATAGTTGGCTCCGATGAGTGGCTCCATTGGCTCCAACCTCAGATAGTTGGATCCGACAGTCAGATCCTTCGGATCCAATTTGGATCCACAGATATCTTGGATATTTACAGTGGATTCTAGAAGGTCGGATCCTTGGTCAGATGTCTATGCCCTCTGAGGCTATCTGATATCAACCAAAATGATGGCATCTGATGGTATCTAACCTGGTAGGATACAATCTGAGTAAAATTAATTTCTGGCAGCAGCTGGTGGGAGTTTGGTTTCCGTGGTGTGCTGGAAGTGGAAGCAAGTCAGGTCTCCATGGCTAAGGTGGGAAGGATGGATTTATTTGAGGCAGAGGGTGGGAGTTTGATTTTGAAACTGTTTCTGGTACAGTATGTACTGTTATTGGCAGAGAGCTGATTTTAATAGCCTCATACCTCACTATTTTTTAATTTATCAAATATGAATGTGGTAAATTCAGGACAGAAAGGGGTTAGTTTAGTTTTTAGTGTGTGAAAAAATGGTGCCTGCGTGCCTACCACATGATGTGAGATTAAGCAGCAAGCAGCTTACAAATGTCTTTAACACAAACCTTCCAAGCAAAACAGAGGTGACATTAACAGATACATATTTAACCACCTTGCAATGTTTTATTCATTTCTACTAGACAATGTATGCAATGCTGAAACAGTTTTATTTTTGAGTGCTGACAGCAAAGTTTTGAAGTGCTGCATACTGCTCCTCTTTCAAAGTCATTGTACCATGCTTTGCCATGCAGACCACTCACTGCACTCCTGTGATCCCACAAAGGTCACATAGATGTTGTTGTCAGTGCCTGCAAACCTCTGCCTCCCAGTAGCCACTGTCACTGTGTAAGAAGGCATTGCAAGTAGTTTCTCTAGAGTCACAGTTATGGCTCAGAACACTCCTGCAGATCTTTGAGCTGCAAGTGCCTCTGTAGCTAACTCAGGTGAGATGCAAGGTCCAAGGATGATATTAGTGTGGTCTTATGCAGGGCAGACAGTTAGCTGAGTTTCCTCTTTTCACAGTATCAAGTTTGCAAAAGCTTAAAAAGACAGACAGTGAAATGCACACATGAGGCAAGGTAAACCTCTTCTTTAACCTAACCAACAAATGATGCTGAATAGAACTTCTGGGTAACTGTGTCCACCCCCCACACACACACCCTGGTGTCATTGGGGTGCCCCCCTTCAGTGCCACCATACAACACACAACACTGGGGTTTCCTATCCCCAGTGTCAGCCCCCCTAATCTCTGTTGGTCACCTGTGATCCTCCCACACAGCCTGCAACACCGGGTTGCCTGCCCCTGTTGCTGCCAAACAACAAACAACACTGGATTGCCCAATTCTCAGTGTTGACACATCCCTCATTCTCATTTTTATGTTTGCTTGCATGCATGTGCAAGAAACATAGTGCGGTGATCCAAAATGCAGTGGCATTACAGTTGAAAGAGCACGCAGCTTCCGGTGAGCAGCACTCCCCTCCCAACACACACGCCACGCATGCATATTGCATGCTCATGCGCTCCCCACACACACACTGTATAGCCGACAGGGTGCCCAATCCCCGTCGGCTTCACCCCCCAAAAAAAAAAGCTGTGCAGGTGCCACGCTAGGAGCCCACCCCAGTGTGGCAAAGATTGTTATAGCTGAGTGGGGTGCCCAATCCCCTGTAGGGTCCACGCTCCCCCCTCCCCAAAAAGCTTTCAAGGTGCCACGCTGGGAGCCCACCCCAGTGTGGCAAAGCTTGTTGTGGCTGACGAGGGTGCCCAATCCCCCATTGGTTCCAGCCCCCCCAAACAGCCTTTCCAGCTGCCATGCTGGGATCCCACCCCAGCGTAGCAAAAGCCCCGCGTCATCTTAATAATAATAAAAAAACCCTGTAAATAAAAAAATTGGTTCCTTGCAGTCTCCCTGCCCCCACCTGCACCCACCCAGTGCGCACCCTGCCTCCCAACACCCCCCTCACCCCATACTTACCTCCGGAGTCCGGCGTGACGATCTTTGGTGGACCAGGAACACATCTGCACTATTCAAAGCCGACCGCAAACTGAAGAAATGCTGGTAAGCTGTATAATGTAATAAATAGGTTTTTTTCAACTTTGATGCATATCTCAGGCATTTTTTGGAATTTTGGCACCAAATTTTCAACATGGGGTTATGGGACCCCTCCTCCTGAATTCTGTCACTGTCATGGCGTTAATGGGGCCAGAAGGGTGATTTCACGGTCACTGCGCAAAATCACCTTTCAGGACTGATTAATGAAATGACAGTGCCAATCATTCATAGGTGGGCTCTCAAAAAGCCTATGTTGGGGTGGTGGCTTTCCTAAAAATGACTGTTCTAATCTGCATTATGCAGTTCTCACGCACGCTCGTAAGTTCGTGAATTTTTAATATTTTCACTCTGGATTTTCAACATTCCCATTTTACCACACCTCCTTATGAGGAGTACAGTTGTCATTTTTCACATCTCGATGAAAATGTGTTTCCGTGCATGTAGCGCACAATGCCGCAGTCGGTGTACGAAATCGATGTATGGGACACATTAAGAAAATCACAGTGACACTGTTCATTAGCAGAGGTCTTAAAATGGCTATGTTGAAAATTTGGTGTAAGAATTCCAAAAAATGACTGTTTTAGGAGTGCACATTGCGCAGTTCCTACGCACGCTCGCAAGTTTGCGAATTTTTAATATTTGCACGCCAGGTTTTCAGCATTGCCATTTTACCACACTTCCTTATGAGCAGTACAGCTGCCATTTTTCACATCTCACCCAAAATGTGTTTCTGCACATGTAGCGCACAATGGTGCAATCGGTGTGCCAAAGCAGTGTTTGGGACAGATTAAGAAAATCACAGTGGCACCGGTCATGAGCAGAGGTCTTAAAATGGCTATGTTGAAAATTTGGTGACAAAAGTCCATAGAATGACTGTGTTATGAGTGAGCATTACGCAGTTTCCATGCACCCTTGTAAGTTCATGAATTTGTAATATTTTCAGTCCTGATTTTCACCAGTGGCATTTTTCCACACTTCCTTATGAACAGTACAGCTGCCATTTTTCACAACATGGCCAAAATGTGTTTTCACACTTTCAGCACAGAAATGCATGGTCACTGTGGGAAGTCATTGTTCGGGACAGGTAAAGAAAATCACAGTGACACTGTTCATGATCGGAGGTTCCAAAATGCCTGTGTTGACAATCTGCTGTAAAAAATCCCCAACTAATTACATTACGGGTGTGCGTTGCACAGTTTCTACGCATGCTCATGACTTCACCAGTTTTTTTAATATTTTCACTGCAGATTTTCAACAGTGCCATTTTTTACACCTCTCCATGAACAGTACACTGTCATTTTTTACATCCTGTTTGGAATGTGTTTTTGCACATGTGGAGACAAATGCTGTAGTCGCTGTGCAAAAGCAGCTTTCAGCTAACAAACTGATATTGTCACTGTTCATGAGGTGGGGGTCACAAAAACCATGTTGAAAATTTGGAGTGAAAATACCAACGAATGCCTGAGGTGTTAGGGTTTCCGACCATAACGCCCCACCCTGTAGAGAATGACAGGAATCAGGGCTGTGACTTGGGATTGTCGCCTGCAATGCTCATACCATTCCACCCCCACCCACAGCCTGCAGTCACTGAGAGGTATCGAGGTGTGCCTTGGACTCTTCGGCCCCTAAGTTCACCCCATTCTCCTATACTGTACACATCTCACCATATTTCCTGATGGAATGGGGTGCGCATAAGGGCCAAAGACCCCAAGGTACACCGTGACACTTGTCGGTGTCTGCAGGGTAGGGTGTGGTGAAATGGCATGGCCATTATGCCTGATGACCCAAAGGCACACCTCAATGCCTGTCAGTCTCTGCAGGGTGCTGGTGGGGTAGGCTCCAGTTCAATACTTCACTGCCATTCCTATTATGCAGCTCTGTAACTCCTACACCACCAATGCCAATGCCAGCAAGCAAACATTCAGCATTGATAAATGCTTGTTTTGTTTGTTTTACAACTTAACATGAAGAATACCATCCATTGTGCTCTTGTGTTATTTGTTAATTTTACCCTCAGCATTATCTATGCCCAACAACTATATAGAAAATACAAGAAAGCAAACATTTGGCATGCTTATTTAAAGTAAGGAATTGACATTGCCATCATATTTTAAATGGGCTCCAAAGTGCTCTGTGGCTGCAAAACAATTTTGCTGGCGGCCCCATGTTATATATGAAAACACTGCTACTGTACAATAAACATGCAAAAGACATAGCAAACAGGAAAACTGCAGAATTGTTCAAATGATTGAAAGTCACTTCTCCCTTTAAGTGTTTGTCAATGATTGCCACTTGCATGGAATTGACATCTCTGGTCACGACTGGAGGTTCATCCATAAGGCAAAAAATATCCATGAGTTAGTCGGAGTGGATTCTTTTTTTCCACTTTGTCTCCTCTGCCTCTGACACTCTCATCATCCACCAACTTCGGGGCATCCCTCTGTTTTTATCTTTGTGGGTGAGGTTCCCGGGAGTTGGTGCAGAGACAGTGGGATCACCAGCATCATGCTGCTACCGACAGGGTTTTTCCTCTCAATTGGAGAAGGTGCACTTGCTATGATATACAGCATAAAGAAGCTGCATGCTTTGGCATCTGTGTCCCACCAATGTGCTGGCAACCATATGCCATGCCATCCATCCTCTGCTGGGTGGCAGTCAAGCAGTGGTATATTCTGCCCCCCCTCCATGAAGGAGAAGAGCTGTCAATGGCATTTCAACCTTCCTTCCCCCCAGTCAGCCCCCGAGCAATTTTGGTGAATTACAGAATCTGGGTAACCAGCGTTATGGTAGGAGAGGTTCCCAGCACAGAAAATTTTGAAAAACTGGGCACACCACTACAGCTGAAGGTGTTGCCCTTAGAAATGATTGCCAAACTTCCTCAATAAAGTAAAGGGCGCACACACCGACGGAATACTGCCACTATTATTTATTAAAAACACACGGGAAGGCAAACACCCCAACTGTGTTTGCCATGCCATGTATGTTTATTAAATATTATAGATCAAGTGAGTGCTCTTGATCAATCAGTGCACTCCTTTCCTCTGCGCATGAGACACTCTGATTCTGTGAAGAGCGTCTCATGCGCAGATGCCCTGGAAACGGGCAAGATCTGGGACAATTTTTTTAAAAGAAAAAGATATTATTGATCGCACTTAATCAATAATATAATATGTCCCCTGTCAGCACTCTTTGGTGGATAAAAGTGTTTCACTTGTGTTCTGTCTCGAGCAGAGCATGCATGAAGCCACTCTTAGTCAGCAACAAGTGACTTCAGAGGACATACTGGGAGAGTAGACTAGAATTATGAGCTCTCCAAAGAATTCCCCAACCCCACCTGATCTTAACTAAACAGTCACTACAAGGTTTGCAGAATAATGTGGAATAAAAAATGACACACAGGTATTTGAAAAATCCCAGTGTCTACATCCTATACATCACATAGTTCTAAAATGGTCTTACCAGCAGCATGTTAATCAGAAACACCCAGTAGGATAACAAAAAAGCTGGTATAGCTAGAGCAGTAACAGAATTTACACCAGTATTTAAAAAACTGTTGCTACTTGGAAAAATAACATATAGATTCAGCATAGTTCTCCTTTAAAGGAGAACTGCAGTGAACCGGTAAGTAATTTTATAGGCCATCCCGTAGCTCAGCTGTGGGATTGTTTGCAAATAATAGGACTTGTATTATTACCACAGTGTGTGTCGGATAGCTGTGGCCTTGCCTCTGCTGTCGAAGGATACATTGTGAATGAGATGTCAGTAAAAATGGGAGGGTGGCTTGAACCTGAAAAAGTCCAGTACCTGGCCCTGGCGGAGTGCTACATTCTTGAGCAATTAAAGGCAAAGTTAAAGACAAGCTAATGTTTTTGTTAATCGGTGTCTTTTGATCCCATTATTCTTAGTTTTATTGCTGGTTCCTGAACATTCCCCTTTAAAATACTAACAAACTAAAAAATAGTATTTCTAATAACTACTACTGTTTGCTGCATACAGTGTGTACTAGCTGTTAGGCCTGGAGGACGGCGGAGCAAGGTAAGCTGGTTATTTTCAAAGGTAGAAGACCTCTTTGCAAGTGCAGGGAGAGTAATCAGAAAAAAAAAAAAACAATCATGTCTCATGCTTTAGGCATTTGGCCCATGAAGTGTCCAAACCCTCCCCCAAAAACTGTTCACAGTTTTCTGTGAGAAACCCAGCAACTAAAGATTTATTCCAAAACCATAAACATTTTTAACATTAGTGATAAAATCACAAGAGATAGGTTATGATAAATATAACATTACTGAAGAAGTAACATCTTAGATTTTTGTAGACTACAACAGCAAGATATGCTCAGTAAATTAGTTTAAATTCTATATATGAAAAATATCATGGAGCTTGGATCATTGTTATGCTTTCATTACTGTAAGGAACTGATGTGTTATATCATCTGCTTAGACTTCTATATCTTTTTTTTTTTAGTTGTTTAACCAGGAGTAACCCACTAAACTGAAAGCTTTTTTACAGGAGCGCCCTGGAAGCACAGGGAAGTTAAGTGATTTACTCAGAGTCACACAGTATGCAAGTAGAAGCTAAGGGATTCAAACCCAGGTCTGGTTTGTTAGATATTACCAGATTTGCAACTCAGAGCCTTAAACCACTGTGCTATACTGCCTCCTATCTAAAGCTATAAAAATAGTAAACATACAGCAGCAGTGCCTAGGTGGAATCTTGAGTAGCTCCCCCCACATGGTGTCCATGTCAGAGTTATAACCCCAGAGGTTGACAAGCTCTTCTAGGTTAGGCAGCTAGGATCGAAAGCAATCATCAGTGGAAAGCCCCATACCTAAGGCTCAAGGTTCCTGGAGCTGCAAATCTTGATTCACAAGGTCAACGGCATCAGTCAAAACTAATTTAATAAAAATAATATTTTATTATCTATAATAAACTAGAACTAGCACATGATGTTGACCCATACCCCCAACTCTGTTTTTTTTTTATGTCTGAAGAGTAAAGTGAAAATGCATGTGTGTTCCTGTGAGTGTGCTTGTTTGCGGGGACAGCAGACAGATGCTAAAAGAAAAGTGTAACCTTGCTAGCTTGCACTCAACTATATTGTTAGTGAAAATCATTTCTATTAAAAACTAAAATCTTATACTTCCAGAACTCATTTTATGTCTATAGCATCTATAAAGGATGTATAAAATAAATACTACTGCAGTGCAGTTTTGGGGAAACAACGTACCAGAACTCTTTAGGTATTTAAAGACTTAATGGAAAATGTGTTTTATTCTAAAAATGAAAACTGTAGCTTAATAAACTAAATGAGTTAGCATGAACCAATGAGCTAGCCCACTGTATCTATAAACTCCTATTTGTGTGCAAACTCTCACCCATTTCTACTTTCTGCACACCCATCCATGTTTCTGGCCTATATTCTTTAATTGCCTCTTTCCCTCGCTTCCTTCGCATGGCTTTTCCCTAATGCAGATATTTTTCCCAAGGTCCTTGGCTGCTTCTGTGGACCGGTCTTGTCCTTTTGCCTTTTTGTGTTTCTCTTGTCCACTGACCCCTTCTGTGTGTATCTTGTTTCCTGTATCATTTTGTGTCTGTCTTGACCCCTGGTTCCTTCTCTGTCTGTTTTGTCCATTGGCCCCTTCTGTGTCTTCCCAAACAGTTATAGAATACTGATACTGTAAGTCCAAATAAGGAAAGAACATGAATACATGTTTTGCTGTTGTTAGCCTTTACAGATTATTTGTCTGACCATTTGGCATTTTACGGTCCCACTTAAATCTAGAAATGGGAGAAAGGGTTTGGATAAGTTCAGGACTGGCCCAGAAACTACACCACTTTCTGTAAAAGAACCCTATCAAGACCTTTTTTCAGATTCTAATAAAGTTCTGATGATTTTTAAAAACATAAGATTTTGGAAGTAAATATAACCCACAGCAGGTCTTTATCTAGTTAGAAGGCAGTTGTTTGTAGCATAAACATCCTAAAGGAGGTTAGAGGTAGTGTAGTTCCTCTCCAAGGTGTTTCTAGATTCCTTTCCTTTTATTGACAATAGCTATTGGATGGACAATGATGGCTCAAATGTTTTTTGTAAATCAAACTAAACGGTTCTGAAAGTTCTGATAATGCTTGTATAGCTATCAAAACCTTTTATGGTTTATTCGGAACCTTTTCGAATCTCAGAACCTTTTATGATACTCCATTCTCTACTTAAAGTCTAGCCAGCTCAACCTACTTCATGGTGATTTCCATATATTACCCTTCTGTGTCTGTCTTGTCTCATGATCCATTCTGTATCTGCCTTGTCCCTTGGCTTCTTCTGTGTCTGCTTTGTCCTCTTACCTTGTATGTGCCTACCTTGTCTCTGGGCACTTTCTGTGCCAGTCTGTTTACATGACCCCTTCTATGACAGACTTGTTCCCCCAGCCCCTGCTATGCCTGTCTTATCCCTTCTTCCCTTCTGTTCCTGCAGTGGCTTCTAGTCCCTTCTGTGCCAAGATTATATCTTGATCCCTTCTACAGTATGTATGACACTCATCTTAGGGATGAGGTTTCACAGTGGGTGGAACCATTGACCAAGCTATTAAATGACTCACTGGAGTCTGTAGTGGTGCCAAGGGACTGTAAGGTAGATCTGTGAACATTTTACCATGCCAGAAGGGAGGGGAGAGGAGGACCGAGGAAACTACAGGCTGGTCAGTCTTACTTTTATTACAGGTAAGCTGATGGAGATCTTGGTAAATGAAAGCCTGGTGTCCTACATAGAGGAAAATGGGCTACAGGACAGAAAACAATGTGGGTCTATGTCAGGGAGGTCATGCAAGACCAACCTGCTCATGTTTGATGACAACACAAAGCTTTGTGGCAGAGTACACAGTGAAGAAGGGGTGAGGGAAACTTCAGAGGATCTGGAAAAACAAGAAAGCTGGTCAAAGATCTGGCAGTTGAAATTTAATGCCAAGAAGTGCAATGTGATGCACTTAAGGAAAAGGAACCTATGCGCTGAGTACAGGATGGGTCTTAGGCTGGCCATTACATGAGAGGATAGGGATCTGAGTGTCTCCTGCAAGCAAACCAACCAGTGCAATAAGGCCTACAGAAAGGCATCCAGAATGCTGGGGAGTATTGAGAAAGGTTTAGATAGCAGGCAAAGGGAAGTGATACAGACCCTATACTGATTACTGATGGGGCCTCACCTGTAATACTGTGCTCAGTTCTGGAGCTCTTATTTGAGAAAGGACATAACAGTAGACAAGCTGGAATCAGTATAGAGAAGGGTCAACAAGGCAGATCCTATGAAGAACAGCTGGAGGCCTTGAACATGTACTTGCTAGAGACTAGAAGGGAAAGGGGAACTGATAGAGATCAGAGGGTCCGCCAGAGCTCAGGTCACTGACATGCACATTGGTGGGGTTAGCTGCAATAACACTCTTACAATTGCCAATGCATTTAACTACCTGTTCTCCGGCCTGCCCGCTCTCCCCTCCCAGCCCCCTGAACCCAAGGCTCAATGCCCCCAGTGGGAACCCCCATCCTCCCTTCTACCTCAAGGCTGTCTATGCCATGGAGACCCAACAGCTCCTTGCTGGTCTCTCCCCTCATACTGGAGCTGGGCATGACAGACTTGAGCTCAAACTGCTCTGTCTGGGGGCATCTCTCCTAGCCTGGCCCGTCACCCATATCTTTAACTCTTCCCCAATTTTGGGATCCATCCCCGACACATGGAAAGTAGCCAAAGACGTCCCAGTCTTCAAACAAGGCGACCTGAAAAATCTCAAGAATTACCGTCCTATAGCGATCCTGTCTGCGATCAGTAAGCTATTTGAAAAGTCAGTTGCCTCACAGCTCACCCACTACCTGCAGAGCTATGACCTACTCTCCTCAGTTCAACACTGCTTCAGAAATGGCACAGCACTTCTACTGCCCTAGCCGTGGTCACCTCTGAGATCAGGTCTGCTACTGATCAAGGCAATCTGACTGAACCATCTTCGTGGATCTCTCAAAAGCTTTTGACCGGGTCGACCATTCACAACTGTGCTCCACTCTCTGGTCCCTTGGCCTCTCAGCCCCACACTCACCTGGTTCACTAACTACCTCACTGGCAGGCAGCAATACGTTAATTTTAATAAGGCCCTCTGATCCCTCTCCAGTGTACTGCGGGCCCATTCTGTTCTCCACCTTCATAAATGAGCTGCCATTGGCCCCAGCCCATGGGCTCTCCACCCTATATGTGGATGACCTTGTCATCCTGACCAGCTACCAGGACATCAATGTCATAAACACCAGGCTAAACACTGACTTCAACCTAATTCAAACCTGGTTAAATGGTCACAAGCTAACTATTAACCTTCAAAAAGACTCAGGCCATGCTCTTTGGCTCCCTGACCAAGACAAAAGCCTGCCCTGCTCCTCTAAAAATCATTGCAGCTGATGGTTCCCTCTTGCATGTTGTGGATACTGTCAAGTACCTGGGGGTAACCCTCAACCTGCAACTGGACCTCATCCTGCATATTCGCAACACATGTAATGCCACAAATGATAAGCTGGGCCTGGCCTGCAGGGCCAAAAGCTGCCTCACTGCGGCTGCTCGACTCATCCTAGCCAGGGGGGTTCTACTACCTGCATTCTGCTATAGGCTTGTCTCCTTTGCCTACACCCCTAAAACAAGTCTCTCAAAATGAGACACAGCATACAACAATGTATGTCACTTTGCGCTCTCTGTTCCTCATCTCACGCATCGTTGTGAGCTATACTCCCAGCTGGAGTGGCTCCCCTTGGAAAAGCACCGCACATTTGTCCCAGGCAATTTCATCAACAATATTATTAGAACTGCCACCACCCCTGCTGTTGCCTCATCCCTCAAGACAGCAACCCCCTCCTATCACTTAAGATCCAATGACTCTCAGGTACTCCTGGTTCTGAAAATTCACACCCAATTGGGTGATTGGGCATTCGTCGCTTATGTGCCCAGACTGTGGAACTCGCTACCTGCTAACACTCAATCCTCCCACCCACATCTGTGTTTCAAAGCCTCCCTTTGGGGCTTCCTCAAATCGGCCTCCTCCTGTCTCTGGACCTAATCCAATCCCCCTAGACCAATCTGAGTGGCAGAGACACTAAAACCCTGCTCTATTGCTGAGGAGCATGAGTCTCCTGACACAGAATGCACTTTGCCCACTGGAGAGCTCTTCACTATCTGATGTACAATAAGCACAGAGAACAATCTCTACCCTACTGTTTATGTAAAGAGTACCTATACTAGTCAATGTCCTGTTTGCCTAGGTCTCTCGCCTACAAACTGTGCCACTCCTATAAGCCATTACCCATACCGACCTGAGAGTATGGCTGACCCTAGATGCATGATACTGTTGTTAATACCTGTACTTGTATGTTAACTTCCCTCTTGCTTGTATGTATATGCCTGATGTATTTGTATTGTACCTTGTTATTGCTTGTTTGTTCTCCTATGTACCTTGCAATCTCCCAGGTCGCACCTGAAAATAGGCTCTTGGTTGTCTAGTATGCTTACCTGGTGAACAAAAGCAAATAAATAAATCTAAGTTTCTAAGATGTAAGATGGTTGCTGCGAGTTCTGTAACTCTCTGTCACAATCTAACAGAGTTACTTGTATTGTATTGTTTTAGTGTGTACTGTTTTATTGTTGTAAGTGTTTTTAAGTGTTTTATTGTTGTAATTGTTTTGCGATGCTTTTGGTGTACAAGGGAAGTCGGTGAAGGGATAGCACCTTTTCACATTTTAGCTTTCAGTTTGATGCTGCGGCTTGCAGTCTGGTGAAATAGTTGTGGTGTTTGCAGCTTGCAGCTTGTGGTGTTTGCAGCTTTGTAACTTGTAAGTCTGATAAATTTGTGCTACTATAGGATGGTTTATTCACGCAGCCCAGGTTTCCTTCACCAGACTGATGCATGTTTCATGAACAAGCTACTCACTTTGAGACACCAAATGTTTTAATGGTTTGGTGCTTTAACCATTTTAGCTGTAATTAGTGATGTGCAAAGTCCACAAACTTAGTTCCGCTAAAAATGTTGTGGATTGCGCTCAGTACGCGAAGTGCAATTCATGAAATTCGCAGATCGTTGAGCGCTGGACCAAATGCAGAGTGTGGAATTTTGCAGGTAAAATTACACACTTTGCACACAAACTATGCCTATAAACATGAAAAGGAAAACAAATATTACTCCCTCCCTGGTGTCTAGTGTCCCCCCCCCCACTGATTGCCAGCCACTCCATCCCCCCATAAGCTGGCCAGTCGGCCACCATGTAAAAATATAATATCTATTTTTTGCCGTAATCTCTGGTGTCCCCCACCGATTATGGGCCACAGGTGAAATAAAAAAAAAACAAAACACCTCAGGTCCCCACAAACCCCTGCCAATCGCTGGCTAGTCAGTGTAAATGTCAAAATATCTTACATTTTTTTGAAATTCAATCCCTGTTTTCTAGTGCCCTCCACCCACCCACTCAGGGATTGCCCACCACTGCCACCACACTACTCCACTCCCCCATCCTCCTTTCACCCCCATCTGGCTACCAGCGCAGCCCCCCACTCAACTCCATGGCTGGCAGCCCGACTGAGATTTAATGAATGAGCATGTGCTTGTGCAAGCACTCACTCATTCATCGACTGACTCTGCTCATGGTCATTTTGAGGACTTTTTAAAGGGAGTAGCAGAGGGGAGGGAGCTGCTCTGGTCACCAGCTGGGGGGGCAGGATGGGGGGAATGGCATTGTGAACCCCTCTGGAGTCCACAGCACCATTCCCCCTCATCCCTCCTCCCTGCTGATCACCGGAGCAGCCCCCTTCCATGCTTTACTCCCTTTAAAAAGTCTTTAAAATGACTGCGAGCTGTCAATGAATGAGTGTGTGCTTGTACAAGCACGTGCTTACTCATTAAATGCTCAGTCAGGCTGCCGGCCATGGAGGTGAGTGGAGGGCTGTGCTGTTGGACCGGTGGGTGTGAGATCGGGATAAGGGAGCAGGGTGGTGTGGTGGCAGTGGTGGACATGCCCTGAGTGGGATTAAATTTCAAAAAAATATATATTGCATTTCTGCGCTGACAGCTAGTAATTAACGAATCTCTGAGGCTATTTTATTTGTTCACCTATAGCTGTGATCGGCATGAGAGAACAAAATTACTCAAAAAAATGATATATATATTTTTTTACTGTAATAACTAGGGGAGGGAGTGACTGGTGATTAACTGGAGGCACATAGACACTAGGGATTTGGGATAGGTTACATCTTCTTGATTTGGGGTGGGTTAAGTGCAATTTGCATAAAAGAAACTCCCAAAAGCAAGGTGAAGTAACAAATTACAGTCCTAATGCAGAGCCACAATTTTGCAAAATGATCTGTGCATGTGAAATTTGTGACTTCCCTGGAAATTCACCAGTGGAGTTAAACTTTGTTGCATCTCTAGCTGTAATGCTATAGTGGCTTTATTGACCATGCTGTCAGTTTCCTCAGCTGTTGGTGTGAAGTGAGCTCTGACACTTGTTGACTCTTAGGGTCTGTTTATTCAGAACTTCTTTGTTTAATACCTAGGGTGCATCATTGGCTCTTACCTCACGGAAAATGCCTGCTGCTGCTTTGTTCCCACTGACTTGGGTTGAAACATTTAATACTGGTTATCTGCAGACTGTAATTGCCACTACCTGTAAGGTTTGGCTAATTGTTCTAAGTGGCATGGATGTTAATATTAATTTAAGTGGTGGGCTATAGTGATCATTGCTGTGCATGAATCGATTTTAAGATTTGCTGGACACTTTAATCCTTTACTGTTCAGCATACGTTCGTATATATGATTTCTCTTTTAGATATGTGGTTGCTCTCTTATGTACTGCATGAACTGTTTTTCCCAGGGTGCCTTTGCTTGTGTATATAGCTGGGTATTGTTATGTTTGTTCATGGTTGTGCATTCTTGTTACTGGTTGTTCTTTTTTATTAAAACATTTAATAAACAGATTCATGTTAAAAAAAAGACCTACCAGACAGCTAGTTGGAAGGTCTGGTGAGCCAGTGGCAAGCTGGCAAAGAGTAGGTCTCTGTGTATGAAGTACTTGAACTGGCTTGCAGGGACTAGGGATGCCAGGGAAGGCTACCCTGAGTCTGAAATGGTTCACCATCCCACTAAAAGGGGCAGTGAGTGCCAAGGATGTTCCACTTTATGACTGCTATAGTATTTAATACTATTATTATACCATCAGCACCAAGTATTACTGGACATCTATTATTCCTTGGTGGTCAGGAGGTATTTCTTTGCACTGTTTAGGAGGGGATGCATGCAGTGTAAGAGCAGAGCTCAACCCCTGCTAAATGAACTCAATTAAAGGATGAAGTTCAGATGTAATATTGGACTTATTACTTGGGTCTTGATTGATTTCATGTTGAATGCCAGGGCTACCCGCCATACTATTACTTATCTTACTAACTCATGGTTTACACATGGATTATCATAGATGTTAGTACTGTAATATCTAATTATTATTTTACTGCTGTGAGTCGGGGTGTGGGTGGATTGTAAAGTGTATATTGGTGTGAGCATGGTTTTGGTGTGACTGTCTGGGGAGGTAGTGGGGTGATTGGAACTGAGGCAGTGTATATGGAGGATTACTTTGTTAGATTTCTGGGTGTGGGGTTAATTCATTTAGTGTTATGGTGTGGTGGTAATAATGTGTTGTCATGAGCTACCACATAGGCTTAGCTATTCCCCACTCCTGCTGCGTGAACTGTATCCCTTCTGGGATCTTCCTCTGCCTGCAGAAGTTTATCACTGATGCAGGGGGCTAGAGATTATCAGAAGGCATTGCAGGAGAGCTAGAGTATGGAATGAGATCAGGGCTGACAGGGTGTCAGTTGAGACAGTGGGGACTAGGAGGACACCATGGAGTTAGATGGGGATTGGAGATGAGTGGTAGGTGTTTAATTCTTATCCTCTTGGTTTCCACCAGACTGAGTGGACAGGTTGCTGATGATCTGGCCACCACTACTCATCCTCTTCGGCAGTGCTTTGTAATGTAAGATCAATGAGGAATAAGGCTGCTATTATTGCAGATTTTGTTTCTCATTCCTCAGTTGACCTGGCATGCTTTACTGAGACCTGGCTAGGTGCCGATGCTGGTCCAGTTCTGGAGGTAGTGGTCCCTGCCAGCTTCTCCGTGGTGCACTACCGAAGGAAGAATTGCAGGGGGGAAGGGGTAGCCATTTTTTTAATAATTTTTTTAATGTGCTGCATATGGTAGTGCACCCTGTGGGGAACACCTCAGCCTTTGAGTGCATGTCCTTGTGTGGGACTCCAGGTGCCAGGTACAGGATCCTCCTCAAAATGGGGGAGAGATACTATGGATTAAGCTGAAAAGGAAAATGGGGCCAGCCATCTGCACAGGTGTGGTCTACAGACCACCAACCCAGGAGGAAGAAACAGATAGGGAGCTGATGCTACCCATCCAAAGGATGGCAGACAAGGGTGAGGTAGTACTGGTTGGAGACTTCAATATGCCAGACGTGGACTGGAGCATCCCAGCAGCAGCATCAACTAGGAGCAGATTTATCCTGGACTCCCTTCAGGGTGCCTTCCTCAAGCAACTGGTCATGGAACCAACTGAGTAGAAGGCAACACTGGACCTTGTGCTCACAAACAGGAGCAGTGTGATGGGGGTAACAGTGGGGGAGCACCTGGGGAACAGTGACCACCAGTCATTGTGGTTTGAAATCACAGACAGAGCAGAACCAAACCACACAAAAACACATATCCTGGATTTTAGGGGGGCAGGCTTTGGGAAAATGGGGCGATACTTGAAAGAGGCATTAAGGGGAATGGGGCAGGAATCAGGGGTTGAGGAACAGTGGGCAGTATTTAAAATGGGGATTATAAGAGCAACAGAATTATGCATTAAGCAGGTTAGCAAAAGGAAAAGGAAGAGGAGACCATTATGGTTTTCAAAGAGGCAGCAAAGAAAGTGAAACCAAAAAGATTGCATTCAGGCAATACAAAAGACACAGGCAGAAGGGAATAGGGAGAAGTACCAGGAAAAGCAAAGGGAGGCAGGGAGGT
Organism: Neoceratodus forsteri; assembly: GCA_016271365.2. Taxonomy (NCBI): domain Eukaryota; kingdom Metazoa; phylum Chordata; order Ceratodontiformes; family Ceratodontidae; genus Neoceratodus; species Neoceratodus forsteri. The sequence goes on from CM057455.1 coordinate 931,761,087, forward strand.
CAGTAAGGGAAGCCAAAGCTCAGACAGAAGAACACATTGCAAAATCAGTGGGTAGAGGGGAAAAAACCTTTTACAGGTACATAAGTGAAAAAAGAAAGGCAAAGGGAGGGATAGTGAGACTGAAGGGGGAGGATGGGGGCCGCGTGGAGGATGACAACAGTAAAACCGACGTATTGAACAGGTATTTCTGCTCAGTCTTTACTGAGGAAGAGGAGGATAATGGGTCTGAAGGGAGTACAAGGGGTGAGAATGGTGCAGAAATGGACACAAGTCCCTTTACATGAGAAAGGATCCTGAAGGAACTGGAAGTAATAAGAGTTGATAAAGCAATGAAGCCAGATGGGGTGCACCCCAGGGTCCTTAAAGAACTAAGAGAGGTGGTGGCTGAACCTCTGGCTATCCTGTTTAGCCAATCACTGGAAACAGGGGAGGTACCCAAAGACTGGAGGATAGCAGATGTAGTCCCTTTATACAAAAGTGGGAACAAAGAGGAAGTGGGGAACTACAGACCAGTCAGCCTCACCTCGGTAGTGGGGAAGATCATGGAAGCACTACTGAAGGAGAGATTGGTGGAACATCTGGTTGTCAATCGACTACAGGACCCAAGGCAGCATGGTTTCACCAGGGGGAGGTCATGTCAGATCAGCCTCGTTGAATTTTTTGACTGAGTGACTAGGGAGGTGGATCAGGGGAGGGCAGTGGACATGGCCTATCTGGACTTCAGCAAGGCCTTTGACACTGTGCCACATAGAAGACTATTACACAAACTGGGCAATATGGGTGTGGGCAGGACAGTAGTGTAGTGGGTAGGTAACTGGCTGGGTGGCAGGACACAGAGGGTGGTGGTAAATGGCTGTCACTCCACAGAGGGAAGAGTGACCAGTGGGGTACCACAGGGATCAGTGCTGGGACCGGTCCTATTCAACATCTTCATCAGTGACATTGCGCAGGACCTAGAAGGCAGAATTTCGCTGTTTGCTGAAGACACAAAGCTCTGTAACAGAGTAGACACACCAGAGGGTGTAGACAGAATGAGAAGGGACCTGCAGAAACTTGAAGAATGGTCAGGGGTTTGGCAGTTGAAATTTAACGCAAAGAAGTGCAAGATAATGTATATGGGGCACAAAAACCCTGGCACAATATATCAGTTGGAGGGTGAGGATATAGCATGCACCAAGCAGGAACGGGATCTTGGGGTTATCATCTCTGATGACCTCAAAGTAGGGAAACAGTATGACAAAGCAGCAGGTAAAGCAAATAGGATGCTGGGATGCATAGGCAGGGGCATCACCAGCAGGAAAAGGGAGGTCATAATTCCTCTATACAAGACACTAGTGAGGCCCCACCTGGAGTACAGTGTACAGTTCTGGAGACCTTACCTAAGTAAGGACATAGATAGGTAGAGAAGGTTCAGAGGAGGGCAACAAAGATGGTGCATGGATTGCATCACAAGTCCTATAAGGACAGGTTGAAGGAACTGAACATGTACTCCTTGGAGGAGAGGAGGGAGAGAGGAGATATGATAGAGACATACAAGTATCTTACAGGGAGGAACAGGGTGCAGGAATACAGTATTTTTAAGCAAAAAAAGTTGTTCCAGGACTAGAGGGCATGGGATGAAGTTGGAGGGAGGACGATTCAGAGGAAAGGTGAGGAAGAATTTCTTCACAGAATGGGTGGTGGACAAGTGGAACACCCTGCCAGAGGAAGTGGTGGGGGCTGAAACAATCACGGGATTTAAGAATGCATGGGACAGACATAAAGGAATTCTGGAGGTCAGGGGTAAGGGGCAACAGACTTCTAGGAAAACATAAACTGAACTTACAAGCTCAAATGGGCAGACTGGGTGGGCCATAGGCCCTTATCTGCCGACACTGTCTATGTATCTATGTATCTATAATTGGCCACCTGAACGAGAGGTGACCTTCCTGTAGGAGATCATGGAGTTCATCTCTGACAGTTTTTTGGAGTCACTAAGATGGGTTATCCTCGGCAGTTTCAATGCCTGGTAGATAATGAACCCTCACGCTTTGGTCAAGAGTTCCTTCAGAGTATGACAATTCTTGACTTGGCACTAGCAGTTGATACTGTGACTCATCAACATGGACACAAGTTGAACCTGGTGTTTCACATGGGGCTTGATGTGGAGAACCTCAGGATTAATACGATCAGCTGGTCGGATCATTGTACTATCAGTTTTGAGTTCAGGGCACCCTCAGTAGTCCACACCCTGTTGAGGTGGTCAGATATCATTCTTTGAGAGGTCTGAGCCTTGATGGACTCCTGGTGGTGCTGAACACCTCATGTATATTAACAGCTTGTGCTGAGGGTACAGAGGAAGCAGTGGCAGACTGTAACAGAGACATCAGGATGGCCTTCGACCTGGTAGCACCAATCTGGGTTTGCCCTCTGCTTTCATACCTCTGCTCACCATGGTTTGTCAATGAGCTTAGGGCAATGAAAGCTATGGTTGGAAGTTAGAATGGCGTTGGAAGAGGTCCAGGGCCCAGGAGGACAAACTGGCTTTGAATACTCACTACAGTGAGTATCATAGATACATAGATACATAGATACATAGACAGTGTTGGCAGATAAGGTCCTAAGGCCCACCCAGTCTGCCCAGTTGAGCTTGTAATTTCTCTTTACATTTTTCTAGAAGTCTGTTGTCCCTTATCCCTGACCTCCAGAATTTCCTTATGTCTATCCCATGCGTTCTTAAATCCCGTGATTGTTTCAGCCCCCACCACTTCCTCTGACAGGGTGTTCCACTTGTTCTCTACCCTTTCTGTGAAGAAATTCTTCCTAACGTTTCCTCTGAATCGCCCTCACTTCAACTTCACCCCATGCCCGGTAGTCCTGGAACATCTTTTTTGCTGGAAAATAGTGTATTCCTGCACCCTGTTCCTCCCTATAAGGTACTTGTATGTCTATCATATCCTCTCTCTCTCTCTCTCCTGTTCTCCAGGGAGTATATATTCAAGTCCTTCAGCCTGTCCTCATAGGACTTGTGGTGCAATCCCTGTACCATCTTAGCCGCCCTCCTCTGAACCTTCTTCACCCTGTCTATGTCCTTACATAGTTAAGGTCTCCAGAACTGTACACCATACTCCAGATGGGGCCTCACTAGTGTCTTTTATAGTGGAATTATGACCTCCCTTTTCCTGCTGGTGATGCCCCTGTCTATGCATCCCAGCATCCTATTTGCTTTACCTGCTGCCTTGTTGCACTGTTTCCTTACCTTGAGGTCATCAGAGATGATAACCCCAAGGTCCCTTTCCTGCTTGGTGCATGCTGTATCCTCACCCCTCAACTGATATGTTGTTCCAAAATTTTTGTGCCCCATATGCATTATCTTGCACTTCTTTGCGTTGAATTTTAACTGCCAAACCCTTGACCATTCTTCAAGCTTCTGCATGTCCCTCCTCATTCTGTTTACACCATCTGGTGTGTCCACTCTGATACAGAGCTTCATGTCATCAGTGAACAGGGAAATTCTGCCTTCTAGGTCCTGTGCAATGTCACTGATGAAGACATTGACTAGGACCAGTTTCAGCGCTGATCCCTGTGGTATCAAAGGGCAATCTCTCCTAAGAAAGTGGAATTTCTGTCCAGAGAGATTGTGGCCAGGAAGAACTGACCAGCTCAGTTTTTTTCGGGTGATCGACAGATTTTTGCATCTGGTCTGCCTAGAGCCCATAAAGACTGCATCATCCACGAAATGTAAGAAGTTTTCTTGTTTCATTTATTTATTTATTTATTGAAATATTTCACCAGGAAGGCACACTGAACAACAAGTTGCTTGTCTCACTGTGAACTTCCTGCATCTGTTCTTTTCAGGCACAGTGTCCTCTGTTAGGACTGGGATCTCTTCTTCTGGGTAGTTATCGTCCAGCAGTGCTGGGACTGGATGTTACACCGATGGTCAGTGGTCATGGGGTGAATTTCTGCCAGTGACAACAGAGAAGGTTGTTAAGGTGATCTCAGGGCTGTGATCGACTTACTCTGAACTGGACCCTGGCTTATAGCAACTCTTAGTGAGCTGAGCTGAGCAGTTGGGCCCAGTGTTTGCCTGGATTATTTGATGTTCCTTGTCATAGGGGGTCTTCCCTGCTGAACTGAAAAATGCACTGGCACAGCCCCTCTTGAAAGAAACAACTTTGGACCTGGATGTCCTGGTAAATTACAGGCCTGTCTCTTACCTGCCTTTTTTAGGCAAGGTTATTAAGAAGGTTGTTGTATTGTAGCTAGAGACCCACTTGGTGACTTTTGATATACATGAGCCTCTCTAGTAGGGGTTTCAGTCAAAGTTCAGCACTAAGACTGCTCTGGTCAGGGTGAGCAATGATTTGCTCATGACGAGGGATAGAGGAGAGTGATCAGTTCTTGTTCTCAGGGATCTTTCCTCAGCATTTGACACTGTTAACCATGGGCTGTTACTGGTCCATCTCATGGAGTACGTGGGACTCACTGGCAAAGTCATCAGCTGGTTTGAGTCCTTCCTTAGGGGCAGGTCTCAGCAGGTTGTGATGGGTAATTTCTCATCACGTCCATGAGACATGCACTGTGGGGTACCCCAGTGGTAGTTCCTTTCACCCATGCTGTTCTTGGTGTACATGCTGCCCTTGGGCAGGTTTATTTGGCAGTATGGAGTTGGGTTTCACTGTTAGGTAGATGACACCCAGCTCTATCTGTCATTGCATGCCAGGACTGGGGAGCGGTGGATGTGATTAACAAATGTTTGGCTGAGATCCAGGGCTGGATGCCTTCAAGCTGGCTGAGACTCAACCTAGACAAAACTGAAGTACTGGTGATTGAGTCAGGTAAGAGGGGGGAACTGGCAGTGTCAGAGAGGGTATCGGGCCTTTGCCTCGGTGCCGCCAGGCTCAACGCTGCTCAAAAGGTGAAGAATCTGGGTGTCATTCTGGATGAAGGGTTGATATTTGAGACTCAGGTGTTGTCAGTCATTTGGAATGACTTCTACCATCTTAGAACTATCAGCCAGATTCATTCCTTTCTTCTCCCTGTAGACTTGCCTTCTCCAGTATATACCTTTGTGATATCTTGGCTCAATTACTGCAACGCCTCCTACCTTGGGTTAAGTGGAGTTATGCTGCGATGCCTGCAGCTAGTGCAGAACACTGCTGCGAGGCTGTTGACAGGCCTTTCTAGGACGAGTCACATTATCCCTGTGCTGTGGGAACTGCACTGGTTGCCAGTTAAGTGGTGTGTCTCTTATAAGGTTGGTCTGCTAAACTATAAGGCCCTGCACTTGTTGGGTACAGACTACCTGTGCGAACTTCTACATCCATATCTTCCTGTTCATACTCTCTGTTCTTCTGAGGAGGGCCTCCTTGTTATCCCCAGGATTAGAATTAAAATGTCATGGGACAAAGACTTCGAGGTGGAAGGGTCAATGTTGTGTAAATTGTTCTGAGGGCGGCCCCATTGGTAGAAGCCTTCTATAAAGGACTTAAAACTTATCTGTTTGTTCAGGCATTTGGTATTTAATTGTGATTTTACCTGGTATTTAACTTTGTTTTACTGTTTCAGAGAGATTAAACTTTTTACTATTATTTTATTGTTCACTACTATATATTAGATGTGTTGTGCTATTCTGTCTTCGTAATGGCACCATGGGCCTTTGGGGAAGAGCACCATAAATAAATGGGGTATAAATAGGTAAATAGTGAAGACTGTTTGTTAGAAATAGGGAGGAAATCATATGAGGATATAATTAGAGGTAGTTTGAGGGGGTAATTTCAGTAGGGATGTGAGGAAGTTCTACTTCCCCGAGAGGGTGGTGGGGATGAGGAACAGATTACTGGCAGAAGTGGTGGGGGCTGCTACCCTTAATGGGGTCAAACATTTCTGGAACAGAGCAAGGGGACTAATAGTACCACTAGGAGAAACCAAGGAGGGTAGGGATGTAGGTGGAGGGGCAGAGAAGGAAAATTCCTTAGGGAGTTATAATATGGGCATACTTGATGGACCTCAGTCTCTTTCTGCCATCATAGTATATGTTTCTGTTTCCCCTGGCACCTTCTGGACCTGTCTGTTTTTCAGCCTCTTTTGTGCCTGTCCTGTCCACAACCCTCTTTTGTACCAGTTATGTACCCTCCCCCTCCAATGTCCCTACTCTGCCTGCCTTGCACCATGGCCACTTCTGGGCCTGTCTTGTACCTGTGTTGTTCCTTGGCCCCTTCTGGTCCTGTGTTGTGCCTTGGTCTCTTCTGTGTCTGACTTGTCCCACAGCCAGTTCTGTGCTAGTCTTTTTCCCCCTGCCTCTTCTATGCCTGTCTGTCCTTGCTTGCTTCTGGGCATGTTTTCTCCCTTGGCTCTGTCTGGCCTGTTTTGTCCTATAGCCCATTTTCTGCATGCCTTGTCCCCTAGCTTCTTTGATACCTGTCTTTTCCCTGCTCTCTTCTGTACCTGCCTTGCTCTGAGGCCTATTCTGTACCTGCCCTGTGCTTAGACCTTTTCTGTTCCGGTTGTGTCTCCTGGCCTCTTATGTGTTTACTTTATCCTCCTGGACCCTGCTTTGCTTGTCTTGTCCCCCAGTCCCATCTGAATCCATCTTGTTCTTTGGTCCTTCTATGCTTGTCTTGTTCACTGGCCCCTTATGTGTCTGTCTTGTCCCTTGGCCCATTGTGTACCTGGGTTGTTCCTTGGCCCCTTCAGTGCCTGTCTTGTACCTTTGTCCCTTCTGAGCCATTTATGTCCTTTGCCCTTCTATGCCTGTCTTATTCCCTGGCCACAGCTGGGCCATCTATGTCCATTTGTCACTTTTGTGCCTGTCTTCTGCTTGGGGTCTTTTCTAAATATATTTGCAGGTGGCCAAACAAAATAGAAATTTAACAACTAATTTTTGCCAACCATTTAAATATTAAATTTCCTTAGATACAGAAGATCCATTCTGAGCCTTTCATGATCTTTGGCCTCTTCTATGCCTGTGTTATTCACTGGCCACACCTGGGCCTTCTATGCCCATTTGTCACTTCTGTGTCAGTCTTCTTCCCAGGCTCTTTCCTAAGTATATTTACATATAGCCAAACAAAATGGAGTTAAACAACTAATCTTTGCCAAACATTCAAATATTAAACACAGAGCAAAATAAACAAACCACTTGTTTTGTACTCTCTATCCAGTGTGTCACAGCCACCAGGCTGGACAAGCCGTGAACAGCAATAACTTTGTTAGTTCCACTTTTATTAAAAGAAAAACCCTGCTGTTTTAGAGGTTTTGCAGTGTATAGTTCAGCCATTGCCATTTGTAGTGTAACTTGAATTGGTGTATTGGATAGTGTAGTAGTAGGGCATTTTAATTATAGTTAGGGTTTTAAAGTGAGTTAGTGGCAGCCAGGAGTTCTAGGAATTTGTTTTGTTTTTGTTTTGTGTTTTTTACAGTGTAAGCCCTAAGTATGGTGTGGCATTTTTGAGTAGCAATACCTTTTGTAGTTGTGAACCCCAACAGCAATCTGTGGTTCTGTTGGTGTTCTTGTAGCAATCTTAAGGGGACATACCACTTTTTCATCCTGACTGGTGGTAGATGAGCACCATGATTCTTCAACACTCTGCACCTGAAGTCAGTATAGCATGGTGGCACTACAGCTCAGTCAGAGTATACTGATGGGAAATGCACCATCATGTTTGGACAGGGTGAGGAGCATGGAAGCTATAGGACTGCTGCAGGAGTGGTGCAGCCAGATTTGGACTAATTTGAGGCCATGAGAGGAGCCACTGGATTTTTGAGTGTAGCTACAGTTCAGTTGCCCTACTGGGGCCTATTTGGGCTAGGAAGCATGGACTATTGTGGATACCTGTCAAGAGGAGCAAGGAAAAGCTGATCCAGGATGCCTGCCAATGGCATATGAGGGCCTAAGGTGGTGAGAGAACCACATGGCACATATGTTCCTGTTCTTCCCCCTATGTTTAAGGCTACATTTAAGTAATCTCAGAATACATATTAGCTAAGGAGCCAGCAGTGGCAGGGCTGATGTCATGACAATTCATCCATGATAACTTTTTGAGTTCTCTTGTGGGAGCAGAGACAGCTTGGCTAGACTCATTTGGCATTTCTTGATTTCAGTATTTTATATGACTTAACAGAGAGTTGTTGTTCTGCTAGAATTTATTAGACTGGAACTGCTGCTAAAATGACTTAAATATATTTTCAGCATTGTTGTCTTAGTAGTGTTTGTGTTTTGAATGGTTGGGTTACAGTAAGTTAGGAATAAATGTTGGTGACTCTGGAGCAAGGATATTAAATTGAATGTTATTTAGGGTGTAAGGTGTATGCCTGTGTTTGTGTAATTTATTATGGATTAGGCTGTGCATTGAGTGTGTGGATCTGGGGTGATTGGGTATTGGGAGGTTGGACTGTGGGGGGTTGGGTATATAATTTTCTTTTTGAAGTACAGTAGTCAGGGGTTCTATTTGTGAATTGTGTTTTTTTTTTTAATCTGGCATCAGTATGTGTGTGTGGGGCCTGAGACTTCTAGGTTACATTACTCCCAGTCCTGACTGCATGACTTGTACCCCTTCCATGACCCCCTACTAGCGGCAGCGTAGCATCGCTGTATGGAGTAGAGAGGTTACAAAGTTTTAATTTGCTGAAGAATTTCTGGCAAAGTCACAGACTTCCTCTCCATTGGGCAATCTGCAACTTTTTTTGCTGACAGCTTGTAAATTTGCCTATGCGACTTTGCAGGTGACTTCATGGTAACTTCACAATTAAGACTGGCAGGCGAAGTATGTGAACTTCACCAGTAAATTCACCAGTAACTTTGCCAGTAAAAGACAGTTAGACAAAGTCCATTCAAAACATGGCTACTTCCTGTAAACAAGTGCTTGAGGTCATATGGAAACAACTCCTGGAGGTTAAATGCTAATGTTCTATGTGCTGTGACTCAACCTTAGCTTCACTTTGCAGTCTGAGCTAGGAGTGAAAGGAGACAGATCTGTAGTTTTTGCTACTTAAAAAGTAGATAAAAACCACAACTTTTTCACCTTTCTGTTGGTTGTTCTGTATATTATTTTTACTTTATAGTTAGTCAGTGTTAGTTTAGTTGTTGTTTACCGGTTATTTTGTATATATTGAACACTTATTTCTGTTACTTCTTTACCTCTTTTAGTGTGTCTTTTTCTCTCTTTTTTATTATTTATTTATTTATTTATTGATTTTTGATGACCCGGTAGGCCCACTGGGCCCCGAAGGTCCCTTTTTCAGGGGCGACCCGGGAATAGCAGTACACTAATAATTAAACAGTTGAACATAAGCAGATACAGGTTATCATGGGTATACAGTATTTGGCTATGTACACATAGCAGTTGTTATAGTGGTTTCATATATGTAGTTGATAAGTTGTTATTTCATTACATTCTTCTTTGTCCTACATATTAGCGAGACAGTACTGGAGATTCATTAGGTATAATAGTTCTAGAGCATCAGGAAGGTTCAGAGAGGGGGAGGAAAAAGTTAGTGCTACCTTGTTGGGGGGGGTTAGAGATTTTAGTTTGGTAAGCAGGCAAGTTGTGGTCAATAGTAGTAGTGTCAGGTGCGGTGGCACTGGCATACGCTTGTTGTCATAAGATAGGTCTTGAGTCTTGAGCGAAAGCACGGCACCGATTGGGTTTCTCTTACCTCCAGAGGAAGGTTGTTCCACAAGGCAGGGGCAGCATGCATGAAAGATTTCTATTCTGCCTTAGTCCTAATCTTGGGGACCTCTAGTAACGTTAGACCCGAGGACCTTAGGCTGCGCTGGTTTCTTTTTACTGTGAGGAGTCCCCCTAGACTCAGGGGAGGCGTGGGGCTAATTATCTTCTTCGTCAGACAGAGCACAGGGTAACTGAGGCGAGCTTCGAAGGATGGCCAGTTAAGCTTAGCTAACGCCTCACAGTGGTGACTCCTGGAGTGGGATAAGGTGGCAAAGCGGGCCACCTTGTTGTATAGAGTCTGTAATTTACTGTACTCCAGCTTTGTAATACCCTGAATGACTGGGGCAGCATATATTAGTGTTGGAAGTAGGACACTGGCTGCAATAGCAGTCCTGGCTTCTGGGGTTAACTGTTCCTTGATCCGATACAGTAATCTGAGTTTTGTATGGATTACTTTAGTGACTTGTTCCACATGTTGTTTGAACATGAGACCTTGGTCGATGGTGAGGCCGAGGTACTTTGTCGAGGGACTACTTCCAGCTTGTTGCCCTCCAGGGATGAAAGTTGGAGTAGTTGTGATCTATCTTGTCCAAGGGCTCTTGGTCCGAACAGCATGGCTTTGGTTTTGTTGGTATTGAGGACCATTTTGTTCTTGATGAGCCACCTCTCCATGGCATGAATATCCTCTTGGAGAGAAATGCGGAGGTCATCCAGGTTGTCCGAGGTTTTGTAGCTAACAGCATCATCCTCATATTGGATTATGTTGCTGCTTCCACAGTGTTTGTGCAGATCATTTACAAACAACGAGAACATAAGAGGCCCAAGTATGGACCCTTGGGGTACTCCATCCATTAGGGGCTGTGGTTTGGAGAGTTTATCCTGCCACCTAACCCTCTGTGTGTGATCTGAGAGGTAGCTTTCCACCCATTTGAGGGTGTGGGCATCGAGGCCTATATGAAGGAGTTTTTGGAGGAGTAGTCTGTGATCCACCCGGTCGAAGGCCTTGGAGAGGTCTATAAAAACCGCCCCTGTATTGGATCCAGAGTCTAGGTCTCTGAGTACGTCAGAGGAGATTTGGTCAGGACAGTGTCTGTCCTGTGGTTAGCTCTAAAGCCATGTTGTGATGGAGACAACAGCATGTGTGCCTCCAGGTATTCTCTAAGTTGGGCATAGACGAGTTTCTCCTGTATTTTTGCCAGGGTACACAGCAGGGAGATAGGCCTGTAGTTCTCAATTGGTTCTGCAGGCCCTCCCTTATGAATCAGTACCACATGCGCCTGCTTCCACAGCTCTGGGACAGATCCTTCAAGTAAGGACCTATTGATCAGCCAGGTGAGTGGCCGCATGAGTGCCATGGCCCCATCTTTTAGCAATCTAGCTTTGAGTCCATCTGGACCTCCTGAACCTCTTGTTTTCAGGGTTTTCAGGATGGCCAGGACCTCTTTAATTTTTGCCAGTCTCAGGTGAAAGGGTGGGTGGTTGAGAGTACAGGGATCCAGCGGAGCAGACTGGTTGTTGGGTACCAATGACCCTGCCTGATGTTTATCGGGGTTTGAGAAGTATGTATTGAGGGACTCGGCAATTAGTGCCTCATCATGTAGTACCTGTCCATTAGCTGTGATAGGGCCCGTGGCTGTCTTTTTTTCCCCCTTAATCAGTTCATTGATGTGGGACCAGAAAGTCCTTGGGTTACCAAGGTTTGCTTTCTGGAGGTGGATGAAATACTCCTTTTTTGCTAATTTGGTGGCCTGTTTACATTGGTTTCGGAGGGTTCTATAGATGACCCAGTCTACTTGGAGAGCTGTGTCCTTGAACTTTTTCCAGGCTTTGTCCTGGCTCGTCATCAGGGCCTTTGGGGGGGGGGTAATCCACTTGTAGCAGTGGCCATTTACTCGGTAGGTTTTATTTGGGGCCAGGAGATCAGCGGCCCACATGATAGACCTGTTAAAGTAGTCAACCGCCCCTTCCAAGGTAGGGAGACTTCTTATCGGGCTCCAATCCAAGTTGCCTAAGAGAGTGTTGTAGTGCTCCAGGGAGAACTTTGAGTAGTCCCTGGAAGTGAGTATTCTGAGGGACCTTACCGCCTTGTTTTTCCAAACACAGAAAGTGGGCGAGTGGTCGCTGAGAGCATCCGCCATGGTGCCAGCCGATTGCACGTTTTTTGCGTTGGACACCAGTACCCAGTCAATGATTGAGTGGCTACCCATTCTGTAGTTCAACCTTGTGGGTAGGGTGATTATCTGGGAAAGGTTTGCCTCTTGTAGCATACCTATTATTGATGGCCTGGCCTCTTTGGCCCAGTTCAGGTTGAAGTCTCCAAGGATGATGAGTTCAGATGCAAACTCAACTGTTAGGTTTTTTGTGAGAGTATCAAGGGATAGGAGAGCATCCTTTGGTGGACTATATACACACCCCACGTTAAGGTGTTTGACACCACCGAGGGTGATACGTACAAAGATAGCTTCGATTTCAGGGGGCACTGTTACTTGCAGGTTAATACGAGCAGAGATCAGGGTAGCCTTCACGTAGATGAGAACTCCACCCCCCCTTTTGTGGATTCTATCCTTGCGGAAACAGACATATCCTGGGGCGGCAAATTCGTGGTCTAGGATCGATGGTTTTAACCAGGTCTCGGAGACTGCAAGCACATCAGGGTTATAGAGGGCTAGCCACGCTTGTACTTCCTGAGTTTTTGGTCTAAGGCTACAAATATTCATGTGTGCTAACCTCAGGCCCCTGGCTGCAGTCCAGGTCAGGTCTTTGGAGGTCGAGATATGGGTTTTGTCAACACCTGGGCCGGGGTTAGGTTGACTGTCCCCTGCCCGCATTAGCAAGGCTGTTTGCAGGAGGCTGAGAATAAAGTTAAGGGGTGGGCATCTAGTTTTTTTAGGTTTGTTGGTCATTAGGAAGATAGCTCTGTAGCAGATCCCACTCCTGCTAAGCTTGGCAGCAAGTAGGAGGGCTGAGTTGTCAGTAGGGGGTGGGCCATGAGAGTGCCAGGTCTGGTATGGTGCTGGTCCGTTAGGAGGCTGTGTGACGGGGCCTTGTTTACCAGCTAGCCAGTCGACCCATAGTATTGTGGCAATGTACAGGGCAGCAGGGAGGAGACCCTTATTTGGCCTGAGCTGGCCCGAGATACTAGTCTTCGGAGACCCTCTGACCGGCATTTTAACCTTATGTGGAGTTCTTAGGCTGCAGGAGCTTTGCCTTGTATTAAGGATTTAGGGTGAGTTGAAGAGAACAGGCTGGGTACTGGAGGGAACCAGGACAGTCAACTGTCTTGAGCCTCGTAGGATTATATCTGTTCAATTACTTTTACTGTCTGCGTTTCAAACCCTTAACATTCGGTAAACTTATTACTCTTTACTCTTACTCTTACTTTTTACTCTTTCTTGTCTTAAAATAGAATGAGTGGAACAAAGAATCAGGAGGAGCGGGGGTGCAGGAAGCAGAGGAGAGGTGTGGGTTTCGGTTGAAGAGGAGCTGGCCCATGGCAGTGGCTGCAGCAGGAGGAGGAGGCAGCAGCAGCAGCATCCACCCCCCCAACAGTACAGGATCCCCAGCCCCAGCAAGGAGATGAGGCAAGGGCACCACCGTTAGAACCAGTTGTGTGACCACCGTCACCACCTCCATTGCCTGCACACCATGAGGAGGAGGACCCACAGCCAGGACAATCTCAATCCTCAGCTGGTCAGCAGAAGTCCTAGTCTCTTATGTGGGACTTTTCTGAACTTGAACCCACTGACAACAGTGTGGTGACTTGTGGATTGTGCCACATTACTGTGTGTCTTGGGAAAAAGGGGAGTAATCTAGGGACAGGTGGACAGCAAACACATCTGCACGGAAGGCACCTGACAGAGTGGGAGGAGAGGGTGAGGCAAAAAGGTGGTGAGAGAGGTGTAGGCGGTGCCACCTCTAGTGCTTCCTCTGGCAAGAGGAAGAGAAAGAGATGTGCTGCTGGTGTGCATGTGTAGGAGGGGAAGATGAGGGGACAGTGACAGGGGCCAGCAGACAGCCTTGGGTGGTGTAGCAGTGGGCACCAGTGAGAGACCAGCCTCAGATCCTCCTTCCACATCCATCTGTGGTGAAGTGGAACAACTCTGGAGGGAGGGAGGTGCTCTATCCCATCAAGCTGTGGGGCTGAAGGAGATGCTGGAGGTGGTGCTCCACAACCAGCAGACAAGTGTGGAGGATTTGGTAGAAGTGAGAAGTGGTGGACTGGTACACCCTCTGTCCCAAGACCAAAGCCCTTTAATCTGGTTCTTTTCTTTTATCGCTTATCTCCAGCTTATCTCTTTCTTTTACTCTGTTTTAAATAGTAAAAATGAAAAAAAAGAAAAAAAGAAAAATTGTTCATCTATCATCCTTATTTTTCTCTTTCTGTTTTATTTATGTATGTCTGTTAATGTTGTGTGGTCTGTATTTCTATCCTATGCTTCGGTTCTATCTTTAAAAATAAAAAAAACACACTAAAAAATGTTATTTCCTATCTAAATTTCTTTTCATAACGCTCTGTCTCCATCTGCAATACCTCAGGCCTTTCCTTTCTTTCTGTTTCTCACTGTCTTTTCTGAAATGTTTCTTAACTATCAGAATAAATACATCAGGTGGCTGCAGGTTAGAAGTACTGCCACTACCACATAGTACTGTGCTGTGTCACTGCCCCAACACTGTTTTTTATGCATTTTGTGTTAGCTGTGTGTTAATCACAAATTACAATGCACATTACCTCTGTTCTGTCATGATTTGTTTGAAGTGTCCAGATCTCAGACAATGTAGCAACAAAACTGCCACACATGATATATAAATGTCTTACTTCTGGAAGTAGTTCTCCCAAACCCGAAATCAGTAATGCTGGCAATACATTTATGCTAGTCACTGTGCTACTATGCTGTATAATTCACCTTCTCTCAGACAGTCTGTGTTGTCAACACTTTAGTACATACAACTGCCAAGCACAATATATAAATGTCTCACTTCTGGAAATAGTTCTCCTGAACTGGAAATTAGTAATGCTGGTAACCCTTACAGAAATAATTATATGAAATGTTTTCATGCTGCATACATAAAACTACCCATGTGAGATGCATGCTGCAAGCATGATTTAAATATTAAATTGGAACTGACTGGATGCATGTGGAATGTGTGCAGCAAGCAAGTCTGGAAAGCATGCTTTTTATGTTAAAGGGCACCTAAACAAGCAGTTTTTTAAAACTGCAAATTCTGAAATCTGACTTCATTACGAGATAAAGTAAAGGTTGCTGTTTACATTTATGCTAAAACTGCATTTATGCAAATAATATAAATGCATTTTCATAGTTTTTGAAAAATGTAAACATCATCCTTTCACTTTCAAAAAAAACAGCCTTGGTTTCTCCCTAAGATGTCTGCCGAGTGTGTTAAGTGATGAGTCATGATGACATCATCGGAGCCAGAGACAGCTACACACATATATTTCTATAGTGCTAATTAGTTCTTCTTTCCCTCTGTTTTGAATTGTTTTACCAGAATGATCAACACCATGTATTAACTTGTGGATTATTTTGATCAGTACACATGTTAGGCCATGATTTTGTTCACTTACTTACCTAGTCAACAAAAGATACAGGTTTACTTTAACTTGCGGAAAATGTTTTGCAATCCAGCTGACTTTTTCTTTGGCAAACTGCATTACAGTACAACACTTCAAATACCTGATGATCTAGTGGTTACGTGATGCACTGTATTTTGTTTTTGGTTAACCAGGATAGACACACTAAGCTGAAAGCTTGTTTACTGGTGTGGTCTGGGAGCACAAGGAAGTTTAGTGACTTGCTCAGGGTCACACAGCAAAGTATCAGTCTGACTCGATTCCAAAGCTCATGCTCTCCTGTTAATTCATAAATGAGGCTTTCTTTTTCCATGTGAACCCCCTGCACCTAGCCTGCCTTCTGTTGAACACCCCACCATCCATAACCTGTCCCTAGTACTGCCTGAGGCTGCATGTGTGCTTATGGTTTGATGAAGAGAATTATCACACCTCAGATTGTAATCTTGTACCTCAGAGAGTTGTTGTGCACACCTATACCGATATGCATTATCAGCTGGCACTTTTAAAAAATGCCTCCCAAATCACTTTCCAGTCCACATTCTCAATGTTTGACTTCTGCTCCCATAGAAAACATTGAGTGGATCACCACCCTTCTGCACAATGAAGGTAGTATGTACAGTTCCCCTGCTGTGTTGTTTTTTCCCACCTCATTAACCAACAACTAGGTTTTCCTGGAGGGCCAAGCAATAAGCATCAAGACCCACCAGAAACATTGCTGTTCATGCCCTCATAAGGGTTGCACTTACAATGGATAACAATATTATTAGCAGGAGAGGCATACTAATACCTTGAGCGAATCCACCTGAGTCCAAGTGTCCATCTACTCCTTTATCTGTGATCTGCAGAACTCCACAGGACAGTTCCCAGCAATTCTTCTGCAGTACTTTTCTGTGCTCTAGTCCACAATGCGAGTTGGCTGGCTGTCACCCTTCCAAATCTTGAATGAGCTATACACAACTCCTTCAATTCTGTCCTAACAAACGTCAACACCCCCCACCCAAGGGTAATCTCCCTACAATGAATTCAAGTAACAGTTTAGATGCAGCCCTGCCACTCTGAGTATTTGTCATTGCTGGTTTCCCTCATCCACAGTCAGGTAGTGATCACGATGCTGGCAGCCCCACATTTCAGATCTCACCGTGATCTGCTCGATGTCTTCCTTCATGTCTTCAACTAATCTGAATATAGTTGTACCCTGCTGGAATGGCCTCTTCAGTCCCTCTCTGGCATTCATTCTTCTTACCTGCTCCTCATACCAAAAACTGGTGAGTTCACTACCCTTTTGAATCATGAATGTGGTTAGTACAGTCTCCTGTGTTATTTTTACATATTAATAAACATGATCTTCTGGTAAGCCAGGCTGATAGCAGCATGGCACAAGTGGAAAAATAGGCTTCCCTACCCATATAAGATCTAAGCCATGCTTAAGCACTATTAAATGATGTGCATAATGATGTGCACACCCATCATTTAATAGTGCCTAATCAAAGGTAGCCTAGATCTTTTAAGGATAGGAAAGTCCATCATTCCCCTTGTTCCCTGCTGCTATCAACCTGACTTACTAGAAAGATATGTTTATATTTGATATGTCAAAACAAAACAGGGACTGTACTACTTGCATTCATGAAGCAGAAGGGTGATGAGCTCACCAGTTTTCGGTGTGAGGAGGAATAGTGAAGAATGAATACCAGAGGGAGACTGAGAAGGCCACTCTTGCAACGTGCTGCTATATTCAGGGAAGGGGGAACACAGAAGGAGAGAAATATGAGAAGATAACTGTGAGAAATAAGATGTGGGGCTGCCAGCACCTTGATCACTACCTGAACCCATTGTCCTGGCCAACATTCACCTTCCATAAAACCAGTTCATGCAATTGTCCAATGCTATGTGTGGATATTAATGTATGTAATGTCTGCCACTACATGTTCAGTCAACTCACTACTAGTCTATTATTGCTTGTAAAGCACTTTGGATACAATGTGTATGAACACCACTTATTATTATTATTTCCCATGGAAAAATAAGACAAAGACAAGCATATATTTGAGTTTCGAGAAAGTATGAACTCTATCATTGGACTACATAAGAACTTGGCTACAAAAAAGTGGTCGCTCTAGGAGTGGTGAAGGGTGTGGCTGCAACCCTTCCCCCCAACATAGTAATGTATTTTCTTGCTGCTGCTGCTGCATTTCACTTTGTTGAAGAAGTCTGATTTATTGATTGTGCAAATGTTTACATTCAAACCATGGATTACATTTGTAGGTTTTGTCAAAAATGTACTAGAAAAATATAAGCTCAGAAAATATAAAGGTTTAATAAAAATGTTTAAAAGTGCATATTAAGCATGCACACCACCCTAGCACCCCCATTGTAGCATTCTGAATCTGCCATAACCACTAGATCACCAGGTTATTCAAGATTTATCCTGCACTGTGGTTTGCCACAGAGAAGGTTGGTTGGATTAAAACACAATTTCAGCATGTTAAAGTAAACAAAATGAACAGAACCATAGCCTAACATGTGTATTATACAAAATAATGCACATGGTTTTGACCATTTGGGTGAAACAATTCTATACAAAGGGAAAAAAACCTAGTTAGCACTATAAAGAGCTATATATCTCTCTGACTTTGGCTCCAATGATGTCATCACATAACACATTTGGCAGCCATTTTAGGAAGCAGGTAGGGCAGTTTTTTAGAAATTGGAAGGATGATTTTACAATTTTCAAATACTCTGGAACCACATTTAGGTAAATTATATAAATGTAGTTTTATCATTAATTAATGCAGCAGCCTTTCCTTTAGGCACCTACGGAGTCAGCTTTTTTATTAGTTTGTTGTCAAAATGTTGTTTAGGTATCCTTTAAATTGGAACAGACTGCATGTATGTGGCATGTGTGCAAAAAGCAAGTGGTTACTGATAACTGCACACATAAAAGTTAAATGACTTGGTCAGGATCACACAGTATACATGTGGGGGTTGATGAGATTCAAACTGAGGTCTTCCAGTTTCCTAGTTTACAGTTCAGTGTCTTTAACCACTAAGCTATACTGAATGCATACATATGACTCACTTGTAATTCAGTACAAATCTGCATACATTTTCATGCATGAGGCATGCTTATAGCCACTGATATACTTTTTTAGTTTTCTTGTCCCTCTTCATTTCTGCTGCACAGCCGAACAGCTGAACTGTAGCACATATACCAATGGAAACACATGTGGTTCTTCCCACCCCAATACACACACTTACCCACAAAACTACTTAATTACTACCATCTGGCCTGTAATCCTACTATTTTCTCTCCATAGTTCTGAATGCTTCCACACAAACAGACTTTAAGTGTCAAACACAAAAGAAGCAATAACTTGACATCTACCCACATGGCCAGTCCACCCCCATGCACACACAATGTAGTGGGTGTGGCCATGCTGCTACAGTAAACCCTCTAACTGCAGATATAAATCAAGAGTCTCTTACTTGAGTACTATGGAGCCAGAGGTATGTATCTTTAAGAGATGATGTCCATGGGTCAGAGTGCTGGAGTATACCCCCTTGAAATGAATGGAGTTATTTTTTTATTACTGTATTATGATGATGAGTTGGAGAATAATGAAGGCCACTGTTCTACAAACAAAGTCCTTGTTAGTCAAGTAGTGGCCTTCATTAATCTCAAATTCTACAACAATAATGTATAAAACAGTAATAAAAAATACCCTCTTTCATTTCAATGGGGCAAGCCCATTCACTCTCCCTTGCCCTATGTCATAATGTGCCTAAACACGGGGATGTGGAGGTCAGCTTCACTGGGGGGCATAAGCCTGACTATAGTGGGGCTCCAATACTCTATGTATACCATAACAATCAACTGTCCCTGAATGACAGCCCTCATTTTACCCCTGAAAACTGCTCTTCCCCTCATCCATCCCTCATGGAAAACATGCTGCTGTCATAGAGGATGTCCTGTAAATTTAGACTTTATGGCAGGGGCACCATTTCAGATTTCAGCATGGGGGAGCCAACAACCACTGGAGGCCAGGTGCTAGTTAGTCCCTAAGCGGCAATTTCTGGAATGTCTCTAAAAGGTAAAACTTATTTGTTTTGACTGAAAAGTTATATGCAAATCAGGAAAAATTCTAATGTATAGGATCCATCTGTCTATACCTCAGACTAGTGCATCAAATTTGGGCTGAAACCCACCCAGTTACTAACTATTTTTTTCCTGGCTGAAGTTCTGAATCACACACCTCCAAAACGATTGTCCCAGCTTCTCTCCCTAACTCCATTTCATTCAATACCTATCCCATATGGGTTGTGAAGCCACCCAAAGGTGCAGAAACATTAAATATTTCAGTCCTTCCTCCTTCCCCAATGCCACTGTAAAAGTATCTACTTTTCCTTACCCAGCCATCTGACCAGAGCCTGTGGCCTAACCCAGTGTGCCACCAACCTACTTTCGGTATGCTCCTCTTCTGTCCTTCTGCCAAAAGCTGAATGCTAGAACTGTCCATCCCAGGTCCCCAGCGTGGTCTGCAACCAAGTTATCTCACCAACCGAACTCACCCAACCTGTATTGCTTGCTTCTTGCTTAGCTGCTGAAGTGGCTGCTGCCACACTACACTGATCAAGGCATATGAAGGTCACCCACACTGCTGTCACTGCTGCTGTGATGCCTAGCTTGCTGTTTCGTTGGGGCCAACCTTTTTTTTTGGGGAGGTGAGCTTAGCAGAGTAAGTAGGTAGCCTAGTCTTGAGTTAGCTTCTAGCTCACCCCCAGCACCTTCAGCAACCAAAGGAGATGGAGACTCGGTAAGAGTAGGCCAACAAAAATATGCCACCACAACACTGCTATTGAGAATTCATTGCTCACTGACTCCTCCAAGCTGTAGTGTGCAGCCTGTTTACTCTGTGGTGGGAAAGACAGTGTCCCACTCAATTGTGGGGGAGGGGGAATTGCTCCACTCTACCCTATCTAAATGGCACCCCTGCTTTATGGTAGAAATTCATTCTCAGGTGCTAGTATCAGTACAAGTAAATACAATGGTTTCCACTGTGTTCTGAGGTACTGTATCTCCATGTTTCAGGATGTGTCCTGATCATCATGTGGGTTAGTGTCCCTCATTGTTCCTCATTTTGAGTGTCCATGTCCCTTATTTCAGTAACAAAAAGTGAGATACTATATGGTGCATGCTTCCAAGACCCTTCTCAGAACAAAGAGTACTGAGCATGGCCATAGTGTATATGCTGCATACAGAATGACAAAAGGGAAGTGAGTAAGCTGTAACAGTCAAGGAGAAACTAATTTATTGCACTAAATATGCATAAGGGGATTTGCATGGCCCATAACAAAAAGGTCAGGCTTCACAACACAGAGGCCCCTCTTCACACATCTGGAATGGGGGGTGTTGGTTAACTATGTCCTAGGCATTTAATGCAGTAAGCAAACACTACATTACAAATTTATGCAATTTAATGACACAAATCAAAAGCCATTAAACAACTTGCAGAAGGATCAGAATTAATGAGTTTACCTAATTTTAATGGGAAATCAATGAAAACAGTATTTTAATGGCTCTAATTGCTAGCAGTAGTATGATAAATAGAAACATACGTGTTTTTTGAGATGACGTTTTCACCAGCTTAGTTGCTACTAACATGGCAAGTGTGCAACATGTGAACCTGATGTGATCTTTAAATGATCTACACACCAGCTTACCTGCTGCACACATGTCAAGCTTGCAGTATGCGCACCTGATGTGCTTTTTAGACCAGGTTCACATAGGTTCACTTTGTGTATGTGAACCGAATGCAAACATTGCACAATTAAGTATGTGGCATGCATTCTGCATGTACGCAGTACACTTATATTTATGCAAGAGAATACACTGCTGCTGGTGCCTGTGATACAATACTGTTTAATTCAACATCTTGAACAGTCTGTATTGTCAATCACTTTGGTACACACAACTGCAAGCACAATATATAAATTTCCCACTTCTGGAAATAGTTCTCCCTAACCTAAAATCAGTAATGCTGATAATAAACTGCTGCTGGTACTTGTGCTACTATGCTGTTTAAGTTTACCTCTCAGACAATCTGTGTTGTCAGGCTCTGTAGTACACACAGCTGCCATCACACTATATAAATGTCTCACTTCTGAAAATATTTCTCCCAAATTCAAAATCATTAATGCTGGTAATAAACTGCTTCTGGTTCTGTGCTTCTATGCTGTTTAATTCACCCTCTCTGACAGTCTGTGTTGTAAAGCACTTTAGTACACACAAGTGGCAAGCATATGCTATAAATGTCTCACTACTGGAAATAGTTCTCCCAAATTCAAAATCAGTAATGCTGGTAAATAAACTGCTTCTGGTTCTGTGCTACTATGCTGTTTAATTCACCCTCGGGGACAGTATGACTAAAAAATCTTTGCAAAACAATGAAGTAAAGTCCCATTTCAGCAAACAGGGCTACCCCCAAAATTAAGTGTCATGATTTGTAATTGTGACTAAGTGACATGAAACAGAAGATTCCAGGTTGCTCCCAAAAATGAAGTGGTACCAAACAGAAGATTTAAAATCACTAAAACTGCTACATATAGAATTAGTTTAGTTGTTGTATTGGTCCTTGTAAGAACAGATCCAGAAGCAAATGGTTTGATACCTTTTATTGGACCAACATAGATGTAACAAAAAGAAAACAGTGCCTAAGCTTTCGGACCACTTTTTGTTACATCTATGTTGGTCTAATAAAAGGAATCAAGCCATTTGCTTCTGGATCTGTTAAAACTGCTACAGAAAGACACTGACAAAATTGTTTACTGAAACACAGAAACCCAAAAGTTTTCAAAATCTGTGAATTCAGCAGTCAGCCAACAGGGGTAACTTTAATATTAAGTCTGACAAAGAGTGACAGAACACTGCCACTTTGATTCGTGACTAAGTGACATGAAACCGAAGAGCGTTGCACCAAAAAATTAAGTGCTGTGATTCATGATGAGTAAGTGACATGAAACAGAAAATTCCAAAAAACAGGGCTGCACTGAAAAAAAAGGAGGCGGCCTGAGGTGTGATTGTGGCTAAGTGATGTGAAACAGAAGAATTCAGGACTGCACCCAAAAATGAAGTGGTACCAAACAGAAGATTCAAAATCACTAAAACTGGTACAGAGCTACACAGACAAAATGGTTACTGAAACACAGAAGCCCAACTACATTGGTAATCATTCAAAAGTTTACCAGTAGTGTGGTGTACCAAGTGTTGTGCAAACATGGTACCCATTGAATAACATGTATACCATGACCGCGCAAGGACACGCGGTGCGCAGTACCGATAAACTTTTGTGTGACTACCACTGTATATAAATGTATCACTTCTGGAAATGCTTTAAAAGTTAAAAAATAACAAGCATTTGTCAATGTTGAATGTTTTCTTGCATGGTTTATGTGGCAGGGGTGTATTGTATTAGCTGAACTTCTGGTGGGAGGAAAAGCCTGCCTGAAGTATGTTTTGACAAGCTGTCATATTTTGGACAGCATTTAAATACAGAAGTTCGGATAATAAGAAGGTTATGTTGAAAATGTGGGGTGCTTTGCTGGCCTGGTGGAACTGAGGGTTGAGGCAGTTGATGCTATACCTTGCTCCATGCTTGTGACCCATGTTCAGGAGCGAGCGCGGGCTGCAGGGGTCAGCAGGGGAGGAGAAGGATCAAGCATTCCAGGGACAGCTGTCCTTTGCTGGGGTGGGTGGGACAACCAGTTGTCAGTGCATGCCTGGCCAATAGCGGTGGCTGGGGGCTGGCACACTGTTACTGCAAACATCAGGTCAGAGGTGAGACAGAAGCCTGATGGGGTGTGTGAATGGTAGAGTGTATGGCACCATCACTGCTGTCCTTGCATACTACACCCCTGAAGGGGAGAAACCAGGAGGAGCAAAGCTCACAGTGGATGATGAAGGGAACTTGCAGGTCCCACCCCTGAATAGCCTTGGTGCTGACCCATGTACTGGATTCATTCTTGGTGGGGGTGGGCACCCACTGACCATGCAAGGGGGGTAAGCCCTGGGGGTAGCTGGATGGCATCAGATGGTGGACATCGGGGGATGGGGCTGGGGCTCCCTCCAGATAGAGAGGGCCATGGAGCATGGGTATAAATAAAAAAATATGTGGGGTGCAAATATTTAAGATTTAATTTCTATTTAATTTTTATTTTATTAATTTTGATGAGCGTTTAGGCCCACTGAGCCCCGAAGGTCCCTTTTTCAGTGGCGACCCAGGTAACATTACAGAGTAGATACATTACAATATACAGCTGGTTATTATTGCCATATTTCTCGATATATATATATATATATTGGCACATAGTGAAACGATAATAAATTCACATTTTTAGGAGTAAGGAGTAAAAGGAAGGGGAGTGAGGTACAGAAGTGAGGAGAGACAAGCTTTAGGTAAGGGTGCCTGGTTATAGTTAGGGTAGGAGGGGAAGAGGGAGTGAGATCTCAGGTGCCATTGCGGTGGTATATGCTGGCTACAAGCATGTGAACCTTGAGTCTAGTGCAGAAGGTTTTGATTGAGGGGGCTTCCTGCACTGTAGGAGGAAATTTGTTCCATAGAAAAGGGGCTGTGTAGGAAAAGGTCTTTCCAGTAGCCTTGGTCCTCACTCTGGGTACCTCAAAGAGAGTTCGGCTTGAGGTCCAGAGATTCCGTGGATTGTGCTTGAGGGCAGTGTGCCCAGTGAGACTAGATGAAGGGGATGGGTTCAAAAGCTTATGTGCAAGGTTGAACAATTGGTACTGGAGGTGAGCATCCAGAGAGGGCCAATTTAGTAGTGCTAGGGTGTCACAGTGGTGATTTCTGGAGTAAGTCTATGTGGTGAAGCAAACCACCTTATTGTATAAGACCTGCAGTCTATTGACCTCGCACTTTGCCAAGCCATGCATGACGGGTGCAGCATATGTCAATGCATGGAGAAGGACACTTTGGGAGATCGAGATCCTGGCTTCAGGAAGCAGCTGGTCCTTAAGGTGGTAAAGGGTACCATGTTTGCTGTGAATGGTTTTGGTAACTTGGTTGATGTGGTTTTTTAGGGTGAAACATTGGTTAAGTGTGAGACCAAGGTATTTAAGGGAGGCCACCACTTCAATTCTGTTGCCAGAGACAGAGGTGAGTTGTAGGACTTGGGTTCTGTCTTGGCCAAGGGATCTTGGTCCGGGCAGCATGGCCTTGGTTTTGGTGGTGTTGAGGACCATTCTGTTCTCTTTTAGCCAGGACTCCAGTAACACTAAGTCAGATTGGAGGAGGTGGCTAAGGCAGCCAAGTTGTCCAGGGAACGGTAAATGATGGCATCATCAGCGTACTGGAAAACAGAGCTACCTCCACAGCATACTGGACAACAGAGCTACCTCCATAGTGACTGTTTAAGTCATTTGTGAACAGGAAAAAAGAAGGGAGCCCAGTATTGATCCTTGTGGTACTCACTTTTTAAGGGGGAGTGGGTCTGATACTACAGTCTTCCACCTGAGTCTGTGTGTATGCCCAATTAAGTAGCTCTCAAACCACTTGAGAGCATGGGGGTCAAGGTCTAGTTTACCCAGCTTAGACAGCAGGAGTTTGTGGTTAATTAGGTCGAAGGCCTTAGAGAGGCCTATGAAGACCGCTCCCGTTGGGACCCCTTTGTCCATGGCGCTGAGTACATCAGCCAAGAATTTTGTCAGGGCTGTGTCTGTACCATGGTTTGTTCTGAAGCTGTGCTGGGAGGGAGCAAGAAGCTGATGTGCCTCAAGATAGTCCCAGATTTGCCCATAGACAAGCCTTTCCTGTGTTTTTGCCAGGATAAAGAGCATGGAAATAGGGCTGTAGTTCCCAATTGGTTCTTGAGGGCACCCTTGTGAATAGGAACTACATGGGCCTGCATCCACAGGTCTGGGACCATGCCCTCCATAAGGGATCAGTTTATGACCCAGGTTAAGGGTCTGGAGAGGGCTGGCACTCCAGCCTTAAGCAGTCTAGGGTTTATCCCATCAGGTCCTCCTGATCTCTTTGGTTTCAGGAACTTCAGAAGGATGAGAGCCTCTTTTGCCTTGCTGAACCTCAGGTGGAATGCCGGTTGGTTGAGGCAGGGAGACTCCAGTGTACTGGGCTCCGTATTTAGGGGTGGTAGTCCAGCCTTGTATGCATCCAGGTTGGTAAAGTGGCAGTTGAGAGATGTGGTAGTTTGGATGTCCTCACTCAGCAGTTGTCCATTGACCTCAATGGGGCCAGGTTCAGACTTGGTTTTGCTCTTGATCAGTTCATTGATGTGGGCCCAGAATAATCTAGGGTTGTCTAGGTTGGTTTTCTGGAGGAGTGTGAAATATTCCCTTTTAGTGAGTTTGGTAGCCTTCTAACATTTATGTCTGAGGGTTTTGTATGACTCAAGGTCAACAGGGAGTAAGAAGTGCCAGTACTTTTTACAGGACTTGTCATGGTTGACCATCAGGTTCTTTAAAGATGGGGTGATCCACTTGTAGTAACTGCCTCCACCCCTTTCCACAGTTATAAGTATGCATTCTGAAATTGCAATGAATGGCCATAACTTTGTCATTTTTTCATATTTTGACCCCCGATGTTGGAGATAATCTACTTATAACCCCACCTCATGAACCCTGTAGGCGAACATTTTCAAATTTGTGGGAAAATGGCATTCCCCACCACAGGTGCAAAACCACATTTTGGGCAGGATGTGAAACATGACAGCTGTACTGTTAATGAGGTGGTGTGATAAAATGACAATATTGAACATCTGGAGTGAAAATATTGAAAATGACCAAAGTTACACTTGTGTAGAAAATTTTGAATGACGAAGTGTAACTCTGCCATTTTTAGAATTGTTTCACCAAATTTTCAATGTGGCCTTTTTGGGACACCACCTCATGAAGAATGCCACTATCATTTTGTTCACTCATCCTGAAAGGTGATGTCACACGGCAACCATGCTATTCTGCGCCATAGCTGCGAAAACGCATTTTGGGCAGGCTGTGAAAAATGACAGCTGTACTGTTCATGAGGAGTTGTGAAAAAATGGCAATGCTAAAAATCTGGAGTGAAAATATTATAAATTGGCAAAGTTGCCCACCCAATGGCGATGAGGGTTGAGGCACTGAACGTCACACCTCGTGGCCACACCGGCGAACCGGGTTCAAGAATGGACTCGAGTCACCAGGGGTTGGCAGGGAAGAGGAAGGATTGAGCATCCCATAAATGCACTCCTTCCTCTGGGGTGGGTGGAAAAAAATGCATTGTGCTGTAGTTGCAACTGGCAGAGGCCAGATGCACTACAGTTGCATGCACAGGCAAGGGGTGGAGCGCGGCGGGCATCCACACAGCTGTGCGCTGACACCATTGCATGTTTTTCTCCTGGGGGGGAAAATGGCAGAAAATTGTGGGGTGATCATGGCTTCTGATATAGCCGTGCCCTGTGCCCCTGGACATGAGAGGTGCGCCCCAAGGTGTCTGAGCTCCAGGTCCCCATAGGGAAGGGGATCCTGTCTACTTGCCAACCTGTGGGGGACAGTGAGACACTGACCAGACCTGGTCCAGAGGTGTGGGTGCCGGTGGCCAGATGATTCGCTAGCACCGCTCTGCAGTTGAGGAGAAAAAAAGCATTCTATAATAAAAACAAAATTGGCAAAGTTACGAGCGTGCATAGAAACTGCATAACACATGCTCGTAACACAGTCATTTGGGGGATTTTTTTGCACCAGATTTTCAATGTGAGCTTTTTGGGACCTCTTCTCATGAACACTGGCACTGTCATTTCATTAATCGGTCCCAAAAGGTGATTCTGCACAGCGACTGTGAAATCACCTTTCTGGACAGAGTAATGAAATGAAAGTGACAGTGTTCATGAGGTGGGGTCCAGAAAACACGATATTGAAAATATAGGGTCAAAATTCCTAAAAAATGGCTGAGATATCAACATAAGCTGAAATGCCCATTGACTGCCATTATATAGTGCTTACCTTGATTTCTCAGTTCACAGTTCAGCTTTGAAGACTGCAGACATGTCCTGATCCTCAGAAGAGTGCAGCTGCCAACCTCAGAGGGTAAGTATGTGGTAGGGGGTGCAGGGAGGTGGGTACCCAGAGGGAGGGTTGGGATGGGGGAGAGGTACTGTGGAGATGACGAAGGATTGTTTTCCTTTTTACAGGCTTTAAAAAAAGCATCAGGGGACAATTTTCTTTTTTTTTTTTTAACAGGGAAAAAAAATATTTATTTCCAGACACTTGGAGTGGGCTCCACAGTGTCCGGGAAGGGAAGAGTTTAGATAATGCTGACATTGGGATTGGGTACCCCAATGTCGGCATGGGGAATGGAGGGATAATTTGGATGCCAGTGGAACAGAGGTGCAGTGCAGGCAGCACGCAGTAAGAGGTAATAGGAGGGATCATTTGGATGCTGGAGGAACAGAGGGTGGGAGGTGGGAAGCACACAGTGGGATGGAGTGGAAGGGTTTTATTAGATTACTGCCATTCCAGTGGGGGATCAGAGGGTGCAGGGCAGGCTGCATGCAATGGGAGGGAGTGGGAGGGTTTTATTGCATCATGCCAAATACAGGGACAGGGAACGGAGGGAGCGGGGTGGACAGCATTATATAAATGAAAGGAATGACACACTGTCATTTGTGTGCTTCATTCCTTTCAAGTGCAGCCACTTCCCCAGTGTGAAATTCCAATCACCATCACTCTCTGCTTGTGTGGTCATTAGTCTGTCAGGGTTGAGCCCACTGTAGAGTACTCTGCATTGGACTCATCCCTGACACACCTCTCAAATGACGTTCTACCACCAGATGTTTCTTGCACAAGTGCAAGGAGACATAAAAAGAAACTAGTGAAGGAATTAGATTGCTTTGCTGTATCCCTGTAGAGGATCTGTTTGAACCTGATCATTGGCCCTTTCCACATGTACAGCTCCATTTATGCCAAAAGACAAAATGGGAAGACATTGACAAGCCATTGCTGTACTTCATATGGACAAAGATGCAGTCTGCTGTTCTCCCTACGCAATTGCTTTGTGAGTCTTGTCACCCAGGAAGAAAAGGTAAGTATTTCATTTCCTTTTTTGAAGGGGGGTTGTATCCACTTTATCTCTAACCATTTTTTTGTTACTATTTTTCTATTTTCAGGTATTATCACTAGGGTGATGAAATCATGTTGCTGCATAGGTCCAGCCTGTATCTTTTTTGGGAATTCAGCACATTTTCCATCCACGGAAAAGAAAGTATGCTTTTTTTTTGTGGGGGGGTCATTTAATTCTGAAAAGTTTTGCAGATGTCAGACAAACTGTTATCTTTTCCTCTTGATCTAATTTTAGATGAGTTTCAGCAGCTGTCTGTTGCAATGTTGTCCAGGAGGAGAAGATGGTGATGGCTCAATTGCTGGAGCCAGAAACAACAGCACAACTTAAGCAATCTGTGAAGACAAGAATAGATTATTTAGACTCTACTTAAATAAGTACCGACTATGGTGGTGGAAGCTGCACAGCACAGCCATTGCCAACTCTCCATCCTGCTACCCACCTGTCACTCGTGAAGAAAAAAAGAGAAATTAATATGCCTCACCTGGCCTCTGTGGTGGCCTCCCAGCATAGCCATTGTCAACTTCCCATCCTACAATACCTGTCATCTGTGAATAAACATGAGACATTATAGCCTCCCTTTGGCCACTGTAGCACACTGTGTACCTGTGAAAAAGGAGAACAATAAATAAAAAAAAATTATAATGCTACTTATCGTTTCATTAGTGCTGCTGGTCATGCTGTGGTGTGTGCCACTGAGATGGTGTAGGAACAGTTGTTGTGAATGGTGAAACCTGCAGGATGACAAAAGGAATGAAGGAAAAATATTTTTAAGGTCTTTCTGAGTTATGAAGGCCTTTCGTCCTCTGTGAGGTCGAGTACTGGAGTCAACCACCATGTGACTGAGAGACAGATAAGACAAATAAAACATGTTGCCTACAAAAGTACTGAACAATACTGTGTTACTATCAGACTTGTCACATGTATTCTGATTTGAAACATTTCTCAGTTGGACTTTGTGTTATTGAATCTTAATTCTGGGGTAAAAACATTACACATATCAGCACCAAATTATGTATCCAAATAAGCAGTTAGTCAAATAATTTTGTACTATAAATCAGTCTTTCTAAAACAAATAAAAAGAAATTCATAACGATACTTACAGTTATGTTACAGCTGCTCGCCATGTGTGTGCCACTGAGATGGTGTAGGAACAGCCATTGTGAGTGGTGAAACATGAAGCGAGACAACAGGGCAGAAAGAAGAACATTTTAATGTCTTCCTGAGTAACACAGAAAGCTTTTTGGCCTCTGTGAGGCCGAGGAATGGAGCCACCTTACCAGCAGTGAGGATAAGGACTGAGAACAACAGTGAAAGTGATTTAGCATCACAGCAGACAAAGACAGAACTTGCTGGGTCTGATGTCTTGCTGCCTTGATGAGTTGGTTGGCTGTGGCTGGAGGGTTGGCTTGAGTATCCTCCTATCATACAGTTCCACATTGGACACTGCTGCAGTAGACTTGTGATAGTACCATCCCCAGTATCGATTCTGATTGTCTGCAAAGTGTTTTTAGCTGCTCCACGTGATGAGGCTTGTTCAGTCCCAAATCCAGTAGATATTATCTCAGGGCAAACACTGCATTCAGTTATATGTTTTAACTGTAATTCATATCATAGGATCATGCCAAAGAGTTTTCCCTAGTTTGGACCATTTTTGTATTAATGCGGAGGTGGTAGCCCATGCTGTTTGTGGCTGTGTAGGACCCAAGGAGGCCAGAGGAGGTGGAGGTGGTGTTGCTGTGTCTTGCTGGCTGGAGCAGGCATGCTTTGTCTACCTGGTAAAATGGCTTTTTTATGTTGCATCAGTGTGAACGTGGTGGCCCATGCTGCTTGTGGCTGTGTAGGACCCAAGCAGACCAGAGGAGGAGGAGGTGAAGCTGTGTCTTGCTGGCTGGAGCAGGCATTGTCTCTAGACATCACATTAAGGTGGTGGAAGCAGGTAATCGATTAGGAGAAAGGAAACATCAGCATAACAATTGGGGATAGGAAACAGTAGAATGACTGAAAATAATAGAGTTGTGAATCATACAGTAAAGGATTATACTGAGGGGTAACTAAAAAGGGAAACAACACATCTTTTTTTAGTCTTCAACCTCATCAAGGAATAGGGTCAGACTGGGGTGTAAGGGGCCCACTTGGAGTTTTCATACAGGGGCCCACCTGGAAAATGAATTGAGGGGGCAGTGGTGGCACACTGTTATCAGCATTACACTTTAATATGGTAAACTGGCTCCTTTCTTACATATTATGTGTACTTTCAGTGAGCAAAAAAGTCCATTTAATTAGAAAATTCTTGCTATATGAACAGATATTTAGTGACTGAAATGTGGGGAGGAACCCAACAAAGGGGGCCCCACCTGGAAATTTCCAGGTATCCAGGTGTGTCAGTCCAACACTGTCCAGAAAGCAGCCCTCACAATCTTCTAGATTGGAGTTTTCACCAGATGGGAATTCTTTCTCCATTACTGCTTCATCCACCTCGGTGGTACAAGACAACTTGCTAGAGCCGACAACACCTTCCTCTTCATCTTCACTGTCATGTGGTAGGAACATGGACATGATTGTCTTGTGCAGACTGTGACGATCATTCATTTTAATAAATGTTAGCATGCCAACATTTTTGGTGACAGATTGGCACACCTGTCCCACACAATGGCACCAGCCAAACTGAATACACGTTCCACACCGACATTCGAGGGTGGACAGCTGAGGTATTTAATTGCAACCAAGATCAGTGTTGGCCACGCAGTGACCTTGCTGTTCAAGTATAACAAGGGCTTGTCAGCAATGGAAAGGTGCCTTGTATCTGCCAAATACTCATCCACAATGCGTTGCACTGCTTGCAGTCCTGCTGCCTCATAAGTCTCCTCCTCCTCTTCTTCCATATCTGCGACTCCCACCCAACTTAAAGAGGGAGTTTGGTCAAAAGTACTACATTGCAGAATTTGAATTAGCCTACCCCCAATAAATCTCATACCAAAAATTAGATTTCTACATTCCTTCATTTTAAAGTTATAAGCTATTTTGTAACCCTGATTTCACTCCCTGTTCAAAAAAGTCAGTTTCAGTGAAGAGTCACTGATGATGTCACAACCAGAACACACAGTCTAGTCCTCCCTGTCAGCAATGTTATTTGACCTATTTCTCTGAAGTTATAGAAACTGTAGGTGTACTAATCATTTAAATTAAGAAAACTGACACAGAGTTGCCTGCAGTGCTTGCATTTCCAAAACGTTCAGATGCATGGTGCTGTACTTTAGAATGCATCAGGAGGTGGTTTTGGAATGCAGCACTGAACCAAGGTAGAGAATGTCAAAGTGTGGGGGGGCATGCAATTTCAGCATGTGGCAGGGGTGCGGCATCTCGCAGGGTGGTGATACACTCAGTCTCAGAATGTGATAGGGGCACACGTTGAGGAATTTAGTGGGGACTGGCAATTCTGGAATACAGTAAGGATATACGCTGTCAGAATGTGACAGGACACACCATTTTATTTTGAAACTGCTTGTCTTTGCCACATTACAGAATTGTACACACCCACCACATTTCAAAATTGTGCATCACATCCCCACCACAATCTGACAATGATCATCCCAGCATTATTACAAACTTTTACATCCACACCATGTTACAAAGCTGTGTTTCAGTGCCACATTCTGGAACTATCACCATTCCATTCCAAAACTGTGCATTACTGCCACATTCCTAAATTGTGCATCACTACCACATTGTGAAACTGAGCATCACCACCACATTCCAAATCTGTGTGTCACTGCCATTCTGAAACTATGTGTCATTGCCACATTCCAAAACTGTGTCACTACCACATTCCAAAATTGTGCATCACCACCACATTCCATTACTGTGTGTCACTGCCACATTCTAGTGTTGTGCATCACTGCCACATTTCAGAATTGTGCATCACCATCACATTCTCCTAAATACTCCCCTGACCAGATTGGACACCCTATTCCATTCTTTCTGCTGCTTTTCCCTTGATGCTTCCTCTCGCACTCATCATAGCAATCTCTATCATACCTTGTCCTTCCCCTCTCTCACAAACAGATGCCTCTCCCACTGTGCTAAGTTCACCTCTAAACACTGATTGAGTGAACTCCCAACCTACCTCTCCTTCCCTTTTATCACCCACCTATCCTCCTCCTCCCTCTCATTCCCTTAGATCTACCGACTTTCACACTTTGGTGAACCCTCAGCGTTCCAGCCTCTTTGGTCAGTCAGGCTACTCATACCATTTCCCTAAAATTTGGAATTTCTTTCCTCCTCAAGTGCATCACTCCTCCTACTACTACTCCATCAGCTCAGCCCTTCACAACTATCTTTCATCTAGCTGCTCCTGCCATGACCCTCCCTATACCACGTCCTTGCATATGTCTTGACTCACCCTAACCTATATCTACTTCTAGCCCAACCTTTCCTCCCCTCAACCTATATCTACTTTTAGCCCAACCTTTCCTCCCTCCTATCTTTTCTTGCATCCCCTGCCCCCTTGCAGGGTTCCCAGCATCCTGAAGAGGTCCCTTGGGCTCGGCTCTCCTTCACTCCCTCCTACTTCTTGCCTAACCTTTCTCCCCCCTATCTTTTCTAGCCTTCCCTGCCCTCTTGCAGGGTATTCAGCATCCTGAAGGGGTCCCATAGGCTAAGATCTCTTTCCCCTCCTCCCCCTCTTCTTACGCTTTTTACCTTTAGCACTTGTTACCTACTTACTCTCTCCCCTTAGCATTCTCCCTCAGTCTCCCTATCTCTCCCAGCCTTCCCTACCCCTTGCAGGTTTCTCAGCATCCTGGAGGGGCCCCTGGGTTTGGCTCCCCCACCCCTCCTCCCAGCATCCTGACTGGGCACCTTGGACTCAGCTCTCCCTTCCCCTCCTCCCCTCTCTCACCCATTGCACTGGTTTACCTTCCTGCCCAATTCCCTCTTCTCCTGGCACTCACCAAAATCCCCCCTCCTCATCTATTGGTCAATGTCCCCTGCAAGGTTCTAAACATCCTGGGGTTCCCTGGGTTCATCTCTCACTCCCCTCCTCCCCCTGTTCTTCCTATTAGATACATAGATACATAGACAGTGTCGGCAGATAAGGGCCTATGGCCCACCCAGTCTGCCCATTTGAGCTTGTAAGTTCAGTTTGTTTTCCTAGAAGTCTGTTGCCTCTTACCCCTGACCTCCAGAATTCCTTTATGTCTATCCCATGCATTCTTAAATCCCGTGATTGTTTCAGCCCCCACCACTTCCTCTGGCAGGTGTTCCACTTGTCCACCACCTGTTCTGTGAAGAAATTCTTTCTTATGTTTCCTCTGAATCGTCTCCCTCCAACTTCATCCCATGCCCTCTAGTCCTGGAACATCTTTTCACTTAAAAATAGTGTTTTCCTGCACCCTGTTCCTCCCTGTAAGATACTTGTATGTCTCTATCATATCCCTCTCTCCTTCTCTCCTCCAGGAGTACATGTTCAGTTCCTTCAACCTGTCTTTATTGGACTTGTGATGAAATCCATGCACCATCTTTGTTGCCCTCCTCTGAACCTTCTCTACCCTGTCTATGTCCTTACGTAGGTATGGTCTCCAGAACCGTACACTGTACTCCAGGTGGAGCCTCACTAGTGTCTTGTATAGCGGAATTATGATCTCCCTTTTCCTGCTGGTGATGCCCCTGCCTATACATCCCAGCATCCTATTTGCTTTACCTGCTGCCTTGTCACACTGTTTTCTTACCTTGAGGTCATCTGAGATGATAACCCCAAGATCCCTTTCCTGCTTGGTGCATGCTATATCCTCACCCCCCAACTGATATATTGTGCCAGGGTTTTTGTGCCCCATATGCATTATCTTGCACTTCTTTGCATTGAATTTCAACTGCCAAACCCCTGACCATTCTTCAAGTTTCTGCAGTTCCCTTCTCATTCTGTCTACACCCTCTGGTGTGTCTACTCTGTTACAGAGCTTTGTGTCATCAGCGAACAGTGAAATTCTGCCTTCTAGGTCCTGTGCCATGTCACTGATGAAGATGTTAAATAGGACTGGTCCCAGCACTGATCCCTGTGGTACCCCACTGGTCACTCTTCCCTCTGTGGAGTGACAGCCATTTACCACCGCCCTCTGTGTCCTGCCACCCAGCCAGTTACCTACCCACCACACTACTGTCCTGCCCACACCCATATTCCCCAGTTTGTGTAATAGTCTTCTATGTGGCACAGTGTCAAAGGCCTTGCTGAAGTCCAGATAGGCCATGTACACTGCCCTCCCCTGATCCACCTCCCTAGTCACCCAGTCAAAAAATTCAATGAGGTTGGTCTGACATGACCTCCACCTGGTGAAACCATGCTGCCTTGGGTCCTGTAGTCCATTAACAACCAGATGTTCCACCAATCTCTCCTTCAGTAGTGCTTCCACGATCTTCCCCACTACCGAGGTGAGGCTGACTGGTCTGTAGTTCCTTGCTTCCTCTTTGTTCCCACTTTTGTATAAGGGGACTACATCTGCTGTCCTTCAGTCTTTGGGTACCTCCCCTGTTTCCAGTGATCGGCTAAACAGGATAGACACAGGTTCAGCCACCACCTCTCTTAGTTCTTTGAGGACCCTGGGATGCACCCCATCTGGCCCCATTGCTTTATCAACTCTTATTGCTTCCAGTTCCTTCAGGACCCTTTCTCGTGTAAAGGGACTTGTGTCCATTTCTGCACCATTCTCACCCTTGTACTCCCTTCAGACCCATTACCCTCCTCTTCCTCAGTAAAGACTGAGCAGAAATACCTGTTCAGTATGTCAGCTTTACTGTTGTCATCCTCCACGCCGCCCCATCCTCCCCTTCAGTCTCACTATCCCTCCCTTTGTCTTTCTTTTTTCACTTATGTACCTGTAAAGGGTTTTGTCCCCTCTACCCACTGATTTTGCAATGTGTTCTTCTGTCTGAGCTTTGGCTTCCCTTACTGACCTCCCTGCCTCCCTTTGCTTCTCCTGGTACTTTTCCCTATCCCCTTCTGCCTGTGTCTTTTGTATTGCCTGAATGCAATCTTTTGGCTTTCACTTTTTGCTACCTCTTTGGAAAACCATAATGGTCTCCTCTTCCTTTTCCTCTTGCTAACCTGCTTAATACATAATTCTGTTGTTCTTGTAATCCCCATTTTAAATACTGCCCACTGTTCCTCAACCCCTGATTCCTGTCCCATTCATAATGCCTCTTTCAAGTATCTCCCCATTTTCCCAAAGTCTTCCCCCTAAAATCCAGGATATGTGTTTTGTGTGGTTTGGTTCTGCTCTTTCTGTGATTTCAAACCACAATGACTGGTGGTCACTGTTTCCCAGGCTGCTCCCCACTGTTCCCCTCACACACTGTCCCTGTTTGTGAGCACAAGGTCCAGTATGCCTGTCTGCCAAGTTGGTTCCATGACCAGTTGCTTGAGGAAGGCACCTTGAAGGGAGGTCCAGGATAAATCTGCCTAGTTGATGCTGCTGCTGCTGGGATGCTCCAGTCCACGTCTGGAATATTGAAGTCTCCAACCAGTACTACCTCACCTTGTCTGCCATCCTTTGGATGGCTAGCATCAACTCCTATCTGTTTCTTCCTCCTGGGCTGGTGGTCTATAGACCACACCTGTGCGGATGGCTGTCCCCATTTTCCTTTCCGGCTTAACCCACAGTATCTCTCCCCCATTTTGTTCCTCCTGGATCTCTGTGGCCCTTATGTCATTTTTCACATAGAGTGCCACTCTTCCTCCCTTCCTGCCTGCTCTGTCTCTTCTGAATATGTTGTAGCCAGGTATGGCCATCTCCCAGTCGTCCAGTATTGCACTAGATACCTACTTGCCCAACAACCCTTTCCCCTTGGCACTTTAATAATTGTCTATAACACATGCACTTGCTAATACTTTTGCACCTCTCTGCAATTGTCCCCTTGCTGTATTTATCTGTTCTGTTTATACCAAAGTAACCCTACTACTAGGATTCATTTTTAGTATGAGGTACATGCCTGCGCTGCCCTCTTGTTCCCCTCCACCATACATTAAATTGTCTACTCTAAATTGCCAACTGTATGATCATTGTATGTAACTGTTATCTTATGCACCTTGAAAGTTTTTTTCTGTTCATCCTCTGTACCCCTTGCCCCCAGGTTGCACCGTAAGATGAGCAACTTCTTGTTCAATGTGCTTTCCTGGTGAAACATTTCAATAAATAAATAAATAAAATTCTGAAATTTTGCTAAACAGCTACATTCCAAAGCTGTTTATCACTGCCACATTCTGAAATTGTCTCTGTTATTGCCACATTCTGAAATTGTGCATCACCGCCACATTCTGAAACTGTGTGTCACCACCACATTCCAAAATTCTGCATCACTACCTCATTATGAAATTGAGCACCATCACATTACGAAATAGAGTGACACTGCCACACTCCAAAGTTGTGCATCACTGCCACATTTTGAAGTTCTCCGTCACCACCACATTCTAAAGTTGTGCATTGCTGCCATATAACTTATGTGTCACTGCCACATTCAGAAGTTGTGCGGCACCGTCACATTCCAAAATTGTGCATCACAGCCAAATTTCAAAATTCTGTTTGACTGCCACATTCCAAAATTGTGCATCACCACCACATTCCATAACTGAGCATCAATGCTACATTACGAAACTGAGCATCACCACCACATTCCAAAATGGTGCATCACAGCCACATTCCAAAGTTGTGCATCACTGCCACATTCCAAAACTGTGTCACATCCACATTCTGAAATTGTGCATCACCACCACATTCTGAAATTGTGCATCACCACCACATTCCAAAGTTGTGTATCACTGCCACATTGCAGAGTTGTGCTTGAGTTTCAAATCCCAAATTTGTATGTTACTGCCACATTCCAAAATTGTGCATTACCAGCACATTCTGAAACTGAACATCACTGAGACTTTAGGAATTTGTGCGTCACCACCACTTTCTGAAATTGTGGATCACTACCATATTCTGATATTGTGTGTCACTGCCACAATCTGATATTGTGTCAGTGCCACATTCCAAAATTGTACATCACTGTCATATTCCAAAATTGTGTGTTACCTGCACACCACATTCTGAAACTGAGTGTCACCACCATACTCTGAAATTGTGCATTACCACAGTTCCAAAATTGTGTGCCACCACCACATTCTGAAATTGTGCATCACTGCCACATTCTGAAATTGTGTCACCACCAGATTCTGAAACTGTGTGTCACTGCCACATTCCAAACTTGGGCATCACCACCACATTCTGAAACTTGAGTGTCACCACCACATTCTGAAATTGTGTGTCACTGCCACAATCTGAAAGTACATGTATCCTCTACATTCTAAAATTGTACCTGCCTGCCACATTCTGAAATTGTGTGTAAACTTCCACATTCTAATATTGCTTGTCATTGCCACATTCAGAAAATGTGCATTCCCGCTATGTTCCCAAAATGCACATCTCCACTACATTCTCTGAAAATGAGTGTCACTGCCACATTCAAAAACTGCATGTCCAAGTTACATTCCAAAATTATGTATCCCTGTCTCATTCTGAAATTGCATATGACTACCACATTCTGAATGTGTGTCAGCCACATTCTGAGATTCCATGTCCATGCCATATTCTGAAACTGAATGTTGCCACCATAATATGACATCAAGCATACCAATCATGTTTTGAAATAGTGCATCACCACCACATGCCAAATGAATGCACCCAAGACACATTACGAAATAACATACCCCTGCTACCTTCCACAATTACATGTCTCCCACATTTCAAAATTGTGTATCTCTTCCCACATTATGAACTTTAGTGTCTCTGCCACTTTCCAAAATTGTGAGTCCCAGCTACTTTTTGAGATTGTGTTATTGCAGCATTCCACAGTTGCAATATGGTGGCATCTCAAAATCTCATCCCTGAAGTATTCTAAAAATTGCATGCATTTTTGTCATTCTAAAATCCCCTCCTTATACTTTCTCAAATGCACAATCTCCCAGTCCATTTCCCCTTAGTGCACAAGCTGCTCCTTCACCTAACCTCCTTCCCCTCTATAACTTTCTCTACCCTCCCTCTCTTTACCCCATTCTGACTCGATGTTCCATGTAATTGACCTGTAAATGAAATGTAATGTTCTTTTTATACTTTCATTATGTATTTATGTTTCCTGAATTTGTATGCACTCAGTAATTGTATTTGTTTTTGATCTTCCTCTCCCCAATCCTGCAGGTCACACCTGGAAATGAGCCTTGTCTCAATGTGCCTCTCCCAGTTCCCAATGTCATATATAAATGTTTGCCACTGTATTCCACACCGTCACATTTTTTTTTACAGTTAAATTGTTTATTGAAGTTTATCATACATATATATATTAGCAGACACAGTACATGGTACAGTATACTAATAGAAGAATACATTATATGATATGAAATGCAGGCAATTATATGGTTGTCATATGATAACAGCAATAAAATATTATGATAATTGTAATGCCTACAATCGAAAGGCAGGTTTTACATATATGATTAAATCCATATATAATTAAATGCCCAGTACTATAAAAAGAAAAAAGGCAAAGAAAAACTCTAATAGGGTAACCAAACAATATCATAAACAAAAAAGAGCTGCCTGAGAAGTTTTTTTTTTTTTTAAATAAAATATAGGGTTATATCTATGAGATAAAATCAGGGTAAGGAATCTGATAGTTTATATTACCTAGATGTTTGAAGACAATTTAAAGAATCCTGCCAGCAAAGACTGAATTCATTCAGTCGGTCCTGTGCCAGATATGAGAGCTATTCCAAGGAGGCAGTATGGGTTAAGCTATTCAAGATATCAGCCAAAGTAGGAGTTAACTGAAATTTCCAATGCATTAAAATCAATCTTTTAACCTGCATAAATAAAATATGTAACCATCTATGCTGATATTTTGATAGTTTTATATCTTTGTTTATCATACCTAGTAAGCAATATTTGGGATCAAATGGGATAAAGCATCCAATAATTTTGGAGGCTAGGCTGTGGATAGATTGCCATAGTTTAAAAATTAGTTTACATGACCAGAGTATGTGTAGAAGATCTGCCTGTGATGAGTTGCAGCGCCAGCAGTTATTGTTGGGTAGTAAACCCATTCTGTGCAAACGAGAAGGGGTTCTATACCACAAATGTAAATTTTATACTGAATAAGCATGCTACATGTATCTTTAAAGGTTCTGTGGCAAAGTTTCCAGCATTCATCCCACTGAGATTCTACTATGTTATAATTTAAGGCAAAATTCCAGTTATTTCTAGCCAGGAGGGACTGGTTCGTCAACATGTCTCAGATTTGTTTGTAAATTCTGCTAATTAAACCAGATGAAACTTTGGTCCATATATTGATGTATGAGGAAGCAGAAAGTAACCTATTAGTTTGTTGTATGATAGGGAGTGTGGCAGAACGGACCTGTAAATACTTCCAGAATTCTTGCCTAGGAATGTTCCATTTTGTCTGTAGGTTAATAAAAGATTTTAGTGTATTACCATTATCAGTCAAGACATCATTTAGAAAAAAAAAATATTCTTATGTTTCCATGAATTACAAAATAATGGCTTATCCCCTAAAGCAATTTTTGGATTTCCCCAGATAGGAGTGTAAGATATGGGAGCAGGACTAGTTTTGAGCCACTTGTGCATTTTGAACCAATAATGGATAGATGTGGTGATTGTAGGATGTTTTCTTAATTTAGAAGTTAAGGTAAAGTATATAAAGCTAGTGGGGATCTGTCCTGGGGTCATGGAAGCTTCCATGTCAAGCCATAATGGGGAATTAGAAATAGGTTTGGAGAACCATTTAATAGTTTGTGAGTCTCTGAACGCCCAGAGGTAGGCTAGAAACCAGGGTAGTCCAAAACCACCTTGAGACCAATGAGAGCATAATTTAATACAGTTAAACCTCGGTATGTGGCCGTCCCATAGAAAATCTCCTATAACTTTGTCAATGTTGTGAAGAAGAAAAGGAAGGATTTTAAGGGGAATGTTAGG
The DNA here is from genome assembly GCA_016271365.2 of Neoceratodus forsteri. NCBI lineage: Eukaryota > Metazoa > Chordata > Ceratodontiformes > Ceratodontidae > Neoceratodus > Neoceratodus forsteri. The sequence continues at coordinate 931,801,465 of CM057455.1, forward strand.
AAACAAATAAAGAATCTTGGGTGTGACGTTCATTTTTATAGTGGCTATTTTGCCAGAAAGAGATAGGTTTAAATTTTTCCATTTAATTAGATTCATTTTTATATTTGCTAAAAAGGGAGGAAGATTAATTTCCCAGATTGTATCAAGATTGGGTAAAATTTTTATTCCTAGGTAGGTAATACCTTGTGAAGCCCAACAAAATCCAAGAGGGTTGTTCATGAAAGGATTACAGTGTTTATTTAATGGTAATACCTCAGTTGTTTGGTAGTTAACTGTTAGTCCGGAAAGTTTGGAGAACATATTAAGTGTATGAGTAAGTGGGTGTGCGGACAGTTCTAAATTTTCTAATAAAATGAGCATATCGTCATCATATGATAATGAAGTGTATTGTGTATGCCCAATAGATATACCATTAATATCTTGAATTTGTCTTAAAGAGGTAGCCAGTGTTTCAATAGCTAAGATGAAAAGGGATCGGGATAATGGGCATCCTTGCCTGGAACTCCTAGCTAGCTTAAATGGTTGGGATAATGTGGAGTTAGTAAGTACCCTGGCTTGGGGAGAGGTATAAAGAAGTTTGATCCAAGAACAAAAAAGTTTACTAAAACCAAAATGCAACAGCACAAGGTAAAGAAAGTTCCAATCTAAAGAGTCAGAAGCTTTTTCGAAATCCACAGCAATAACTGCTGCAGGGGTATTAAGAGATTTGGCTTTGTACATTAAATTAATTAGGGAACGAAGATGGTCAGTACCCATCTGCTCTTTGACAAAACCCACCTGTGATCGATGAACTAATTTGGGAATATGTGATTCTATACGGTTTTCCAAAATCTTGGCAAATATTTTGCCATCCGTTAAGTAGGGAGATAGGGTGGCAATTAGATGGAAGGATAACATCCTTGTCTTTTATAGGGAGAATTGTAATAATTGCGTCTGTCATAGTTTGAGGTAAATAACCCTCCTTAGAAGATTCATGAAATACATTACATAACAGGGGGCATAGTTGTTCAGCCAAAAGCTTGTAAAATTCAACTGAGAAACCATCTCCACTGGGAGAACTTCCAGACTTAAGAGAGAAAAGTGCCCATTTTACTTCTGTAGAAAAAAGGTTTATCTAGGGAGCAGACTACATCATGAGAGAGACGAGGAAGTGCTAAGTTATCAAGAAAAGAGATTATATTCAGGGGTGATGCTAAGGAGGAAGAAGAATATAGATTTTTATAAAAGGTTGTCATAATTTTGTTAATGGAAGAGTTATCTGTTTGAATTTTCCCTGCCGGATCTTTTAAAGCAGCAATGTGTCTCTCCATTTGTTGCATTCTGAGTCTGTAGGCTAATATTTTGCTCCCCTTTTCCCCTCCTTCCCAATACTTCTGCTTGATTCTTAATAATGCTAATTCTGTTTTTCAAGAGATTAACTCATTAATTTGCATGCGTAATTGCAGGATTTCGTAATGGAGGGGAGAGGAGGGGTCAGGGTGGGGGTTAACTGAATATTGAGTTTGTTTTGTTCTAAGTAAATTCTCAAGGTTATTAATTTGTTGTTCTCTGAGTTTCTTCCTATATGCTGAAAAACTAATTATTTTACCACGAAGGGTGGCTTTAAGAGCTTCCCAGGTTATACTCATAGAGGTATCCCGGGATCGTTATATACCATGACTTCTTCTATTTGTGTTTTAATCCAGGGTAAAAATTCTTGATCTTTAAGTAGTAAGGGGTCTAATCACCAAGAAGGAGAGTTTAGGGGAGGAGAATCCCACATTAGTAAAAGTTTAATTGGAGAATGATCGGATATGAGTAAGGGGAGAATGGTAGTCTCTATTACATTAGTTGTGATTGTGGGGGAGGCCAACCAGTAGTCTATTCTACTGTAAGTCCTATGGCAGGGAGACTAGAATGTATAGTCCCTGTCTCTGGGATGAAGAATCCTCCAAATATCTGATAGGCCCAAATCTTTCATTGATTAGGATATTATAGCTGTACTTTTAGGGTGAGCCTCATGTGAGCCATTACTCCTGTCCATATAGGTATCCAGAGTAAGATTAAAGTCCCCTTCAATCAGTAAGGGGGAATTGACCAGATTCTATGAAATTAAAAGTTGAGTCAGTTTGTGAAAAAACTGAGAGTCATCAGAGTTTGGGGCATAGATAATGACTAAAGATAATTGACCTGAAGAAGTATCAAAGGTTGTGATAAGCCATCTACCATCAGAATCCCATAAAATGTTTGAAATTTTCCATTTCAGGTTCTTATTAATTAAAATAGCTACACCTCTTTTCTTGGAAGTGGCAGAAGCTGCATATACTTGACCGACCCAATCACATTTTAATCTTGCATTATCTGCATCCAAAAGCTTAGTTTCTTGCAAAAGGGTGATCTGTGCTTTATGTTTTTTGAGATGATTAAGAACTTGTGTTCGCTTACTTGGCGCATTGAGTCCCTTGACATTCCAAGTGTAAAGTGTTAGATTAGCCATCAAATTTTAAATTACCTAGTCTATGATGGGATAAATGTGGGATCAAGGGACTCCAATTACCAAGTATACTTAGGAAAAATATGCAGATCAGATTGATATATGCGATGATTTTAAGAAAACTATATGCAGAGTTATTTAAAACAATCAAAAAAGAATGGCATATAAAAATTTTCAGATTCCTTTCCTTGCAGCTGTTTACTAACAATGCAACCACAATATTTTTAAATATCTGCACTATGAAACAATATAACATTAAGGTCATCTGAGATGAGCAGAGAAGAAAAGGTCAGTCCAGAAAAAGAAAAAAAAGGACCAAGATAACTTCTCTGTTCTCTGGGACGCAGCTTAACAGCTCAAGGAGATTGAATAATACTAAAAGTAAAAGTATAATCCAACATTCCCTGATAACAGTTTGTCTAACAAGAATTGTATAACAATACTAGAATATTTATAAACTAACCAGTATCTAACCCTAGAGCAGAGTAATAAAGTTGTAGTTATTTTACTCTTATAAATCTAGAGTTTAATCAAATAACAGATATCATTAGTTAATCTGCCATCATCTATGTTATAAAGGGACCAATAACATGCTAAAGATGTGAAACTACAGCAATGCATTGAAGAAATATTATCCATTCTTCATATATAATATAGAACTATCCTATTATGGAGAGTTTAAAAGAAATGAACTAAGGTGGATCCAGAAGCTACTATAGATTCTAAGAAGTACTTCTTTAAAATTAGTAACCAACTACTGTAGTAAATAATATGTGGAGGCAATAATGAGGTTAATAAACTTAGAAGATGTTATGCCTATATTGCCTTAATTACAGAGATTGCAACAGGCTTGAATGAACAGTACATAAAAGGGATTCATTTGTACCGATCATTAGGAAGATTCTATACTGGAGTTGGGTCTGTCAGAGAAAAAAAAAAAAAGACAAATGTTCAAATATTAAAATATAAGTAGACCTGATGTGCATTAAGTACAGCAAGGAGGTACAACACGTAATGTTATAACTAATCTCTTATGGTTGGATTAAATAGCATACTTTGTCCAGCAGGGGGAGTGCCTCCACTAAATAATCAGTTTATGGCCTTGCAATGCAGAAATACAGAGATCTAGTGCAAGTAATATTATAATAACAATTCCCTGTCCCTACCTTTTAGGATGATGAAGGAGAAAATATTATCTATCCTAACATAGCTGGTTCAGCATGACAATGAGCACTATACAGAATGAACCAGACAAGCATTTACACTCACAGACTGCAGTATGCATCCACCATGCCGCCTCGGATCCGCCTTGTGACCTGCAATTCAGTTACAATCATGTGCTTATAGTCAATAGCAAACCGAGACATAGTAGAGTGTATGGTGCCATGCAATATTGTCTGGAAGGTGCTAGTCAAAATCGGCCGTCAGGCTATACGCAGCACAGGAACCCATAGCTTCATTAAACCAGGAGAAATCAAGCCTTGTTGCCACAGGCTAAAAGTATTAAGTTCCAACAGCGTGAAAATAGCCTGTACGTGCATATATAAGTTGGCATATTAATTTAGATATGTGACCGAATGGATTTGCTATCAATAAATGTTGACCTACTACATTATAGAGCAGCAGTGACCAGCCAATTGACCGAGACTCACAGACAAAAGGTCTCCCAAGCTGCCATTCAAAAATAAAGCTAGACAGTAGTTGTTGGGGTTATCGAGGTTACAGAAAGTCACCGCGGGTATTTTAAAGGCGTAGTGTCGCCTTTATTTTTATCCCTACTACAATGCTTCATTTTCAGGGGTTCATTAATTTTGAAATGTCTAGCTTGTCCCACTATCAGCCCAAGAAGAGTCTGCTGGAGTACAATCCATTTTGGATCCCACGAGGGTATTCACTTCTTCGGAGGAGTTTTCATTGGGACTGTAAGATGAGGGTAAGTCTTGCAGTAATGCATATTTATTATGCACAGGAATATTGTGGATAACTTGGTTTGCACTGCTGGATTTAGGAAAGTTTCCATGTATGTCTTCAGGACTGCAGCACCGGGGTTTAGAATGTCCTGTACTGTATGATAGCTTTTCTTGCACCCGATTTGACTGCCTTCTCTGTTGCACTAAGGGAGAGTCGGATGTAACAGATTCCTTCCTAGGGGCTAACGTAAAGGAAGACACATCAGTACCAGTATCAGTGGCGATCGGAGATGCAGATGCGGAATGAGCTATTCAGGCAACTGAGTCTCCAAGGTGAGTTGCAATATTACTGTGTAGCAAGGACATTAGAGATTCTGGTGTATGAAAATCCTTGTGGGAGTCTCCGGTAAAGATCCTCATAGTTGCGGAGTATCTAAGTGAGAAACGTAGGCCTCACTACATGCATTAACTGTCTGGCTTGAGTAAAGGCTTTCTGTTCAGCAGATAACTCCTTGGAGAAGTTGCGGTATATATAAATGCTATGCCCCTGCCAGAAAAGTTGACCAATCTCTCTCGACTTCTGCAGGATAAGTTCTGTATCAGCATAGTTGAGGAGTCTGGCAATAATTGGCCTAGGCCTTTGTCCTAGAGGAGGCTTAGGGCCTAATGAGCGATGAGATCGTTTTATGATTAGGCTTTTATCGGTCTGAAGATTAAGAATTTGTGGTAGTGCATGTAGTTGGAATGCAGTTGTATTTTTGGCTTCCACTTCCTCAGGGAAGCCAAATATCTGGAGATTATTCCTTCGATTCCTGTTCTCCATATCATCTACCTTATTTTGTAGCTCTTTTATAGTGCGGTCTTGTAGTCTGATAGTAGTTTTAAACTCCTGTATTGATTCTTCATTAAGGCGAGCTTTATTCTCTGTAGAAGCAAGCCAAGAGTCAATTGATTTTATTGTCTGAGTATTTTGCTGGGTAGCATTTTTCAGATCGTTCATATCTGTAGATAACTTGGTGAACATTGCTTCAATTTTTGTCAAGAGGGTTCAGCTGCTTGTTGGAGTTAGCCATGATGCAGGGCCTGTAGTCAGAGACACAAAAGTATTAACAGGAGCAGAGTAGACAATAAAGATGATCTAGAACTGAAATAGCCTCACAAAGTTGCTATAGAGTTTTTTATCTGTGTAGTCTCATTGGTAAAGTTATTTAATCTGAATTAGATGGCTGAAGATGATGTAGATTGTTATAGTTGGTAAGGAGTTCTAGAATCAGACATCCATGTTGCTCAGTGCCAGGCCATGCCCCCCGTCACATTTTTAAGTATTATAATTTGCATCTGCACATTATGGAAATGAGTGCTCTGACCCACCCAGTGTCAGCTTTCCTTTTTGCAGATGTCCACTACAACTGCAGTTTTCTGTAATATAGGAGAAATAAGTCTTGTAAGGTAGTTTGCAGTAAGGAGTTGGCTGTGAGTTCTGGTTGTGACACAATCAGTAGCTCTTTACTGAGACCGGCTTTTTTGAATAGGCAGTGAATTTAGGATTACAAAATTACTTGTAACACTTAAAGAAAGTAACTTAGAGATCTCATTTTTGGCACGATGCTGATTGGGGATATGCTGATCCAAATAAATTCTGAATTTACTGATGCTAGAAATTTTGACCAGACCCCCTCTTGAAAACATCCCAAATGAGATTTGTAATTTTCTCTTTTAAGTTGCATGTTTTCTTAGCCCATTTTCCATGTGATGAGGTGGTAGCAACACCCAGTCTCTGTGGAGTTTCATGTTGTACCTTAGATACACGTGTCTTTAGCACCTGCGCCCCTCGTACCCTTCTTATCAGTTTGGTCAATATTTGGTCCTGATGATGCCCACCTTCAGTTATTGATGCCAAACCACATTTATAGTGTGGTTCCAGCATAGTGGCAATCCCAAACTCTTCAGACTGTAGAATGCTGGAAACATGTGCATTGGAGTCTAAGACATGGAGCATGTGTTCCATTAAGGCACAACTTCCACTACCAGCACTTGCCTCCAGCAGTTGCTGCACATTCATCAGTATCTGCCTCTGCACACATAGTAGTGGAGTGGCCTAACTAATACAGACTGTGTCCCCACTCACTGCCTGTGTTGCATGTTTGAATCTCCTGAGAATCATGATCAGGCCATCCATTTAGTACCATTGCTCTGCTGTCAGAGACATGGATACTCCAGCATTTGTCACGGCTTGTATATAGCAGCAGATATTGAGATATGCCTTTATACTGCTCATAAAACTGCTCAATCAGGTACAGAGTTGAGTTTCATCTGGTAACAACACCCAGATTCATACAGTGCTGAGGCAGTTTTTTCTGTATCTGTGGCTGACAGAGCTGGTCATGGGCCTTTCTGAAATGGGCAAAGTGAACACAGATGTGAAAGGCCACAGCCAAAATGTCTTTGATATCCGGATGGGTGAGAAGCTGCTGAACGAGATTAAGACAGTGTGTCAGGCATTTCCCCCTGATAAACCCCCCATCACTGATGCATTTCATGACATTCAAGCCATTATTGCTTGCAATGAAACCTGATTTCAGTGAATGGGTGTGAAGCCAGTCATCAGTCTTGGTAAGGAGCACTTGCAGCATTTTCTTACCCCTGTGTGATCCAGGTATACTCTTCACTTTTTGTGTGGCATGCTGGCGAAGACCAGGAATGTTGCTAGCTCCATAGTTGGACTTAGTGCAGTTTTTCCCACACCCTGAGTCAAACAGCACCCCAGGTACCTGTGCCCAGTGTGCTGTAATGCAAAAGTAGGAGCTGCTAGCTCTTTGGCCACTGGTCCATATATCGATGTTGAGATGTATATATGGTGATGCTGAATGCTTCAGGGCATGGTTTACCATTTCTGGCACAGTCCCATAGAATTCAGAAATGGCATGTTTTGAAAAGTATGTTCTTGACTAAATCTGCCATTTAGGACAGGAACAGGCCATCAACCTCCAAAATCTGACATTCTCAACAAAAGAGAATGGCAATAGATCAATAGCCAGCATTTTAGCAGCTGCTGCATTTAGCTCATGTGCAGTAGCATGATTGGGAAGGAACTTGGAGTGCCACTCAAACATGTTATGCAGCATTGGATGGACATTTCTTGGGGTTGGGCTACCAAACAGCTGGACCTGTCATGGCAGCATTGTTGGGGTGCTGTGTGTTGCTACTTGAGTGACACCAGTGACTTTGGGAGTTTTCTGCAATGTCAAAACTGTGCTTTTCAGACTTAGGGTGGAAGTATTCAATCCACCACCACTGCTGCTATGCCGACTATTAGGCAGACCCACAAAATCTTTCTCCTGTCTGTAGTCCTCCTCACATGTCCCTTTGTCCACCTGGTCTATTGCTCTGTTACTTCAATTTGCCTTGCCTAATGATGATGAGGGACAAGGACCCAGTGCACTGGCTTCCTTCTGGTGTTGATGCCAGCATAACAGGTGCCTGTTCTTCAGGTGTGTGTGTTGCCCACCAGTGCCAAGGAGGCTGCCCTTTTTACCTCTACTGACTCATGCTTGGTATAGCTGACAGATAGTAACTGTCTCATCATCTGGGCCAAGCGTATAGAAATCACAAACTAGGGATTTTGTTACCCTTATTTTAACATGGTGCTGGGAGTGGGACAGCTGAGGGAAAGGGATGGAAATTTATGTTTTGGGATGATTTGAGAACCTCAAGAATATTGCGGGGGGGACTTTGGTAGTTGGATCACTAGTGCACACAGCAACCCCTGAACCATCTGCATCACCACCCTTATGCTTTTTCTTTTCAGGCTCCAGTAGGGGAGCCAACACATCATAATCAACACAGCCACTGCTGTCCTCCTCCTTCACAGGTCTGTCCTCCTCAACATCACCATCTCCAGGCTCTCTGATCATGTCATAATCAGGAGCTTGACCCTCATTTTCTAGATCTCCCGCCTCAATCTCTGGCTCCACATTATCAGGCTCAGCTGCGGCACCACCACCAACAACAATCTTCTCCTCGACCACTGTTTCTTGTTTGCTAGTGCTGCTGCTTCCCTTGTAATCTGCCACATCCCCCATCAGCATGGCAGCCACAGGTGTGGCAGAGAAAAATGTGGCTACTTAATGCCACCACTGCAAACTACTCCTACGCTACTACAAGCCCCACATCCCATACAACATGCTGCTGCCATGCCCGCAGACATTGTTTTTTTCAACTGCAGCACTATTTTGCCCCACAGATTTGGAACTCTTTTTTTCTGCCTCCCCAGCACCTCTCCCTTTACTTAAGCTTCTCTTCCCAGTCATTGTTCTGTGCTATGTAACTTGTTTTTTTTTTTTTTTTTTAAACTGAACAGGGATTACAACAACAGAGGCAAGTAGTGTAATAAACAGTGACAGAACATTTTTTTTTAAACAGCATTGGGATTACAAGGGGTAACAGAGTAATTAGTATAACACATAGTTACAGAAAAAATTTTTTTTAACAGCACAGGGATTACAATGACAAGGCTAACAGCAGTGACAGAACAACATTTTTTTCCCTTTAAAACAACACAGGGATTATAATGACAGGGGTAATTAGTATGACACACAGTGACAGGAAATTGTCACTTTAAGGAAAATATAACTAGAAAAATCACTAAAATTTGTACAGAAACGCAGTGACAAAATGGCTTACTTAAATACAACAAACTCAAATGACAGAAATACAAATGAGAAATGACTCTACAGCTCAAAAGAAAATTATCAAGAAAGACTGACAGAACAAATACATAACCAATCAATCAATCAATCAGTCAAGTATTTAACCAGGTGTTCATCGTTGAGCAGAAGCTCATTTGCAAGATGGACCTGGGTGGAGCATGAACAATTGTATATACAGGTCAACACAGGTATTTTCAAGGCAATACAGATAATACTTTTTACAGAAAGGAAAAAAGAAATTCATATGTACATAGAATTATACAGACATTGTACAGATTGCAGGGTATCTACATACACAGAAGTGTCTACAGAAAGTTATAAGGCAGGTTATATAAGGTTGCTGGAAGAAGAAAAAGAAGGAAAATTTACACAAGATAGAGGCAGAGGTAGGGGGGAAAGGCTAGGAGGGCATGGTGCACAGAGGGGAGCTGGGAAAATGGGATGAAGAGATGGTGGATGGAGGAAAGGAGTATGTGTGGACCCTGGGATTGTATGCAATAGAGTACGGGGCAGGGAGGTTGTCACAACCCAGGAGTAATGAGCTCCTATCCGATGTAGGAAAAATTAGGGGAAGGTCAGGCGTAGAGTTAATAAGTCAGGGGGATATGAAAGATAGGACATTTAGGCTTGAGAGGAGCAAGCTGGGGGGGCAGTACTTAAAGTTGGGTCTAGGCGGGGCTATATACCGGTACTGGATCTGAGTGGATGAAGCAGTTACATGCTTCTCATAACTCAACATAACTCAGACCTCTTGCTTACAAAACAAGCATTTGTCAATGCCAAATGTTGTCTCACTGGCATTTGTAGTGCAGGAGTTAGAGGTGCATAATAGGAATGGCAGTTAAGTATTGCTCTGACACCAACCCCACCACCACCCTGCAGAGACTGACAGGCGTTGAGGCATGCCTTTGGGTCATCAGCTATAACGCTCATGCCATTTTACCTCACCCTACCCTGTAGACACTGACAGGTGTCGAGGTGTGCTTTTGGGTCTTTGGGCCTTATACTTACCCCATTCCATAAGAAAATATGCTGAGATGGGTGCAGTATAAGAGAACGGGGTGAACTTTAGGGCCGAACACTCCAAAGCACACCTCAATGCCTTCCAGTGGCTACAGGGAGGGGAGGTGGGGGTGGATTGGTGTGAGCATTACAGTCAGTGATCCCAAGTCACACTCTTGACGCCTGTCAGTCTGTACAGGGTGGGATGCTACAGTTGGAAACCCTAATGCCGTAGGCGTTTGTTGATATTTTCACTCCAAATTTTCAACATGGGCTTTTTGTGACCCCAGCTCATGAAGAGCACCACTATCAGTTTGTTAGCCAAAAGGTGGTTTTGCACAGTGGCTATGCCATTTGGTGACACAGGCATGAAAACACGTTTTTGGCAGGATGTGAAAAATGACAATTGTATTGTTCATGAAGAGGTGTAAAACAATGGCAATGCTGAAATTCTGGAGTGAAAATATGAAACATTGATGAAGTCATGAGCAGGCATTGAAACTGCACAACACACATCCGTAACCCAATTATTCTGGGGATTTTTTTAACCACATTTTCAACATAAGTATTTTGGGACCTCTCCTTCTGAACAGTGGCACTGTGATTTTGTTAATCTGTCCCAAAAGTTGATTTCCCACAGCGACCACGCAATTGTGTGCCACAGGTGTGAAAACACATTTTGGGCAGGATGTGAAAAATTACAGCTGTACTGTTCATAAGGAGATGTGAAAAAATGCCAGTGTTGAAAATCTGGCATGAAAATACTGCAAATTTGCGAAGTTACAAGGGTGCTTGGAAACTGCGCAACACACGCTTGTAACACAATCATTTTATGGAATTTTGTCACCAAATTTTCAACATAGGCATTTTAGGACCTCTGCTCATGAACAGTATTACCGTCATTTTCTCAGACTGTCCTGGCAACTGGTTTCACAGCACCTGTGCTAATTCAGCCGGATGCTAAAAAACACATTTAGCCAGGATATGTAAAATGACAGCTGTACTGTTCATAAGGAGGTGTGGAAAAATTTCAATTTTGAAAATCTGTAGCAAAAATATTACAAATTCACGAAGTTATGAGTGTGCGTGGAAACTGCGTAATGCACACTCATAAAACAGCCATTTTTTTTTTTCACCAAATTTGCAACATAGGCTTTTTGACAACCCCCCTTATGAACAGTGGTACTGTTGTTTTGTCAGTGACTGCGAAATAACCTTTCGGGACTGAATAATGCAATGACAGTGACTGAATTCATTAGGAGGGGTTCCAATAACCCCATGTTGAAAATGTGGTGCCAAAATTCTCAAAAATGCCCAAAATATGTACCAAAGTTGAAAAAAACCCTATTTATGCCATTATACATCAGCATTTCTTCAGTCGTCTAGGCCCATTTTAAGAGTGCAGATGTTCCCTGGTCCACTAAAGATCATCGCGCCATGCTCCATAGGTAAGTATGGGGTGAGAGGGATGTGGGGAGGCAGGGTGCGTAGAGGGTAGATGGAGGTTGGGGCGGGGTGACCAGAGTTGATGAGGGACCATTTTCTGCTTTGCAGATTTAAAAAAAAAACATTGTGGAATGGTTTTTCTTTTACAGGGGCATTTGGCATGGTGGGGTGAGCTCCCAGCATGCCACCTGAGTGTTTTCTTTTTGGTGGAGGGGGTTCTGTAGTCAACAGGGGATTGGGCATTTCCATCGATACACAACAAATAGGGGAGACATTATGCCGACAGGGAGTGGGCTCCCCCATCGGCTAATTAAACTGGGAAGGGGGGATATAATGCTGAGGGGGATTGGGTATCTCCTCAGCACATACTTTAAATGGGAGGGGGGTTACATTATGCCGACGGGGAGTGGGATCCCCATCAGCAAATGAAGTGGGTCAGGGCAATGTTTTCTAAACTAGTTCACCAGGAAAGGCACACCGCTGCATGAGAAGCTTGGCTTTCATTGCAGTGGACCCTTTCTTTGATCTGATGGCCAGTTTACATGTTGCTGGTGTCAGCGCCTGCAGCTGCCTTATTGGGGAATGAGGGACGTACCTACTGATGCGTGCCCTGCGTTCGCCCACAGTGACCGCACCTCCAAATCTGCTACTAATGCACTAAGTTGGCTGCACAAGCACGAGCCAATATAAAAATGCTCAGGATCTTTCTGGGCTGCCTTGGTACATTCCCAGTTAAAGTACTACCCTCCCCAACACCATTGCTTCACAGACTGCCAAAACAGAAACCACTGTTTTAAAGTAAACAATCACAGATAAAATTAACAAAAAAAAAAGAAAAGTCTAGGAGCACTAGGCCCTCCAAAGCAATTTGGGAGCAATTTTGATTTAAAAAAGCTGTTTTTTTAATGGATTTAAAGCTGTTTCTTGCTCTGACACAAGTACAGTCCTCTCTACTCTCTTTTCACAGCACTGCACTTAGAGACAGCCTCCTCCATGTTCCATACTCATTGAGCCACATGTGATTCTGTAACATCCCTATAGGCTGTTCAGCAATGTATCCCATCAGAACAGTGACAGCATTACAGCACTTTAATGTTGTCACCACAAAAAGGATGAGAGTGACAGAGGAGATCTTGATTTTAGATCACCCCAAACTCATGCTGTGTTGGGCACCACCACAATTTCTGTGCCCTTCATGGCATGCCTGCCCTAGAGGAGGTTATATATATTTTTGGGGGATGCTGCAGGTGAAGCTCCCCATAAAAGCTGACTTGTTTCCTGGGACGGCGATTTGGTACTGTAACTCCTGGGATGCATAATACCTGTTACTGCAATGCCAGTTGGCATGTTGCCTGCACCATAATCAGCATCAGCAACATGCCTGCCACTGTGGCATGGGTGAACTGTTCAGCAACATGTGACCTCCAGTCTCATACAGTACACTGCAAACTTTGCCTTTGTACCAAACTTCGCCAGCGAAGGTGCAACTTCGTGGACTTGGGAGCATTCACCTCTGTGTCTAACTCTGCTGGCGAAGTTGCAACTTTGAATTTCATGAAATTATCACTTTTCTGTAAAGTTGCAACTTCGTATGGAGAATTAATTTGTGAAATTAGGTGAATTCATGAATTAATCCACAAAGCGAAGTTTTCCAACTTCACACATCACTAGTAGGGAGGGGAGAATTGCTAGGAGATGTGATGATTGGCTGCCAGGTTTAAGGAAGAGCTTATGGGGAAGGCATTGAGATGGTGAAGAGCTGGCTGTGCTCTGGGGCAAAATGGAACTGAACGGTGAGGCTAAACATGGCTAGTTCCCATACCCACGGCACCTGCTGGACAGAGTGGGCAGGTAGCTAATGGGCAAACTGCCTATGTTCCCCATAAGATGCACGCATGTGCGGCCACACAGATCAAAGAAACAGCCATGTACTGCAGTAGCAGTGGCATGCAGATAAAAACTCAAAAGTGCTTAACCCTTGCTTTTCAATGGATTTACATATCAGTCAAGAATTCCCTTACATTCTGCTTCTGTCTGCAGCAGTAGGGGTCAAATTAAGAGTATCTGTGTTCCTCACTGCTGTCTTACCTCCTCTTGTCATAGGTTGCACATTTTCACACACACAAGGGCCAGCTTTTGATGTTAGGGATACCTGTCACAGCTAAACAAATTTTATGAGGAAGGCTGTTCTACAAATGGTATGGAGGAGGATGACTTTGGCATAGTCTCTTTTTGAGACTGTCTTCCCATAGAAAGTTCTGTTTATTTGTTCTTAAATTCCCATCCATGCAAAAAACTACCGACAGACTAGCAAGAAATTATTTGTGTTAAATGGTGTCAGGTTTTAAATGGCTGCATCACACTGGATTTCAGATCATGGTTTTAAAGATCTTTAAAAAAGCCTAGGGAATTGCCTGACTGTCTGAATATTTAAACAGATCCTGACAGTTGACAGTTGAGACAATGTAAGATGCAGGCATAAATGTAGCTTTTATTTCATATTTTATTCTGAAAGTCTCACACTTATTTCCTTATTAGTAAGGGTATTTGCATGAACATGGTAGCTCTGCTCTTTTAGCTCTGGCTGCTTGCATACTCCTGATATCCTAATTCTGTTTATGACATCAAAACATGTTGCTGTGGAGATAATTATGATGCCATAAACAAGGGATTGTGATATCATATATAGAGAAGCAGCCAGAGTTGACACATTCTAGGCCATAGGGAATCTTGTTTTCATGAAACTTATTTTCAGTAATAAAGAACATGTGGTATTAATTACTGAAAATATATGAAGTAATAAAGAAAATGGGATGGAGTTGAATATAAATCTTACTTTCTTCAAAGTTTTCTTAATGCTGTCAGGGGCTGTTTAAGGCCTAAGTCAAATAATTGAGCAAAATGGAACTGGGCTACAAATATGCTTGAGTGTAGAACTATTAAAGAGCTGCTGACAGCATTAGCAAAACTTTGAAAAAATTAAGATTTACATTCCACTTCATCCCATTTTCTTCAGCACTTAATATATTTTCTATAATTAATTCCCCATTTTCTTTATTTCTGAAAACAGTTGCATGAAAACTAGATCCCCGTTCCCTAGACTCTATCTTCTCTGACTGCTTCTCTACACATGACATCACATTATCCTGTTTATGACATCATAATTATCTCCACAGCAACATATTGTGATGTCATAAACAAGAATTATAATGTCAGGTGTAGGCAGGCAGCCAGAGCTCAAAGAGCAGAGATACTGTATTAATGCAAATACCCCTAGAATGAGGGAAATGAAGGTTAGAATTACAAAATAAAATACAAAATATAAGCTACAGTTATGTCTGAATATTAAGTTTTTTCAAAGTTGTCTCAACTGTGTCAAGAGCTCTTTAAAGCAGCAGTACATGTTATTGCGAAAAATGTAAGCGTCACTTTTTAGTGGCAATAAATGGTATCCCTATTATAGACTCAATTTGATTTGTGCAGATAAATCTTTTTCTTTGCACCCAGTGTTGAACACACACATGGGACTCTGCCCACAGAGTTAAAAAATGAGAGGGAACATTGCCCACTGCCCCTTTTCATCCTCTTCAGGCAGTGCGACATAATGCATTGGAAGAAGCCTTGATCAAAACCAGTTTGACCGTTGTGTGTGTTGGCAGTTTTCACTACCATGCTTCAACTGTTGCAATGTGAGTTTTGTCTGCACCTTAGCACTTCAGCACTTTTGTTATTTAATGCTTGCTGTACCACATGCTTGAAGTTTCCAACAGTCTTGGTGCCCACTAGCTCCTCTGGCAGGCTGTTCCAGTCATCCACTAACTTTTCATGAAGAAGTATGTTTAACTTGTCCATGGATACAGGATGCCTGCCAAGGGACTGGAGGAGGGCAGATGTGCCACTGCACAAGGGGAGCACTAAGGAGATGGTGTAAAATTATCACCACTTAGTTTCACCTCAGTGGTGGGAAAGGTATTGGAGGCACTAACAAAGGAAAAGGTGGTGGACTACCTGGTGGACAGCAGTCTACAGGACGAAAGCAGCACAGATTCACTCATGGGAGGTCCTGCCAGATTAACCTAATAGAGTTCTTCAACTGGGTAATGTAGGTGATTGACCAGGGGGGGCAGTGAACGTGGCCTATCTGGACTTCAGTAAAGCCTTCGACATCGTCCCTTACAGAAGGCCAGTAAATAAGCTAGACAGCTTAGAGATGGGACAGAAAATAACTAGATTGGTGGAAAACTGATAGGTAGGTAGGCAGAAGTCAGAGAGTGGTAGTAAATGGGGTACATTCCATGGTGAGAGGTTAACAAGTGGGGTACCCCAGGAGTCAGTGCTGGTGCTATCCTTTTTAATATATATATATATATAGATATAGATATAGATATAGATATAAATATAGATATATATATATATATATATATATATATATATATATACATACATCAGGATATAGCAGAAGGTCTGGAGGGAAGAGTGTGCCTATTCACGGATGAAACAAAAATCTGCAATAGGGTGGACATCCCGGGGGGTGGAGGCCATGAGGCAGGACCTGAAGATTCTGGAAGGGTAGTCAGAAACTTGGCAACTGAAATTCAATGCCAAAAAGGGTGCTGTGATGTACTGTACCTGAGGTGGAAAAACCCATGAACTGCTTACACTCTAGGAGGGGAGGAAATAAAAAAAAGGCAGGAGAGGGATCTGGGGATTATAGTATCGAGGTATACACTTCCTGCAGCAAAACCCCTACAGTGACAAATTTTGCTGCTGACAGCAGCACCACGTCACTGCAGAGGATGCACCCGGAACCCAGCAACACTTTCCCCCATCTTGCACCCCCTCCCCGAACAACTCCAAGCCAGAGTTGGTATCCATAGTTAAGGGGTGCAGGGGGCAGTACCTCCATGTGGGGGTGTGGGGGTGAAGCCCCCTGAAGAAAACATTGGACCCTACTGTGTGCAGCTCCCTGCCAACTGCAATTCTCAGTCAACAGGGAGCCTGGCAATGCGATGCTGGTTGATGAGTTAGTTGTTGACTCGGCATCGTAGAGCCTAGTATCAAGCAATCTTAAAGTGAGTAGCCAGTGTAGCAATGTAGTGGGGTAGTCAAATGGATGGTTATCATGCATTGGGAGGGACATAACTAGCAGAAGGAGGGAGGTTCTGATGCCTCTGTACAATGCCATGGTGAGACCACACCTTGAGTACAGGGTCCAGTTCTGGTGACCGCGCCTACGCAAGGACACTGATGGGATTGAAAGGGTTCAGAGAAGAGCAACCAAGATGGTGCATGGTATGCAGGGGAAACCATATGAATAGAAGTGTAGGGATCTGGATGTGTACCTATTGGAGACTAGAAGGAAGAGGGGGGACATGATTGAAACTTTTAAATGTGTGAAGGGGATCAATAAGGTGAAGGAGGGGAGCTTGTTCAGAAGGAAGGAGGGGGCTAAAACTAGAGGGCATAGCCTGAGAGTGGAAGGTGAAAGATATAGAGGCAATGTGAGGGGGCAGTTCTTCTTGAAGAGAGTGGTGGAGGCCTGTAATAAACTACCAGGAGAGGTGGTGGAGGCTGAAATGGTGGAGGGATTTAAGAGGGCATGTGACAGATATATGGGATTGGGAAGTAAGGGGAAGGGGTTGGCCCATAAGAATGGAGATGTGTGTGTGGGGGGGGCAAAGGGCAGACTCGGTGGGTTGATGAGATCTTTTTCTGCGATCAGATTTCTTTGATTCTGTATATTTCCACACATGTCTCATAAACTTTCCCCTCTGAGCTTCATTGCATGCCCTTTGTTGTAGTGCCATCCTTTCTCTGAAATAGACTGTCCACTTGTACCTTGTTCACTCCTGTGGTGTACTCGTAGGTTTCAATCATGTTCCCTCTCACTTGCCTCTCTTCTACTGAGTACATGTTGAGTTCATCAAGAATTTCTTCCTATGGCTTCTCATGCAACCCCCTAACCATTTTGGTTGTCCTCATTTGTTCCTTCTCCACCCTTTCAATGTCTTTGTGGAGGTGCGACCTCCAGAATTGAGACAGTACTCCAGCTTGGGTCTCACCAGTGAGCGATACAATGACAGCACCACCTCCCCTCCTGCTGTTGCAAATTCCTTTCCACATGCATCCCAGCATCCTGCTAGCCATTCCCACTGCTTTGTTACACTGCCAAACTACCCTGATGTTAACAGATATGATGATTCCAGGTCTCTTTTCTGCTTGGTGACTGTAAGCTCCACTCCCCCTATCTTATACACAGCTCCTGAGTTCCAATTGAGGTACTGGCGATCAGTTAAGGCTGGAAGGGGAGCTCCTGAATGGCTGACTGATTTTCATCTTGCTCCCTCTAGACTGGAGGCCTTCACTAAGGTGAAAAATCTGGGGGGTCATTCTGTGATGAAGGAATGACACTCAAGTCTCAAGTTTTGGTGCTAGTCTAGAGTGGGTTTTTACCATCGTGGCATATCAGCCAAAATAAATCAATTATACACCCCCCTGAAGACCTGGCATCACTGGCAAATGTGTTTGTGATGTCCAGGCTCGCTTGCTGTAATCACCTTTCCCTTGGGGTCAGTTGTGGTACCCTACAGCATCTACAGCAGATGCAAAACTCTGGAGCCTGGTTACTGACAGGCTGCTCTAGATTGTGTCATGTGACCCCAGTCCTATGCAAACTGCAGTTGCTGCCAGTGAAACAGCATAAAACTTTTAAGATTGGATTACAGACCCACAAGACCATACACAGGTTTGGCCCAAGCTATCTGATGAGACTCCAGGTTCGTACCAACTATCCCACCCTCTCTGCTCTACCAAGGTGGACCTCCTATTTGTACTATCATGGCATCTCCCAGAAAGAGTAGGGGAATCCCAGAAAAAGTAGGGGGAACTGTTTTTTGTTATTAAGAACAGAAATATATAAACAAATTCATACATAAAAATCAAAATCAAAATGAATCCACTTAAATTAATCTAACACAAAAACATAGAAGCATGAATTAAACTAATTAAAGCAACAGTGCAACAAAATAATGCAAACATTTTACCCTACATTTTTTACTTTCAGATGAGATGTTAAACCAAGGTTCCATCTGCCTGTTCAGGTGGACATTAAAGATTCTATGGCACTTCCCATAAAGAACTGTTTGGGAAGGCATAGAAGACGCCAATGGACAGAAGAGACAGAGAAGGAACCAGGGGTCAAGAGAGGCAGAAAATGCTGCAGAAAACAAAACACATACAGAAGGGTCAGTCACTGTGACTTTCGGCTCAAGGCAAGAACTAGCCAGGCTATCTTCCCCTCTGATCTTCACTAAATTCACAGGCACCCCCATCAACGTGGTTCCTTCCTACAAATACCTGTGAGTCTGGCTTGACCCATCCTTAGATTTCTCATTCCATCTTGTTACCCTTCACTCAAAACTTCACCCTAAACTGGGTCTGCTCTGCAGGCACAAAGAAAGACTCTCCCTCTCAGTGCAACGTGACCTAATAACTAAATGGATTCTTTCAGTTACTGACTGTGCCAACATCATCTACAGCTCAGCACCCAAATCCTCCTTCGCCAGGCTGGACATATTTTTCAGTGCTTTCTTTCACTTTGCCTCCAACTCCCCTCAACTGACTCACCACTGTGTCCAATCCTCCAATCTCTCTCTCTCCCCCCCCCCCTCAACAGAGAGGACTGGCTCATAGCCTTACTTTCATCTCTAAATACTGGTTCAATTTCCTCCTATCTTACCTCTCTTCTCTTCTGCCACCCCCTCCTCCTACCCCCTCTGCTTCTGTCTTTCCCATACCTTCTCCCTCCCCTGAGTCAACACTTCAGCAGGCCAATAAACCTTTTTTTTTAAACTTGCCTGCTCCTGTTGGAAGCTGAAAAACTTGCTATACTGCAGAGAACAAACTAGAATGCATTTGAGGAACTGGGAACTTGGTAAAACATAATATTGTAGGGGACTAGGAAGGTAAGCTACACTTTCTACAGAAAGTTTCATTATTTCCTTATTGGCATTAAGAATTGCAGGATTCCATTAAAGTGTAGTACTTTTATAACCAGAGGGGTTGAAATACAACTGAAGTTGCTTTATTTCTGTGCTAGACACATAGGATTTGGAAGGATATTTGTGCAATATTTTAGAAGTGTCCTGCTGGCTAAGCAGTGAGTTTATCCCTGGTTTCAGATAAAGGGTTTGTGTGTGTATTAGAAGCAGACATAGCAAATTGTCTTCACTGAAAGGCCTGCTTACATCACAGGTGTCACTAGTCAATCAATTGATTCTGGATGGGACTTTTATCACTGTGCTGTCTTAGACAAACTACACAGAGAAAAGCCAGTCAGAAAAGACATGCCTGCTCCTGTTGGAAGCTGAGAAACTTGCTATACTGCAGAGACCAAACTAGAACGCATTTGAGGAACTGGGAACTTGGTAAAACATAATATTGTAGGGGACTAGGAAGGTAAGCTACACTTTCTACAGACAGTTTCATTATTTTCTTATTGGCATCAAGAATTGCAGGATTCCAGTAAAGTGTAGTAACTGTATAACCAGAGGGGATGAAATACAACTGAAGTTGCTTGATTTCTGTGCTAGACATATAGGATTTGGAAGGATATTTGTGCAATATTTTAGAAGTGTCCTGCTGGCTGAACAGTGAGTATGTTTTTATCCCTGGACTCAGTAGAGTGGTTTGTGTAGGAGCAGTGGTCTAGTACATTGTAGTGTTGGTTGACTTACTATAAAGGGCAGTACTCACCAGAGTGGTGGAGCATTGGTGTGATTGATTGTTTCTAACAGTCACCAGTTGTGACCTACCCACCCACCCTTCCCTACCCTGCCCACCTCAGGGCGTGGCATTTCCTTTATAGCCAAGGTTCTGACATCACTTCCTCAACAGGTCTTGGAGCAGAACTGTCATATTCTTAATTACCAGCACAGTGCATAAAGGGTAAGTACACACAAACAAAAAAAAAATAAATATATATATATTACTCATATATTATAAGGAAGAGGGACATTTGGGGAGTGGTGCAATGCACTGGCTGTGGGGCAACAATTTTCTGGGAGACATTCTGGAACCTGCATTGCTGCTCTATTTGCAGGCAACTATCAGCTCTGATGGAGGAGGTTGCCCACCTCCAGGCTGAACTGGCAAGGACTAAGGAGGCCTCCCCCACCCAAAGAGCATCAGTTCCACAACCACTGCCTCAGAGGTTGCCATGTGTGAAGAGCAGATGGACCACAGTAGGTTCTGAGAGAGTGAGGGTGGTGGAACAGAGGCATAGCCCCTGAGTTGCACTTCTACACAAATCACATGTCAGTCTGGCAAATCAAGGTTCCTCTATGATGACACCCTCATTGGAGACCAAGAAGAATGCTGGGGACATCCACAAGGGAGACCCATAAAAGAGTGACAAGGGACACCACAGGGGAAAGAAACAGCTTCTGATAGGGGACTCAATTGTTAGGAGTGTAGACCTGGGGAAGGGAGAGGAGAGGGAAGTAAGGTGCCTTCCTTGTGTCATGGCTTGGAGGGACAGGAAGTGAATCCTCAGGATTGCAGAAGCAGCATCACAGGAGAGGAAACTAGATATCATTGACCACCTCAGGACAAATGACCTAGCTAGGCATGAGATCAGTGCAGTGCAGGATGAATTTATGGAGTTGGGGAGGGGCCTCAGATAGGTAGAAAGCACGGGACCCTTCTCAGAGATGCTGCCAGTCTATGGCAGGGGTGAGGCTAGGGTACTGCACACCATGCAGTTTAATGAATGGTTGCAAAACTGGTGCAGAGCACAGGGCTTTGGCTTCATTGGGGACTGAGGGTCCACCTGAGAGATGAAGGTCTATACTGGCATGATGGTCTGCATCTGTCCAAGAAGGGAAACACACTCCTAGGTGACAGGTTTAAAGGCTTCCTTGGCAAGCTTTTAAACTAGCCAAGGGGGGAGGTGCTGATAGGAAACAGGAAAGTTCAAGCCTCCCCCCACAAAACATGGCAGGTAGTAGGGTAAACACTGAGGTACAGTGCTTGACAGAGGGCAGGACAGGGGTAAATGGAAAAATGGACAAGGGCGATAAGAGCAGGGATGGGGTAAAAAAGGATAAAGCCAACATTAAATGGAGGGCAATGAGTACCAATGCCCGTAGTCTGGGAAACAAGCTTCCAGAGCTAGAAGCCCTGATGGAAGAGGAACACTTGGATATTGTGGCAGTCACAGAAACATGGTACATGGAGAACCATGACTGGGATGTCAACATACCAGGGTACAAAATCTACAGAAGGGACAGGGAGGGTAAAAGAGGAGGTGGAGTAGCTCTCTACATAAGGGAAGGGATCAAAGCTACAGAACTAAAAAGTAAAGGGGGAGGATAAGAGGAACTCTGGGTCACCTTGGTGACAGGGAATGGCATCAGAATCCGCACAGGGGTTGTATACAGACCCCCATCTCAAGGGGAGAAAATGGACACGAAAATAATAGAGGGCATTCTCAAAATGGCTGAAAAGGGGAGATACTGTTGATGGGGGACCTGGATATGCCCGATGTTAACTGGGCGACATGGACTGCAGCCACATCCAAGAGCAGGGTCATTCTCGATGCCCTACAGGGAGTATGCCTTAGACAGCTAGTGGTGGAACCAACTCAGGAGGAGCAATATTAGACCTGGTACTCTCAAATGGAGAGAGGATCACAAACTTAGAAGTTAGTAGACATCTGGGAACAAGCGACCACTGCACAGTGTGCTTCACAATAAACACAACCATAGAGACAAGCCATACAAAGACAAGGATACTGGACTTTAGAAGGGCTGACTTTGGCATAATGGGTGAATACCTGAGGAATGCATTAGCAAATGGCCAGAAAGGAGGGGTGGAAGAACAATGGAGAAAAATCAAAACTGCAATCATAGAGGCAACAAGCCTTTGTGTGAAACCAATAAAGAAAACAAAGCGGAATAAAAAACCACTATGACTCTCAAAAGAGGTGTCAGGGAAGGTTAAGGAAAAAAGGCTGCATTCAAAAAGTATAAGGAATCACAGACGGAGCACGACAGGGAACTGTATCAATTAAAGCAGAAAGAAGTGGGGAAGGCAGTCAGAAAAGCAAAGGCCCAAACCGAGGAAAAGATAGCCAACCAGTTAAGGGGATAAAACCTTTATAGGTACATTAGGGAGCATAGAAAGGTTAAGGAGGGATAGTGAAGATTAATAAAGGACAGGGGAGGTGGGCAGAGGGAGACAGTGAAAAGGCAGAGATACTGAATGAATACTTTTGCTCAGTATTCACAAAAGAGGAAGAGGAGGAGTTACCTAAACCAAACAGTAGAAGCACTCTAGATAGTGGGGTTGACACCAGTCCATTTACAGAAGAAAGAGTCCTGAAAGAACTCTTAAAACTCAAGGTGGACAAAGCAATGAGGCCTGACAGGATTCAGCCTAGAATCCTAAAAGAGCTAAGAGAGGACCTAGTGACACCATTAACCACACTTTTTAACAAATCATGGGAAGATGGGGTGGTACCTGAGGACTGGAGGAGGGCAGATGTGATTCCCCTTCACAAAAGTGGGAGCAAGGCAGAAGCAGGAACCTACAGACCTGTTAGTTTAACCTCAGTGGTCGGGAAAATTATGGAATCACTTCTGAAAGAAAGAATTGTTGAGTACCTAGAGGCCAGCGGGGCACAGGACCCAAAGCAGCATGGATTCACAGCAGGAAGGCCATGTCAGATGAATCTAATCAATTTCTTTGACTGGGTGACCAAAGTAATAGACCAGGGAGGGGCTGTGGATATGTCCTACCTAGACTTTAGCAAGGCATTTGACACAGTCCCACACAAAAGATTAATAATCAAGTTAGCCAGCCTGGGAGTGGGTCCCAGGGTGGTAGCCTGGGTAGCAAACTGGCTGCACAACAGGACACAGTAGGTAATAGTGAATGGAACACATTCTGAAGAAAGGGGGGGTTATTAGTGGAGTACCTCAGGGCTCAGTACTGGGTCCAGTCCTCTTTAACATCTTTATAGGTGACATTGCAGAGGGTCTGGAAGGAAAGGTATGCCTCTTTGCAGATGGCACAAAGATCTGTAACAGAGTTGATACACAAGGGGGGGTAGAAAGGATGAGAAGGGTCTTGCCAAGGTTGGAGGAATGGTCAGATGTATGGCAACTTAGATTCAATGCAAAGAAGTGCAAAGTAATGCACCTGGGAAATAAAAATCCAGGAGAAGAGTACACAATAGCAGGGGGAGGTACTAGCGACAACAATAATGGAAAGAGATCTGGGTGTAGCCATATCAGATGACCTAAAGGTGGGTAAGCAATGTGAGAAGTCAGTAAGGAGAGCCAGGGAGATACTGGGATGCATAGGGAGGGGCATCACAAGTAGAAAAAGGGAAGTGGTTATCCCTCTATACAGACAGTTGGTGAGACCCCATCTGGAGTACTGCGTGCAGTTTTGGAGACCTCATCTACACAAGGACATAGACAGGATGGAAGCAGTCCAGAGGAGGACAACTAAAATGGTGCAGGGTCTACATCAGAAACCATTTGAAGAGAGACTGAGAGAACTTAATATGAATACCCTTGATGAAAGGAGGGACATGGGGAACATAATAGAAACTTTTAAGTACCTCAAGGGAATCAACAAAGTCCAGGAGGGTAGCATCTTTCAGAAAAAGAGATGTGTAAGAACAAGGGGGCACAATTTAAAGTTAGAGGGGGCTAGAGGCTCAGGGATAATGTGAGGAAATTCTTTTTCATGGAGAGAGTGGTGGACGCATGAAACTGCCTTCCTGGAGAGGTTGTGGGGTCTAAAACAGTGGGGGAATTCAAACATGCATGGGACAGACATAAGGCAGTTATAGTGGGGGGTTGCTGGAAGTAGGCTGTTGGTTAACTAGAATCTGCAGCTTATCCAATAGGTAGGGAAATGGGCAGACTGGGTGGGCCAAGTGGTCCTTATCTGTCGTCAAAGTCTATGCTTCTGTGTTTCTATGTCTCCCTTCCTTCTGGAACAAACTACCCACTTCAATTTGCTTATCTCCTCATTTCCATCCTTAAACTGTTCCCTTAGGCAATCTCCAGTAACCTCCTGCTGCTGCCCATGAGTCTTTTGTCATAAAAGGCTTAGGTATGTAATCCTCTCCTCAGCTTCTTTAACCTTTTTCATTCAAGTATATTTACTCAGTTGTCTGTCTGCTGTACAGCTCACACCCAACACTGCCACATTATAATTTATTGTTTATCTCAATTAGTTATTATGCTCATCAAAATTCATCACTTTGTATTCTGTTGCTATTTCTGTGGAAAATTGTAAATCATTATTATGAATTGTTTATCTTATCTTGTTGTATGTTGTATCATATCTGTAATTTGCAAATCTCTCTCTATATTTTGTTTATTTCTGACCCAAAAACTTCCCCAGGTGGCACCTGGAAATGAGCCCTGGCTCAGTGAGCCTTTCCTGGCTACCAATCTTTAAATACATAAATGTTAACTTTGAAGAGTATGAAAGATTCCAGGCCTTTTACAGTTTTATTTGGTTGTAAAAAAAATTTAGTTCCACCAAAATTTGAGTATTTTGCAAATGTTTTCTCAAGAAAAAAGAAGGCCGCCACATTTGGCTTAGAAAAACCATGGTAGACATACAATAGTAAAGCTTAGGACTGAAAAAATAAAATAAAAAACTCCTGGTACATGGTATAGGAGTTACCTAGAAACATAGAGTCGACAGGTATATTAATATTTTTATATACCGTAACTGAAACTAGCTTTGTGGAAAAACATTTTTCATTGCACTGCCTATTTAAAAAATCCATTAAGAGAAAGCAAACACGTTATCATTATCTGTCAATCACAGGCCTGTCAATACCTGCCATAATACGCTCAAAACCTTTCCAATACATGCAACATTTCCTTGATGATACTGCCTTGAACTCAGAAGTAAAATGGGATGCAGTTCATTCTGTACTTTGAATAACAGTTTCTAAAAGGTAATATTTTTTTATTTTGGTGAGGGTTCAGATTGAAATTTAAAGAGTGCAAATATCATCAAAGCTAGGTAGCTATCCATGCTAGAAAGCAAACAGAGAAAGCTATCTCATTCCATCATCATATCCCTCCTAACTAGCTAAGTGTCTGGGATTTCACCACCACCCCCAACTTTACTTAAATTTGGATGACCAGCCTAAGCTGAGTCTTAAATTATTTAACACCATTCTGTATATGGAGACTTAAAGGGCCCCAGATTGTCTCATAAGTCGATACGTCCTCAGATCTCAGATAATTTATTCTTTCTAACTTCTTCACATCTATTAAGAAATTTAACCAGGTGTCAAACATGGGGCTTCTGCATCCTTCCATTTCAGAAGGATACATTTTTTAGCTAAAGTCACAGCTATGGAAAAAAAAAGTTTGCTGACACTGTGTGAGTAGTGATACCTGACAGAAAAATCCAACAGTCCTAACATTTGATCCATTTTTATATTTATCTTCAAGGCCTTATTTAAAAATGAAAAAATGTTAAACCAAAAGTTAGAGATAACAGCGTACAAATAACTTATGTACCAGCATACCTGAAGTGCTGGCACACCTAGAACAGATTGGAGAGATTAAATTATTCATGTTATGCAATTTATAAGGTGTGAAGTATGTCCTATGTAAGATGTTAAAATGTATTTGTTGTAACTTAGATGATTTTATATTTATCATGGGGAAGGCGAGGATTTTTTTTTTTTAGTTGTTTAACCAGGAGTAGCACACTAAGCTGAAAGCTTTTTTATAGGTGCAACCTGGGAGCACAGGTAAGGTAAGTGACTTGCTCAGGGTGACACAGTATGCAAGTGGAATTTGTGGGAAGGCAAGGATCTTATCCCACATATCTACCGATATAATTATTCCCAAATCTTTTACCCATTTTTATTTTAATTTTATTATATCATGATCCTGCAATGTATTATTATTTACTGTATATTACCATACAACTTTGTTATCAATTTCTTACATGGGATAGCTTTCAATATTTCCAAAAATGAAATGGATCCCAATAGATCACTTTTATTGTACTTCATAATAAGACTTTTTATTTGTAAATATTTAAAATAATGCAAAAATGGAATATTACATTTTTCCTGAATATCACCAAAAGACATAAGAAGGCCATTACTACTAATTTGAGAAAACTCAGATATGCCCCTTTCTAGCCAAACCTTAAAGGTTCATCATTTATTGAAGTGTAAGAATAGAAATTATTATATATTGGTGAATAGGAATTTTTAAACATATTTATGCAAATTTAATCAACACCTTTTTGTTGCGTGTATAACCAGATGACCTACTTTACGATTCAATTTATTGGTATAATACCCTGAAAACAATAGCTGCCTTAAAAGGCAGCCCTCATGCATCTCATTTTCCTTAATGGCAGAAGCAGGCAGAACATTATCGTTACTCAGCCAGTACCAAATTTCCTGTATTTGAGCAACATAATAATATAATTTGAAATATGGTATGCTACGCCCCCTTTATTCTTAGGAAGGATAAGTTTGTGATAAGCTATTCTTCTTTTTTTTTTATTCTAGATATAGTTAGTAATAATCCTTTTTAATCCATCAAAAAAAGAATGCGGTATCATTACAGGTATAACCTGAAAATTATAAAGCAATTTAGGGAGGATTTTCATTTTTATGACATTTATCCTGCCTATTAATGTCATTGGAAGATGCATCCAATAATCAAGATCTTTCTTAATCACAACTATTATGTGTTCAAAATGTGCCTGATATAGTTGATTGTATCTGCTAGTCAGACTGATGCCTAGATATTTTATACAATCTGCTACTTGTCCCACCCCTATTTCAGGAATAGTTTATAATCAGCATTCAATTTCATTAACAGTGTTTTTTGCCAATTTATTTTATAACCCGACCATTTACCATATCCCTGAACAAATTTGATAGAGACAATATTTTTTGCTTTTGAACCAAAAGCTGGCAGCAGGCCAGCCAAATACACCATTTGAAATAACAAAATACTAGAAAGAAGGTTCCAGGATTCACCTTTTCCAACAAGGGTAGATAAAACCTTTAACTAAGATCTCATATGGAATACTGCTAAACTGATAGAAACCCCAAGTAATCAGCAGCCAAGTTCCAGAAATGTTTTATGTTGAAGCATGCCAAAAAGACATACTCCATTGTCTGCAGCTGTTGCACACATTGTTGATGACAAGAAACCCTCACCTGTATAGATTTGTGTTTCTGTGCATTTTGTTTACAATATGTTTGTATTGTCTTTTAGAATACAATACATATAACTTAATAACATATGAACTTCAGTAATATTACAAATAAGTACAATAAATTGTAACATTGACAAGAACATAAATAATATCATCAATGCAACACTATATATGACTAAAATAACTAGCACTAAGTCCATCAGATGTAATTAAGTCTTCTGAAAGTCCATGAATGTTTTCTAGATTTCTGCAAACATCTCAGATTTATTACTGAGATTATAATAAATGGTAACCCACTATATTGCACTGATTATAAGTGTGATCAAATGCAGTAATAACCAGGTACAATGTCATACCCAGTTATTACAGCATTTGGAGAACTCATGCTTCACTTTCACCACTGGGAAACTTATTTTTGAGCTCAGGTCGCTGCATCAGTTACTACGTAAAATAAAACATGAGTGACTGTGTGCTTATGAAGTTTCTTTACACACTCTCGGTGTGTGATGACCACATAAACCTCTTCAGCATCACTCTCGAGCTTTGTGGGTTATCACATATCTCAGATGTGTAAAGAAACATTTGCAACAGACAGTTGCTGTGCATTATTCTGAATGTCACTAAATGCAAAAGGAACAAAAAAGGCCAAAGCCCAAAAATAGTTCCTAAGTTTAAGCAAAAAATAGTATGCTTCCCCTTTGTTTTATATAAATATACAAATGATTTTTAAAGGATTCTTTACTTCCACTAGTAATAATTATGTCTGGCAATTTGTTCCAGGGGTTGGTTGTTCTTTGTGTAAAACAATACTTTTTTTTATCGGTCCTGAATTTGCTCATTTTAACTCGCAGTGGGTGTCCTCTTGTAATCGAGTCAATGTCCTTATATTCTATATTAAATTCATTCATAAGTAACGGGTCATTCATTATGTCATAGAAAAGTAGGAGAGCCCCCAGATCTTCTAGTCTCGAGACTATGTAACCCAAGTAACCGTATGTGCTTCTGAAATGACTTGTTTTGAATGGGTTATATTAGTTTAGTGTACCTACATTGTACTTTTTCTGAGTGATGTATTTCCCCTTGTCTGTATGGACTCCATAACTGGCTACAGAAATCTATATGTGGTCTTACATATGATAAATATAGGGGTAACATAACTTCTCTAGATTAACTTTTTATGTTTCTTTTAATTGCTCCAATAATTCTATTGGCTTCAGCAATAACTGTTGTGTATTGGTTTTTAAATCTCAGTTAAGTGTTAGTAACTACACCTATACAGCTCTATAACTTATTATTTTATTGTTTGCCACCATGCCCATCAAAACAAATCATCCTCTGAGGGATAGAAAAATAAACAATAACAGTAGAAAAAGACCAAAGGTCCATCCTGTATGCTCAAACTCCCTATTTAGACCTGGAGCCCCTGATTCTGATGTCCTGAGCAACAACTTTATCCATCACTCTGTCCCAGCCATGCTTAAAACCACTAATGGTTTTTGCACCCACCACCTCAGCTGGTAGCCTGTTCCATGGCTCCTCCACCTTTTCCATAAAATAGAGTTTCCTCACATCCCTCCTGAACCTCCTCCTGTTAGCTTCCACTCATGAACTTGCGCTGGTATTTATGTTAAATAGTTCCTCACAGTTCACCCTGTTAATTCTGGCAGCTCCAAAATGAAAGTTAGGGGCCATCCAGCCCTCTACGAGTGTGAGAATCCCTCAACTTAAACCGATCTGGTTTGAATTCTTCCTGCATCACACAGCCACCAGGCAGCTCCGAAATGAAAAATAGGGGCCATCCAGCCCTCAATGGGCGTGAGAATCCTTCAACTTGAACCCATCTGGTTTGAATTCTCCATGCATCACACAGCTGCTAGGCAGCTCCAAAACAAAAGTTAGGTACGGAGAGGGTCTTGTACTTAATTCAACTTTTGGTGCCTTCCCTGCTAGGCCATTTCCATTGGCACATGGAGCTTTGCTTCCAGCACTAATTCCCCAGAGACTAGCCTGTGTTTCGTTGAATTTATTGCAGAGCTCTGACTTTACTGCTGCAAATTGTGTTTTAATTTGTAAAGTGCTACAGAGGTGGATGTTAGAGTTATTTATTTATTTTTCTTTCACGGTTTACTGCACTGTTAAGGATTACTATGTGTAGATTAAAGTGGGAATTTTAGGCAGTACTGTACATTTGTGCATGGAGCTCTGCACCTGCATTTTTCTTATTCTGCCTACTTCTGATATGCACCCACTGCCCCTTTAGCCACCAGTAACTCCTCTCTGTCCTAACCAACCCTCCCACCATAGCTCTGAACCTCCCTTGCTCATACCGCTATTGTAAGCCTGCCGTCCTGCCTGCTTTAGGACTGTATTACAATCTCTATTGTTAGCCTGCCTACCCAAATCCTCTAGGATTATAATACATTTTGTTTCTCTGTCCCTTTTTTTCAGAGGTCATCCAGCCCTCTATGGGAGTGAGAATCCTTCAATTGAACCCATCTGGTTCAAATTCTCCCTGCATTACACAGCCGCCCAGCAGCTCTGAAACAAAAGTTAGGTATGGAGAGGGTCTTGTACCTAATTCAAATTTTGGCACCTTCCCTGCAAAGCCATTTCTATTGGCACATGGAGCTTTACTTTCAACATTAATTCCCCAGAGACTATCCTGTGTTTTTTTGAATTAATTGCAGAGCTCACAGTGCTCTGACCTTACTGCTGCAAATTGTGTGCCCACGATCCCATCCCCCACTCTCTGCCCTTATTAAATACACTTCTTTCCTACCCCCTTTTCAGGCTCATTCACTCTCTTAAAGGGGTAAATGCCCTGAAGTTTTCCTTTGTCCCACAACTCTACCTACCCATCCTCTTTTAGCCCTTGTCTTCCCAGATTGAATGCTGCAGAAACCTATTAGTGTCTAATCTGCATTGGCTCCTTAGATAAAATAGGTCTACCCTCTCTTTTGATGAGGCAAATATCTCTGAAGCATTTTTATTTTATTTTATTTATTTATTTGTTTTTTCTCGCTTAATTGCCTAATGTGTTAGCTACCCTATGGTCTTGAAGGATAACATTGCTGAAGACTAACAGTACAAGGGTCTAATCTTCATTGGCTCCCTTGACCCTCAGGAAGCCCAGCAATTAGAAGGACCTAGTTGCTCCCTATAGCTTTTCTCTACAATCATATTCCTGGTATTGTACTGTGTATCCACCATAGACAACATAGTTCCTTCATCCCCATATACAACCCCACCATGGAACGGTTCACTACAGATATATAAACATATGGATTGCAGTTCACCTTATCTTACTTCTTATTACTGCTATGCACCCCCATCTCACAAATAGCCCAAGTCCAAACCCTAAGACATATGCCCCTAATTTCAGTTCCCTTAATATCCTCTTTCTGCAGAGTCAACTGCCTAAAGATGCCTTAACTTTACAACATCCTTACACTGGAACTTCCTACGTGGAGGTATTAAAACTTTTTAGAAATATGAGACCAGAGTTCTGTTGCCATATCCCACTAAGTAGGCCACGGAGTGTTTTGTTTTATGCTCAAAACCTTTACCATTAGTACGCTGCTATGCAGACAAGGCAATTGCATCCACAACACCTTCTCAAAGTCTTGATAAATGGAATACTAAACTTCTCCTGTTGATGCTGCTCTGCTTTGCTCGGGCAATGTGAAATTAAATCCAGAACCTTTCATGCCTATTGCTGCCCCAGTTAAGCTAGCCCAGCTAAATGGTATCAGCATGCTACACTTTAATGCATGCAGTCTGTTGAAAAACTTGACCTAGTACAGGTCTGGGTACTAAACACAACACTGGATGTACTGATGATATCAGAATAATCTCTGAGGGGTCCTACCCCTGACCACCGTGTCAATATCCCATCATATAACATCTTCTGGGCTGATAGAACTACTAGAGGAGGTGGGGTTGCAATATATGAGTCAGACAAATTCTCAGCCTCAGTTATTGACTCTTCCTCTTTTCACAAAGAATACAAAAGCCTAGCACTAAAAATCTCTCTCTCTCAGAGACGGGCTTCTGAAATTAGACTTATTTTACTTCTCAATATGGTGGCGGATGGATTGAACATTGATGTTGGGTACATGACACATTATTCCACTTAAACTTACATAGACCTTTACTTTAAAAGATGGACATAAACAGTTTAGTTCTTCAGCGGGCCTTTGATTTTGTAAGTTTATAGTTATCTACATTGTTGACTTTTCACCTTAACACTGTGGTGAGTGCGTTTGAGTGTGTATGTGTGTGTGTGTATACTGATGTATGTATGTATGTATGTATGTATGTGTGTGTGTTTGGTGTGTGTTGTGTTTTTGTGTGTTGTGGGTATGGTGTGTATGTGTGTTTTGTTTGTTGTGCGTGGTGTGGTGTGGTGTGTGCGGAATGTGTTTGCTATATTTGTTGTGTGTTGTGGTTGTGTGGGGTGTGCAGGTGTGTGTGTGTGTGTGTGTATGGGGTGTGGTATGGTGTATGTACACGCATATGTGTGGGTGGAGGTGGCATGGGGCAGTTGTTATGTGGCTAGAACACTTAGTTTTCACATATAGTGTGCATTTATTTCCTCTATTAGTTGTCAGTGGGTGGATTTCACACTGTCACATTTTAACTGCTCATATTAAGATGCATATCTCATTTACTTGGGGGTTCATTAAAGGTGTAATTCCTTTGGTTTTCATTTAGATTGCTTAAACTGATTCTGTGCATTTTGTTATACACAAACTCTGTGTTGAAACTGCATTTATCAGGCTCATGGTCTCGTTTTCTTGGGGGTCCTTGACAAGAAATTTTTATTTATTTTTTTGCACTTACACTTACAAGTGATACTTTCATGCATCATGTTTATATGTGTAGGTTAATTTGAGGCTTGATTTCAACCTGCAGTTATACCTAATTTCAGGATTTTGTCTCTCATTATCTGTCCTTTAATATACCAGGACAATTGGAATGTAAGTTGTAGCTCATCTTACATGTATTAGAGAGAATGCCACTCCAAGGTTTTTTTTATCACTAGAATGCTTTCTTGGCATACTGAGACATTTTAAAATTTATGTGACAAGAACTCTCTGGCTGTAGAGAATTCTTAATAACCTTTGCCCTTCTGAGGCTCTTCAGTTTAAGGCATACTGGTGTTAATTAGCTTCTCTGACGTAATCTTCTATTATGTTTTAAATGTATATGTTAAACCAATGAGAATTATTTCTGCTTTTTCTATATAATCTGGTGTTAATAGTATGGGATATTTGAAAAAACTGCCACAAAGCTTCTGAAGAAGGACCTGGTTGGTTCGAAAGCTAAAGCACTTTGTTCTTTTCTGTAACATCCATGTTGGTCCAATAAAAGGTATCAAATCATTTGTTTCTGGATCTGTTTTTTTAAAAGGACCAATACGGCACCTACAACATTTTCTCTCTCAAAATGAATCTGTTTGTGTGGTAGGCTGCTACAGACCCCCGTCAGGAGGGCTAGAGATACTAAACTTTCTTCACAAAATTTTAAACTTAATGGATTCAGAAACCCTCACAATGGGAGACCTCAGCCTAGACTGGAACTCTACCTGTTCACTGCCTCTAAAAGACTTCTGTGACACCTACAGTCATTAACAACTAATCTCAGAAATGACATATCCCAACAATAAAAACACGGGGCATAGTATACTCCTGAATTTAATCTTGATTAACAAACCCTATAAAATCTCCCACATAAGAGTATTTCATACTGACATAAGTGACCACATGGCTATAGCTTGTGTAAGGCACATGCCAAAAATATCCTCTGGGGCAGTGTACACCTACAAAAAGAGTTACTACATATTCAATCCCACATCATATGCCCCTCCAGTGAATGCATTTCCAATTGCACACATTTATAATTTATCTGTAACTACTATGGAGTTGCCAGGGGAATGGAAATTAGCAAAAGTGATTCCTATTTTTAAAAGTGGTTCTAGGAATGAGATCTCTGATTACAGACCGATTTTGCTTTTACCGGTTGTAGCTAAAGTTTTTGAGAGAATTATTTCTAGGCAGGTTAGACTGTTTTTAAATATAAATAATATGTTGACAATGTATCAATCTGGCTTCAGAGAAAATACAGTACACAAACTGCTTTGGTTAAAGTGACTGGTGACATTCAGAAGGCTATGGATGGAGGTTCAATGGTGGGGGCTGTCCTAGTAGATTTATTGAAGGCTTTCGATACTTTTAATCTTGATGTTTTGTTATATACATTAAAATACTTTGGATTTTCTGATGATGTAATTGTATGATTTAGCAGTTACTTAAAAGGTAGGATGCAAATGGTCAATTTAAGATCATATTATTCAAATTGCAGAGTGGTACCACAGGGAGTACCTCAGGGGTCCATTTTAGCACCCCTACTTTTCAATTTGTACACTAATGATCTGAAATTTAACAACCAGAAAGTTATGTGGCATCAGTATGCAGATGATACAATCTTGTATGTGGATGAGGATGAAATAAGTAAAATACAAAGTAGTTTATAGGAAGCCTTTAATGATCTACAACATTATTATCTGCTTAATAAATTGGTATTAAACAGTGGGAAAACTAAAGTAATGTTGTTTAGACATAAGAATAAAACTATAAGTAGTAAGAGTGTTTTGGATATTAGTGTAGATGATGGAACGATATTGCAACAGGTGGTGGAATATAAGTACCTTGGATTGTGGCTTGATACATTTTGTACATGGACAGTGCATATTAATAAGATTGTGAAAAGGTTTGGACATCAGTTAGGGATGCTTTATGTACTTAAGAATAATTTTTCTAGGCAATCGAAGTTACATATTGTTCAGGCTATGTTGATACCAATTACAGATTATGCAGATATTATTTATATGGGGGCCTTAAAGAAAGATTTAAAAAAGGTATGTAATATGTATAATAAGATGGCTAGGTATATTTTGAAAGCCCCAAGAATGACTCATCATTGTGTTCTGTATAGGGAACTTCAATGGGAACATCTAGATAATAGAAGGGATAAACATATGATCAAATTAATGTTTAAAGTTTTAAGTGTTCCAGGATATTTACTAAATGAGTTTGAACTGAATGTTCCGGCTCAACAATTAAGATCAGTTTGTTAGTCACAATTTAAAGTCCCTAGAAAGAGAACAAAAAATGGAGGTAATACAATTGCTTGTCTGGGACCCCAAAAATGGAATAAATTACCTTCTAATCTCAGATCACAAGCAGTAAATGTGACATGGGCCCAGCTAGAAAAATGATACAGGAGCCAAACTGGCACATTAAGAGAGTGTTGTACCATCTAGAAAGTTGGATTGTTGTAGTATATGTTTGTAGAGAACACCTTTTAGTACATGATATACTGTAGGACTTTATATGCAATAAGTTATTGTCTTCTATGTTGCATTTGTAATTGAAATACTTGAAGTAAGAATGTATGTGTTCTAAGAATTACATGTAATAATTGTATTTATTTATGACATTGTCCAAACATTTTGTATGTATCTGGAATATTTGTTCTTTTTTATATGGAGACCCTTGTAAATGAGCATATTTTTATACTCAATGGGTTATTTTCCATATTCATTTGTGAATAAAATTACTACTACTACTACTACTACTACAACTACTAGCATTCTTGGTTGATCTTAGCAGAATTAGACGGTAGGAATTCTACCTTGCTCAATCCATCACTGATGCCTACACCACCTTTCAGACTCTAGTCCTAAAGGTGATTGATGCCCATACACCTGTTGTAAAATCCAGATCAAGGAAAAAATCATGTCGCTGGTTCAACAGCACATTAAAAACAGCCCTATGTCACAGGGATGCTCTCTGGATAAAGGCTAGAAAAACCAAATCAAAATCAGATTGGGCTGCCTTTAGAATGATTAGGAATCACTGCACCAAACTAATCAGATCTGAAAAGGCAAATTACTACCAAAGTGCGTTGGAGTCCAACAAGAATAATGGTGCTAAATTCTGACAGATCTTGAATGATATAGAAGGACATAAATTGTTCTCTTCATTTCCATTCAAAATCATCTCAGGAGATACTACCTGCACCAACAAACATGGAATCCTAGAAGCCCTCAATAATGACTTTGCCACTGCTGACCTAGCCTTTGATACCTCTCCCATAGGCAAATTGGTGAACCAGCAAACCGGCATCGCCACACTTTTGACCCTTTCCAGCACCTCCACCTGCTCTACCAAATTTAGTTTCACTCCTGCCTCACTCAAGCAAGTTGAAGACCTCCTAACCCACCTAGATATTAAAAAAGCACAGGGGTGGACCAAATTGCCCCCTCTTTCTGAAACTAGGTTATTATCATCTAGCCCCTCAAATCACTCACTTCTTTAATATGTCACTCCTTAAAGGAGCATTCCCTCCAGTGTGGAAAACAGCCCATGTCATCCCTCTGCTCAAATCTGGTAATCCGAGTGACTTGAACAACTACAGACCCATCTCTCTTCTTTCTTTTCTGTCAAAACTTCTTGAAAAGCTGGTAAACTGTCAAGTAAGGGAATTTTTGGAGAATCACAACCTACTAAACCCTCTACAGTCTGGCTTTAGGCCAAGTCACAGCACAGTCTCTGCATTAGCTAAGGTTACTAATGATTGGCAAACTACACTTGATGTGAGGAATCATGTCGCTACGCTTTTCCTTGACTTAAGCAAAGCATTTGCTATGGTGGATCATGATCTGCTACTGCTCTGTTACAGCACACCGGGCTGGATGATAATGCCCTAAAATGGTTTTCATGCTACTCTGTTGGAAGGCAGCAACAGTTGAAGGTGCAGGGTGACCTTTCTACCTACAAAATCCTCCTGAGAGGGATACCTCAAGGTTCAGTCTTGTGCCTTTTATTATTTGTAATATACATAAACAATATTGAGCACAATATTACATCTGCCAGTATTCACCTATTTGCAGATGATTCTGTGCTTTTTTGTCTCTCGTCCTACCATTGAATCTGCCTACAGGGATTTACAGCAAGAATTTAATATCCTATAGCAAAATCTGCTACATCTGAAACTTCTACTCAATGCCAAAAAGACAAAAGTCACGTCCTTCTCTTCATCAACTAATGCATCTTCTGGATCACATTAGCCTGCCAATATGCATATAGTATCTATGAAGGGTGAAAACCTGGAAAGAGTGGACAAATTTAAGTATCTAGGCTTCTGGTTGGACTGTAAGCTCTCGTATAGCTCTCATGTTGAAGAACTGTCCAAAAACTAAAACAAAGGCTGGGATTATTCTTCCATATCAAACATTTACTTATCTATGAAGCAAAACTATGATTAGTCAAAACAACATTCCTTCCATTAATTGACTATACTGACTTTCTTTACAGTCATTGCCCCAAAACTGTCCTTACTAAGCTGTATGTCCTGTACCACAGGATCTTATGACTTGTGACCGACTCTCCATTCAAAGCACACCACTGTTCACTTTACAGCCAACTCGGCTGGACTTTCTTACCTACCAGAAGATGGCGTAATGCCTCCATCTTTACCTTCAAAGCCCTCACTAAAAAACTCCTTCTTTTCATATCCAGCCTCTTTAAATCAACACTTTGCACATACTCACTTAGGAAATATGATTATATCTCCCTTGATACCCCTGGGTAAAATCTCATTTTGGCACCATATCCATTAGCCACGCCATACCAACCTTGTGGAACTCCCTCCAAATTACCCTAAAACTGACTCACCTTGTTAGACTATCCTCCTTTAAATCTCTTCTGAAACCTCTGTTGAAGGAAAACTGCCAGTGCTATGCTCATGGTCCCTCCCCTTTTGATATTTTAAATGGCACTTACTACTATATTTGCCCCTGGGTCTCCCTGCTCCCCCTCTTTCTTTTATTTTTCACTTCTGTCTGTCTATCCCCTGCTACTCCCTGCGCCTCTCTCACTTACACCTTCCCCCCCTCATCCTACTTATCTTCAACTATTCCTACCTCACCTTATGGATCATGCTCTTCCTTTCCCCTTACCTTCTTCCATTCCAATCGCATTATGCAGTAATCGCATTATGTAGTTAGCTGCTTGCACTTATGTAGATATGAAAAAATCTGAGTAATCTGACTGTACCTTGTTATATATTACCCACAGTATTGTGTGAACTATTGTTTAAATCTGTAGTGTTTTCCGTTTATGTATACTATATGTGTCCCCAAAGGACCACCTTGCAAATGAATATCTCAATGGTGTATTTCCTGGTTAAAAATAAAATCGAATTGAATTGAATTCCTTTTTAGAAATGTGAAGGTCTTTTTCATATCTCTTCTCTTCCTTCTGGTCCCCAGTGAGTACATACTCAGTGCATTGAGGCACTCTTCATAGGACATGCCCTGCTAGCCCTGAATCTTTTTTTGTATGGTGCACTGTACCATTTCAAGCCTATTCTTATCATTCCTGAGGTGAACACCCAAGAACTGGGTGCAGTGCTCCAGGTTTTCTCTCATTAAGCATTTATACAGAAGTAGTGCCTCTCTTTTTCTGCTGTCAGCACCCCTCCCAATACATCAAAGCATCTTATTTGTCATGCAATAAGCCTTGTTGCACTGATTCAATTGCATTAAAGAGTCACTGATGATAGCTCTATGGCCTTGTTCCTCAGCTGTGATACCGAAGTCTCATGCCTTCCATCCAGTACTCCATCCTGGGATTCTTGTTCCCTAGGTACATAACCTTGCACTTTTTGACAATGAATTTCAACAACTAAACCCTTGACTATCCATCTAGCTTTTGGAAGTCACTTTGCATTTCCTTTATTTCATCATTATCCACCCACCCACAGAGCTTAGTGTCATCTGCGAAGAGACACAGCCTTCCCTGAATCCTCTCACCAGTGTCACTGGTGGGCATGATGAAGAGGACAAGACCAAGAACAGATCACTGAGGAAGCCCACTTGTGACCTCCCTATCTTCTGATTTCACCCCCCATTGACCACTACCCTCTGCTGCTTCAGCCAGTTGCCTACCCAGTTTACTATAGAAACATAGAGATATAGAATTTGACAGCAGATAAGGACCGCTTGGCCCACCTAGTCTGCCCATTTTCCTACCTAACAGATAAGCTGCAGATCCTAGTTAACCAACAGCTTACTTACTCCTACCCCTCACTAGGACTGCCTTATGTCTGTCCCATGCATTCTTGAATTCTCCCACTGTTCTTGACTCCATGACCTCCTCAGGGAGGCTGTTCCTTGCATCCACAACACTATCCATGAAAAAATACTTCCTTACATTACCTTTGAGCTGTCCCTCCCTCTATCTTCAAATTGTGCCCCCTTATTCTTGCACATCTCTTTTTCTGAAAGATGCTACCCTCTTGGACTTTGCTGAGTCCCTTGAGGTACTTTAAAGTTTCTATCATGTACCCTCTCTCCCTTCTTTCCTTAAGGGTATACATATTAAGCTCCTTTAGTCTTTCTTCGTATCTCTTCTGGTGCAGACCCTGCACCATTTTGGTTGCCCTCCTCTGGACAGCCTCCACTCTTTTTATGTCTTTGCAGAGATGGGGTCTTCAGAACTGCACACAGTACTCCAGATGTGGTCTCACCAACTGTCTGTACAGAGGGATAACAACTTCCTGTTTTCTACTGTTGATGCCTCTCCCTATGCATCCCAGTATCCCCCCAGCCTTCCTTACTGCCTTCTCACATTGCTTGCCCACCTTTAGGTCATCTAATATAATTACCCCCAGGTCCCTTTCCATTTTTACTGTTGTCAGTATCTCACCCCCCCATTGTGTACTCTTCCCTTGGGTTTTTGTTTCCCAGGTGCATTACCTTGCACTTCTTAGCATTGAATCTGAGCTGCCACACATTTGACCATTCCTCCAACCTTGCCAAGTCCCTTCTCTTCCTTTCCACTCCATCTTGTGTATCAACCCTGTTGCAGATTTTTGTGTCTTCTGCAAAGAGACATACTATTCCTTCCAGTTCCTCTGCAATATCACTTAGAAAGACATTAAAAAGGACCGGTCCCAGTACTGAACCCTGTGGTACCCCACTAGTAACCCTCCTTTCTTCACTGTGGACTCCGTTTACTACTACCCTTTGTGTCCTGTTGTCTAGCCAACTTTTTATCCAGGCTACCACCTTGGGGCCCACTCCAAGGCTGGCTAACTTGTGTATTAATCTTTTGTGTGGGACTGAATCAAATGCCTTGCTAAAGTCTAGGTAGGCCATGTCCAGAGCCCCTCCCTGGTCTACTACTTTGGTCACCCAGTCAAAGACATCTATTAGATTCATCTGACATGACCTTCTCATCATGAATCAATGCTGCCTTCAGTCCTGTGCCCCACTGGCCTCTAGGTACTCAACAATTCTTTCCTTCAGAAGTGATTCCATCATTTTCCCTACCACTGAGGTCAAACTAACTGGTCTGTAGTTTCCTGCCTCTGTCCTGCTCTCACTTTTGTGAAGAGGAATCACATCCACCCTCCTCCAGCCCTCAGGTACCACCCCATCCTCCCATGGTTTGTTCAAGAGATCAGTCAGCGGTATCACTAGTTCTACCCTTAGTTCCTTTAGAATTCTTGGGTGAATCCCATCAGGCCCCATTGCTTTGTCCACTTTCAATTTTATTAGTTCTTTCAGAACCCTTTCTTCTGTAAATGGACTGGTATTGATCCCCATCTTCAGAGTGTTTCTCTTGTTTGGTTTAGGTACCTCCCCTCCTCTTCCTTTGTGAATACTGAGCAGCAATATTCGTTCAGTATCCTGCTTTTTCACTGTTACCCTCTGCCCACATTCCCACCCCTTTATTAAGCCTCAGTATCCCTCCTTTTGTCTTTCTTCACTCCCTAATGTACCTATAAAAGGTCTTATCCCCCTTCTTAACAGAGTTGCCTATCCTTTCCTTGGTATGGGCCTTTGCTATTCTGACTGCCTTCCCTGCCTCTTTCTGCTTTAACTGATAAAGTTCTCTGTCCTGCTTCTTCTGTGCTTCCTTATATTTCCTGAATGCTATCCTTTTCTCCTTAATCTCCCCTGCCACCTCTTTTGAGAACCATAGCATTTTTTTCCTTTGTTGTGTTTTGTTGATTTGCTTTACACAAAGGTTTGTTGCCTCTGTGATGACTGTTTTGATTACTCCCCATTGTTCCTCCACTCCTCTGTCTTGCCTGTTTGCTAGTGCTTTTCTGAGGCACGCTCTCATTTTCCCAAAGTCAGCCCTCCTAAAGTCCAATACTCTTGCTTTTGTATGGCTTGATTGTATGGCTGTGTTTATCGTGAACCACACTGTTTGGGGGTCGCTTGTTCCCAGATGGCTACCCACTTCTAAATCTGAGATTCTTTCTCCGTCCCCATTTGAGAGTCCCAGGTCTAAGACTTCTCCCTCCCAAGTGGGTTCCAGTACTAGCTGTCTGAGGCTTGCCCCTTATAGGGCATCAAGAATGACCCTGCTCTTGGGTGTACATGCAGCAAAGGTGCTCCAGTTAACATCTGGCATATTCAGGTCCCCAATCAACAATACCTCCCCTTTTTCTGCCATTCTAAGGATGCCTTCTATCATTTCCTTGTCCATTCCCTTCCCCTGAGATGGGGGTCTGTATACAACCCTCATGTGGACTGTGGTGCCATTTCCAGTCTCCAGGGTGACCCACAGGCCTCATCTCCTCCTCCCTGTTTGACCTTTAGTTCCACTGCTTTGGTCCCTTCCCTTACATAGAGAGCTACTCCTCCTCCTCCTCCTCCTCTTCTACCCTCCCTGTCCCTCCTGTAGATTGTGTACCCTGGTATGTTGACATCCCAGTCATGGTTCTCTGTACTATGTTTCTGTGACTGCCACAATATTCAGGCGTCCCTCTTCCATCAATGCCACCAGTTCAGGGAGCTTGTTACCTAGACTATGGGCATTGGTACTCATCACCCTCCACTTTTTGATGGCCTTACCCCTTTTAGCCCCATCCCTGTCCTTACTGCCTTTGCCTTTTTTTACATTTACCTCTGTCCTGCTCCCTAACGACTTCTCTACCTTGGCTCAGCATCATGGACACAGGGGGGAGGGAGGTGAGCACTACTCCCTTCACAAAAGAAAGGGTCCTACAAGAGCTTGCTAAGCTCAGGGTGGATAAGGCAATGGGACCTGATGGCATACATCCCAGGGTACTTAAGGAGCTAAAGGTGGAACTAGCAGAGCCATTAGCAGAACTGTTTAGTGAGTCTCTGAGCACAGGAGAGGTCCCAGAAGACTGGAGAAGGGCTCATGTGATCCCACCCACAAGAGTGGTAGCAGGGAGGAGGCGGGAACTACAGACCGGTCAGTCTTACCTCAGTAGTGGCAAGATTATGGAAGCACTCCTTAGGAAAGGATAGTGCAACACCTGGAATCCATAGGGCACAGGATCCAAGACAGCATGGGTTTACAAAGGAAGGTCCTGTCAAACTAATCTCATAGATTTCTTTGACTGGGTAACCAGAGTGGTGGACCAAGGGGAGCAGTTGATGTCGCCTACCTTGACTTCAGCAAAGCTTTTGACACTGTTCCACATAGAAGATTGATAAATAAGCTAGGTAGGCTCAGGTGGGTCAGAAGTTGGTCAACTGGTGGCAAACTGGTTGACTGGCAGAAAACAGAGAGTGGTGGTAAATGGTATACAGTCAGAGAGATGCAAGTCACAAGTGGGGTACCTCAGGGATCAGTCCTGGGGCCAGTCCTATTCAACATCTTCATTAGTGACCTAGCAGATGGACTAGAGGGTAGGCTTGTCTGTTTGCAGATGACACCAAGATCTGCAACAGAGTAGATGATCCAGATGGGGTGGGCAGAATGAGAAGAGATCTGGATAAACTAGCAGAATGGTCAGAAGAGTGGCAACTGGATTTAATGCAAAGAAGTGCAAAATCATGCACATAGGAAGAGAAACCCTGAAGCCACTTATAGGCTGGGAGGGAGTTGCTAGCAGTCACAAAGGAAGAAAGAGACTTGGGCATCATCATCACTGATGACCTGAAATCATCAAGCAGACCTCTAAAGCAGTAGGTAAGGCTAGGGGGTGTTAGGGTGATTATTAGTAGGGTATCATAAGTCGTAAGAGGGAGGTAATAATCCTCTGTACAAGACATTGGTTAGCCCCATCTGGAGTACTTGCAGTATTGGAGGCCACACCTCACAAGGACATTAACTACAAATTGAGGCAGTCCAGAGAAGGGCAACCAAAATGGTGCAGGGACTGCATCAGAAGACATAGTGAGGACAGATTAACGGAGCTCAATATGTATACCCTTGAGCAAAGGAGGGAGAGAGGTGATATGATCGAGACATTTAAACACCTTAAGGGCATAAACAAGGTGAAAGAGTCTAACATGTTTAAATATAAGAAAATAGCAGGACAAGAGGACACAGCATGAGATTAGAGGGAGGCCGATTAAGGGGAATGTGAGGAAATTCTTTTTCACAGAAAGGGTGGTAGATGCATGGAATGGCTTACCACAAGAAGTAGTGGCTATGAATACAGTGCAGGGCTTCAAACAGGCATGGGATAGGCATAAGGGAGCAATACAAATGACTATGAATAGATAGGTCACTGACATAGCAAAGGCCGATGGCACATTTATAAGGTAGAAAAAGAAATGGGCAGACTGGATGGGCCTTGCGGTCCTTATCTGCCGTCAACTTCTATGTTTCTATGTTTCTATGTGTTTACCTCACTAATTACCATGTTTTGAGGGGGGAGGCTGGGATTTCCCTGCTCTTTTTCAGTGCCTCCCCCCTTGGCTAGTTTAAATTCTTGCCAATGAAGCATTTAAACCTCTCACCTAGGATACTGGTTCCCCCCCAGACAGATGCAGACCATCACACCAGTATAGGTCTGCATCCCTCCAGGTGGCTCTCCAGTCCCCAATGAAGCCAAAACCCTGAGCTCCACACCAGTTTTTCAACCATTCATTGAATTCCCTGGTGAGGAGTACCTGAGCATCACCCTTTCCATAGACACGCAGCACCTCCAAGAAGGTTACCGTATTTGTCTAAGGCCCCTCCCCAACTCCACAAACTCCTCTTGCACTGCTGTGATCCCATTCATAGCCAGGTCATTTGTCCTTAGGTGGACAATGACATCCAGCTCCCTCCCTTGTGCAGCTGCTCCCACAATCTTGAGGATTCACTTCCTGTCCCTCCAAGCTGTGGCGCCAGGCAGGCTCCTTACCTCCCTCTCTCCTTCCTCCCCCACTTCTACCCCCATAATGATTAAATCCCCCCCAGGAGTTGTTTCCTTCCCCTGTGGGGTTCCATGCCAACCTCCTGTGGGTCTCCTTTTTGAAGATTCCCAGCATCCTCCTTGGTCTCCACTGCAGGTGCCTCCATAGAGGAACCACTACCCACCAGAAGAGTGTATGAATTGTGGAAAGGTACAGCTGGAGGGATGCAACTCTGTTCCACCACCCTCTCCCTCCCTGAGCCCACCCTGGTCCAGCCTCTCCTCTTTCTTGGCAACCTCTGAGGTAGTGGCATTGGCCCTGGTGGTCCCTGGGTGGGGGAGGAGGTTTCACAAATCCTAGCCAGTTCAGCCTGGAGACGGGCAAACTCCTCCCTCAGACCAGAGAGGTGCCTGAAAATAGAGCAGCATTGCAGCCTCCAGAATGTCTCCCAGAACACTGCCGCCCCACAGCCATTGCACTGCACCACTCCTATCATGTCTTATTTTGTGTCCCCTCTTCTGTTTCTCTGCATGCTTACTCTTTCTCTCTCTCTCCTTACAATTCTCACCCTTCCTGTTCTGGGACAGCAACTTCCTATATTCTTCAGCAGCCTCCGTCTTCCTTGCTCAGCGTCAGAACACCAGCAGCTATGGGGGGAGAGCGAGCTACTTTTTCCTTTAGGTTTGACAAAACTAATGTTTCTCTATGTTCATTCCCTTCCTACTGCCAAACAGGAAGTTCATTTTGTCAGTCAAATCCAGTGGCTATAAAAGTAGAACTGGCTTAGCGTGGGTGTGTGGAGGGGTGGGATGGAGGGCAATTAGTAAGAAAAAAGGCTAGCAACAGGAAGTTGTAATTGGAGTCACCTGCTTTTATATTAGCTAAGCCACACATTCCAATTAAGCTCTCTCTCCTCCTACTGGTTTAGCAAAGTACGTTGATACAGTACCCTTCCCAGCATAGAACACACACTGACTTTCTTTCTTTCCTTTTTTTAACTCTA
This sequence comes from Neoceratodus forsteri, assembly GCA_016271365.2. Taxonomy (NCBI): domain Eukaryota; kingdom Metazoa; phylum Chordata; order Ceratodontiformes; family Ceratodontidae; genus Neoceratodus; species Neoceratodus forsteri. Next base: position 931,846,427 of record CM057455.1, read on the forward strand.
ATAAGACCCCTTCTAATTCTAATAAAGTATCTGCCTGCTTAATCTCAACAGACACTGACTCTTGCCAAGATGAAAGTGTTAAATTAGTAAGAAAATGGTGGTTTCTTTTAGTTAGCTGCTTTCTGCTCTACAGGTTAGCAACAGCTTAACTTACTATGACCTTAACTGCACCCCGATCCTTAGTCTTCTTCAGCAAGCATCTGTGGGGTAGAACACAAGGGGCTGGTGTTTTAGGGATGGTGTTTTACAAGATTTCCAGTTGTTGGGTATAAATCTTTTAAAAGTTGGAGCAGCTGAGAAAAAAACAGATTTGGTGAGATTTGCTTAAATGTTACAGGGAAGATAAGGCAATTAAAATAAAGATGTTAGGCCTTACAGGAATATACTTTGCTAAAACTTCTTGAAACGTAGAGTGTATACTTTCCCAAAGACACATAATACTAGGATAGGACAAAAAATAAAAATAAAACATGGCTAACAGTAGCATGAGGTTGCCTGCATTTACAACAGTTATCTGATCAGATACCCTTTTTTCTAAGTTTGGATGGAGAATAATGAAAGTAATGAAGTATCTTAAATTGGGCATGTCTACCCTGCACTTCTCTACTACTGTGGCATGCATTATCCCATAACTGTGTCTTAGTGTCCCCTTTATTCTGAATTTCAAATTCAGCCTCCCATCTTTGATTGGCAGTGTGCAATAGTATCTTGTCCTCTTGTACACTGATTTTATATAAACAACTAGTCCCTTTCCTGAACTCTGCCAACCTTCAGGATCTGGGACCAGCCAGGACTAACAACTAGCTTAATGTTAAAGAGCAACTGACACCAACAGGCCAAAAGTGCTACATTGAAGAATTAGAATAAGCATATCCCCAGTAAATCTCATACAAAAAGTATATTTCTATGATACTTCATTTTAAAGTTATTAGCCATTTTGTAACTCTGATTTCACTACCTGTTCAAAAAAGCCTGTTTCAGTGAAAAGCTTCTGCTGATGTCATCTAAGGACCACACAGTCTAGTATTTCCTATCAGCAAGCTTATGGGACCTGTTTCTCTAAAGTTGTAAAGATCATGTGCAATGGTTTTCACAAGTAAAACAGGTAGCTTGAGTCAGTAAACATTGCTTTAAAAACCTTGTGTGTTTCTGGTTTTGTAACAAAGCTGACAGTATTTTGTCTGGGTGCCTTTTTGTTGTGATCCTTTTTTTCCTGGGTTGCTGGATGCTGGGTTGTGAGGTTTGCAGACTAAATAAGTTTCTAATGTGGTGAAAGGCTGAGATCATTCCCACCTATCATTCAATTGAGGTGATTTCTAAGAATGGCACTTTAAAACAATTATTACATCTCCTTCTCAATGGGGTGGGGCAGACTCATCTATGTTCTACTGTAAATTAAAATGATTATTTTATAGCAGCTAGCACTTCCACCTTCAGTAGTAATTAAAACATATAAGGCCCCTCTTAAAACATATTGTAAAGCAGACACTGACAAACAGCAGTGAAGTTACTAACGTTACAATACTAGCAGCAATACAGCTTTCTAACAGGCACAGTACAGTAGCACTCCAAATGGCTTCAGCAGCCTGGAGGCATGTTGACTTAACAACCAGCAACCATGGAGAAATGGACCACACCAAAACAGAATTAAATAATACAATTTTGTCCACTTTGTTACAAAACCTGAAACGCATATAGTTCTTATAGCAATATTTTTGAATGGTGCTGCCTGGTTTATTTTTGACAATTATTGCACATGATCTTTAAAACTTTGAAGAAACAGATCCTATAAGCTTACAGACAGGGAATACTAGACTGTGAGGTCCCTAGATTACATCAGCAGCAGCTCTTCATTGACACCTGCTTTTATTGCACAGGTAGTGCAGTCAGGGTTACACAATGTCTAATAACTTTAAAATGAAGTAACATAAAGATCTAGTTTTTGGTATGAGATTTACTGGGGGTATGCTTATTTGGATTGTGCAATGTAGCACTTTTGGCATCAGCAGCTCTTTAACCAGAATTTATGTTGCAAAGCATCACTGACTTTCAAAAACCAACAAAAATGTATCCTGTATAGTTTGTATTTCTCCTTCAATTCTGCAATGTATCATAGACCATTATCAGAAGGGAAAAGAAGACTACCCACCCTTTGAATTTCAAGATTATTCAAGGTATTATTACTGACCTGCCTAGCCTGGAAGGTGAGATTTGGATTATCCACTAATGGTAAAAGCTGAAATGGAAAGGATGCAAGGGTAAGAACAGTAGGGAATCTGTTTACATAGCCATTCGGAATTTGGGATCATTGGTTGACCCTTTAGAAGCACTGGAAATGGAGCATGCAGATAATCCAAAACTTGATCTGGAAGATCTGGATACGCTGTTTTCCATAAGCACTCATAGGGATTGATTTGGTCATTTTGAATCTTGAAACCAATTAGAAGACTTTTTTAAAATGAAGACAGAGTGGTAGCCTTGCCACCACAACAGATCAAACACTCCCGACTGTCTGGAAGACCTTAATTTCTTGATACTAAAATTAGGAGGTTTATTTTCCCACAAAAATATTGAAATTAAGCACTGTATTTTATTAAAATATTTAATGTAGATGTAAGTAGGCAAATTGTTCAGGGCATAGAAGATTTTGGGTGCCAGAATGAATGCGACAGAATTAATTTTCCCGCATAAGGACAAATTTAATTTCCCCCATCTGTCTATGGTTTGACTGAAGGACAAATTTAACTTCCCTTATCTGTCTGTGGTTTGACTTTATTACAGTACATAGCGATGATGTATTTGATTCAACACATTTTGGTTATGGAGTTAAAACACCACAGACATACCTAGGTTATACACTTCTTAGTTAATGGGAAATCATATGATTCAGTAAGCCTGATTTTTTCAAATACAGAAACAGTAAGTATGACCCCTTCTGATTTTGCCCAGTTTATTTTCAGTCCAGATAGGGAGCCAAATGTCTGCAAGAGGGGTTGCAGGTACAGTAGCTTATGGAAACATATGGGTGGCTAAGAGTTAGAAATAGATTGCCAGCATAAGTCAAAATTTTATTTTGTTTTCCACAAATATTCATCACATGAATTTACTGGGGAGGTCAACATTTTTCTGTCAGCAGTTCCATAGCTAAAACAAAGATACGCTGTGATAAGGAGCATCCCTGCCTGGTGACTCTATAATAATTAAAATGATTCTGAAAACATACTATTAGAGATTAAGGCAGAATGAGACTTGCTTTATAATACTGATACCCATTTACTGAAAAGAGGGCCAAGATTAAATGACTATAATATTATCTGAAGAAAGTCCCACTCCAGGGACTCAAAGGGTAACTACTGTAGTGGACCGTGGGTATTGTAGTTCATGCTCACAAGAGGGATTACAAACCCATGCATCCTTTTTCTGCAGAGGGCTAGTGTACTATCATTTGTGTGCAGTGGACACATTTAACAACTTGTGTCAGGGATACTAGCACTGTTTTTTAGGTTAAAACAGGAGCCACCATTTTTCTTTCTTGGACCAAGTGAACATGGGTCACGTGACCACTTCACTTCCTGGTCCTGGGGATTTAAATCTCGCCCCTGAGTGAGCAAGGCACTAAAACACACAGCTATTACATGATATAAGTGCCCTTGTGCTATTTGCTACTATTTTAGCATGTGAACAGATCATTTTATAGCACTTTGCACTTTTAATATTGTGTGCATTGAGCTTATGTGCTGCAGGGGACCATGGGTATTGTAGTTCATGCTCACAGGAGAAACTACAAACACAAGCATCCTATTTCTGCAGAAGGCTAGTGTACCACCATTTGTGAGCAGTGGTCACATTTAACAGCTTGTGTCAGGGATACTAGCACTGTTTTTTAAGTTAAAACAGGAGCCAGAATTTTTCTTTCTTGGACCGAGTGAACACGAGTCATGTGACCACTTCACTTCCTGGTCTTGGGGATTTAAATTTCACCCCTGAGTGAGCATGGCAACCACAAGTGGGGCAAGCATGCGGCACCATGTGCAGAGACACACACTCAGAGGCATGAATGTCTGAGCACATGTCGAGCATGTCTGGCATGTCTGATGGGGCCGACGGGGATAATAGTGATCAGTTGCTTCACTGCTTTAGTTTACTGGGGAAGTACACTGTCTGAACAGTACAGTAAGCTTTGTCTTGAGTTTCCAAAGAATATCCAGGCACTGTGTGCTGTTTGAAATACTGTGCAACATATGTATTGCAGCAGTATTCTGTGCCTGTGTTAAACTGCATGTGTATTTCCTATATAAATGAAACATTCTTGTATGTACTATTGAGTGACTGCACTCACATTATTTCAAGCTTACCTGAGCATATCTGAGCCCTAGCAAGTTAGACAAGCTAGGTAGAGGAGCTGTAGTTCCAAGAGGACTCCTCCAGAACTTCAACTCAGGGAATTTAGCACTGTTTTAATTTATTTTTACTGAATCTGTGCATTCTGTCTTTTGTTAAGCTGAAAAGCTCTTCTGGGATCATTAGAATGAATTTAGACTTACATATGGGTGATTCTAAATATAATTTCCACCCAGGCTAAGGGTGATGAGTTCTCTATAGGCTAGTCCCTCAAACTCGTACAAACCTATGAACCTATTTGCAATCTAATTAGTTTGTGTTGCCAGATACACAACTTCAGTTTTGGGGTCTACCACTATCAGTTAGGATTATCACATTATGACTGACTCTATCATGACTATGAAGGGGGGATGTAAGGATTAAATGTGTAACTTGTAAGATGCACACCATTGTATGTACCCCTTTTCCAAAACCACCTTATACATGTGCTAAATGTCAAGAGATCTCTGAGTTACATACAGAATCTGCACAAGATGTTGCAGTTGGAACTTAGTCAAAAAGCTATGATGGAAAGCTATTCTTTTAATGAAGCAACAAGTATCATTGGCCATCTGGTGCCTTTTCTGAAACGGCCACAAGCTCCCCTGCTCAGCGCATGAATCCCGGCCAGAGTAGAACCTCGAGTTGCTGCCCAGGCTCAAACGGATCAGAACTGTTACTTTTGTGCCTGATTTTGAAACTTTTAAAACGAACCAGCTAAAACTATTTGCATTTGCCTGTAACTGTATTTAAAAGCTTAGAGTCACTGCAAGCCCAGGACCTGTGTTCTATCTGAAATCCCCCCCTGTGCAAATCTCACTGGGGACTGTTTGTTAATTTGTAAAGTGCATTTCCACTTGTAACTGAATTACCCCTGTGAAAAACTCATTTGGGGACTGTTTAACTTCTAAGTGCTTTTCCTGTGTGCAGAATTTCAGTTTGCCCTGCTAGTAATCACCTTCTTTTTTGAATCACAATAGTACCTGATAGCCCACAGCCCATTTGCTTTTCTCCCCACACCCACTACCAGCCCGCCCCAGCAAGTTAATCTTTGCCTGTGCTTGATCTTTTTTTTTAAACACCCAACTCTCCATTAGCTCCTTATATTGTTTTGCCACTAGAGGAGCCTGATTAAGTTTGAACAATTTGCTCCCAATACCTCACTTGTCACATTTTACTGCTCTCTAGTAGCTGTTTTCACTTGTGATCACCCTCATCACCCCTCTCCAATCGTCAAAGCTATCCGCCATTGTGCACTCCCCAGATCAGCCCTCCTCCTCCTCCTGCTCCTGTCAGGCAATGTCCACCCCAATCCCGGGCCTGGCAGCACTGGTCCTCCCCCTGAAATCTCCTGGGCTGCGCATTGCTTCTATGAACATCTGTAGCCTCTTGAAAAAACTGGACTCTCTACACTGCTGGGTGACGCTTCATAAACCTGATGTTGTTGCCCTGGTTGAAACCTGGCTGTCTCCCTCCACTCCTAACTCTCATGTCTCTCTCCCCAGCTACACTCTCCACCGGTTGGACCGTGTCAGCAGGAGAGGCGGGGGCTGTGTCTTCTATTTGAAGGATTCTCTCATGGGGCTACCACTCCCCCCGCCTGACCTCGACCATGAGTCCCAGGCACTTACTCTAAAGCTGTCCCCTGACCCAGCTAGAGGCCCATTATTCCTAACCATAGCCTACATACCCCCCAAGAACCAATCCCAGGCCCTGGGCCCACTAATTGACTACCTCACCTCCCTACCCAACTCGTCGGACCAAATCTTGGTGGGGACTTGAATATAAACTGCTCTGCCCTCGTCCTCCTCCCACCGTGAGGCTTTCGATTCAATTGACCTAACTCAACTGGTCACACAGCCTACTAAGAAAAACCCTAAGGGGGACAAGCACCCTCCTGGATGGGTCCTCACCAACAGGCCAATCCTCATCCACAACATCCAAATCCCCCTGACTGCCCCAGTGACCACTCCCCTGTGTTTTCAACTGAAACCCCTCGGCCCTCATCCCCGGTCAAAACCACCTCCTCAAGGTGGCTAAGGCCTGGGGACTCCATAGGCCTTAAGCGCTTCCTTGCCAACTGATTGGTCCCTCTGACGAGGGCAACCAACATTGACTTGGCCCTGGCCTTCTTTGTAAGCACTTTCAACTTTGCCTGTGATATCTTTGCTCCCATAACTGCTAGGAGGTCCAAAGTGAAACATGCCCCTTGGATCACCCCTGCCCTACTGTGGCAACTTAAGCAACGCGACAATCTTTGGCACCTTGCTGTTGCTACTGGCCGTTCAGCTGCCGCCCGCAACCAGTGCACCTGGGCCATCCGCAAAGCAAAGGCGGAATACTACCAAGCCTCTCTTACCTCCTCCTGGGGGAACCCCAGGTGCTTCTGGGACAACATCAAGCAACTGAATGGTCACTCCCAGTCCCCCTCTCCTTCTCTTCTCAACATCAATGGTACCGTCTCCTCTGACCCTGCCCTCATTGCCACCCACCTCAATAACTCCTTTACCGACCTTAGCTCAGTACTTCCTGTAAATTTTTCAGTCCACCTCCTCCATCTGTACCACCACCCATTGCCCGCCTCTTTCCACCTGCATCGTGTCACCATGCAAGAAGCTAGGCCTTACTTGCTAAAAGCCCTAAAAGTAACACCATCAGTAATGACTCACTTGATCCCTGCCTTTACATCAGGTCCTGGATCAGGTCCTCTTACCTATTATGCATTTTCAACAAATCACTCTGTCTCGGACAATTCCTCTGCCTGGAAGATTGCCACAGTTACCCCTGTCCATAAAGGTGGTGACAGGACTCTTCCGGGTAACTACCGACCATCTCGATCCTCTCCTCTATAAGCGTTAGAGAAAAATTGTGTGTCCCAAGTCTCCGACTACCTCTGAAGTACAATGTTCTCTGCCCTGAACAACACGGGTTCAGAGCAGGTCATAGTACCAATACAGCACTCCTGGAATTTTCCAACTTCCTCCATGCCTCCTTGACTCTGTGCCTGGCTGGTGCTATATTCATTGACCTGTCTAAAGCATTCAATCACGTTGCCGCATCCTCTTGCTCTCCACCTCGACCTAATAGGCTTTGCCTCAGGACCTGTTTCCTGGTGCACCAGCTATCTCTCCACCCGCCTCCCAATGTGAAAGTCAATGGTACTCTCTGAAACATGCCCCATTCACTCTGGGGTGCTGCAGGAGCTCAATTCTTGGACCCCTACTATTCTCACTCTTTCTTAACTCCCTACCCTAGCAGTTGCACGGGTAAGATGCTTCTCTATGCTGATGATGCTGTTCTCGTTGCCTCCCCACAATGACCCCATGCTGCTACAGAACTCCTCCAACTAGTCTTTGACTCTGCAGCTACCTGGTTCACTGAGCACCGACTTGTTATCAACCTTAAGAAAACAAAACGATGCTCTTCTCCCACCCCAAAATAAGTACAGCAAGTTTCCCTTAGCTGTCCACTCCACACCCAATCTCGTCATTGACCAGGTGCAGTCCTATAAATATCTTGGTATAACCTTTGACCCTGCACTTTCATTCCATGGACATATATCTGCCCTAAATTCTGTATCGCCAACTCGGCTAGGCATTCTTTACCGGCACAAGAATGCCTCCCTCCTGATGCCCTCTGCCTGGCTGTCACCTCTCTGTCATGTCTCTCATTGACTATGGCCTTCCAGTCTATGGCTCAGCAGATCAGACTGCCTCAACAAGGTTCGCCTCACAGTTAATAAGGCCTGCAGACTTATCACTGGTGCTCCCAGACTCACTCACACATGTGAGCTGTACACCCTGGCTACCTACTCAACCTGGAAGAAGCGACTCATGTATCAGACATGCCAGCTCACCTTTAAAACCCTCGTGGCCTATCCCCCAGGCTATCCAACTCCATTAACGTGCTGCGACCCTGATCACGCCGCGGCTCGGCCAAGAGCTACCCTAGTTATTCCGAGAGCCAGGACTCCTCAAGGTCAGAGGGCATTCCTCTACCGTGCGCCCGCTGGTATAACTCCCTTCCTGCCAGTGTCTCAAACTCACTAACCTTAGCTTGCTTCAAGCCCGATCAGAAACTTCCTGTAGCTCTTGCAAATGCAACTGCCACTAGCCTAATTGTAAAAAAAAAATAAAATAAATAAATATACTCTGTTTGACAATGCTCACTGCGCTCCCTTCCTTTCCTACTAACTCCTCCCTCCTATCTTCCTCCCTTCTACCCCCACCAGCTCTCCCTCGACCATAAGTGTTGCACCTTTTGTTATCTTTTGCTTCGTTGGAGATTGTATTCTATTGAAACAAAATTGTAATTGAACTGTAACTTTTTTGTTGTAAGTACTGTGTCCCTTGTACTGCTGTTCTGATGTCCTCTTTGTGACGAGGTACCTTTGTAAATGAGCCTCTGGCTCAAAGGTTTCTAAACTGATGTTTAACTAAATAAATAAATAAATAAGTACATCTACACCTCTAGTAATGCCAGGGCCCCTACTCAATACCACCTCCTTACCTGCTGTTATCTCATCCAATCACCCTAGCACAGGGAACATTATCCCATGTGAACCAGCTATTAACCTCCCTGATCAAAGGACGCCACCTGTTACTGGTGGTCTTAATAAAAAAAGGAGCAGAAATGTGTCTGGGTGTGAAAACCCTCAGGAACAGTGGTATACAGTGCATAATGCCAGAGCCCCTAAAAAGGATTGAAAGGCTGACATTTTCTCCCTTCCACTAAGTAATAGTTTCAACCTTTTGTGTGACTCTTCTGTAACTTGCCTATCTAACCCAGTGGATGTGACCACTTCTTCTGATACCAATCACCCATGAATAGTTGGTACTACTTTGATGCAGGATTCAGTTGTCACCCCAGTTATTGCAGACAATAGTCTCATCCCCTTATCTAAGGAACTTCCTGCATTCACTTCTCTGTTCTCAGTGTTGCCTGTGACACATGATGGGGATTCATGTGAGAGTCCAGACATGGATATCAGCCACCCGGTAAATGGTTGTCAGCTGTTTGTCCTGGGAGATTCTATGATCAAACACTTAGATGGGGCTGTATGCAATGATGACAAGTCCAATCGATCTTGTTCTTCTTATAGGGGGCAAAATATCTGATATCACCTTTATGGTTAGAGATATTTTACATAATTCTGGTGAGAACCTGCTGGTGATTATACACGCTGGTAATAATCACATCTGTGGAAATTCAGTTCATTCCATCAAGGAGGACTTTGTAGCTCTAACCAATATGCTGGTCTCCCTCGGATGTGACGTTCACTTGTCTGAAATTTTGCTATATCCAGGCACACCAGATTTCATTCACAATAAAATCAAGCTCATTAATGAATGGCTTTGAAAATGGTGTATACACCAAGATATTACATGCATTAAACATTGGGAGGAGTTCGAAGGGAAAGATAAGTTATTTTGTGGAGATGGGCTTCATCTGAGCAGAAGGAGTAATTCCCTTCTGGGCAAATAAATCTCTGATGTGGTAAATCATAATGTAAACTAGTATGGGGGGCAGCAGTCAACAGTTACTGCCACTCTTAACACTAACCTTGGTAAAACATTATATATAAGCTCCACGTATCTTAATTTCTTATGTCTTAATGACAGATGTCTAAACTATAAAATAGATTAATTAAAATCTATAGTGGCACTGGCAGGCATTAATATAGCCTCCATAACAGAAACATGGAGGGACACCAAATCTACCTGGGATCCCCACATACAAGGTTATAAACTTTTTTTGCATAAAAGTCATGGCAAAATAGGGGGTGGGGTGGTACTTTTTATTAGTGATGGCTTAGATAGCGTGGACATTTCTGACCAAATAAAAAAGCATGATCTTATAACAGTCTGTTTGGGTTAACATAACACCAGTAAATGTCCTACCACTGACTCTGGGTACTTGTTATTGGCCTCCTAACTCCACCACAGAATATATGGAAGTCATTATTTATGAAATAGAATCTGCCTGTGAATTAGGGAACATCATGGTTATGGGGGATTTTAATCTTAGTGATACTGACTGGTGTAATAATACTGCAAAAACCACAAATAGTAAATAATTATTGACCACAAGTGCATAGCTCCATTTGAAACAAATTGTTTCCCTTCTGACCAGAGGTAGCAATATATTGGACCTAGTGCTACATAATGACATCCTTGAGGTTCAAGATTTACAAACAAAAGCACCACTTGGTAATAGCAACCATAATGCCGTTTCATTCAAATTACAGTGTACATGTTCAATTGACACTGAATCAGCCACAATTCATATGTACGATAGGGCTAATATAATAGATATGGAACAAGCCTTAGGTCATATTGACTGATATAAAGAACATGCAGCTCTCTCAATGCAAGAGTACTGGGACCTACTGTACAATACTTTACTGTGCATTAAAGATAGGTCCATACCCTGCAGAGAAAACTATATCAAAGTGAAATTAAACCCAAAATGGCTTAATAAGGCAATCAGAAGACTTATTAAGTTAAAAAACAATGAATATGCAAAATATTTAAAATCTAAAACACCCCAAAACTGGACAGCCTATCTCATGGTTCAAAAAAACTGTAAAACTACCACTAAAAAAGCAAAGAGAAAACAGGAAATAATCTTGTGATAAATGCAAATAAATCCAAAATGAAATATGTTTTCTCTGTTATTAATTCTTTACAAAAACCTAAATGCAAGGTTGGGCCAATCCAAGTTAACATTATAGTTATTTAAGATCCTAAAGCTATGGCTAATATTTTTAATGAAGAATTCTGTAAAATCTACACAGGTACAACTCCCTTTCATCTCTCATATCTGTGCTGACCCTATGACATTTGAGATCAAAGAAATTGCTGATAAATTACTATTACAGAAAGGGAAAACAAGTATGGGACCAGAAAATATTAGTGGACACTTTCTATACTTACTGACTGACTGTTTAGTGGTTCCCTTAAAACTCTTATTCGAGTCATGTCTCTTAGAGGGTTTTGTTCCAAAAGAGTGGAAAACAGCAAATGTAATTCCCATACATAAAAAGAGTGTACAATCAGACTGGGCTAACTTTTGACCTATTAGCCTCACATCACCTTTATGTAAAATTGTTGAGAGTTTGGTTAGCAATATCTTAGCTCCCATTCTAAATAATCCAGATGTAGAATAACACAGATTCATGAAAAGTAGAAGCTGTTTGATGAACTTAATGAGTTTTCATGAAAAAATCAGTCAGTTAGTGGACATTAAGATACCATGTGATATTATCTTTATAGACTTCAGCAAAGCCTTTGAAGTTATGCCGCACTGGGTCTTAAAAATTAAGTTACAGAACTTAAAAATAAACAATTATATCATAATGTGGATCTGTAATTGGCTTACTGATTGCACACTGTGTCATTATTAATGGTCTATTATCCAGTGTGGGCTATGTCACTAGTGGGATACCTCAGGGGTCTGTGCTCGGACCATGCTTGTTTTAGGCCTTCATTTCTGATCTCACTACTAATTGTCTATCCATATCCATTAAGTACACTGATGATATTAAAATTGGAGGACCTTGTGCAATCAACGATGACTCCGACACTATTCAACATGATCTGGATAAAATTTCTGCTTGTGTTATTGAATGGGGCAAGAAGCTAAATAATAATAAATGCAAGGTCATGCACCTTGGCCCTAAAAATCCTATGAGAACATATGTCCTGGGAAACTGTCCCCTTGTGACCACTACTGATGAAAAAAACTTGGGGTAACAATTTCTACTAATATGGAATATGCCCATCATATTAATGAATCAGTTAGCAAAACAAATAAAGTAATTTGGTCCATTAGATGCAACATCTCTACTAGAGATCCTAAAGTAATGATTTTCCTGTTCAGGGCTTATGCCAGATCTCATCTCGAGTACTTGTCTCAGCTCTGGTGCCCCTATAAGAAATTTCATATTAACCAGTTAGAGAAAGTCCATTGTAAATTTACTAAGATATCAAAGGAATGTATAATATGCCTTATGAAAATAGATTAAATAGTCTTAATCTGTTATCTTTAGAGACTCGTCAGTTACATGGGGGCTTATTGTTTCTCTACTATATTATATAGGATCCAGTCTTAATGTCACATCTAGGATTACAATTTAAGGATAATATACATGATACCAGAGGCCACCCACATCAATTATTTGGTAAGACCTTTAATTATTTGAGGAGAAAATATTTCTTCACCGTAAAGGTAATAAACCCTTAGAATAAATTGCCACTCAATATTATTATTAATAAAAACAAAACAGAATTTAAAGCAAGACTGGATGCATTTTTATTATCTGATACTTCACTGACATATTATGACTGATTAGTATGAGGGCACCCATGGGCCTTTGGCTTTCTTGCTCTCTTTGAACCTTAGTATGAGCCATAGTATGAAAAGATTTCTGGGATGCCCAAATAATGGAGAACAAGTGTCTTAGATTATCAGATGTATTTCGATACTTCATAAAACCCTCTTGCTCTGGGCCTATGAGCTTATGCATTACTACTTTTAATCAATTTGCCATGACTCTCATGACTCTAACTAAAATTATTTAACAGTACAATGGGTCTATAACTTGCACAATCAAGTGGGTCTTTATTTTTCTTATGTATTAAACATATCAGGGCATCATTCAAGGTGTTAGATTGGGATCCTTTATCATATACTGTATATCTTGATAAATTCGGGACAGATACTTGGACAGAGATGTGCTGAGGAATTTATAAACTTCTCATGAAGGACCATACCCCATCTGGCTAGGGGTTTTCCTAGCGTGTAACTGATTAATTGCTTCAGTTATGTCAAGACAGATCTATCAAAAGTGGATTTTTCCTCCATTGTTAGTGCTAGCAGCTTAACTAAATCTAGAAAATTTTATAACTCCTGACTGCTTTGTGTATTCTGACCCACAAAGATTTGAACAGAATTCTTTAAAACAAAATATTAATTTCCTTCAAATTATGAGTAATGTTTGGATGCTGGGCTTTGATACCCAGAATCATACTTTGCTGCTGCATTTTCTTTAGGCGAAAGGTTAAGAGCTTACCTGCTTTCTCTCCTGCCTCACAGTAATGCTGCTTCATTCTATAGAAAGCATATTCTGCTTATGAGGATATAATTCTGTTACTCTCATATCTTAGATTTGTGATCTGGAACAAGAACTGTTGTGTGAGCTCTTCTCCTTTTTGCATTAGTTTCTCTTGCTGTTTCTTTTTCTTTGTTACAGACAAAACCAGTCACTCTTCCACTAATATATATTTTAAAGGTTTTCCATGGACTGGAGTGAGTTATTTTTCCATTGTTGTTTAATCTAAAAATAGTTCTGCTTTATTAGTCAACCACTCTGAAATCATAGTCAGCTAGCAGAGCAGTATTAAACCTCCATCTGGTGGTTTTGCTACAATGTGGGTCTCAATAGAGGGACATTTTCAACATATTATAGTTAGAGAGGGATAGATTGCCATAACATACCAAAGCAAAGCAGGATAGAGGGAAAAGAAAAAGTCAAAAGAGAAGGGGAAGGAGAGGGAGAAAAAATAGTAAAGGGGGAGCAACAAGCAAAGATCTAACAAAATCTGGAATCAGTATTCACAAAAGAGGAGATGGGGGAGGTGCCTAATCCAATTATTTATGTATTTATTTGGTTAAACATCAGTTTAGAAACCTTTGAGCCAGAGGCCCATTTACAAAGGTACCTCATCACAAAGAGGACATCAGAACAGTAGTACAAGGGACACAGTACTTACAAACAAAAAAGTTACATTTCAATTACAATTTTGTTTCAATAGAATACAATCTCCAATGAAGCAAAAGATAACAAACGGTGCAAAACTTATGGTTGGGGGAGAGCTGGTGGGAGTAGAAGGGAGGGAGATAGAGGAGGAGGAATTAGTAGGGAAAGGAAGGGGGAGCTGCTCAGTGAGCATTGTCAAACAGAGTATATATATATATATATTTTTTTTACACTAGGCTAAGCGGCAGTTGCATTTATGAGAGCTAAGCAGGAAGTTTCTGAGCCTGGGCTTAAAGCAAGCTTAAGGTTAGTGAGTTTGAGACACTGGCAGGGAGGAGTTATACCAGTGGGGCACACGGTAGGGGAATGCCTCTGACCTTGAGAGGTCCTGGCTCTCGGAATAACTAAGGTAGTTTTGACGAGCTGCACGTGATCAGGGTCAGTGCAGTAATGGCGAATGGAGTTGGATAGGCCTATGGGGATAGGCCATGCAGGGCTTTAAAGGTGAGCTGGCATGTCTGATACATGAGTCGCCTCTTCCAGGTTGAGTAGGGTAGCCAGGTGTGCCAGCCTCATGTGTGAGTGAGTCTGGGAGCACCAGTGATAAGTCTGCAGGCCTTATTAACTGTGAGGTGAACTTGTTGAGGGCAGTCTGATCTGCTGAGCCATAGACCGAAGGCCATAGTCAATGAGAGACATGACAGAGGAGGTGACAGCCAGGCGGAGGGCATCAGGAGGGAGGCATTTTTGTGCCAGTAAAGAATGCCTAGCTGTGAGTTAAGGACAGAATTTAGGGCAGATATATGTCCATGGAATGAAAGTGCAGGTCAAAGGTTATATCAAGATATTTATAGGACTGCACCTGGTCAATGACGAGATTGGGTGTGGAGTGGACAGCTAAGGGAAACTTGCTATACTTATTTTGGGGGTGGGAGAAGAGCATCGTTTTTGTTTTCTTAAGGTTGATAACAAGTCGGTGCTCAGTGAACCAGGTAGCTGCAGAGTCAAAGACTAATTAGAGGGAGTTCTGTAGCAGCATGGGGTCATTGTGGGAGGCAACGAGAACAGCATCATCAGCATAGAGAAGCATCTTACCCATACAACTGCTGGGTAGGGAGTTAAGAAAGAGAGAGAGAATAGTAGGGGTCCAAGAATTGAGCCCTGCGGCACCCTAGAGTGAATGGGGCATGTTTCAGAGAGAGTACCGTTGACTTTCGCACATTGGGAGTGGGAAGAGAGATAGCTGGTGCACCAGGAAACAGGTCCTGAGGCAAAGCCTATTAGGTCAAGGGTGGAGAGCAAAAGAGGATGCGAAATGGTATTGAATGCTTTAGACAGGTCAATGAATATAGCACCAGCCAGGGCACCAGAGTCCAAGGAGGCATGGAGGAAGTTGGAAAATTCCAGGAGTGCTGTATTGGTACTATGACCTGCTCTGAACCCGTGTTGTTCAGGGCAGAGAACATTGTACTTACAGAGGTAGTCGGAGACTTGGGACGCCACAATTTTCTCTAACGCCTTAGAGAGGGGGGAGAGGATTGAGATGGGTCGGTAGTTACCCGGAAGAGTCCTGTCACCACCTTTATGGACAGGGGTAACTGTGGCAATCTTCCAGGCAGAGGGGAATTGTCTGAGGCAGAGTGATTTGTTGAAATTAACAGAAGCACTCTGGATGGGGGGGTCAATCCCAGTCCTTTCATAGAAGAAATGGTTCTAAAAGAACTCCTAAAACTGAAGGTGGACAAAGCAATGGGGCCTGATGGAATGCACCACAGAATTCTTAAAGAATTAAGGGGAGAACTAGTGAAACCACTGACTACCCTTTTTAACAAATCATGGAAGGATGGTGTGGTACCTGAGGAATGGAGAAAGGCAGATGTGATTCCCCTTCACAAAAGTGGGATCAAGACAGAGGTGGGAAACTACAGACCTGTCAGTTTGACCTCTGTGGTAGGGAAAGTGATGGAGTCACTTCTGAAGGAAAGAATTGTTGAGTACCTAGAGGCCAGTAGGGCACATGACCCAAGGCAGCATGGGTTCACAGTGGGAAGGTTATGTCAGATGAATCTAATATATTTCTTTGAATGGGTGACCAAAGTAGTAGACCAGAGAGGGACTGTGGACATGGCATGCCTAAACTTTAGCAAGGCATTTGACACAGTCCCACACAAAAGATTAATAGTCAAATTAACGAGTGGGTCCCACGGTGGTAGCCTTGGTAAAACATTGAATGGACAACAGGACACAGTAGGTAATTGTAAATGGAGTCCACTCTGAAGAAAGAGGGGTTAGTAGTGGGGTACCGCAGGGTTCAGTACTGTGTCCAGTCCATTTTAATATGTTTATAAGTGACATTGCAGAGGGACTGGAAGGAAAATGATGCCTCCTTGCAGATGACACAAAGACCTGCAACAGGGTTGACATACAAGGAGGTGTGGAAAGGATGAGAAGGGACTTGGCAAGGTTGGAGGAAAGGCCAGAAGTATGGCAGCTTGGATTCAGTGCAAAGAAGTGCAAAATAATGCACCTGGGAAACAAAAACCCAGGGGAAGGTTACACAATGAGGGGAGGTAGTAAGAACAACAAAAATGGAAAGGGACCTGGGGGTAATCATATCAGATGAACTTAAGGTTAGCAAGCAATGTGAGAAGGCAGTAGGGAGGGCTGGAGGGGATACTGGGATGTATAGGGAGAGTCATCACCAGCAGAAAACAGGAAGTTGTTATCCCTCTGTACAGACAGTTGGTGAGACCCCATCTGGAGTACTGCATCCAGTTCTGGAGACCCCATCTCCACAAGGACATAGACAGGATAGAGGCAGTCCAGAGGAGGGCAACTAAAATGGTACAGGGTCTTCAAGAGAAGCCACATGAGGAGAGACTAAAGGAACTTAATATGTATACCCTTGAGGAAAGGAGGGAGAGGGGGGACATGATATAAACTTTTAAGTACCTCAGTGGAATCTACAAAGTTCAAGAGGGTAGCATCTTTCAGAAAAAAGAGATGTGCAAGAACAATGTGACACAATTTGATGATGGGGTGGTTCAGGGGCAATGTGAGGAAGTATGTTTTCACAGACATGGTGGTGGAAGCATGGAACAGCCTTCCTGCAGAGGTTGTGGGGGTCTAAAACTGTGGGAGAACTCAAGAATGCATGGGACAGACATAAGGCAATTTTTGTGGGGGGTAGAAAGAAATAGGCTGTTGGTTAACAAGGATTGGCAGCTTATCCTGTAGGTAGGGAAATGTGCAGACTAGGTGGGCCAAGCGGTCCTTATCTGCCGTCAAAGTCTATATTTCTATGTTTCTATGTGTGTTAATGCTAGAAGTCTGGGAAATAAGTTTCCAGACCTAGAGGCCATCATGGCAGATGGCAGCCTGGATATTGTGGTCATTACTATGTCATGGTGCACTGAAAACCATGACTGGGATATGGCTATATCAAACTACACTATATTCAGAAAAGACAGAGTGGGAAGGAACTTAGGGTGTGTGGTGCTTTATGTGAAGGAAAGCATAAGAGCAACAGAGATACAGGGATTTGGGGGGGCAAGGTGTTGTGGATCACCCTCAAGTCAGGAAACAGACCCATATTCAGACAGGTGTGATCTACAGGCCTCTGACACACAAAGAAGAGTTAGATAAGGAAATGTTAGAAGCAACTGGAACAATGGCTAAAAAGGAGGAGTTGGTGATAGGGGAAATCAATCTGCTGGATGTAGATTGGAACTTCCCAGCTGTGGCTTCTGCTAAAAGCAGGGACATCCTGGACTTCCTGAAGGGTACGTTCCTCAGGCAACTAGTCAGTGAACCCACTTGAGATAGGGCAATACTGAATGTGGTGCTAACAGGGACAATACTGCAGACATCAAGGTGGGAAACCATCTGGGGACCAGTGATGATCATATAGTGTCATTCAACATAAGAATAGCTGTAGAATCATATCACACAATGGTGAGAGTCCTGAACTTCAGAAGGGCAGATTTTATAAAATCTCAGACCTCCACGGCCAGTCCCTGACTGAACTGTCACTGAGTGAACTGTAAAGTGTACACAAAGTGGGACCAGCCACAGAGGTGGGCTGTGCCAGTCCTCAGCTCTGTGTCAGGATGGGGGAGTAGGGTTGTGGGCTCTATCTCTGTGGTGGGGTGAGGGAGCCACTGGACAACCAATGAGAGGGCTGAATCTTATGATATAATAATGAGGATATCTTGGGGATCAGGCGGGGACCACTATATAACCCCCCAAAGGGGTTAACTGTTAATTTAATTATTGATACACATCAGGGATTCAACCTGGGGCCACTATACTACCACTTGTGGGGCAGGGCTTAACTTTAATTATAATGGGCACATCAGGGATTGGTCCTGGTGGCTGGGTGCCACTATACTACCCCTGAGTGGCTGATTTTTAAATTAATTATAGAGGCACATCGGGGATTGGTCCTGGTGGGCTGGGGGCCAGTATACTACTCCCAATGGGCTTATTTTTAATTATAGGGCCAGATCAGGGATTGGGTCGGGGGACCGTGGCACATTGGAAACAGGCAACTCTCCCAATCCCAGGGAAGACATTTATAAGTACCCTTAGACTCTGGTCTAAGGCCACTTACAATTTTGGTAAAAATTCTGCCATTTTCATGTGAAATTCCACATTTCTTGGGCAACATTCTGTCATTTTTGGGCAGAATTTCTAATTTCACCCCATGAAAAATTTTGCAAAATGTGCAAATTTCCCAAAATTTTTCACAGGACGAAATATGTCAGCTTCACCAATCTCTAAAAGGGAGGAATTGTAAAGTTAAAGAGGGAGGAGGGGAATTTTATGGAACGGGATCAAGAAAAGGCAGACATCTTCAGCCAGTTCTTCTGCTCAGTGTTCACAGTGGAAGGTGAAGGGGAGGGAGTGCAAAAAAGCATCAGGAGCTTTGATTGAAGGGAAGTGGACACTTGTTCTTTTTCTGAGGTGACAGTCTGGAAAGCACTTACTAACCTGAAGTCAGACAAAGCTATGAGGCCAGAGGGGTACATCCAAGGGTGCCTAGGGAGCTCAGGGAGGTACTAGCTGAACCACTGACAGACCTCTTCAACAGATCACTGGAGCCTGGAGTGGTCCCGGAGGACTGGAGAAGTGCAAATGTAGTCCCTCTTCACAAAAGTGGTAACAGGGAAGAGGCGGGCAATTACAGGCCTGTCAGTCAGACATCAGTGGTGGATAAGTTAGTGGAAACACTGCCAAAGAAAAGGATTGTTGAATATCTTGAATCCAACAGATTATAGTATCTGAGGCAGCAGGGAGAGGTCATGCCAAACAAATTTGATAGATTTCTTTGACTGGGTGACCAAGGAGTTAGAGCAGAGTGAAGCAGTGAACACGGCCTTACCTGGATTTCAGCAAGGTTTTTGATACCATTTCACATAAGAGACTGGTAAGCAAACTGGGTGGCTCGGTGGTGGGCAAGAAGGTAGTAACCTAGGTAAGGAACTGGTTAGGGGATAGGAAACAGAGGGTAGTGCTAAATGGAGTTTGCTCAAAGGAAGGGAGGGTGACCAATGGGGTACCTTAGGGTTCAGTTCTGGCACTTGTCCTCTTTAAAATCTTTATTAGTGACATAGTAATGGAGCCGAAAGTGAAGGTCTTCCTCTTTGCAGATGACACCAAAATCTGCAACAGGATGGACACTCTGTGGGGAGGGTGGAAAGGCTGGGCAGAGATCTGAAAAACTGGAGGAGTGGTGAAGGGTATGGTAGCTGTGTTTTAATGCAAAACAGTGTAGAATTATGCACTTAGGCTATAGAAACTGAAGGGGGGAGCAGAGTACAAAACCGGTGCCGTGATACTGACAATGACCAAGCAGGAAAGAGACCTGCGGTATATAGAATAAACTAAAGGTGGCCAGGAAGTGTAAAAAGGCAGTCTGGAGAGCTAGTGTGATGCTGGGGGGCATAGGAAGGAGTATCACCAGCAGAGAGGGGAGGTGTTGTTGCCCATATATACATCACTAGTACTGTGTCCAGTTCTGAAGACCACATCTCCGGAAATACATAGACAGAGTAGAGGCAACCCAGAGGAGGGCAACTAAAATGGTGCAGGATATGCATGAAGACCCATATGAGGAGAGGCTACTGGAGCTCAATATGTACACACTGGAAAACAGGAGGGAGAGTGGTAATATGACAGAGACCTTTAAATACCTCACAGGGGTTAAAAAGGCACAGCAGAGGAGTATTTCTCAAAACAAAAGGTGCTCTAGAACAAGGGGATATGCTATGAAGCTAGTGGGGGTAGATTGTGAAGAGATGTAAGGAAGTATGGTATTTCTTCACAAAAGGAGTGGTGGATTCCTGGATAGCATTGTGCAAAATTGAGAAATTTCGTTACACAAAATACTTTGTGAAATTTGCACATTTCACGAAATATTTTGTGTCAGCAAAATGTGAAATTTTGCCCCCAAAGTGTGAAATTTCACCCGAAACTGGTGAAATGTCACTGTGAAATGTGGAATTTTGCAATTTTCAGGCAAAATATCACAATTTTCATGCAAATTTTCACAATTTTGGGACAACAATTTCACACCCGAGAAACATTTTGCAAATTTCACAAAATATTTCTCACAGCAAAATTGCAAATTTTGCAGGAATTTTGCTGGCAAAATTTTATTTTGTAACATCTCTATTCCTTGAACAGCCTTCCAACTGAGGTAGTGGGGAAAAAAACAGTGGTGGGATTTAAAAATGCCTGGGATAGGCACAAGGGAACGTAGTGTTAAGGAAGGGTGAGGGAAGAGACAACACCATAGATCAAGTGAGTCAGCAGCAAAAATGAGCAGACTTGGATGGCCAAGTAGTCCTTATCTGCTGTCAGATTCTGTATTTCTATGTTTCTAAGTGTTGGACAGAATATTGTTTCCAGTACTAAGAGATGTAAAGAATTAATCTATTCTACTGAACGAATTATGCCTTGAAGTGAAAAAAAATGAATATGCTCTGTCATGGAAGTGGGCTAATCTACAAATGCCCACCAGCCCTAAGTATTTTGTGAGGTTGAGTAGAACATCTTGCTATAGAGCACAGCAGTGCCCCCTCATCAAGAGCTGGGGAATTTCCCCAGACTCCTGGCCAGATTTCACTCATTCTCTGAAAATATAACAAACAGCTTATTCTGGTTCAATATGTCAGTTTTTATGCATATTCCCCAAACTCCACCTGAAAGGTCAAAAATGGCAGAACTGCCTAGCCCATCTTTTCGAGTCAACAAACACGAATAAATTAAATAAACAATAAATAAATCAATTACAATAAAAGTATTTATTTTCTGAATCTTCTGAAAATAAGAGTTCAAGACGGGGGTAACACATGCATTCAAAGGTTTGCTATGCATATTTGTCTTATGAATTATGGACAATTATATAAAACACATAAAGAAAGGGCAATTTTCACTCTTTACAAACCTACATCTTTGGTTAGTTTACACTACATGGGGAAAATCATCTGATTTCTAATTCTGCCAGAATATTCTGGTAATGCAGGTGCCCCCAGCACTTACTTCTGAGAGCACTGATTTCGCTCATATATGTACCTAAATCGTTTTGTTTACTCCACAATTTGTGTACATCCATGCCCCTCAACTTCAATTCTAACGATATCTTGCTTCCTCTTTCATTCTAGGTAATGAATGTTATTTTCTTGTTTGCTAAATTTGTACTTTAATGTCAGCCACCTAGCCATTTCCTGTAAATCCTGTTTTTTTTTTCTTGCTCAACTGTATGTAACTGACTCCTGTATGCTACTACCTATGTAACCCTCCCAGGTCGCACCTGAAAATAGGCACTTGGCTGTCTAGTGTGCCCTACCCGGTTAACAAAAACAAATAAATAAATAAATGCATACAGTCTCACAATAGAATTCTGTTCACACCTACCTATTACAATATGTTTATTTAAAAATATTGTCATGCAAAATCTCCCTACCCAGACATACTCCCAGACTGATCTGGCATTTTCCCCATAACTTCAGAGCAATTTTCCTGTGTTTGTCTGTAGAATACAATATTTCCAATGGAAAATGAAATGCTCTATTTTCCTGTATAACCAATGCAAGCCAACAGAAACAATTTCCCTATAGATGGCTCCAATCTCTGTAAGGTACAGGAATCCCTGTAGATCTGGGAGCCCTGCCCACATTTCCCACCCCAGAACATGACAAAGTATTCCGTTACCCAGGGAACAATATATGCATATCTTTAATGAGTACAAAATGAGTACTTCAGGGATGTGTGAGAAAGTCTCCTTATCAAATGGTTGCTACTCATAATCCTCCATTGAATTAGGTTCAACATCAAAAATACTGAAAAAAATACAATATTTGACCCTTTTCTACCTAATTATCTGGTTGTCTAATTTTTCAAGTACAAAATCATCCCATGCTGGGTTTCTTAAGAGTGTACTAACTACTGGTACTACAAATGCATACATATGTCAAAGGATCAGAGGAATTGATGACTGGGAAAGGCACACTGAGCCAAGGCTTATTTCCAGGTATGACCCATGGGAAGGGACCAGAGGAGGCAAATACACAGCATGGACACAGTACACAATTAAATGCAGTTGCATAGCACTGACACAGTTCTCAGTTACAGTAAAGTGAAGCGTACACGATTAAAACAGAAGTAAGTACAATAAGAGCAAGCAGCAATAAATAAGCAATTCAGCAGCACCTCCAACAGGGTAGGAGGAAAATGTAAAGGGTGCAGTCAGATAAGGGGAAAATAGGAGCAGGGGCAAGGGAAGAGTTTCAGCTTGTACATGAGGGAAACAGGGAGGTAGTGAAGCACCCTATATGTTTCAGGTTTATTTCTACCAGATTTCTGTGGTAAAGGTAAATAAATGTGGTATTAGTGTAACCAGTACTCTCTCTAGAATCTGCAGATGTGATATTTGTGTGCCTCCAGCCAATGTTACATAGACATTTGGTTGGCTAAAGTGTGAAGATTATGTGAATTTCCATTATTTTTCATAGTTCTACCAATGTATAATAGGATGTGGGTAGCAAACATTTGGATAACGGGCAGCGTTAGACATCTGAAAACAAATGTACATAAGACCTTGCTCAAATACAACAATATATGGTCAGAGCCAATACGGCTGTGGAGAGCTTTTAGGAGCAGCAAAAGCAGTGAAAAGAATATGTGGTGCTCTCGCTGCACCGGAGTCAGTGATAATACTGCACTGATTACAGTACTGCGCATATATGATGCTCTCACATGTGCAGTTTGCCCCAGAGTCAGCCTTGTGTAACATGGTGGTGCTGACATAATTACGTGTAACAACCCAGTCCCCTCAGGTTACTAGAATCCCATTAGTACTAGTCTTTGGCAGGTAGGAAAAGGCAGCTGATGGTGCACTTATTGGGGCTTTCTACATAATGACATAATGGTTTACTCAGCTAGCCTGAGAGAAGGATGATTATGTTATTTAGAACTCTCACAGCAGCATAACCATTTTAGAGTCGCTACTCTCAGGGAGCTTAGAATGTTCATCAGTAAGTTCAAGTGTGGCAGTTAGAGTGGCAGGAGATCTGCCACTGGGGCTCTGTCGATGGGAGCCCTGGTATTTCTCACCCTAGTTTGGTAAAATCTTCAGTTTGCCTGCAGGACTCTTTAGTTTCACTCCAGGGGCAGTGAGAGGGAATGCAATTCTTGTGTATCCAAGGAGCAATCCTCTGAAGTTCCTGAAGTTCACAGCTGCCTTAAGAAAGAACAATGAGTAGAATCTGACAGCTACCAGATAAATAAAACTGCCTTTTGTTCTTTCCATGACTGGGAGGAAGAACAACTAATCTGTGAGCACAGAATTTGAGACTGTTCTCTGAGGGAGTTGTCTGAGGTGCCCTAGATAAGTCTGTGCCCTAGATAAGTCTAGATCACACTGATCAGGACCCCTTTCACACAACTGTGTGGAATTTAAAGTTTACTGTAAGTTGGGAATCTTCAGCAATTCATTGGGGATTGGAGACTCATTTGGTGTAACCCTGAAGGAATGGCAGAAGCTGTTTGGGACAAAGGGTGGGAGGAACACCATCTGGAGATTCAGGCAGGGCAGGGCAAAGTGGTTTGTAGATGGGCACCACTGTCCCCTGTGCAAAGACCATGCACCAGAAGGATTTTAAAGTGTGTGGCACATCCCACAGAAACACACTTTGGAAATGGAAAAGTGTGGAAAATGTTTAAAATGTGTGACACATCCCACATATATACACTTTGGAAGAGATATAGAGATGTTTTTGTGGAAAACAGTACTGCCTAGCAAAATGCCCTGCAAAAGAGAGTTTGCCTGTATTGCAATGATAAGCTTTAAGTAACATCTGTAAATAAACACATACTGCAAAATCCCAGTTACTGCTTTGGACATTTTGCTTGTTGCTTCTAGTGGTAAATTTTATTGGGGCCCCTCAGTGGTTAGGTCTAGTATATGCCTAGCATCCTTTCCCCAGTACCTGGTTGTAAATAAAAAGGTCCATTTTAGTATATACCCCCACTGTCCATCCTCTAGATAATGAGCCTGGTATACACTCCAACATTAGGGGAGGTACCATGAGTGCAAATATGCCAAAAGAAAATTGTATACCATATAGTTGGCAGTAGTTCTTTTAAGGGGTGTGCTAGCTAGCCAAAGGTGGCATGGGGGTTACATACATATGCATGATACTCGTGCATGCACACTTTAAGTCAGCGTCATCATGTTGCAAATGGTGGCCATCACTTCTGCAGTTGCGGAAAGGACATTCAATGTGCCAGAAAGTGGGTATGTTTATGCGGCCTGCAGAGGGGAAGAGCTGCATAAACAGAAACACAGGAAACTATACTGGAGCACTGTGGCAAAACATCAGACAATGGTCCAGTTACATGCTTCCACAGTGCTCTTATACAAATCTGATGATGGCATAACATCTGTGGAGCTTGGCCCACACAGCTGTAAAAATCATACTTAGGAGGAGAATATTAACAAACTAGAGATCTGGTCTGTGATTTGCTCTTCATCATAGTCACTTTCTCATTCTTTTCTAAGCAGTAATTTCTGATAAATTTGTCTTAACCATATTGATCTCAGTGCTGGTAGACTAATTCTGGTTTTCTCCTGGTTGTATTAGGTGAGGGTAGTAGCAGTCTTGAAGTGGTAGCTGCTGGTGGTGGCATGCTCTAAAACAAAGTGGTCCCCATGCTTGTCTGCACATTTTAGAAATGACCCCTTTCCTTGTTTTTGCTGTAAAAAAAACTGACCCCATTAACACAAAAACAAGGAGTCAGTTATGGCCTTCACCCCAACCCCTTTTCGCTTCAAGTGAGGAACATGACCATGGGTTTGCATCAGATGTACAGTGGCAGCCATAGATGAATAATATTGTTAGACAGTAATCAACTGTATGAGAAAGTTTTTTTTTTTTTGAATGTGTGCTTTCTTAATGTTGTCAATACCACTTCACCCATTTTGTACTCTGCCTCTGAATTTTTGTGCCCCAAGTACATTATTTTACATTTATGAGTTCAGGACAAAAAAAACTTTCAAATGAGGGTAGTCACTAATCTAAATGCTTTATAGTTTGTTTTTTAATTGCCAACAGAAATGTGAATTTTGTAAAAATAAAAATGGAAATACAGATAATACGATGACCATATTTTACAAAATATAAGGAATTCAGATTAATGACTACCCTCATTTGAAAGGTCTTTTTGTCCTGAGCAACTTTCAGGTTGGTTGTGTTTGTGCACCTAGAAGAATTGTAAAGATATTTAGATTTGTTTGGAATGTGTGCACATTTGCTAAGAATTCTGCACAGTGTCTTAGGAAGATTCTCAAACAAAAGCAGTTTGGAGTTCTGTCTCCAACATTCTAAACACACAATAGTCTGAATGAGTTAAAGGGGAAAGGAATTGATTACTTATGTGCAGGTGTTTGAAATGTCTCTATTTTCATAAATTATATTCATACCTCGAAAGGTTCTCTATTTAACTGCCTGAATAAAAGCTGAAGCTGTCAGTTGTGTTATGTTTTGATTTTAGATTTATAGAATTGTTATTCAATACAACAGCAGATTAGGTATGTATGGACACATGTTGATACATGGACATATTAGGATAACAGCATCTCAAGTACAATGGGGTCTGTGTTAGGTTTGGGTTTTAAATATATACATGCACTAGTCACTTGTTACAGAATTGCAGATATATCATGTTTAAGACAGTGTAAGTTTGGCTATCCTTGAGTAATATGGACTTATTGTACACAGAGTTTAAGAAAAATGTATCTGAACAGTACACTGTGTAAAATTTGACTGACACCACTGTGTGAAACAACTGGTGAATGCTTAATTTACACTAGGGCAGGTTGTCTTCTAACCTATTTTTTTTTACTTAATAGATAGCTATTGTCATATTTCTAAGACTTTTAGCATTATTTACTATGTATTCCTGAAAGAGCTACTGATGCCTGAAAGAAAACTGAAAAACATTATAAGTAGGTAAAATGCTGCTTGTATTCCATATATATTCTAGATTTCTCCTCCCCATTATTTATTACTGAGGAAATGTGCATGAATACATGATTGTTATCCCTTACAGTTACTTTAAAATTAATCTGCCTCTTTAACTTACTCAATACTTTGTCATAATGCTCTGTTGTGACATCACAATCTGTTGCCATGAGAGCAATAATGATGTCACAAGCAGGGCATTATGACCTCAGGTAAGGAGACAGCAACAGAAATAGATGAACTCTTCAGGATCAAAAATCCTATTTTCATGCAAATGACCTCAGCAATAAATAATGGGGAGGAGGAATAAAGAACTAATGTGAAATAGAAGCTGAACTTTATCTAAATATTATGTTTTGTTAAAGTTCTCCTGAAGTTGTCAACTTCTCTTTAAGCTTATTTTTCCTTGTGTTTTTTAATCATTGGCATCTACTAATGCTAGCACAGACACACACAGAATGTTTTAAAATGAAGCTTCACTTTATTTATAGCTTTTCTCAGGGAGTGAACTTTCAAGTCAGTGTCATTTGACCTTGGGATAGCTTTCTTTTGATGGAACTTTTGCTGTCTTTATATGGGTATGTTGTTTTTTTAATGCAGTTTTAACCAATGGGGTCCTTAACAACTTTTAATCTTCTTTTTTTTGTATGGTCAGGGTTTTAAGAAAGTATGTTCTTCTAAAACAACTGTCAGTGTTTTCTGACGAAGGAGTCTGTGTAATCTAAAAGCTAAAAGCACCTGTGTTCTTTTGTAACAACTCTGTTGGTCTAATAAAATGTGTCAAATCATCTGTTTCTGTAGATCATGTGTTACAAGGACTAATACAACAAGTTTTTTCTGTGGCTTCACGGTTTCAGAAATGTTAGCAGAAACTTATCAGTACAGTGCCCACAGTTCTGAAACCATGAAGTGACAGTCAAAACTCCAAATTCTTGGTTCCATGAAAGGAAATGCACAGAATGTTTTCCATACAAAGAAAACAATACAAAACACAAGTGACAGCATCAGCTTTTATTCAGGCACAGTTAAATAGGGATCCTTTAGAGGTATAAATGTAATTTATTTATTTTTATTTAGTTTTTGTTGACCAGGTAAGTGCACTAGACAAATCCTGCCTATTTTCAAACACGACCTGGGGAAGGGGGATACAGATGAATGCCAACTGACCTTGAACTAGATTAAGCTGTGGGTGGTATTTTTAGTGAATGAGGGAAATTTGGCCAGGACACTGGGGAAATCCCCCTACTCTTTTTGCTCTGCCAGCAGGGGGCTTGACGTCCTGAGAGCAGAGTGGAGGAGCACAGTTTGGAGCCAGACAGCAGAGGAAGAGGAGGAAGTGCTGATGTGGCAGGGGAAAGGGCCTCTTCCCCTGCCTTGTATATCACTAGAGGCCTGAAAATGAGTTCAGACACTTTTATGGATCAAGAAGATCGAAGTGAGGAGCTGGAAAGGAAAAAGAAAGAATTAAGAGAGAAAACTTCTTCCATGGAGATGGAGGGAGGAGATGTTGCAAGCGTGAGTAAAAAAAATGTTTTGGAAAATAATCAGCAAAAGAGTAAAGAAACAGGAGGTCTTATAGAGCCAGATATTTCTGTTTTGGAAAGCAAAGAAAATAGGCCAGACTCCTATCAGGCTAAATTGAGAAACAATGATGTGGTGGTATCAAAGCAAGCTGCACCTGCTGAGACGGGGAAAAAACAAGTGAAAGTGTCAGCACAGAAAGGAAAGGCGAAAGTAAGTCGGAAACAGCTTGGCCTGAAAAGGATTGTAGAAAGCAGGACAGAAAGTAAAGAAAGAGCTGAAACAAATAAAGAAAACACAGATTTTGAAGATATTGAGAAAGTCACAGAAAAAAAGGGCCCATTACGAAACAGTAAAGGAGAAAAAAAGGAGGTTTCAGATTCGGAAGAGAGAACTTTTAGAGACTTTGCAGACACACCTGAATGGGCAACAGAAGCCTTATTACAAGCAGGTTGGAAAAGAAAGGATGATGGGTCTGGGTGGGATCCAAACAGGCCCAGTACATCAGGAATTAGCAAAAAACAAAAGGAAGACACAAGGGATGTAGAAAGTAAATTTGGGGAAAAAGTGGATGAAGCCGAAAAACAGAAAGATGTAACATCAGAGGCAGATAAAACAAAACAGATAATTTTTTGATGGACTTGATAGCAATAATGAAGAGTCATCTATGGAGCCTGAGCAGAAAACAATATTAACAGATAAAGAAACGCAGGAGGAAGGAGAAGGCCAGAAGGAGAAACCCTGGGGTGGGAATACTAAAGAAAGATTATTTCCTAAAGCTATAAAACCACAGCAAGCTTAAAGAAGAAACGTGGTACACCTGAGGTTTAGAGGGCCCTCTGAGGATATGCCCAACAGAATTTTTATTGGGAAATAACTCTTAATGAATAAAATGAAGTTTTATCCATATGAAATATATGCCCTTATTCATGTACCAGGAAGTACAGAATTTGACATAAGTTTTAAACATGGAGGAGGGTTGGACTGCTTTTGGAAATTAAATCAGCAAATGAAATATACAGACTTATGGAAGGATTTCTCAGTTATTCCCTTATCAAAACCTGCTTTTAAGATAGTGACTGTGTTATTTCGAAATGAAGGCGTCAATGTGGTCGACATTAATTTCTGGATCAAGCAGAGGGGTGTAATGCATGGGCCGCCAGAACCGATATTGGATGAAAATGGTCTTTGGACAGGTGGATGGAAATATAAACTAACACTTAAACAAGTAGATGGGAAATTCAACAGTTGCCAAACTGTTTTTTTCTAGGCCAAGGTAGAGGCATTTTTTTTTATGCAGGCCAAGTGCGGGCCTGCTACAAATGTGGAGAGCGAGGTCACTTAAGTAATGTCTGTGGTAAAGTCAAGTGTGGCCTATGTGGGGTTGTTGGGCATTTTGGGGCAGAATGCACAAACCAAGTTAAATGTAGTTTGTGTGAAGAGGAAGGGTACACCTTTGCAAAATGTCCCTGGGCTTCCCATAACAGCCCAGAAACTGAAGAAAGAGCAAAACAAGATGTCTACCTTGCTGTGGCACAGAAAGAGAAAGAGAAGCAATATAAGGTAATAAGGGAAGCCATTATCAGAGAGGACATGGAAAAAGGAATAAAAGTACAACCTCAGACTAAAGGGTTGGTAATACCAGAGCAAAAAGAATCAAAAGAAAAAACAGGGATTTTTAAAATGGAAAGGAAGACAGAAAAAGAAACTGGATTTACTATGGTTACAAGATCTAAAAACAAAAAGAAGAGTACAGCAAAACAAATAATTTCATTGGAAAAAGATCGTGAAGGTGTAGAGTTAACAAATAAATACACCTTATTACAAGACAAGGAATGGTCCACTATGGAGGAGGGCTCTGATCAGTCCAACATGGATCTTTCTGAAGGTGCAGGAGAGGAAGATGGAGACACAACAGAAACACAATTGTCAAAGAAAAGGAAGAAATCTACAGAGGCAGGGTAAAAGTGAGGGGAAAACAAAATGGGAAGTTTAAAATGCTTCACTCATAATACAAATAGTATTAAAAATAGAAGGAAGAGGCTGGTAAATTTTAAAATACTATATGACTTGAAAAGTGACTTATATGTATTCCAAGACACAAGGTTACACACTATAGATGAAATTCAACAAACTCAGAAAGACTGGACATGGGGACCATCCTTATGGTCCTTTGGGATAGATAGGTGCACAGGGGTGGAGGTAGCTTTCTCTTCTCATGATGTTCAAATTTTAAAAGTAATAGATTTGGTATCTGGAAGAGCTACGATTATTGATGTTATCTTAAAAAATAATTCTGTGAGAATTATTGTAATTTATAATCCACAAAGGAAAAAGAAAGGAACATGCTAATAGATCAAATAGAGGCTTATTTGCATACTTCAAAACTTGTGGTGTGGGGGGAGACTTTAACTGTGGGTTATCTAGAGTAGATTGGGGAAGGGCAACATCAAAATTTTTTTGTGATACGACTCACTTGAAAAGAATGTTAGATAAAGCTAGGATGGAGGATGGCTATAAGTTAAAAGGGAAAAAAGGAGAACACACATATTTCAAGGGTTCACATTCTACTCATATAGATTTCTGGATGGTACAAAAAAGTGGAGGTAGTTGATATTAGGAGTAAACCGATTGAGACATCAGATCATATGGCAGTAGAAGTTGAAATTAACTTGGGGAACAGGATGAGAATAGGAAAAGGCTATCGGAGGATGAATACAGCTAAGTTACAAGAAGATACTTGTATAAAAAAGATTAAAATAATATTGCAACATAAGTTAACAGTTATGGAATTATATGATAGTGGAACAGAATGGTGGGAAGATACTAAAAATGAAATCAAACAATATATGATCAAAGAAGGACAGAAAGTAGAGGCAACAAATTATGGGAAGTATTTAAAATTAAGGGCTAGATAATATAAACTTATGACAAGGCAGGTTAAAGATAAGGTGGGTGAATCTAAACAAATTGAAGAAATTAATGTTAAAATGAAAGAATACCAATATAATAAGGTCACGTCTTTAATTATGGAACAAAAAAGTGGTACCAAGGGAACAAAATATAATACAAATCCTTATAACAGTAGTAAAGAAAGAATAGAAAATCGAGTTATGTACAAATTACAGGATGAAAAAGGGAGGATACATACAGATGTAGAAAATATTAAATGTACAGTATAAGAGTTTTTGAAGGAGAAATACCAGCAACAAAGAAGTAGGAAAAGTGAGGATTTTTTTTCTGACAATTGAGATGTCAGAGTTGGAGGAAGATGAGGCAGAGGCGATAAAGGGGGAAATTAAAGAAGAAGAAGTGAAAGAGGCAATAAAATCTTTGTCAAATAACACGGCACCTGGGGTGGATGGGATTCCTAATATGTTCTATAAAATTTTGAAAGAACAAATAGCTCCCATTTTAACAGGAGTATACAATGGTATAACGAATGGAGACAATTTGGTAGAAAGCATGAAAAAAGGAATAATGATTTTTTTTTGCATAAAAAAGGAGAAAAACATAACTTAAAAATTGGAGGCCCATTAGTTTATTGACTTCAGATTACAAACTTTTAACCAAGGTAATAAATGATAAGTTAAGGACTTTTTCAGAGAAATTGATAATGCAGTCTCAAACGTGTGCTATTCCTGGACGAAGCATACAACAAAATTTAATTTATATTAGAGAAGTCATAAATAAAGGACAGGAGGATCCTTTGCAAGGGTATTTGTGTGCCTTGGATCAAGAAATGGCATTTGATGTTGTAAAGCATCAGTATGTATGGGATACCTTAGAAAAGTTTAAAATTCCAACATAATTAATTAGTTTAATAAAAGCAATATATAAGGAAGCGCAAATTTGTCCTATGGTTAATGGGCATCTAGGGACTTCAATGTATATAAAGAATGGGGTTTCGCAAGGGTGCCCGTTAAGTCCCCTACTATATGTATTTTGTCTAGACCCACTTCTGAGGTGAATAGAGGTGGAGAAAGGGATTAAAAGTATTGTATGGCAAAATAGGGAACTGAATAAAACAAGTGCTTATGCAGATGATCGCTTAGTTTTAGTAAAAGATCAGAGTCCATGGGATAAGGTAATAGAGTGAGTAGAGAAGTATAGCCAATATACAGGGATTAAGATAAATAAAGGGAAAAGTAGAATTTATCCATTGGGAGCAGTGGAGAAAAAGAAAATAGGAGATTTGGAGACAGCAGAAGGAAGCATTAAGGTGCTGGGAATAAGATTTGAAGGGGATGATGCAATACAACAAAACTGGGAAGAAAAGTATCAAATAGCCCAAATAAAAGTACATACATGGAAACAATGGAGTATGACATGAGAGAAAAGAATTTACTTATTAAAAATGTTTTTTGTCCCAATATTTTTATTTTTAGCATACATTTTTCCAGTACCATTTCAAATGCAATCCAAAATTCAACGTCTTTTTTTTTTCAGTTATTGTGGGGAAGCAAGTTAAATCCTATTAAAAGGGGGATAATAATATATAGAACCATAAAATATGGGGGTTTAAACATGATAAATCCAATTGTTTTTTATATTAATATTTTTGTGTTTTCCAATATTATACCATTAGTAAAAGGTGAGAACAAAGCTTGGTCTTGGTTAACACAGCAATGGAATGTACCTTTCATTAAATGTATTGGGAAGAAAGGGAATATAGTAGGGGGTAAAGTGTGACCAATATATATGGAAATTGAAAGGAAGTATTTAACCAAGTGGGGGGGTAACAGTGGATGCTCTAATTAGCGGTAACAGAAAACAGATGTATAAAGAAATTATGGAGAGGAATTTCTTGGAAAAACACGTTTTTAAAGTAGAAAAAGGAATAAAAGAGCAGGAAATTTTAGCTGTTACATTAGAAAAAAGAATTCTGGGAAAAATGAAAGATGTAGTATGGATGTATAGTCATGGGAAGTTAAATGTCAGAGGTAACCATAAACATAAAAGAATGGAGGAAAGAATATTTGGAGAAAGAGATTGTGGGACAAAAGAGGAAAGCATGCAGCATTTATTTTTTGATTGTGATTTTATTAAACCTTTTTTGGGGTATGGTAGCCAGTTATTGGGGGATGCAAGCTTTTAAAAGTATGACATACGAGATTTTGATCTATGGTCAGTTAACAAAAGAATGGGAAAAAGTTAATAAAAATACAGTCTATGTTATTTTGGCAGTTTTGAAATGGTCTAAATGGCAAAACAGATGCTCAAGATTTTTGCAGAATAAGGATTTGACTGTACAGGATGTTTTTTTTTAAAGTTTCAGGATGAAGTAGATAACATTTTTCAAGATGAATATAAATTATGGGGAGAAGAGAAAGCAAGAGAGCTGTGGAAAAATGTTACTGGAATTGGGTAGACAATATGGATATCATAATGACTGTGTGATTTGTTTTTGTTTTGGAAAAAACGTGTGTTTTTGTTTTAATAAAAACTTTCCCTACTCTTGGCCAGTAGGGGGACAGGCTATCAGCAAGATGGCCACTTGGAGCGAGACGTTGGAGGGTGAGGACGTTTGCACAGTGGGAGCACTTGCCTCATCTCCCACTGTGGGTGTGCTAGAGGCAAAATGAGCAGCTGATGTTGAATACGATTCTGAGGAGGAATTTCATGAGGCTCCTCTGTGCACAGAGGAAATGGAGCTTTCAGCTGATAAAATTTCGAGTGATAAACCCTTGGAAACTGACATTGAGGATAAAATCTCAGGAGGTTCAGCTCTTCAATTGCAAAGTCAGCTAACCATGGAGTCGTATAAGAGCAACTTACTGTGACACGCCCTGTCATTACCGCTGTGAGTTCTGTCAGCAGCTCAGCTCAGGAGAAGCCTGCTACACGCCCGGTGGGGCTTGGTGAGTCAATGCATTCTGTCACTATTTCCGAGCCTAATTTTGACAAATTAGTGCAAAAGGCTGGCAGTGAAATCGTTCGGTTGAATGAGTGCCTAAAGCCTAAGTTTTTACAGCCTGAGATTCTGAAAGACAGTGTTATTTCTGAGCCTGAGAACTTGGTGTGGCAACATATGGGACTTTCGGCTCCTATTTCCCCTGAGTTTGCTTCAACAATTAGCGCTCCACTGAGCAAAGTGGCAGGTTTTGTTTTTAAGACACCGAATAAGGAAACTACACTAGTTTCTTCTGAAATTGTTTATCAAACCTCAACGGAGCCCCAATCAGGTGTTACAGAGTTTTCCTTCACAGATACACATTGTAATCCTGAGGGCAAAAAGGGTTCTGCACAGATAATTCATCATTCTTCTAAAACTGGAACTGGGAATGTTTCTACCAATTTAATTGTTTCTTCTAACTTGACTGAGGGTCCCTGGATGCCAGGAAAGGTCTTAGTAGGGGTGGGTTGGAAGCAAGCTCCCTCAGGTACTTGGTTACCTGACCCTGACTGGGATTTGGACCTTTCTCAAAATTCCCCTACGTGGCAACCAGGCTCAAATGCTACCTTAAATGCTACTTTAAGTGCAGAACCTGGGTCCAAGTATAAAGATGTAAGCCCCCCGCATTGCACCACTAGAACCACAAGGTTTGCAGGACATAGCTGGGGATGGACCTTCAAATCTACCTGCTCGAGTCATTCCACCAAGTTTAGAGGCCTCTAAACCACCTCGTCAAAAACCTTTGATGTCTGAACTTTTCTCCACTGCTAAAAGGGAAGCTGCTCCTTGAAGGAACGCTGTATGAATTAGGTACAAAGGAGGGTTAGAATCCAGACCTGATAGATACTATTTTGGGAAAACTTTGCTAAAGGACTCTCTTCACTTTTCTCCCAAAGACGTTTTTGCATTTATCAATATTTCAGGCGAAGATAACTTTGACGTTAGTTTTAGAACATTATATGCTTTAGACCTCTTTTGGGAAAGATATGGGCAGGTCAAATTTTCTCCAACATGGACCCCATTTTTGGTAATTCTTCTTACCAAACCCCTGATTAAATTTGTTACTGTGATGTTTCAGAATGAGGGGGTCCATGTGGAAGATATCACATTTTGGCTCTCCCAGAAATGTGAAGTGTTAAGTTCTCCAGAACCCATTCTGGATTCTGAACAGTTTTGGACAGGTGGGTGGAAATATAAAATTAAATTGAGGCAACCTGATTCTGGAATTGAACATATTCCAAATTCCTTTTTGTTGGGGAGGGACTGAGGGTTCTGTTTTTATGGAGGTCAACCTAGAGCCTGTTATAAGTGCAGCTCTAGAACTCTCCTGTCCAGTGTCTGTGACCAACCTAGGTGCAATAATTGTGGGGAAATTGGCCACGTCACCATGCAATGCGCAAACAACACTAGATGTGATCTGTGTGAGGGATATGGCCACGTTTTCAGGGATTGTTCTTGGGCAGCTAAAAATAAAGCCTCCTGCTTTAGTCCAGACTTACTGATTCAGCAGGCTCAGGAATCTGTGCCCCCCCCCCCGCAGTAGAAAAGCAGGTTATTCAGAAAGTTTCTCTGCCTGGATCTTCCTCTCTGGGGCCTTGAGAGAGGACTCTTCTTATAGTTTCACAACCGTTGGTGGAGGTAGGGAGGGGGGAGGCTCCTTCAGTGCCTTCAGTACCTTCAGTGCCTCAGGAGCTGTTGCCAGTATGTTATACTGATCCAGCCCCTTCAGATCCGGAGTGTAAGCTTCCAGCCCCTTGATCTCCTTTGCCTAGAAGAAGATCTTCTAGGAACGTACAACCAAACTCTCCCCCTGTTCTGGCCCCTGTTGAATCTGCTAATTCTTATGCTGCTTTGTTAACTCCTTGGGGGGAGACAGATATGGAAGTTGGGGATTCAGACTCTCAGAAATCCTCTTTGTCCACCATTTCACAGTCCATTGATAATTGTAAGGATAAAAACAAGAAAAAAATAAAAAATTAAAAAAGTGAGCTGTTCTCAATAAGGTTTTTCAATGCAGCTTACTTGGGGTTCTTTAAACACTCACAATTTACTGAACATTACCAAAAGACAGGCCCTTATTCATTACATTAATGATAATAAAATCACAGTTACTTTTTTACAGGAAACATGGATGTACACAATAGAACAATTGTACACTTTTAAAAGACAATGGCCTTGGGGCCCTTTTCACTGGTCGTTTGGCACTGACAGTGCTGATGGCATTGGCATTCTCTTTAACGCCTTAAATTTTTCCCTTCACAAACTAATAGACCATATTCCTGGTAGGGCTCTGATATTGGATGGGAAATGGTACAACACCTGCTATAGATTTATCAATATTTATAACCCTCAGCTGAAGGCTGATATAATAACTTACATGAAGGATATACAACCATATTTGATTTCCTCATTGAATATACTAAGGGGTGGTGACTTTAATTGCAGTCTACTTGGCTTAACCCAACAGCATAAAAAAACCTACTGTGATTCCCAAGCACTAGCCTCTATAGTTAAGATGGCTGGCCTTCATAATTGTATTTCTCATCAGTCCAAGGACCCTAACTTTTCATTTTCAAAAGGCAAGTTGCATTATTTAATTCAGTATATGTTAGTCTCCCCATCAGTTCATGTACAAGGCTTTCAGATGAGACCCATAGAGTTTTTGAATCATTTATTTTTACTATGTTCTCTTCACACTGAGGGCTGGTCCCTCAGGAGGAATGGGAGGTGAAAGCTTAATACCTCAACATTGGATTCTCCTCAGATAAAATTAGGGGTGAAATCGCTCTTACAAGCTCACCTATCAGTGGCCTTCTTGTATACTGATTTGGGGGCCTGGTGGACAGATTCAAAATTGATTCTTCAGAAATGGTTTAAACACCAAAGCGTGTTGGCTAAAGATGCTAATTTTATGAAGTATTTATCATTATGACAGCAGCTCCAGAGGCAAATTTAAATCTCCTATGTTTCCAGACTAGATTACTCAGAACAAATGAGAGTGATTAAAAATTCTATGAAAACTTATCAATATGATGGGGCTAAAACATTACTGGCCATTTTTTCAAATGGCACACACAGAACCCCCATTGGTGACCTGTTTGAGGCCAGCAAATCTTTGAAAGACTCTACTGTCATTGACTTTTTTATTAATGCCGACGACACTACAGCAACAACATTAGACCAACTGAGAGTTTCCATTAGCCGCCATTATCAGTCTTTAGATCCTGATTCCCCAATTGTAGGGGAAGATCTTGAGAATTTTTTTAACACTGTTCACTTACACTCTGCACCAGTGGAGGTGCTTAACTTACTGGGACCAGTTACTAGTGATGAAATACAGGAGGTAATTCAAAAAATAAAGCCAAATGTCTCCCCGGGGTTGGATGGGTTACCCAATCACCTTTATAAATGCTTTTTAAAAGAATTTAGTGAATGTTTAGTAATTCTGTTTCGTTTCTTTTTAGATACTAATTCTGTATTTCCATTTTTCACTAATGGTTTACTGATACATTTATTTAAATCTGGTGACAGGCATGATATTAAGAACTGGAGGCCTATTACCCTTCTAAATTCAGATTACAAGATATTTTCTAATATTTTAAACAATAGGCTCAAACAATATGTTAAAATGGTTATATCCCCATATCAATTCTGCGGAATTCCTTACAGAAGAATTCAATCTGCTTTAATGATTATACGGGACATAATAGAACATAGAAACATAGAATTTGATGGCAGATAAGGACCACTTGGCCAACCCAGTCTGCCCACTTCACTACCTAATGGATAAGCTGCAGATACTAGTTAACCAGCAGCCTACTTTTTTCTACCCCCACCCCCTAGAATTGCCTTATAGCTGTCCCATGCATGCTTGAATTCAACTACTGTTTTTGACTCTACAACCTCCTCCGGAAGGCCATTCCATGCACCCACAGCCCTCTCTGTGAAAAAATACTTCCTTACATTACCTCTGAGTCGTCCCCCCTCTATCTTCAAATTGTGCCCCCTTGTTCTTGTACACCTCTTTTTTGAAAGATGCTACCCTCTTGGACTTTGTTGATTCCCTTTAGGTACTTGAAAGTTTCTATCATGTCCCCGTCTCCCTCCATTCCTCAAGGCTATACATATTAAGCTCCTTTAGTCTCTCTTCATATGTCTTCCGGTGCAGACCCTGCACCATTTTAGTTGCCCTCCTCTGGACAGCTTCCATCTTGTCTATGTCCTTGCGAAGATTGGGTCTCCAGAACTGCACACAGTACTCCAGATGGGGTCTCACCAGCTGTCTGTACAGAGGGATAACAACTTCCTGTTTTCTACTGGTGAT
Source organism: Neoceratodus forsteri (assembly GCA_016271365.2). Lineage (NCBI taxonomy): Eukaryota > Metazoa > Chordata > Ceratodontiformes > Ceratodontidae > Neoceratodus > Neoceratodus forsteri. Next base: position 931,884,835 of record CM057455.1, read on the forward strand.
GCCTCACCCTATGCATCCCAGTATCCCCCCAGCCCTCCTTACTGCCCTCTCACATTGCTTGCCCACCTTTAAGTCATCTGATATGACTACCCCCAGGTGCCTTTCCATTTTTGTTGTTGTTAGTATCTCACCCCCCATTGTGTACTCTTCCCCTGGGTTTTTGTTTCCCAGGTGCATTACCTTGCACTTTTTAGCATTAAATCTAAGCTGCCATACATTTCATCATTCTCTAACCTGCACAAGTCCCTTCTCGTCCTTTCCACCCCACCTTGTGCATCAACTCTGCTGCAGATCTTTGTGTCATCTGCAAAGAGACATACTTTTCTTCCAGTCCCTCTGCAATGTCACTTACAAAGACATTGAAGAGGACCAGTCCTAATACTGAACCCTGCGGCACCCCACTAGTAACCCCCTTTCTTCAGAGTGGACTCTATTAACTGCTACTGTCTGTGTCCTATTCTCAGCCAATTCTTTACCCAGGCTATCATATTGGGACCCACTCCCAGGCTGGCTAACTTGTATATTAATCTTTTGTGTGGGTCTGAGTCTAATGCCTTGCTAAAGTCTAGGTAGGCCATGTCCACATCTATCACTTATTGTAAAACTAGTTGTATAATCTCTGCAGGCTTTGAAAAAGCCTTTGATAGGGTTCATCTTCCTTACCTCTATTTGGTTCTAGAACATTACAGAATTCTGACACAAATGGTACAACTTATGAAATTACTTTATCAACACAATACAGTTTACCCTTTTTTACAGGGCGGCATTGCCAAGTGCATTCATTTAAACACTGGAGTTCAAAAGGGTTGCCCCCTGAGCAACCTTCTCTATATTTTCTCACTAGATCCCCTTCTATAGTACCTAGTTAAAATGCCAAGGTGGATGGGTATTGGGAATGTACCTGCTTACCAACTTTATCTACAAGCTTATGCAGATGATTTGATTTTATATTTTATTGACCATACCCAGGTTTATTGTTTCTTAGAAGTTTTTAAACTGTTTTTGGCAGCTTCTAATGCCAAATTAAACTTGCAGAAGACTAGAGGTTTATTTATCGGGGCATCAGGTCCCACAGAAGTAGTTCAGGATAGGATTAGCATCTCTTGAACTCCATTGAAAATTTGGGGGATCCTTTTTGGTCCCCAAAATATGCCAACTGAAAATTGGGAGCTAGTACTTAAGGGGGTAGAAAATAAAGTAAATTGTTGGAAACAATGGAAATTCTCAAATTTAAATGAATTCACATATTAAAACAGTTAATTCTTCTTGTCTAATATCTTGCCATGATTTTCCCTCTCCCTCCTCAACAAGAGACCAAAATGTACAGTATATTTTTCCAGATGTTGTGGGGGAATAGGCTGAATCCCGTTAAAAGGCATTATACATATTTAAATATAAAATCTGGTGGTTTGGGTATGATAGAACCAATTGTATTTGTGCATTCTCTCTTTTTTGTGAATACCATTAAATCAGGGATACAACAAGTGGACAGTATCAGTAAAGGGTGGGTGTTTATGGCTTTAGGCAATTATTTTAAAGTTTGGCTGAATTTGGCCCCTAAACTGAACTCCCATGTCCACATTCCTGTTTATTTTAAGTCAGCAGTTCAAAAATTGTTTAAATGGCTAATTACAAAGCCTATGATTTTGAATAATAATCTGCAATCTATGTATAGGTTAATTATGGGATTGATTCACCCGCAAATCCCTTGTTTCAAGAATTGTCCCTCTGCCCTGAATCCTAAGGTATTGGCCCAACTGAATAATACCAGACTGCCTTCATCTCAATGGGAAACACAATGGCTCATAATGTATGGTCGCATGAATGTCAGGGGAAATGCATAATATAAAGCCAAGGAGGAAAGGAACTGTCCTTATAATGACTGTATAAATATGGAAGAAACCATGGAACATTTTTTTCTTCACTGTTCCTATGCCAAAGGATTGTGGCTGTACTTAGCAAAAGTGTGGAACTGGAAATGGCTTTCTGTCCTTACATATGATATGCTGGTTTTAGGAATGTATCCTCCTAGTCTAGTCACTTATCATATTAGTACCCTCTTTCTATTTTTGGGCTATGTAAGGTATTATCTATGGCAGACACAATGCCAATGGGTGCTTTATCAAAGGAAAATGACTTATGACTGTTATGAATGTTTAGTATCCAAATGAACTTTCAAAGATATATGCACATGAATCAAATGTGTTTACCTCACACACAGCCACAAAATGGTGGAAGGGTTTTTCTCACTTTATAAAGTTTTAGTAGTTTGTACATATATGGTAAATGCTAGGTGTTTCAAATGAATTTTTGTTTTCTGATTGGTTGTAATTTTTTTTAAAAATCACTGTGTTGTTTATGTTTTGTTGTCACAATAAAAATTCCCCTTCTCTTTTCGATAAGTGCCATGGGATCTATAACATCCACCTGAACTGCCACCAATCCAGGAAGATGGGACCTCAGTTTAACGTCTCATTCAAAAGACAGCACCTCAGAAGTGCAGCACCCTTCTCATGCCACACTATAGTGTCAGTACTCGGATATTAACCCAAGTGCCAGGTGTGGGAACGGAACCCATGGCCATCTGATCTCCTGGCCTCAGAGGCGAGTGTGCTACCTACTGATTCAAACAGCTGCACATAAGTAATCAGTTCTTTTCTACTTTAAATTAGGCATGACAAGAGATGAACAAGGTGGTCTGGTTTACAATTTCACTTAACTGGTGGAGTGGTTTGCAAAAATGAGGCTGTGTAGAAGTACAATAGGAGTTATGTCAAACAAATATAAATATCTCTAAAAGTATACACGTTACACATAAACCACCATATGAAAGTTGTTCAGGACAAAAATACCTTTCCAATGAGCCTATTTATTAAGCTGCACTAATTATATATTTTTAAACTATGGCCATCTGATTACCTGAATTTTCATTTTTCTTCACAATTTTCACCTTTCAAATTACTATATTTAAAAACATCTAATGAATTTAGATTAGTGACCCATTTGAAAGGTAATTTTGTCCTGAACAACTTTCATGTTGGTTGTATATTGGTAACTTATATACTTTCCGAGATATTTACATTTGTTTGGCATGACTCCTACTGTGTTCTCTCAGAGAGAGAGAGAAAAAATGAGGTTATTTGGAAGACCATGTTTTACAAAATATAAAGAATTCAGATTAGTGAATACCCTCCTGTGAAAGGTCTTTTTGTCCTGAACAGCTTTCACACTGGTTGTTTTTGTGCACCTTGAATAGTTTTAAAGATATTAAGATTTGTTTGGAAGGTGTGCACATTTGCTCTCAGAGAAAAGCAGCTTGGAGTTCTGTGTCAATCATTCTAAAAAGAAAGAAGGGAGTATTTTTTTAACTGCCATAGGGATTGGCAGTGTTATGGAAGGAGACACTGAAAACTACTAAAAATGGGTTCCACGGGAACCACTTTTCAAGCTAAAGCAATATGGGTATAGGCTCTGCCCATAGCCATAAAAAATAACTGGATTGTCCACAAGCCATATACTTTAGTTTAAAAAGCAGGCTTTATTATAGAAGGCACAGGGTAGCTAATTTTTTACCCTGTGTGTTTGTACCTGTGCCTTCTATAATAAAGACTGATTTTTAAACTGAAGTATATGGCTTGTGGACAATCCAGTCCTTTTTATATTTGAGCAAGGTCTTTTGTGCTTTTGTATACAAGTTGTTTTGACCTTATGCTGTACTATCTCAAAGAATCGGCTCTGTTTTGGATGTGTGACATCTGTAAAACCACTATTTTGTGAAGTTTCAAAAAATATATATGTTTCCTATGGTACCACGGTTCTCTGAATGTCTACAGACTAAAGAATCAATTACTGTATGTGAATTTTCCATTATGGGCCCAAATTGTTCCCCTTTAAAATGCACTTGGCACCCTATATGTTTCAAGCCTACTTTAACCAACCCTTTCTGGTAAATGTACTGAATATAAATGTGGTATTGCTGTAACCGTTACTGGCAGTAGAATCCACATATGTGGTATTTGTGTAGCTACAGCCTATGTTACATAGACATTTGGTTTGCTAAAATGTGAAAATTATACAATTTCTATTATTTTTCATAGTTCTGCCGCATGTAAATAAGGGTTATGGGTAGCAAATATTTTGCTAGTGGGCACGTTACACATTGTTAAAACCAGAATGTGGTGCAGTCTCAGAAAATATGTATGTTTCCTTTGTTACCATGGTGTCCCGAATGTCTACAGGCTGGAGGATCAATGCTGTGCATTTTCTATTATTAGCCCAAATTTTCCTCCTTTAAAAGACACTCAGCATGTTATATGCTACAAGACAATTCCAACCAGAACTTTTTGGTAAAAGTATATAAATGTGGTATTGGTATAACAATTACTTACAGTAAAATCCACGAATGTGCCATCTGTGTGCCTCAAATGCAGACATTTGATTTGCAAAAGCATGATGTGAATTTCATTTTTTATAGTTCTACCACATGCAAAGGAGATTTATGGGCAGTAAATATTTTGATAGTATGCAGTGTTACCTAGTTCTAAAATCAATATTTTGTTCATTTTCAGAAAATATATACTTTTCACATCATAGCATACAGTCTTTAATGTCTTCTCTACTGGACTGAGAAGCAATGCTGTGCATTTACCATTATGGACTCACATTTTCCACTTTAAAATACACTTAGCATCCTATGTGTTTAGGGATTATTTCTGCCAGATCTCTGTATTAAAAGTTCATAGACGTGGTACCAGTGTAATCATTACTCTCTCTGTAGAATCCCCAAATGGGGTGTTGACATACTTGCCACCTATGTTACATAGACATTCATTTTCTAAAATGTGAAAATTATGCAATTTTAATTATTTTTTATAGTTGCAACATATATAAAGAAAGAGTATGGGTAGCAAACATTTGGGTAGTGGGCTGTGTTCATGTTTAAACCAGTATTTTATGCAGTTTTGAAATGGTTCCACCCTCGGAACATGCCAGTGTTATGGTGCCATGCCATTAGGGTGCCAATTGGCAATGTTGCCGACCACTACCCACCCATGTGGGGGACTGTGCACCACACATCCCTCCTAACTATTAATACCAACTCTGGGTGGGAGGGGCAGACTTCAGAGAAGGGGCAGCGAATCCCGATTTTTTGGAACCCTAATGGCTCGGTGTCCTAATGCCGGCACCCTGAATGTTTGCAATGTTTTGAAATATATAGTTGCTATTTCCATGATAATGTGATGATTTGGGTTTCTACAGGTGGATAACCAATGCTGTGTATTTTCAATTATGGACCCAAATACATTATATCCCCTGCAGAATAAACCTAGAACCTTATGTGCTTAGGAAATATTTCTGTCAGATCTCTGTGGTAAATGTACCAATGTGTGGTACCTCTGGAATAGTTATAATCTGTAGAATTCCAAAAATGCATGCTTTTATATACGTTCTTCTGTATTTTATTCCATTAAAGCTTCACAGCTGCAGAGTGTTTGTTTTTGGCAACACTTGGAATGAAATGAATACTGATAGAATTTGCAATTCCCTTCGTTAGCAATTCATTTGTGTAGATTATCCAGTACCATTGTGTATATTTGTTTAGGTTTAGCAGATGCAGCTTAGAAATGAAGCATTTTGTCTAATTTATGGAAATTGTTTGTACAACCCAGTGCAAGGAATATAAGATAGGTAACCCACAATGCAACAAATAAACCTTGGACACTCAACAATAATGCAAAAATAATTTTTGATAAATGCACAAATATATATATATATATATATATATATATATATATATATATATATATAGAGAGAGAGAGAGAGATGGTATTTTTTAAAGCTTTTTTTTCAATATGTGAGGGTTTATTTTAAGCACTTGTGAAAGATGCTGAATTGACAGCACTGGAACCTGAAGTCCTCTGCTTATCCACATTACAGGTACAGCACACTTGATCACAGTGTAAACTTCCTCACACTGCTCTGTCAATGTGCCTCAACCCTACCATGCAGGGACCGCCATGTTGATGACAGGATAGTTCAGAATCCATTATCATTCCGTCCTTGGTCTCTAATACGAAACTGCCAACAAGGGTGCCAATTTGTGACAATTGTGTCAGTGGTTTTGTGATGTGGACATCTGCTCACTGGGAAGTGAACTGAAACCACCCTAACTCATTTCACTCAGGCCACTGAACAGCATTCAAGTGATAAGGGCTTTCAGCTTCTATTGATTTGTGCGGGGTTTGAACCAGTGACCTAGAGTTGAAAGGCTCCTTATCCTGCTACCAACCCACTGAGCCATCCTGTTCCACTATACTGATGGTCTCAAGAGACTGGCCTGATGCAGTAGATCTTAAGATCTAAGCTTTTGTATGGTTATTTATAGTGACAGCTTTTTAGTCCACCATAAACATCAAACTGTTTGCATCCAAAATAAAAATTGTGGCATTAACACAAAGAAATACACACCTTCCAAATCAATGTCAATGGGAATAATTTACAAGCTTTTGCATAATTATTTAGCCATATACCAGTAGAATTTAAAAATGCATAGGGCTGGATTTTCCCCCTGCACCTAACCCACTCTTTGGTGCAGCTGCACCAAACATCTTCACTGCAACAAGGCCCACTTTTAGTAGGTCAGATGCAGTTGCAACAGTTTACCCAGTTTACTGCAGCTTGCACTAAATATATGGCACAAACCCTGTCAAATAGGGCACCTGGGATTGACACAAGCTAGGCCAGCAAAAAAGTTGGTCTAACTTGCAGAAAACAGTGCAAGATATAGAAAATCCTTACTGCCAGCTGGGAGAATGTGGCAAGCTCTATTTGCCATATGTTTGGCACACCTGGGGCTTATGGTATTTGGCAGCTTTTGAAAATATTTTGTTTGTTAGAAATATAATAGAGTACCATTGCTGCAACATGTTTCTGCCTATAGAAAAGTTTTTTGTTTTACATATAATACATGTATAGACAAGTTCAGCATCATATACAGTAGCTTTATATGAGTCCCAGTTAAATGATAGATTTACTTGGGTCTTTTCTGCAACATTTTTGAATAGAAATAGCATTTTGTTTACATTTCAGGCAGTGTTTAATGGTCACATGACCAGCTATCAACAAAACATTACTACCTATAAAAAGGTCAGAATTAGACAATGAAAAAACATTTATGGTTTCCCTGCTTGTCCTTGAAGGGAACATGGTGTTATTTTAATTTCAAATAATATATTGCAAAAATAACAGAAATAATCTAGCACAGGAGTGCAATACTCCTGGCACTAAAAGGATTAAAAAAATGCAGTTTTACCAAAATTCAAAAAAAGTTACAGAAATGATTTCTAAAAATAAAATGTAAAAACTGTCTTATGTATCAGTACAGAAGAATTGTACTGATACAATCTGATGATACAAAATTGTTTAATGGTAATACTGTATTTTTTTTTATATTCTCTGTTTTATACACCCTTTTTCAGCACCACATCTGCCCCTCTCATATGGGACTCCCTAGGCATCCTATAATGACTCCACCAGGTGTCTCTGGGGTAGCTTCGGAGGACTGACCCCTATCTGATCATGGTTTACCCCTTGGGCTGGTAGGAGGAGACCCTGGTTCTCCCTTCCAGTCCCATTCTAACACGTCGGGCGATTTAACCGAGTCCCACCCCAAGCAGTCTGGATGTATGTGGCTAAGGTGCTTGGGCCCATATCCAGGTGCAGATGGGGGAATTTTTCCTTTTTCCTGGTGTCTGCATACTCCTGAGGATGATGGCACACAAGGAGGTCCAAGGAGACGAGGCCACACTGAAACGTGCCACCTCTCCTAACTTCAGCTGATGTCCTCTCCCCCTTCACTTTGTAATCCTACAGCAACTCCACCCATGGTCATCCAGGTGGTGGTATAGCAGCAGGACTCGCAGTCCACCCTCCCAAGACAAGGAGTGGAGCCCTCTGGGTGCATCATCACTCACTTCTGAACCTGAGTCACTGGAGTCGCAAGCGGTAGCTCTACTGCTGCACCAGTGGGCCGGCCAATATTGTATGTGTTTGATGTTTTTTGATTTTTACAACTAAAAATGTATTGATAATGCATTTAAAAGTGGCTTGAAACAGTGTACTGTATATAGTCGCAACACATATAAACTGTATAAATAGGCCTTATTTCTATCAATCTGACTGTAGTCATTCATTTAAAAAACAGTAAGGGCCTCATACATAGTTAACAGTAGAGGATGATGGTATTTGGGTGTTCTTAAGGCTCCCTGTACCATCCCCACCAAAACTGCTATACACAAAAGGGTGGCACCATCTGTAGGGGGCAAAATGTCCCCTGTGACAAAAATGTTGCATGCCATTATTTAAAGTGCAATTTTAGGTTGCAAATAAGCTGCAGAACCTCTAACGTCATGGAACTGCAGCTGCCACAGGGGTTGAGCCATGCCCAGGCACTAGGCGCACAGTGCCATGCTGTAGCCTGTACCCTTGTCACTCATTGCTATTGCAGATGTTGTCCCCTCATCCCATGCCTGACACATATCTTAAGGCCCCCTTGTGGGCCAAGATGATTTCAAAATATGTGGTCTGACTCTGGTCTACATAGGTAGTACAGTGGCCCCCAACTTACTGCCTTGTCAGTATTTCCTCCCTGGCATCCAGTGAATCCCCCCCTCCTTAGCCTTGTCCCTTTCTAGCTGTCTGTTAGTTGTGATGTGTGCCACCTAACCCTTCCTCCTACCAGAATGTTCCAAGGCTGCAATCCTTGAAGAACTACTTTCAGCACTCCTCCACCTCTGGGGTCACTGTGCCTTGTTGTGAACATGAAGAGTGAGTGGGAGCCAGGAGCCAGTGTGCTTGGCACAGTGCCTCTGAGTATTGTGCCACCCCCATAACAGGGGCTTCCCCCTACCCCTTTGCCTACATAATTACACAGACCTGTGCACTAGCACAGGGATGTTGATTGGAACCTTTGTGTATAGCAGAAAGAGCTGTAAGGTAGAAATGTGCCTCAAAGTGGTCCTTGTGACCACTTTGCAGCACTTACTAGTGACTGTGTGTGGGGTGCCAAGTTTCTAATATTTGCAGTTTCAAAGTTAGAACTTTCTAAAGATGATTTACTTGAAAAGGTCTAACCTGTAAACTGTTAGGGCTAGAAACCTTCTTTTTTAAATTAAAGCTTGGTGTGATATTTATCAATATATTACAATGATACATCATTTCAATACAATTTCAGATATTGACATTTTGAAATACAGTATAATGTAAAATGGTTTTAAATAAAAAAAATGTATTTTACACTTTTTTGGAATACATAGCATTTATGGTCTGAAGATACCAGTGGTCATTCCACTGAGGAACAAAGACATTCTTTTCTAGCTTCTCTTCAGGAACTCATCCAGTTGGTGCTAAAGCACCCAACTAAATTTAACTCCTTTACCTTCTGAGAAAACCAATGTCAACTAAACCCCCCTGAGTAAAGTAATAACTTACTTTTTGACCTGCCCCTGTCTATACTTCAATTAATATGTTTGAGCTTTTCTCCTGACATATAATGAGCAGCCCAGATCAGTGGTTCTCAAGCCCCAAATCCTGGTGGCCACATAGGGCCTCAAAGTGCTGGCACCAGAACTTATTGCTGGCCTGTCTCCTTATTTGTTTCACCACAAACCTCCTATTATACAAACCCCCTGATATCACTGCCACTGTATAAATCACTGGTAAGACCCCAGCTGGAGTACTGTGTCCAGTTCTGGAGACCACATCTAAGGAAGAACATAGACAGAGTGGAGGCAGTCCAGAAGATGGCAACTAAAATGGTATAGGCTCTGCATCAGAAGTCCTATAAAGAGATATTGAAAGACCTCAATATCTGCACCCTGGAAGGGGGGGTAATATGGTAGAGATCTATAAATTCCTCACAGAGGTAAATAAGGTATAGTAGGGGAGTATTTTGCAGAGGAAAGTATGCACTTCTTGTGGCAGCATGCAATGTAGCTGGAAGGGGGTAAATTCAACAGAGACATGAAGATGTAGTTCTTCCCTGATAAAGTGATCCACGCCTGGAACAGTCTTCCAGCAGAGGTGGTGATGTGGAAACAGTGGTGGGCTTCAAGCTTGCATGAGACAGGTACAAGGGAATCTTAGAGGGAAGTGGGGGGGGAGCCAGAGATCAATAGGGTCTGCAGTGATGGTCTAGGCAGGGAAAAAGGGCAGATGGGGTAGGCCAAGCAATCCTTATCAGCAGTCAACTTCTACGTTTCAATGTTTCTGTACCAAAAATGTATTTTTGCACAGCATACATTAAATAAAGTATCTGATATATTTTCACATGAAGTGTATTTCCTGCTATAAGGAAATACAAAATCCAACATACCCTATAACGCAAATCACCATGAAAATTTAGGCTGGTTCTGCTTTAAGCAGGAATACATGGTGCCAGAGGACCTCTCAAACAATCTACAAAGGGTGAGAACAGAAGACACAGATGTGTGTTTCATCCTACACAGGACTTGTCAGTGCACCCCATCTACATCTCCTCCTAGGGGAAATAAAGCCAGTCCTAATGTGGTCTTACAGATTTGTGTTATGGTGGGCCCAAAATAAGAAAGCAAACTAAAAAGACAAATGAACCACAGCACAAATGCACTGAGGGAAGAGTCACCCATAAGGGCATTGGCAACAAAGTCAGGTTTCCAAAAAATACAAAGTCCCATTTATTCCCATCATGCAAAGCATCATGGGATATATATGCAAAACACCTTGAAAATATATGCTGGTTTTGCTTGAAGAAGGAATGCATGGTGCCAAAAGCCCTCTTGCACAATCTGCAAAGGGTGAGAACAAAAGACAGACACATGTTTTATCCTACACAGGACTCAGTAGTGTGCTTCATCTGTATTTCACCCAAGGGGAAAATGAGACAGCCCTAATGTGGTCTTACAAGGTAAGAAATTGTCAGTTACATTACCTTTGAAATTGGGGCTCTGAGGAGCTCCATGGCAGCAGAAAATTGTGCTGGTGGTCTTATTTGAGAAACAGTGGCCTTGAAATTTGCCTTATGAATATCCTACAAATATTCATATTTTGAGGGGCAGAGTGCAACATTTTGGTACTGAAAGGTTGAGAGGTACTGTATATGAAGTATCTAAAGTGTCACCACTATATTGCTTTGCAGCATTCGAAAGTTACTGTTTACACCAACGATTTTGTAGGAACTCACAGAGCTGAGGAACATAGCAAAGGTGCTCATGGTCAGAAATGGGCAAAAAGACAGCTGAATAATGAATTTTGTAATAATGATTTTATGATACATAAAGACAGATGGCTTAAACAATGTAGATTATCATCAAAATATCATTTGTCTTTAAAAACTGAAATCAAAGCTTTTTTTCTGACACCAATGCACATTTGTGTTCTGTGCTCTGTGCATAATATGATGGGCTACAGCTTGCCTTTTGCATTTAGAAATGATTTATTACAATAGCAGATGTCCTTTTTCCATTCTGACAGCAAACAAGACCCACATATAGAGTACAAACAGCAGTGGATTGTAAAAAGACTTTGGGAAAATGTGGTAAATGGTAAACATTCTTCCAGATTGTGAGCTGGAATGGGTTTTAGACCAACTGTGTTTCTATCCAGGGAAAGTGATTATCCACCTTACACTGAATGTATATTAACTGTTCCAAAAGATCTGCAGACATTCATTTTGAGAGGGATACCATTAATTTTATCCCAGCTTGGGGTTGTGTGTTCCAAACTACTGACATGCGCATGTTTACCTCCAACCCACAATGTTTGCTAAGTCTGCCCTAAAGATGTTAAAGAGCTTACTTATTTATTGCCATTGGACAGGCAACCCCTGATCTGGTGCTGATCTTCTGTTTAGCACATCTTCACCCTAATGTCCATTGACCTGGATTCAAGTAAGATATCCCGGATTATCAATGAGACACCAGAAGTCTTGATATTGCCAGTGTATACAAAGGGACCACCATCATTTCCAGGGGCTAGCTTCCCCTTACTGCTTTACAGTGTGATAATCTTTCACCATTATTACCATGAATTATTTTGTACTTTGTAAATGACTTACATTTGTGTGTTCTTTTGAACCATGCATATTCATTATATTGCATTATAAATTAAGCACCTTGAAGAAGAAACCAGAGTTTTCTGAATGTTCATGGGGTATTAGTGTCAACAATAGTTATTCTGCACATTCGTACCTGTAGCACTTTGTTGATGTTGCAATAAATAATTTTTGCCATTCTTGAGTGCTCACCCCTCTTTGTTGTTAAGCACTTTTTTGTACCCTGCTGTGCCAAGGGACCCCCATGAAAATGAGATGATGTACTTCATGAGGCAGTCCCCACTGATTTCATACAAATTTCAAATAACTACATGCAATTAATTCTGAATTTTTACTGCTTCAAACATTTGTGACATACACATCATTATGAAACACCTTTACACATCAACAGTCAATGGTGGAGGGGGGGCCTGAGGCCAGGGGTAACCACAGAGACCACAGAGGAAGAGAGGAAGGAGAACAAAAAGGTAACCTAGATAGGACTCCCACAGAAATAACAGTTAGAAGCAGTGGGGATGGAAGCATCCAGACAGGGAGCAATAACACAGTAAGAAAAGGAGTCTGAGAGTGGGGTCACACATGACAAGTAGTGGTCAGAAATGAAGGAGGGATAGAAAAGGGATGAGGTATAAGGCACATGCTGGAAGGCAGTCTGCCTAAATGACAGGAGCATAGGGAACAAAATTAGTGAGTTCCAGGCAATTGTTGCAGATGCAATATTAGACCTTGTGGCAAGATTAGGCCATATTTTATTTTGTGTCATGTTATATATAACTTTATGTATATAATACATGTGAGATGCTCATAGTAGCCAGTGTAATTGCAAGGAATCATGGGTAGAGGTACATGGGCCCTACAATAATGTTGGAACTCTTGTCACTGGGCAGAAAAAGCTGTTTGTTGCTAGCCAGAAAATGGAGTTAATTATCTAAAATGAGACAAAAGAATATTTAAGCAGAGCTTGCCACCTGGCAGGTCGATTTATGTCTCAATGGAACACAGCATCACTGGTGCCTCCCCGTTTACCTTTCATTTGTGTTGAGAGGTCTGCAGTGACTTAATCTCATTACAAATTGAATAGGGCTATCATTTATGTAAATAGCTATATTTAGTGTTAAGTAACGAAGGCCATCCCCCCAGGGAAGTCAGGAATGTTCCTCAGAAAATCTGGTTTAAACTGGTTAACCTCAGGTTTTTTTTTTCTCTATTCAGAAAACTGCATATCTATGCTATTGTAATAAAATACTGAACTTTGATTAGTTGGGTAACCATAGAAACTGAAATGCTAGTCAATCACAGGGCAGCCACTCTCCACTGGACCTGCCCTTTTGAACCCCTTTAAAACCAGGATGCAGAGGAGTATCTGAGCCTTTTTGTTGTCTTGCACTAAAGCCTCAGTTTTGTCATTTTGCATTTCGGATCTTCTTTACCTGCCTGTCTTGACCAGAGACAATTTCTTCAGGATCACTGACAGCCAAGACATTTACTACCACACTTCTAAGGACATTTTTGCACTTCAAAATTCCAACTAAGGACTCAAGGTAGACTTTTAACATCAGAGTTTAGAGGGTAGGTTTTTATGTATATTTTCCTTTTATTTTAGTATCCTGCATCCAATGTCTAAATTGTTTTGTCATTATGTTATTTACTGCATTTATTAATTTGTGAAACCTTTGGCTTATTTTAAAATAATTCTGCCTATGATGTTTGTGTGTGCTGCCTGAGTAAGAGTTGTTCAGACTATACCATGCCTGTGTGATTGCGTAAGGGCCAAAGCAGTACCAAAAATGAAGTTCACTAGGTACTTCATGACAAAAAGAGGGGAGGAAATATGAAAGGTCTCAAGAGGAGCCTGTGGGCGAGGGGGTTGATCTGAGCTCTGCATTTTTATATTTCTTTTATTTTTATTTATTTATTGAAATGTTTCACCAGGAAAGTATGCTGAGCAACAAGTTGCTCATCTCCTAGTGTGACCGGGGGGGGGGGGAGGTAAGGGAACATGAGGATAGTTTACAGAGATTTGGTACACAATATAAATTTACAGTAGATTACATTCAAATAACTTGAGCAGACTATACAGGAGTAATAAAATAACAGAATGCTAACAGTTTAGGACTAGATAGATACTACACCAATGCTTTTGGACTAGATAGATACAACAATACATAATAACATTTCGGGCATACACTAAATGACACATAACTGTGTAGCTAGAAAATGACTGAACAGAATTGTTGTAGTTTGATCTAGGGAAGTTAGTGAGGAATAAACACAGGCAGAACAGGCTGGCTAAGGTATAACAGAAGTGTAAGTTAACTACAAGTGCATTAGAGATTATGGATCAGCCATAACAGAAGTGCAAGTTAACCACAGGTGCATTAGAGATTAGGGGTCAGCCATAGCTAGGGCTACATAAGGGGGAGAAGGGAAGGTGAGAGAGAGGTAGTTATGTCAGTAGGCAGAGAAGCAGGGGGTGGAAATGGGGGGGTGGAAGGGGATGGAACAAGGAGGCGAAGTAAGAGGTAGGAGGAGAAGGATCTGCTGGAGCCTGACCCCTCCAGTATACTGAGGACCCTACCTGCACAAGGCAGGAGTCAAGCATGAAAGGAAGGGAGCAGGTTGTGGCAGTGAGAAGTAGAGTACAATAGGAGGGAAGCAGGTTGAGCAGGTTGCAGGTAGAGAGAGGGAATAGGCTTCAGAAGAACAGATGAGATGGTGAAGGTGTAAGAGGAGAGAGGAGAGAGGCTGGGATCCCAGCCCTTCAGGATGTGGAGAAATGGAGGGAAGAGTTGGGTTAATGATGTAAGGATGGGCTAGGGACTGGCCCTTGGTACAACTTTGGATGATAGAGAAATCACAATAAGAGAACAATGGAAGATCTGAAGGGAAGGAATTGGAGGAAGGGAAGGAATGCTGGTTTTTAGGTGGGTGGGGTGGAGCTGCAGTAGGGGAATTGCATGGGTACTGAAGTGGGGTAATGTTTGTCAGGGGCTTGGAGAGGGGATTAGGGAAGGTTGTAGCAGGAACAGCTAGGTGCAAGGAAGGTTTTAAGGGCAGAGCTAATGGAGTAGTAGGAGGATGAGTGACAAACTTAAGGGGGGGAAGTAATTCTACATTTTTGGGAGGCGGTGAAAGTAACCGGATTGGCGGATGAGGGTGGCTCTGTGGGAGACCGCCAGGGTACGGGAGTTGGATGATCTAAGAGAGTGAGAGGGAGTAGGGGGGTGTTATGAATGAGGGGGAGAGGTAGGAAGGGAGTTCACCCAGCCAGTGCTTGAAGGTGAATTTAATGCAGTGGGAGAGGCATCTGTTTGTAAGAGAGGGGAGGAATAAGGTACAACAGAGATCACAGTGGTGAGTGCAAAATGGAGCATCAATGGCAAAATGGCAGAAGGAATTGAAGAGGGTATCCAATGTGGCCAGGTAGGACTTGGGATCAGAACCATAGACTATGTCACAGTAGTCGCAGATGGGCAGGATCCTCTTCTGAACAAGTTCAAGCCTAACCATAGAGGGGATACAACTACGGTTCCTGAACAGAGCACCAATCTTGGGGTGCAGTTTTTTTGGATGGAGTCAATATGTGTGGAGAAGTTTAGGTGTTGATTCAGCCAAACTCCTAGGTACCTGAAGGAGAATGTGTCCTCAAGTGAAGTCCCATCAAGGGTATGGAAAGTGGGCAGAGAAGGAAGCCTAGAGAGTCTCTGCCTTGTGCCAAAGGTCATGGAAACCGTCTTCTTGGCATTGAGAAAAACTTGATGGTTAGCAAACCAGAGCTGAACCTTGTCAATGTCTTGCTGCAAGTTTAATGTAACCTCAGTTGGGCAAGAGCCAGATACATACAGGACCGTATCACTGGCATACATGTGTATGGCAGTGACAGAGGAGCAGACAGATGGAAGGTCATTTAGGAAGATGGAGAATAATAGGGTCCCTAGCACTGATCCCTGAGGGACTCCAGTATTAACTGGGACTGAATGGGAATTACATCAGAGATTCTGACTGACTGGGTTCTACCAGTGAGGTAGGCCTCGAACCTTCTAGTGGCTGAAGGAGATAGGCCTGCAGTTGAAAGGGAGTCAAGGAGGAGGGAGTGGAAAAAGTGTTAAAAGCTTTGGTGAGGTCGACAAAGATGGCTGAGGTGATTTGGCCATTGTCCATCCCGGTAAGGATAGAGTCAGTGAACCGAAGTAGGGAGGTAGCGGTTGAGTGATTTTTCCTAAAGCCAGATTGGAAAGGGGTGAAGTAGGAGGTGTCATTTAAAAATCAGGTAAGCTGGGAGAGGACAAGGTGTTCTTGTAATTTAGCTAGGGTATGGAGGAAAGAGATAGGACAGTGATTTCCAGGGGAAGATGGGTCACTGCTATTTGGAAAATGGAGGACCACAGCATGTCACCATGGGGTAGGGACTGAGGCAGTAGAAAATGAGAGGTTTAGAATTAGAGAAAGGGGGTAGGCAATGGCCAAGGCAGAGAGAGAGAGAGAGAGAAGAGTTTGGGGTCTAGGCCATCTGTGGAGGAGCCTTTTGAGGGGTCGATAGTGAAGAGGGCTTGTTGTGTCATTTGGGGAAATTGTATCAAAGGAGAAGGAGGATGGGAGGAGGGGGAGGAGAGGTACCATTGAAGAGAGGAGAGGAGTGAGGGTAGGAAGGGATGGATTTTATCAGCTCAGGTGGCACAGGTGGTATACTAGGAGTTAAATTCAGCAGCTATGGCACCCAGGTTGGCCACAAGGGTGTCATTTATTTTAAGTATGGGGGGGTGGGCAGGATGTGGGAGAAAAGAGAGCATGAACCACCTTTCAGAACTTGGAAGGTGAATTTATGTTTGTGAGGAAGGCGGTGTTAAAGTATTCAGACTTTACTAGCCTTGTGGCCCTGGTACAAGCATTTTGAAGCTTGTGGTAAGTCATGAGATTGCTAGGAAGCTGGGTTGCTTTATGACATTTCCAGGCACTATCTCTAGCTCTGAGACAGGACAATAGTTCTGAAGTAATCCATGGTAAATGGTTTCCCCTAACCATAGTTTGTTTGAATGGGGCAAAGGTATCCCAATTCTCTAAGAATATATCTGTAAAATAAGCAATTTTGGGGGAAAGACACACAATATAGTGTATAGAGACCTCCGAAGCCTATCCATGCCTGTGACTTTCTGGTTTGTGAAGCAGTGGCATTAAGAATTCTACCCCAGAACCATAGAATCAAGACTGTATTTGTATCCCCTTGCACAGAGAAAGGGTATCTCTGACCCCTTCCCCCCATCCCCACCATCATGAGTGGAATTTGCTGTGATGCAGAGAATCCCACTCCATGGGAGTGGGCTTATGACAGATTTGGTGAGCAAGGTGCGATTGATGAACTGTTTGAACAAGCACACACAAAGAGGGCAGAAATTTGGAAAAGGTGAAAAGGTGAAACTTGGTTACATGGTATATGTTCACCACCCTGCTTTTTTTTTTTTTGCTGCAAGTAAAAGTCAAACTAGTGGTAGTGTATGGAAGAAAGATGACTTCCAAGTACAGCAACTACACTGTAGAAGAGCTGAAGCACTGTCCAAGGAAAGAGGGGTCCATTAAGAGGGGCAAAGCAAAAAGAACCTTATGGGGGTTCTTGTGGCAGCTGATGAGCAAGCAACTGCCCAGGACATTGAGTCACAGCCAGTCACTGAAAGGGACCAGACCACACCACCAGGGGAAGGCCACCACAGGGCTGGAGCTAGAAGGGATCAGGCTGCAGCTGAAGCTGAGGAAACTGAAGCTGGAATTTTAGCAGAGAAAGTTTGAAGCCCAGAAGCAGAGAGAGTTTGAGCAGAAGAGGTTTGAACTGGAAATGCAGGAAAAAGAAAAACAGGGTCAGAAAGAGACTAAGAGAGAGAGAGAGAGAGAGAGAGAGAGAGAGAAAAAGAGCACTAGAGGGAATTTGAACTGGAGAAGTTAAGACTCCAAGGATCAACACCAGGAGAGGAAAGTGGCAGGGATAGACCTGAAACTCCAGGGCTGGGGTATAAATTAAGTTCCAAATTAATAGCAAAATTTAAAGAAGGGGAAGATATGGATTCATTTTTGAATTTGTTTTAAAAGGTCTGTATCCAGGCCAGGGTACCCAGGGAGTCCTGGAGCTTCTAGCTATCCCCGCTGCTTACCGGTAAAGGGCATGAGGTGCTAGGCCAACTGGATAATGATGATAGCCAAGACTATGACAAACTTAAAACTGCTTTATTTAAAAAGTATGAACCAACTCCTGATGCTGTCAGGGTTAATTATGCAAACTTTGAAAAATCCCTGACATGAGCTTTGAAGAACTAGTCACAAAGCAATGGCAGTTTTTTAAGCATTGATGGGAG
This sequence comes from Neoceratodus forsteri, assembly GCA_016271365.2. Lineage (NCBI taxonomy): Eukaryota > Metazoa > Chordata > Ceratodontiformes > Ceratodontidae > Neoceratodus > Neoceratodus forsteri. The sequence goes on from CM057455.1 coordinate 931,903,264, forward strand.
GGGGTTGGAAGCAAACTCTGTGGGAAAAATTGAGGAGGTCATACTTTTGGAACAGTTCTTTTGGGCTTGCACAGTGGAGTTGAAAATCTGTCTAGAAGACCAAGACCCAGAAACAGCATAGCAAGCTGCTGATCTCCCGTATCGCTATGCCAGGAGCAGGACTGCTCTAAAAGGAAGTGGAGCTGGTGTGGTAGTGCAGAAAGGGAAATGCGTGCCTTCAGGACAGCTAAAACCCTTACTGCCTCCACAGAAATGGGGAAGCCCCAAGTTACGTAAAAGGGATTTCCTGGAAAAAAAAGAATGATGAACGTTGGTTGTGTAAGCAGCCAGGGCATCTGGCTAGACAGTGTCCGAAAAAGGCACAGTGTGGACAAAGTGTCCCTCAAAAGGAGGTGGGTGCAGGGGAGCAAGCTTGGGCACTGGGGTCGGCAGGGCAGGGAGAGGATTGAGCACCTCCTGGGCTGCTCTCCTCTCCCAGGGGGAGGTCAGGGAGTGTCCAGTGCTCCAGCAGCCCCTGGTGGAGACCAGGGGCACTGCCAAAGCACTAGACCATGTGTACACTGCATAGCTGATGCAGGCAGGGTTGCCGTGCGCCGCAGCCTCAGAGCTGCACCACACTCTGGGGGGTGGGATGGGATGGGGTAAGGGCTTTTGGGGAACCACAAGGTAAAAATCCATCCCATCCTGGATAGGCGGTGGGCCTTTCAGAGCCACTGCCACACGCTCAATGCCAGCTTCCTGCCACTGCCCCTTTGGTCTCCCTGGGTCATAGCCACACAGACCCGGGGAGGTTTCGTAACATCCTTTAAGATGACAGGGAGCACAGCAGGTTGTAGAGCGAGTTGGTGTGCAAAGTGGCCTGAGAGAGTTCCAGAGATGGGGGCGATAAATAGAGTGTAAAAAAAAAAAAAGAAAGGAGGTGGGTGCACTGTGTACACCTGAGAGTATGCCTGTTAACATGAGGGAGCACATACACCCTGCTACTGTAAATACTGTAACCCAGGGGTTAAGGGACACAGGGGCATCTCCTATCCTGGTAAAAGGGGATTTGGTTGAGACTGAACAGCTTATACCTAATCAATTTGTCACAGTGAGGGGATTCACAGGGGGTGCCGCTAGCTAGTGTTCTTCTGGACTGGGTGAGACAGGAGAAGGGGGTACAAAAAGTAGCAGTGGCAGACAACCTTGCCCTGGATGTGATCATAGGGAATAATATACAGCAGGGGGTGGTGTGTGCAGTTACCAGCAGTCAGATGGCTAAGGCTTCTTGTATTTCCCTGAACCCTATAGAAGCACCTGTGGAAAAGAATAGGAGGCTGATTTCCCAGTCTGTGTGTCCTGAAATGGAGAATCGTGAAAGAGAGGTAGGACTTCCCCAAGTAGCCGTGCACAAACAGCTACAGAAGGTTACTCTGAGAAGGGAGGGGTAACCAATGGTGAAAAGGTTAGGGAAGGCAGTGATTCTGAATGCCCTGATGCTAAAGCTATGGACCCCAGTTTAGTGACTGAGGGGGACATGTCCCATGCTTTGGGAAAATGTGAACATTTTGCAGCTGCTCAGATGGCTGACCCTAGTTTGGAGAGAATGAGGGCTTGTGCAAAATTAGACAGGACACAGGGAGGTGACATGAGACATAGGGTATTTTGGGACAGCAGACTGTTGTATTATCAGGATGTGAGGATCGAGGAAGGGGTGATGGGCAGGCAGCTTGTCGCTTCCCAGGACTATCGTGAGTGGTTGCTCAAGATCACCAATGATATCCCCATGTCTGGACATCTGGTAATCATGCACACCATGTAGCAATTGGCGCAGAATTTCTACTGGCCCAACTTCAACCAGCAGGTGAAGGAATATGCAGGTCTTCTCACCGGTGCCAACAGATAGGGAAAGCAGGTAATAAAACAAAAGCTGCCCTACTTCCATTGCGCATTGTGGAAGTGCCATTCAAGAGGATAGCAATGGATATATTGGGACCCTTGAATACCCCGAGCTCCTCTGGAAAAAGGTTTATCCTGATGGTGGTTGATTATGCCACCTGATACCCAGAAATGGTCACTCCCGTCCTCCATTAAGGCACCCAAAGTGGCAGATGCCTTTCTAGGGATTTTCTCATATGTCTGGTTTCCTCAGGAGGTTATCTCTGATTGAGGGGCTAACTTCATGTCGGACCTGATGAAATCTTTGTGGGAGAAGTGTGGGATGGTACAAAGATGCATGGCTCCTTATCACCCACAAGCCTATGGACTTGTGGAAAGATTCAATAGTACCCCAAAATCAATGCTCCAAGTGTTTGCTGAACAGCATGGGAGGGACTGGGAGAAATACCCTTCCCACCTGTTTTTCACATACAGGGAGGTGCCCCAAGAGTCAACAGAGCTCTCCCTCTTAGAACTCCTATACAGAAGTAGGGTACGTGGGCCCCTTGACTTGACCCGTGAAGACTGGGAAGGCAAGCATGCCACCCAGGGAACTCCCATAGTAAAGTATGTCCTTAGGTTGAGGGAGAAGCTGAAAGAGCTTATGTGGATGGCCCAAAGCAACCTGTCAGCTGCCCAGCAGAAGCATAAATTCTGGTATGATCGTGGAGCCAGAGCTCACTCATACAGCACAGGCCAGGAAGTAATGGTCCTCATTCCAGTCCAGAAATACAAGCTGCAGGCCAAGTGGGCAGGACCATGTAAGGTAGTCCAACAGGTAAATGATGTGAACTACATTATATAGGGGTGGGCAAAAGCAATTTTTTCCTCAGTAGTGGAACTTCTACGAAATTTAGCAACTTACACAAAAGTTTCTGAATTTCCACCTGCTGTGCAACGGAAAACTTACAAAGGTTTCTAGCTAAATTTCACTCATGATTTCACTCAACTAGAAGAAGAAAAAAGAGAACAAAAAGTAAACTGTGGTGGCCATACCTGCCCCTCTCCTGCAAGCCGTGCCTGAATTAAAAATAAAAAAATCCCTGGTTGCTAGCAATCCCTCTAACCACCCAATCACCCGTGGCCACCCCATGTTTAAAAAAAAAAACAGGTAAACCCTGGTGGCTAGTGGTCCCTCCCACCAACCAGCTGGGGACTGCCGGACTGAGAAGGAAATGATATTTGGTCAGTCAAATTGTTCTGGGCTGCCTGGTCAGGTGAACATTGGAGGGGCTGAGCCCTCGATTGAAACATAGTCTGCTTCTGACTAGAGGTATCTGCCTGCAAAATATCCTTGTTTGTATCTGGAAAGTGATGGGATGGGTGCCCCAAATCTTTATTATTAGTAACAGCATTCCAACTTGCTATCAGGAACAGCTCTACAGGCCCACCAATGGGGAAACCTTCCGGGAAGCTGACAGCACTGGGGACTTTTCCAGCATGTCCCCTAATCCTCCGTGCTACTCTCGGGCAACATACAAAATTTCCAGGGTTTCCCCCTGTTCTTCAGAAATCTTGAACCATGCCCAAAATGTTGTAAACCTCCCCCTCCACAAGATATTCCCCTCTTCCCAGTTATAAAGCTCTAACTGTAGCATCAGGTCTTACTATACTCTTTCGGCTGAATTCACTGCCAGAATGACCCAGTATCGGCTATGTGGGAAAGGACTGCACCCACTCTGAAACTTGGATAGTGTCTGCAGCTGTTCTGGGTTCCAGGTGTCTCTCAGCTACCTGTAGTAGCAGTAGTGTGTTCGTCCGGGGGGGGGTGGTAGAACCATGGCCTCCGTCCTTTCCTGGTTCCATCCTGCTCCAGCAACTTCCATCAGAAGGGATACATCAGGCATGTCCAGTAGTTCCAGCAGATGCTGACTCTGAAGAAACTGATCAAAAGTACTAGGTCATCTAAGGGAGGCAGTGAACCATCCAAATTGTGTGTAATGTCCAATACAACATAAGGTAAGTGGTGTCTAATCGGGTATTCCGCTTTGGAGGGCACACGCTCATTCACTCATTCATTCAGTTCAGTTCAGTGGGCTGCTGGCTGTGGAGGAGAGAGGAGGGCGTGCCAGTGGCCCACTCTCAAGTTTGTGATGGGGTTGGGACTTTGCCTCCAGTGGTGGGGGGTTCACTAGACCACCAGTGATACAGATTTTAATTCAGGGAATGGGGAAAGGGAGGGAGGATCACTAGACCACCATGGAGAATTTTTTTTTTATTATAACTACGGTATGTGCTGGGGGATCAGAATGGTGGTTGCTTGAAAGAGTTAAGGGCACATTGCCCTGGACTGTGTGGGTGGGTAATCAGGTGGGGTGAGGGACCACTAGCCACCAGGAATTACATGGGCTTTTTTATTTTAAAATATGGGGCGAGTGATCGGGTGGTGGGAGGGACTTCTAACCAGCAGGGATTACCTGTTTTTTTTTTTAAACATGGAGCGGCCTCTGGTGATCGTGTGGTGGAAGGGACCTCTAGCCACCAGGAATTAAATGTTTTTTTTTTTTAAACATGGAGCTGGTGATCAGGTGGGGGGAGGGACCACTAGCCACCAGGGAATAACTTAAATTACATATCGGGCAGCCATGCAGGGGAGGGGGAAATTCTACAAAAGTCTGACTTTTACTTCAATTCCACCAGCAAAAGGTTTTTTTTTGCACACCCCTAACATTGTAGAACTGTTTGACAGGGGACATATCCATCAAATGTACCATGTTTATATGATGAAGCCATATGTAAATACGGCCAACATGGTGTTTGCTGTTTGTAGTCCTGGGGAGGAGATGGATGGGGAAGACCCCATCCTGGACTTGTTAGAGAAAAGTGGAGACAATCAAACTGTCACCCCAGTTGACCCCAGAAGAGATCCAGGAAGTAAGTGTGGTTTTAGAGGACTTTCCCCTTTTATTTACAGCCAAGCCCAGATGCACCCCCTTAGTGGCCCATGATGTAGACACGGTGATGCAAACGCCCATATGACGGACAACTTACTGGGTGTCTGAGGCTGCCCTAATGGACATTAGAAGGGAGGTGGAGGAAATGCTGGAGTTAGGGGTACTCCAGAAATTCAGCAGTCCCTGGGTCTCAAGTGTAGTCCTCATCCCCAAAGCCAGATGGGTCTACCTGCTTTTGTGTGGACTATCATGGATTCAACACAGTCGCAAAGTTTGATGCCCACCCAATGCCTCAGACAGATGAGTTGTTGGACAAGTTGGGCAGGGTGACCTACTTAACAATCATAGACCTGACCTGACAAAGGGGTACTGGCAGGTGGAGTTGACTACCAGAGCTAGGGAATGGTCAGCCTTCATCACCCAAATAGGCCTCTTCAAATTTAAGGTGATACCTTTTGGGATGAAGAACAACCCTGCCACATTTCAAAGGTTGGTCAACCAGGTGTTACATGGTACTGAAGAGTACACAGTGACTTATCTGGCTGATACTGCCATCTTCAGTACCAACTGGAAGGAATACCTGTCTCATCTGAGGGAAGTGTTAGGCAGAATGCATAAGGCAGGCCTCACTGTAAAGGCTGAAAAGTGCCAGGTTGCCATGGCTGAGGAGTCATGCTTGGGACATGTGGTGGGGAGGGGACAGCTATGTCCAAACCAGGCCAAGATAGAGGCCATTGAGGCATGGCCCAGGCTAGAGACCCAGAAGCAGGTCAGAAGCTTCCTGGGGGCTGCAGGGTACTACAGAAAATGTGTACCAAATGACAGCACCCTGGCAGCTCCCCTGTCTAGCTTGTTAAAAAAAGGCAACCCCAGAAAGTAAAATGGGTCTCAGCATGTAACAGGACCTTCACCCAGCTAAAAGTCACACTGTGCAGTGCCCCAGTGCTATCTAGCCCAGACTACTCTAAACCATTTCTTGAGCAAATGGATGCCCTGGATGTGTGGACCAGTGCCATCCTCAGCCAGACATCCCAACAGGGTAAGAATTACCCAACTGTGTATCTAAGTAGGAAGGTACTTCCCTGAGAGCAGGTGTACTCCACTGTGGAGAAAGAATGCCTTGCTCTGTTGTGGTTGCTTAAGAAGCTAGAGCCATACCTCTATGAGAGGCCCTTCAAGGTACAGACAGACCGCAACCCTCTGATGTGGTAAAACCAGATGATAGAAATGAATGAGGGACTTCTTAGGTGGAGCATTGCATTACAGGCCTATGACATGGACATTAAATATAGGTCAGGGTCTGCTACTTCCAATGCAGATGACCTATCCTGCCAGATGGAGTAAGGCAGAACTGGTGGAAACCCTTACTAGAAAGGAGCATGTTCCCCCAGGTTCTGTTAAGGGGGGGAGGATTGTGGTGAGATAAGGCCATATTTTATTATTTTGGGTCATGTTTTATTTAACTTTATGTATATAATGCATTTGAGACGCCAATAGTAGCCAGTGTAAGTGCAAGGAATCATGGGTACAGGTACATGGACCCTAGAATAATGCTGGAACTCTTGTTACTGGGCAGAAAAAGCTGTTTGTTGGTAGTGAGGAACTGGAGTTAATTAACTTATCTAAAAAGAGAAAAAAGAATAATTAAGCAGAACTGGCCAGCTGGCAGGTCCATTTATGTCTCAACGGAACACAGCATCACTGGTGCCTCCCCGTTTACCTTTCATTTGTGTTGAGAGGTCTGCAGTGACTTAATCTCATCGCAAACTGAACAGGGCTGTGATTTATGCAAGTAGCTGTATTAAGTGTTGAGTAATGATGGCCATCTCCCAAGGGAGGCCTGGAATGTTCCCCAGAAAATCTGGCTTGAGCTGGCTAACCTCATACATTTTTTCTACATTCAGAAAACTGCATATTTGTGTTATTGAAATAAAACACTGAACTTTAATTGGTTGGGAACCACAGAAATTGAAATGCTAGCCAATCACACTACAGCCACTATCCACTGGACCTACTCTTTTGAAGGCCCATGTGTCCTGCCCTCTCTCAAGACAAGGTATCCCTGAATTTCATCGTAGGAGTGCTCAGTGCACTCGGTGGTCTAGAGCAATGGTTCTTAGACTTTGTCACAATGATCCTCCCCAAATCCATGGAAAAGATTTTGAGCCTCCCCCAGAAACTGAAATAATCTTAGGCCTCCCCAAAGAAAAATAACATGCAGTACCCCATGAATAAATTGAAACCTCTTTGAATACTTGGCTCATATTCAGTTCTTTGTCTTATACTGATGTGGAACCTTTGAAGAAGAGCTCTTGTGCTCAAAGGTATTATCTGAATAACAAATAAATAAAATAAACAATATATTATTCAGTTTATTGTAACATCCCCACCACCGCCAGCCTACTTGCTCTGCTATTTTCATTCTTGAACCATTGTTACCCTTGTTGCAGTACCTTCATGGGTCAGACTACTTTTCTGTTTCCTCTCTATATGAAATAACCTTCCTGCATACTTTGCCTCTCCCCTCTTTCCTGTTCCTAATAAACTTCTCTGGGATTACTTTTCTTCTTCCTGCTATTGATCTTAGTACTTCTATGCTCAACCATTGTATTTGGGCTGTTCTGCCATCAGTCTACAAATTGATCAATTACCACCACTCATTATTAGTTTATTGTTCATATTTGTTTGCACTATTGTTCATTGTATATTTCTTGATTGTTTTGCAGTTACCTTTTGAAATGTATTCACTCCCTACCCTTCCCCGGGTACACCTGAAATGAGCTTTGGCTCATTCACCTTTCCTTGTCACCTATTAGTAAATAAATACATAAAATTCACCTACTATTATCCTCTTTCAGTTTGCTTAATCTCTTCACACAAAATAGATAAAACTCAAAATTTAAATACTGTACTTTTTCAGACTTGCTTGAGCCTCCCCTGGAACAGGTTGGGGCCTCCCAAGGGAGGCTGGCCTCACCATTTGAGAACCCCTGGTCTAGAGGGCCCATGTGTCCTGCCTTCCCCCAAGACAAGGGATCCCTGAATTTTGTCATAGGAGCACTCAGTGCACTCGGTGGTCGAGATGGCCTGTGTGTCCTGCCCTCCACCAAGACAAGGGTTCCCAAATTTCATTGTAGGAATGCTCAGTGCACTCAGTGGTCAAGAGGGCCTGTGTGTCCTGCCCAACCCCAAGACAAGGGATCCCTGAATTTTGTCGTAGGAGTGCTCAGGTACGCCACTTGCCACGCTGCAGCCCAACTCCCCAGCGATTGAACCCTCGGTGTTTTGAGTGAACAAAAATAACTTTTAAACATGGCATCTTTAAGGGCTCACCTCAGGCAGTTGGCACAATAGTTTAGCTAGTTTATTATGACCAATTTTCACCAAATTCCACTGTGTTTAAATGCACTTTGTTCGGGTACTTTAATTTACTCTAAACCAGCTTCTATGCTGGAACTACTCTGCCGGGTGCCTTAATTGTTGTTATAATCTACTGCCTAAAGTGTCTCCAAGGTAAAGTGTTTTGCCAATTTAACTTAGCTAAGGATGTTATTGTCACTTGTAAATGCCACCACTTTATTCAGATTTACAGCTCTCAGGAAGCTCCGTTTTAATTGCTGAATTAGTCTGAACCTGTTTAAAGCTTCTGAGTTTGAATTACAACAGCAGAGATAAAATAAAAAATGCCACCATTTTAGCTTGAATCTACAGCACTCAGGATGCTCCGTACTAACTGCTGAATTAGTCTGAACCTGTTTAATAGCTTCTGAGTTCGAATTACAACAGCAGAGATAACCAAAAAATGCCACCATTTTAGTTTGAATTTACAGCACTCAGGAAGCCCAGTCTTAACTGCTGATTTGTTAAAGCTGCTGTTTCCACCTACCTGGTACTATAAAGGCTGTTTGTTTTCTCCTTCTCAGTGCACTCGGTGGTCGAGAGAACCCGTGTGTCCTGCCCTCCCCCAAGACAAGGGATCCCCGAATTTTGTCGTAGGAGCACTCAGGTATGCCACTTGCCACACTGCAGCCCAACTCCCCAGCGATTGAACTCTCATCATTTTGAGCCCCCGCCGGTGCTGTACGCCGGCTGCTCCACCACCCCTGCCATCACCTTAGCTGAGCACAGTGCTTTATAGTGTGGATCATGTGATGGTTTTAGCCAATCAGTCAACTTTCTCATTAGCAGATTATCGGTCTGAACCACTAGAGGCCACCCTTACTCATATCACCTACAAAACCCAGAAATCCAAAACTGAGTCACTAGCAGCATCTCTAATGGACTTAAGCCTCAGCTGCAAACCCAGCAACATAAATCATGCTGCCACTGTCTCTCATCATATTATGCCTCCTCACACCTTACATCACCCTCCTCATATCCAGTGCCTCAGAATGAGCAATACACTACAGCCAGTGTAGCCACTGCCCACCCCCATGCAACCTCCTGCATCGTGAAACCTCCCCCAAACCTCCAGACCAGCTGGGTTATGGGGGTGTCCATCCTGCCACCCTCCTTCTATGCAGGGCTGATAGAATTAAAAACAACCACCATTTGCTCTGCTCCTCAATCATCGCAGCAAGTCTATGCCCACTGCAAATCCAAACAGATCATGCTACAATCAAGACAGCTGTTAACCCTGCTGCTCCTCCTATCAGGGGACATCAAGCTAAACCCTGGACCCCAAAACCCAAACCCCTCCCCATTGCTCAAACTACTAAGGGGTTTAAAGATAATCCACCTGAACATATGTAGCATACTCAACAAGCTCACTGAACTGCAGACAACTGCACTAATGCTACGTCCTGATATGGTGATAATCACTGAAACCTGGCTCAAGCCCCACAACGTGGACACAGAAACTGCAATCCCAGGATACACCATCATTCAGCATGACCACCAGGGCAAAAAAAGAGGGGGAGGCATTGCCCTGTTCATTTCATCTCAACATCAGTTCACTCCTATCCAATTCCCCCTGCCCACACCATCCATTGACTCCCTACTAATCAATATCACACTACTGCACACGACTCCAGTATATATAGCAGGGTCTTACTGTGCCCCAGACACCCCTATGCCCACCATTCTGGAGCATCTGGGTACACTAAAATCACTAGCAGAAGGGGGCGAGCTACACATCCTAGGGGACTTCAATTTCAACTGGCTCTCCACTGCTAACTCTAGGCTACATAGCCAAGTAAATGCCCTAAACATGACACAACAATTATCTGCACCTACAAGATTAAATCATAAAATCCAGAACCACTCCCTGTTAGACTGGACCATCACCTCCCACCCCCATAGAATATTTGTAGCTGGACTCCACCCAGGTTCTTTAAGTGACCACCACATGATCTACATGGTAAGAAAAATATTCCAGCCCAAAGCACCCCCCCTTGAACTCTGCTCACCAGATCTTTCAAATCTCTTGACCTTCCTGCTCTCTTAAATGAGCTGTCATTCATCAACTGGTCCTGCATCCACTGGGCTCCAAATGTCTACGCTGCTCTAGAACTGTTTAAAACCAGATTTCTAGCTATCTGGGATGGCTATGCCCCACTTAGAAGGACAAGAGTAAGGTTTGCCTACCTGCCCTGGGTCACGGCAAATATTATAGAACAGCTTCACACTAGGGATCAGGCCTGGAAATCATACAAGACTACTGGCACCCTGGTGGCTCACCAACATTACCGAGCACTCCATAATTCCTGCACTTTGCTACTATGTCAGGCCAAAGTAAACTATTTCAAGGCCTCGTTCCACACCAATATACTGTGAACCACCCAGCTAAATTCTGGAAAACAATAAACTCACTTTTCTCCCCCCACCCAACCCCCAACCCTAACCCTAAATGTCGAAGGCTCCATCGTCACCAATCCTGGTGCAGTAGCCACAGTTTTCAACACCTTTTTTTACCAGCTGTGTATCCTCTCTCCTAACCGCCAACCCCCAATCCCTCTAGCTCACCTCCCACCTTCCTGCACACTTCCTCCTGTTTCACCTTTCGCCCAGTTACTCCCACTGAAGTGCTTAAAGCCCTGCAGGCCCTTAACCCCTCCAAAGGTAAATGACCCTCAGGGCTGGACTCAAAAATGCTTCACTTGTCAGGCCCTGCTATCACCGCATCACTGACAGATCTATTCAGTCTCTCATTCTCGCTTGCTGAAATCCCATCTGAGTGGAAGCGAGCCACTGTCATCCCACTCCCTAAAGAAGGTGACCCCTCCTCACCGGATAACTATCGCCCTATATCACTACTCCCCAGCCTAGCTAAACTACAGGAGCACCTTGTACTCTCCCAACTTGCCCCCTATCTCGACTCCTCCTCTTTCTTCACACCATACCAGTCTGGATTTAGGAAGTCACACTCCACCATCACCTCACTTCTAACTCTCACAGATGCTATCCTCACTGGTATGGAACAAGGGCACACCACCTCAGCCATTTTCATCGACCTTGCCAAAGCTTTTGATACCGTCTCCCACCCCCTTTTACTGTCCAAACTCACCCGAGCTGATCTGTCAGGCACAGTCTCCAGCTGGTTTCAATCCTACCTGGCAGGCAGGTCTCAAGCAGTGAAGGTTGGCTCCTGCACCTCAGTCCTTCTCCCTGTCACCTCTGGGGTCCCTCAAGGCTCGGTCCTTGGCCAATTACTTTTCTCCATTTTTCTAAATGACCTGCCCTCAGCTAGCACATACTCACTCATCCACATGTATGCTGATGACACGATAATGTTTGCATCGGGTCCATCCACCTCTGTTACTGCCAAAAGACTCCAGGATGATTTCAATGCTGTCCAGCTTTGGTTTCTTACAAACCAGCTTTTCCTCAATCCAAAGAAAACTGTCTCTCTAACTTTCGGAATGTGGCAAAGACTCTCCCGCCTCTCCTCAAGCCCCACTTTCCACACCATTGACAGGTCCCCCCTGGAGGACTGCACCTCTTTCAGATACCTCTGGGTATGGCTTGACCAGCACCTAGATTTTTCTGTGAATATTGACTCAATGCATAAGAAACTACATCCCAAACTGGGCGCTGTATATAACAACAGGGCCTGCCTACCTTTACCGGCCTGCAAAGCGATCATTCAGAAAATGATCCTCCCGATATTTGACTACGAGGATGTAATCTACAGCATGGCCACTAAATCAACCCTAACCAGGCTAGATCCCCTCTGCCATTCTTTCTGTCGCTTTGCCCAGGACTGTACTCCCTCAACACATCACTGCATCCTCTATTAGTCACTTGACCTAACGTCCCTACATGATCACAGACAGGCCCACTATGCCAGGGTCACCGCTACGTTCTGGGTGCAACCTTCCCCTCCTACCTCCAGTTGGCCCATCTGTCCAGCCCCCCGTGGCGTATGCACTCAGGAACTCAGTTTCCAGGATCTTTCTTGTCCCATGCATGTACTCTAACAAAGGACAAGCTGCTTTCAGGTCCTGCATGCCCAAACTGTGAAACACCCTACCAGCTAAAATTCGGCACACAGACAGCTGCCAGCAACTAAACCAACTCTGCAAGGTGCATTTCTCCCCCTCCTGCCCACATACCTAGCACATTCCCTCTGCATTGCCCCATCCACTCATCCTCTTGGAGCATCTAGGACCTTCACAATAGCTGTTTTAATTGTATAAGTATGCTAGGCTCCTTTCTGGTCTCTAGTAAAGCATTGCAGAGCTTTCACCCGCCTGTTTATTACACCAGTATCCCATCCACTGTGTAACCTTTTGGGATATCGGCTCTGTAGCTAAAATGTATTGTTGCTGCCTTGTATATTTGTTTACTGTACTGTTTCTCTTGCATTTGTACTGTATTTGTATTATATCCTGATTTTCCCATCCCCCAGGACGCATCTGGAATCGAGCGGCCTCTGCTCAGCCTGTATTCCTGGTTAAACTCTTAAATAAATAAATACAAAAAATAAAAAAAACAGGATGCAGAGGGGGTATCTGAGCTGTTCTGTTGCCTTTCGCTGAAGCCTCTGTTTTGCCATTTTGCATTTGGGACCTTCTCTACCTGCCTGGCTTGAGCAGAGGAAATTTCTTCTGGATCACTGACAGCCAAGACTTCTACTACCACACTTCTAATGACACGTTTGCACTTCAAAATTCCAACTAAGGAATCAAGGTAGACTTTTAACCTCAGAGTTTAGAGGGTAGGTTTTTATGTATATTTTCCTTTTCTATTCAATATCCTGTATCCAATGCCTAAATTGTTTTGTCTTCATGTTATTTACTGCATTTATTAATTAATTAGTAAAGCCTTTGGTTTATTTTAAAATAATCTTCCCTATGTCATTTGTGTATGCTGCCTGAGAAAGAGTTGTTCAGACTATACTACACCTGTATGATGACTGTGTAAGGGTCAAAACACTACCAAAAATGAAGTTCACTAAGGACTTTGTGATGAACGGAGGGGAGGAAATACAAAAGGTCTCAAGAGGAGCCTCTGGGGTGTTTTGAACTGAGGACTGCATTTTTGTGGAAAGACACATAATAGGGTGCATAGGGCCTCTCAAAGCCTATACACACCTGTGACTTTCTAGTTTGTGTTGCAGTGGCTGAAAGAGTTCTATGCCAGGAGCACACACTCGAGACTGTATCTGTATCCCCCCACATGGAGAAAGGGTATATATTTATTTATTTAGTTTTTGTTGACCGGGTAAGTGCACTAGACAAATCCTGCCTATTTTCAGGCATGACCCGGGGAAGGGGGATACAGATGAATGCCAACTGACCTTGAACCAGATTAAGCTGTTGGTGGTATTTTTAGTGAATGAGGGAAATTTGGCCAGGACACCGGGGAAATTCCCCTACTCTTTTTGATAAGTGCCATGGGATCTTTAACATCCACCTGAACTACCACCTATCCAGGCAGATGGGACCTCGGTTTAACGTCTCATCCGAAAGATGTCTCTGAAAGGTATCTCTGACCACATCCCTCACCCTGTCATGAGAGGGATTCGCTGTGATGCAGAGAATACCACCTGTGGGAGTGGGCTTGTGACAGACATCATAACCATTACTGAAACATGGGCTACTCAGATAAAAAGACTGGGACTTAGCAATACTATAATACACCATGTATAGACAAGATTGAGTAAGGGAAAAGTGGGTGAGGTAGCCCTTTATGTCAAGGAAGACATACAGGTGGTAGATGAGGGATGAATCAGGGGCTAGAATGAGAAGACAGAGTTGCTGTGGATGCAGCTCACGACCACAGCAGGTAAGAAGCTGAGGATAGGGGTGAGCTACAGATCACTGGCATGGAAGAATGAGCGAGATGGGGAGTTAGGGGCTGAAATTCAAAAGGGGGCTGAAAAGGGTGAGGTAGTGGTGGTGGGGGATCTCAGTCTACCAGACATAGATTGCAACATTCAAGTAGCTGAGAGCACCAGGAGACAGGCCCTGCTAAATAGACTGAAGGACTGACTGCCTGCTGTTGCAACTGGTCAGAGAACCCACATGGCAAATGGACATTCTCGACGTGGTGCTCACCAACTCAGAAATGGTGGGCAGAGTGAGAATTAGTGAACCACTGGGATCCAGTGACCAGAACACCATATTATTCAAACTGGCCCAGTGTAGCAATATGTCCTCATCAAAGACTGTGGTTCTGGATTTCAGAAGAGCAGACTTTGATCAGATAAGGAAACTAGTCAATGATAAGCTGAGGGGAATGGATGAAATCAGGGGGTGAAGGAAAGGTGTGGAGTTATAAAAAGGGCCATTCGAGAGGCAGCTAAGACATGCCTGAGAACGGTTACCAAGAGGAACACGCAAAAGAAATAAATCTGGTTTTCACCAAAGGTCAGGGAGGCAGTTGGGGTTAAAAAGTGCATTCATTATATACAAGAAGAAACAGGGAGAAGAATGAGGGGATGGATAAATACCAGTTAAAGAAGAGAGAGAGAGAGAGGCCAAGAAACCAGTCAGTGATGCAAAAGCAGACACGGAACTGTGTATTGTGGAGGTGGTTGAGGGGAGACCTTTTTTGAAGATAAGAGAGGGAATAATTAGGGGTATCCAGTGATATGGGTGAAGCAAATTGAGCATCTCAAAATAAGCAACTTAGTTTGCGTGCTCGTATACAAGCTCCTCGATGCACAACCTCCGGCAGGGCTGATTGGACTACTTGCCCCAAAGCGGACTAGACGACCACTCCGTTCCTCAAACAAAAAACTACTGGAAATTCCTTTGGCCTGCTCTGTCACCGGTAGCAAATCCTTTACTCACCTCACCCCTGTATCTTGGAACAACCTCCCCAGCCACCTTCAGGAGGCACCCACCCTTGCCAAATTCCAAAAGGGATTGCGTGCTCACCTCCTCAACCCTAGTCCCTGCCCCTGCACCAATGGCTAGCCTACTTCTCCTGGACTCAACTGGGTTAGTACAAATTTGCCCCCCCCACAAGGGTAATGACTAAGGGCCGCACAAACTGGTACCCTATTCCTACATGGAACCTCTTGTGTGCATTTGAATAGCACTTACCACTACACATCCATCTGCCGTCACTGCTGAACTCTGTAATCAACCCACTGCCCTCCTCACAGAAGTTATTTGCTGTCCTTACTACCCTGTATTATATGTACCACACTGTTCTGTTGTATCCAATAATGTAATGTACCTCCTGCCCTCTTCCACAAAAACTGTATAATGTCCTTACAACCCTGTATTGTATGTATCGCACTGTTCCGTTGTATCCAATAATGTAATGTACCTCCTGTCCTCTTCCACTAAAAATGTATACTGACTTAGTAATTCCTGTACGACATGTTCTACACTGTATCACCTACTTGTGTGTACAAAACTATGTGTAACTAACTCCGGGTCGCCCCTGAAAAAGGGACCCTCAGGGTCCAGTGAGCTTACCCGGTTAACAAAATTTAATAAATAAATAATAAATAAATAAATAGAGAGCGACCATGAGAGTATAGTGAGCAGGCATGAATAGTGGGGTAGGTGGGACAGAATAGCGAATGTTGCCGGGGTTAGGGAATGTAGAGGTGACAGGTTAAGGAGTGCAATTGAGTGGACTGCTGCCAGGCTGGCCACCTGGCGTGGCAGTTATGGTTACTGCCTGTGGTGTGCATGGACCCGTGCTAGGGCCTGCATATAGGTGAACATTTTTTTCATTATTAGTACTTTTAATTTTTTTATCACTCCCTCCCATGTTTTTATCCTTTCCCCAGTGTCCTCCACCTGCAGTTGATTATATTGAGTTGGGGGGGGCGTAGAGGGCATAGCCCACCGCATAAAATTTAAGAAGATAGTTTCACCAATATTGTATTCGGCATAGTGCTAATTGCTGTTTATGTTTTCGCCGATTTGAAGTCGCCGTTTCGCGAGTCGCAGTTTCGTACTCACTCATATCTCATGGAATCATATTTAGGCTGATGGAGGTGGCAGGGTACTAGAAGAAAACAAGTAGAAAGCAGCCATTCTTAATGACTATTTTTCCTTCATGTACAGAGCAGAGGATAGTGGCCCTTGCCTGAAAGCAGCATACAGGTTGCTACAAGAATTCCAGAAATGGGGCTCCAGGTGGTGATTATGGGAGAAGGGTCAGGGAATGGCTTGTAGACCTAGAAATAGATAAGGCTCCAGAGCAGATGGGATGCACCTGAGGGTGCTCAAGGAACTAGCATTGGAGCTAGCTGAACCCCTGGTAGTGCTGTTCAATAGTTCACTACAGTCAGGGCTGAATCTGAAACATTAGAGGGTAGTGGATGTATTTCTGCTTAACTAGGTAGGAGACAGAGAGCAACCAGAAAACTACATGCCCATTAGTCTTTACCCCCATAGCAGGTAAACTAATGGAAACACTACTTAAAGAGGACCTAGTGGAGTACCTGGGAGAGAAATGTGCTCCAGGATAGAAAGCAGTATGGGTTAATGGCATGGAGGTCTTGTAAGACCAACCTGATTGTGGTCTTTGACTAAGTAACTAGTACAGTGGATAAAGGATGTGCAGTGGATTTACTCTACTTTGGCATCAGCGAGGCATTTGACTCTGTGTCACAAAGAAGCATGCTGAAGAAATTAGAGAATCTGGTGCAGTGAAGGATCTAATTAGATGAGTGGGTGGCTGGCTTGTGGAGACAGCAGAGGGTGGTGGTGAATGGGGTGAAGTCAGGGGTCAGGGAGGTCAGGAGTGGGGTGTCAGAGGGTTCAGTTCTGAGGCCGGTTCTTTTCAACATGTTTATCAATGACATAGGAGAAGGAATACAAGGCAAGATGATTCTCCTCTCAGATGACACTAAGCTCTGTGTTATGTTAGACAGAGAGGAAGGGTTAAGGTGTTGCAGATGGTTAACGAGGTGCACTCACCCTATAACAATACATGCAGTCCAGTATATGATTTCAAGTGTGATACTGTACCACCACTATGGACAGTCTTACAGTTGTATGAGTGATCTCACATGCATTCCTAGGGCATGAGATCTGCAAACAGAGGTGATCTGATACCCTAAGAATGCAAGTAAGAAGTTGAACGCAACAATTAGAGAAAAGGGACCTTGGAGTCATCATAAGAAGCTCCCTAAATGAGTCTAGCAGATGCAACAAGGCCAATATAATGGCAACCAAAATGTTGGGGTGTATTGGGAGGGGGGTTTGACAGTAGAAGGTAAGAGGAGATGCTAACTCTCTATAGAGCACTGGTGAGACCACCTCTGAAATACTGTGCCCAGTTCTGGAGTCACCAGCTAAGAAAAGAAAGAGACAGGCTAGAGACAGTGCAGCGTAGGGTAATCAAAATGATTCAGGGCCAGCAGGCAGATACTATGAAATCGACTTGCATCTCTCAACTTGTACTCACTAGAGACCAGAAGGGAGAGGGGCAATATGACAGTGACTTTCAAGTTTCTAAAAGGAATGAACAAGTTACAGTGCAATGAAATATAAGCAAGAGACTTGACTGGAAGCAGGCCGGGGGGAGTGGAATCAGAAGGAGGGGGGAGTTGATTCAGGAAGGACCTGAGAAAGTTTTATTTTACAGAGAGAGTGGTTGAGCTTGGGGCCAGCCAACTGCACCAGCAGAGGTGGTGAATGCAAGAACCGTTAATGATTTCAAGCATGGCTGGATCTGAGTAAAAAGGATTAGTAGTTACACGGGGGAAAGCAGTAGGGCAGGAGGCAGGGGGAGGAGAAAAGGGCAATAACTGACTAGACATTGGGTCTTAGGTAGTGCTGGGCATTCCAAGGCAGACTGGATGGACATATGGTCTTTTTCTGTCTACATTTTTATGTTGGCTCATGCTTGCGCGCCAGCCAACATACTGCAGTAGTAGCAGATTTGGAGGTGCGGTCACTGTAGGAGAATGCAGGGCATGCATCAGTAAGTGCATCCCTCATTCCCCAATAAGCCAGCATGCAGGCGCTGACACCAGTAGTACGTAAAGTGGCCAATAAATCTAAGAAAAGTGCCCCTGCAATGAGAGCCAAGCTTGTCACGCAGCAGCGCAATAACACGCCTCCCGATGTGCCTTTCCAGGTGAAGCAATTCAATAAACAAGGCGGCACTGACTGCTGCTGGCAGAGTGCCGACTTCAGGGGTGCCCAATCAGGAAACAATTGTCAGATATGGAACAAACTAGCACTGCACACAAACAGCCCATTAAACCTTTCAAATTTATACAGACACAGCAAAGGTACAGGTTGTCAGAGACAGATCACACAAACAGCGCAGTAGAGAAAACTATAATAACTGATTTGGTATGATATCAACCTGAAACCAGTACTCAAAAATCCCATAATACTGCTTGCCAAATGTCTTGGTGGCACTGTCACTGCCTGCAATGCTGGTGATATGGGTTCACCAGAAGACTCAGGATGTTGGGGGCTAGCCTGTGGAGGAGGAGAGGATAGAGCTTCTACAGTACTACGCTCCTCTCCCAAGGAATGGAGGTCTGATGCTCCGCTGTCAACTGCCACCAAAGGGAGGCTTGGTGGCAGTACATGAGTGGCATGCATTACAGGAAGAGGCTGCGGTTTGACGCTGTGCATGTGTCCCTAACCCCAGCATGCACCAACATCCACACCTCAGCCAAGAATCTGAAAGGAAAACAGAAAAGCAGTGCATACCAATGAAGCCCTGCTTGCCTGCCTCCGAAACATACAATTGCACTGACTCCTGCCCCACTTCTGGATGTAGTTTCCAGAAGGAGGGAGGAGGATGGCCCTTCCATTCCTGGCCTCACCATTGTGGGAGATTCATGGGGGAATTCGTCAGGCAGATAAATCCATGGGACTCGGAAGATGGTAACTAGTCATGGGAGGTAGAGATAGGGTTGAAGCCATCGCACTGAAAAGGAGAAAAAGCTTTAAGGAAACAAAATCCTGTAATTCATGGTTGTGATGTCACAACTCCTTTCCAGCCATTTTCTTTCCAGTCATTAGAGCGCTGGCATTAATGTGCCAGCACATCAGGGTGCTGATTTTGGGATTTGTGCCCCTCTCTGAGGTCCGCCCCTTGGAGTTAGAATAATAATAAGGGGGGGGGGTGGGAGCATAGTCCCACACATGGGGGTCACAGGAGGCGCAGCCCACTACCAAAACAGGGGTCGGTGAAATCTTGACTTGGTGCCCTGATGACTGGGCGCACTAATACCAGCACTCTGAATGGGTGGTACTGTCACAAGTATGTATTATGGAATTTTTTACTGTTTAGTTTTTATGAGTTTGCATCTGTTTATAAATTTGAAAACTGGAAACCAAAAAAAGCAGCAATTATAAAAATAAATATGATAGTAGTAAAACTTTTGGTTTACGCCTTCAGTTTATGAAGCCAGTATAAAGAATTTGAGCTTCTTTCTCCTGGTTAATGGGGTCTCACACACATTGGCTGTGTTACTCATTGCTGCCATACATTATTCTAAATACTAAACATTTCAAATTTATTCGGGCACCTCGAAGGTACAGGTTGCCAAGGGCATCTTGGAACCTGTTCATCTAGTGCGCCTGAATAATTCAGAAGCATTTAATATATTTATTTCTACTAAGCTTTTTGTGTGGGCCACCTGTTTGTACCTTCTAGTCAGCAGTCATACAGACACAGAATTTTACAGGCAAAAAAATAAATCTGGTCCATCAACTCTGGCTGGTCTAACCTTAGTTCTTGCAACCTAACACTGGTAGGGCCTTGAAAGTGATCCCTCCCAGTAGATCTGCCCTACATGATGTCTGAACATCTCCACCCCCCCACCCCCACTGCCATTCTCACCAATCCCAAGTACCTATTCCTCAGTCTCTTGTAGCCTATGATTGTTTATCCTGAAGAACAGGAGGCTGAGAAAGGACATGGTCTCAGTCTTTCAGATACTCAGTTGTACTGACAAGATCGAACAGACATGTTTGATTTGGTGTACACATCCTGTGGCTCAAATTTTAGAGTGGCCTTAGAGGACACTTTTTGTCCCAGAGAAGGGTAACCCAAACCTATAGAACAGCCGAACAATGGAGACAATGGCCAATGAATCCAGAACAGGTCTTTAAGGTATATCTGGATAAATTTCTACTTACCAAGGGAATCACCAGGTACCCTGAGTAGTACTAGAGAGGGTAGGAAATCCCTATAAACTGGTACTAGTTTACAAAGCATATTTATTTCAGGGGGTGTACATGATCACCTAAAGTCTCCTCTGACCTTAAATTACTATGTTACTCTGTAGCCCCCTTACCCATAGAATAACTGTGCAAGGATCAGGGGTCACTGGAGACACATGTCTGCAACTGATGTAGTCAGTCATAGTGCAGACTGCCTAAAAGTACTGTCGGAGAAGATGGAATTGCATTCTGATTGTGAGGTCGCAGAATCTGACCGCAACTTACCAGGCTAATTGGATTGTCCCTTTCTG
Organism: Neoceratodus forsteri; assembly: GCA_016271365.2. Taxonomy (NCBI): domain Eukaryota; kingdom Metazoa; phylum Chordata; order Ceratodontiformes; family Ceratodontidae; genus Neoceratodus; species Neoceratodus forsteri. The sequence continues at coordinate 931,923,934 of CM057455.1, forward strand.
TGCATCAGTCCACCTTTAGAAGAACTGAGACAATGGGAGACATTTTCCTGGGTGATTACATACTGCTAGGGGCTTCCCCACTTCCCCAGGTAGATGCAGTACCTTTTATCAAATTTCTCAGCCCAGTTAGAACAAACTCAGGGCTAGCCACCCACAGGTTGAACTATTAAGCTTCATAGTTTTGGGAGAATTGCCCCAATATGCCTAGTGGGAGAAGGTTACATGTACCGGATTCTTTGCTTCCACTGTGGGCCTGTCCTCCCCAGAATTCACTGGGGAGTGAGTGTGTGTGTGTGTTTGCGGGGAGGGGGGACAGACATAGTTCAATCTGACATAAACCCACTTCCCCATAATGTCTTAATCCCACCCACATTGCTCATTTGTGTCATCGATGTCACAGCTGTCCTTTCAGAACAGAGGGCTGATACTGTGTGATCTCCCACAACATCAATCACCTCCTGAGTGCCTGCCAATGGAGGCACTATTGCTGCAGAGAAGGCATATTCTTCCCCCCAGAGTCTGAGCATGTTGCTTCCACAGTACTCTGGAGACTACTACTGCCCAGTGCTGGCAGCTAGGATCATGCCATAGACTTATATCTCCCAACACACTACCACCAGTGCAACCAGGCTGTGCTTTGTCTCACTCCTTGCTGAGGTATCAAATAAAGAAACAACCAGAATGGGTGAGGCAAAGACAGCACACTTACTCAGAAGAATCCCATAATATCATCCTTCATTAATCTGGTACAAAATCCAAGTCTATCTATTTCTTAAAGCACCATGCTAACTAACATAAAAACAGAGTTTGACAGCAGAAAAATACTAGCTGTCTGTCTTGTCTGTTCTGTTTCTGTGTATACACTCCAACAAGTCATGCACTCTCGTTCAAGGAAAAAACACTGCTCCAGGTAAGTTTGTGATTTTAACTGCATTAATGCTTCAATAAATGAACAGTGTAATGGACATCAAATGCCCACTAGCCCAAGTGCTTTGGGTCTTCTCAATCCTTCATCGGGGGCATGCCTATGTACTCCATTGCCTGGCCTTGTGCCAAACCAGTTTTTTCTGACATAGACATACATTTTCATTCACACGGGTGCAGTATGCACATATATGGAACACAAATGGAACAGAGAAATAAATAAGTGCCTCAACTGGGATTTGAACCCAGGCCACCAAGAATAATACCATACCAGTTGCACTACCAGCTGTGCCACCAAGGCACCTGGAAACCAAGGACTCCCAGAAGCACCTTGCTCTTCTTTTAATGCACAACCTGGTGCTGCACTGATAATTACATTTTCATTCAAACAAGGGTGTGGTGTGCACATATATGTAACCCATATAAACAGAAGATAGAAAGAAATAAATGCCTCATCTGGATGCAGGCCTTATTGGAGGTCAGGCTCCCTCCACTAGACACCATCTCCTGTCCAGTGATACTCGTTATCCTCTTGTGCCTATTCACGTCATGTTTAAAGGCTACCACCATTTCAGCACTAATGACCTCCTCAGGTAAAGCATGATGCTCCACAACCCTTTCCATTAAACAGAACTTACTCACATCACCCCTAAATCTACTTCCTACCAGTTTCGGGAGCGTGCTGTAGCCACAGTGTGCTTGCACCTCTTGAACAATTTACTGTTGTCTGCCTGTTGAATCTCCTTCAATAACTTAAAGGTTTCTATCATGTCTCACCATTTCTTTCTGGCTGTTAGTGAGAACATGTTAAGACTGTCTAGCCTCTTCTCATATGATTAAATGATTATAAAAAATAACTGATTATAAAGAAGTCATTTCCTAATCATTCTGTGATGTAATCATGCTTACAGAGCTTAGGCCTGTTAACCAGGTGGTGACAGGTTCAAATCCAAACATAGCCCCCTACTGAATGAGTGACAGTGAACTTGTCACTGAACCTTCCTGTATGTCTGTCCCTCCCAGCTTTGAAATTTACTAAAAACAGGACCCCACTGAAGGTGAGAAGTTACATCTCAGCTAGGCTATGCCCGTTGCATAATTTGTAATGATCACACACCCCATAAAAATGAAGCAAGAGCTGCTTTTGTGTCATTAATTTAGGGGTGTTTTTCATGCCTCAGAATGCAGTCTCTCATGGAATTGAACTCAATATATTTAGGCTGTGAACCAATGGGCACTAAGATCCAATTCAGTTTGGGATTTCAAGTGCAAACTGGATGAGTTCCTGCAGAGGAGTAACATTACAGGAAGATGCAACTGCTAGGACAGGGGCATGATGGAACATTTGTCTTACTCCATCCCAAAAAGCAGTAAGCACTAGTGTAGCTCAGATGGTATCCAAAAGCATTGGATACCACCAATGTTCTTGGCTGCTGAATAGCACTGGATAGTGTTGATATCCAACTGCTGGATCCTAACATCTATCCAAAATGATTATCTGGAATCCGAGGTATCTGACCTTGAATCATACTGTCTGACCTTGGATCAGAGGGACTTGAGGCACACATCCAACCTCAGATCCCAATGTCAACCTTGGATTTGAGTCACACATCTAAACACAGATCCCACTATATAACAGTGGATCCCACAACCTGACCTTGGCTCTGAAACCTGATTGGGATCAGACAGGAACTCGGAACCAGAGTCAAATAGATGGAATATCCATCAGGTCCCATTAGGATATTGAAAAGCAGTAAGTGTCACTAGTAAGCACTCATGTTATTTGTAATAGTACTATTTGTTTCAGACCTTCTCTGCGTCTGTCTGTTCCCCTTCCCCCAGCCATTCTACTGCTTTTGCTACTGTATGTTCAGCATCAGCACAAAATCCCTTTTAGTGGGTCATTTGCACAGCCTCATTCACATTCAGAATCACTGAAATATTACAAACAGGATCCTCTTGTAGCCAGACTAAGTGGAAGATAGACTTCATCATTTCACTCTGCCTTGAATCCATAATTCTGTATCCCAACATGAATCACAATAAGGGCAAACTTGCTTAAAATTCTGCGGAACCAATTTTACACTAATTAGTAGTTTCAGCAACTGCTGCCCCAGCCAGGTGTAGCCAATTTCCTTGAAAAACTCAGTTCTGTGCACAGACTCGAATACCTGAAAAGCTGATAGAATAGAAAAGTCATACAATTACTGTAATTATAGCACAAAAATGAGCAGGCGTTGAACCTGTAATCTTACACAATTGCAATATAACAGGAAACCAGATATAGTGGATGTTGATAATGAACACACAAGCCCATTCATTTTCCCCCTTTCGATTCATCTGGTTCTTGCAATTTAAACATTTTTTTCCAAGATTGCATGAAGCTGTCACAAAATTGTTCCTGTGCTGTTTCTGTTCAAATTGGTTTTCAAATTATTTTTCTCTCCTAGTCAGGTGTGGGTGGAGGAGAGAACACTAAAGACAAATGTACAGTGCAGTGGGCCAGTTTGGAGTGTAACAGAATCTCTGGCTAAGAGCATGGTGTACAATATGAAGCTACCCTTTCACAGTCCATAGGCTCTCATGCATTGGTATGGCACTTAAGGAAAATTCTATAAAAGTAAAGAGTCCACCCAACCCAATACCAGTGCTACCAACCTGATTAGGTTTTTAAGATAAAAAAAAATGCTTCACTAGTTCTAATGTCAGGGACTGTGTCACCTATGGGGCAGGTGCCAGGGCTGTTGCCAGCTGGGGGTCTGGGACAGGGTACATCTGTGCTTAGCTCAGTGTACCTGGGCCTAGCAGCTCTGTCCATGTCCCACATGTCCCAAACATCCACTTTGTGACTGCCTCCTCCCACTGGCCTCCACTCAAGCTGCTGTGCTGCTGAGGAATGGAGGGGATGGCCTTTCACTGTTACCCTCCTTGATGGACTTTTACTGCCATTGGCACAGGACTGGCGACCTCCAGACTATTGTTGCCAGTGAAGGGGAAGGAGGAAAACACTTACATGCTGGACCAGCTGGGACATCGAGGGACACAGGAACTGAAGGTAAGTTCCTCCTTTACTTTCTTTGCCTTGGCCTGATGGTCACCCACCTCAGTCCTGCAGCTTTTGCATTCCACAGTGTCCAACAGACTGAATGGCTATTACCATAAAACAAAAGGGCTAAGCATTCCATTTAAAATCCTCAAGAGCCCTACTCTGCCTGCTGACTCCTGCTGCCCATGCACTTGGGAACCAGCATATCAAGTTCATAATGAAAAGCAATGGGGGGGGGGGGCTGAAAGTGCTAGCTGCAGGGAGAAGAAACAAACCCACAGCAAAAAAAACAAGCCCAACAGGGGGCAGGGATCCTATCTAGATATGACCCCCTCTTTTCTCCACACTTTGACACTGGGGTATCTATTCTGGGACACCTTTAACTAAGGGAGCCCCAGAGTAACAAAATGCCCATTTCTGAAGGACACCAGGAACTCTGAGGCACTGTCTGCAATATGCACCAAAAAAGATATGTGACATCAAAATGCCAGCTGATCTGCATCCCTGCTCTACTTCCTGTTTGAGAGCATACAATAGACTTAGGAAAAATTGCTACACCATTCTCCAGTTGTCCATATTTTCACAGACAAACATGGTTGTCCATGGAGATCCTTCATCATCCCTGCTCTGGCACTGATCTAGATCCATTAAAACTGCATCCATGGTTTGTCTATGATTCATAGACAAGATTATCATTGCCTCAGTATGCTTCTGACTCCCTATGTGCCATTCTGGGATCTGCAGTCCGGGGGTCAGTGTCTGCTATTGGTGCCACCATCAAGACTGAAGTCAGCTAGGGATCAGGCTCTTTCAGTGGTGGCCCCTGCCCTCTGGAACCCTCTATCTGAAGTGATGTGCACTTCCAAGACTGCTACATCTTTCAAGCATAAATTAAAATATTACCTTCTCCTCCAGTCTTTTGGATAAGTTACTGAGTTTTCAGTTTTGTGGTGCTGAATTGATATGTTTTAAGATATTTATAAATGTGTAATTTAGATATGAGTGTTTTATTATGTTTGTTTCAAAGTGGTTTATGATTTTTTTTATAATGTAATGTATAGGTGCTCTGAGCTTTGGAGGGGCGCCTCCTAAAAATGAATAAACTAGCCAACCAACCAACCATTGACAAATGCCTGGAAAATTGCAGAATCAAGCATAACTAACATGAGAACTAAATCAATTTTTAATTTGGTAATGAAACAAAAATGATGCCGATAAAAAAATTCTAATTTTAGAGTAGACATATCTCTGCTTATGTTTACAGAACTGTAGATTTCACATATCCACCATATGTAGCCTCCCCATTTTCAGAATAACTATGTACAGTAAGTATACTGATAAAAAAAATGACAAATGGCACCTAGACTTCATCTCCTGTGGCTGCTGCCTACACGTGACATTATAGCCAAAAGACATCACATCGCAATCACCTTTTTATGACACCAAAAAGGTTTCTAGAGCAACAGACTCTTCTGTCACATGTAGAGGGCTGTCATGTCAGGTGTAGGCACCCAGTCAGTTTATATTTATTTATTTAGCTTTTGTTAACCAGGTAAGCACACTACTCAAGTTAATGCCTATTTTCAGATATGACTGGCAGAGTACAAAGGACACAACAACATTAGACTTAATCAGGAATTACAGATAAAGCAAAGCAGGATAAAAAAAATTACAGGTACAGTTGACCAGGATAAGCCTACCAGAAACAATCTAATATAGTGCAATAAAAAACAACAACATTAAGCCGAAAACTGGCAATTACAAATAGCAATTTTGCCATCATTAAAATGAAAATAAATGCAACATTTGGCAATTAGTAACAGACAGTAATAAAAAAATCAGCTATCATGCCATACAGGAGAACATCATTAAAACAAAAGTGTGAGTTAGTACCTCAGGTATCGTTATAAGAAGGAGCGGTCTATAAATGAGTACCTCAGGTACAGTTACAACAAGCAGGATAGGCCTGTAGATTAGTACCTCAGGTACAGTTACAACAAGCAGGAGAGGCCTGTAAATTAGTACCTTAGGTACAGTTACTACAAGCAGGAAAGGCCAGTAAATTAGTACCTCACGTACAGTTACAACAAGCAGGAGATGCCTGTAAATTAGTACCTCAGGTAGAGTTACAACAAGCAGGAGAAGCCTGTAAATTAGTACCTCAGGTACAGTTACAAGCAGGATAGGCCTGTAGATTAGTACCTCAGGTACAGTTACAACAAGCAGGAAAGGCCTGTAGATTAGTACCTGAGGTGCAGTTACAACAAGCAGGAGAGGTCAATAGATTACTACCTCAGGTACTTTACAACAAGCAGGAGAGGCCTGTAAATTAGTACCTCAAGTACAGTTACAAGCAGGAGAGGCCCGTAAATTAGTACCTCAGGTACAGTTACAAGCAGGAGAGGCCTGTAAAGTAGTACCTTAGGTACAGTTACAAGCAGGAGAGGCCTGTAAATTAGTACTTTAGGTACAGTTACTACAAGCAGGAGAGGCCAGTAAACTAGTACCTCATGTACAGTTACAACAAGCAGGAGAGGCCTGTAAATTAGTACCTCAGGTACAGTTACAAGAAGCAGGAGAGGCCTGTAAATTAGTACCTTAGGTACAATTACTACAAGCAGGAAAGGCCAGTAAATTAATACCTCAGGTACAGTTACAAGCAGGAGAGGCCTGTAGATTAGTACCTCAGGTACAGTTACAACAAGCAGGAGAAGCCTGTAGATTAGTACCTCAGGTACAGTTACTACAAGCAGGAGAGGCCTGTAAATTAGTACCTTAGGTACAGTTACAACAAGCAGGAGAGGCCTGCAAATTAGTACCTTAGGTACAGTTACTACAAGCAGGAAAGGCCAGTAAATCAGTACCTCAGGTACAGTTACAACAAGCAGGAGAGGCCTGTAAATTAGTACCTTAGGTACAGTTACTACAAGCAGGAATAGCCTGTAAATTAGTACCTCAGGTACAGTTACAAGCAGGAGAGGCCTGTAAAACAGTACCTCAGGTACAGTTACAACAAGCAGGAGAGGCCTATAAATGACAGTTATAAGCAGGAGAGGCCATTAAATGAGTACCGCAGGTACAGTTATAAGCTTGAGTGGCCTGTAAATTAGTACATCAGTTACAGTTACAAGCAGGAGAGGCATGTAAATTAGTACCTCAGGTACAGTTACAACAAGCAGGAATAGCCTGTAAATTAGTACCTCAGGTACAGTTACAAGCAGGATAGGCCTGTAGATTAGTACCTCAGGTACAGTTACAACAAGCAGGAGAGGCCTGTAGATTAGTACCTCAGGTACTTTACAACAAGCAGGGGAGGCCTGTAAATTAGTACCTCAAGTACAGTTACAAGCAGGAGAGGCCTGTAAATTAGTACCTCAGGTACAGTTACAAGCAGGAGAGGCCTGTAGATTAGTACCTCAGGTACTTTACATCAAGCAGGAGAGGCCTGTAAATTAGTACCTCAATTACAGTTACAAGCAGGAGAGGCCTATAAATTAGTACCTCAGGTACAGTTACAAGCAGGAGAGGCCTGTAGATTAGTACCTCAGGTACTTTACATCAAGCAGGAGAGGCCTGTAAATTAGTACCTCAAGTACAGTTACAAGCAGGAGAGGCCTATAAATTAGTACCTCAGGTACAGTTACAAGCAGGAGAGGCCTGTAAATTAGTACTTTAGGTACAGTTACTACAGGCAGGAAAGGCCAGTAAATTAGTACCTCAGGTACAGTTACAACAAGCAGGAGAGGCCTGTAAATTAGTACCTCAGGTACAGTAACAACAAGCAGGAGAAGCCTGTAAATTAGTACCTCAGGTACAGTTACAAGCAGGATAGGCCTGTAGATTAGTACCTCAGGTACTTCACAACAAGCAGGAGAGGCCTGTAGATTAGTACCTCAGTTACTTTACAAAAGCAGGAGAGGCCTGTAAATTGCCACCTCAAGTACAGTTACAAGCAGGAGAGGCCTGTACATTAGTACCTCAGGTACAGTTACAAGCAGGAGAGGCCTGTAAATTAGTACCTCAGGTACAGTTACAAGCAGGAGAGGCCTGTAGATTAGTACCTCAGGTACTTTACAACAAGCAGGAGAGGCCTGTAAATTAGTACCTCAAGTACAGTTACAAGCAGGAGAGGCCTGTAAATTAGTACCTCAGGTACAGTTACAAGCAGGAGAGGCCTGTAAAACAGTACCTCAGGTACAGTTACAACAAGCAGGAGAGGCCTATAAATGACAGTTATAAGCAGGAGAGGCCATTAAATGAGTACCGCAGGTACAGTTATAAGCTTGAGTGGCCTGTAAATTAGTACATCAGTTACAGTTACAAGCAGGAGAGGCCTGTAAATTAGTACCGCATGTACAGTTACAGCAAGCAGGAAATGCCTGTAAATTTGTACCTCATGAACAGTTACAAGCAGGAGAAGCCTGTAAATTAATACTTCAGTTACAGTTACAAGCAGGAGAGGCCTGTAAATTAGTACATCAGGTACAGTTACAAGCAGGAGAGACCTGTAAATTAATTCCTCAGGCACAGTTGCAAGCAGGAAGGGACTATAAATTAGTACCTTAGGTACAGTTCCAAGCAGGAGAGGCCTGTAAATTAGTTCCTCGGGTACAATTACAAGCAGAAGAGTCCTGTAAATTAGTACCTCAGGTACAGTTATAACAAGCAGAAGAGGCCTATAAATTAGTACCTCATGTACAGTTACAACAAGCAGGACAGACCTGTAAATTAGTACCTCATGTAAAGTTACAGGCAGGAAAGTCCTGTAAATTAGTACCTCAGGTACAGTTACAAGCAGGAGAGGTATGTAAATTAGTATCTCAGGTACATTTATAAGCAGGAAAGGCCTGTAAATTAGTACCTCAGGTACAGCTACAACAAGGAGAAGAGGCCTGTAAAGTAATACCTCAGGTACAGTTACAAGCAGGAGAGACCTGTAAATTAGTACTGCAGGTACAAGTAGGGCAGGGGGAACTTGGTGAAATTCTGATCCTAGTTAGATAAGAACCGGAACACTGTGAAGTTCTTATTTGTTCTGATTAGTTCTGATTTATTGACAAATATTTGAAAAAATATGAAAAAATGTGAAAAAGTGGCTAAAGTTGGTCACCTTTGAGACAGAGGCCCAAAGCAAATAATTTAATGGGTCTACAACATTTTACTCTTGTAATTTCTCTCCCACCACTTTCACTCCCATCATTTCACTCCCGCACAATTTCGCCCCCATGCACATTCACTCCCAGGCATTTCACTCCCGCTGATTGCACCTGACAGCAAACAAGGTACAATTATCAGGTGTTTTGAATATATTTTTTCACTGCAACAACATTTTAAACAGGTCCAAACTAATCTTATGACACTGGGCTCTGTCATTCACACTGCCTGCATCTGACCTGCCTTCAGTCATTCACCCTGCTAGCACCCGATCCACTGTCTCACTTACATATGATGAAGTAACTTTTTTGCACTGCAAATGCAGTCAGTCAAGGCACAGCTGCTTGCTTCTTATTTTTCTCCCCAATTCTCTACTTTCATTCACTCTTCCAGTGCTTAAATTAAAACACATTAGATCCAGACCCAGTAGAAATGTCTAACTTGGAACTCCAGAAGGAGAATGAAGTCCAGTCTCTCCATAAATTGTTATTCTCTTAGAAGACAGCACTACCACTCCCAATGTTTGCTCTCCTCAGTTTGCATCAGTTCTATTCTCAGCAAAAGAACATAGCTTCACCCCACCTTGCCAAACAGGTCAGGCAGCACCTTCGCTAACTCCACATGTGCTTGAGCTGCAGTTGGTGGAATTGGAACAATTGGACCCGGCGCCTTTAAAAAAAAAATAAAAGCCCTGTTGTGGAACTACTGGAGCCCAAATCAAAGTGAGGTCAGTTAAAGACCACCAACTCAGGCACCAGCAGTTGTTAATTCTTAGCAGGCAAGAAAAAAAAAAGACTGTATGGTGACGCTGTCAGGCTGAAACGGCAGGTTATTTTTTAATTTTTTTATACAGCTACTGAATATTTAACCTTTTCTGATTCCGTTTTGTCATTAGTGCTGACGGTGTGAGGGACTTCAGACTGTGGCTGATTTAGGGAGTTGCTGTGACTCTGTCAGTTGGGCAGCATCAACAAATTTGCTGTATTCAATGTACATCACTGAAGTTATTATGCAGGAGCATAATGATTAGGAGTGAAATGACATGGGGTGAATTGGAACGGGACTGAGATGTAGGGAGTGAAATGATGGGAGTGTAATGTTGCGCTCCCTAATTTAATGGATTTTTTGTATAAAATTGAATGTAAAACTGCTAAATAAAAAAGCAATCACTTAGTATTAGCCCCTTCATGGCTGGTCTGTAATGGTAGCATATTCTGCTCCGGACTGTGACATGAGTGTGCTGGGAGAGACAGAGATGGAGAGAAAGAGAGAGAGAGAGAAAGAGACAGACAGATGCAAATACCTATATCAAAGCACCACCAAGCACTGCAGGCACTGCCAGGCAGCCACGATTTTTTTAAATGTATGAACAGTGCCTATTAATACCTGTTTTCAATCAGTTTACAACCTGATAATCCTGTTGTTATGACATCAGTATGCTGTAAACCTTGATTAACTATGTCATAATGATGGGATTAAAGGATAGAGTGTCACCATTTGTCAAAATTCTTGGAATGGAAAGGTGATCTGCTGCTTGGACATTTGTTCAAAACACACACTTTCCATTCAGACAGTTACAGATCTGCTGCAGTATTACAGTGGCTAATTTCAGCACTTCAGTTGCTCAACATTCAAACTAGGACACATTCATAGCTGAGCAGGAGAACAAATGCACATTGGAAAAAACTGTATTTTGTTTTCCACAGTGGCTAGTTTTTCCATACACTATTAAATACAATGCCTTAGTAACGGTGGTCAACCATGGTCGTAATCACCTCTCGTGGTTGCCATGACAACTGTAAACCTCTCAAGCTGCACTTTCATGGTTTACTTGGTTGTTCTGGCAACTACATGAGGTGATTACATCATGGTCAACCACTGTTACTCAGGCATTAGCTTCTATTTTTTATGAATGGCATGTGTAAGTATTATTTTGATGGATGTTCCAGTCAGAGCCGTACAGGCCAAAGAAATGGATATGAATGATTAAATGAGGCATCACTGAGAGAGCTCACCCACCCTACCCATGTGAATGATGCAACTGCTTCACATGTCCCGGTGTACTGTGGTACATGGTACACTACCTGGTCCAAGAGGTGGTTATGTTTTCTAGTACTATGACTACTTCTAAGCCAGGAAAAAATAAACTTGTATTTGTCACACACACACAAAATATCTCTCTCTTTCTCTCTCTCTCTCTCTCCCCCCCAGTCTGGATGGCACAAGTCAAAGATTTATTTTGATAGCCTGCCCTTGCCCTGTACACACAGCCACACTGAAGCCAGGAAAAAGAAAATACATTTTTATTTGGGATTTCTGGGACTGTTAAATTTCTCGTGGGCCCCACTGCAGTCTCTCTCTCTCTCACTCTCTTCTGGATGGCACAAGTCAAAGATTTATTTTGTTAGCCTGCTGCCACTGCTGTGTACACACAGCCACACTGAAAAGCCAGGGAAAAAAATTTAATTGGAATTTCTGGAACTTTTTATATTTCTCGTGGGCCCCCTGCAGTCTCTCTCTCTCTATCTCTCTCTCCTCTGGATGGCACAAGTCAAAGATTTATTTTGTCAGCTTTCCCTTGCCCTGTACATACAGCTACACTGAAGCCAGGAAAGTAAAGAAATTTTTATTTGGGATTTCTGGGACTGTTAAATTTCTTGTGCACCCCTTCCCCGGTAGAGTCTCTCTCTCTCTCTCTCTCTCTCTCTCTCTCTCTCTCTCTCTCCCTCTGGGTCTGGATAACACAAGTCAAAGATTTATTTTGCCATCTTGCTCTTGCCCTGTACTACACAGCCACATTGAGGCCAAGAAAAGAAAAAAACTTTTATGGATTTCTGGCACTATAACATTTCTCTTGGGCTCCCAGTTATCTCTCTCTCCCTCTCTTATCTCAATCCGGAATGGCACAAGTCAAAGATTTTGCCAACCTGCCCTTGCTCATATACATCGCCACACTGTCTGAGGCCAAGAAAAGAAAATAAAACACCTTTATTTGGGATTTTCTGTAACTGTAACATTTCTCTTGGGCCCCCAGTGGTATCTTTCTGTCTCCTTTAGATCTGTAATGGCAGAAGTCAAAGATTTATTACTTGCATGCCTTACCGTTACATATAATACCATTCTTAGATTTATGCTTAATACCCCATATCGTACTCATCATTGTTCTTTGTATCAACAGTCTGACTGCTTATCTTTGAAACTAGAGTACAGTAAACATATGGTCTTTTTATGTACAAAATTACTCTTGGCCACTTTCCTAATTCTGTCTCCAGTCTATTTAATAGGATTATTAATAGTCATGGGACTAGATCACAAGATGAGTGTTCTTATACGCTCCTATTACGTCATGAAGCCATTGGCCAAAAATCTATTACTTGGAGGGCTCCTAAATTGTTTAATCTACTCCCCTTGGAACTTCTGAGTTGTAAAACTGCTAATGATTTTAAGAAAAGATTGGTGCTGTATTTACAAGATCAACTGCATTGTGTTTGGTAAAGTTACAGTATGTGGTATGACTTGTATCATGTTTTAAGTGAATTTGTTGAGTTATTTGTATAGTATTTATTGTGGTATGTATTTAATGTTTTATGCATTTATGTATACCTCAACTTGTTGCCTCTGAAAATGGGCATATTGCTCATCAGGCTTACAAGATTAAAAAATAAATGAAATGAAATTTATTTTGCCAGCCTGCCCTTGCTCATGTACACAGCCACTTTGCCTGATAACTGTAAAATGTATATTGGGCTTCCAGTAGTCTCTCCCTCTCTCCTCTAGATCTTCTGGAATGGCACAAGTCAAAGACTTTGCCAGCCTGCCCTTGCTCATGTACACACACTGCCACACTGCCTGTATTTTCCCTCCCTCCTGGCAGTCACCAAGGCCACCACTATCTTCTAGTCCCTCTGGATTCCATTCTGCATTCTCCAACCTCACTCTCCCCCAAACAATCAGTTTCTCCCCCTCCTCACCCCAGTAAGTCTCTTTTCTCTCTCCTCTCTAATTTCTCTTCCCCAAAATGTGTATTTTTTATATTATGTGGGTTTTTTTTTTCGGCAGCTCTGCTGTGCTGCAGTGAGCAAGATGCTTCTCTGACCATCCTCCAACTGATCTGAGCCGTGTTGTGCACTCAGCACTATTATACACCATGAGTGTGTCATGTGACTGTCTGTTGCCTGATTGGATGCCAACAGCCACCTGTATGTGGAGTGAGCATGCCAACGGCATCCCCATGACAACAATACAATAAATGGCACTCCATGGCCTGGAACCAGACATCTGCGGCAAAGTCCATATTTATCCGGGTCCGTTGATTGCAGGTTCAATCCTGGGGTTCAGTCTCCCACAGAACGGTCTGTCTAGCCCTAGTTACCAGCAGGAGAGGCCTGTAAATTAGTACATCAGGTATAGTTACCAGCAGGAGAGGCCTCTAAATTAATACCTCAGGTACAGTTACAAGCACGAAAGGCTTGTAAATAAGTACCTCAGGTACAGTTACAACAAGCAGGACAGTCCTGTAAATTAGTACATCAGGTACAGTAACAAGCAGGAGAGACCTGTAAATTAGTACTACAGGTACAGTTCCAAGCAGGAGAGGCCTGTAAATTAGTACCTCAGATAAAGTTCCAAGCAGGAGAGACCTGTAAATTAGTACCACATGTACAGTTCCAAGCAGGAGAGGCCTATAAATTAGATAGATAGATAGACAGACAGACAGACAGACAGTTAGATATATAGATATTTTATTTACAAAGTGCCCAATTCCATAGACTCTGGGCACTGTACAGTACAAAATCAGCAACAATAACACATATCAGCAGCAATTCATTATTAAACAAATTTAAAATTCTATCCATCCCTTAAAACCAGTGTATCAATCAGTGAAAGCCTGCTGTAACAGGTATGTCTTTAACCCCTTTTTAAAGACGTCTACCGAGGGGGCCCCCCTTTGATAACCAGGAGGGGAGTTCCACAGAGTAGGCGCCTCCACTGAGAACACCCTGTCCCCAGAATCCACAGCCTAACTCTGGGAACTCTGAAGAGGCCTCCCCTGGCAGAACAGAGTGCCCAAGGCAGAGGGTAGGGGGCAAGGAGGTCTTGCAGATAGACAGGTCCCCTTTCATGTAGGATCTTGTAGGTCAGGAGCCCTACCTTGAAGACAATCCTCTACCTGACTAGCAGCCAGTGCAGTCCGTGGAGGACTGGGATGATATGCTCACCTCGTCTCACCCCAGTCAACAATCTGGCCACCACGCTCTGCACCAGCTATAGCCTGCAGAGGTTGCCACCAGATAACCCTAGGTACAGGGCACTACAATAGTCCATCCTGGGACTGACGAATGCATGCACCAGTGTGGTCAGATCCTCAAGCAGGATCAGGGATCAGATTCGTGAGATGTTCCTGAGATTATAAAACTCACTCCTGATGATGGTTGACACCTGCACATCAAGCATCAAACCATCATTCAGGATCATGCCCAAATCCTTCACTAGTCTAGATGGGGTAAGGGGAACACCCCCTAACACTAGGCCAGGGGGTAGCCCCTCACCCCCCCCGCCTTGACAAACTGGATCCACAACCAGTACCTCTGTCTTGTCTGTGTTAAGTTTAAGCCAGTTTTGAGTTAGCCATGCCTGGATCTCATTGAGGCAGCTGTTAAATACAGAGGCTGATACCTAGGTATCAGGCACACAGAACAAGTACAGCTGGATATCATCTGCATAGCGGTGAAGACCTAGCTTGTACCACCTGATAACATCCCTCAATGGCAGCATGGCATGTACACCATGAACAGCAAGGGCAACAAGGCCGAACCCTATGGGATCCCACAGCAGAGGCGCTTTGGGTTAGATGAGGCTAACCCCATCATCACCCTTTGCACTCTGCCTGTCAGGTATGATCTGAACCAGTTGATGACATTACTGGACAGGCCACACCAGAATCGCAGGTGGTCAAGTAACACCTCATGGTCCATAGTGTCAAATGCTGCAGAGAGGTCCAGGAGGACCAAGATGGTCCAGGAGATCATTACGCACCCTTACCATGGCGGTATCTGTGCTATGCCCCACATGAAACACAGACTGGAAAGGATCATAGGTGGAGAAAGTGGCAAGATGTCTTTCAAGCTGTATGGTCACCACTTTTTCAGTAACCTTCCCTAAAAATGGGAGGTTTGAGACCGGCCTGTAATTGTTCAGGCAGTCCAGGTCCAAAAAGTGTTTCTTCAAAAGGGGTCTAACCAAGGCCTCTTTCAAGGCCATTGGGGAGACCCCACTCCGCAAGGAACTCCAGACAACCCCAGCAATCACAGGTCAAATCAGGTTCAAGCATCCCACCAAAAGTCGTGTCAGACCTAAGTCCAGTTCACATTGGGTTGGCCGCAGCTTCAAGATTATTTTCACCACCTCCTCCATCCCAAACAGCTCAAACTCATCCCAGACAGGAAGAGTGTTTTGACACATTCCAGGCCGGACCATGCATCCCCTTCAAGAGGTACTCGAGGATACCCCATCCCTGATAGAGGACACCTTGTCGGCGAAGAATACAGACAGCTCCTCGCACCTAGTGCTAGAATCTGCTTTCCCAACACAGAGACAGGCAGGATGAAATAGCCCATCCACTGTGCTGAAAAGCTGAACTGGTCTGTTCCTCACCGCAGCAATCTCCCTAGACAAATATCTACCTTCTTACAGGAGATTGCCCCTTGATAGTCAACATAATGTGACATCAGGGCCAACTTATCCTGCAGCAGGCCAGATCGCCTCCAGCACCTCTCTAATCTCTGCCCCATGATCTTTAAACTCCAGACATCCTCATCAAATCAAGGAGGTCTCCAGTGAGAATACGAGGGATGGACATGAATGGGTGCGATAGAATCGAAGGCTACAGTAACCGCCCCATTATAGGCTACCACTGCTTCCTCCATTCCAATCACACAAGCTGTCTCAACACTCGATAAGACCAGCATTGCCAGTAGTCCCATTGAGGAAATTCCTCTTAATGGTTGGTACCGGACCATCTCCTCAGGAGCGGGACAATCTAGGATGCTGCCACCAAGTATGAACCTCACGGTGCTACAATCTGACCAAAATACAGGATCAACACTGAGTAAGGTCACATCTAACCCTAACGAAAAGACCAGATCCAATGAGTGGCCACCCAAGTGTGTAGCTGTTGTTACTTTTTGTGACAGGCCCAGGGCTCCCATGCTTCCCAGTAGATTGCTCCCAAAACCCAAGAGTCCACTGTCGACCCAAGCATTGAAGTCCCCCAGAATTAACCACCTGGGAGACTCTAATACCAGGCCGTTGACAAGCTCTTCAATCTCCCGCACAAAATCCCCATCCACAACAGTGGGATGATAAAGCACAAGGACCCTGAAACCTGCCCCCACACCAGCTTGGGTGGCCACACACTTGAATGATCGCATATGACCTACAGGTAGCACCATGAGGTTCAGGCTGGTTTTAAAACAAGTGGCTACCCCCCCACCCCTGCGATCCTCCCTTGGGTTGTGTATCATGGAGTACCCAGCCAGCACCGCCACCTCCAAAATGGGGGCAGCATTTTCACCAACCAGGGCTTCGTGATGCAAGCCAGGTCAACCAAGGATATCAAGTCCGCCATTATGGCAGTCTTATTCCTCATCTACCTGGCATTGCATAACACAACCTGAGTAGGATGAGGTGAGGCAGCCGGACTGGCCAGGTGCCCATAATCCATTGTTGAACCCTTCAGCATGAGAACTAAACATGGCAACCCCTCTGCAGTTCCCATTTTGCCCCAGGGCATCTCCTTGGCCTCACCACCCCAATCCCAGACACCCAGGCAGCCATCCGGGTGTAACCACTGCAAGACTCCCCCCTCCAAGGTGTTCTCAGGGCTCTGCACCTCCAGTAGGCCTCAGCTGGAAGTCTTAGGAGCTCAAAGAGACAGAGGGCATGGAGGTGGTCCACCGAGTAGCTGCGCCTTAAAGGTCCCTGTCCCAAACTCATTTTCACACAAATAGCTATTCAGTCACACAAAAGCTAATATAACACAACCTCCTTAACTAAATAAACTAAACAATTAAAACCACAACCTTCCCTCCCCTCACATTAAGCAATTTCCAAAATAATAATAAAAATAAAATCCTTATTAAATGTGGAAAGATAGCAGCAAAAGATACAAAGTTCCAGATTAAATTAAGAGTCTTGCCAAACTCTGAATGAAAAATATTACCTACGGGAACTCTCACTTCCCTAGGCTATGTCCAAGTTCCACTAAAGACCAGATGATCTCACTGTCCAGAATTCTATGGTCACAGAAATTATTTTTCGACAGCAATAATGACTCCAAGGCACTCTCACTGCCAGTCCAATTAAATCCAGGCCACACAAAGGAAAGAATGGGCAGGATCTCCAATTCATATTGTCCCACTTTGACCAGGGATGCCGGGGACAGTTCTCCACACAGCTGTAGTTCAACAAACACCAATTCAGCCTCACTGGTAGCAGCAAATGAAGAAACCTCACCAGGAGCCCAAACCTCTCCCTGGACCCCACTCCTGCCATAGCCACCCACCGCTAACCACGCAGCAGAAAAGAAGCACCGCAGGTGCAACCTCCCACCAGCAGCAACACCACGGCACGCCACCAGGTCATGGCCAGGCACCAGGAAGGAGCTCACACTGATGCTCCACAGTAAACCACGGCCAAACCTCCTTAGAGTTCCTCAGCCTTCTTCCTCCACACAAACTCTTCCAGATACCGCCCCAAGTCTCGGTCCCAATGACCTTCATCCACCTTCTGCCGATCATCACACTCTTTCCTCTCGACCAACTAAACACCAGACCAGTGACATTTAAATCTCCGGTAAATCCAGTAAATCTCCTGTAGCAGGCTATATATTTAAACAGTGTACAGTCAGTTAATAAAAAGCTGCTGATGTTATGATTGATGAGTGCTAGAATTACAATTCCTAGCATCTCTGTTTCTATTTCCACACTTCAACCCTGGAGACAAAACAAAAATAAAACATACTACTACACAAAATGCAATGCAAAATGACAATTAAATATAAAACAAGTTAAAACAAATACTAAAAAGCTGTTCTCATTGCTCGCTGCTCCTGATAGTCAGACCAGCACAGCTGATATCTTCCTTCCTTCTCACCTCAGGTACAGTTAAAACAAGCAGGAGAGGTCTGTAAATGTGTACCTTAGGTACAGTTACAACAAGCAGGAGAGGCCTGTAAATGAGTACCTGAGGTACAGTTACAACAAGCAGGAGAGGTCTGCAGATTAGTACGTCAGGTACAGTTACAAGCAGGAGAGGCCTGTAAATGTGTACCTCAGGTACAGTTACAACAAGTAGGAGAGGCCTGTAAATGAGTACCTGAGGTACAGTTACAACAAGCAGGAGAGGTCTGCAGATTAGTACGTCAGGTACAGTTACAAGCAGGAGAGGCCTGTAAATGTGTACCTCAGGTACAGTTACAACAAGTAGGAGAGGCCTGTAAATTAGTATCTCAGGTACAGTTACAACAAGCAGAAGAGACCTGTAAATTAGTACCTCAGGTACAGTTACAACAAGCAGGAGAGGTCTGCAAATTAGTACCTCAGGTACAGTTACAAACAGGAAAGGCCTGTAAATTAGTACCTCAGGTACAGTTACAAGCAGGAGAGGCCTGTAAATTAGTATCTCAGGTACAGTTACAACAAGCAGAAGAGACCTGTAAATTAATACCTCAGGTACAGTTACAACAAGCAGGAGAGGTCTGCAAATTAGTACCTCAGGTACAGTTACAAACAGGAAAGGCCTGTAAATTAGTACCTCAGGTACAGTTACAACAAGCAGGAGAGGCCTGTAAATGTTTTCCCAAAGCACCTCTATAGAGGAGGTGGGAAGGCGTTTTTCCTAACTGCACTAGAGGGAGATCCAGAACTTTGGTACGAATGTAAAGAAGCCTGTTCACACATCTTGGTGGCACACTTGGGAAAATGGAGTAGGGAACTTGTCAGAGGATCTGAGGAGGAAGCCTCATGGGGTCACTGAAGAAGCAAAGAGATATATGTAGGAGTAGAGGATCTCAGGAGCTTATCTAAGAAACACCCAAGAGCATAATTGTGCTCAGTGGACAGAGATAGCCATCTACTGGAAAAATACAGATTGCAGAGTGAGTGAGATGGCTGGAGGGCAGATTGGAACAACAAATACTGTTATATGTCACATCCTATTTAGCAAGGATATTTTTAGAGGTGAGACAAAAGATAGAATGTACGAGGGTACATTTTTCAGAGGAAAAGATGCACAAGAGCAAGGGGATATGCAGTGAAGCAGGAAGGGGGAATTCAAGAGAGATGTGAGGAAGTACTTCTTCACTGAAAGAGTGGTGGATGCCTGGAAAAGTCTTTCAGCGGAGGTGGGGGGTGCTGAAAACAATAGTGGGCATCAAAGCATATGTGGGATAGGCACTAGGGAATCTTAGTGGGAAACAAGAAGAGGAAGGGTGCAGCTTCATGTCAGTTCAGCAAATTAATAACAGAACATGCAATTTCAGTGAATTATTTTTGTGGAAGAAAATAGCGATTGGTCAATTCAGCGACACACATTTCAGCTCATAGTTCATAACTGAAGCTGAAAATTATATGCCAAACAGCGTAAATATTCCAGTTGGGTATGAGTGGCATACTCACCAACTACCTGAACAAGTCACTCTGTGAGGTCGCGGTACCTCTGACAGCTGCTGCATGTGGCTGCCCCAGATATAATCTGTTCTAGCTTGACCTCAGCCATATACTGCTTCTCCTGCAAACATTCAAGAAATCACCAAATATTGGGGTAGAATGCATCCAGCTGGGTGTTAAACCATTGGTGCCACCCCTCGTCCGCATTATTTGTACATGCCTGACCATCCAATACTGTAGAATAACAGTTCCAAAAGGTAAGGTTAAACATGGATCAGCACCATCCAGAAAAAATCATAGGATTGCCAATCCATGTATCTTCACAGACATCATTCAAGGAATGTACCACCATGCACCCACCCCATTATATCACCCTGCCGCACCTGTGTCCAATGAGGCTGTTGTGATGTGAGTGTGGACAGGTGCAGGAAAGAACTACACAGGTGCCTTTGTATTGCAGAGGGCCTATGCCCCCCTGTACCCCCCGTACCCCTCTTATCTTTAGGATTCTAACTCTGAGGTGCTCATTGCCTCTGGGGTTCGCTGAATAGTCATAATCGCGCAAACTGGATGTTCGTCGAAATGTACCTTTCACACATATTGCAGATGTGCTAATTCATTTGCGCAAATGAATTCTCCCATATTGACTCGCTGTAATGATGTGCTACCAGAGGGTGCTGGAAATCAAGTAGGTCTGCAGTGACAATATAGGCAAGGAAAAACATGGGCGGAATGGATAGGCCATGGAGTCCTTATCTGCTATCAAATTCTGTTTCTATGTAAGGCTGTAGTGTAAGCTAGGTGATGGGACTCATTTAGTGATGGCCTTAAGTGTAAGTAGGTCCCTAATTCTGGAGGCTATGCCAAGCTTAGTATTAACTAAAGTCTAGGGAACAGTTATCCTGTTTTCATGTTAATATAGATGTAACATAAAAGGGGAGATATGTTCAGAACAAATATGAAATGCAAGATGAAAAGCATCTAAAATTCATTTCAGAGTTTCCCCTGAAATGTTTGAGGCACTTTAATCTGTTGCTGTTTTCATTCCACTGCAAATATGGACACAGTTAGCTAACTACTGTATTATTCAATTACATTCAGCTAGTTAAATTTGATCAAAAATATTTACCATCTCCCCAGGATGGATCTAAACTAGATAGGTCTGTCTAGATATATTTATCTGACCAAAAAGGTCTTTAAGAAAAAGAAAATATATTTCCTCCATTAATGAGAATGTATGTATTCTGCTGTTTTTACAATCTGATGTGAAAAGACTGCAAAAGCCTGCCTGTAATTAGCTTCTGCGGTAAAATATTAAATGGTTTAACTATGAATGCTTTTGAATATTAAAACTGCCTTAAATACATTAATGAGGGTGACATGCTGGATTAATACATAGGCCTTAAAAGCATTTTCCTTTATGCTGAAAAGCGGGATTTCAGTGTAGGCTGGACTGATGGGGTTGAAACTAATGCACACACAAATAAAGAATGCTACGTGCAAAAAATAAATTTCAGTTCTTTCAGCCCTAAGCCCACCTCCTAGTGCAATGCTGCAAAAAGCGTATGGGAGAGGAGGAATGTAACCCACCTTAATAGTTATTCTAGCCCCAATCAATTTTTGGCAATACTATTCCACTCCGGTCACCTACCTACCTCAGCTCTTCACTACTATCCTACTATCTCCTGTCCGACACCCACTGTAGACCCACTGCAACCCTTAAGAAGCCATTTCTTTAAACTCCTATGGATATACCCTTATATAGCAGATTGTTTCCATCACCTCTCTTAAGTATCCCACATGGAGGACATGCTCTTACTGAAAAACAATATATTTTCTATATATGTTATAAAATGTATTTTAAATAGACCACTATTGACTCCATTTTCTCAAATTTAAAATTTATGGGGCCAATTATTCAAACCATTATGTGCCATGCTAACATGATTAGCATGGCTGATGGCCTGTAAGTATGGCCGCTACTCTGTTTAAAACTAAACTTAGTACAATGCTGATCTGTTAGCACATTAGCACTAATGGATGCCATGCACCTATGTAAATGAATGCATAGTGAGTGCAATGGTATAGGTAATGGTTCCTGGAAGTACTAACAGGATCCCAGTGCAGAGTTTTTAAGATACCATGTTTTAACATGCGCTGATAATAGTGCATCATTAAAATAATGTAACCTTACCCTGGTAGACACTGGCAATACAATGGGCAAATAAAAACATTGGTTCCCCCCTCCCTCTCCTCCAGTCCCAGTACTAGATTAAACAATTGCCATCCAGTTCCCTGGTGCCAGTAGCTCACTCTTCCTCTTCCCCAGTCACAGCACTAAATTAAAAAAATGTTATCCAGTTCAGTGGTGCCTGTAAGAAGAGGGCAAGTGCCGACCACCCTCTGGGGGTCTGGGGTGGGGAATGTTAAAGGCACATTACAGCAAGGGGTATAGGAAGTGAGGTGGGAGCCACTGGCACCAAGGAATTAGATGACATTTTTAATGTATTACTGGAACTGGCAATGATGGGGGTTCAGGGACTGGTGGTGAAGGTGTGGGCACCACTGGCACCAGGGAACTGGATGACATTTGTGTTAGTACTGGGATAGTGTGAGGGGCTACTGCGATGTGGGGAACCACTGGCACAAGGGAATGGATGAGATATTTGTCAATGTATTACTGAAAAACAGTTGGGGAGAACCACTGGTACTAGGGAAGTGGATGCCCATTTTGTAAATGTAATACTAGGAACAGAGGTCAGGAAAGGGGTGAACCACAGGAACCAGGGAATTAGATAACATTTTTTAAAATGTAGTACTGAACCAGGGTGGGGGTGAGGAAGCCACTGTCACCAGGGAACTGGATGACAACTTTTTGAATGTAGAACAGGGACCAGTGGTAAATGAATGGAGATCAGTGTCTCCAGCAAACTGGATTACAGTTTTGTAAATGTTGTACTTGGACTGGGGATGGGGGTGAGGAACCACTGGCACAAAGGAATTGAATGAAATTTTGCAAATGTAGTACTAGAACTAGTGGTAAGGGGAGTGGGAAACCACTTTTACCTGACAATTGAAAGACAATTTTTTAAACGTAGTACTGGGACCAGGGTAAAGGAGTGGTAACCAGTAACTCCAGGGAACTGGATTAAAAAATGTGTAGTACAGGGACCAGGGGTGGGAGGTGATACACTTGCATAAGTGAACTGCGTAGCATTTTTGTAAATATAGTATAGGGATGGAGGGGGGCACTGGCACCAAGAACTTGGATGACATTTTTTTATGTAGCACTGGGACCAGGGGTGGAGGGAGGGGGACCTGGCACCAGGACATTCTGTGACATTTTTGTTAATGTATTAATGGAACTGTGGTGAAAGAGGGGGACCACTGGCACCTGCAAATTGAATAACATGATTTTTTAACATAGTACTGGGACCAGGGGTGAGAGAGGGTTCTACTGGCACCAGCAAATGAGATATCTCTTTAACATAGTACTGGGTCCAGAGGGTGGGTGGGGAGCCCACTGGCAGCAGTGAATTGGGTAACATGTCTTTTAACATCGTACTTGGACTAGGGATGATGGACAGGGGATCACTAGCACCAGGGAATTGGATGACATTTTTGTAAAAGTTGTAGTGGAACCGGGGTTGATGAAGTGCTGGGACCAGGGGTGGTGGGAGTTGGGACCACTGGTACCAGGGAATTAATTGACATTTTTGTTAGCATAGTACTGGGACTGGGGATGAAGGGGGGTCCATTGGCACCAGAGAATTAAATGACATTTTTATTGTTGGATTACTGGGACCAGATTGAGAGGTGGTACTTGAATCAAGGGTGAGGCAGGGGGTACTTCTGGCACTAAGGAATTGAACAACATGTTTTTAAACATAGAACTGGGAACAGGAGTGAGGGAGGGGTCCACTAGGACCAGCAAATGAGATAACATTTTTTTAACATAGTACTGGGACCAGGGGTGAGAGAGGGGGGTCCACTGGCAGCAATGAATTAGATAACATGATTTTGTAGCATAGTCCTGGGACCAGGTGTGAGGAAGGGGAGACCAGTAGCACCAGAGAATGGGTTGACATTTTGTAACTGTTGTAGTGGGACCAGGGACCAGGGGTGGGGGAGTGAGGACCACTGGCAGCAGGGAATTTATTGACATTTTTATTAGCATAGTACTGGGACAGGAGGTAAAGGGGGGAACACTGGCACCAGAGAATTGAATGACATTTTATTACTGCAATACTGGGACCAGGTTGTGAGGGGGTACTGGGTCAGAGAGTGAGGGAGAGGGTACTTCTGGCACTAGAGAATTGGATAACATGTTTTAAACATAGAAACAGAAGCAAGGGCGAGGGAGGGAATATGACTGGCACCAGAGAATTGCATGGCATTTCTATTAGTGCATTACTGGGAGCAGGTGGTGAGGGGTTACTGGGAATGTGGGTAAGGGGAGTACTACTGGCACCAGGGAATTGGATAACGTTTTCAGACATAGTACTGGAACCTGTAATCAGGGGTGAAGGAATGGGACCACTGGCACCAGGGATTTGCAATACATTTTTGTAAATGTAGTACTGGGGCTGTGGGTCCACTGCCACTGGTTGCTGAAATAACTTTTCCCCACCCCCTACAATCATGCTGTTGCTCTATCCGTACTCCCACAGTCACTCAACTGTGCAGGACTTGAGTGTAAATTTCATGAAACATAGTTTTACTGTACCTTCTGTATTTATGATAGTGATGCTTGGTCAGATGGTTATGATTGTTGTATGATACTTGCAAAATAAAAATATAGTATATGATTGTCTTACATAAGACAGGCTGTGCGTCCATGGGTGCCCCCCTCCAAGGTTCCAGTGAAGCTACAGGATATGTAAACTGACCAGGAGATCTCTGTAATGTAATTAACTTCCTTGAGAAATTGCATTTTATGGCCTTTTAATGACCTCATGCTTTTGAAGTTGGATAACTAAATATACATTTTATTACAGGACAGGACATCATTTAGCTGATTCCTGCTGGCTATATCACACCTAGGTGATGGACTGCAGGGTTGTAAACCTCAAAGGAACTAGTTGATTGAAGACTCATAATTTGGGAAATGAGTTTTTGCTGGTGTCACATTGTTTGATGCGTCTCCTGTTAGGACATCATGTTTGTAGAGGGAGGAGCTGGATGACTCACAGAAGGGGCGTGGAGAGACAGAGTTGGACTAATACTTATGTCTGAACTGTTTGTCATATTATTTTGGGACTCTGAGTTCTCTGATCTAACTTAAGCACTTCCATAGGTAATACCTTAGACAGCAAAAGTCTAAATGTATTGCGGTAGGAGTTTTTGCTTTGTAATTTTCCCCTTGTTCTTTTATGTGATTGTGAGCTTTTTGATATATTGTTCTGTGTTTACATTTTTCATATTTTTATCACCTTTTAGTAAAGTACCTTTTCTTTGAAAGACTGCCTGGGTGTCTGTCAGTACTTTTTTTGTATGTAAAGTATTGATGGTTAAGCTTGTTCAACAGCTTGACAGTGTTACTGAACTTGAGTAAAAAGGTAAGAATATACCTAAGGTCTCTTATAGAGTTAAAAGGGTTCATTTTGGATACCTGGTTAGGTGCCCTTAGGTGAAAGATATGTTGCATCCCCCGAAGAGAATATTATCTGAGCCTGTACATTTGGGTATGCTAGCATAAGGTTCACAGTTTGAATCCCCCAGAATTTGAGACTAAAGGTGATTCAGATCCAAAAGCAGACAGGAGGGTTACCCTGTCTGTTATCTGTTCACACTATTGCACTCTGAGGTAGGCACTGTGGGAACAGAGGGCCTGCGGAGTGGATTTGTGACAGATTTGGTTGGCAGCGGTACAGATAATTTGGTAATACAAGCTTTAATTATTCAGTGTATCAGCTTAATACTGTACAGCTCACTTCAGAATAAGGCAGTGATTAATTTTTAAAGAAAACAGAACAATATCATTTTGCTTACAGTCAGAATTCCTACCTGTTTTATTTTTTTTCTAAGTGCAAGTTAGACTAGCCATAGTTATGGAAGAAGGTGGCTTCCAACTACAGGAAGCACACTGCAGACTACCTGAAGCAGTTGTGCAAGGAGATTGGAGTCCTTAATGAGGGGAGAGCCACCAAGCAGAACCTCGTGGACACTCTGATGGCTGCTGATGCCCAGAGTGTTGAGTCACAGATTGTGACTGAAAAGGATCAAACCTTGGGCATGGAGGGGCCAGTGGCCAGTGCAGTGTCCAGATCTGGTGAGGAGGACAGCAGGGCCAGTGCAAGCCAAGGGCCACAGCAGCAGGGGAAGGTCACCAGCATTTTTCTGCAGCCAAAAGCAATCAGGCTGCAGATTGAGTTGCGCAGAATGGTGATGGAGCTCCAGAGAGATGCTGAGTGAGAATAGTGAGAAGCAGAGCAAGAGAAACAAGCCACAGAGGAGAAGAGGGAACGAGAACAGCCAGATGCTGACCATGAAGAGTGTGAGCACCAGCGAGTTGCAGAGGAGAAGAGGAAGTGAGAACAGCAAGCAGCTGAATGTGAACAGCGAGAGGCAGACCGTGAAGATCGTGAGAGCCAGAGGTGACATGAACTGGAGAAGCTGCGACTCCAGCCACCAGCACCAGAGCAGGTAAGTGGCTTGGGTTTAACTGGAACTACAGGACTGGGTTATAAATTAAATTTGAAATTGATGGCCGAATTTAAAGAGGGGGAGGATATGGATGCCTTTTTAAATTCCTTTGTAAAAGTTTGTATTCAGGCAAAAATTTCTAGAGGGTCCTGGAGCTTCCAGCTATCTTTGCTACTTACCAGGAAAGCTCGGGATGCATTGGGTCAAATGGACAAGAGGACAGTGATGATTACAGAAAATTTAAAGCTACACTTTTCAAAAAGTTTGATTTAACTGCAGAAGCATACAGAGCTAAATTCTGTAAGCTCAGGAGAAGCACTGACATGAGCTACGAGGAGTTAACCATGAAACAACGTCAGTGTTTAAAACGTTAGTGGGAAGGAATTGAAGCAAACTCTGTAGAAAGAATTGAAAATGCTATATTGTTAGAGCAGTTTTTTGGAGCATGCCCAGCAGATCTGAAAACCTGGCTGGAGGACTGAGATCCCAAAACAGTGGAAGAGGCTGCTGAACTCTCAGACCGCTATGCCAAGAGCAGACCTACTCTGAGAGCGAATGGGGTGGATGTGGCAGTGCAAAAAGGGAAAAGCACACCTTCAGGGCAGCTAAAACCCTCACTGCCTCCACCAAAACCAGCCCCAGGTTTCAAAGAAAAGATTTTTCTGAGAAAAGAAATGAATGTTGGGTTTGTAAAGAAATTGGGCATATTGCCAGACAGTGTCCCAAAAGAATGAGCAATACACAAAATGAGGCTGGGAAAGAAGTGGGCTGTTTGTGTGTCCCTTGAAGCATGCCTGTGAACATGAGGGAACACATGCACCCATTCATGGTGAATGGTGTACAGACACAAGAGTTAAGGGACACAGGGGCATCCCTGACACTGGTAAAAGGGGATGTGGTAGAGCCTGGTCAGCTTACACCCAATAAATTTGTAACTGTACAAGGGTTCACTGGTGAGGAGAAAACATTGCCACTCACTAGTGTTCTCCTAGACTGTGGAGAAACAGAGGGAACTGTGCAACAGGTGGCTGTAGCCAAAACTTTAGCAATTGATGTCATCCTTGGCAATAACCTCAAACAGGGGATGGTGTGTTCAGTTACTCATAGCCAAGTGGCAAGGAAAAATTGTAGTTCCTTGGACCCCATAGAAGCCATTGTGGAAACCACTGGAAGGCTGGTTCCCCAGCATGTGTCTCCTGATATGGAGAGTAATGAAAAGGGGGTAGAAATTTCCTGAGTAGCAGTTAATGACACAGCTATGGAGGGTTACTCTGAAGAAGGAGGGATAACCCATTGTCAGAGGGTTAGAGATGACAGTGATCCTGAGTGTTCTGATGCTAGTGCTAGGGACCCTAGTTTAGATACTGATGTGGACCTGTCCCATGCCTTGTGAATGTGTAAGGAATTTGAAGCTGCTCAGAAAAGTGACCATAGTCTAGAGAAGATGAGGGCTTGGGCAGACTCTGATGGAGCACAGGGAGGTGACGGTAAACATAAGGTTTATTGGGAAAATGGACTGATGTATACTCAGTCTGTAAAGACAGAGGGAGGGGTGATAGGCAGGCAGTTTGTCATTCCACAGGGATACCGTGAGCAGTTGCACAAGACTGCACATGATATTCCCATGTCTGGTCACCTGGGAATCATGTGCACTATGCAGCGGTTGGCCCAGAATTTCTATTGGCCCAACTTCATCCAGCAGGTGAAGGAGTATTGCAGGTCTTTCCACCTGTGCCAAGAAATAGGGAAGGCTGGTAAGAAAACCAAGCCACCCTAATTCCATTGCCCATAGTGGAAGAGCCATTCCAGAGGGTGGGAATGGATATTATGGGGTCTTTAAATACCCCCAGCTACTCTAGGAAGTGGTTCATCCTGACTGTGGTGGATTATGCCACCCGGTATCCAGAGGCAGTCACCCTATCCTCACTGAGGATAGACAAAGTGACAGATGCCTTACTTGGTATTTTCTCCCATTTTGGGTTTCCACAGGAGGTTATCACTGATTGAGGGGGTTCCTTGATGTTGGACCTGATGAAATGTTTGTGGGAGAAGTGTGGGGTGGTGCAGAAGTGCACATCACCTTATCAACTGCAAGTCAATGGGCTTGTGGAAAGATTTAGCAGTACCCTGAAGTAAATGCACCAAGTGTTTGCTGAACAGCATGGGAGGGACTGGGAGAAATACCTTCCCCACCTGTTGTTTGCATACAGGTATGTGCCCCAAGAGTTGACAGGATTTTCCCCCCTTCGAGCTCTTATTCAGACGCCAGGTACGTGGGCTCCTAGACTTGATCCAGGAGGATGGGGAAGGCAAGCACACCACCCAGGAAACTCCCATAGTGGATTACATCCTTAGATTTAGGGAAAGGCTGAAGGAGCTGATGGGGACAGCTCAGAGCAACCTGACAGCTGCCCAACAGAAACAAAAAGTGTGGTACGATCGCAGAGCCAGAGCTCTCTCATACACGGTAGGTCAGGAAGTTATGGTCCTCATTCCAGTCTGGAAAGACAAGCTGCAGGCTGAGTGGGAAGGACTGTGCAAAGTAGTTAGAAAGGTAAATGATGTGAACTACATCACAGAGTTACCTGACAGAAGACATACAGAAAGACTGTACCATGTCAACATGATGAAGCCATATGCTAATAGGGCTGACATGGTGTTTGCAGTGTGTAGTCCTGGGGAGGGGATGGACAAAGGAGATCCCATTCTGGACTTGTTGGAAGAAAGCAAGGGGGTGATCCTCTGTGGAGGTAGTTAAATTGTCATCCAGCTGGCCCTGGAAAAGATCCAGAAAGTAAGGGAAGTTTTAGCAGAATTTGCCCCACTGTTTAGCACCAAGGCTGGACTAACCCCCTTAGCAACACATGATGTGGAGACAGGGACACAGATGCCCATACGGTGGATAGCATATTGGGGGTCAGAGGCTGTCCAAAAGGGAGGCCGATTAAGGGGTAATGTGAGGAAGTTCTTTTTTACAGAAAGGGTGGTGGATGCATTGAATGGGCTACCTCAGGAAGTGGTGGATATGAATAAAGTGCAGGGCTTCACAGAGGCATGGGATAGGCATAAGGGAGCAATACAGATGAGTATGAATAGATAGGCCATTGACAGAGCAAAGGCTGATGGCACATTTATAAGGCAGAAAAAGAAATGGGCACACTGGATGGGTCTTGCGGTCTTTTTCTGCAGTCAACTTCTATATTTCTATGTTTCTTGGAGGGAGGTGGAGGAAATGCTGTATTTAGAGGTAATGCAGAGATCCCACAGCTCCTGGGCCTCACCTGTAGTCCTTGTGCCCAAGCCAGATGGCTCTACTCATTTCTGTGTGGACTATTGAGGACTGAATGCAGTCATGAAGTCACACGCCTACCCGATGCTCCAGATAGACGAACTCCTAGACAAGTTGGGAGGGGCGACATACCTTACAACTATTAACCTGACAAAGGGGTATTGGCAGGTAGAGTTAACTGACAGAGCTAGGGAGAGGTTGGCCTTCATCACTCTGATAGGCTTATTTGAATTTAAAGTAATGCCTTTTGGAATGAAGAATGCCCCAGCCACTTTCCAAAGGTTGGAGAACCAAGTGTTAAATGGTGCTAAAGAGTATGCTGTGGCATACCTGGATGACATTGCCATCTTTAGTGCCAGCTGGGAGAAACACCTGTCCCACCTTAGGGAAGTGCTGGGCAGGATACAGAGGGCCGGGCTCACTGTCAAAGCAGAGGATTGCCAGGTGGCCATGGCTGAAGTTGCATACTTCAGGCATGTTGTAGGCCAGGGACAGTGCCATCCAAACCAAGTGAAAATATAGGCGATCAAGGCATGGCCCAGACCAGAAACACAGAAGCAGATCAGGCATTTTCTAGGGACAGCAGTGTACTATAGGAAATTTGTACCCAATTAGTGTCCTGGCTGTTTCCCTTTCTGACCTGATAAAGAAAAGGATGCCTAAGAAAATTACCTTGGTACCAGCTTGTGAAAAAGTCTTTACCAGACTGAAGGAGGCACTGTGCAGTGCTCCTGTGTTGACAAGTTCTGACTATAGCAGACTCGTTATAGTCTGGACTGATGCCTTGTACATGCGTATTGGAGCAGTACTGAGTCAGACATCCAACCAAGGGAACGATCACTCTGTAGTGTACCTGAGTAAAAAGTTACTTCCCAGGGAGCAGGCTTACTCTACTGTGGAAAAAGAGTGTCTTGCCACAGTGTGGACTGTAAAGAAGTTAGAAGCATACTTATACAGGCAGCATTCTTAGATACAAACTGACCACAACCCCCTGGTTTGGCTGACACAAATGGGAAAAACTAATGGTAGACTATTAAGATGGAGTCTTGCCTTGCAAGGGTATGAAATGATGATCTTACATAGTGCTAGAGTGACCAATCAGAACACAGATGGCTTGTCGCGTCTATATGAGGAGTGAACTGACTTGGGGAGCTCATCCCATGCAGGGGATAGAGACCCCAAATTCAGTCTATGTGGGGAGGATTGTGATGCTTGGACAACTGGTTATGATTGCTGTATGATATTTGTAAAATAAAAATATAGTATGTGATTGTCTCACATAAGACAACCTGTGCTTCTATGGGTGCCCCCCTCCCAGGTTCCAGTGAAGCTACATGATATGTAAACTGAGCAGGAGAGTTCCATAATGTAATTAACTTCCTTGAGAAATTTCATTTTATGGCCTTTTAATGACCTCATGCTTTTGAAGTTAAATAAATATATATACATTTTAATACAGGACAGGACGTCATTTAGCTGATTCCTGCTGGCTATATCACACCTAGGTGATGGACTGCAGAGTTGTAAACCTCAAAAGAACTGGTTGATCGAAGACTCATAATTTGGGAAATGAGTTTTTGCTGATCTCACATTGTTTGCTGTGCCTCCTGATAGGACATCGTGTTTTTGTTTTTTAGATTCTGGAGGGAGGAGCTGAATGACTCACAGAAGGGGCATGGAGAGATGGATTTGGTCTAGTACTTGTGTCTGATCTGTTTATCATATTATTTTGGGAATCCAAGTTCTCTGTTCTAACTTAAGCACTTCCAGAGGTAATACCTTAGACAGCAAAGGTCTAAATATATTGTGGTAGGAGTTTTTGCTTTGTAATTTTCCCTTGTTCTTTTATGTGATTGTGAGCTTTTTGATATATTGTTCTGTATTTACATTTTTCATATTTTTATCACCTTTTCTAAAGTACCTTTTCTTTGAAAGACTGCCTGGGTGTCTGACAGTTCTTTTTTTGCATGTGATGTATAGATGGTTAAGCCTGACAATTTTTCAACAGTTTGATGGTGTTACTGAGCTTCAGTAAAAAGGTAAGAAAGGTGAAAAGGTAAGAATATACTGAAGATCTCTTATAGAGTTAAAAGGGTTCATTTTGGATACCTGGTTAGGTGCCCTTAGGCGAAAGATATATTGCATCCCCGAAAAGAATATTATCTGAGCCTTTACATTTGGGTACACTAGCATAAAGTTCACAGTTTGAATCCCCCCCAGAACTTGAGACTAAAGGTGATTTGGACCCAAAAGCAGACAGGAGGGTTACCCTGTCTGTTACCTGTTCACACTATTGCACTCTGAGGTTGGCACCGTGGGAGCAGAGGGCTTGACCTGCAGAGTGTGTTTGTAACAATGTTCTTCTGTGATTGTGGTACAGTGTAGGTTAATTCCGAGTAATACATCATACAGCATCATAACAGGCTTGATTTGCTTAGACTTTTTACATCCTTATGCTTCTAAAACAGGTCAAGGCAGCCCTTAACAAATGTTATAGACTTCTCACTGGCACAGGGAAGC
The DNA here is from genome assembly GCA_016271365.2 of Neoceratodus forsteri. NCBI lineage: Eukaryota > Metazoa > Chordata > Ceratodontiformes > Ceratodontidae > Neoceratodus > Neoceratodus forsteri. The sequence goes on from CM057455.1 coordinate 931,956,179, forward strand.
ATACGCATACCTCTGATCTCTACAAGCAATCCAACTGGCTCAATCTAAATAGTAGACTTGTCTACCAGACCTGCCTACTGGCTAAGAAAAATTGTCTTAACCTCACACCCCCTGCAACTCATGCCTTAATGTTGCCCACAGTCACTGCACATTTTACACGCAGTTCCCTCAAACCAACATTTATCTTTCCATTCTGCCATACCAACCATGACTGAGAGAGAGTGAGAGAGCTTAATATGTATACCCCTGATGAAAGGAGGGACGGGGAGGACATGATAGAAACATTCAAGTACCTGAAGGGAATCAACAAAGTCCAGGAGGGTAGCATCTTGAGCTACATGCTTACACCCTTGGCCAAATTAGCAATTGCCCGAGGTATTCTGCTCCCAACCCTTACCTATGGTGCCTCTATTCTTACTTCTGCCCATAAAACCTCCCTACTAAAATGGGATGTAACTTATAACAATATATGCCGATTTGCCTCTTCATCACCTCGACTCAAACATCACTGCCTTCTTTATAAGGATCTGAATTGGCTCTCACCCTCTGCCAGTGGACAATACTACCTTGGATCACTAATGGACTCGATCATCCAGGAAAAAAACCCGTCCCAGCTGGTGGCGTTGCTGGTCCCTCAACCATCCTCCCATGGCCTGCGATCAGCTGACAAATCCTTGCTCTATGTTCCGAGATGTCGGACGACTAAAGACACAGGGGCCTTCCAATTCTCTGCTCCCAGGCTATGAAATGCTCTTCCACTCAACCTCCGGCTGTCTCAGTCTCACTTTGGATTTAAAAGTGAATATCGTTGTTATCTATCCTTAGCTGATGCTTGTACATGCTTTGACCAAACCTGAAGCTCCTGAGACTTACCAGAAATGTCACCCCTGCTCTAATCCAGCTCCAAGACTGTCTTCTCTTCAGCTCCCCATATTTTTCCTTCTCTTTGTAAATAACTTCTTGCCTACTAGCTCTCTTCCTTCTTGAACCTTGTTGCTGACCATCCACTGTTGTTTTGCCTATTACCACCCCTGACCTTCCTTCTGTCAGTCTTTCTTGTTATATTTGAACATTCCTCACATTTCTCTCTATATAACCTTACTATCTTATTAACCCTTTCACTCCACAGGTCGGGTCCATGGTTTCTGCACTTATTATATATCTTACTGCCATTATCTGTATAATGCTTGCCATTATTTTTTGTTGTTTCTACCCATTGTATTTTTGTAGCACTGCTGTACTGTTCCTCTATTTGTACTATTGTACCCATGTTGCTGTTGTTCAACTGTTCTCCTTTTGTTGTACTCTCCGGTCGTGCCTGAAAATAGTCATTTTATGGCTAGTGCACCTAACCGGTTAACAAAAACTAAATAAATTAAATAAAATAAAATCTTTCAGAAAAGAGATGTGTAAGAACAAGGGGCACAATTTAAAGATAGAGGGGACGGCTCAGGGTAATGTGAGGAAATTTTTTTCATGGAGAGTGGTGGATGCATGGAACTGCCTTCCTGGGGAGGTTGTTGGGTCTAAAACAGTGAGGGAATTCAAACATGCATGGGACAGACATAAGGCAATTGTAGTGGGGGGGTGGCAGGAAGTAGGCTGTTGGTTAACTAGAATCTGCAGTTTATCCAGTAGGTAGGGAAATGGGCAGACTGGGTGGGCCAAGTGGTCCTTATCTGCCATTGAAGTCTATGTTTCTATGTAACCAGGCTCAACGTGTTTTCCATACCAGGGCCCCCCTGCTGCTAAACATTCTTCCCCCTGAAATTGCAGCTGAAAACAAGCTTGGCCTACTCAAACATAAACTCCGCCAGCACCTCACTGACCTCAGCAGTTGTGACTGCTCTGCCTAGGCTTGTGGCTTTGTTTCACCTCTCTCTCCTCTTCTCTCCTCCCTTGCTACCCTCCCCACTTCTCTCAGCCTCTCCATCCCCTGCTACTTCCTGTCTCTCTCCCATCCCCCATCTACCATTCCACCCCCTCTCCCGTGCCTCTCCTCCTGTCTCTCCCTCCTTATCACCCTGTCTCTTGTTGCTCCACCCCAGACTACCTAGCATTTAGCTTTCTGCTCTTGCACTTACGGCAATGTCAAATCCTTGACTGCCTACCTCCCTTTTCCCCACCACTCCCCCTCTTATCCCCCACCCCTTGCTCCACTTATGTCACCCCTAGGATGGTTTTCATTTCTATCTCTGTCTTGTTATATATATACACCTGTATTGTTAATTGTGCATTGTTATTTGCCACTGACTGTTTGCTACTGTGCTAGTCTATATGCATGTACTGTCTTTTGCTACTAAGTTAACCTCCTGACCTGTATTGTATCTTACCTCTGCTTACTTCTATGTCAACCTCCTGACCTTGTATTGTATCTTACCACTGTTTTACTTGCACCCATTGCTGAAGCGGAACCTTTGTAAAAGAACCCTTGGTTCAAGGGTATTTGTAATCCTAGTAATAAATAAATAAATAAAACTATGATGCTATAATAATATGCCTGTTTTTTGTTTGTTCATTCGCTGTTCTTTGTCTATGACTGCACTATGTGCAGCTTGCACAGTCACTTGCTACATCCTACCACTTCTTCCCACATCCCTGAGCCTCTCTTCACCTACTGGGGTTATATTTCCCTGCACATATGTAGCATGCCCCTGTGGAAGACTAAGCTCCCCAGCACACCATAGAGCAGCATCACATTCTACTAAACTGGGGTGTACTGACAATGGCTGCTCTTTCCCAGCCCTAGCGGCCTTTACTGCAGTGTATTCAGTCCACTCCCAAACCTGGGTCACCGGCAGAATAGTGCAGAAAAGCAACCAGAAAAAGCTACATTTATTTCCTCTCCCTTTCATAGTTCTAGAGGGCCATCACACCTTTACTGCCAATAAGTATACTTATTGTGTAACAAACTGAGGATGTATCAGTAGGGATCTCTGCCACTCTAGAAACATACAGTAATGGCAGAAATAGACCAAAAGCCCATCCAGTCTGCCTGGGTTCCCTATTTAGACATGGGACCTGCTGTTCTTCCAGGGTCCTAGCCCTCCTCACCCCCCTCAATTCTCCTCCCTGATTCTGATACCCCTAGCAACCATTATATCCTTCATTCTATCCCAACAATGCTTAAAACAACTAACTCTTTTTGCACCCACCACCTTGGCTGGCAGTCAGTTCCATGGCTCCACCACCCTTTCTGTAAAATAATATTTCCTCTGCATATTGATCACAGAAGAGTTGTCTGGCCTAATCATCTTTGAGTTGGTCCTCTTTGTCTGTATACTTGCCATATTTATTTGTGATATATCACATTATTGTAAGAAGCACCGTGTTGGTCTTGACACTGCAACATCTGTGTTATTTCTGGCATTACATTTACAATTACTGGATTGTCTGTCTACTGTGACTCTTCTACGGCCAAGATTACCTCCTTCCTGTCCTGCTCTGTTGTTTTTGGGGACAACATTCCTCTAGAGCTGCCCTGTGGCCATGCACTGCTGAGGGCACACTCTGTCCTGCTCCTTGATCTGCTTATGTAGCCCAGTGTCCACCCCTGCATCTCAGCATTTCCCACTTATTATTAGAATTGGAATGATATCACCTGCTGCTTCCAGAGTAGAAGTTTACTTGACCCACTCCTGGGAATAGACTTCATTATCATCAGGCAGGGTGGTGCCATTAACCAGACACAAGTTTAGTGCAGCTGAGACCTATAGTGCTAGAAAGCAGTGTGGGGCAGAATCCAAAAGCGGTGTGGGGGGGGGGAGAATGAGTGCAGTTGAAGTGCACGGGACAGCAAGAATGAGAGAAAGAGTAAAGGGCCACCAAATAAGGAGGTAAAGAAGACTTACTCCATTGCTCACACCGTTACTCTATAGCTGTACATACTGTGCATGCAGCCCCACCCTCTTCCAGTTTGGAAATCTTTTCGAAGTTTCTGAAGGGCTGCTCAGTTGAAGGTTATATTTACCCATCAACTAGGGCCCTGGAGGACCACCTAGTCAGAGGCCAGTCACTGAATGATAGTAACTCCTTGCTACTGTAACTGTCTCCCTTGGAGCCCTCTTGAAAAACTATGCACAGAGCTTAAGTGTGGATATCCTGGGGTGCAGAAAGCCTAAATAATATAAATTTTAACATACATACCTCTCAACCTCTCAGCATTCAAAAATCATAGCACTGGCATTCAAAAATCATAGCAAAGGGCCAGAATGTGTAGCACTTTCTTATTTTAAACAATAACATGTCTGCAGATACTGGGCCCCATATAGTTAGTGATAAGGAACATGTCTATCAATTTAGTTCAATTATTTAATAGTTTGTGTGTCCAGAAATAGCTCTAACATTGTGAGGAACATCAGTAAATCTATATGGAGCAAGAGTAAATTTGAATGTGAAAATCATAGCGCTATGCAAAATTCATAGCAGTTGAGAGGTATGATCACATACTTGAATGCCACTGCAGTTTAACTTAATCACTGTACGAATCTTAAACAAGTTAAATAACCTCTCTTTGCTCTCATCCTCCAGGACACAAAATTGGGTAAAAGCAGGGCCCCACTGAAAACAAGAGTTTGCATCTCAGTTAGGCTAAGCAGCATGGGGGGGGGGTGGAGGCCTCCTTGCCCATGGAATCCACAAAGGCTCACATTTGAGCAAAGCAGCAGGAGGTGGTCTCCCTATTAGCAGAGGTACACTGTACATGTGTAGTTAAAGGTATGTGTGTGTCAATGGGTGGGCAAGGGTGTTGTCTGTGTTTATATGGGTGTAAGAGAGGGAACATACACCTGATGAGCCCAGCCCTATAATCCCCCATCCTCAACATTTACCTCATTCAATCCCACAGCCCCCACCCCACCATGGTGAAGCTTTGTCACAGCCAAGAAAATCTGTTACCCCCTTCTGAGTGCTGGGGCAGGGGAAACATCCGGTGAAGGGAGGTGCAGCCTGAGTGTACCCAATCAACCTGCACCAAGGCTTTTCATTGTTCTGTTCTGCACACCTGGGATTGTGTGGAGCCTAACTGAGCATCCCTTCTCCCTGCAATGCCTTTGCTGCCCTACCACCCATGGTCACCTAGATGGCAGTGTTGCAGGAGAAGCAATACTCTCCCTCCACAGAGGAGGAGACTGTCTGCTGAGACGCTCTATCCTCCTTCCCCAGGCTGGTCCTCAATGGCCTGGGCCCATTCCTGAACCTGGTTCAGCTTTAATTACTGATGTCATTTTGATTCTCTGTCTGCTTATAACTTAGCCAGCCTTTAAGCAAGAGATTAGCGAGTTGATACACAGCATCCTTTTTTTCCCATATTGTTTTTTCTCCCAACCAGCAACTCACCTCTTAGAGATATACCCTGCTCACATGGTTGTACCCTAACCGGGCAAAACCCAGCCATCATTTAGTTGGCTGCCGGGTTTTTTTCTCCCACATTTTTCCCTCCCACATCTCCTAGTGGGGGTGGTGCCTCTCTCAGCCTTGCACAGCCACAGTTGTGCCTGCAGTAAGTGCAAGCTTCCTGACTCAGCTGCAGGTGTTGCTGTGTTGGTGGAACTCACCACCAATCTTCCCCAGCCAAGATGCACTGCTGATTGGCAGCTGTTTCAGTCATGGCCTGCCTCCTAAAGAGACTTTCAAGTTGCTACAAATTCTGTGTTATCAGCATGTCAGCATGATGCTGTGCTGCCAGGCCATGGAGGTGACCATAGAGCATAATATTTAGGGTCTGTGAACCTCTCAAAATTGATGATATTCCATGCTCTAGTGTTAAAGTTTTAGGGGCTTAAAATGCTGTAATTTACATAACTGCAAAATTAAATTTTACAATATCTGAAAGTTTGGAGGCTTGCCCATCAGTCACCTTTAAAGACGGAAATTTGGAGCTTGGACCACTTCTGCACAGACCTTGATAAAGTTGTCATACCACATTTGGGGCAAATTTGGACAATTACATTTATAATTAGAAATAACTGAAATAAAAATGTTAGCAAAATTTCACAGAATATTGTGAGATTCCACAGAAGCGAATTCAGAATTCTGTCAGCATTTTGGTGGAGGAAGATACATTTTGCCCAGCCTAATTGTATGCTACTCTGTTTTTTCTGAGTCTTGACTGACAAAAGGGCCTAAGTCTCACTCTGTCTTTTCCAGTTACCAAAAAATAAATAAATAAATAAAATTCTGACCCAAAGGCTATAAGCCAGGATGAGGATCTAATGGGACGGATGTGTCCTCAGCAAGGACAACATGGCTGGACCATTTTCAGCCATGCTTTTTACTACACTTTTGGCCATGCTTGATTAGGGTGAACTGTGGTTGTGAAATGGCACCAGAGGCAACCATTTTCATCTATGGCCAGAACATACCATTGGCAAAGACCATAGTCAACCGCTGTCAACAGCAGTTAACACAAGACCTCAAAAAATTAAATAAACATGGCCATCCCACGATGAGTATAGTCAATATAAGTCCTTACAGGGCTGAATAACCATCATCATCCTGCATAATTAAACACATTTTTACACAGCTTCAGTTATTTCATTTTTTTCAACAACCATATCCATAGATACTTTGCTTTTATCTTCAGTATTTACCCAGTGGTGTTGTTTTTCCTCTTTCTAACAGAGTCTCCCCTCATTCATAACTAGCAGAATGACTTAATCACTATTTGTACCACAATAGAACTAAACATTTTTAAGTTGTGGTGACTACTAATAGTAATTTGTTCTGCTCTAGTAATTAATTGTTATCCTTATTTTTTTCTTTATAGATTGCAAACTGTTAGATTGTAATTATTTATATGAGTTTAAGGTGTCAAGTTCTGCATTCTGACATGCAAATAAATTAAGCAAATATTGTTGCTGTCCCATGTTTTTATGACCCTGGGCAAATCATGGTCAAACATGGATGAACCATAATTGCCAGGTATCCAGATTCATAACATGGTGCTTTGACCCCTAGGCTATACTGCCTCCCTGAGTGAGGGATTCTGCTGTATTTCCCTTCCCTTTTAAATGGAACATAGACCTTGCATTATCCTTTTTTAATGTAAATGGCCATTTATAATGTTTGTACCCTCCTTTATCTCCATGCTGTGCTTTTTGTTTTAGGAGGAAGTATAGCGAATTGGTTAAGAGCACTAAACTGCAAACCTGGAGACCTGGGTTTGAATCCCACAGCCCTCAATTGCATACTGTGTGACCCTGAGCAAGTCATTTAACTTCCTTGTGCTCCCAGGTCGCACCTAGAAGCAAGTTTCAGTATAGTGTGCCATTCCTGGTTAAACAATTTCCCCTTTACCTTCCTTATTCTGTTCACATTTAAATAATTATCTTTTACCTTTTTAGGGTCTCTTGTTGATGCTGTCTTTTACTTCCCACCTGATATTTATATTTGTAATTACTGATCAAGTAAACTTGTGGCATGAGCTTCTGCTTGACAGATGTCACCAGGTTCTGTGACTGTTCAGTGATTTATAGATATCATAGATTAACAGTGGATTTCTTTCAAGATTATCAGCATTCTGCAATATTCTGAGGCATACAAGTCACACATCTTGTACTTTTTCCTTTGTTTGGGTCCTTGTCTGTCTGTCCATATTAAACATATTTCCCTCAAGATCTCTTTCTCCTGTTATGTCCCCCATGTCAAAAATAGTTATTTATTTATATATGTATTTATTTATCAAGTCTAGGATTACAAATACCTTTGAGCCAAGGATCTTTAACAAAGGTTCCATGTCAGAGAAATACTAATTATGGGGAACATCAAGACAGACATTACAACAATGTGGACATTGCAAACAGATTACAGATTAATACAATTCAAGGGTAGCATTGTAAGTAAGGCAGCCAGCGGCATTTGTCAGAGAAAATAGACAAGAGATAAGAAGTGCTAGAGCCATAGGGAGAGGGAAGAGGGGAGGGGAAGGGGGAAAGAAGGAATGTAGGTAGGGTGGGGAGAGGGTGAAAAGTGCAGCATTGGGTATACCAAGATGTGAGGGTAGAATTCAGTGAGGAGGGGAGGGGGGACCACTATAGCAGGCAGGGAAGTGGAGAAACAAGGTGAAGTTGGGCAGTCACAGGAGCTGTTGGTAGTGAGATAGTCCCGGAGCTTAGTTTTAAACATACCAATTGTCGGGGCAGAGGAGATGGTGGGGCTGAGGCCACTGAACCAGAGAGGCACTCGCTTGTCCCTGTGAAGTGTGACAGTGGGGGACTTTCAGTAGCTGTAGTGTGGATCTCTGAAGGCACCGTTTGTTGGTTCGGTGTTGTAACAGAGTTGAGACCCCAGAAGGTGCAAGGCCACGGTAGATTTTTTTCGCCATGGAGCAGTTGAGAAACTTTATGTGGTTTGATAGTTGGAGCCAGCCAGTCTGAGTGTACAGGTCACGTGTGGGTGAGACGGTGAGCACCAGTGATGAGCCGGAATGCCTTATTTAAGGCAGTTGAGAGGCATCTAAGGGTTGTGGTTGTGGCCGAGCCATAAATGATGAGACCATAGTCTATTACAGAGACCACAGAGCTCAGGACTGCAACCTTCAAAGCTTCTGGCATGAGGTGTTGTCTGTGTTTGTAGAGGAGACCAAGCCGTGTATTAGCAACTCTAGCTAAATTATCTACATGAGGTCCATAGGAGGATTAGGGTCAAGCTGTATCCCTAAGTATTTGAAGGACCCCACCTGATCTAGAGTGTTCCCCTGGGTGGTGGAGATAGCCAAGTGGTGTAGCTTGTGTGGGTTATGAGAGCTGCAGAAGAGCATAGATTTGGTTTTCTTGTCATTGAGGACCAGTTTATGATTAAGAAACCATGTCTCTACAGAACTGAAACCAAGTTGAAGGTTGTGTTGAAGAGTTGCAGGATCTTTGTGAGTGGAGAATACAACAGCATTATGGGCATATAGTATGATCTGCTCAGAGCAGTGGTAAGGGAGGGAGTTTAAGAAAAGGCTAAAAAGGAGGGGGCTCAGTATGGATCCCTGTGGGACACCCAAGTGAACAGGCAGGGTGTCAGAAAGAGCGTCAGCACTTTTTACTGTTTGCGACTGGTTTTGTAAGTAGCTTTTAAACCAGAGAGAAGGGTCAGGTGATAGCACGGCATTCAGTTGTTGGTCAATTAGTAGTCCATGGTGTACTGTATCAAAGGCCTTGGAGAGGTCAATGAAAATGGCCCCTGTGAGAAGGCCGTCATCAAGGGATTTGTGCAAAGCTCCAGTGAACTCAAGAAGGGCTGTGCTGGTGCTGTGACCTTTCCAGAAACCGTGTTGCTGTGGACAAGGTATATTGTATTTATCCAAGTGGTCGGTAAGTTGATCAGCCATGATGCGCTCGAGTGCCTTACAGAGTGGGGGCAGTATGGAGATAGGGCGATAATTTCAGTAATTCATCTTATCCCCACTTTTATGGACAGGTGTCACGGTGGCTGTTTTCCATAAGTCCGGGAATTTTCCACAGTTGAGAGAGAGGTTTAGGATTTTTGTTAATGGATGCATTACTTCATCGAGGGTGAGCAACAGAAGCTTAAGGTCCAGGGTGTCGCTACTAGATCTAGATTTAGAGATAGCTGCAGTAATATAGCGGTGAGCTTCATTCAGTCTTACCTCCCCGAAGTAGAAGAGGGGATAGTTAGACTTTGGGGCTGAGGTATTTGGGGAGTAGGCCCTGTTTTCGAAAAAGTCATGGGGTAGGATAGCACTAAGGTCTAAAAAAGCTGTGTTAAAGATGTTTGCGATCACCTTGGGGTAGAGGGCTGAGGATTCATCAACCATTAACATGGCTGGAGAGGTTTTTGGCTGCTTCCTCTTGACATCCTTGATATTGTCCCAGAAAGCACGACTATTTCCCCATGTATTGGTGAGAGCGTCTTTGTAATAGGTGGATTTCGTGAGCCAGATGGCTTTTGTGCAGGCATTTCATGCTTGTTTGTAATTTTGGATGTTCAGTTGTTTGTCAGTGGCCCTGGCAACTGCCCAGAGGTGGTCCCTTAGTTTCAGCTGTGAGAGAAGAGCCGCAGTGAGCCATGGGTTAGAGAGAGATTTTGTTTTGCGCCTTTTAGCAGGGGCAAACAGGTCGCAGGCTTTGTTGAAAATTGAGATGAAGTGATCAAGAGCCAAGTTAACATCTGTTGCTTCGTAGATGGGTAGCCAGTCTTGTAGAAGCAGGTATTGTTTGAGATGTGGAAGTTTTCCACAAGGAAGGACTCTGCTAGCAATAATTTTGAGAGTGGGCTTGAGGAATTTGTTAGACCATGCACATATGACTGGGGAGTGGTCACAGAAAGAGTCTGGGGAAATGGTCTTATGAGAAATCCTTGTGGGGTGAGTGGTGAGGACCCAATCCAGGAGGGTACTGGTGCCAGTCTTGTAGCTAATCCTAGTAGGGGAGTTTACCATTTGCGTGAAGTTAGCAGCTGAGATGGAGTCTTTATAGGCACTGGCGTTCGATGATAACCAGTTTATGTTGAAATTCCCTAGTAGAATAAGTTCAGCTTCAGGAGGATGAGAGTTGATAAAGTTTAGGACATCATTGAAGCCATGTTTAGGGTCCCTGAGTGGGATGTATACGGAGACAATAGTCAGGGCTTTATGGTTGGGACCTAGGACATTTTTTATTGGCAGAATCTGGGCCGAGGCAGAAAGTAATGGAGTTGCTACAGGGTGCCATGACAGGGAGTCTTTGATATAGATTGCGCAACCACCACCTTTTTTGGGTATCTGGTCCAGTCTGTGGACATTGTAGCCCTGTATTGTTACTGCTGAGTCAGGAACTTTAGGCGTCAGCCAAGTTTCCACCACTGCAAGGATGTCAGGGTTGTGTTGGCATATGAAGGCTTGGAATACATCCAGCTTTGGTAGTTGGCTGCAGATATTAATGGTTGCAAGGATAAGGGCACCTGGAGTTTGTGTGTGGCCTGAGCTTCTAGGGCCAGGAATGGTATGGACGCTGCCTGAGATGAGAAGGAGGAGTAGGAGTTTTAAGGAGCAGAGTCACAGTTCTTTGAGAGATAGTTTTGATCATTGTTTCTGGGAGTAGAGTTTGCAAGGTTCCAGGCGGTATCCCATATAGCAATAAAAATAAAATAGTAATAAAAATGTGACAAATCCTTGTTGATTACAGCTGTTACAACTCTCCTTCTCTGAATAGTAGCAGACTGCCAAAACAGATCGAATTTCAGTCAGATCCTGCAGTGCAGTGTCTCGTATGTGTAAATTAACCCTTTAGTGCTTATCTTTTTCTCACAGTAAGTATCTAGCCATGGGAAGAGGGTGTGCAGTGCGGGACTGAAGGAGTTAACAGAGGTTAAACAAAAATTCACTAGAAACTGCAAACACTTTCTTTTAGTTGAATGGAGAGAACTGGGAGAGATAGGGAGACATATTCCACGCTGGTGTAAGGACATACCTGTCCACAGCTGTGATGTGTTCACACAGTCACATGCTACCAAATCCCCATTTTCAATCGGTGTGTTCAGAAACATTCCAGATGTTCCAGAGCTCCCTTTTCTACTTCTACATAATAGCAACACATCTGCTTAGCTCTGCTATACAGCTGTAAAAATGCACTCTGTAGCAAATGCTTTAACATATTATTGTGACTCGGCTTTCTTGATGCTCATGCTTGATTTAGAGAAACAAACATTTTTGTGAAAAGATCAACTTTTGAAAAAAATGTTCCACAGCCTTCACCTACAGAGACATGAAAACATGAGTCCCACCCCCACTCTGATACAACAAACTGAGCTGTAGCCCAACTGACTGGTGTGGGGTTGGGGGGTGAGGAATGAGTAGGTAAGACATGGTGACTATCACAGAATGAATGACAGACTCAGCATGCTCAGAAACCAACAGGTGATGAGACAGGTATCAAAACAACACTTACACGAGAAGATACTTGGGGCCTGATTTACAGTAGCAAGGGACCAGCACATAATGTAATGACAACAGTTTTGTGGCAGTCTCTAGTTTGTGACCTCACTAAGATATTTACCATGAGGCTGGCATTGCAGCCCAGTTCCTATGTGTCCAAAAACTGTCATGAAATCATATGGTTAAGAGGGCTGTGCTCACCATTCACTGCATAGTGTAGAAATGGTAAAGGTAATTCTACAGGGTGTCAAAATGAGTCATTGTTGTCTTATGGGGCATATACTGTACTTTTATTCCAACTGGACAGACTGAGACAGACAACAAGCTTTGGAGAAAATGGCCACAGCCATGTATTTATTTATTAGCCAATTATTTAATCCATACATCAAACTCAGCATGATGTACACAGCCAGGTATTCTTGGGTGTTCAACTCAATCAGTTTGATTTGATTCAAAACTTTGACTGACCCTCTCTACAGGAGACTGCCTGTCAATCGACAAACCCTGTGAAGGCACCAGCTCTAGGGCATGACTGATGGCTCTCTGGACCAGCTGCAAACATGTCCTTCCCAATCAGAGGACACTACCTTGCTGTGAGCATATGCTCAAAGAGACTGCCTTCCTGACTGCACCCCTTTAACGGGGAGAAACTCCAGCCATCCGGCACCGAACTCCTGTCAGCCTCAGGGGATCTGGCTGCATGAGACTCGTAATCCCCTGTTACCTCCTCTGCACAGACTTTCCAAGACTACCTAGCCACCACAGGGTGAGCTGCCTGCCTGCTCACCCCCAAGCTCATTACACAATCACATTCTCCACTGCTCTTTGTATGTCATCTATAAACAAATCTAACCCTGACTCTGTCAAGTAAACTCCATCCTTACTATACAGTTCCTTCTTCTTAATCCCAGTCTCTGGGTGCATCACCATGGCCCCCCCAATACTGTCCATAAATAGTCGCATAGTTGGGCTGTGCAGCCTGCGCACCTTCTCAATTGCCCAAGGGTTTCAGACATACCTCCATTGCTGCCACTGGATAATGTCAGACCATATAAATATAATGCATACTTTCGGCCACTTTTCTTTTAACCCCGCCAAGTCATTTTTAACATTTTGCTGCAAATCCAGTGATTTTACAGACCACAATTTGTTTCCCCCCCCAGGTGAATCACCAGGACTTTCAGAAGGCCATGCTGCTGAGCTTCAGTGACCAACCTTGGCAGCAGCTCACATCACCTCATGCCCCTCTTCCCCATTCATTGAACCTCCACTCGCCTGGGGTACAGAAACAGGTTCTTACCACCACAATGCTGACTCACCTGGATGGCAGCCCAGTGTATAAATGAATGTCCACATATCCAGATCTGCACCCTCCAAAAGCCATCACCTGACAAGACAAAACAAAAAGTTACAGCATCTGAGGTTTGACATAGCTTTCAAAGGCCTGTGACCTCCACTGGCCTAGGGCCTGAATCTGTGCATCCATTAATCCTTTTGCCCTAGCGTGCAATGCTGCCCCAGTCCTAAATTGCCTTGTTTACATGCACAATGGAACCATGTTCAAACTCCAATTTCAGTGGAATCAATGCTGTATTCCTCAATTAGAAGCTCAAGTAAACTCATTCTGAGTTGGGATTCTGTTTCAGTTGGAACCGGGTTCAACTGCAGTGGTTCAAAAGCATTGATTCTTTTGAACTGGTTACTTTGTACATGTAAACCTGATTCATGAGTTGATTCTGCTACACTTACTGTTGAAACTGCTGTAAAAGGAATGCACCCAGATTAAAAATCCTCATTTGCTGTGTGTTCGCATGCAGTGGGAATCAGTCACCTTGTAATCAACTCAGTTTGAATTGATAACAAGGTGGCTGATTCCCATTCCATGTAAACACACAGCAACTGAGGATTTTGAATCTGGTTCTTCATCTTCATCAGTTCAACACGATGTACACCAAAAAGGATTACAGTCTGAATGAAAAGAATTGATTACAAAGTAATGATTCCCACTACATGTAAACATAGCAATTGAGTGGGTATTAAATTGCCATGCATCCTATCCCAGCTGCAGCAAAGCTTTTTGCAGAAGGTGCCAAAACTGATTCACTGTTACCAGGGTCCCGTCCTCATGTCTAAAAAAGGCTACCCCTACTGTTGACCACCTGGTTATATAGTCCTGTACTCATGCCTGGATATCCCACTGCACCCCAAGGGGAGCTCTCACACTACACCAGCAACCCTGAGACCTCTAATCCATCTTACTTTTCCTTAATTGAATAAATACTCCAGCTGTTGTCACTACCACGTCTTTATCACCCAGTGCCAGATGCTGCTGTGTCACCTTGCTTGAATGTACCAGCTCAGACACCTAAAACACCCTGCAGAAGGCCATCAAATATGCCATCCAGAACAGGTGTGTCTCCCCTGTTGATGAACAGGTTCTTGGGAGCTCATCCCATATTTGTTTAAATAGTATGTGGCTGATGGGTCGGTTGTGCTCCAGTCTCTTTGGGACTGACTGCACCCATCACTGCAGCATCTTGCAAAAGGGGAAAGGCCTTTGTAGTATCTGTGTTCCCCCTGGCCTTCTGAAACCATGCTATACCTGCCAGGAGTTGTCCTACTGTGGCCAGTGTAGCCCCTGTCCCTTCCTGTGAAGCACATATGCATGTAACTGGTCTACTGGGACAGGCCGTGCCTTTTCCCACCCTTGCACGTGCTGTACACCCAGAAAACTATCTAACCCCCTCTGATACACCACCTGCGTATAAGGTGCTAGTGCATTCCTGAACAAATCCCAGGCTTCTGAATTACCAAACCCCAAGGGTATGCTGGGATTTCCCTGGGATGTCCTTCCACTCCCAGTGCCAATTCCCGGAACCTCCGCCACTGTGAATGAGAAAGAGCATCAGCAATACCATTCTCAACTCCTGGGACATGCACTGCTTTGAACTGGATATTTAGTAAGAGACATTTCAGTACAATTACCCTCGTGAGCTTGCCCATGGGGCCTTTTCCCAACAACTGCCTATTTACAGCATAGACTACCCTAGTATTGTCCATATAGTACTTGCCCTCAAATTTCATTCCCAACAATTCTCTGTCTGCCAAGTGAATGAGCAAAAACTGAAAGGCAGCCTCAATGTCAGTCCTTCCCAACATTGCACCCTGACCTATTTTCCATACCACCTCCACCGCTTTATCAAATGAGGTATACGACACAGATGCATGTGCTGGGTCGATGTAATGATTAACCGAGTCCCCCTCCAGATATGATAAGTGGTTAATTATCTGGAATTCTCCCAGTGTTTTTTGGGGGGCCAACCCAAATCGGGATACCCTAAGCTGAGAGCCTGGGGGGTGCTGTGAAGGGGCCAATGATCCTGCCAGCCTCTACCTTCTTTTGGAGCCTTTTTCACACTCCTTGGCTGATTTCAGGTTGTCTGCCTCATATGCCCTGCTCAGGCATTCATAGGGGATACGAAACCCAAACCTAAGCCTCCTTATCTGGATACATAGCCAGACACTTCTCAAGACGCTTCCCCCTATGGGTATCGGAAGACTTGTCGGGGCCCTTCCAAAAGGGGAGAAAACTCCTTGTCTTTTGAAAGGGGTGAAAATTCCTTGGCTTTTTTTTGCATTGCTGAAAAGGGTGCTGTCTGCTGCAGGCCATGCATTCATGCTTGTATCTGCATTGCTCCCTTGTGCACAATCTCTGATTGTAATTAAAACAACACCCCTCTTCTTCCCCCTCCCCCCCTTACTGTTCCTTTGAAACCCTATTTTTAGTGAGGTGGGCTGTCAGACTGGAAAGCCGTTATCAATTTGCTGGACCTCACCTCCCATATCTATGGTCCATAACAATGGCAGGTCCAACACGGCCCAAGACCTCCTTGTGTCATTCTGCTTTCTCCTTCTAAACACCTCATCATACTCCAACCAACCCCTTCCTGATTTGCTTGCATGCATAGTCATAATCCAGCTGAAGTATACCCATAGCCCTTCAGCTTTTGTTGGGTTGCCCTGGATCAGCATGCCTGCATATATAGCAAAACCTGCTGCCCAGTTTTACCAAAAGTGATGTAACATAGAAACATAGACTTTGATGGCAAATAAGGACCACTTGGTCCACCTAGTCTGCCCATTTCCCTACCTACAGGATAAGTTGCAGATCCTAGTTAACCAACAGCCTATGTCTGTCCCATGCATTCTTGAATTCTCCCACAGTTTTAGACCCCACAATCTCCTCAGGAAGGCTGGACCATGTGTCCACCACCCTATCTGTGAAAAAATACTTCCTCACATTGCCCCTGAACTGCCCCCTTCTATCTTCAAATTGTGTCCACTTGTTCTTGCACATCTCTTTTTCTGAAAGATGCTACCCTCATGGACTTTGTTGATTCCACTGAGGTACTTAAAAGTTTCTATCATGTCCCCTTTCCTCAAGGGTATACATATTAAGCTCCTTTAGTCTCTCCTTGTATGGCTTCTCTTGCAGACCCTGAACCATTTTATTTGCCCTCCTCTGGACTTCATCTATCCTGTCTATGTCCTTGCAGAGGTGGGGTCTTCAGAACTGGATGCAGTACTCCAGATGGGGTCTCACCAACTGTCTGTACAGAGGGATGACAACTTCCTGTTTTCTACTGGTGATGCCTCTCCCTATACATCCCAGTATCTCTCCAGCCCTCCCTACTGCCTTCTCACATTGCTTGCTAACCTTAAGGTCATCTGATATGATTACCCCCAGGTCCCTTTCCATTTTTGTTGTTCTTACTACCTCCCCCCATTGTGTAATCTTCCCTTGGGTTTTTGTTTCCCAGGTGCATTATTTTGCACTTCTTTGGATTGAATCCAAGCAGCCATACTTCTGACCATTCCTCTAACCTTACCAAGTCCCTTCTCATCCTTTCCATGCCTCCTTTTGTATCAACCCTGTTACAGATCTTTGTGACATCTGCAAAGAGGCATATTTTTCCTTCCAGTCACTCTGCAATGTCACTTATAAAGACTTTAAAAAGGACTGGACCCAGTACTGAACCCTGCGGCACCCCACTAGTAATCCCTCTTTCTTCAGAGTGGACTCCATTTACATTTACCTTCTGTGTCCTGTTGTCCAGCCAATGTTTTACCAGGCTACCACCCTGGGACCCACTCCCAGGCTGGTTAATTTGACTAGTAATCTTTGTGTGGACTGTGTCAAATGCCTTGCTAAAGTCTAGGTAGGCTATGTCCACAGCCCTCCCTGGTCTACTACTTGGTCACCCAGTCAAAGAAATCAATTAGATTTGTCTGACATGACCTTCTCACTGTGAACCCATGCTGCCTTGGGTCCTGTGCCCCACTGGCCTCTAGGTACTCAACAATTCTTTCCTTCAGAAGTGATTCCATCACTTTCCCTACCACAGAGGTCAAACTAACAGGTCTATAGTTTCCTGCCTCTGTCTTGGTCCCACTTTTGTGAAGGGGACTCACATCCGCCTTCCTCTAGTCTTCAGGTACCACACCATCCTCCAATGATTTATTTAAAAGCGTACTCAGTGGTTTCACTAGTTCTCCCCTTCATTCTTTTAGAATTTTGGGGGGAATTCCATCAGGCCCCATTGCTTTGTCCACCTTCAGTTTTAGGAGTTGTTTCAGAACCCTTTCTTCTGTGAAAGGACTGAGACTGACCCCCCCCCATTCAGAGTGCTTCTGTTAATCAGATTAGGCACTTCTCCTCCTCCTCTTTGTGAATACTGAGCAGAAATATTCTTTCAGTATCCCTGCTTTTTCACTGTTCCTCTCTGCCCACCCTCAGTCCATTCTATTCAGCCTCACTATCCCTCCCTTTGTCTTTCTACGCTCCCTGATGTACCTATAAAAGGTTTTATCCCCCCTTTGTAACCAAGTTGGCTATCTTTTCCTCAGTTTGGGTCTTTGCTATTCTGACTTCCTTCCCTGCTTCCTTCTGCCTTAACTGGTACAGCTCTCAGTCCTGCTCCTTCTGTGTTTCCTTATACTTCATGAATGCTACCTTCTCCCCGACCTTCCCCGCCACCTCTTTTGAGAACCATAGTGGCTTTTTATTTTGTTTTGATTTGTTTATTTGCTTCACACAAAGGCTTGTTGCCTCTGTAATGACAGTTCTGATGTTTCCCCATTGTTGCTCCATCCCTCCTTCTAGCCTGTTTGCTAGTGCTTTTCTAAGGCACTCTCCCATCTTGCCAAAGTCAGCCCTCCTGAAGTCCAGTACCCTCACTTTTGTATGGCTTGACTCTGTAGCTGAGTTTATCGTGAACCACACTGTTTGGTGGTCACTTGTCCCCAGATGGCTACCCACTTCTAGATCTGAGATCCTCTCACTGTCCCCATTTGAGAGTACGAGGTCTAAGATTGCTCCCTCATGAGTGGGTTCCAAATCTAGCTATCTGAGGCATGCCACAGGTAGGGCATCAAGAATGGCCTTGCTCTTGGATGTGGCTGCAGCAAATGTGCTCCAATTAACATCTGGCATGTTCAGGTCTCCCATCAACTGTATCTCCCCTTTTCTCTGCCATCCTAAGAATGCCTTCTATCATATCCTTGTCCATTCCCTCCCCCTGACATGGAGGTCTGTATACAACCCCTGTGCAGATTGTGGTGCCATTTTCAGTCTCTAAGGTGACCCACAGTGCCTCCTCTCCTCCCTGTTTACTTTTTTGTTCAGTTGCTGTTATCCCTTCCCTTACATAGAGAGCTACTCCTCCCCCTCTTCTCCTCTTCCTAGCTCTCCTGTAGGTTGTGTACCCTGGTATGTTAACATCCCAGTCATGGTTCTCTGTGTACCATGTTTCTATGACTGCTATGATATCCAGATATCCCTCTTCCATCAAGGCCACCAGTTCAGGGAGCTTGTTGCCCATACTATGGGCATTGGTAATCATTACCCTCCATTTCCTGATGGCCTTACCCTGTATTGCCACCTTGCACTTCTTCACCCCATCGTCCTTCTCTTTTTCCTCTTCTGGGTCTTTAGGCCAGTTGAGCAGCAAGAATATGTCCACGTACTCCCCATTTAAAATCTGCTGCCTTACCTTATCCAGCAAGTGTGACCCCACTGGTTCTCCCAGTGACACAAAACTCATGTGCACTTGTTGCACAGAAACTTGCTGTGGCACAGGATTCAATACCCCACTCCTAATTCCAGGAGTCCCACCCTTTGTTTGGGATGGGTGACCTGCTAGCATTTGCTCCTTCACAGGGAACAAGGCTAGCAAGCAGCTGAGCTTCTGCGCCAGTGCCGTCTGTGCTGTGAGGTAAGGCATGGCTTGTTGTTTCACCTCAGTTTACCCTAGGAAGGCCAAGGTGCAAGGACTTGTCATAGGCTCCCCCTGTGGCTGCACAACTTGGCCTGTAATCATCTGATGTTGCATTTTTGCTAATGCCACGGGCAGTAAAACTGGCATTTGGGCCGAGACCAACTGCACTGGTGCTGAGGCCTCTGACACCCACAAACTCCAAGGTGCTAGGCTGGGTTCCACGCTTACTGGATCCCCGAGGTGAACCAAGCTCAGCTCTTCGTATTCCCCCAGTCTCCTCATTATATGTCCCCTTGGCTCCACCTGCCCCCCCCGCTTTCTTGGCTGTCTCTGTTTTCTCATGAGAGGCACCTGCCCTTCTTGATGAATCAGGACTCGCAACTCATCTGCAGAGAGATTGTTTAGCTCTGGCATACCTGGTTGCATCTTTGGGATCACCACCCCTTGCCTGCTTTTCTGGCCTCGGGTTTTCTTGTGTGGAGGTGGCTGTTCCGGGCCATGACAGGCATTGGTACCCCTTCTTCGGGATCCTTTTCCAGATCCACTGGCTCTTCTCATGGGGGTACTGGCTCGACAGGTTGTGGCTGGACATCTGATTGCGGGACAGGACCCGCAGGGTCGCTTGGCTGTGGCTGGGGCACCAGCCCAGATGGTCCTGGCCTCCCATCCATGCCTTGACCACAAAACAGTGCCTCCCACCATGCCTTGCCTTTCCACCAAACAAGAGCGGCCAATTGGCTTTTGAAATCCTTTGTCCTGTGTCCTTGTCTCTTTCACTCTGCTCTGAAAAATACAAAGACATAAACCCCACCAGGCAACCCTTGCTGTCATTTTATCCTCTGCTGCCACCACAACAATGGATCAACTGACCGGAGGTATCCACTTAATTTCCTTGAACCACCTTGAAAATTATTTAGTTATATATGTATTTATTTATTATTATATTATATATATATTTTTTTTATGACAGCCACCAAGCCCAATGCTAGTCTTGTCCTCACTCTTCTGCTATGATCTCCTTGAATAGACTGCTGTACTAGCCATACCCAGGTGTTTCAAGGGCTATGCCTTGGCTAGTGTTATTCTTCCTCTTTATATTCATCTTTTTTTTTTAATAATGTAACTTTATGGGGGGCGTGGTTAGCGCTCGTTGTAGATGGCGGCTTAATCGGGTTGTTCTCGTCGCACGGAGCCTAGCACCCGGGAATTATACCCTTTGGGGAGGATATACACAAAAAATAATAACGGACCAGGCTGCCAAAACTCGGTACTATCGACATGGGAATTTTGGACTCTTGGGGCATTCGGCAAAGCGGATTGCAAGTGGGAGATTCGTATCCCTGCTATCCGTGATCTACATGATGGTGCAGTTAGTAAATGAGCGAGAGGAGCCCTCTATACGGGACATGTTTGTGTCGATCATGGCAAGCATAGACAACCTCACATTAGCAGCTAATAATTCTGCTCTCGCTATTCAGCAAATTAATGTACGTGTGGACACAGTGGAGCAAAGGGTAAATACGCAGGAGGACTCACTTCTCAACTACTCAGCCCTAATGAGAGATCAGGCGGCTAAGATTAATCAGCTGCAAGATAAAGTGGAAGATCTGGAAAATAGGAGTAGGCGAAATAATCTGCGCCTATTGGGATTCCCGGAGGGTTGTGAGGAAAGGAAGGTTTTGCCATTTCTACAACATGTACTGCCAGAAATCTTGAAGCTCCCTAAGGGTACTAAAATTACAATGGAGCGGGCTCACCTCACAGCCCAGCCTAGGCCTGCCCAAGGGGAACGTCCTTGCCCCATCCTGGTTCGGTTCCTGAATTTTGCTGAAAAAGAAGCAATACAGGCTAGGGCGAGAGAGCTCAGACAGCTACAGTGGCAAGGGAATAGGATTATGATTTTTCAAGATTATTCGAGGGAATTGGCCGCTCGGCGTAAAAATTTCACTGAAGCTCGAAGGAAGCTACATGATTTAAAGATCCCTTTCACATTAAGGTACCCGGCCACACTACAAATCTCTATGAATGGTACAAGTTTGCAATTTTTATCTTCAGAGGCAGCTTTGGACTATATTGCCAATTCCTGTCCTAGAGGTTTGATTTCCCAGTCTTCTAGCCAGGCTGAAAATGTTCAAGGTATCCCCATTTAAGCTGCTGTTACTACAGTTACCTCTCCTCAATCGGCACCACTGGTGGGATTAGAACCCAGGAACTTGAATGTACGGAAGAGGCCTCCATCTTCCCCGCATACTAAAAGGGACCATCCTCAGGAAAGGAAGAGCAGCACCGACAATCTGACTTCTCCCCTCAGATACACAAGGAGAAGTTCAGATAGAATATTCAGTCCTTACTTTGCAAAAACCGGTTTGCGATTCTGAGCGATCTCCCGAGGAGGAAGGTTGTGAAGCAATGGTCAATGGGGGTGAAGTTTTCAAGAAGACCCTCTTAGGGACTGCCTTCAGGGCATGGTCAGTACCACAGCTAGTACATCATCGGTCTTTCCGGCCCTAGGGTCCCCCCCAGGTCAATCTACGGATCAAGAACGAGAAGAGGGAAAACAGCCGAAAATTTCATGAGCAAATGGACTTTTTTCCTTGGATTATACTGTTTAATGTTAGATAAGTATCTGAACTGCTGATTGTTTATTGTTGTAATATTGCGGGTGGAAATAGGTATGGCTTCCTTGAGTTATACCTGGGTGTAGCCCTTGGGGGTAATGTCTATTAGAAGATTTTATGGCAGTTGTCATCAATGGCACATTCGGGGGGTATCGGCTGGGGTAGAAGGGGAATGATTAAACATATAATGTGGGTGGTACATCTGTGGCTAAGGGATGTTTGAAGATCTGCCTGTGATAGGGTAGATCCCCGGGGGCTCGACCTACCCCCCCCTTTTCTTCCTTCCCTGTTAATCTTCCATAGAAGGAAGTTTATTATCTCTGTCAAGACAATATTTTACCCTCCATAGTATTTTGCTTTGAGGGTCTATTGGGAGGGATTAAGTGACTCAATGGGTCCATAGAGGCGATATGTAGAACTTAGCATTGCCAAAGGGATTCTATCGGTTTTGTACAATGGGGTAATGATTAAGATGTGCCACATAGTTTTACTCAGAATATGCAGTACTTGGCTTGGTTATAGGTGGGCCCTAAGGAGTGTTGGTAAAGATTCATTAGTAAGAAAATGTTTAGGGAGTATTAGAAGCCCAGTTAGGGGAGATGGCTTATATTTTTTTTTTATTTTATTTTATTTAGTTGCTTAACCAGGTGAGACACACTAAGCTGAAAGCTTTTTTACAGGTGCAACCTGGGAGCACAGGGAAGTTAAGTGACTTGCTCAGAGTCACACAGTATGCAAGTGGAAGCGGTGGGATTCAAATCCAGGTCTGGTCATCTTTTGTGGACATGGAGTTGGTACGAGGGGGTTCTGAGTTTCCCATTACGAGCAGAGCAATAACTGGTCCTAAGATTCGGTTATAGGACTAGTTCCCCATGTGAGGGGACTGTAGACAGGTCCGTTGCAGGCTCTAGCATGTACGGACTTTGTTTGTTGCTTTGGTCCTCTTTCAGAGTAGTTTGATATATGCTCCATAGTAGATAGGGATCTTCTTCCTTCTGAGAAATACCTGGTTCCCCCCAGGATCGATAGGATATACCATTGGCTAGGTTTCTAGCCGGCTTAATTCTACCGGTTCTTCTAATAATAGTAGGTAGTTTGTTTGTTTGGTTGTTATTTAGATAGTGTAGGAGTATAGAGTAGTTGTAATTAGGTTAGATAATTCCCGCCTATTGTTGGGGTGCATGTTTGCCCTGATCGGTACAGGGACTTTTCATATTTGGCATATAGATAGATTTAGTTCTTTTAATAGTTGAGACTAAGGTACATTGAGGAAGGTAACAAAATGGCTGATATAGTGATGCATACCTGGAATGCCCGTGGGTTAAATTTTCCGATTAAACGTAAGAAAGTTCTTGCATACTTGAAACGTAAACGTTCTCAAGTGGCCTTTCTCCAGGAGACAAAGTTTAATGGGGAAGATCATACCCATGTGATGAATGATTGGGTTGGTCAGCAAGTGCATTCCAATGCCTTGACCAGGAAACACGGAGTCCAGATTTTGGTGCACAAGTCTCTTCCTTGGAAGTTAACCCAGACACGTGCAGATTCTGATGGCAGATGGGTTATGGCTACAGTATATCACCCACAGGTTTAATTACTGTATGCAATGTATATACCCCAATGATGATGCTCCACTTTTTTCATAAGCTGGCAGAAGCAACACTAGAATTTAACCCTCCAGACTGTCCGCTATTCATTGGTGGGGATTTTAATCTGACCTTGATGTCTATGTTGGATAGAAATGATGGGGGGAAAGAGGCACATCCTAGGAGTGTGAAGGCTCCCCATCAAATGTTGTCTGACCAGGGGTTAGTAGATCTCTGGAGATTGCTCCACCCCAGAGCTAGAGACTACACATTTCATTCTGTTCCCAATTATTCATATAGTAGGCTTAATTTTTGGCTTGGCTCAGCTAACCTGACTACTAAAACTTTGGAGGTTTCAATTCTCCCTTGCTGTATCTCTGATCATGCTTTAGTTCAGCTATTAGTACAATGGGACCCAGTGACCTCCCCAACTAAACAGTGGAGATTGGACCCACTTCTGGTACAGGACCCTGAGTTCACCCCTTGGCTCATTAAGGAGGCTTCTCTTTTCCTTGCAGAAAACCCTATTGATGACACCTCTGCATGTTCAACTTGGGAGGCTTTTAAAGCCACATTGCGAGGTAGCATTATGGGGTTTTCAGCTACTAGACGCAGACAAAGAGAAGCTCAGCTGCTTGACCTTGAGCGGAAATTGGCTGAGGCTGAGAGTAAGTTTAAGTCACTGCCTTCTCCCAATATTCATTCGCCTATAGGGAAATCCATATTAGCCATTCGGTTTGAAATTAATCAGATTATGAACAGGAAAGCGGAAGCTGCTATTTTACGTCTTAAACATATGTTTTGGGAAGGGGGGGACAAAGGAGGTAAGGTACTTGCTTACCAATTAAGGAAACAGCAGGCTAGCAGATTTATCCCTGGCCTAAAAACAATTTAGCTCATTACGTATTTCCAGGGATATTAATGAGATTATGTCTGCATTCTATACAAAGTTATATTGCTCCACTACACTAAGCATAATTTGGATACTCAGGGCTTCTTAAATTCACTGAGCTTACCTAAGCTGCAGAGCCAGCACACACAGGGGTTAGATCTCCCTATCTCTAAGGAGGAACTGATGGTGGCTATTCAAAACTTAAAAAAGGGTAAATCTCCGGGTAGCGATGGGTACCCCACAGAATTTTATCAGACTCTGGGCCATAGTATTGCTCCCCTTTTGATTCAGGTCTTTTGGGAGGTCGAAATTAAGGGCGCCTTTCCACCCTCTATGCGGGAGGCAACTATTGTTGTGATTCCCAAGAAAGGTAAGGACTCCACGAATCCGGGAAATTATCGCCCTATTTCACTTATAAACCTGGACAGTAAACTTTATGCTAAAATCCTGGCCTACAGACTTAGTCCTTTGTTGGCTGAATTGATACACCCATCACAAGTGGGATTTATACCGGGCAGACATAGTTCAGATCATTTAAGAACCCTGTTGAATTTGATTCCTCTGGCCAGGTCTCTTCACACCCCTGCGGCTGCCATTACGGTAGATTTTGAAAAGGCTTTTGACTCAGTGGAATGGGACTATCTATATTTGACCCTTGCTCATTTTGGGATTGGAGACACCTTTCTAGCAAGAATAAAAGCTATATATGGGGCCCCTTTTGCCAGAGTTAATACCAATTCGACCCTTTCCCAACCTTTCCCTTTGGGCAGAGGGACAAGACAAGGTTGCCCACTCTCTCCCTTACGTTTTGTCTTGGCAATAGAACCGTTGGCGGCTGCCATTCGCAATCACCCAAAGATTAATGATTCGACAGTGGGAAATATATCCTATGTAAGTTTTATGTATGCTGATGACCTTCTCCTTTTGTTGGAGGATGCTCACACTGCTATCCCCCTGCTTCTTGATTTGCTTGAAGAATTCTCTAAGCATTCTGGTCTTCTGATGAATTGGCACAAGACAGAGATACTCCCCCTGAACGAGCATTGTGTTCAGCAGGACATGGGAGTGGAGGAGCTAGTTTGTGCTCCAGTTGGGATTACATATTTGGGTATTTTTCTCACTCCCTCTCTAGAGGTTATATGGAAGGCCAATATACAACCCCTTCTCTCCTCACTGAAGACAGATTTTGACAGATGGAGGTTACTTAAACTAACTCTTGCTGGGAAAGTGGCGGCAGTATCTATGATTGCGGCTCCCAAATTATTTTATCTCCTGAGACATTTACCGGTCCCTTTACCTGCACGATGGTTTCAGAGTATTGACAAAGTAATTGGTGATTTTTTATGGGAGGGATCTAAACCTAGATTCAGTCGGGATAAATTAAGATCACACTGGCAGCAGGGGGGGTGGAACCTCCCGTGGTTTGAAGGATACCATCGGGCCTTTCTGTTAGCTCAAACGATCAACTGGGCTAGACCCCTTTCCCCTCTGTCACCACAATGGGTACAGCTAGAGACAGACATCGCAGGGTTGTGTCATCCCTTATCTCTTCTAGTACAGAAGGATAATTTCAAAAAAGCTAAGATTAATAAGGGTGGGATAGAGAGTACGTCTCCTACGTCCCCTACAATAGATTCGGCCAGGAGAAACTGGGTTTGCTTTCATTGTAGACTTAAGCCGGCACCTCTTCCTCTTTCTTATGTGCCTATATGGCACAATCCAGACATCACCATAGGTGGCAGCAAAATTAGGTGGGGGCATTGGGCAGCATTGGGTATCACCACGTTAGGAGATTTGTTGACCCCTGATCATAAGAATATCCAGACATTTCAGTCTCTGAGGCAGCAATGGGGAATTCCAGCAGAAGATTTCTGGAGATACCTCCAGATCAGGGATGTTATCAGACAACTTTTGCATTCTCCGTTGAGCCGGGTTCAACCATCTCCATTGGTTAAGTGGATGTCATGTACTAAGGGACTTGCGGGTCAGTTGTATGCTACCCTGCGTGATACTCTTCCATCTCAATCTGAGACAGCAAGGATTAGATGGGAGAAGATGTTGCAGACTCCTATATCATCTGAGGCTTGGGATAAAGCCTGGATAGATGTTCATTCCTGGTTTACTGATGCCAAATCGAGACTAATTCAAAACAAAATTGCACACTCTTGGTATAGAACCCCAGTCATTCTGTACAGAGCTAAAGTAATAGAGAGGGATAATTGCTGGAGGTGTCAACAGCCGGGGGGGAGATTTATTGCACATTCTGTGGACATACCCCAAGATCCAACCTCTCTGGCAAGAGATTCTGGTTCTGGCTTCTCGGGTTCTCCAACAGACCATTCCCCTATGTCCCCTTTTTTGTATCTTGGGGTTAAGGGGGTATTGCTTAAATTGTCACCGTTAAAATTGAGTTGGCTGACCTTGTTAGCGTTACAAACCACAAGGGCTATATTATGCCAGTGGAGGTCTGTGGTGATCCCTATGGTAACAGTAATATTGGGGTCTTTGGCTACACTGGCCAAACTGGATAAGATATCCCACCTACAGAAATCCAAATTATCCTCATTCACAGCCTGTTGGGACCCATATCTGAGATACTTAGTGCAGGTTCCTCCTCCAGCGGGAATAGGGTGATCAACCTTGGTTTCTTCTGTTGGCTGTATATGTAGTTAGTTGTGGTGGAACTCCAGCAAGGTAAAGGAAATGGTGCCCCATGTTTTTTGGGGATGTGATATTCCCAGAACTATAAGTGTTATGATTGAATGTGTTTGGTCTGCTGGACACAGAAGTTATGTTACAGTATGGACTTAAGCTTGGGTCGTTTTGGTATCTTTACAGGAGCAGGTGGTCCTTGCAGAACATTTCTATACTCTATGTCACAGTGCTCGAATGCCTTGAAAAGGAACGCTTCTGGCGAAGTATAAAATTACTTCTGCAATGTATGCACGCAGTATTGTGAAGGATCTGATTCAATCCAGCTTTGGTAAGTACTCCTTATAGGGTTGATAGTGAGAGGTTTTGGGGTACCCGGGAGTGCTTGGCTTAAATTCTATGGTATGTCTATACATAATAGAGCATGTAACCCAATGATATACAGTAGTCTTTATTCTGTTAACTGAAATGTTACGTTTATATAGTTTACTCTTAGGGTATACTTGGTTGCCCCCATATGACAACTAGATCAGTATACCATCCCAGCACTTGTGGGCGGGCTTGGATGTACTTTATAACTGATCACTGTATTTTGTAATGTGACCTTATGTTTTGTTTTATGTTCTGAAATATCAATAAAAATTATTACAATAATGTAACTTTATTATGGATTCCAGTCACCATGCTCCAAAACACTTTCCAGACTTGCATTACTTTGTCCTTCTGCTAGAGGGCTTCCTTTGGTTAAATCTGTAGCCTTTCCACTCGATCTATTGCTCTGCCTAACCAACTACCTATGCAGCACTCCATCCTGTGGTGCTAAAATAAAATGCTGCCTCCATGAATTCAACCCCCAACCTTTTGCCTGCAAAGCCAAATCACAACCACTGTACCACCAGAGGCACTGCTGCACAAAGCCTCCTGTTCTAATCCATTCATTGCTTTTTCTATAACTCAAGTTTTCATTGCTTATTGCTCTTGTTAACCAGATACTTCTGCATCTCACTGAGCTTCTTTAGTGTAAACTACTTTAATCAATGAATGCACAACATTCAATGAAATGCTAAACAGGTCAGTCTGGAAATGGGGGGGTGTAGGGAGCTAACCGCACCACGTAGACTTACCATTCCCCTGCTGATCACACCATTCTTTCCCTGTAGGCTGGCCTTGGTTCCCCACTTCTCCAATCTGCACCCAAACTCTTTAACACAGGGCACGGTATTGATTTACAAAATACACTAATATTATTATTTTTTTTAATTTAGATGGGGGGAGGAGCAGACCTCACCAACCTCGTTGCCTTGCTGTCCTGGTTTGCTACCTGACTGCCTGGCCTTCTGGGAGATGCTACTTTTACTTCCAGCCTCGTGGCCATCTCCCTGGCAATGATAAAGCAATCAGTACAGCTGAGACACTGCACATTCTTCCTCCGACCTGCTTCAGAGGTGAACTGTAAACCCAAAAGAGGAAGGACAAGCTCTGGGTACCTGTATGCCATTAAGCCTGCCCATGACACCTCCCCCATTGTGGCTGTTCAGTGGTGGATCACCGTGACCATGTGGTCCTATGGTCCTGACCATGACTCGGACCCCATATTGATCAGCAGGACTCTTCAGCGCAAGGGATGACTAAGCTTCCTTCCACCTCCTCACTTGTAGCCTGCAACAGTTTAAGTGCCCCACTTTCCACCAGTAAGCATTGACTCATTTTACAAACTTTTTCTTTCTTGCTCAGGGATGTACAGCTTTCCAATTAAAACCCTCCATTGTCTGCAGGTATTGGATCCACCAAGCAAACCGGCATGAACGAACACCAAGGATGGCGGAGGCGCAGTTACTCTGTGAACAATTGAGAGTAAACCTCTTTGTGCAGTCCTTCTTATAGCCTATGCTTCTCCTCTGGTATTAACCAACCTTACCCCTGGGAACTTCCTACCTGCCCACCCTTCAGCCCCTAGTGGGCGGCTACCTCCTCCTACTTGCTCAGGTGTCGCTAATACCTACCCCCAGACAAAGCCCCACCTCCTGCGATACCTTGTAGGCTCCTTTAAAAGTGCCAACAAGGCATATAGATTGGCAAGAAACCAAACTGATTGCAGGGTGGATTCATTGGACAGCAAGGACAACCATGTGGGCTGGGTTTAGGGAGGCAGGGTAACAAAATCACCAGGAGGGCTAGAGGAAGTCCGGACAACGTCATCCAATGTTGACTCAAAATCTGACCTTAAGGTTAGGTTTGCATTGGGTAGAGATTGAAGTGGCATTGACTGTACCCCAGTCATCTGTAGATACCACAATGCCATGCCACTGGTGCTGTGTCATCCACCCAAGGCCAAAGGTGTCACACAGGTGTTAATTGGCACAAACCCCATTTGAACCCATTGACATCCAGTAACCCTAATTTTTATTCCTACACAGTTGCAGGAAGACCTCCTCCAAATGGTGAATATCAGGCCTTTCATGATAGCCACATTGGTGGTGGGGTGGGGTGGGGAAGGTCACAACAGTGTGGGTGTTTGTATCAAGATTCATGTTTCTGAACACTGCATTGTTAATTGGGCCCCTGGTGTCTGAACATACTTTCACATCTTTCCAAAACATTTAATATAATTCCAGACATAACCAAGTCATTTCCCCTACACCTAACTGTATTTGCTGACCAGAGATTCTTGGATTCACAGATTAAAGAACAAGTCACTACAAAACAAACATTAGAGACTATGATATATACAGCAATTATGTTTAATGTTTTCTAATTTTTGTTTTACATTCCTCTGTTTCACAATTTGGTAAATATTTCAGATAATGTAATGCATATTTCACTGTGTCTTTCAAAGGAATTATTTCTGCCCCAATTCCTGGAAAGAAGGGTAAGGCATACGAGGAGAGGTTGAGGGCACCGAACATGTACTCCCTGGAAGACAGGAGAGAGAGAGAGTGGACATGATTGGGACCTTGAAGTACTTGAAAGGGATAAATAAGGTTGATAAGGAGAGTCTCATTAAGTTGAGTGGCAACCATAATACGAGGGGGCACAGTATTAAGCTGGAGGATGAGAGGTTTAGGAGGGAGGTCAGGAAGCACTTCTTCATAGAGAGGGTGGTGGACACTTGGAATTCGCTGCTGGAAGAGGTCATTTCATTGAAGACAGTGGGCAGCTTTAAGAGATGCTGGGACAGGCATAGGGGGAAGGTAAGGATCATGGGTACGGAGGATGGGAGGAGCGGGGAGGTAGGGTAGGGTAGGGACATTAGCTCAAGCTGTGGACCCTGCAATACGAGCAGACTTGATAGACAAAATGGCCTTCTTCTGCTGGCTTTTTCGTAAGTTCATATGTAATCACAGACTTCTACTGCCATGGTAACTACTATGATGTCATAAGCAAAGGTTCTATGAGGTCAACTGAGCACAGTCAAATATTTTTTATACACTCTTCTTGATCAGCTACCAAGATGTATTATGAAGCCTGGAAAGGAAATTTGGCAGTGAGAAAAATGTATTGTTTAGAGAACTAGAGTATCTGAAAGCACTTTTTTGTTGTTTCTGCAGCTTTCTGCCACTTGCTTTTGCAGTAGCCCCCATCCAGCTTGATTGACATTCAAGCCCAATTCTCTCCTTCTACCACTCACCTCGACTGCTCCTACCCCAAATGTTCACCTCTGGATTGGCTCCATGGAGAGCCAGGTATTTAGCTCTCCTAAGTTCCAAAGTTTTGGGAAGTGCTGGACTGTTGGCTTATCGAGCCTGAGAGTGCCTGCTTTGTCTGACACACTTGTGGGTTTTTTCTGTTTTCCTCCCTCCTTCCCCAAAGACACTAACAGTCAGGGCTGAGTGATGCCCATGCAAGCAGAAGCAAGCCAGTGCACATCAAAGCCAGTCGTCCACCAGAGCCAGTCCTACTGCTTGCTTTACCTGCACCACCACCCATAGTCACCCAGGTGGCAGTAAAGCAGCAGAGTTTGTGACCCTCACTCCTTGAAGAGGAAAGCACCCTTTAGGATGCCCAACCTTCCTCTCCCAGCCAGCCCTTTGATGTCTCAGCCTCTTTCTTGAACTCAGGTTGCCAGCATCAGAAGTGGAAACTCAGCCACCGTGCCATTGGTCCAGCTGAAAGATTTTGTTTATAAAAGTGTGGCACATGCAGAAGTGCAGAGTTGCTTTTAGAGATCAAAAACTTAATGGGGGTCTCATTCTGGCCATTTTAGTTCAGAATGTTTTGCACAGAAAACCACAGATTTTCCTTCTGTGAAAAATACTGCAAGGATAATGCACTGATTGACACCATTCCTCCCTCACAACCCTGTCTTTGCATTCTCTCCCTATTTTAAATATTGTACCTAAACAAGCTCAGTTTGGGTCCAATCAAGGAATGCATTAAACAAAGGCAGAAGTGGCAATGTATTTTGCACAGATTAGTCAGAAATACTGAGATGGACTGGAGAAAACATCCGCCTGGCATTGGAAAGCACAGTCATTATGGATGGATAGTAGATGGATTTAGTTTAATGGCTATAGTTTCAGTTTAGTTTTTGTGGGTGGATTGCATGTAATTAGTGTGATCATATCCTACAGTGTCCTTTTATGAAGGACCATGGCCACAAGTACTTGTGTGGGGTGTGGCTGAGTCCACCGGAGAGCTTGGAAAAATGCAGACATGGAAAAGCTCATTGAGGAAGCTGCTGCCCCTGGATCAGGGGCCCCATACACAGTCACTATTTAGTGCCATAAAATGGTCACAAATACCATTTTGCAGAAGCACATTTCAGCCTTGCAGCCCCTTGTGCTATACCCAGAGAGGCTGAAACAACATTCCTGGTCAGAGCTCTAGCAAAGGGAAAGGGGCAAGGGGGAGCCTCCGTAATGAGGACATCATTATGCATGGAGGTACTGTTCCATGCACAGCAGCTTCCCTGCATCTTCACCATAGAAGGATATGGACAGCATACCCCCCCACATACACACACATATAGCAAAATGCAACACCTCATAGGCAGAACAAGTCATCAAGAGGTCACTGCTTTGAAAGCCAGAATGTTTCTTCTGGCAAGGGGATGTGTGCCACTGATACACAGATGGACAGGAATTTATTTATTTATTTCAAAGGTTTTACCAAGAAAGATATACTGACCTGGTAACAGCTAATTTCCAGATGTGTCCGGGGAGGGGAAGAGAGGATGAGAGAACAGACACAAAATAGAGTAAAATACATAGACTGGAAATCAGTATGTCAAAAACAAGACGGGGGGGGGGCAACTGCCAAACAGAACAGATGTGAGAGAGAGAGAGATGCTCTGCAGTTTGAATGGGAAAAAACCCTAAAAACTAAAATTTCCTGCAAAAAAAATAAAACTCTTAGATGTAGATTTGAACTAATCTACAAAAACTACGTCAAGTGCATATCAAATTTGTGAAAAAATGGTTTGGCATACCAAAGCAGCTACTGCAGGAGAATGGGCCTGCCAGAAGACACAACCATCAGGGAATGAAGACCACCATCCCCAACCCAAAGCGTGGCTCCCCTACAACCTACAAATGCGACTTTACTAAAAGCCATTCAAAGTATGGACCATAAAATTGAATCTTTAGTGAATAAATTCACTGTTTTGGATGCTAAAGTGTCTGGAGTTTAGGAGGAAGCCAAATCAGCAGTGGACATGGCTAATAGGGCACTCACCATGGCTGCAGTGGTAACCAAAGAGAATATAGTGCTCCATTTGTGTCTGAAACAATTTGAAAACCAATCCCGGGCATAGCACCTCCAAATAGTCAGTCTATCAGAAGAGGCAGAAGAGGGGGACCTCAAGATGTTCATCCAGCAATGGTTGGAGGATAAATTACAGACAGATGCCTTTCATGTTCAGAAGGCATACCGGGTTACACCGCATCGAGCTATGGGGATGGACCCCAACCTAGAACTGTGATAGTGGTTTTGGCAGACTCCTCAGAGAGGGACGAGCTTCTTCAGGCAGCATGACTAGCAGCTGAGCTGGAGTGGAATGGAGCGCCGGTCCGAATCTTCCCTGACCTGAGCTATGCCACTAGAGCTAAACGCAAAGCATTTGATGGGGTTTGGGCCCAGCTCCAAAGCCTAGGAGTACAGCATATTTTAATGATGTCAGCTCGATTGAAAGTAATGTATGGTGGCAAGACCTCTGTGCACACCGATCCTGCAGCAGATTGCAAAGGAGTTTGCTGCCCAACAAGAAAGTTCAAGCTCTGAATCAGAGGCCTGAGGATCCGGCTAGCTGTGAGGTGACATTGACATTTTATCCTGAAGAGCACAAAGGGCTTAAATTTAATTGCATATGGGATATGTAAGTTGAGAGCAGGCTATGGAACAGTTTGTTTGTGGAACAGTTTATTTTGTTTAAAGTTGCTACAGGTATTGGTTTCACTCATGCTAACTGGAACTGTTTCGGGGAGGCCTAAAAATGGTCGAAGTCCAAAAGGTAATGTGACGTCTCGTCTTGATGCAG
Organism: Neoceratodus forsteri; assembly: GCA_016271365.2. Classification (NCBI taxonomy): domain Eukaryota; kingdom Metazoa; phylum Chordata; order Ceratodontiformes; family Ceratodontidae; genus Neoceratodus; species Neoceratodus forsteri. The sequence continues at coordinate 931,989,539 of CM057455.1, forward strand.
TTGGGAACTGGTCATCTTCCTGGCAAGCTTTTTCAGTTTTTGCCACCATAAGAAACACAGTTAATGCAGGAGGTATGACGCATCATACTCTGACGCTCTTTCAAGGGGACTAAGAATAAATCCTGAGACTGCATTAATGATTGGGAAACGTTAATAAATGCAAGTTCTAGTTTAATGTTTACCTTAAATAGAGAAGTGTTTTTCAATATGATATGAAGTTCAAGTCTGAGTAAGCAAAACAATGTGACTTAGGTTCTGATTAGGAGCAGGATCTCTCAACGTCCACTGTATGCCCTATATATATGATAAAGACCTATAAATCCAAATAATATGGACGTATAATTTCTCCGCAATGTTTTCAACTAGGTATAGGTCTTGTTCTTGGCAGTTTAGGCCTTATGGACAATATTCTCATCTCTTTCAGAGACATTTACATTGGATTCCCCCAATTGTAGTAATAATGTTCTGGGGTGTATCAAATCCTATTATTTCATGATGTAATCTTAATGTAATGTAATTACTATATCTCTGCTACTTACCTCAGAAAGTAAAGTCTTGTACTGAATTATACAAAATCAATAAAATATAAGTAATAAAAAACGACAACAATGTTTAAGAAAAGAAATTGCCAAACCATAAATTACATGCAGTAAATTTAGAACTGTCAAAAGACCAAACAAATATTAATCAACATATCAAAACTTCAGAGGGGATTAAATCCTGGGCAAGACCATTGCTAGAGACAACATTGATATGAAGCTAGTTGCCCTCACCCTGAACGAATTAGCTCTTCCACCTACTAAACTTTTTAATATTTCACTGCGAACAGGAGTGTTCCCAGAAAAGTGGAAGATGGCCCTCATCACCCCAGTTTTCAAAAATGGGGACAGAACTAACACAGGTAATTACAGATGCATATCTATTCTATGCCCCTTTTAAAAGCCCTAGAATGAATTACAGCTGACCAACTCTCTGAGTACCTGAATAAATATAATCTTCTCTGCTGCAACAACATGGGTTTCAGTGAAACCACAGCACAGTCACAGCCTTCATTGACTTTACCACTCACGTGTACGATGCCTTAGACAACAGGAAATCAATGGCATCCATCTTCATTGACCTCACGAAGGCTTTTGACACTGTGAACCACCATATCCTGCTTGACAACCATATGGGACTAGGCCTGTATTCTGACACTTTATCCTGGTTCAGCAGCTACTTGTCTCACAGGTCGCAGTGCATGAGGATAAGAGGGGTAGCTTCGGAACCTAGAGATTAACTCTGGGGGTCCCCCAAGGATCCATTTTAGGTCCACTGCTCTTCAGCTGATTTATAAATTCTCTGCCCAATGCCTGCCTGACTAAAATGCTACTACACGTGGATGATGTGGTGATCTCCGCACCAGGTAATCACATGTCTGAAATAACTACAGCTTTACAGGATAGCTTCAATTCTCTAGAGTCATAGCTTTCTCAAAACAAACTTCTCCAAAACCTCAAAAAAAAACAAAGTCATGCATTTTACTCTGCCCCACCTAAAGAAAAAACCCTACCCACTGGCCATAATTAGTCATAAGAGAGACACCCTAGAGCAGGTTACCACCTTTAAATATCTAGGCATCCACTTAGATGACACCCTCTCTTTCACTACACACATTGACCATGTACTTAAGGCTGCAAATAACAAACTTCGTGTCCTCTACCATCACAGGCATGCTATAACCCCAAGGCTCTGAATCTGGTTACTCGAAGCTTGATACTGTCTACCATTGACTATGGGCTAGTCATGTACAGTGCTGCCACTGAAACTGCACTGAAGGGGTCAAATTACTCCTTAATAAGGCCTGTAGACTGGTTTTAGGGGCTGAGCGCTTAACTCAAACCTGCAGCCTCTACTCTAAAACTGGATGGCTGTCATCTGGGAACAAGTGACCATCAAACAGTGTGGTTCACGTTAAACTCAGCTACAGAGTCAAGCCATACAAAAGTGAGGGTACTGGACTTCAGGAGGGCTGACTTTGGCAAGATGGGAGATTGCCTCAGAAAAGCACTAGCAAACAGGCTAGAAGGAGGGGTGGAGCAACAATGGGGAATCATCAAAACTGCCATCACAGAGGCAACAAGCCTTTGTGTGAAGCAAATAAACAAATCAAAACAAAAGAAAAAGCCACTATGGTTCTCAAAGAGGTGGCTGGGAAAGTCAGGAGAAAAGATAGCATTCAGGGGTATAAGGAAACACAGAAGGAGCAGGACAGAGAGCTGTACCAGTTAAGGCAGAAGGAAGCAGGGAGGAAGTCAGAATAGCAAGGCCCAAACTGAGGAAAAGATAGCCAACTCGGTTGAGAGGGGATAAAACCTTTACAGGTACATCAGAGAGTAGAAAGACAAAGGGAGGGATAGTGAGGCTGAATAGAATGAATGGTGAGTGGGCAGAGGGGACAGTGAAAAGCAGGGATACTGAACAAATATTTCTGCTCAGTATTCACAAAAGAGGAGGGGGAAGTGCCTAATCCAATTAACAGAAGTACTCTTAATAGGGGGGGTCGATCCCAGCCCTTTCACAGAAGAAAGGGTTCTGCAAGAACTCCTAAAACTGAAGGTGGACAAAGCAATGGGGCCTGATGGCATTCACCCCCGAATTCTATAATAATTAAGGGGAACTAGTGAAACCACTGACTACTCTTTTTAATAAATCATGGGAGGATATTGTGGTACCCGAGGACTGGAGGAAGGCGGATGTGATTCCCCTTCACAAAAGTGGGACCAAGACAGAGGCAGGAAACTACAGACCTGTCAGTTTGACATCTGTGGTAGGGAAAGTGATGGAATCACTTGTGAAGGAAAGAACTGTTGAGTACCTAGAGGCCAGTGGGGCACAGGACCCAAGGCAGCATGGGTTCACAGTGGGAAGGTCATGTCAGATGAATCTAATAGATTTCTTTGACTGGGTGACCAAAGTAGTAGACCAAGGAGGGGCTGTGGACGTGGCCTACCTAGACTTTAGCAAGGCATTTGACACAGTCCCACACAAAAGATTAATATTCAAATTAATCAGCCTGGGAGTGGGTCCCAGGGTGGTAGCCTGGGTAAAACACTGGCTGGACAACAGGGCACAGAAGGTAATTGTAAATGGAATCCACTCTGAAGAAAGAGGGGTTACTAGTGGGGTACCACAGGGTTCAGTACTGGGTCCAGTCCTTTTTAATGTCTTTATAAATGACATTGCAGAGGGACTGGAAGGAAAAGTATGCCTCTTTGCGGATGATACAAAGGTCTGTAACAGGGTTGATACACAAGGAGATGTGGAAAGGATGAGAAGGGACTTGGCAAGGTTGGAGGAATGGTCAGAAGTATGGCAGCTAGGATTCAATGCAAAGAAGTGCAAAATAATGCACCTGGGAAACAAGAACCCAGGGGGAGATTACACTATGGGGGGGTAGTAAGAACTACAAAAATGGAAAGGGACCTGGGGGTAATCATATCAGATGACCTTAAGGTTAGCAAGCAATGTGAGAAGGCAGTAGGGAGGGCTGGGGTTATACTGGGATGCATAGGGAGAGGCATCAGCAGCAGAAAACAGGAAGTTGTTATCCCTCTGTACAGACAGTTGGTGAGACTCCATCTGGAGTACTGCGTCCAGTTCTGGAGACCCCATCTCCGCAAGGACATAGACAGGCTAGAGGCAGTCCAGAGGAGGGCAACTAAAATGGTGCAGGGTCTGCAAGAGAAGCTGTACGAGGAGAGACTAAAGAAGCATAATATGTATACCCTTGAGGAAAGAAGGGAGAGGGGGGACATGATAGAAACTTTTAAGTACCTCAGTGGAATCAACAAAGTCCAAGAGGGAGCATCTTTCAGAAAAAGAGACGTGCAAGAACAAGGGACACAATTTAAAGATAGAGGCGGTTCAGGCAATGTGAGGAAGTATTTTTCAGAGAGGGTAGTAGATGCATGGAACAGCCTTCCTGAGGAGGTTGCGGGGTCTAAAATTGTGGGAGAATTCAAGAATGCATGGGACAGACATAAGGCAATTCTTGTGGGGGGTAGGAAGAAATAGGCTGTTGGTTAACTAGGATCTGCGGCCTATCCTGTAGGCAGGGAAATGGGCACACTAGGTGGGCCAAGCAGTCCTTATCTGCCATCAAAGTCTATGTTTCTATGTATGTTTCTATGTTTCTTTTCAACCTAAGGGAAAACTACCAAGCATGCTTGATCAGGAAAAAGGCCCTACTAAGACTAACACCAGAGACTACCATGGTTTTGTTTCAGTGAAATAAAACCTCAAAATTAACTAGAAGAACAGCCAAGGGCATACTCCAGGTCCCCTTCAAACATACCTCATTTGCCCAGCGCACACTAGCATATCGTGGGCCTCACTGGATGAATGACCCCCCCTTAGAGCATGATAAGTTTGGCCCATTTAAAAGGGACCCCAGACTCATTCTAGCCCAAACAAACCACTGTGACTGCCAGTCCAAAAAGCACGCAATCTCTCCCCACCCAGGAGCCCGGCCCCCCTTCCTATACCTACTCCACCTTCCCCAATCCCTTCTCTGACAGCCTCCTCGGGCTGCTACCACCCCACTGCACTGCACTTAGCAACAATACCATAAATTGAATCAGAAAGACCATGGTATCAAATGTTGATGCTGTTGTTTTAACTTATCTGCACTTTCTACAACTATCAATCCTATGTTTTACCATGATCATTGTACACTGTGTATCTTATGTTACCATCTGTATTGTAATGTTTTGTGCTCTTGGACTTGGAACCTTTGTAAAAGAGCCTTTCGCTCAAAGGTATTTAATTCAAATCTGAAATAAATAAAAATAAAAAAATAAATAAATGATGCAAGGGAAATGGGAAATGCTGAAAAACATGATTTAAGTTTCAGGTAAAGGGGGTTCGAAACAATATCAGAAACAACTGCAAGAGTGGGAAGAGAAGTCACAGAGGAGAGTTTTTGGAACAGGGAAGGAGGGAGCAGAGTGAACAGAAAGGGGAAGAGAACCCCATAGTTTAGGGAAACAGAAGGCAGTTTGACCAGCAGATTTCATATGATAGGGATTGGGCTAGGAAGGGGGTGTCTACTGGACACCATGGAATAAAACCTGACAAGGAAAGGGGGTTGGGTGTCATTGGATCACCAATGAAGACCAGTGAGGTACCACATATAGAGAAATCATGTAGGCCCACAAATGGACCTTACAGTATGGGGAAGGTTGACATTGTCAGTAGTGCAGAGTGTCCGGGACATGGCAAGGCATCATACACCTGCGGCAGCCATTGTTCTATGCTGATATTAGTTGAACAGCCTATGTGTGACTACTAATGGCTTGAATTGCCCTTTAAATAATCGTATGCTGCGCAACTGTTCCATGGGGTGTTACACCTTCTGCAGACACTGGAACCCAAAATTTGTCTATGGCAGTTTTGGTGAGAGCTGGTATGGGGAGCTCAGTGTACCCCCAAACACCACCACCCACCATTGCAGCTGAGAATGTGGTCCTTAATTTCTTGACATGGTGGAGTGGTGTTTTTTTGGAGGGGTGAGGAGGGATAGTGATGACAAAACTGGCCATAAAACAGTAGGCTGTCAGCACCAATAGGGGTAGCAACTCTACAGGGCACAGAGACAGAAAGGTTCCCCACAGCCCCATATGTTTTACCATTGCAGCAACAGCTTGACATAGTGGAGAACTCTGTACATGGATTTTTAGAACTACGAAAAGGGGTCACTTTTTTTAAACAGAGCATGCTTGGCAAATGGAACTCCCTGCCAAAACATATAGTAGTTAATAATAACACAGAAATATTCAAAAATTCAACTTGGTACCTTTATGGATGGGGACATAATGAGGGACTATTGCCAATAAAATAGTGGAGTAACAGTTGATTATGAACCATGATCTACTTCTGTCTCTATTTCCTAGTATGAAACCTAGTATGATTATGACTGAGGCATAGGAATAAGCAACATCATATAATGGGCATAAAAAAATCCTTGACCCCAGTTGGTCAGCTAAGGTCTTTACCCGTGGGTTAATCTTGCAATAACCCATGGCTTAAGAAAGCCATTTATTAGAAACAAGAGAAAACATAATTAAATGTATTTTAAATTTACACCTGGGTTCATTGCACAATTGCAATAAGGCACTCCAGGACAGAGGTAAATATGGAATTACCCACGTCTTGTGTGACTGTCACTTAGCTGCACCTCGTGGCTCACAGACACACAAGGTGTGGATGTTCCTAATAACCTACTATATGCCTTGTTGTGTCTTGTTACCGAATGAACAGATAAAGTCTAAGAGGGAATATTCAGTTTTAATGAAAATGGCATCAGTAATAACACATGGAAGGCCTTGATATTCAATTTCTGAGAGATTTTGTATAACTGAGTTCTGCAGATGCCTACTGTGCATTTTGTCCTGGAAACCAGAAATGCTCTTTAATATCACTGTTCTGTAATTAGGATTAACTATTTTGCAACAGATACTGCTCCCATTACCTGATGGGACTCTGGGGACATAAGGGCTAGTTGCTCGCCACTAAAATTCCTTACCATCTCATTTCTTGTGACTAAGATAAAGAAGCAATTGTCAATGCTGAATGTCTGACTGCAGTGTAACAAGGCTTTTAAGAGCCCCTGATATAATTGGGATAACTCTGAAAAACACACTATCTAGACATAGTTTAGCTTATAGTTCACCATTTCTTGTAATTTCCACCTTATTTGTTTCTTACTAAGAACATTTGCTTGGAAACAGGATCTCTGCCATATGTGGTCTATCTGCTTGTATACTTCTGCAGTCACACTTCTCTTTATGATATCCCAGTCTGTTGCTGTGGAAATTATTATGATATCATAAACAGGGAATTATGATGTCACATGTAAACAAGCAGCAAAAGTGAATAAAGTCCAAGGGACAGTAATTTTATTTTTATATAACTTCCCTCAATAATAATGAAAAGTGCAAATAACTACACATATATAGTTCTGGCTGAATGATACAGTGGGTAAAACCACAGAACTATAAAGCAGTGGGTTGCAGGTTCAGCTCCCCTCAGGGACACAAGCAATATTGTCTATGGAAGTCTGTGCTACAGTAAACTTGTCACCAGACCAGAGGTGTGGAGGGCTGAGGAGCTGGACACTTCACCTCTCACCACTAGTGACCTGGGTTTGGGAATGGACAAAGGTCATGGGGGAGCTGGTGGGGGAAGGAGGATTTAACATCCATTGACCGATCTCCATCAAGGTGGGGGACAATGTGTACTGCTGCTTGACTGTCACCTATTGGAGGGTAGGTGGCACAGCAGCAGTTATTCATTGAAATACTGCAACATCTTCACAGTCAATGTGTGTGTGTCACTACTGGCTCTGACTCAAGGTGAGTAACAGGCAGAAAAAAATCTTGTCTTCAGGATGATGCTGTAACCCTGAAGGCACTCCACCACCACCACCATCCATGGGACCCACCAACACAGCAAGGTAAGAAGTAGATGGGGTAAGTCCTGGAGGTGGGGTGAAGCGGTTGAGGTTTGACAGCAGAGGGGGGCCGATAGAGAGGGACAGGAGAATAGAGTCCATTTAAAAAAAAGGATTGCAAAAATATATGGACTACTAACCAAAGTGTACTGTATCTAACTCTCACAGTTTTCAAAGTTATCCAACTACTATCAGGGGCTTTTCAAAGGGAACATAAACAATATGTAATTTAAATAATCTATTGTTGGTGTTCTCTGTTCATTATTAATATGCTGTTAACATATTTGAAGCTATTGTATTTGCATCCCACATGCTGTTTTTTCCCCAACTCTGTTTATTGCTTTCAGATAGATGCTACTTATATGTAACTAGGGGGAGACACAAACATGGACAGAGACACACATACACACACAGACACACACACACACACACACACACACACACACACTATGTTGCTTGATGTTTATCTTTAAAGCCTGATGATGTCTGCTAGCGTGAGATCTACAAAACCCGGCGTGTCTGCCCAACACACACAATGTCCTCACTCTGTTTGCCTAACAGTCACTTGTGTGCCGTTGAGGTGATTATATTTAAGTAAGGGGGGGTGCGGGGGGCTTTGCCCCCCACAACATAAAATCACCTCTGCGGTGCTCACACTTGGATTGTTGAGCAAGTGACTATCAGGCAAATGGAGTCAGGATACTGTGTGTCAGGCAGACACATGACATGATTTCATAGTAGATCCCTGCTAGCTGGCTACTAGGCTGAAAACCAGTCTTATTAGTGGGGCTTTATCCTTTGAACTATTAGAATGTATGCCCTGTTTCAGTATAATTCTATTAATGTTTTGGTATAGGGAGGGTGATGAGTCTTGAGGCTAACTAAATGTATTTTTATTTATTTATTGACTTTTGTTGATCAAGTAGGCTCACTGAGACTAGAAGTCACTTTTTCAGGGGCGACTGGGGGTGGGATCCAATGGTAACCAACTGAAATTGAACCAGATTAAGCTGTTGGTGGTATTTTTACTGAATGGGAGAAATTTGGCCAGGACTGAGCTGGTCTGTTCCTCCTTGCAGCAACCTCCCTGGACAGGAACACTGTCTTCTTATGCTAGATTGTGCTTTGATATTCACCATAGTGAATTCTCAAAGCCTGTCTGTCCACAACAGACAGAAATCTCTGCCAACAACACTTCAAACTCCAACCCCTCATCTTCATCTCCTTGACAGCCCCATCAAACTATGGGGATCTCAAGCAAGAAAACCTGGGTCATACACAGACTGATGCAACAGAGTCAAGTGTCCTGAATACAGTACTATTATAAGCTGCCACCAGTTCGCACATTGCCCTTACACAAGAAACACTCACACCTAAAAGGTCCATTTACTTCCATCAGTCCCTCTGGGGACAACCCCTTTAAAGGGCGGTAGCAGACCATCTCAACAAGGGAGGGACTAACGGGCCAGTGGGGCACAGAACCCAAGGCAGCACGGATTCACAGTGGGAAGGTCATGTCAGACAAATCTAATAGATTTCTTTGACTGGGTAACCAAAGTAGTAGACCAGGGAGGGGCTGTGGACATTACCTAACTAGACTTTAGAAAGGCATTTGACACAGTCCCACATAGAAGATTAATAAACAAGTTCACCAGCCTGGGACTTGGATCCCAGGGCGGTAGCCTGGGTAAAAATTGGCTGGACAACAGGATGAAGAGGGTAATAGTAAACGGAGTCCACTTCAAAGAAAGGGGGGTTACTAGTGGGGTAATGCAGGGTTCAGTACTGGGACCAGTCCTGTTAATGTCTTTATAGGTGACATTGTGGAGGAACTAGAAGGAAAAGTATTCCTCTTTGCATACGACACAAAGATCTGCAACAGGGTTGATGCACAAGGGGGATGGAAAGGATGAAAAGGGACTTGGCAAGGCTGGAGGAATGATCAACAGTATGGCAGCTTAGATTCAATGCAAAGAAGTGCAAAGCAATGCACCTGGGAAACAAAAACCCAGTGGAAGAGTACACAATGAGGGGGAGGTACTAACAACAACAAAAATGGAAAGGGACCTGGAGGTAGTCATATCAGTTGACCTAAAGGTAGACAAGCAATGTGAAAAGGCAGTTAGGAAAGCTAGAGGATACTGGGATGAATAGGGAGAGGCAACACCAGTAGAAAACAGGAAGTTGTTATCCCTCTTACAGACAGTTGGTGATACCCCATCTGGAGTACTACATGCAGTTCTGGAGATCCAAGGACATAGACAGGATGGAGGCAGTCCAGAGGACGGCAAACAAAATGATGCATGGTCTGCACCAGAAGCCATATGAAGAAAGACTAAAGGAGCTTAATATGTATACCTTCAAGGAAAGGAGGGAGAGGGGGAACATGATAGAAACTTTCAAGTACCTCAAGGGAATCAACAAAGTCCAAGAGGGAAGCATCTTTCAGAAAAAGAGATGTACAAGAACAAGGGGGCACAGTTTGAAGATAGAGGTGGTGATGGCTCAGGGCAACATGAGGAAGTATTTTTTCACAGAGAGGGTGGTGGACGCTTGGAACAGCCTTCCTGAGGAGGTCGTGGGATCAAAAAAAGTGGGGGAATTCAAGAATGCATGGTACTAACATAAGACAATTCTAGTGGGGAGTATGAGGAAGTAGGCTGTTTAACTAGGATTTTCAGCTTATCCAATAGGTAGGGAAATGGGCAGACTGGGTGGGTCAAGTGGTCCTTATCTGCCATCATATGAACATATGAAGTTTGCAGGCAGATAAAGGCCTAGAGGTCTATCAAGTCTGCTCGAATGTGCAGCTAGCACCCCTTATTCTGCAGCTGCCCCTCCCTTCCACCCTTCCCCTCCATTGACCCTCCCCCTTGTCCTGTCCCATCCCCTTTTAAAGCAGTCCACTGTTCTACTGGATACCACTTCTGCAGGTAAAGCATTCCACCCAGCTACCACCGTCTCTGCAAAAAAGTGTCTCCTCATCTCCCTCCTGAACCTTCCTCCCTCCAGTCTCATATCATGGCCCCGGGTTTCCCTCCCCTCCCTTACTTTGAACAGCCCCTCTGTACCTGCCTTGTTTATTCCTTTCAGGTACTTAAAGGTTTCAATCATTCCCCCTGTCCCTCCTCTCCTCCAGTGAGTACATGTTCAACTCCCTCAGCCTTCTCTTGTATGATAAGTCCCCCGCCCCTTGATCATCTTCGTCACCCTGCGCTGCACCCCCTCCAGTAACCTAATGTCCCTCTTCAGATACGGCTGCCAGTACTGCACACAGTACTCCAGGTGAGGTCTAACTAATGACCTATACAGTGGCAGAATCACCTCCTCCTTCCTCGAGGATATACCCCTTGCAATGCAACCCAGCATTTTGTTGGCCTTTGCAGCTGCCTTACTACATTGTGCCGAGTTGTTTATTGACTCTGTAATGAGCACCCCCGGATCTTTCTCCTCCTCTGTCTGGGCTAGCTGCACTCCCCCCCAGCTAGTAACTCCTCCTTGGGTTCTTCACTCCAAAATGCAGCACCTTGCACTTTTTGCCATTAAATCCCAGTTGACAGGTGTCTGACCAGGTTTCAAGCTTAGCCAGATCATCCTGCAACCCCTGCCATCCCCATAGGTCATCCACCGCCGCTGCCATCTTGGTATCATCAGCAAACAGACTGATCTTGCTCTTGATGTCCAATGATATGTCTGCAATGAATATCCCAACCAACACTGGTCCCAACACTGAGCCCTGTGGAACACCACTCATCACTACACTTGGGTGTGAGAGCTCCCCACCCACCACCACCCTCTGTTGCCTTCCCTGAAGCCAGTTCCCTACCCATCTCACCAGCTTTGCACCTGCCCCTGTGCCTTCTAACTTACTTCCCAGCCTCCCATGTGGCACTGAGTCGAATGCCTTACTGAAGTCCAGATACAGGACATCCACTGCATAGCCCCTGTCCAGTTGCCTAGTTACCCAGTCATAGAACTCCACCAGGTTGGTTTGGCAGGATCTGTCATGTATGAAGCCATGCTGTCTGCTGTCCTGTAGTCCTCTGGCCTCTAGGAGTGCCACCAGCCTCTCCTTCAGGATAGTCTCCATCAGTTTACCCAAGATGGATGTGAGGCTCACCAGTTTGTAGTTCTCTGGTTCATCCTTGGGGCCACTCTTGTGGAGGGGCACCACATGAGCCATCCTCCAATCCAGAGGTACACACCCTGAGTGTAATGAGGCATTAAATAGGTCTGCCAAAGGTCCTGCAAGGACCTCTGCCAGCTCCTTCAGTACCCTGGGGTGGATGCCATCTGGGCCTGGTGCCCTCATTGCCTTCAAACCCTCCTGAACTCTGCCCTCCATGATTTCCCCATCTGTCACCCTCTCCCCCCTTTTTCTGCCATTCCTCCCCCCTTGGGTGTCACCCCCTCTTCTCCTTAGTAAATACCGATCAAAAGTAATCATTTAGCGTTTCTTCCTTATCACACCCTACTTCTACCCAACCCCCCCTCCTTCCTAATCCTTACTATGTGGTCCTTACAGCTCCTTTTCTCCCTGATGTACCTAAAGAAGTCCTTCTCCCCCTTCCTAATGCCTTGTGCCAGCCGGAGCTCCTTAGATGCCTTGGCTCCCCTTACTGCCCATGTCACCTCCTTTGATTCCATCAGGTACTCCTCCCTGTCCTCCCTCCCATTTTCTTGTACCTCCTAAAGGCAGCTCCTTTCCTCCTTACCTTTTCCATGACCTCCTTGCTCAACCAGCTTGGTTTTTAGCCCTAGCCTTTCAAAGCCTATGTTTCTATTTTTCTAATGGGGGGTGGCCATGAACAAGAATTCTACTGTGCAATGATTGGTGTGAGGTTGATGACCTCAATCCCTTTTAAGAACATTAAGTCCAAGGCATGGCTGTGGCTTGGTTCACAGAAGCAACAGCTCATGCAGTGCCCAGTGAAGTCATCATCTGGAGGAAATCAGAACCAAAATCCGAGAGTTCATCATCGATCCAGGCAGTGAAGTCACCCAGAATCAACCATCTGGGTGACTCCAACACCCTAACTGTGACAAAGTCCACAACTTCCTTCAGAAACTCCCCCTCACGCCCTGGTGGTCGTTACATGAGGAGGATCCTGCAGCCTGCACCTGGACCCCCGTGGATGGCCATGCATTCAAATGATGAAGTAGAACCCACTGGGTGCATGGAGAAGTTCAGGTCAAATCAAAAACAGTTGGTCACTCTCCCAGCCCTGTGTTCCGTCCTTGGGCAGTGCACTCCATAGAAGCCCACCAGGATGGATGCCTCCAGAACTGGACCTGTGTCGTCCCCCATCCAGGTTTCTGTAATGCAACTCAGCTCTACTGAGGAAATCAAATCAGTAATAAACTGTTGTTTAAAATTATATTAAGTTTTGACATCGATTCAGACATCATCTGGTATGATGTAACTGACATGCTTGCTTCTTTTTTTTTTTAACTCTGTTTATTGCTCCTACCTCAGTGGCCTCTCTCCAGTGAAGATGCTTGGTGCTCGGTGCTGCTGTCTATCTGAAGCCTCCACCTCACACTTCCACTCAGCCTGATCTCCCTCTGACCTTGACCAGCTGCTCACTCACCCAAGCTCTGAGCCCCACGGGAAAGGGCCACCACGTCCTAACTGGCGCTCTATCTAGAATCCAGATGAGTGACCGGAAGGAGGAGGGAGAACAGAAGCACATGGTGGCAAGCCCAACATTGGGCATGGGACCGAGTCCACTGATCCCACCTTTGCCTACACCTGAGACAGGGTTTTTTCCTTAGTTGGTCCTGGGAGCATGGATGTGCAGTGACATCCAGTGCTGCATGAGCATGCTACCGCACCCACCAGCAGTACATCTGCCGTCGATCCCATACCACTAATCTACACCCCTCAATGTGCTGCAGTTTCCCAGTCTCTGCCAGGGGCTGCAACAGCATCAAAGAGCACTGGCCCCCCTCCCCAGGAGAGGAGAGCTGTCCTTCAGATGCTCAATCCTCTCCTTCCCCTGCCGACACCCGGCTGCCCGAGTCCATTCCCACCTGGGTCGCCAGCGTGGTGTGAGGCATGGTGTCCAGCAACTCAACCCTCAGCACCACCGGGACAGTGGCATGCTTGCTTCTTAAAGTAAATTATAACGTTTACCTATTTCCAGATATAATTCATGGTTATGCCATATTAGGACAAAAGTTGAAAATATCCTGTTCTTTTTAGAATGTCATAGTTGTTGGTATCTCCACATGTTGTAACAAGGGAGACAGAGAAATGTATACTACTGTGACATTTCTAAATGTATTGTATTGCTATTCTCTTTCGCCAGAGTCAGATCAAATATGATGTATGTCATGTTTTGAAAATCAATAAAAAGAAAGTTTAAAAAACATTTATGCCCATCACCTAACTGAACACTGTCTTTGTCTGCCTTCTCAGCACTGAGAAGCAAGCCTCCTGCATTCCTATATCCATTGACTTTATAATACAGTACATACCTACACAGCCCCCTACACTGCAGTACTAATATGATTGCTTTGCACATGTGCAAGCAAATGTAACACGTATGCAAAGGATACCACATTCAAGATGTCATTTGACTGGGGAAATCAGGATGAATTTCAGGACACAGGACTCCAAACATGGATGGTGAGTATAAACTGAAATTTGTTACCATGTAAATGGATTTGGCAACTTCAGGGATCAATGGAGGTGAGATGAAAAGGACTACATAGTGACACACATAAAAAATGTTGGCATGAGTTTCTGCTGCACTCTAAGGCTGAGTTTTCTGAATAATCTTGAAGAGCCCCAGCCATACTTCTCAACCACTCAGCATTAAAAATCATAGCACTGGCCTTCAAAATTCTGAACAAATGGCTAGAATGTGCAGCATTTTCTTATTTAAAAAATAATATGTTTAAGAACAGTGAACCCCGTATAGTTAGTGTTAAGGAATGCTTCTATCAAGTTATTTCAATGCTTTAAAGAGCACCTTCCGCAATGGTCCAAACAGCAACTGCTTGCAATCAGTTAATAAAGTAATGTACCTCAAAGGTTGTGTGCATTTGTCATTTTTGTCACAGGTGTTCCCATTTTTCCATATTTTGATCTGTTTTACAGCCGCAGTTTAGTCCTGCTGCTCGTCTTGTCTGTTCAGCTGCCTGACTGGTAGCTCCCACTGACATCACTATATGGAGCAGGGCTGAATAACACTGTGTGTTACAGTGTAAGAGCAGGGGAAAATGCCACATATATAGTACATTAGTATAATGGTATCATCATTGTTCTCTCTTCCCCTCACAAGGCACCCTGTTATCAATAAAGTACACTAAAACTCCAGTGGAGAAGTCATCTCTTTTCTGTATGTAATTTATTTCAAATGGGTTGTCTGCCATGGCATTGAATGACAGTGTGGACTGATACTGGACACTGTCAGCTTTGCCATTAGTATTAGTGCCGTTGTAAGCTTTAATTAGTAATGACCCCCTTTCAGTATGAGCAGCATGTGTGTGTCTTATTAAATATACTGACAGAATTAGAATGTATAGGAATTCTGGACTAATACATCAGTCTTCCAGTGTGGCACATCAAGGGTTAAACTGTTCCAAACTGAACACAGATGGTAGTTGTAAAACATTAACAGTACAAAGGGAGACACCCCTTTCCCTGGCCTTAGACATTCAACAGCCCCTGACTTGCAGGGTCTGTTTTGACTGTGCTGACACACGCACACACATACAAGCTGCAATCTGAAGCAGCGGCATTAGGCAGCATGAATCAGAACCTTAAGGACTCCCCTTTACTGCTGCCATGACGCCAATCTGCTATGAGAAAGTGACTGTAATTGCATTTAAGCAGTTTGGCCAGTTATTATTTCATGTTACCTGCCTTGCTTAATAAAATATGGTGTCCCTGATTATGGTAATTTGTCCCTAATTGTTTGGGGGGAATGTCCCTGATTTGGGTCCTAGCAGGTTGAGAGGTATGAAGGGCACTAACACTGATGGCAAAGCTGACAATGTCCAGTATCAATTCACACTGTCACTCAATATTTATTTATTTATTAAATTTTGGTAACCAGGTGAGCCCACTGGGCCCCGGAGGTCCCTTTTCAGGGGTGACCCGGGATTTACATAACATAAAGTACATCACAATACAGTACGTGGAGAGAATATATTCATGATACAGGTTATACATAGCTGTCCAGTCAGCTGGCCACATATGCTGAATTCGGCATTAGGTTAGTGCATTCATTATTGATACTACCAATAATATCACGGCAGACAACCCATTTGAAAAAAATTACATATGGAGAAGAGATGACTTAGCTACTGGAGTTGGTATACTTTATTGATGACAGGGTATCTTGTTAGGGGAAGGGGGAACAATGATGATAATGTGGTACTAATATATATATATGTGACATTTTTCCCTTGCAAACCCCTGCTCTTTCACTGTAATGTATGTCTCAGCCCAGCTCCATATAGTGATGTCGGCAGCACAGCTGTGGGTCTACAGCAACACCAGGTACAGTGCAGAGGTGCTGGTACAGCACGAACATTTCAGCAGCTCAGATTGCAAAACCAAACTGCTGAGAACATTAAGTAAATACAAAACAAGAATCTGTGCAAGAGGGGGGAATTTATGCATCCACGTCAAAAGAACTGGGGAAGGTGCTCTTTAACAGTCTGTGTGTTCAGAAATAGCTCTAATATTATAAGGAACATTAATAAACTCTTGCAGACAAAAGGTAAATTTGAGTGTAAAAATCATAGCGTTGTGCAAAATTCACAGCGGTTGAGAGGTATGGCCCCAGCACCCCCCCCCCCCATACCTACACACACACAACATTTTCAGCACCAGTCAGGAGACTTTAAAGTCATTCAGATGCACCTTGTTGTGCTCCAACTAATTTAGCCTCATCTTCTACCTGACAGGCCAGTGTGAGGTTGAGAGTGAAGCTTGGGAATGCCTTGCTGGAGGCAGGGAAATGCATACCTTTCAGATCTCTGAACCAAAGAAGGTTCATGCAATTAAAGCCATTCCTGTAGCAAACCTGGAGAATGCTTAGCAACAGACTGAGTGCAAGAAGCGATAAGTCCTCTCCTTTCTTCACCCCATCGTCTGATAAGCAATTAAAGCTGAGAACTACATCTCAGCACTGTTATCGTCAAACTGCAATCCTGCTCTGAAGTGGATAGTGCTTAGAAAGTATGTTTAAAAGTTCTTTTGAGACTTTACACACACAAAAAAAATATTTTTTTATTTCAATAAATGTCAGCTCCTTTTGAACCTAATATAGAGACTATAAAAAGAATAAGAAGTACTTTGAAGCACAAAATCATGCTTTCACCATTCTGACTGTAACTTTTCTAAAAAATTACAGATGCAACAACTATAATGAAGTTAAGGATTAAACCTAAATCCAGTGCAAGTGGATTAGACATTCATCAAGACTTAAACTTCAACACAGGGTAAGAACAGAAAAAGGGGACATGTGTGCTTGGGGGGGGGGAGCATGGGGTATTAAGCCACAGCCGTTTCTCAAAGCCAGGAACTTAGAGCAGAAGAAAGTCATTAAAGCCTTCCAGTAATTCCTTTTGTAGGTGAAAATTGAAGTACTTCAGGCAATGCAGTCCCAATTGAGAAGGCTTTTATTTTTACTTATAGTCTTTTTTTTCTCTCTCAGCTTTTCTATTCACACAATCTCACTGGTGGAGGAAAGCAGAGAGAGAGAGGAAAAGAAAAATAAGCCAGAGGCGTTGGGGATTAATTTTGTTTCCGATGCGCTCAATTGCTCCAGGCACTCTTATCTGGGAACATGCAGTGGGGGACTGGTGCTGGTAATGGCAGAACATGGCTGGTTCAGTAAGTGTACAGTATATGTACTGTAGCTTTTATCTTATCCAGATAAATAAGCTCTTGCCTGTCTCCCCATCCTTGTATTTGCACTTTTTTTAAATAAAAGGCAGATGAAGTGGTTATCACCACAGTTAAATGGTGAGACAGTCTGTCTTTGTGGGCCATGACAGAGTCCTTCTTAAACATGCTCAGTGAATGCCAATCACTGCTTACAGTGGCACTTACAGCAGACAACCTAGTCACCTGTACTTAAATGAATGCTGTACAACCCATTCATACAAGCCCACCTTCATAGGAATGTATTAAATGGAGGTGCTACACATATTTTATTCTTCAGGTATCCTTACTGGAGACAGTGATCCTTGCATTCTCACTTTGAACATTAAACTAAAATGCAAATCAAGTTCTCCTTTAATGCACAGCTACTTGAGACTCCAAGCAAGCTGTAGAAAGGGGGGGGGGGCTATATTTCTGATTTTTGACTCCTAACCCCAAACCAGAACAAAATCAACACAAAACAAGCAAAGTCCTATCTGTCTATGTACTGGTTTTGCTTTGTTCTTACAAATAGAGTAATCTTAGGACTAATCCATAAAGATCTAGGAATACACAAAAAAACAACTAAATTGGGCATGGTGCACCATGCCATGTGAGTCTTATGCACATCCGGCTTTTTCCAAAGGTACTGGGTTAAACCTAAAGGTGCACAAATGGGTGCATAAAGCACGTGGTGAATAGGGTCTGGATTACTGAAAACATGGACAATCCCATGCAGTGCCTAATTCCACCACATATGGAGGCAGTATGTCCCAAAAGGAGCTACATGGACATGTCCACTGGGGACAGCCTGGTAGTAACGTACCTGCATACGGCACCAACCAGAATCAAGTCATAACTTAAATCTGCCCAGCAATAGAATGATTTCTGCGTACCAATTACTATCAAGATTACTGACAGTCAGCATGTCTCCCTTCTCCCTCCAGAACATCAGCCCCAAACCTGGGAAAGGCCACCACAAACCATTGGAATGGCCAATGTTTTAATCAATGGTTTGGGATGGATATTTTGTACATTGGTGCAGATGTTACAGTCAGAGGGTGTGGGGACATTCAAGCTTTCAGTTCAACTGGTGGTTATTGGTATGTTGGAATCATTCCCATTCCTGTCCCATTTCAATTTCAGATTGTTACCATTTTTCATCCATACACACAAGGCAAGATTGTCACCTGTGACACTCTGATGGGTGCAGAAGCAATCAGAATGTACTGTGCAGCATTTGAGTAAAGTGTCCTTCACTTGTAATGGCTGCATGGTGGAAGTGCCTTGGTTATACACACCACTGGTGACCTTTGTGACCTGCACAACTGATGTTCCTGCCAACCTACTAACACCCCATCACCACACTGAATACATCAGATTCAGTACCACAGTCCTGTATCTATGCTTCTAACATGTACCCCAGACTGTGGTCAACACAGTAGCCTGCATTCCCCTCCACTGAAACCCTACTGAAGGATATAGATTTTCACCTTGAAAGCACATACAGCTGAAGGTGGCACTGTTAGTCACCAACAGCACAATGCCTGCAAATTTCTTAACTCTCAGAGAGTAGCAACAGTGAACACAAAGTATAGAATGTGGCAAGCCAGTACATAGGTGTACTTGTCATATACACATAACAGTCCAGTGGTCCAGGATAAAGTGTTCGGGGGACCAGGTACAAAGAAGAAAAGAGCTTATTCAGAGCGCTCATGCTACTGCAAAAAGGCAAGAAATCTGAAACAACACAAGGTATGCAGCACACACAGAGGCAGTTTTTAAGGTGCAAAAATGCTAGTGCAACATTTTATTATGTAAAACAAACATGGCCACAATCATGGTGTTTTGAGTAGCTCTGACTCTTCATCAGGGGAGGCATGGCTTAGTAGAACATACAACAGATCCCCTTTACACATCTATAAAACATTAAGTAATATTGGTTAATCTTAACCAGTATATTGATTTACTGGTGATCACTTTAAAAGCAGAATCCTACAATAAATTTATTACTACAGATCAAAACTAGTCTATAGATTTAGTTACTAAAAGGCATCTCTGAAATGAAATTGCTCAAAACATAATGGATTATTGCAGCAGTATGTCTTGTTACCCGGATTCCACAATGTTGACTCGACATCAATCACGTCGACCGACACCACAGCAACAACAAAATACTGACAGTGACCATGTCACTCGGCACTCGTGCCGCTCAACCGCAATAGTGGCAAAGCACCAGGGCACCTCCCAAGGTCAAAGGTGTAGGGAAGAAGCAGTGTAACACCCTTGGGGCGGCATGATGGCAGGTGCTACAAAATCCTGATTGACGGAAATGACTGTCGATCATGTTGCAGCGCACACATTGCTGCTGATGTAGGGGTTTGCTGTGCTGATGGAACACCTGTTACCAGTAACTATATAATAGCAAGTTTGTGATTGTGTGAATTTGTTATGATACATTTCATGACAGTACTTAAAGGAAAACTACATGCAAAAATTATAAAAACACATGCTGTGCATTGGGTTTTTGTTTATCTGATTGCTCCTAGTGTTCTGTTCACTGTATCTGTGGCAAGATTATTTTTTTTTTCACTTTTTCTTGCCAGTTTATGGCCCCTGGGGTCTCCATGTAGGCTTCTTTGATTGTCTTTGATCTTTTGGAATTTTCCTAGAATGCCTCTGCGAATGATGTCTATAAGAACTACAGTTGCAGCCAAATACATGTTCAGGTATTTTCAGATATTGTGTGGTATTGTTGAAGAGATTTTCTCTGGTGGCCCTACTGTGGAACTGCGGGGAGGCAGGGAATTTCTCCGGACATATCACAGAAATTTCAGGAAATATATGTCCATGTCTTTGGCTACAAGAGGTCTATGAGCCAAGGATCCTAGTTATAATCTAGTCACAGCATCCACAGTACTCATCCAGGGTCACTGTGCCAGTTGAGTGCTATGCTTATCTCTGAGTCCAAAACATTGAATGAATGCTTTTTTTTGTCAAATAAATGTGTATGTGTTCTCCTTTCTTAGCTAGTAGTTTGCTTTTGGTAGATTACAGCCCTTGTTCCCAAAAAATGTTTGTGCTGTTCGAGCTTGCTTGGTTATGTATAGTGGTTACTACAGATTTATGTTAATCATTAAATTCTGTCATCATCATAACCCACCACATTTAAAGGAGAACACCAAAATCACAAATTAAGTGCCCCCATAAAACTTTCGATTTAGAGTACCTATGTTATCGTACTTTTGCCTGAATGGCCCACCCTTTGCAAATCTGATTTTTACATTGTACTGATGTCTGCCTCCTGACTTTTTCTGGGGTGAAGGAAACATAGAAACATACAGTAGAAGCATAGCATTTGCTGGCAGATATGGACTGCTTGGCCTACCCAGTCTGCCCATTCTACCCTGCCAATAATGTCACCATAAAACCTACTTGATTGGTCCATTCACCCCCCCCTTCCATTTCCCTCCCTTATGCCAGTCCCATGTATTGCTGAACCATACCACTGTGTTTGCCCCCACCACCTCCGCTAGAAGACTGTTACAGGAATCCACCACTTTTCTGTGAAGAAGTACTTTGTCACACCTCTCTTGGATCTCCCCCCCTCCAGCTTCTTATCATGCACCATTGACCATGAGCACCTTTTTTTCTGAAAAATACTTCCCTCCTGTACCTTACTTTCTCTGCTGAGGTATTTAAAGGTCACTATCAAATCCCTGCTCTCCTTCCTCGCTTCCAGAGTATACATATTTAGGTCCTTCAGTTTCACCTAGTAGGACATCTGATGCAGACCCGGTGCCAATTTTGTTGCCTTCCTCTAGACCGCCTCCACTCTGTCTATGTTCTTCCAGAGATGTGTTCTCCAGAACTGGATACAGTACTCTAGGTGGGGCCTTACAAGTGATCTATACAAAGGCAATACCACCTCCCTCTTTCTGCTTGTCATACCCCTCCCTATTAACCCCAGTGTCTCACTAGCCCTCCCAACTGCATTGTTGCACTGCTTGTACACCTTCAGGTCATCTGATACCATTACCCCCAGGTCTCTTTCCTGCATGGTAGTCATCAGCACCACTCCTCCCATGTTGTACTCTGCCCCTAGGTTTGTGCCCCAAGTGCATTACTTTGCACTTTTTCACATTGAAACCCCTCTGCCATACTGCTGACCACTCCTCAAATTTTCTAAGGTCTCTGCTTATCCTTTCCACTCCCCTGAAGTGTCCACCCTATTGCAGATTTTGGTGTCATCCACAAAGAGCACACCTTCCCTTCTAGCTCAACTGCAATGCCACTTATAAAGACATTAAAGAGGACTGGTCCCAGGACTGATCCCTGAGCCATTGCACTGGTCACCCTCCCTTCCTCTTGGAGAACTCCATTCTATCCCCTAAGCAATTTGTTACCCAGTTTACCACCTTTGGAATCACTCCTCAGCTACCCAGCTTGCTTATTAGCCTCCTATGTGGAATGGTGTTGAAAGCCTTTCTGAAATCTAGGTAGGCTGCATCCACCGCTCCAACTTGATCTCATTCTTTGGTCGCCCAGTCAAAAAAATCTATTAGATTCATTTGACATGACCCCTCCCCCCCAACACCGATGTCATTCTGACTGGCCTAAAATTGCCAGCCTCTTCCATGCTACCAGATTTGGGAAGAGGGACTACATTTGCTCTCCTCCAATCCTCAGAACTATTCATTTTACCACTAAGCTGTTGAGGTACAGCCAGTATTTCTCTGAGCTCCCTCAGTACCCTTGGATGCATCCCATCTGCAAGGGCTGCAATCTGCCAAAAGCAAAATACTAAATAAGAAAGGGAAACACACACACACACACACACACACACACACACAAACACACATATACACACACACACACACATACACACACACATATTCACACACACACACACACATATAGACACACACATATGCACACACACATACACACACATATTCACACACACACAGACATACACACACACATATTCACACACACACACATACATACACGCACACACACATACACATACACACACATACACATACACACACACATACATACATACACACACACATACACATACACACACACACATGCACATACATACACATACACATACATATACATACACACACACACACATATTCACACACACACACACATACACACATATGTATAGGACAAAAAGAACATTTATTCAATATTTTGGACTCAGAGATAAGCATTGCACTTACCAGCACAGTGACCCTGGATGAGTACTGTGGATGATGTGGCTACATTATAACTAGGATCCTGGTGCTTAGTAGGTATAATTAACATAATTCCCAGAGGCATTCTGGGAAAATTCCAATGGATCAAAGGCAATAAAAGAAGCCTGCATGACAACCTTCAAGGGCCATAAAACTTGCAGGGAAAGGCAAAAAAAAAAAAAAAAAAACTTGCCGTAGACACAGGGAACAGAATGCCAGGAACAATCAGAGAAACAGAAATCTAATGATGAGTGTGTGATTTTATAATTTTTACATGTAGTTTTCCTTTAAGCTGTTTGTCTTTCATTAAGTCATGTCTCCCCTGTTGGAGCAACTTGAAGCACCTGGATAGTGGCAGTGTTCGTTTTGTACAAAGTGTTAGTAGTAAATTTATTGTCCGACACATAGGCCATTACAAATACAAAGATAAAAATGTTGCCAGATGACAATGCAGTAATTAAAAATTCAGTTGCGATCCAAAGGCAGTTAAATAAGACATCTCACATGCTGTATACATCGCAATACATTTTACAAAGATCAAAGCTAGTTATACAGATAATAATACTTGGATATTTATTTAAAAAGTTAAGTACATATGAAAGTATTATTGGAACAGCTATATATTACCTCCAAAATTCCTAAAAATGTTATCTTTATCATCTGGTTAAAGTAACAGAACTAGCAACACACTTTTCCCTCTTTTTATCATGAATCTAATACATCTGTATTATGGTCCCTATATTAATCTCCATTCAAGACCATTATTTTCCTCTTAATTCATGCCACATTTACAAAATAATTAGCCAGTGCTTTAATAGTTACTGGATCTTCAGTATAGAACAGGATCTGTGTCAAAGGCACTATCCCTACACCTGTAAGATCTATGGAGTCAACATGAAAAATAGTTTTTATACATTTTTCCCTTTGTTTACTATAGCAGTAGCAAAACCAAAGTATGTACACTAAGTTCTCTGGGCCACCTATATCACACCTACAACCTGTGGATAAACTTTGTGATTTGTTAAATCTTGCCAATAGAACATTGCTAGCATAAATTTTGAATTTATATCTAACAAAAGTATTTCTTAAGCTTTTATCAATAAGTACTTCCATACAGTATTGTAACTGGAAGTTGCTTTTACAGTGTTTAGTGAACCATGGAGAATATCCAGATTTTGATATTTCTTCCATGTTATTTTTTGCCCAGAACTTACTTAATTTTTTCCTATATACATTTTGTATTGTAAGCTGAGTAATATATTTTGCTTTGTGTATTTTTTGAGAAATTGGAGATGATACTTATCTAGGTAATAAATACAGATTATGCAGCCAGCCAGCTTTACAGCAGCTTCAATTGTACCAGCAAATTTTTTCAACTAGACATAGTTTAGCTATTCGATCTTCTGTAAGCCTTGTTAATTGTAGCCAAAAATGTAGTTTTGTAATATCAAAAATATTACTAATATTTGCTAAACCTATCTCAGCCCTTATATAAGTAACTGGAAAAGATGGTGTAGCTCCCATAGTTCTCCTCAATACTTTATGAATCGGTACCTTTAACTTTTCCCTGTACTTGGTGTCCCATTACTCTGCTCTATAACCAATTTGTGCAATGTATTTGGCTCTTATGGCTTCAAGGAGTGGTTTCATAAACATACTTCAATAGGCGTAATTAAATTTATTTAAGTGCAAAGGCTGTTTTCTTTGCTGTTGTGAGAACTTTGTCGATTTGTTTAATCCAAAGGCTATTTATTGAAAAACATAAACCCAGGTATGTATAAATTTTTTTTTCAATAGTTTGGGATCCCGTAGTCCAGTGACCTGAAATTATTTTAGTACCAAAACCAGATACTTGTGTTTTTGTGATATTAACTTGGAGCTTCAGTAAGCAACAGCTCACTGGCCCAGTGGCACTGAGGGTTGAAGTGCTGTATACCACACTTCGTGCCACACCAGTGACCCAAGTTCGGGAACAAGCCTAGGCCATCAGGGATCGGCAGGGGTGAGAGAGGATTGAGCATCCAGAGGACAGCTCTCCTCACTCTGGGGAGGGATCCAGGGACAGCCTGGCACTGCAGCAGCCCCCGGTGGAAGCTGGAGGCACTGCATTGCTTAAGGGCTGAAGTAGTGGATAGGAGGACGTCATTGCACATCCGGGCTCTAGGGGTGGGTGGTGGGGCAAAAAGTAAGAAAAATCCCTCTTACCATTGGTAGGCAGTGGTGGGGCCAGAGGTCATGACTCCACATCACCACTGGGCATCTGGACACCCATCCAGTCCCCTCCATGACTGCAGCCTACAGCACTATTGAGAGAGCACCTGAGGAGTGAAGCAGCTCCTCCCCAGGGGATTCAGATCCAGGGCATGGGTTAAGAGTCAGGATGAGGTGCCCCTCACCGGAGAAGGTCATCCAGAGCTTCAGGCAGATGGGAGAAGTCACAGCATCATGAACCAAACCAGAGAGAGGCTACTGGAGGAGAGGTGAGAAATATAGGTTACTCACCTGTAACAGGAGTTCTAGGAATGGCATATGTTGTTCATCCACACTTACTGGCAGGTTCCTTGCCACTTTAAATCTTGCCGGAAGGTCTTTAAGCTGGCTCCTCCCACCCATCCGGGTGGTAAAACTCTCGGCTGCACCCCATGATGCCAGATCTAGCCTGCTGGAAGCTAGGTTGTGTGTCGAAGCCAGGGAGTCCGGGTGGGTTGTGTGGATGAACAACATATACCATGCCTAGAACTCCTGTTACAGGTGAGTAACCTGTATTTCTAGGGACATGGATATGTTGTTCTAGCCACACTTACTGGCAGACTCCTTACAGTTCTCGAGGAGGAGGGAGGCAAGGCGCACACCCCCTACTTGGGAAATAAGGACGGGAGAACTGAGGTCCCAAAACCAGCATCCCGGCATGACTCAAGGTCGATGTGGTAGTGGGTAATGAAGGTGTGTGCTGACTTTCAGGTAGCAGCCATGCAGATTTCCTGGATAGGGATGTCCCTGGAAGCAGCCACTGAAGCAGCGGTATGGCAGGTAGAATGAGCTCTTATCCCTCTGGGAGGTTCCATGCCCGCCAACCTATAGCAGAGATCTATGCAGGAGGTGACCCACCTGCCTATCGTCTACTTGGCTGCAGGTCTGCCAGGTGCGGCTTCAGTGTAGGTGACAAACAGCTGGCGAACCTCTCCCTAAACTTCAGCCATCCGCTTCTTATAATAATAAGAGAGTGCTCTTCTAGGGTCCAAAGTATGGAGCCTATATTCAGTCTGCGAGGTGTGATTGGGGTAGAACACTGGCAGAGTCAACACCTGGTTAAGGTGAAACTCCGACACCACCTTCCAAAGGAATTTCAGGTGGGGGCACAGGACAACCTTGTTCCTGTGGAAGACCAGATAAGGAGACTCGATGGAAAGCACCTGGAGCTCTCCCATCCTTCTGGCTGATGTGATAGCCACCAAGAAGGCAGTCTTCCACTACAGATGAGAGATGTCACACCTGTGCATTGGTTCGAATGGCTTGCCCATGAGCTTGGCCAATACCAGCAGTAGATCCCACAGAGGTGGAGGTTCTCGCACCAGAGGGGATATGTGATCAAGGCCTTTGAAAAAGCACCCGACCACCTTCTTCTGCACCACTGACTGCTTCCCGGCCCACACCCAGTGAGCAGAGAGGGCTGCCAGGTGCACCTTAAGGGTCGTCAACCGAAGCCCTTGCTGAGAAAGGGACCATAGGTAGTCCAGAATGCTGGCCAAGGAGCAGGAGGAAGGGTCCAACTCCTTATCCTGACACTAAATGGAGAATCTCTTCCATTTGAAGGCATAGCATTTTCTGGTCGACTCCCTTACGGGATGCCTCAACAACGCTGAGGACCTTGTTGGAAAGACCCAAGGCCTGGAACTCTAGCCAATCAGGAACCAGGCCATCAGGTGCAGGTATTGAAGGTCTAGGTGGAGTTACTTCTCCTGGTTGACTGAGATCTCCGGACCCCATAGCCTCCTGTGGGGCGATGGCCTGATAGGGTGGGGCCTGCTTGAATTCCAGAGGCAGACCTTTCCCTACCACTTCCAACACCCAGCAGTCCGTGGTGATAGTGGACCAGGCAGAAAAGAAGTGGCGGAGCCATCCCCCCATGGGGGGGAACCCAGGGGGGAGTGATGGGGCCGGGGGTGACACCTCTCTACCCGTCACTGGGCAGGCTTGACTTTGGGGGTGCCAAGTGCGAGCCTGCTCGCCCTGATGCTGGTGTTGCTGGGCCGGATGTGCCACAGGGGGCAGAAGGCCGAAAGAGCTTACGCTGCTGCTGGTGGTCTTTGTCCTTCTGGGCAGATGTGACTGAGTCCAAGGTGGCATTGGACTTCTTGATCTTCTGCAAGTGACCCTCCACCCCAGGACCGAACAAGTCGGTACCCAGGAAGGGAACGTCTGCCAGCTTGTGCTGAGTATCCACCGTGAAGGTGGAGATCCACAGCCAAGCTCTGCGGTGCATGGCCACTGCGGCCGCTACTGACAGGAACAAGTGTCTCCAATGTCGAAAGCAGTTTGGAGCTGTTGCTTTGCCACCGCCCTTCCCTGATCCCACACCTGTTTGACCGTAGTCTGGAGGTCAGCCGGGAGATGAGGAATCACCTCATCCAGGGAGCCCAAAAGAGCGTGGGAAAAATGTGCCATCAGTATGGCCAAACTGACCTGACGAAGGCCTAAGGAGGACGCAGTGTAAACTTTATGCCCGGAGTAGTCCAGTTTCTTGGACTCTTTATTGGGTGGCTTGTCCAAGTCCCGAGCATTTCCGGAGCACCGTAAAACACTGTCAGTCACCAACCCCTCTGCAGAAGGGTGCTCCAAGAATCTGGAGAGTGAGCTGGTAGTAACGGCATACTTCCTGGCCATCCTGGCCGAGGGAGCTGGACACAAAGCCAGCCGCTGCCATAGCTCCAGGGCCAGGCCAACAATGGCTTCAGCCACAGGAAAGACCTCCATAGGAGAATCCCCTCAGTCCAGTATCTCCTTGAGGGGATACTTGGCCCGCTTTGACATTGGTTCAAGCTTCATCCCAGTAGATTCTGAGATGAGCCAAAGCAAACCCATGAACGAGGATGGGCTCTCGTCCACCGACTGTCCCCCAGAGGACTCCAGGTCTAGAGGCCTGGGGAACAGGGAAGAGTCATCGTCAGACCCCGAGGAGTCTGCAAACAGCTGCCGAGGGCCTGAGCCACCCTTCACCTGCCGAGGATGATCAGGAGTGAGGGTGACCAACAACCAATGGGGCAACCCATGATCTGACCGAGAATCCTTGGTCGGAGCCTCAGATTTTGGTTGTGGAGGCGGGGGTTCCACCACAATGGGTGGTACAGCTGGTTTTAGATGAACATCCGGCGCTGGCTTCGGCTCCTCAATGACCACGAGGGGTTGTTTCAGCCACTCAGGTGACAGCCACTTAATGGCTAGGGAAGGTGATGGAATCAGCTTGTTCTCGGTCAAAAGGAGCTGCTGCCACATCAGATCCTCGTCGAGTCGGCGCAACTTGCACCAGAGCCTAGCCTCCGAGGAGGACGGTGACGAGGATGAGCGGCGCCGCCGCTTCCCTCGGTGCTGAAAGGAGGTCTGAGACTGAGACCGAGACCCTCGGTGTTTCTGAGGGTGGATCTGGGAGGGAGCGGGGGAAACCCATTCCTCCCCAGCTCAGAAACCTTAACCGGGGACTCCGGCACAGGAGGCACAGGCAAGTCCTCGGTTTCCACTGGGGGAACTGGTGAAGAAGGGTTGTCGGCTTCTCCAGTTGACAGCCCGTCCGATGGGTCGAGAAAAATCTCAACTGCATCGACGGGTGTCTTAGCCGGCTGACTTGACAGGGACACTGTGAAGCCAGCGGCCTTAGCCGCAACCTCGACCGAAGTCGAGTGATGACTATCGGGAAAGGGGACCTCTTCCGCTCCCATGAATGTCGACGGTGGGACTTATCTTTTGAGTCCTTTCTCTTGGACCAAGAGGAGTGTCCTGATGGCCCCTCTCCCTTAGTAGAAAGGGATTGACAAAGCTCCTTAAATGAAGCCAAGTAGGAGGAGCCCAAGGAGAGCGGGATAAATGCCACGACCGAGGAAGAAGAAGATGCGGCCTGGGCCGCCTCCTCCTCGAGGGCGATCATCTTCTCAAGTTGCTCAGCCAAGCCCACCACCACAGACACTGCCCAATGGGCCTCCTTCGACTTTACCAGAGGAATATGTCTCTCGGGGTGCCCAAGTTGAAGTCTTGCAACACGGTCTTCGAGAACGTTGTCCGAGAAGGACTTGCATAATTCACAGGCCTGCAGATCGTGATCGAGCCCAAGGCAGTAAACGCACATGGAGTGTGAATTGGTCTGTGACATATTCTGCCCACAAGGACACCACCAAAAACCAGGAGTTGATTTGTCCATTGCAGCCGCGAAGGAAGAAAAAGTCCGAAGTCTAGAAAATTTAAGTATGAGTTTCGGTTTAACCGACGAGTTAGGATCCAGGCCTAAAATGCAGAGCGCTAAGGAGAAAACCTGAGCTTCCAAGCGGTAAGGAAGATCTGGTGTCATGGGGCGGAGCAGAGAGTTTTACCACCCAGGTGGGTGGGACGAGCCAGCTTGAAGACCTTCCGGCAAGATTAAAAGCGGCAAGGAACCTGCCAGTAAGTTTGGATAGAACAACATATCCATGTCCCTAGAAAAAAGAGTTTTGGGGAAAAAAAAAACCTAAGCCACATCTCCACTGATAAAGAGTCAGACAACTTGAAGCACCAGGATATTGGCCATGTTCATTTTGTACAATAGAATGTTGCACTAGCAGTGGTGAACCTTAAAACCCACCTCTGGGTGTGCTGGTCACTTTGTGTTGTTTTGAAGT
Organism: Neoceratodus forsteri; assembly: GCA_016271365.2. Taxonomy (NCBI): domain Eukaryota; kingdom Metazoa; phylum Chordata; order Ceratodontiformes; family Ceratodontidae; genus Neoceratodus; species Neoceratodus forsteri. The sequence goes on from CM057455.1 coordinate 932,019,029, forward strand.
GTTTGGGAAGGGCAGTTCCAGAGGAGCTGGTCTGGCAGTGGCTTGTTCAGCAATTGTTGATGCACCCTCCCACTTGTGCACTTTGACACCCAGGATGACCTCCTAGGTGTCAGTGCATGCTGGGGACATGTCCTTGTCAGTAGTGCTGGCTCAGTCAAGCAATGGCTGCCGAAGTTATAGGACAGTTCGGGAACACAACAAAGAAGCAGGGGGAAAAAAAAACTATAGTATTTATAGTATTTGAAAAAAATGAACGATGAAAAACAAATGAAACAAAAAGCAGTATTAAGTGCTGGTAGCATACTGTGGAGTGTATATAAGATTTTGTCAGTGTGTGCATGGCTACAGACTAGAGACAGAAAAAAGTAAGGCAGGCGAAGGAGGTCTATGAGAAAAAACAGCAGTGCACTAGCTGCAGTCTGCACCCAAATAAGATGCCTTCTTGTAGCATCCGAGGAAGGTTTTTTTTTGTTTTCTAGATCAGATTTTGTTTTATTTTATAATTTTCCAAAATGTACAGTTCCTATTATTTCTTACTGACAGAAGCTGGGCACTGAGTAAATGACAACTTAATGGGCAGCAGCTGGCAGATTCTTAACTCTGCACTTTTGAGCTATAGGGATAAAATAAATGTAATAAAATAAATATTTTTTTAGCTAGTGTACAGTACATTGAAACACAAAGATCAGTTCTAGGTGCCTTGCCCTGTGGAGTAGTTCCAGTGGGCAAAGTTTTGCATAGTTCTCCAGGTGTTTAATTGGTTACAGTAGGGGACGTGCATACTAATACTGGGTGGGTGGCAGGTTCATCACCCTGCTCTTTTGTACTAAAGGGCTAATTTGTTTGTGCTACTAGTGCAAGTACATTAAGGAGACTCAAGCCATTACTGGCTGTTTCACCATAAGTTGTAGTGCCAAAGGACAAAGTCTTGCACAGTTCCCCAATAGTGCATGTGTTAAAGTAGGGAATGTGCATACTACCATTGGGTGGGTGGCATGTTCCTTGTCCTGTTCTTTTGTGCTAGAGATCTATGTTTTTGTGCTACTAGTGCAATACATTAGGGACACTCAAACCAGTTCTAGGTGACTTGTCCTGTGCTGTAGCTCCAGAGGACAAAGTATTGCACAATTGCCCAAGTGCTACATGTGATACAACAGGGGTAATACCACTTGATAGGTGGTGGGGGGGGGGTGCCCTGCCTTACAATTTTTTACTAATCGGTTAATTTTTTAAGTTTCTAGTGCAGTACATAAGGGAACCTTAGACCAGCCCTGGGTGTCTCACCCTTTACTGTAGTTCCAAAGCACAATATTTTGCACAGTTGCCCAAATGGTATGTGTGCAGGGATGCACATTCTACTACTGGATAGGCCACGTGTTCTTTACCCTACACCTTTGTGTTAAAGGGTTAATTTTCTGAGCTACTAGTACAGTACGTTAGGGATGCTCAGATCAGTTCAGGGAGCCTCACCCTGCGCTGTAGTGCCAGAGGGCTAATTTGTGCACGACTTCCCAATTGCTAGGTGTGCCACAAAAGGGGATATGCACAGGACCACAAACAGTGAGTCATAATACAATATCCTACATAGTAAAATGTAGTTCAGTATGGTCCCGATCAAATCAAGGAAACTCAAGCAGAGTGTGATGGCAGGGCTGAGCAGGCTGAATAAGATGTGATGGCCAAAGATACTGGTGACAGTAGTAAGAGCAAAGCACATAGTAACACTGGTACCAAACAAAGTCAGTTGTGACTGCTGTGTCGGCATAATATTCAAGGAAGGAGCCAATAAAAAAGTTATTAAGGAGCCAACATCAACCATAACTAAACAGCAGGGATGTCTTTTTACAACTTAAAGTGTCACTACACAAGGTAGTACAGCGGCATATTGGACCCTGGACCCAGATCACACAAGACAAGACTTCTTCTCATTCCTCAAATGGAGTGGAGCAGTCTGAGTAATAAGAACATAGAATCATCATTCTTCCTACACATCCCTCTCCCTTCTGAAAAGCAGACCTTCCTCACCCACAATTCTCTGAGGAAAGCAGCTCGGAAGAGTCATTCAGGTCATCTACCCACAAAGATAGATACAAGTCCAATAGCCAAGGGCACTTTCCACCAGCTCCCCCCTCGTCTGAACCTCTGCATGTCCACACAACCAGAAAGAACACAACAACAGTGTGGTTCTACTTTTCAATTGTTAGCAACGGCAGTTCATGTCTATAATGCTATCAGTGTGCAACTGAGTAAGTAGAGGCAGGAGTAGAACCAACCTTGGCATGACTACTATGCAGCATCACTTGCAGAGGTCACATGTACTGATGAGACTAAACACAGTTTATGAAGGGGAAACGGATGTAAAAGGTGATGAAGTGCTCACTGATCCATTTGATTCTAGTAGTGTTAGCAGGGAAGTAGAGGAAGAAGAGCAAGGTGGGAATATTGGTGAAGCCAATGGTGAATCTGGAATTAGACAGTTTCTGTCCAAGCACTCCCCACCTGGCAATAGGTCAAGTCAGTATAGCAGAAGTACTCCCTATGGCAGTGGAGACATATACAGTATCCCAATTACTATTTAAGATACCCAGACATGGCACCATGAGGCAACTGACATTGAAAGAGCTTACTCAGAAACTAAAAAATTCCAGTATTTCCGTCAATGTATCATTGAGATGACAAAGTGTGTGGCAGAACTGCTACCTTGAGAGCATCTGCCATATGATTTGTTAGGGAGTGAGGCATTCCATCTTCTCCTAGCCTAAGCAGAGGCAAGGTACTGTCTGCCCAATTGCTGATATGTTCTACTTTGGCTGTCCCCCAATATATGTCACAATAAACATAGAAACATAGATTCTGCTGGCAGAAAAGACCCATTGGTCCATCACGCCTGCCCATTCCTACCTAACTAATGACAAATGAGAGACTTCTTCACTTAAGCAGATGGTTAGTGAGTGCCATGCACAGGCTGAGAGTCACATAGTCTATCTTACCACTGACATGTGGCCAACTGCCCAGACAGTGAATTACATGCCTGCCAGTACCACTTGATAGTTTCCTCGGTGTCAGCAGCAGCATTGCCATCAGCCAGTCAAGCCAAATTCTGATGTTGGACATCCTGTCTGTCTGTTCCTTTAGAGAAGCTGCACTGTGCAGATAGTAACTCCAAAAGGTTGGAGGCAGAGTTTTTAGTATCAAACAACGCAGTCAATATACTGAAGGCCTTGCACAGTTTTTCAAGTATTTCTTGCTTTGCCTGTTGCCTGAACCTTGTAGTGACTAAGTTTCTCGAAGGACAGAAACAAGTTACTACTGTAGTCAACACTGTAAATAAAATTGTTAACCACTTTGGTCATTCTCCAAAGGCATGTCACCTGTTATCAGAGCTGCACACAATGAATCACCTCTGTAACACCAGCTCATTTAAAATATTGCCAACCACTGGAACTCCACCTTTTTATATGCTTGAGTGGATTTGTGAGCAAAAGGTGACAGTGAGCACATGCAGGTCGGGACCATATGATAGCAGAATGTATGGCCAGACATGCCATTTGGATCTCAGAGGCTATCATAGGCTATGTCTATTCTGTGTCATCTCGAGACCTTTGAACTTGCCACCAGTGATGCATGCTGCAGACATAAGCCACAGCCTGGTGATTGCAAATGTACTTTCTGTGCTTACAGATTGGTCCAGTGGAAGATAACATTTAGCTAGATGCAGACATGACAACAGTGGCACTAGCAGCTAACATTTTTTCATTTCGTTTTTGTTGACCTGGAAAGGAAAAGGGGGATAGACAACTGACTGGTTACATAATGATGAGCAATTTGATGACCTGCTGAAAAGTAAGGAGAACATCCTTGCCACAGTCCTGGACCCCTGACTAAGAGTACATCAGTTACCAGTGAATGTGTCTGACAGTGAGTGCAAAACATTATTAATAGAAGTATTCCACACCTTGCCTGTTGAACCTCTTCAGTAACCATAACCACATAAATCCCATTAGCATGCAATGGATAGACAGCATAACCCTCAAAGCTATGATGGCAGCATGTGGAACAGTCTTTTGGACCTTGCAGACAGTTGTTGACCATCTGATGTCATAGCTGATCCAGAACAATCATTCAGTGCCATGATTGTATCTTAATGGAACTAAGTATTGGGTACAGTGAGGTGCACATTTCCTATATAATTCTCTCCAATCAGTTGTTTGTTCCCTTTATTGTTGACCTGTTGTGTGTAATTCATTCTGGGTTGCTCCTGAGAAATGGACTCTTTGACTCAGTGAGCCTAGCCAGTTATCAAAATGCAATAAATAAATAAGATCTTTTTGTGCACTGCAATAGCAAGAAACACATCAAGTCTGAGCTCACACGTACTTCCCTTAGTGTCACTGGTTTATTCTGTCTGTGCAGAACCCATGACTAATTTGGCCATAAGAATGTGGAGGTGCTTACATTCCTCAGTCTCTGTGTACTGCATTACAGGTACAAGTCTGACATGCCAAGGAGAAGAAAGACAGCCAGTACCAAAACCTGAATAATTGAAAGAAAACACCAAGTATTATCCCAGGAACTACATGTTAGTGACAACAGTAAATGCAGTGCAGCACAGCACTTAATCTCTATAGGCAACACAAGGTTCGTAATATTTACAACACCTGTTTGGGTTGCAGCACTAAGTAAAGCATTACCTGAGAACATCAGCCAGGTGATGTATGCTGAACGACTGCAGTGAGCACCGTGTATGGTTACAGAGTTTATTCTGGCTTGGTCCAGGCAACTGTACGTGTCAGGAAACTGGCACAAAGGAGGCAAAGTTACACTCTTTCATGTTTTTGTGCCACATCTTGCACTGCTATCCCACAGGAGATCTTTAGAACCTACTTACAGTGGTGCCCAGTGTCAGGTTCCCAAATGTCACAAGATCCCATGACACTACTGTCACAATGTCCTCAGTGATGACTAGTCATAATGTTTGGAAACACTAGGCAAGAAATCAATTAGCAAGTAATGGCTTTATCTATTCTTACGCATTCCTTACTGAAGATCCTGTCTGGCATGACTAGACGAGAAGGAACCTGATACTGAGCACTCACTTTCTAATATAGAGATGCATTAAATTAACTGTAAGAACATTTTGAGCCTTTCAAAACTGAACCACCAGAGGTTCTCCCAACTTTTGTACAGAGTATACAGTAAAAAGAAGTGTGTAATGCACATTTGTAAAGGGATGTTCCACTGTTACTGCAGCCCCCCAACACTGTCATAGTTTCAGGACCTGTGATCCACACATATAAATGGCAGGCTCAGTCTTTGGATTGGTTTCTGTATGCATGTGCAGTGCATATGTCTGGGGATGCCCACTCATGGAAGTGTGCCAGCCTGCATTTCAAATGTGTCCCCATTTCGCTTCTGTAATGTGTGTGGTGTGTGCTATGGATAGATATCTGGCTGACATACACAGCTTTGCTGTGGAAATGTCTACACACTTCTGCTTAGATTTGGGTGAAGTCTGCAAACTTCACGCCACTAAATATTTTGTGACTTTTGAGCAGTTTGTGAAATAGTCTGCAGGGGTGAAGTGTGAAATTCTGTCCACAAATGGCAGAATTTCATCACTCACAAGTGAAATTCCACCATTTGCAGGTGAAACTTTGCTGTTTGCAGGTGAAATTCCACATTTTGTGGGTGACAGTTCACACTTCGCACCAGCAGAATATTTTGGGAATTGCGTGCAATTTGCAAAATATTTTGCACAGTGAATTTTCTGACTTTGCCAGAACTTCACCGGTGAAATTAAACTTCGCTGCATCTCTACTTTTGCTACACCACTGTGTAGCCTCCCAGAGACTTTGAAGATCAGGCCCTTACAGCTTAAAATAAAGGCACATGTATACACACTTAGTTTAATTCCTTCTGCTATTACTTACACTCTAGGTGAACAAGTTGATTTATAAAGATTGCTGAAAGAAGTGGGAACACTGATCTGACTGAGCAACATCTTCCAAGTTACAAGTCTGTTTTGCACATTTTGAACCAGGTAGCCAAATTTAGGCGCATCTTCTAGTTTTCAAGGGTCAGGGTTGCTCAATGGAGACAATGTATCAGCAGATTATTTCCCTTGATTTGTTCTCTTGATACATCCAGGCATAATACTGACATTCTTAAAAGCTGCTGCACACTGCTGTGGTTTCTTTAATGGCCAGTCTACTATGACCCTCAATCATTTTACTGCTCTTCTTGCCATATGTTTTACCCCTTTATTGTGTATGTTCTGGCCCCACACACGTGTGCATACATTTATCAGGAATAGATCCACTCCCCTAGTCTCTCCATGTCCCTCTCTAACCAGACACCCTTCTCCTCAGTTCTGACTGGCCCGGCTATCCTCCTGTCACCATTTTATCTCCCTCCTAAATAGAAGAGGGTACTATTCCATTCCAATGTAAAACATTTATTTATTTATTTAACTTTTGTTGACCAGGTAGGATTTATATGTAGGAAAGATGCTATATACAGTACTAAAGGAATAATGCATGACAGGGTGTGTGTCGTGCTGAGATAACGCCACACCTGTGGGGGGGGGGTTGGGCACGAGACTGTAGGCTAGGTGCATCCAATGCCCCAGGTGTGGTGTAATCCCAGCACCCACACACACCCTGGAGTGCATTATTCCTATTATGTAATGGCTTGTTGTTATATATAAAATAAAATAATAATTTTAAAGAATGTTTTTATTAGAGTGGAAAAATATTTTTGTAGTTAACAGTGTGAAAACTGGGGAAAGAAGTCACAAGTGGGGTGCTGCAGTGTTCCATCTTGGGTCCAGTCCTTTTCAATATGATTATAAGCAACAAAGGAGAAGGAATGCAGGAAAGATGCATCTTTAGGCAGATTAACCTAAGCTCTGGGGTAAGATAGACATCAAGGATAGAGTAAGGGAGTTGCAGAGGGATCTGAAAAGGCTGGGCAGATGGTCCATGTTTTGGCAGTTGAACTTAAATGCCTAAAAGTGCAAGGTGAATCACATTGGAAACAACAACCCCAGGTCAGTATCTTGGATAGAAGGGGTTAATTTGTGCACTACTACTGAGCAAAAGGACCTAGGAGTCATCATAAGAGACTCCTGTTAACAATCAAGGTAATGCAACAAGGTCTACAGCAAGGCAAAACAGATGTTGGGGAGTATTGAAAGGGGATTTGATAGCAGGTAAAAGGAGGTATTACAACTTTCTATACATCACTGAGAAGGCAACATCCGGAGTACTGTGCCTAGTTCTGGAGCCTCACTTGAAGAAAGCTGGGACAGGCTGGAGATGGTGTAGCACAGAGTAACAAAAATTATTCATGGCCTGCAGGAAAGATGCTATGAGAATCAGCTTAGGACATGGAACATGTACTCACTGGAAGCCAGAAGGGAGAGGGGCAATATAATAGAGACCATCCAGTTCCTGAAAGCAATGAACAAGGTAAACAGTGAGGAATTATTCAACAGGAATAGTGAATCTAGAACACGGGGACATGAGTAGAAAGTGGCAGGAGGGAAATTTAAGGGATATGTGAGGAAGTTCTTTTTTCCAGAGAGAGTGACTGAGACAGGATACAGTCTATCAGCTGTGGTGGTGGGCACCAAAACCATTAATGGATTTAAACATGGCTGAGATAGAGTTTTGGGCTTAATGGCAGATGGCAGTATAGCCTAGAGGTTAGAGCAATGAGCTGTGAATGAGATGGTCTATCCAGCAGACCTGGAGTTGATTCCCACAACTTCCGCTTGCATACTGTTGTGACTCTGAGCAAGTCACATAACTACCCCAGTGCTCCCTCATCACCCCTGAAAACAGGCACACGTGCCCAGTGGGCCTTACCTGGTTATCAAAGAATAAAAAAATAACTAGGTAGACCAAAAGGTCCTTTTCTGCTGACAGTAGTGTTGTGCGAAATTGAGATATTTCACCTGGCAAAATATTTCCGTAATTCCATAATTACGTGAAATTTTATAGTCTTAATTAAATCTAAACTTCTTTTCTGATTTCCATAATAGCGAAATTTCATGTAAAATGCTTTGGTTGGCCAATTTTGCCCATTAAGGCTTAAAACTTTGCCTTGTGGTGAAATTTCGCAGGTGGAACTTTTGATTTCGCCTGCAAAATTTTGCATTGTGGGTAAACAGGTTTGTAGAAAGAGATTCCAGCCATATTGGTCCTTGCAAAACAGGAGACAATGGAAGGTTTGATACCTTTTATTGGACCAACAAGTGTCTTGTACAAAAATGGAATTATACACAAGCTTTTGGGGCCACACAGGTCCCTTCTTCAGATGAATAGCAAAACTGAGCAACATAAACAGTATTTATATCCTCTGTGGAGCAATTAAAAATCAGGAAGTGAAGTAGGAAGGTGATAAAGGGGACTAGAGATGAACGTCTAAGATGCAAAACGCGTTCATTCACATATCAGGCTTGTGTAGTACAGTATGGTCTGCACGTCCATTGGTCCACGCAGTGGTCCAATAGGCGTACAGACGATACTGTACACTGTCATTCGGCGGGTGGCCAGGCGGCATGCGGGCAGGGTGCTGCCACCTGCTGATGACAGGGGGGTGCTGGGTGGTGGGGGACCTCAGTGGGCAGGTAGGGAGAGGAGCATCACTGGATCACCAGGTGATTTATTATTACATATGCCCACGATCGGGCAGTGGGAGGGGGGTCCACTGGACCACCAGAGACTTTTCAATTCTATTGCCTGCAATCAGGCGATGGGGGGGGGTTATCCACTGGACTACCAGGGAGTCTTCAATTCTTAAGCCTGTGATTGGGAGATGGGGGGGGGTGTCCACTGGACCACCAGAGAATATGATGTTACAGGTGCCTGTGATCAGGTGATGGGGTGGAGGGGCACAACACTTCCAGGGCAGGAGGCTTGTGGTCAGAGTTCTGGGTGGGCAGATGGCCACCCACGGCTGGTGGCTGCCATATTGCACCCTGAAATAGGGCAGCTCGCCTGTGGGTGACCTGGACTTGTTCCTGGTTTTCCCAGGCACATCTCTGTGCCCCCTGAGTGGCGCAAGGCGAGGTTGTGGCAGCATATGCGCTGCACATCCCGGGGTGAATATCTGGATGTGCCGCATATGCATGGGCACGCCCCCCGCACTTGCGCCGCATACATTACTGATGCACCCCAGTGCATTGGGAGTTGCCCATCACATTTTGCCCCTTTGAATATCGCACCGGGGCGCAAATGTGGGTTGCGCATTGTGCATCCCTGTTGCGCCATGCGCAACCTGTTTGAATATTCAGGCCCTGTTGTTTTAGCAAGTAAATTAGAAATATCATAGAAAAAATATGTATACTTACCATACCTGTGATATCATTAAACTGCAGAAATTGCCCCCAGAAGGAACATGCTGGGCAGTGCACATGATTCCAGACCATAATGAAGCACAATAGCAGGCATTCCCCTTCCTTAACAGTACTGCATACCTGAAATTAAGATAAAAAGAAAAACAAACTTTGAGCATTGTAAAAAGTTTCAGCCCCACCCCCCATCACCAGCACCCCCTCCCCACAAAAGACTATAATAAATGAAGAAATACTTACCTCAGGGACTGAGAAACTGTAATAGTCGCACTATTAAATAAATCTCCCAAATGTTGTTGACTCTTGAGCAGTATCAGCAGCAGGAGTGGTATTTTAAGTTTGCCAGGATTCCTGATGTTGACAAAAGCAAAAAAGAACAGAATTAATATCAAACTCAGACATCCAGATGGCAGTAACAGACAAACCACAATCGCAATGAAAAAATTTAATACTACTGTCTGCATTGGGAAATGTGGTGCATTCCAACATCCCTAGATCCTAATCCCAGCCTGGCATGATGATGCCATCCACAGTAAACTGAAAAATGATATATAAGCAGTGCAATTATATTAGAACTCAAAACGCCACAATACCAACCCACCTACATCCTTATTTTGCAGAGAAAAAAAAAAGACAGATACTTACATATGCAGCAGCAGCAGCAGTATGACTCTGTGAAGATGATCCACCATCAGCCATCCAAAACAATACTTCAAGTGGCAACCTGCAATTAATAGTCACAGACAGCAGCAGGCAGCAAGCTACAGTGCCACAAAATGTCACTCACTCCCCACCGCCAGGCAAGTTGCAACAACAGAGTCAGTCAACACAGCCAATAAGGGCAGCAACATTTATTTATTTATTAAATTGTGGTAACCGGGTGAGCCCACTGGGCCCCGAAGGTCCCTTTTTCAGGGGCGACCCGGGGTTGGGGGTTTGTGGGGGGTGTTGGTGATGGGGAGTGGGGCAGAAACTTTTTACAATGCTCAAAGTTTGTCGACATAGGGAAATGAGAATTCTATATTTTTGTCGCAGTCAATTGAAAAATCAGCAGCAGGAGGAAACAACTACAAGTAGTAGCAGCATTTTGCAGGAGGAATTCATTTTCTAGGCATGGCACCCATTTTCAGGACCCTGAGGTGGTGGCACAGCATGTAACATCAGGACTGACACCAGATTTCAGTCTCAATTTGATGTAACTTTTTTTGGAAACATTTCTGGACTTGTAAGCCCTGTTTGGCACCAGCAGCACCGAGATTCAGTCTGAACTCATTAGTAAATGGGCCCCAAAACAACAGTTTGATGACTGGGTGGTGTGGTGGTGGTGGTGGTGGAGGGGTGCACCACATCACATCACGACTGAGACCAGATTTCTGTCTCAACTTTATGTACCAGTTTTCCTGTAACACATCTGGACATGTACTGCCTGTGCTTCACTTGCAGAAACAAGATGCTGCCTAAAACCAATTGCAAACAGGGGCCAAAACACCATTTTAATGTCTGGGTGCTGTGGGGGCACCATAAAACATCTTGGCTGAGACCAGATTTCAGTCTGAATGTAATGTATCATTTTTTAGGAAACATTTCTTATTTATTTTATTTATTTATTTTATTTAGTTTTTGTTAACTGGGTATGTGCACTAGCCAACAAATGACTATTTTCAGGCATGACCCGGGAGAGTACAAGGCAAAACATACAGAAAAGCATTTCAGAAGTGCATGACAGCAATACAATATAGCTTATTTTTAGCCATGTAAACAAAGATAACAGTAGACTAGCTAATAAAAGAAGATCCAGTATTACATGTAACAATAGCAATGACATATAAAACACCGTGTAGAATAATACGGTCAACTAGACATATAATGGAATGAGTCATAACAGGAAGGGATCAGACACTAGTACAGTCAACAGTATTACATGTAGACAGTAACTATGGCATATAAAACACCATGTAGGATAATACAGTCAACTAAACATGTAGTGGAATGAGTCATAACAGGAAGTGATCAGGCTCCAATGAGAAAAAGTGCTTTGTGCATATGTCATCACAAAAGGATACAACTTTGCTTAGAGAAGTACCTTACAAGTTCAACTGAGGAAGAAACCCAGGAGGTCAATAGTTGAAAGATAATGTAAACGAAAAAGGGGAGTTGAAGGGGTTACAAGAAGCAGGAGATTTAGATCATCCAGTGGTCATGACGAGGGGCAGGCAGACAACCCACCAGGTCAGGTAGGGTAGAAAGAGGTACAATGTTCAGCCAGAGACAGGCACCATTGGGGCCCACTTTTAAAGTGATAGTGGGATGCAGACTGTCTTAATTCCAGGGGCAGAGCATTCCACAGCAGAGGAGCAGCATATTCGAATACCCCAGTACCTTTGGAGGTATGACACCTGGGTACCCTCAGTAGTGATTTGTCAACTGACCTCAGTCTTTGGTAGGAGGTGATGGGACTCAATAGTATTGCAACTGAGGTCGGGGTTTGCAGCCTGATTATGGAGTCGGATAGAGAGCAAAGATAGTATTGTCTGGATGAAAAGGGGGAGAGCCATCATATGTCACTATAAAGCTGACATCAATGTTTAAGCTGAGGGGACAATGATGCATAGTGACAAATATTGTTATAGGTGACATCCCATTTCAGTAGCGATGATTTATGGGCAGCTGCAAGGATAGGAGCACAGTATGTCAATGTGGGGAGCAGGATCCCTCTGGCAATGGCCAGCTTAGCAGAAGGAGTTAGCATGTAACTAGTTTTGTAGGCAACACCCAGTTTACTATTCGCTGTTTTGCAGGTTGATTGAATGTGGAGGCTTAGATCTAGTGATTGGTCAAGTATAACACCAAGATACCTAAAGGATGTGACAGACTCTAATATGTTTCCCTCAAGGTCATGGACCATCAAGAGCGAGAGACAAGCTCTAAGTTTAGGGACAGAGCCTAGGAGCATGGTTTTCATTTTGTGTGTATTTAGAACCAGTCTATTGTTGCACAGCCAGTTTTGAATGCTCCTGAAATCAGTGGACAGAGACAAATTGAGGTAGTCAATGTTTGTGGAGCTGGAGTAGATGACAAGGTCATCTGCATAGAGAAGAGAAGAGCAGGTTGAAATGGCATCCGGAATATTGTTGATAAAGAGGGAGAATAAAAGTGGTCCCAAAATAGATCCTTGGGGAACACCAACATTGATTGCAGTGTTGTCAGATACTGCAGAGTTGAATTTCACTGTTTAGGTCCTACCAGATAAATAGCTCCTATACCAATTCACAACTGGAGTAGAGAAGCCCACATTTTGAAGGGTGGACAGGAGCAGGGAGTGATCCAAAAGATCAAAGGTCTTAGTGAGGTCAATGAAGACGGCCTCTGTTAGCCATCCAGCGTCCATGTTAGAGAGAGTATCTGAGGTGAATTTTGCCAGAGTGTTAACGTGCTATGATTTTTCCTGAAACTGTATTGCACATCAGAGAGAAGATTTGAAGTTGCAATGAAGTCCAGTGTTTGGGTGGCTACAAGCTTCTCCAGTTATTTGCTCAAGACTGAGAGAATCGCTATCGGCCTGTAATTTGAGATATCCTTCTTATCCCCTTTTTTGAGTATAGGAGTTATCCTAGCAATTTTCCAGGGGTCTGGCACAACACCACAGGAAAGGGATAGCATGAAGACTTTGGCCAGTGGAGAGGCAATGAGATGAGCTACCAGCTTCAGCAAGCGGGGTTCAAGGGAGTCTGACCTTGGGCTAGTGTTGTCAGAGATCGATTTTAACAGTTTGAGGACCTGCAGTCTGGTAATACCCTTAAAGTAGAAAGGTCAGGACAGAGGATACCCTTTGAAAGATGTAGGGGGGTCCAAAGGTTTGCTAGAGATTGGGGGCTGAGATACGATGAATGCAGGTGGGAAGGAAGAGGTGTACGGTGAGAGATCAGAGAACATCCTATTGAAGGCATTCGCAATTGTATAAGAGTTGTTACAGTGAGCTCCATTGAGAATCATCTCAGAAGGGGTCATAGATTGAGATGCACCAAGGAAAGTCTTTACATGGGCCCAGAATTTCCGAGGGTCATGGGCTGAGCCAGATAGCAGGTTCTGGCAGTACTTACCTTTGGCTTGTCTTATGTGTTTTTACAGGAATTTCTATGTGTCTTATAAGTAATGAGATCAGTAAGCAAGCCAGTACGTTTATAGTGCTTCCACAGTTTATCCCGGAGCCGTAGCTCAGCAAGCAACTGGACATATACTGCCTGTGCTTCAATCTCAAAAACAGAAGGAGGCCAAAACCAATTGCAACAGCCCTTACAGAAATAATTAAATGAAATGTTTTCATGCTGCACACATAAAACTACCCAAATGATATATGTGCTGCAAGTATGATTTAAATGTTAAATTGGAACTGACTGCATGCATATGGCAAGCGTGCAGCAAGCAAGTGTGGAAACCATGATTTTTATGCTAAATTGGGAAAGACTGAATGCATGTGGCATGCGTGCAAAAAAGCAAGTGGTCCCTGATAACTACACACATAAAAGTTAAGTGACTTGCTCAGGAACACACCATATACAAGTGGGGGTTGATGAGATTCAAACCCAGGTCTTCATGCCTTCAAATCTCCTGGCTTGCAATTCAGTGTCTTTAACCACTAAGCCATACTGTCTGCACACATATGGCTCACTTGTACTTCAATACAAACTGTATCTGAATACATCTGCATGCATGTGGTTTGCTTATAGCCACTGCTATGCTTTTCAGTTTTGTTCTCTCCCTCATCTCATGTTCACAGTTGAATGGTGGCACACATACCAATGGAAGCACATGTTTTTCCCACCCCAATACACAAACTTACCCACAAAACCACTTAATTACTTCTGTCTGGCCTATATTCCTACTATTTTCTCTCCAACCTCTACTACTTTCAAACCTGCCTCGAAATCTTGATATTTCCTCTCTTCTAGCACTTACTCACTAGTTGTATGCTTCTGACTGTTAGTTATTTTCACTTATATTTCTGTTTTGTTACTACATATAGATTCCTGAAAATGTACAGTTATTGCCGAAAATTTTGTATAAGTGTACTATGTCTGACTTCTACTTGTTCCCATGATGTTGTCTTGTATCTACTATTGTCTATATACCCTTTGTTGTAATCTCCCAGATCGTACCTAAAAATAAGCAGCTATGCTGTCTAGTGTACCTACCTGGTTAACAAAAACTAAATACATAAATAGTTTTGAATGCTTCTATGCAAACAGACTTTAAGGTGCAAACACAAAAGTAGCAATGACTCAACAAACACACACCCACATAGCCAGTCCCTACAATCATGCACACACACTGTAGTGGGTATGGCCATGCTGCTACAGTGAACCCACCAAGTATAGAAATAAGTAAAAAAATCTTTCACTTGAGTACTAGGGAGCCAGAGGCAGGAGTCTTTAAGAAATGATGTCCATGGGTCAGAATGCTCGGGCGTACCCACTTGAAATGAATGGAGTTATTTTCTATCACTATTTTATATGTTATGATGGTGAGTTGGAGAATAATGAAGGCCATTGTTCTACTAACAAGGCCCTTATTAGTCTAGTGGTGGCCTTCATTAATCTCCAACTTTCCATCAATAATGTATAAACTAGTTAGTAAAAAATACCCTGATTCATTTAAATGGTGCATACCCCTGCAGTCTCCTTTGCCCTTTGTCATAATGTACCTGAGCATGGGGAAGTGGAGGTTAGCTTTACTAGTGGGGGCATAGGCCTGACTATAGTGGGGCTCCAATAGTCTGTGCATACCAAACTGTTCAACTGCCTGTGAATTCAAGGGACAGCTCTAGAATGTCTGCAACATTTTTAAAAGGTACATCTTATTTGGTTTGACTGAAGCATGATATGCAAACCAGGAACCATTAAAATGTATAAGATTAATCTGTATATACTCCCGAGCAGTGCATCAGATTTGGGCTTAAACCCATCCAGTTACTAACCAAACTTGTTCATGGCTGAAGTTCTGCCCCCCCCAAAATGAAATTTGTCCCTATTTTTCTCCCTGACTCCATTCCATTCAATACCCATTTCCTATGGGTCATGAAGCCACCCGAAGGTGAAGAAATGTGAAAAACACATCAATATTTCAGTCCTTCCTCCTTCTCCAATCCCCCTGTAAAAAAAATATTCACTTTTATTTACCTGGTCATATGGCCAGAACCTGCAGCATTGCATAGTGTGCCACCAGCCCAGTTTTCAGTCCGCTTCCCCATTCTCCTTCACCAGAAGCTGGATGCTAGAACCAACCATCACAGGTTCCCAACATGGTTTGTGACCAAGTCACCTCGCCATCTGAACCCAACCAACCTGAATTGCTTGCTTCTTGCTTAGTTGCTGCTCTGGCTGCTGCCACGCTGCTCTGATCAAGGCCTATGAAGGCTACCCAGACTGCTGTCACCACTGCTGCTAAGCCAAACTTGCTGCTGTGGGGGTCTGTGCTGTTTTTTTTTTTTTTTTGCAAGGTGAGCCTAGTAGAGTAAGTAGGTAGCCTAGTCTTGAGTTAGCTTCTACCTCACCCTCTGCACCTTCAGCCACAAGGGGAGATGGAGACTCACTAAGAGTAGAACAACAAAAATATGCTGCCACAACACTGCTATTGAGAGCTCAGTGCTCACTGACTCCTCCAAGCTGTAGTGAGCAGTCTGTCTACTCTTTGGCGGGAAAGACAGTGTCACACTTGCAAGGCTTATGCACTCTTTCTTGGCCGGAGCTCATCCACATCACATGTGATTGTATCACTGCTAATAGGTGGAGAGAGTGGACAACACAGTACAGACACAATGGAGTCTGGAGAGTACCTGCAGTGTGAGCACACACTCTCTTTGCAGATGACTCAAAACTGGGGGCGGTGGTAGATGGGGGGGAGGGGAGGGTGGCCCTACAGGGGACTTGTAGGCTCTGAAAAGATGGTCTAGAAAGTAGAAGCTGAGGTTCAATGCAGGAAAATGCAAGGTACTGCACCTGGGGGCCAGAAACCCGGCCAAGTGTACACCCTGGGGGGGGGAATGCTACAAGTCTTGATGGCTGAGAGGGACCTGGGCGTGGTGGTGGATGTCAAAATGAACAACTCGGAGACTTGTAGGAGGGCAGCAGCCAAGACCAACAGGATGTTGGGATGCATCGCTAGGGGGATCACCTCCAGAAGGAGGGAAGTGATACTCCCTCTGCATAACTGCTTGGTGAGGCCGCACCTCAAGTACAGCATGCAGATTTGGAGGCCACACTTAAAGAGGTACATTAAACTCCTGGAGAGGGTCCAGAGGAGGGCAACCAAAATGATTTGGGGCTTGGGGGACAGGACCTATGGGGAAAGGCTCGAAGAGCTAAATATGTACACATTGGAAGAGAGAAGAGACCGGGAGGACATGATAGAGGTCTTCAGGTACATGAAGGGGGTAAATAGAGGAGAAGCAGTCAGGGTGCTTCGAAGGAAGGAGGAGGGGGCAACTAGAGGGCATGGGTGGAAGCTGAAGGGGGGAAGATTCAGGGGAGAAAGGAGGAGGTGCTACTTCACTGAGAGGGTGGTGGAGCCATGGAATGTGCTGCCCAGGGGGCTGGTGGAGGCAGAGATGGTGGAGGGGTTCAAGAGGGGGTGGGACAGGTACAGGGGAAGAGTTCTGAAAGCAGAATCCAGTGCAGTGAGAATATCAGGAACTGGGAAGGGAGAAGCCAGAGAGGGCAAGGGGGGCAGCATGGTCAGCTCCCAGGGTGGGGGCTGACCAAATGAGCAGACACAAAAGACCATTAGACCTATTCTGCTGGCAGTTTAGTATGTTAGTATATTAGTATGATATAGAACAGAAGACAAAGAGGATAGAAAAGAGTGTTTTGCTGTTTTTTTAAATGTTTTTAATTTTTTTAAAATGTTTTTTATGTTTTAGGGGAGGAAGTGCAGAAGAAGAAGAGTGACAATAACAAAGAAAGGAGAAGAAAAAGAAAACAACACTGGTCCACCACAAGCCATTAAACTAGGAACTGCCACCTCTGCCACCACCACCACCACCACCACGAAGCTCCATCAGGAGGTCCAAGACCATCTTCAGGTCCTCCATTATTTTTTGGAGGTCCCCCCAACCTCCTGGCAGAGCTGGTCAATGTCCTGATGGACACTTTGGACCTCGGTGTGCACAGCCACCAGATCTGAACTGGTGACCACCACCTGACAGGGGGGCTGCAGGATGCTCAGGGCAGGGGGCGGTGCTGCTGGGTGTGGCATGCGTCGCTGCTGGGGGTGAGAGATGCTGTTTCTGTCTCTTCTGGCTCCAGGTAAGTCCTGCTGCTAGACCTCCTCTTGGTATGGCGTTCCCTTGACTGGCACTGCTGAGCCTCAGTGCTGCCTCCTGCTACTGTCTTTCACATTTGGCAAGCCACTCTACAGTGTGGTGGTGCTGTAGGTGGCTCCTTTGACCTGAAGTCCCAAAGTGAGACTCTGATTCCCCCATTCACATTTTTACCACAAAGGCTGCAGACAACCACAAATCTGTCATTAGCCTTCGTGGTAAAAAATGACTAGCCTGATGATCTTAAGTTGGGGAGGGAATGCCAGCTGATGTATCAGTGGGGGCCTCATCCTCTACATCATCCTGTATGTGCTGGGGGTGGGCACTAGCCACATACTTCTCCTGTGGGGGGGCAATGAGCCCCGAGTCCTACTGCTGGGAAGAGGAAGCTGCTCCTGCTGACAGTACTGCGGACCGGAAGTGGGGGGGAACCTGCTGATGTTGGGGCCAATGACCAGCACCTGCTGCTGGGGGGAAGAGACCAGGACCACATGCTCCCTGCTGCTGGAGGGGGCATCACTTATAAATACATGCCTGTTAAGGCAAACTCGTCCTCCCCTTCCACTCTGTCCAGAGTCAGACCCACTCCCTTCCATCATTATGTTAAAAAAAAAAAAGATTTTATTAAGAAACTAGTAAAGAAAAAAGGGGGAGTATATATACACCCACACATACACTAACTGTAAAGATAGAGAAAAATAGAACACAAGAGAAAGATAAACTTTTGTTATATAAAGAAATAGGGGATGAACAGAAGTTCAACACACACACACACACACACACACACACACACTCACACACTCTCACTCTCTCACTCACAAAATTATATTTTATCCCCTCTGTCTCTCTCTCTCTCTCTCTCTCTCTCTCTCTCGCAGTCTGTGCTGCTCTCTCTAGAGTACACACTACAGGAAAAGGATGTAGATTCAGTGGCTTCCTGTCTGAGTACAGGCACACATGTGACCTGCAGTCTGCTGCAAATAGGTAGTCATGTGATGAACTTTTTTTCCTAATTTCACTTTAGTTAAATGCTAAGGTGAAATTTACCAGCAGAAATAGGCTAGCCACTAAAAAGGCAGGCCAGGGTGTTCTGGGACCCAGCCAGGAATGATTACAAATGGAGGGAGGGGGCTAGGGACAGGTAAAGGGAGGACTATGACCTCTGAGTAGGGTCATATGACCAACCCTGGGGCTCGCTAATACATAGGCTAAGGGGAGGGGCCTGAAGGGGTCCTGATCTGCGGTCCTTATGAGATACTTAAGGGCATGCAACCCACAGTGAGCCCTATTTCTTGCTGTAGAATTCAAACCTAAAGCACATCGCTAGCTTTCAGGTAAGGCACTAAGGTCTGGGGGCCTGTCACCTGGGAGGCACCCGGGCTGGAGGTGTTGAGATCTCAGATTGATGGTTTGTTTCTGCACACTTTTGAAATGTATACAATTTGTTTGGGTGGGCATCCTAGTAATTTGGATAGCTGCATATCTGTGAAAGAAGGTTGTGGCTACTGGTGCCAGGTCTGGGGCTTTGGATATCTGTGATGCACTCAAGCAAGAGTGTGGATCCCCTTTTTTGTGTTGGCATTTCTTTGTGGGAACCTGTGGGTTTGTGTAAGGCAAAAAATGAGGTTACAGTATGAAGGAGAGAAGAATTGTGCTGGCAGGCGGAGAGGGTTGGAGTCAGAGAGTGCAGAGCAGACCATTTGGCTGCTGGCCCAGAGTCAGATGAGATTACCTGAGGGTTTGCGGCGCAGCCAGCTGGATGGCTGCCTTTAGGTAGAGTTGCGAATTGTATTGTGGAAGAGTCAGGATAGCATATCCATCGCGGCATGCATTTTGTTCAAAATAAATAAACAAGAGGTGAAGAGGCGAGTGGTGTTGAGCGGTTCTTGGCGAGCGGCAGGCTCGAGCAGATTTGGAGGTTTAGGTGCCAGCTGGGAGTGCGCTGCATGGATGGTGGCACTGCACAGAGCGAGCGCAGGAAGGCAGAGGTTATTGGCGAGGGCAGTGGGCAGGAGATGATGTGGGGTGCCGAAGATGCGGACACAAGGGCAGGGAAGATAGCACCCCATGGTGCTGGGGGGGCAGCATGTTTTGGCTTGGGGATGGAGTGGCAGACCCAGATGGTGTGGGACGAGCGCGAGGGGTGCTAACAGGAGGGCGAGAGTGGCCAGGCCACCAATGACTGCAGGATGTGCAGCAGAATGATAGAGCAGGGCCAAGTGGACAGGATGTAGGTGGGGCCATGGAGGCCCGGCCGTGTGGTGCAGACACCATTTTGGGGGATGAGCAATCATGGTAACTGCAGGCTTGAGTATTTCGTGAGCCAGGAGGCCACGTGGTAAGGGGAGCCTGGGAGGCCCAACCGCATGGTGTGTATGCCAATTTGGGGATGGGCAATCACTGCAACCAGAGGCCTGGGTGTTTGGTGAGCCAGGAGGCCATGAGGCAGGGGGGCCTGGGCGGCCCGGCCACATGGTGGCCGCCATTTTGGGGCCGGCCAAGGCGGTATCGACGCAACAGGCCACTGCTCGGCCAGTAAGCAGAGTCAAAGTAAGGGGCCACAGAGGCCTGACTGCATGGGCGGCTGCCATTTTGGGCCCAAAGGAACCACCCCAAGTGGGGTCATGTGATGGATGGGCAAACATAGTGTGGTAGTGCTGTGGTTTTTATTTCATCTGTAAAACATTGATCCATGGCCTTGCAGCAGGCCAGTTTTCAGCCAAAAAAACAAGCTACAGGTTGGGAGGGCCCATGGAGGCCTGACCACATGGGAGGCTGCCAATTTAGGGCTGAGGGATTCCTTACACAGCAACGGGCCAAGTCTGGGACATTGAGAGGTAAGGGCTAAAAGAAGGGGCAGTTACCTCTGAAGGGCATAGTGGCATCTGGCCCGTGGTTGAGCACTGGTCAGTGCGGGGGGGCGTGGATGCCACGAGGTAGTGCCTGGGAGCTAAAGCAGGGGGAGAAGGTGGGCTATGGGGGTGGATACGGCTCTGATATGGGGGTGAAGGGACAGGACACAGGAGGTGAGCCCCCAGCAGCCATAGTAGGCCCAGGCTCCCCCCAGATTAGGTGGCAGGGGCTAGTAGGCCTGAGACAGATGGATGCAGAGGGATGATGGCTGCAGGGTGGTCCCATGGCAAGGGAGCATATACAGCCTGTGTGGGCAGAGCCGCAGATCAGGCCGCATGGTCCAACAAGGAGCCAGGAGGCCGGTGCTCCACAGCGCATGCTCTGAGTAGAGGACCCTTGGATAATATGGGGCTCAGGGAGTTTTGCCCCACAGGCAACAGATGGGTCCCCAGTTACATCAGGAGAGGCCATGGGGACCAGCTCCAGGGGGATGTTGGTGCACGATGGGGAGAAGGGGGGATGAATGGCAGGTCAGAGAGGCAAATGATCATTGGGTGTTTTTACTCTGCAGACTAGGCAGGAGAATGGGAATGGTGCCTAAGAGAACCCCTGTGACCAGCATGACCATGTTGGGTGGAGGCTTTGAAGCGGATGACCCAGATGACGGAGTTGATGGAGGTGGCAAAGAAAAGGGAAGCTGAGGAGGAGGCCCAGAAGAAATGGAAGGAGTGGAGCAAGACGGCTGGGGCCGGAAAGCCCAATAAAAGACCAATGAGGGTGGGACCCAGCCCACTGGTGGTGCCCGGGGGAACTGAGCCTATTCCAGTGCCGGCGGAGCCGCAGCTGGACGGTGGTAAGGATGATGTGGACATGAATAATGAGAATAGTTTGAAGGAGTATATTGAGGGTTTGTTGGGGGATATGGGGGTCGATGGGGTATTTAAAATGGAGAAGGCTTTGCAGTCCATAAAAGGGGGGGCCAGACCGGAGAAGGATGGGTCCGGCACCCAGGGGGAGGGCAGAAACTGTACGATGGACCACAAGGATTCACACTGGGTGACCATGTGCCATCCTCAATTAAGGACAAAATATGGAAAGGGGAGTATGTCAAAATCTTCAGCTTGGTAGACAAAGGGACGGCGAAAAAGTATGAGCAGAGGGAGTCAGTAGGCTAGTTGGAGATGACAGTGGTGTTGTCAGTGGTGGAGCACAAGGCAGATAAGGCCAGGTTGAAAGGGAAGAGCTTGGATAGGTGGCAGGTGGGCTTCCCGATTTACAGCACTTTGGTGTTGGAGAAACAACCGGATCTGTTAATCCCGCTCCTGACTTATATGGCGATCATTAGGGATACATATAAGGTGAGGCTGGGTTTTGGCTGGCTCAAGTATGATGAGGCCTTCCAGAGGAGAATGGCAGCTAAAGGTGACCTGAGGTGGGACTGCATCCATTCAGAGCTATGGGCAAGGACTCTTTTGGGTCCAGCGATGGGCCAGGTGGCGGGACAGGGGAAGAGAGCAAGACCAGTCCTGGGCGCAAAGACCTGCTTGACTTTTAACAGGGCTTCATGCACATGGCCTAGCTGCACATTCAAGCATGTCTGCTCATGATGTTGGGGGGGTCACACTTGGCAATGACATGCAGGCTCGGGGGCGACAAAGTTGGGCAGGCATTTGAGCACCTTCAGGAGCAGCCCTTTCCTGCCGGCAGGGGAGGAACATTTCAGGGTCGGGGGCCCTGGGAGGGGGGTACAATGCCAGTTACAGGCTGGAACTAGTGCGGCAACCAGGGAAGGCAGGTGGGGCTATGGCATGGCCCACACCCCCATTAAGTGATGGATAGTAGAGGCCTGAATGAATTATTACCCCCACAAAAGTAGAGCGAAGCTACTGAAATTGGGATTTCAGAGGGTTTTTTCACTGGGTTTTGAGGGTAAGAGGATTGGAATGTGGGCTAAGAATTTGGGCTCCGTGAGAGGCAAAGAGGATATAGTCTGGGATAAGATTCTGAAGGAGATCAGGGCAGGGAGGGTGGAGGGGCCGTTGCCCAAACCCCCTTGTGAGCATTTCCAGGTGTCATCCTTGGGGGTGGTACCCAAGAAGCAAGCGGGGGAGTTTTGACTCATACATCACCTACCCTACCTGGCCAAAGGGTTGGTGAATGGAGGGATCCCAGAGTCATTAAGCATGGTTTCTTATGCCTCACTGCATCTGGCTGTGGAGTTGGTCCAGGCGGTGGGGGAGGGGCCTGGCTGGCAAAGACAGACATTGAATCTGCATTCTGGCTGTTACCAGTCTGCCCAGCAGACTGGCACCTCCTGGGATTTCTGTTCGAGGGCAGGCAATATTTTGATAAAGTTATGCCCATGGGTTGCTCTATGGCATGCTCCACATTTGAGGCATTCAGTTCATGGCTCCAGTGGGTGTCTGGGTGACAATATGGGCACAAGAGGGTGGTCCACTACCTGGATGACTACCTGTAGATCAGGGCCAGCCAGGCAGAGACCCAGAGGATGGTGGCTGATTTTAGGGGCATGTGCGGCACCATCAGGATTCCCCTGGAAGCAGGAAAGATGGAGGGCCCAGCCTGCAGGCTGGAGTTCCTGGGGATTGAGGTGGACACTGAACAAGAGTATTTCTGGCTGCCAGAGGATAAGATGTCACGCTTAAAAGGTTTATTAGCCTTAGTGGGGGGGAGGAGGGTGCCGCTGGTACAGGTACAACAGCTACTGGGTCACCTTAATTTTGCCTACAAGGCCATAAGCCTGGGAAGGGCTTTCATGAGATGGTTGGAGAGAGCGTTGGGTAGGGCAAAACAACTCCAACATTGAGTGGACACCAGTAGGGGCATTTGGAATGACTTGCAGGTGTGGGAGATGTTCCTGGACTCATACAATGGGGTGACGTTCTGGCAGGAGGACTGGGCCTCCAATGCGGACAAGGAGTTGTACACAGATGCAGCTGGGGGGTTTGGGATGGGAGCCTACTTCTGGGGTGAGTGGGTCTCAGAAGAGTGGCCTGCCCAATTACAGGATTGAGGACCAAGGACATCACATTCCAGGAGATATTCCCAATCTGGGTGGCACTGGAGATATGGGGCGACAGAATGGCAGGACGGCATATCGTATTCTGGTGTGATAACAAGGGGGTGGTGGAGGTGATCAACAGACAGAGTGGACCCACGGAGTTGGTGGGACAGGTGTTAAGGTACATGGTGTTGTTGAGCCTGCTTCTGAATCTGTCCTTTAAGACATGGCACATTGAAGGGGCAAGAAATGAGGTGGCTGATTGTCTTTCTTGTTTGCAGATAGAACGGTTCCAGGAGTTGGCACCACATGCCGCACCTACCTGAACCAGGGTCCTGGAATGACTGTGGGAGATTGGAGAGAGAAGACCAGGGCTCTCTAAAGGGGGTCATGGTCGGCCAACACCTTGAAGGCCTACGAAGTTGCCTGGGAAAGTTATTAGGCTTTCCAGCTCAAGAGGGGCTGGGCAGTGGTGGACCCCATGCAGGAGGAACAGGTCATGTGGTACATGGTCGAAAAATGGGAAGATGGGATGGCCCACACCACCATGGTGGTCCAGTTAGCAGGGATTAGCTGGACATGCAGGGATCGGGGGTGGGTGAACGAGGCAGCCGGCCAGGCCATCCGGCGGATGGTGGCAGGCTGGAAGAGGGGTCAGAGCAGGAGGCAGGATGGGAAAAGACCCATTTTTGGACCCCTGCTCACAAAGGTGGTGAAAGCACTGGAGAACATTTGCCATTCAGCAAATGAAGCCTGTCTGTTTCGGGCCATAATTGCGGTCATGGCAAGGGGGTCATTCAGGGTGGAGGAAGTGGTGGTGCCCAATAAAAGGGTGACCACAGCGGGTTTGCAAGAAGAAAATGTTAGAATGGAGGTGGATAAAGTGATCATCCGGCTTTAGAGGTAAAAAATAGACCAGATGGGTAAGGGCACTGTGGTAGAGATAGGCAGACAGACAGGGGCAGGGGTCTGCTTGGTCCAGGCCATGATACAGTACAGTAGAAAGTGGGGCCACTGGCCAGACACCTGGCTCATACATTGGGATGGGTCACCAGTGACAGGTTTTTAGGTGGGGCGGTACTGAAAAAGGCGATGGCATTTGTGGGGGAGGACCCCTGTAATTTCGCCCCGCATTCCTTCAGGATTGGGGCAGCATCAGAAGTGGCTGCAAGGGGAGCAGGGGGAAAAGGAGGTCAAGTGAGTGGGTAGATGGACATCAAACCGTTATAAAAGATGTGTGAGGTGTTGACAGTGGCTAATGGGTGCCCCCTTTTCTCTTCACGCAGCAGGTTCCAAGAGGCAGGTCTGGATCGTGGGTCACTCTTTCATCTACTGGGCAGAAAGGTTTGCGGACACCAGAAGGATAGGGACACAGCATCGTCCAGGAGCAGATCACACCAGGGTGTGGTGGAGGGGCCTGAGAGGCATGAGGTGGTTGCAGCTGCTCCCACTGCAGGAGGAGCTTTGGGTGCGCTGGGCCAGACCAGATTGTGTCATTGTGCATCTAGGAGTCAATGACTTGGGCGTGCTGCCATGGGGGTCCTTGATGAAGGACATGATTGCAGACCTGGAGAAGGTAAAGAGTTGGTGGCCAAGGGTGATAATTGGATGGTCTGAGATTACCTCCCAGAGGGTATGGAGGGGAGAAAAAGGACCAAAAGCGATTGAGGTGGTGAGGAAGCGCCTGAACAGGAAGGTGGCCAGGGCAGTGATCGAGATGCGGGGTGCATATCCAACATAGGGACATCTCATTTGATCAGGAGGCTGTCTACAGGATGGATGGGGTTCACCTGATGGAGTTCGGCATGGACCTGTTCCTCCAGCCTTTTGTCAAACTAGTATGGAAAATTAACAAGAAGGGCCTGAGAGGTTAACCCACAAGGGGGGAGCCCCATCTTCCATCACAAGCTGGAGAAGGGTCGGTGGAAGGGTTTGGGAGCATGGGGAAAAAGGGGGGTAGGCAGAGGGGTGAAGGTGTAGGTACCACGGGCTAGGGACAAAAGAACCCAGGCGTGGGAGTAACGGGGGAGGGGGAAGGGATATAGAACTAGGGGGTGGAGTGCCATGTCCACACCTGGTGGGGGGGAGTGGTCCGGGTATGTGTGATACCCAGTTATGGGGATGAAAAAGGCGGGGCCGGATCATGGTGTCTGGACCCCAAGAAGCAACCATGGAAGAAGAAGAGTACAGAGGAAGAACCCCGAGAGGGAAGATAGGACTGTTATGTCCTAGAAGCAACACGGGACTGTTATGTCCAAACTGTACATAATAATTGCTAGAATTCAGATTGATGTAAATTGATGAATATGAACTGTGCCTTTTAATAAATGCGTCAGCGTTCATCCAAAAGTGAAAAAAGCAGTGGCCTCAGTTATTTCTGGATGGAGATCCAGGGACAAATAGTCTTGCCACTAAAAGGCAGGCCAGGCTGTCCTGGGACCCAGCCAGGAATGATTACAAAAGGGGGGAAGGGAGGGGCTAGGGACAGGTAAAGGGTGAGGGGCTATGACCTCACAGGTAGGGTCATGCTACCAACCCTGGGGGCTCGCTGGCTATTGTTTAAGGGAAGGGGCCAGAAGGTGTCCTGATCTGGGGTCCTTAGGGGCTACTTAAGGGCATGCAACCAACAGTAAGCCCTCTTTCTTGCTGTAGAATTCTCCACCCTGCCTTCCTGCAAGAAAGAGGAAGGGGGCATGGGGAGAGGCACTAGTAGGCTGAGGCACAAGGTGAAGTGTCCTCATAGGCGGGCTCATCATGGGCAAAAGTGGGGCCGCAGATGGGCAGTCAGGATCCGGGGGCTAGGTGGAGTACTACCAGAATGGTTAGGAAATGGTGGAATGACAGGGTAAGGGAAGAGAAGGGTTTGGGAGCAAGGGGAAAAAGGAAGGGGCAGGCAGAGGGAGGGAGGAAGGGGGTAGGTATCACTGGCTGGGGACAAACAAACCCAGGAATGGGAGTAACGGGGAAGGGGGAGGGATACAGAACTAGGGAGTGGATCGCCGTGTCCACACCTGGTGGGGGGGAGTGGTCCAGGTAAGTGTGGTACCCGGTTATGGAGATGAAAAAGGGGGGGTGGATGACGATGTCCGGACCCCAAGAAGCAACCATGGAAGAAGAAGAGAATAGAGGAAGAACCCCAAGAGGGAAGATAGGACTGTTATGTCCTAGAAGCAACATGGGACTGTTATGTCCAAACTGTACATGATAATTGTTAGAATTCAGATTGATGTAAATTGATGAATATGAATTGTGCCTTTTAATAAATATGCCAGCAAGCATCCAAAAGTGAAAAAAGCAGTGGCCTCAGTTATTTCTGGGTGGGGATCCAGGGACAAGTGAAATTTACAGGCGAAATTTCACCTCACTACGCAGGTGAAATTTTACCCCAAGGTCTTAATTTCGTGAAATGTTTTGCAAGGTGAAATTGGTGATTTTGCTGTAATTTCACTGTCAAAATTAAATTTCACTGCATCTCTAGCTGACAGCTTCTACGTTTCTATAGGGTCCACGACAGCACAGAAGGTAGGTAGGGACTTTAGAGTAGACTAGATGGGCCAAGAGCTTCTTTTCTACTGACAGATTCTATATTTCTAATAGTCACCAACGGAAGTAGCAGCAAGGCAGACAACATGGAGGTGGGTAGCATGGGCATAAACCCTCATAGATACTTGCTCTCGGGGGTGGGCTAGGGAATTATGGGCAGAGTAGATGGTCTTGTTCTGCAGTCAACTTCTTTGTTTCTATGTTTTTGCCACTGTGGCCCTGATGGAAGAGTTTTCTGCAACCTCAACCCTGCTGGAGGTAACCTTTCTCCCACCTCAGGCCTTTTGGAGGATAGCTCTCTACCACCTCAGCCCAAGAGAGAGAGAGAAATATTTTTACCACATCAGCCCCATTGTGAGAGAGCTCTCTACAATGTTAGCATTGTTGGGAGTGAGTTTTCTACCACCTCCTATTTACCTAGGGAAAGCTTTCTACCACCTCAACCCTGGCAAGAAGAACTGTCTCTGCCACCTCATCCCGGTTGCGAGACAGATTTCAACCATTTCCGCACTCTTGGAGGAGAGCTTTCCACCACTTCAGCACTGTTGGGGACAATTTTAGAAGTCATTTCTATGTTCTCAGCCCCACAGCAAGACAAATTTCTATCACCTCAGATCTGTTGTGGGATATCACTCTAGGGCTCTTTATGGCTTTAGCCCTGTTGGGAAACAGCTTCTTACCATCTTCAATCTGTAGGGGGTGAGCATTCTAGCACCTCTGCTCTGCTAGGGGAAAGCTTTCTACCTGCTAAGGGAAAGCTTTCCACCACCTCATCCCTGCTAATGTACCACATCAGTACTGCTGGGAGAGGGCATATCACCTCAACCCTGTTGGAAAACAGCTTTCTAAAACCTTTGTCCTAATGAGAATGTTTCTACCACCTCAGCCCTGGTGAAAGAGAGCTTCCTACAATTTTAATCCTTTTGAGAGAGAGTTTTAGTAACTGTTGGGGATAAACTTTAGTTTCTACCACCTCATTTCTATTGGGGTAGCGCATTCTCCACTTCAGCCCTATTGAGAAGAGCATTTGACTACACCAGCTTTGTTGGGGTTGAGCTCTGTTTGGGAAGTGTTCTCTGCCACCTTACCCTGATGGAAGACCACCTTATCCTGTTAGGAAAGAACTTTCAACCACCTCATCCCTGTTGGGGGAGCATATTGGAAGCAGAAAAAATGAAACCTAGACTTTGACAGCAGATAAGGACCACTTGGCACACCTAGTCTGCCCATTTCCCTACCTAGTGGATAAACTGCAGATCCTAGTTAACCAATATCCTACTTCTTCCTACCCCAACCGGAATTGCCTTATGTATGTCCCATGCATTCTTGAATTCCCCCACTGTTTTTGACTCCACAACCTCCTCAGGAAAGCTGTTCCATGCATCCAGCACCCTCTCTGTGAAAAGATAATTCCTCACATTACCCCAGCACCGCCCCCCCATCTTCAAATTGTGTTCCCGTGTTCTTGCAAATCTCTTTTTCTGAAAGATGCTACCCTCTTGGACTTTGTTGATTCCCTTGAGGTACTTGGAAGTTTCTATCATGTCCCCCCTCTCCCTCCTTTCCTCAAGAGATTACATATTAAGATCCTTTAGTCTCTCTTCATACGGCTTCTGTTGCAGACCCTGCACCATTTTAGTTGCCCTCCTCTGGACTGCTTCTATCCTGTCTATGTCCTTGCAGAGATGGGGTCTCCAGAACTGCACGCAGTACTCCAGATGGGCTCACACCAACTGTTTGTACAGAGGGATAACAACTTCCTGTTTTCTACTGGTGATGCCCCTCCTTATACATCCCAGTATCCCCCCAGCCATCCTTACTGCCTTCTCGCATTGCTTGCTTACCTTTAGGTCATCTGATATGACTACCCCCAGATCCCTTTCCATTCTTTTTGTTGATAATACCTCCCCCCACTGTATACTCTTTCCCTGGATTTTTTTTCCAGCTGCATTGCTTTGCTTTGCACTTCTTTGCACTGATTCTAAGCTGCTGTACTTTTGACCATTCCTCCAACCTTGCCAAGTCCCTTCTCATCTTTTCCACCCCCCTTGTGTATCAACCCTGTTGCAGATCTTTGTGTAATCTGCAAAGAGGTATACTTTTCCTCCCAGTCCCTCTGCAATGTCACTTATAAAGCCATTAAAAAGGACCGGACCCAGTACTGAACCCTGTGGTACCCCTCTAGTAACCCCCCTTTCTTCGGAGTGGACTCTGTTTACTATTACCCTCTGTGTCCTGTTGTCCAGCCAATTTTTAACCCGGGCTACCACCCTGGGACCCACTCCCAGACTGGCTAATTTGTTTATTAATCTTTTGTGTGGGACTGTGAAAATGCCTTGCTAACGTCTAGGTAGGCCATGTCTACTGCACTTCCCTGGTCTACTGCTTTGGTCACCCAGTCAAAGAAATCTATTAGATTAATCTGACATGACCTTCTCACTGTGAATCCATGCTGCCTTGGGTCCTGTGCTCCGCTGGCCTCTAGATACTTAACAATTCTTTCTTTCAGAAGTGATTTCATCATTTCCCCTACCACTGAGGTCAAGCTAACAGGTCTGTAGTTTCCTGCCTCTGCTTTGCTCCCACTTTTGTGAAGTGGAATCACATCCACCCTCCTCCAGTCTTTAGGAACCACACCATCCTCCCATGAATTGTTAAAAAGGGTAGTCAGTGGTGTCACCAATTCTCCCCTTAGTTCTTTTAGAATTCTGGGGTGAATCCCGTAAGGCCCCATTGCTTTGTCCACCTTCCATTTTAGGAGTTCTTTCAGAATCCCTTCTTCTGTGAATGGACTGGTATCGACCCCCCTATCCAGAGTATTTCTATTGATTGGATTAGGTATCTCCACCTCCTCTTCTTTTGTGAATACTAAGCAGGCGTATTCATTCAGTATCCCTGCTTTTCACTGTCCCTCTCTCACCCACCCTCCTCATTATTAAGCCTCAGGGTCCCTCACTTTGTTTTCTTCACTCCCTAATGTATCTATAAAGGTTTTATCCCCTTCTTAATCGAGTTGGCTATTTTTTCCTCGGTTTGGGCCTTTGCTATTCTGACTGCCTTCCCCACTTTCCTTCTGCTTTAACTGGTACAATTCTCTGTCTTGCTCCTTCTGTGTTTCCTTGTACTTCCTGAATGCTGTCTTTTTCTTCCTAGCCTTCCCTGACACCTCTTTTGAGAGCCATGGTGTTTTTTTTCTTTCATTTTGATTTGTTTATTTGCTTCACACAAAGGGTTGTTGCCTCTGTGATGGAAGTTTTGATGTTTCCCCATTGTTCCTCCTCCCCTCCTTCTTGCCTGTTTGCTAGTGCTTTTCTGGGGCACTCTCACATTTTGACAAAGTCAGCCCTCCTAATGTGCAGTACCCTCACTTTTGTATGGCCTGACTCTGCTGGTGTGATTATCATGAACCACACTGTTTAGTGGCCATTTGTTCCCAGATGGCTACCCACTTCTAGATCTGAGATCCTCTCTCCATCCCAGTTTGAGAGTACCAGGTCTAAGATTGCTCCCTCCCAAGAAGTTTCCAACACCAGCCGTCTGAGGCATGCCCTCTGTAGGGTATGTGGAGCAGTTGTATTGTATCCCAAAACAGAAGTAACTGCTGCAGAGCCTGCACCTGACTCACTGCCACTTGGTAGTTATTTCCATCATATTATTATTCAGGAGAAGAGCTTCACCACCAGCACCCCCATTACCCCCTCCCCATTCTGTGATGCTTGATAATATGTTTTCATATTTGAGTCAGGAGGCATTGCCCCCCCCCCTCATTAATAATGTATCAGCTAATTAACATAAAAGTTAATCCTAAACCACAGCTAACTGGAGAAAAATATTGTTCAAAATCTAATCATAAATCTTGAAATCATTGTTGAAATCTTGCCCACCATGTTATGGAGACGCACTGCAGCTGAGCCACACATTCTACCACATCAGCCCTGTTGAAGAGAACTTTCTACCATCTCAGCCCTATTGGTGGAGTTTTACACCACCTCATCCCTGTTTGGGGAAAGCTTTCTACCTCTTCAGGTAGGTGTCAGCATGGCTCAGTTGGTAGCAAATCCTCCTCTGGACCAGAAGGTCATGGGTTCTCATCCCACACCGGGATTGGACTTGCACCTAAAAATCGCTGGTATCCCGAGTGCAGTATTGGGGGTTGCTGTACTGCTGGGGTGTGCCATCCTTCAGATGAGATGTTAAACCGAGTTCCCTTCTGCCCATCCTGGTGTTGTCCTGGTGGGTGTCCAGGTGGAAGTAAAAGAACCCAGGGCACTCTTCGCAAAAGAGCAGGGATCATTCCCAGTGTCCTGGCCAACATTCCCCTTCCCATAAATCAGTTCATGCAATTAACCAGGCTGTGTGTGGGTGATGATGTGCGATATGGCTGTCACCACACATTCAGTCACTTCACTACCAGTCTAGCATTGCTTGTAAAGCGCTTTGGGATAGTGTGTATGAAAAGCGCTGCATAAATGCTGATTCTTCTTCTTCTTCAGCACTGTTGATGAAAAGCTTTCTATGACCTCAGCCATGTTGTGGGACTGACTTTCTACCTCCTCATAAGAGAGCTTTCTACCACGTCAAACCCAATGAGAAAGAACATTCTACCATCTCACCACTATTGGGAAAAAAAGGTTCTACTACCTCATTTATGTTGTAAGATTGCAGTCTATGACCTTAGCCTTGTTGGTTGAGAGCATTCCTCTGCATTCTACCTCCACAGCTTTGTTGTGGAGGGTTTCAGCTGACTCAATCATGCTAGAATGAACTGTCTACAACCTCTGTCAGTGCAGACCCTACCTGATCTCTGGCTACCCCTCCCACAAGTGCTTTATTACAAAAATTCTTTTGTGCCTATCCACTGCATGCTTGAAGCCATCCACTGTTTTTGCTTCCACCACATCTGCTGGAAGACTTTTCAGGCATCTACCACTCTACCACTCTTTCAGTGAAGAAGTACTTCCTCACATCCCTCCTAAATCCCCTTCCCCCTTTCAGCTTCATTGCATGCCCTCTTGTCCTGGTGCACCTTCTCTTCTGAAAAATAGTCCCCTCCTGCACCTTGTTCACCCATGTAAGGAACTTATAAGCCTCTATCATGTCCCTCCATTCTTCCAGGGTGTACATATTGAGATCCCACAGTCTTTCCTAATATAGCTTATGATACAGCCCCTGCACCACTTTAGTTGCTCTCCTCTGGACAGCCTCTAACTTGTCTATGTCCTTCCTGAGATGTGGCCTCCAGAACTGTACACAGTACTCCAAGTGGGGTCTTACCAATAATCAGTACAGTGGTAACACAACTTTACTCCTTCTTCTGGTGATTCCCCTCCCTATTTAACCCAGCATTTTGTTTGGCACTGCCTACTACCTTGTCGCATGGCCCTGTCACCTTGAGGTGATCAGATATGATAACCCCAAGGTCTGTTTCCTGCTTTGCGACTGTCAATACCTCTACCCCATTTTATGCATCACCCCCTGTGTTTCTGTGCCCTAGGTGCATGATTTTGCACTTTATAATACTGAAACTCAGCTGCCATACCCTCGACCACTCCTGGAGTTCTGAGTTTTGATAAAGAGCCTGCTTGTCTTGAAACGTGTGTTGACACAGGTGTTTATGTAGGGTGCTACCAGCTTATGTAACTTAATAAAGCAATTTTTTAATGTACAGTACCCTAGCAGTGGATTCAGTTTTTTCCTTTTTGATGAGTGGCTGAATTTCTTTGCATTTGGTTTAACTACTAACAGTCAGCACCATCTATTAGCTCTGCAGCCACAGTGATTGATGATTTTACTTTATAATACTGAAACTCAGCTGCCATACCCTCGACCACTCCTGGAGTTTTCTTAGGCCCCTACTCATTCTCTCCACCCCTTCTAGGGTATCTACCCTATTGAAGATCTTGGCGTCATCTGCAAAGAGACTTACTATCCCTTTCCAGTTTTTCTGCAATGTCGCTTATGAAGACATTGAAGAGGACAGGTCCCAGCACTGAGCCCTGAGGTACCCCGCTGGTTTCTCTCCACTCATTACAGTGAGTACCGTTTATCACCACCCTCTGCCACCTATCCATCAACCAATTCTGTATTCAGTTTACCTGCTTGGGTCCCACCCCAAACTGCCCAGAGTCCTTATAAGTCTCCTGTGTGGTACTGTGTTGAAGGCCTTGCTGAAGTCTAAGCAGGCTGCATCCACCATCCCACCCTGATCTGTTTTCCTGGTTCTCAGTTAAAGAAATCGATCAGGTTCACCTGATAGTGATACCATCTCATCAAGTTAGATGAGAACATTCAAGCAAATCAGCTGTGTTGGGAAAGAGCATTCTGCCACCTCAGATCTGTTGGGGGAGAGCTTTCTACCTCTTCAGCACTGTTGGAGAAGAGCTTTCTACCACTTCAATGCTCTTGGGAGACAACTTTCTACCAACTCCACATTGTTGGGGAAAGAGCTTTCTACCACCTCAGTACTTCTGGGGAAGAGCTTTCTACTACATCAAGACTGTTAGGGGAGATCTTTCTACCACCCCAGACTTATTGTGGGAGAGCATACCACCTCAGCATTGTAGAAAGAACACTTTCTACCATTTTGAACTTGTTGGAAAAGAGGTTTCTATCATCTCAGCTCTTTTGAAGGAGATCTTTATACCACATCAGCCCTCTTCAAAGAGTGGTTTCCAGCACAGCAGTTCTGTTGTTGAAAAAAATTTACCATCTCATCCCTGTTGGGAAGAAGCTTTTAACTACCACAGCCCTGTTGGGAGAGAGCTTTTTATCATCTCAGACCTGTTGGGAGAGAGCTTTCTTCCACCTCTTACCTTTTTGGGGAGCATTTGCTACACCACATATTAGGACAGTGCTTTCTACCACCACAGCTCCCTACCCAATGAATATGTTGCCGGTATTACAACGTAGGAAAATCTGCACTGTAAAGACAGCGTGTGACAGCAAAGCTACAGGGATAGCATAGCACAAGTCAGTTAACACTATCCCTGAAGCTGTCATCACTTGGGAGGAAGAGGACAATGGGGGAACTATGTGGCACCTTTACCGAGCTGCTCCTGTGGTGCAGGGGTTAGGGCTATGAGTAGCTAGAGTGGCAGAAGGTTCAGATGACCAGGGTTTGATTCACGGTCCTCTGGTTCTTTTGTGTTCTCTCCCTGTTGATTATTATTTTGAAGTTGTCCACCCCCCCACCCTGCAGTTTTGCTCCTGCACCCTCCTAACAGAAATAAGATTACCCCCCAAGGTACCTCCCTGTCCCCAAGTTGCCTGCCCCTCCTGTGGTTCCTACCCCTCACAGAGTTGCCTCCCCCCGAGGTTCCTTCCCATCCTCTGAGCCACCTCCCCCTGGAGATGGTTATTTATAGATTGGGGGTGCAGGGTGCACTAGCAAACACACAGTATACAGTAGCTTTTTGTTTTGTTATATTGGTACAGTAACACTCAGTGTTTTTCCTGAGTGCTACCATTTTATCATTGATTTTCATGCTCATTTTTTGACCGTGCTGTAGTTGATTTCAATTTCTTTACCTAGTGCCCCATAGCCATGTTGAGAGATAGAATCCTACCACCTCAGCCCTGTTGGGATTGTGCTTTACACCAGTTCAGCCCTTATGGGGAAAGTTTTCTATCACCTCAGCCCTGTTAGTGGAGAAGGTTTTATCACCTCATCCAAGTTGAGTAAGAGCTCTCTCCATATCAGCTCTGCTGGAGGGGAGCTTTCTACCATCTCAGCCCTGGGGGAGAGCCTTCAGATACATCAGTAATCTTGCAGAAGACCCTTCTATCACCTTAGACCTGTGAGGGAGAACTTTCTAGCACCTCAGCCCTGTTGGAGCAGAATGATAGACTAACTCAGCTCTGCTGAGGTTGAGCTTTCTATCTCCTCAGCCATTCTGGGTAGAGCATACTCCCACCTCATCTATGTTCGGGGAATGTTTTCTACCCCCTAAGATATATTGAGGAAGAATGTTCTGCCAACTCAGCTCTGCAGGAGGTGAGATTTTTCACAACTCTGCCCTGATGAAAGATATCTTTCTACCATACCAGTTGGGGCGAGCTTTCCATCACCTCAGCCCTGCTGGGGTAGGTCAGATCACATTTGTACTGTTGTAAAGCAACTTTCTACCATCTCAGCCCCATTGGAAGATATTTCTACTACCTCAGTTCTATTGGGGAAGCAATAATTAATACTTCATCCTAGTGAAGGGTGTGGTTTAATGTTTTTCCAACACATTCCTGCTGGGGAGAGTACTGTACCATCTCATCACAGTTAGGAGAGAGCATACTACCACCTCAGCCCTATTGGCAGAGAACTTTCTAGCATTTTATCCCAGTTTGGGATGAGCTTTATACCACCTCATTGCTTTTTGGTGAAAGCTTTTTACTACCTCAGGCCTGTTGACAGAAAGCTTGCAACCACCTCAGCCCTGTTGAGGAATAGTTTTCCTCAACATCAGAAATGTTTGTTGAGAGCTTTCTACTACTTATTTATTTGAAAAATGGTAACCAGGAGAGGCACACTGAGATGAGGCTTGTTCCCAGGTGCAGTCAAGGGAATGGGAACAGGAGAAGCACAGTGCAATGTGGGAGCAACATTTGGTAAATACATTGGTACATTAATGAGCAGGTACAAAAATAAAGTTATATAGACAACTCAAGTGCAGACATAGCACAAAATGAGACACCAGATTCAAGTGCAAGGGAAAACATCCACAGTATGCAGTTACTAACTGATTACAAGTGAGACACCTGAAAATGTACTTATGCCTACTCTGTGGTAGACAGAAGATCAGTGGTGGTGAGGAAGAGCAGCTAGCAGGCAGGTAGAAGGGGTCCCAGGTGGAGTCCCAGCCAAGGACTGCTGATGCAAGGCAAATGGGTGTCAGGAGAAAGGGTAACAGAAGCAGGTAGAGTGCAATTGGAGTTTAAATTGGTGCCTGAGGGAGCAAGGGAGTAGAGGTGATGGGGAAGGGGATTTTGTTCTAGAGTTAACGAAATTGATAGGAGAAGGCAGATTGCCCTGCAGAAGAGCAGGGTGAGGTGTGGAGAAAGTATGATGATCCCTGAAACGGAGGGAGCAGGAAGCAGAGGTTAGTTGGGTGAGGAGACAGGATAGGTAGAAAGGGAGGAAACAAAACCAGTATTTGTAAATGAAGGAGAAACAGTGAGCCTGGCTACATGAGGATAGAAGAAGGATAGACATGGAGAGAAGAGAAATCAGTGGTGAGTACCAGGGCAGAGTTTGCAGTAAAATTGAAAACTGGGTTGAAGAGGGTGTCCATCTGCAAGGGAAGTGGAGGGGACCGTGCCATAGATTACATCCTTGTAGTTGAACACAGGATACACCATTTCGGTAACAAGCTCCCTGCAGAGGTTTGCAACCTTTGTTGCAGTACAAGGCATTGAGCTTGGGACAGAGTTTAGCATGGTCAAGCTTATTGTAGAGCCACACACTGAGGTACTTGAAGGACTGAACAGCTTCAAGGGATGAGATGTCCAGTGTAGTGAAAATGGGGGTTAGTCTGTCCACTTTCTGACTGGTTCGAAAGTCATGGACACTGTTGTTTTTAGTGCTGTCCCAGAGATGGCTGGATTGGAACTATGCAGGATGTTGCTTAAGTCCTGCTGGAGCAGGTCTTCAACAGATGTGGTATAGGGACAAGAGGTGAAGATGACTGTGTCATCAGCATACATGTGAATATGCAAGTTGGCACATGGAGAGGGGAGGTCATTCAGGCAGATGGAGAAAAAGACTGGGCCCAGGATCAAGCCTGGAGGGACCCTGGCCTGGATGGGTAGTGGAGGTTACAGGATGCCACCTACCTCTACCAATTTTTGATGGTTCGAGAGGTGGGAACAGAAGCAATCAACAGTAGAAGCTGAGATACCAGTATAACTCAACTTTTCCAGCACCAGTGGATGGGGCATTGAATTGAAGGCTTTGGCTAGATCAATGAAAATGGCATCCATAATGTGCACTGATCCATCCCAGAGAATATGAAATCAGTGACATGCAGCATGGAGGAAAAGGAGGAATGGTACTTATGGAAATCAGATTGGAAGGGGGAGAAGTTGGAGAATGAGAGGTAGTTAAGGAGTTCAGAATGGACCAGTCATTCTTGCAGTTTTCATAGGGAGGGAAGGAGGGAGATGGGGCTGAAGTTGTTGGATGAGGATGGGTCACCCAGCTTGTGAGGTGTAATAACTTTGATCTACTTCTAGGACTGGGAAACAGCACAGATGGAGAAGGAAAAGTTGAGCAGGTGATATCTTAGGCTTGTTGGGAGAAAGTGTTCTTCCTCAGCCTTATTGGGTAAGAAATGGGGCACTAGGTAAAGAAATTGAAATCAATGGGAGAACATATTCTACCACATCAGTTCTGTTGGGGTTGAGTTTCCTATCACTTCAACCCTATAGTGGCAGGGTATATCACCTAAGCTCTCTTTGGTGAATGATTTCTACCCCATCAGCTCTGTTGTGAGAGATCTTTTTGCCTCCTTTGTCCTGCTGGGAAAGATATTTCTTATACCTCATCTCTGTTGGGGAGAAATGTCTACCACCTCATCCCTGTTGGAAGACTTTCTACCATCTAAGCCCTGTTCAGAGAAAACATTCTTAGCCTGTTAAGATAAGAGATTTATACCATATCAGCCATGTTGGGGTTGAGCTTACAATCCCCTGTTCTGTGTTGGGAGAAAGTTTTCATCACTGTTGGGTTGAACTTTCTTCCACCACAGACCTCCTGTGGGAGAGCTCTGTATCCCCTTAGCAGTGTTGAGGGAGAGCTTTCTTCCACCTCGGTCCTGATGGTGAGACTCTGTTGTGGAGAGCTTTCTGACTTTTATTTCTCACCTGCTGGAGCAGCTTTTCTAGTGAGTTCTGGCTTTGTGACTCTTGAAATCTTCAATTCTTGTTTCAACCCTGTTTCTTATAGCAATTAGACATGCGACCAGATTAATTTATTCTTTTTTTATCTTTTTGTTAGTATAATTATTTTTCTTTCATAGGTTCTGTGGTTTGGAGTGGATACAGGCATGGCTTCCAGTTCACATGTCCGGGCAGCTCTCAGGAGAAGCACTTGCCAACTGTAAATGCTAAGCTTCCCATGAGCTCATCTTGCTTCTGACCCTGGTAGATGTGAGGTTGCTATTCCCAACACCCAAGACATCCAGCAAAATAAAGTCATAAAAGCTGGAATTAAGGATATCATAAGTGTGAAGGCACACACATGCACACACACACACACACACACACACACACACGTAACACTGTGTGGAACTGTCACTGAAGGGAAATGTCACTCTCCCACAGCCCTGAGCACATAAAATGGAGAGCTGGACAGCTCTCTCTCTCTCTGACCTTTTACATTGGGTGAAGAAGGTAAGAGTCCTGCTAAGATTGCTAACTTATCTATGTGAGGAAAGTGCAGTCCAGATGAGTGCTCTTTCAAGTTAACTGGCAGGAAAAGTTAAACTGTAGAAGAGGCTAGATTGTGAGATTCTTCTGACAATCATCTATCTGTGTACTTGATATAATTTTCCTTTCCCAGCAAAGGTGTAAACCTTTTGTCTTACTATATATATCTTGTTTCTTTGTTAATACCTGTAGTAATTTACTAGTAAAGACTCTATTTTTATGGAATCAGTGGTTGTGCCTCATTATCGAGAAGGTAATTTTAATATTTCTACTGGCACAAATAATTCTGTTTGTAGTCTGCTGTCCAAAGTACACACTACCAAATATTATTGTGTTTGACTTCCCTAACCCTGAGCGCAGGATGGTAGTGTCGAGATACAATTGAGTGGTGGCAGCTAAGGAACCAGTATACTCAGACAGCTGCTCTGTAATCTGGTATGGCCCAAAGCACAGGTTGTCACACTTATCCTTTGTAGATGATTCCTAGCCCCTTCCCCAATTTATAACTAAATTAAATATTTATTTTTTATCTGTTTTTCTACTACTGCAAATTCCCTGATACAACTTGCTTTGGAGCACCATGTATGAGCAATGCAATAAGAAACTACACAGAGTGCATTGCCTAGCAGCCCATCACCAGCTATAGTAGTCAAAGTCCATCTGTAAAGAGGTGCAGGGGGTCACATTTAAAGCAATGCAGTTGGAATCAGCAGAGCCCAATTTAATTATAAATAATATAAGGGATATGCAATGGGGATTACTAGGTTTAGTAGATTTAACAAAAGTTGGCTGGACATCCATCGAGATTGTCTCCCACTTTGAGTGGGTGAATAATTCCCAATTTTGCTTCAAGTGATAATACCTGTCAATCCTTTTTTTTAAGCCAGTTATAGTAGTTTTATCTACCAGCTTTTAAGGCAATCTATTCCATGCTCTAGCAGATCAGACAGTAAAATAATTGTCCCTTTTGTTAGTATTTGCCCTCAGGACAATAAGCTGTTTATTGTAGGACCTTAAATTGGCTGTTCTTGTGCTAGATTTTAGTCCACACTGAGCTGATAAATCTGGGTTGTGAAGAACTTTGAATAACAATAACGAATCCCCCCCCCCCCATCTTCTACTCTGCATGTCAAACAAATCTGGCCCAATTAGCCTCTCTCCATACATCATGCGTTTTAACTGAAAGATCATTTTGGTCACCATCCTCTGTACTCTCTCCACCAAGCTGATGTCTCCTTTTAAATATGGGTTCCAAAAAGGGGACTCATAAACTAAGTAAGGTCTAATATATGTTCGGTACAAAGGAATTAGACACTGTTCATTCCTCAATGTAAATGACTATAGAATAGTTTTAATCAACCCATTTGCAGTTTGTCGAGTGTCTTACTGATAATTTGTTGTTGACAACTACTCCTACAGTAGATCCTGTTCTTTGTCTACTGTCTGTATCTGTATCTTATTTAGCTTATAGAGGTACAGTGAACTGTTTTTTATCAAAATGAAGAACAAAACACTTATCATGGTTGAATTTCATTTTATTTTTGAGTGCCCAAGCTTCTACACATTTAAGGTCATTGACCAAGGATCGGTAGTCTGTGAAGGAGTCCACTCAACTTGGAGTCATTTGCAAATTTAGAAATGAAGGATCTACAGAGAGTAATAGTAAATGGAGTTCACTCTGAAGAAAGGGGGGTTACTAGTGGGGTATCACAGGGTTCAGTATTAGGACCGGTCCTCTTCAATGTCTTTATAAGCGACATTGCAGAGGGACTGGAAGCAAAAGTATGTCTTTTTGCAGATGACACAAAGATCTGCAACAGAGTTGATGCACAAGGTGGGGTGGAAAGGATGAGAAGGGACTTGGCAAGGTTAGAGGAATGGTCAAATGTATGGCAGCTTAGATTCAATGCTAAGAAGTGCAAGGTAATGCACCTGGGAAACAAAAACCCAGGGGAAGAGTACACAATGGGGGTGTGAGATACTAACAACAACAAAAATGGAAAGGGACCTGGGGGTAGTCATATCAGATGACCTAAAGGTGGGCAAGCAATGTGAGAAGGCAGCAAGGAGGGCTGGGGGGATACTGGGATGCATAGGGAGAGGCATCACCAGTAGAAAACAGGAAGTTATTATCCCTCTGTACAGACAGCTGGTCAGACCCCATCTGGAGTACTGCATGCGGTTCTGGAGACCCAATCTCCGCAAAGACATAGACAGGATGGAAGCTGTCCAGAGGAGGGCAACTAAAATGGTGCAGGGTCTGCACCAGAAGACATATGAAGAGAGACTTAAGGAGCTTAATATGTCTAGCCTCAAGGAAAGGAGGGAGAGGGGGGACATGATAGAAACTTTCAAGTACCTCAAGGGAATCAACAAAGTCAAAGAGGGTAGCATCTTTCAAAAAAAGAGGTGTGCAAGAACAAGGGGGCACAATTTGAAGATAGGGGGGGGCGGCTCAGAAGTAATTTAAGGAAATATTTTTTCACAGAGAGGGTTGTGGATGCATGGAATGGCCTTCTGGAGGTGGTTGTGGAGTCAAAAACTGTGGTGGAATTCAAGCATGCATGGGACAGTCATAAGGCAATTCTAGGGGTTGGGGGTAGGAAGAAGTAGGCTGCTGGTTAACTAGGATCTGCAGCTTATCCATTAGGTAGGGAAATGGGCAGACTGGGTGGGCCAAGTGGTCCTTATCTGCAGTCAAATTCTATGTTTCTATGTTTCTATGTTTCTATGGTGTGAGTGTGCATATTACTTATAAAGTTGACAAAAGTGTTGGGCCCAAGACTGAGCCCTGGGGCATTCTACTGCTAACACTTCCCTACATCGATAACTGTCCATTACTAATGAATGGTGTAAGCCACAAGTGAGGTGTCCGAGGTCAAACTGCTCAAGTTCACATAAATCAGTTATTTAACTCATCCCCATTGCATATTTCATTTATGCAATAGAGAATGATTTTTTAGGATGGATTTTACTTGTTTTCATTGCAGTTTGCATTTCATTTTTAATGAAACAAGTAGTATTATTTTGTGCTCTGCTGTGTAGTCATACTGTTTACTAAGGCTTGCTGTTAGGGTTGCTATGCACTGAATGTGGCGACATTCAGAACATGAGTTCTGACTGGTTATTTTGGCCATGTGGGAGGGCAGGAATCTTTCAAACATGGCGGCTCTGTTTTTCACTTTGCAAGAGTTACAGAGAGACGCTGTGGTGGTGTGTTTTTTTTTGGCAGTTTTTTTTTAAGAGTAAATAATTTATCTGGTTGCTCCAGCGTTCACTGTTCACTTCTGGATTGTGTCACAGTGAGAATTAAGAACATGTGGTGTGAAGCAGAGAAGCCATCAGATTCAGTGTGTTGCTGATAAGTAGGAGATGGGCAGACTGGAGAAGCAAGCTGTGAGGGGCAAAAGCAGTGCAGTCACGGAGTAGAGAACATTACTTTCTTTTTGAGGTCAGTGGCTGACTGTGGGTTCATTCTGTTGCTTCCAGGGGAAGACTTCTTTTTGAAAAAGCATGGTTTGGGCTACATGGTTACTGTTGCTGGATCTGGGCAGCAGTAGCAGTTTGGGCTGAGTTTGATATATAAGCACAAGGAGGGAGCATGGAGAGAACTGGCAGTCTGGAGATCATGGGGAAAAAATGGAGAATTAGGGGGCAAATGAATTATAAAACTTAAGCTGCTTGGAGAAAATGACAGATTTCCTTTTTGTAAGGGTGTGATGTGTATAAGAGGCATGTGGGCTCAAATGGGAGCTGCCACTGCAAACAATGCAGAAAATTCTAGTTCCAGTGGGCGGGGGGGTGACTGATGGCATGGTGTTAAATAAATGGTGGTTGGTTGATGTTAGGGAGTTAAGTACATGGTAGTTCTGAGATTTATTTAACACTAGTAAGAATAAATGGATTTAACTGCTTTTGTGTCCACGCCTATTGCATAAATGGAGAATACTTTGCACAAAAGTGTTACGAACAAGTTGGTTCACACAACTAGTTTTTGCTGTGACAATGCATTTATTTATTTGTTTGTTTGTTTATTTATTTAATTGTTTACTGGGTAAGTGCACTGATCCAATGGACCATTTTCAGGCATGACCTGGGCCTTGAAGATGGCACAAAGATAATACAGACAGAACAATTACATAGGTTAAGATGGTACAGCAAATAGTACATTGGAAAATAAAAATAAATGCAAGTGCAAAATATACAAAATTTCAGGCCAGTGGGCTTAAATGTTCAGTACAGTTTGACACAACAGATCCAATTGGCATAGGTACAGAGAGTGTGGGACACACAGCACAATACATCACATTAAACCAATCAGAGGGAGACTTAGAAACTTTAAAGTGGCCCAGGATTTGTCTCTAGATTTAAGATATGCAAGCAGGACACAAAGCAACCATCGAGTGGTAACCCACCCCTCTAACTCTACAACGTATCTGGGGAATTTGCTTATCTTGCAAGACATGAAGGGTAGAAATAAAGAAACAGAGTGCATTGTCTGTATTGGATGTATGATATAAGGGAGACGAATCTAGCTAATGTAAATCTGCAGTAAGTGCACCATGGTCCAGTTTAAAAAAATCTCTAAAAATTATCTTCTTGGGAGGCAGTTTCTGGGCACAGGTTTTCCAGATGCAGAATTCCAGTGAATTATCACTAATGGAGTCAGGCACTGTGCTAGAAGTAATAACCCTATCCTTTCTTATGGTAAGGATCCAGACAATAAGGTGCTGGTGTTTACTCCTTACTGATACCCTAGATGGACAAGTGATCAT
Source organism: Neoceratodus forsteri (assembly GCA_016271365.2). Classification (NCBI taxonomy): domain Eukaryota; kingdom Metazoa; phylum Chordata; order Ceratodontiformes; family Ceratodontidae; genus Neoceratodus; species Neoceratodus forsteri. The sequence goes on from CM057455.1 coordinate 932,062,309, forward strand.
TTGGGACAGACGGAGCTTCCCAAGCAAGGAGTCAGACAAACTTACATTGTTCCCAAGCAAATCCAGATTAAAATCACCCAAGAGGAGAATTTCATTTTTCCTAGTGCAGGAGGCCAGTTGATGTATATCAGTTAGACCCATTAGCCCTTGTTTGGGGGGATTATTGACATATGTAATATGCAACTTCTTAGTATTCCCAAGGATGAGTAACAAGTGCAAGGTTTCGCAGGAACACTGGCTATTTACAGTTAGTGCAGAGAGATTCAATTGTTCTCTAACATAAATTGCTAACCACCCCCCCAACTTGAGGCAGGTCAGTCGAGACTAAGAAGTTTGTGTCTAGGCAAAGCACACATAGAATCGGGAACTGTAGGCTTTTAATTTTGACCATTATACACACTTCAGGGTGTGCAGTTGCACCTGACATATGCACTTCTCAGATGGAGGAAAGTATTCTGCCTTGCTTTGTACCTCACAACACACCCAAGGCATGTTTATATCAGAGTGTGACCGCACACCCTGTTGTATGCTATGCTTGCAATAAGACATTCCAGGGTGTGTAAGTATGCTGTAATAACTGCACAGTCCAAGGATGTTGCTAGGCACAAAGCATTTGCACCAAGTGCCTTTAAACACCTGAGAGTAAAGTACAATTGTTACAGCATAATTATACATTTCTGCAGTGTCTTATCGCACTAACAACATTTGTAGAAAAATTATTAAAGCTGCAACATTAAAAAAAGAAAGCAATTGGAATACTACTTGCAAAACATTTTAATTTATGATTGTAACTGCATGTGGACATGAAGTAGTCCTTATTTGTTAAATCAGCTAACTCTTATTCTGGTTAAGGTTCCAGCAGCGTAACAGCTAATATGCTAATTTACATACAGCAACAAGAAATTCTGTGTAGATTATATAGTTGACTTATATTTTCCTTACTCAGAGGTGCAGTCTCCTAATTTTGTAGTGGTGACTGTCATGAGCCCCTGCTCCCCCAAACCCCAGGCGGCCCAGTAGGACCTCCTGTTTGCAGAGAGGATCCCCCTTTTTAAGAACTTGTGAGTAGTTGTAAGGGTTCCAGAAGACTTACCCACCTTCCTTTTCCCAGTGGGAGGGTGGAAATTGTAATGTTGAGTTCCCTTGTCGTTGCACTACTTTCAGTATTTGAACCACACCATGGCCACTGGCTACATCTTGCCTAAGAATGTGGGTATGATAGCTGAGTGGTACTATCTTTCAAGGTACACAGTCTTTTCAAAACCCTTCTGCTAAACTGTTAGATCATACAATCAGATCCCCAGGCAGAGCTGATAAGAAAATCATAAACGTTTGCTTAAAATAAAAGCAATACAGAAAAGTCTACAGTTTGGAAGAACTTTGAAATGCGGACAATATCAAAAATAAAACTGGATGGTTTACAGAAAACACTAGATACTGTTATTCTAAACTATACCTTGTTTTGATGTTACATAGAAACATAGAAACATAGAAGTTGACGGCAGATAAGGACCGCAAGGCCCATCCAGTCTGCCCATTTCTTTTTCTACCTTATAAATGTGCCATCGGCCTTTGCTCTGTCAGTGACCTATCTATTCATAGTCATTTGTATTGCTCCCTTATGCCTATCCCATGCCTGTTTGAAGCCCTGCACTGTATTCATAGCCACCACTTCTTGTGGTAAGCCATTCCATGCATCTACCACCCTTTCTGTGAAAAAGAATTTCCTCACATTCCCCCTTAATCGGCCTCCCTCTAATCTCATGCTGTGTCCTCTTGTCCTGCTATTTTTCTTATATTTAAACATGTTAGACTCTTTCACCTTGTTTATGCCCTTAAGGTGTTTAAATGTCTCGATCATATCACCTCTCTCCCTTCTTTGCTCAAGGGTATACATATTGAGCTCCGTTAATCTGTCCTCATATGTCTTCTGATGCAGTCCCTGCACCATTTTGGTTGCCCTTCTCTGGACTGCCTCAATTTGGTTAATGTCCTTGTGAAGGTGTGGCCTCCAATACTGCACGCAGTACTCCAGATGGGGCCTAACCAATGTCTTGTACAGAGGGATTATTACCTCCCTCTTACGACTTGTGATACCCCTACTAATACACCCTAACACCCCCCTAGCCTTACCTACTGCTTTAGAGGTCTGCTTGGATGATTTTAGATCATCAGTGATGATGATGCCCAAGTCTCTTTCTTCCTTTGTGACTGCTAGCAACTCCCCTCCCAGCCTATAAGTGGCTTCAGGGTTTCTCTTCCCTATGTGCATGATTTTGCACTTCTTTGCATTAAATCCCAGTTGCCACTCTTCTGACCATTCTGCTAGTTTATCCAGATCTCTTCTCATTCTGCCCACCCCATCTGGATCATCTACTCTGTTGCAGATCTTGGTGTCATCTGCAAACAGACAAGCCTTACCCTCTAGTCCATCTCGAGGTCACTAATGAAGATGTTGAATAGGACTGGCCCCAGGACTGATCCCAAGTACCCCACTTGTGACTTGCATCTCTTCTGACTGTATACCATTTACCACCACGCTCTGTTTTCTGCCAGTCAACCAGTTTGCCACCCAGTTGACCAACTTCCACCCACCCGAGCCTACCTAGCTTATTTATCAATCTTCTATGTGGAACAGTGTCAAAAGCTTTGCTGAAGTCAAGGTAGGCGACATCAACTGCTCCCCTTGGTCCACCACTCTGGTTACCCAGTCAAAGAAATCTATGAGATTAGTTTGACAGGACCTTCCTTTTGTAAACCCATGCTGCCTTGGATCCTGTGCCCCTATGGATTCCAGGTGTTGCACTATCCTTTCCTTAAGGAGTGCCTCCATAATCTTGCCCACTACTGAGGTAAGACTGACCGGTCTGTAGTTCCCCGCCTCCTCCCTGCTACCACTCTTGTGGAGTGGGATCACATGAGCCCTTCTCCAGTCTTCTGGGACCTCTCCTGTGCTCAGAGACTCACTAAACAATTCTGCTAATGGCTCTGCTAGTTCCTCCTTTAGCTCCTTAAGTACCCTGGGATGTATGCCATCAGGTCCCATTGCCTTATCCACCCTGAGCTTTAGCAAGCTCTTGTAGGACCCTTTCTTTTGTGAAGGGAGTAGTGCTCACCTCCCTCCCCCCTGTGTCCATGATGCTGAGCTGTGGGCCCTGCCCTACCTTCTCTTCAGTAAATACTGAGCAAAAGTATCTATTTAGGGTATCTATGTTAGAGTTCAGACAATATTTTAAATGTCCTTGTAGATGAGTCTTTAAGAAATAGTTTGGAGTAAGTTTGTATCCCAAGTCATTTCCTCTGAATGTCCTTTTAAAAAAGCCTTCAGGTGTCTCCTTGGTGAAAAGGCTTGGTTTCCAAAATTCTGACTTAAAATCAGAATGTTCTTTTCAGTATGTGAAAAATCACAATGTCCACACACTGAGGTGTGGTGTTAGAGATTTTTCCAGGCCTACACATATACTGCTGGTCTTCAAGTATATGCCAGCTGGACGGGCTCTCTGACCCCCAGCTAAACTGTTTAGCAACAGCTCAGAATTCAAAATGCGTGTCTAATAATATACCGGATGGTCATTTTCTTGGACACACCCACCTTTTTTTTCCTCTGGGGTGGGGTTAATGCTTCCATGATAATACAGATATTAAGATGCAACAGTTTGCCTTTTCTTGCAGGTGTCACTGTGGTTCCATGTCAGGTTTCATGTCAACCACAGTGACATCTGGTCCATGCATTTGGCTTAATCCCTGATCCTTAGATCATCCCCCTGACCTCTTCCTGTCATGGAAAGCTAGATAACTATTTTTCTCTAAGAGTTATGTTTTCCTGCTCTATAAAAGTGTCTCCCTTATCTGGAGATGTACCAGTCTCACGCTAGCCATTAGAACAATTAAGGCTATTTTTGTTTTATTCCTACAAGCCTTTTAAAGAGACATGGTTCCATTCTAATGTCTACTACACCACATACAACATGAACCCACATAAATGGATATAGGTCTATCATGTGACAGTGACTACAGTGTAGTACATAATATGTTGATTTACATAGCAAGGCATTGTAGGTATAATATGAAGATGCCTTTCATTTTCCTTACTGAGAAGTGCAGTCTTCTGTTATTGTAGTGGTTACAACAATATAAAATCTCAGATGTTTATTTTCAAAATGAGGCATTGTGCGTACGGTATATAGCTGACACGATTTCATTACTGAAAGATGTAGTTTCCTAGTTCTATAGTGAGTACAGAAATACAATAGCCTGTATATTAATTTACATAATGAGGCATTGTGGGCACAGTAATTATCTGATTTTTATATCACACTATCCTTATCACTTTTTCATTGTGTTGTGTTTCTTTTTGTTTGTTCTTGTGGTTTTTTGTTGTGTTGTGTTTTTTTGTTGTGGTTATTTGTTGTGTTGTTTTTTTTGTTGTGTTATAGTTTTTTGTTTGCATTCACTTTTTCATTATGTTAAGGTACTGCACCAAGCTTATCCACCAAGCAAAGGCCAACTTCTACAAGGAGCAGCTTAATAAAACTTGGGGCAGCAGGAAGAGTTTTTGGGAGAACATCAAAAACTTTCTTGGGAAGGATAAGAAGAAGATCCCCCGCTCGCTCAACATCAACAACGCCAGGATTACTGACCCTCGGCACATCACGGATTCTCTCAACACAGCATTTACTGACCTGACTGGGTGCCACCCCCTGACTACCTGCACCCTGCTGGGGAACAAACAAACTGCATTCCTCAAGGGGGTTCAATCCCTGTCTTCAACTTCAAAAAAGTGTCAGTGAAGGAGGCTTACAAACACATTAAAGAAATACTAGGCAAGACCAGAATGGGGAGAGAGGGAGTCGATATGAAACTCCTATCCCTAACACTGGATGTCATCATCGTGCCAGTTACAAAACTATTTAACAAATCACTGGCTCTTGCACAGTTCCCCAGGATCTGGAAAGAAGCTCTTGTGATGCCGGTGCACAAGAACAGTGATATGACATGCACCACCAATAATAAGCCAATATCCATCCTCTTTCCCTTATCTAAAGCCCTGGAAAAGATTGTGGCCGCCCAACTCACAGATTACCTCAACAAATACAACCTGTTATGTCCCAACCAACATGGCTTCAGGCAGGATCATAGTACCTCCACTGTCCTGCTGGACTAAACTGACTACTCGCACAAGTCACTAGACGAAGGAAAACTGGTGGGGTCAGTCTTTATAAACCTCACCAAAGCCTTCAACACTGTCAATCACTCTCTTCTCCTGACTCAATTACAGAACCTGTGGGTTGCAATCACTGCTGTCTGCTGGTTCAAGGACTACCTAATACACAGAAGCCAATGTGTAAAAATTGGGCACACAGTATCTAGCGCCAATGAGGTATCTTTAGGGGTCCCACAGGGATCAGTACTGGGGCCTTTACTATTCAGCCTCTTCCTAAATAATCTTCCTGAAGCCTGTGATGCTAAACTGATACTTTATGCAGACGATGCTGTACTTCTCACCAGCAGTTCATCAATAGTCACCCTCCACTCTAAGCTACAGGCATCCTTCTACAAGTTGGAAGATTGGTTCTGTAGCCATAAACTTCTATTAAACTACAAAAAGACCAAGGTGATGTTCACAGTCATCCCACAGCACAAAAAGAAGCTCCCTCCCCTAACCATCTCCAATAAAGTCAGTGAGCCACTAGAACAAGTTCATGCCTTCAAGTACATGGGTGTCACCATTGATGACTCCCTCACCTCACCCAACACATCGACACATCAGTAAAAGCAGTGAGTACCAAGCTGTGTGTACTCTATAGGCATAAAAAGTTTCTCACTCCAGAGGCCCTCCGTCTCTCAGTCTCCAGCTCCATCCTTTCTACCATCGACTATGGATTGGTGGTCTACAGAGCAGCAAAAGACATTACACTAAAAAGGATTCACATTGCCCTCAACAAGGCATGTAGGCTCACAATGGCTGCAGATCGAAATACCCACACCTGCTCCGTGTACGAGGAGACCAATTGGCTGCAACTAAAGAACAGGAATATATTCCAAACATGTCTCCTTGGAAAAAAGGAGCCAATGGGTAAACCCCCTCATGCATTTCTAGCATACTAACACCAAGTGCTACCAGCTATACCACCAGATGCAGGATGAGGGGGGCCCTACCAACACCTTTCTGTTGAACAGCGCAGGGACAGCGTGCTTTCAGCTATAGGGCCCCCCAATGACTCAATGAAATCCCAGTGCACATTCTAAACTCCCAATGCATCTAGTAATTCAAAAATGGCCTAAGGCAACACTTTCTTACTAGGACAGTTTGTGACTGCCACTAAGACTCTAACACCCATAATGCCCACTCACCCACTTTCTCCTTCCCCTTCCTTTTACCCCCACTCTTCCCCCTTGCACTATCCCTCTGTCTTCCTCTCCCCCCTGTGCCATTGGTACTATGTATGACATTGTAACCTTATTGTGTACTAGCTACCTACTATTTGAGTATTGTATATAAACTGTTTGTTATTGTTGTCTTTGTCACTGTTTGATGTGGAACCTTTGTAAAAGAGCTCTAAGCTCAAAGGTATGATCCGAATCCCTAAATAAATAAATAAAATAAAGCTTTTTTGTTACATTGTTCTTTTTTGTTTGCATTCACTGTTTAGTTGTGTTGTGCTTTTTTATTGTGCTGTGTTTTTTGTTTGCATTCACTTTGTTGTTGTTTTGTGATTTTTATTTACATTCACTTTTTCCTTGTGTTGTGTTTTTTTGCATTCACTATTTTGTTGTGCTGTGTTTTTGTTGTGTTGTAGTTTTTTGTTTGCATTCACGTTTTCATTGTTAAAGTTTTTTGTTACATTGTTCTTTTTTGTTTGTATTCACTGTTTAGTTGTGTTGTGTTTTATTATTGTGCTGTGTTTTTTGTTTGCATTCTCTTTTTTGTTGTTTTGTGCTTTTTGTTTGCATTCACGTTTTCATTGTGTTGTGTTTTTTGTTTGCATTCACTGTTTTGTTGTGTTGTGTTTTCTTGTTTCCATTCAGTTTTTCATTGTGTTGTGTTTTTTTGTTTGCATTCACTTTTTAGTTGTAGTAATAATAATAATAAATAATAACTTTATTTCACATAAGCATCTTTCAAACTATCGAGGCACAATAATAAAATCAGCAAACACAGTACTAATGATAATAACGGTTGCAGAGAAGCCTCGCTCGGCAGTGGGTCCCGGTGGAGACCGAGAGCACTGCATGAGTGGCGCCATAGGGGAATCACAGGAAAGTGGAAAACAGTTCCAGGACTGGCCAGATGATGGTTACCAGTCCACCAATGCCACTGAAGCCCCTGAAGGAGCCATGTCCACTTCAGCAGCACCCTGGGGCCAAGTAGTAGATTGTGCTGGCCAGCCTCCTCCGGTGCCTTCCCCCTCAGAGGAGAGGGACCCATCTGGCAAAGGGTTATGCTGGATCACCTTGGGCATGACAGCAATATGATGATGGAGGTTTGAATGGGGGTAGTAGGAGGCAAGTTGGGAACATGGCGGCTCAAAGGAGTGGTGGGTCCTAGAGCACGCAGGGGAGTAAAAACAGACAATACAAAAACAAAAGTGAAAAACAGACTGCCTACCATACTGGTGTTACCACACAAAATTATGTTTCAATGGAAAGGAACCCTAGAGGAGGGTTCCACTCCTAAAGGTGTGTGGGAATGATTTCCTTGGCTAAAGGCAGCTTAGAAAGGAGCCCCAAAAAAGAGTGCCCAAGATAGTGTTGAGCAGTGTCAAGAGGTGAGGTACCCAATCGGTAGGAAACACCTGGACGTAGGACATTAGGCGGAGATGGACTGGAGATGGAGTAGAGTAGCAGGAGATAATGAAGGAACAGAGAACTGCAAGAAGGTTTGGAGTAGGCATGAAGGTATGGCTTGAAGGAGGCATGAGGGGACAACTTCCTAAGGCGAGAGGGAACAGCCACGAGACCACTATCTGCCTCCAGCCAACAGTGGAACCAAACTACAAAACCTATGAAAGTACTAACCCTATCTAAGTATTATGACCATTGGCAAGGAGAAGAGGAACAACCCCCTCTGAGGAAGAGACCTCTGAGGATCCAAGGCCTAGGTCACCTTCCCCGCAGGCTGAAGGACATTTTGGTTAGTGACAGCTCTGCTACTGCAATTTAGAGTCCAGCTCAAGGAAGTGGAAAACATTCCAGTTTGGAGGAAGCTCTCACACCGTCCTTCTAACAGGAATGCTTTTAAGGGTTGCGAGTGATGTCTCTACAACTAGAGGCCCAAAAGCAAAGGAGGAGAGAAAGGACCACAGAGGCTTTCAGCTGGCCTACGTGAGCCTACAAAACAGATCAGGTGACCCAGAGGCAACTGGAAGGAGAATAGTGTAAAGGGTGCCTCCAAATCCACTTAGGCAGGTAAAGGGGCCCTGCTGGTGACAGCCCCACCCCTCATAGATGAAGTCATAAATTCTACATCTAGAGGTGTCACCGGTATGGATGGTGACTGAAGGTCCTCCCAGAGCAAAGACACTCCCACTATGGGCCAGATGAGAATGACCCTGCTCTGAGTTTCGCATGCTGTAGATGCGGACTTCGTGGGTACAGAGTGAGACCATCGGCTACAGGCTATCCCAGAGCCATGGAGTAATGGGCACAGAAGGCACATCTCTGAGTGGAGAGAAGGTAGAGTCGAGAGGTAGCATGAGACCCATACGAGGGGTATGCTCAGATAGTCGATGTGTACAAGTAGACCTACATAGAGGTTGGACGGAGTGAAGGAGACCCTGATGTGGGTCTGGAGGAGGCAGATTGCGATTAGTAACCACAGGAGCACATGCCAGCTGGGTCCATTAATAAGCTAAATTAGGGAGTGGATTGAATTGCACTAGTGGAAGAGATAAGAATGGTGAAGCCCGCAGCCAATGGGTGAGGTACAAAGTACCTGGAGTAAAGCTAGGTATAATGGCAGTTAGGAGACACTTAAGAGCCGAGGGAACAGACAACCAGAGTACTGCAGTGAAAGGGGTGGTGGGCTGAGCATGGAGAGCCCAAAAAGTAAGGACAACAACAAGGAGCTGGGGGAAGGAAACAAACAAAGCTGGAGGAAGGGAGGGCACAAACAGAGTCAGCGCCAGCAGCCGTGGCTCAGCACACAGGTTGAGGAGCAAATACATGACATTAAAATAAGGAAAATACATATATAAGTCCTGACAGAGGTGAAACAATAGAAAGAACTATGAGTGCCATGTACATGTCAGGTTTTGGAAATGGATGCTGTCCCCAAGTACTGCAAGCAAACATACAAAATTTGCCAGCAGATAAAGGCCTAGAGGTCTATCAAGTCTGCTCGAATGTGCAGCTAGCACCCCTTATTCTGCAGCTGCCCCTACCTTCCACCCTTCCCCTTCATTAACCCTCCCCCTTGTCCTATCCCATCCCCTTTTGAAGCAGTCCACTGTTCTACTGGATACCACTTCTGCAGGTAATGCATTCCACCCAGCCACCACCCTCTCTGTAAAAAAGTGTCTCCTTATCTCCCTCCTGAACCTTTCTCCTTCCAGTCTCATATCATGGCCCCTGGTGTCCTTCCCCTCCCTTACTTTGAACAGCCCCTCTGTACCTGTCTTGTTTATTCCTTTCATGTATTTAAAGGTTTCAATCATGTCCCCCCTGTGCCTCCTCTACTCCAGTGAGTGCATGTTCAACTCCCTTAACCTCCTCTCGTATGATAAGTCCCCCAGCCCCTTGATCATCTTTGTCACCCTGCGCTACACCCCGTCCAGTAACTTAATGTCCCTCTGCAGATACGGGCACCAGTACTGCACGCAGTACTCCAGGTGCGGTCTAACTAATGACCTATACAGTGGTAGAATCACCTCCTCCCTCCTCGAGGATATACCCCATGCAATACAACCCAGCATTTTGTTGGCCTTTGCAGCTGCCTTCCTACATTGTGCCAAGTTGTTCATTGACCCTGTAATGAGCACCCCCAGATCCTTCTCCTCCTCTGTCTGGGCTAGCTGCACTCCCCTCAGCTGGTAACTCCTCCTTGGGTTCTTCATCCCAAAATGCAGCACCTTGCACTTTTTGGCATTAAACCCCAGTTGCCAGGTGTCTGACCAGGTTTCAAGCTTTGCCAGATCATCCTTCAACCCCTGCCATCCCCTAGGTCATCCACCACTGCTCCTACCTTGGTATCATCAGCAAACAGACTGATCTTGCTCTTGATGTCCCATGATATGTCTGCAATGAATATCCCAAACAACACTGGTCCCAACACCGAGCCCTGTGGAACACTGCTCGTCACTACCCTTGGGTGTGAGAGCTCCCCACCCACCACCACCCTCTGTTGCCTTCCCTGAAGCCAGTTTCCTACCCATCTCACCAGCTTTGCACCCACCCTTGTGCCTAGTAACTTACTTCCCAGCCTTCCATACGGCACCGAGTCCAATGCCTTACTGAAGTCCAGATACAGGACATCCACTGCATGGCCCCTGTCCAGTTGCCTGGTTACCTGGTCATAGAACTCCACCAGGCTGGTTTGGCAGTATCTGTCCCATATGAAGCCATGCTGTCTGCTGTCCTGTAGTCCTTTGGCCTCTAGGAGAGCCACCAGCCTCTCCTTCAGGATAGTCTCCATTAGCTTACCCACGATGGATGTAAGGCTCACTGGTCTGTAGTTTCCTGGTTCATCCTTGGGGCCACTCTTGTGGAGGGGCACCACATGAGCCATCCTCCAGTCCTGAGGTACACACCCAGAATGTAGTGAGGCATTAAATAGGTCTGCCAAAGGTCTTGCAAGGACCTCTGCCAGCTCCTTCAGTACCCTGGGGTGGATGCCATCTGGGCCTGGTGCCTTGTTGACCCTCACTGACTTCAAACCCTCCCGAACTCTGCCCTCCATGATTTCCCCATCTGTCACCCCTTCCCCCCCTGTTTCTGCCATTTCTCCCCCCTTGGGTGTCACCCCCCTCTTCTCCTTAGTAAATATTGAGCAGAAGTACTCATTTAGTGCTTCTGTCCTGTCACACACTGCTTCCACCCAACCCTCCTCCTTCCTAATCCTTGCTATGTGGTCATTACAGCTCCTTTTCTCCCTGATGTACCTAAAGAAGTCCTTCTCCCTCTTCTTAATGCCTTGTGCAAGCCTGAGTTCCGTAGATGCTTTGGCTCCCCTTACTGCCCTTGTCACCTCCTTTGATTCTGTCAAGTACTCCTCTCTGTCCTCCCCTCCTCCCTGTTTTCTTCTACTTCCTAAAGGCAGCTCTTTTCTCTCTTACCTTTTCCATGACCTCCTTGCTCAACCAGCTCGGTTTCTTAGCCCTAGCCTTCTTGCTCTGGGCCTTGCAGCAGGTTTTGGTTGCCTCCGCTATCCCCAGCTTTATGAGCTCCCACCTCTGGTTAGTGTTCATACTAGATTGAATTCTGGCCAGGTACCCTTTTACCACTTCCCCCATCCTCCTAAAGTCAGCCATCCTGAAGTCCAGCACTCTTGTGCCTGATTCCACTCCTTCCTTGCTCATATCCAATGTGAGCCATACTGTGTGGTGGTCATTCCCTGACAGGGGTTCCTCCACTGTAAGTTCTCTCACAAAGTCCCCATTTGCCAGCACAAGGTCAAGGGTATTTCCTAACCTGGTTGGTTCACTGACTATTTGTAGCAGGAAGCTGTCCTGGAAGGCATCCAGCAGTACCTGCTACCTTCAGTTCCTGGTTGTTGGGGTACTCCAGTCCACTCCTGGCATGTTGAAGTCCCCCACAATCACCACACTACCCTTCTCACAGGTCCTCCTGATCTGTTCTGCTAGTTCCCTGTCTAACTTCTCCGTCTGAGATGGTGGCCTGTACACCACTCCCATTCTAAGAATCCTATTCTTGGAATTCTGGATTTGCATCCAAAGTGACTCTGTACTACCCTCCTCCCCTTCCTCCCTTACACACTTCAGTCCTTCCTTCACATATAGTGCCACCTCCCTTCCTTTCCCAATCACCCTGTCCCTACGAAATAACCTGTACCCTGGTACAGACAGGTCCCAGTCATTGTATTGGGTGGCCCATTTTTCTGTGATAGCTGCAATGTCCACCTCTCCCTCTGTCATGAGCAACTGTAACTTCAGTTTTCCTCCCAAGGCTCCTAGGATTAAGGGTAACCACCTTCCACCCTCCCCCCGTCCTGCTCTCCTTTACTAGCATCACCAACAGTACCTGCCATTTGTCCTTTGTCACTGTTATGGGGGGGTAAGCTCATATGGTTTCCCAACCTGTGGTCTCTGCATATCTCTTACACAATTGCCACCCCCCACTCCTAGTTTAAATTCCCAACTTCCTCTATGTACTCCTCCATCCTCTGTTTCAACACTTTCTTTCCCTCCTCACTCAAGTGTAGTCTGTCCTTGGCATAGAGACTACTGTCCTCCCAGGTCCCTCCCACCCCCAACAGCCCATACCCTTTAGCACAACACCAGGTTCTTAGCCATCCGTTAAATTCCTCTATTCTCAGCTTTCTTGTTGTGCTTGCCTTGGGCACTGGAAGTATCTCTGAAAAAGTTACTGGTCTTCCTGCCCCCTCACATAAATGTGCTAGTTCCTCAAACCTCCTCTGGACTATATCTACAGCCAGGTTGTTTGTCCCAAGATGTATAATTAAATGAGGCTTGTCCCTACCCCTTCTAGCATATTTCAGAACAGATTGTCCCACCCTTTCTGCTGTAATTCCTGGCATGGCCTCCACCCAAATGTGACTATGCCTCTCCCCCTTGCTACCCCACTTGACTCCTCTTAGTATTGAGTCCCCCAGCACTAAGATTCCACCACTCTTACTCCCTGCTTGCTTCCATTCCTCTCCCTCTCTCATTTCCAGCTCCTCTTCTTCCTCCTGCACATTATTTCCCCCTTTTTCCCCAGTTGCAATTCTCCCAGCAGAACTTCCCCCCACTCCAGTTTGGTCCAGGCATTTATCAATTACTCCTCTAATTTCATCATTTCCCTCCTCCACCTTCTTCCTCTCTAGCAGTGCAAAACTATTTTCTGAAGACCCTTCACAAATGCCCGCTCCCTCTCTCTTCATAGTAACCTGTTCTTTCCTTTCCACTCCCATGACTTTTGTCACTTCTTTGCCTCCCCTCACAAGTCCCTATCTCCTCCTTTCATTTGTCCTTTGTCTCCTGACCTGGTTTCCCCGGCAATCGTTCTTCCTGGCCTGGGCCCCTTTGTCTCTGCTTCCCTTCTTCTGACCCTCTTCTCGCCACTGTTGGCTTAAATCGCCCTCCCTCATCTCCCCTTCTTCCTCCCTCCAGTATTGGGCTAAACCCACCCCCAATCTGCCTTGCATGTCTTAGTTCCTCCTGCAGACCCTCAATCTCCTTTCTAAGTTTCTTTATGTGGTTGCACACTAAATATCCTCCCACACTCCAGGCAATTTTTAGAAAGATTGGTGCACCACAGTTGTTGCAGCCTACCACCCTACCCATTGCTGTCGTTGCCCACCAGTGACCCCCCACCCTTCCAGATGCAGGATACCAAACACTCCCCTAAGTCTCCCCTCTCTCCCCCCTATCAGTGCAAAACATTCTTTTCTTTATTTCCCTTACCCCCTTTGTTTGTACACATTTAGATAGATTGAGCAAGTGCTTTTTATATTCCTATCCTTCCTATCCACACTCAAAAAGAGACTTTAAGTAGCTATTGCACAACCTTCTTCAAACTCCTACTCCTCCTTTCCCCAATGCAATAGCAATGTGAAGAAGTAACAATGAAAGCTCCTAGATTTTGCATTTACTTCCTTCCACTGAGATAGCAGTCACCTCTTCACTTGCTGCTGTTCCTTTCCTGGATGTCTGCTTCTGCTATGACAGGTGCATATCCTTTGCCCATTTGAGAACTGATGTCAGAACCCCTGGTATAGCGAATAATGGACCAGGGGTGGGTGGGAGTGAGGCTTAGAGAGTGGGACCAGCCAAGTCTTCCAGAAACAATCAGGTAGCTGAGGCCCCTGGTCAGACCATTAGCACCCTTCCCCCACTCTGCACTAAGCTTTGCAGCTAGTGAAGCCAGCAACAATGAATCACAATTCTACTCAAAGCCCCCAAAATAGGTTTGCTACCCAAAGAAACAGTACTCCAAACAGCTTCACCAACAACACATCAAAATAGGTTTGAAATTAGAAGATATAGGTCTCCAATTCAAAGAAACAGACCCAGTTAAATCACACCACTTATGTTTTTAAATCAGAAGAAATAAGCCTCTACAAATGCAGCCTGCCATACAGTGAAACAGGGAGGAACCGGGTGCAGGAATACACTATTTTTAAGCAAAAAAGATGTTCCAGGACTAGAGGGCATGGGATGAAGTTGGAGGGAGGACGATTCAGAGGAAACGTGAGGAAGAATTTCTTCACAGAATGGTTGGTGGACATGTGGAACACCCTGCCAGAGGAAGTGGTGGGGGCTGAAACAATCATGGGACTTAAGAATGCATGGGATAGACATAAAGGAATTCTGGAGGTCAGGGGTAAGGGGCAACAGACTTCTAGGAAAAAATAAACTGAACTTACAAGCTCAAATGGGCAGACTGGGGGGGGCCATAGGCCCTTATCTGCCGACACTGTCTATGTATCTATGTATCTATCTAAACATCAAACAAATGAGCCCACTTACAGCTACCAAAACAGGTTTCAAAATTCCAACAGCCCCAAACAATACCCTGCTAGCCCCTTAGAAGTAGTAAGAAAGAAAGAAAAGAAATTACCTTCTACCAAGTAGAATCCACTAGAAACAATGTAAAAACAAGAAGAAGAAGCTACTGTGCTGTACAGATCTGATTCTGTCCCCCTTCTAGTTCCTTCTGAGAAGCCAAAGCAACAGACACCACACCTGATTCAGCTCTGCCTCCCAGGGTGGGGACCAAGCAAGGAGGTGCACTCAATCCGTAAAGTGTATGGTAGACAAGATGGAAATATGACAACGATGCATCTAGGTGTGAGGAAGGAGAGGAAAATGAAGGAGAGTTGGGAAATAAGCAAGTTTACATGCCAAAGATAGTCAGGGTGCAAAATGCAAACAGAAAAGTGATGGGAAGGGGATGATGGTTAGAGGCTCAGATACGTCAGAGGCAGAAAGGAAGCACACATCCCAGCAATGTCAATGTCCATACACCAGGCATGATTCAATGAGCAGGAGCCAGCTTAGATCCACAGGCGAGTTTGGATACAGGGGATAGAGCACCACATCAACGGAGGGGGTTCAGAGTGAAGCAGGTGATGTGAGAAGCGGAAGTTAGTGCACAGCAACTGAAGAGGAGCAGGGCAGGAGTGCAGGCGGCTTGCAAGCAGGACCACCAGGATGGAGGAGACAAGGGAGCACTGGTCAGGAAGAACAGCAAGAAGTGCGGCAGAACAGAAGAAACAGACTGGAGCAAAGGCCATGTAAGCCAAGCAGCAGCTGCGATGCAAAGGGGAGAATGGAGGAGCAGAGTCGAGCCGGCGGGTGACATCACACCCAGGTGCCGGCACTGAAAATGGAGCAGTGGCCAGGGGCAGGAAAGAAAAGCCCAAAGAAAATGAAACAAGGACGAGCAGCAGATGAAGGAGGTACTAGGAGGGAGGACAATGAGAGGAGGAGCTGGGAAGACAGCAAGTGGGGGGGGGAGCGACCAAGGTATGAGCAGGGGGATGCAGGTGAGGGAGTGGCTGACAAAGCCTCCAGCCGAAACAAGAAAACGCTCTGAGGAGCAACTGAGAGGAGCGGCTTTTAAGGCCAGATCTGCGGTGTGTTTAGTTGCTCCTCCCTGTTCAACCAAAGGCATAGCCTTACAATTGTTTACATTCCTTGATCAACTCCCACCGCATCTTTCCTGGACTTGGAAACACCTTCAACACAGTCTAGCCACTCATTATGCAGTGGGAATTTAGGTGGCTACTGCGTCATGAGTGACTGCATCATTTGGGGGTGCTACTAATGTTCAGGAAGTATTCAATAAGAATAGATTCAGGATTTGAAACAAAACAACGATGTTTATAAATATAGATTACCATTCATTTCAGTTCTACTAAACAAGGAGACACAAAACAAACAGCAGCATCAATGAATTTTGGAGAAGGTAAGCAATCATAAAATGTGGGGTTTTAACTAGAAAAAATGTGATGCAAAACAGGTTGACAGTGTCCAGTTAACCGACCATTTTTGTGACCCACAATTAAACATCCGTAATATTAAGTACTTTATAATGAATGACCCCGGTGGTGGCACTCTCTGTAAAAAGTTGTACCCATGCTCGTCTGCACGTTTTAGAAATGACCCCTTTCCTCGTTTTTTTCCTGGAAAAAAAATGGCCCCTTTAATACAGACACCCGCCTGCAGCTCCTTGGAAGCTGCCTGCCCCTTAGCAGGGCTGCTTCAGCTCACCCACAGTCGGCCGGCACCCAGCCAGCCACCGACCAACAAGACCAGGACACCCGCCTGCAGCTCCTTGGAAGCTGCCGGCCCCTGAACAGGGCTGCTTCAGCTCATCCACGGTCGGCCGGCACCCAGCCAGCCACCGACCAACAAGACCAGGACACCCGCCTGCAGCTCCTTGGAAGCTGCCTGCCCCTAAACAGGGCTGCTTCAACTCACCCACGGTCGGCCGGCACCCAGCCAGCCACCGACCAACAAGACCAGGACACCCGCCTGCAGCTCCTTGGAAGCTGCCTGCCCCTGAACAGGGCTGCTTCAGCTCACCCACGGTCGGCCGGCACCCAGCCAGCCACTGACCAACAAGACCAGGACACCCGCCTGCAGCTCCTTGGAAGCTGCCTGCCCCTGAACAGGGCTGCTTCAGCTCACCCACAGTCGGCCGGCACCCAGCCAGCCACCGACCAACAAGACCAGGACACCCGCCTGCAGCTCCTTGGAAGCTGCCTGCCCCTGAACAGGGCTGCTTCAGCTCACCCACGGTCGGCCGGCACCCAGCCAGCCGCCCGACCAACAAGACTAGGACACCCGCCTGCAGCTCCTTGGAAGGTACGTGGACAGCGCAGCTAATCGGAACACGGGTGCTTCCAGCAAACCCACTCTGATTGGCCAGGAGTTTTCCCCTGCTATAGACACCTGGCACTTTGTTAGATTTTCGATAGAACTAAGCACATTTCAGCTGTGTTATTAGAAGTTTTTCAACTGTATTAGCTGGATTGTAATTTCTACTACTGTTTTAAAGTGCTTACACCTCTTCTGTCTGACTGCTCTTCCTGCAGTGCTCCCCATCCAAGCACTCTGCCTTGGTGCCGATAAGTCTAACTACCTTTTGTCTTACTAAACTGCTCAAATCTAACCCCCTTTACCGCTATGCTATTTAAGACCTGCTCTGTCTTCTTCTCTCCAGCTGCCTGCCCCTGAACAGGGCTGCTTCAGCTCACCCACAGTCGGCCGGCACCCAGCCAGCCGCCGACCAACAAGACCAGGACACCCGCCTGCAGCTCCTTGGAAGGTACGGGACAGCGCAGCCAATTGGAACATGGGTGCTTCCAGCAAACCCACTCTGATTGGCTAGGAGTTTTCTCCTGCTAGAGACACCTGGCACTTTGTTAGATTTTCGATAGAACTAAGCACATTTCGGCTGTGTTATTAGAAGTTTTTCAACTGTATTAGCTGGATTGTAATTTCTACCACTGTTTTAAAGTGCTTACACCTCTTCTGTCTGATTACTCTTCCTGCAGCGCCCCCCCCATCCAAGCACTCTGCCTTGGTGCCGATAAGTCTAACTACCTTTTTTTTTTTTAAGTGGCTAGTTTTCCATTAGCAGGTTATACAGACCTGCCACTAGAGGGATTCTTGGTCTTCTACATAAATCACTGTACTCATTCGTGGGCAATATGGCCTGCATTATCATTCTACTTCTTTCCCGGTGCTGCTACAAGGGGTGGTTGTAGCTGAGGTTCCCCTAAGCTTCACGCAACAGGCTGACAACTTCCTTAAAACTGCCTGTGCGACAGCTCTGCAGCTGAAAACAGGAAGCCCTCAGTGTCTGCCATCCACCCTTCAGACTCAAGTCAGATAGACGCTGTGCACCCTATTATTACCTACGCTGTGCTGTCATACCGATAGATACCAATAGAATCCTCTGCAGAGAGCCAGCATGCCTGGACACCCTTGATTGGTGCTGCACTGCCATAGGGGGATTGTGATTAGTACGCCTGCTTTGCTCTGACTGGGGCACCTTCTCTATAGCCTGTTACAGTGTTTCCTTCTTAATTCTGACTTCTCAGCTCTCGCTCTGACCTGAAATTTTCTCCCACCCCCACCACCCACCTCTCCCATGCCTCCTTTAAATACACTCATGATCTGCCTCCTATATCATATTACTGCTTCATTGGCCTAGTTTTGACTGCTGCCAACCTATGATTGGTATCTGAGGTGGCCAATAAGACTGCCCTGTGTGAATATCTCTTGAGCCCGCCACTAACTAAGCTGCTCCTGCTCTCCTTGTTCCCCTTTCTGCTGTATTTTCTCATCTAGGTTTTAAGTGAGTACCTAGGTGGGCAAATTACTTGCCTAGAAAATATTGCACTAATACAAATCACAAGACCACTCAATCTGGGACCATGGCTCTCCTTATTGTGTTTTTATTGCTCCTAAGGTGCAGAGTTTTCAGCAATACAGTGCAATTCGAAGTACCTCAATGCAACTCAGTTCTCCAATGTACCTTATCAATACCTAATGTTATAACAGTCTACCGTGCAGACACTATGTTATTCTCCTCTCCCCTTTTAGCCTATTCCCCCTGGTTAGCCTACACCCCCTTGCTACTGTCCTCACCTATGTCTACCCAAGCACTTACATTGATCATGATCAACTGTCATTACAGTGGTGCCGCCTCTTATGCAGCATGATATGGGTTGCCGCGAAGAAATAAAAAAGCAGTCTCCATTCTTATTAGCTCCTTAAAGAAAGTTATACTTCTGCTTCTTCTCTGCTCAGGAAATGTGGAGCTCAGCCCTGGTCCCCACAACTTACCTCGCCTATCGATTTTGCTGAGGCCACAGGTCTCAAAATGATGATGGTCAACATTTTAAGCCTGCCTAAAAAACTTGTACAGCTGCAAGCCGGCTGCACATATTAACCCTGACCTTATCATAATTACTGAGTCGTGGTTAAAAAGCGAACACTGATCAACAAATATCACTGCAGGGCTACAATTTATTTAGAGCAGATAGAGAGTCTAGAGGCAGGGGTGTGGTTATCTACGCCAAATCTAAGTACTTGGTCACCAATATTAGTTGCAAATCTCTAGCCTAGGAATTTGAGTTAGTTTCACTGAGCCTTCATCTCCCCTCCTCGGAATGTATCACTATCCTAGGTGGCTATAGACCCCTGTCTGGTGGTGATGAAGTCCTTAATCTTTTGAAATCCATGTTCGTAGATGCAAAAACTGAAACAATATTTCTAGGAGATCTAAATATGGACTGGCTGTCACCTAAATCACACGGCCTCAAATCCCTTTGTGACGAGCTAGGTCTTGGGCAATTAGTCAGTGAATCTACTAGGAACAACACTCTAAATACTGCCAACAGTTCCATTCTAGATGTGGTACTAACCACCCATCCACACAAAATATCTCATTCGGCAGTGTTTCACAATGACATGAGCAATCATGGAATTGTTGCTTGCATAAGATCTCAAATTAAGGCCCGGCCGCAACCCATCTTTATAACAAAAAGATCCTTTCTCAAATTCAGTGCAGTAAACTTCCTATCTGACCTGAGCATGATCAGATGGCAAGATCTATACCTAGCCAAAGATGTCAACAAGGCAGCTTACATCCTTAATGACAAACTCACTACAATAATAAATAAGCATGCCCCTTTCATCAAAGTAAGGGTACGGAACAATTCCAACCCCTGGTTCACCTCGGATCTCAAGGCAGCCCTATAGCTCGAGATAAGCTCTGGGCTAAAGCTAGACATTCCAAAGAATCTTCGGATTGGCAGGCCTTTAGAACAGCAAGGAATAACTGTGTGCAAAAACTTAGCTCTGCTAAAGCTAACTATTATATTTCTACTCTCGAACAAGCTAAAGGTAATCCTCATAAAATATGGAAGACTATCAAAGCTATAGAAGGACGGCCCATGGCCCCCTCTGTCCCAACAAAGATAGTTGCAAGTGGCAAGATTGTGGAAAACAAGTCCCTAATCCTGGAGGAACTTAACTCCCACTTTGCCACAGCTGGATTAGCTTTTGACTCATCACCTTATGCTGGTGCTGCGGTGAGCCAGCATACCCCTCCCCCTACATCTAGTCCTGCACCCAGCCCCTTCCAACTGTGCGAGATAACTTATAAAGAAGTAGAAGATTCTCTTCTTAACTTAGACACCAAAAAGCGCAGGGGACGGTGGCTTGGAACCCTTTTCCTAAGGTCAGGCTACGCCCATCTCACTGCCCCAATTCTCCACATCTTCAATCTTTCCATTACATCTGCTACTGTGCCGTCCTGCTGGAATCCGCACATATCCTCCCTCTATTTAAATCTGGTGACCCATGCGATGTAAACAACTATAGGCCTATTCCATATTGCCTATCCTTTCTAAAGTTCTCGAAAACTGATCCATATTCAGTTAAAATCTCACTTGGAAACCTTCTGTCTCATTAACCCAGCTCAATCTGGCTTCCGGGCTAATCATAGCACAATCACTGCACTAGCAAAAGTAACCAATGATTGGATCTCTGCTATAGATGCTAAGAAGGTAACTGGTGCAGTCTTTTTGGACCTTAGCAAAGCTTTTGATACTGTTGATCACAAACTATTAGTCAATTGCCTTGCAAAGTTGGGTGCCATACCATACCACCCAGTGGTTCTCTAGCTACCTAAGTGGAAGATTCCAAAAAGTAAAGGCAGAAGGCTTTTTTTCTGCTGCCTTGCCAGTTGCAAGAGGAGTCCCCCAAGGATCCATCTTAGGCCCTATCTTGTTTTCTCTGTATATTAATGACTTAGATGCTAACATATCTACGTCCAATCTGCACTTTTTTGCAGATGATACTGTGTTGTATACTTCTGGCTCATCGTTATCTGAAGTCAAGGGAGTGCTTCAAGCGGACTTCGCACAACTTGAGCATAATCTAATAAAGGCAAAGCTTCTGCTCAATGCTAAGAAGACTAAAGCGATGATATTCTCCCGCAGTGCTGTCACAGGCCCCCCCAATACCCTTGCCCAAGACTTCATTGTCACCACGCTAAACGAGCCTCTGGAAGTTGTAACCAAATTTAAATATCTAGGTATCTGGATCGACAATAAATTATCTTTCAATGACCACGTCGAAGATGTCTCTAGAAGGTTAAAAGCAAGGTTAGGTTTCTTCTACAGAAATAGGCCCCTTTTCCCCCTTGAAACTCGAAACAAGCTTGTACAGGCCACTTTTCTCCCCCTACTCGACTATGGCGATGTAATCTATTCCTCCACCACTCTTGCAAATCTAAGTAAACTGGACATCCTTTATCACCGTGCGTTATGGTTCATTACCAACTCCCCTTACCGTTCGCACCACTGTGACTTATATGCAGCTGTTGGTTGGACATCCCTTACTACTAGACGCCTGCTCCATGCTGGGCTATGGACTCTTAAACTGCTCCTGCAGAAATTGCCAAGCTATCTCTCTTCCCTTATTAGTATCTCACATAGTGCATACTCGTTAAGAAAATCTGACTTTATTATGCTTGACATACCAAGGACGCGGACTTCCTTTGGTAAACATGCTATTGCATATGCCCTTCCCTCCATTTGGAACCAATTACAAACTGTACTGAAACTGACTAGCACAGTTTCAATAAACTTCTACAAATTGCTAAGTTCAGCCAAAATAAAAGACACCTGTAACTGTCATTAGTCTCTTCCTTCTTCATGTGTGCCATATTTATCCACTGGTAAGGTATAATTGATTTGTCATATTAACTGCTTTCCTTTTGCCTTCTACTCCTGGCTTTATCTATGCTTACGCTCCACTGTTACTCTATCAAATCACATCTCCCCCCCCATATCAGTTGTAGACTGTTGTTTGTTCTAGCTGCCAAAATATATGTATTGCACACACCAGTCATCATGTTTCATTTATCAGTATGCAACCTGTAAGTCGCTTCCCAGTCTCATATCAATGTTTACCACCTGCGGTCACCCTATGTGGTACCCTTGTATGTATATCCAGCCTGTATCATGTAACGTGCATTTCATGTATATACTGTTATTACCGATCTGTGTTTGTACTTTAAGTGTTTATGTCACAGGACCTCCTTGTGAATGAGCTTGCTCAATGGAGTTTTCCTGCAATAAACTTGAAACTTGAACTTGAAAATAAGAAGTCAGTTACGACCTCCACCCCCTTTTGCTTCAAGTGAGAACCAACAATGGGACCCAACATGGTAATCCCAGTGGTAATGGGTTTGCATCACATGTACACATAATGTTGTTAAACAGTAATACTGTATGTGAAAGCTTCTTTACATGTTTTGAATGTGTAAAAAAGAGTGCTGTCCCCAGCTGCACAGTAGAGCCCTTGTCTTTTGAGTTAAAAATGTAGTTATTTATTTAGTTATTCTAAATATTTTACAAGGACGCTGAGCTGCAAAGAGATTCTTTACAGGTTTGTTCCAGAGGGGTGCCATTATAGGATGCATGTAAATATGGCAATAATGACTAGAGTACCACCACGGTTCCATTATTAAAATATAAAAGCAATTTTCCTTATAGTGCAAGAAAAAAAAAGACACAGAATCATTTCCCAAAAGTACAGGTTTCCACAATATTATGACATGGGACGCTGTGTTTTTCAACTCATAGTGCCTTCCTAGTTAAATAAAGAGTGTAAATAAATAGTGGTCTTTGTGCCATAACACATACATTTGCTTTACAATATTTACTGTTTGCAACCACAGTGTATGACAGGTACAAAGAAAGCTTCACATATTTCTGTAGAAGGCACTGTCAGTCATCCTTCTGTGAGAAGAATGTCTTTGTATTCTGAAAACAAATCTTTACTAAAGACAAGAAGTAAGACCCCAGAACAGATGCAGGATTGGGACACCATGTCCCAAAAAGGGGTGGGGCAGTACATTTAAAACAGGGTTTGTTTGCATGTCACGTGGGAATCTCATCTCTGCCTACTCCACATGTGTGAGCCCTATTCATAGTAACATAGCACTCCAAACAGAGGGCCCTCTTTCAGTACTTACTTAGCAGTCGGGCAACAGCTGTGACAGCAATTAGACAGCCCTTTTGTCTTATGTTACCCAACAGATACTATGTTTCTACCTATACTTTGTTTCTACCCATACTGACACCATGCTGAAAAAAACTGGTATTTTGCACAAACTGTAAATCAGTCACTGCAAAATATTTATATTTTGCACAAACTGTGAAACAGTCACTGCAAAATATTTATTACAGAAAACATGTTGCAAACAAATGGAATTGTACAGAATGAGAAAAAGGACAACAAGCAACTTAATTTTATTGAACTATAGTCAGGTTATCTGTGTAACAGCCATTACGAGGCAATGCAATAGAACTAGTCTGAGGACGCAGAGAATACAAAACCAGTCGGGGTTACCTCATGGTCCTTCATGCTACCATGTAGCATGCTATTTTAGGCCTTTTTTGTCTTCTTTCAAAAGAAATTATATGTTTTGCATTTTAAAGATGAGGAGTGTGGCTTCTTGTTTGCCTTACCAGTAATTTGTTGATGCATGCACCCTCTGTGCAGTGGAGCCATTTAGCTCTTGAGGAGAATAGAACTAGTCTACAGACATTTCTAAACACTAGGATTACACAACAAGATGGGAAAAGTCAGTTCATCTAGTTTGCTCCCCCACTAATCAGTAGCAGAATTACTGAGCTCTATGATCCTGAACAAGTCACCTGCTAGCACAGGTTGTTGTCTCAAGTAACAACCTGTTTTAGCAGTCTACCCGGCCCCCCCCCACACGCACACACTTTTTCGCTGCCCAGCCTAGTTTGATAGCCAAACCATCTTAGCCAATAGAATTATGAACAATTCTGATGTTTAATGAACATGTTTCCATACACTGTGCTAGACCTGCCAAGATACCCACATTTAGAGAACATGCAAAAGCAAATGATCTCTATCTAGCTCCTGCTCCCCTGCTCATGACCTCTAGCTCCCACTCCCTGCCTGCAACTAAAAAGCTGTTGCTAGCCTTTTCCCGGGCCTTTTCCTCAGCTCCCCATCCTATATGTGTACCAATTATTACAACAGACCTAAAAGTGCAACAAAGCATTCACAAAATGAGCCTGAGCCCACATCTACCCCCCCCCCAAAAAAAATGTTTAGGATCACAGTACAAACTATTAAAGAGCTTAGTAGCCCAGGTTAGTAGCCCTGCTGCATCAATCTGTAACACGTGTGTGCAAATTCTTTTTTTAAACACAAACATACACCTAGTATCGTTGATATATAAAAAGTTTTCCACTTCAGATGTTTCTTCTAAGACCCCAAAACTGTAGGTGAGCCTGGGAGGTGAGCCAACAATCGGGCAAAAACCTCTGGATCCAGCTGGGGGGATCTGGGATCACACCCAGGGCTCACATCACATCATGCAGACCCCCTACCTAAATTCTAGGTAAAATCATCCATTACCGGACGCGTGAACCTGAGGGCTGAGGGGGTGAAGCTGCAACTGGGAGCTGCAGGAGTATTGGTGGCATGGCCCGTGACACAGGTTGGCTGTTTCTGTTTCTCCCACTGGTTTCTTCTGGGTGTTCTGCAGAGTTTGTTTTTCTCTGAGCCCGTCTCTGGGGCTCATCTCGAACTCCAGGTCAGCAGCACATGTGGCCCGGACACACGGGATGGCACTATGCTCTCTCTCCCCTGCTTGGGAGACAAGGAGACTGGGTTGAGGGGGGCATGGAGATGGCCTGGGGAGACAACACAGGAGATGAATGGGGAGTCCAGGACAGGGAGACAGCTGGACAGTAGGAGCAGCACCGGACTGGGAGCAGCAGCAAGGCCATGAGCAAATGCAAAAAAGGCAGACGACTTTCCTCCCGCTCTTTTGATGATGTGAGGCCCGACGTGATGAGGGTCAAGTGATGTCCCCACCCCACATAGCACATGCGTACAAGCTCAGGCACAAGCTACACCACAGCCATTGGGCAGCCCAGGGAATGGCCGGGGGGGCAGCCGCCACAGTGGGCTCTACAGTGCTAAAAAAGGGGTAACTGCTCAGGGCTACAAATCTCATTTGCCCATGCCCTGGACACACCCCTAATCTACACAATCGTGGAAGAACAAGTCCCCAAAAAATACCTGTATTAAAAAAATATACAGAGGTAAGTATCTCCATCTACACTTTAAAAAACACCCCTTTTCCGCTATTTTGCAGCTGCGGATTCGTACCTCAGTGCAAAGAAAGTGCCACCACCAGGGGCGGTTGCTGGGGCCCTGAACCGTTTGGCACAGATCCATGTATGCCCCCTTGTCTCGCACCTTGGCTCCCCTTGGTTTGATTGGGAGCTGAGGAAGTTGAAGACAAGGGAACGGAGCTTGGAGAGGTGTTGGAATAAGACTGGGTCTCAGGAAGATAAGCTGGCTCTGCTGTCTCATTACGATGAGTATCAGAATGTAATCATCTGGAAAAAGGCAGCTTTTATGTCTAGGATGATTGCAGCCAGAACAATCAACCTGCTCAGCTCATCTGGGTTGTAGCCAGGAGTGTTGCATCCATCCTGTCTGGAACCTGTTAGAGCTTTTTCAACCTCACAACTGTGAGGAGTTCACTCGATTCTTCTCAGACAGTGTCTCCTCTGTGATATCTGGCATTGCTCCAGGCTGAATTCAATCCTCCAGCAGTGTGTTTCTCATGTGGGCGATTCCACTTGGCCAGTGATGACACAGGAGGTCTGTGTGATAGTCCTCGTGCTGAATCCAACTTTCTGCGACCTGGACCCGGGCCCAATATGGCTATTAGTTGGCTGTGCTGGAGCCCTGGCCTTGGTCTTTGCCAGGATAGTCAAGAGATCCTTGTCAGAGGGGGGGGTTTCTTGAGTCTTTAAAACAGGCTCTGGTTAAGCCACTGCTGAAGAAACCATCTTTAGACCCTGATGTCCTGGCAAATTGCCAACCTATCTTGAACCTCCCCTTTTTGGGGAAGGTTCTGGAGAAAGTTGTAGCAGAACAGCTTTTTTTTGCAACTCTTTTTACCTCCTTGCACTGGCTGCACCCAGACTCTCTCCAGTGTAGCCACGCAATGCAGCCTGGTTCCATCCTGCCTGAAGCCCTCCAGCATGACCTCCGACATGGGTTAGTCTCCACTCCTCATCCCCCAGTCGCCCAACCTTCTGGCTCAGAGGCCTCTGGGCTGGACCACTTTTTTCTCTGGTGCTCTATCTGGAATTCAATTAAGGGATCAGGGAGAGTTGGAGGGAGTGTTGGGTGTGTACTGAAAAGGCCCGGTATTAGACATGAGGGCTTATCCCTGGGCTCACCTTCACCTACCAGGTGCCAGGGATTATCACTTTTTCCTCCCACAGGTGCGGTCATGCAGTGACTTCAGTGTATGGAGGGTGTGCTCCTGCTCCCTTCCACAGATGCCCACCAACACCATGCCACCATTGGTCATACCCACCAAGATGTGTGGAGTTCCCAGCCTCTGCTAGGAGCCACTACCTGGTGGGAAAGTCCCCAAACTCCACCCCAGGAGAGGAGAGCAGTCTAACGGATGCTCAATCCTCTCCTCCCCCACCGACCCCCAATGACCTGAGCTCATTCCCAAACCCGGGTCACTGGCGTGGCATGAGGTGTGGCATCCAGCACCTCAACCCTCAGCAACATTGAGCCAGCTGGTAGCAGAACAGCTTGAGGGTCATCTCTTAGACTTCCAGATTTATGAACCCTTCCAGACCAGATTTAGGGCTTTGCATAGCATGGAGACAGTGTTGGTCAGGGTGTTGAATGACTTACTCAGGGTGAGGGATTGGGGAGAGTGTACACTTCTTGTCCTTCTTGATCTCTCTTCAGTGTTTGACACTGTGGACCATGGAGTGTTGTTGGACAGGCTGAGAGAGTATGTGGGTCTCACCAGCAAGGTCATCAGCTGGTTTGAGTCCTTTCTCTGGGGCAGATCTCAGAAGGTAGTGATAGGAATTTGTTCCTAGAACCAAAGAGACCTGCCCTGTGGAGTTCCCCAAGGTTCTTTCCTCACCCCTATGTTGTCTGCAGTGTACATGCTGCCACTGGTGAGGTCATAAGACGGTATGAGCTGAGGTTTCATTGTTATGGTGATGATACTCAGCTCTACCTGTCTTTCACACCTGGCATATCGGATGCTGTCAATGTGCTAAACAAATGCTTGGCCGAGATCTGGGCTTGGAATCTGTCAAAGTGGCAGGGGCTAAACCCTGGGAAGACTGAGGTACTGGTGGTGAAGCCGGGTTGGAGGACTGGGCTTGGAGCCTCTGGTGACAGGTTGGTCCTATATATACAGTAGGCCCAACTGAGCTAGAGGTTTCAACAAAGGTGAAGAATCCAGGCGTTGTGTTTGACAGTGAGCTGACATTTGATGTTCAGGTGTCGGCTGTTGTCTGGACCAGATTTCTTCATCTCTGGAGCATTGCCTGGATCAAGCCCTTTGTCCTGCCCAAAGATCTGGCCACACTGGTCCATGCTTTTGTGACCTTGAGAATCTACTACTGTAATGCCCTCTACCTCGAGGTCAGCGGTGGTGCACTGTGACTCCTACAGCTGCTGTAGAATGCGGCGGCATGGGTGTTGACTGGTCATTCCAGACTCAGTCACATTACTCCTGTGCTGCACAAATTGCACTGGCTGCTGGGGCACTGGTGCATCACCTTCAAAGTAGACCTTCAGACCTACAGGGCCCCTACATGGCTCAGGTCCAGGCTACCAGAAGGAGCTCCTGCATCCCTATGTCCCATCTTATCCCCTCAGATTAGCCACCAGTGCTCTCCTCGAGATCTCCAGAATGAGACTGAAGAGCTCTGGGGATCGTGCATTCAAGGTAGCTGCCCCAGTGTTATGGAATTATTTGCCGGGTCACCTCTGGGAGGCACTGTCAATGAAAAATTAAAAAAAACAACTTAAGACATTCCTGTTCATGCAAGCTTTTGGGCTCCGAGGTGGCCTGTTTAAGAATTTGGGTGGGTTCAGTTGTTTTTAATTGTGTTTGAGATGTTATATATTTGTATGTTTTATTACAGTTCCTGTCCTGTTATTTATGTATACATTTTTTTTGTACTTGAAATCCTATTGTAAGGGTGCCCTGAGCCTTCAGGGAAGAGAGCCCTAAATAAATAAAATCTACTACTACTACTACTGCTACTACTTCTGAGTCATTTCCTCACAGATGTACCACCAAAATGCTGAAAGGACTCTGCCATCGAGCTTTGGCCATGACCCAAGGGATGTAGTAACCTAGTCTCATCCCTCAACATCCCAGTCAGTGTACCTGTTGTTGCTGAGGGTCCAGGTAAAGGTTCTCACCCCAAGGGATCCCCCCTCACTTGAATAGCTGCCCTATGGATGATGGAGTGCCTGCAAAACCAGATTTCCCTTGACTGAGAAATACCACCTGCTGGGAAACAAAAACAAGAAGGTTAAAGCAAATGTGTTCATATGTACCTTTGAAAAGCATGTGATCTCCATTGTCCAAGCACCTGGATCTGATCATCTGTCAACCACGTGGCCCTAGCATACTGTATGTAGCAGCCCTGATGCGGAAGGAGTAAGTGTTGAACTCCAGCAAGTCCATATCTAACCACCTCAGGGCTTTTTCAAATATATAGCAAAATTGCAACATTATCAGCAGGGTCCCGTCTACATGCTGGAAGAACATGACTCCCTGCCAGCCCTCTGGGCTACATATTCCAGAACCCAGGTGCAGACATCCCACTGCACCTGAGGGGTAGGTCTCAGGCTGCAACTGTACCCCCAAGCCATCTGGTCTGTCTTGCTTCTACAGAGCTGAACAAATACCCCTTCCTGAGTAATGACCATGTCCTCATCCCCCAAGGCCACTACGAACCCTGATGCTTTACTCAGCTGGACCAGTTTGGACACCCAAAAGCCCCACAGAAGGCCACCAAGAATGTGGTGTGGAACAACCATGTCTCTGAAGGTGAAGAGCATGCCTTTGACAGCTTGCTCTACACCTGCTCCAGCAGAGTTGGATTAATCAGCCTACACCTGTCTAGTCATTTTGGAGTACCACAGGACCATCCCTCCAACATATTGTGGAGTCAGAATGCCTGTGTGTTGTCCTCTAGATCGACAACACTTGAGAACCATAAAATGCCTGCTAAATGCTGGCCCACTGTCATACAGCTTTCCTGTTTCATCTGCACTAAATAAAGGCATAACTGATCTGCCAGGGTGGGCCACATAGTCTTCCACCCATGGGCTTGCCGCACACTCAGGACATTCTAACCACTCCTTCTACATGCCACTATTGTACTTGGTGCTATCAAATTCCTGAGTAACTACCTTCCAGATCATCAACTTCAAGAGGTAGCCTGGAACTTCCCTGGAATGCATCTCTGCTTCAGGGGCTAGCTCCTGGAACCTCATGGATCTTTGCTTATGCCCTGGATGTTTTTAATCACACTGCTGATCTGGGAATCAAAAGAATTAAAAAAAATGTCCATGCTAAGCCTACATCTGGTTACTTTCTTAAAAAGATGAAAAACAAATAAATAAAGATGCCAATGTTGTTCACCTGCTACATGAGTAGGATGTTGTGCATCTATCTCCATGCTTATGACAGCTAGTCACATATACTGTATTATAGTGGCATGGTAGCACCACCATAGTTAGGGTTATGTAGGGTGTTCAGTGTTAAACCCCTAACCTTGCACATTAATATCTTTGGCACTGTTCCACAAAATAAGCTGACATTTTTCATATGTTGTCTAGAAGTCAAGGTCTGGCTCTGTGGAAATTTTTGCGATGGCAGCTTGCATGGTTTCTGAGATAAACATATGTCATTTTTTGTAAAAAGCTAATTTTGTTCCTATACCTAACATGGGTTTTCTTTTGCTCTCATTTACAGCCTACATGAAATATAATTTTTTTTCCAAAACTTGCAGGGGACATATGTCATGTCCTAAGATAGTGTCTTTGATAGGTGTGGTGAAAAAATATTAAAGGGTTACAGAGTTATAAGGATTTAAAATTTACTGTTTTCTGATCTGCGTATGTGCAGTAGGATTTTTAAGATGGTGTATTGATTTGAAATGAAAAATGTGATGATGTGAAATGAAAAATATGGTGTCCCGAAATTAAAAATTTGATGTCATGAAATGAAAAATTTGAAGACACAGGTGCCCATTGCAAAATGAAAATATTGATATTTTGAAAAGAAAAAATTTGATGTCATGAAACAAAAAATGTGATGTCCTGAAATGACAAATGTTATGACACAAAATGTAAAATTTGTTGTCATGAAATGAAAAAATTGATGTCACGGATGCCATTTTTGATTTTGATATAGACCCCCATCTCAGGAAGAGGGAATGGACAAGGATATGAAGAAAGGCATCCTCAGGATGGCAGAGAAAGGGGAGATACTATTAATGGGGGACATGAATATGCCAGATGTTAACTGAAGCACCTTTGCTGCAGCCACATCAAAAAGCAGGGCCACTCTCGATGCACTACAGGGGGCATGCCTCTGACAGCTAGTGTTGGAACCCACTCGGGAGGGAGCAATCTTAGACCTTGTACTCTCAAATGGGGACAGTGAGAGGATCTCAGATCTAAAAGTGGGTAGCCATCTGGGAACAAGTGACCATCAAACAGTGTGGTTCACGATAAACTCAGCTGCAGAGTCAAGCCATACAAAAGTGAGGGTACTGGACTTCAGTAGGGCTGACTTTGGCAAAATGGGAGTGTGCCTAAGAAAAGCACTAGCAAACAGGCAAGAAGGAGGATTGGAGCAACAATGGAGAAACATCAAAACTGCCATCACAGAGTCAACAAGCCTTTGTGTGAAGTAAATAAACAAATCAAAATGAAAAAAAAAAGCCACTGTGGTTCTCAAAAGAGGTGACGGGGAAGGTTAGGGAGAAGAAGATAGCATTTAGGAAGTATTAGGAAACACAGAAGGAGCAGGACAGAGAACTGTACCAGTTAAGACAGAAGGAAGCAGGAAAGGCAGTCAGAATAGCAAAGGCCCAGGGGGGCACTGTGGAGCCCGAGCTTGCAGGCAGCATTCTAGTGTAGCTCTCTATTTTGAGCTCCTAAATTGTAAAAAACCTAAATTTAAAGTAGAGATCGATTTAAATAAATAACAACAGTCGATAGAGGGACTTTGCAAGTACAATATGGGGAACCCTTGGAAGGACAGAGGTACCAGTTCTGGAGCGAAAGCATCTGGATTATCGCAATCGCACCACAATGCTCAGACTGCACCTCAACGAGAAGCAGAGGAGACTATGGTGTCAATATGCCTAAAGTTGTAACGTCTGATTTTATCAGTCTCCGACTTGAATACCAAACTGGATTCTTTCGGTACAAGAGTTACGGTGGTGGAGAAAATGATGGAGGGGCTTCAAACACAAGTTGTGGATTTAAAAAGGCAATCTGATTCAGCTAATACCACTACTGCATTGCTGGTTAAGGAAAATACACACTTGAGGGCCCGACTCGAGACTTTAGAGAATCAGGCTGGTGCAGCCCATATCAGAATCTTAGGCTTGCCTGAAGGAGTAGAGGGTGATCACCTTTTGATGTTTATGCAAGAGTGGCTGAGAGACAAACTGGCTCCGGAAGACTCGCAAGTTACTTTTGCCCTCCAAAAGGTCTACCGGATTACTCCTCGATGATATCGTGAGGATTCTGAGCAACCTCATACCCTGCTCATAGTAACTGATGGAGCAGGTATGAGAGACAAGATTCTGTGCTTAGCTTCACAAAAGTCTCCAATTTTACAGGATGAGAACACAGTACACATGTTTCCTGACATAAGCTATGCTACTCATTTGAAGCGAAAACAATTTGATGGAATACGGAAGCAACTGAGGGACGCCTCGATACCACACGCCATGATATTCCTGGCTCATTTGCGAATTGTATACAACAGCAAGGTCTGGATATTTTCTGACCCTTCTGAAGCAAGTAAATGGGCCCTCCATTTTATCGATAGAAGCAGAAGTCGCCGGGAACGGAGAACTGAGGGCAGTGACTCTGAAAGTCAAGAAGAGGCCTGAGAGGATTTTGGAAGAGATAAGAATTTAATTTACTGTTCTGAATAGCGATGCTCCCCCTGGGAAACTTTTGTTTGTTTGGACTGTGTGGGTTCCCTATAATTAAGTGGCTCAGTGGTTCCCAGTCAAATTAAATAAAATATCCTACTGCTTTTGGACACTTATAACTACTTAGGTTCTAGTTTGGGTAGTTTTTATTAACCCCCTGAGTGGGGATTTTACACTGGGTTCCATATATAGAGTCTTATATTTGTTAACTGGAGCCCCAGCAGAAATAAAACATGGGGGTATGTTAAAGTTTAAAAAGAGAGTCTGTTACCTAGGATGCTTTATTTTGTTATATCTACCTTTAGGTTTATAGTGTGATGCCAACAGCCCCTATTCAGGGGCAAGGACTATTTGGGACTTAATAATTTCTGGACTTCTACATAATTGAATTAATCACACTGCTCTTGGGCTTAATTTTGCAGCTATTTTAATATAACACTGTTTAGGTATATTCTTGAATACCCCTCGCTGTGGTATCTCAATATGTGGGATGCTCCTATCCTAGGATTAAAGGGGGGACTTTGTTTTCTCTCTCTGGTTTGTAATGACAAGGTTTGATATGTCTCGCATATGGAAATCAATATCTGTATGATTATGGATAATAATAAAAAACTAAAGTATAAAAAAAAAAAGAATAGCAAAGGCCCAAACTGAGGAAAAGATAGCCAATTCATTTAAGAAGGGGGATAAAATCATTTATAGGTATATTAAGGAGCATAGAAATGACAAAGGGAGGGATAGTGAGGCTGAATAGAATGGACGGTGGGTGGGCAGAGAGGGACAGTGAAAAAGCAGGGATACTGAATGAATACTTCTGCTCAGTATTCACAAAAGAGGAGGATGTACCTAATCCAATTAACAGAAGCACTCTGGATTGGGTGGTCAATCCCAGTCCTTTCACAGAAGAAAGGGTTCTGAAAGAACTCCTAAAACTGAAGGTGGAAAAAGCAATGGGGCCTGACAGAATTCACCCCAGAATTCTAAAAGAATTAAGGGGAGAACTAGTGACACCACTGACTACCCTTTTTAACAAATGATGGGAGGATGGTGTGGTGCCTGAGGACTGGAGGAGGGTGAATGTGATCCCCCTTCACAAAAGTGGGAACAAGACAGAGGCAGGAAACTATAGACCTGTCAAGTTTGACCTCTGTGGTAGGGAAAATGGTGAAATCACTTCCGAAGGAAAGAACTGTTGAGTACCTAGGGCCAGTGGGACACAGGACCCAAGGCAGCCCAGATTACAGCGGGAAGGTCATGTCAAATAAATCTAATTGATTTCTTTGACTGGGTGTCCAGAGTATTAGACCATGGAGGGGCTATTGACATGGTCTACCTAGACTTTAGCAAGGCATTTGACATAGTCCCACACAAAATATTAATAAACAAATTAGCAAGCCTGGGAGTGGGTCCCAGGGTGGTAGCCTGGATAAAACATTGGCCAGAGAACAGGACACAGAAGGTAATAGTAAACAGAGTCCACTCTGAAGAAACGGGGGTTACTAGTGAGGTACCGCAGGGTTCAGTACTGGGTCCAGTCCTTTTTAATGTCTTTATAAGTAACACTGAAGATGGACTGGAAGGCAAAGTATGACTTTGCAGATGACACAAAGATCTGCAACAGGGTTGATACACAGGGGGGCGTGGAAAGGATGAGAAGGGACTTGGCAATGTTGGAGGAATGGTCAGAAGTATGGCAGCTTGGATTCAATGCAAAGAAGTGCAAAATAATGCACCTGGGAAACAAAAACCCAGGGGAAGAGTACACAATGGGGGGGAGGTAGTAACAACAACAAAAATGGAAAGGGACCTGGGGGTAATCATATCAGATGACTTTAAGGTTAGCAAGCAATGTGAGAAGGAAGTAGGGAGGTCTGGGGAGATACTGGAATGTATAAGGAGAGGCATCGCCAGCAGAAAACAAGAAGTTGTTATCCCTCTCTACAGACAGTTGGTGAGACCCCATCTGGAGTACTGCATCCAGTTCTGAAGACCCCATCTCCGCAAGTACATAGACAAGATGGATGCAGTCCAGAGGAGGGCAACTAAAATGGTGCAGGGTCTGCAAGAAAAGCCATATGAGGAGAGACTAAAGGAACTTAATATGTATACCATTGAGGAAAGGAGGGAGGGGGGAACATGATAGAAAGTTTTAAGTACCTCAGTGGAATCAATAAAATCCAAGAGGGTAGCATCTTTCAGAAAAAGAGATATGCAAGAACAAGGGGACACAATTTGAAGATGGAGGGGGGACAGCTCAGGGGCAATGTAAGGAAGTATTTTTTCACAGAGAGGGTGGTGGATGCATGGAACCGCCTTCCTGAGAAGGTTGAGGGGTCTAAAACTGTGGGAGAATTCAAGAATGCATTTGTCAGACATAAGGCAATTCTTGAGGGGGGGGTAGGCAGAAATAGGCTGTTGGCTAATTAGGATCTGCAGCTTATCCAGTAGGTAGGGAAATGGACAGACTAGGTGGGCCAAACAGTCCTTATCTGCTGTCAAAGTTTATGTTTCTATGGCTAATAACTCTTAGATGACCCACAGTAACCTGCAATGCATCAGCCTTGTCAGCTTTTGGCTGCTGTATCTTTTTACACATTCAGGTTTCACCTTCTCTGTATCTTTTTTTAGATATACAGTATTTCTTTTTATAAATGTTTCATTTTTTTTTATTGGCACCCTTTTTGCTGCTTTAGCATTCATGCCTTCAATGTTTTGAGTCACCAGATTTGCTCATTTACAGTTCCTTGACATATTTCATCCATTAACAGGCTGTTGAACTCAGTAAGGCAGTGGTGAAGCTAAGAAAGATGATAGAAGTTACTGTTCAAACAAGTGAGTGCTTAGCCCCTTCCATTATAAAGTAAATAAATGTAATATGGGGAATGATGCTGACAGTAGCCAATTAACTCTAAAACTACAGTACCAAAAATATTCCTTGAGCAACTCAGATGTCAGAGACATTAGAGCATCTTCATCTTCCCTGTGGAATCACTTTGGACAGTTTCATTTAAATACAAGCAGATCCTTCAGGTCAGAATTATATCACACCTGTGCTGCGTGAACTGCACTGGCTGCCAGTGCAGTGGAGAATCACCTTCAAGGTCACGTTGCTGACCTATAAGACCCTACACGGTCAGGGACTGGGCTACTTGCAAGATCTCCTGCAACCCTGCCGCCCTGTTCACTCACTCCGCTCCACCGATGAGGGATTCCTAGAGGTTCCCAGGGTTCGTCTTCAATCATCAGGGGCCAGAGCTTTTTCTTTTGTGGCCCCAACCCTGTGGAGTTCTCTACCTCGTCGGATTCGAGAGTGCCAGTCCACAGAGCTATTCAAGGCATCTTTAAAGAGTTATATATTCGAGTATGCCTTTGAATAGGCCACCCTGTTGTCTTTTGTTTTTATATTCATATTTATAGTGTTGGCTGTTTTTTGTGCTGTATTTGCACTTTGACAATTTTGAAAAGCACATTATGAATAAAATCTGATTTGATTTGATTTGAGAAATATCCCACATTAAATCAATTAGTTAGACTCAGCTGTACAATACTGTTATGGGTTTATGGGTGCTAATGTTGTATTAACCTGCAGCCAGCAGCATTATTTCACTGGAACCATAAGGGTTATAAAGTCCTCCGCTCCTCGTGTAGTATAATAGAATTCTATGTTTAATAGGTGTTGTACTATACACATAGGTTGTTGCAATTTAAACCACACCCTCTATTTGTTGTCTCCCCCCAAATGGATTCCAGAATACTGTAAAGGAGTTTTTGGCCCCTTTCCCCAAAATGTTATGACAGTGAATAATGCCCAAAAGAAGGCTATGTCAGATGACCATAACCACAACCTTCTTAGCAAATGATTTCATTTCAAGCAGAGTTCCAGGTACTCCATTGTGTAAGTTAACCCACTACATGGCGTGGGCATACTGGGCATTAATGCATGCCCCAAGTGTGTTGTGAGGCATGATTCTGAAGCCATAGTGACCTTCAATCACCTTTGAAGTGCATTAATGCCCAGTATACCCATGGCCCTGAAGTGGGTTATTGAACTTATAAAGTGACACATTTTTAAAGTAAAAAAAATGCTCATATGCTTTATTACTTTATCAAAATTTCTCTTATAAGCAAGTGGACATTGTGCTAACAGAGTATTTCCCTTCAACAAAAGAGAAATTTGACATTGTTTGCTTATTGCATACCCATACCAAAATATCCTCGGAAAAAAGTAGCATTACCATTTGTCCACCATTTCCATACCATTGTAAATTCCACTGTAGTACCACTGTATCCCCTTGACTGGTAACACATTGGATTTGTTTCAATTCTATTGTAATACCATTGTTGCCACTGTGGTACGACGTGGACAGTGGTATCCCAATGAGAATGTGTGCATGGATGGTACCACAATGGCTCATCAAATACACACCATTGTATTCCCATTGCTGTTGGTAACACATTGGATTTGTTTCAATTCCTGTGTATTACCACTGCTACCACCCTGGTACCATGTACCACAGTGGTAACACAGGGGTGCTTTCCATGTCCATTGGTAACACCATGAGCTGCCATTGTAACGCCACTGAAATTGATCTCACAGTACCTCTCTACAGGCAGTTAGTGAGACCCCATCTGGAGTACTGGGTGCAATTCTGGAGAACCCATCTCTGCAAAGACATAGACAGAGTGGAGACTGTTCAGAGGAAGGCAACCAAAATGGTGCAAGGTCTACGCCAGAAGACATACGAGGAGAGACTAAAGCAGCTTAATATGTATACCCTTGAGGAAAGGAGGGGGGGGGCATGATAGAAACTTTCAAGTATCTCAAGGGAATTAACAAGGTACAAGAGGGTAGTATCTTTCAGAAGAAGACATGTGCAAGAACAAGGGGGCACAATTTGAAGATAGAGGGGGGACGGCTCAGAGGTAATGTTAGAAAGTATTTTTTCACAGAAAGAGTTGTGGATGCATGGAACAGCCTTCCTGAGGAGGTTGTGGAGTCAGGAACAGTGGGAGAATTCAAGAATGCATGGGACAGGCAAAAGTCAATTCTAGTGGGGGGCAGGAGGAAGTAAGCTGTTGATTAACTAGAATCTGCAGCTTATCCATCAGGTATGGAGATGGGCAGACTGGGTGGGCCAAGCAGTCCTTATCTGCCATCAAATTCTATGTTTCTATGTTTTGCTTGGTCGTAATAATTTTTAAACAATATTTTTGGTGATGCTAAATCATTATCTACCATTATCGATCTATACCCGAAGCCACCATAAACCATAACTTTTCTTTCACTGCTGATGGTGTTTTCTTTTTATCATGTTTAATCATATTCACTAAAAGAAAAAAAATACCACCAACAGCTTAATCTGGTTCAGTTTCAGTTGGTTACCATCTGTATCCCTCCTTCCTCCCGGTCACCCCTGAAAAAGGGACGTCTAGCCTCAATGGGCCTACTGGATCAACAAAATTCAACAAAATATATAAAAAATAAATAGGCTTGTAATATTTGGCCATGATTAATCATGAGTGATGTACCGGGCTCTCATTGGCTGCTCTGCTGTAATTAATTTGCATAATTTGTCATGTTTAATCATGATCAGTCATTGCCTTTAAAAACAAAGGTGTGACATTCTGTATTGAGCTTCATTAAGCCCATCCTGCAGCGGTGATAGTCTGTCCATGCAGCAATTATAAAATTTACTGCTCTGGTAAGGGAGGTAACTCAGGTGAACTGCTGTCCAGCTGACCCCTTTCCACTTCCCAGTCTGCCTGCTCTGCCCCCACATTCGGACATTAAGTGGTCTCCAGAAAGGGCACGGGGGAACCTCCTATACAAGTTTATGGGGATCATTTTCAGAATGGTTTTACAGACATTTAAGCAACCTTTGGTAGAAAATGAAAGCCACTGCTCAAGAAATAGGGACCCTCCTGATTACTAATGTTTTTGCCATAACCTTCCTTAACGCTTCCTCTGAAAACCATAGTGGGTCTTTTTTTCTTCTTGCTTCTGTTTACATGTCTAACATCTTCACTATAGTTCTTTTTAATTTTGCCCACTGTTCCTCTACTACTCCCTAGTCCTCCTCTCTGCCATGGCATCCCTGAGGCTATCCCCCATCTTTGTAAAGTCTGCCCTCCTGAATTCCAGGACCATTGCCTTTGTGTGGTTTGACTTCACCCCTGTTCTTATATTGAACCACACCATTCAGTGATACTGATTCCCAGGTGGCCACCCACTGTGACATCTGAAACACTGTCCCCATTGGTGAGTACTAGGTATGCATTGCTCCCTCATGAGTGGGCTCATTTACTAATTACCTAAAAATGCCTCCTGCAGGGAGTTCAGGATATCTCTACTCCTAGCTGAAGTTGCAGCCAGGATGCTCCAATCCACATGTGGCAGACTGAAGTCTCCCACCTGGAGTATCTCCACCTTAGCTGACATTCTATGGATGGCTTCCAGTGGAAACCTGTCCATTTCCTCCATGTGTGTTGGAGGTCTGTAGATCTTCCTAGTGCAAATAACTGCTCCATTTCCTGGTAATAGGGAATGGTTATACAGTGTGTAAGTGGGCTGGGGCTGTGGTATTCAAACCTGTGTCTCTGTGTTTGCCGCTCAGTGCTCTGCCTTCAAGCATATGGTGCCCGAGTGCCCCCAAAAAAGCACACAATGTCCCCACCACATATACATATAGTGTTGTGTATACATCTACTGTATATTACTTGTTTCAAAACAGAAACCCTACATTAATGCAGGCATTAGAATGCAAAGCACACAAAGCAAGAAAATGAAAAACAGGGTCTGAGCCTCACGAGTCTTGGCAAATTGGTTGTGTGGTGTTCCTTGGAGTTCCCAACCTTAAAGCCCATCCCCTACCCCCTACAACCCACAGCCTCCTTTCTAAAGCACAAGGTACAGCTCCAACCCAGTGCCCCACGTAGCAGCCATTCATACCTGTAAAACAAGAACAGCAATGGGCTCACAAAGGATCTGCAGCTCATTATGAACTACTGTATGACAAACAATAAAGGGCAAACAAAAAAACAATACTTATCTGATACGTATGGTCAGTGTCCTACATCTGGCCAATGTCCTGTCAGACCTGTAGATATAAAAGGGAAAAATGGGTCAGTATGAAAAATAAAAATACTGATCAGCTGGGAAGGATCTGAAGAGGTTAAAAGAAAAAAAGTTGGTTGTGTGTTTTTTCTTTGGGAGTACCAGATCTGTACCACACCCAGTGCTCCAGATAACTTTATAGGCCAGGAAGTAAAAGCCTCCTAGTTTTCCAAGCTGGTATTTCGGTGTGCCAGGTAGTATTCTGCGATGTGGTCACACTGTTCTGGTGGGCCAAAGTGTGAATGCGTGAAGTCCGTGGAAACACCTGGTTATAATGATACTACCCAGGATTCTACGTGGGGTGTAAAAATGGCAAAAATGGGAGTAAAATACGCCGATACACCCCTTAACTGGACCACTGACCACACCATCAACCTGGCTTTTAGAATGGACTCTGTCACTCAGGGGATGTCATGGTTGGGGGAGGGAGGAAGATTCATGCCCCTTTGCCCCTAGAACTGATCTTTTTTGGAGGTAGGAGGCCATGTTGCACCACACATCGACCAACACAGGGCAGGATAAAGACACAAAGGGACAGATATTCAAAAATTTTGCCTAGGCACAATGAATGCTTCCCTGGTGGTGTAGTGGACCCCCCCATCCCTTTTCCCAATCTACCCATAGAATATATAGAAACATAGGTATGTGACGGCAGAAAGGGTGCAGGCCCACCTAGTCTGCCCAGTTTGCCTAGCTATCCACTAGGCCTTTCCTGTAGTCCCTGCCCATGCCAGTTGCCCTCTGTGCTTATCCCATGCCCTCTTGAACCCTCCCACCATCCTCTCCCCCACCATGTCCCTTGGCAGCCCATTCCAATTATCCACCACCCTCTCAGTAAAGAAGTACTTTCTAATGTTTCCTCTACATTTCCCCCCTTGATTTGGGAATTCCAACTACCATCCATTGCAATATAGCAGACTGCAGCAGGCCAACTGTGACTATCTCTAGGCTGACATCTCCAGCCCCAACCAGTCCCAGAACTCCCTGCAGCTGGCACCAGAGCAACAGGCAGCAATAGAAGCTCCAATAGCCCATCATGCACATACGAGCTGCCACAATTGCTGATCAGATGTTTTCCACTTCTGCTTTTGTCCATGGGGTTAGTTCAGTCCTCAGTGACAGAACTTAGCCCAGGGAGTACAGTGGGGCCAGTAAACAAAAGATGAGAGCTTATATAAACTCTTAACATGCACTGTAAGACACAATCTCCCACCGCCGCCCACCACGCCAAAGCCAGATGCAGAGGACTCCAGGATCTGCTGCAAATTAAGTGGTCAGTGCAGAATCAAGCAAGACCAATTCACCATAATCTACTACACTACAGCAAATAGCAGGCAAACAAAAATGGTCCCACATGTAAAGTACCCATTGGGACCAAACCCGCACTCGTGTGGGACCCCCAGTGCAAGCTAGTCAGTTGGTGCAGTGGTAAGGAGGGACAAAACCTTTTAAATGCAGGTACAGTACAGCAGTGAGAAAAGGAAGGCAAGGGAAGGGATTATGAGTCTGAAAGGAGAGGATGGAGGGAGGGTAAAGGATGACCACCAAAAAGCAGAAATACTGAACAAATACTTCTGTCGGGTTTTTACAAAAGAGGGGGCAGGAAATGGGCCAATAATAAGGATAGGGAGATCACGGAAATGGACACAAGTCCCTTTACAAAATAAAGGATCCTC
This sequence comes from Neoceratodus forsteri, assembly GCA_016271365.2. NCBI lineage: Eukaryota > Metazoa > Chordata > Ceratodontiformes > Ceratodontidae > Neoceratodus > Neoceratodus forsteri. The sequence continues at coordinate 932,103,335 of CM057455.1, forward strand.
ATGGAACTGGCAGCAATAAGGCTATGGGGCCAGATAGGGTGCACCCCAGGATACTGAGGGAGCTAAGGGAGGAGTTAGCAGGGTCTCCGACTACCCAGTTCAACCTGTCATTGTAAACAGCTGCCATGCCCAGGGATTGGAGGAGGGCTGATGTGGTTCCTCTGTACAAAAGTGTTAACAGGGAGGATGCAGGAAGCTACATACTGGTCAGCCTGACCTAAGCAGTGGGAAAAATCATGGAAATACTACTGAAGGAAAGAATAGTGGAACACCTGGTTGTCAACGGTCTACAGGGGAAAGGGAACATTGTTTAACCAGGAGTAGCACACTAAGCTGAAGCTTGTTTCCAGTTGTGACCTAAAAGCACAAGGAAGTTGACTTGCTCAGGATCACACAGTATGCACCTAGGCATCTGTGGGATTCAAATCCAGGTCTCCAGATCTGCAGCTCAGTGCTCAGAGCCTTAACCCACTGCACTATGCTGCCTCCAGGACCCAAGACAGCTTGATTTTATGGGAGTGAGGTTGTGCCAGACTAACCCTATATGAGTTTTTCAACTGGGTAAACAGGGAGGTGGATTAGGGGAGGGTGGATGTGGCCTACCTGGATTTCAATAAGGTCTCTGACACCTTGCTGCATAGAAGGCTGGAAAATGAGCTGGAAAGCTTAGGGGTGAGACAGAAAACAACAGAGTGGGTAGAAAACTGGTTGAAGGACTGAAGTCAAAAGGGTGGTGGTAAATGGGGTGCATTGCAGGGTAGAAGGGGTGACTAGTGGTGTGCCCCATGGGTCGGTGCTGGGACCCATCCTTTTTTAATATTTATAGCAATGTTATAGTGGAGGAACTGCAGGGGAAGGTGTGCCTATTTGTAGATGATACGAAGATCTGCAATAGGGTGGAGGAGTGAGGGAGGGCCTAAAGATTCTGAAGGGATGGTCAGAAACTTAGCAGTTGAAATTGAAAGCCAAAAAGTGTACAGTAATGTACATGGGGTATAATAACCTGCAAACCATTTATACACAGGGGGACGGATTAAGGAATCTGAGCTGGAGAGAGATCTGAGGATTATAATTTCAGATAACCTTAAAATGGGGAACCAATGCAGCATGGTGGTGGGCAAAGTGAATAGAATACTGGTGTGTATAGGGAGGGGTATAAAACAGAAAGAGGGAGGTGCTGATGCTCCTTTATAAATGGGCCTCACCTACGCAAGGACAGACAGGATTGAAAGTGTTCAGAGAAGGGCAACCAAGATGGTGCATGCTACACATAGGAAGCCCTATGAGGAGAGGTGGAGGGAACTGGATCTGTACCCACTGGAGACTACTAAGGTGAGAGGGAAGCTTATTTACAAGGAAATGGGCACCAGAACTAGGGATCATAATCTAAGATTAGAAGAAGGAAGGTTTAGAGTAATGTGAGTGGACATTACGTCACTGAGAGGGTGGTGGAGTCCAAGAACAGACTACCTCAAGAGATGGTGAGGGAAAACATGGTGAAAGAATTCAAGAGGGCATGGAATAGACAACAGGAGTCGAATAGTGGGCAGAGTTGGGTGTCTCTTGACAAAGGTGATGAGTGGGCAGGGGGGTATTGGGCAGACTCGATTGGCCAAAATGCTCCTTTTCTGCCACCTGATATCTATGATTCTAAGATTCTAAGGTAGTTAAGTAATTAGGACTTACCTGCTCCATCAGAGTTGGGGAGTCCTGAGATGGAGTGTCCTTGGTTTGGGGTATTCTGGTAGGACCTGAAAGGGAGAACAGAGAAGGTTGAGGGGACACAAAGGATCGGAGGTGCTAGAGGAGAGATTAGGGTGTCAGAATTAAACAAAGATACTTATCTGATTGGTATACAGTTTGGTCAGACCTGTAGAAATAAAGGGAAAAATAGATCAGTATGGGAACTTAAAGTAGCGAGAGTAGAGAAATACAAAAGGGGTACAGTACAGCACAGGAGTAAAGGAAGGGGAATTTTAGAGGAAAAGATAAACTAGGTCAAAGTAAGGAAACTAGAGATGGAAAAAAATGCAGACAGCTAAGAACAGAGAATAAAGTGATATTTGGGGCTCAGCAACCCCCCCCTAGTGCCCCTAGGTGATCTGCCGGTAGCCAGCAAATTTAAGTAGTAGTCCAGATGGGCAGGTGGGGATGCTTTTGGGCTAGTGATGTAATGGGCTAACTCCCTCTTGGACAGTGGCAATTTTTTTTTAATATCTTTCACTGGCAACGAGTGGGGGAGAGGGGATATTCTTGGGCCCAGATTGTATGTAGCAGGCAGGAGGCTGTTCAGAAAACTGCTGACCAGAAATGCTGCAGCTACTTTAGTGCTACTGCACTACAGTGACTGTTATGGTAGACACTTTCAACTGCCAGCCCAGAGGCGGGCAACCAAAATAGTGAAGGGTCTGCACCAGAAGCCATACAAAGACAGACAAGCTGAATGTATACCCTTGAGAAAAGGAGGGAAAGTGGGAACAGGATAGAAAATTTCAAGTACCTCAAGGGAATCAACAAAGTCCAAGAGGGTAGCATCTTTTAGAAAAAGAGATGTGCAAGAATAAGGGGGCACAATTTGAAAATAGAAGGGGGACGGCTCAGAGGCAACGTACAGAAGCGTTTTTTTTTTACAGAGGGTGGTGGACACATGGAATGGCCTTCCTGAGGAGGTTGTGGGGTCCAAAAAGTGGTGGACTTCAAGAATGCATGGGACAGACATAAGGCAATTCTATTGGGAGGGTAGGAGAAAGTCGTCTGTTGGCTAACTAGGATCTGTAGCTTATCCAATAGGTAGGGAAATGGGCAGACTGGGTAGGTCAAGCAGTCCTTATCTGCCATCAAGGTCTATGTTTCTATAATTCAGCCCACAGAGCTCAGGCTGTAGCCTGATTCACGTGGGTGGGAAAGAAGTTGGGAGATTTTGGGGAGGGGGAGGAGGAGGCTAGTGCAAATATGCCTCCCTCTACCGATTAGCCACAAACTGGCTATGTGAAGAGTCCCCCAAGGGACAGGTTAAGAGGATCTGGAGGGTGGGCAGCCAGAAGTACCATTTTGTTTCTTCCAGGTTGCCATCCCTTAGCTACATCACCTGCCACTTGGTCATACTTCTCCCCATTCTTCCCACTATGATACAGCGATCATTTGTTTCTGTTTAACAGTTCATTTTTTTGCTTTTTTACCAAAGCTTTGTTCAACTGGCTGTTCCAAACTGCGCTCCAGCTGTACAGTCCTCTGCATGCTGCTGCTATGGGTCCTCTCCGCACCTCTTGATATACAAAACAGACAAACATTTTTTTTAAACTGCTTCCTCAAAAACTGACAAGACCTCACTCTTACTCTTCCACTCTGGTTTCCCCAACCTCACTACAACTGCTGCTAGAGCTCCCCCCCAAAACACATAGAAACTGTCAGATATTTTTTCTTAAACTGCATGCTCATGAGCTGGCCCAGTGGCGAGGAAGGCTGAAGCATCACTGCCTTACCTTCTACCATGCCGGCAACCTGTGTTCGCTGTGTTCTCGGGTCATTGGGGGAGGGAGAGGATTGAGCATCCGGAGGATAGCTCTCTTCTCCCAGAGGAGGATGGGGACACGGACCAGCACTTGCCTGACCCATAGCGGCGGCTGGGGACTGACATGCCAGGTCCCATAATGTGGGGGCAGAGAGCAAGCAACTGCTCGATGTACAGCATGCAGACACACACACCGGGTGTCATTGGCAGCATTGCATGCTCACACACCACACAGGAAAAAGGAAAAATCGGTTCCCACTGCAGCAGGATGATGATGGGTCCCCTTTGTAGAGCCACCCTGAGAATACACCTCCCTCAGCTGGATCCATTCTAGTGGGTTGACTTGCTCCCCACCTCCTACCATGAAGGGTAAGTCATGGGGCAAGAAGGGAGGGGGTCTGATGCTCGGATGCGACGGGGGGAGGAGGGAAGTCAGAGATAGCCGGTGGGAGCCAGGGGAGAAACAAATACACAAAAAATAAATAAATAGGCCCACCAGCACAGTGGTTGGATTTCTGCTTGTGATGCCAGCGACCTGGTTTTGGGATTGGACTTGGGTCACTAGAGGGCCGGCTGGGAGGAGATGGCTCAAGTGTCCCATGATAGCTCACCTTCTCCAGGGGGGAGGGAGGGGAACAAGGCCTGCAGTTTGCCTGACCTGGAGTGGAGGCTCGGGGCACAGCAACCAAGTCCTGCCTGCAGTAGGGGCCAGCTGAGATCCCAGTCTCCTAATAGGGCTTTTGTCACAACCTATGTACAATTTTAGTTGCACTTTATACTGCCTCCACCCTATGGCCTTTATAAGGTGCAGCCTCCAAAACTGGACACAGTACTCTGTCAGGTCTCACTGATGAGTGATACTTGCACCACCACCACCTCCTGCTGAAGATACCCCATCCTATGCAGCCCCAACATCCCGCTAGCCATACCCAATACTTTGTCACACAGCTATACAACTTTAAGATCATAATAACACCAAGGTCTCCCCTGCTTAGTGATCATCAGTACCATCCCCTACCTTATAGAGCAGCTCCTGGATTGCTATGCCCTAGGTGCACGATTCTGCACTTTGTCATTGAACCCCAGCTTGGTCTTGGCCACCTTTTGAGTTTCTCCAAGAGGCATGTGCATGCTCTCCTTTTTAGTGCCCACCCTACAGATTTTGGTATTGTCTGCAAAAAGGCATTCCCTTCTCTGACAATTTTTCTGTAATGTCACTTATGAAGACAATGACGAGGACCTGTCCCAGTACTGAGCCAAGCTGCTCACTATCCCATCACTGCAACAAGTGCCATTAACCATCACTCTCTGACACCTGTTAACCACCCCTCCCCAGCTGCTACTCTTTTTCCAACCTGCATCTCTGGTCGTCCCTCTTCTGTTCAGCTACCATAACACCATCACACTGGCGTTTGCCAGGACTTGCTCTGCGTAGAATGGATCCAATATGTGGAGGAGCTGCCTAGGTAGCCAGGATACTTTCGCATGTTTTCCCATCCCCTAGGACATAAGCGGCAAGGGTGCACAAACACGTGCACAGACATTGTGTGGTGCAGCACCAGCCAATATCTTCCCACCCATGAGCTACTCCCGACTGCACTGCCACTTGTAGTCACTCAGTTAGTAGTATTGCAGTGCAGCTGGCTGTCCTCCTTCCCCGGAAGACCGCCTCTCATAGATCAGTTGATCCTCCTCCTCCCCCAGCAAGCCGCCAACATGAGCTCATTTCTGAACTCAGGTCACCTACACCGTGGGCCATAGCGCTACTGCTGGAGCTGAAGGACTGACCTGTTAACCACTTTCTAATTATTTCACCACTTTGGATCCCTCCTAGGACGATCAATATCTTTAGCCTCATCCAACTCCCCCCCCCAACAGCCAGCCACCCTCCTCTCTGCTAGATCACCCTTCCAGGTACCAGACTATCCTCTGTGCAGCTGGAAAACCCTTCTAGCCCCAGCCTGTCACATGGTGAGCAACCTCACTGAAGCTAGGGGGCACCACACAGGCTCCGGACCAGCCTCTTCCCCAGTCAGTCACCCTCCCTGCCTCTGAACCAGGCTTCAACTACATGCCATACAATCTCCATGTAGCTGGAGCACCACCCCCAAACCTCCACTCCAACAGACCACATATCTGAAGCTGTCCCTCTAAGCCCCTGGACTAGCGGTCCCCAAGCCAACCACTCTACCTACAGCTGGATCCACCAGAAGCCTCGTACCAGCCCCATCTGACCACCCACCCTGCAACTTCAAACTAGCCCCACCACCACCACCAGTCACCCTCCCTGCTACTGGCTGACTCTTTCATGACCTGGACTTGCCTCCCCCAGCATACAACCCTCCCTGCAGCTGGACCCCTGTGTTCATTTCCACTCATAGACAAGCTCCCCCTCCCCAGGTTGAGCAACCTCCCCGGAGCTGGACACCCAGATAGCCACTATTCCCCAGAGCTGGACTCTGGACTCACCCGCCCTCCAGAGCAGAACCTCCCTAAGACCACCCTCCCTACAACTAGACCCCCCCCAATCAACCTTCTGCAACCAAGGCCCCCATACTTCTCAATGTAGTATAAAACAAAATGTGAGACACTACCATATAAAATATAAATTCATGCAGTCTTCAGCAAAAGAAAAAAAAAGTGCACTGATCCAAAGATTACAAAATGGATTCACATGCAACTGTTTTAATCAAATACAACTATTAAATGCAAAAAAACAGCTCCTCTACAAACACACTCAAATATCTGCAGTAAATAATTCTTCCTTTATCTGCAAGTTACTGCAAATTTTCTCAGATTAAAAAAGTTGTAGTCTTTTCTCTGTAAATATAATTAAATATGCTACTGAATAGATATACACAGAAAATGCATTATGAATTTGCTCAGTTATACAATCTTCCTGTTGTCCTGCCCCCACCCCCAACACTACTTTAAAGTAACTAAAGCAGTAAAAATTCCACAAATAATAAGTACTCTTGATGCACAATGCATACTGCACACTTTAAGGAGGGATTTGATTGAAATAAACTGTGTATTTTAAAGGTTATAGCCACATGAATTCAGAGCAGAGAACACTTTTTTCATAACAACATTGGTAGTGAAACCTGCACAGCATTTCATTTAGAAAAAAAAAACGAGTGACAATTCCTTTACTGTACTTAACATTTCAGGGAGTTATAAAGATGTTAAACATAACTTACCTTAACTTGTAAATCTTAACAGCAGGAAACACAGTTCAAAAATGGAGACCAAAGTTACTGCTCCTGCATTTCTGTTTGCTTAGGCTGGTTGTAGACAGGAAGTGAGCTGGAAAATGTAGTTTGCTGACTGAGTAGACTTCTGGAAAATCAGTAAAGACTTTTAAAGGGACACTGCCAACTGTTTTTTTTGCATCATATTATTTCTAGGTAAAACCCACATTTTATGATTGCTTACCTTCTCTAAAATTCATTGGTGTTTCTGGTTGTTTTATCTGACTCCTTGCTTAGTAGAACTGAAATGCAATGTGCCCAGCCTTGATTGGCTAATTTAAATCCCTGAACTACTTGGCTGACTGTAATCTTCATTTATGCTTCACTAGAATTAAAACAAAAATTGCACTTTGAAGAGCATTACAGTTTAATAGAGCTTAATGTCTTAGCATTCTTGATAGAAGAAAAGTTACTATAAAAGAAGTGATCATACTAAGGTAATGAATGAGCTGGGAGGCTAGAGATGCCCATGTATGCTTCTATCATATACAGTGCATAATAATCAAGGTTATGTCCCATGATCAGAATGAAAATGAACAAACTTGCATATGAAACAAACAGAAGTATTGAAAAGTCTTCATTTATCATTCAAAAGTATTCAATAATGTGTACTTCTAAAATCTATGTATAATATTCATTTAGTAATAATTTACTCTTAAAAAACAATTACAGTTAAACTTCTTAGAATTAATTCCAACAGGCAGTATTCTTCTGATGGTTACAGAAGATTAAACATGACTAAACTTAGTCTTAAAAGATGAATTAATTGCTGCTTTAAGACTTAATTTAGTATTTCACTTCAATGAGGGAACTGTCCTTTTTTGATACCACCATCTACCCCACTCCTTCACACATCACCACACCTTATTTACACCAAGCCACAATTGTTACTGTACCAGCTTCTTGTTCTTAATTCGGCAAGGCACCCCCCCCAAAAAAAAAAAAACAAGTTCTGGTCAGAGCCAAAACATCTGCAGGATTTGACCTGATAAGGAATAAATTTAGTGTGCATGACCCATGCTACTAGATGTGTTCAGACCTGCTACTGGCTGCGACACCCTCTGGGCTGCAGCTGTGGTGCTGTCAGGTTCATGTCAAGGTGCAAAATAAACAGCAGCACCTCCAAGCTGTTTGGCACACTGTTAGCAAGGCAGGCAAAGCAAGCAGTACTGACTAATACCAGGCCTCACCTTCCCATTGCCCCCCCACTCACCTGTGGAGCAACAAAACTGAGACCTTGTCCAGCTGATGAGAGAAAATTCCCCATCAGTGACAAACAAGTTGCCTGCCCGGACCAGGCTCCCTGCCGCACCTATTCCGTCCATCTCCACAGAAACACAACCAGACAGCCAGTGAGTAAACCAGCTTATGTGGTGAACGGCAGCTGAGACATCGTGAGACCTGGGTTCAAGTCCCAGCTGAGGCACTTATTCTTTCTTACCTCTGTAGGTGTTAATTTAAATATGCAAACCACACTCCTGTGTGAGTGTTAAAAGTAAACATTTGTGCTTCCATTAGATTGTGCATTTGAGAAAAAGGAATGTGCTTGGGGACTGCCCAGGTTCCAGTTGTCTCAGTGGTGCAGCCAGTTAGCGCAATTGGAACAGTATTCCGGGCAGCCTGAGTTCAAGTCCCAACCATTACAATACCTTTTTTTTCTGTTTTTGTTTTTTTAGTCATCCAGACCACCACACTAGCAGCTTAAAGCAAGCTCCCACCCTCCCAATATATTGAACAAGCCATAAAAATCTAAGGTTTGGGCAGCCACAACACTTTTGACCATTACAATAACATTACCCCTCCTCCCACTTGTCCAGACCCCCACACCCAGCAGCAGCTGAAAGTGAACCCCTGATGAACAAGTCATATATTAATGAATACACACGCACACACACACAAACACACACACAATTGGTCCAACACCAGTTTGCTCCATTCTTTCAATGCAGGCAGTGACTCAGCACTTGTTCCACCCCTCGCCCCCACCAAGAAAGAACTTCACTAATTCAAACTGTCCCTATATCAGCTTGCCAGGCAGTTCTAGCAATACCCTCTTTTTTAACTTCATTAAAGTATTGCACAAGATATTACAATGTACGTTTATCAGCTCCTACACAATCCAACAATATGTGTGTGTGTGTGTGTGTGTGTGTGTGTGTGTGTTATACACACACACCCTCCTAGGGGTCGAAATTAGGTTTTGCAGCCACTAGCCATTGGGGCTAGTGAATGGGAAAATCCACTAGCCCCACACACTTTTCCACTGACCCAGTTGATGTACATACTGAAGTATTGTCTTCTCCAGCACAAGCCCACAGGGCTAGTTAAACAAAAATAGCACTAGTCCAATACTAAATGTACCAGCATTTGGCTAGCGCAGGCCTGTGACAGTTTCAACCCCTGCATACCTCTCCTCTGTTACTATATTCCATAATTAAAATAATCTCCATTTTAATTTTGTCCGAGCCCCCCCAACTCCCAACTGTTGAGATGTTGCAGACACAATGGACTTTTTACTGCTGGGAAATTCTGTTTCAATGGAGTTCTCCCATCTCAAAACACTAGCCCAGTGCTAGTATGTTTGTGACATTTTTCCCTGAACTAGTCATTGTCTTTTGGAAAGGTGACATTTAATACATCAGTGGGACCAACTTACCACACACACACACACACACACACACACACACACACACTCAGTCTGCACTCCAGTCCTGTTTGGGGCTAGGGTGGAGTTTGGGGTATGGTTTCTTATGCTGTTTTGTTCTCATCCAAAAGTGACAACCAACCCTTCCTTGGAAATGTGGTTGGGCTCAGTGTGCTTTGTTGCCTCCAGCTCCCCCCCAATAACATTTCACAACTTACTTAGAAAGCAGAAACATGATTATTACTAAAAAATAATAACAATAATTTCACTTACTTTTTCCACGGTATGTGGTATGTATGTGCCCTCAAGTCCTGCCCGTGGTACCCACCCCACAGTACTGAATGTATAGAATATAAATACTGAATGCATATTCTTTTTATTTACTAATTTTGCTCCTCTCCCATATTACTTATTTGAACATGACCTGCATACCAAAGGAAGGCTAGCACACTATGAGGGGGACTCGTAGCCCCTGACACTGCTTGGCTAGCGGCCAGTACTTTCGTACTTTACTTTGTGGGGCTGGTAAAATACTCACTTTCACACTGCTCGCATCCATTCTTCTGGGTTCCCTTTCCCCACGTAAGGTGGCGGGCGCACATCTCCATGGAGCAAATAGACTGACAGCGTGCATCCACCCCCAAGTCTTTATATATATATATATATATATATATGATCTCAATGGGAGAGGCTGCAACAACTGTAATCCCCGATTACTGAATGAACGTATAACGGCATCTTTTTTTTTTTTGCAAATAAGGTAGGAAACAAATAACATAAGTTATCCGATTCACACAAAACACTGGGATTTAGGCACACTAGCTCTTAAAGTTTAGTCATGCAAGGTTTAGTAGCATCACCGAACATATCATTTGGGCTATATTTGGGTGTCAGTAGGCCTGCCAGCTATTTTGTTCTATGATCATGGCTTTCGTTTATATGGTTCTGTATGAAATACCATTCAGTTGTACGTATAATATTAAATGCCTTATTAAACTATCAGTTCATCAGTGATTACATTCTTTACATTGTATTTACGTGCTGAATTGGGCCTTGTAAAATGGTTATTTGTATCGGGGAATGTTACAAGAAAAAATAGCCGAGCCTGCGATGGGAGTGGAGGCATACAGCGCACAAAGGAGACAGAGGGAGGGTTTGTTTATAATTGTAGTAAACTCCATGTGGGGTGGAGTTGGGGTCGATTAAACATACTCTGTAGGGGAGGGCACCTCTGGAGACATAAAGTGACAAGAAGAATAGGGCACTTTAACTACTGTGCCTTGTACAGTCAGCATAGTACTTAGGCTCTCCGCAGAAGAAATACTGTTGTGCAGACGGAAAACATGATGTAGGTCCTTTTCTGATGCAAAACGTCTACAGGCTCAGCCCACTGCAGACGTAAAAAGGAAGACTTGGGTGGATGTGTGTAAACCAGAACTGTACACAGTCACTCGGTGCTGGATGATTTGATAAACCCCTCGAGTGCTGCTTTTGAGGTTTATGTAGCATTCCCACACCTGAGGCATGGTAAAATTCTGGTTAAACACACACACACACACACCAGTGAATTACTCTCTCTATATAATACCCTCAGCAGAACGAATGCTTATTTTACCCTCCACAAACCCTACAGCTTGTCATTTTAAAAGAGAAAAAATAACTTGGTGCGTTTAACTAGCATAGTAGTTATCTACCAAAATGTACACTATCTTCTTGCAAGCCCTGTGGCCAGTGATTCCTGAAAAGACATCAAATGTCTGGGCCAAAGTGAGCTGCTTTTTTGTTTGTTTACAGTTGGCCACTAACACCTCACATTTGGCTAGCTAAAAATGGGTGCAGCCTGAAGTCTGATGAATATACCCAAACCACAAAGTAAACACCAGGAAAGCCAGGTCAACTGGTCATGGCAATAAGCAGACACCCCCCCAGCACATTTCTGTGAGGAGGACACCTGCTGATACCAAATCAGCATCTGCCTCCAGACACCAGTATAACTCCATTTCACATCAAAGAATCAGTGCAGTGAGGTGTCACCTAATCACAGTGGTTTAGCAGAATAGGTTCATTACAATTACAGTAGGGTGGCAAAAAGATTAAATGACAAAGAGTGATCTCGTCCAGTATGCTACAGAAAACCACCACCATCCTTAGTCATCCCCAAAACACAAATAAAATATGAATCAAAAAATGAAAAAGAAGTTTTTGCTCACCATGTTGTTGTGAGAATCGGACACATCAGCAGGTAGTTCAGCAGAACTTTCCCAGGCATTTTCCCCTCAGTTAAATAATACCAGCAGTGCAGTGTGCAGTTTTGGTTATTTGCTTTTAATTTTCTAATATTAAAAAACAAAATGTGTGCACATCTGCATCCTATGGTTGGTAACCTGATCTGATCTTGGTTTTCAGGAGAAAAGGATTCCCTGTAGTTCGATGCAAAAGCATCACACAGACTACCACTTGTAGAAAATGGAGGGGTGGGGGTTAAGTTTACATTAGAAAGATGGTCCAGTGTGTACTGTATCTGCTCGTAATTGCACACAATTATGTTCGCTGTGCTTAGATGTTGGTTTTCGTCACTGTTGTGGTCTCCCTGTTTTCCCCCATTGTTTGCCCCCACTGCCTTTAGTGCTACTTCACCTCGATGCCAAACTCCCAAGCCCCGAAGCCAAGCCCTTGCTTCTTCCTTTTTATTTCCGAAATACCCTCGCTGTATCTCTCCAAAGAAGGGATGAGGGAGCACTGTGTTCTTCTGATCTGGGCTTTGCTGCCTCTGGAATGCCTCTCCCAGGGTTTTCTGCTTGGAGGTATGTTTGTATGTGAGAGAGGCAGAGTGGGACTTTCACCCTTTCGAGGTTTTATGTATTTTGTTATAAACCTTCTATTGAGATCTTTCTGGAAACTGAAATAAAAGGTTCAGCATTTTCTTATGGTGCTACAAGCAAAGGAGAATGGCATGAAGAGAAGCCACAGGGTCCTAAATGCCTCTCTTTTCAGTCTTCATAACTGCAAGGTTGCGAGCATCATAAACCGTAGTGGTCTATGTTGTTTTTATTTGTTTTTCTATCTGATTAAGGGGAACTAAATGTCTCACAGACCGTCTTTAAAGATATGAGTTGGAGGGGTCATAAATATATATACCAACTATCAGGGAATGTTACAAGAAAAAATAGCCGAGCCTGCGATGGGGGTGGAGGCGTACAGCGAACGGTGCGAGACAGCGGAAGGGTTTGTTTACAATTGTAGTAAACTCCATGTGGGGTGGAGTTGGGGAGGGTTAAACATACTCTGTGGGGGAGGGCACCTCTGGAGACATGAAGCAGCAAGAAAAATAGGACACTTTAACTACTATGCCTTATACAGTCAGCATAGTACCTGGGATCTCCGCGGAAGAAATAATGTGCAGTCAGAAAACATGATGTAGGTCCTTTTCTGATGCAAAACGTCTGCAGGGTCCACCTACTGCAGAAGTAAAAACTACTAGGCACCTGTGTCTGTGTGCTGCTGTACTGTGTGATTGCCCCCTCTTAGTGCCCAGAACTACCAAAATCTGAATGCACCCACTAAGGCCCAGCACAACAGCCCCCACCCCAGCCTGGCAGCAGCCCAGCAGCCCAACCAGCTGCTGTGCAACTGCAACACTTACTTTTTTTGTTCAGTCAGTCGAGTCAACTCCCGAAGTTCCTTGTTGTTCAGACTGAACTGAAGAAGATGCAGGACTCCTCTGACTCATTCGCAGGCTACACTGGTGCAGCCAACAGCAAGTCAGCAGTAACTCTCCATCCTCAAGTAGGCCCTGATCAGTCCTCCAGCTCCTTCTCCATCCTCTCTCCTCTGTCACGCACCTTTGAGCCAGCTGAGTTCGACTCCCACTCCAATGACACTGGCATCCACAGACCTCACCACCACAGTCCCACTGACTCCCCCCAGGCCTCCAATGATTGTTCGATTAAAAATCAACCTCAAGCCAAGTCTTAAGAGGCTTCTCTAAGGCAAGCTAGTGCCCAATGGCTGGAACCAGAGCTCCTTGAATTTATTTTCATCCCCTTTGTGGTGTTGGGTTGAGGTCTGGAGTCACGGATGGACTGACAAACAAAATGAATAACAACAAGCAACTCACTCGCAGAGCCTCAGGCAGGCAAGGCAGCTTGACTCAAGTCACAGCAGCAGGCCGCTTCTCATTTTCTCCTACTCACTTTAACGTCCTGTGGTGAGTCAGGTTGTCTTGTGCATGCATGCAAAAGCTGACAGCCACTATGGATCTTGGGACAGTGTTTTCTTTTAAATAGTGTAGGGGGAGCAACCACAAAATATGGGACAATAGGAGTCCCATATAAACAGCAAACAGGACAGGAAATTTTACCAGTTGGAATAGTGAATCAAGGTTAGCTGGCCCAAAAGTTTTTTTTAATTATTTATTCTTCTGTTTATATGCATTTAATGTATTGTTTATGTGTATGGCATTCATAGGAGGCAGTACGGCACAATGGTTTACGTCTCTGCACTGCAAACCTGGAAATCAGGGTTTGAATCCCTAAGCCCCCACTTGCATACTGTATGACCCTAAGCAAGTTACTTACAGTAACTTCCTTGTGCTCCCAGGTAGCACCTGGAAGCAAGCTTCAGCTTAGTGTGCCACTCCTGGTTAAACACTTTTCCCATTTAGCTTGTATGACCTGTTTAATTTTGCATAATTGTGTTTTCCACTACCGTCTCCCCAGCAACGCACTGGGAGATGAGCAACTTGTTTGTTCAGTGTGCCTTTCCTGGTGAAACTTTTCAATAAATAAATGAAATAAATAAATGTATTCAGAAATGAGCACCAGGGGGCCAGTTAGGTTAAGCAAAACCCAGAGTATAAGGTGAGAGTGTCCAGGGTGATAAAGGTGGTTATAGCTAAGTGGCAAACAGTAGCCAAGCTAGTGTTGTGAAATTGTAGAATTTACTGATTTAAAGTGCTCTTGGGTACCAGTTTCAATCAGGTGCAAGGGGAAGAGAGTGGACCAGGCAGTTACCCACATGACCAGCATAGTTGCCACAGCCCTGGCCTGTTGTCCACCCCAGAAGTAGTTACCACAGCCCTAGCAAAGGGCTAGTAAACTGGGTAACTGATCCAGAGACCCCGTATAACCCTAGCCTGGCTACTGGAGGCAACTTGGCTACTAGTCACCTCTATCACCCTGGGGCATGCTGACTTTATAATCTGCAGCTAAAAAAACCTCTGGGACAGCTAGCCTAACTGGCTAGCTTGGCTATAACTGGTGCTTTACTCTACCCTTGCTCCTTCTAGCACCCTGTTTATTATCTAATTCAGGGCCTGTCTGCCCTCTGCGTCATCTCCAATAGCTACTTTATTTGAACGCTGCCCACCCCTGTGCTCCATTTAGGAGTGTGAGATAAATAAATTTATGTAATTTTTAATAAGGCCACCATCTCACCATATGCTCCCTCCCTCCCTTCCTGGACCAATTTTAAATACATTTGAATAGATCCACCCTTGGCAGGCCCTTGCCCAGACCACACTAACATCCACGGCCGTCCTTTACTGTATTGCACTCACCGTGTGAAAAGAAAGATCTTTTTTTATTTCAGTTTTATTTCAGGTGGACAGTGCTTACTTTATAGCACTGTCACTGACCTACTGCCCCAAACTGGGGAGAAGTTGAGGAGACAGGAGGTGGGTTAAGTGTACACTGGATGCCCTGCTGGCTGCAGCAGGAGGGAGGTCTTCCCTTGATGGGTAACTGGCTCTCCTGATGCTCGTTCATCTAATGATGCTTTCCAGCTTGTGGGGGCCACCGCCAAGTGACTGGCATTTACTTTTTCTTTACAAAAAAAAAATAACAGCAGACTGGACTAAACAGAACCCACACTGCTGCTGCCAACTGCTGATCCTGGGGACCGCCACAACTATTTGACCACTGACACAGCTGGGATGAAACTGACACAGGGATGAGAGAAGGACTGCAGGTATTATCATTTGCTGTTTAAGTTACTTCCCTCTGTCCCCCCTCTCCCTTCTGCCACACTTTCTTCATGTTTTTGTTTTCTTCTGGGTATATAAAATAAATTTGGACACCATAACTTAAACAGTAAACTACACTTGGATAATTGCTTTCTATACTTAAAACTGAAAAATAGTGGAAGTTCATTAAGGTTCAGATTTATAAAATGAAAATTTGAAGACACATGGTGGAAGTTCAGTATGCATATTTTACTATTTTATAATGGTTGGAAAAGTTATACATATTTTGAGTGCCAGGCAACAAAAAGTCTTTTTTTTCAGTATAAAGATCTATACATATATATATATATATATATATATATGATTGTACTTTATTACTCAATGTATGTCAATTCATGTTCAATGTTCTATTTGTATTTCTCAACTAGACCTCAGTGTGAATGAGCTCATGGAGCCTTTTCATGGTAAATAAATGGAATTTAATTGAATGGACTGTGTATGCTGATATTCAAGTAGCCCTTAAATAGTACACAGATTGCAGAGACAGTGCAGTGCTAAAGAAGTGTAATAAAATTATAAAATGTTGCCAGTACTACTGCAGTGTGCAGCAAAAATTAGTGAAGGAAATACAGTGCTAAAGAAGTGTGCATGAAAATCTAATAATTATTTGCAGTGCTCTTACAGTCTGCATCAAAAAATAAGAAAGACTGAGCAGTGGTACAACAGTGTAGCAGAAAGTCAATGCAGTGTATTAACAGTGCACTAACGAAAAGCAGTGCTTTGTCAGTCTGGACTGATATAACACTGAAATGAGACTCATGATGGAAGTGTGCACTCCACTTCCCTCTGGGCAGGTCATTGCTCAGTGGCAGAATCACTTCCCTACACCTTGAGGTGATCCCTCTTGCGAAGCAGCCCAACATCCTATTTGCCTTGACTGCCTCCCTCCTGCACTGCTCAGAGTTATTCATTCTTGCATCCACCAGCACCCCTAGGTCTTTTTCCCCTGCCATGGCCAGTAACTCTTCCCCTCCCAGGGTGTACTCATGTTTGGGGTTACCCCTTCCCAGATGTAACACCTTGCGCTTGAAGGGGTTAAAATTTAATTTCCAGGTGTAAGATCACCTATTCAGGGTCTCCAGTTCCTCTTGCAGAGCCATCCTCCCCTCCTCCCCCTCACCCACTGCTCCCAGCTTGAAGTCATCAGCGAAGGGACTCATCTCACACCCAATACCCTCCCTAATATCTGAGATGTATGCGTTAAACAAGATTGACCCCAGGACCGAGCCCTGTGGTACCCCACTATTGACCTCTCTAGGTGTTGCGATCTCCCCACCAACCACTACTCTCTGGGTTCACTCAGCCATCCAGTTTCCTACCCATCTGACCATCAAGGGGCCTACTCCCAAATCCCTCAGTTTCTCCAGTAGACCTTTATGCGGGACCGAGTCAAATGTCTTGCTAAAGTCCAAGAATAGTACATCCACAGGCTTTCCCCTGTCCAGTTCCGATGTTACCCATTCATAGAACTCCACAAGGTTAGTTTAACATGATCTACCATGCACAAACCCATGTTGGTGACTGTTCTGACATCCTAACTCCTCCAAGAACACCCCCAATCGTTCCTTCAGTATACGCTCCATTATTTTGCCCACCACCAATGTCAGGCTGACAGACCTATAGTTACTCATCGCTTCCCTCGACCTCCCTTTGTTGATTGGCACCACATGCACCTCTCTCCAAACCCGAGTCACTATCCCCGTCTCAAGTGATCTATTGTAGAGCTCTGCCAGGGGTGCAGCTAGTATATCCACCAATACACATAGGACTTTCGGATGTATGCCATCTGGCCCTGGAGATTTATCCTTTTTTAGGGCCTTAGGGGCAATCTATACCCTTTCAGTGGGTATTTCATCATCTGTCCTTCGCCCCCTGCTGGCCGATTTTATCCTGATATGAAACCCTTGGGGGGCCCCTCCCACCCTGCCTTTCCTTCTTTGTTGCATCACCATTTCTGCCCCTGACCCTTCCAACTCCGACTGATCCTGCTTAGTAAAATTTCCATCCCCCTCCCTGGTGAACAGGCGAAGTACTCGTTTAGGACCTCCGCTTAGTCCCTTGCCTCCTTCACCCACTCCCTTTCTGATCTAAGCCTGCTGATCTGGTCCTTTGTTTTTCTCCTCTCCCCAATGTACCTAAAGAACCCCTTTTCCCCTCCCCGTATTCCCAGTGCCACTCATTGCTTCTTACTGGACTTGGCCCCCCTCACCATCTGGGTGACGTGTCTGGCTGCACTTCGGTAAGCTTCCTTTTCCCTCTTCCCTCTCATTCTTTTCTACTCTCTGTAGGCAGCCTTCTTTTCCTTGATTGCCTCCTGGATCTCCTTGGACCACCAGCATGGTTTCCATGACTTTACCCCTTACACTTCACCTTTGCACAGATCCTAACTGCCTCCTGAAGTCCCTGTTTAATGACCTCCCATCTCCCTTCGACATTCGTCCCATATGTGATCCTCTTCAGATGATCCTTGAGTATTCTCCCCATGCCCCCAAAATCTGGCCCTCTGAAATCCTCCACCCAAGTCCTAGAAGAATCCTCCCCCCCAGATTTATTCAAAACCAGACAGTGTCGTGGTCACTCCCTGCTAGGGGATCCTCATCTGTCAGCTCCCTCACCAACTCCCCTTCCGCCAGGACCACATCCAGGACATGCCCATCTCTCATAGGATCCAACTCATGCTGAGTGAAGAACACATACTGAAAGACATCCAACAGTATCTGCTCCTTGGCCACCTTAGAAGTCATGGTTTCCCAGTTTGTGGCTGGCATATTAAGGTCCCCTATCAACACTACTCCCTCCCTCTTTGGTCCACACTGGGCTATAATGTTATCCATCAGACAATCCTCTAGAACATCATCCATCCCTGGGGGCCTGTGTACAACTCCCAATTTGATCATTCCTCCTACTGGGGTTCATAGGGTCGTAGGGTGACCCATTAGGCCTCCATTTTTCCCTCTGTCTCCTCTACCCTGAACATTTTAATGCTATCCCTGACAAAAATAGCCACTCCTCCCCTCCATCCTCCTTTCTCTCCTTCCTTAGCATAGTGTACCCCTTTACTTTTAAGTCCCAGTCGTGATTTGTGTTGGCCCAAGTTTCCGTTATCACCGCCACATCCACCCCTCCTTCGCACAACATGGCCTAAAACTCCAACCCCTTATTTCCCAAGCTCCTGGCATTAACTAGTACCATCCTCCAACCATTGTCCCTACTCACCTTAGCCCTGCCACCCCCAGTGACCATATGCATCTGACCTCCATTTACCCCTGCTGTATCGCACTTCCCTGGTCTGTAGCCCACCCCCCCCTTGGTGCTGAGGGCTAGTCCCCACAACAGAAGATAGAGCCTTCTGGTCTGCCCCTCCCTTAGCCCTCCCCCCTCACAAGTTTAAACCCCACTTTGCATTAATATAGTCTGCCAACCCCTGCTAAAGGACATCCTTCCCCATCGGGCTCAGGTGAAGTCTGTCCCCGGCATACAATCCCTTATTTTCCCAACCCCCCCCCAGACTCCTAATACCCCTGTATCCCTTTCTTTACTCCACTTTCTAAGCCAGCCATTAACTTCTGCTATCTTTGTTTTATTCTCCACAGAGGCCCTTGGTACTGGCAACATTTCTGAGAAGGAAACTGAGCATCCATTATCCCAAAATACTCTGTTCAGTTCTTGGAACCTAGCTCGGATTTCCAGTATGCTATTTCCTTATATGTTGTTAGCCCCTAGATGCACTAGGAAATCTGGTTTCCCTCCACAAATTTTAGCCAGCTCGTACACCAGGAACTTTGCCTTGTGCACCATCAGCCCCAAGATACCCACTACCTTAACCTGGCTGGGGTATCCCCTCCTCCTGTCCCTCCCAGTGTTTCCCCCTTAACATGGAATCCCCCAGCAGTAGAACCTTAATGACCCCTTTCTCCTTATGCTTTTCTCCTTTTTGTGTTTCCGACCCCACTCCCACCCCCCTGTTTCAAATAACTCCTTCCCCTGGGAGTCCTTCCACCTCCTAATGAGAGATCCCTTTGTCACCCTCCTCTTCCTACCACTCTTTGTGTACCCACTTGTCTCTGATCCCCCCTGGTTGAGTGTCCTCTGTACCCCTCCCTTGTCCAAGCCTATCCCACAAGTCCTAGTCATTTCTCCAACCTCCAATCTGTCATCCTCCCTCCTCATACATCTACCTCCAGAGGCCCCCTGCAGGTCCCCTTGTTTTGGGGCCCCTTCTCTGGTACCATCCTTCTTCCTCGAGGGGCTCCCTACCCCCCCTCCTCCTCCTCCTTATCTTCCTGTTTCCTGTCACTAGTGCCCTCAGCACCCCCCCTGCCTTCTTTCTCTGGCCTCCCCCTCCCTTCTGCTTAACAGGGAATCTCCCACTTCCTTCACTGGCGCTATTTCTAGCCTTCTCATTTTGGTTCCTATCCCTCTCTGGGTTTCCAATTTCCTCCCTCTGCCCTTAATTTCATACCCCCCATTTCCACCTCCCCAATCCTCTCTTTCTAGGGTGCTCAGTAGTTCAAATTTGTTATAACACTCTAAGCCAACCACCATCTTCTGACCTGAATTTCCCCCGACAGCCCCTCTGGGATGCCCCATGTCCACTCCTCTCACCCTGCCATGTTTTTTCTCACGTTTTTGCTCATGCCCCATGTTCACCCCCTACCTTATCCTCTTTTTGCTCACCTTTCCCTCTGCCTGCTCTTCTAGGTTGCTCCATAGTGGTCTCTCCTAACCTGGCCACCTCCCTACTCCTTTGAACTGGACCATTTACCTCATAGGTTTCTGCTCTGGCACCAGCTTCCCTTGCCAAGGGCCCTTGTTCTCTAAGTTCTCCTCTACTGATTTTAGAATTGTAGCCTCCCTAGATTCTGAGCCCTGACCCTGCCTCACCTCTACCCCTCCCACCTGCTGCCATTACCCCTGTCTTTTTTCTTCGTCATCAACTCCCCCAACAATTTCCTTAACCAGTTCACCTCTCCCCTGATCAGCAATAATTGTCTGCAGAGTAGGCACCCTCTCTCTCTCTCCAGGCCCAATTTAGTATAATTGCTGCACCACAGCCCATGCACCCTACAACCCTCCCAAAGATACCTGCCATGGTAGCCGACTACCACCCTACCTGTCCATCACTACACATGCTGGGTCTACCCCTACTTACCCATTCACCTTCCCCTGGTGTACTATCCCTTGCCCTCCTCCAAGAGGCCATACTGGTGGTGTGAGATCAAATCCAGCAGTCCCCTAACCACTCCAGCAGCTACACCACCGCCCTAAAAACCTGCACCTAGTCAAGGTATCGATTTAATAGCTAACAGGTCTAATTCTTGGTCAAGTTATCAGGTAACAGATTAAACAGTCTACACTAGGTAAACATCTAAGAATCTCACAGCTTGTTAAGTTAAGCCCCTCCCCAGGACCCGGCAGCACACTGTAGAGCAGTACAACATCAGTACAGACTCAATGCCCCTTATTTAGCTCCTGATCAGAATGATTGCTCTGCCGCACCTGTGCTGCCCGAAACCCAGATCCCAACCAGAAAAGGAAGAAATTAGAAATGACCCCCAAATTGTAGCCCCAGCCAGTAAAAATCTAATCCCCCCCTCCCGTGCCAATCACCACAAAAGTCCCAAGTCACAGACATAGTAGCCAATCAAACTCTCTGTCCCCCACTCCTTGGTTGTCCTCTTCCTAGGTTCTCCCCCCAGATCATTTAATAAAGGTCAGGGCCGAGGTGGGCGGGAGGGATGCAAATTAAACACAGCTTCTCTGGGACAAATTACCTGGCAGCTGGGCTACACTCCTTAAATAGTCCAGCCCCAGTTCAAAACTTGGCACCTTTTACACTGATTGGCCAGTCACTTCCAAATGCAGTCTCTGGCTCTCCCCCAGTTCTCCAATGCAGCCTCCAGGAACTGCTTCCGCTGCCAATGTGATCTGGATCCTCCTGAACCACCAACTGCAGTCCCCGCTCCCCAAACACTGCTCCTCCAGGACAAATTACCTGGCTGCTGGGCTACGCTCCTTAAATAGCCCCACCCCAGTTCAAAACTTGGTGCCTTTTCTGCCAATTGGCCAGTCAGTTCCAAGTGTAGTCTCTGGCTCACCCCCAGTCCTCTGATGTGGCCTGCAGGAACTGCTGCTGCCACTGATGCGATACCGAATCCTCCTGGACCACTGACTGCGGTCCCCACTTGCCCAAAGCTGCCAAAAAGTCTGCCTGGACTGCCAACTGTGGTCCCCTCTCCCCAAACACAGCTCCTCTGGGACAAATCAGACAATCCATTCATGCCAACCACAATTATGAACAGCTGACAGCCATGGCATGCACTGTTTGCCACTATAAGAGTCCATCTGTTTGCTCACTGTCCATCAACTTCCCTTTCTCTGAAAGCTGGTGAATTACAGGAAGTCCGTAACAGTGTTGCAATTAATTCATGTTTTTCTTATTTTCTCTCTTGTGTTCAGTCTGTTAAGATTACGGGGCTGGGGCTGGGACAGGAAAGGCACACAATGTACAGATAGTGAAATTATTTACAACAAACCTATCGCTTCCCATACTTTTTTTGTAGACTACACACACTTTCTTGGGTAAGATTCCACACCACACACATCTACCATTGCTGTTGGCTGCACTGTTCTGCTGTGAACATGCTGACCTGACCAGGATTGTGATTGCGGTGTGTTCAATTCAGTATGTTGCTGCTGTTTAAATGCACTCACCAGATGGCTGCAGCCTTTGAGCCATGTTGCCAGCAATGGATAGCTGTATAAACATCTTGTGATAAGAAATATCTGAGGACAACAGCTGATCTACAAATAGGAACCCATAACTGTGGCAAGTTCCTGGGGCAAGTTTTGAGTTTGGCTAGTGTACTTAGCTGTGTATCAGGATATTACTGTAGCTGCCAAAAGGGAACACAAGGCACCAAATTCTATTTTAATTAATACAAAAAATGCTCACAACTTAATTGACATGCACCATCTCAGTAGAAAGACAGAGAGAGAGGAGATAGAAAAGAGAGAGAAGAGGGTTCAAGACACATAAAGAGAGAGCACTGCTGAGCACGAGCACTTAAAGTGCGTGCCGTTGTCATACTGTGGATGAGCAGAGACCTGAGAAAACTAGAGAAGTAGTCAAAGGTATGGCAGCTGGGTTTCAATGCCAAAAAATCCAAAATAATGCTCTTAGGGCACAGAAACTGAGGGGTGGTGTGCAAAATGGGTGGAGTAGGATTGACAGTCACCAAGCAGGAAAGAGACCTGCAGGTAATCATAGCAGATGACCAAAAGGTGGCCATGTAGTGCAACAAAGCAGTCAGGGGTAAAAAAGGTAAAGGAGGGAAGTATTTTTGAGAAGAAAAGGTGCTCCAGAACAATAGGACATGCTATGAAGCTGGTCCAGTTAGATTCAGGAGAGATGTGAGGAAGTACTTATTCACACAAAGAGTGGTGGATTCTGGGAACAGCCTTCCAGTGGAGGTGTGTCCAAAAACAGTGGTAGAGTTCAAGAGTGTGTTATGCAAGGTCCCCACACTCTAATTGGCCTCCCACTGTGCACCTTAGACAACCTTGTGTTACATTTATATTATGACAAATGACTATTAACTTGTAGTGCGTTGGTACTTACTGTACAAGTGTAACTGTCAGGGAACATTATGATTATGATTTTACTTTACTTTGCTTAGTTACAGCATATCGTGTACCAAAACACGTTTGTCTTTGTTATCTTCTAAGAAGTTATTATACAGTCTGCACCACCGCCACCTTTTGGATTTATGTATTACTGCACTACATCCTGTACCTTGTATGAATCATTTGTTTTACATTTTAGGTGACGTTACAAATAATGTATAAGGATAGATAACACTGTGGAGCCACCTAACTTTTAGCTAGTAGGGCTTATTTTATGTATCTAGTCTTTTAAGTTACCCTGATAATAATCATAGTATATAACCTACTGTATTCCGCATTCCCCTCGAGACCTTCTTCACTCCTTGTGGTATTTGGGAAATGTTCAGCTCCCAGTGGTGTCTAATAGTAAGACCTGCTTAGGGCAACTGTTATCTTTTGTGTTATAAACAAGATTTATTACCAAATATGCCACTAGTCCATGTAACTTTTGCATTTCCAAGACTACAAAGAATCTGAACAGGGTTAAGCACCCTAACATATTGGCGACCATGTGCAGGTGGTCTGGATTTGCAAAGTTTCATGAATTGTTGGCTCACCCCTTCCCTGTGGGTAGAAAGTTGGTGTACATTCCTGTATCACCTTGCATGTGCTTCCCACACCGTAGCATCTTGTACAGTCTGGCTGCTTACTGGGCTTGGTTGATGCCGACTCACCTTGCTTAATGGCAGTTTTGAATTGCAGGATTACAAGAGTACAGTAGCCCGACTGTCTGATGGTTTGCCCACTGTTGCTCGATACACAGCACAGTGCCCACTGACGGGTTAACATTTTGTGTTTCCCAAAACCCACTATGTCTATGTATAATATCTGTGCAGACTTGAGACTCAACATCTCTAATTTCCTTATCTCGCATGGAGGCTTGAACGATTTTGAGCTAGACACAAATCTTTCTGAAAACCCGTGCTGGGGATTTCAACCCAGTACTTGGAGATGAGGCAAACAGTCAAAAAGCATGATGCTAAAGGGCCGTTGGTCATGGCTCTATATGCTGCTCTACAGGCCTCTGAATCGAGGTTTCATTCCCTCACACTGCAACTCTCATCTCTTAAGAATGAGATGGGATTGCAGGCATCAAAAAGTTTGAAAATGAAGCAGTGGCTTGAAGCAGAATTTCAGTCATTGTGCAGTAAGAACGAGTCTCTTTTGCACTGTTCTGTATAGGGTAATGATCAAGATTTAAGTATGTAGAGAGATGAATGTGAAAGTTTGAGACAGGATAAGAGACAGGTGTTGCAGATGAATGATTTATTGAGTGATACAAATGAGACTTTGCATGAGTAGCTGGATGAGATGAGAGAGGACCTGAAACGGGTAAGTGAAAAACTGGATAGGGAGCTTAGGGACAACTGCGAGTTAAGCGCCATGTCTAGAATATTACAGAAAGGAGTTGCAAAAGTATGTAGAGCAGAACATTGCAAAAGTTAGTCACAAAGATTGCAGATTGAAGATGGCAAAATTGCACTATCAACGAGAGGTGCTGGCTGGTCATGTCAAGGCTATGGGCATATTTCACATTTCGCTACACACACATCAACAATACATCATCGGTGATAATGATTCTGGTGATGACACCTACCAAGATGGCATCCAACCACACCATTGCTGTGGTCCAGTGTCCCCCTGCCACCCACAAGATGGCGGATTCCCACGCTATGACAGCACTACCCTACGTCATCAGCGGAAAGATGACTATCACTTATGCCACTAAGATGGTGACCCCCATGATGGGGGGGAGGTCAAGACCTAGGAATGGCCCCTCCGACTGCTGCTCTGACAAGGGCTGACAAGCAGGAGATTGATCAAAAGATCGAGGCCACCCTCGCCAAGACAGGTCTATCTGAGGAATGCAAGGAAGCCTTGCTCACTCCTAGAAGAGGTGGTAGGTAGCCCTTCAGTGGAGAGTTTCAAGCTGAAATGGGACGGCTTCATGAAAATGGATTACTTCTAGCTTAATTAGTGAGCACTATCGATGCAAGTCTTTTCACTCTGTATCTACCTATGTTACCTTTAAAATGCATCTGGAAAAGATGATGAAGGACACTACTGCCCAGACTTCCATCATTCGCTCTGTGGCCGATGCTGCAGCAGAGGCCACCCTTCGTGTAACACGAGACTTGAACCCTTCCCCTGACCGTGCACACAATAATCCCCTTCAGTTGGCCAACTCTGTACAGCAGATCGCTGACAGGATAGGCTGCATGAGCCCCAGTGACAATCTTAGTTGCCATTTGGAGAAAGTACATTCCAAATGTGAGAAGCTCAGTCTGCCAGCAGCCTACCAGGTACAGATCCTGCAACAGACCACAGTTCCTGGCCTCTGGGTGGCCTACCAAGCCACAAATGCATCTTTCAATGAGATCGTATTGGAACATATTTCCTCACACAGCTCAGTGTGGTTGGTGTGATGTTGGCCTACCCCATTAAACAAACTGCCAAGAAAAGCCCAGTGACATACCACCAAAGGTTATGGATGGCCTGTCGTACTGGCAAACAGCTTTCAAGTGAAGCTGCGGATGCTGACCTTATTGACTACAAGAATCTGTACCTCCAGCACGTGATTCTGGCCATCCATGAAAAAGATGAGCCTATGATTTTCCTCAGAATAGACAAATTTGCAGACATTCTTTGGAAGACCGAGCAGGTTTACCAGCTCTACCTCTGAGATCTAAATTCCAGTTTGAAAATGGTGGCCACGGTGCAATCCACCGGTGAGTCCACAACCCACTACACAGTGAAAGGCAAGGCCCAAGACAAAAAGGCTGCGTCCTCAGACAACAACCGGAACCATAATTGGAACATCAAGCGGAATTAGAACAGCACTAATTCCAACCAAGGCAATCAAAATCATCGATAAGACCCTTCTTACTGTGAGACAGCGGAGGAGAACAACAATCTCTGCAACCTCCTCAGGCATGTTCGGTCAGTGACGGACTCAGTCCTGGCATGATCCATCACAGCATTAGCTCTGGAACCACAGGCCTCACTAGGCCTAGGACACACAGGAGCCTCCTTGGATAAGGCCACACCAGGCCTGAACCCTGAGGTTGAACCCTTCATTACAGCTACGCAGGACCTGGAAGTGGCCCAGCAAGAACAGGCCAACCTTTTTCTCTAGGAACTCCCTGACAGCAGCAGTTCAGATTGACAATTATAGGCCCCAGTCCATATTGTGAACAAGCTCACCCTTGACACAAATGGAAGGCCTTGTACAGAGGCCATGGTTGAGGGCCGCCAACTGACTCTTCTGCTAGATACAGGTGCAGCTGTGTCCCTACTTCATGATGAAGATCCAGCAAACCCTTCCTGATCCACCGGGTTGAGGACCAGCAAATTTGATGTGGATGGCTCAAAGCTATATATCTACCACTCTATTATACTTTCTATGGTAATAGACAACCTCAGGATGACCCATTCCTTTGATCTCATTGGATTACGTGGTCATCCCAGCATCCTAGTTATTGATTTTCTTGCACTACACGGCTGTGTGGTGGATCTGGCCAACATGCTTCTGATTCAGATCGGGGAAAATACCATACGGTCATGATTTCTGATTCGCACGTGGTTGCAGCTATCACCACCAATGACAAGGAATATGACATCATAGCTCTATTCCAAACACACAGGTTTTTCAAGAAACTCTTACTCATTCTGCAGAAACATTTGGATACTTTTGCATACACAAGCATGATAGTGGGAGAATGCAGATGTCATTGAAATTCCAGACCCAGCACATGACAGGCAAAGGCAATACCCTTTTCCTGCTGAGGCCTTACATAGAAACATAAGATCATAGAAACATAGAAGTTGATGACAGATAAGGACTAAAAGGCCCATCCAGTCTGCCCATTTTTCTACCATCGCTCAAAGAAACCATTCAGTCACTCCTCAAACAAGGTGTGATCAGGTCTTGTGTCTCGACCATTGACTCACTCATTTGGCCAGTGAAAAAGCCCACATGAACTTGGACACTCACTATTGATTACAGGAGACTTAAGTTACTCCTAGCTGCCCACCCACAGTAGCATCAGCACCTGATGTACTCATACTGCTAACCCCAGATCATGGGTGGTTTACTGCCCTTGACATCTCCAATGGCTTTTGGTCACTGACCCTAGCTCTGGAAAGTCAACATAAGTTTGCCTTTACCTTTGAGAGTTGACAGTACACATGGACCTGCTTACCTCAGGTGTTTCATAATAGCCCCTCCCTTTTTCATCTACACATGATGAATGCCCTGGAGGGTTTCTCTGCCCCACAATGTCTTCTGCAGTATATGGATGAGCTACTGTTGTCAACTGCCACCAAGGAGCAACATTTTGATCTCCTTGATGAACTACTGACCCTCTTACAGAGGGCAGGTCTCAATTGTAATCCTGCAAAAGCACAACTCTGCCAGGAAGAAGTTATCTTTCTTGGCCTGTGCATAACAAAACAAGACAGGAGCCTGGCTTGGAAGAAAATCCAAGGCCTACAAGATTTTCCACTACCCGCCAGTGTGGCAACACTCAGATGTTTCCTGGGAATGGTTAACTATTCCAGTGACTTTATTTGTGATTTTGCACAGAAGGCCCTCTGTATGAGCTTCTGAAAAAGGATGTTCCCTGGACTTTCACACTCTGGCTATTACACTTTTGAAACAGGCCCTTGGACTCTGCTCCAGATTTAGTGAACCCCAATCCAGCTTTACCTTTCCATCTGGAATCAGCCACTTCAGACATTGCCATGTCTGCAGACTTTGCTCAGAAGATGAATAGTGCTTTGAGACCTATTGCTTATGCATCCCAAATGCTGTCACCAGTAGAACAGAAGTACAGCCTTTGTGAAAGAAACCTTCTGTCTACCTCCTGGGCTGTCAAGCATTTTCTGTATATCATTGGGTACTCACCTGTCATTCTGAACACTAACCACACCCCCACAACTTTCTTGCAATCAGAGTAAAGGCTGGATCAGAATCCAACACCAGACTGACCCACCAGTCAATTCTTCTCCAGGACTGTGACATACACGTCTGCCCTGCCAAGATGCCCTCAATTTTAGCCCATGGTCTTTTGTACCAAGGAACACCTGACTTGCCTGAACCAGGCCCTTTTCTCCCCACTACTCCAAAACTCCTTGCTGATACCTCCCTGTGTCTTGTCTTTACTGATGGGTCTGCCTCATACTATCAAGGAGAATAGGGAGCCAGATTTGCAGTGCCCATCATGCATCCTAATTTTAACACTGTTTGAACCTCCAAGCACTGTAGTTTTGCATCATCTCAGTATGTGGAATTGGCAGCTGTGGCCTGTGTCCTAGAACTGATACAACATGACATCAAGGACACAATCATCTTTACAGACTCAAACTGGGTCTGTTGCTTTCTGACTGAATTTTTACCTTTCTGGCAGAAGAACTCGTTTGCATCTTCTGATGGCACCCCAATGAAGTACAAATCACACTTTGTCTACATTCACAAGCTGACCCAGCACTTTAAACACAAATTGTTAATTCACAAAGTGAAAGCCTATTCAAAGTCTGATCCATACCATTCATTCAATGATTAAGCAGACACTCTTGCCAAAGAGGGTGCTCAAGGGGGGAGACATAGGAAATGGCTCACCCCGATGCTTTAGCAGTGGTTCAGGTAGCTGCCATAAAGAAGAAACCTGAACCCTTTGTGCCACTGGACTTGTCCACAGCACAAAAGGCTGACCCTCAACTGAAACAAGTGCTAAGATTGCTTGACAAAGAACTGAACAAGAGCTGCCTACTCACAGCCCTTACAAAAGACATGCAAACCAACTGCATCTGTCACAAGACAACAAACTGATCTGGTATAAATCTGACAACTCAGACTACAATCCTTAATCCTTAAAATCTGAATTCATCCACCAGGTCCATGACATTCCAACTGGTGTACACTAGGGGGTGGAAAACACACTCCAGAGACTGAAAACTGTTGGTTGATGGCCAGGCATCACCAAGGATGTCAGACACTATATAGAAATGTTACCTAATTTGTGCCCAGAACAATCTGGCCTCAACCAAGCTAAATGCCAAACTACTTCCTCAGAGACAATGTGGTCCTTTGCATGCAATCCAAATTGACTTTATTGGTCCCCTGACCAACACCAGCAGGAACAAGTGCACTTGTGGTTACTGACCTACTCTCCAAGTGGGTTGAAGCTTTTCCCACTAAGAACTGTACAGCCAAAGCAACTGGAAAAATCTTGGTAGAACAATTGTTCTCCAGGTGGGGCCTACCTCTTAAGATAGACTCTGACAAAGGAATCAGCTTTACAGGTGAGTTAATGCGAGAAACACTTGAACTTATAGGGGTATATCAGAAATTACATGTACCCTACCACCCTCAATCATCGGGTCAGGTAGAAAGAGCCAACAGATGGATTAAGCAAATGCTTTCCAAATTTATCGAGGACAATCCCAAGGACTGGGATTCCCTTTTGCCTTTACTCCTTATGGCAATTAGGGGTACTCCTTTAGCCATGACTCAGTTGACATCCTTCGAGGTGATGACTGACAGAACCATAAAACTACTGTTGTTTGATCTGAACACAACCACTGCAGGCAGAGTGTCTGTAGAAAAATATGTTGCAAAACTAAGAGATGATATTGTTAAGACCCACTTGTATGCTGCACACCATATGGGAAAGGCCCAACAACAGTCTAAACTCCAGTTTGACAAACATGCACAAGACATGGACTGGCAAGTCAGAGATCAGGTAATGGTACTCAGATTTGCTCACCCTACACATTCCTTCTCCAATAAGTGGGAAGGGCCCTACCCCATTGTCAACAAACTCAGTCCTGCAGTCTACCAAGTTAGACTCCTTCAGCAGAAGAAACATACTGAGAAATGGATGCATGCAAACCAGTTAAAGTTATATAAAGGAGCATAATTACTTTTCATAACCCCATTGGGTGGAATTGTACCTATTGACTTTTTCTTTTTCCTTACAGGTATTCCTATGAGATGGTTATCTTTCATCTGACATTCCTTCTACTAGAAGCCTTCCCCTTTGTCCATGGCAAGGATATGAAAACTATATCCAAAAGCAACCAATGTCTAAGGCAACTCCTTCCACTACTTGATCATCCTCAGGGAAGATACATTACCCTAGCAGACAAACCTACAACCATCCCTGAAGGAGTTAGCATAGATGTTCCCAACAAATTGATTACTGTCCAGGAAGGCAAGGATGCCTTCCTCACTGCTGCAGTTGTGGCTCCTGACAAATCTTCCCTCGAAATTGAATGGCAAACTGACAACAATGGAAAGACATTCTCTGCTGCCCACCTTGCAAAGGCAATTTCCAAGGATGGCCCAATACCAACATTGGCCCAAATGCTACCCTGTCCATTTGCCAAGCCAGTCACAGACATTCTGGTTTATATAATCTGACTGCTCTGATTGACCCTGCTTTTTGTGAGAGGTTCCCACAAGACTCTGCAAAAGTCTTCTGTAATCATCATTACAAAGCTACAGCAGCTATGTTCTTGACTGTTTTACCCTCTACTGAAGCTGAATTGACTGATCGTCCCACACAGGAACCTGTCCCAACCAGTGATCTCACTGCCACATCCCTTCCAGGTACCCTTGTTAACAATGTGCAGTACATACACGTTCCAGTTATCTTTAGTCTTACTTATTGGAATATGGTTGAATTTGGTATGTGCCATAATACAAACACATCTAAGTTTTTCAGTACTATGTCATTAGACAGTCTTGCAGCATACCAGACACATACACAAGACCCAGTAGCTGGTACACACACTATTGAACACTTAGGTTTATTCAGACCTAGGCCGATCCCTAAAGAGAACAAAAAAGTCAAAATCTTCCTCCTCTTGTAGGAGGTGTGACACTACTGATGTCACCGGTGCCACAGGCACTATTTCTAGTCTCTTCAGAGCTGGCATGTCCATCTGGAACAGAACAGATATTGAGGTATTTTGGAAACTTTTGGCTCCCAGTGTCTAATGGTAAGACCTGCTTACGGCAACTGTTATCTTTTGTGCAATAAACAAGATTTATTACCAAATATGCCACTAGTCCATGTCTCTTTTGCATTTCCAAGACTGCAAAGAATCTGATCAGGGCTAAGCACTCTAACAAGTGCATGGCAAAAGCACAAGGGAATCATAGTGAAAGGAAGGGGGAGAGAGAAAGAGCTATTGATAGGGAGGAATGGGCAGACTAGAAGAGCCAAGTGATCTTGTCGAAAAGAAACCTGCGCATTGTTAAGGGAGAGTGTGCTCAACCTAACTGAGTCAATGTTAGGACTCAAATATAATATCACGGCTTCCTTTGTGCTTACAGAATTGAAAGACGAGCACTGGGTGCAGGTCAGGCTTGAGTAACTACACCAACATGCAGATACATGTTTTGTCACTCAAGCCATATTTAATGTACAAAGCATGCTATTTTGTGCAAATCATGCATTTCAAAAGTGCACCATAATATCAGCAGTTTCAAAAATCACAAACATATAACATATACAGACCTGCCCCAAGATGAACAGACCAGCTAGCCACCCACATTAGTGGGGCTTTATACAGTAGGTCAGCAACCCAAACTTGCATGTGATCCACCACCTAATAGGGAGCCAGTACAGACAGTGCAGCACATGACATGACCTTGAAAGGCCAGTCAACAACCTGGCTGCCACATTCTGCACTAGTTGTAGGTGGTGAAGATCAATCCTAAATAGCCCTAGGTAAAAGGCATTGCAGTAATCAAGCTATAATGTCACAAAGGCAAGGAGTGGTGAATGCAGATCACCTGAGGGAATCAGGTGTTTAATCCTGGCAATGTTTCTAAAATGATAAAAGACACTCTGGACCATGGCTGACACCTCAGATTCAAGCGTTAGGCTGTTATACAGCACAACTCATGATTTGTCACCTTAGAAGAGGTGAGAAGCTGGGATTCTCCAAGCTTAAGCCCAGTGACTCAACCAGCCTGCACACCAACCCTCAGGTGACTAGGTTCCACCACCAGTACTTCAGTTTTATCCGGATTTAACCTCAACCAGTTGGCACTCATCCCATCTTGGATTTCAGTAAGGCACTGATTGAAAACTGAGACTGCATCCTGTTGCTCAGGCATAAAAGACAGGTACTGCTGAGTATCATCAGCATAGCAATGAAAACTCAGTCTGTACCATCTTATAATGTCCCGTAGTGGTAGCATATACACTGCGAACAACATGGGGGACAAAATGGAACCCCACAGAACCCCATAGGCAGGGGTAGTGGTCTGGAGGAAAAACTTTCAAGACCACTCTCTGCATCTTGCCAGTGAGGAAAGAATGGAATCAGTTGAGGACCACACCAGAGAGTCCACAACTAGCCCGCAGGTGATCCAAGAGCTCCCCTTGTCGACAGTGTCAAAAGCAGCTGAGAGGTCAAAGAGAACAAGAATGAAATGCTCCCTCTATCCCTCACCACCAGGAAATCATTAAGCACCTGAACCAAGGCAGTCTCAGTACTGTGCCTTTTCCTAAAGCCTGACTGGAGAGGGTCATAGATGTTGTGAGTTAACAAACAGGCATCCAATTATAAAGCCACCACCTTCTCAATAACCTTCCCTAGAAAAGGTAAGTTAAAGACAGGTCTGTAGTCCACCAGGCAGTCCAGGTCTAGTGATGTTTTTTTCAAGAAGGTTCTCACCGAAGAGCCTCACAATCCTTGGTAAGGCTGTGGTAGAGGCCACTGGTACTATTGCCATTTTGGGGCAGTGTCTATGTTGGAGACTGGGCAACATAACTCTGTGTTTACTGGGAGACCAAAGTCCCTCAAGCTACAGCCATGGTGGCTCCTAACCTGACTCACCTTAGTGGGCCCAAGCTAGCAACTGACTGCCACTTTTGACCAGCAACTCAAACCTGGGTTATCATGGCAAATGCCTGGAATCAGTGGAGGTCATTGAATGTGGGTGCAGGTAATGCTGTGCTCTCTGAGGACCCCCCTGGTGTCAAAGCAGAGGTACTGGAGAAGCTCTTGGTGACATGTGCATTAACCCTGCTGGAGTTCAACCATAATTCCTACATGCTGAGGACTGCCAAACCACCTCCTCTGCAAGGGACTATGGCATTGATGGTTCATTGGGGCTGTTACTCAGCTGGAGGGACTTACTCACCACAATGGAGGACCCAACTGGATGGCAGATTACTGCTGGAGACTGACTAAGGCTGCTGCTGGAGATCTTCTGCAGGTGAGTTACACTGATGGTGCCATGGAACTCACTTCAACCTTCTACCATGGAAGCCGATGCCCCCTTGCCCTGTGTCCTCCACCCTCACAGGCCACACACACTCTCCATCCTCTGGCTTTCTGAAGAGTCTTTTCTAGGCTGGGGTGGTCCTGTCTACTTGTAAGGAGATTTGGCCCTTTGTGCAGGGGGGAGCCTCCTGAGGCTGGCTCAGTAGACTAAAAAAAGTCTCCAAGTTTGAATTTAAACTGTGCCAGGGGATTGGCTGAGATAGCTCAGCGTGGCCTTCAGGAATGTAACCAAAGTGGTTTGGCCTGGCCTGACTAGGTGTTGACCTTGACTAGAGAGAAGGGAGAATAAAGGGAGGAAAAAAAATTTAAAATGACAAGCAGAGTCGCTCACAGTTGGCGGTGCCACCTGGTAATTGTAGCAAAACAGGACCAAAAGAACCTGGGCACGCACTCATGTCAAATAAGCCAGAAGAATTTCAGGATTCTGTTCTTTTTATTAAAATGTTCAGCATCAACAGTGCCTCTGTCAAACCAACACAGCAAAAAGTCTCAACGTTTCACTCAGACGCACTGCGCTTTATCAAGAGATAAGTTACCAACATCAGACATCACATTATATAGTGAAGCCTTAATTTAAAACACCAGTGAAGAGTTAATCACATGACATCAATTGAAATCACTCATTAATTACTATTCACTATAACATACAATATTATATTTTATTGCACAAATCATTATTCAGAATGTATTTCTAATGTTGCTATTATTAGTGTATACTGTACATATATCACATTAACAATATAGTGAACCAAATTGATGAACAAAAATAATACACTGGCAAACTATCCTGTAACTACTGGCATTACAGTTGTTAACCTGCACACACAAATGTGAGGATAATTCGATTTTGTCATTTAACCCTGGATAATGTGGCTTGCAACTTAAAAATCCAAACATTTTCTCTGCAGGCTAATTTGTTATCAGTATTGCCCCCAACCCGAGCCAATTGTGACTTTCTCAATACCTATAAAACTCTTCTCATATTATCTCTTGTTCTGAGCAAAATGAATATGGTAAGCTGTAACATATTCAAAGTTAATGTTAGCAATAGCTCGCATATGCTCACCAACTCTTTCTTTAAACTTACGTTTTGTTCTTTCAACATAGTATACACCACATCTACATGTAGCCAAATAGACAGCATAAGTAGTGTCACAGTTTATAAATGAGTGAATATTCAGTGCTTTTCCATCAATAGTGCTTAAGAATGTTTTTGCCACTGTAATGCAGCTGCAATACCTACACCTCTTACATCTGAAACAACCAAGGGGTTTTTAATATTTGGATTTTGTGTTGTTTTACATGCAGAGTTAATATTCAATTGTTCATTGGAACCTATTTCCAAAATAGACAAGGATTATTTCTGCACATTTTCATTTATAGCATACCCAGTATCAGGAACAAGCAGCTCTAGTGGGAGTCGAGCATTCAATATAGCTTTGGTTGGTAACTCGCAGTTAATTTATTACCAAGATAATTGGCCCTTCTATATACCATATGAGGGGGATTCATAACATAACCAGTTAACTTTTCCTCCGTTTGCAAAACTGGCCAATGTTTCAAAACTATTTTTTTAAACTCAGCTGAATCAACCCCATATGTGATTCCTGATACTGGGTATGCTATAAATGAAAATGTGCAGGATGAATCCTTGTCTATTTTGGAAATAGGTTCAAATGAACAACTGAATATTAACTCTGCAGGTAAAACAACAAAAAATTTAAACTTTAACAATCAGTTACCCCCTTTACTGTTTGGTTGTTTCAGATGTAAGAGGTGTAACGTGTAAGTATTGCAGCTGCAGTACAGTGGCAAAAACATTCTTAAGCCCTAGTGATGGAAAATCGCTGCATATTCACTCATTTATAAACTGTGACACCACTTATGTTGTCTATTTGGCTACATGAAGGTGTGGTGTATACTAGTTGAAAGAACAAAATGTAAGTTTAAAGAATGAGTTGGTGAGCATATGCGAGCTATCGCTAACAATTACTGGAATATGTTACAGTTCACCATATTTATTTTGCACAGGACAAGAGACAACATTAGTGGAGTTTTATAGGTACTGAGAGGGTCACAATTGTCTCGGGGCAATATTGATAAATTAGCCTACAGAAAAAAGTTTTGAATTTTTAAGTTGCAAGCCACATGTTATCCATGGTTAAATGACAAAATCAAATTATCCTCACATATTTGAGTGCAGGTTAGCAACTGTAGTGCCAGTAGTTACAAGATAGTTTGCCAGTGTACTATTTTTGTCCACTAATTTGGTTCACTATAATGTTAATGTGATATATGTACAGTATACACTAATAATAGCAACATTCGAAATACATTTTAAATAATGATTTGTGCAGTAAAATATAATATTGTATGTTGTTATAGTGAATGGTAATTAATGAGTAATTTCAATTGATGTTATGTGATTAACTCTTCACTAGTGTTTTAAATTAATGCTTCGCTATATAATGTGGTGCCTGATGTCAGTAACTTATCTCTTGATAAAGTGTAGTGCATCTGCATGAAATGTTGAGACTTTTTGCTGTGTTGGTTTGGTGGAGGCACTGCTGGTGCTGAACATTTAAAAAAAAAACTGAATTTTGAAATTCTTCTGGCTTATTTTGGAGAGAAAAAAATGTTGGGTATGTTTTAAAACTGTGATTCAAAACGTCTGGATCTGTCTGCTGGGAAGAGGGCCTGTCCTATGCTCCATAGGGTCACCAAAGTTTTTCCAGGGTTCCCAACTAAGCTGCCAGGGTCCCCATGGCTGCTTTACCCATAATGTCCCAGGGTACCCCCTATTTTCTGTGGTTCCCCCAGTTTCCCTGGGGCATTATAACTGCTTCAAAGAAAGTTTATGTCATGCTTCTATGCTTGTATTGTAATGTCAGTTCAATATGAGTTTTATTTGGAAGATACCACAGACACCTTATTATCATGAAGGTTATGAAGGGACAGGGAAACCAGCAATACTGTTAACTAGAGATGCACAGATATCCGATCTGGTGATCCAATCCGATCGGATTTTCCATTTTTTTATGGTATCCGCCCTGATCAGGTAAAGCCTATTTAAAGAGCCGGTTCGGGTAAGTGATCTGAAGGGGCTAGGGTGGAGTACACTGCTCTGTATTGCTTTCTGCTAAAATGACCAAAAAAGCCTAGTCTGGCAGTATTTCTATCTTGCTGCTGACATGGATTCAAAAGCAAAATGTATTCTGTGTACTGCACCTACTTTAATAAGTCGTGGATCATCTGTTAAAAGTTATGGGACATCAAGTCTTTTAAATCATTTAAAAAATAAGCATAAAACAGAGCATGCTGAGCTGTTAGCCCAGAAAGCAAAGCTTGCACAGCTTTCAAAAGCTGAGTTCCACGACTGACAGCAGTGTCAGTGGCTCAGCTGGTAGCACACCCGCCTCTGAGGCCAGAGATCAGTAGGCTGTGGGTTCTATACCCACACCAGGCATTTGGGTTAATATCCCAATACTGACACTGTAGTGCAGCATGAGGAGGGTGCTGCACTCCTGAGGTACCGTCTT
Organism: Neoceratodus forsteri; assembly: GCA_016271365.2. Lineage (NCBI taxonomy): Eukaryota > Metazoa > Chordata > Ceratodontiformes > Ceratodontidae > Neoceratodus > Neoceratodus forsteri. The sequence continues at coordinate 932,140,272 of CM057455.1, forward strand.
TCGGATGAGACGTTAAATCAAGGTCCCATCTGCCTGTTCTGGTGGTAGTTCAGGTGGATGTTAAAGATCCCATGGCACTTCTCGAAAAGAGCAGGGAAATTTCCCCAGTGCAATGGCCACATTTCCTCCATTTCACAAAAAATACCACCAACAGCTTCATCTGGTTCAATGTCAGTTGGCATTCATCTGTATCCCCTTCCCCCAGGTCGTGCCTGAAAAGAGGCAGGATTTGTCTAGTGCACTTACCCGAACAACAAAAATGAAATAAATAAAATAAATTAGCCACCAGCAAAATGAAGTAAGAAAGAGCAGCCTACACTTGAATCTTGCTTAGCCAGAGCCCTTCCATTTTCCACTGAGCATGCAAGGTCTAAAAATATTACAGAAAGAATAGCAGAGATGAAGGCTTTGGATGAGCAGCCCTATGCCATTGTTGATAACGTGGGGTTTAAAAGGCTATTTTCGGTGTTAGAGCCAAGGTATGTGATACCTTCGAGGAGGTATTTCTCAGATAATGTTATCCTTGCCATGTATGATAAGCTTCGGCTGAAGCTAATCAGTGAACTACAATCCAGCAATTAGTTTCACCACTGATATGTGGACTGCAGAGCATTCCATTGAATCATACCTTTTAATCATTCTGCATCGGATAGATGGAAATTACAAAAGTGCAGAGGTGCTATGTTGGAGCTTAAGCATTTAACAGAAAGGCACACAGGTGAACATTTATGCAGAGAGTTTGTGCAAGTTCTTGATAATTGGAGTCTGCAAGCCAGTCAAAGGCACTTAGTCGTTAGGGATAACAGCCCTAACATAACAAAGGCAATGAAGTTAAGTGGTGTTCCAAGCAAGGGGTGCTTAGCACATACTCTGCAGCTGATCGTCCATGATTTCATTATGAGAACAAAATCCTGTGAAGACTTGCTGTCTGTTGGGAGAGCAATAGTGGGGCAATTTAAGCACTCCAGTAGTGCAACAGAAAAGCTAACAGCTTTACAGAAAAGCCTTCAAGTGCCTGTACACAGACTAATTCAAGATGTTCCTACCAGGTGGAATAGCAGTTACTACATTTTAGAAAGACTGCTAGAGCAGAGGTGAGTCCTCACCGTATAAGCTTCCGAAACTGAGAACCGAACCCTGAGCTCTACACAATGGGTGCTAGCTGAAAGTATATGCTGCATATTAAAGCCCTTCGAGCATGAGACTAGAAGGCTCAGCCTGCAGTCAGCTTGCATGTCAAACATAATCCTCACTGCCACTGTTCTTTATCATGCAATTGAGAACATTAAGATACCTGGTTTACTATCAATGCGCAAAGCTCTGTTGGTGGCTATGGACACTCGATTGAAGCATTATGAAGCATCAAAAGAACATGTAGCTGCTTCATTTCTTGACCCCCATTATAGATTGCATTTTTTTAGAACTGACAGAGGCAAATCATTTGTCCGTGCTGTTGTCAAAGAACTAGTTGATGAACTCGATAATTTCAAGCCCAGAACAATGAAGGATGTACTGCCAGAAACCACATTGGAGCCTGAGTGTGAGGCTGAGGACCCATGGGACATATTTACACAGTGTAATGCTGTGTCACAGGAAAGTAAGTGCTTTAGTTAGCTCTTTGCTGTTGTATGCTTTGTCTACAATTTATAATACCCATTTCTAAGTACGCTACTAAGACATACCTTCTCCTCCCACAGCTCTTGAAAATGCAGAGGTCGCATCAAGAAATACTGAGATTGAAATATACCTTTCTGAGCATTTACTCCCCCAAAAAACAACACCTGATGCCATACATTACTGAGAAATTCACCATCTCCGCTTCCCGATGCTTTCCAGACTTGCAAAACGCTACCTGTCAGCTCCACCAAGTAACATTCCCAGTGAACAAACATTCAGTGTTGCGGGTGACATTATTACAGAATGTCGCTCTCGTTTATTGAAAGAGAATGCAAACATGTTACTATTCTTGAAACAAAACTGTTACAAAAGTTCTAAACTGTATTGAAATTGTGATATTTACTAACCCATACAGTAGCCATTTGGAATTTGGCATTTGAATCCCCCCCCCCCCATTATCTAAGTCAATTGTGCATTATGCTTTTTAAAGCTTGTAATAATAAAGTGCAATGATGCAACGCTGTGCAATATCATATAGTAAACATGCTAAATGCACACTTTCTAAATAAATATAAAATCTATGTATGATGAATTCATTGTATTTATTGGTATCCAAACCGATGTTGAACCGAAACCGGTCAGTTCAAAATCGAAAAATATCCGGACCCATAATCCGGGATAAAAGTGTTATCTGTGCATCACTACTGCTAACATTCACAATATGTAACTTAATAAACTTATAAAATGGGGTCTGGTCAATTCTGCATCCTCACTGGTCAAAATCCCTTCAAGTCGGAGTTCATTGACAAACCAAAAAGAAATGCTAAGGGTGCAGTAATTGAAATGTACCCCCCAAAAGGTGAGCTTACCTGTTGAGCAGTCAGAGGCTCAGGGTGAACCCTCCATAATGCCTGGGTTCTCTGCCCAGAACTGGTGCTGGTGGCTAGTTGAGGAGGAGTGATGTTAGCCTTCTTGTTTTCTTTGTTTTGTGCTGCCAATGAAAGTGGTGGCTTGTGCCCGGAGCTAGGCTATAGAAATCGCTTACATCATCATCCCAAACTGGACTGCAGTCTCAGCTGAGGCAGGGCTGCAGTCTGTTCTTCACAGACAGTTAGAGAGGACAGAAGTGCTGTTCTTGAAGCTATGCATACCAAGATATCTGCAAGAGGAGAGAACTTCCCTGAAAGAAGAGGAGAAGGATCATCAGAAGAAGTCAAGAACATGCCGTTGATGATGATGCCCTTCAATATGGATTGCTATGGCTTCCATGCTTTACTGGAGAAGAAATGGATCCAAACACTGGCAGGCTGCATGAGTTCACCAACAAGATAAAAGCATTCTTTCAATTGTATGACCACCCTGAAGCTCAGAGAGTTGAGATCTTGATAGGGCAACTCCAAGGTATGACCCACTGGTAGACATCCTCCTGGCCAGGTGAAGAGAAAGTAACAGAACAGGTTTTTGGAAAATTGAGCCATATCTTCAGCCCCAAAAGTCCATCAACAGACTCAACACCAATGATTTGATTCTTCTTAAGGGTACAGGGGGAGGACGAGACCCTCAGCCTGCAGGAATATTTCTGCGCAATTCAGCAGGTCAATCCTGAATTTTCCCCAACCCAAATGGAATCCTGATGGACAGATTTATTGAAGTTGTTGAAAGTGGGACCATCCAAAGTGAGTTCTATATGTTTCAAGAACAGCCTAAAGTAGCATTCTCTGGTTTCAAAGAGAAGGCCATCAGGGTAATTGAGCTACAGAAACTTGGAAGCAGTGGTCAAGTACAGCAGCAAAGCATGCCGGCAAGAGAAAAGGTGTGATCCAGTTCCCATGTTGAAGCCTCTCGGTGCAGTCATGGTGCTGGTTGTACCGAGGAGGAATGGGATCCCTGCCATGAAGTGCAAGAGGAGTTGACATAGTTGGCACATCAGATACTGGATGTGCAATAGGAGCAGGCAACACTCAGGGCAAAGACAAAACTAGAGGCCCAGCTTCAGGTTGTACAGCTTCCATATAGATCCAGGAGGAGAAGGAACAGAGGGTGTAGAAACACAGATAGATTGGAGAGCAAAGCAGACCAGCATGCCAAAGTGAAGGAACCACTGGGACTGTTCTGAAACCATGTCAGGGGAACAATGCCTGGAGCAGAGAAATCAAAAAAGTTGGTACCAACTGTATGAGGACACCAAGAGAGACATGAAAAGATTAATCAGAGCAACCAAGCTGTCGGGACACCATCAGGAAGTCCATCAAGAGTTCAGGAAGCCAGAACTGAGAACCATGCACAGATGGCAAATGCTATTTCCTGTGATGTGAGCCAGCAGGTTCCAGACTTGAATGTCCAAAGGGAGGCTCAATATCAGGAGCTTGCATGGTGGGTCACAGAGTATGCAAAGCAGATTGCCAAGCTGCAGAAAGAATGTCAAAACCTCAGGAAGAGTCTCTGACAGCAAGCTCAGAAGATGAAGGAGCAGTCCGAGCAAGCATGACACTGAGAAGAGGTGGGAGCATGGTACACAAGGCATATCCAAGAGTACTAGATTGTGGCTGGAGAATTGAACCATAAACTGCTCATGGAGACACAGGCCAAAGAAGATCAACAATGAGAACATGAGGCACAGTTAGCAAACTACAGGTCCAGATTGACCCCGTTGGAGCAGGAGAGGGAAGAGCTTTCCAGACGCTTGCTTGAATTGCAGACATCCTTGCAGGAGGAGGAGTGTGTTCAGCTGAATGATGTATGTCCCCAGAAGCTGAAAAGACCCCCATAGACCCAACTGCCTAGTAGTGTCTGACAAGCAAACCAGCCAGAATTTGCATCCAGAGGTTCCTGAATTCTGTCCAGCACTGAAGAAGGAACCAGAGAGGGAATCAGATCCAGCCTGGGCCTCAGTGACTTATGTAAATCGGCAGAGCATGCAGGCATCACCCTCCATCTAGATATCGGCCAAGGCAGTTGAAGCACACTAGTGAAAGGAGAAAAGAACCCTTCCTCAAGCAAAACCCAAGTCACCTACCAATCTAAAGGTGTTCACAGACCAAGGAATTGGGAGAGAGTTAGATGATGACCATGATCGGAAAAAGCATTTAGAGTAGGGATTGCCAAACCAAGTAGGGAAATGAGCAGACTAGGGGGGTTGTATGGTCCTTATCTTCTGACAGATTCTATGTTTCTACTTGCAGGACAGCAAGTGATGGTGAAGACATGGAGCGGCGGGGTGTCATCTAATGAGTGGGAGCCTGACCCATATGTTTCCAGTAGTTTCAGGCATTCTAACAGCTAATTGTTTTACTATTTGTTTATTATTTTATTTTATTTATCTGTGTACTTCGTGATTAAGGAACTAGTTTATTCATGTGTGTTTTTCAATTCTGTAACAATGACTTAATCAGGTAATGCTTATTTTGTGCAGCTATTTAAGAAATGTTTTCACTCCCTTAGCCATGTCCCCTAACTAAGGCTATTGCCAAAGCACTGGACTTCAGGCTGAGTACTTCAAGCTGAAAATAACCCTGCATTTTGCTTTTGAAATCTTTGTTACTCTGCTTCTTTGCCTTGAGTGCTGTTAGTGTGGAACTGTGCCCTGTCACACTGCCTTGCCACCTTGAGATCATCAGATATTAGCACCTCCAGCTCTCTCTTTTGCTTGGTAACTGTGAAGTCCTCCCTCCCCATCTTATACACAGCTCCCTGGTTTCTCCACTCTACATGTATGACTTTGCACTTTTTGGAATCGAAACCAAGCTGCCACTCCCTAGACCACTTCTCTAGTTTCCCTAGATCCCTTTCATGGTTTGATGGGTAAGCAGATTAGGTCCTATGCACAAATGTGTGGGTTGTTTATGTGGAGGCAACCCTAAGTCAGAATGCCATGCAGCAGGGTCCAGCAGACCCTCGGCGGCATTCACAGAAGTTGCACAAGCCACTTGTGTACTGGATCACCCCCACCAGCCATGCAGCTATGTGCATGGGTGGTCCATGAGGAGTGTTGGGGTTGTGCATGCACTTCACACCATGCACAAAGGCCTCCCCCCACTCCTGCCAGGAAGGCTATTGTTCAAAAGATGATCCTCCCAATACTCGAATATGGCGATATAGTTTATTCTACCACTCCACCTCCATCTTGGCCAGCCTTGACACCCTTTTCCACTCTTTTTGTCAGTTTATCCTCAACTGCTCGTTATATAGCTCCCTAGCCCTGCCGTCCCTCCAAGACTGCAGATCAACCCACTGTGCTAGGACCACAGCCAAATTTTGGTCCCAATCTCTTCCCCCCTACCTGGCCTCTCCCCACTCCCCACAACCTCCCCCTGCTTACTCCCTTAGAAGCACTGACCCCAGGCTCCTACATGTTCCCTGCATGCGCACAACCAAAGGACAGGCCGCTTTCAAATTCCATATCCCCCAGCTATGGAACGCCATGCCTGCACATATCAGACACTCACCCAACCCCAACCACCTCAATTGACTACTCAGCACCCACTGCTCCTCCAGCTGCACTTGTTTTAGCTAGAGCCTAACTACGTAGTTGTATTTTGTGTGCTCAGATGTGTTCTCTAAAATGTTCCTGTTTCTACCCGACAATTGTCACTACATCGGATGACCACTTGTTGTATTGTTTAACTGCTGTACCATGTGATTTGTACAAATGTCTTGGGTCTTGACCCCATGGTCGCATCTGGAATCGAGCAACACTGCTTAGTATGCCTTCCTGGTTAAACACGTAAATAATTAAATAAATAAATAAACAGCACACTGAACCCAGTGGATGTAACATACTCTAACATAAAAAAGATACTAATATTAATACTGAGACATTATGGATAAGGGTAGCACCTAACAACAGAAATAGCTTATTATAGGATTAGTTTATAGACCTCCCGATTGCCCACTTGACGATACAATAGCCATAATAAATGCACTGAAGAGTGCCTGAGTTGAGGGTGAAACAATTTTTATGGGAGATATGAAACTTGGGAGATATCAATTGGTACAAATTATCAGCAAATTGAAACCATGGAATGAAATTAGCAGAGGCATACTTCCAACTTGCATTATATCAGAGTGTAGTATCACCAACTAAAGGGTGCAGTATTCTAGATATTGTATTGGGTAAAGAAGAACTACATGTCACCATCTGCAAAGTAGGACCACCTCTGGAAACAAATGATTATAATACAGTCACTTTCAACATTAGCCATAGCATTGCTGTACATCCAAACGTAAATTACTTTTATGATTACTGCAAGGCTGATGGTTGCAGATTGTGACACTGAACAAATATGGCTCAAGTTGAAAGACATAATATTCTACTTTTGTAATAAATTTATTCCAAAATATAAAAAGAATACAAATAGCAGTAAGTTAAAACCTAGATGGCTTAATACCAAAATCAGGAGGATAATTAAAAGAAAATATAAAGCCTTTAAAAAAGACAGCAAAACACCAACAAACTACAACAGGCCTAAATTTAATTCACTGGCAAAGAAATGCAAAAAAGAAATTAGAACATCAAAGCAAAAAACAGAATTAAACATTGCAGTCAATGCAACAAAAAAATAATAGCAAATCCTTCTTAAGCTATATCAACAGTCTAAAAAAACAGTATAATAAGGTGGGACCACTCGAGCACAACAACAGCATCATACAGGAGGCTGGTGAAATAGCAGAAGCACTAAATACACACTTTGGTAGTATATATGGAGCTAAAAAAGACCAAACAATTGAATATGAAATTAATCGTGTAGAATATATCAAAATAACTGAAGAAAAAATTCTGGATAAAAAAAGATGCATGCTCTCCAGGTCCAGATAACATCATGGGAAAAATGGTCAAAATTATGTTTAAATATCTCCTATACCCCCATCAAAGTGCTTTTCAAGAGCAGTATAAATACTGGAAATGTACCTATGGACTGGAGAATGGCTAACATTACCTAAATTCCTAAGAAAGGTGATAAATCCAAAATAGATAATTACAGGCCTATTATCCTAACATCCTTAGTTGGTAAAATGCTTGAAGGGATCATCAAAGATAGGCTATATAACCATATTGGCGACATAGATACTACTTAGCCTGGATTTGTAAGGAAAAGTTCCTGCTTGACAAATCTATTGGGCTTCTATGAAAGAGTCAGTATGAAACTGGAGAACGGAATTCTGTATGAGATTATCTTTATCGATTTCAGCAAAGCTAAATATTCAACTAGGGGAAACATGCCTAAAAGAAAGGATCAGATTTATAGATACACATCCAATTTTCAGAAATAGCTACTTATCTAAAAACAATGGACTACACTTAAACAAAATGGGGTCGATAATTCTTGGAAATACAATAAAGAAAATCATTGCAAACCATTTAAACTGGATACAGAGGGGGTAGAAAAACAAAGGACATACTAGATCTGGGAACATCAAGAAAGGGAAAGCAAATTAATAACAGTATCAACTATGAACCAGTTAAATGCCTTTTGGCAAATGTTAGAAGTCTTGATGGGAAGTTTGAGGAGTTTGATCTTCTTATGAGAGACAAGGATATTAAAATTGCAATCCTGGCAGAAACCTGGTGGGAGGAAGGGGACACTTGGGGCAAGGATATAAAAGGTTATAATTTATGCAAAAATGCAAGGACATATAGGAAAGCTGGAGATGTGGCAATACACATACATGAATCTTTACAAAGTTTAGAAAGAAATAAAGATAAATTAAATATAGAACATCTGTCAATTAAAATAATCCCTGTAGGAGCTCCAAACATAATACTAAAAGTTCTATATTGTCCACCTTCAATTGCCAGGAGAAGGACCAAGAGATTTTAGACAACTTGAAACTATTAACCCATCTGATAATATTATATTGGCAGGGGATCTGAACCTTCCAGGCATGGATCGGAAGAAACAAAACACAAAATTCAATATAGAAAGGGACAATCTAGATATATTTAACCAAATTGGGCTTTTACAAACAGTGAAACAAAATACTAGGGGAAACAATTCATTGGACGTCATCTTGACAAACATGGGGGACACTGTAACTAACACCAGGGTAGGATCACCGTTAGGAAACAGTGATCATCAGATCATCCACTTTCAATTAGCTGACTTACCATTGGAAAAGACTGGGGAAACAAAAATTACAAAACTTCAAGAAAGCAAATTTTGGGCAAATTAGAAAGGCTATAAAAAACTGGGACTGGAAAACAGCTTTTGAAAATCAATCTATCAATGAAATGTGGGACTTATTGATAAATAAGATAACAACTGAAAAAAATAAAAACATTAATTATATATCTAAATATAGCAAAAAGGTAAAAAATCAAAGATAATTAAATCAAAAACTTAAAAAACTTATTAAAGTTAAAAACAAAATGTACAAACAATTAAAACATAAAATTAGTCAACATACATATAGAGAACAACAAAAGCAAGTAAAAAAAGCTATAAAGCTATAAAGGAGGCTAAGGCCACATTTGAGAAAAAAATTACCATAAACAGTACTGAAAACTATAAAAGTATTAACAACAAACAAGGAAAAAACAAAGTATAGGCCCATTCAGGGATGTCAATGGGGAAATTTGTAAAGGAAAAGGATATGGCAAATGTACAAAATAAATATTTTGGTTCAGTGTTCAATCAGAAAGATAATTCAACTAGGGATAACAAACATATAAATTTAATAAAAAATCAAATATAAATAGACATAAAGGATGTAACAACTAGAATAATTAAAATAAATAAAAACAAATCTTCAGAACTGGATGACATTCACCCAACAGTAATCTTTGAGACTGCAGCTGAAATAGATCCATATGTGACATATGTTTTCCAGAAATCCTTGGATAGTGGGGAGGTGGCTTCTAATTGGAGGGAGGCCCATGTCGAACCAATATATAGAAAAAGGAAAGAAAGACTCCCCAGAAAATTATAGACCAGTGAGCCTGACTTTGGTTCTGGGAAAGATACTCGAGGGGAATAATCAAAGAACATAGTCACCTAAAATTGTCTGAAAATCAGAATTTAGATCCTAACCAACATGGTTTTACAAAGGCAAGATCTTGCCAAACTAATCTTCTTCAATTTTATGAAAAAGTAAGGCTTTAGATGAAAGGAACTCAGTGGATGTGGTACAACTGGACTTCTCAAAAGCTTTTGACAAGCTTCTACAACCCGAATTAATTGAAACGCTCTATGAACAAAATACCCAGAATAATATTATCAACTGGATAAGATCATGGTTGGAGAACAGAAGGCAGAGGGTCACAGTGAATGGTGTATTATCAGAGTGGAATTTGATATCAAGTGGGGTACCACAGGGATTGGTGTTGGGGCCCCTGTCTGTTCAACTTATATATATATATCCACCTTACAGTATAGAACAGACAATATCTGGGTCACAAAGTTTGCTGACGATTGCTGAGAGGGAAGTGTTACAAAATCACTACAAGATCAAAATAAGCTGCACAATTTTCTTAACTACATCAAGCAATGGACAGAAAAGTATAAGCTTAAACTGAATAGGGATAAGTGTATAGTCCTTCACATGGGTAAAATAAATCCAGAGTATGAGTATAGGATAGGAAAGGAAATACTCATAGCATCCGTGGCAGAGAGAGATCTGGGTGTAATTATAAAAAAAATTACCTTACCTTTGGAGCTCATTTTGATCACATGATAAATAAAGCAAATGGGATATTAAATTGCATTTTAAGACATATTGAGAGTAGAGACAGAGAGGTCTTGATGCCACTCTATGGGTCATTGGTCAGAACACAGCTTGAGTATTGCTGTCAGGTTTGAGCACCGTATGAGAGGGGGGAAATCAATAGAGTGGAGAAAGTGCAGAGGAGAGTTACTAGAGCAATAAAAGGTTTGGAATATACAACATATGAGAAGGGGATGAGGAAATTAAATCTTTACTCACTAGCATATAGACGTTGGAGAGGTGATATGATATTAGTATATAAAGCATTCTAGGATCATAATCTTAGAGAAAACCTAGGGCTAGAAGTAAAGCAAAAGAAGAATATTACTAGAACTCACAATTTACAGATAGAGCTACAAAGGTGGAGACTACTAAAATGGAAATAATGGTTTAGCCAGAGTGTAGCACCCCATTAAAATGCTCTTCCAAAAGTAGTAGTAGACAGTCCTTCATTAGAAACTTTCAAAGGAAGATTGGACACCTACAGTCAAAATAAAATCTATGAGTACTAATTACAGAAGTTCTATTCAAAATGAGTATATAGCAAGCAAATGGGCTTTGCATTTACTATGATACTGTGATCATTCAACAGGGTTCCCCACAAATATATAATCATCAAACTTAAAGACAGAAATATAGATCTCAAATATGTACATTGGATTACAGATGGCTGGAGGAAAGGACACAGAGAGTAGTGCTGAATGGTTACCAATCAACTATTATTGGAGTCACCAGCGGAGTTCCTCAAGGCTCTGTACTGGGGCTATATATATTCCAGTTATTTATAGCTGATCTAAATGATGGGTTAACAAACAATAGTATTAAATTTGCTTATGATGTGAAACTTTGTGGTAAATGCACTACATTGGAAGATATACACTCTATACAGAGAGATCTTGATATTGCAGCATGGACAGACAGATGGGACATGGCTCTTAATGAAAACAAGGGTACAGTCATGTATTTAGGTTTAAAATCACCAACCACCGATATTATTTTGGAAATGACATTCTTACACAAACAACACAAGAATGTGACTTGGAAGTGGTTATAACAAATGATCTAACTTTTTCGAAACAAACGAGACTATAGGAAAAGCTAATAGGATCATATGGTCAACAAAAAAGAATATAAGCTCCAGGGATGAGAGGATTCTCCTTCCGTTGTACCGTGCTTATGTACGCCCACACATTGACTACTGCTCCCAGTTCTGGTCCCCCTATAAAAGAAGGGATGTAAGGAATTTTGGAAGAATCTAAAGGAGGAACAGAAAACAAATACAGGGTATACAAAATCTTGAATTTGATAAATGTCTGGAGGCACTAAATCTTATATCCTTGGAGACCAGGAGACAGACCTGGGATCTGCTACTCCTCTGGGATGTAATCAATGATCCACTACTATACCTTGATATGGAGTGTGCCTATAAGCAAGATGAAAAAGAGACTAGTGGACACCCACAGCAATTTCACAAATTTAGGTACAATACTAACAATAGAGCACATTTTTTATCCAGAGGTTACCCAGAGTTGTGAAGACATGGAATAATCTCCCTCCGGAGATTATCATTAGTAGAACCAAGTTTCACTTTAAGCAAGCCTTGGATAGGTGGATCCTGACAACAGGAAAATGTTATCGGTAAGGGAACTTGGATGGGAACCACTATGGGCACCCATGCCTTTCATTCCTGTACCAGCCACAGTATAAACCACATTATGAACTAAGGACAAACTGTATATACATAAACCAGCCACAGAAGATAAAGTATAAATGTACTCACATTTTTTTTTCCACTTCTCATTTGTGGCAACAAGGTTATAAAACAGTGCTTTACTAAACAGCAAGACATCAGAAATCTGAGTTAAAAAGAGGTGAACAGCCCCATTAGCTACCAGCCACACCAGCAAACTGGTGGGAGAAACACCCTTATGTTTTGCTCAGTCTATTTTATTTATTTTATTTTAGTCTTTGGTAACCGGGTAAGGCCCACTAGGCACAAGTGCCTGTTTTCAGGGGCGACATTGGAGCACTGGGTGGTTAATTGACATGCTCAGAGTCACACAGTATGCAAGTGAAGGTTGTGAGACTCAAACTCAAGTCTGGTCTGCTGGATGTACCAAGCTCATTCACAGCTTGTTACTCTAACCTCTAGTCTATACTGTCAGCCCAATATCCTTCAATAATTCAAGATCTGGGTGAAGCTTCTTCAGATGATATTCATGAGATCCCAAATACTCCATTAAATAGTGTGCCTAATTACATACAGTATAAAGCGCTCATAAAAACACATAAATAAACAGTTTAAACACACCATATATATCATTAAAAATGGCCCAACAAACATTCGAAGTTAGAGACTAAATAAAGACAGTAAAAGTACAAAAAAATCATTTTGGATTTCGACTTTGGAATATAAGAAAAGATAAATTGGTAATACTTTTCTTTCACCTGCTTTGTATTGATCCAAATTCATTAAGTCCAGCTTGCACATTTTCAGATAGGTGGAAATGGCAGGTCCATGCTGAGGGCAAAAAGTCGACTTCACTCTAAACATAGTCTGTGGATCTTGTGCTGGTTCATCCAAAGAAGTCACAGCTAAAGATTGGAGTGAGTCTTTCTGAAAAATAGCCTTTAAGGTTAGTTTCCTTGCAAACATATTGAGGTCTATCATGGCTTGACTAATATCCAGTTGTACAGTTGGCACACAAGTTAAGCCTCTGTGTAACGCTGACACCTCACATTCAGTTAAAGTCCTTGACAAAATGTACATACATACATACTATACATATTTGCCAGCAAATTAGGCCTAACCGTTTATCTTGTCTGCCCAATGCAGCTCACTGGTAATGCACTGCAGCTGCTCTACCTCTCCCCATTTTGTGCCCCCTCCCACCCACTTCCCCACCCTGTACATCTCTGGTGATCACACTACCCCACTCCAAGCCATTCCTCTGTGCCTGTCCCAACCCTCTTTGAAACCTCCTACAGATCCCATGGTTACCAGATCATCTGGCAATACATTCCAGAGTGTCACCATTCTCTCTGCCTCTTGCCTACCCCCTGTACCCCCTCCCTGCTAACTTTAGGCTATGGTCTCTCATAGTTCCCTCCTCACTCAGCTTGAGCAGATACTCCTTGTTCACTCTTTTGAACCCCTTCAAGTATTTGAAGGTTTCTATCATATATCCTCTATCCCTACTGTCCTCCAGGGAGTACATGTTCAGCTCACTGAGTCTATCCTCATATGAAAACCCCTCTAGACCACTGATCATGCTCGTCACCCTTCTCTGGACCGTCTCCAGCAGTGTGATGTCCTTTTTTTTAGGCATGGTCACCAGAACTGCCCACAGTACTCCAGATGCGGCCTCACCAGTGAGGTGTACAAGGGAAGTATAACCTCCTTTCTCCTGGATGTTATGCCCCTGGCAATACACCCATGCATTTTGTTTGCCTTAGCCACTGCTCTCCTGCATTGCTCCCAGTGGTTCCCTTTTGCATCAATCATAACCTTCAGATCCTTTGCCATCATCACTACAGTCAGCTGTATTCCCCCTCCCAAATGGTAGATATACTCAGGGTTCCTAATACCAAGAAGCAGAATTTGTTTGTGTTAAATCCCAACTGCCACATGTGAGCCCAGTTTTCCAGTTTCTGCAGGTCATTTTGTAGTGCCTTCCTTCCCTCCTCACTATCTACCATCGCCTCAATTTAGTATAATCAGCGAATAAAGTCATTTTACTACAAATCCCCTCCCTGTTGTCTGAAATGAACACATTAAAAAGGATAGGGCCCAAAACTGAGCCTTGCGGGACCCCACTGATGACATCTCTGTATGTCGAGACTTCAGCCCTTAACCCCACCCTCAGCTATCTATTTCTAAGCCAATTTGCTACCCACCTCACCAACTTATCTCCCACCCCCAGTTCTGTCAATTTCCAAATTAGCCTTCCACGCATGACCGAATTGAAAGCCTTGCTGAAGTCCAGGTATGGGTCATCAACCTGCTTTCTTCCATCCAGGGACCTAGTCACCCAGTGGAAAATTCTACCAGGTTTGTTTGACATGCTTTCCCCTGGACAAACCCATGTTGGTTTTCATCCTGAAAACCATTTACCTCCAGGAACTCCACCATCCGTTCTTTCAAGATGGCCTCCAAAATTTCCACTATTATGGATGTCAGGCTGACAGGTCCTTAGTTCCCTGGATCATCCCGAGGTCCACTCTTGTGAAGGGGCACTACATGGGCCAATCTCCAGTCTAGAGGGACCCATCCTGATTGGAGGGAGGAATTGAATAGTTACAATGTTAGAGCTGCCAGAACATCCACCAGTTCCTTCAGAACCCTTGGATGGATGCCATCTGGCCCTGGAGGTTTATCCATCCTGAAGGATTTGAGAACTTCCCTCACCCTCCCTACCTGGATCTGAAAGTCTGTGAGAGCCTCTTCCATGGCCCCCTTCCTGCCCCCTCACTGAGGCATTGGCCCATCCCTTCCCCTAGTGAAGACAGAGCTGAAAAAATCATTTAACACTTCAGCCTGCTCCACCCCTACCTACCCACCCTCCCCTTCTTCAGCTTTCTCATCTGCCCCTTACCCTTCCTCCCCTCCCTAATATATCTAAAAAAATATTTTACCCTTCCCTGATCTCTCTCTCTAATCTAAGCTCTTTATCAGCCATTCTAACCTTTCTGGAAATCCCATGATACTCCTCAAGGTCAGCCTCACTAGAGGAGCATTTGTACCTTATAAAGGCCAGCCTCTTATTTTTCACTTCCTCCTGTACCTCCCTTGTTCACCAGCAGTGTTTCCTGGCTCTGGCCATTTTGTTTTGTGACCTGGCGCTGGTTTTGGTTGTCTCCAGAATACTATGCTTCAGGATTTCCCAATGCCCCTCCCTGTCCATCCCTATCCCTATTTTACTTATATGACCCCCTAAGTATATCTGCCATCTCCCTGAAGTTTGCCCTGCTGAAGTCCACTACCCTGGTCTTGATTAGGTACTTCTCCTTCCCCAAGTCTAAGGTAAAACACACAGTGGAGTGGTCACTACCAGCCAATGGGGCTTCCACTTCCAGATCCCTGTCCAGCTCCCCACTGGCTAGGATCAAGTCCAGGATGTTTCCTTCCCTAGTCCACTCTTCAACAAGCTGAGTCAGCAATTCATCCTGGAGTGTGTCAAGCACTCTTTGCTCCTTTGCTGATGAAGACGCCATGGAGCTCCAGTCCATCCCTGGTATGTTAAAGTCCCTTAGTATCACATTCCCACCCTTCCCCCTTCTGCAGTTCCTCCACAGATTATCAATTAGTTCCCCATCCATGTTCTATGACTGCATGGGTGACCTGTAGATCGCACCCAGATTAACTCTCCTCCCTTCACTATCCTGCAATGAGGCCCAAACCACCCACACATTATCTCCCCGACCTCCTCTCTGCTGCACACTATCCCTTCCCCAGTGGTGGAGGAATAGCCGGTTCAGCCAGCGCAGTGGCACAGGGGCCCAACACACTTAGGGGCCCATTGTAATCATACACCAATTTGCTGTTTTTTGGCAAAGAATCCACATTTTTGTCATCTTTTGCTGTCTGTGGGTCGACCGACAGATTCACACCAGTTGACTGAGCTGTCAGCCACACAGTCTGCTGTGGCCACCACACGCACTGCAGATGGCAGCACTGAGAGACTTGCAGGATGCGCCGATGTGCTATGCGCAGGCAAGTCGGCGAGCAACACAGTGACGCTCGAAGCAGCAACAGGGGCACCATACTGGTGAGTCTATGTTTAAGAAAGATGGCCCTTTAAAAAAAAAAACGAGTCTCTGGAGCGGTGGCTGGCTCCACCTTAGCCTTGGTCAGGTAACAGTATATAGTTGCTGTGGAAACCTCAGTCATTGTTGACCCGTTTCAGCTTTTTGGCAGATTTCTTTTTTTTATATTGGTACCACCTGCTGGGCACTTTGAATCGGAAGTCACTTCCAGGGGCACTCCGGGAGCAGTAACGGGATGGACCTGCCATTGGCTCAGCAGAACGGATGTAGCCAAAAAGATGCACTCCTCATGAGCTTTGCATGTAAACTAGTGCCATACGAGAGATCAAATTGATTAACTTGCTGCCGCCGCCGGCCTGCATTCCACCGCCATACTTTACGGTGATTGATTTAGACCTGGTGACCTCCACAAAACAAACTCCTGGTTTGCTCAGAGATGGTGCTGGAATTAGAATACTACAACTTGAAGGTAGGAAGAAGGAAATTAATGTGGACTGCTGTGACCAGTGAGACATCAGCTACTGGACCTGGCACTATCTGGCTGGGAAAATATGATGACTCAGCTGCTGCTAGTGGACTTTGAATTTAGTCTGGCTGGCTAAGCTTGCTTTCTCTATCATTTTGTCCTGGGTGTGGATGGATGGCATAAGCTGCAGTGGACTTCGACTTGCAGTTCTTTCTTGGCCCGATTTGTTTGTTGCTGTTTCTGCCTGGGTTACACTAGGGCTGTGGTCAGATCTTTGAGTTGGGGTTGTGCTGCACTACAGTAGATTGCCTTGCCAGCAGTCATTAGAAAGATGGGTCGGGTGTTGGGTCCAATGTCTAGAGTAATCTGCTCAGAGAATTTGGGAGAGTGTTGCCCTGAACTTCAGCCTGTAGTGTATGTACTATTTATATTATGAATAATACATACACTACAGGCTTCTGGGTGTATATATATATATATATATATATATAAATATTGCTTGGAGAATGTACAGCGTGGAATGGACTGGACTGGACTACAACTACATTTACCCCAGTTTGTGCATACACACTGTAAATGTAGTTATCAGAGCTGATGAACTGCAGGCTCAATCAGGTTGTCTGTGGGCCAGTTTAATGGCTGTAGTAGACTTGCAGCTTTTAAAGGGATGGTGTGACCCCGAGGGTCAGTGTGGTTATGATGCAGTAATCTTCTTGGGCTTTGTTTTGCTGGAAAATTTAATTGCATTTGGGAGTGCCTATGAAAAACGTCTAAAAAAAAAATGTAATAAATAAATACTTTTGCTTGTCTGATCGTGAACCAGCCATGCTGGGATGTACACTGTTGAGTACCCTGACAAAATGTGTATAACATTTGCAAATACTCAGCTGGCTTTCAGAACACCTTGAACTTGAAATAACTCTGTACAGTAGATCCCAGGGCTGTCACTGTTAGTGTAGCTTACAACTGATCCCAGCTGTACAGCTACTAGAACTGAGCTTCCTTTTGGTCACAAGCACAAATAGGGATTCATCATACCAGAACAATAACTTGACTAAGACAGGTGATGAGTTCTACTGGCTCAATTATCTTGGTGTCAGCTATGTTTCGTGGCACTGACCGACTTGTTCAGTTCTGCCAAATTCTGGTTTGCACACTAATGACATATACATTATGATAACAAAGGTGTGTATAATTGTAGTAGTAGATGTCATGATGCGCAAATAAATCCCCTGTGTTGGACTAGACTGGGAATGATAGCCTGCAGTCATGGTGTTACAGTCATACAATCATGGACATTCAGTCTGCATCCTTGGTGGTTCAATAAATGTCTCCATTTCCAACCTTGGACAGTCCTATATTCCCTGGTGATGCCTCCCTCCACAGTGCAACTGAAGTACCTATTGCAGGGGGTGTGTGCGGGGAGGGGCGTTGGAGGGGTAATGAGGAGTAGTTGTAAAGAGACAGAAAGAGGCAGTGGACTAGAGTGACTTAAGTTGCATAAAATGTATGTTTCATTTTCTGAAGGTAGGTATTCAGTTCATGAGTTCAGTACCTGTTTAGTTCATTGCACTTTGTGTGGGGTCCGGTTGAGGAGACTGTGATGTAATCTGCTGAGCTGGGTACAATTTGCTGGGTGGGCAGGGGGAAAGGAAGCATTGGGGGAGAATCATGGAATCTGGGGAGTTGTGTTTCTGCATCCCTCCCTGCAGCCCAGCATGTTTCCATTTTTCCCCAGTTCAAATCAGCAAGTTGGCCCCTTGGAGTGCTAGGGCCAGCTTATGGGACTGGGAGAAAGGGCAACATGTTGGGCTGCAGGGAGGGATGGAAACTCTCTAGATAGGAGAATGGGATGCAACTTGCTGTGCTGAGGAAGGGTTAAGGATTCTAGGGAGGGAAGCTAGGGTGAAACTTACTTGTCTTCGGGAGGACTCTGGGTCATGCACAGGAGCAGGTGGCTGGGCTATCTATCGGAGGTGGTGGTCTGGGCAACACAATAGGCTGTGGTGGGGACTCTGGGGAAGGGACTAGAGTGCAACTTACTGGATATGGAGAGGGGGTAATAGGGTAGAAAATTCTGTTTCAGATGACCCCCTAAAATGCACCAGGATGCACCTCAAAACACCTCCAAAATTCACCAGAATGCACCAAAAAACAAAAATTTTGTGGGGGCCTAGGTGGCCCCATGACCTCCAGCCTATGCTTTACATTTTTGGTACATACTCTTTTTTTTTTATGCTAGTTATTCCACTGGGTGGCAGTGATGTTAACTTGCAGCCTTGCTTTGTTATTTACTCTCTTCTGTTCTGCTGTCTGCTCTCTGTCCGCCCCCCTCCCCGAGTCGCATCCTCCAGAGTTGCTCACCTTGCTGACTGCTATTGTGACTCTGTGATGCCTGTTGTTGTTGTGTGGCACCAGAGCCACTGCCATCATGCCCGCTCACCTGGGACCCCCCCAACATGCTGCTGCCTGCAGTGACCGTGTCAGTGTGCTGCTGCTGGGGTCAAGGAGGAATCAGAATCAGCTGCAGTCGAATCATCGAGACGATGAGATCAGGCACACAAGTATTAGTGCTCTAGCGCCTGAGTGAGGAGGATGACTGGGGAGACAGTTGCAGCATAGCAGTTGGCCAGGCAGGCCTGCAGGCCAGCCACTTAAGGTCTTAGCTCCTCAGTTCCATTTCTGGGCTTTGCCTTTTTCTGGGCCTGGCTGTTTTGGGGGGCACAGGCAACAAGGCCAAGGCAGCATAACACAGGGTGCCACAGACCTAGGCTGCAGCCACCTTAGCTAAGGGTTTACCTTTTTTTTTTGTGGTGTGTGAGGGGGTGGGATTCTCAGAGGTCAGGAGTCCCTGGGGGGTCACTCACTTCTCACTCAGTGTGAGAGTGAGCAAGCAAGTAATAGAATAATATAAAATAAAATACTGTGTGTGCTGCTGCTTGCCTGGCCGGGGGGCTGGCCCAGGGGCACAGCCAGCCCAGTAAAGTTACAGTCACTGACTGTCTGACAACTCTCTCTCAGTCTGTCTGTCTATCCACTCTCTACAGTAAGACTAATCAGTAAGTGACAGTGAGTCTGTAGTGGGTTTGCCTTGCCCAACGGCAGTAAGTGTGTGAGGTAATAATTCCGTAGGCCTGCCTGCTGCGGTGCCGCCTGACCCTGACTGTGAGTGACTTTGACTGTATCTCCACAACTCCACCTGCTAGGTCAGCCTGTGTTTTGCCTTTCGGTGCAGGGGCGGTGCTGGAGTGGGGGCCCAAAATTACAACCTGCACTGGGGCCCATCTTTCTCTTTCTCCACCACTGCCCTTCCCTGACAAACAGTGCGACCCCTCCCCTCCTACCCACTGTTCTATACTTTCTAATTGCAGTATACCCAGGAATTTTCATGTCCCAGTCATTGTACTGGGTGGAGCAAGTCTCTGTGACTGCAGCCACATCCACATTAACATTATTCTGCTGCACTTTTTACTTTTATCATTTGATTCTTTTTTTCTAACGACCTCTTCTACCTGACTGAGAAAAACAAAAAATGAACATAAGATTCAATTCTTTGGTGTTTAAAAGGTTAGAAAGAATGATGGGGGGGGATTAGGAAGGAATTATAAGCAAGTAAAAAGGAAAAAAGAAAAGCAGAAAAACATATGAGGCCGGATATTCAGAAATGCGCCAAAGGAGGGTGCAAGCCCTAACGCTGTGCAAGTCAGATGCACCATGGTATAACGGGAGCCATATTCAGATGTGCCCCCTGAAATGCTCCTGTACAAGCCGGTTGAATATGGCAAAGATGCGCCACGGCCCATCCATAGATATGCCAGTGCAACCAGGGATGTGCGGAGCAGATCTGAGTACAAACCCAGTGAGCAGAGCAGGAGCAGCAGGCTGCAAGGACACCTAGCCAAGGAAGCACAGGGGCAAGGGGCAAAGGACTCCACCAGCAGAGCACACCTGGCTACACAGAAGCACTGACCTGGTGGTAACACAGGACACCAGGAGATGGTGTACAGACAATCCCAGTCCACCAACCAGTGCAGAAGCACCCTGCCAAAAACCCACCACCACCTCCATGCCAATGGCAGGGCCATGCAACAGACACCTACCAGGCAAGGCTGCAGGGCACCATGGGCAAGGTGCCAAGTTATGAGGCAAACACATACAGCAGGCGACCATGGGCGAGTGAGGCACAGGCCACACAGGGACACACAGGGCACCAGTCGGAGTGGGGAGTGGCACCGCAGTGCTGACCACAGTAGAGACGTACAGCACAATAATCAGCTGAAAGGCAAAGCAGACAAATGCACAAGGTGCAGAGGCAGGCACAGGCCACCATGGGACACATGACACAGGGCCATGCACAGGACTGGGAAAAGGTCCACCCACCCAGTGATCACAGGAGCAATGGTACAGGAGGATGATGGAGGTACAACAGAGACACGTCAAAGCACAGTGGAACAGACACCTGCAGCATGGCTCCACATTCCACCTGCAAAGCAGACACGGACACAGAGATGTAGCAAGAAAAATGTTTTATAGAAAGATACAACTATGTACAAGAATAAACAACAGGGTTAGGGATGGGGGAGGGTAAGAGGAGGATGGGAACAGGAACCAGGGGCTATACAAAGGGAAAGGTGCATTGCAGGGAGACAGGGTAGGTGAGAGCAAAGGGGGCTATAGATATACAGGGCATAACACTATCATTAGTCTGCTGCCACCAGCAGTTTCAGGCCCCCCTGCATGGTGACCATCTCTCACTGGTGCCGCCTGGTCACCAACAACAGCCTCCACTGATTTGCAAGCACCCTCCTGAGGACCTGGAGGACTGGCCTGGCACCCCTCCACACTGACATCCTGGGGACACCTAGGAGAAGGGACAGGACAGCCAATCAGGGAAATTCCCCCAATGAACCCCTGCCCACCCACAACGTGCAGTGGACAGCGGGGACACACACCACTGGGGGGGACGCAGTATACCCATGCACAGAGGGTCACACCAGCCATTCACACAGCACACCACAATGGTGCTGACAGGCAGACAGTGCCACGCAGTGGGCACATATGCACATGGGCACAAGGCACAGAGCGAGGGCACCCATCACAGCACACATGGTGGATGCTGTGCACACCCCCCCAGGTGGCACAAGGCCACCAAAGGCTGTACAACAATGGCATGCCCAATGGACATAGCACCAACAATGGCAGTGCAAACACATGGCTGGGGTGACCATGGCCGGGCCCTGTCCACACTGGTATTCCACAGAGACACAGAATAGCAATGTGACAATGCTTACCTGCCCTGCACTGTCCAACCGGTCCAGCCAGTGGCACCCTAGTGTGTCCCCACGCCAATGCAACTGCTGGCCTGGCCCTCCTGTGGGCCTCTGGCCCTGTGGAAGGAAAGAAGAGAGGAGGACATGAGTACACAAGCATGCACAGACATCCCCCCAACCACCACACAGCCTGCATGATGCAGGGCATGGCCCCATCTGTCCCATTGCCCCCATGCCCGCATGACTGCAGCAAGCACAACAGCCATGCAAGATGCGCAGCAACCACCAGTTCTGTGACAGCCCCCTGCAGTGGACCATGCCGCTTACCTGAACACCCACTACAGATGTGCTCTGTGCATGCATGCCACTTGTGCATACCAACCTGGCTGTGGCACTGCCCCACGCTGAACACAGACCTGCATCCGACACAGCTGGACCGGGTCCCTCCGCCGCAGGTCCCCATATCGGTGGCAGCATTGCTCCACCATCCTGGGCACCCACTGTCCTCCACTCCATTTCGGTGGACACTCACTGCCACACGTGGCGATGTGGCTATTGCAGGGGATCCAGCCCATACAGCTTGCCCTCATAGGGTCGTACCACTGCCACCAGATTTATGACTGCCACATCTGGCCAATTGCTGGCCCTTCTAGATCTTCCCTGTCCTGCCATGTCATACAGCAGTCAGGCTATGTCATGGAAAATGGCCGACAAACCATGCACATGGGGATGCACGTGTGCGATGCGCAATTGCGAATGGTATGAAGCAATTGCGCAGCATGTGGATGTGCAATCGCAATGCATAGTGCAGGTGTATATCACAGCGTTTCACATGTGCATAACACCATGGACTGGTCACGTACAAGATCATAAGGGCATAGGGTGTGATCCTGCGTGGTTGCGCGCATGTGCCTATCATGCGCTGCATGCCGCATTGCACACAGTGAGCAGCTGCATGGTAGGATCCAGTGCCATGATGCGCAGGCATGCACTGCGGCCCACCAGCACCACATGAGCAATGACACACCATCACAATTGGTATGACAGTCGCTCAATAGGCATGTGCTATGGTGTGCGTACATTCGCTGGCACGCACACGCATGTGCAGGAATTGCACAACAGGGTTGTTCCAGCACAATATGATTGAGCCCAGCGCATTTTCACATATTCAGCCGATCTATGCAAATCAGATCATCAGCCAAAATGCTGCGCATTAGGGAGGATTAACATATCATTACTGTTGCACAAATGCTCATTTGCATGCAATGTGCCTTATAAGTGCCACTGAACAGCACAGGACACCAACAGGTATTGCAACCTATTAGGTAAGTGGATGCTAACACAGTGATCCAGAGGCCTACAACAATACTGAAATGGGTGAATTGTCTGGGCCATGCTGCCACTGACCCACTGAGCTGTCACTGTTCACAGGTAGAAAAATGTCTGGTAATAATGGTGAGGAGGAGCATGGGCCTGCCCGCAAATGCAGGCCCAACTTCACTATGGAGGAGCAGAATGCCCTGTTCGAGGCTTACCTGGACAGGGAGGACCTGCTCAGTGGTGCCAAGGGCACCCCTCAGGAATGGTCGGCAGGGTGAGAGGCCTTGGCCACATATGTGAACATGCACAGCAGGCACCAGCGCAGTGCACAGGAGTGCTGCAAAAAGGTAGGCACTGACAAACAGAATATAAAGCAGAAGGTGGCAGCCATAAAGGCTTCACACAGCAGAACCAGCGGGGGGCCCATCCACTGCCCCCACCCTGTCAGCCACAGAGAAGCTGGTGGCAGCCACCATCAGCCACACAGCAGTGGCTACCAGATGGGTGGCAGCCCCTCACTGCATGGTGAGTATGCACTCCACATGCAGAAAGGGCAGAACCAAACCACACAAAAACACGTATCCTGGATTTTAGGGGGGCAGACTTTGGGAAAATGGGGAAATACTTGAAAGAGGCATTAAGGGGAATGGGACAGGAATCAGGGTTGAGAAACAGTGGGCAGTATTTAAAATGGGATTATAAGAACAACAGAATTATGCATTAAGCAGGTTAGCAAGAGGAAAAGGAAGAGGAGACCATTACGGTTTTCCAAAGAGGTAGCAAAGAAAGTGAAAGCCAAAAGATAGCATTCAGGCGATACAAAAAGACACAGGCAGAAGGGGATAGGGAAGTACCAGGAGAAACAAAGGGAGGCAGGGAAGTCAGTAAGGGAAGCCAAAGCTCAGACAGAAGAACACATTGCAAAATCAGTGGTTAAAGGGGACAAAACCTTTACAGGTACATAAGTGAAAAAGAAAGACAATGGGAGGATAGTGAGACTGAAGGGGAGGATGGGAGTCACATGGAGGATGACAACAGTAAAGCTGACATATTGAACAGTATTTCTGCTCAGTCTTTACTGAAGAAGAGGGAGTAATGGGTCTGAAGGGAGTACAAGGGTGAGAATGGTGCAGAAATGGACACAAGTCCCTTTACAAGAGAAAGGGTCCTGAAGGAACTGGAAGTAATAAGAGTGGACAAAGCAATGGGGCCAGATGGGTGCACCAGGGTCCTTAAAGAACTAAGAGAGGTGGTGGCTGAACCTCTGGCTATCCTGTTTAGCCAATCACTGGAAACAGGAGGTACCCAAAGACTGGAGGACAGTAGATGTAGTCCCCTTATACAAAAGCAGGAACAAAGAGGAAGCAGGGAACTACAGACCAGTCAGCCTCACCTCGGTAGTGGGAAAGATCATGGAAGCACTTCTGAAGGAGAGATTGGTGGAACATCTGGTTGTCAATGGACTACAGGACCCAAGGCAGCATGGTTTCACCAGGGGGAGGTCATGTCAGACCAATCTCATTGAATTTTTTGACTGGGTGACTAGGGTGGTGGATCAGGGGCGGGCAGTGGACATGGCCTATCTGGACTTCAGTAAGGCCTTTGACACTGTGCCACATAGAAGACTATTACACAAACTGGGGAATATGGGTGTGGGCAGGACAGTAGTGTGGTGGGTAGGTAACTGGCTGGGTGGCAGGACACAGAGGGTGGTGGTAAATGGCTGTCACTCCACAGAGGGAAGAGTGACCAGTGGGGTACCACAGGGATCAGTGCTGGGACCGGTCCTATTCAACATCTTCATCAGTGACATTGCGCAGGATCTAGAAGGCAGAATTTCACTGTTCGCTGATGACACAAAGCTCTGTAACAGAGTAGACACACCAGAGGTGTAGACAGAATGAGAAGGGACCTGCAGAAACTTGAAGAATGGTCAAGGGTTTGGCAGTTGAAATTCAATGCAAGAAGTGCAAGATAATGCATATAGGGCACAAAACCCTGGCACAATATATCAGTTGGGGGTGAGGATATAGCATGCACCAAGCAGGAAAGGGATCTTGGGGTTGTCATCTCTGGATGACCTCAAGGTAGGAAACAGTGTGACAAGGCAGCAGGTAAAGCAAATAGGATGCTGGGATGTATAGGCAGGGCATCACCAGCAGGGAAAGGAGGTCATAATTCCGTTATACAAGACACTAGTGAGGCCCCACCTGGAGTACAGTGTACAGTTCTGGAGACCATACCTACGTAAGGACATAGACAGGGTAGAGAAGGTTCAGAGGAGGGCAACAAAGATGGTGCATGGATTGCATCACAAGTCCTATGAAGACAGGTTGAAGGAACTGAACATGTACTCCTGGAGAGGAGGAGGAGAGGGATATGATAGAGACATACAAGTATTTTACAGGAGAAACAGAGTGCAGGAAAACACTATTTTAAGCGAAAAAGATGTTCCAGGACTAGAGGGCATGGGATGAAGTTGGAGGGAGGATGATTCAGAGGAAACATGAGAAAGAATTTCTTCACAGAACGGGTGGTGGACAAGTGGAACACCCTGCCAGAGGAAGTGGTGGGGGATGAAACAATCACAGGATTTAAGAATGCATGGGATAGACATAGAGGAATTCTAGAGGTCAGGGGTAAGGGGAAACAGACTTCTAGGAAAACAAACTGAACTTACAAGCTCAAATGGGCAGACTGGGTGGGCCATAGCCCCTTATCTGCCGACACTGTCTATGTATCTATGTATCTATGCATGTCTGGCAGGTATGGAATTAGACATGCAGTGTGCATGCTGCCGTGCTGCATGCTACATGCGTGGGCGGCCACCTCTGGTCATGGCATCCCATTGGATGGCAGCAACGGCGACATGCACACTGACAGAAGGCATGCGCATGGGTGCTACAGCACCATTATGCCTCTGTGAGGAGTACAGAGCAGAGGCAGCTGCAGCCAAGGTCACAGATGACAGATCGTCCACCTTCACAAGCATCCATGGCAGGGACAGGCTGAGGCTTGGCAGTGCTGGGCATGTGGATGTCCTTGATCTGGGGTCAGACGATGCCCTGGCTGAGTTCCTTCAGGATGCCAGCCTGCTCATACTGTGCACTGAGACTCAGATGGGGGCCGAGTCTGACTCCAATGATGACCTGACACTGAATTTGGATAGCGTAGGGGCTGTGGTGCCTGACACACCCCAGAGAGTATCACAGGCAACAGCAGGGCCTGGTGCTGTGCCTGCGGCTGCACAGATGCCACCCATCCCCACCGGCATGGTGGCGTGTGGCACCACCGCTGTGTCCGAAGTGGGTGGTGGTGCTGTTGCGGACATGGCAGCGCAGGGCACTGTCCATCAGATGGTCGGGCAGTGGCAGCAGAATGCAGATACCACCAGGCAGCATAACACAGGGTCCTCCACCAGTGCGCCTGAGGATACTGTACCCTCAGGACAGCCCCCTGTGCAGGGCTCACTTAAGCAGGACAGTGGACAGCATGCTATGTCATCCCCAACAGCCCGGCATCCTGCCCAGGAGGTGCAGGATGACGAATGGCTGGCAGAGCACACCTGGTTGCTGTGGGCATCCATTGCACACCAGGCGCTGCTTACCACAGAGGTGCATGCACTGCGGGTAGAGGTGCTTCAGCTGGCCGAGCAGCAGGACAGGGGTACTGTGCGGCTTCTTGATGAGCTCCGCCAGATGCAGGAGGCCACAACCATGGCAATGGACCACATGACCAGTGCCATTGTGGCCAGGCTTGCATCACTGGCAGCCACTGGGCTCGACCATGCACAGAGAACCCCACACAGTGCTCTGTCCACCCCATGGCCCCTGAGTCTGGTGACACCCTCACAGCGGACACCGGGCTCTGATGTTGGCATCCCGGACACCCCCAGTGCTAGTCTGTTTAGCCGACACTCTACCCCAGTGAGGACACAGTCATGGTCCTGGACTTCAACCCTTGGGGGTGAGTCAGACACACCTGGTCTTGGCCGATGTTCAGCCTGTGGCTGCTGACCAGCCCCAGCATGGCTGCCCAATGCTTGTAGCATCCCAGAGACCATACCATTAACCTGATGTGTCTTCTGCTCTTACCTGCTGTCCGCTGCTGCTGCCCCATACACACATGGGCGGTGGTGGTGCTGCATGCTTGCAGTAGCATGCATGTGTGTGTTGTAGCGCATGTCCCCATGTGTGCTGGTCAGGCTGCTGGGCTATGTGGCATGGGTGTGATGAGGTCAGCTCCGCACCGGCTGTGCCTGTGCACCGGTGCAATGCTTCCGATCCATGCCATGTTCCTCACCTTTGTGTGTGTGTGTGTGTGTGTGTGTGTGTGTGTGTGTGTGTCTGTGTGCCATTGCCTCTGCCATGCCTGCTGTGTGTCCCAGTCCCTGAATGCATCCCACTGTGCACGTACAGGCCTGTATGTGGTGTGGTGGTCTGTGTGACCCATGCATGTGTGTTGGTGGACTTGCGTGCATTCTCCATAATGTTCCTGAGCTATCATGTCCCGATGCCTCCTGGCCTCCACTGCTTGATGGGGGTCCCGCCTCCCCAGTGGTCACTGCCCACCACCCTCTGGCCCATTGTCACCATCATCCCTGCTGCTGTCACCCTCATCCACCTGGACAGCTATCCCACGGTCAATGGCCATGTTGTGCAGAATGCAGTAGGCCAGGAATAGGCCACAGGCTTTAAATGCGCTGTATTGTAGGGCACTACCTGACCTGTCTAGGCAAAGTAATCACATCTTCAGCATGCCAAAGACACGCTCGATGATACTGCATGTGCTGGCGTGTGCCTCATTATATCTCTCTTCCGTGGGTGAAGACTGTCACTGGTATGGGGTGAGCAATCAGGGCTTGAGTGGGTATGCACTATCAGCTGTGTAGAGAAGGGCATGGTGAGAAATGCACTGTGTTGTGTTGACCACCCTGTCCATGTCACCCGGTGCCCACTCCACCACACCCACCCTGTCTGCCCTTCCTCCTCCCACAGCCGTGCAGTGCCTGCCCCCTGGCCTGTGCCCTACTCACCCACCAAGTGACCCATGGGGATTTTCCAAGTTTGAATCTGTGGCACAGTATAGAACTGTGCTGGATGAATGCATCATGTGCACTCCCAGGGTGTGTGGTGCAGACATTGGTTATACAGTCCTTGGCATCACACACCACCTGGCAGTTGATGGATGAGTATCCTTTTCAATTTATGTATGTTGGCCTCTCTGAGCCTGGTAGTATGCGATTGCCCACATGGGTGCAGTCTATGGCTCCAATCATGCCTGGCATGCATGCCACCCTGTGGATGTCCTACATGTTTGTTGTACACTCTGCCTGTGTGCTTTGGAAACATATGTGCTCCAAAGTGCATGGCAACAGAGCTTTGAGGAACTGTGTGAGGAGGTGGGATATGGCGGACTGGGTGATACCCGTGGTGTTACCTGTTGGTCTTTAGAAGGTGCCTGTGGTGAGCAAGCACACCACGGCAGTCACCTTGGTCTCCACTGACATGGCATGGCTACGTCTGATGGGTGCCTGCATCTTCTCACTGCACATCTCACAGAGCTGCCTCAGAAATACCCTGTTCAGGTGGTACTGGCCCACTATCTCTGTATCACTGAAGTTTTCAAATGTGACGCAGGCACGGTACCTCCTCTGTTGGGCATACCACCGCCGGGCCCCTTGTCAGCCATGTTGGTGCTCCTTCAGGCTCCTCACACCCCTCATTATCTCATTCATCAGGAATGGTGCACTGTCCATCTCTCTTTGCTGTTGGCACAAGGTTGTGCATCTGCTGTCTGTGTGTTTGAACAGGTTTTATAGGCTCAAGTCCGGCTGGAGCATCTTGTGTTTTGCTTCGGACTTGCGCCATGTGTGCCACTTATTCATGGGACCGCCCCCCCTGCACTTGCCCTGTATACATTACTTTTGTGCCATGTCACAGTGGGACTTGCGCTGCACAGCCAGGTATTTGAATATCACTCAGCGGCTCAAGTCTGTAGTTGTGCCGGTGCAACTCAGTTGTGCCATGCACAACCACTCTGAATAGCTGGCCCATGGTGTACCCATTTGAAAATGAGACATTTCTTTGTTTTTGGTTTTTTTTAACTTCTTGTAGTCCTTTTACATTTATGACTTTAGTAAAAATGAGTACCTGTTGAACAGACAATGATAACACATTGAAGTTGATGGAATCCCTGGTACTCCTGATGGTTTCTATTTCAGGAATTTACTATGAATTGAAAACTAACAAGAGAATTGCTGTCTTTTCAATTAGCAGGACTGAGGAGTATATCCTATAGTGGGGTATAATGCCATTATTACATGTATTGTAATTGTGCTTTGATCAGACAGGCAGTTTACCTTAAGCAGGATTTGTATGTATTTAACATTGACTGCGAATAATTAAGAATGTAATTCCAAATAGTGGCTATAAAATGGGTATTTTTGTACAAATAAACACATTAATTTTTTTGTGCATTTACTGCCTCTATTTAGTCTCTAACTTTGGATGTTTGTTGGGCCATTTTTATTGATATTTATGGTGCATTTAAATTGTTTATTTATGTGATTTTTCACGAGCACATTATATTATCTGTAATTAGGCACACTATTTAATGGGGTATTTGGGATCACATGAACATCCTCTGAAGAAGCGCCAGTCATTTTAATTAAATAAAGAAGGAAGCAGCTTGTAGAGTTCTTCTAATGATACCATCCCAAGCTTCACTAAGGAGATTTGGGTGCTTAACTAGTGCCCAAATGGCAGGCTAGACAGGGGAACTGACAGTATATTAAAGCAAGCCCCCAAGGATGGTGAGGGGATTACATTAGTGGACTTAAATATATTTACATTTGGGCAAAGAAGACTATGATGGACAGGAAACATTATAAAATCATAAGGAAACATTATAAAGAAACTAAGGGTATATTATAGCCACTGATTAAAAAAGAGAGGAACTGAGGACATGAAATTAGACTTGAAATGAAGAATTTGGGTTGAATGTGAGGAAGAATCTTTTCACAAAATTATGAGACTCTGGAATACTCTACCTGACAAGAAATATAAAGACTTAGACCATGCTGGATTTCAAAAAGAGATTTAATACCTTTTTGGTGTTAAAGGGAATTAAAGGTTACAAATGTAGAGAATGTGGGGACAGGCTCAACTAAATATGTTCCTCTGTCCTAGCAAATGCACTGTAGTGTACTAAAGTTACATGAAAACCTATACGCAAACCCTTTAAATAACATTATAGCCTATCCTTTTAGATAGATAAGCAGTGGGCTGAAATCCAGCTGAGATTCTCTTAACCATCAAAAATGGTAACTGTACCCATATAAACAATTATGGTCCAATAGCCATAGTCTCAGTAATGATTGCACTATTTGTAATACATCCTAAATCATATATGTGAGTTCATAAATAAAACCAGTTTAGTCCTGTCTAAACTGGCTTATACCTTGTCATACTGTAGCACCTCCACTGCAGTACTAATTTGCCATGGACAAAGGTTGACTCACGGATGGTATTTTTCATTTATTTTGATATTTTCATCACCCCGGTCACTGACTGATTGAACCAACATGTTTAGATCTTATGTCACCTATCATCCTACAGATTAAACTCAACGGCATGGGCCTTAGGAAGGAAGGAAGCTTCTATGTGGGTCTCAAACTGACTGGCTGCTGGCAGGAAGCAGCATGTTTATTTGATGCAAACTAAATCTGGCAAGCTAAATGCTGACTTTGGGGTCCCTCATTGGCAGCTCCTAACTGAGCCACCTAATGCTTTCTACACTTTTGACCTGCCACATCATGTCAACACCAAAGTGCTCATACTGCATAAAATTGACATTAAGTAAGGCTGTTGAAAGTTTTTAGTTAGTGATAAAAAAACAACTGGCATTCTACTTGAAGTAAAACAATCAATGACAACTTTGACCACAGAAGGGTCAGTTCCTGGCCTTACCTGTGTGTTGCATATGTGGAGGCAACAAGATTATTAAATAGACACAGAATATTGTGGTATTGTTGAAAGGAAGGGACTCAGTGTCCATCTTGCCTGCCCCTACTGCTGATCAGCAGTGACTATATACAGAATAATCAGTGGGCAACCATATAAAACCAGACTGTGTTTCCACTGAGGGACTGATATGACATCATAGACCTCAATAGTTCCCTATGCTCTCATCTCAGCCCCAAGACAGAAGCACAACTTTGCTGTGCATGTGGATCAATTGTACATTATTTTCTGTACAGTAGTACGATTTTACATTTCTGCTGTACAGTTTGCTGTGCTGTGTCTCTCCACTGAGCCATCCTTCCCACCACAGAAAGATATCTCCTTGTTTTATATTTAAGTTCCCAAAACCCACACAGCACTCATTTATCACTGCACCATCATTCAAAATAGAAAGTAGTTCATATTTTCATTTGAAAACAGACACATTCATCTGCAATTGTAAAATCTTGGTATTGCATTTTTATAATGCACATTGACAGTTTCAGGTACAAATTTGGAAAAAAATATGTAAGTAGGGAGACTTTGACATCAGTGATGGACATAATTGTTTTCTTGTTGACTTTCTCTTGTCTTCTGTCCATCTCAGGCATTCCTCCACAGTGGGGGCATTTAAGAAGGGGCTGAAATTCCACCACTTTGAACAAGCATTCACAGGCTGCTAATTTTGTAATTGTTTACTGGAAGCCTGTTTTTTGTTTGTTTGCTATTGAGATTGGGAATAGTGAAATAACTATACTCCCTGGATGTCTGACGTACAATTTGTAAATGTGTTTCTCTGCTTTTTTATTTTATTTTTTTTGTCTTGGAGGTTCATGAACATTAAGCTCTCTATTATATGCAGATTCCTTACATGCTACTGCACTTTGAGCCCGAGAAATAGGACATTTTATAAATAAAGATATCACACATATATATATATATATATATATATATGTATATATATATATATATATTATAGAGGTGAGGTCATGCCCCTATAGTTAGGGTGGAGTAGGCACTTTAATGTTAAACCTCAAATTTTGCACATTAATAATTTTGCAACCGTTCAATGGATTTGCATGAACTTTGGAATGCAAGGTCTGGTATGATTGATCTCTTGATTTCCCAAGTTTTGTTTTGGTTGGACATATGGTTTCTGCACAGCAAAACACCAAAAAATACACTTTTCACCAGTTTTGACTTTTTTTGCCCATGTTGCTGCGACCACACCGTGTGGTCTTTTGTTGTAATAATTTTTATTGTTTTCCAAAAAGTAAGAACAAAGAAGAAAAAATCATAATACAGTATACAGTCACATATTCTGTACATGCATCTAGCCACCTTTTGTCTTTTTATAAGTACAAAGTGCCAGTACAGTAGGCAAGGGAAAAGGATAAGGGGTAGAGAAAGGAAAGAGAGGGGTACAGACAAATATCAGTTTATTTGTTAGATATACATAAGTTTATTTACTGGTGATATGAACACTCTGATTCAGGTGACAATGTCAACCGTATAGTCCAAGGGCTCTACCTCAGAACTTACTGAAGGAGTTCCCCTGCCAGAAAAACTATTATTTAGAGGCAAAGTATTAGGTGGGGGGGGGTACTCTACTGTATCCTCATCAAATCCGAGTAAATATCATGTAAGGGTACTCACCAAAACAAGGTGCCAACTCAGAAAGTCATCTTTGCCAGACATAAACACCTCAAACAGTACCTCTGTGTATCTGCAACCAGACATATCCCTCTTCACGGCATCTAGAGAAAGTTGGGTAAGAGTGTGTATATGCTCTGCAAGAGACTGGTCTGACCCTGGAACAGAAACAAGTGTATCCCAAGCTTAAATCTGTACTAGATAGGTTAAACATTCTACATATCATCGTATATGCAACCACCTGTACATTTATTGAAAGAGTCTCATAATTATAATCTCC
Source organism: Neoceratodus forsteri (assembly GCA_016271365.2). NCBI lineage: Eukaryota > Metazoa > Chordata > Ceratodontiformes > Ceratodontidae > Neoceratodus > Neoceratodus forsteri. The sequence goes on from CM057455.1 coordinate 932,173,347, forward strand.
AATCTGACAAGGGAAAACCAGGGCCTCCCCATGTGTTATTGAGTCCTTTGGTAGAAATCCCTTTTTGTAGTACCTTTATACCAACAGAAGAAGATGGGGATATTCACCCTATCCCTGTTGGTGATTGTACCGTACCAAAATATTTAAGATAGGGATCCCAGCAGGTTTCAAAAGTGGAAAGTTTGGACTTCTGCAGATAAGATATCTTGTCCAGTTTAGCCAAGGTAGATAGGGACCCCAATATTTCTGCCATTGTAGGAAACAGTGGGGTTCTCCATTTGCATAGAATGGCTCTTTTTGTTTGTAAAGCCAAGAATGCTAGCCACCTGTATCTTAATGGGGACAGCTTGGGTATATCAACGCAAATACCCAAGAGAAAGAAGAGAGGGCTAAGGGGAATCGATTGTTGTAGAACCCTGGAGGCAAGCTTTTGTACTTCTGGCCATAGGAGCTGGATTTTTGGACAGGGCCACAATACATGCACTAGGTCACCCCCCCAGCTTTTGGCATCTCCAACAATTATCATGTTCTATTAATTTAGCTTTATGAAGAATCACTGGGGTTCTGTACCAAGAGTGTGCAATTTTGTTTTGAATTAATCTGGATTTGGCATCTGTGAACCAGATACATGTATCTACCCACGCTTTATCCCAGGCCTCAGAAGATATATGGATCTTCAGCATCTTCTCTCATCTTTGCCTTGCTTCGTCTGGTTGAGATGGACAAGTATCTTTGAGAGTAGCATATATGTGACCTGCAAGGCCCTTAGAACAAAATATCCACTTGGTCAAGGGTGAAGTTTTATCATGGCCTAAGCTGGGGGATAAAAGGTACCGAGTTGCATCTCTGAGTTGGAGATATCTCCAAAAGTCTGAGTGTGGGACACCCCATACTTGTCGCAAAGAGTGGAATGTCTGCAGGGCTTTATGGTTAGGGGCCAACAAATCACCCAATTTAGTAATACCCAACTCCACCCAGTGTTTCCATAGGACTTCAACTCCCCCTATAGTAATGGCTGGGTTTTGCCAGATAGGCACATAGGAGAGTGGGAGGGGGTCCAAGTTCATTTTATGATGAGAACTGAACCAGTCGGCTCTGGATGCAATCACTGTGGGTGAGGTAAGGTCTACACTTATCTTACCGGCCATGGACTTTTTAGGGCTATTCCTCTGTACAAAAAGGGAAGAGGAATGGAGCAGACCCATAATATCTGTTTCTAGTTGTATCCACTGTGGGGAGAGGGGGGAAAGGGAGCACACCCATTTGACCATTTGAGCCAAAAGGAAGGCCTGGCGGGATACCTCTGGCCAGGGGAGATTCCAACCACCTTTCTTCCAATGTGACCTCAGTTTAGATCGACTGAATCTGAGTTTGGATCCCTCCCAAAAAAATCCCCAATTAGTTTATCAAAAACCTGAAACCACTGTTTTGGTAAGGGAACAGGCAGGTGCATCAGGAGATAGAAGAGTTTAGTGGCTGAGATCAATGTCACCGCCACAACTTTTCCAGCTAAGGTGAGTTTAAGAAATCTCCATCTCTTGAAATCTGTCTTAATGGAGGAGAGGAGGGATTATACATTAGCTTGCCATATTGTCTTCAGGGATGGGGTCAAAAAAACACCCAGATATGTAATCCCTTCTGGTGCCCAGAGTAAAGCATCTGCAGCTATCACTTGTTGTACACAGTGGGCATTGAGAGGGAGTACTTCTGTATTATTCCAGTTCAACTGTAAACCTGTATAATTTGAGAAGACTTCTAAGAGAGCAAGGAGGGGGAGATGGCATTATGTGTCAGCGTACATAAAAGTTGCATAGGACGTATTCTCCACTGTCAACCCTTTTATCTGCAGGTGGTTTTGAATAGCCACAGCCAGGGGTTCAACTGCCAGCACAAAGAGAAGGGGGGAGAGTGGGCACCCTTGCCTCGTACCTCTGCCCAAAGGGAATGGGGCAGAAAGCATTGAGTTTGTGTTAACTCTGGCTAAAGGGCCTTCATAGATAGCTTTTATCCTGGCAAGAAATGTTTCCCCTAGCCCAAAGTGGGAAAGAGTCATATATAAATAGTCCCACTCCACGGAATCAAATGCCTTTTTCAAAGTCAACCGTGATGGCAGCTGTGGGAGTAGGAAGGGACTTAGCAAGGGTGATCAGGTTCAGCAGGGTTCTTAAGTGACCTGAACTATGTCGTTCAGGTATAAATCCCACTTGTGAGGGATGTACAAGAACACTCAATAGAGAACTAAGTCTGGAGGCTAAGAGTTTAGCATAAAGTTTACTGTCCAAATTTATAAGCGAAATCGGGTAGTAATTTCTGGGGTTGGTAGGGCCGTTGCCTTTTTTAGGAATAACAACTATGATTGCCTCCCACATGGAGAGCGGTAGAGCACCCTTAAGTTCTATCTCCTGAAACACTTGGGTTAGAAGGGGTGAAATAGTAGGGGCCAGAATCTGGTAGAAATCTGCAGTGTAACCATCACTGCCTGGAGATTTCCCTTTTTTCAAGTCTTGGATGGCTGCAGTCACTTCCTCTCTTGAAATAGGGAGGTCTAGGAGTTGTGTTTGCTGCCTCTGTAGTTTAAGCAGTTCTAAGGTGTCCAAAAATCCTTGTGTGTCTCTGTTTGGGCCAGTGTGGGTGAAGGAGTAATGCCTTTTATAAAAGGAGGACATAGTATCATTAATATCCCTAGGGAAGGTACTCAGTACCCCTTGTTTGTTCTTCAAACCAGGGATATATCTGCTTGCCTGCTGTTTGCGTAGTTGATATGTGAGCACTTTACCCCTTTTGTCCCCACCTTCCCAAAAGGTGTGCTTAAGGCGAAGGATAGCGGCTTCAGCCTTCCTTTTCAGAAGTTGGTTAATTTCAAACCGGATACCCAAAATGGATTTACCTATAAGTGAATGAATGGAAGGAGAGGGCATAGCCTTAAAAATGCTTTCAGCTGCAGCTAATCTCTGATCAAGAGTGACCAGCTGCAGTTCCCTTTGCCTATGTTTGGCTGCAGCAAACCCCATAATGTTACCTTGCATCGTGGCTTTGAAGGCTTCCCACATTGTACCAGCAGAGGTGTCATTTATAGGGTTCTTAGCTAGAAAAACAGAAGCCTCCTTGCTAACTCAGGTAATAAAGTCAGGGTCTTTCACTAGAAGTGGGTCTAATCTCCATTGTTTAGTAGAGGGAGCCACAGGATCCCATTGTATAAGGAGCTGGACTAGGGCATGATCGGAGATACAGCAGGGAAGAATTGAGACAGCAAGGGTTTTAGTTGTCAAGGTAGATGAGCCGAATGAAAAATCCAGCCTACTGTATGAGGCATTTGCTGCTGAATGAAACATATAGTCTCTTGTTCTGTGATGAAATAGCCTCCACGAGTCTGTAAGCCCTTGATCAGAGATCATTTGCTGGAGAGCCTTCCCACTTCTAAGATATGCCTCCTTCCCCCTATCATTCCTATCAAGGAGAGGTATCAGTGTGAGGTTAAAGTCCCCACCAATAAGCAGGGGGCAGTTTGGGGGGTTAAATTCCAGAATTACCTCTGCCAAATTATGAAAGAACTGAGGGGTATCCTCGTTGGGGGTATAAACATTACACAGGGTGAGTGGACCTGAGGGTGTATTGTAAGTGGCCATTACCCATCTGCCATCTTGGTCTGAAAGGATCTGCTTTAACGTCCAGGTGAAAGATTTATTCACCAGGATGAGAACCCCGTGTTTCCTAGTCGGGCCATTGGAGTGAACTTGCTGACCAACCCAGTCTTTCCTCATACAGATATGGTCATCACCGGAGAGTTTGGTCTCCTGCAGGAAGGCCACTTGGGAACGAATACATTTCAGGTGGGCCATTTTATTGGGGAGTTTAGCCACCTGACATTCCATGTGTGTATCACAATATCAGACATTATGTTTAAGGGCCCCCAGGATATAACAAGCAGAAAGAAGAACCCAAGGAGAAGGGCAGCCGGCATGCCCCTGTGTGTTAAATAATTAGCGGTCACTACCCCACCCCTAACAGGGAAGCTTTACAAAAGCTATGGGTTTATCTATCAACATTATAGAGACTATATACTGCCTAAAAGTCTTAACTAACTAACTAACTTATCCTACAAAATAGTAAAGGAGGTGTGGCAGGACTAAATTGGCTAGAGCCCTAGTCAATGGTATGCCCTGTCGCCCTTGGTGGTGTGGTCAGATACTTCCCAAAGGGGAAGAGAACACCTTACTGCTATGTTGCTTATACTAGGTTATCTGGCACCAAGGTGAAATCAGGAAGAGCAGCTAACCAACTCTTGCTTGAGCCATGTCCGGATCTGCCTGCAAACCCTTCAAATGGGAGGTAAGAATCGTATCAATGGGCTCTTAAACTGGTATTCAGCTTATATACCAGTAGAGAAAGCAGAGACTCCACTTATATCATTAGGCCCAACCTTCTTGGGATTCATTGATCTGTTAACAACGATCTGCCAGAAGGCAGAGATTAACAAAAACCCAGAAGTGCAGAGGCTAGAAGTGTGAGTCAACTGCTCATTGAGTCTTCCCTATAATGATACCATCCCACAGAGCAACCAGGTGGTGAGATGGGGAAATCCCCAAAACAGGCAAAACACGGCTCATATATCTTTAGCAACCACTGAGTATAGTCAACCATTGCACTATAAGCTTAAAACATTTCTAACGTAATCTTACGGTAAGCAGCATGTAAGCAGACCCATTTTACAGCCCTACCCCTCATAAAATAACATTCAGCTCTGGGTAGGGTTGTCTGGTATACAGGGTAAATTAATATTACACGGGAGGGTTGGTGCAGGAGCACTAGTGCTGCTTTGGGTACACAGTGTAACATAAAGCCCACTCAGACTATACTGAAACTGAGTTAGAACCAGTATCTATGCTCGTTTTCCTGCATGTCACCTCCCCCTTTTGCACCACCATCTGACAGCATCTTCTCCAAATGCCAAACATATTGTCAAGCACAAATTCTGAGTGGAGGGATGTCATGAGAAAAGAACGAAGGCCAAAACCTGTCTCTGCATTCGCAAAGGCCAAGAAGTGTGTCCAGAATGGGGTCCACTAAGGATAAATTACACCCCCACTGGTCCTCTGTCAGGACATACTGATGAAAACTCATTCATAAACCAGTGTTGGGGGGGGATCGGGGATAAATCTTTAAAATCAGCCTTAGGGGAGAGTAGTGAGCCTTATGGGAGGGCAATGGGGGGGGTGCCATTAAACTCCTTAAGGGTAAATGACAATACCAGCAGGGCTATCTGGCAATCCTACCCATCCAAATTATAACCCCCGAGCAGTCACATCATTATACATTAACTTCATTTGTCTTGTTTATATCCTTTGCACTCTATAAAACAGAAACTAGCCAAAAGAGACCAACAGGTAAGCGACTGTGTCTACATTAAAGCAAACTGAGTTATCTGCTACTAGAAGGAAACCTCTGTCCCAAAATGGATCGAAGTTTTCTCCAGTTATGCAAGCCTCAGTCATTCTCCCTTATTCCCCACCCTTCGATTTCCAAATTCTCTACATCATCAGCCCTCAGATACTTACCTGACTATTCAACAGTTTAAGCTAATGAAGGTTTCCAATGTTCATGGAGGATTTAGTTGTTTTGCCTTGTGGGGTCTAGCTCAGAGTTTCAATCTGGGGGAGAGCCTGGGGCCTGGAGGCCTAGTGGGGGTAACACCGACTCTGCCTCCACACTGTGGGCCCATGCGGTGTGTACGTCCTCAGGAATACTGCAGTCTGGTTCCCTATTTTCAGTGTCCATTTCTGCATGTACATCTGCGTCGGGAAGTTCACTCAGAATTGAAAACTGGTTGTGGGCAAAATACGGACTAACATTCTATTTTGGCTTCAGTAGACACCGAGGAGGTTTAGGCCTGTATTTCAGGAGTGTTCTTCCTCTCCTGTGGATGGCCCCATTTGAAGTGTGGTGAGGATGGTGGCCTTTTCCTGACTTTCATGTTTCGGGGTTCCAGTCCCACCTGGGGGGCGGGGAGGAGAGGTATCAAGAGAGTCAGCTTTGGGCAGATGAGGTTGTGAGTTATTTTTGGCCTGAGCAAGGACAAAGGGCTCTGGCCGGCTGGCCACATATTCAGAATGAAGGCCAAGGCCGCATCCGGAGACGAAAAGTGTTGAGCAGCTCCATTTACCGATATTTGCAACGCTGCAGGGTACCTCAGAGTAACGGGGATATTCAGCGCATGTAACTTCTGACGAACTTCAGAGAAGGCTTTACATCGAGCAGCTAGCTCTCTTGAATAATCCTGGAAGATCATAATCTTATGATCCTTCCACAAGAGCTGCCCCAGTTCCCTAGCCCTTGTCTGGATCGCTTCTTTTTCTGCAAAGTTCAGAATTCTAACTACAGTATGACAGGGCGAGGCCTTTTCCCCTGTGCAGGCCTGGGTTGCAATGAACGGTGTGCCCACTCCATCATGATCTTTGTACCTTGCAGTAACTGCAAAATCTCTGGTAGTGCTTGTTGTAAGAAAGGTAGCACTCTCCCACTCTCACAACCCTCCGGAAAGCCAAGAAGGCGCAAATTATTATGACGACTTCTGTTCTCTAAATTGTCTACTTTGTCTTGTAGAAGCTGTATTTGGGTCACCTGTTCTCTCCTGATGGCAGAGTGATTCTGGAATGTGTCCTCCTGTGTGGTGGCCTTTTGTTCTACTGCATCAACTCTCAGATTAATCTGTTGTATAGAAAAGGCAGAATTATTTGCTGCCAAAGTGAGAGTATCAACACTGGCCATAATTGACGTGAACATCTCTCTTATAGAGAGTTCTTCTTTCTTTTTTACTAAGTGCACCATGCTGCGTATCTCGCTGTCGGAGCAACAGCTCCGTTCGCTCATAGTTAGCTCAATTGCAGTCCGTTTTGTCTCAGAGTCACCCAGTTAGTAGGATATAACTTCGGATCTCTAGTGATTTACTTTTCTTCCTGAAATTCCTCCTACAAAGGTATAAATTAAGGGTTCTAGGCTCTTAAGCAAGTGGAGCTGTGGAGTTAAGCCACCATCTTGTTTGAGCGTTAGCCACACCCCCACCGTGTGGTCTTTTGGTCTGAAATTTGGAACTTAGAAGAGTTTGGGTCAAGGAACAGTTCAGCATTGGTTTGGTAAAAAAAAAACATTAATTTGTTCAAAAGTTATTGCATTTTTAATTTTTGAATTTTGAGAATGCTCAGTTCACTCAAAAATGTATATGTATTTTTGCAAACTAAGAATGGTCTCACAGTCAAGGATTTTGCTACCTAGCAAAGTAAAATCTTAGTCCATCAGAAAAATTCTTTGTCTGCGAGCCGCCATCTTATTTTCAGTTTTTCAGCCAAATAAAACGTCATAGCTTTGTCCATGGGTGACTTTTGGGACAAATGAGGTATGGATTTTGTTCAGGGTGATGCTCTCTACAAAGCCATGCCTTTGGTTTGGTTCATTTTTGTCAAAAAATAGCTTTTTAAAAATGTTAAATTCTTCTTCTGCAACTCTCTAATGATCCTAGTCTGCAAGCCTACAAAATCCTGGTTCATGAGACGATCCTGGTCCGTAAGCTTTGTTTGTCATGGGGTGAGCATATAGCCAGAATTTCATGACCAGATGTCCCTGGTGGCATGACCAGATGTCCCTGATGGCATGACCAGATGTCCCCTTGCGGACTAGAATTTTGCTAGCTTGCTGACTAGGCTTGATCTGAAGGCCCAGAATTTTGTTATCTCATGAATGAAGAGTTTTTAAAGGTGTAAACACTTTAAAATCAGTGTCAGTGGCTCAGTAGGTAGCACACTCGCCCCTGAGGCCGGGAGATCAGAGGGCTGTGGGTTCAGTTCCCACGTCTGGCACTTGGGTTAATATCCCAGTACTGACACTGTAGTGCAGCATGAGAGGGGTGCTGCACTTCTGAGGTGCCGTCTTTTGGATGAGACGTTAAACCGAGGTCCCATCTGCCTGGATTGGTGGTAGATCAGGTGGATGTTAAAGATCCCAGGGCACTTATCGAAAAGAGTAGGGGAATTTCCCCGGTGTCCTGGTCAAATTTCCCTCATTCAGTAAAAAATACCACCAACAGCTTAATCTGGTTCAAGGTCAGTTGGCATTCATCTGTATCCCCCTCCCCCGGGTCGTGCCTGAAAATAGGCAGGATTTGTCTAGTGCACTTACTCGGTCAACAAAAGCTAAATAAATAATAAATAAAAAATTGTATATCTCATTAACAGTTTGGTCTTTTTGCTTGAAATTTAAAGGGTGTTATGGGGATGCCCTACAGGTGTGAATTCTGCTGTTTGGGTGTTGGGGAATTAATTGATTCCATAGATTTGCGATTACAAACTTGAGATTTTCCCCATAGGATAACATTGCAGGGTCTGTCATGCCTTTCAATGCCCTTATCTCAAAAACAAAGTGAGATACAGAGTTTTCGCTACTGGTGGCTCTATACCATTGGAACAAAATTTGAAACCATACAATATGCCTGCAGTGGAATTTTTTCAGTGGGTTGCACGGTTCATGAGATATTTTCATACTAGTGTCACAAGGGTTCAAAGAGTGTCTGTCCAGTGCATTTCAGTGCCCGTCTCTCAGAAACCATGCTAGATACAGGATTTGGTCATTACGTTGCCACGTATAGTACTCTCTGTGACGATTACAACAACACTTGAATTTTTTTTTACCTGCTATGGTTCCTGACATATCATAAAATTAGTGTTACAGTACAAGGGTTTCTTGCCCTATAGGGCTGCTGTATGGCTCTGTAGCTATGCATATTGTTATGCAGAAATGGGCAACTTGGTGGTAGCGTGGGGCCCCACCAATGCAGGTTTTTTACTAGTTATATTACACTTTTCCAAAAAGTAAGCAAATTCATTGCAAAAAACTGTGTTTATTGCATCAGTTAGGATTAAAGCAATAAACATAAGGAAATGAAACATTAGGGTTGAGCCCCTAACCCCCCACGCACAACCCACACACCCATCCTCCACAGACTGACAGACACTGGGGTGTGCCATGGGATCATGAGGCCTAACTCTCACCCCATTCTCCTTTACTGTAGCATGTCAACCTGCTTACATATGGAATGGGTTGAGAGCTGAGCCACTATGACCCATAGCACCAATATCTAGTCTGTGGAGGGCATCTTCCATGTCGGTTGTGTGGGGCTTAGAAGCTCAACCCTAACATTTTATTCCTCACTTTTGTTGCTTTAACCCTAACTGATGCATTAAATGCATTTTTTGCCATGAATATATATATATACATATATATATATATATATATATATATATATATATATATAATTATACAATCTCCATATACTTTAGCAGTGTGACACAAGGAAAATGTGGAAAAGAAACACTGAAATTTGTTCTACTGGTCTTCAGAGCAAAAAATAATAACATGTAGATACAGAATACTTTGATACCTGTAGCAGGGATACCCTATGGATTGCAGAAGGAACTTATTTAATGAACATTGTCTGAGCAGGCAGGGACATGCTTCTCAATATAAAATGAGCCCCTCAATTAAAAGGCCAGCAATACTCTATGTACTGGATATGAAAATTTGATTCATGTTGTGTTAGCAGCTGATCCAGTCACTCTTTTGCATGTGTGGGCTAAAGCATAAGCATGTGAAAAATCAAGCATGACTGCCTCTAGTTACCAACGGCAAACCAAGGAGTGTGCTAAAGTGGCAAAAAAAGTAATTATTTTCAGCACAAGGAAGAATCTCATATGAAGAAGGGAAGACCAAAGTTGAAAGACACTGAAATAAAGAAACAAGAGGAACACTGGGGTACTACAGTTCTTTGAGATACATGTTTTTCTACCGCTTATTGAACAATCACCATTTCATTAAGCAAGTCAATAAATAACTAATCTTGCATTTCAGTGCTTCTAAATGCAAACACTTCCAGGGACCAAGGTAGCCCCCAGGTCTTCAGCCTTTTCAGGGAGTCCACAAAAGATCAGATTGAAGTAGATTAGTCATAGACCCCATCTTGTCTTTCACCAGCCCTGAACGATGCAAGCACTAAGAGGACCTATTGGAGGAAGTCTGAGGAACAAAGGCAATACAGATAATGCTTTGTCTCAAGAACTCATTTCTGTCTCATCAGTAGTAAAACAACCCACATGTGGATACTTTATCCTGTAAGGCTGACACAGAGCTGTGTAATCCTGCTATGAGAAATCTAGAAAAGTGGAGTACCATGACCAACCAGGACTTTATTTGGATGCTTGAAGCATATACCACATTTTTTTAATTTATTTTTTTTGGTTATTTGCTGGACAGTGGCAAGGAAGAATGTGGCCATTTTGTTTTTCCAGGGGAGAGGGGTAGGAAAAAGGGCAATGCTAGAAAGGATGGATGGAAGCAGAAGACACGGGGGGGGGGGTAGAAGAACAGTGACTTATGCTCAAGAGATCCATAGCAGGAGTGACAAGTCAATATATCAGATTGCTTAGCAAAAGCAAAAGAAAGAAGCAGCCACTGTGGTTCTCTAAGTCAGTAGCTGAGAAAGTGCAAGAAAAAAGTAAGGCATTCAGGAAATACAAAGAGACACAGAAAGAAGAAGACAGACTGAAATATCTGGAGAAGCAGCGAGAAGCTGGAAAGCTGTCAGAGGGGCTAAGGTAAGACTGGAGGAAGGAACAGCACAGGCTATTAAGAAGGGGGACAAAACCTTCTTCCATTATATTAGCAAGAGGAAGAAGACCAGAAATGGTATTGTTAGGCTAAAGAAGGGGGAGGGGTGGGTAGGTGGAGGATGACATTGAAAAAGCTGAGATACTGAACAAATATTTTTGCTCAATACTTATCAAGGAAGAGGCAGGGGAGGGGCCAAGACTCATGAGAAAAGATGTACGGGGGGAGAGGTGGACACCAGCCCATTTACAGTGGATAGCGTCTTGCAGGAACTAGGAAATGTAAAGACAGACAAGGCAATGGCACCAGACAGGATTCACCCTAGAGTGTTGAAGGAACTCAAGGAAGTCCTAGCAGGTCCACTGACAATCCTTTTCAACCAATCACTAGAGATGGGGGAGCTACCTGGGGACTGGAGGAGGACAGAGGTGGTCCCCCTGTGCAAGACTGGAAGTAGGGAGGAGGCAGATAATTACAGACCTGTAAGCCTGACCTTGGTGGTGGGGAAGCTGATGGAGACCCTGCTTAAGGAGAGGGTGGTGAAGTTCCTGGAGTCAAGCAGTGCAAAAGACCCAAGGCAGCATGGATTCATTGAGGGTAGGTACTATCAGACTAATCTTATCAATTTCTTTGACTGGGTGACCAGCGTGGTGGATCAGGGAGGAGCAGTGGATGTGGCCTACCTGGATTTCAGTAAGGCCTTTGACACTGTTCCTCATTGAAGGCTGCTTAACAAATTGGGGAATCTAGGTGTGAGCTCTAAAGTGGTAAAATGGGTTGGACACTGGCTGAAAAGCAGGACCCAGAGGATGCTAGTAAATGGCATAAAATCAGAAGGGGGGAGGTGACCAGTGGGGTCCCGCAGAGATCGGTGCTGTGTCCAGTTCTATTTATTGTCTTCATAAGCAACATTGCAGAGGGACTGCAGGAGAAAGTATGTCTGTTTGCAGATGCCACCAAGAGTGTGTTGGGGGGTGGGCTGCCTGGATCGCAATCTCAGACAGAGCAGGGAGTTTGTTTATTTGAATTCTCAGCAGGTTAAAGTAGCAGGCAGAACAGGGTGCTGCATTGTGTTAAACTTCCTATATGTCTGTGGTTTAAGCAAGACACTGCCACTGGTAGGTTAAGGGTGTTTAAAGTAGTTTGGCTGTTGGGGTTTAACAGTAGGACTGACCAACGGGAGGCAGGATGGGAGTTCCTTGAGCACTTAAAGAACATGCAGTAGCTTTCCCATCCTTTCTGGCACCAACAGGGGGTTGTTTGTCTTGTCATCCTCTTCACCAATGTAAAATTCTGGTGCCCTAGACAGACAGACTCAGACACAACACATCAGGTCAATACAGTGGCTATCTTTATTCCTACACAGGAGTTACTGCTCACACAGTGCTGGACACAGACAAATTAATGCCCAACTGGGCTTGACAGGAACTATGCATAGATAGGATTACAAAAATTTGCATGAACTACAGCCCTAATGGCTTTCCCTGTACTTCCTACTACCATATACTGTACATAGGTACCTATATGTATATACTATAGTCAAGGCCCCTAGAATTCTGCGGCCGCAGAATTTTGCACAGAACTTGCAATCTGCCGCAGAACATCTGCGGTGCCGCAGAATTCACTCTTCTTGGTGATTTTTTATCAATATTTCTGTTTATACATAGAATCTGGTTCCCTTCCCTTCTTTTTATATCCAAACCCCCCCATATGTTCAGAATGTGATGTTATCATTGCTTTAACATCATACATTAGCTAATGAAATTGCTGCATCCTGCAACAGAAATGAACAGTCACTTATCTACCACAGCTCCCACTGCCCAGAGACAGTGGCACAGCACATCATGCATGGTGATATTTGCTCAACCTGCACTATAGCCTAATACAATTTTCAGTCTTACATTGTTGCACTAGGGACAACTTAAACAAAACCTTGTCAATATCACAGACCTGTTAAGTCCATACCTCACTTTGTACAAACCTATCTGTGCCTTTAAGGTATGGAGACGCTATCTGAAATGATTAACTGGTAAAATGATTTTAACTGTCTAAATTTTTAAGAAAAAAAAAGTAATTAAGCCCAGAAAAGTGGAATATAATAATGTGTAGACCTGTTGAAAGAATAGACGTATTAAATAAATAATTGCACTGCACGCATTTTTGCCAGGGTTATTGATTACATATTGTCATTGGTTGATAGAATCACCTAAAAGTTATGGAGAAATGTTGTGTGCAGGGACCTCTGTTGGGCCAGAGGATAGCATGCTGTGTTTCTGTGCCGGCAACTCAGGTTCAGAGATTAGCTCTGGGAGCTGACTGGGCAGCACAAGGATTGGTGGAACACATCACTGCTCAGAGCCTGGGAAGGTATGGTGCAGTGTTCGGTCACATGGTGGACACATTGTGATGGGCCTGAGAGCTCTATCTCACAATTGGTTCACATGCATGTCATGGCCTGATGGCGTTACGCAGTGTGTCAGGGAAAGCAGGTTGAGATGAAAAATGAGTTTTGCAATAACTCCTCTATTCCATTTCCAATGAGACCTGTATGAATGTGGATGCAAGTTCATGGAAATTGAAAAAAATATATACACACACACACACACACACACACACACACACAGTATCTCTGTCTCTCTCTCTCACCATACACACTCACGCATATTTGTATGTATGTTACAGAGTGCATATAAATATATAAGTGATACACAGTGGGAACCTCATGAGTGGTGTAGAAAGCACATACAAATATATAAGTGATAGTGGAAACCTCATTAGTGGGATAGATAGCATGCATATAGAAATACCTTATTTATCACATAAGATCCCCTCTGCATATATCATTTATGCAACAGGCTAGGACCTTAAGGGAGAGACATTTGTTTTGCTTTTTTAGGCATAAAATTATTTTTATAAGTCTGTTAATTTTTGAACTAGTGTTACTGTGCTTTCCACCATCCTGATTGCTATAACTACTGCCATGAAAGTGAAGTCAGGATGACAAGCTGACACTGTGATGCGGTAGTTTGTTAGTGCCGCAGAACTTCTGCAGAAATTACAAACCACTGCCGCAGAAGTTCTGCGGCAAATGGTAGTCTTGCCGCAGAACTTGGTCCCACTGTGCCGCAGAAAAGTAGGGGCCCTGACTATAGTGAGACAAATGTGAGAAGAGTCTTTTGACTCATGACAATCATTCTTTCTCCACCCTGATCAAATTTTTAATTTTAGTTGCTGGATAGTGGCAAGGAAGGATGTGGCCATGACTTTTTTCTACAAGGGAGGGGTAGGACAAATGGTCATGCAAGGAAGAATGGATGAGCTTACAGAAAGCTTCTGAAGTGTTAACCCTCCTTGCACCTAGTATGATATGATTTGCTGCTATATTGCTAGTAGCATTCACCTTTTCTCTTCCTTGGGGGCCTGAGGCTCACTTCTGTCTATTGATGTACACCTGTCTCAGGCCTACCTGTGTGCAGATGCATCTGCATAACAGAAATATAGACCATGATGGCAGAAAAAGACCATAGGTCCGTCCAGTCTGCCTGTAACACCCTATCATACTCTGAGACCATTCTCAATATATATGTTTTGTGTACACTATCCACCCTTTTATTCCCTGTCTTGCTGCTACTACACTGACCATCACTTACATTGGCCTCGGGCTCCATGAGAGGGAAGGTGAGTCAAGCACAAGCAAAGACATGTGACTCATGACAGGCATTCCATCTCCACCCTTGCAAAGTAGGAATTCTTAATTTTTTTTGTCTCCTCCTCGGCTGATCAGCTCATCATCTTTGGCACCTCATATATCTAGGCCAGTCGCTTAAAGAGAGCGACTCATTACAAGTGCTGTCTCTGGATCCCAAAAATAATTAGCTGCCACCTCCATTGTTTTACCAATTATTCTTTTTCAGATGGACTCCTACTGACATGGTTGGGGGAGTAGTGTGTGCATGGGTTCTTAGATTTGTATTTGTATTAGAATATGAGGCCATGGGGCCAAGACCCATGCATACCCCACCCTCTACTCCATTTACTGACAAAGGAAAGGAAAGAAATGTATTTTATATATCATTTCATGCAAACTACATCCATAAGCACATTACAACCTGAGAGAGAGGGGAGAGATTGGTGCTACCATTTCAGCATACAAAGACATTCAAACAACACAGAGATAGATTAGATGGATTACACAGTTTATTCACAGGGTGGTAAAGAGACTTGCTCAGGGTCACAGACTGAGTAAGTAGCAGTTTGGGATTCTAACCTGAACCTTAAGGTACCCAGCTTTGTGTTCTTAACCACTAATAGACAATCGGCTCTCACCTACCCACACAATCATCAATCCACAACCAGACTGAGTGGTGGGGGAGTGGCTAAGAAGGGAGGGGAATGTGCTTTCTGGGGGAGAGGGGTTGCTTTAACTGCAAGGCCACTAAGAAATAAAAAGCCCTCCTGGCTCCACCTAGCTACGCAGGCCATGCTGCACTACCCAGGTTCCAAAAGCTGGAAATGGCATTAAATGCATTAGCCAGAAGTGAATAAACATTTTTATTTGGCAGTATAGCCTAGAGTTTAGAGTAATGAGCTGTCAATAACATTGGTATATCCAGCAAACCTGAGTTTTATTCCCACAGACTCCACTTGCTTACTGCATGACTCAGAGTAAGTCAGTTAACTTCTCCAGTTCTCCCAGGTTGCCCCTGAAAGCAGACCTTGTGCCTAGTGGGCCTCTCCAGTTACCAAAGAACAAAACAAAACAAAAAAAAGATTTTAAAAAGCAAAATGGCTCAGTGGCTAACACCTAGAGCCAACTCTGATCACTAAATTAGTGCTGCATTCCAACAGCCTGAGCCACGCTATTTAGCAGTAGACTGTGAAGCTGCCTGGAGTGGGCAGTGAGAAGGCAGAGCCAAGCCCTTTGGTGGCAGTAGTGCTGTCTTCATTCTAATCCTGGTTAGAGATTTGCTGGTACAGATAATTGACTGAACAGCTGAGGATGTTGTCGACTAGTTCATTGTCCGGCAGTGGGGAGCGGCTGGAGAAGTGAAGTGGTATGAAGAGTTCCAGCAGCTGCTGTGAGTGAGAACAATCCAGGAGGACTGCCAAGGGATAGAGATGACAGAGAAGAGTGGGAACATGTGTGATCTACCATGGTGGTTGTTTGAAGCTGGGACCATCAAGGAGGACTGACAGATTTCTGCAGAGCTGGGCAGGTGAAGCATGGATTCATGATTTCGAAGTTTGGAATGGGAGCTGGTCATGGGGCCTTGAGATGGCTATTTGTGTCAAACCAGGACTGCTTTGTTTACTGCAGTTGAAGAAGAGAGAGTCCACTATATTGCAGAATCCTGAATGGTGATCTATGTAAGACTATTGACGAGCTGTGCTGGTTAAGCACTTATTTGGGATCCCGAGAACCAGAGTCTGGTGATGAGCACTGGGCTGTGAGAGCACTGGAGTGCTAACTGGAGCCAGGTCGGCCTTGGTCATTGCAGTATGGGAGGTGAGAGACCCCTGTCTCTGCTGAGATGTGAAGTGTGTTCAACATTCAGACATTTCTCTGTGGATTAACCCCTGAGGGTTTGGTCAGGCTTAATAAGTTGTCCTTTGTCTGGACTTTGGATCCAGAGTAGAGAACCTCTAAAGAGAGAGGAGATGTACACTCCTATGACAGAGGTCCTTTTTGGACTGAATATCTTTAGGTGGACTCTCGCTACCAGTTCATGGACATAGGACTCCCTTTTAATTTTTGTGAAGTTTAGTATAGTGTGATATTTATATAAAGTTTTAAGGGTGGTAAGGGTGGGGGGAACTGGTATTTTGTGGCTTTATGTTGGGGAAGTTGGAGTGAGTGTAAGATCGTGTGAGACTGTATGAGATGTGTGTGTGATTGTGTGAGTGGTGTGGTTAGCTGAGACAAGGGGTGGAGGAGTTTTGGTGGGGGCTGGGTTTTTAAATTGTGTTTATTTAATTGTGTCGTGAATAGTAGATTTAGTATTTATGATGGGTTTTTAAGTTCAGTCCCCAGGGCTTTGTTATTCCATTTCTCTCTTGAAGGCCTTGTGCCCCTTTCAGAATCCACCCTTGTTGGCTACAGCTTTTCAACGCTGTAGGGAGCTGGAAATTGTAAGGAAGGGTGGTAGAAGGGGGAGGAATCAAAGGAGGTGCTTTCGAAGAAAGACCAACTGTGGTTGTGGGGACCAGGAGATGCCCTGGGATGATGAAGCAGTTGGAGCGGGGTCCCCCATGTCTTGTCCCTCTGACCAGGGTACCTCCCAGACTGAGGGAGCAGGTTGGTGAGGGAACAGCCTCTGCCTTTCATCCTCTTCAGGCAGCATTGTGCAATGCCAAGTCGATGGTGAACAAGAGCGCCATAATCTTGTTGCATCAGTTGACCTGGCATGCATTATGGAGACCTGCCTGAGAGATGACTCTGGCCCTGTGTTGTAGTCAGCAATCCAGGACATTTCTTTTTTGGTTCACTGCCTGAGGAAGGATCGTGGGGGGTGGGGTGGGGTGGCCATTTGTTTTAGTTCAAAACTGGGCTTGATGGTGCACTCAATGAGGGACACCAGTCTTTTGAGTGTATGGCAGTGCATGCAGGCCCCCCTTGGTAGATTTCAGGGTGCTACTTGTCTACCATCTACCTGGTTGGGACAAGCACTTCCTACGGGAAGTGACAGCCTTTGTCACCAAGAGGGTGTTGGAGCCACCAAGATGATTAGTCCTTGGTGACTTCAACACCTGGGTGAATGACAAGGGCTCATTCTGTACCAGGGACTTCCTCTCTAATATGGAGGCCCTTGGTTTATCTCTTGTATCTAATGCCAGGAGCCATTGCTCTGGGAATGTGCTTGACCTGGTGTTCTCCTTGGGGTTTGAAACTGACATCTTTAAAACTGATTCAGTCTCTTGGCTGGATCATTGCACCATCAAGTTCAGCTTCAAAACCCCCCGTTATTGTCCCTACCCCTGTGAAAATGGTAGAGTTGCCTTTTAAAAACGTTATGGCAGGAGGGACTGTTGGTGGAACTGGACATTGTATCTGAGCAGGAGAGGTGCACAGAAGGTCCTGAGGAGGCCATGGCCATCTATAGTAGGGCTGTCACAGGGGCCTTGGATCTTTTGTCGCCAGTCGGTGTACGCCCACTGGTCTTGTGTCTTGGCTCGCCTTGGTTTGATGGTGAGCTAAGGCACTATAACCAATGGGCAGAGATTGGAGAGGCATTGGAGAAAAACCAGGAACAAGGAGGACAGACTTTTCCTTATGGCTCATTACGATGAGTATCTGAATGCAAGCACCCGAAAAAAGGCAAATTTTGTGTCTAGGGTGATTGCAACTGGGAAGAATGAATCAGGTTAGCTCTTTTGGGATGTGGACAGGCTTTTACATCTGGCCTGTCTGGAACCCATTAGAGCATTTGCAGCTCATAAGTGTGAGGAATTTGCTTGGTTCTTCTCAGACAGGGTGTCCTACATTAGGGCTGGGATTGCTCCTGATGGAGTTGAGCCTCAGGGAGACATTGTGCTCAGTCTCTCTTGGGAGAGTTCCAATCAATAATGACAGAGGAGGTTTGTGGGTTTGTCTAGAGTCTGAATCCAGCTTTCTGCAGCTTTGTCCTGGGCTGGACATGATTACTTGTTGATTGCATTGGGACCCTGGGTCCAGTATTTGCCGAGATTGTTGAGTGATCTTTAATGACAGGAGGTTTCCTAGAGTCCTTGAAACAGACTCTGGTGAAGCCCCTTTTCAAGAAACCATCTGTAGACCCCTATATCTTGGCAAATTACTGACCACTCTCGAATCTTCCCTTTTTAGGGAAGATTCTTGAGAAGGTGGTTTCAGAACAGCTTGAAAATCACCTCATAAACTTCCAGATCTAAGAACCTCTCCAATCTGGATTTAGTGCTATGCACAGCACGGAGACCGCATTAGTACGGATGCTGAATTACCTGTTCAGGGTGAGGGATAGGGGAGAGTGATCTATTCTCGTTCTTCTCTATCTTTCATCAATGTTTGACACCATGGATCATGGGGCATTGTTGGACAGGCTGAGGAAGTATGTTGAACTCACTGGCAAGGTCATCAGCTGGTCTGAGTTCTTTCTCCAGGACAGATCTCAAAGTGTGATGTTGGGAAATTATTCCTTAAGCACCGTGACTCTGTCCTGTGGAGTGCCCCCAAGGTTCTGTCCTCTCTCCCATGTTATTCACAATGTATATGCTACCCATGGGTGAGGTCATAAGGTGGTATAAGCTTGAGTTTCACTACTATGCTGATGATACTCAGCTCTACATGTTCTTTGCACCGGGAAGATCTGATGCAGTTGACATGCTAAATAAGTGCTTGTCTGAGATTCAGACTTGGAAGTTGTCTAATTGGTTGAGCCTCAGTCCAGGGAAGACTGAATTGTTGGTGGTTGAGCCAGGTTGAAGGGGGGGGATCTCAGGGGGAGGGGGATTAAGGGCTTTTTTATTGGCCCAGCTAAACTAGAGGCCTTCACTAAGGTGAAAAATTTGGGCATCCTTCTGGAGAATGAGCTGACACTGGATTCTCAGGAGCTGGCAGTTGTCTGGAATAGATTTTACCATCTGTAAAATATAACAAGAATAAGATCCCTCATCCCACCTGATGACCTGACCACACTGATACACACATTCATTACCTTGTGGCTCAATTACTGTAATGCGCTGTACTGTGGGGTCAGAGGGGGTGAGATATGGCACCTGCAGCTGCTGCAGGATGCTGCAACTCAGGTATTGACTGGTCTTCTGAGATCTTATCATAGTACTTCAATGCTGTGTGAACTTCACTGGCTTCCAGTGCACTAGCACATCTCCATTAAACTAGGTCTGAAGCAGCCCCTGTATCCCTATGCCCCTGAAAGATCTCTTCAGTCAGCAGGGGAGGGCCTTTGGAGGGTGTTGCCAGAGTGAGATTGAAGTCTCCGGGGATAGGACCTTTGAGGTGACTGCACTGATTCTTTGGAACTCGCTACCAGGTTAGGGTTGCACCTTAGGGAGGCACCTTTCCTGGAAATAGTCAAAAATTGAATAGTCTTGTTGAAAAAGAAAGCTGAAAGCTTCTTTTTCAACAAGCCTATGGGGATGAAGTAACAGACTAAGTAACGATAAGCAGTTCTATTTAATATTGTAGGGTATATATTATCTATGAGATTTTTTGTATTTATATGTGATTAGATGTCTGATTTTACTGCTATATGTTATGATGTATATTTTTGTAAAGGCACCCTGATCCTTCGGGGAAGGGTGCCTTAAAGAAATAAAATCTACGACTACTTCTACTACTAGTACCTATAAGTAGTCCAATATGTACCAAATGTATTAATTTATTTATTTCAAAAGTTTTACCAGGAAAGTCATGCTGAGCTGGAAACAACTTGTTTCCATAGGCATCCTGAGTGGAGGGGTGAAGGCAGTACAGTTCATCAGAAAATAGCATATGGTACAGTTAGAAAAAATAAAGCATAAAAAGTGAATAAAAAGCCTAAATATTTCATGAGAAGAGCGCAGTTCCACAGAAATAGCACTAGTACACTGTGATACATAGCAACTAGTTGCAGTCAAGGAGGCAGTAACAGGGCCTGACCATATATCTGCAATTGGTACATAGGGTGGCTGGGGGATCAACAGTATTTATAGGGGTGAGCAGGGAACCCATGAAGAAGAGTTTTAAGAGAATAGAGGGAGGAGGCAGAGTGAACAGTAGGAAGCAAAGAAGTCCAGAGCTTACGGTATCTGAATGAGAAGGCAACTTGACCTGCAGAGGATTTTACAAGGAGGGGGGTTAGAAAGAGCGAGAGTCAGACTTGTGTTGGGAATACAAATGGCCCTATTATAGCACCACAGACAAGAGCATCTAAATCTTTACAGCATCAGGGGGCCTAGGTGGCTTCAGACACCCACATACTGCATTATTTTAATTACAAAACCAGGATGTGTATATATAATCTTGCACCCCCTTCATCTTTATGCAAGCTACACTCCAGTATAGGAAGCTGTTGCAAAGAGCTAAGCTGACTTTGATGTTCTAAAAAATGGTTTAAACTTTACCAAATCATCATAGGCATTAAGAGAAAAAACATTGTTACTTTGGTATACAGCACATGTGTGAGATAACATCAATGATTTCAGTATTTGCTCATTCTCCCATTCCCCAGAAAGTCATTTTAAGCATCTTGACCTATTGCTAGACAATGGCCTAAAATTTGACAAGCAATGGACCAAATTATAAACAAAGTCTACATGAAACTGATTTATCACTAAAGGTCAAAGGCTTGCTTATCATCACTGGAAACTTGGAAAATGCTTTCTGCAAAACTAATCCTACCGTCATTGATTGGGGGTTGTGTTCTGTGCATGACAGCTTCAAAACATAGCCTTGACAGCTTAGATAAGAACATAAAGGGACCTTGCAGATTTTGATAGCATTGTCCTTTCAGGACACACCAGCATGACCTGCCAAATTTGTCCAGCTACCTACATATTACAACTTGCAGAAAACTACAGTAAAGCTGCTTATTTCTTAAGGGCCTGATATACAAAAGGTCCAGTTAGGCTAGGCAGTTATGGAGTGAAGGTGCATAGGCACTTGCACATGAAAGCCACATTTTCTGGCCATACACATGATTGAATTGTACTTATGTCAGGCATATTAGAATAGGGCTCTGCATACACATCCACATACACATATTAGGTGGAGAGCTGTTAGGGGCATCGCCAGACACATGGACAATTTAGGCATGTGAACACTGCCAAGATAACTTGCTAGGCATTTAATCCTGTAGATCTTGAGGCCTGATGCTACACCAGTAGCAATGGCATATCCTCTTAAATATGGTGAGTGACTGAACAATCACAGACTGCTGCACTGTCTGAAAAGCCAACTCAACCAGCCACATTTACCACACCTTGAGTAACCATTCAATGCACATACCACAGGATTGTGTGTTCATATACCATGACCCCATGACTCCCTATCCACAGCAGACACCACAACTGGACTGTGCTCACAACATGCTTAAACACCAACACAGTGAAATAATTATAAGAGAATTCATCTTCAATTTACACTGATATAAAAGTAAACACCTGCAGGCAACACAAGTACAGTGTGCCATGAATGTTTGTTATGACCTCCAGGAAGTGGCACCTCTGTGCCAGTTTCCCACACACATAACACAGTGGCCTGAAAGGGTCACAAAGGAGTATGAAGTATGAGGTTAGTCACACAGGAAAGCAAACCAAACAATTAAGTACAATTCAAGAATACATATTTATTGCAGAATATAGTACTGTATATTTCAATAGAGACCCCCACCACAAGAATGCTAAAAACTATGGATCATATATATATATATTTTTTTTTTTTCTTTATTTCCATTTAATCAGGTAGGTGGACTGGATAAAAACATCCATTTTCAGTCACACCTGGGGAAAGGGTATAACAACAGAAGTAAAATCATTACATTAAAACCCAATAAATAAATTACATTTATGTATTAATATCCCCCCTTGTAAATGTGGAACTGTACAATAAATATTGTGGCCGATACACTATGTGTTATAACAAAGAACAGCTGGACCTAACTGGCCATCATCCTGCATTAAAGAAATAAAACTTCACCTCAATTAAACAAATTTAATATGCCCTTCTTGGCCACTGATGTGGCTCCTCTTATGTTGGCTGGACAGATTAGCCACTGATGCTTTTCTACAGTCATATGAACACTGCAGAATAGGGCCTTCTCTGATCGTTCTTCTGGATCCATGGAAGGTTGATTTAGCGGGAGTCCCTGGTTGGCCACCCCACCCTACAAAGAAGCATCCTCCTTACTGGACCACGATATGTCTGTAAAGACATAACATAACATAACATTACTGACTTGCACTGTTTATAGTAAGTGGGTGTGCTGACATCTGCATCAGCAACACTACCCTCCCAGACGTGGTTCCTAATCTACTGTGTCTGAGATGGCTAAATCATGTATTGTACAGTAACTGATTGAGCCATATGTACCACATGCTAATTCCAGCATAAAGAGAGCTTCAGTATTTATCTTTAACATGCACTCTTCAATGTATCCCTTCCTGTTTCTCCATGGCAAAACTAATCAGTCACCCAGTGAAGAGCCACACAGACATAGACGATTGTGTATGGTCACCCATACACAACATGCCTGTCTGACTCAAGAGGTTGCCGTGGCAACCAGGAACCTCGAACACACAGCTCAAAAAGGTCCACTGGTTGCCAAAGCAACCTCAAGAGTCAGACACAGGTGTGTCTCTGTATGGATGACCATACACAATCTTTAATAGTGTACGGGCACCCATCTGGATCTCTTACTCTTAGTACCACAGCCGTTGGTCAAACAACTGCTAAAAAAAGAGGCTTTAACAATTGCCAGTGCTGTTTTGCATCAGCAGTCAGAGCTCTGGTTTGAATGAGGCAGCAGTGTGATGACGTTTGATGTTGTGCTGCAGTAGTGATGTCTTCCGTGCAACACAGCAACATCATGATGTCTCTACTACAGTACAACAAGGCTGTTCCAGGCACTGATTTCCATGCAGAACAGCATTCAACATACACTATATGAAAGTGATGGATGCTTTACTGAGGTGATTAATGATGATACACTGGTAGGGTACTGCACAGTCGGTGTCAATGTGCAGCAGTTACTATAGTAAGCAATTATTGTATAACCCACTGGTAGGGTACTATGTGACCAGTGCCTGTAGGATGTAGTTCCAGAAGTGGGAAATTATAACACACAGCTACAGAACTGTGCAGTCAGTGCCTAAGGCTATAGTTAGGACTGTAGTTATTGAGTAATTGGACTACACTGGTACAGTACTGTATGGTCAGTGTCTATACCTGTTGTTACTGTAGTGAGTATATACACCACACTGGTACAGTTAAGCAATAATGCACAACAGGGCATGTGTTGTTCTGGAATTTACGCATGCCTTGTGTGGTGTGTCACCAGGCATATCCAAGTGACTTTAACCACACAAGAAGTGTATAAATCCCACTATTACACATGCCTTGAAGTGCACTATTGCAATTATAAAATTAATCTGTTATTAAAAATTAAAATCAAAATTAATTAGGTTCAAAGAAAGAAAACATTTGATTGCCGAGATCTTTACCAGTTGTCTGTTTCAGGATTTACACAAGATCATGTGACATGTTTTGACCAATGAGGCTACAGAATTTTCAGGACCCATTTTATAATTCTCGACAGTCACTGCCTATGGGGTATAGTTACTGTAGTGAGTAATTACAGCACATCGGTACAGTATTGTACAGTCAATGCTTATGGGCTGTAGTTATATTAGTTTGTAATTAATTACAACACACTGGTAAAGTACTGTTTCATCAGTGCCAATGGGCTGTAGTTATTGTAGTGTGTAATTACAGCACAGTGGTATGGACCTGTAAAGTCAGTGTATGTAGACTATAATAACTACAGTGAGTAACTACAACACTTTGGTAAAGTACTGTACAGTCAATGCCTATGGATTGCAGTTACTGTAATTTATAATTACAGTGCACTTGTATGGAACTCTACAGTCAGATGTTGTAGGCTGTAGTTATTGTAATGTGTAATTAAAACATACTTGTATGAAACGGAATGGTCAGATTCTATAGGATGTAATTCCTCAGGAATTAAAAAACACTTTCATAGTACTGTGCACTCTGTGCTTATGGGTGGTAGGAACTGTAGTCAATACAACATGCTGGGGTAGCATTGTACAATCAGTGCTAATGGGCTGTACATTAGCATCTGAAGTAAGTAAAACAGACTGGTGCAGTACTGAAAAGTCAGTGCCTATGGACTGTACAGTAGTTACTGCTGTGACCAATTACAATACACACTGGTACAGTACTGTACAGTCAATGCCCATGGGTATAGTTACTGTAGTGAGTAATTACAACAGTGGTACAGAACTGTACAGTGAGTTTCTGTAGATTACTGCTCCTGTTGTGAGTATTTGTAACACACTGGTACATAACTGCACAGTCTGTGCATATGGGCTGTAGGAACAATAGTAATACAAGACACTAGTATGGTACAGCACAGTCAGTGTCTATGGACTGTAGTTACTGCAATTAGTATTTACAACACACTAGTACAGTACTGTGCAGTCAATGCCCATGGAATGAAGTTACTGTAGTGTGCAATTGCAACACACTGGTGCAGAACTGTACAGCAAGTTTGTAGAGACTTCTGTTCCTGTAGTGAGTAGTTGTAACACACTGGTACAGGATTGTACAGTTTGTGCATATTGCTTGTAGTAACTGTAGTAAATAACTACAACACATGGGTATGGTACTGTACAGTCAGTGTCTATGGACTGTAGTTACTGAAGTGAGTAATTACAACACACCGGCACAGTGCAGTACAGCCAGTGCCTATAGGCTGTAAATACTGTAGTGTGTAATTACAACAGGTTAGAGGAACGGGGTGTAAATGAGCTTGGTAGATCCAGCAGACCAGACCTGAGTTTGATTCTCACAACCTCCACTTGCATACTGTGTGACTCTGAGCAAGTCACTTAACTGTCCAGTGCTCCCAGGTCTTCCCTGAAAACAGGCACTTGTGCCTAGTGGGCCTTTCCCAGTTACCAAAGACTGAAATAAAATAAATAAAACATATTGCTACAGAACAGTACAGTGCATTTATATGGGCTATTTTTCCCTGTAGTGAGTAGTTGTAACACACTGCAACAGAAATGCAGTTACAAGACACTGGTATGATGCAGTGCAGTCAGTGCTTATGAGCTGTAGTTACTGCAGTGAGTAATTATAGCACTACGGCATGGTACTATACAGTCAGTGCCTATGGCCTGTAGTTACTGAAGTGTGTAATTACAGCATGTAGAGAATGTACTGTTAATGTTCAAAGTCTGTAGTTACTGTAGTGTGTAATGACAACATGTGGGTATGGAACTGTACAGTCAGTGTCTATAGACTGTACTTACAGTAATTTGTAATTACAGCATTCCGGTATGGTACTGTGCAGTCAGTGTCTATGGGCTGTTCTTATGGCAGTGTGTATTTACAACACACTGGTATAGTACTGTAAGTCAGTGCCTATGGGCTGTCATTACTGTAGTATGTAATGGCAACACACTGGTACAGTACTGTACAGTCAGTCCCTATGGGCTGTAGTTACTGTTTTGTGTAATTACAACACACTGGTACAGAACTGCACAGTAAATGCCAGGGGACTGCAGTTAGTGTAGTGTGTAATTACAAAGCACTGGTATGGTACTATAAGTCAATGCCTTTGGGCTGTACTTACCATAGTGAGTAATAACACACTGGAATGGTAATGTACTCCCAGTTCTAAACAGCATAGAAATCAAGGAAGTACTTTAACTAGAGTTTACAGCAATCACATAAGGTTTAAAAAGTTATACAAAAATGTAATGTATTGGGGTTGCAGTGGGTGGAATCCTGCAGACCTCCTGTGATTGCAAAAGCGAGACTTTTTCCACTGAACAACAGTGTCGGGTTGCATCATGGTTGCCTCTGAATCTGTGAAGCAATCTGCTCCATCCATTAGCAGTCGCACTGCACTATTTTTATTCCGTTAATGGTCACTGTGGAACATGGCACAGTCTACTGTGTTCAAGATGGCCACTGAGCTCTACTGCGCATGCACAAGTAGTCACACATGTGCAATAGAGTTCAGTGGCCATCTTGGGCATGTCAGACTGTGCCGTGTTCTGCCGTAATTGCCGCAGATGAATCTGTCTTGTGTTTTCTAATATATATATATATATATATATATATATATATGTGTGTATATATTGCAAAAAAACGGCTCTAATTAGGGTTATAAAAGTAGGGAAACATGCAGTTAGTGTTTCCAAACCTAACACCCCCCCATGGAAAAGTGCCCTCAAAATGGAAGCTTGCCTAGTAATCCCTATTCCCAGAGATGGGTCAAATGCCCAGGTGGAAAACTACAGGCCTATCTCCATAGTCTGTCCCCTTAGCAAACTGCTCAAAAGGTGGTCTACCAGCAGGTTCTATCATGTCTGGAGGGGAGCAGCTTGTTGACAGAACAACAACACTGCTTCAGGAAGAAGCATTGCACGGAGACCGTTCTAGTTAGTTTCACTTCTGATATCTATTCAGTCCTAGATCAAGATCAGCTACTTGATGTGGTCTTCATTTATCTCACCAAGGCATCTGACCTAGTGGACCTTCAGCTGCTTGCAGGGCACCTGAAAGCCCTGGGACTTGATGAACTAATCTTACAGTGGTTCACTAACTATCTCCGTGGCAGGACACAAATGTTTACTGGCAGGGTGCCAGATCTAATAAGCATCAGGTAACTGACAGGGTTCCTCAGGGCTCCATTTTGGGCCCTCTACTATTTCCACTATATGTGAACAGCTTACCTCATTACTGTGGTGGGGCAAAGGTTACCCTGTATGCCTACGATGCCGCACTGTACAGAACCTCTAGTGACGCAACATCCCTAAACCTTTCACTGAGTCAGGATCTGTTAATTCTTGAGCAGTGGTTCCATGGCAACAAACTAGTATTAAACAGTAAAAAAATGAGGCCATGCTTTTCGGCCCTAACAAGCTGGTGGCAAATAGGTCTAACCTGCTATATCTCTCATTCTCAGATGGGTCAAGAATTTAAGTTGTTAACTGCATAAGGTATCTAGGAATGTTTATAGACCATGAAATGACTTTTAGAAGCCACATTGATCACATGACCAAAGTGGTCAATCAAAAGCTCGACCTCCTCTACAGGCTAAGCACTTTCCTAACCAGGGAGTCAAAACTTATTGTCAGTAATGGAACTATCCTACCCACTTTACAATATGGAGCCAAGCTGCTGCAATCATTGAAGGCCACAGAAATGGGTTGTCTCAGAACACTATACCACTGAGTCAGTTGTTTTGCGGCTGGAGCACATCATATGGAGCATCACTGCAAAGTGCTGAGCACCATTAACTAGCCACCTCTTGAAAAGAAGTTAGCATACCCAGCACTATGCTTGGAATACAAACTACAGCAACCAGGTGCTCCCCCAAGTTTTGTGAACCTAATGAGCCTGAGTAGCAGAGACCTCAGATCTTCCGACAGCAAACTTCTTCAGGTTCCCAGGGCCAGGTCCTCCCATGGTCTGAGATCTGCTAGATCAGTTCTCCCCAGACTCTGGAAAAATCTCCCTAAGGAATGGCAGGACTGCAAATCTCTCGCTGGTTTCAAATCGGGACTTAAGTCTCACCTGATTAATCTGACTACCTGTTCTTGCTACTGGTGACCCAATACTTTGAATCCATGGAGGTGTTCCCCACACAACCTCATGCTTGGATAGGTCCTCCATGTTTAACTCAGCTTGGGAACCTATTAACTAAAACATGGCTTAGAACCTTGTGCCTATGTCCATATGTTGTATCTGCTAACACACTTTGTCCTTTACTTGTCAACTTTGTATAATTTCTCAGTCATATACATGGAACCCTTGTCATGTACATGTCGAGTTGTAACTCTCAATCATATGTGCTAAACCACCTTTTTTCCTTTAGGTACTTGTAACTAATCCCAGGTCACCCCTGAAAAAGGGACTGTCATGGTCTCAGTGGGCCTACCCGGTTACCAAAATTTAAATAAATAAATAAAATGTGGCACACACCAACAGGTGTCAAGAATGTACCTTGGGTCATCAGCCCTAATGCTCACCCCATTCCATTAGTAAACAAGCTGAGATGGGTACAGTATAGAAGAATGGGGGTGAGTGTTAGGGCTGACAACCCCAAGACACCCCCCGACGCCTGTTGCTGTGTGCAGTGTGAGGATGGGGTGTTAGATTTGGAAACCCTAACACCACATTTCCCTACTTTTGTGGCTGTAACCCTAACTAGGACATTAACACAGATTTTTGCAATTTATTTCCTTACTTTTTGATATAGTATAATCGTATCCTTATTTAGAGCACAGGGCCCTCTGGGCCCTGAGCTCCTATCACTCCATAGATGCATATAGGTATGTAGCTGTGGAATCCCAGAGTCCTCTGTGCCCTGCACTTCCATTTATACATTGACAGTGACAAAATTATCAGCATAGCCATTGTATTACCCCACCTCATGTTCCCGGTAATGAACATTTTCAAATCCCCGCCAAAACATAATTCTGCACAAGTGTGAAAACACATTTTGGCCAGAATTTGAAAAATGACAGTCATGGCATACATAAGGTGTGGTAATAAGAAGGCTATGTTGAAAATTTGGGTTAAAATATTTACAATTTGCAATGTTATGAGCGTGAGTAGCAAAACTGCAAACAATGGGCACAAATTTGCCACTTTAACATATTTGGACCCCACATTTTCCACATAGCCATCTTATTTCCCCACCTCATGTACTCAGTACAAAAACATTTTCAAATCCCTGCCAAAACATAATTCTGCATAACTACAATGCCATTCAGGTGCAAAAACACATTTTGGACAGGATTTGACAAATGACAGTTGTGACATACTGTACATGAAGTGGGGGTAATAAGTTGTCTATGTTTAAAATTTGGTGTCAACATATTCAAAATATCCAAAGTAATGAGATTGCATAGTGAAATTGCAACAAATGGTCATTACTTTGCCAGTTTTACATATTTTGACCCAAAATTTCAACATAGCCTTCTTATGACCCCACCTCATGAACAATATGACTGTCATTATGCAATTCCTGCCTGAAAGGTGAATTCACCAAGCAATGATGACTTCACCTTTCGGGCAGGAGTTGCGTACTGACAGTTATAGTGTTCATGAGGTGGGTACCCAAAAGGCTATGTTGAAAATTTTGGGTCAAAATCTCAAGAAACTGCAAAGGTATGCATAAAAGTTGAAAGCCCCATTGAAATACATTGAACTGCATTTACCTTAGTTTCTCATATTGCAGTTGCCGGTTCCAGCAGCAAGACGTGTCTTTGATCGGAGAATGGATCTTGAACCTGGGACCTGTTCAGGTGAGTCAGGGTTTGTACAGGGGGTGTGAAGCGGTGGGTGCTGAGTGAGAGGTGGGGGGCTGATCAGCGAGGGACCATTTTGTTTTCTTAGCAGCTTTGGGAAAAAAAATCAAGGGATTGTTTTCTTTATTTCAAGGTTCTTCCATCCTGAAACGGGAAGGGTGGGGGGTGCCACTAGACATCAGGGAACAAAGAGGATGGCAATTTGAGGGTGGGGGGTGCCCCTAGCCACCCAGGATAGCAGTGGAATGTGTGGGGGGGCACAAACTCCAGTAAAAGAGTGTCTCACACAGCTTTGGGGGAAAGAAATTGCGGGACTGTTTTCTTTATTTCAGGATTTTTCCTGAAATGGGAGGGTGAAGGGTGCAACTAGACACTAGAAAACAAAAAGGACAGCTATCAGAGGGTGGGGAGGGGTGCCACTAGCCACCAGGGCAATTTAATTAATCAAGGGGACTGCTATTGGTGGTTGGGGATGCCAATAGGTACCAGGGAAGAAAACCAAAAAAGTTAGGGGGATGGCAATCATCGGGTGGGAGTGCCACTAGACAAAAACAATACAACACTAAAGGGAGACAGTGTTTCACAACTGGGGGGTGCCACTAGCCACCAAGTATGGCAGTGGAGTGTCAGAGCGGGCATCAAAGACAAGGGAAACAATGGCTCACAGGACACACTGCAGCCAGTAGCACGAGTTTAGCTGTGGCTCCAGGAGAAAGAAAATGCCAACTCTTCTCATACAGAGAATGTGGGGGTAATGCTTCTCTCACTAAGCTGAGCACCTGAGACTTTGGGTATCCAGAAAAATATTTATGGGCACATTATTAAAAAACAGTCACCAGAACCTAGCTAAGCAGTGCCTGTTAAGCTAGGTTCTTTTGTTTGTTTTTAAAATCACAGCATATTTACGTATTTTCCACCCTTTGTAGTTTGTGGAAAGAAA
Organism: Neoceratodus forsteri; assembly: GCA_016271365.2. Taxonomy (NCBI): domain Eukaryota; kingdom Metazoa; phylum Chordata; order Ceratodontiformes; family Ceratodontidae; genus Neoceratodus; species Neoceratodus forsteri. The sequence goes on from CM057455.1 coordinate 932,203,960, forward strand.
TAACAAGATGGAGGTTGGCACAGCAAAAGAAATGTTTGGTGTCCTGCCAAACAAGTGGCGTGAGATCAGAAATGTGATTTTGTGGCATCAAATCTTTACTTTCGCCGCAGAACATTATCTGAAAAACCCTAGAGCGCATGTGCAGATCAGAAAACACTACAATTTAAAGCCTAATAACTCTGGAACCCTTGATATGTTTTTCACCTGACCTGTCAAAGGCACTGCATTGGGACACGACACACTTCCCCTGCATATTTGGAGCAACAATTCCTTTCGATGTAGGCCATGGGCAAGAGCAAAAAAAAAAAAATGTTAAGTATAGGGAGAAAAGCTTTTTTTAATTTTTTTAAATTACACACGTGGATCTCAGAAACCACACAAGCTGCCATCACAAAAATTTCAACACATCAAGACCTTGCCTCCTAGACAACACATGCAAACTTTCAGCTCATTTCAACAAAGAGAGACAAATATAATAATGTGCAATATATATATATATATATATATATATCTACTGGCCCAGATATTCAAAAGGGGAACGTGCATGGCAAAAATCCCGATGCACCGGAGAGCATCATTAATGTATGCAGGCGTAGGTGGGGGGGATGCCCATGCATTCTCTGAACAGCCCAATATTTAGCCCGGGATGTGTGGAGCCATGCATGCACAACCCCTACCTGTGCCAGCACAAAGTTGATCCCAAAAAAAAAGGAACAACGGATGGCCACCCACAGGTGAGCTGCCACATTGCAGGGCACAACACGGCAGCTGCCACCTGTGGGTGGCCAACTGAGCTCCGGCTGCACCTCCTGGTGGCACCCCCCAATGCCCGATCATGGGCATTAGTAAAATAAAGAAAAAAAAACACATCCCTGGTGGTCCAGTGGACCGCTGCCCGCCCGATCATGGGCTTAAGTGTGTTGAAAAGATAACTTCTAAATTCCTGGTGGTCCAGTGGACTGCTGCCCACCTGATCACGGGCTTAAGTGTGTTGAAAAGATAACTTCTAAATCCCTGGTAGTCCAGTGGACCTCTGCCCACCCGATCGCGGGCTTAAGTGTGTTAAAAAGATAAATTCTGAATCCCTGGTGGTTCAGTGGACCGAAGTCTGCTCGATCGCGGCCTTAAGTGTGACAGAATATTACATCTATATCCTGGTGGTCCAGTGGACCCCCCACCGCCCACTGATCCCCACCGCTTCGCTCCTGGTCAGCGGGCGGCGCTTCCACCCGCCTGCCACCCCGCTGTTCCGCCTGCCAACTGACACCATCGGTAGTGCTGTACACCCATTGGTCCACAGTGTGAGCCAATGGGCGTGCAGCCCATACTGTACTACACAGTCCAGATATGTGAATGGATCCATTCACATATCTTTTCTTTTTTAATTTAAACTTTATTGATACATTTCCCTTTATAAAGAGCAGTTACAGCGGAACAAGATGTGACATACCACATGTACAGTAAGAACTGCCCAGCCCACCCTTCCGCCCATCCCCCTTACAGCAGCAACAAGACCATATAGCCCCTAAGTGCAGTGATTATTCCCATTGGACATATAAGAAAGACTAAAGTATGGCATAATCATAAGTAAGACAGTGAGAGTAAGGAGTGGAGGGGATCCCATATTTTACTATGAGTTGCAAGTCTATTATGAAGGCTTGCAATTGCCTTTTCTGTTCATAGATTGGCAATGATTTTGTGCAACCACTCTTGGAAAGATGGGGTGGATTTGTCCTTCCATTGGCGTAAAATGAGTTTTTTGGCAGATACAGCAATCATGGAAATATGAAATTTCCTGATTCTGACCCTAACAGGGGACATGTCCCCTAGGAGACATATCTCAGGAATTAAGTACTCCTGAAGGCCCAGAAGGGGATCCAGAGACATCTTGATTGAATTCCATAAAGGAGAAACTTTGGGACAGGACCAAAACATGTGAAGGAGTGTTCCTTCTTCCTGCATGCACTTAATATATGTACTAGAATTCAAGAAACCGCACTTCTTTAGTTTGACAGGGGGTACAATACATATTGTGTAATATATGGTATTGCATGAGATGCAATCTGCCCTGGGAAACATATTTATGACAGGATCTCCATAGGGTTTGCCAGTCCAACTGGTATTGAGGAAGGAGTGAGTTCCAGAATCTAGTAGGTCCAAAGGAGTCCCCGTATTTTTTATCATATAACACTCTGTATAATTTAGATACAGTGCCTGAAGATCCAGACAGTAGGGAGATTTCAGGTATCAAGGCTGACACCTTCTGGGAAGGGGGGAATATTCCTCAGGACTATTGTGAGTAGGTGTCTTAACTGCATAACCTTGAAGTGAGATGAAACCGGAATGAGAAATTTTTCAATGATTCCACCTGGGGACAACCAGTGTCCCTCCCCATCCACCAGGGAAAGCAGTTTTCCATCACCTAATTGGGGCAACCACTTACTGGGAATCTGCTTCCTGTTAATAGTAAAATATAGGGAGTTCCAAATGGACTGAGCTAAGTCAGTCTGGGGGGAGTAATGAAGAAATAAACATAACTGTGCAAAAACTCTTAAAGAGATACATACTGTAGGACAGTCAGCTGTCTTTACCTGAGACACTTTGAGGTAAAATAGGGTTAGTGGGTCCAGGCATTTAGCTTTAATTACATCTAATTCAATCTTAAGCCATTCTGGTTGTTCCATTTCAAGGCCCGGCGATATCCATCTCACACATTTTACTAGGTGACTGGCTCAGTAGTATAATGCCATATGGGGAATCCAGAGCCCTCCCTCAAATTTTGGGGCAGCTAGTTTATAATAAGCCAAACGGGGGTATTTATCAGCCCAAATAAATCTAGTGAATATACCATGCAATTTTTTAAACCAGCGTATAGGGATAAAAGTATTGAGAAGGGATAGGTGGTAGAAAATTCTAGGAAAGACATTCATCTTAATTATGTTAATCTTGCCCCATAATGATGTGGGAAGTTTAGACCATCTGTCAAGGTCGTGAATAATAACCTGTGAGAGAGAGAATCCAGGTTATCCTTAAACCATGTTGAGGGGTTATGGGATAACTTAATGCCCAAATACCTAAATGCTCTAGGAATCCAGCATAGGCCTAGGGGACTAATATCGTTCTTGAATACCTTGTGGTTTAATGGAAAAAATAAAGATTTACTGGCATTCAGCTTGTAATTAGATAACTCGCTAAATCTGGCTATTTCATTCAGTAGGGGCGGTATTGATGATACCGGATGGGAGAAGTGTATCAACAAATCATCTGCATATGCGGTGATTTTAATTTCATGGTGCCCAACCCAAATACCTTGTATAGAAGTATTTTGGAGAATGTCTTGAATGAGGGGTTCAAAGTATAGATTAAATAACAGAGGCAATAGGGGCAGCCCTGCCTAGTCCCTGAATGGAGTGGGAAGGAGTTAGAGAAAGCCCCATTTGCTGAGATTCTTGCTGTAGGGGATTTATATAGTGCAGCAACCCAGGATATAAATACCGGAGGAAATTTGAAAGCACTCAATACCTTAAACAAAAAGCTCCAATTTACCCGATCGAATGCCTTCTCGGCATCCAGAGAGACAAGGCCTGCCGGGAACTCGGCATCTCTAGTTGCCGAGAAGAAGTGAGATAACGTACGCAAGTGGTCCGCCGATGAGCATCCTTTCATAAGTCCTACCTGATTCATGCCTATTAACTCAGGGAGTACCAAGGATAGCCTATTAGCTAAAATCTTTGAGAGAATTTTAATGTCCTGATTTAGGAGAGATATAGGCCTATAACTTTGGACAAGCTCTGGGTCTTTGTCTGGTTTGGGGAGAAGTACTATCAAGGCTTCAAAGAGGTGACAATCAACCTCTATCCCGGATAGAATGTGTTGAAATAATCTATTAAGTATTGGTAGTAAGAGATCTCGAAACGTCTTGTAGAAAAGGGAAGAAAATCCGTCAGGACCAGGAGCTTTATCTGAAGGTAAACCATTGATAACCTCAGCAATTTCTTCCTGTGATATAAAGGAGACTAGAGAGTCTTTGTGACATGCTGGGAGGGGAGGCAGATGGGAGTCTATCAGATACTTCTCCACACTTACAGGGCTGGGGGGATTCTCCATGTCCCCGTACAGTGTTTTGTAGTATACTGCAAATTCTTGAACTATCTCGGTAGGAGATGTTTTTAGACACCCATCAGCTGATGCCCTGATAGAAGGGATGAATCTCACAGATTCTTGTTGCTTAATACGGAGTGCCAATAGGCGCCCCGCCTTCTCTCCCTGATCAGTGTAACTAGCTGTAGTATATATGATAGCTAACTCTGCCTTTTCCCGGAGTAACTCTAAATATCTATCTCTCAACCATAGGAGCTTCGTCCTATCTTCTTCTGGAGTATTGGCCGAAACATTAATTTCAAGTGCCCGAATTTGGGATAATAATGATAGTAATTCCCTCTCTCTAGCTCTTTTCCTAGTCACCGCCATACTAATAAGAATGCCTGTCATGTAGGCCTTAAAAGCCTCTCATATAATGTCCAGTTTTGCACTGTTTAAAGGGTTGGACAAAAAAAAAAGGCCTCAATATGTTCCCTTATGGTTTACAATATTTAGAGTCTTTAAGCAATTGATCATTAAGTTTCTATCTTGTTTCTCTCTTTGAAACATCCTGAAATGCCAGTTTACACAACACCAAGGAATGATCGGAGACAGGACCAGGTTGGATCGATGAGATCCTGACCCCAGGCAAGAGAGTCTGAGAAATGAAAATGTAATCAATGTGGGACTGCGAGCCGTACGCTAATGACCTGTAGGTAAACTCCTTGGAATCCGGATATAGGACACGCCAGACATCACAGAGCCTGCATTGATCCAGTAGGTCTCTAAAAGCCCTCTGACCAGGAGAACCCCCGCCCGATCCACCACCTGACCTGTCAAGGTTTGAATCTATGACTTGATTAAAGTCACACCCCAGAATAATCCTTATAGGGAGGAAAGGCAGGATTATAAGCCTCATGAAGTACCCAGGATCATCTGCATTAGGGCCATATATACTGCCCAGTAACAATGGTACTGACCAGAGAGTACCTATGACTAAAACGAATCTACCCTCAGGATCCTTGATGACTTGTGTAAAAACAAAGGGAATGCCCCTGTTAATAATAAGCATGACCCCACAACTATTGGAGGAGCCTTGAGCCTCATACACCATCCCCCACCTGTTGTCTCCTCATTTGTGAGGCTTCCGTTTCTAATAAATGTGATTCCTGTAGGAAAGTTATCTGAGAGCATAGTAAGCTTAAATGTTTAAGAACCTGATACTGCTTAGATTTTTTCCTGATCCCCTTAACGTTCCACATTGCAAAAGTCACCTCCTTGGCCACCTGCTAAAGACTACTAGGTTTAATAGATTCGGCCTTGCACTCAGGGTATATAGCACGTGTAATCTAACCCTACCCGTTGCTGCTGTAAGGCCCTCCCACCACCCTAACCCCCCATCAAAAGCCCAACTTTAAGCCCCCCAATACACCTCCACCCCCCCAACAAGAACCTGTAGCACCCACCCCAACCCCAATCTGTCACAAGCAATGCTTAGCACAGCACTGGGTCATTTCCTCCCCCTTCTGCCCCCCGAGAATATCCTCTGCTAATGAACACCCACATATCCCTAGGTATAGAAGTAATTTATGAATTACATTGTCAAGCCCTTAATGCCTAAAGAGCGGTCTCGGGTTTCCGGTGCCTGTGGACATATGATAGTGAATCCAATAGAACTAGAAAAAAAAAGGAAACAAGCTATTAGAGACGTGAATATGGCAGGTAACCAAGTGACACCAAAATGAGAATTGAAAATTGCCTGTCCCCCATAGAAAACTGTACCAAAACCCAGAGCCAGGGGAGAAGCTAGTACAAAGGGGTAGCCCCACTCTCGAACTGAGAACATGAGAAAACGAGAAACAAGATGACAGCCAAAATGAGGTTCTGAAATGAGAAAACAACTAGGAGTGACTACCCGGGGGTTGCCAACCCCTAGTTCCAAAATACCCCCTGCGAAACCGGAATGGCATAGAAACTGAAAGAGATCCCTCTTGACTCAAAATCACCCAGACTTATGTTAATTGGGCAAGCCGCGCCCTGTTGTGGTCATATCCCAGTCCAACCGGACTGCCAAAAGCACAGTGAAGGTCCGAAACCGCTCTGAAACCTGAAAAACTGACATATAAGATGTAATCAGGAAGCCATTAAACAAAAGCCTTCCCCCCGTATGCTACCCCCAGAAACTGAGCATGTAGTATTCTCCAGAATGCAGTCTCAAATAAGCCATCATCAGAACCCTCAAAAGGATTCGCCCTGGGACAATATTAACACCAGAAGGCCAGGGCATGGAAATGGTAATGGTCAGGCCGTATACTAGCAGCCCAGTTCCAAATGAGAAAATAAACACAGCAGAACTCGGTCATTGGAAAAAGCTTTCTCCACAGAAGAAATGAGTAACAGTTCACTCAGCAGCTCTCAGTGAATCCCGATACTCTAGAGGCACTCTCAGGTCATCCGGAACAAATCTGGCAGCACTGATTTAAGGCTTAGTAGCGCAGCTTCAGGATCTTCAAAATTAAGCCAAGAGCCGTTTACTGAGACTTGTAACTTAGCTGGGTACCCCATCTGGAATTTTAACCCTGCCGCTATAATCTTAGATACAATAGGGTGGAATGCTTTCCGCTTCAGATGAACCAAGCCAGGGATGTCTTGAGCAATTCTCAACTTCGCCTTCTCCCATCTGACTTCTTGTAAGGCTTTGACTTTCTGCAAGAAATGCTGCTTTTCCAGATAATTCAGAAAGTGGCAGATAATGGGACGGGGGGAGCATCAGGCAGGGGTTTTGGTCGCAGGGACCGACGAGCATGCTCTATCGTGTACACTGGGCCAAAGGGAGAGGGACCAGCAACCCAGTCTAACAGCTTCTGCACAAAGACTAATGCATTCTGGCCCTCTTCCCCTTCTGGAAGCCCGAGTATTACAACATTATTTCTTCGGCTATGGCCTTCCAAATCTTCGAGTTTAGCTTCTAAGCGAGATCATTTTTGTCTCGTTGATAGAAATTCAGGATCCAGTCTTTCCAGTTTTCTCTCAATCGAGACTATTCGGCTAGTGTTGTCCGAGACCGTGATAGAAACTTCATCCAATTTTCTCAGAGGGATTTCAAGTCAGTCGCCATGTCTTTCATCTCTTCTCAAAATGGCTTAAAATCTTCCAAGAACCTGTTAAGGGTTAAAGGCTCTTGATCCCCAACTTGACACGAAGGATCAGGCTTGTCTGGGCCACTCGAGGCTTGGGATTTCTTTAAGGCCTTCTCAGGAGTGGCAGGGGGGTTATGTTTCTGTGGGGCTTTCTTCATATAAGCCTCCATTTACCACTCTGATACCCAAAACTGAAGCACAGGATGTTTAAACACAAGAGGAGATCGCAAGCAGAGGAATTAGATAGGTTTTAACGATATAAAAGATGAATTTATATTCGGGAGACAGGAGCTTAGCGGAGGAGCTTCTACTCAGCACTCTGCATCACGTGATCCCTATTCACATATCTGGAATGTGTAGTGGCATGGGCTGCACGCCCATTGGTTCATGCTGTGGGACCACAAGTGGCAGCCCCACCGGACGGTGTCAGTCAGCGGCGGCAGAATGGCGGGCGCAGGCGGCAGGAGGTTGCTGCCCGCTGACATGGGGAGTGGGGTGGTGGGGATCAGTGGGTAGGTGGGGAGGGGGGTCCACTGGACCACCAGGGATATAGGTGTAATATGCTGTCACACTTAAGCCCACGATCGGGCAGACTTCGGTCCACTGGACCACCAGGGATTCAGAATGCATCTATTTTTCACACTTAAGCCCACGACTGGGTAGACTTCAGTCCACTGGACCACCAGGGATTCAGAATTTATCTTTTTAACACACTTAAGCCCACGATCGGGCGGTCAGTGGTCCACTGGACCACGAGGGATATTGGGATCATTTTTATCTTACAAATGGCTGTGATCGCACTGCAGGGGGCGTCGGTCCCCGACGGCTGCTGCCTGGCAGGGTGCCAGGTGCAAGTCGTTGGGTATCGGCGCACCTTCATGCAAATGGCGCCATAATGACATGCAAATGGCCCCATGTGCACCTTGCATACATTATGGCCCCATTTGCATGTCAGCTTTTGAATATCACGGTAGCTGCGCCTTGTGCAATGGAACTTGCTCTAGTGCATCCACATGCTCCACTCTGGCCACTGGCGCTGGCGCAGTGCCACTGTCCCATGCACACTGCGGGTGGCCAGGGTGTGATATTCAATGATGCTGAGCCATGGCGCAGCTCCGTTGAATATCGCCCAGTCAACACCCCTGCGCAGCCAAGTTGCGCTGCACCCAGGCTTGCACCACAGCCTGGCACAGTTTGACTATCTGGGCTACTGTGTGTGTGTGTGTGTATATATATATATATATAAATTATTTATTTAGAAATTAGAATTACAACCTTTGAGCTAAAAGCTCATTTACAAAGGATCCTCGTCGGGATAAACAAACAAATATATGTGTAAGTACAAATACAGTTGCAGCTAGCAGCATTGTCTGATAATACATCTTTTGGAAGACAAAGGACATACCACAACACATTTGAACAATAAGGGAAAAATTGAGAGGTCTATATCAAGGTACTACAGTCTCATGGGGGACAGCCATCAGGGTAGGGAGAGTAGGTGGAGCACAATAAGTGCAAATATACCCCAGCTATAATGCATTATTCCTCCTTAAGGGTAGAAACATCAACTAAAGCTGGTTCAATCAACAAGAGAGTTAAGGCTAGGAGAAAGCGAGGGGGAAAAGCTGCAGGTTACAGTTGAGAGTGTCTAAGGGGAAATAATTGGGGAACATGAGTCAGGGGGAGGTGGGAAGATGGGGAAGAGGATAAGAGATAAAGGAAGAAGAGTAAGCAGCAGATGGAGGGAGGAAACTGTACAGGTAGTAGGAGGGGTGGTGGTGATGTGGGAATCATTCGAGGGCAGTCCAGATGGTCCTGGGCAGATCAGGTCATGGTCCTTGGGCAGGAGAACTACCGGTTTCAGCTGGGGATTAGGTTAGGCAGAAGCAGCGGTTGGGGGGGAGATGGACTTCTGAAGCTCAGATTTTAAATGACTGCTGTGCAAGAGGTTAGTGGTGGAATGGGGGAGTTCATTTAGCCAGATGGGGGCCCTGACTGTGAATGCTCACATCCCCTGAGCAGTTCTCTTGAAAGGCACAACTACAGCATGTTGTGTTACCCTTCTCATCACATGAACAGCTGGGGCAGGTTGGAACAATTCCGTCAGGGATGGAGGCAAGAGTACTAGGAGGGTCTTCTTCCCTAGCAAGCAGGAATGGAACTTGATTCGATCCATGAGTAGAAGCTATTTAGTCCTAATATATAGCTTGCAGGCCTGCGTAAGGTGTTCAGCATCAAGGACAATCTTACAGGCTTTGTTGAGGGTCATGTGGACTTTGTGCAGAATGGAATCAGAGGGTACGCTATATACTACATTTCCATAGTCCATTATGGGTATGATAGTGCCTTGGGCTGCTAGTAACTTAGCCTCAGGTGAAAGGCAGAACCATAGCCTGTAAAGGGCCCCTAGCTTCCTACTGGTGGTGGTAGTTATATTGTGGATGTGTTCATTGAAGGAGAGGGATTTGTCGATAGTGACACCTAGGTACCAGAATGAGTGCACTTGGGCAAGGGAGGAGTCAGGGTTGTAGGTTATTGAGAAGTGTGCAGTGGATCTCCTCTTTTGACATCCTGCAAATAGCATCATCTTTTTTTTTTTTTTACTGTTGGGCACCTGTAGGCTGCTTTTGAATCAATCCTGTAGGAGGTCAAAGTTGTGCTGCATGTTTCTGGTGAGCGCTTCTTGGCTGGAGTCACATGAGAATACAACCATGTCATCGGCATATAGCAGTACATTGGAAGAGGGGTACACATCTGGTAGGTTGTTCACAAAGAGGCTGAACAGGAGAGGGCCCAAAATGGACACTTGGGGGACCTCTGCTATGACTTCACTGGATGTGGAGAAGGCTCCATTGGTTTTAACTTGCTGGGAGTGCCCAGACAGGTAGCTAGAGAACCACCTTACCATATCGGGGGACAGCCCAAGGCAAGTCAACCTGTAGAGCAACAGCTGGTGATCAACGAGGTCGAATGCCTTGGATAGGTCAATAAAGATGGCCCCAACCAGTTGACCTTGGTCAAGTATCTTGTGCATGTAGCTCATGAAGTCAATTAGAGCAGTGCTCATACTTTGCATCTTGTGGAAGACATGCTGCTGGGAGCTGAGAAGGCTGTATTTATAGAGATAGCCTGTGAGATGGTTGATAATGATTCTTTCCAGTGCTTTGGAGAGCTAGGACAGAATAGAAATGGCTCTGTAATAGGATACTAGTGACCGGTCACCTCCTTTTAGCTCAGGGGTGACCAGTGCAGTTTTCCATATTGCAGAGAATGTGGACAAGTGAAGTGACAGGTTAAAGAGTTCAGTAATAGGTACAATGACCTCAGGGAGTGTGATAGTAATCAGCTTCATGTCAACTCCATCCCTTCATCCTCGTTTTGCCAAGAACTCTAATAAGATATTTTCTTCTTTTCTTGATGGTCACTTGATGGAAGTAGAAGTTTGGGTAGGATCTAGTGTCAGTAAATGTAGGCTGTTGATCAGTAGTCTGAACTTCATCAGGGTGAGTAGCGGGTCTGAGAGGGAGGATGGAGCTATAGTCAGTGAATGCCTTGCTGAAGATGTTGGCCATCGCAGCATCATCCAGTATGATTTCATTATTATGGAGCAGCATTTTGGTGGAGTTCAGTCATTGGACCTGAGTATCTTCTTAATAGAGGCATAGACTTTCCTCCTGTTGCCCCAACCCTTTGACTGCCTATTTTTGTGGTGCGTGGCCTTTGTCTGCCAGATGACTCGGGTGCACCTGCTGTGGGACTCTTTGTAGGACTGTATGTCCATGGTCGTCCCAATCATTTTTGCTCGATGCCAAAGGAGATCCCATTCTCACATCATTCTTAGGTGTTATGGGGTGACCCAGTCCATGTTTCTACCTTTTATCATTTTATTACGGTATGGGGCAAACCTGTCAGCTGCCGAATTGAATTGAGTGAGGAAGAGCTGAAGGGCTGTGTCAACAAAGGAGCAGGAGTCAAGGGAGCTCCAGTCTAAACTTGTGAAATGCTTCTTGAAATTGACCATGGAGCTATTTTAGATAACTCTGTTCCTTACCAGTCTTGGGGTATCTTGATCTGTTTCACTGACCATTCATATTGGATGGGTGTGTGGTCACTCAGGGCACCTGGGAGAATCATAACATCAACTAGCCTTTCAGGGTGTGAGGTAAGCAGCCAGTTGATCAGGGTGCTAGTTCCTGCATGGTAGTTAGTTCTAGTGCAACGTCTGACCATTTGAGTTAGGTACAGTCTGGATACAAGATCCCTGTGACTGGCTAACCAGTTAGAATTAAATTCCCATAGAATGATGGTTTCTTTGTTCTGGCTGGCCTGGGTGTAGTGGTTAGTAAAGGCTTCAAGCCTGGCGTGTTGCCTTCCAGGTGGGATGTAGACAGTCATAACAATCAGTTCTTTCTGCCCCTTGTCTAGCAGGAGTTTTATTGCTAGGCATTCGCAGTCGCTGTTGGCAGAAGCCATTTGGACTCTGTGACACTATAGGTGGTTGCATGTGTAGACTGCACAACCACCACCTCTATTCCTAGAATGGTCCTGCCTATGCATGCTATAACCAGGGATAACGACTACGGAGTCAGTTGTGCATGGGGATAGCCAGGTCTCTGTCAGCACTACCACATCTGGCTGAATTTGGGCTACCCAGGCTTCAAACTGTTCTAGCTTAGACAGAAGGCTACCAATGTTCAAGGCCACAATCCTTAAGTGCCCAGAGGGTGCTGGTGTCTGAGGGTTGCTAGGCTGGGACCAGGGTTAGGGAGAATGTTTTCCAAGATTAGCAGTATGATTAGAATGAGTTTTCTTGATTCTTTTGGTAGGTGGTATTTCACTCTCATCTGTAGTGGGTTTGGAGGGGGTGCAAATCGAAGGTAGTAGGAAAAGCATATTATGGAGGCCAGGAAATAGGAATAGCATTGGTGTGGGGCTCCAAGTGGGAGCTGAGATCCAGTAGTGTAGTTCATGTGATGAGTATGAGAGGTAGTTCTACTGTTGCTTTCCCACTTTATAGATATCCCACAACGTAGGGTACAACAGTTATGGATGTAGGTGGAGCTGGTAGCTATGGTTGGATGCTGCTGTGATAAGGCTAGGGCCAGGAGTAGGAGCAGCCGGATGACAGTGCATCCTGGAACAGGGAGCCAGTTCGTTCTGAAGGAAAAGCTATTATAGGTGTAGTGTCTCACAAGATGTTTCTCATGCTCCAAGTCTCCAAGGGGGTTGGGGGTTAGCAGAAGACCACTCAGTAGCTGGATTATCAGGTGTTCAGGCAGGAAGCAGAGGACCAAGGGCAAGTTGGGACCATGGACAAGCAGTGGGGGTTCATTTTGCCACAATGATAGCCACTGGAACAATTGAACAAGTCCAAGAATACAGTGGTGAAGGCCCTTTAGCACAGGTAAGTACTACATGTAGGACTGTGGGGGTTGTACAGCCAGCTGTTAGATGTCCCTGAGGCAGTAGGTTTTGTGGGGAGTGCATCTGTGAGAACACCTTGGTGAGGGATTGCAGCTGTGAGGGCACCTTTATGAGGGACTTCCTTGGGGATAGATTGAAGCAAAGTAGGCTGTCTCTTTTAAACCTTTGTCTCTTATCACAGAGCTGTTTGTTTAAGGTATGCCAGCTAGTGTGGGGGGTGTATCTGGGTGGAGTCTTTTGGGGAGAAAGAGTATTTAATAAAGGCTGGGAGAGGGGGTGGGTGGCAGCGAGAAAATTTGGGTTTGAAATAGATCAGCCGAGGACAGAGGCAGCCAATTGGGAGCCTAGCTTTCCAGGCAGACATCCAATCAGTTCAGCGGCATTCAAGCTGTCATTTCCATGGCTCTTTAGCGTACCTGAAGGTGCTGGTCGGGCGGGCAGCTAAAGAAGCATGGCTGACTGTCCTCAGCCGGGCCGCCGTGCAGCAGGAAGCCCTGTCAGGGGCTTAATCCTAAGTAGAGGAGAGAGAATTGGGGGGAGGGGTCAGTATTTTGTGTAACCAGGGCAATTTGGCCAAGGGGAGATCCATAAGTAACACAAAGAAAGAGGGGAGGGAATGAGAAATAGGGGAGGGCAAGGGCAAGATCACAGTCAAGGGATGTCTGGGCTTTGACACTATACTGAACAAAGGGAGAAGAGGCATCAAGTTTGAAAACCTAGGAGCGCAGAGGGGGATTGACTGGGTATTATGGCAATTAAGTTTAACTTATCACAGAGACCAAGGGGTGATTAGCAAGGAGCAGAAACAAACAGCTTCTAAACTCAAAGTCTAGGAGTGCAGAGGGGGGTGGAGGGAGTGGGCTGGGGATTAAAACAATTTTATCTAACTGCTCACGGAGACCAGGGTGTGAGTGGTAGGGAGGGAAAATGGTAGCAGAAACAAGCAATTTCTAAGCTCAAAGTCTTGGATTAGTTCCAGAGATTGGAGCTTAGGGTGGATAGGAGAGAGGCAGGGAGCAGGTGACTAGCAGGAGTGTAAGACAGGCAGTAGAGGCAAGGAGAGAAAAAAAAAATAAAAATAGATAAAGAAATAAGGGTGAGAGGGAGCAGGTGGTTAGCTGGGGGTAGGTTAGGAAGCAACAGAGATCTAACAAGTGCAGCATTAACAATACACAACAGTTGGTGGTTCAGTTAACTAGACAGTTCAGGAAACAATTTCAAAATTAGATATAAAAGATATAACTAGGCAGAGTAGCAACAGTTTCAAATGTGGTTCTTTTTTATTTGCAATTAAGTAAACTTTAATATTAACAAAAGAATACAAATACAACAGTAACATCCAGTTCAGTCCCAATGAACAAAAAAAAAAATAATATAAACCACCTCCCCCACCCACCCAACATCACAGACAAATATCGCATGGCAAAGGAATAAACATATCTCCTCCCCACAGTCCCCTATATCCCCAAATACCTCCCCACCCTCCCCAACATAGAAGATGAACCTCATAGACTTGATCAGGTACAGCATGAGATATTCATCTATTAGTTTAGAAAGCCCAGAAAAACTGTAAACAATCCACTAGGCAGCCTTACCTAAACCACCAAAGGTGATAAGAGAACTGCTGCTTCCAACCACCACTGTTAACCTCCCTGCTAAAAAGTTTGAAAGAGGATCCCAGAGTGTACAAAAATTAGAAAAATTGTGAAATTGAATTGCTATCGCTCTCTTGGCATTAAGTGCAAAAACCATTTCCTGCAGCCATTCCTTCTGAGTTGGGAAGGAGTCACTAATCCAGTGTCTGAGTAGAAGGAGTTTGGCTATTGTAGAGATTAGAGTCATATATGTTCGGTGGTACTGAGATTTAATAGCAGCATAATTGCCAATGATACACTGGTAAAGAAAAATAATCAGTGTTACCAAAAGATGTAGATACAGATTGTCTAGTCTTTTTCCAAAAAGACACTGCACCTGGACAGGACCATATCATATGGATGAGTGAACCGTCCTCCTGAGAGCATTTATGGCAGGTGGCTGTGGAACGGATACCCACACGATATATTCTGAGCGACATGTAATATAAATTGTGCAGTATGTTGAACTGTATCAAGCTCAATCGATCCTGCTTAATATATTTATATATATCAGACCCTATGAGTGCCCACTCAGCTGCATCATAAGACTGGTTCACCGCCCACTGACAATAAAAGGCAGTCGGAGAACATGAGGACCAAGTCCAAACTCCTGGTTCTCTGTATAACCTAGAAACTGGCTTATCTTTAAAGGTCAGAGATGCCAAATAAGAAAACAAATTGGTGTCCCCTTCCAACCATGGTGGTGCCCCTAGGAAAGAATATGGGCAATGTTTCAATTGGACATATCTAAAAACTGAAAAGGCAGGGAGGTGAAAAGTTTCTCTAAATTGTGACAAAGTGAGAAATGACTCCCCTCTAACAAAACCAGAGAGAGATGACACTTTGAGTTTCAAATCCAGTTCTAAAAAAAGTCAGTATAATAGATATAACTAGGCAGAAGCAAACAGTTTCAGATCCGGTTAAATTAAAAAAAAAAAGCAGTACATTATTACTGCTAACATTAAATTTGGGTTTGAAATAGAGCAGGGAGACAGAGTAATCCTAGCAGAAAAAGACAAGGACAGAGGCAGCCAATTGGGAGCCTAGCTTTCTGGGCAGACATCCAATCAGTCCAGTGGCATTCAAGCTATCCTTCCCATGGCTCTTTAGCATACCTGAAGTTGCTGGTTGGTTGGGCAGCAGCTGATGCATGGCCGGCTGGTCTTCAGCTGGGCTGCTGTGTGGCAGGAAGCCATGTCAGGGGCTTAGTCCTGAAGGTGCTGGTCAGGCAAGCAGCAGCTGAAGTGTGGCCAGCTGTTCCTTAGCCAGGCCACCGTGTGGTAGGAAGCCCAGTCAGAGGCTTAATCCTAAGGTAGAGAGATATATTCTTTGCAAAAAATCTTTGTTAATGCATCAGTTAGGATAATGAGACATTATGATTTCAAACCCTAACATCCCCCACCCCTAGAACCCCAACCCCACCCTCCACACACCAACAGGCATCGGTGTGTGCCTTGGGGTCATTGGCCCTAACTCTCTCCGAATTCCATGTATAAGGAAGCTGAGATGGTACAGTGTAGAAGAATGGGCTGAAAGTTAGGCCTGACAACCCCATGGCACACCCCACCACCTATTGGTGTATGGAGGTTGGGGATGGGGTGGGATGGTAGGGGTGGGTGGGTATTAGGGTTCGAAACTGTAATGCCTCATTTCCCTACTTTTGTTGTTCCAACCCTAACTGATGCATTAATGAAGTTTTTTGCAATGAATTTCCTTACTTTTTGAGAAAGTGTAATCTTACCCTCATATGTTATCAGTCTATAGTGTATTGTGGTTACACAAGGCCCCAAATGCAGGCCCCTCTGGGCCTTGCACTCCTACATAACCATAAGTATATAGAAATTGCCATTAACCATCATCTCCCTGTGGGAGCGAAGGGCCCATCATGCTCCCATCACTCCATGATGATATCCATTTGTGAGAGAGCAGGGCCCATATGGGCCTTGCACTCCCATCAATCCATAAGTGTAGAGACATTGTAATGAACTGTCATCTCCCTGTGGGTGAGCAGGGCCAAGGGCCCTGTGCTCCCACTACTGCATAATTGAGGGTTCTGCAGTCCCATTACTACATAATGGTATCCATATGTGGGAGCGCAGGGCCCATCTATCTATAATTGTAGAGATGCAGTGCAGGCCTAGAGACATTCTAAGTAACCCTTGTACTGCAAATGATGCAATATACCACTTTTATCTATGCCCGCTTTCTCTCCACCCTCGGTCCCCATGGTTTGAAGGGACCTTGAGGGGGGATGAAGCAGCCGGGACAAAGGCTAGAGCGTGTTTGGCGTAGAACTGGCTTATATGCCGACAGACTTAGACTGATGGAGCATTATAGGCTCTATCATTCATCAATCTCCCATAAGAAGGCAGAATTCCTGTCCAGGAAGATTGCTGCTGCATAGAATTGACCAGCTCAGCTGTTCCCGAATGGTAGACAGACTGTGCAATCCAGCTTGTCTTCAAGTCCAGAAGGCCTTGTCGCAAGTGGAGTGCCATGAGTTTGCTCACTTCTTTGCTGATAAGGGTGCTGACATTAGGTCAAAGATTCACCTATCACGCCCTATGGGGGAAACTGGTGGTCAGAAAGAGGTTGCAACACTCTCGTTTTACTGGGCTGAATTTAACCATCTGGTGACCAAGGATATCAGGCAGCTTCTCCGGAGTGTGCTTCCAACTTGCTGTAGTTTAGATCCGGGCCCTACATGCCTCTTAATGGGGTGTATAGATGTGATCGGCCAGGTTCTAGTGGAATTAGTCTGGTGTTCATTGGAGTTGGGGGAGTTTCCCAGCTCCCTGAAGGAGGCTGTGGTTACCCCCCTTCTCAAGAAGTCATCTCTTGACCCAGGTTCCCCTGCAAACTACAGGCTGAACTCTTACCTCCCCTTAATAGGGAAGGTTATTGAGAAAGTTGTTGCACAACAGTTGGAGAACCATTATCATCCATGCTATCTATGATCCTCTCCAGTCTGGTTTCCATAAGAGACATAGTACCGAGACTGCTCTGGTTCGGGTACTCAGTGATCTCTTGATGGTTAGAGACCAGAAGTGCCGTTCTGTCTTGGTCCTTCTGGATCTCTCTTCAGCTTTTGACACCATGGAGCATAGGGTACTTCTTGATTGCCTGCAGTTCATCTGTGGCCTGTCTGGTACAGTCCTCAGATGGTTTTATTCTTTCCTTACTGGCAGGTCGCAGAGGGTAGTAAAAGGGACTTTTTCCTCTGACTCCTACTCCCTGCCATGTGGGGTTCCACAGGGTTCAGTGTTGTTCCCCATGTTGTTTGTGGTGTACATGCTTCCATTAGAAGACATTGTAAGACGGTATGGGCTGAGTTTCCACTGTTATGCAGATGACACTCAGCTGTAACTGTCTTTTTGTGCCCAACCAGGATAGTGTGCTCTCGGTCTTTTCCAACTGTCTCACCAAAATCCAAGACTGGATTAATTCCAGTTGGCTTAGATTGAACCTTGACAAGACAGAGGTGTAAGTCATGGAACCGGGTCACCAAATAAAATGGTCAGCTGCTGAGCAGCCTTCCTGGCTTTGGCTCGGGGACTGTCAGCTCCTGACCTCCGAATGGATGTGAAATCTGGGGTGATATTTGATGCTGGGCTTATGCTTCATTCACAGGTGTCAGCTGTGGTCAAGTCCTCTTTTCACCACCTGAGGAACATCACCAGGATTAAGCACCTTGTTCCGTCTGGTGATTTTCCAACCCTGGTCCACACGTTCGTGACCTTGGGCTTTAACTACTGTAACTCCTTATACCTAGGGCTTCCTGGGATTGATATCCACCACCTGCAGCTAGTGCAGAATGCTGCAGCCAGGTTATTGTCTGGGTCTACTCGATCCAGTCATATTTCACCTGTGCTGTGTATTGTACAATGGTTGCCTGTTCAGTGACAGATCATCTTTAAAGTTGGCTTGCTGAATTTTAGAACCCTCCATGGCTTGGGTCTGAGTTACCTACAAGTGCTTCTGAGTCCCTACTGCCCCCTCATACCACTCCGCTCAACTGACAAGGGATTGCTAGAGATTCCCAGGGTTCATTTGAAGTCCTCAGGAGTTCAGGCTTTTGCTGTTCCCACCCTGTGGAATTCTCTACCTCTTTAGGTAAGAGAGTGTCAGGCAGTGGAGAGCTTCAAAATTGCCTTAAAAACATATCTATTTGCATGTGCTGTCCCTGATTTTTAGTACTGGATTTTTCAATATTTAATGGTCTTATTAGTTTTATTTATTTGTGTTCACTTATTTTAGAACTCATTGATTGTACAGGGCTTTAATATTTTGATATTGCACTTAACAAGTAACCATTATTATTATTATTATTATTATTATTATTATTATTATTATCTAAGTAACCATAGGAACACTTGAAAAAATTCCACCACAGTTGTAATCATGGACTGGCAACCTGTATTGTTGCTTAGTACACCAAAAGGTGTATAAAGCTACATTTAGCAAAAAATCCATATCTTGAACCATTTCGAGATATTGGCACTGAAAGGTACTGCGTCTGCCACAGTGTTATCCTATGGGAAATTTCCAAACTTTGAAATTGTTATAAGTATTGAAGTGATGTCAATTTTACCACCAAACCAGCAAAAAAAAGTCAAATCCGTTGGGCAAGCCCTTTATTCACTGAAAAGTTAACCAATAAAGTTCTAACCGTTTCTTTGCAGTGAAGTGACAAAGAAACAGTAAACTTTAAAAATCCTTTTTCGTGAGATGTCAAAATCTTTTTTCGCAATGTGAAAAAGGATTTTGACAGCTCATGAAAAAGGAATGCATCTCACAAAAAGGGATTATGAATAAGGCTATCTGTTCCCACAAGCCCTAATCCTAATTTTTTAAATCCCTTTTTGTGAGCTGTAATAATCCATTTTCGTGAGCCAATTCCCTTTTTACGAGGTGTCAAAATCAATTTTTGCATCATGAAAAAGGATTAGGACTTGTGCAACCAAATGGCCCTGCCGGCCATCCTTTTTCAAGAGCTGTCAAAATGGGATTTTGACATCTCATGAAAAGGGAATTCATCTCATGAAAAAGGATTGCCAACAGGGCCATCTGGTCCCACAAGTCCTAATCCTTTTTCACTGTTTTGACTTCTCGCAAAAAGGGAATCAGCTTGTGAAAAGGGATTTTGACAGCTCACCAAAAGGGATTGAAGTTGTCAGACCAGATGGCCTGTATGCAATCACTTTTCATGAGACACAGTTTCCTTTTCTTGAGGTGTTAAAATCCCTTTTCACATCACAAAAAGTGATCGGAAGCAAGTCATGAAAAAGGATTTTAAAAATAAAACATAAGCATTCAGAGCCCACAGCAAGGTACAACAAAGGCACAGAACTGTGAAGGACATCCAAATGAACAAAATATATTCTTGGATGTCTCCAGAAGACATCGCTGGGAAAAGTTATAACGTTTTGTTTAGGTTCATAAAAAGAAAACAAGATGGCGGCTTGCAATACGGGAATTTTTTCTCATGAAAAGGAATTTTAAGGATCCCTTTTTGTGAGCTGTCAAAATCCCTTTTTGTGAGCCTTAAATCCCTTTTCACACCATGTAGCTATCCAAAAGACTGAACTTAGCATGCTCAGAACCCCAATTTCAAAACTGAATAACTTTGGAACAGATTAATAGTTTTTCACCGAACCAATGCTTGCTTGTTCCTTGGGGCTGCAGCGTAATGACGAAAAAACTGACCAAAAAGGTGAAAAAAGGTGAATGTTACTGTTTTTTCACTATTCACAGTGTGAAATTCACAAATCAGATCGAAACAAAACTTATTATATCCAGAGATCTACCCCATGGGATGGGGCATGTTAAATTTTGTGCAAATCCATTGAACATTTG
Source organism: Neoceratodus forsteri (assembly GCA_016271365.2). Lineage (NCBI taxonomy): Eukaryota > Metazoa > Chordata > Ceratodontiformes > Ceratodontidae > Neoceratodus > Neoceratodus forsteri. The sequence continues at coordinate 932,224,094 of CM057455.1, forward strand.
CAAAGTTATTAAACTGCATAATTTGAGATTTAACATTAAACTGCCTACTCAATCCTACCTATAGTGGTGCTACTGCAGAGACACTATATATATATATATATATATATTTATTCCCTCCCCCCATCTGACTCTCCCTCCCTGCACGCCCAACCCCAAAACATAACAGTGACACTGGGGGTGCCTAATCCCCCAGTGTCATGATCAGGACTCCTCTGTCTTTAATTTTTTTCAGCCCTGAAATTTTCCTCCCCCCACTGGACCCTCCTTCTCAGCACCCACCACTCCACCCCCCCAGAAACATAACAATGACACTGAGGGTGTCCAGTGTTGCGATCAGGACTCCTCCATCATTTTTTCCTGAACCATGTATGAAGAAAACCATCCATCATTGTCTTTTGTGGCTGTTACTGTCCCCCCACCCAACTCTCCCACTCAGCACACACCACTCTGCATCCTCTCAAGCCCTTACTTACCCATTGGGGTTTAATGCCATAATTCTCTCTGGACCACAGACACGTCTTCACTCTTCAAAGTCAGACCATGAACTGAAGAAACAAGCATGCAGTTCAATGTATTTCAATGGTGTTTTGAACTTAGTGGCATAACTTGGCCATTTCTACATATGTTTGGCCCAAATTTTTAACATGCCTTTTTTGGGACCCTACCTCAAGAACAAGTGCATTGACATTATGCAAATCTGTCCTGAAAGTTAGTTTTGTGGTCCCTGCATGAAATCACCTTTTGGGCAGGAGCTAAACACTTTCTCTGCCCTTGTTCATGAGGTGGGGTCATAAGAAGGTTTTATTGAAACTTTGGTGTAAAAATATATATATAAAAAAAAACACAGTTATGAGCCTACATTGAATTTTGTAAATGCAGGCTCATAACGTTGTTAATGTTCAATATTTTTACCCCAAATGTACAACATAGCCATATCTTTACAACACCTCATGAATGGGAAAGTTATCATTATTGAAATACTAGGCAAAATATTTTTTTACATCCCAAAAGGTGATTTTGTGGTCCCTGCATGAAATCATCTTTCAGACAGGAGTTGAAAATGTTCTCTGCTCTTGTTCATGAGGTGGGGTCATAAGAAGACTACGTTATAAATTTGGTGTAAAAATATTTAAAAAGTAAAGTTACAAGACTATGTTGAATTTTGCAAATGCAGTCTCATAAGTTTTGTAATATTCAATAACTTTACCCCAAATTTTCAACATAGCCATTTCTTTACAGCACCTCATGAATGTGACTGCTATCATTTTTCAGCTCCTGCCCAAAATGTGTTTTTGTGTCCCAAAAGTTGATTTTGCAGTCCCTGTGCAAATTCACCTTTAGGCCAGGAGTTGAACATTTTATCTGCCCTTCCTCATGAGGCAGGCTCATAACAAGACTATGTTGAAAATTCGGTGAAACAGTATTACAAAGCAACAAATTTATGAGCGTACATTACATTTTGTGAACATAGGCTCTTAACTTTGGTAATTTTCAATATTTGTGCCCAGATTCCCAGTTGCAGCCCTATCTGCTCTGGTCAGAGTTAGTTATATACAGACAGTGCATTTAAAATAGTAAGATGAATGGTATTAAAACCAGAACGGTTTTGCAGATAGCGCTTTCTCAAGAAGACAGTAAAAACATGGTTACAAATATGCATCTAAATAGCAGCAACAACTAATGTGATCAACATTCCACACATAAAACTCATGAATCTCTCACAGCAACAGTTACCCCAATGCAAAAATTAAGTGAACCCACTAAACCTAAACATACATCACAATGTATTAATACAGTTAAAAGCAAGCATTTGAAACATTTAATACATGCATCAAGAAGTACAAGAAAACATTTTTTCAGGTGAGAATCATCTGGAGGCTTGTAGTAATTTTTTCACCCTTCTAGGTTCCAACATTTTGAAGACGGTGTGACATCATCCCTGGCCATCTAACAGAGCAGTGGACTATGGAGCTAACATCTTGGCTTATCACCATCACTATGGTAACTGTAGACACAAACAAAGACCTGACTACGTGGGCCAAGAGTTCCTTCTCTGCCAAGATTCTATGTTTCTATGTTCTACGTAAAAGACAGTTCAAACATTCAAGATATGCAAAACAGGCATCAAATACTTTTCTCTTTTACACTTTTTAAACTCCCTTATCAGCCTGTATATCCCTAGCTTTAATGTTAATGTTTCAGAAGGGGCTCCAGATTGAAATTTTCATTTGCAGCTTGATTTTTTTGGTCTATTTTTAGTATAGTTTCTTTGAACTCCTTTTGTAATGCTCAAATTCTCTAGACTGGGAGAACTGGTTTATTACGTCTTTTTTGCCTTTTGAGCACTGCATAGCCTATTTTGTGATTGATTTCTGCTGCATTCCCAATAATAAAGTAATCAAAACTGCTGATGCATCCAGAATCATGATACACATGTATTCATGACTCTGCCCCTTTCCTTGCCAAATGCATGGGCCTTAAAAATGTGATGGTCTATCAGGACTCTGCCCACCTGAAGGAAAGCCTCAAGTATCACCTTTTTACCAATATAATCTCCTTACTTTGAATGCAGAGTGTTCATACTGTCTAAATGCCTTTTTTATGTTACTTGCTGGTGTTTGCAACAGTGCTGCTTGGTCTGGCAAATATGGCTCTATGAACCCTCGAGTGGTGCATTTCCTGTAAATATAAGCAAAGTGTTCAATGAACTTACTGGACTAGTGGTGTTATTGGCTTTACTTGACTCACTGTTTGCTTTTTCTGTACCACTCACTGTATCAGCAGTATCCATTCCCCATGCTAAGAGGATGCCATTTCCATGTCAAACCAAATGTTCACCCACAAAACTAACACACTTGAAACTTTCACTCATGGTTGTTTCTGGTGCACAGTGTTCTCAGTACATCACAGGGTAGTCTTAAAAAAAATTGGGCATTGGAGACGTGGAATAATACTGATCATACCTTAGTTCCTATAAGTAAGACATTACTGAAGAAATAGTGGTGCACAAAATGCCTCTGATCAGACTGACTCCAAATGTTTCATGCCTTTTTAAGTGCTTTGTCAATGTGCCTGACCCCTGGTGGCCATCAGCATAAATACACAAAATCTTAAAGTGTCAGGTGCATATTATGAAAAAAACACCACCAGAAATAAGGCATGCATACTATTATTGAACACTCTGATATCATTATTTAAATAATCTGTTATGCAATCAATAATACCCAAGAGGGTGTGCGGTATTGGGCAATACTGGACTGCCAAGGGGCATAATGAGGCCTGAAACTACAGGCAGAGGGCCTTATAGCCCCTGGAAGATCCAGTATTGCTGATACCACCTACCCTGGAGGATATTATTGTGCTTCATGTTTGCAAAAAAATAATTTTCATGTTAAGATGTTAAAACCGTGATGGGCTGGCCAAGTGGCATGGAGGGCTAAGGCATCCATGCCTTACCTCCTGCCACACCAGCAACCCATGTTCATTGGTGAATGCGAGTCACTGTGGGTTGGCCAGGGAAGGAGAGGAGAGGATTAAGCATCAGGAGGATTGCTCTACTTTCCCAGTGATGGAGGCTTGGCATTCCCTCCAAACAACTGCCTGCAGGTGGAGGACCAAGGGTAGTGTGGGACTGAGGGTACCAATGAAGAGATTATGCTGTGGGATGTCTGCAGTGTGTGGGCACCTCCACATGCATACACTGATGTGTGCACCCCAGCATGGGAATGGGACACTAGTGGGCTACATGATGCCCGTATTAGGGAGGATCGGAGCCTGAGAGAGAGAGAGAGAGAGAGAGAGAGAGAGAGATGAAGCATTGCTTGCCAGCTCCCTACAGGAAAAAAAGCTGTATAACAAAAAAAAAGATGTTACAACTGTTAAAGTGTTTTACTTATTTTGTAAAAACAATAGTTTTTCCACCTGTATTACAGTACTTTTTTTTTTGAGCGAAGGACTTTTGTTCTATTTGAGCGCCAGTAGTTTTGACTTTTGGTGTTTGTTGCTATGGTTAAAAAAGCTTTTGTTCTAGTGTATGTGTTTATGGTTATAGCCTGTTTTTTGCTTAATAAAGAGCTGTGCTGGGGAAGATACGGCCATTATGGGAACCGTTACCTCACGCTTGCACAGCTGACATATACCGGGAAGTATCGTATGCAGGGATGGAAAGAGGTGGCAGACCACTAAATTCTTTTATTTTTTATTTATTTTTTTAAATTTTACTATAAAGTTGAGTATTAATCTCCCATATGCATTATAGAGTGGGTGTTGTGTGCGAGAGGACCATCAGTGGTGGCACTGAACAGGATATGAGAAGTAGTGCCGATTGGGATATCAGCAGCAGCACCAAGTGGTTACATGTGCAGCTGTGCCAGTGATCAGCTGGCAAATAGCTTACAAAGGTACAAAATATTTATTTTTCAGTTACTTGAGTAAAAAAATGTTATGTGGCAACTTCCAGTACTGTTAAATTGTTCTAGTTCAAAGTCAAGTTGGGGGGAGGGGTGTGTCTAGTTCACTAAATGGGATATATAATATGGCAGAGTTAGTGTTTTCAACATTCTACTGACCCATTGATTTTTAGAACAATATGAGACAATGGAGAATGAGACAAGTTATTTCCCAGTCTCTGTTGCCTCATACCATGCTGGCAGACTGGTGGTTTTAGCCAATCAGAATTGAGAATGAACTTTGCTCATTTTCTGAAGCAATCTATTTAAACATCCTTTCATATATTTTAAATGGCACTGGGGTTGTTACCCCATGTTGCCCTCAGTTAGTCATCTTTCTCCCTCCCAGTTCATCTAGCCCACTCTGTGATATGATGCTGGGGCACACTTAGCATGCCATCAGCAAGGGAGCAAGCTCCTTGGCCCTACACTAGGGTTCACTGCAGCACTGCAACTGTCACCATCTTCTCTTCAGGTCAAGGAGTGCTGCTCCTGCCAGCACTTTCCCAGCCTACCCACCCTGTCACCATCTCCTGAATCCACTCCCAAATCTGGTGTTTGGCATATCTATCTATCTGTTTGTCTGTCTGTCTGTCCATCTGTCCATCTAACTATCTATCTATTTATCTATCTAGCACATGAGGCCTGTGTGATAACTGTTTTATCTGTACAAGAGTTTGTTTGACCTCAGGTAACCTCACGAGTCATGCAAGCCACAGTGAGGTTCTGAGGTAAAACAGTATGTTCACAAGCACAAAAATAAATTTCTCACACAGGGTTACCCTGGATATTTCATTTATGCAATGGGAAAATACCTTGTGTGGTAGGCTATTGTTTAGGGTTTTTTATAGTTTTTTAAAACATCAATGTTTGTGGGACTTTATGGTGAGGCAGTGCCTCTCCACCTGCTGTGTCTCCCCTTGTCAAGGGTGTTGCCATGGATACATCATGGTAATGCCTGCCCTGATGCTTCAGCGTTACAGCTAATTGTTGGAACAAGTGGGAGACTGAAAATTTTAGAAAAGGCTGGAGGCGATATTTAGCAAGAGGTACTCAGGTACTGGTAAGTTCAGAGAACAAATAGCTAGTGTCTTTGATTAACTGAGGGTTTGGGGATCCATGCTTAAAACTTAACCCAACAAAAAAAATACCAGCAGCTAAACATGCGTATGGTTCATCTGAATTTGATGAGTGACCGCAGTTTGTCACCACAGATGATGCATGGGGCTCGTGTGGAGCAGGATCATTGTCTGGGTATTCATGGTTCTTAAAAAGGAAGCAGTATCATTGTTAAATGATGTGGCACAACATGAAAAGTGCAGCAGGCTGACTTTTGTGTGTGTGTGTGGGTGTGGGCAGGAGTATTGTTTGGAGTGGAGCAGGCAGCAGCTTTCAGAAATATGCATGCTGGGGGAGTTGTGGAGAGGCAGACAGTCATTTGGCTGTCGGACACTGGTTGTTTCATAAAAAAAAAAATGGAGCAGGAGGTTACTCAAACTGAGAAGGAGGAGGAGGAGGAGGAAGAAAGAGAGATTCATGACCCAGGTATGAGGTGAGGGACACAGGTATGAAGGGGATCTTGGACTATGTTGCAAGGATAATGACCTGAGCTAGTAAATGAAACCCTGGAAATTGTGCTGGGCCATGGGTGTGGGGATGATGTGTTAACTGTGTACACAAATGAGTGATGATGAAGTAGCTATGTGTATAAATGTAAGAGTCTACATGCAAGTAATGAGCCATGACAGGGTGTGCATTACAGGATTTTAATTTACGCCCCAGGGATGTAGTAAGGCACGAGAATTTATTTATTTATTTATTTATTTCTAGGAAGTACCTTTGAGTCTAAGGCTCTTTTACAGAGGTTCCACATCTAGTAATACATGAGCATAACATCATTTACAACGGTTACAAGTACATTAACGGATACAAGGAGGTTCCATGCCTTAGAAAAACATAAGTACATCAGGTTACAGAGGCTACATAATTACAATAACAGAAATTACATAAGTAAAAATATACAGATGCATAGTTTATAGCAGGCTAGGTTGACATGAAGTTTAAGTGAACAACTTGAGAATCTACAGGATATAGAGCAAATCAGGTAGGCAACAGAGAATGATATAGTCTGTAAAATAATTAACTAATACTATATGCATGGAGACGAGAACTTGATGGGCAGCAGTTCTTTTGTCTTAAGTGCTAAAGAGTGTAGTCATAAGAGGCTAGACTCATGGGGGGGGGGAGTGCTGAGGTGGGGACCTGGATGAAGGCTGAGTATCCTTACACTCCTGGGAAGTGCATTGAAATCCTATAATGCACACCCTGGAGGGACTTATTGCACTTAAAAAATGGCTTTAAGTAGTCTTTGTGGGGGGGGGGATTAATTTCCTGACTGTGCATTTATAGAGATTTAATGCACAGTCAGGGGATGTCTCTTGACCAATGACATTTTTTTTATTTCTTTCACGCCATTTTATAAGTACACAGATAATTGCTCTGATAAATGGATTAATCATACTCCATGTGTGTCCAGTCTTATTGCATAAATACATATATTGATGAAATATTGTTGCACCACAGTTCAAAGGTCATGGAACATTGTTGTACCCTTCTGAGGTAGAACAACACATTAGCTGATCAGAAATTTGTAGGCCACCTGTGCCGAGAACCACTGCATACACAATGGGTGGGATATTCAGAAATGCACCAGAGGCAGGCGCAACAGCTGCGCAGTGAAAGTACACTGCACCAGTGCACACCCAACGTGATATTCAAAGGTTGAGCCCAACGGCAAGTAACAGCTCAAGACGGCTGAATATCACAGGGATGTGCCATAGCGCAACAAGGGCTGTGCCAGGGATCAAATCAGCATGCACCATTGCGCAACCTGGGCTGTGTAAGGGAGCAAGTCAGCAAGTGCAAGAGCACAACATGGGCTGTGCAAGGGTCAGAGGAGCAAGGGCCATGACACAGGGCAACAGACACAGTGGGGAGCATGCCACAGGAGCAGGACAGACCACCAGGGTGCAGAGGATGACAGGAGGGAGGCATGGCAGGTGCACGCTCACAGACCCCAACCACGAGCACCACAACAGTGCATGGAAGCAGTCTGGCACCAATGACCACTGGCAAACAGCCATGGGCAACACCCACTGGACAGCATGGGACATGCCACCTGGACCATAGCTGACAACACACATGCCAACAGCACACAACACACAGGCCACACAACCCTAGCAGGGTGCACATGTATGCCTCAGGGCACACACGCCAGCCACTGGGCACAGACCACCAGGCACATACCCCAGTTGACCCCAGATGCACCACACGGCCACCATGCACACCACTGCAGCATGGCTCCATACACCAGCTGCAAAGTAGACACAGACACCAATGGCTAACAAAATAAATGTGTATTGAAATAAACAAACAACTATTTACAGATGAACAGGGATAGGGAGCAGAGGACGGGGAGGCCACAAGCAAGACAATAGGCCAGGGAAGGGAGGCAGGGGGACAGGGGACATGGCTGGGCTAGGGTCCAAGGGAGGAAGGGGGGGGTCAGGGGAAAGGAAGGTGATGCAGGCCAACGGGCCCCACGTGTGTCTACGCCCTACTGGTGCCTGTTCCTCTGTCTCCTCCGTGGCCTGCACAGGGCCTGCCCGATGATGCACTCCACCTGAAGTGTGGCCGTGGTGACCCTCAGGATACGCTCCAACAGCCTGGTGTTCACATCCACCCACTGGATGCCTACGACAAAGGAGGGGACATGGATGAGTGCATGCCCATATGACCATAGCCCATCCACTGTGCGCAGTGGACAGCAGTGACATGTGGCCTGTAGAAGGCACACAGCCAGCCGCAGCATGCATGCCCATACAAGCCACCACCCTGACTGTCCACAGCCATGCACAGCACTGCACACCAACACCATCCATGTGCGGCACACCACAACCATGGCAGCCAGGCAACAGGGCTATGCAGTGGGATTGCAGTGGCATGGTTGTAACCCGGGTGCACCCACAGCCCACCTGCAGCAGCCACACACACATACGAAGGGCACGGCATGGTGCAATGGACCCCACCGGCGATGCACGACTGGCATGGCCATGTGCACCGGGGGCTGTGGCCCACCACCCAACCCTCACAACAACAACACTGACAGAGTGCCTACCTGCATGCTGCGGTACACGGCAGCATCCCATGCATGTTCACCACTGTTGGCATTCCCACGTTCGGCAGTGGCACCCGCCATCCTGGCTCTTCACCGATCCTCAGGGCCTAGTAGGGAGACAGTGAGAGGCAGACATTAGCACCTGGCATTAACCCACGCACCTCACCACCCTCCAGCACAGTATGTCCCATGACCCTACACAGTGGTATTGCCGTGGCACAGCACACCCATGGTGAGCTTCCACGGCCGGCAGAGTGCTTAGCCATAGCCCCCCCACAGCACGGGGTGACACCCCACTGGCCCCCCGCAGAACACCGATATGGCACAGACATGGAAAAGTGCACTCACCTGGCCGTGGAACAGCGCCCCTCCAGACGTGTGCCAGCAGTGACCTCAGCCAGTTTGTATCCCTCTGCCGCAGGTCCCCATATCTGTGGCGGCACTGCTCCCCACTTTGCTGGGCCCCAGTGGCCACCTCCAACCCCTCAGCCACCTCCTGCCACACCTCAGTGCGAGGCCGGTCAAGGGGCACCCGCCCATGCAGTGTGCCAACATGTGGCTCTACCAGTGCCACCAGGTTAACCTGCTCCACCTGGCTCCAATTTGGTGCCCTTGCTGTGCTCCTGCATGGCATGCTGCTATCTGCACTGGTAATCCAAAATGGCAACCGGTAGTGCACGAGCCACACGTGCTGTGGGTGCGTAACTCATCTGGAGATGTGCTGCAATCCCCGATCGCGCATGCCTCGGTGCTGCGCAATATAGATGGGGTGTCGCTGGCACATGCCGCAGGCACCTGGGGCATCAAGGGACACTTGTATGGTCAAAGGTCGGCACGAGCACCATGCAGGACAGCGTGAAAGGGCACGCCGTGCATGGTGCGCTATAGGGTCTCATGTGCCCTCCAGTCCATGTGCCAATGGTGCACGGGTGCCATAGGGCATACAGCACATGACAGCCACATGCCCAATAGTGGCAGACCACTGTTCTGCATATGGTGCACTGTGCGTAGGATGCACCACCACTGTACGTGACGTCAGTGCGCACATGCGCACTGTCAGGCCTACATCGCATGTCATACAGTTGCACCATGGCTTGTGCATGCACAACTCCACTGCACCATGCACAATCCCGTGATATTCAGCAGTTATATGCAGCTGGGGTGATCAGCATATCCACAGTGTATTGGAGGCACCTGCTTTTCATTATAGTTGTGCATTCCCTAAATTGCATGTGATGCGCTATAAAGGTGCCATGGGACTGCACAGGCACCAGACTGGTATTGCATCCTTCAAGGGTAAGACACCAGGCAGTGGGCATGTCGGGACAGTGGACTGGGGGGGCCTTGTGTGTGGCAGCCAGCACTAACCACATTTCGATACCCACAGGAATGCACATGTCAGAACAGAAGGAGGTTGAGGAGCAGGGGCCTGCATGGAAGCGCAGGCCCAACTTCATGAGGGTGAAGAGTGATTCCCTATTTGACGTATACCTGGACCAGGAGCCCCTTCTGAATGGCTCAACAGGCACCCCGCAGGCCAGGGCAGCTGCATTGGAGGGATTGGCCAGGGCTGTGAACCAGCAGGGCAGCCATCAGAGGTCAGCACAGGCGTGCAAGAAGAAGGTGGTCACAGACCGCAGGAGGATCAAGGATAAGGTGGCTGCCATCCGGGCTGCATATGCCGCCACGGGTGGTGGACAGCCCAAAGTGCCACAGCTGACCCTGCAGGAGGAGCTGGTGGCGGTGTCCATGCGGTGCAGCACCGTTAAGGGTGTTCCCTGTTGTGGATTCCAGATGGGGGGCAGCCCATCACTGCATGGTAGGTACAGTGGCACATGGCGATAGGGAGCAGGGGGGGGCAGGTGTGCATGGCAGCAGCACTGATGCGCATGTGTTCCTTTACAGATCCGAAGCACCTGCATGCAGCAGTGGGGGTGGCAGTGCCCACCATGGGGGCAGTCCTGGACCTGGAGGACCATCCATCCACCCACCTCCACTGGTGTCCAGGGTCCGGACCACTGCCAGCCCATCCTCACTGTCTGACTGGATGCTTGTGACGTGGTCACGGACAAGGCTCTGGCAGTGTTTCAGCAGGACGCCAACCATGGCATCCAGTGTGCTGAGACACAGATCAGGGCGGAGTCTGGGACTGATGACGACGTGACTGTAATCCTGGACAGTGGTGATGCCACTCAGGGGGAGGCACCCATACCATGCACCAGACACAGTAGCGCAGATGGTGCCCAGGAGGCAGTTGTCCACCCACCAGCTGCACTGCCCAGTGAGGTGGTGGGCGACATTGGTGTGGTGTAGTCCATATTGTGTGGCAGTGGTGGTGGTGGTGCAGCGTGCAGCTGCCCCAGTGCCGTGACGCACACAGTGGCCAGAGGGGCAGAAGCGGCAGCAAGACAGTGCTGAGGGGGTTCCGGGTGCAGTGGCTGCTGCCATTGCACTGCAGACTGTACAGGCCCAAGGGGACCCCTCTGTGCAGCCCCCACCTGCACAGGGAGGTGTGCCGTGGGGTCGCATAACTCCCATGGGTCAGCCCAATGCCCATGCCCCCCAGGACACCGACCCTCTGACCGAGCACACCCGTCTGCTCCGGACATCCATGGAGCAACAGATGCAGGTCATGGCAGGGGTGTGTGCTCTCCCACAGAGCTGCACCAGTCCACTGGGAGGTGTGACCAGGACTATGAGCAGCTCCTGGCTGAGGCCACACGCATGCGGGAGGACACAATTGCAGCACTGGATCGGCTAAAAGCTACGGTCACGACCGGCCTAGCACCAATGGCCACTGTGGTGCAGGGCCATCTGTCGCAGTCACCGCGGGGTGCATTCTCCACCCCTCGGTCACGGCATTGTGCGACCCCGTCATTGTTGATGCCGGGATCCACTGTGGGCATTCTGGGCAAGCCTGGAGCGGGCCTGTTCGGGGGCCTGCAGATCCCTGCAAGGGACTGGTCATGTTCCCACAGTGACACACCTGAGGGAGCATCTGTGATGCCCCCTGTGGCTGTCACACAGCCTGCATCTGCTGGGCGGTCTTAGCGGGGCCATCCACATGTCCACGGCAGCCATGTGACTGTGCTGTGTTCATGACCCGACACCTTCCCTATCCGCTGCCTGCCACAGCCCTGTGTGCACAGTGGTGTGGCGTGTACATGTGCATACCAGGGTCATGCCATCCATGGGCCACATGATGTGCCTGCCTTGTGCACATCCACCTGGATTTTGGTCACCATGGCATGTGCATGTTGATGCCAACACAACACCGGCCACCACTGTGCACAGGTGCTCAGTGTCTGACACACTCCCATTGATGGCCTCGGGGTGTGCGTGTGTGGGTGAAAATGTGCCTGTGTATGTGTGTGTGGGGGGTCTACAGTGCTGTACAGGGTGCTTCCATGGAGTCCTGTCCCATGTCCGTCCACGCTGACCTCCAGCCGTGTCTGTTGTGGGTCCCAGCCATGCATGCCTGTATACTGTGCCCTGGTCCCTGGGACATGTATGTGGTCATGTTCACCTACCTGCATGCACCATAGTGCTCCTCTGCAATGATGTTCCAGTGCTGCTGGGCCATCCTGTGCAGTCGGGGTTCCCATCGCCCAAGGGGGGCTGCCCACCACTGCCTGGCCCAGCATCTGTGTCGTCCTCACTGATCTCCCCCTCTTCGACCTCGACAGCTATCCCATGGTCTGTGGCCATGTTGTGTAGCACACAGCAGGCCAGGAATAGGCCACAGGCCTTTGAGGGGCTGTACTGTAGGGCACCGCCAGACCTGTGCAGGCAATGGAACCATGCCTTCAGCAGTCCAAACACACGCTCGATGATGTTCCATGTGCTGGCATGTGCCTCATTGTGTATCTCTTGCGCTTGGGTCGACGGGCACCGGTACAGGCTAAGCAGCCAGGGCCTGAGTGGGTATCCACTGTCACCTGTGTGGAGACACGTTGGGTTAGCATTATGGTCTGTGTGGTGGCCCCCCCACCTACCCAGTCAGACCCTCTGATGCCACCAGCATGGCATCCCCCCACACCCTGCCCTGTTGCACCAGGCTGCCCATTCCAGCTGCATACTCACCTACTAGGTGGCCGGTGGGGATGTCCCCACTCTCGAACCTGTGGCACAGTGCAGACTGGTGCCAGATGCAGGCATCGTGTGCTCCACCAGGTTGTGTGGCACAGACATTGATTATGTGCCCCATGGCATTGCACACCACCTGGCAGTTGACACTGGGGTAGCCCTTCCTGTTGATGTAGGCCACCCACTCCAGCCCCAGTGGTGTGTGGATGCCTACATGGGTGCAGTCGAAAGGCCCCTAGCATGACAGGCATACGTGCAACCCTGTGGAACTCCTGCATGTTTGCTGTATGCTCTGCCTGTGTGCTGGGGAAATGGATGTATTCTGCAGCATGTAGCAGCAGTGTGTTGAGGAATTGTGTAAGGAGCCATGACATAGCTGACTGGGCTATGCCTGTGGTGACCCCTGTAGGTCTCTGGAAGGTACCCGTGGTGAGCAGGCAGATAATGGCCTTGACTTTGGTCTCCATTGACAGGGCATGGCTCCATCTTGTGGGTGCCTGCATCTCATCACTGCACAGCCCACAGAGCTGCCTCAGAATTGCCTGGTTCAGGCAGTACTGGCCCACATTCTCGGTGCCACTGTACTGTTTGAAGGTGGTGTGGGCACAGTACCACCTGTTCCAGGAATACCACCGCCGGGCCCTTCCACGGCCACGCCGCTCTGCCTCCTGCCTGCTCACACCCCTCATTACTGCCTCCATGCGGAATATTGCACTGGCCATGGCCTGGCCTGTCCTGCCCCCCCCCCTTGCAGATGACTCCCTGGGCTACCCCGGCTGTGTGCTGCTGCTTGTGTCCCTGCACTGGGTGCACTCCTGTGATGATGACCCTGCTCGCTGTGGACACCGCCTTCCACCCATCCAGGTTCTCCCACAGCCACTCCTCTTTCCGGGCTTGCAGGCTCATGCTGCACTCGCTGCCCCCACGGATGTCTCACACACTCACACACACACACACGCACACACACTGGGCTGCTCATGCTCACAGGCACAGTCAGGGTCACACTCCCTGTCCCATTGCCCATTGCACCTCCTGCCTCTGTGCCTGTCCTGCACCCCTGCTGCTGTTTTGCCTGGCCACAGGCTCCCTCTCTCTGTCTCTGTCTCTCTCTCTCTCTCTGTCTCTCACCCCTGCTCCCTGAGGCACAAGCCTCCGTCCCCTGCTTGCTCCATCATTTTATAGGCTCAGCTTTGCTCTGTGCATGTCCCTGTTGCTCCGTGCTTGTGCCATCGGCTTGCTGTTGAATATTGCACTGTGCAGCTTATTTATGGCTATGCCCCCTGCACTTGCACTTGCATTCATTAGGGTTGCACATTGCCACACTGCGATTTGTGAGGCGCATTGTCTCCCACTGAATATCGCTCTTTGGCACATGTCCGCTATTGCACTGGTGCATCTCAGCTGTGCCATGTGTATCCGCTTTGAATATCCCACCCAATGTTTAAAAAAAATGCAAAGCTTCCATGCCAGGGGTGGGAGTCCGCTAGAGGAAGACCAAGCACAAACTTGCCACAATATGAATACAAAAATATACAAATATGTCCTGTGTTAACTTTTTATTATTTTTTTGTAACCTGGTGGTTTTAAAACATGACTGATAAACATCCATTTCAGCCTGAGTCTCCAGACAGCTACACTTTAACTTTCGCTGCCTGCTCGGGTAGGCCCTTATTGTAAAAAACTAAAAAAACAAGAAAACTATACACTATATAAAACACCAGCTGCCCAACCAGCCTGTGCTGCCACCTCAGGATTCTGATTATCCTGCACATTTAGAACCTCACTCTTGAGGTCTGATGCAATCAGGAGCCCTCCGTGGCAGCACAGGCTGGTTGTGTACGACTGCCCATCAGGTATTCTCTATATACTGTATATGTACACACCACACATTCCCCCAAATAATTCTGTAGCTTTAGTTACAAAACATGGAGCACAGTGTCAAGTAACTAATCCTCTGCTCTTTATCTTTCTGATATACTTTTAAAGTGTATTATTTTAATATTCTGGATTATGCAGAATCCTCTTGTGATACATTAGCTGTGTACAACTTAACTGGAATTTGGGCATAATGAATTCAAGTTTTCTAAGCATAAAGAGAACTCATTTACAAGTAGTATAGACACCATTAATTCTGCCCTCTCATACAGAATACTAACCAATGTTCAGAGAACTAAAGATGTTTTCACTCATTCAAATTAGGATGCCTTCAGCATGGGAATGTGTGAGTGTGAGCCAGAATGGATCAATGAATACTGACCCTGCTTCCAGTGAGTCTCACCGCAGTCAAAGGCTTCTGGAGAAATTCTGGGCAAATAACTTCAGTTCAGCAGCTGTGCCACAACAAAGACAGCCAGCAACTCACGTACCTATGATAGGACATTTTCAGTCAACATTGTGCTGGGCAGTAAAGAAATTGAGGTATTTACCACCCAATGAAAAATACAGATTACATACTGTTTCAAGAGAAACAGCATGGCTTAGGGTACCCCCTCACCCCACCCCCAGTATTTTTTCTTACAGTTGCAAGTTCAATGCTACAATAAAATCAGTCTGATAGATGTTGACCTGTTAAGAATCCTGTGGGCTAAATTGCACTTTTATGGAACAGGAACATATAGACAGATGTTTGGTGGTGGGCATGCCAGTAGACACCAGGGAAACCTGTTCGTGATATGGAATAGGTGCTTGGGGTGGGGGTGTCATTAGACACCAGGGATACCTATGCATAATATGGGATGGGTGTTCAGGGGTGGGGGGTGCAACTAGGCACAAGTGATATGGATTGCATTCACAGGGCAGGTAGTTTTGGAGTGTGAGGGATGCCACTAGACACCAGGGATATGTTTAACTAACACAGGATAGATGAATGTGGGTAGGTAGTGCCATTAGACATCAGGGATGTGTTTAACATGGGTTGGGTGATTTGGGGTGTGGTGCCACTAAATGCCAACAATATGTTTAACTACCACAGGACAGGGTAACAGGGAGTGGGGGTGCCACTAGCCACCAGGGATATTTTACATTATATGGGACAGGTGTTCTGGGATGCTACTGGACACGAGGGCCTGTAACCTCACTGGCATGACATGTGGTCATGGCAGCCGGCTACAGTACAGCATACAATACAAAACACGCAATACAATTTACATGATTTAAGAAGGGTCAGGTGTACACATAGCAGAAAAAATACAAAAAATGCTTTTACACTAGGCATACGAGAAGGTGCACAGTACATTGGGAATGCAGTAATACACATGAGATACAAATATCATACAGTCCAGAGAATGCAGTTACAATAGAAACAAGTGCAATTTCATAGCATGTAAGGAGCAAGTGCAAAAATCAAAGAGGGTAAGGTGCAAACAGACAAATAGTGCACTCTACCTGAGGAAAGGATGGGTGGGTCTCAGTGGTAATGGTGAGGAGTTGCATTCTTAAGTTACCCAGATATGCAGGAACATTTGGCTTCAGATAGTAGCCAGGCTTTGAGATGAGTTTTAAAGGTAAGGTGTGAATCCAGTGAGTGGAGCGAAGCAGGGAGTTTATTCCATGTGAGTGGGCTTCGAAGGACTGGGCTTTGCTTCCCAGAATGGTGGAGATCATAGGGACTTCCAACCAGAGGACCAAGGATTCCTGGATAAACCTGGGTGTGACTCTGCGTTTAAGTAGGAATGAGTATGGTGACAGTTCACCACCTCTAATGGCACTATCAGCGATGCAGCCACGGGCATAGTCATGCCGTCCTTGTATTTGGAGCCACCCTAGTGACTGGTAGAAGGTGAAGTGACGTGTGGAGTTGGGTGACAGAAGTGCAATCCTACAGATGCTGTTATTTAAGTCTGGTGCATAGAGAAGAGGAAAAATGGGAGAAAATAGGGCAACAGTAATCTAATGGGGGGGAAGGTTGCCTTGAGCAATGGCAAGGCATGCCTCAAATGTCAGGTAGTGTTTGAGTCTAAAGCCTACCCCTAGTTTCTGGTTGACCCTTAGTACTGTGTTGCTTATGTGCTCCATGAACATAAGGGAGGGTTCTAGGGTAACGCTCAGGTATTTAAAGCAGGGAACATTCTGTGGGGGGGGGGAGGGCCTTCAGGTGTAAGTACTGTGAGGGAGCAATTAGATTTGGTGACATTAGAAAGATAAGGTTTGGACCCCAGGAGCATGGCTTTTATTTTTTTTTTCATTGATTAAGAGCTTGTTGGACAGAAACCAATTGTGGGCTGCCCCGTACTTATGGGTAAGTGTGGTGTTTAGGTTTGATAGGGTCTTGTCACTGTGATATAAGACCAGATCACCAGCATAAAGCAAGGCCTCACAGGACAGGCTTTTGGTAAGTAGGGAATTTATAAAGATGGAAAACAGCAGGAGGCCCATGATGGAGCTGTGGGGGACACCAGTGGAGACTGACTTGGCTGGGGAGGTGGCTGTACCAATGTTAACAGGCTGAAATTGGCCCATTAGATAGCTCCAGAACCACAATGATGTCTCAGTAAGGCAACCACGGTGTAGTAGTTTAGTGTGGAGAAGGGTGTGGTTGACAAGGTCAAAAGCCTTTGTTAGGTCTACAAATACAGCACCAGTGGCATTCTCTGAGTCCATGTTTCCGAGGACATGATTGGTAAAGTGGGCCAAGGCTGATGTGGTGCTGTGGTGTTTCTGGAACCCATGCTGTTGAGGGTACAGCAAGTTGTATTTCCCTATGTGTTCAGATAGCTGGTGGTGGACAATTTTTTTCCAGGAGTTTGCTCCGGTGGGGGATGATGGAGATAGGCCTATAGTTGTTGGGGAATAGGTGGTCACCAGCTTTAAAGGCAAGGCAATACAAAGCACACTTTATTTGTATGGCACCGAATCCTGGAGGCTCTGGGTGCCTAACAGTAAAATCAATACAAATAATAACATTAAAAGGACTAAAAATATGAAAAACACATATTATACAGATTTAAACAACTAAAATTCATATCAAAAGCCAAGGTCTCTAATAGTATCTGTCAGCAGTTGGGCAGGTCATATCATTGCTTCCAGATAAGCCAGGCAGAAAAGATGGGCATTTAACCTCTGCTTGAACACCGCAATGGAAGGGGCCTCCCAGACAGCAGATGGTAGCAAGTTCCACAGGGTTGGCCTGGCAATGCTAAAGGCACGGTCACTAGATGTTTTGTGTTGAACCTTGGGAACATCCAGGAGACCCCTAAATGAGGAGCAGAGCAAAGGTTAAAGTTTGGTACTACCTTGGCAGTTTTCCAGGAGGTGGGCATGGTAGATGTGGTCAATGATAAATTAGAGATAAAGGTGAGGGGGTTTGGAGATGGAGGGGGAAATGAGCTTAAGAACTGAGGAGTACAGTCCATCACTTCCAGGGCTGCCCCTGCAGGGGAGGCTCCTGATTAATTTGAAGGTGTCCCTGTGGGAGACAGCTCTGAAGTAGAAGGGGGGTACCAATGTGGGAGGGGTACTTGGACTGGTCACCAGGGCTGGGTGAGTGGTGGGTAGGTAGGTTATTTAGATGGGCAGAGAGATCCGTAAATTTTGTGTTGATGGTGTGGGTGACCTCAGGTGGATCAGTTAGGGGGCCTGAGGGGGAGCTAAGTTGTATGAAAGGGCTGTGAGTCTGTGGGTTTAGCAAAGAACCAATAGTGGCCCAGAAGTGATGGGGGTTTCTGAGGTTGTCCGTTTGCAGGTTATGGTAGCATTTCATTTTTAGGGTCTTGGTGGTTTGTCTGCATGTATTACGCAAGCACCTTTAATCATTCCAAAAGGAGTGGGAGGGAGAAGTTTTAAAAGCAGTCCACTTTTTGTCCCTATATTTCATAAAAGCAAATAGCACTTTGGCGATCCAACAAATACGGTCACCTCTCACTCTGTGGGTAGTGAGAGGGAAGTACAGGTCCTGGATCTGAAGGAGGGCATCCGTGAAAACACTAACTGCTGAGGCCACATCCACGAGGGAGTAGAGAGTATGCCAATTCACCACCTGGAAATCCTTGAGCAGGCTGGAGGTTTCAGTGCAGTTGAAGTTTCTGAAGGACAGGTATTTATTGGGTTGAAACCATTACTATGTGCCTTGCTTCAGTCACATCAAATTTTATCCTTCTACTCCCCAGTGATGTCCTCCATTGTGCCTACAGTAGCATCAGCCACTCTAAGTCTGTTATCAGGGGAATTCTGGTGATGTCACAATGTGGTCTGCAGCCTGAAAGAGGACCTCTGATTCCACTCAGATATTAAATCTTATAAAACCTGCTAAAACCATTGCAAACTCCAGTTTTGTGAATTAGACTAAGGTATAACAGCTAATGGTGAAATTCGCTAGACAGACTGGTACCAATACATCAGTGATTGCCACTCGATCCTGCACTGCAGAGTTGGCTACGGAGCCTCCCACCTGACACACAGACCTATTCCAAAATAGGATGCACATCCAAGCTTTTAAAGAGGCAGGCCGGACCACTTCAATCAATTATAAACTTTAAATTTTTTTAATTAAAGTAAATATTTAAAGTACACATTGGCCAAAGGCACAGGCTTAATACCCCAGCACTTCACCTCCAAGATAAGGCTTCATCAGGGGGTGGGTTCACAGAGTTAATTCAGTTCTTTCATAGTCACCACATGATGATGTCACTAGCAAGCCACACAGACCTGCTTGCTTCAGCTACAGCAATGCCACAGAGAGGGGGGAAAATTTGAACTAGATACAATCTTTCATGAGTTAATGTCATTCAGGGCAGACATGAAACAATTCATGACTGAAATCAGAGGAACCTTTACCGTGCTGACCGAAAGGGCAGATGCAGTAGATTACTACCAGAACTCAGTTAATACCCACCTGAACACACTGGAGGAGGCCATGGCTCAGCTAGAGAAGTTCCACACACAGATTGCTGACCAACAGAAGTATGCAGAAAATACGGCAAGTACAAAATATATATGCATCTATGGTCTTCTGGAGTATAGTGAAGGGTAAAATTTGGCAACACTTTTGAATGCTTTTCTAAGAACAGCAGCAGACCTTGAGGGGGGGGCTACAAATTAGATGTGGAATGGACCCACTGCACCTTTGGTCCTAAGCTATGCTCACCAGATGTCTACCCCAGCTCAATCATCATTCGATTCAACAACTGGGCAGTTAAACAGAATATCTGACAAGCAACCTGGAGGAAAAAGATTGTGTTTTATAGACAAGAGACCATTCTTCGATAATGACTTTTTATCAGCAGTGATGAAAAATCAATAGGAATATATATCCATCACAGAAACTATCAAAAAACAAAATATAAAATTTTAAACTCCCTATCCAGCTCAGTTAGTAGCCCAACTTTCAGTGGGTCAAAAGGTATATTAGTCAGCCTAGGAGACAACAAGAGATCTGCAGGACAAGGCCATTTAGCATCCCCAGAACCAAAGCAAACCAGTGGCACCACAGCGGACTGCACCTTGCTGGCAGACAGTGGGAACAGCTCAGAGCTGCAAGCAGCATGCTTTTAGTACAATTTTGGATATCATCAAGCAGCTTCACAGCCTGAAATGAGAAGCGGAGGCACCTACCACTTGACATATCCACAGTAGCAAGTATATATTTTTCTTTCCATTTCCCAGACTTTTTAGGCACTTCTAAAAGGGGGAGCCATATGGAGGGGCATCACTGTGGGGTTCAGTTGTGGCACTCAGAGAATCTATGCAGAGGCCTGGGCTGTCCTCTGAGACACCATTCTCTCTGCTTAAGTAAATGGGGCATATAAGCCAGAAATGATGCTAAGCAGAGCAATTACAAGTCTTGTTCATCCAGAGATTCTGTGGGTGACTCAGGGTGGGGGGTGGAATATAGCATTCCAGGTCTCCCCTCACCAACTCCATGGGTACCCTGGGCTTTGATTTTGCCTGATTATCTCTCAGCATAGCTGGGTGAGGAATACATTCAATATTAGCTTATGACTCATGAGCAAAACTCCTGGTGTCAGGAGGGGGGTGGCTTAACCTCTTATTTTGATAATTTGCAAATAGCTGTTTTTTTCACGAGGCCGGGGAGGCATCTGTGGGGTCATGTTTCTTCTCTGGGGGCCTGCGGACCCTGATGAACTACTCTTGTTGTGCCTCTTTTGGCTGAACTCTGAGCATTGTCAGCTTCACATAGGATATTACATGCTAAATGGGGACAATTCCTATGAATGAAGGGCCATGAATCATTATTTGGGAACTGGGACTAATCTTGTTTTGGCCATGTACAACATGTAAACCCTCACAATGGGACAGAGGAAAAGGACATAACACAGACACGTACAGGGGAAGTGAATCCCATCTATAATAACTATATCACAATCCCTATGGAAGCTCTACAAGGATTGATGACATAACATCAGCACACCAATGGGCATGCCAGTTTTATACTGAGGGGGGGCATAATTGTACATCTCTTGTACTGCAAAATATAATATGCCTTGTTACTAATGATTTTACCATTGCCTTGGCAGTAATTTAACTATGGGTAGGTACAGCAGAATGGTATGTGGCTATGCTAGGGTAGCTCCAGTCCCTGTAAGCATGTCAGTATGGTTTTATAGAATTATATTGCCAACTGTAGCTACATAGGCCTTGGATGATTAAAAGTTCTGCTTACAGTGGCTCTGCAATGGTGACCTGTTTATCACATCGCACTCTGTCAACTAAAAGGTGACACCATAAGAGCACTTCAGTTGAGTCTACCAAACAGCTTTAAATACACCAAAAAGGAAAGGGATGCAGCTGTGAACCTCCTGATGTCTCAGAAGTTAGAGAGAACACCAGGAAGGAGACACGCCATATTGAAAAGATGGAGAAACCAATATTAAAACCGCTTGAAGCAAGTTCAAGGAGAACACAAGGAAAATAGACAAGGAAAATGAACCATAAAGAAGTTAACTGAAGGAAATAAAAGGAAAGTTAAGGCAGTGCTCTCCTCAGATGAAAGGTTGTTGAAAAACAATGAACTGAAACCAAAAGAGTTTATAAAGATAAAAGCGAAAACAAGACTCCCTGATGAAGGGTTAGATTCCCAAAATGTAAGAAAAATTAATGTCTGGATACAACAGAGAAAATAAAATATAAAACTGATACAATGATCTTGGTGAGTGGGTCCAATATATCCAATTCCTGAAAAGTACTTTAGCCTGTGCTGGACAGAGAACTCTCCCATTATACAAACATTTGCTACTTCAAATTTGTTTTTTTCTGAGTTTGGCTGTGCCAGGTATTCT
This sequence comes from Neoceratodus forsteri, assembly GCA_016271365.2. Lineage (NCBI taxonomy): Eukaryota > Metazoa > Chordata > Ceratodontiformes > Ceratodontidae > Neoceratodus > Neoceratodus forsteri. The sequence goes on from CM057455.1 coordinate 932,246,038, forward strand.
GCTTTTAACCCTTAAAGTAGTTTAATAAAACAGAAACAGGTTGACACACTCAGGAAAAACATCAGTAATAATCACACATTTAAAAAAAAAAAAACTTAAGCTGCAGTTTATTCTGCTAAAGGAAACCCACTTATCAGAAATGGAACATCCTGAACTGGCAAAACTTGGGATAGGGCATGTATTGGCATCGGTTCCATGTCACAATAGTGATTGAGAAACAACAATCGCTATTATGGCAAGTGTACATTGCCACAAAATTATTTTGGTGATGCACACTGGCAGCGCACAGAAAAATGTTGCCCGAGACCTACAGGTCTCGCATTTAATGCGAGAGTTGCATCTCCCCACATCCCTCTACTTATGGATTCTCAACCCAGCGGGTGCATGTTGGGGGTGAAAACTTGACTAAATGCATGCCGCCAGTGGCAAAAAAAAAAAAATGCACCACGCTGGACCAGAACTCGTACCCCATGCCTCCCAGCCAACCAACCTCCCCATGACGCCAACGATCCAGCTTGGCAGCTGCTCGCCACAACCACTCCCACATGCCATCCCTCCCCTGTGTTTCCCCCCATGGGTGCATGTGCGCATGCATATGAGTGAGTTCCTGTAGCAGTTTTCACCAACCACAGTATCCGGTCGCCCTCCTCCCTAGGTAGCCGTGATCACAGTCACTGAGATTGACTCGCCGTTTTTCCAGGTGCTCAATCTTGGTCGCTATGGTCATGGACTACCACTGGGGTTCTGAATAAAGAAATGATCACAGGACAGGCACAGTGTTACTGATTTCCAGAAATTCCCTGTTTAGATCTGAAGCATCGCATACTGACAAAGACGGGAGGTTGGTCATGGCTAAGAGTATAATTTATGGTGATCACTGCATGATAGCCAGCCTTTACATTCCCCCTAGCTCAGAAGCCTCCACTTTTCAGAGGCTGGTTGATATGATTATTAGATTTAAGCAGGGCCCCCTGATTCTAGCAGATGATCTAAACCTACTGATGGATCCAACTAAAGACAGCTGTAACCCACACCCACCTAGATCCAAAACTGAACAGAAACATAGGTGTAAATTGGTTAAAGAAGACAAGAAATGATTCCTAATTCATAGTGTAATGTGTGTAATGTTCTTGAGTTCAAAAACAATATCCGTGCCCCCAAATGATCCCTATATAACTGTGTTTGAATAAAAGTTCATGTCTGAATAAAAGTTCATGTGAAAAAATGTTTTGTATGTTTTGTTTTTATGGGCAACGTTCTGTACAGTTCTTTTCATGGAACAGGAAGTTCTGATTTTAACCACATCAAGGTCTGTGTACTGAACTCTAAACTATTCGAACAGGTCAACAGCTCATGCTTAGCATTCTGTACACAAGCCATGATGTAGTCAAAACTCCAAATTTCGGTTTCCACGAAAGGATCAGTGTAGAATGTTGTCCATAAAAAGAAATAATACAAAACATATCTTTCCACATCAAGGTTTATTTAACAACAGTTATCTATGGAACAGTTGGACTTTATGAATTTCACCTCTGTAAAGGAGAACATTATAAACTGTTGCAAAGCAGCACATATTTCCTGCCCCCTTTAAGGAGATAGGGCCTCACAGATATATGGTGGCATTTAAACCCCCATACTAGAGCCTATTCATTCTGCTTGGGAGTAGACTCCCATTATTCCCACCTCAATTATTTTCTCACAGCTGTGGAACATGTGGGATGTGTGTGTCCAGCAGAAATGTTCCCTGTTTTATTATCAGAGCATGCCCCTATCTTGATAGAGCTTACTTTAAACCCAGACAAGACCCCCACAAAAGGTGGTTCACCATGACCCATCTTAGAGACCTGAAATTTAAAGAATTTGTCACATTGAGAGTTTCCCAAATTCTCCAGGAAAACATGACCATGCCCCAGATTTGGGGCACCGTAAATAGGTCCTTAGGAGAGAAATACTTCAATATGCTACACTGCAACAAGTACAACTGCAAGATACCCTGCATTGTTTGCAACTGACTCATATGCAATGGGACCAGTCTGTGCTCCCCCCCAACTGCAACAGATTAAAACAAAATTATAGGACCTATTACAGTATAAAACAGAACTAGCACACAGGTATGCCAAACAATGCTATTATGCTCCAAAGGTGGAGCCAAACCATCCTGCATTTTGGCACACATCTTAGGCAATGTCAAACGCTTGCCGTAGTTTCAGAATTGATGCATCCTATCACCAAAGTGCAGCACTGCTGCACTTCTGATATTTTGGCAGGTTTTTGTGACTTCTATGAGCAGTTATACACAACTGGAAAACTGCCAGTGTTTTTTTGCAAAGATAGATCTCCCCACGATGACAGAGGAGCAACAGAATACCCTTCTCCATCCTATAGCTTCCGAGGAATTGCTTCACGCAGTAGCCAATACTAAAACAGATGAAAGCCCAGGACCAGATGGATACTCATCTGAATTTTATAAAGACATTAAAACTCTGCTGCTTCACACTCTGAAATCAACCTTTTAAGAGCGGGGGGGGGGCTGTTCTAGCAGCCCTTTAATCTCACACAGCAAATCTAGATGGAGCTGTGTGGGAGTACAGGGCAAGCAACACTTAAAAGTAAAGATTCAGTTTATTTTTATTTTTTTTGTTGACTCTGTCTCTAGTACACATACATATAGATTTATTGACATTTACAGTGTGGACCCACACAATGCTTCTAGATGACACTGTGAGGGTATGCACCAAGGTATTTGTATTTATGGAACATATAGTTCAGAATTTGGATGAAATATGTTGAATGGGCTTTATAAAATGAACGAATCCATGCCAGAGAAATGTGCAGTTCTCTCCACCCTCAGCAAACTTCTCGAGAAAATTGTCACCTCTCAGGTTACAGGCTTCCTGCAACAAACCCAACAGATTACTCCATGCCAACATGGTTTCAGGAGTGGCCACAGTACCACTACAGCTCTCTGAAATCTGACTGATGACATTAGAACAGCTATGGACAAGGGGATGCTCATGGGAGCGATATTCATAGACTTAACCAAGGCATTCAAACTGGTAGATCACACCCTGCTGCTAGAGAAAGTGCTTGCTTTGGGCTTCTCATCTCCCGTGCTGTCTTGGTTCAAAAGCTACATGTCTGGTAGATAGCAATTTCTCAAAATGTGGTGCTCAATCAGATCATGCCTCCACAGAGATTGGATTTCCTCTTGGCTCTATCCTTGGGCCGCTACTATTCTCTCTATTTGTCAACAACCTACCCAAATCTCTTAGCTCCTGCGAAGCCCTTCCATATGCGGATGACATGGTCCTCTACACCAGTGCTGCTGACATCACTGATTTTAATAAACTCAACCTGGATTTTGCTACCATCCAGTCATGGATATCACGTGACAAGCTCCTTCTCAATGTGAAAAAAACAGCCCCCATGCTCTTTGGCTCAGCATCCAGACTCAGAGCCTGCATTTCTGTGCTTACTATAAAGGGGCATGGAGGTTCCTTTCTTGACATGGTGAACTCTTTCAAGTGTCTGAGTATCACTTTCGATCCATTTCTTGACTTCAACCTTTATATTTCAACTGTATGCAGATCTGTCCAAATTAAGCTTATCTCCGCTGCAAGACTCACCATCGCTCAGGGTGTACTATGGCCTGACCTCACATATGGCCCCTTATCATATATGGATGCAAATAAAGCTGTTCTAAGCAAATGGGTTACTTGTTATAACAGCATCTGTCATTTTGCTGTATCTATGCCAAGGTGCACCCAACGCTGTGTGCTCTATGTTGACCTTGGTTGGCTCTCCCCTCCGTCATATCAGACATATGCCACTGGTTGTGCCATAGACAAAATAATCAGAGAAGGCCTTCTGAGACTACCCCTTGCTGGTTCAAACCTTCCTTATTGACCTACTGCCTGCACTCGATGGGCAACTCTCTACTGGATATCCTCAAATGCACACTAGAATAGGCACCTATGCCTTTGCGGTGTCTGGACCAAAATTCTGGAACTCTCTCCCTAAGGAACTAAAATGTGCAGTCTCACCATATCTTTAAAAATGGCCTCAAAAGCCACCTACAAATCAAGGACAAATGCTCTTGCCCCTAAACTATATATAGTACTAACCTGGTTCTTATCTCTTCCCAAGGCCCCACTAGCACTTCTGGGACTCCCCTATCCCAGCTCACTGCTCTTAGAATCAAACTGCTGGCCACTCACTCTTGACTCACCTATTAGTCCTTTGGGTAATTCTTCCCACTATCTGTTTCATGGTACCTTCTGTACTTACATGTATTTTTTTTTCCCTTATAGTGATGATTGCCTGTTGAATTCCTTGTACTCTTGGGCCCGGATATTCAAAGGGGTTACACATGGTGCAACAGAGTTGCACTGGCGCAACCCCACATTGTGTCCCAGTGGGATATTGGAAAGGCTTCCAGGCACAGCACAAATCCTGATGTGCTGTGGTGCAATGTAATTGTATGTGACACAGATGCAGGGGGCGTGCCCTTGCATATGTGGCACATCCCGATATTCAGCCCGGGATGTGCGGCACATATGCTAGTGCAACCCTGCATTGCACTGCATAGTGGGGCTCAAAGTTGAGCCCGTGAAACGAGGGAACAAATCCTGGCCACCCACAGGTGGGCTGCTGTATTGCAGGGTGTAACACAGCATCCTTCAGCCATGGGTGGCTAACCGCCCAACCAGAACACCGTCCACAAACACCCATGGCTCTCTCTTGTAGTCTAGTGGTACCCCCCCATGTCCCAGATCGATGGTAAATCCCTATAAATTAAAGCCCTGGTGGACTAGTGGTATCCCCCCGCCCATTGCCACGATCCTGGTAGAACTCCGTAAGATAATTTCCTGATGATCCAGTGGCACCCCCACCCCCTCCCACCCACACAGAACCCTTGTCCACCCTCCCCCATCATCAGTGGGCAGCTGCAACCCACCCGCATACCACCCAGCCACCTGCCGAATGACAGGTATAGTATGGGCTTGCAGGGCATACTGTACCTAGACAGTCCCAAATATGTAATGACTTCTAGTACAGTATGCCTGCAAGCCCATACTGTATCTGTCATTCGGTGGCTTGGCGATATGCAGGCAGCTTGCAGCCGCCTCAATGATGGGGGGAGCGGGTAGGCAAGGGTCTCTGTGGGTGGGAGGGGTTGGGGTGCCACTGATCACCAGGGAATTATCTAATGAAGTTCAACTGCAATCATGGCAATGGGCAGGGGTGGTACCACTAGTCCACCAGGGCTTTAAATTGCAGGGATTTACCAGTGATTGGGGACATGGGAGGGAGGGGGGTACCACTAGACCACCAGGGAAGTCATTTAAAGGGATTTATTGTCGATTGTGGCTATGGGACAGGGGATGCCCTGGGACCCCCACTGTGCACATGTCATGCTGTGCAGGGCGCCAGGTGCAATTCAACGGGCTGCCCTGTGCAAGGCATGCAAATGGGGCCATAATGACATGCAAATGGCCCAATTTGCACCTTGCATATATTATGGCCTCATTTGCATGCCCTCAGCTGAATATCACGGGTGATGCACCCAGCACAACTGCATTTGCGCTGGCGCATCCCCGTGCTCCCTGGCTGTGGCTTGCACTGGTGCAGTCCCACTGCACTGTGCACAGTGCCACTGTGCTGTGTGCGGTCCATGCCATATTCAATGGTGCTGCACCATGGCGCATCACCATTGAATATCACCTGGTCCTGGCTCCAGTGCATCCCAGTTGTGCTGCGCCCACTGCCAGGTGCAATCTGAATATCCAGGCCTCTGTGTATATTTGTTATATACCATGTGTTTATCTTGTGCCCCACTGTTTTTTGTGCCGTATGCTGTCTGGAACTCCCCTGTTATAATTTGCTGGTTTTGTCTGTAACTCTCCTGGGTCATGCCTGAAAATAGACCATGCTGTTGTTTAGTGCACTTACCTGGTCAATGAAAACTAAATAAATAACTAATAGTGTAGCCTGTATATGAGGCAAGATACTACACAGTGAAATCAATGTCTAAAATAAAATAATTATAAGGTAACCATACTATCAGGATACAGAGGACCCCATATAAAGAACATTAATGGGAATAGACTTTAAAGTAAAAGGATTACACATCTATTTATTAAACAAAGTGTATCAGACTTTTAAATCTGACAATAATCATGACTTTTTTTAAACCATGATCTTACGAGTGAAATACCTTAAGACAAGCCATGGTTGCTAGGCAACGGCATCTGTACAGATGCCTGGTGATGTCCTTCATGTCAGCACGTGGCTATCTGTGGATACAAGAAGTCAGACTGAGCTGAGCTGAGGTGCTTGCTGACAGCATGGATACAGATTGTTAAGAGGTGAGGTGCGACACAGCTTTTTTCAACAAAGCAGGAAATTAACTATTTCAGTACAGAATCTAGCAGTAAGCTTAAGGCCCTGTCCACACTAACCCCTCTGTAACGTTATGGAGTGCCCAGACTGTTACCGCAATGGTTTGCCTTTACACCTGTAACGTTACAGAAGGCATTTTCGTAACCGTTGTTGAAACCACATATGAGGTGGTTTCAACAACGGTTATGAAACCGGTTACTCCTCGGTAATGTTACCAGGCATAGTGTGGACGCGTGGCACCGGTCCCCTAGCGCAGCGTGAGCTGCATTGTGGGATCGGGTGGCACGGTAATGGTTGCCCAGCTCCCGAAGTATGGACCGGCGCTGCCGGTCCCTTAATGGACACCACAGCAGTGTGGACACACTGCACCGCTCCCTGGTTGTAATGGTTTCTATCCGTTACGGGGTCTGAGCGGTGCAGTGTGGACAGGGCATTAGAGATGAGAACTCAAACAGCTAAAGCAGGTGATAAAGAATGCTACAGCTTTACAATGTCATCTAAATGGGTAGTCATACAGGCTTTCTATTAAGAAGTTGAGTACTTTTTAAGTACAGTATACAGAAGTGAGTGAAACATCTGATGAAGTGAAGAGTTAAAGCAATATGCAGTGGGAGTCATGGTTTTAAAATGCTGTCTCAGTTAACAGTGAGGCAGAAGGCAACATCACCTGGCTAAAGAGAAACAAGTAGACATCTGTGAAGATTTTTATCAACTTAAAGCAGAGGTCAACAACAATGTTTTGCAAGGTGCATTAAGTTATATATAAACAGAGTGATAAACTGTATCTGAAAGTTAAAACAACTTTAAGTGCCATTCAGGAGCTTGTGAACAGAAGGTGGCAGTCAAAACTATAAACAGAAGCTCATGAACATGAGACAACAGGCAAAACTATAAACAGTAACATGCCTTATACTATGAAAAAAGCAAATTAGCAGCATTCAGAAATTTTTAAATAAATACCGATGACTAAAGCAAGGCAGCCAGTAAGTAGACCGCAGTAAAAGCAATGTAGCAATAGACAAGGGATGCAATTTTGAAAGGCTGACTCAGGGCTTGCATCAAGGCTTTCATCACCCCAGTTGTCTGACGCAACTGTGCCAAACTCCTTTGATGCAACTGCACCAAATTTTAGTACACTGGATGCAGTTGCGACAGTTTCCACAATTTATGGCAGCTTGTGCCAAATATTTGGTGCAAACATCGTAACAAAGGATCCTCCAAATGGTGCAAGCTAGACCAGGGGGGAGCTGGTCTAACTTGCAGCATTTGGCACACCATGCTGAGAATCATGATCAATACCGAAATAATGTTGCATGCATCCTTCAACATATGTACGACGCCCCAGGGATTTGTGGCACACACAGGGCATTAGAATGTTGGATCCTAAGTCACATGAAGCAGCAAGCAGAGAAATGACACATTATATAAGTTAGAAAGATTTATTATTATCTGATAGCTGCACTGCTTCACAGACAAATAATAAGAACATAGAATAATGCAACCTTTGGTGAGGTAACATAAAGACTAAAATGTATTCTAGATACATAGACAGTGTCAGCAGATAAGGGCCTATGGCCCACCCAGTCTGCCCATTTAAGTTTCTAAGTTCAGTTTATGTTTTCCAAGAAGTCTGTTGCCCCTTACCCCTGACTTTCAGAATTCCTTTATGTCTATCCCATGCATTCTTAAATCCCGTGATTGTTTCAGCCCCCACCACTTCCTCTGGCAGGGTGTTCCACTTGTCCACCACCCGTTCTGTGAAGAAATTCTTTCTCACGTTTCCTCTGAATACGTCCTCCCTCCAACTTCATCCCATGCCCTCTAGTCCTGGAACATCTTTTTCACTTAAAAAATAGTGCATTCTGCACCCTGTTCTTCCTGTAAGATACTTGTATGTCTCTATCATATTCCCTCTCTCCCTCCTCTCCTCCAGGGAGTACATGTTCAGTGCCTTCAACCTGTCCTCATAGGACTTGTGATGCAATCCATGCACCATCTTGTTGCCCTCCTCTGAACCTTCTCTACCCTGTCTATGTCCTTACGTGGTAAGGTCTCAGAACTGCACAGTGTACTCCAGGTGCGGCCTCACTAGTGTCTTGTATAGTGGAATTATGACCTCCCTTTTCCTGCTGGTGATGCTCCTGCCTATGCATCCCAGCATCCTATTTGCTTTACCTGCTGCCTTGTAACACTGTTTCCTGCCTTGAGGTCATCAGAGATGATTACCCCAAGATCCCTTTCCTGCTTGGTGCATGCTATATCCTCACCCCAACTGATATATTGTGCCAGGTTTTTGTGCCCCATATGCATTATCTTGCACTTCCTTGCATTGAATTTCAACTCAAACCCCTGACTATTCTTCAAGTTTCTGCAGGTCCCTTCTCATTTTGTCTACACCCTCTGGTGTGTCTACTCTGTTACAGAGCTTTGTGTCATCAGCGAACAGTGAAATTCTGCCATCTAGGTCCTTCGCAATGTCACTGATGAAGATATTGAATAGTACCGGTCCCAGCACTGATCCCTGTGGTACCCCACTGGTCACTCTTCCCTCTGTGGAGTGACAGCCATTTACCACCACCCTTTGTGTCCTGCTGCTCAGCCAGTTACCTACCCACCACACTACTGTTCTGCCCACACCCATATTCCCCAGTTTGTGCAATAGTCTTCTATGTGGCACAGTGTCAAAGGCCTTGCTGAAGTCCAGATAGGTCATGTCCACTGCCCTCCCCTGATCCACCTCCCTAGTCACCCAGTCAAAAAATTCAATGAGGTTGGTCTGACATGACCTCCCCCTGGTGAAACCATGCTGCCTTGGGTCCTGTAGTCCATTGACAACCAGATGTTCCACCAATCTCTCCTTCAGTAGTGCTTCCATGATCTTCCCCACTACCGAAGTAAGGCTGACTGGTCTGTAGTTCCCCGCTTCCTCTTTGTTCCCACCTTTGTATAAGGGGACTACATCTGCTATCCTCCAGTCTTTGGGTACCTCCCCTGTTTCTAGTGATTGGCTAAACAGGATAGCAAGAAATTCTATCTTTTTTGTGGCATTTTTGAAGGGAAAACAATGCATTTTCATTAAATATGAAAAGACACACTGTTGGTTTTCCCTCTACAACTCCCTAGTTCACCCCTGATCCCTGTTGAGTGCTGCTGGACCCTGCAGGTCTCTGAGGGCAGGATGTGTGAGAACCAGGCCCTCCCTGCTCCCCTTCTTGGCTGCTGGATTCCTCTGAAAATTCCCCAGCCCACCCTGGATTCCCTGTTGAGCAATGCTGGAACTTACAGGTCTCTGAGGGCAGAACTTGAACCTGGACCCTTCCGTTCCCCTGCTCAAATGCTGGTTTTCCCTCAACAACTCCCCAGTTCACCTCCCCCCCCCCGTTGAGTGCTGCTGGACCCTGCAGGCCTCTGAGGGCAGGACGTGAGAACCGGGCCCTCTCTGCCCCACTGCTTGGCTGCTGGATCCCTTTGTAAATTCCCCAGTGCACTCCAGATTCCCGTCGAGTGCTGCTAGACCTTACAGGTCTCTGAAGGCAGGACTTGAACCCGTGCCCTCCCGCTCTCCTGCTGGTTTTCCCTCTACAACTCCCCAACTCAGCTAGGATCCCCTGTCAAGTGCTGCTGGACCATAAAGGTCTCTGAAGACAGGACGTGACAACTGGGTCCTCCCTGTCCCCTGCTTGGCTGCTGGATCCCTCTGCAAATTCCCCAGGTACCAACCTGATGTGCTACCTACAGGACACAGGTGTGCGACTCCATCTTAAAAGGCCGGCCACGTAGTTTCACCTTCTGGTTGGCCAAACAATTTAGATTGTTTTTGGCATTCTGTTTCAGCGATTTTATGCTGTTATTTTTGCATTTTAACAATATTACTGTAATACTTTATTGTGCTTTAATATTTGTGGATACAGTGTAGCTTAAATATCTGTAATGGGTGTTCTGCTCCATATTACAGTGCTTTAATGCTGTTTTGTGCATTTTAACAAAGTTACCTTAATTCTTTGTTGTGCTTTCATACCCATGGATAAAGTGTAGCTTTAGATATCTGAAACGGATGTTCTGCTCACTAGGCTGCAGTTCCAAAATGTGTATAACAGTGTTAGCATTATAGCAAGCTACCCTAGTCAAAAATTGTTTCATTAGGCTGCATTCTTTACTTTTATGAATCGTTCTTTCTGTGGCCTTCTCAGTAGCACAATATCCATTTTAGCTGCTGTTTTTTCCTATGTTTGCTTTACCTGTATGTTCCTTCCTAGCACTCCTTCTCTCTCTGCTCACTCTCCCCCTCCCCCTCAGCATCTCCTCTTGCAATCTATCCTAGCTCTCCCTGTCTCTCAGCTCACTCTCCCTCTTCCCCCTCAGCGTCTCCTTTTACAATCTATCCTCCTACCTACCATCCTATTTAACCTATTGCCTTTGCTTCTTTCCTCAGCCCACCCCGGATTCCCCATTGAGCACTGCTGGACCTTACAGGTCTCTGAGTGCAGGATTTGAACCCAGGCCCTCCCGCTCCCCTGCTCAGCTGCTTGTTTTCACTGTACAACTCCCCAGCTCACCCCGTACCCCCCATTGAGCACTGCTGGACCCTGCAGGTCTCTGAGGGCAGGATGCGAGAACCAGGCCCTCCCTGCTGCCCTGCTTAGTTGCAGGATTCTTCTGCAAATTCCCCAGGTATTAACCTGCTGTGCTGCTTACAGGATACTTGTGGCACCATGTTACGCACAGCACAGCCTCCTTCTTCCCACCCTCCCTTCCCTGCCACCCACCACCCAATGCTGGCTCTTCTTTCATTTGCTCCTGAACCAGTCAGGCTAGTTTTGCCCCTTCCCTGCATGCACACTTGGTCCACTTCTGTTCTCCCATTAAATCTTGCATGGTAGACTCCATCCTTATTTAACCCCCTCAGTTCCATCAGCTTTCCCTCCCTGCAGACTAGGCATGGACTTGCTTTGAAAGGTTGCTTATCTTCCCTATAGTTACCGTTACCTATTACCTAGCTATAATTGTCAGTGCAGTTTCTATCACAACTTTACTTCTACCTATCCCTTTAGTTTGGTCCAAGTCATTGGTGATCCTTCTTTCTGCTGCATACATTCATCTCTTCCTTCTATGCTGCCCTGTCTGTCATATCTCTCACACCTACTGTTATGATGACCCTCCCTAATACTATAACTATGGGGTACAGCATACTACTATCTCTATACTTCCTTCTGTGTCTCTCACCTGCCCCTTGCTACTAATCTTCTGTGACCTCCTCATCTGATCTTAATGATTTCACTTTCTCCAACCTGCTTGCTCCAATAAATAGCTATCCCAGTTCCACTCCCCTACTCTCTTTAAACTGCTTTATCCACCTCGCAGTGTACGTACTGTATCTTTAAAATGCTTCTTCTACTTCCCTAAACTGCTCCCTCCCTTCGTACATTATAAAGCTCATGGGATTTAAGAATGCATGGGATAGACATGAGGGAATCCTGGAGGTCATGGACAAGGTGCAACAGACTTCTAGAAAAACTTAAAGTGATCTTATGAGATCAAATGGGCAGACTGTGTGGGCCATAGGCCCTTATCTGCCCTCAGTATCTATGTAAGTTTGGTACCTCCTCCTCCTTGCTCTCGTCCTAGCAGACAATGTTGAACAAAGCCCTGGTCCATCAGCCCCTCTCTCCCATATGGGATGCCCACTGGAAAGTTGCTAGGGGACTTTGGATTGTACTCATAAATATTAGAAGTCTCCTTTGTAATCTAACTGAACTTGAGGCTTAGGTTGCTCTGTATCACCCAGATGTCCTATGTTTATCTGAGGCATGGCTGAAACCCTCCAATCCTGATGCATTTTGCTCATTGCCTAACTATAACCTAATAAGATGTGACAGACTGTCTGCCAAATGAGGACACGATGTAGCTATATATTTAAAATCCCACCTTAGCCCCTCTGCTCTCCCAACACCTGCTCTCTCTCTCTCTTTCTCTCTCTCTCATTGTGAAGCTCTTCACTCTATCCTCCTCCTTGGAACTAAGAAATTATACATTGTATGTGCCTACCACCCCACCCCCCAGTGGCACGATTGGTCTTTCTGAACTCCTTTCCCAGGCTGTCTCAGCTGTGGGATGAAACAAAGTTCTCATCCTAGGTGCTTATAACCTGAACTGGTTTGGCAAATCTAACAAAACTCTTCACACTGCGGTCCATGGACACAATCTACACCAACTTATTACTAACCCCACTAGGGTCATGATTACCTCTTTTACCTCTAGACCTAGTGCCCTAATTGACTGGTCTCTGACCAATCAAACTGATAGAATAGCTATTGCTGGTACTCTCTCTGATGCTTTAACTGACCATTCACCCATATACCGTATTTGATGTGCCAGTACCAGTCACTCCCTACTCCTAAATACATCTCCTTCTACAACTTTGCTAACCTAATTCAAATGGCATACCTGCATGACCTCTCTATGGTGGACTTCCAGTGGGCATCGATATAGGAGAGATGGACTGATAGACCAGGGTTTTGTTCAACATCATCTGCTAGGATGATACATCCAATAATGCCCTGATGGCACTTGATCATTTTTATGGCTGCAGCAGGCAGAGTCCTACAGCCATTTTGAGATCGTAGATAAATAGGAGCTGTCGGATACTGTTCACTCCTTTTTCTCTGGAGTTCCTGTAGTGGAGACTGACATGCGTGTCCACCACACTACTTTGTTCGGTAGCCAGAACGCGGCACTTTCGGCCATGTCCAACATGACCGCGGGTGCTTACTGCACATGCACGAGTTCCTGCACATGCACAGATAACTCTGGTGGCCATCTTGGGTGTCGTGGACTCTGCCACCAGATGTTATATCTTGATATTTCTCAGAAATTTTTAGGTGTAAATGAGCTTGGTTCTGATACAGTAATGAGTATGTCATCTGTGTATACAGTCATGAGGAATTTTTCCCCTCTAACTGTGCCGCTGACTGCTCTGCCTCTCTGCAAAATAAGGAACCCATGTATATCTTGAAGTACCAGCATTGCCAGCTCTTTGCAGATACCAAACTAGTTCTAAGACCCAGTTTGCAAAGAGCAAATGAAAGTAGATCCACCACCAATTCAGTTTTAATCTATTTCAGTCAACACGGTTTTGAGATATACAGTAAAGACTCATGAAGTTTGCCACACACTGGTGCCCGAGGCTGGTCCAACTCCCTAACCCCTTACCTTGCAACTGTAACCCCAGCTGCACTGCAGCAGAACTCTGTGTTCAAACATCTCAGTGCAGTTCTCTAGCAATAGTACCAGCGAATGGTGGGCTGGGGGCAGGGTGGGTGGGACCTACCACACTGCTGCAGAGCTGAGGGGTAGCATTTCACTTGCAGAAAACTGATCCAGCCCACTAACCAAGGTGGCGACATCTGTTTGGACCGTTTAAACAGAGGCTAATCAACTGCCTACCTGTCTGGTCACATTTCTCTGGCTAGCAAGCAGAAACCAGATGAACAGCAGTCCTTATTGATCTGTTTACTGTAGTGTAATAAAGACTTGTAATGACGATGCAGAGCTGAGATGTGCAGATTTGTATGCTGTGTATAGTTTAGAATGTGTGTATGTTTATTTTGAGGTTGCATCCCAGTTTCACTCCAAATGTTTACAAGGTAAATTGCATGGACCCCAGCAGAACATGGCATTTTAGGAGTGGGGGCATTCATTGTGTTGCATGGTGAGGCATTTAGAGGCGGAGTGCGTCGTCATTTAGTGTGTTGCATTGAGAGCATTTTGAGGGCCATGTATTGTGCAAGTGTTGCATGGTAGAGCATTTTAGTGGGTAGGGGTATTCACTGCATTGCACTGGATAGGGGTTGCATTGAATTGTATATTGGTGGCATTTTGGGCAGAGGGCATCCCCTGTGTTATTGCTTGGTGGGGTCATTCATTTTTGGGTTAAAAATTAAAGACACTTATCAGCAGGACAAATGACTGGGAATATCCTTTTGCCCCATCACGTACCACTGGGCAATCTCATGTATTATCAACAATGTTACCACCTCCAGCACTAGCCAGTAGAGCATTTTGTTTATCAGATGCAAAAATATGGTAGATAATTAACAATTTCTACTCCTGATTTTCTTGTACAGTGGGGCAATTTGAGGGGATGAGGGGGACAGTCACTGTGTTTCATGGTGGGTCATTTAAAATGCTGATGGGGTAGCTACATTGAGTGTCCCTTTCTTGGGTTTCAGAGTGAAGAGCAGATACAGGGATGGGGGTGTTGTATGGATGGGTAATTACAGTGAGGGCATCACAAAGAGATGTTGGAATTTTCGGGGGGGGGGTAGTCAGATGCATTTAGGGCATAAACTGCATCCATGTCAGGGGCCGAGTAGTGTGCCCTCCCAGTTTGTAGCACTGCAGCTGCTGCTGGTGCAGGTGCAGGGAAGGCAGGGCTAGGAAGAGATCTGTGTATGATGAGTTCTCAACCCAGAACAAAACCAAGCCTTTAGCACACATGCAGCCAGCCAAACCCTGAAAGACAGCATCTCTCTCTCTCTCTCTCTCTCTCTCTCCCCCCCCCTGACATCCCCACACATTTACCTTGGGCATTGTAGTTTTGTTTGGTGTCCCTTGGCAATCCAGTGACCATGCTAGCCAAATTATTTTCATCCACATCAGTGCTTCCACCTATGGGATCAGCACTGGCATTCTCCCAGTTACCCTGCTTCTCACCCCCATTGAAATCACTTTTTTTTTCTTCAACCTATGCCATAACCTTGGATAACTAGTCCCAGTGCACTCAAAACTGAGCATGTACCAGAAATAGAACTTTTACTTTTTTTTAAAAAACTTGATGTTACAGAGTTGAAGACTTGTGGTTACTTTGTTGTGTTAGTACAGAAAGCTGGAAACGTGCGGATGAATGGCACAGAACAAACGTGCACAATGGGGGCAATCAGACATGAGGTTTGCTCACAATGCAATCCAGGCAATTAAAAGCTTGCCAGAGTTTAACGGAATAGTTCTCCCATTACTGCACACAACACTGCATGGGCTATTATTTATTGCTTTCTCCCTTTTTGCTTTTAAAATGATGACTTTCCCCAGACTTTAAAGGAGAGGGGAAAAAACAGACCTTTGTGATCAAGAGACATGTTCCGAGAAAAAAAAAATGTCAAAAATTGGTAGGACTTTATTTACCAGTTAAGTTTTAAAGCAGTACTTGAAAGGGCTCATAATTATAATAATCCTGCTAAAGATGAAAGTGCCTACTGGTGTACATAATAAGGCTACAGCTGGGGGTTCTGGTGACATTTAGAAACACTTCTGATGTATACACTGTCACTAGAATCTCAAGATACAACCACAGCCTTATATATACACTTTTAATGTATTTTATGTGCTATTGTTTTTAAATTACTGGTTTCTCGGTACGTTGTGTTGTTGACTTGACTTTTCATTTTTGCTTTGGGTTCATGCGAATGGAAGCACTGAGGTAGGAATCAAATGTTTTCATCTATGGCAGCCCTAAGAGCTGCAGATCCTTAGTGATCCATTTCCTATTCTGTATTTTACAGGTGGGACAAATTACCTCTCCCCAGGACTACCCCTTGGCACCCTTCACTCAGGTAAGTCCCTCTATTTTGCATACGTAGGGTGGGTTGATTGTAATGGGGTGGCCATGCCATTACACCTGTGTGAGTCACACTGTTATCCACCTAGGATTTGCAGTGTTGTTTCACCTTTGCAATGATACTTAATTGAAAATCACTTGCATAATTCATTGTAACCAACTTCAATATGGCAGACTGTGCTGTCTTCCACCGGACTGCAACTGCAGCCATATTGGCTCTTGCTAGAGTTTGTTTAACTAAGTTTGGTGTGCTCCCGGACCTGTACACTCCCTTAATCGCATGCCAAATCCATGGTGCACCAACTAGGTGGCTGAAAAAAGATCTGCATGCTCAATTCAGAGCCAGGAACAAAAGCTGGTTGCACTATAAGGCCTCTGGTCTCTTATCTGACTTTTGTGACTATAGAACTATGAGAAATGCTTGCAAAAGAGACATTCACATGGCTAAGAGCTCCTTTTGTAAAGGTCTGCTGATTGATGCTGCTGGGGACTCAAGGAAATTTTTGTCCTACATAAAGTCCTTCCGTGAAGCCAAATATTCCCAAACAGTAAATGACATAGTTCTCAGTGGTGTGCACTGTAATAACCCTGTCACCACTGCAAACTCCTTTAACCTTAACTTCTCAGACTGATCCAATTATACGGCTCCCTTCTGTTCCCCACCTTCTTCCATTCCCCACTCTGAGGCTGAAACCACTCACTCACTCCCTCTGTTCAGGTGCCATGTAATAACCAGCATGGAGGTCCTTAAATTACTTTATACCATCTCTGATTGTACTAGTGTTGGCTCTGATGGGCTTGAGCCCAGTCTTTTGAAACTGGCTGCTCCTAATATCACTTCTCCTCTTGCCAAAATATTCAACCTGACTCTCTGTAATGGCATAGTCCTTTGCATCTGGAAGGTTTCCAGAATAACCCTTGTCTTCAAAAAGGGTAACACGAAGTCCATTTCAAACTATCAGTCCATCACCATCATGTTGGTTCTTAGTAAAATTCAAGAAAAGTTGGTTGCTCCACAAACTATTGCCTTTCTCCTTGACCGCAACCCTCTCTCTGACTCCCAACACAGTTTTCATAAAGGCCACAGCACTGCCAAAGTCCTCCTCAAATTTACTAACGATGCCATAGTCACCATGAACAGTGGTCCTCGGACAGGCAAACTCTTTATAGACCTAACAAAGGCATTCGACCTGGTTGACCACACCCTTCTCCTTACCAAACCATGGTCATTCGGTTTCTCCCCAGACAACATGGCATGGTTCAATAGCTACCTATCACACAGGAAACAAATGGTCAAATTTAACTCTGCCATCTCTGATCTTATTACCAAAAATGTTGGAGTTCCCCAGGGCTCCATTCTTGGCCCACTCCTCTTTTCTGTTTTCATTAATGATATCTCTCAGAATACCTCTACCTGCTCATCTCTGCTCTATGCCGAAGACCTAGTTCTTTACTTCAGCTCCAGGAGCATCTCTGAAATTGATACCATCCTCTAATCTGACTTTCTTCATATTCAGTCCTGGCTCTCCAACAATAAACTTGTTCTCAGTGTTGGTAAGACCAAGGCCATGCTTTTTGGATCTGCTCCAGAATCATATCCTGCCAGGGAAGACTGGAAATCTCCTGTGCAGATGATTCCCTCTTGGAAAGTGTCAGCTGTTTTAAGTACCTTGGTGTCACACTTGACCCCTGCCTCAACTTTGATCAGTATATTTCCACTACCTGCAAATCTGTCAATGACAAAATTGGTGTTGAGTATAAAACTAGCTATGCACTAACTCCCTCAGCTAGAACTACCATTGCCCACGGTATCCTACTCCTAGCTCTTTCATATGGCTTGGTCACTACCAGCAGGAACATCTGCCAGAACTAGACACATAGTGGATTCCCTGCAGGCAGAGAGCCTCAAACAACTGGTTCAACAACCCACAAAAGACAGGGCTATCCTAGATCTAGTACTGACTAACAAGGAAGGGATCACAGATCTCCATGTACAGTAGAAGGTAACCTTGGGGTCAGTGACCATCACATGGTATGGTTCAATTTGGCCACTAGAACTAAATCATCCCATTCCAAGGCAAAAAATATGGGACTTCAGAGGAGCTGACTTTGATAAGATGGCCACAGAGTTAAGCTAGCCCTGGCAAAAAGAAATACAGGTGAGGGGGTACAGACAAAGTGGGCAAGCATTAAAGTGCAATACTTGAAGCACCATCCCATTGTGTTAAAGAGAAAAGTAAGTGCAAAAGAAGAAGGAAACCACTTTGGTTCTCAAAAACAGTAGCAGAAAAGGTCAGAACCAAAAGGCTGGCCTTCAGGAAATATAAAGGAATGCAGAGGTATGAAGATAGGGAGGCATACCAAACTTCCCTAAGGAAAGCAGGGAAGACACTAAGGCAGGTAAAGGCCAAAACCAAAGAAACACTAGCATGAACAGTAAAAGAAGGTGACAAGACTTTCTATAGATACATTTGTGAAAGGAGAAAGTCCAGAGGGGGTATTGCTAAGATCAGAGGGGATAAGGGGGCATGTGAGGAGCAGAACCATGTAAAAGCATCTATCCTAAATAGATACTTCTGCTCAGTATTTACTGAAGAGAAGGTAGGGCAGGGCCCACAGCTCAGCACCATGGACACGGGGGAGGGAGGTGTGCACTAGTCCCTTCACAAAAGAAAGGGTCCTACAAGAGCTCGCTAAGCTCAGGATGGACAAGGCAATGGGACCTGATGGCATACATCCCTGGGTACTAAAGGAGCTAAGGGTGGAAATAGCAGAGCCATTATCAGAACAGTTTAGTGAGTCTCTGAGCACAGGAGAGGTCCCAGAAGATTGGAGAAGGGCTCATGTGATCCCGCTCCACAAGAGTGGAAGCAGGGAGGAGGCAAGGAATTACAGACCAGTCAGTCTTACCTCAGTAGTGGGCAAGTTTATGGAGACACTCCTTAAGGAAAGATAGTACAACAACTGGAATCCATAGGAGTACAGGATACAAGACAGCATGGGTTTACAACAGGAAGGTCCTGTCAAACTAATCTCATAGATTTCTTTGACTGTGTTGCCAGAGTAGTGGACCAAGGGGGAGCAGTTGATGTCACCTACCTTGACTTCAGCAAAGCTTTTGATTCTGTTCCACATAGAAGATTGATTAATAAGCTGGGTAGGCTCAGGGTGGGTCAGAAGTTGGTCAACTGGGTGGCAGACCGGTTGGCAGGGAGAAAACAGAGAGTGGTGGCAAATGGTATACAGTCAGAAGAGATGCAAGTCATAAGTGGGGTACCTCATGGATCAGTCCTGGGGCTAGTTCTCTTCAATACCTTCATCAGTGAAATTGCAGATGGACTGGAGGGTAAGGTTTGTCTGTTTGCAGATGACACCAGATCTGCAACAGAGTAGATGATCCAGATGGGGTGGGCAGAATGAGAAGTGATCTGGATAAACTGGCAAACTGATCGGAAGAGTGGCAACTGGGGTTTAATGAATAGAAGTGCAAGATCATGCACATAGGGAAGAGAAACCCTGAAGCCTACCTATAGGTTGGGAGGGGAGTTGCTGGCAGTCACAAGGGAAGAAAGAGACTTGGGCATCATTATCACAGATGACTTGAAATCATCCAAGCATACCACTACAGCAGTAGATAAGTCAAGGGGGATGTTGAGGTGTATTAGTAGGGGTATCACAAGTTGTAAGAGGGAGGTAATAATCCCTCTTTACAAGACATTGGTTAGGCCCCATCTGAAGTACTGTGTGCAGTACTGGAAGCCACACCTTCACAAGGACATTAACCAAATTGAGGCAGTCCAGAGAAGATCAACCAAAATGGTGCAGGGACTGCATCACAAAACATATGAGGACTAGGGGTGCTAAATAGGATGGCAACTTAAAGATCAGCTCCACAACCCAGAGGGAAATATCCTTTAAAATCCTTTTTTTTACCAGCTGGTGTTATATCCTCACTCTACTGTAACTTGTGGGGTAATACTCAAGCTACACTAATTTAGCTTCATTGATACAAAAAGCCTTCATTTCCTGTGTGGAAATTGCTATTTTATTGAAGAGCATCCTGGACGAGGTAGGCCTGAAAATATGGCTGAAGGCCACTTGCAATAAACCAGAGAGCAACTGTCAGTTGAGGCGATGTTTAGCCAACTTATGGCCCAGATGGCACAAGTCACTGTACCAACTAATCGAAACATTCAAGTGGTTCAAAATTTAGAAGCCAGGATGCTGCATACCGAACAGCGGGTCTTGGCAATGGAGGGGCATGTTCAGGACTTAAGGGCAGAATTAAAAGATCAACAATGGACCATACGGATGCTGCGCAGTAAGATGGATGACCTCTAGAATCGAGGTCGCCATAATAATCTTCGCTTCCTGGGTTTTCCTGAGTGTGTAGAAAGCAAAGATACCAAGGGATTTCTACAATTAGCCATCACTGAAATGCTGCAGTTGGCCCCATTGATACCGCTCCAGGTGGAACGCGCACACCGTACATTAGCCCCCATGTCTCAGGCCCAGGACAGACCATGACCTATCATAGCCCAATTTATTGATTTTAGGGACAAAGAGAAGGTCCTAACTAGAGCTCGTGAGTTACAGCATGTAGTGTGGAGATCGCATGTGATCCACATCTTTCAGGACTTCTCTAAGGATCTGTCGGACAAACGCTGAGCATACTCTGAGGCAAGGCATAAAATGCACAGTATTGGACTGTCCTTTTCCTTGCGTTACCCAGCCACAATGCAGGTTATGCATAATGGAGTCCTGAACAGTTTTAAATCTCCTGATGCACTCATGGATTTTTTACGGTGCAACTGGCCACAAGAATTCACCACCACTACCCAGGGAGCCCCTTCGGCAAAAACTGCTACCGACGGGTTGGATTGCCACTCCTCTCCATCAGTGAGCAGGCCTGCAGTTTGGCAAGATCTCAGGGCGCAACACTGGGAACTCCCCCCAAAAACACACTGAAAGGGGCAATCCTCAAAGAAACATGGCCGCCGGGAGCATCCTTCGGAGAGAGGGCAAGACGACACAGAGGAGGCCACAAGCATGGACACTGTTGCTCCAGATCTGTGACAGGCCTACCACACCACTAATAGATATGAAGCTTTATGCCCCAGCTCTCCAGATCAACACCCTGGCATTGTGGATTCGATTAAGGAAGGCAGGCCTACTCCTATGTTGCAGCCCAGCTACCTGTCCCTGTCAGAAACTCCTCACCAGCCGCAGAATGGAGCTACAGATAGCGGAGGGCAGCGTCCACCAAAGGCTATGAGGGAGACCTCCTCTACCAGTGGAGATCTCATCTTCAGTGTGGACCGTCCTGAGCGCTCTACTTCTCCAGGGTACTCGATCAGAGAAAACCCACCGGCATGGTCAGATAAGTAGTCATCCTTCTATTTTCTTTCTATTCCTGTTCTTTTAATCCCCAAGGGAGTTGTAGGTATGGGGCGAGTTTGGGGGGGGGTCTAAATTGATCATCAGTGAATAATCTCCTTGGCTGACCCATCTGCTACCCTTTCTCCATGTTACCCATGTAAAGAAACTTTCGATCCCCTTTTCACCCCAACCTTGACCCTCGACTTGCACTGCCATGTGGCAGAGAAGATGCCTCACTCCTATACGGGAGGGATTCAATGAGGCCTACCAACAAGCTCCCAGTGGACGTCCTGATCAAAGGTCCAGACACATCTAGATGGCAAAGAAGGCCTTTTTTGTACCATCTGATTAAACAGCAGAACTTTTGTGGGTTCTACCGTGCTTACTTGTGTGTGTGGGGGGGGGGTGAGATCTTCTGGGAAGCTATGTCATATATTATGAAAGTATTTGTCAGCATGCATAAACTGTTGTGCTGAATGGGTAGCCAGGATGTGTTTTAAGTGAGGCCCTAAGTGATGAGTGGCACAGGCATGTACCCCTCTGGTATTTTTTTCATTATTATTATTTTTTTCTATCAAGGGGAGATCTCCCAGCCCCCGCATTGGGTGGCTTACAGTACACTCTTCATAGGTGTGACGAGCCTGACCTCAGCAGAATTTTTGTTGTGAGAGCATGTTGGCACCCATCAGCAATAACCCTAGGCTCACTGAAATAGTGGGCAGTCCTCCCCCACTTTCTTTCCTGCAAACCCCCACCTCATTAGAAGCATTGTGTAGTCCCCCTTTAACTACCCCAGCTTCTGAGCTACACCGCTGGAGCCGCTCTCTCAGCCCTCTGGGGTTGCAATGAGCCACGTGGTCCAACCTTCCTATTGGGTTGCTTGATTCTCTTCTGGGGAAACCTCCCCCCCGCACTCACCATAGTGCTAAGGAAGGATGGATACCACTTGATAATACCCTGGGAATAGGGGCTGGTCTACAGCAGGCTCTGCTGCCGAAGAGACGCCTCTATATCCCCAAATTGCATGGTACACTGTGCACAATGTGTATAGTTTGTTAATAGAAACATAGAAACATAGAATTTGATGGCAGGTAAGGACCGCTTGGCCCACCCAGTCTGCCCATTTCTCTACCTACTGGATAAGCTGCAGATCCTAGTTAACCAGCAGCCTACTTCTTCCTACCCCCATCCACTAGAATGGCCTTATGACTGTCCCATGCATGCTTGAATTCCACCACTGTTTTTGACTCCACAACCTCCTCCGGAAGGCTGTTCCATGCATCCACAACCCTCTCTGTGAAAAAATACTTCCTTAAATTACCTCTGAGCCGCCCCCCCTCTATCTTCAAATTGTGCCCTCTTGTTCTTGCACACCTCTTTTTTTGAAAGATGCTACCCTCTTGGACTTTGTTGATTCCCTTGAGGTACTTGAACATTTCTATCATGTCCCCCCTCTCCCTCCTTTCCTCGAGGCTATACATATTAAGCTCCTTTCGTCTCTCTTCATATGTCTTCCAGTGCAGACCCTGCACCATTTTAGTTGCCCTCCTCTGGACAGCTTCCATCCTGTCTATGTCTTTGCGGAGATTGGGTCTCCAGAACTGCACACAGTACTCCAGATGGGGCCTCACCAGCTGTCTGTACAGAGGGATAATAACTCCTGTTTTCTACTGGTGATGCCTCTCCCTATGCATCCCAGTATCCCCCCAGCCCTCCTTGCTGCCCTCTCACATTGCTTGCCCACCTTTAGGTCATCTGATATGACTACCCCCAGGTCCCTTTCCATTTTTGTTGTTGTTAGTATCTCACACCCCATTGTGTACTCTTCCCTGGGTTTTGTTTCCCAGTGCAAAACCTGCACTTCTTAGCATTGAATCTAACTGCCATACATTTGACCATTCCTCTAACCTTGCCAAGTCCCTTCTCATCCTTTCCACCCCACCCTGTGCATCAACTGTGTTGCAGATCTTTGTGTCATCTGCAAAGAGACATACTTTTCCTTCCAGTCCATCTGCAATGTCGCTTATAAAGACATTGAAGAGGACCGGTCCTAATACTGAACCCTGCGGTACCCCACTAGTAACCCCCCTTTCTTCTGAGTGGACTCCATTTACTATTACTCTCTGTGTCCTATTCTCTAGCCAATTCTTTACCCAGGCTGTCATCTTGGGACCCACTCCCAGGCTGGCTAACTTGCATATTAATCTTTTATGTGGGACTGTGTCAAATGCCTTGCTAAAAGTCTAGGTGAGGCCATGTCCACAGCCCTCCCTGATCTACTACTTTGGTCACCCAGTCAAAGAAATCTATCAGATTCGTCTGGCATGACCTTCCCGCTGTGAATCCATGCTGCCTAGGGTCCTGTGCCCTCTGGCCTCTAGATACTCGACAATTCTTTCCTTCAGAAGTGATTCCATCATTTTCCCTATCACTGAGGTTAAACTAACAGGTCTGTAGTTTCCTGCTTCTGCCTTGCTCCCACTTTTGTGAAGGGGAATCACATCTGCCCTCCTCCAGTCCTTGGGTACCACCCCATCCTCCCATGATTTGTTAAAAGGGTAGTCAGTGGTGTCACTAGTTCTACCCTTAGTTCTTTAGAATTCTGGGATGAATCCCATCGAGACCACATTGCTTTGTCCACCTTCAGTTTTGAGAGTTCTTTCAGAACCCTTTCTTCTGTAAATGGGCTGGTATCAACTTCTGTATCCAGAGTGTTTCTACTGTTTGTTTTAGGTACCTCCCCTCTTCATTTATAAATACTGAGCAAAAATATTTGTTTAGTATCTCTGCCTTTCACAGTCTCCCTCTGCCCACCCTCCCTCCTCTTTATTAAGCCTCACTATCCCTCCTTTGGTCTTTCTTGGCTCCCTGATGTACCTATAAAGGTTTATCCCACTTCTTAACTGAGTTGGCTATCTTTTCCTCGGTTTGGGCCTTTGCTGTTCTGACTGCCTTCAGCCTCCTTTGCCTTAACTGATACAGTTCTCTGTCCTGCTCCTTCTGCGATTCCTTGTACTTCCTGAATGCTTTCTTTTTCTCTTGAACCTTCACTGCCACTTCCTTTGAGAACCATAGTGGTTTCTTACATCATTTTGTTTTGTTTATTTGCTTTACACAAAGGCTCGTTACCTCTGTGATGGCAGTTTTTATTATTCCCCATTGTTCTTCCACCTTCCTTCCTGCCCATTTGCTAGTGCATTCCTTAGGCACTCACCCATTTTGGCAAAGTCAGCCCTCCTAAAGTCCAGTACTTTTGCCTTTGTATGGCTTGACTCTATTGCTGTGTTTATTGTGAACCATACTGTTTGATGGTCGCTAGTTCCTGGATGGCTACCCACTTCTACATCTGTGATCCTCTCTCCATCTCCATTTGAGAGAACCAGGTCTAAGATTGCTCCCTCTCGAGTGGGCTCCAATACTAGTTGTCTAAGGCATGCCCCCTGTAGGGCATCTAGAATAACCCCACTCTTTGAAGTGGCTGCTGCAGCTGCACTCCAGTTAACATCTGGCATATTCAGATCACCCATCAGCAATATCTCCCCTTTTTCTGCCATTCTAGTATACCTTCTATCATGTCCTTGTCCATTTCCTCCCCTAAGAAGGGGTCTGTATACAACCCCTGTGGGATTGTGGTGCCATTGCCTGTCTCCAAATTTACCCACAGTGCTTCTTCTCCTCCCTGTTTACCCTTTTGTTCTGTTGCTTTTATTCCTTCCCTTATGTAAGAGCTACTCCTCCTCCTCTTTTACCTCCCTGTCCCTCCTGTAGATAGTGTATCCTGGTATGTTTACATCCCAGTCATGGTTTTATGTGTACCATGTTTCTGTGACTGCCATGATATCCAGATGTTCCTCCTCCATCAAGGCCACTAATTCAGGAAGCTTGTTACCCAGACTACGGGCGTTGGTACTCATTGATCTCCATTTTTTGATGGCTTTACCTTCTGTTGCAGCATCCCCCACTGACCTTTCTACCTCGGTCTTTTTCTCATTTAGTACCCAGTTTTGTAGGGAGAGGCTGGGATTTTCCTGCTGCTTATCAGTGCCTCCCCCTTTGACTAGTTTAAAAGCTTGCCAATGAAGCATTTAAACCGATTGCTCAAAAGACTTGTTCCCTTCCTGGACAGATGCAGACCATCCTGCCAGTATAGGCTGGTGTCCCTCCAGGTGGAACCCCAGTCCCCAATGAAGCCAAACCCCTGTGCTCCACACCATTTTTTCAACCATTCATTAAACTGCATGGTGCTAATTACCCTCGCCTCCCCCATGCCATCGACAGGCAGCACCTCTGAGAAGGATACTGTGTGTGCTACTTGTCTTAGGCCCCTCCCCAACTCTACAACGTCCTCCTACACTGCTCTGATCTCCTGATGAGCCAAGTCATTTGTCCCTAGGTTGACAATGATGTCCAGCTCAGACTCCCTTGCAGCTGTTCTCGTGATCCTGAGGATGCGCTTCTTGTCCCTCCAAACCATGGCACCAGGCAGGCACCTTACTTCAGTTTTCCCTGCTCCCCCCAGTTCTACCCCCCTAATAATTGAGTCCCCCACCAGGAGCTGCTTCCTTTCCCTGTGGTGTCCTCTGCCTCCTTTCTGTGGGCCTCCCTTGTGACAGTTGTCATCAGTCTTCTCTGTGGGTGCATCCATAGGGGAGCTGTGCTTCCCCAGAATGGTGTATGGATTGTGGAGTGGAACAATTGACTGGGTGTGCCTCTGTTCCACCATCCTCACCCTCCCTGAGCCCACTGTGGTCCAACTGCTGTGCTTTCTTCACAACCTCTGAGTTAGTGGTGGTGGCTCTGGTGCTCCCTGGATGGGGGAGGTTCCCTTCCTACTGTCCAGTGTGGCCTGGGGGAAGGTTCCCTTACTACTGTCCAGTGCAGCCTGAAGATGGGCAACTTCCTCCCTCAGGGCAGAGAGTTGTCTGCAAATAGGGCAGCATCTCAGCCTCCAGAAAGACTCCCAGAAGACTGCTGCCCCACAGCCATTACATTGCACTACTTCCCACATGTTTATCTACTTTTTTTTGTTTGTTTGTTTTTGTGTGTGTGTGTGTGTGTGTGTGTGTGATTGGTTTGTTATAT
Source organism: Neoceratodus forsteri (assembly GCA_016271365.2). Classification (NCBI taxonomy): domain Eukaryota; kingdom Metazoa; phylum Chordata; order Ceratodontiformes; family Ceratodontidae; genus Neoceratodus; species Neoceratodus forsteri. The sequence continues at coordinate 932,272,514 of CM057455.1, forward strand.
AGAAATATATATATTATACAATGTGTATGCTTATATTGTCAGTGCAGTGTGCTAGAGATGATATGACAGTGATATGCACCTTGCACTCTTGAGGAAATGATGTCAGAACCTCAGGTATAAAGGAACTATTTCCAGGAGTGGGTGGGGTGAGGGTGGGAAGGAGTTGGGCCTAAACTGTGCCCTCACAAAACAATCAACTAAAGCTCTCACCCACCACTGCGATGAGTGCCTTCCTGTCAGCAAGATGCCCTACACAACAATTTGACAGAGAAAATACCCTGCTAATCAAACAGAGAAAATCCAGACATCCAAGTCAGACACAGGTAAACCTCCCCAGCCCCAAAACAGCATGGTGGTTTGTTAGCCACAAAGGAAAATCAAATATGCAGTTATTTCAGCCCTTCTGAAGATGCTGACAAGATAAGCAGTTTTGAAAACCCCCTTCCTGAATTAAAAACTAAAATAATTAAACACAAATCAATACCAATGTAAAAGGAAGGAAAACTTACCTCAGATGTAAGCAAGAGAGAGTGATTCATTGCAGATATCTAGTCCAATATAATATATCCCATGCAGCTTCTCAGTTGTTTCAAAGCACACCCAGTTACACAACTTGGAAGAAGATGGACTTCTGTCTGAAACAGGATCACACCAGTGGTTTATAGTAATTGATCAATGCTGAAATGTTCAAGCTAGAACAATTGGCTGTGATGCAGGTCTCCCTGACTTGTGAAGGCAATTTCCCCCACCTCAGGCTATGTCTGGCATCCAGTTACAAACTGCAGCCTTTGCTATTTTAAATCACACAACCACCACCAGCAAATATTGCAAAATATATTGATGCAGATTGTCACAGAATTCTAGTAATCAGTCCAGTTAGCCACAAAGGAAAACCAAATATGCAGCTATTTCAGCCCTTCTGAAGATGCTGACAAGATAAGCAGTTTTGAAAACCCCCTTCCTGAATTAAAAACTAAAATAATTAAACACAAAGCAATACCAATGTAAAAGGAAGGAAAACTTCCCTCAGATGTAAGCAAGAGAGAGAGAGAGATTCGTTGCAGATATCTAGTCCAATATAATATATCCCATGCAGCTTCTCAGTTGTTTCAAAGCACACCCAGTTACACAACTTGGAAGAAGATGGACTTCTGTCTGAAACAGGATCACACCAGTAGTTTATAGTAATTGATCAATGCTGAAATGTTCAAGCTAGAACAATTGGCTGTGATGCAGGTCTCCCTGACTTGTGAAGACAATTTCCCCCACCTCAGGCTATGTCTGGCATCCAATTACAAACTTCAGCCTTTGCTATTTTAAATCACACAACCACCACCAGCAAATATTGCAAAATATATTGATGCAGATTGTCACAGAATTCTAGTAATCAGTCCAGTTAGCCACAAAGGAAAATCAAATATGCAGTTATTTCAGCCCTTCTGAAGATGCTGACAAGATAAGCAGTTTTGAAAACCCCCTTCCTGAATTAAAAACTAAAATAATTAAACCCAAACAATACCAATGTAAAAGTAAGGAAAACTTCCCTCAGATGTAAGCAAGAGAGAGAGATTTGTTGCAGATATCTAGTCCAATATAGTATATCCCATGCAGCTTCTCAGTTGTTTCAAAGCACACCCAGTTACACAACTTGGAAGAAGATGGATGTGTTTATGTATTTTTGTATTTGTGTTTATGTATGTTTGTTTCACAAGAGACACACACAGATGTTTTGTTATTTGTTAGTATAAGGTCATCTGGTTGGGGCAGGGTATATGGGCTTTACCCGCTCTCTCCATATCTGGTGGTGCTCTATAGAAATTTGCCTCTTCTGGTTGGGCTGCCCTTGCCCCCTATCTGCTGTTGTTCCTGATATATCTCTTAATTAAATATTTGCTTTATATAACTAACAGGTGATATCACTTGTCTGACATGGAACATCAGAGGACTTAACACCCCAAACAAAAGGAAGCAAGTTCTGGGCCACCTTAAGAGACTGGGAGCGAGGGTCGCCTTTCTGCAGGAGACCAAACTTACTGGGGTGGATCCTGAGAGACTGAAGAGGGAGTGGGTAGGTCAGGTCATTCATGCCTCAGCCTCCTCTAGAAAGAGTGGGGTGGTGATTCTGCTTCACAAGCAACTATAATGGAAATTGCAGAGACAAGCGAGAGACCCTGAGGGTAGATGGGTGGTGGTACTCATGGATACTGGGGAGGACCCTCTGATCCTGGGTAACATATACGCTCGGAAAGAGGACTCGCCTTCCTTCTTTCACAAGTTGGCCCAGGTGCTGGGATCCATAGCTCTGGAAGACACCCCCATTTTATTGGGGGGCAATTTTAATCTTACTCTGGACCCTTTCCTGGATAGATCCCCTTCCAATACTGAGCCCCACTCCAGGGCTGTAATGGCAGTTGCTCAATTACAACAAGATTTGGCCCTTACGGACATCTGGAGAATATTTCACCACTCCCAGCAGGACTACACCTTTTATTCCCCAGTACATAGTTCTCTTAGTAGAACAGACTTCTGGCTCACCTCCCCTACTACTACTAGTAACACTGTTAATACCGTTAGTCATCCCTTAGTTATCTCGGATCATGCCGCTGTGCATCTTGCCTTCACATGGGGCCCCCCTCTCCCTAAGTCTCCGGCATGGAGATTGGACCCATTGCTACTTCGTGACCCAGACTTTCCCCCTTGGCTTCAAAAGGAAGCAAAGGAATTTTTTCAGCATAATCTCATAGCAGATACCTCTGCGGGTACCACATGGGAGGTATTCAAAGCTAATCTAAGAGGGGCGATAATAGGGTATGCGAGCCGGCACCAAAAGAGGAGGGAACAACATCTGAGAGGGCTTGAATGACAACTCCGAGAAGTGGAGCTTGCTTTTAAGGCCCTTGGTGTCCCTTCCCTTAGGTCAGAGGCAGGTCACAAGGTCACCTCTCTGAAGATGCAAGTGAACGAGCTGGTCTCTAGAAAGGTAGAGATTTCAATCATTAGACTCAAGCATAACTATTGGGAAGGGGGAGAAAAGGAGGGTAAGCTGCTGGCATACCGTCTCAAAAAGCAGCAAACTGAAAGGCATACAGCTGCTTTAGAGGATGCAGTGGGTAGGACCCAGACCTCGGCACAAGGTATTAATCAAATTATGATGGATTTTTACTCCTCGTTATATAAATCCTCCAGAGCCCCAGACCCCAACTGGGTCCACCCATTTCTGGAGTCCCTACATCTCCCCAAAATCTCGGAATCCCAATCTAATGCCCTAGATGCCTCAATCTTAACCTAGGAGGTGGCAGACACCATCCTCTCCCTTAAAAAGGGAAAGGCCCCAGGAGGGGACTGTTTCCCTATTGAAGTGTGGCAGCTGTTGCATCACATAATCTTTCTGGCACTGCAACAAGTATTTACTGAGTCATTGCAAACAGGGTCTCTCCCTTCATCCCTTAGGGAGGCGACTATTAATATCCTACCAAAAAACGGTAAAGACCCTCTCAAAGCGTCCAGCTACCACCCTATTTCATTATTGAATGCTGATAGCAAGGTGCTAGCTAAGATACTAGCTAATAGACTTAATCCTCTCCTTCCCAGTTTGATCCATCCATCCCAAGTAGGCTTTGTTAAGGGCCGCTTTAAGGCAGACCATATTAGATCGTTGGTAAATTTAATCCATAAGGCCCAAACATTATCTTCCCCCACTGCTGCCATTGCAATAGATTTCAAAAAGGCCTTTGATTCCCTGGAGTGGGACTATGTCCAACAAGTGCTTTGCACTATGGGCTTGGGGGCGGGGTTTTGGGCCTGCTTTGGGGCAATATATTCATCCCCAGCTGCACGGATACTCACCAATATGATGCTGTCTCCCCCATTCATACTGGGTAAGGGTACCCATCAGGGCTGCCCACTTTCCCCACTACTGTTTGTATTGGCAGTAGAACCCCTGACAGCCACTATTAGGCAAAATCCTCTAATTTCCAGGGTCCAGGTGGGAACAAGGGCATACCCTACTCTTATGTATACGGATGACCTGTTGCTCCCTATAGCCAATATCGTCACCTCCTTCCCTCCCCCTACTGTCCACCTTGTCAGATTTCTCTACATTTTCAGGGCTCAAGATTAACCAGGCCAAGATGGAGGTCCTACCTTTAAACTCTAAGTGTACCTCTTAAATGGTTACTCAGCATGGGCTCCGATGGGCCTCGGAGGGGATTACCTACTTTGACATTACTATCTCTCCTAATCTGCATAAAATCTGGGACCTGAATATGAAACCACTTGTTGCGTCCATTCGTACAGAACTGGACAGAAGGAAATCTCTTCAACTGTCAGTTGTAGGTAAAATATCCACAATTAAAATGGTCCCAGAACCAAAAATTATGTATCTTCTCTCCCACATCCCTTTGAAAATACCTTGTTATTGGTTTACTAAGATAGACTCCCTGCTGGGATCCTTTTTGTGGGAGGGTAAGAAACCTAGGTACAGCAGAAATAAGCTCAGAGCTCATTGGTCGGAAGGGGCTGGGGTCTTCCGTGGTTAGAGGGGTATAAATGGACCTTTCAGCTGGCTCAGATGTTAAAGTGTTTTCCCTGAACACAACGCTCCCCAGTGGCTGGATATGGAGAAAGAGAGGTATGTCAGTGTACTCACTTGGTACTATTGTCATTTAACCATCCCCCTAAGGGCACTTGCTCTCATCCAACTATAGGTCCCTCTTTGGAATATTGGGCCAAGGTGCATATGAAGTTGGGCGCCTCCCCAACTACCCTAAGACTTACCCCAATGTGGGGCAATAATGAGATTACCATTAATAAACAACCAATTGCATGGCCCTCATGGGAGCTTGGTGGTATCTCATTGCTTCGAGATATGCTCATTCCTGGTACAGATACCCTTAATTCCTTTGAGGGCCTGCGGAGCACTTATGGGATATCTCCTAAGACTTATGGCGATTTCTTCAAATAAGAAGTGCCATCCTTATGTACAGGCATAATCAGCACCAATAGCAACATATCTCCCAGGTAGAGTCATGGCTGGCCCTTCAAAGAGGACAGTCAAGCCAGGTATATGTGGCCATTCGGAGCACCATCCCGTCCCAAGCAGAGGAATCCAAGCATAAATGGGAGAAAGCACTGCATGCCCCTATTACGAAAATGGAGTGGAAGTCTTGTCTAAAATTAGCTCTCGGGGCATATCCTGACACCAGTAGTCAATTAATTAAGGGGAATGGGGCAGGAATCAGGGGTTGACAAACAGTGGGAAGTATTTAAAATGGGGATTACAAGAGCAACAGAATTATATATTAAGCAGGTTAGCAAGAGGAAAAGTAAGAGGAGACCATTATGGTTTTCCAAAGAGGTAGCAAAGAAAGTGAAAGCCAAAAAGATTGCATTCAGGCAATACAAAAAGACACAGGCAGAAGGGGATAGGGAGAAGTACCAGGAGAAGCAAAGGGAGGCAGGGAGGTCAGTAAGGGAAGCCAAAGCTCAGACAGAAGAACACATTGCAAAATCAGTGGGTAGAGGGGACAAAACCTTTTACAGGTACATAAGAGAAAAAAGAAAGGCAAAGGGAGGGATAGTGAGACTGAAGGGGGAGGATGGGGGCTGTGTGGAGGATGACAACAGTAAAGCTGACATATTGAACAGGTATTTCTGCTCAGTCTTTACTGAGGAAGAGGAGGGTAATGGGTCTGAATGGAGTGAAAGGGGTGAGAATGTTGCAGAAATGGACACAAGTCCCTTTACACGAGAAAGGGTCCTGAAGGAACTGGAAGTAATAAGAGTTTATAAAGCAATGGGGCCAGATGGGGTGCACCCCAGGGTCCTTAAAGAACTAAGAGAGGTGGTGGCTGAACCTCTTGCTATCCTGTTTAGCTGAGCACTAGAAACAGGGGAGGTACCCAAAGACTGGAGGATAGCAGATGTAGTCCCCTTATACAAAAGTGGGAACAAAGAGGAAGCGGGGAACTACAGACCAGTCAGCCCCACCTCGGTAGTGGGGAAGATCATGGAAGCACTACTGCTGAAGGAGAGATTGGTGGAACATCTGGTTGTCAATGGACTACAGGACCCAAGGCAGCATGGTTTCACCAGGGGAAGGTCATGTCAGACCAACCTCATTGAATTTTTTGACTGGGTGACTAGGGAGGTGGATCAGGGGAGGGCAGTGGAAATGGCCTATCTGGACTTCAGCAAGGCCTTTGACACTGTGCCACATAGAAGACTATTGCACAAACTGGGGAATATGGGTGTGGCAGGACAGTAGTGCGGTGGGTAGGTAACTGGCTGGGCAGCAGGACACAGAGGGTGGTGGTAAATGGCTGTCACTCCACAGAGGGAAGAGTGACCAGTGGGGTACCACAGGGATCAGTGCTAGGACCGGTACTATTCAATATCTTCATCAGTGACATTGCACAGGACCTAGAAGGCAGAATTTCACTGTTTGCTGATAACACAAAGCTCTGTAACAGAGTAGACACACCAGAGGGTGTAGACAGAATGAGAAGGGACCTGCAGAAACTTGAAGAATGGTCAGGGGTGTGGCAGTTGAAATTCAATGCAAGGAAGTGCAAGATAATGCATATGGGGCACAAAACCCTGGCACAATATATCAGTTGGGGGTGAGGATATAGCATGCACCAAGCAGGAAAGGGATCTTGGAGTTATCATCCTGATGACCTCAAGGCAGGAAACAGTGTGACAAGGCAGCAGGTAAAGCAAATGGATGCTGGGATGCATAGGCAGGGGCATCACCAGCAGGAAAAGGGAGGTCATAATTCCACTATACAAGACACTAGTGAGGCCGCACCTGGAGTACACTGTGCAGTTCTGGAGACCTTACCTACGTAAGGACATAGACAGGGTAGAGAAGGTTCAGAGGAAGGCAACAAAGATGGTGCATGGATTGCATCACAAGTCCTATGAGGGCAGGTTGAAGGCACTGAACATGTACTCCCTGGAGGAGAGGAGGGAGGGATATGATAGAGACATACAAGTATCTTACAGGGAGGAACAGGGTGCAGGAATGCACTATTTTTAAGCAAAAAGATGTTCCAGGACTAGAGGCATGGGATGAAGTTGGAGGAGGACGATTCAGAGGAAGCGTGAGGAAGAATTTCTTCACAGAATGGGTGGTGGACAAGTGGAACACCCTGCCAGAGGAAGTGGTGGGGGCTGAAACAATCATGGGATTTAAGAATGCATGGGATAGACATAAAGGAATTCTGGAGGTCAGGGGTAAGGGGCAACAGACTTCCTGGAAAACATAAACTGAACTTACAAACTTAAATGGGCAGACTGGGTGGGCCATAGGCCCTTATCTGCCGACACTGTCTATGTATCTATGTAATACAGAACAAGATAATTCACTCCTGGTACATGACTCCTATAGTCCTCGCCAAGGCAAAGCTGGCTCAGTCCGACCTGTGTTGGAGGTGTCAGGAACTCCCAGGTGACCTGTTCCATATACTTTGGTCCTGCAGGCTGATACAGCCCCTATGGCAGGCTACCTGTGGGATGGGATCCAAAATACTTAGGAAGCCTTTGCCTCAGTCCCCTGAGTTGCTGTTATTAGGACTCCGGACCCTGGACCCTCACCTTCATCTCTCCGATTTGAAACTACTTCTGACACTCAGTATGCAGGTTAAAAGATTCCTACTGTGTAAATAGCGGTCCCAGATAATCCCCTCCCTGGGGGAGGTACTTGCCTCCATGACTTAAGTTGCCAACTGGGCCAGAATATCATATACTGTGACCAAGACCCTCTTTAAATATACTGCCCTCTGGACTCCCTTCCTTCTGTTTCAGAAACCTAGCGAGGGAATCAGCTGAATAGGCACAACCATGCTACTATAATGGTCTCTTCTCATGGTGCATTTAGGGTCAAGTTCTGTAGAGATTGTTACTGAGTTATAGGGGACCCTGTTCTATGGATGACATGGTACAACATCAGTAAAGGATAGTATCTTCTCTGACAGTGAAGACCTGTTTGCTTTGTGTGTATGATCTCTTGTATTTTGTAGGCTTAAAGTAGAGGACAGCTGCCCTGGACCTCTCATAATTTCTGATGCTTTGTCAAATACTGCAGAAACTAGTAGGATGGGGCCAGGTAAGATATGTTTGTATGAGTCAGCCATAATGCAATGCACCAACTGCTAATACTTCCAAAGTTAATCTCCAGCTGGATAGGTGTTGTACATTCAGGCAAAGAATATTATCCTACTGCTTACCTGGCTAGTATATTCAGTTCGTTACTATTTGGCCAGCATGTTCCGTTCTCTGCTTCTACAGACATATGTAACAGTCTGTAAGACCTTTGCAATGTATCTGACTCTTTTAATGTTTGTATTGTCTTAATAAGACAAATCAATAAAACTTATTAGCCACAAAGAAAATATATGAGGACAGATTAATGGAGCTCAATATGTATACCCTAAAGCAAAGGAGGGAGAGAGGGGATATGATCGAAACATTCAAACACCTTAAGGGCATTAACAAGATGAAAGAGTCTAACATGTTTCAATATAAGAAAAATAGCAGGACAAGAGGACACTATGAGATTAGAGGGAAGCCGATTAAGGGGTAATGTGAGGAAGTTCTTTTTCATAGAAAGGGTGGTGGATGCATGGAACAGCCTACCTCAGGAAGTGGTGGATATGAATACAGTGCAGGGCTTCAAACAGGCATGGGACTGGCACAAGGGAGCAATACAGATGAGTATGAATAGATAGGCCATTGACAAAGCAAAGACCGATGGCACATTCATAAGGTAGAAAAAGAAATGGGCAGACTAGATGGGCCTTGCGGTCTTTATCTGCTGTCAACTTCTATGTTTCTATGTTTCACTCAGTCTATACAAATGGGACACCACCTGCAATAATATCTGTTGCTTTACTTTAGCATCTCCCCGCCAGCTGCCACACTCACCACTGTTAACTTTACACTGACCAAACTGGCCGTCCCCTGCTGTCCTCCATCTTCTCTCCTTTGGCTCCCTGATTAACAGCGTCATTAGATCTGGTACTCCCTCATCTCTAGCCATCATGCTGAACCAGTAAAACTCTTCTTATGACCTTAGATCAGTAGAGCAAACCCTCTTCCATGTCCCTAGGTGCAAAAAGCCTTGGGAGCCCGGGCCTTCTCCTATGCTGCTCCACAATTCTGGAACTCACTACCTTTAGATATCCAACTTGCCCCTATTTGTGCCTGCTTCAAAAGATTACTATGTGATCACCTGATAAAGTCAGCCCCCTGTACATGCTTTTATCCTCCATGAACTCTTCTCTGTACACTTATGACCTTCCTAGGTTGCTCACATACTCATTTATCCACTCTCCTCCTCCTCGCTATACTACTTTTCTCAATTACGTAAATCCTCTTTTCTACTCTTTCTACTCTAGCTGCTCCTTGACGCTCCCTGCTCGACCTGCTGCTCTGTATTGACTTCCACTACTCCCTCTCCTAACCTGGGGTACATAATGTTATATACTTATTTGGCTTGATGTCTATTCTACCTGTACTAGATCGTCACTAACATGTAATTATATGTCAGCTGTACATTCCTATTTGTAGTGATTGTATTCCCATTTAAGAGTGTTATGCTGTTTCTGTTGCCTATGGCAATAGCTCGTATGTGAATAAGCATAGATATGTGCAATTTTCCAGTTGTTTCCTCATGGTTTGTTTATTCTTATCTGACTTGTACTTTTACCACCCTGTATTTTGATCACTGTTGTTGTTTTATAATTTGACTTGTACCCTCCCGGGTCCTGCCTGAAAATAGGCATTTCTATGTCTAGTGCACCTACCCAGTTATCAAAAACAAATAAATGAAGGAGTTTTAGATGCATTTAAAATGTGGGAAGAGAATTTCACAATATATTACTGTTTTTTATGGAGTTCTCTAGAAAGTATTTTTTGATTCCAAAGGATACATTGGCAACCATAGGAGCAGCAGGAGTGGAGCTAATAGTGAGGGTGCTACACTGACAGTGTGATTCTGATACCCTAAACCCCCAAAGTCCCCATGTATGTGTGTTTGCTGTGCATATTGAATAAACCCCACAGGAAAGAAATAAAAATAAAAAAAAGCTAAAGGAGTGTGTTGTCAGTTGCCATGGTGTGGTTAAACAACAACAACAACAAAAAAGTAAATAAATATTGTTCCTAGGGAGTCTGGGAAGTGTAGTTTCCAAGCAGCATTAGAGGAGAATACTGTACATTTTCAAAGAAAAGGGCTGAATCTAGAGTTTTTTTTTTTTTTTGTTACTGTTTTAACTTCTCAGCAGTCCAGCAAGGGTAGCTAAACACCTTTTTAAGATTTTAACTGCATTTTAAATTTGCGAGCTCGTAGAGCCCCAAGCGCTAACAGTTCTGAGTTCCAGCCTACAAAAGCTCAGCCCCTGCTAAGCATAGCCGTGCTAATAGTGAGGGTGCTATTTTGACTGTGTGATTCTGATACCCTAAACCCCCAAAGTCCCGCTGTATGAGTCACTGCTGTGCATATTGAATAAACCAGGAAGAAAGAAGAAAAATTAAAATACAATAAAAGGGGGGGGGGGAGGCGTGTGATCACTTACCATGGTGACCTTTTCTTGGTTGTCTAGGAAGTGTAGTCTCCAAGCAAAGCCAGAGCAGACTACACATTCAGAGAAAATGGCTGAAACTAGCTGTATTTTTTAATTTTTACTTTCACAATTGCCTAGCAAGGCTAGCTGAGCACCTTTTTAAGATTGTAATTATATTTTAAATTCAGGAGCTTGCAGAACCTGAGATCTAACACTTCCAGGTTCCAGCCTACATAAGCTTGGCCCCTAGTATGAGTAGAGCTGCGTGTGAGCAGAGTCAAAGTGCAGGTGGAGGCAATGCATGGCAGAGGCAATCATGCATTTGGTGGCATCAGCCAGGGAAGGCTGGAAAGTGGCCAAGAATTTAATATTGTTTGAGTAAGTAAAATCTGTTGTTTTTTTATATATATTTGTGGCAGGAGAACAGTACAATGGATCTCACTGGTGATCTGCTAAAGTTATTGTGTGGTGAGGGCACATTAACACAGTGTACTAAATCTAACCGGTACACAGAAAAGTCAACTCTAATGCCAAAGGACATGTTTATATGTAATAGTTGTATGTCATTTTTTTGAAATACAAACCCAGTTAACAAAGGTTCAAAATGACTTAAACTATGCACTCAAAATAAACACTATTGAACCATTTGTTAGAAATTTGGAAAGTGAATAAATCCACTTGCATGAAACTTAACAAATAACAAAAAAGGGATAGAGGAGAGGACACTGAGGTTAGTCATATGAACACTGGGGAAGACAGAAAAAAGAGGGGAAGGGAAGATCTGAAAAGTTCTAATGAAACTCAGTGGTATACTGTTATACACCTAAAAAGAGCCAACACTGTAAGAGAGCTCATAGACTAGACATAAATCTTAGAATCAGTCCTGTACAAGGGATCTAGAGGCATTTTTTGTTAAAAGTTGGTAACTTTTTCTAACATAATTTGAACCTGCTGATTTTGAAAATGAAGAGTCAAACACAGTCACAGAACTCACTTTCTCTGGAGCCAGCTAGAATAAACTTAATGTCCAGGCTTTAAAATGCTTACAGACCATGAAAAAGTTTATTGCCACAACACTCAAGGAGGAAAAAACAAATGACTAACATTTCACCTCGTGATAAGGCTTTGTCAAAGTGATTGCCCCCATAGACCATTACATTTTATAACAGTGAAACACAATCATGTGATTTCTTGCACCAATCACATAAAGTTCTGTGTTTTCAAAAAAGAATTATATATCCTTAAAGTGCTACTATCTAAAGTGCTTAATGGGAATAATTTAAAATATGCTACCCGCCCCTTCAATTACTTATTACACAAGCAAATATTCTAGCAGCCTCTATACTGCCCTGACATTAAATGCCTGTGTAGCCCCTAGGTGGCACCATCCCAAGGGCTACCACCACTGCCTGCTTGGCTAGTAGCAGGCTAAGGTGCTTGGGTACTAAAACGGGTGCCTCCACCTGGAGGTCAGGGTTGGCATTGGTCAAGCTAACCTGGGCACAGCCCTCCGGCACACTATAACCACCCTCTTTCCCTTCTAGTGGCCTGAACACTGTACAATAATCACTTTCACAATACCCCTGGTACACCATACAAGTTCCCACACTGTTTGCACTTACCACCAGGGCTGATTCCTCTGGCTCAGCCCTGGGAACCCCCTGTAAAACAAGGTTATGCACAGCAAATAGCAACAATACAGTACTTTTGGCACAAATTGGGACCACAGTCAGATTAAATGCAAAAAGAGTTAGATCTGATTTATTCAGGGGGCTTGAACAAGGGAGGGGCGTAATCAGGTTAATTTGCTTAAAGGCTATAGCAATCAGATCATTATGCATGCACGTCAGAGTCCCTACAAAGCCATACACTCTGGGTACCCAGGTGGGGAAGAGGTGAGCTAGCCAGGAACGTTGCCTGGGGTAGGCCGGCATCGCAGCTGCTTGGGGCCCTGAGGTGGAAGAAAACATGCACAACACACACTATTTGTAATCAGGAGCTGGAGGGCTCAGTTCATGAAGGAAAAGACAACAAAGCAATCAGATGACAACACTTTAGATGAAACTGTTGTTGCAGAGAGGTACCCTGATGTTTGCTCATGATACCCAATACTGGACACAGGCAGGACAAAAATCAAGACTGCAGGTTGTTGATCTGGAGTGCCAGGAGAAGCGTGGCCCACACGAATCACCGAGGCATCATTCCTGTTCAAATGTAGAGCAAGGGGCTGATCTCCAGGCAGGTCTCTCATCAGTGGCTTTCTCTGTGCAGATGGTAGTCTGGCAAGGCCCAGGCCAATCGAAGATGAATACGGATTTCAGTCCATGGAGCTGGATGCAGCCTCCAGCAAGCAAAACACAGTTCAGACAAACAGTGGGGAACCAAGTCATGACCCACTGTCAGCACACAGCACCTGTACATGTAAGGAAAATTCCACAGTAGCAGGCCAATGGCTCCGCGGTCGCAATTACAGAGTCTCTGCACGATGTAGGAGTTCAGAGGTTGCTGGAAGTCCTGACAGGCCAATCGCATTCAGCAAATCTTTGGTCTTCTTCAGGTCTGAGCCTGGTCCCAATTCTGTGGCTTATTTCATTCTCACAAGTCGGATTCAGTCCAGAATCACTGTCTACTCCCTCTCAGGGGAAGCAGGCAAACAAACAGGCCAAACTCAAGCCTTTCCACAGTTCTCCCATGTGAAACTACGCAGCAAGGCTGCTCGACTGTCTTGAGCTGTTGCTTCTTCACTTCCCAACTTATATCTGACTTCTGTTCGTTGTGACCATAACTTGAGGCACCAAGAAATGGCTTGGAGATGCAGTCTGAAATGAGGCTTCTCTTATCTCTCCATATGGGAGAGATGAAGGCAGGCAGGCCAGACTCAGCCTTCCCGCCAAGTCCCCATGCTACCCTGTGGGCAGCAGCTCCCCGAGCTGGAGCTGCTCACTCTTCCAGTTCCAACCCAGTTCTGCCTCACTACTGCAGGCAGCCCGGGAATTTCCCTTCAATCCAAAAGGTCCAGTTGGCTGATCCATCTGTCAGTCACAACAAGGGCTCTCCCTCCAGGCTCAGTTAGGTGCCAAAAGCCCAAAACTACACGTCCTACAAAGTTTTGCTCCCACAAAGTTCCTGGGGACAGGCTCCATTTTAGAGTCCCCAAAGGTACTGATTGGTCCAATTCAACAGTCCAGGACCAAGATGGTGGAGATACACAGAAATGTCCAGGTTGCAAAGAAGGCAGGTTAGACAAACTACAATATTATTAACACTCTAATAAATAATCAGCAAACAGATACATCTTTTAACAGAGCTCCCTCTGCGCGATTAGCGATGGCAGAAACAGAACGATTATCTGCCAGCCTGTGTGGGACTCGAGCATAAAAACACTCAGCCCCCTCCCAGATTAATTTTAACTGCAATCTAGGCAGCTCTTAAAGAGACAGTACACAGAGGCAATACAGGCACTCTCTAGCAATACCATTTAAACTGCTAAAACACAGAACACCAGCCTGGCAGTGAGCATTTAGGCAAGTTCAAGGAAGACTTTTCGGGAACCCCCATTTATAGGAAGGTTACACCTGTATATTATATTAAGTTTTGAGATGGTACATTATAAGATTCTGTAACTTTTTCCACAGGTATACATCTGCTACATCAATATACCTTCCTACTCCCAGAATCCATGGATTTTCGGTCTTGTCTGTCTTTTTTGTTATTGGATATATGATGTCAAGCTTCATTTGGTCTTTTCCCTTCCTTTCATTCCCCCATCCCTTGCCTCTTCCACTTTCCTTCCCCTTTCTCTATTCGGGTGCCTTGACATTAAAATAGAACATGTATCTCTGGTGAATAAAATGTAAGACTAGAGAAAAATATGTCAGGGCAGCATGCCGACTGCTAGAATATTTGCTTTGTGTAATAATAATTCACTACCCACAGAATGTGATAGCTCTTCTAAATATATGAATTTAGTCATTTTTAGGCCATGAGATAAAGATATCTAGCTTAAAATCTGTGGAGAAATGAAATTATATGAAATAGTATGAATGTGTGACTAGTACATTTTTAATTGTTCCTGTATTGCACTTTAGAAATTAGCACTTTAAGGATATATAAAACTCTTCTTTTTTGAAAACACAGCACTTTATATGATTGGTGCAAGAAATCACATGAGTGTGTTTCACTGTTATAAAATATAATGGTCTATAGGGGGCAATCACTTTGACAAAGCCTCGTCATGAGGTGAAACGTTAGTCGTTTGTTTTTTCCTCCTGGAGCATTGTGGTAATAAACTTTTTCATGGTCTATAAGCTTTTTGAAGCCTGAACATTAAGTTTATTCTAGCTGGCTCCAGAGAAAGTGAGTTCTGTAACTGTATTTGTCTCTTGAGTGTCTTCAAATCACTAGGAATTCGGTCCCTATACGAGCAGCTCTGATATTTGCAACTGATTTTGAAAATGGTTGTTACCATACTGAATTTTGATGTTTAGGCCCTCAGACTTGCAAATAAATATGGCCACCATACTTCACCAGAAATGTTTGATATACCAACAGTGTGTGCATGAACCCGTGCTATGCCACTGACTGATATATCACTCCAGAATTCCTACATGTTCTAAATCTGTCAGCAGCCTAAGGTTTAAGAACAGAAATGAGAAGACACACATCATGGTTTTAACACCTATTGCACCCTAATACAGTATGCAACATTTTATAGTGTTTATTCATCCTTATATCATAATATTAGAAATAAGTTAATCATGAAACAGAAGTTATTTTTCCTGCAATATGTGAAATAATTTTCTCATTTTTTGCATCCATAGTATTTGTTGTACATTACATGCTTTGCAGTTACAGTAGAATTAACATTGAAGTGATGGTGATGGCATTTTTTACAAATAGAGCAACAGTAGTTAGATGAGGTGGTGGTTTATGACACTCGTATTGGTTACAGTTTTAGATAAACCATGGAACTGGTACTAAGTCTCAAGAGATCCACACCAGTTTCCTACGGTCTCTGCATTATTTGTCAAGAATCATGTAAAGAAAATGTGCATGAAGCAGGTGAACAATGGTCGCATAGAATAATGGAGGCAACAGCCATTAGAAAGAAACTGCAATCTGTAAACTAGAGAGGCCATTGACAGAACTGAGTCAATCATTCATTCACAATGCACCGTATCAGTTGTGTGGCACAGAAATTACTATGCTCAATACACTGACAAAGGCGAAATCCAGAGATTTCAGAAAGCAAGAGCATCTGCAACTGATGTACTGTATCGTGTGTGGCAAGCTGTAGTGATTTCAATAAAGACACAAGTGTCCGTAATATAAGACAGTCCAGTTATTTGAAACCTACGGATTGGAGCTGCTACATATTTTGTCAACAAATGCAGCTTAAACAGAGACTCATCTCTGTATCAAGGTTTCCAGATTTACAAGGATTCCTGTATTTGACAGGGATTTGGAGCCATCTACAGGGAAACTGTTCCCATATACTTGCATTGTTTATACAGGAAAATACAGCAATTTGGCTTCCATAGGAAATAATGTACTCTACAGGAAAATACAGAAAAATTGTGCTGGAGTTACACTGAAAATATTATCAGTCTGGGAGCACTGGCAACTACATTCAAGATGAGCGAACAGACAATGAAAGCAGCTGTATTTTACTGCAACATGAGTGTTTGTTTACAGTCGCTGGAGTAAATTACCTCATAGCTCCTGAAGGCAAGTACCAGCTGAATTGTTACATCCTGTTTATGAGGTCTGTGATGAAAAAGTGAGGGCACCAACATTACTGACACAGCAATGCTTTGGCTTCAAGATGAGATTTAGCATGTAACAAATCAAGCCATGTTTTGGAGCTAGCGGACATTTGGCATCCTTACTGCAATCTTGCAAAGGAAACTGGCATTGAAATTCCACACTCCTACATCAGTCATTGATCATCATTCAAGGAAAAACTTCAAGCTCATATTGGGGATTTATTCCAGTTCATTCCATTGCCTGATTGGTCTCCTGCTGAGAGACAAACACTGCTAGTTCCAGACAAGTATAAATATGTACTCATCTCACAAATGACAGATTTTTGCCAAGATCATGAGATGGCCATTCCCCATTTGCAATCTCTATGAAGACATATTTCTGTCAGTGGTACATGTTGCATTGAAAATTCAGGGAGCTACTTTGTCACATCCTGGCCACAAAGGTTTCAGTGTCAGTGAGGCTGATGCGGCTGCTTGCATTCCCGATAGCCTGTACATGTTCCCCACATGCTGCATGAAGGAAAATCTCTTCTTGAAGGTGATGCTGATGAGGAGAACCTTGAGAAAAAAAAATCAATGAAATTCAAGATGCTTAGTGTAGCTCAAGAAGTTGTATATGGTGTGAGTGGTGGAAAGAACGGACACCTTAGCATATTGGTCTTCGGTGCACCCTACATCAGGCAATAATGTCAAACCAACATGTTTAGCTTTTCAATAAGGCTGGCCACTGCATTAGTTATGAAGAAATTCTAAAGGTGGACACAGCCAAAGCAGAGAAATCCCTTCAACTTGTGAATGCTGAGAATGGTGCTGTTAATCCTCCCAACCTGGTTCCCAGGAAGTTTGTTGACTACACATCTGACAATATTGACATAAATGATGCTTTTCTGGATGGCAAAACACATTTCATGCAACCCACATCACTGCTTTGCAAAAAGAACCAGCCCCTGATCTGATGCTGAATGATCTAAAGCCATCAAGCAACAGCACACTCAATGTTCCTGATGCAATTGACACAATCATACCAGTCAATGTAGGAGATGGTAAGGCTTAACCAGTATTCAAGGATTGTGTTTGCAAAGAGTGGTACTCTGAATCTGAAGAAAACTGCAAAGCTGCAGTGCAGGCAAGAGCTTCTGATATGGCCTTTATCATTAAACATCATGGACACATTTTCACCAGTTGCACAGGACAGAAAAAACAGAAATAACTACAATTGAATACATGCCAATCCTTCAAGCTCCTGGCCATAAACTTGACACACTCAATACTGTTATACAGAGATGCAAACATGTGTTGTCAATGCTTGGGTAGCAGTATGTGGTTCTATCTGTTGATGAAGTCCTGTGCTGTAAATTTATAGAACTAAAATAGGCAATACCAGGGTACAGAAAGTGGCTTTTTCCATGATTAGGAGGCCTCAATATCTCAATGAACTTTCAAAAAGTCATAGGCCAGCACACACAGGCTTCAGAGCTAGTAGAGGCCTGGAACGAAAGTGGAATTCTTGGACCAAACTCAACAGAACAAGCTCTGAATGGCAAGTCATGTGCCAGGGTGATGTAGGCCCACAAACTGACATTTCAAGCACTGTGGTGCCTGCTTCTTCCACAACTCTCAAACTGTATAGCAGCACATGATCAAGAGCTCAAAGAGGATATTGTCAAAGCCGATCAGTCACATTCTTATAGTGCGGTCTTGTTAGTTCTTACTTCACAAAGTTTTCAAAATCTCTCCTCCACATTTGTGATCAGCAAATGGGAAGGTAGTGCGAATGTAAGGTTTTGTGGCAATACATGGAAATGGTGGCCCTAATGCTCAAGTTCAATGATGACCAAAGAGAAGGAAATTGGGAGATGCATCTCTTCACCTTCAAATATATTCTGCCATTCTTCATGAGAAATCATATGACCACACAAACTGTGCAAGGTGGGGTGCCATCTACATTGCAGAAATGCATCAACTACCAGCTGAAGTGCTCAAGGAGTTCCAGCAAGGGAACTATGTTGTGAAGAGATCATGTCAGATGTTCATCCAAGTGGACCCTGATCTGAGCCAAGAATGGCTTAATGGCATTGGAAAGAAAGGAGGTGGAATTTTAGGTATCACCAAGACTTGCTCAGCCCTCAGCAGATGGGCCTGTCTTACAACCTGAGAGCCCATATTACAGCAGACACCAAAGCCATGTTCCATGTTGGCTAGGATGACCAGCTTATTCACAATGAGTCAAGAAAGGCAAGGAAGCAATGTGACAACAAAAATGAGGATTCACTCTAACAGACACTTCAAAGGTTCAAGGTTTTCTCTGGGGAGGAACCACCGACTTCATTGCAAAATATTGTAACAAAAGTTCTGTCTACTGAAGCCATACAAGACTCATTGTTGATTGTAAAGAACCTAGGACAAGTGCAGATGGACAGCTTTGA
Source organism: Neoceratodus forsteri (assembly GCA_016271365.2). NCBI lineage: Eukaryota > Metazoa > Chordata > Ceratodontiformes > Ceratodontidae > Neoceratodus > Neoceratodus forsteri. Next base: position 932,291,270 of record CM057455.1, read on the forward strand.
GGAGAAATGGCTTATGGCACAAGAGTGGGAGCCTGAAAATGTACATATTCATGATACACTGCTAAAAAATAATGCTCCAATTTTTTCCATGCTACATGAGGTGGGGAAAGAAGTCAAAGGAATAGGCCTCAACCATGAAGACAGACAGCAATATTCTTCAGCAACTAATCACAGCCTATGAAGCTGTCAGGTCTTTTGAATCTGCAACATATTTTGAAACATGAGTTAATGCTTGTCCCTTTGGCATTAGCACAGCCAAATGTCAGTCTAAGAACAGGCACAAAATCAGTACTTGGTGTTGTACTAACAACTGATGTCCACTGCCCACCAAAAGTTACCCCTGTTGGGAGAAGCTGTATTGTGATATATGCACAGGCTTTGGTATAAGCCATAGGAAAGCTGTCCAGAGCCAAACCATTTGGAGATCTTGCAGACACATTTGTAAAAACAGTACCTAGGACTGGAATAAACATCCTCAGAAAAGACATGTGTTTGACAGGTACTACAGTTACATGTTCCAGTGGGGTCCACCAGATCCTTTGAGTGTATCATGGGAGAGGGTGTAGGTTGCAGGATACTCTTCATTTACCATCCACCAGGAGATGGTGGAGAATTCCAACAGGAGATAGTGGACTTAATCGTCAACATGGTACTGAAGTTCCCCAGATGGATAATTCTGGGGGACTTTAATGCCTGGGTCGACGATGAACTCTCGCAATTTGGTCAAAATCTCCTCCAGCAAATGATGATACTGGGTATTACACAGGTAGTTACCTCCACTACCCATATAAGGGGTCACTCAATGGATCTGGTGTTCCTTCTGGGGATGGAAATCTCAGACTTGGGGGTGGAACCAGTCACTTGGTCTGACCATCACACCATAGGGTTCAGTTTTGGGGCTCCCCCAATGGACCTGCCCCTACAGAGATGGTCCAGCACCGCCCTTAAAGGGGAGTTACCCCAGATGGTCTATCAGCGGTCCTGGACCAATTGGGATTGCTGGGTGAATGCATGAGTCCAGGGGAACTCACCTATAACAAGGCAGTAGGAGATGCCCTGGATTTGATTGCTCCTGTTCATTTTCAGCCACTCACTCACTCTTCGCCCAAGGTCCCCATTGGTTTGATGGTTCCTTGAAGGAGTTGAGGCGAGTTGGTCGAAGGATGGAAAGAGCATGGTGGCAGTCCAGCCTGGATGCTGACAGGCTTAGATTGATGGAAAATTATAAGGACTATTAATCAGAAATCACCTGTAAGAAGGCATAGTTCCCATCCAGGGAGATTTCTGCTGCACCGAATTGACCAGATCAGCTTTTCCAGACTGTTGACAGATTGGGCAATCCAATCTTTCTCCAATCCGGAAGAGCTAGGTTAAGTGTGAGGAGCTTGCTTGATTTTTCGCAGATAAGGTTGCCAGCATCAGGTCTGGTATCAGCCCAGCTCTTCCTCTGAGGGATTCCGGAGGTCGACGGGAGGTGTTGAGCGCTCGGTCTATCTGTGTGGATTTCAGCTGGCCAGAATTAATGGACATTGTGACGATCATCAAGGCTTTGCACCCAGCCAGTTGTAATTTGGATCTGGTCCCTACCCCCCTTTTAGTGGATGTGTAGATGTTATCTGCCCGATCCTAGCTGAAATTGTCTGGAGTTCCTTGAAGGGGGGGGGGTCTTTCCTGATCCCCATAAGGAGGCAGTCATAAGATCACTCCTTAAAAAGTTCTCCTTGGACCCCAGCTGTCCAGTTAACTACTGGCCTGTCTCTAACCTGCCCTTTGTGGGTAAGGTTATTGAGAAGGTGGTTGCATTGCAACTGGATGATCACCTTGTGACCTGCAATGTCTATGATGCTTTCCAGTTTGGATTTAGGAAGCAACATAGCATGGAGACTGCCCTTGTCTGAGATTAAATGATCTCCTAATGGTGAGAGTTCGAAAGGCTTGTACCATTCTGGTGCTTCTTGATCTCTCAGCAGCCTTTGATGCTGTGGACCATGGTGTGCTTTTAGAGTCCTTGCAGATCCTTTGCGGGCTGTTGGGTACAGTCCTCAATTGGTTTTGATCTTTCCTCATGGGCAGGTCTCAGAGGGTGGTCACCAGAATTTATTCCTCTGATGCCTTCCCCCTGTCCTGCGGGGTCCCACAGGGCCCCATATTGGCACCCATGTTGTTTGCAGTGTATATGCTGCCATTGGGAGATATCATTGGGTGATACAGCTTGAGTTTTCACTGCTATGCAGATGATACTCAGCTGTAGATGTCGTTTTAACCCGGACAGGTTGATGTAGTCTCAGTCGAAGATTGGATGAGCACTAACTGGCTGAGACTGAATCTAGACAAGACTGATGTGTAGGTAGTGGATCCTGGTCATCCAGGGGCAGGTTTAGGGTCTGGACAGGTGTCGGTCCCATGTCTTGATGATGTTCTGCTCACTACCTCAGACTGGGTGTGTAACCTGGGTGTTATTTGTGACGATGGCCTGACCCTGAAATCTCAGGTGTTGGCCGTGGTTAAATCCTCATTTTACCATCTGAGGAATATCACCCAGGAGAAACACCTGGTTCCTCTGGATGACATTCCAACATTGGCCCATGCCTTCATTACCACCCATCTTGACTACTGCAATGCCCTCTACCTAGGATTTCCTGGGGTTGATATCCACCACTTGCAGCTAGTGCAGAACGTTGCGGCCAGGCCATTGACTGGTACATCAAAGATCAGTCATATTACACCTGTGCTGCATGGACTGCACTGGCTGCCAGTTCAGTGGCAGATCACCTATAAGGTTGGCTTGCTAACCTTTAAAGCCTTACATTAACAGGGACCCAACTACCTGAAAGATCACCTGACTCCCTACTCCACCCTTCGTCCTCTCCAATCCACCGACGAGGGATTGCTAGAAATTCCCAGGGTATGTTTTAAAACTTCTGGTGTTCATGCTTTTTCCTTTGCAGCACCAACCCTGTGGAATTCTCTACCTCATTGGTTAAGAGAGTGCCTGACTTTCAACAGTTTTAAATCTATGTTGAAAACATATTTATTTACGTTGGTCTTCCCTGATTGTTCTTAATTAATTTTGTATATATTGTTTTACTGAAAATTTATGGTAAGACTGTGTATTTTAAATATGTTCAGCACCTTGGTTTTGGAAAGGTGCTATCAAAATAAAGTTTTAGTTACTTACTTTTTACTTACAAGGAATCTGTTAAGAATGGTGCAAGGCAAAACGCTCAAGATGTACAAGACCCATCTGAAGAGTGGTGGAAGGCAGATATGTGCTTGTTCCAAGTAACTGGATGAATTTCATTGCGCTTCCAGAAAATAAGGAGGACCGTGCAATATTTTTATCAAAGCAACTAATGACACAAGCACCACATGATAAAATCATCATTCTGGCTGGTGGCTTTCACGATGAAGCTGAAGTATGGTTCTTGACAGGAACAGTTACATAGAAACATAGAAGATGATAGCAGTTAAGGACCGCAAGGCCCATCCAGTCTGCCCAGTTTTTCTACAATATGAATGTGCCATAGACCTTTACTCTGTCAAAGGCCTATCTATTTAGACTCATCTGCATTGCTCCCTTATGCCTATCCCATGCCTGTTTGAAGCCCTGCACTGTATTCATATCCACCACTTCCTGAGGTAGGCTGTTCTATGCATCCACCACACTTTCTATGAAAAAGAACTTCCTCACATTACCCCTTAATCTGCCTTCCTCTAATCTCATGCTGTGTCCTCTTGTCCTGCTATTTTTCTTATATTAAAACATGTTAGACTCTTTTACCTTGTTAATACACTTAAGATGTTTGAATGTTTCGATCATATCACCTCTCTCCCTGCTTTGCTCTAGGATATATATATTAAGCTCCATTAATCTGTCCTCATATGCTTTCTGATTCAGTCCCTGCACCATTTTTTTTGCCCTTCTCTGGACTGCCTCCATTTTGTTAACGTCCTTCTGTAGGTGCGGCCTCCAGTACTGCAAGCAATACTCCAGATGGGGCCTAACCAGTGTCTTGTAAAGAGGGGATTATTGCCTCCCTCCTACGACTTGTGATACCCATACTAATACACCCCAATGTCCCCCTAGCCTTACCTACTGCTTTAGTGGTCTGCTTGGATGATTTCAGGTCCTCTGTGATGATGATGCCCAAGTCTCTTTCTTCCCTTGTGATTGCAATCAACTCCCCTGCCAACCTATAGGTCACTTCAGGGTATCTCTTCCCTATGTGCATGATCTTGCACTTCTTTGCGTTAAACCCCAGTTGCCACTCTTCCAACCAGTTTGCCAGTTTATCCAGATCTCTTCTCATTCTGCCATCCCCATCTGGATCATCTACTCTGTTGCAGATCTTGGTGTCATCTGCAAACAGACAAACCTTACCCTCCAGTCCATCTGCAATGTCACTGATGAAGATATTGAAGAGGACTGGCCCCATGACTGATCCCTGAGGTACTTCACTTGTGACTTGCATCTCTTCTGACTGTATACCATTTACCACCACTCTCTGTTGTCTACCCGCCAACAAGTTTGCTACCCATTTGACCAATGTCTGACCCATCCTGTGACTGCCCAGCTTATTACTCAATCTTCTATGTGGAACAGTATCGAAGGATTTGCTGAAGTGAAGGTAGGTGACCTCATCTGCACCCCCCTTGGTCCACCACTCAGGTTACCCAGTTAAAGAAATCTTGTTGACACCAATCAGCTGTGTGCTCATCAGGAAGAAAGAGACACAAGAAGGATTTTGCACTGTGTTCACAGTAATGCTGACAGTGTGGTTGCTGCAACCAGAGACACTGATTTGCTTACTGTTTTGGTGGCTCACAGTAGTAAAATGACAAGTAGGCAGCTTTAGTTTAAAGTTGGCACATCAAAGGAACTAACTTACTTTCCTGTTCATGCCATTTGTGAGAAACTGCAATATGGACCCATTGTTCTGGAAACTCTGCTTCCGTTTTATGCCCTGATGGGTTGTGATGCTACCTCTTATTTCTGTTTTATTGCTGGACACAGCAAAAAGAATACATAGAAAGTTTTTCAGTGACACTATCAGCTTCTAATACATCTTGGACAGTGAGATCTGGACTCAGAGAAGGTGAGAGGTGCAGAAGAGTTCATTTATAAGATGTATGGCTTGCCAGTGGTCCACAGCACTGATAAAGCATGTGCCATTTTGTTCATATGCTTGCAGTCATCAGAAGCTCTACCCCAACAAATGATGCTCTTTTCTTTCACATACAGAGAGCTCATTACCACATACTAGTTTGGAGACAGGCCAACTGCCCAAATCCAATTCTCCCTCCTTCAAATACAATACGTTGGAATCAGGATGATGGTGGTCTGGTGCCACAACTCATGTCATTGCCACCAATACCTTGTACCACAGACTGCATGGAGGTAATATTCTGTGGCTTCACAACAGGGTGTAGAAGTCAATGTCTCAGGTGCAGGACATTATGGTTTGTCTGTACAAGAGCATGCAAATGAAGAGAACTGGAACAGGGTTGAGTCAATGTACTTGACACTTAGTGCTTAAAGAGCTAGTGTACTGTCTAAAACTAATATAAGTTTTTAAAAGCAAGCAACTATTACCTTCTATATCATAGGTACTTTTTATTTTCCCTTTGGTCAATTAGAAGATTGTTTACCTGATGTTAATGGATGTGATGTGTGGAACAACACTTTGAGTGGCAACTGTCATATCTATCTCTGTTTCCCCCACTACATTATCAGCACTGTGACCATCTGACCGTGACAGTCATGACTTTAGGAACAGCCACTTAGTAGCTGCGGGTCAGTCAGTTGTGATGTCACTATCAATGAGGTCACAATACTAATGCTGTAGTGAGGTACACAGAGATAGACATGTCAGCTGCCAGGCTAAGGGTTGTTCCACACATCCAGCACAATATTATCACATAGAAGACACTCTAATGAACAAAAGGAAAACCAAAAATATTTCAGAAATACAATGTTACAGCTGACTACTTCTTAAAATGTGTGTTATTTTCTTTTCGTTCAGCGAGCCTCTTAATTAGTTTTTAAGGACAGTATTATAATACCAGTTCTTAAAGAGCTAGTGGGACCCAAAAAAGCAGACAGGAATATTATCAAATAAGTAGATGTGTCACAATAGGTGACATAATAAGATACACAAAATCACACATGCCCCCATAATGCAATGCATCATGGGCTGCATATGAAAATCATCACAGACTATTATGCTGGTTCAACTTTAAGCAGAAATGCATGGTGCCGAAAGGCCTCTCACACAGTTTGCAAAGGGTGCCAACAGAAGACACAGACATGTGTTTCATCCTACCAGGACTCATCAGTGTGCCTGGTCTGTCTGACACCCCAGTAGAATGAACCAGCTACCCTAAGATGGTCTATCTGGGTTACGTTGTGGTGAGCCCAATTAAAACAACAAGTTAAAAGACAAAGAACCTCAGTGCGCAAGCACTGAGGCAATGGTTACTCAAAAGGTAAAATGTTGATTCAATCTGTCAATGCATATGAAAGTTTCTTTGAAATAGTACAGCATTAACATGTGTGCTTAACTTGTGTGCATTTAAATGTTTACTTAATGTTTAGTCAAGAAAATATTTTCACTTGTTTTAGAAATAGGTGTTTTCATATTATGTGTTGTACTTCTGATAGTTTATTCAGCTTGTATACTTTTATTTCAATATGCTAATGCTAAAGTTATAAGAGCCATGTAAACATGCCCTTTCATGGTTGCTGCTGTCAGAGGTCTGACTCTGAGTAAGTAAGGAGGAGACTACTGAGGAATATAGGAACTTACTGTCCCAGAACAAGAAGATCAGGAGCTTTAAGGGCACGGAGACAGTAGGAAAATAGGGGAAAAAATATATATATAAAAATAAATAAAATAAAGAGAGAGAGGAAAGAGTTAGTATACAAAACAACAGTTAAGGGGCCACAAATAAGACATGATGGGAGTGGTGCAGTGTAGTAGCTGTGGAGCAGCAGTCTTCCGGGAGAAGTTCTGGAGGAAGCAGTGTTGTCCCATCTGCAGGCACCTCTCTGGGCTGAGGGAGGAGGTTGCTCATCTCCAGGCTGAGTTGGCCAGGATTTGGGGAGCCTCCTTTCCTACCCCAGGACCTCTAGGGCCTCCACTGCTGCCTCAGAGGTTGCCAAGAAAGAAGAGCAGTTGGACCACAGTGAGCTCAGGGAGGGTGAGGGTGGTGGAATAGAGGTACATCCCTCCAGTTGTACCTCTCCACAATTTATATGCTGTTCTGGCAGAGTGTGGTTCCCCTATGGAGGCACCCACAGTGGAGACCAAGGAGGATGCTGGGAACCTCCACACAGGAAACCCACAGAAGGGGGCCATGGGACCCCACAGGGGAAGAAAACACTCCTGGTGGGGACTCCATTGATAGGAGGGTAGAACTGGGGAGGGAGGGAGGAAGGGGAGAGGGAGGTAAGGTGCCTGCCTGGCACCATGGCTTGGAGGGACAGGAAGAGAATCAACAGGATTGTGGGAGCAGCTGTACAGGGGAGGGAGCTGCATGTCATTGTCCACCTAGGGACAAATGACCTGGCTGGGAAAGGGATCAGAGCAGTGCAAGAAGAGTTTGTGGAGTTGGGGAAGGGCCTGTGACAAGTAGCATGCACGGTAACCTTCTCAGAGGTGTTGTCTGTCTATGTTATGGGTGAGACTAGGGTGCTCCGCAGAACGGGATTCAAAAAGTGGTTGAACAATTGGTGCAGAGCTCAGTGTTTTGGCTTCATTGGGGACTGGGGGTCCACCTGGAGGGATGCAGGTCTATACTGGTGCGATGGTCTGCATCTGTCTAGGAGGGGAACCAGAATCCTAGGTAATAAGTTTAAATGCTTCATTGGCAATAATTTAAACTAGCCAAGGGGGGAGGCACTGAAAAGGAGAAGGGAAATCCTAGCCCCCCCCCAAAAGTATTCAGGGTAGTTAGTGAGGTAAACACCAAGATAGAGAAGTCAATAGGGAGAAGGGCAGTGGTAAATGGAGAAAAAGACAAAGGCAGTACGGACAGGGATGGGACAAAAAGGGGCAAGGCCATCAATCAATTTAGGGTAATGAGTACCAATGCCCATAGTCTAGATAACAATCTCCCTGAAATGGTGGCCTTGATGGAAGAGGGATGCCTGGACATCGTGGCAGTCACAGAAACATGGTACACAGAGAAACATGACTGGGCTGTCAACATACCAGGGTACACAATCAATAGGAGGGACAGGGAGGAGGTGTAACTCTCTATGTAAGAAAGGGATCAAAACAATGGAACTAAGTGGTAAACAGGGAGGAGAGGAGGCACTTTGGGTCACCCTGGAGACTGTAAATGGCACCACAATCTGCACAGGGGTTGTATACAGATCCCCTTCTCAGGGGGAGGAAGTGGACAAGGAAATGATAGAAGGCATAATTAGGATGGCAGAGAAAGGGGAGATATTGCTGATGGGGTACCTGAATATGCCAGATGTTAACTGGAGCACCTTTTCTGTAGCCACATCCAAGAGCAGGGGCATTCTCCATACCCTACAGGAGGCATGCCTCTGATAGCTAGTGTTGGAACCCACTCAGGAGGGAGCAATCTTAGACCTGGTACTTTCAAATGGGGACAGAAAGCGGATCTCAGATCTAGAAATGGGTAGCCATCTGGGAACAAGTGACCACCAAACAGTGTGGTTCATGATAAACTCAGCTGTAGAGTCAAGCAATACAAAAGTGAAGGTACTGGACTTCAGGAGGGCTGATTTTGTCAAAATGGAAGAGTGCCTCAGAAAAGCACTAGCAAATATGCAAGAAGGAGGGGTGGAGCAACAATGGTGAAACATCAAAACTGCCATCACAGAGGCAACAAGCCTTTGTGTGAGCAAAATAAACAAATCAAAATAAAGGAAAAAAACACTACGGTTCTCAAAAGAGGTGGCGGGGAAGGTTAGGGAGAAAAAGATAGCATTCAAGAAGTATAAGGAAACACAGATGGAGCAGGACAGAGCACTGTATCAGTTAAAGCAGAAGGAATCAGGGAAGGCAGTCAGAATAGCAAAGGCCCAAACTGAGGAAAAGATAGCCAACTAAGTTAAGAAGGAGGATAAAACCTTTTATAGGCACACTAGGGAGCTAAGAAAGACAAAGGGAGGGATACTGAGCCTGAATAAAGAGGAGGGTGGGTGGGCATACAGGGACGGTGAAAAAGCAGGGATACTGAACGAATATTTCTGCTTAGTATTCACAAAGGAAGAGGAGGGGGAGGAACCTAACTGAGTCAATAGAAGCACTCTGGATAGGGGGGTTGATATCAGTTCTTTCACAGAATAAAGGGTTCTGAAAGAACTCCTAAAACTAAAGGTGGACAAAGCAATGAGGCCTGATGTGATTCACCCCAGAATTCTAAAAGAGCTAAGGGGAGAACTAGTAACACCATTGACTACCCTTTTTAACAAATCATGGGAGGATGGTGTGGTACCTGAGGACTGGAGGAGGGAGGATGTGATTCCCTTTCACAAAAATGGAAGCAAGACAGAGGCAGGAAACTGCAGACTTGTCAGTTTCACCTCAGTGGTAGGGAAAATGATGGAATCACTTTTGAAAGAAAGAATTGTTGAGCACCTAGAGGCCAGTGGGGCACAGTACCCAAGACAGCATGGATTCATAGTGGGAAGGTCATGTCAGATGAATCTAATCAATTTCTTTGACTGGGTGACCAAAGTAGTAGACCAGGAAGGGGCTGTGGAAAAGGCCTACCTAGACTTTACCAAAACATTTGACACAGTCCCGCACAAAAGATTAATAAACAAATTAGCCAGCCTGGGAGTGGGTCCCAGGGTGGTAGCCTGAGTAAAACATTGGCTACACAACAGAACACAGAGGTTAATAGTAAATGTAGTCCACAGTGAAGAAAGGGAGGTTTCTAGTGGGGTACCGCAGGGTTCAGTACTGGTCCAGTCCTTTTTTAATGTCTTTATAAGTGACATTGCAGAGGGTCTGGAAGGAAAATATGCTCTTTGCAGACAACACAAAAATCTGCAACAGGGTTGATACACAAGGTGGAGTGGAAAGGATAAGAAGGGACTTGGCAAGGTTAGAGGAATGGTCAAATGTATGGCACCTTAGATTCAACACAAAGAAGTGCAAAGTAATGCACCTGGGAAACAAAAACCCAAGGTAAGAGTACACAATGGGGGGGGTGAGATACTGACAACAACCAAAATATAAAGGTACCTGGGGGTAGTTATATCAGATGACCTAAAGGTGGGCAAACAATGTGAGAAGGCAGTAAGGAGGCTGGGGGATACTGGGATGCATAGGGAGAGGCATCATCAGTCAAAAACAGGAAGTTGTTATCCTTCTATACAGAAAGTTGGTGAGACCCCATCTGGAGTACTGAGTGCAGTTCTGGAGACCCCATCTCCACAAAGACATAGACAGGGTGGAGGCTGTCCAAAGGAGGGCAACCAAAATGGTGCAGGGTCTGCACCAGAAGACATACGAAGAGAGAATAAAGGAGCTTAATATGTATACCCTCAAGGAAAGGAGGGAGAGTGGGTATGTGATAAAAACTTGCAAGTACCTCAAGGGAATCAAAAATGTCCAAGAGGGTAGCATCTTTCAGAAAAAGAGATGTGCAAGAACAAGGGGACACAATTTGAAGATAGAAGGGGGACGGTTCAGAGGTAATGTGAGGAAGTATTTGTTCAGCGGTAATGTGAGGAAGCATTTGTGGAGTCAAAACAGTAGGGGAATTCAAGAATGCATGGGACAGACATAAGGCAATTCTAGTGGGAGTTAGGAGAAAGTAAGCTGTTGGTTAACTAGGATCTGCAGCTTATCCGTTAGGTAGGGAAATAGGCAGACTAGATGGGCCAGGCAGTCCTTATCTACCAGCAAATTCTATGTTTCTATGTAGGTGGAGACAATCAGATAGCATTAACAAACAGATATCAAAGCCTAAGCAGCACCAAGAGTCCTCCAAGCACCAGCACAGAGCCCCTGGTCCAGATAACGTTACAGCACAGATGCTAAAATTAATTAAAAGTAGCATTAGTTGCCCATTAAAAATCCTATATGAAAAATCAATAAACAGCAGTACAGTCCCAAAGGACTGGAGGACTGCCCATGCAGTAAATATACACAACAAGCATTTGTCAATGCTGAATGTTCACCGCTGGGGTTAGCGTTGCATCGGGTCTTGCTTGTACACATTTATTTTACTATATATTTACCCAGGATAGAGCAGATGAGATGCAATATCTCATTTTCAGTGGTGCCCTGCTTTGACACATTGTTAGATTGTAATTACCCAGGGTAGGGCAGTTGAGAGGCAATATCTACTTTAAGTGAGCTCCCACGTTTTGACCCCAAATTTCCAGCAATTTTTTTTATGACCTGGCATTATGATCAGTACAGGTGTAATTTTTAAAATCCCATCAGAAAGGGGATTTCACAGTGCAACTGTGGAAACAAATTTCAAAGGGGATTTGAAAAATGACACCTGCATATTTAGAAGGTGGGATAACACAAGGGATATGTTGAACATTAGGAGCTGAACGCTACAAAACATAAAGTTATGAGTAAATATTGGAACAATTCATTTCCACATAACTTAGTTGGTTTTCACATTTTTATGCATGATGGGTGTAATTTCTAAAACAATGACTGAAACATTATTTTGTGCCACAAATGTTAAAACACATTTTGGGTAGGGTTTGAGAAATGGTAGCTGTCACATACGTGACATTGTGTGAAAAAATGGCTATATTGAAAAGCTGTAATGAAAATATTGAAAATTACCAGAGTTATGAGCATCCATTGAAAAATTGCAATGTAGACTCATAACTTTGCTGTTTTCTCATATTTTTACCCCAAATTTTCAACATAGCCTTCTTATGACCCCACATAGGCTTCTTTTAAATCCACCTCATCAACAATTAAATGATTATACAACCAAAGACACACGATGCAGGATTGTGGAAACTATGATTTTACTGGTACAGTACTGGATTATGGGGATTTGGTCTATGGGGGGCATCAGGGATGGAGCTGGCAAGGTTGGATGTGATGTGCAACTGGCTTGCCCACTTCATCCTCGATGCCCCCAGAAATACATATCATTGTGATCTGTATAGAGCACTTGATTGGTGGTGTTTGGAGGAAAGGAGAAACTTGCACTTAGCAATTTGTATGGGTAAAATAAATGGGAACAAACTGCCCAGCTATATTTTGAATATGTTTGTTGTTAGGGAACAAAGTGAGGGAGTGTGATCTTCCAGAGGTATGCTACATGTTATCCCAAAATGTAATCTAGGGTGGGTAGAACCTCTACTTTATGTAGGGGTCCCAAAATCTGGAATACACTGCTGTTAGAAATGAGAGAAGGTGGTGTTCTAATAATCTCAGGATTATAACAAGTTGGTTTATACAGTCTATTCATAGATTGAAACAGTGTTGTCAATAAATGGGTTAAGAAGGAGTTTGTCTCTATATATAGGAGTAAGCTGAAATGTTGGATCTTAGTTAAGGCACTTTATAAATAAAGATAATAATGAACGGAAGCCTGACATAGTAATTTTAATCTTAGATGATTGTGTATTGTTAACAAGACTGAACAAAGTTTAATATTTGCATAAATTATTATTTATTTTTGTGTGTATATGGATGGTCTATGTGGTTTGAGACACTTGTTTATGTTTTTGATTATTTGTTTTTTTTTATATTGTATCGAATTGCAATTGTTTGTTTCTAAATGTATGTATTTAGATATTTTAGGCTGGACTTCCTTGGAAATGAGTTAACTCAATGGAGTTTATTCTAAATTTTTGTTCATTTTGTTATGAATAAGAATACAATTTTACAAACAAACAAACAAAACAAGGGTGGAGAACATTTTCAAATCCTGCCCAAAAGGTGATTTTGCACCACAAGTGCAAAAACACATTTTGGAAAGGATTTGAAAAAATGACAGCTGTCACATTTATGAGGTCCTGTTAAGAAAGGACTATATTTAAAATTTGGGTGTCGGAGTATGACTCCCTCTTATAGAGATCCAAAGCAACCTGTTGGCTTTGCAGAGGAGCCAGAAAGTATAAATTAACCTGATATCCACCAGGCTCACCTAGCACTGTAGTAAGAACGTTCGTTATTTACGTTAGTGCCCTTTCCTACCTGCCTTTGTCCCTTTCTGATAAGGATAACCCTAGTCACCACTTCCACCACTCTAAACCCTATTTCTGACAGACTGTCACTTTAAGTGATTGTTACGTGTTACTACAACATGGTTATGTAAGTTGCTGCAATGTAAAGTTTTATGCCCTATGCTTATGTATGTTAGTGTCTATTACATAGAATTGTGTCACCTATTTGTATTATCCAGTCTGTTGTAGTTAAACATTTGTATCATTACCTGTTTTTCTTCGTATGTACCCTGACCTTATCCTAACCAGGTCCATCTTGTAAATGAGCTCTGCTCAATGATGTTTGCCTGGATAAATAAAGATTTTGATTGATTGACTGAAAAAAAAATACAGAGAATTAACAAAGTTATGAGCATTTGTAAATTTTAGTGTAGGCTCATAACTCTGTTGTTTTTTAATATTTTTACCCCAAATTTTCAACATATCTTTCTTATGATCCCACCTCATGAATAAGAGCAAAGAACATTTTCAGATCCTGCTCAAAAGGTGATTCCATGCAGCAACTGCAAAATCACCTTTTGGGATGCAAAAAAAATGTTTGGCTAGGAGTTGAAAAATGACAGTTGTCACATTCATATGGTGTTGTGAAGAAATGGTTATGTTGAAACTTTGGGGTCAAAATATTGAAAATGACCAAAGTTACAAGCCTGTGTTCACAAATTTCAATATATGATATTGTTATTTTTTAACATTGTTATTGTCAAATTTTAATCATAGCCTTCTTATGATCTCACATTATGAACAAGGGCAGAGAAAATAGTCAGCTCCTGCCCAAAAAGTGATTTCACGCAGTGACCTCAAATTTCCCCTTTCGGGATTGATTTGCTTAATTTGACTGCCATTGTTCATGACGTGGGGACACAAAAGAGACATACTGAAAATGTGGGGCAAAAATATTCAAAAATGACCAAATTATGCCACTGAGTTCAAAATCCTATTGAAATACATAGAACCGCATACCTGATTTCCTACGTTTGCTGTCCAGCTTTGAAGATTGAAGACATGTATGTTGTCCAGAGAGGATTATGGCATTGGATCCTATGTGGGTAGGTAAGGGCTTGGGAGTGTGTGGAGGGGTGGGTATTTAGTGGGAGGGTCAGGTGTGTGGGACAGTAAGGAAGGGGCAGCAACAGACAACAATGGATGGCTTTCGTTTTTACAGGGTGTATAAAAAAAGCTACATGAGATGGTTTTCTTTATTTCATGTGGTGACACTGGGGGACTGGGCAACCCCAGTGTCAGTGTTATTTTTGTGGTGGTTGAGGGATGCTGACAGGGATGGTTGGGTAAGGGGAACCGTTATGGTGGTGCCAGCAACAGACATCATTGGACAGTTTACTTTGTTACAGGGTGTAATTCCTCAGCAGACTGATCATGACAGATCATATGTGCTTGCTGGGCAGTGTAGATCAAAGGAAAAAGCTCACCTATGATTGTTTTGGCTCTTTCCTTTGAAAGACACAAAGTTTCCACCCAGCAAGCCAGAATACTTTCATGATCACCCTGGCTGATGATTGGTGACACTGATGAACCATTTGCATACCACTCTGTATTGGACTGACAGTGTCACACCTCTCAAAAGCCACTCTCCTAACAAAATGTTCACTGTGTGTGTGTGCACAGTGAACATAAAAAGGGAAATAAGCAAGAAGTATCAAAATATAGGCCAGTAAGTCTCGCATCTGTACTAGGTAAAATCCTTGAGTCCCTTATCAAGGACTTTATAACAGAATATATGAAGACAAATAACGTTGTTGATCTGGACCAACACGGGTTCACAGATAAGCATTCCTGTATAACAAGGTCCTGTGTTTTTATAAAAAAATTAGTAACCACCTTGATAACACAGGATCAACTGATGTCATTTTATAAAACTTCTAAAAGGCACTTGACACAGTCCCACATTGGATGATTGTGTAAAAAATTTACATCAACAATCATGTGATACAATGGATAAATAATTTGGTTAACATCCGTATGCAAATTATGTCTATAAATGGGTACCTATCCCATATGAGTAGAGTCACCAACAGGGTCCTACAGGGATCAGTACTGGGGCCAATCATATTCCAAATCTTCACAGCAGACATAAACAGTAATATTAGCAACTGGGTGATAAAATATACTGATGATACTAAGCTTGGTGGACCAACTGACAGTGACAGTGATATAAAAAGTATACAGGAAAATCTAAATAAAATAACTAACTTGGTGTTTAAATGGGACATGAGCTTTAAGTTTACAAAGTGCTGAGATATTCACATATGAGGTAGAAATCTGTTGCACCAGTAAACTTTATGTACAGTAATACGATATTAAAAACCTCTAACAGTGAAAAGGACCTTGGTATCACTATAAATAGCCCCTTAGATCCCAAGGATTACCGTATGAAAGGAACTGCAAAAGTCTATAAGGTTTCAGGCACTATACGAAGAAACATCTCTAGCAGAAAGGCAGAAATAATCATGCCATTATACAGCTCTTACATCAGACCACTGTTAGAATTCTGTAGTCAAGTCTGGCGTGCTTACAAGAAATCCAACAGAACTAGAGTAGAAAAAGTACGAAAAAGAGCACCCAAACTCATTTATGGATTAAATAATACACCTTATCAAGAAAGACTGCACACTTTAAATTTGTACTCACTTGAGAACACAATAAAAAGAGGGGACATATTACTAATGTATGGTATTGTACAACATCCGCACTTACTGAATAAGTTAAATTTGACATTTAAAGATCATGGTAAAAATACAAGGGGTCATCCCTTGTAAATTATGCCAACTAGGTTTAGAATGGACAAGAGAACATTTTACTTCTCAGACTGTATAAATCAACCACTGGAATAATCTATCAGAAAATGTCATGATAAGTAAAAATAAAATTGAATCTAAACAAACCCTAGATACATTTATTCTGAAGGGAGGTAATTTAGATTACTACACGTAATCTACAGGAGAACATTTGGGCAGACAGCTTTTTTAGCTCCTTGAACTCTTTGTGAACCTTTGTGAGTGCTGCAATGAAGGTAAATTGTGTGGTAGCCATTATTGAGTATATATTAAGAACAATATGTGAGTGTGGTGGAGGGTGTTTAAAGTGAATTTCTTACAAAATCTGAGTACAGTGTTAAGTATGCAATGAATGTTTATTAATTTTCAGATGAAGAAATACCAGAATGATTATAAAGTCTTGATAAGAAATAAAAACACATAAAACTGGTATGTCACGGTAGGTTGTACAGTAACAGTTTGTGAAAGAAATATATTGGATAACAGAACCAATAGGAAAAAACATATTTAAAATTCATTTTCAATTTACAGTCCCCAGAAGAAGCCTTTTAGGCGAAACCTTTTGAATACTGAATTCAATAAAGAAATTCATAAAGGACTTTTATTGTGTGGTGGGCTCATTGGCACAGAGCAGTGCAACCCATCCTTGCTCTAGAAACCGGAACAGTGCATCTGTACTTAAGAAACCTACAAGCAGTGGTGATTCCCCATCAGGAACACAGTGTTGTTTTGGGGGAAGGATTCTATCTCACCAAACTGGCAATATGCCAGTATTTCTACCTTCTTGAAATTGTATATGGACATCCTCTATTATGAATCTTATAGCACAATATTGGTCCTAAATGAAGATTATAAATGATTCACCACTGTTCTGGCTCTCAGGCTGGAACATTGGTTGTCCACCCTAATCAATAAGCTCAGACCAGGATTGTCACCATGTGTCAGACATCAAATAATAGTAAGTGAATGCTTTCTCTAGTGGCATGCTCCACTGAAGCCCAAATACCTATACTTATTTTATGTATGGACACCAAAAAAGCATATAACAGAGTCTCACTGAGATTCTTACACCACACTCTATGATGCTTTCAGTACATTCTCAGATACCTTCAGAGCCATAATCCAGACTTTGTACCCTGCTTCTCAAGTGGTGGTTAACTTCTTGGATTGGTTTAAATTGACTAGGGGCACATGTCAGGGATACCCACTATACACTTTATTATTTGCACTCTATGCTGAACCACTCAAACAACTAATCTGTCACAACAACATCAAGAGACTCAGTGTGGGAAGCACTGAACACAAAGTGGTGCTTTACACTGATGATCTTTTGGATTCTTCAACAACCTCAGATAACTTCCCCTACCAGCCCTATTTGAGAGTATGCAGGAAATGGAACACCTGTCACATTATAAACTCCATGCTAATAAGACAGAGGTTCTGCAGGTGGGATATGACCTGCCACAAAAACTCCTCAGACAATTTCCTTTTAAATGTAATGGGCCAACTATTAGATACCTGTGAGTATCTATCCCACATGATTTGCCCAACTTTAAAAAAAATACTATGGCCACTGAAATTACAAATATACTGTAAGAGGATATACACTGCATGCTCCCACTTTGTTCCTAATCAATAGAACAGAAACCATTAGAATGATCCTGCTCCGTAGGTATCATTTACTTTTGCCAGACACTTCCAATATCTCCCTGTGGCAAACTGGTCTCTCCCAGACTCAGCCTGTGACTGTTACCAACATTCTTCAAAACGTCAAATGCCTGCAAGGGTACTCAGTAGCTGCCACCGCTCAGCACTGACATTCTTTCAGGGTATCTCTAGATCTGGATCCTACCTGAACCTCTGCTGACACAATGCAGCGCTCCCTGCCTAAGGGCAAACATTCCACCCCTCTCTGTTACAGTTGAGAATATTTTACTTTAGAAACAAAATATGGTAACTCTACTCTTCTCCTCTGAGGCAGAAACACAGTTTTGGTCAATTTTAAACCAGTTATAGATACCTCAATGGACTCAGTCACAAAAGCATAAAGGATATAAAAAATAAATTTGAATAATTCAAGATATTTGCACATATAATATACTACTACACAAGGACTATGGGCAACAGTAATTCTACAGAAATGAAAAGAAAATGTTTTGTACACAATGGAAATAAACAAAAAGAAAAAAAATATTTATGCACTTCCTAGTTTTCCCAAAGTAAAACATCTTACCCACACAGGACACCTTGGTGAATGAGGGCAGACCCAAACCTTAGATGTTAACTATTCGTAGTCCCATCCTGACTAACTGTTTCAGGCCTTGGCAGTCCTCAAGACCCTTTAGCAGCTTGCATCCCATAACACACCATCCAGTATATCACTGTGACATCATAGATTTGACACTTCTTATGGGTCCTAGAAAACCTCATATCTGGAAAAACCTGGACCAAACTGGAATCTTGGGGTTTGTGGATTGCAATATCCATCCCTTTGTCTTCCCACCTGTCTCACACAGTAGGAGTGACTGCTTCACTCCTAAGCCAGGCCCCTTTACAAGATATGAAAGGGTTGACTTAGCTTTTAGCTTTTAAATTGTAATCACTCTCCAGAGTCATCTGACATGCCTCTGAACTTTAACTTTATCAGACAGTTTTTTTCTCAGCTGTAATACTTACAAAATGTTTAGCTGATAATAAAAATGAAACATAGAAGCATGAAGAAAAAAGTTACACAGTTCACAAACTCAGGTTGCAAGCATGGTGCGAGATAAGTCACATGCCAGTGGTGCTGAGGGCTGAGGCACTGGCATGTGACTTATCTCGCACCATGCTATCAACTTGAGTTTGGGAATGAGCTCAGGTTGTCAGAGGTTGGCTGGGGAAAGGGCTGGGAGTAGGACTGAGCAGTTGATAGGCAGATCTCCTCTTCCAGATCAGGATAGTGTGGCTAACCCCACCTAGGCTGACGCCTAGTGGAGTGTGGGTGTTTGAGTAGGCAGGGAAAACTGACGAATCACTTCGGGAGGGTGGTTGGGGAAATGGGCAGGTAGCACATGAGCACCTCCATACATATGCACTCACTACACACCATATCTCCAGGATCTAGGGAGAAAACTAAAGAAGAAAAAGGGCACAGCTGGAGACATATGATACCCACTCATCACACTTCTACCTCAATGGACAAACCTGTGGTCCAATTGGATTTGGGCTTCCAGGGGAGGATGGCACTCCCTCTATTGACCCTGCCATGGAGGAAATCTATGGGAGTGTGCACCATAAGGTGAATCCAGGGAGATTGTGGATGGTGTGGGGAGTGGTGGAGTCAGATGATGGGGAGCCCCCCCCCACCATGGCCCAGGAGGATAAAATGTGTATAGAAAAATGAAAAAAAATACACAAAAGTTGTTACATCCCCTTCCCCCCCAAGAGAAATGAAAAACAAATTCTTTAGCATCCCTAAATGATGTTTGTTTTTCATGTGAGCTGGTTGGCTCCACCTGCTATGCTCTCAATTCCCTATCTGGGTGAACCCCACATTAGTTTCACATAACACTTCTCCTACTTACAAAAAAGGGTACTACCTATTTTCTCAACAGCCTCTTTGCTCTGCCATGATTTGACCTGCTGCAGTGGATAGTGTCCATATCATAGGACTGCAGCACCAGGCTCCACCTTAGCAATTTTGAGTTATGTCTACATGTTCTCTGCAGCTATGTATAAGGGTTGTGGTCAGTGACCAGAGTGAACTTCCACCAATACAAATAAGGTTGCAGCTTCTGCAAAACTCAGACAATAGCTAGACCCTCCTCTTTTGTGACTTTGGCCTCTTCTGTGTGTAACAACTTCCTGCTCAGGTACACAAGTGGGTGTTCCTATCCTGAGTGCATGATCTGATTCAGAACAGTGCGTACTCCAAGATCATATGCATCTACATGCACAATAAACCTTAGAGAATAGTAGGGCTGGTGAGCACAGGTGCCTGACAAAATGCCCCCTTTAGCTGGTGGAATGCAGTAGTGTAGGTTTCCATCCACTGTAGCCTTTTCAGCATTTTCTTCCTGGTGAGATCAGACAGGGGTTTGGCAATGCTGCTGAAATTAAGCACAAAATTATAGTAGTAACTAGCTGTCCATAGAAATGCCTATACTTTCTTCTTGGTCATACAGTAGGTGTAGCACATCCCTGAATGCCTCAGTTTTTACTGGTTCAAGCCAGATGTAGTCACTCCCTACCCTGTGCCCAAGTAATGACATTTCTACCATTCCTATCTGGAACTTCTCCACCTTGACTGTCAGCCCAGCAACCTACAATCAGTGGAACACCTTGGCCATGCACCTGATGTATTCTACCATGTCTGGCTGTAGATGGTGATGTCATCCATGTATGCCAGTGTGAAGTTTCCTGCCCCATTCAGAATGCAGTCCACGAGCTGCTGAAAGTTTGCTGACACACTCTTTATTCTGAATGGCATTACTCTGAACTTGAATAATCCAAATGGTGTGATGGAGACCAGCCTTTCACTGGCTTCAGGTATCAGGGGTACCTACTAATAATCCTTTGTCAGGTCTATGGTGGGCAGGTAAAGGGCTCCCCCAACCTTCCTAGGATTTCATCCATCTTGGACATGAGGTATGCATCTGACTCTGTGCAGCTGTTGAGCTTGCAATAGTTGACAAGAACCTCCTGATCCCATCCTTTTTGGGGATCAGCATCACCAGGGAGGCCAATGGACTACTGGCCTCCTGTATCACCCAGAAAGCCAGCATCTCCTTGATCTTCCACAATATGGCATATATTACTCCTTCTAGGACTCTCCAGGCTGGCTGTCTCAGTAGGGCTTGGGACCCGGTATCAATGTTGTGCTCTGCCAGTGTGGTATACCTCGGCTTGCCTGTGAACATTTCAACAAAAGTATACTGCACCCCACACATTTCTGTAGCTTGGGCTGGTGCCAGCCGCTCCTGAGGGGGACAATATTCACTGAGGATTCTCCCTTAACTTCTCCCAGGAGATCCACCAGTGGGTCTGCTTCTTCCTTCTACTCTGGATAGCTGCACACAGCCAAGTCCATCTCATCCCAGTCATGGTAGGGTTTTATCATGTTTATGTGGCAGGCTCTCTGTTTTTGCCTCCTTTCTGGTAGCTCCACCATGTGATTAATATCATTCACCCTTCTGACCATGGAGTGAAGCTCCTTCCAAGCCACTTATAATTTGTTCTGCTGGACAGGGATGAGTACCATCACCCATTGCTTTACTTTGTACTCCTGGGCTCTGGCTCCACTGTCATACCTTGCCTTCAGGCTATGTTGTGCAGTAGCTAGGTGCTTCTGGGCAAACTCCATGAGCAGTGACTTGAAATTCAGGACATGCTCCACAACAGATTTCTCTTGGGGAGCAAGCTCACCCTCCCTTTCATATCTTACCAAATCAAGTGGGCCTCTTACCCCATGGCCAAACAGGAGCTTGAAGTGTGAGAACTCTGTGGACTCCTGGAGGACTCCCCTATATGCGAAAAAGAGATGGGGTAGGGGCTTGTCCCACAGTCTCACATGCTGATCAGTGAATGCCTTTAACATGGTCTTAAGAGACCCATTGAATCACTTGACAGCACCATTAATCTGAGTGTGGAAGGGCGAGGATCTGAGCAGCCTTACCACACACTTTTTCTAAAGACTAATAATCAGATCAGACATGAAGTTGGTGTACTAGTCTAACAGAATCTCCTAAGGGAACCCACCTGGCTAATTATCCCCAACAGTTTGTCGGACACCTTCTCAGCCTCAATACAGGACAAGAGCACTGCCTCTAAGTACCTTTTATTTATTTATTTATTTAGTGATTTGGAAAAGACCTTTGTGTGCAAGATCTTTTACAAAGGTTCCATGTCATAGATTGCAAGACAAAGTACAATAGGAGAAAGCAAAGGTACATTACAATGAACGATACAGCTTGGATTCAGAACTTATAGAATAATTCAAAACATAGGTACAAGTAAATAACAAGAAAAACAATTTATGAGGGTGGGGGAGGGGAATAAGTACCACAAAGTGCCTTGTCAGTAGTTCAGAGGGACGAGGATAGCTGGCAGTGGGGTGAAGAAAGGAAGTACAAGAGAGAGTTATGTATTGCAGTGGAGGTGAAGGGTTGGGGGGAGAAGGACAACAAGGTATTGGGAGAAATGGTTGGGTGAGGGGAAGCTGAGTGAAGAGGAAGGGTGTTTTATCTTCCTTTGTTACTGACTTGGTAGTCCTTTCCTCTGTTTGTGCCTTTGTGCTTCTAGCTTCTAACTCTTTTCTCAGAAGAAGCCAGAAAGGGAAGGAAACATATTCAATTCAGTGCTTTACAGTAACTGGTAATTGCTATTTTTCTTTTAAACTTAGATTGTGGGCTTTTAGTGACTCTATAATTTCTTTGCTGTCTTTACTTAGAATTGTTTTGGGGCTGTTGAAAATTTAAAACGTAGTGGTGGTGTATTTCTTTGCTGTCTTTAATTGCTGCAATTTCCCCACTCCTTCCCCTTCCCCCAGCTCTTAGTTATATGCCCTGTTAAATCTGATTGACAGGAGCTAAACAAAGGGGATAGTAAGGGGTGTGGAGTAGGAGGGGCATAGGGGGAAGAAGCCCACCCTCAGCACGACAGGTGTTTTGACTCATTTATTTATTTATTGGTTTATTTTCTTTTTTTAAAAAGAAAAATATCTGAGGATCAGTGGCAGGATTTTTAGAACAGTAAATTAATAAAAATGGAACTAGGAGAGCTTCAGTAACAGACAAGTAGTGGAATAGCAGTATAATGTAGGGAGTGGTACAATGCAGTGGCTGTGGGGCAGCCATATTCAGGCAGACCTTCTGGACACTGAGGTGCTGCCCTATCTGCATGCATCTCTCTGGACTGTGGGATGAGGTAGCCAGACTCAGAGCACAAGTAAACTGGGTCAGGAGTACCATCACCCCTATCCAGAGACCACCCAGTCCAATGCAACTGCCTCAAAGTATACTGAGAACGAGGAGCACTTGGATGACAGTGGGCTCAGGGAGGGTTAGAGCGGTCAGGCAGAGGCACATCCCAGATCCTATTCCACTCAAGAACTCATATGCCACACTGGCAAATGGAGACAACCAAATAGAGGTACCCAGAGAAGTGGAAGGAAAGGATGTGGAGGTTAGTCAAGGAGCTAACCTCAGCGGAGAGAGCAGTGGACCCCAGAGGAGGAGGAAGTGAATCCTGGTGGGGGACTCCATCATAAGAGGGGTCCAGCTAGGAACACAGGAGGGGGAGAACAGGGAGGTGAGGTGCCTACCAGGTGCCACGGCATGGAGGGATGGAAGGAAGATCCTGGGGATCACTGGGAAGGCAAGACGGGAGGGTGAGCTGGATGTCATTATCCACCTAGGTACTAATGACCTTGCAAATGGGGAGCCAAAGAAAGTTCAGGAAGAGTTTAGGAAATTGGGAAGGGGTCTCAAGCAAGTAGCTACTTCTGTCACTTTCTCAGAAGTACTACCTGTGAGAGGCAAGGGAGAGCATAGGGGCGCATGCACCAGGAACTTTAACTCATGGTTGAAGAACTGGTGCTGTGAGGAAGGGTTTGGATTCATTGGTGACTGGGGACCCACCTGGAGGGATGGAGGTTTATTCAAGCCTGACGGCCTGCATCCATCCTGGAGGGAAATCCAGGTACTCAATGATAAGTTTAAATGCTACATTGACAAGCATTTAAACTAGCAAAGAGGGGTCGCAGGCCAGCAAGGAGGGTATCTACTTGCTCACCCTCCACAGCTAGCAGTGGAACCAGTGAACCGGAGGAGTGGTTATCTCTACAAAGCAGTGTGCAAAAGATGGAGATTAGTACCCAAGAGGTGGATCAGCAGAAAAGGGGAAAAATTCAGCAGAAAGGCAGACAGCAAGGAGAACCAGGGATAAATGACAACCAAGGAAGGGTCTGGAGTAGAACAGCAAAACAGTCTAGGGAGGTCAAATCATGGAAAGCCATGTGTGCCAATGCCAGGAGCTTTAGCAACAAGATGGAAGATCTGGAGGCTGTCATGACCTGGACATTGTGGCAATCACTGAACCCTGGTGTAATGATAAGCATGACTGGGAGATGGCCATACCTGGCTACAACATATTCAGAAGAGACAGGGCAGGTAGGAAGGGAGGAGGAGGAGTGGCACTGTATGTGAAAAAATGACATAAGGGCCACAGAGATCCAGGAGGAACAAAATGGGGGAGAGATACTGTGGGTTAAGCTGGAAAGGAAAATGGGGCCAGCCATCTGCACAGGTGTGGCCTATAGACCTCCAGCCCAGGAGGAAGAAACAGATAGGGAGCTGATGCTAGCCATCCAAAGGATGGCAGACAAGGGTGAGGTAGTATTGGTTGGAGACTTCAATATTCCAGACGTGGACTGGAGCATCCCAGCAGCAGCATCAACTAGGAGCAGATTTATGCTGGAATCCCTTCAGGGTGCCTTCCTCAAGCAACTGGTCATGGAACCAACTCAGCAGAAGGCAATACTGGACCTTGTGCTCACAAACAGGGACAGTGTGATGGGGGTAACAATGGGGGGAGCACCTGGGGAACAGTGATCACCAGTCATTGTGGTTTGAAATCACAGAAAGAGCAGAACCAAACCACACA
This sequence comes from Neoceratodus forsteri, assembly GCA_016271365.2. Lineage (NCBI taxonomy): Eukaryota > Metazoa > Chordata > Ceratodontiformes > Ceratodontidae > Neoceratodus > Neoceratodus forsteri. The sequence continues at coordinate 932,315,903 of CM057455.1, forward strand.
AAAACTCGTATCCTGAATTTTAGGGGGTCAGATTTTGGGAAAATGGGGAGATACTTGAAAGAGGCATTAAGGGGAATGGGGCAGGAATCAGGGGTTGAGGAACAGAGGGCAGTATTTAAAATGGGGATTACAAGAGCAACAGAATTATGCATTAAGCAAGTTAGCAAGAGGAAAAGGAAGAAGATAGTATTATGGTTTTCCAAAGAGGTAGCAAAGAAAGTGAAAGTCAAAAAGATTGCATTCAGGCAATACAAAAAGACACAGGCAGAAGGGGATAGGGAGAAGTACCAGGAGAAGCAAAGGGAGGCAGGGAGGTCGGTAAGGGAAGCCAAAGCTCAGACAGAAGAACACATTGCAAAATCAGTGAGTAAGGGGACAAAACCTTTACAGGTACATAAGTGAAAAAGAAAGGCAAAGGGAGGATAGTGAGACTGAATAGGGAGGATGGGGGCGTGGAGGATGACAACAGTAAAGCTGACATATTGAACAGAATTTCTGCTCAGTCTTTACTGAGGAAGAGAGGTAATGGGTTAAGGGAGTACAAGGGTGAGAATGGTGCAGAAATGGACACAAGTCCCTTTACTCGAGAAAGGGTCCTGAAGGAACTGGAAGTAATAAGAATTGATAAAGCAATGGGGCCAGATGGGGTGCACCCCAGGTCCTTAAGAACTAAGAGATTGGTGGCTGAACCTCTGGCTATCCTGTTTAGCTGATCACTGGAACAGGGGAGGTACCTAAAGACTGGAGGACAGCAGATGTAGTCCCCTTATACAAAAGTGGGAACAAAGAGGAAGCGGGGAACTACAGACCAGTCATCCTCATCTCGGTAGTGGGGAAGATCATGGAAGCACTACTGAAGGAGAGATTGGTGGAACATCTGGTTGTCAGTGGACTACAGGACCCAAGACAGCATGGTTTCACCAGGTGGAGGTCATGTCAGACCAACCTCTTTGAATTTTTTGACTGGGTGACTAGGGAGGTGGATCAGGGGAGGGCAGTGGACATGGCCTATCTGGACTTCAGCAAGGCCTTTGACACTGTACCACATAGAAGACTATTACACAAGCTGGGGAATATGGGTGTGGGCAAGACAGTAGTGTGGTGGGTAGGTAACTGGCTGGGCGGCAGGACACAGAGGGTGGTGGTAAATGGCTGTCACTCCACAGAGGGAAGAGTGACCAGTGAGTACCACAGGGATCAGTGCTGGGACTGGTCCTATTCAACATCTTCATCAGTGACATTGCGCAGGACCTAGAAGGCAGAATTTCACTGTTTGCTGATGACACAAAGCTCTGTAACAGAGTAGACACACCAGAGGGTGTAGACAGAATGAGAAGGACCTGCAGAAACTTGAAGAATGGTCAGGGTTTGGCAGTTGAAATTCAATGCAAAGGTGCAAGATAATGCATATGGGGCACAAAACCCTGCACAATATATCAGTTGGGGTGAGGATATAGCATGCACCAAGCAGGAAAGGGATCTTGGGGTTATCATCTCTGATGACCTCAAGGTAGGGAAACAGTGTGACAAGGCAGCAGGTAAAGCAAATAGGATGCTGGGATGCATAGGCAGGGCATCACCAGCAGGAAAAAGGAGGTCATAATTCCACTATACAAGACACTAGTGAGGCCCCACCTGGAGTACAGTGTACAGTTCTGAAACCTTACCTACGTAAGGACATAGACAGGGTAGAGAAGGTTCAGAGGAGGGCAACAAAGATGGTACATGGATTGCATCACAAGTCCTATGAGGACAAGTTGAAGGAACTGAATATGTACTTCCTGGAGGAGAGGAGGGAGAGAGGGGATATGATAGAGACATACAAGTATCTTACAGGGAGGAACAGGGTGCAGGAATACACTATTTTTAAGTGAAAAAGGTGTTCCAAGACTAGAGGTCATGGGATGAAGTTGGAGGGAGGACGATTCAGAGGAAACGTGAGGAAGAATTTCTTCACAGAACGGGTGGTGGACAAGAGGAACACCCTGCCAGAGGAAGTGGCGGGGGCTGAAACAATCACGGGATTTAAGAATGCATGGGATAGATATAAAGGAATTCTGGAGGTCAGGGTTAAGAGGCAACAGACTTCTAGGAAAACAGAAACTGAAGTTACAAGCTCAAATGGGCTGACTGGGTGGGCCTAGACCCTTATCTGCTGACACTGTCTATGTATCTATGCATCTATGTAACTGCCTTCCCTGCTTCCCATTGTTTCTCTTGGTAAGTCTCCCTATCCCCCTCCTTCAGTGTTTTTTTGTACATTGTAAATGTCCTTTTTTTGCTCTTACCTTTTCTGCTATTTCCTTAGAGAACCATAATGGTCTTCTTTTTCTCTTGCCCTTGTTCACTTGCCTTACACAGAAGTTGTAGCTTGCCTTCTTCCTTCTTTTATTTTTGCCCACCTTTCCTCGACTCACCAGTTTTCCTACCCCTGCCAGGGCTTCCATCATGCATTCTCCTATTTTCTTAAAATCTGCTGTCCTGAAGTCCAGGACCCTCACACTTGTGTGGTTCGATTTTGACCTGGTCCTTACCTCAAACCACAATGTACGGCGGTCACTACATAGATACATAGATACATAGATACATAGACAGTGCCGGCAGATAAGGGCCTATGGCCCACCCAGTCTGCCCATTTGAGCTTGTAAGTTCAGTTTGTTTTCCTAGAAGTCTGTTTCCCCTTACCCCTGACCTCTAGAATTCCTTTATGTCTATCCCATGCATTCTTAAATCCCGTGATTGTTTCAGCTCCCACCACTTCTCTGGCAGGTGTTCCACTTGTCCACCACCCGTTCTGTGAAGAAATTCTTTCTCATGTTTCCTCTGAATCGTCCTCCTCCAACTTCATCCCATGCCCTCTAGTCCTGGAACATCTTTTTCACTTAAAAATAGTGTTTTCCTGCCCTCTGTTTCTCCCTGTAAGATACTTGTATGTCTCTATCATATCCCTCTCTCCTCTCCTCCAGGGAGTACATGTTCAGTTCCTTCAACCTGTCTTCATAGGACTTGTGATGCAATCCATGCACCATCTTTGTTGCCTCCTCTGAACCTTCTACCCTGTCTATGTCCCACGTAGGTATGGTCTCCAGAACTGTACACTGTACTCCAGGTGGGGCCTCACTAGTGTCTTGTATAGCGGAATTATGACCTCCCTTTTCCTGCTGGTGATGCCCCTGCCTATACATCCCAGCATCCTATTTGCTTTACCTGCTGCCTTGTCACACTGTTTCCCTACCTTGAGGTCATCAGAGATGACAACCCCAAGATCCCTTTCCTGCTTGGTGCATGCTATATCCTCACCCCCCAACTGATATATTGTGCCAGGGTTTTTGTGCCCCATATGCATTATCTTGCACTTCTTGGCATTGAATTTCTACTGCCAAACCCTTGACCATTCTTCAAGTTTCTGCAGGTCCTTCTCATTCTGTCTACACCTCTGGTGTGTCTACTCTGTTACAGAACTTTGTGTCATCAGCGAACAGTGAAATTCTGCCTTCTAGATCCTGCACAATGTCACTGATGAAGATGTTGAATAGGACCGTCCCAGCACTGATCCTGTGGTACCCCACTGGTCACTCTTCCTCTGTGGAGTGACAGCCATTTACCACCACCCTCTGTGTCCTGCCACCCAGCCGTTACCTACCCACCACACTACTGTCCTGCCCACACCCATATTCCCCAGTTTTGTAATAGTCTTCTATGTGGCATAGTGTCAAAGGCCTTGCTGAAGTCCAGATAGGCCATGTCCACTGCCCTCCCTGATCCACCTCCTAGTTACCCAGTCAAAAATTCAATGAGATTGGTCTGACATGACCTCCCCTGGTGAAACCATGCTGCCTTGGGTCCTGTAGTCCATTGACAAACCAGATGTTCCACCAATCTTCCTTCAGAAGTGCTTCCATGATCTTTCCCACTACCGAGGTGAGGCTGACTGGTCTGTAGTTCCCTGCTTCCTCTTTGTTCCCGCTTTTGTATAAGGGGACTACATCTGCTGTCCTCCAGTCTTTGGGTACCTCCTGTTTCCAGTGATTGGCTAAACAGGATAGCCAGAGGTTCAGCCACCACCTCTCTTAGTTCTTTAAGGACCCTGGTGCACCCCATCTGGCCCCATTGCCTTGTCAACTTTATTACTTCCAGTTCCTTCAGGACCTTTCTCGTAAAGGGACTCTAGTCCATTTCTACACCATTCTCACCCCTTGTACTCCCTTCAGACCCATTACTCCCACTCTTCCTCAGTAAAGACTGAGCAGAAATACCTGCTCAATATGTCAGCTTTACTGTTGTCATCCTCCACGCGACTCCCATCCTCCCCTTCAGTCTCACTATCCCTCCCTTTGTCTTTTTTTTTTCACTTATGTACCTGTAAAAGGTTTGTCCCCTTTAACCACTGGTTTTGCAATGTGTTCTTCTGTCTGAGCTTTGCTTCCTTACTGACTCCAAGCCTCCCTTGTTTCTCCTGGTACTTCTCCCTATCCCCTTCTGCCTGTGTCTTTTGTATTGCCTGAATGCTATATTTTTGGCTTTCACTTTCTTTGCTACCTCTTTGGAAAACCATAATGGTCTCTCTTCCTTTTCCTCTGCTAACCTGCTTAATGCATAATTCTGTTGTTCTTATAATCCCATTTTAAATACTGCCCACTGTTCCTCAACCCCTGATTCCTGTCCCATTCCCCTTAATGCCTCTTTCAAGTATTTCCTATTTTCCCAAAGTCTGCCCCTAAAATCCAGGATACGTGTTTTTGTGTGGTTTGGTTCTGCTCTTTCTGTGATTTCAAACCACAATGACTGGTGGTCACTGTTACCCAGGTGCTCCCCACTGTTACCCCCATCACACTGTCCCTGTTTGTGAGCAGAAGGTCCAGTATTGCCTTCTGCGGAGTTGGTTCCATGACCAGTTTTTGAGGAAGGCACCCTGAAGGGAGTCCAGGATAAATCTGCTCTAGTTGATGCTGCTGCTGGATGCTCCAGTCCACGTCTGGAATATTGAAGTCTCCAACCAGTACTACTCATCTTGTCTGCCATCCTTTGGATGGCTAGCATCAGCTCCCTATCTGTTTCTTCCTCCTGGGCTGGAGGTCTCTAGACCACACCTGTTGGGATGGCTGGCCCCATTTTCCTTCCAGCTTAACCCACAGTATCTCCCCCATTTTGTTCCTCCTGGATCTCTGTGGCCCTTATGTCATTTTTCACATACAGTGCCACCCTCCTCCCTTCCTGCCTGCTCTGTCTCTTCTGAATATGTTGTAGCCAGGTATGGCCATCTCCCAGTCATGGTTATCATTACACCAGGTTTCAGTGATGGCCACAATGTCCAGGTCTGACTGTACCATGACAGCCTCCAGATCTTCCATCTTGTTGCTAAGGCTTCTGGCATTTGCACACATGGCTTTCCATGATTTGACCTCCCTAGTCTGCTTCACTGTTCTACTCCAGCCCCTTCCTTGGTTGTCATTTATCCCTGGTTCTCCTTGCTGTCTGCCCTTCTGCTGAATTTTGCCCACTGTTTCCCAGGATGTCCCCCACTCTGATGTCAGCCACATTGTCCCCATTTAGCAGAACTAAGTCCAGAAGTGCCCACTCATGGGTGGGTTCCTCCACTAATTGCTTGAGAAACTCCCCTTGCATGGAGCCCAGGATGCACTTACTCCTGGTTGCTGCTTCAGCTGGGAGACTCCAATTCACATCCGGTAGACTGAAGTCTCCCACTATCAGTACCTCCCCCTTGTGAGCCATCTTATGGATTGCTTCCACCATTTCCTTATCAACCTCTTCCCTTTGTGCTGGAGGTCTGTACATTGCTCCTATTCTAATAGCTGACCCTTTCCTTCTTTCCAGAGTGACCTACAGTATCTCCTCACCTCCCTGCTCCCCCTGTATTTCCATGTCTTTCATGTTATCCCTTACACTCCTCCCCCCTTTCTTCCTATTCTGTCCCTTCTGAAGAGCGTATATCCTGGAATGGCTACTTCCCAGTGCTGGTTCACATTGTCACATTCAGGTCTCCATGACTGGGACCAGGTTCAGGTCTGCTTCTGCTGTAGTGGCCTCCAGGTCTGCAACCTTATTGTTCAGACTTCCTGCGTTTGCACACATGGCTTTCCAGGCTATGCTGCCACCCTCTATTATTTTTCCCTTTTGCTGTCCACTATGTTTTTTAGTTTTATTCTTACCTTGCATCCCCTGTCTTTCATTGTTGTAAGCCCCTTGTCGGGTATTCTCTCTGTCCTTGCATTCTTAGTTTATCCCTTGAGCTTGTCAAGGGGGGACATTGTTTGTTCTTCTGTCTCCTTCTGGCTCCCTCCTTTGCTAGTTTAAATGCCTGCTAATGAAGCATTTAAACCACTCACTGACTAGCACAGTTCCCCCCTCTGGCAGGATGCAGTCCATCACTTTTGTACAGGCTCTCATTCCTCCAGTTGGTCCCCTGTCCCCAATGAAGCTGAACCCCTGCTCACCTAACCATTCCTTCAGTCATGTGTTGAAGTCCCTGTTATAGCATTCCTTAGCTTCCCCTTTGCTGAGGACAGACAACACCTCCAACAAGGCCACAGAGCATGCTACCTGCTCAAGACCCCTCTTCAACTCCCTAATCTCATCCTGCACAACCTCTAACTCTGGCTCACCCCTTGTCAGGTCATTTGACCCCAGCTGGACAATGACATCTAGCTCACTCCTCCTTGTTACTGTTCTGGAGATCCTCAGGATCTGCTCTCTATCCCTCTGAGTAGGCACTCTATCTCCCTCTCTCTCTCTTGCTTCCCAACCCCAAATCTATCCCCCTGATGATAGAGACCCCAACCAGGATTTGCTTCCTCCTCCTCTGGGGTCTCCTGCCACACATCCTTGGGGCTCCCTTGTGGAGGACCCAATCATCCTTCCCAGTCACTACATCGAGTGCCGCTGTGGGACCTTACCACTCCTCCAAGACCTCATAGGAATTCTGTATTTGCACCAACTGGAGGATGTGCCTCTGCCCCACCTCCCTCATCGTCCCTGAGCCCACCGTATTCCATCTGCTTCTGCCCCACCCCGGCAACCTCTGAGGAAGTGGCGGCAGACTTGGTGGTTCCTGGGTGGGGGAGGAGGCTCCTTGAATCTGAGCCAATTCAGCCCAGAGAATAGCAACCTCATCTCTCAGCCCAGCATGGTGCCTGCAGATGGGGCAACACTGTAGCAGCCAGGAGGTCCTCCTGAAGACAGCTGCCCCACAGCCCCTGCATTGCACCACTCCAATCCTCTTTTCTCTCTCTCTCTCTCTCTCTCTCACCCTCTTTCTTTCTTCCTTCCTTCCTACTTCTCTCTTCTCTTCCCTTTCCTCTCTTCTCCTTTCACCTACTTATCTGTGCTACTGGGCTTTGGTTAGCCCTACTTTCATGCTTCCTAATAGAGTTGGGGGGGGATTACAAACAAATCAAATCAGCGTTACTTGTTGTTTCTGCCCTTCCAGTTCCTGACAGGAAATTCAGGTGTCAGTCAAATTGTAGTGCCTATATATCTAGGTCTAGACAAGTGTGGGTGGGTAGAGGGGTGGATGGGAGGGGAATTTGTCTTTTTGTTTGTGTGCTCTAATCCTCTGCTGCCTCTCCTCAGACTCTGGCCCCATTGTTCCTCTCCCAAATCTGTAATTTCTAAAAGCTCAAAATGGAGCTTGGGCACAGTTGATCCTGCTTTCACAGGTCACAGGCCCCTCACAGTTAGCTGCCTCAGTTAGTAGTTAAGTGTTGGGAGAAGGGGAAGCTGTAAAGCTGCAAAGATCTTAAAAACAAATCAAGATCATCCCCTTCCTGACATCTGGAAAATATTTTAGAATAAATTTTGGCTACCTGGGTTGAACCCCTCATACCTTTACTCACAGTTGGTTGTGATGTCCTCTGGTACAGAATCTCCATCTGCCTCTCATGCTCATGCTCTTTTCATTTCAGGGTATAAATAAGGTACAGGAGGGAAGCATTTTTTTTTCAGAAACAAACATACTCAAGAATAAGTTGGCATGCAATGAGGCTGGAGAGGTAGACTAAGGGGAAATGTGAGGAAATATTTTTTCCATAGAAAGAATAGTGGATGCCTGGAACAGCCTCCCTGTGGAGGTGGTAGGGTAAGAACTGTAATGGGTTTCCAGAATACATGGGATAGGCATAAGGGAACCTTAGTTGTTAGGGAAGGGAGGGCTAAGCTGGAGATCAAGTAGGGTCTGTGATAGGCAGGGTCTGGTGTTAAGCCAGGTATAAAAAAATCATCAGAGTGGGCTGTGTGAGGGTTTCAGTGCTGGCACATCCGCTCCACGGTGGCTGCACCCCTCCCCCACTCAGGGTTGTCCTTTCATTTATAGATAGGTTAGCTCACTTGACTATCATGTGATTCCTATCTCCCCAATCTACCCTTAGCTACTGATACCTTCAAGCCTCCAGGGGATGCTGTGTTCTTTCCACTCATCTTTAAACAGAATTTATCTACCCTCTCCCCAGCTGCCATTATCCTGCCTCTGTGTCTTCCTCCACCTACCTCTGTTATCTGCCCTTCTATTATATCCCATCCCTCTGCCTTTCTCTCCCCTGCTCTCTCTGCCATCTTGGGATTCAAACTTAGGCCTTAGGAGTCCAACCACGGTAGCCTGCAATTCTAATCACTCAGCCACCCAGCCTTGTAGTGCTCCTACCTGCTGCATTCCTATTACTTCACAAACACCCACACACACTCACATACTTCATTCATCCCACCTGCTCTGTCTTTATCTGCTTCTGCCAGGGTCCTAGTACTCCCCTGTTATTAACCACTATACCCTATTGCACTTATCTTGCAATCCACGATGTTACTGTTTATAATCCTCTCCTTTTCTTCTCCTTCTCCTTACTTCCTCCATCCCTCAACCCCTTGCCTCCTCCACTAATATCTCCACATCTTGACATTTTCCTCCTATCTCATGTCCCCTCTCCACCTCCACCTCCTATGCCCCCCTCCAGTCCCATAATACTTGGATTATTGGACTGTCAATCCTCCCCATCCTACTTCTCATCTATAGCCCTATACCCCACATTCTCCATCCTTAGCTACTCCTCTCTCCCCTCCCACTGTTGCCTCTCCACCCTGTCTCCCCAAGGCAACCCTCTGGCTCCACCAAGCTGTTTTTTTTTAACATTATGTTTTATTGCTTTTGTAATAAAAACAATTACATATATTCATCTCATGCAAGAGATCACAACATTTTATCAGATGATACATTAAATGTATATAGTGGGCTGGATATTCAAACTGCGCTATTTTGTGGCGCAAGCCATTGCGCTGCACAAAATAGTTGCGCGGGGGGTAATGGCTGGGCGATATTCAAAGGGTGCGGCTTTGAGCAACTCCTTACATCTTACCCGGCCACAACCACTGTGCATAGCGCAGTGGAACTGCGACACGCAAGTGGTCAGAGTGGAGCAGTCAAGTTACAGTGGCGCAAGTACCATTGCGCCATGCGCAAATTCCCCATATTCAAAAGGTGACATGCAAATGGGCCATAATTCATGAAAGGTGCAGGGGGGGCCATTTGCATCTATTTATGGCTCCATGTGCATGCCATTAGCATGCAGGTGTGCCGATCCCCGAGGACTTGCGCCTGGTGCCCTGCCAGGCAGCAGCCATCGGGGACCAACGCCCCTTGCAGCCCAATCGAGGGCATAAGTTAAAAAATCCCCCGACTGGCCCGATCGTGGGCATATGTTTAAAACACCCCCTCCCGACTGGCCGATCGCGGGCATATGTTAAAACAACCTCCCACCCCCAACTGGCCCGATCGCGGGCAAAGGTGAAAATAAAACCCACCCCACCAGCCCGATCGCGGCACCAGCGTGTCAACCCCCAAGACCATATCCCTGGTAGTCAGTGGACCACTAAGCCCGATCGGGGCACCAAAGTGTTCAAACCTTCCCCCAAGAACATATCCCTGGTGGTCCGTGGACGCTAAGTCGAATTGGATCACCAGGGATATGGTCTGGAGGAAGTTACACTGCTGGTGCTCTGATCGAGCTTAGCGGTCCACTGGACCACCAGGGATATGTTCTTGGGGGAGTTTGAACACTTTGGTGCCCCGATCGGGCTTAGCAGTCCACTGGACCACCAGGGATATGGTCTTGGGGGTTGGACACGCTGAGCGTGATCGGGCTGGTGGGGGTGGGTTTATTTTTCACTTTGCCCGCGATCGGGCCAGTCGGGGTGGGGGGTTGTTTTAAACATATGCCCGATTGGGCCAGTTGGGGAGGGGGTGTTTAAACATATGCCAGCAATCGGGCCAGTCGGGGGCACAGGGGAGTTAGGGCCACCCACAGATGGAGCTGCTGTGTTATGCCTCTGTACGTGTGTGTAGCTCACCTGTGGCAGGCCTCGACTTACCTCCCTTTTTTTGGCTCAAAGTTGTGCAGGCGCAGGTTGGGGGTTGCGCCTGCACAACTCTGCACAGCCCACTGAATATCGGGCTGTGCAGTTTATGCATGGTTCCTCCCCCTCCAGTTCAGCATGCATTCATTTGCATTGCGCTGTTGCTCAGCTTGACTTGGGGGGCGCAACTGCCTCCTGCTGAATATGGCAGGATGGCGCAATTTCAGACTTGCGCAGGCGCAACCCTATTGTGCATGGCGCAACCCTTTTGAATATCCAGCCCAGTATATCTAGTATATGCAATCAGGATTATGAATATGGAGGTATTTCTATAATTTAGAGTCCAAAAATTACGTAGTCCAGGATATGCTGCACCCTACAAAACTATGGGTGGTCATTTCAAAATAAAAATGTAGACATTCAAACATAGAGACTCAACATTCTGTGCTGATATGACCCCCTTCCAGCAGTGGTGCTGCTCAGCATTTTATGTGGTCATGGAGATACACAAATCTATATTGTGTAAACATTTTTAACAATCAAAGCCATAAGCTTAGGAATAAAAAAAAAACAAACATGTCCTGATAGTAACTACACAGTTAAACTCACTTCTTCTAGTATCCAATACACAGCAGTAATCAGATCAACATTTAGCTGTATCCCACCTAGTGGTCTGCGAAGTCCTCGAAATTCACACTGTGAGTTAATTTTAGGATTTTGCAGAATTCGTGGAGAGATTTTTTGACATTCACAGCCAGGAATTTCACAGATTTTGCTGCAGAGCATGAAATTTGGCCTGAGAATTTTGCATGCTACACACGGATTTTGCCGAAAATGTCATGCGAATCGAAGTTTCAGAGTGTTCTGAAAAGTCTGTGAATTTGCGGAGCGCGAATATTCGGCAATTTGCATTAACTTCACAGGTGAAGTTTAACTTCACCACTCCTCTAATCCCACCTAGACTGTCCTATAATCTTGTTTAAGCATTTTTTAGTGAGAAAGATCACACTGACCCCAAAGCATTACCCCTCCAACTTTGTAATATTTATCAAACATATCTACATTTTAGGTTTTAACCTCATGGACATAACTATTCTTCCTCACCCAGATTCCAATTACAAGTTGGTTTAAATTATCTATCAAGTTTTAATTAAAATAAGAGGGATAGTAAATCAAGTCCAACCAGTTAGGCAGTTCAAGTGTCCTCTTCCGACTCTGATTCCTCCAGTCTAGGTCTGGCAGACTCCCTGCCGATGGATTTGACTTTCTTTCCGGACTCCTCTAGATATTGATACGTATGGCCGTCATAGAACACTCTCAAGCAAGCTGGCAACAACAGAGAGTGAGCAACACCCAGACTCTTAAGTTTGGCTAGTACACCATCAAATCTTTTCCTCCGGGCACAGGTGGCATAAGAAAGGTCAGTGAATAAGTATACAGTCTTTCCTGGATAGTTGAGAGACCCCGCTTCTCTGGCAGCTTGCAAAACTTTGTCTCTCGTTGCAGCTCCTACCGTTTAAAGTAGGACGGTCTGTGGAACATCTCCCCGGTTGACGGCTGCTCTGGGAGTGATGGATATTCTTAGAGAAAGCAAGTTCTAGGGAGGTCTGCTTCCAAGCCTAAAGTTTCAGGTAACCAGGTGCTTAGAAATTCAAGCAGATTCTCCCCCTTGTTCTGCTCCTGCAGTCCATTTATTCATACATTCTGGGCCCACTGCACATTTTCCAGGGCTTCCAATTGGTAGCATAGTTGAGAACTTTCTTAGGCCATTTTAGACATAGAGGCCAGGGCTTTGGTAGTCTTTGACTCTGCCACTCCAGCTGTTTTTGTTGTGGTGTCTTCTTTTGATGTCCTGCTCTGCCACGAGAGTCAAGCCCAGTCCACTTTTACTGTCTATCACCTGCATTGATTTCTGTAGGGTTTTCCAGGGTGGTTCAGGCCCAAATTGGAGTTGTGACCCTCCTAATGTGGTTGCTTCTGCTGGTAGCTGAGTTTTTTTGGTGGCTCCAGCCGCTTTAGAATTTCAACCCATCATGGAAATTTGGTGTCAGTCAACTTCTTTTGACAAGTGGATTCCGTTTCTTTCACCCAGTCACAATGGATCATGAAAAATTAACTTTGTTTAGCTTTATAGCTTCAATTCCTAGGAGCTCTCCTTTCCCACGTCTTGTTGGTAGGTGTGCTCCACAGTGCCCCCCTGGCTTCAGCAGGCTTCCGACTGCTATACTGCCACTAATAGCATGTGAAGTTATTCCAAACCCTTTGCCCATTTAAACACCAGAAGCTTGCAAACTAAAATTTCCTTCCTGCTTTCCCTCATTATAACCCCGTCCCAAGATATTCTGATTATCTCTGCAACCTGGTTAAACTCAAAGGTCTCAGACAGCTCCATCTCCCTATCTGACTGCTTCCTAGTCCATCAAGACAGAACCAGTCATGGAGCAGGTGTAGCCATATACATAGCCTCTTCCCTGCAATTCTCCCCTGTACATGTATCTTCTTCCACAGATGCTTATGAACTGCTAATCTTTAAAATAACCCTCCCCTCCTCCTCCACTATCTTTGTAGCCAGAGTTTATTGTTGTCCTGGCTTACCCACTCCTACATTTCTGCACTCATGGCTACCATCTTGTCCCATACCTCCACAGGAGAACTTTGTCATTGGTGACATTAATCTTAACTGGTTATCCCCTCTACACGCCAAAACATGTCACAACATATCTTCACTTAACCTGACCCAACTCATCTCTGATCCCACCCAACCTGAACAACAAATCCCTCAACCACACACTCATTGATTGGGCCCTTACTACTCACCCACATCGTGCCATTGCTGCTGGTCTCTACTTTTATGCTATAAGTGACCACCAATTAATCTACACTGTATGCAAGATCCATCACCCCAAAGCTCCCCCTAGATTTATTGTGACTCACTCCTACAATCCTTGGACCTCAACCCAGTACTTAATGACTTATCAGCTGCTGAGTGGTCCCCTATTACTTCTGCATCCTCCATTGACTTGGCTTGGGATTACTTCCATTCCAAATTCACATCTATCTGAAATAAGTTTGACCACTCAGAAAGATCACAGTACAGGGTAATCAGCTCCCCTGGATCACCCCTGAACTATTAGCATGTATCCGGGCATGCAACAAAGCATTGAAAACATAAATCCAATGGCTCCCATCTGACTTTCAGTGTTATTGCTCCCTCTGCAACTCTTGCACCCGTACCATAAGATGTGCTCTAGCCAAATATTTCCATTCCACCTTCAACACAAACCTGAACCACCTGTCTAAATTTTATAAAGTGGTTCAGGCCCTATTTTTCCCACCCACCCAATCCCCTGTCCCCATTCTTCATGACAACAATGCCATTTTATCAGAGCCCTCAGAGGTTGCCTTTAAATTTAACTCCTATTTCACCTCCTGTGCTACCGACCTTCTCAGCTCTATCCCCTCCCGCCCCCATCTCTTGACTCTACCATACACCCCCTGCACCCCTTATTCTCCTTCTCCAGTATACCCTCTTTCACCACCCTCAAGGCCCTCCACTCCTTGAACCCCTTTTCTGGGTCCTCCCCTGACGGCCTTGACTAAAAACTCCTCTGCCTTTCTGCCCATGTCATTGCCTTTCCTCTCACCTCACTTCTAAACCTTTCCTTCTCCTTCTCATCTGTCCTTACCACCTGGTAACACACCACAGTATCCCCCTTCCCAAAGGGGTTGACTCCTCCTCTCCTGGCAGCTACCGGCCCATCTCCCTCCTCCCTATCCTGTCTAAACTCCAAGAACATCTTGTCTTATCTCAACTATACTCCTTCTTTAACTCCACCTCCTCCTTCTTCACTCCTTTTCAGTCTGGTTTCAGGAAGAATCACTCTACCACTACCTCTCTCCTCCGACTCACTGATTCCATACTTACCTGTATGGAGAGTGGCCTTATCACCTCCACCTTATTCGTTGACCTTCCCAAGATAGTTGACACAGTCTCTCATCTCATCCCATCCTCATATCTAAACTCTCTGCAGATGGGGTCTCTCCCCTTCAGCTGTTGACTGGTTCAGCTCGTACCTGGTCAGCTGAACCCAATCAGCAAGGATGACTGACTCTGTATCCCTTCTACTTCACATCAAGACAGGTGCCCCACAGGGCTCTGTTCTGGGTCCCATACTTTTCTCCATCTTTCTTGATGACTTCCCCTCTGTCTGCTACTTTTTGAGCATCCACATATATGCAGATGATACTGCTCATCCCCATCCAGTATCACTGCCACATTACAGCTAGACTTTGATAATGTCCAGTGCTGGCTAGTTTCACATCAGCTGTTCCTTAACACTAAAAAGACAATCTCCATGACCTTTGGCACTAGTCAGAGATCCTTTGACACTTGTCAGAGATTCTATGGCCTCCCCTCCCTGCCTTCATTCCACACCCTTGATGGGACTAAACTTAAGGATTCTTTCTCTGTTAAGTATCTTGGTGTCTGACTTGACAGGCACCTTGACATTTCTGTAGATGTGGATGCAGTTGCCATAAAGCTTCACCCCAAGCTTGGAGCCCTCTACAATAACCACAGCTGCTTTCCATTGCCTGCCTGCCTTGCTGTGGTACAGAAAATGATCCTCCCAGTTTTCTAGTATGGTGACACAGTCTTTAGTGCTGCTCCCAAAACCTCCCTTGCCAGACTGGACACCCTCTACAACTCCTTCTGCCGCTTTGCACTTGATGCCCCCCCATCACTGTGACCTCTATAAATCCCTCTCCCTCCTCTCTCTCTTAAGGATAGGAGACACTCCCACTGCATCTCCTTCACAGCTAAATTCTGGTTTGGCTTCCTTCTTTTCTATCTCTCCTCCTCATTCTTATCAATTCTCTCCCCCCTCACTCAGTCCCTCCACGGTTATGACCACCACTCCCAAACTGTTCCAAGAAGATGCACTTCAAAAGGCCAATCTGCATTCTCCTACCACTTTCAAAATTGTGGAACTCTAGCTCGATACCCCTTTGTCATGCCCCTCATCTGCTGCCCTTTCATCTTTCCTTCACAAACTCCTTCCCCACACCTACACTTACAACTAATCTCTCTCCTTGTCTCACCTTTCTTTCTTATTTATTTACCCTCTTCTAACCCTACAGTGAATTTCTGCCCTCTGTCAGGGTTACCCATACCCTAAGCTGCTTCAGCTATATTCACACCCTTCTCTCCATTGACGATGGCACCATTTGTTACCATAGCTTACTGATCACCTATTCACTGTTCTACTGCTTAACTTCTATTGCTACTCTGTGCATTGTACCACCTGTGTATATTTTATATGTTACTGCATTCCCTGTACCCCTACCTCTGATTGCTGCACTGCTGACATGTTTCACCTGTACAGTATGTATTTCTGCTGTATTTGCTAATTGCATTATTGCTGTTTATTGTATGTATATCTACTATTGTATTTACCTCTTCCCCCTTCCCCCAGGTCACACCTGGAAATGAGCCTCAGCTTAGTGTGCCCTCAAGGAGAAACATTTCTAAATAAAAAAAAAAATTAAAGTAGGTAGGGAATATGGGCAGACTAGGTGGGTGAAGCAGTCTTTATCTGCCGACAATTTGTATGTTTCTATGTAAATATACACTATGGAGAAACTAACAGCAGCCTTACAATTATGGGTTAAAATGTAATAATACCTGAAACAGATGGCTCCTGTGGGTTATGGAGCATTGATCTGATATTATACTGTAATAGGTTACAGTGGGTAAAAGGGGAAGCAGACGAGAATGAATGGAGATGGGATCTGTATGTGTTCTTGTCCTTCAGAAAGTACAGTAATACTTGATTCTTGAATAAGTGAAACTGATGAGACTACTGTAATGTCTGTCTATGGCAGGTGTGCTCCCTGTTATCTTTCTACTTAGATTTAGTATGCAGTCACTGTCAGACTAAATTAATACTGTGTATCACTGTGATTGCTGTAAAATCTGCATTGCTCCAAAAAAGTTGAATAAACTTTAATAAAAAAAAAAACTGTCATCCTCCTTACATGTCAGACAGGCATAATTTTTGGTAACAGTGGTGGCCTACACCTGTGGACTGCTGTATGTACATACATTATCCTGACAACAAGATTATGAATACTCTCCACCCTACCACCTCAACTCACTTTACGTCCAGTGACAGCTACCAGCACTGACAGTGCTGTTAGGAAAAATTTATACGCAGAACACATGCTCATCCATCTGAACACCATGTGACTTGTTCAGCTATTCAGCCATTCAGAAATTTAGATGATTTTTCAGACAAAGCCCCACACAGAGTTTTGCGAAGTGCACTACACACCTAATTTGGTGGAGTCACTTTGAGTTGTCTTTGTGAAGGACAAAGTTTGTGACTTTGCCACATCTTTGCCAGCAAAGGAAAATGTTGCAATGTTTCTAGGAGACACTGAGGAGGACGTACTTCTTCACAGACAGAGTGGTGGATTCCTGGAATAGCCTTCCAGCTAAGGTGGTGGGTCAAAAACAGTGGAGGGGTTCAAGAATGCATGGGATAAGCACAAAGGAATTATAGTGGAAAGGAAGGGGGAGGGATAAAGAAATATAGACTGGGCATGATCTGATGTAATAGTGAAAGTAGGGAGAAATGGACAGATTAGATGGGCCAAGCGATCCTCATCTGCCATCAAATTCTACATTTCTGTGTTTCTATAAACAGCAAGGTGAGCCACTTTGCAGATGACACAATGCTGTGCAAAAGGATGGCCACAGAAGAAGGAATCAGAAACATGTAGGAGGTTGTAGAGAGTCTCATACACTGACCACGTGCATGGCGGTTAAAACGTAACATCAAAAAATGTTAAGTTATACATACTGGCAAGAGGAACACACAGGTAAAAGACAGCATAGATGGAGTCACTGTAGAAACCATACATGAGAAAATAATTCTGGGCACAATGTAGCGATAATGGGATAGTATTTGGGGTTTGTGAGGTAATACCACACTGATATGCATAAGCACTGAAGCCAAAGGCACAGGTGTTTATTAACACCATAGTCTAATTATTATTAAGACCCCAGCCACTGTCCTATTATAGCTATTATACTAAAATATTTATATGTATTATATATCTATATATATATATATAGATATATATATTTTTTTTTTAAATACTCACTACAGTGCATCTGTGAGAAACCAAAACTGTTCTGTAGTTTCTCAAAGACACACTGTTGTGCTAGTCCTTGCAAATTAGAACACAAGGAGTTATATGCAGTCCCATAATTGAGTCTACTGTCCAGTTATAGCAGAATACCGGACAGCAGTTGTGTGTTCTGATTGTCTGAGAAGAATCTTTTAAAGTAAAGTATAATTAGGAAATAATGCTCTAGAGATCTGGGTTAATGGGAGGGAACTACTATAGTATATATAGTGTATGGTTAGCCTTTGTTAGAAAGATAGACAATAATGGCAGAAAAAGACCAAGTGCTTATTTTCAAAGCCACCTGCATCGGACACAATTTGCAGAAGAAAAGTGGGCTGCATCTGACAAAATTGTGGCACATGCAAAAGTTGGTATTCCAGAAAGTTTGCCACAAGTGGCATACTTTCTGGAATAGCTGTAACATGTGCCCCTGCACCAGGAAGAGGGGTGCAGTCAGAGACTGTGGTGCAGGGTAGAGACGCAGTTCCAAACAAGTGGGCAGGGGGTAGCCAAGGTGCCCTAAGGAGCACCAAGCCCAGAACCCAAGCACGAATGGGTAAGGCCCCACAAGGACATGGCACTGGACATGGAGCCACCAGTGGGCAGTGGCCCTGTCCATTCCCAGTGCCCATGTGCCACCACAGTGTTGTGCTACCCGTGACATTCTACACCAACCCCTACCAAGCCCCACTATGGGTGTACTCCAGTGGTGGTACAGTGCCCAATCCCCCAGTGTCGTCACTTCATAGTTATTTTTTTATGAAGTTTATTACCTTTTGCCTGCAACACTCCCTCACCAGATCCTCCCTCTTATCACCCCCCCAAAAAAAACACTGACACTGGGGGTGCCCAATCTCCAGTATCGCCACTTCATAGTTGTTGTTTTTTTAATTGTATTACCTGTTGGGAGTCATGTTATGCCCTTAGAGGAGTAAGCAGCACGTAGGTGCAGCTCCTCTATTTTGCAGACTAAAGCTACTAACTACAATAGATAAAAAGGCATAGTTAATTGTACAATACAGCGGTATCTTACTGGTTAAACCTTGGAGATCGAAAGGAATCTGCCTTGGAGATGTCTAAAGAAATGAACCATAGTGATTCTGACAAAGAGAATACAAAGGACATGATGGTGCTGGAGGCAAAAGGGCCTTGTAGAAGCTCCTCTCCGAATAATGATTTGAGCTTGATCTCAATGAACAACCATACAGAACAGCTTCAAGAGGACATTTCTACTATTAAAACTGTGCTATTCTCTCTCATCGAAGTATTTCGGGACTGGACGGCTTCCCTGTCAGGTTTGATAATACGAGTATCGGATACAGAGGCCCGTGTTTCGTCAATAGAGGATCGAGTGAACAAGTTGGAAATGGAAAATATCTCCCTCAAAAAGACAGTTAAAAAATTAGATGAGAAAGTAGATGACCTGGAAGGAAGATCACACTGCAACAATCTGGTCTTATTAGGGCCCCCAGAAGGAGATGAGGGAAATAATACTATACTGTTCATGCAGAAGCTCTGTACACGTATCGCAGGCCCCTCACCAAATGGCTCTACATACGTGATTGAGCGAGCGCATAGATCGATCAGACCAAGACCCCCTTTGGATCAGTTGTCTTGTCCCATCATTTTTAAAGTATTAAACTACCTTGATAGAGACTACATACTCAAGGCGGCTAGAAATGTAAAGAAGTTGGAATGGGAAGGCAAGAAACTGAGAGTAGTCCCCGATTTAATGTTTAAGGTCCAACAGGGCAGGGCAGCTTACCGACCAATTCAGACCAAGCTGTGGGCAGCTAAAATAAAGCATAGGATGTTATTCCCAATGAGACTAGAGGTGGCACTTGATTCAGAAACCCAGCGATATGAGTCTGCCACCCCAGCTGCAACAGACCTATACAACAGGGTTCCCGATCTTTTCGGGAAAGGTATCTGAAAATACAGAGAAAATGTGTTTGCCTGTTGTGCTGCTGTCATCAAGTGCAGAGATTCGGGGCAGACATGTCGGAGGATGTTTTGGTTGCATGTGTTCGGTGGTGAGGGGTTTTGGCAGGGATGATCATGCTGAGAACTCATGGAGTGTTTTTTGGTGAGTCTGCTGTCATGTTCCAGGGTTTTTGGACTGAAAGAGAAAGTTAACGTTGTTACCTACAGTCCGTAGAAGCATCTACTGAAAAGCGAGGCTTGTGCTCCGCCTACTGTCAGAGTTCAGGCATAGCGAGGAGTTCCTGAGATACAGTAACTCAGAGACCTTCACTATATTGAGATGCAATTTTTGAACTATTCATGGACTTGGTGTTAAAGTTCATTCTTGCCTTTATCCTGTTGTGTTTTTCATATAGAAGATTATTCATACTGGTTAACGAGGTTAATATGTTTTAATGTTTAGACAGACAGAAAAGTTATCAAAAAGGAAAGCTATAGTTTCAATGGTTAGAATTCTTTGTGTTATCTTTTAGAAGAATAGCGATGAAAAATAGAAACTACCAGAAGAGGAGAAAAAAAAAAGGACGGGAGAGAGAAGAGTTTAGGAAGGGAAGGGAAAAAGAAGAGGAAAAGAGAAAGAGAAAAAATGGAATAAAGGCTAAAGATACCAGGCCATAAAAGGATCTCTTAGCCCTTACAGAAGTTTACGGTTTTATTTTCCTCTCCTTTTTTTTTTTCTTCATTTGTCTGCTATAATAGACATCGAGGATGCTAGCTATAAGATTTGTCCCTAGTTTCAGCTTTATTATGACAGGAATAGCAGGTGTTGCTGATAGGTTAGTAGTAGATTAGATGTCCCCCTTGGGACGCTATTAAGAGGGGGCGGAGGCTGCTCACTTGAGGGCATGATGGCCAGAATGTTTAGGAGTAGGCTAATGGCCTGGACAGTAGCAGGGGGATTAGGGATGATGGAGGGAAAGATATTAGGGGGTCAGTGGGGCTGGGGACGTTTCACAGAAGGGGGTCAACTGGGACAGGGAGTAGAATACATTATTTCTAGACAGATTTGGAATAGGCAGGACTATCAATCAATTATGGCCATCAAATTGTTATGTAAATGGGTAGTTGGAATATAATGTCTTGGAATATAAAAGGTGGGAAAGATAATTCAAAAAAGTACACTATTTTGCGACATCTGAATAGATACCATCCACATATTGTGATGATACAGGAGACACACATTACTATCAACCAAGTTGCGAAGTTACAGAAACTTTGGGTTGGCCAAGTCTTTGGGGCAGGTAACAGTGAAAGAAGAGGAGGAGTAGCAATACTCATACAAAAGAATGTCCCTTTTAAGGAAATTAAATCCTGGCGTGACCAGGACGGGAGATATATACTAATGCTTGGGAATCTAGCGGGAATAGAAATTCTCATTGGTTCCATATATGGCCCTAACTCAGACACTCCTGCCTTTTTTCCACCTTTAGCTACCATCATAGCCTCGGTGCCTAATGTCCCTTGCCTTTTAGGGGGAGATTAGAATGTGGTTTATACAAATGACCTAGATAGAACATACAATAAAAGATTAGGGCTATCCCCAGCACAGCAGGCTCTAAGAGAATTAATGAGTGACTCAGGACTTGTCGCTCCATGGAGACTGCTTCATCCCCTAGACCTACACTATACATATTATTCCCCCCCATGAGGTCCATTCTAGGATTGATTTTTTTCTTCTAAGTTCAACCACATTACACACAGTTGAGGATAGTGGGATATATCCTAGAGTACTTTCTGACCATTCACCCATTTGGATAAAATTAGGATTTTCATCCTTTCGGAGAGCTTATAAATCCTGGTCTCTAAATATACAAATGTTGTCTGAAGATGAGATAGTGCAACATATGAGAAAATTTATTAAAGATTCCTGGGAATCTAACTAAAAGTTTATGTTGAAAAAGATATTTTATGGGGTGCTTTAAAAGCGACATGGAGAGGAGAATTCATTAGTCTTGCTACTAATAGGAAACGGAAAAAGTTAAAAGAGGTGAAGGAATGGTTAGGTAGAATACGATTCCTAGAGAATCATCTGAGTCAAGGTACAGATGAGAAAATCTGGGCAGAACTTCATTCCCTAAGAGCATATATTCTAAACATTACTTTGAAAACATCATTAAAATGGAAGGTGACATATATTGGGCAAGGCGAAAAAGCCAGACAATTACTGGCGAATAAAATAAAACAACAAAGAGAGGCTAGATGGGTAACAGCACTATGAGACAGGGAAACAGGAAAGCTAAAGTCAGACCCAGAGGGAATTGTTAAAATTTTTCAAAAGTACTATACAGAACCGTATACAACGCAACATACAGATTTACATTCTGCGAATAAACTAAAGCTCTTTTTCAGTGATATCCAGATGCCAAAACTTACAGCAGCTCAAAGCTCGGAATTAATAGGGGATGTCACCCTTCAGGAAATTAGAGAAGCAATTGACAAGCTGCCAGTAGACAAGGCACCTGGTCTCGATGGGTACCCTCTGGCTTTCTACAAAACCTTCAAAGAAGAGTAGGCACCATATTTACAGATATTATTTAATTATATGTATTCAGCTAAAGTAAAAGAGCTGGCATTGTTTGAAGCTAGGATTGTGGTTATACCCAAGCCAGGGAAAGACCAGACCTGTCCGGATAATTATAGACCGATCTCATTATTAAATATTGAGATCAAGATATTAGCCAATGTATTAGCATCCCAACTTAAAAAGCTATGAGACAATTTGATAGGGCCAGACCAAGTGGGATTTGTCGCAGGGAGACATTCTAGTGACCATTTTAGGAAAATATGCCATTTCCTTTCCGCTTTGGGGGATGCAGATACTGACAAAGTGTTCATATCCCTTGACGTGGAAAAGGCGTTTGATAGAGTCAGTTGGACCTATTTATTTGATCTTTTACCCAGATATGGAATACCCCAAGAATATAGTCAATGGATTGCGGTCCTATATGCAGCTCCTTCAGCAAGAGTTGCATGTAATGGGGCCATCTCCAATAACTTTAAGCTATCAAGAGGAACCAGACAGGGTTGTCCCCTATCCCCGATGCTTTTTAATTTATTCATTGAATCCTTGGCTAGAAAAATTAACATGACAGTGGATATTAGAGGAATAAATATTGGCCCTGACACATATAAAATTTCAATGTTTGCAGACGACATTCTCATGCATCTCTCCTCATGGCGTGAATCCATACAGGCAACTCTGAGTCTAATAGATAATTTCAGCTCAGTGTCAGGATATAAGCTTAACAGCCACAAAACAGTAGTACTATCACTGACGCCTTCATGTACTAAGAAGGACAAAGTGGAGATGGGTTTGAAATGGCCTTCCAATTCGCTCACCTTTTTAGGCATAGAACTTACACAAGACATTAATAAACTGAAATCTCTGAATATTGATCCTATAGTAACACTGATGCAGCAAGACCTAAAGAGGTGGCAAACCTTGCCCTTATCCCTATGGGGTTGAGTCAACTTAATTAAGATGGTTATTTTCCCTAGGTTAATGTATCCCCTTTCTATGTTGAATTTAGTTCTCCCTAAGACATGGTTCAAAAAGATTAATTCTGCGTGGTCCGCCTTCCTCTGGAATGATAAAAAACCTAGAAGGACAATAAACAAATTAATGGGTGGGAAAGAGAGGTGAGGGCTTGGAATTCCTAATCTCTTTTTATACTAGTTGGCCTTCCAGAGCTCTAAATATTCTTCATGGCTGACCCCTCATGAATGGGTTCCTCTTAATCTGATATGGTATAAGATAGAGAGACAAATTGCCCTCTCAAGTAGTATTTCTTTAGCATCATTACTCTATACTGCAGGCAAAAAAATACCTCAGTCCTGGAGGCATACGCCGTTGGCATGGACTATGGAGGTCCATTCTCAGCTGTGTACCTATTTTAAATTGGATAACAGGAGAGATTTAGGTCAGCCTTTAGTTCATAATTTGAATATTCAGTTAGAAAACGAGACTATTTCTCCAACTTTTTGGAAAAGGGTAGAAAAGGCTGAAATCACAGACTTAGTTAAAGAACACAAATTTCTGACCCCCAAAGATCTTAAAATAGCATTTCAACTGACAAGAGTTTTCTTCATTTAAATATTTACAGATTAAGCAATGTGTAAAGGCAATGCTTGGGAAACCACCATGGTCTGCTCAGGCCTCAGACTTCTTTAAGGAGATCTTTAAACGGGCTACGCAGTCAAAACCCATAACGTAGATTTATAAATTGTTGACCAATCGAGCTGAGGGGATACTTTCCCCAAAAGCATTTTATTGGCAACAGGCTGCAAATCTCTCCTATGATGCTTCCACCTGGGAATCAGTGTGGAAAAACAATTATAAATTGGTAAAACAAGATTGATTACGTCTGATCAGATTTAAAGTACTCCATAATCTGTACTACACACCGATTAAAAGGCATTTTATGGACAAGAGAAAAGTAAAATATGCCAGAAATGTCAAAGAGAACCTGGTTCTCTTATGCATATGATATGGACATGCCCCAGTATCCAGAACTTTTGGCAACAAGCAAAGACATTTTTATTACCTTTGTTTGAAAAGAGAGACATTTTTAATGTCGAAACGTGTACTTGGCAACCTCTCAGTCATACCTAATCAGACTCATAAACATTATATGGCTTTCACCTCAGCAGTGTCGCTGCTTTTAATTATAAGATATTGGATCAGAGAAACCTCACCTCCCATTAGAGAATGGATACAGGAATTGAATACAGCTTATAATGCCAAAAAGGCAATAGCATCACAATTCCATACTTTAAATAACTTTAATAATAAGTGGGAGAAGTTTTCACTGTTTATAGCTGAGAGGTATAAGGATCTGTAGAAGATGATTGTTCCACCTGCTATATAGGAAGAGTTACGTAATTCAAAGGGAGTAGGAAGTTAAATATATGAGGTTCTGCTGCATGAAAAAGATAGTACTTTATATTCATTGCCAAGTTTACCTGGGGGAGATATTACATGGGGGGGGGATGGAGATCGTACTAACTAAACAAGATATATGACCAAAAATCGGGCAGGGGAGGGAGGAGTGTAGGAGGGTGGGAGTTAAGTAGAGTGGCCAGCTTTGACATTGTTTAATGCCATTGTACATGCTTTGTATGGATGACGTGTCTTAAAAATGTTAATAAAGTTTTCTAATTGACAAAAAAAAATGTATTACCTGTTGCCTGCAACAAAGAAAAATGTCCATCGATGCCTGTTACTGGCGTCCTGTCAATGCTCCCCCCACCTGACCCTCCCTCTCAGCACCCCCCTCCCACAAACAACACTGACACTGTGGGTGCCTAATCCCCCAGTGTCTTCACCTGAAATAAAGAAAACTGTCCCTTGTCATTTTTTTTATAAAAACCCTGAAAAATGAAAAACTGTTAGGACGTGTGTTGCACCATTATTCCCCCCAACGACCCTCCCACTCACAGCATCCACTACCCTCCCTCAGCCCTTACTTATGCACTAGGGTCTGACACTGAAATCATTTCTGGACTGCAGACACATCTTCACTCTTCAATGCTGGACTGCAAACTGACAAAATCAGGTATGTGGTTCAATGTATTTCAATGGGGATTTCAACTTACGAATATACGAACACACAAAATTGTCAGCAGATAAAGGCCATTATGCTCTACCCAGTCAGCTCGAGTGTGCAGCTCTGCTGTGATATAGAGCTGCCACCTCCTTCCCCTTCTTCCCCATCCCAGAATTTGCTCTCTCCCTCCTCTTCAACCATCACATCCTCAGTGTGATTTTCCTGATAAGCCTATCCCACCTGCCTTTAAATCCACCCAGTCTTGGCTGAAACCAACTCTTCCAGAAGCTTATTCATCCTGAGACCACCCTTTTGGTGATGAAATGCCTTCTTGCATCTTTTTTGTTTTTCTAATGTGTATTTATGGAGTTTTTCCCCTGGTTTCCATCCACCACCCATGCATCCTTGGTGTGAGCGTGTACGTGTGGAGTCACTTGCAGTGCAGGACACCTCACCCTACCAGTCACTCCTACCCATCTACACTGCCACCAGGCCTCCACTCAGTGATGGCAGGACTGCAGGAGGATGACCCCCCTCCCTGGGAGAGGAGAGCCACAGCTCAATCCTGCTCCCACCCTCCCCCCATGCCAGCACCCTGACGACCCGAGTTCATTCATGAACCTGAGTCACAGGTGTGACACAAGGTGTGGCATCCAGTGCCTCAACCCTCCACACCACTGGGCCAGCATCCTTATATCTTTTTGAAATTTTGCCCCCCTATCCATAGATGGTGCCCCCTAGTTATCCCTGCACCCTTTACATTAAACAAGCCCTCAGTGTTGACCTTGTTTATGCTCTTAAGGTATTCAAAAGTTTCTAACCATCTTGATCACCCTACGCTGCACACACTTCCGCAAGTCTATGTTCTTTTTTAGGTGAGGGCACCAGAACTGGACCCTGTACTCCATCTGTGGTCTCATCAGTGATATGTACAGGGGAATTATGGCCTCCCTTCTCCTAGATGTGAAACCCCCGGCTATGCAGCCCAGCATTCTCATAGCTGTAGCCACCTCTCTGCTGCTCTGCACAGATTGTTTCAGATCTTTGATGATGATAACCCCTAGGTCTTTCTCTTTCTCTTCCTCTTCCTCTGTTTCTAGCACTTTCACCCCCCCCCCACCCCCAGTCAGTACTCCTCCCTCGGGCTTCATGTGCCAAGGTGCATGACCTTGCATTTTTTGGTGTTAAAAGTCAGTTGCCAGGAATTTGACCATCTCACCAAATTAGCCAGGTCATCCTGTAATTCCCTTCTCCCATCCTCTGTATCCACTCATCCACAGAGTTTAGTACCATCTGCAAAGAGACAGATTTTCCCTCTAATCCCTTCCGTTATGTCACCAGTGTAGACACTGAATAACACACAGCCAAGAACGGAGCCCTGTGGTACCCCTCTGGTGATCAGCCTAGGTTCTGAGATTCTCCCTTCTACCACCATGTTCTGACTCCTATTCTGTGACCAGCTCTTAATACACATGTTAGGTCCCCCTTACTCCAGCCCTTCTAGCTTGCTGACCAGCCTTCTGTGTGGGACCAAGTTAAATGCTTTGCAAAAGTCTAAATAAATTACATCCACTGCCTTTCCCCTGTCCACTGCCCTCGTGACCCAGTCAAAGAAGTCAAGTCATATATTGATACATAGATACATAGGTGCATAGACAGTGTCGGCAGATAAGGGCCTATGGCCCACCCAGTCTGCCCATTTGAGCTTGTAAGTTCAGTTCCTGTATTCCTAGAAGTCTGTTGCCCCTTACCCTTGACCTCCAGATTTCCTTTATGTCTATCCCAAGTCAACCAGATTTGTCTGGCATGATCTTTCTTACTTGAAACCATGTTGTCTAGGGTACTGGAACCTGTTTGACCCCAAGTAGTCCATCAGTCTTTCTTTAAGGATGGACTCCATCAGCTTACCAAATGTGGAGTTCAAGTTGACAGGGCGATAGTTATCTGGGTCATCTCTAGGTCCATTCTTTTTTTCAATCTACATTTTTTTCCCTTTCCAGCAGGGATGGCAGGTGGCTCCTGCCCTTCCCTCAGAGGGGCTCAGTGTCTGGTCCCAGATTATTGCCACCGACCCACCCAATATATCCCCCACAGGTTGTCCCTTCCAGGGCCGATGGAGAAGGGCATCGACTTTCCCCCTCCCTCCCCAGAGACCAACATCTAGACTCTGGTGGAGCTCGTTTCAGAGCTATGGGGCCATTATGGAGCTTGCCAGCTCCAAGTTTCTACTTATCTCCCCTTCCTTTTTGCCATGGCCACCCGAGCGTGTTTGGAGGCACGCACATGCAGCAATCCACAGTACTCATGCTATTCGAGCCTTTCCCGCCTGCACTACCTTTAGGCCTCCACCCGAGGGTAGTCTTGCAGTGGTCATGACTGGGTCCCAATCTGGGAGGGGAGAGCAGCTCAGCAGCTGCAAAATCCATCTCCTGGCCTTCCCCCCACTGACCTCCGATGACCGAGGCTCGTTCCCGAACCTGGGTCACTGGTATGGAGTGAGATGTGGTGTCCAGTGCCTTCAACCTTCAGCACCACAGGGCAAGCACCTAGGTCCATTCCTGTGGGTCCATTCTTGTGGAGTGGTACCACATGTGCCAGCCTCCAGTCCCTTGGTACCATCTAAGTCTCTAGAGAGGTACTAGTAAACAGGTCTGACAAAGGGCAAGCCAGAATGTCAGCCATCTCTTTTAACACCCTTGAGTGAAGATGGTCCAGCCCTGGTGCTTCATCCACCTGGATGTTCTTGAGATCTTTTAACACTGTTTCTACCAAGATGGATGCTTCCATAACCCCCTATCCCCTGAAGCAGCTTCCCTACTGCTCCTAGGTACTGATCCCTCCTTTTCCCTTGTGAAGACTGAACTGAAGTACTGGTTTAATACTTCGGCCTGCTCCTCACTACTCTCTGCACATCGCCCCCACCTTCTCCAGTCTCACAATACCCTCCTTCCTCTTCTTTTTTTCCTTTACATACCAGTAGAAGTCCTTTTCTCCTGTCTTGATTCCCTCAACCAATTGAAGCTCCCTTCTTGGTTTTGCTGCCCTGACAGTTCCACTTGCCACCTTAGACTTCAACAGGTAAGCTTCCCTATCCTCATCCCTCTGTGTACTCTTATATTTCTGAAAGACTATTCTTTTCTCCTTCACCCTGTGCGCAACTTTGGCAGTGAACCATCTAGGCCTTTTTTGTTTGGTGTCCTTGCTCCTGATTTTGGTACAGAACTGTGTAACCTCTGTGATACCAGGCTTTATTGCTTTCCACTTCTGCTCTACCCCTATCTCCAGCCTAATCCTAGAGAGATGTACCTTCAGAATTTCTCCCATCCTTCTGAAATATGCCCTTTTGAAGTCAACTACCTTGGTGTGAGTCTTTGATTTTTCTTGCCGTTTTGACAGGATGAACCATACCATCCTGTGGTCACTTCCTGCCAGTGGATCATCTTCCCTAATATCATGGACATGGTCTCCATTGGCTAAAGCCAAGTCCAGAATCACAACATCCCTAGAGGTCTCTCTGACCCCCAACTCCAAAATGTCATCCTGGAAGACATCCAGGACATACCTTTCCTTGGAGCTAGTAGTTGATAGTGTTTCCAAGTCAGCTCCTGAAAGGTTGAAGTCACCAGTAAGCACTACTTTACCTTTGCCTACCTGAGTTCTAATCTGTTCACTTAGGTTCTCATCTTCCTCTGCTCCCTGTGAGGGTGGTCTATAGACCACTCCCATTCTGACCTTCTTCACCCTTGGTGACTGGAGTTGCACCCAAAGGGCTTCAGGTTTCCCCTCTGCTTCCTGATCACTTGTGCAGGTTATTTTTCCCTCATGAGTGGCATAACTTAGCCATTTATGAATATTTTTGCCACAAATTTTCAACATGCCTGTTTTGGAACCTCATCTCATAAACAACTACAGTCAAATTAGGCAAATCTGCCCCGAAAGGCGATTTTGCGGTCACTGTTCAAAATCACCTTTCAGGCAGAAGTCGAACATTTTCTCTGCCCTTGTTCATAGGGTGGGGTAATAAGATGAATATTTTGAAAATTTGGCTTAAAAATATTAAAAAACAATAAAGTTATGAGCCTACATTGAAATTTGTGAACACAGCCTTGTAACTTTGGTAATTTTTAATATTTAGACCCCAGATTTTCAGCATAGCCATTTCTTTACAGAACCTCATAAATGTGACAGTGGTCATTTTTCAGATCATGGTTAAAATGTGTATTCACATCCCAAAAGGTAATTTTGCAGTTGATGCACAAAATCAACTTTTGGGAAAGAGTTAATTTTCTCTGCACTTGCTCATGAGGTGGAGTCAGAAGATGGCTATGTTGAAAATCTGGGGAAAAAATATTGAAAAACAAGAAAGCTATGAGCCTACCTTGAAATTTATGAATGCAGGTTTCTAACTTTGGTCATTTTCAATATTTTGACTGCACATTTTAAACATAGCCATTTCTTCACAGCACCTCATGAATGTGATAGCTGTCATTTTTCAAAAATCAGGACAAAACGTTCCTTCATACCTGTGATGCAAAATGACATTTTGGCAGCATGACATGACGTTTTGATGTGGATTTGAAAATCTTCACCTACTGGGTCCATTAGGTGGGGTAATAAGTAGGTTGTGCTTAAAATTTGTTCTGCAAATACAGTGAAATGCCTCGGTTATGACTGAACATTACACTATTTCAGTGTTTACTCATAACTTCACTAATTTCCAATATTCTGACTCCAAGATTTCAACATAGCCATTTTTCCATACCACCTCATAAATGTGAAGTGTCATTTTTACAATCTTGAATGAGATGTGTTTTTACACCTCTGGTGAAAAAGAAATAAGGCTAGCCAAACCCACGTATTATAAAGAAACATAGAAACATAGAATTTGATGGCAGATAAGGACCGCTTGTCCCACTTAGTCTGCCCATTTCCCTACCCAATGGATAAGCTGCAGATCCTAGTTAACCAATAGCCTACTTTCTCCTACCACCCCACTAGAATTGCCTTATGTCTTCCCTATGCATTCTTGAATTCCCCCACTGTTTTTGACTCCACAACCTCCTCAGGAAGGCTATTTCATGCATCCTTAACCCTCTCCATGGAAAAATACTTCCTCACATTACCTCTGAGCCATTCTCCCTCTGTCTTCAAATTGTGCCCCCTTGTTCTTGCACATCTCTTTTTCTGAAAGATGCTACCCTCTTGGACTTTGTTGATTCCCTTGAGGTACTTAAAAGTTTCTGCCATGTCCCCCCCCTCCTTTCCTTGATGGTATACATATTAAGCTCCTTTAGTCTCTCTTCATATGTCTTCTGGTGCAGACCCTGCAGCATTTTGGTTGCCCTCATCTGGACAGCCTCCACCCTGTCTATGTCTTTGCGGAGATGTGGTCTCCAGAACTGCATGGGATATTCCAGATGGGGTCTTACCAACTGTCTGTACAGAGGAATAATAACTTCCTCTTTTCTACTGGTGATGCCTCTCCTTATGCATCTCAGTATTCCCCAGCCCTCCTTTCTGCCTTCTCACATTGCTTGCCCACCTTTAGGTCATCTGATATAACTACCACAGGTCCTTTTCCATTTTTGTTGTTGTCAGTATCTCATCCCTCATTGTGTACTCTTCCCCAGGGTTTTTGTTTCCCAGGTGCATTACTTTGCACTTCTTTGCATTGAATCTAAGCTGCCATACATTTGACCATTGCTCCAACCTTGCCAAGTCCCTGCTCATCCTTTACAACCCACCTTGTTTATAAACTCTGTTACAGATCTCTGTGTCATCTGCAAAGAGACATACAGATGCAAAGCTACGGGGATAGCAGAAAGTTCTGGAACTCCCTAAAGGAAGTCCTAGGGAAAGAAGAACAATCCTCTCCTACAGTAATCACACAAAATAATATAGATTTAACAGATCCTATTAAAATAGCACATCTCTTCAGCAAAACATTCACTGACCTGAGCCACATTCTAGTCTGTCTGGACACCACAGCCTGATGTCCCCCCTCTCATTGACGAGTCCAGTCAAATTCCATCTACCTTATCCTACTGAAACTACTATTTTAAAACTGTCTCAGTATCCACTACCTTCTGATACATTAAATGAATCCTAGACAAAACAAGGATGGGTAGCGGCTTCATTTTATGAAACTGCTAGCTTCTGCAACTGAAAAATTAGCCCTTCCAATAGCCAAAATCTTTAATCAATCACTTTGGTTTGCACAGTTCCCAGGCATCTGGAAAACAGAGCTTGTAACCTCTGTGCACAAGGGGGAAACTAAAACTGCCATCTTAAACAACCGATCCATTTCAGTTCTCTCCTGATTATCCAAAGCCCTTGGGAAGATAGTCATTGAGCAGCTGCTAACCTACTTTAGCCAGCATAACATTCAATGCCAGCAACAGCAAGGCTTCAGGAAAAAACATAGTACCATCACCGCTTTATTGGAGTATACCAACTTTGCGAATCATGCCCTTGGTAATAGCCAACTGGTGGGCTACATTTTTATGGACTTAATGAAGGCCTTGGACCTTGTTAACCATTACATGCTCCTTAATAAACTCTCCAGGTTAGGACTGTCTACTGAAGCTGTTACCTGGTTCAAAGACTACCTGACAGGACGCTCCCAGAGTGTAAAAATAAATGGTGCCTTGTCCAGCTCATGTCTAGTCACTGTGAGGGTACCCCAGAGCTCAATCCTTGGACCCCTACTTTTCAGTATGTTCATCAATGACCTTCCATTGGCATGCCCAGACTCAAAAATCCTCCTCTATGTGGATGACGTGATGATCTACACCCAAAGTAGCAGCCAACAAGAATTAATGCTCACCATGCAGAGCAGCTTCTTAGTCCTGGACCAATGGTTTTCCCACAGTATGTTACTCCTAAATAACAAGAAAACCAAAACAATGCTGATCACATGACACCAAAAAAAGAACAAGCGTCAAACCTTTACTATCATTAGCTGGGAAGGCAAAGGCCTGGAAAAGGTCAACACCTTCAAATATCTAGGTGTCCACCAAGATGGCAATCTCTTTTGGACACCACATTGACCAAGCTTCAAAGCAGTAACTCAAAAACTGGGCACCCTTTATAGACACAAACCATACATGGCCTAGGAGGCAAGATGGCTAGCAGTCGCCTCATCAGTACTCCCTGTGATAGACTATGGGCTACTGGTCTATGGTACAGCCACAGACTCGATTTTACACAGAGTAATGCTCACCCTAAACAAAGTGTGTCACCTAGCACTAGGAGCTGACAGATTGACACAGTTGTGACCTCTACCTCAATACAGGATGGCTACCTCTTAATCTACGTACTGTATGTAGTAGCAAATGAGCTTTCTTGCAAAAAAGAACCTCCTTGGTCTCTTCTCCCACTCTTAACTCACTTATCTTCTCAGCTCATCACAAACACCCCACCTGGAATGCCCTCAGGAAATCCCTACAAGTATCTTTTTGTAGGACCAACCAGGCTAAGCACTCCTTCCCTGTTAAATCACCAACTTGGCTAAATGAGCTCTCAACCACTATACTGGACTTCTCCACCCATGGTCATTTTAAATCTGCATTGAGAAAGTACTTTTCATCAAAAATAACTTGCAACTGTATTTAAATACCTAATGTAGCCCCTATATGGGACCCACATCATCCAACTCATCCCTCCTCCTTCCCTCCTCTCCCTCCCATCACCTCTCTACACCTGCTCCTTCCCCCCTCCCTTTATTTCCTATGTTCCTGACTACTCTGACAATGCTACATTGTAGTGCCAGTTTACTTATTTCTAGATCGAATTAAGGTCAATTTGTTGAAATGCTTGTCCATATCATTGTATTGCTTGTGTCTTATCCAAATACTGCTCTGTAATGTATGAAGTGGACTCTTTGTAAATGAGCCCTGGCTCAAAGGTATATCTCTGAAATATTCATAAATAAAAATAAATAAATAAAATGCCATTTCGGCCAATATACAATAAATGGTACATGTCATGTCTATGAGGTGAATCATAAAACAAGGATCTTCAAAAGTTGGGACCAAAATTAAAAAAAAAATGGTTTACCAAGCATCAAACATTCAGCATTGACAAATGCTTGTTTTAAGGGAGTCATTGGTGATGAATCTTAGGTTCCTTTCCTTTGTTGTTGTATCCAGCTGAGCCCCTGTCATCCAATGCACTGTTCTGAGGTTTCTGTTCCCTAAATGCATTGCTTTACTGTTCTTGTCACAAAATTTCAGTTACCAGACATTGGACCACTTTTTAAGCCTTTTCAAGCCTCTCTACAATTCCATTATCCTCTCCTCATTGTCAACTCTACCACTGAGTTAAGTGTCATCTGTGAATAGGCACAGACTGCCCTGGATTTGTTTCCTAAGTTGTTAATGAACCCTGAAGAAGACTGGGCTGATGAAAGATCCTTGTGGTACTCCACAGGTGACCTCTTTTTTGACTGATCTGACCTCAATCACCACAACTCTCTGCTGCCTCTTCTCCAGCCAACATCCTACCCACCTTACTATTTCTTTAGCTGCACCCAGATACCCCGTCTTCTTCAACGGCCTTTGATGTAGCACAGAGTCAAATACC
Source organism: Neoceratodus forsteri (assembly GCA_016271365.2). Classification (NCBI taxonomy): domain Eukaryota; kingdom Metazoa; phylum Chordata; order Ceratodontiformes; family Ceratodontidae; genus Neoceratodus; species Neoceratodus forsteri. The sequence goes on from CM057455.1 coordinate 932,349,565, forward strand.
TTGCCGAAGTTGAAGTGTAGTAAGTCTACTGTGTACTCCTTGTCAACTACCCCAGTTACCCAGTCAAGGAATACTATCAGTTTGGTCTGACAAGATCTCTGTGCCACAAACTCATGTTGCTTGCTATCCTGAAGCCCATGGTTCTCCAGGTATTCCACTAGATCCTGTTTGACTAGTGTCTCCATCATTTTCCCTATTATGGAGTTAAGGTTAATCGGTCTATAGCAGGGGTTCTCAAATGGTGAGGCCAGCCTCCTTGGGGAGGCCCCAACTTGTTCCAGAGGAGGCTCAAGCAAGTCTGAAAAACTACTGTATTTAAATTTTGAGTTTTATATATTTTGTGTCAAGAGATGAATCAAACTGAAAGAGGATAATAGCACGTGAATTTTATGTATTTATCTACTAATAGGTGACAAGGGAAGGTGAATGAGCCAAGGTTCATTTCAGGTGTACCAAGGGAAGGGTAGGGAGTGAATACATTTCAAAAGGTAACTGCAAAACAATCAAAAAATACACAATGAACAATGGTGTAAACAAATATGAACAATAAACTAATAATGAGTGGTGGTAATTGATCAGTTTGTAGAATGATGGCAGAACAGCCCAAATACAAGGGTTGAGCATAGAAGTGCAAAGAGAAATAGAAAGAAGGCGCAAAGTAATCCCTGAAAAGTTGCTTAGGAGCAGGGAAGGAGGGGGAGAGGCAAAGTATGTAGGAAGGTTATCTCATATAAAGATGAAACAGAGAAGTAGTCTGACCCATGAAGGTACTGCAGCAAGGGGTAACAATGGTTCAGAATGAAAATAGAGGTAAGTTGGTTGACCTGTTTGGGGGTGTTACAATAAGCTGAATAATATTTGTTTATTTTATTTGTTATTCAGATAACACTTTGAGCACAGAAACTTTTTTCAAAGGTTCCATGTCAGTATAAGACAAAGAACTGAATGTGAGCCAAGTACTCAAAGGGGTTCAATTTATTTATGGTATACTGTGCATAGTACAGTATATTTTTCTTTGGGGAGGCCCAAGATTGTTTCAGTTTTTTGGGGAGGCTCACTGTGACAAAGTCTAAGAACTCTTGGTCTATAGTTTCCTAGCTGCTCATTGTCCCTTCCCCTGTGTAGCAGAACTATATCCATCATCCTCCATCCTTGGGAACCACCCCTTGCTTTAAAGAGCTATTAAATAGCTCCACCAGGGGTTTGGCTAACACTGATGTCAGTTCCCTTCGTACCCTCAGATGCATCCCATCCAGTCCTGGAGCTTAGTTTACCTTCAGGGTTGTTAACCCTTTTCTGACTCTTTCGCTAGTATACTTCTACAGCAACATTTCTGGGACTCCCCCATCAACTGCTTTTATACTGTTCTCTACCAAGGGCTCACTGGTCTCCTTAGTGTTTACAGAGCAGAAGTGGTAATTCAGAATGGCTACTTTCTGCCCTTCTTCCTTTATTACCTTCCCCCTTATTTAACCTGACAATCCCCCTCCAATCTTTTTTCCTAAAATACATCTAAAACACTGTTTTTCCCCTCCCTTTACTCTATTCACAATATGCAGTTTTGTCTGTCTTTATGATATTACTGCCCACTTTGCCTCCCGTTTTCTTTTCCTGACACTCGGCCCTTTCCTTATCCCCCTGTTTTTCTTTGTACCTTATAAAAACCTTCTTGTTGGACCTTATTGCCTCCTCAACCTTTTTAGAGTACCAAATTTGTATCTTCACTTGTTTTTCTGAAAACAATTCTTATGCATGGTTTAATTGTTGTGAGAATGGCACATTTTATGACCATCCAATCTCTCTTCTATTCCCCTGATGTTTTCTACCCCAGTTATCCTGCCTAGGACTAGTTCCATCATTTGACTGAAATCTGCCTGTCTGAAGTCTAGCACCTCAGAATTAGATGAAGGCTCACTGGTGCCCAGAACCAAATCGTATCATGTAATTCTGTGATCACTGAACCCCAGTGGTTCCCCAGCCTGCATTCCATCTAATATTTCTGAGATGGTGAGTACCACATCAAGAATAGTTTATTGTCTAGTGGATTTTCTTACCTGTTGCATCAGCATGCAGTCCTGAAAAGTAACAAGCAAGGCCTGGCTTCCAGTGTTCCTGGCTGCTAGGATGGCCCAGTTGATGTCTGGCAGGTTGAGATCCCCTACTAATGCAACCTCCCCTTTTGCCAACCCCATTTCTACTTCTACTGCTAGTTCCCTGTCACTCTCCTCTCCCTGCCCTGGTAGCCTGTAAACCACACCCAAGCAAAGTTTTTCTACCTGATGACATTGTGAGTTCTACCCACAATACTTCTACATCCCCTTTCACTCCAGTGGATGCACCTGTACTGCCACTATTCCTTCCCTTGCACAATTGGCCACTTCTCCACCTCTACCCATCCCTCTATCACATCTATTTAAGGTGTATCAAGGGATTGCCAGGTCACAGTTGTTGTTCTTGTTGACCTAAGTTTTTGTATCAACCACTAGATCAGGACCTCAGTCTACAATCAGTGCCTGGAGATTGCTAATTTTATTACCCAAACTCCTAGCATTGAGGCACAGCACCATCCATCTTAAAAGTGCTTCTTCAGTCTGTCCCACAGCCTCTGGATATTCAGCTTCACTGACTCCTCAGGATGGTTTGCCAGATCATAGGTACCATGATGTACCAACACTCCATGATCCATACTCTCTTCCAGTATCCTCCCTGTCCTCTCCCAGTCCCAGATGACTGATGCTCCAGGCAGACATCTGATCCCCCCCTTTCCTGCACTGCCTACTACCCTCTATATACCAATAGAATTGTTCGCTATACAAATCAGCCTGCTCAAAATCCTTATAATATATGGTTAGGGCTTATTGTGTATGGAAAACAAAGGTTTTCCAAATCTTGTTGTAGGGCAGTTCAAAGGTCAACAAAAGTTGTTGTACTATCGTTCTGCCATCACATCGATAGTTCAACAACTTTTTGCCCTAACCTGCCATCTGATTGGCTGCAACAATGCTGTTCTCAAAAAATTCACTCTAAAATGGCTCCTGTAGTTAGCGAGTGGTGCAGTTGAGTGAGCCAAATACTTCATAGACACAGCTGGACACGGACTACTAAGCTCAGTTCCGTTTATCCAAACAGTTACTTTGCATTTTTTTTTTTAAATTACTGGAACAGTTGTCGGATCAGACTGTGACTGCTGCACGAAGGACCATTATCTTTGCAGACAGGACTCGGAACAGGACTGCAGCGATGAGTATCGGAAATATTGGGGACTGAAGTGGAGAGAATGGGAATCTAGCCAGTGTGCAAGAGTTAAGGTACAAACACATTGCAGGGAAACCATATACTATATAAAATAGTAGATGGTCACCCATCCACAACTTCGGCAGTGTTTCCCATCTCGGGAGTTGATGACATCACGGAGACCTCTCAAGCTTTGCTCTCGAGGTCTCTCTGATGTCATCAACACCCTTGATGGAAACACAGCCTTGTTGTGGATGGGCGCCCATCCACTATTCTATGTATAGTGTATGGGAGAGCATTATTGTGGATGGAGTTCCATGAGTAGAATAACCTTGTTGTGCTGCAGTAGTGATATCACTGTGTTGTTGTGCTACATTGGCTACATCGCTACTGCAGCACAGCAAGATAGAACATCTTTGCAGAGGTGCGATGAAGCAGCTACAGCAGAGAGAGCTGGCCCAGGAAATGAGTGGCACTGCAAAAAACTGCTACAGCCCACAATACAGTGAGCAACTTATAGTACTGGGGGGACCCTTTTTTGGATACAGGATTGTGATAATGGTTGCCCATACACTTTAAAAGATTGTGTATGAGCAACCATACACATACAAGGCTGTATTTTAATCTTGAGGTTTCCATAGTAACAACAGACCTCTCAAGCTATGCTCTCAAGAAATCTTGTTACCACAGAACCCTCTAGATTGAAAAATAGCCTAGTTGCGTATGATTGCTTATACACAATCCTCTATGTTGCGCACATTCTGAACTGCTGTGTGCATTCCAAAGTATTGTTGTGCACATTATGAACAATTGTTCTACACAATTCATAGGTCTAACATTTTAATTAAATTCCACATTCACTCAACAACCAGCTCCTTACTAACTACCCAGTGCCCAAAGCTGCACCTTTTAACTTGTATCCATCTGTAAATTTAATTTTGATAAGAGAATGAAAACACCTCTCTGCAGATGCTGTGCTCGACTCAGAAATGAAGGCACTAGAAAACCGAAATGAGATGGCACCAGCAATGGAGGTGTACAGTATTTATTAGAGTGATTTAGTGAATACACCTATACTAGGCACGTCACCCAAAAAATCAAAAGAAGACAGTATAGTGAGTCCACTGGTTTTGCTTCCTAGCTTTATCAAGAATCAGGGATGCATAAAGTGGTGATACATTCAAGTGATGTAGTTAAACTGACAGTGCTTAGAAATCCAATGTGCAGACAATAACAGCTTAAAAGTATTATAATATATGAGAAATATATATATATATATATATATAGTAGAGGCAAAAACTCCATTTAATGCATTAGTTAGGGTTGTTCCACAGTGACAAAAGTGTGGAAATTTGGTGTTAGGGTTGAAAGTTCCACTTGGAACCCCAACCACCCAACCAGCATCAGGGTGTGCATTGGGTTGTCAGCCTAACTCTTACCCCATCACATGTGTGAAGAAGCAAGGTATAGGAGAATGGGTGGAGAGTTGGACTGGCTTGACTCAATCTTTAATGCTGGTTTGGGTGGGCCATGAGGGTCCAGGGGGCTTACAACCTAACAACAAATTTACTCACTTTTGTCACTGGAACAACCTAACTAATGCATTAAATGGATTTTTTGCCTCTAATTTCCCTTCATTTTGAGAATGATGACGAGAAGAGGACTGTAATGTGGTGGAACACGGGGCCCTTTGGGCCCCGCGCTCCCACCACGTGATGTGTTATGACATAGTAACAGGAACAGCAATGCAAACAGAAGTGTGAACAGTGGTGTACATGGTAACTCAAATGTAAATGGTAAAGGAAATGTTAATAGAAACGCAAGCGGAAAGTGACGCTGAAGCGAACAGTGGCACAAATGGACATTGAAGCGTGTACGAAAACACAACTGGTAATGCTAACAGTGATGGCAGCAGTATTTTAAATGGAAATGTTAAGTGTCACAGCAAAAAGAATGTGAAAGGGAACAGAAATGGAAATGAGAATGCAAATGCACACCTAAACGCAAACCGTAACACGCACAGGCACGGTACCACAATTGTAAATGCAAATGGTAAAGTTAACATGAAGAATAACACCAAAGGAAAGAGAAACAGAAATGGGAATAGAAGCGCACACAGAAATGCAAACCGAAACACGCACGGGCACAGTACCGCAATTGTAAACGGAAATGGTAACGGTAACAGCAACAATAACAGCAAAGGAAACAGAAGAGCAAAAGGAAATGCAAGCGCATATGGAAACACAAACCATAATGCGCATGGGCACAGTAACGCAATTGCAAATGCAAATGGTAAAAGTAACAGCAAGGAAGATGCAAAACTAAAGAGAAAAGGAAATGCAAACGAAAGTGCTGCTGTAAATGCAAATGGCAATGCTCATGGTGATGCAAACAGAAACGCAGACAGAAACAGTAGTGGAAACGCAAATGGTAACAGTAACGAAAATGCAAGCATGAATGACAAAATGCAATTGCTTGCGATTGGTGCACACAGAAATGGTAATTCAAACGTGACCCCATCTGATCATCTTCTCTGTTGCAGATCTTAGTGTCATCTGCAAACAGACAAACCTTACCCTCCAGTCCATCTGCAATGTCACTGATGAAGACATTGAAGAGGACTGGCAAACTTCCTGATCCCTAGGTACCCCACTTATGACTTGCATCTCTTCTGACTGTATACCGTTACCACTACTCTCTGTTTTCTGCCCACAGCCAGTTTGCCACCCAGCTGACCAACTTCTGACCCACCCCCGAGCCTACCCAGCTTATTAATCAATCTTCTATGTGGAACAGTATTGAAAGCTTTGCTGAAGTCAAGGTAGGCAACATCAACTGCTCTCTGGTCCACTACTCTGGTTACCCAGTCAAAGAAATCTATGAGATTAGTTTGACAGGACCTTCCTGTTGTAAACCCATGCTGTCTTGGATCCTGTGCTCCTATGGATTCCAGATGTTGCACTATACTTTCCTTAAGGAGTGCCTCCATAATCTTGCCCACTATTGAGGTAAGACTGACTGGTCTGTAGTTCCCTGCCTCCTCCCTGCTACCACTCTTTTGGAGTGGGATCACTTAAGCCCTCCTCCAGTCCTCTGGGACCCTCTCATGTGCTCAGAGATTCAATAAACAGTTCTGATAATGGCTCTGCTAGTTCTACCCTTAGCTCCTTTAGTACCCTGGGATGTATGCCATCCGGTCCCATTGCCTTGTCCACCCTGATCTTAGCAAGCTCTCGTAGGACCCTTTCTTTTGTGAAGGAACTAGTGCACACCTCCCTCCCCCCTGTGTCCATGGTGTTGAGCTGTTGGCCCTGCCCTACCTTCTTTTCTGTAAATACTGAGCAGAAGTATCTATTTAGGATAGATGCTCTTACATGGTCCTCATCCTCACATGCCCCTCTTATCCCCTCTGATCTTAGCAATACCCCCTCTGGACAGTCTCCTTTCACTAAGGTATCTATAGAAAGTCTTGTCACCTTCTTTTACTGTTTGTGCTAGTATTTCATCGGTTTGGGGATTTGTCTGCCTTACTGCCTTCCCTGCTTCCCTTAGGGAAGTCTGGTATGCCTCCCTATCTTCATCTCACTGCGTTCCCTTATATTTCCTGAAGGTCAGCCTTTTGGCTCTGAGCTTTTCTGCTACTGTTTTTGAAAACCAAAGTGGTTTCCTTCTTCTTTTGCACTTCCTTTTCTCTCTAACACAAAGGGATGTTGCTTCATGTATTTCATCCTTAATGCTTGCCCATTTTGCCTGTACCCCCCTCACCTGTATTTCTTTTTGCCAGGGCTAGCTTAACTCTGTTGGCCATCTTATCAAAGTCAGCTCCTCTGAAGTCCCATATTTTTTGCCTTGGAATGGAATTATTTAGTTCTAGTGGCCAAATTGAACCATACCATATGATGATCACTGGCTCCCAGGTGACCTTCTACCTGGAGATCTGTGATCCTTTCCCTGTTTGTCAGTAGTAGATGTAGGATAGCCCTGTCTCTTGTGGGTTATTGTACCAGTTGTTTGAGGCCCTCCCCCTGCAAGGAATCCACTATGTGTCTAGTTCTGGCAGATGTTCCTGCTGGTATTGACCAATCTGTATCTGGCATGTTAAAGTCTCCCATTATCAGAACCTCCCCTTTAGCTGTAGTAGTAAGTAGAAACATTTTATTAATTTTAAATGAATAGGAGACTTGACTGTGACAAGTTCATTTACAATGAGTTCCCCTCATACAAGATTTCTAAAAGTAGTGACGTTTCATAAGGTATTACATAAATAACAGAATGCGTAAACAATATGCAAATACAAAACAAAAAATCAAATATAAATCATCATTTAATACTAACGTAAATATCAAATGTTCTGTACAATAAGTCCACTGAGTATGAATTTTGAAATAGCTCAGTACAAACATTTGAATGCATAAATTAATGTCGAGAGCAGGACAACACAGTGACTTCTGAGATACTCCTGTATAGAACCATTTTTTTACTCTCACCCATGTGGATTTTATCATTAACGGGCCTTTAGCAATGTAAAATTCAGTTCCAAAGATTATATATACATATATATATATATATGTATATTTATATGTATATGTATAATTTATTTTATTTTATTTGAATTTTGGTAACTGGGTAAGCCCACTGAGACCATACAGTCCCTTTTACAGGGGTGACCCAGTGGAAGGCTACAAGGAAAGAGTATACAAATCTACATATGTAGATACTTAGTAACATACATACATACATACTAGTGGCAAATTAGCCATTATACAAATAAGTGCAATGTAAATTGCATAGTCATAGTAAAAAATGTCACAGTGCAATACAATAAAGCGGCAGCGTAGTACAATAAGTATGACTAGTACAGGAATGAAGAGTCATGGTTCAGTGTAATTTTCCACAATGAAGGGCCGAGCTTGGACAAAGGCAAGGAAGAGGAAAAGAGAGAATAGAGTTCAGATTGCAGGGAGGCGTAAAGTAGGGTATAAACTGCAAGACAGCAACTCTGCTGTACACAGTAACACTAGGCAGAACACCGAGGGGCTAAGCAATGTTGTTTAGGCTGAAAGACAGTTTATCTTAAACATCAATATTCTTGTTCGACTTGACAGTGAGGTGAGAGAGTTGAATGAGGTGGTACCGGCACAGTTGCAACTGGGAATTGAGCAATGGGTGGTGGCATAGTACGCTACAGACATAAATTTGTGATTCAGTTGGGGAAGTTACAGGTTCCAGAGTGGGACAAGTATGTTAGCAGGGCTTGTTTGGACTGAGGGAGGGTAGCGTAGGAGAGGATTGACGGGGGAAGGGAGTACCAAGCCATTGGGGCTGCAAAGGCAAAGGATCTTCTACCTGAGGTTAGGCATGTTTTAGGTATGGTTAAGAGTAGAAGAGAGGTAGAGTGGAGAGACTGACTACACTGGGTACATGCAATAATACCAGATTGGCTTGGGGGTGAATAGAGATGTGTGACCTTATAGGTGAGGCATAGCTCAGCATCCTGAATTCTGTGCTCATGTTGTAGCCAGCCCAATGATGCTAGTACTGTGCAGTGATGTTGCTGTGTTGGTGCTCTGAATGCAAAGCATCCTATCCTGTGATATAGTTGTTTCAATTGGTTCAAAAGGGAGACTTTGAGAGATATGAATAGAGGAACCCCATAACAGAGTAATGGAAGGAGTGAGGCTATGGACATTTTTAGACAGGATGCAGTAGTCAGCAGGGGATGGAGATGGTAAAGCAAACCAATGTTTTGGTGGATGGTTTTTGTGACTTTGTTGATATGAGCCTCTAAGGAGTGGTATGGGTCTAGCATGATGCCCAGATATTTAAAGGATTCCGCCAGTTTAAGGGGTTCCTCCATTGCTTGAGAGGATCGAGAGCTGGGGATAAGGAACAGTTTTAGCAGAGTGAGGAAGGAAGAGTATAGTCTTGTTTTTTTGGTGTTTAGGAGTAGGTTGTTGTCAAAGAATCATGGCTCTAAATGGCAGAAGCCAGATTCGAGCTGCTGATTTAGCCACTGAGTGTCAGATGAGGATTGATATAAAATGGCATCATCTACATAGAGGTGGATGGATGTCCTCTGCAGAAACCAGGCAACTCATTTATGAATACTGTGAAAAGTAGGGGGCCAAGGACAGAACTATGGGGAACACCTGGGTAATCTGTCTGAAGAATGATTGACAGTTAGCCCATTTGACATTTTGACAGCGGCAGGATAGGTAGTCTTGGAGCCAGGAGGTGGATGTTTTGTCAAGCCCCAAGGACTCTAGCTTGCATATCAGCAGTGTATGGTTCTCTAAGTCAAACTCCTTGGTGAGGTCTACGAAGATGGCCCATGTGGCAAGACCACTGTCAATGGCATGGTGCATATCCGAGGTGACTTTAATGAGTTCAGTCATAGTGCTATGATTTTTACAGAAGCCTTGCTGGCAGGGTGAAAGGAGTTGGTGTAGCTCAAGAAAGTCTTGGAGTTGGTAATAAATTATTCTTTCTTGTACCTTGGCTAGATGGCAGAGGATTGAGATTGGCCTATAATTTCCAACAGGGGAGGCCAGCCCCCTTTATGTATTGGGTTAACTAGTGCAGTTTTTCATTTAAAGGGTACTGTTCCCTCAAGGAAGGATCTGTTAATCAGATTCCTGACTGGAATAGTAAGTGTTGTGCACCCCATTTTAGGAATTGTGGTTCTAGCAAGTAATGGCCTGGTCACCTGTTTTTCTTAAGACTGTGTAGTAGCCTGAGAACTTTTTTTTGGGTTGCTAACTTGATGTGGAAATGTGGTGTTGTGGCCCTAGGAGGATTTGTGGTTGGACAGGTGTTGCTGCCATGATTTGTATTGAAACGGGAGACATACTTGATTAGGTGTCTGAAGAAGTTGTTTAGACCATCTGCAACTGAGGCAGGATCAGATAGTACAGTCCTTGGTGGATAGCATGTCAGGGTACTTTAAGGTTTTGCCTTTGAGGAGGGAGTTTATCTGGGTCCAGAACTCTTTGGGATCACTAAGTTTGTCTGTTTGCATAGCGCAGTAATAGGTTCTTTTTGTCTTTGTTGTTTTAGATTTGCACACATTTCTGACTTGCCTGTATGACTGCCAATCTGAGATGAGCCCCAGTTGTTTGTAGGTCTTCCATGCCAAGTCTCATTTGGACATCAGGTTTCTTAATTTCTTTTGACAGCCATGGAGCTTTGCCCCCCCCCCCCCGATCTGCATCGGGTGAGTGGGGCATGGACATTTATAATGGCAGTGACAGTATCAACACTGTGTTCCAGATCAAGGTCAACAGTACACAAGGTTTGTATGGGGTCCCACTTCACATTATTGAGGGAGTTGATGAAGTATGCATTGTCAAAGGATGTCATGTTGTGAGAGACAACAATTTTTGGAGAAGGTTTAGGGGATTTATTTCTCCAAGTGCAGTAAACTAGAGAGTGATCATTAATGCTGTCAGGTAAGACTCCTGAGGCAATTATTCTGTGTCCACAGTTAGATAGTATCCAAATGATGAACGAGTGGTTTCCAGTTCTGTTGTTCCTTCTGGTGGGTTCCATGAAATGTTGCATTAGATTTTCATTCATCAGGGTGGAGTGGGCTAGGCTCTTGTTTTTGTTTAACCAGTCTATGTTGAAGTCCCCACACATAATTAGTTAATGTGGGGGAATGTCAGAAAGGGAGGCTATGACTTGGGGGATGATGGTAGTGGCAGACTTGGGAAGTAAGTAAGTACATCCCACAATACATTTTTTGGAGTTGCCAAGGATTAAGGAGATGAAGATGGCCTCAATGGGAGCTGTCACAGAGGCTGGTAGGAGAATTTCAGTGCCAGTGAGGTTGGACTCAACAAAAAGGAAAACACTGCCACCTCTTTTGCCAGCTCTATTGTGCCTGAAGGTAGTATACCCAGGTAATGCCACTTTGTGAGGGAGGATGGTGTGTTTTAGCCAAGTTTTTTTGACTCTGAGCACTGACAGATTAAAGGTGGAGACCCAAGCCTCGAGTTCTGCTATCTTGGGATGCAGGCTTTGACAGTTTAAGTGTGCCATTTTTATACCCTTATAGTTAAACCAGCTAGAGTTGTGTGTGGCAGGGGCAGGATGTGAAGTGCACAGATGTCCTGGATTGGACTCCACATCACCTGCAATTGTGAGGCGAGTGATTAAGTGGAGTAGTGTCCTCCAGGGGGTACTTTTGGTAAGACTTCTGAGCCTTATGATTGTGAGGGTTGGCATGCATAGGTTGCCATGTAGCCAGGACCCAAGAAAGATGGCATCCTTTCTTACCAGGTAGGGGAGTGGAAGGATTCCCTAAGTTGGTGTGTGTGGTATGTTCCATAATGGGTTGCGGTGACACTGATGTTGGTTGCAATAGGGTGCACCAGTGTGCAAGAGGAAATTAGGGGGTCACAAATCATGACAATATAAATGATTGCATGTATGGTTCCTAGAGGCTGCCTGGTTCTAAGGAGTTATTAGGCTAGTTAGGTTGTGGCATGCTTGTGTGCTTCGCAAGGGAACAGGCAAATGTGCAGAAAAGGTAATTATAAGATTCTCTGTGGTGCTGACAGAAGCAGATGGTATGCTAGGCATGGGTGGAGATAAAAAGAGAGCTGGTAGACATGATGTTGTGCTGCACCTATAACAGTAGTACAGTGTAGCAAGGTGGCTGAGGGTAGCTCTAATGGTCCTCCAGGGGCATATTTCTAGGAAGAAACCCATAGAGAAGAGGTTGCCATTTGAAATAATAATGCCGGTAGAACTTGGATGTTGTGGGAAAGTGAAACTACCATCTAGTGACCAGTCCATATAGGGAGCAAATGGAGAATTGGACTGATAGGTTATTTCATGTCCAATCAGATTGCAGTAGAATTACTATATAATAAATTGTCCAGATAAGGAGGAGGGTGGGTGGAGAGTGCCATGTAGCAGCGTCAGGGAACTAGTTCTCAGCTGATGAACTGAGCAGTGCAGAGAGATTGAGATCCATACCTTGTGGCTGTTCCCTTGGGCTTCGAGCAGGAAGGAGGATGGCAAGTAGCTCTCATGAGTGTTGCTGGCTGAGGAGAGAAGAGGGAGAAGTTCAGAAAGCAGACATAATTTAAGCAGTGGAGAATGTTAAAGTGATCACGATATTTGTGAGACAGAGAGACAGAAGGGAGTAACTGAGTGGGTGGGGCACAGGGTGAAGACAGTCCTAGTTAAACTGGGGACTAGAGGTGGAGGGTGGGGAAGCAGCATGGTTTACCTTCCGGGCAGGCAGGAGAGGTTCAGGGTGAAACAGAAAATGAGATAGATACAGAATAAGGGGTTGGGGCTAAAGAAAAAAGTCAAGCAGTAGCATAATTAAATTAAATAAATTGCACCTGAGCAGTGAGCTAATTCAATGGTAACTATGCCACAATAAGGGGTTGGGGCTAGAGAAAAAAGTTAAGCAGCAGCAGTTTGAATTAAATACATTGCAACAGAGCAGAAACTAATTTAGCAATGACTATGCCAGGAATTTGTTTTACAAATGGCAAATTAATTAAAGTAGAGTAATCAGGTTAGAATTCAATTAGTACACTTTCTGCAGACCACTGATGAAGACAGAGAAAGGTACTGCGAGTAGCTTTTAGTCTACTAGAAAAGGAGCCAAATTCAAATATGGCAAGTCTGCAGCTCCTGCTTAATGAACAGAGCAGCACAGAGAGATTGCGATCCATACCTTGCGGCTGTACCTTTGGGCTTCAGGCAGAGAGGGAGGATGGCAAGCAGCTTAGGAGAGTGGTACTGGCTTGTGACTGTTCCTTTGGGCATCAGGCAGGGAGGGAGGATGAGAAGCAGCTTGGGTGAGTGTTGCTGGCTAGTGGCTGTTCCTTTGGGCTTCAGGCAAGGAGGGAAGATGGCAAGCAGCTTGAGTGAGTGTTGCTGGCTAGCAGTTGTTCCTTTGGGCTTCAGGCAGAGAGGGAGGATGGCAAGCAGCTTGGGTGAATGTTGCTGGCTTATGGCTGTTCCTTTAGGTTTCCAGCAGGAAGAGAGGTTGGCAAGCAGCTCGAGTGAGTGTTGCTGGCTTGTGGCTGTTCCTTTGAGCTTCAGGCAGTAAAGGAGGATGGCAAGCAGCTCAAGTGTGTGTTGCTGGCTTGCAGCTGTTCCTTTAGGCTTCGGGAAAGGAGGGAGGATGGCAAGCAGCTCGGGTGAGTGTTGCTGGCTTGCAGCTATTTCTTTGGACTTCAGGCAGGAAGGGAGGATGGCAAGCAGCTCAGGTAAGTGTTGCTAGCTTGCAACTGTTCCTTTGGGCTTTGAGCAGGGAGGGAGGATGGCAAGCAGCTCGAGTGAGTGTTGCTGGCTTGTGGCTGTTCCTTTGGGCTTTGGGCAGGGAGAGAGGATGGCAAGCAGCTTGGGTGAGTGTTGCTAGCTTACGGCTGTTCCTCTGGGCATTGGGCAGGGAGGGAGGATGGTAAGTAGCTTGGGTGAGTGTCGCTGGCAAAAACCTATGTTAATACATAAGTTAGGATTTTTATTAAAGCATCAAAAGCTGGGAAATTCAATGTTAGGGTTGCCAACCCTACCACCCCACCCCCCTCCATCCACCAACAGGCGTCGGGGTATGCCTTGAGGTCATCGGCCCTAACTCTCACTCCACTTCATGTGTAAACAAGCTGAGATGGTACAGTATTGGAGAGTAGGGTGAGAGTTAGGCTTTTGACTCCAAGGCACACCCTGATGCTTATTAGTGGGGGGGATTAAAACCCCCATTGACAGCCATTATATGTCACTTACCTTGATTCCTCATTTTGCAGTTCTGCTTTGAAGAGTGCAGACATGTCCTGCTCCACAGAAGATTGCAGCCGCTCAACTCAGAGGGTAAGTATGGGGTAAGGAGGGGTGTGGGGAGGTCGGTGCACAGATGGAGGGCAGGAATGGTGGAGTGGGATGGGGTGAGATGGTGAGAAACTTGTTTCTATTTTTCAGGATTTAAAAAAAAGATGTCAGGGAAACTGTATTCTTTTTTTCAGATACATTTCATTATTTGTGGACTCGGGGAGTGGGCTCCACAGAGTCCAAAATACTGGTGTGCTGGACACAACTAAGGATACTGGGAGTGTGCTACCTAGTATCCCACACTGAGGGGGGGGCTATTACCGACATGGGGAATGGGCACCCCATGTCGGAAAAATACATTAGTGCAGAATCCTGCATCGAACTGCCATGATGTTGGGTAAAGAATGGCAGTTCGATGCAGGATGGTGCATCACACCTGTGCAACTTAGGAGATGTCAGGGTACTGTTTTCTTTTTTAACAGGTTAAGTGGGGTACCACTGGAATTGGGACACTGGGTGTGGGCTACCCAGTGTACCACACAATCGGGGGGGTGGAGGGGGGCTTCTGCCAACACAGGAACTGGCACCCCTCTGTCAGCAGTGATTAAAATAAGAAACAATAGTTCCCCTTAGGAGAGGTAAAAGGGGGGAAATCAAAAAAATATTAGGTAAACACTTCGTATTTACCTAATCAGGTGGCCAGGGAATCTAATTTTATGGTCTGTTTGCCCCAAAAATGAGGACGGGCTATTCATGGCAACCCCCCCCCCATACTATCACACGCAAGGTAGTGTCAGGATTCTGCCGCAATTCGCAGCAAACACTACCACCCAAAAAACATATTTCTGGACCACATGAAAAAATATATAATGCCAAGAGCATGTTGCTTGGGCCACGATTAGGTAAATACAACTGTTAGTGTTTACCTGGGGCATTTTTTTTTTGAAATATGTAAGTTTTCCACCGTCAGTAACTGAAAACAAGATGGTGGAATCAAAACTGAAAAGTGAAAATGTGAACAGTAAAGTGCGAATGGTAAACGGCTTTCACCATTCAATCATTTACTGTTCAAACAGTAAATGTAATTTACTGTTTGAACATTTACCTTTCGAACAGTAAATTGCGAATGATAAATGACATTTATCATTCAAAATTTACTGTTCAAATGGTAAATGTTATTTACTGTTTGAGCAGCCTGTCCTGCATCTATCACAAAAATCATTATAATTCAAAAATGATAATATAATTTTACACCAAACCATCTAAAGTCACACCCTCGGCATACACCCCATCATCCCTGAAGATATCAGAAGCAAACTTAATTCTGTGTGTGCTGGTCATGACAACAAAAAATCCCATGTTATCCTATGGGAAAAAAGAAACATTCTTTTTTTGCATTTTTGACCACTTTATATCTCAAAAACTGTAAAAACTGCCATCATGAAACTTTCCACATCTTGTGACACTGACAACATGACAGCACACACTAATTAGTGGGTTATTTGGTTGGAAAATTACAAAGTTATTAAGGTATAAAAATTCTGATTTAACATTGAAAGGCTGTACAAACCCTAACTAAAGGGGTGCTATTGTGCCTCTGTAATATATATTCATTGCAAAAACTCCATTAATACATCAGTTAGGGTTGATAGTACAGCAATAAAAGTTTGGAAATTCGATGTTAGAGTTCCCACCCCTACCACCCCTTCACACTAACAGGCCTCGGGGCGTGCAATGGGGTCATCAGGCCTAACTCTCACCCCATTCCATGTGTAAGCAAACTGACATGGTACAGTATAGGAGAATGGAGTGAGAGTTAGGCTTGATGACCCCATGGCACACCCCGATGCCTGTTGGTGTGTGAAGGGGGGGTAAGGTGGTAGGGGCAGGAACACTAACATTGAATTTCCAAACTTGTTTCTGTACTATCAGTCATAAGTGATGCATTAATGGAGTTTTTTTGCAATTTATTTCCATTCTTTTTGAGAAAGTGTAATGTAACTGGTAACTGGTATGTGGTTGTGGGTGCCCATTTTTGCTCAATGGTATGCATATGTGGGAGTGTGGGCCCTCTGGGCCCTGTGCTCTCACTTGCACATTAGTACGGAGACATATCGCAGCCCTAGAATCATATAAAGGAACTGTTGTAACACTAATTTGACAATATCTCAATAACCATAGCAACTATGAAAAAAATTTCACTGCAGTTGTTATCATGACTTGGAAACTTCCACGCATGATTGGTCTACCTAAGATGGACTAAGCCGTCCAGAGTGAAAAAGCTGTATCCCGAATCATTTTTGAGATCCGGATGCCAAAAGTCCCACAGGTGCTGCAGTGTTATTCTATGGGAAATTTCTAAACTTTGGAATGACGTAACTATGTAACCAGTGTACATTCTTTCACCAAACCAGTAAAAGACACATCTGTGGGACAAGGGCTTACTACCCTGTAAATTTCAGCACAAAAGTCCTAACCATTTGGTTGCAGTGAGGTGGCAAAAAAATTGTTTTTTTTAGGCAGTAGAGTGGCAAATTGCGACACTTTTGCAAAATTTGGGAAAGAATGGGTGCTAAAGTGTCACACTTGTGAAAGTGTCTCATACTGCTATACTTCCGCGAATTTGAGACAGCAACAAATCTCTTGATTGCCAAGAAAACATTTTTGGGGGTTTTAGTAAAATAATGTCTGCATTGTGTTCCTCATGCCCCGAATAGGTAAATACAACTGTCAATGTTTAGTTAGGGGCAGTAAAATTTAAACTACAGCCATTTTTCTCCACCGCTAACTGAAAACAAGATGGCGGTGGTGCAACACTACTCAGGGCATCTGTGACAGTAAAATGTAGTGGAGGCAGCTGTTGGGGGCACAGCTATTTTTTTCCCATTGACTATAATGGGAAACTTTAAATTTGAATAACTTTTGAACGGATTATTATTTTTTCACCAAATCGTTAAACGGCACATCAGTGACACAGATTGCATATCCTCTAACAATTTCAGGCCAGCTAGACAAACCATTTGGGCTGTAGCCCCGAGCAAAGAAACAGCCAGCAAGTGCATTTTTCTACATTTTTAGTGCTCCCCAGCCCCATAACCGCACATCCGACCATAACGCAACTTGCTAAATCCAGAGGTCCGTGGTACCAGACCATACCTGCAAATTTTCAGGCAAATCAGTCAAATGGCTGCAAAGTTATTAATGTGCAAACCTTTGGGTTTAACATAGAAGTGGATTGGCACACCTTACTATAGCTGCACTACTGTGCAGCTAGTGTGGTAGTGTTTAATGTTAAAGGCCAATTTTTGCAGCTTAATAGCTTTGAAATGGTTCAACAGATTTGCATGACATTTGGCATGCATCACCGCTAGTAGTAGGTCTGTTGATGTGGCAGATTTGGTTTGAATCCCTTATGTGTTATCCGAGATAGAAAGTGTTGAAAAAACAGAGACTTTCATGTTTTTTGCTGTTTTTTTTTTCTCCACCTGTGTCTCAGAAATGGCTTTAGCTTCTGGGCTGAAATTTTCAGGGTAGAAAGCCTTGGCCTCACAGATGTGCCTTTTGAAGGTTTGGTGGAATAATAGTAATCCATTCCAAAGTTATTAAATGTTGAATTTACCATTATTCCCTATGGGAAAAAAAGTAGATATCCCACATGAAAATGAATTGTGTGTTGCAGGATCCCCACAAAAATGGACTGTATGTCACAGTACAGAATCCCTTTTTGTAAACAGGGTTATCCTGCGTTGGAGGTGGTAAATTCTTTTTCATGTGTCAGCATGAGCATTAGGGCCAATGACCACAAGGCACAGCCCCGACAACTGTCAGTGTCTGCAGGATGGGGGTGGGAGGTGGTGAACATTAGGGCCGACAACCCCAAGGCACACCCCCAATGCCTCTCAGTGTCTGCAGGGTGGACGTGGAGGTGGGCTGTTAGGGTTGGAAACCTTAACATGCCATACCCCTGCTTTTGTTGCTTTAGTAAGAGCTCTAACTGATGCATTAACAAAGTATTTTGCAATCAATATCTATATATACTGTATATATATATATATATATATATATATATATATATATATATATATATGAAACAAAGAACCTCTGCGTGCGTGTGTGTGTGTATATATATATATATATATATATATATACTCTTTTAAAAAACTTTAATGCATCAGTTAGATGGATCACAGCGACAAAAGCAGGAAAATGAACGATTAGGGTTTTAACCTAACGCCCCACCCAGGAGTTCCCACCCTACCATCCCACCCCCATCCCCCCATCCTTCAGACACCAACAGGTGTCGGGCGTGCCATGGGGTCATAAGGCCCAACTTTCACCCCATTCCATGTGTAAACATGCTTACATGCTGCAGTATAGGACAATGGTTGGAGAGTTAGGCCTTATGACCCCATGACACATCCCAATGTTTTTTGGTGTCTGGAGGGTAGGGGGATGGGGGTGGGGTGGTAGGAGTGGGGCGTTAGGGTTGAAAACCCCAATGCCTCTTTTCCATGCTTTTATTGCTGTGGTATATACCCTAACTGATGCATTAACAAAGTTTTTTGCAAAGAATTTCCCCTTCTTTTTCAGATAGTATAATTGTATCCTCATTTTATTGTAGGGACCCTGTGCTCCCGTCCCTTCATTGAGATAGTACAACAGTATCCATATGTCATGGTGGGAGCCAGGGTCCCTTGGACCCTGTGCTCCCATCCCTCCATCCAGATAGTACAACACTGTGAAAAATGTGAAACATTGGCAAAGTTACAAGCGTGTGTAGAAACTGCAAAATGTACACTCGCAATCCACTTATTTTTTGGAATTTTTTCACCAAATTTTCAGCATTGGCATTGTGGGACCTCCCCTCAAGAACAGTGCAACTGCAATTTTATTAACCCACCCCAAAAGTTGATTTCACACAGCGACCACGCAATTCTGTGCCACAGGTACAAAAATCACATTCTGGAAAGGATGTGCAAAATGACAGCTGTTCTTTATTTTTTATTTTTACTTATTTGGTAATTCAGATACAACCTTTAAGTATACAATCGTTTACAAAGGTTCCACGTCAGGATGTAAAACAGCAGAGACATAACAAAAACTTGACAGTTAACACAAAACATAAGATTGCTATGTAATACAGAAAATAGATAAATAATACATTTGAGTAACCTAGACAACTGAAATTAAACAGCAGGAGGAGATTCCCAATTAGCAACGTATGGCATAGCTGCCCAAGGGGGGCCTGTCAAGGAAGAGTATCGGAAAGGGTAAGAGAAAGAAAGGTGGGAGAGTACGAATGAGGGGTAGATTAGAAAGAGAGAGAGAGAAAGAGGGAGAGGGGGGAGAGACAGAGAGAGAGAGAGAAAGGGATTGGTAGAAGGAGAATGTTTAGGGGGAGAGTGGGTGGAAAGGGGAAGTGTGGAGGGGAGGGAGTTGGAGGGAGCTAGAGAGAGGGGGTGGCAAGGGATGGTAGGTGGGGGTCCAGGGTAGGTAAAACAGGAGGAAAACTCAGACATACAAGAGGGGTATCTGAGTTGAGGATATGGACTCATGTAAGGGAGTCAGAGGTGTTTAAGAGGGGGTATCCAAGTTGAAGAGATGGATTCAGGTAAGGCAGTCGCAGGTGTTTGAGTTCAGCAGGTATTGCTTCAGTTCTCTCTTAAAGGACTGAACATTTGTTGCATTAAGAGCTGCAGCAGGAATCTCATTTAGCCATAGGGGAGCACATGAAGAATCTTTGTCCTAGGGAAGTTCTACAAAATGGTACATTAAGCTGTGTTATCACTGTTCTACATGTGTTGTATTTGGAGCTTGCTTCCTTTACCAGGTCTGCAATGCAGGTAGGGGTTAGGGAGAGCATGGCCTTTCTCCCTAGCAGGCAAGTTTGGTATCTGATTCTGGATTGAAGTGGTAGTATGTGGGCCAGACCATACAGGGTACAAGTGTGCATGAAGGGGTCAGCATTTAACAATAGTCTGCAAGTCTTGTTAATAATGTTCTGTTCATAAGGTGGTGTAATAAAATGGCAACATTGAAAATGTGGAGTGAAAATATGAAAAATTGGTAAAGTTACAAGTGTGCATAGAATGTGTGCAACGTACGCCAGTAATGCAGTCATTTTTTGGAATCTTTTCACCAAATGTTCAACACGGGCTTTATGGGTCCTCCCCTCATGAACAGTAGCACTGTCATTTTGTTAATCCATCCCAAAAGTTTATTTCAAACAGCAACCAAGCCATTCTGCAACACAGATGCAAAAACACATTTTGGGCAGGATATGAAAAAGAACAGCTGTACTGTTCATAAGAAGGTGTTTAAAAATAGCTATTTTGAAAATCTGGAGTGAAAATATCAAAAATTGGTGAAGTTATGAGCATGCATAGAAACTGTGCAATGCACACTCATAACGCAATCATTTTGGGGAATTTTTTCACCAAAATTGTAACATGGGCTCTTTGGAACGCCACCTCATGAACAGTGGCACTGTTGTTTCATGAATCTGTCCTGAAAGGTGATTCCATCCATTGACCGCAAAATCACCTTTTGGGATGGAGAAACAAAATGACAGTGACAATGTTCACGAGGAGGGGTCCCAAGAAACCCATGTTGAAAATTTGGGGAGCCAAAATACCTAAAATTGGCCGTGATAGCAACCTAAGGTGAAACCCCCATTGAGTCCCATTATAGAGCGCTTACCTGATTCCTCATTTCACCGTTTGGCTTTGCAGAGTGCAGGCATGTCCCAGTCCAGACAAGATCCTGGCTTCCAACCTCCACAGGGTAAGTATGGGTGAAGGGAATGCGGAGGTGGGTGACAGAGGGAGGGTGGGGATGGGGAAGGGGATGGGTGAGATGTCGACGATGAACTGTTTTCTTCATTACAGGTAAAAATAAAAATAAAACAGACTTCAAGGGATGATTTTCTCCATTTACAGGAAGAAAACGTATAAAAACAATGTGAGCATACTGGGGTGGTCTCTCAGTGTGCCACTTGAGTTGAGGGGATACATGATGCCAACAGGGGGATTGGGCACCCCCATCGGCAATGAAAGATGGTGGGGGGGGGAGACATTCGACACCTGGAGTAGGCATCCTGGTGTTGGAAATGAAAAATTATCTGGGCACACTGGGGTTGGTTCCCAGTGTGCCAGAATAGTGGGGTTGGGGATAGAGTAGTAATGTGTGCACAATGCTGACATGGGGTTTGGGCACCCTGTGTTGGAAAGCATTGTGCAGCACATTACAGTACTTCGATACAGGATCCTGCATTGAAATTATTGAAAATTTCGATGCAGGATTCTGCATCAAAGAAAAGACCTCGGGGTGGTTTTCTTCTTTTTACAGGTTTTTATAAATTAATAATGCATTTGGGCACACTGGGGTGGGCTCCCAGTATGTCCAGTACATACTATGTATTGTGCGCACAAAGCGGGTCTTCCTTGACTCTGCAGCCGGCAGCATGAGTTCCAGCCATGGCTGCAGAAGTCAAGAAAATACCGCTCTTCTCATACAGAGAAGGGACTCCAAGCCGTTCTCTGTATAAGCTGGCACCTGAGAAAAAAACTTCTTTGGGTCCAGCTTAAAACACAAAAAAAATCAGGAAACACCTAAAGATGTTCTTTAGCTGTTTTCTGATGTTTTTTTTTGTGTTCAAAACCTTCAGTACTTCAACATCCTCGCTAAACGGCAAAACAAGATGGTGGCCGTAACACAGCTCAATCAATTGCAGGACTGTGAACTGTGTGAAAAATACCAGCATTCTTTGCAAAAAAAAAGCTGGTATTTTTCACACAATACTCCTATCAATCGAAAATAAGCTGGTATTTTTGCACAATACTCCTATTGGGGCCTATTCAAGAATGGCTGGGGTGGCTACTCAGAGAGTAAGTCAGGTGTATAGCCACTGCACAGCCACCTGTGCCCACTGCACCCTCTCCACCACATTCACAACACTGATATGCCCCCCTTATGTGCCCTATCCCCTGGCAACCATGGCGCTCCGCACGGGTGGGCCGGGGCGGAGCGGGGGGCAAGCCAGCACTCCATGGCATTTACAACCCACAGAGTGCTGTGTGCGGTGATTACAGATCTGCATCTGGGAGGTAGCCATAAACCACCGGGGCCAGCTACGTGCCCACTGGGAAGGCTGCCTCCAGATGCGGTGGGCAAGGCAGGGGGGTCTGCACCCACAACAAAGCAGCCCCTGCCGTCGGGGCACATCTAGAGTCCAGGGTCAGGCAGGTGGGGTGACCACCCACAATGGCTCAGTCAGCACTCTGTGCACCGGCCAGCAACATGGCGACAGATGCCATAAGGGATCCACTGGGGGTACCTGCCTGGGCAGCCGATTGGCTGCCCGCCACGATCCACGCACTGTACCCGCCTGCCCCCATATACCTGTGCACCAGGGTGGTGGGGCCATGTAAGGGAGCCAGGTGGGGCTGGTGTTCGTGAATGCAGCCCCCATGTGGAAATCCCTCAGGTGCGGAGCTGCATGCCCCTATACATGCCTCTTGAGTGTTCTTTTGTGAATAGGCCCCATTGTTCGAAAAATATATTGTTTGTGCCTGACATATAAATTTTCTCATAGGAAATAATGGGAAAATTTAAAATGTTATAACTTTTGAACATATTAATATTTTTTCACCAAACCTTCAAAAGGCACATCTGTGACCCATAGGCTTTATGTGCTGAAAATTTCAGACCACAACTTAAAGGCATTCCTGAGATAAGTGAGCAAAGAAATGTTAAAAAAATGGATTTTTCTGTTTTTTCAACACTTTATATCTCAGAAACCACTTGACGGATTCCCATGAAAGTTGGCAGGTCAGGGGATGTACCCCTAGAGATTATGCTTGCCTTATTTCACATAAATCCATTTAAGGGCTATGAAGTTATTAAGGCTCAAAGTCTGCACTTTAACATAGAAATGCCGTTTCACCCTAACTACAGTATACTGTTACTGCATCAGTATAATATATATATATATATATATATATATATATATATGTGTATCTCCATGCATAGCTGTGGTGGCTAGCATAGCATACTTCCAGAAGCCCCTAGGTAGCCACACCTTCATTTGTAGCTAGAAAGGAGGTATCCTGATAACTACGCTTGCAACTCTTCACATGTTGAAAAAAACACACCCAGAAAATAATGTAGCATTAAACAGATTCATCTGAACATTTACAAAGCAAATCACATAATGGGTCCTTGGCACAAATGTGGAGGAATTACATGTGAAACACATGTAGCTCTCCTGCACTGCTCTACACCCATGCACAGGTATGTGCAGACCAGCATTCACTATTGCCAGCCACTAGATCTTGCCCTCACTCCCCCCTGGTGTGCATCCACATGGTGGAGGAATATGGCATTGCAGGGGCAGAGTGCAGGATGCAGGTGGGCATCCAATGGGATGCCCATTCTCAGTCCCATAGTGGATCCCCTCAGCACATGAGCAGGGGAGTCTGGGAAGGCATGTTCCTCACTGGGAACAAACACTGGTTGTTTGCCCAACTGGCCAACCCAGCCCTCCCAGACAGCCCAGTGTATTGATACAGCAGTTTGCAGGGGGCTCCTATTGCCACTGTACCCCGCTGGTAACTGGTGGGGTGCACATAAATATTTATGGCAGGGTCCCCTAGTGCGTACATTTTTAAACTCCGGAATGGTCTGCAATGCCAATGTGCATGGGTGCAGTGTGGGGCATGCCCCTGGACTGCTTGTGGTGCGTAGCTGCTCAGAAGACCGGGAGATCTGGTCTGCATGGTGCTAGTGTGCATGAGGGTGAATGCTGCTGGGGGTGCGCAGATCACTACTGCGTAGAATTCAGGCACAGGAATGCCTACACACTGCCCTTACGTAGCGCATAATCATTTGTGCATAGACCCTGCAGCTAGTATATTTCTTTTAGATAATGGTCATGACGTCTAAATCACTTCCTCCTTATTAGTGACATCAAATTTAACTTATCACTGAGTCCAGCGCGATAGCAGCCACCCAGCTTTATAAACCACTGTAACTTTAATTACAGCACTTATAAGTATCAACTGACTGTGCATACCTGACTGTTGATAAAGCTAGCAAGCAAAACTGGTCGAGGCGGTACATTCTCTTCTTTTGATTTTTTTGATGTCCTGCCTACTATAGTTTATTCACTAAAGTACATTAATAAATAGATATAATCATATCTGTTGCTGGTGACATCTCTTTGCAGTTTTCTAGATTTGATTTTGATTATAGAACAGAACAAAGAAATGGCATTTCTTTTTCCTTGGGGGGGCTTCTATGACCCCTGTGTAAAAAGAAAAATGTATATACTATATAAAAAAAAATATAGGTAACCACATACAACTTGGCATGTTTTTCCATTGTGGGGTTGAGATGACAGCATGGACCTGCCGACCTTCTCTCTCAAGGTTCAGATGCTGTCTTCGCAACCCCTCGATAAGAACACAGCCTTGTTGTGTATTGTTGCCCATACATTTTTATGTTTGCTTGCACGCATGTGCAAGAAACATAGTGCCATCATCAGAGATTTTGGAGGTGTGTCACCTCCTCCTCCAATTCAGGCACTGTGCTGGTAGGCGTGGCCCTGTAAGTCAATGCATTTTGGAGCTGTCTATGACAAGCTCCAAAATGCAGTGCATACAGTTGAAAGGGGAGCTATGCTGAGTGAGCAGCGACAAGAAGCTGCTCACGCCGCAGCCCCCCAGCTGCAGGCGCGGCCCCGCAGACGCAGCGTGATAGCCCACGGGTGCCCAATCCCGCTCGGGCTGAGCTGCATCGCCTCGTTCCCTCCCCAGTAGTTGATGCCACGCTGAGAGCCCAATGATGTGGCAATCAGTCATTCTGGCCACGGGGTGCCCAATCCCCGCCAGCTGAACGGCCCCCAAAGTCCTTGCGCCACGCTGGGAGCCCACCCCAGCGTGGCGAACGCCCCACAATGTTTTTTTTATATTATTTTGCTGACGGGGTGCCCAACTCCGCCGGCTGAATGCCCCCAAAGTCCTTGTGTCACGCTGGAGCCCACCCAGCATGGCAAGCGGTCCACAAGTCTTTTTTTTTGTTTTAACCTGTAAAACAAAAGCGGTCCGCAGACACGTCTCCGAACCCCCTCCACAGCCCGCACCCACCCACTGCGCACCCAGCCTCCCACCCCCACCCCATACTTACCTCCGGACTCCGGCGCGACGATCTTCGGTGGACCGGGAACACGTCTGCACTCTTCAAAGCCGACCGCGAACTGAGGAAATGCCGGTAAGCTGTATAATGGGCTAGATAGGAGGGGTTCAACTTTATTGCATATCTCAGGCATTTTTGGGAATTTTTGCACCAAATTTTCAACAGGGGGTTTTTGGGACCCCTTCTCATGAATGATGTCACTGTCATGGCGTTATTCGGGCGCGAAGGGTGATTTCGCACAGTGACTGCGCAGTGACTGCGAAATCACCCTTCAGGACCAAATACCACCATGACAGTGACATCATTCATGAAAAGGGGGCCCAAAACCCCCATGTTGAAAATTTGGTGCCAAAATTCCAAAAAATGACTGTTTAACGAGCGTGCGTTGCGCAATTCCTATGCAGGCTCGTAAGTTCGCGAAATTTCAATATTTTCACTCCAGATTTTCAACATTGCCATTTCACCACACTGTCTTATGAGTAGTACAGCTGTCATTTTTCACATCTCACCCAAAATGTGTTTCCGCCCTTGTAGCGCAGAATGGCGCAGTCTGTGTGCGAAATCAATGTCTGGGACAAATTAAGAAAATCACAGTGTCACTGTTCATGAGCAGAGATCTTAAAATGGCAATGTTGAAAATTTGGTGACAGAATTCCTAAAATGACTGTTTTCTGAGTATAGCGTTGCACAGTTCCATACTGCACTCGTAGAGTTTGCGAATTTTCAATATTTCCACTCCAGATTTCCAACATTGCCATTTTCCACACTCCTTATGAGCAGTACAGCTGTCATTTTTCACATCCTGCCCAAAACGTGTTTCCGCCCATGTAGCGCACAATGGCGCAGTCGGTGTGCAAACTCAATGTATGGGACACATTAACAAAACCACAATGACACTGTTCATGAGCAGAGGTCTTAAAATGGCTATGTTGAAAATTTGGTGAAAAAATGCCTAAAAATGACTTTTATGAGCGTGCGTTGCACAGTTCCTATGCATGCTCGTAAGTTTGCAATTTTAATATTTTCACTCTAGATTTTCAACATTTCCATTTTATTAAACTTCCTTATGAACAGTACAGCTGCAATTTTTCATATGTCACCCAAAATGTGTTATCGCACATGTAGCGCACAATGGTGCTGTTGGTGTGCGAAAGCAATGTTTAGTACAGATTAAGAAAATCACAGTTACACTGTTCATGAGCAGAGGTCTTAAAATGGCTATGTTGAAAATTTGGTGACAAAAGTCCATAAAATGACTGTGTTACGAGTGAGCATTGTGCAGTTTCCACGCATCCTCGTTAGTTCATGACTTTGTAATATTTTCAGTCCAGATTTTCACTAGTGGCATTTTTCAACATTTCCTCATGAACAGTACAGCTGTCATTTTTCACAACATGGCGAAGTGTGTTTTCACATTTTCAGTGCAGAGATGCGTGGTTGTGGGAAATCATTGTTCGGCACAGATAAAGAAAATCACAGTGACACTGTTCATGATCGGAACACCAAAATGCCTGAGTTGACAATCTGCTATAAAATATCCACAACCTACTATATAGTAACGGTGCGTTGCACAGTTTCTATGTACGCCGTGACTTCACCATTTTTAAATATTTTTACTACACATTTGCAACATAGCCATTTTTACACCTCCCATGAAAGAGTACAGCTGTCATTTTTACATCCTGTTCGAATATTTTGCACCTGTGGTGCTACATCCCATAGTCACTGTGCATAAGCAGCTTTCGGCTACCAAACTGATATTCCCCTGTTCATGAGGTGGGGTCTTCAAAACAAACATGTTGAAAATTTGAGTTAAAATACCAACTGAATGCCTGAGGTATTAGAGCTTTTTCAACTAAATCGCCCAACCCTATAGAGAATGACAGGAATCAGGGGTGTGACTTGGGATTCTTGCCTGTGATGCTCATACCATTCCACACCCTGCAGTCACTGAGAGGCATCGAGGTATGCCTTGGACTCTTCGGCCCCAAACTTCACCCCATTCTCCTATATCGCACCCATCTCACCATATTTCCTAATGAAATGGGGTGCGCATAAGGGCCAAAGACCCCAAGGAACACGTGACACTTGTCAGTCTCTGCAGAGTGGGGTGTGGTGAAATGGCGTGGCCGTTATGCCTGATGACCCAAATGCACACCCCAATGCCTGTCACTCTCTGCAGGGTGGTGGTGGGGTTGGCTTCAGTTCAATACTTCACTGCCATTCCTATTACGCAGCTCTGTAACTTCTACACTACCACTGCCAATGCCAGTAAGCAAACATTCAGCATTGACAAATGCTTGTTCTCTATGGGATAGCAAGAAACACAGAGGCCGCAGTATTTTTTTAGCATCCCAGTACAGTTATTCTCCTGTTAACCCAGCTAATTGTACAATTATTGCTTTTATACTGCAGAAAATACCATAGGAGAAAAAACGCACTACGAAAGCAATAAGTTTAACACACACAAACAGACCCAGACTAAAGAAAATGTTTTACTCTGAGAATTTAATTTAATGAATGCAGATTCTATAAATGACCCATAAATAAATAATTGTATGTATCTGTCAATCACCTTAGTTTTAGTACATTAAACATTTAAGTGAAATGGGCTTTCCCCTGCCATTTGTCCTCAGGGAAGTTGAGTAATTGAATGTTGATGGTAAACAGTAGTTTTTTGAGTGGTGACCAATCAGAATGCTGGGATTAGCATATAGTCTCATTGGTCAGTCCACTGCCCAGCTAAATAATGTGACAGCAGTTCTGTACACTGTTTAGCTTCATTGTGTTTTCTGCAGTATAATAAACAGTAACCATAATGTTTGAGTCAGTTTTAAAGAACATACAGGAGGGTTAACAGGTTACTAGGATGTATCAGAAGTTGCCTGACAAGTCGCAGTGAAAAGGGTAATCATGCCACTGTACAGGTCACTGATCAGGCAGCATGTTTTGTGCCATTTTGGAACCCTCATCTAAAAAAGGAGAAGAAACATGAAAAATATACAGTGGAGGGAAAGTAAAATGATACACAAGCAACATAGTGGGAACAAAGGAGAGAGGGAAAAGATGGCCAGATGGATGGAAAACTGACTGATGAACAGAACCCAGAGGATGGTCATGGGAGAGAGTTATCTGGCACCAGAGAGGTAACCAGTGGGGTCCAGCAGGGCTCAGTGCCGGGGCCGGTGTTGTTCAATGTCTTCATCAATGACAATGAGGGTGCCATTAAGGGCAAAATGTGCCTATTCACAGATGACACTAAGCTTTGCAGGAGAGTGGGCACTGAAGGGATACAGGACCTACAGGAAGATCTGTAAAAGCTGGGGAGGTGCTCCAGGACAGAGTAGTACCTGGGAGGAGTCCGAGTATCTGCATAGAGGAGGAGAAGGACCTGGGAGTGATGATCACTAGTGACCTGGAATCACTCCACTTAGTGCAAGAAAGCAGCAGTAAAGGCAAACAAGATGCTGGGATGCATTTCTAGGGGGATCAGGAGTAGGAGAGAGGAGGTTATATTGCCCTTGTACAGGTCACTGGTAAAGCCGCATCTAGTGTATGGAGTTCAGTACTGGTACCCACACCTCAAAAAGGACATTAACCTGCTGGAGAAGGTCCAGAGGAGGGCTACAAAGATGATAGCAGGTCAGCAGGTTAAGGCATTCTAGGAGAGGTTGAGGTCACGAACATGTTCTCCCTGGAAGACAGGAGAGAGAAAGAGGGCGGGGACATGATTGGGACCTTCTAGTACTTGAAAGGGATCAATAAGGTTGATAAGGAGAGTCTCTTTAAGCTGAGTGGCAACCATACCATGAGGGGGCAGAGTCTTAAGCTGGAGGTTGGGAGGTTTGGGGGGAGGTCAGGAAGCACTTCTTCACAGAGATGGTGGTGGACACTTGGAATGCTCTGCCAGAAGAGGTCATCTCATTGAAAACAGTGTGTAGCTTTAAGAATTGCTGGGAAGGTAAGGATCATGGGTAGGGAAGATCGGAGGAGTGGGGATGGAGGGAGGGAGGGCAGAGGCATTAACTCAAGCTGTGGACTCTGCAATATGAGCAGACTTGATAGACCAAATGGCCTTCTTCTGGCTTCTTTGTATGTTCGTACATACTCATTAGAAGAGAGGAGGGAGAAGGGACATCCTTGAGACCTACAAATACTGTACATGGGGAGATTTAATAGGGATGACTTCAGAGAATTACTCAAATTTATAGGAAAGATGAACTACAGGGGCCACCAGTTCAAATTAGCAAGACAGTTTAGAAAGGACACGAGGAAGTTCTTTTTTTTCACTGAGATGGTAGTGGATCAGTGTAAGAGACTACCCTGGGAGGAGGTGAACAGTGGCTCTATAGCAGACTTCAAGATCAAATGAGATGGACACAAAGGTGTAATTAGAGACATGGGTGACATGGTGTAAGTGAAAGGGGAGAACTAGTTACAGTAAACTAAATAGGGTAACAGGGCAGACTAGATGGATAACATTCTTATCAGTTCCAAACCATGGATGTGTATATTTATTGCAAAAATGCTACATTTATGTATCAGTTAAGATTGCCTCTTAAATGGACAGTCCCCTTAATCTATTTTCTGTGTACCTCTGTAGTCTGTAGGCATGAACAATGATTCCTTCCCTTGCAATGCCCTAATTTAAAACTTTTTTAAATATAAATGAGGTTGCTTCACTCTTTCTTGCCTCAGTATGAAAATTACTTTGTCCCCCTAGCAAAGGCTATGACCCCATTCATGCATGGCATCATGGTAGTTGGTGTGTACCTGCCCAAGCCAGCATACAGTAAGTTATACTTTCATTCAGTTCTGTTACATGTCTTGTGAAGTCCCTGTATTCTCTGAAAACCTTTTTGTGTTGCTTGCACGCATGTGCAAGAAACATAGTGCCATCATCCGAGTTTTCGGAGGTGTGGCACCCCATCTTCCAATTCAGTCAATGAGTTTGCAGGCGTGCCCGTTCCTCAATGACTGCTGCAGCTGACTATGACAGCATTGAAAATGCAGTGGCATACAGTTGAAAGGAAGCTCCGCTTCAATGAGCAGAGCTCTCCCCCCACCTGCACCTTAACCGCGCATATTGCGTGCTGATGCGCTTCCCTCCCCACACAACTGATGGCCGATCGAGGCCCCAATTCCCGTCGGCTCCACACCCCAAAAAGC
Source organism: Neoceratodus forsteri (assembly GCA_016271365.2). Classification (NCBI taxonomy): domain Eukaryota; kingdom Metazoa; phylum Chordata; order Ceratodontiformes; family Ceratodontidae; genus Neoceratodus; species Neoceratodus forsteri. The sequence goes on from CM057455.1 coordinate 932,379,955, forward strand.
TGCCCAGGTGCTACGCTGGGAGCCCACCTCAGCATGGCAAACATCCCACATCGCTCTTACTTAAAAAAACAAAAACCTGTAAATAAAAAAAAGCGGTCCCTCAGATCGCTGCCCCACCCACCCACCCACTCGCATTCTGCCTCCCCACCCCCCACCCCACACTTACCTCTGGAGCTCAGGCGTGAACGATCATCGTGGACGGGAACATGTCTGCACTCTTTAAAGCCGAGCGCGAACTGAGGAAATGCCGGTAAGCTGTAAATTGGGATAGATAGGGTTTTTTCAACTTTGTTGCATATCTCAGGCATTTTTGGGAATTTTGGGCCCAAATTTTCAACATGGGTTTTTTGGGACCCCTCCTCTTGAATTCTTGCACTGTCATGGCGTTAATCGGGCCCGAAGGGTGATTTCACCATCACAGTGCAAAATCACCTTTTGGGGCTGATTAATGAAATGACACTGCCAGTGTTCATAAGGTGGGCTCTCAAAAAGCCTATGTTAAAAATTTGGTGAATAAATTCCTAAAAATGACTGTTTTACGAGCATGTGTTGTGCAGTTCCTACGCACGCTCGTAAGTTAGCAAATTTTTATTATTTTCACTCCAGATTTCTAACATTGCCATTTTACCACACCTCCTTATGAGCAGTATAGCTGTCATTTTCACATCTGCCAAAGCGATGTTTGCCCATGTATGTGCACAATGCAGTCGATTGTCTTGAAATCCATCTGCAGGGACACATTAAGAAAATCACAGTGACACTGTTCATGAGCAGAGGTATTAAAATGGCTATGTTGAAAATTTGGTGAAAAAATTCCCAAAAATGACTGTTTTACGAGCGTGCATTGTGCAGTTCTTACGCACGCTCGTAAGTTCACGAATTTTCAATATTTGCACTCCAATGACTTCCAAATACCTAAACAGCACATACAAGCAAGCAACATTTGGCATTGACAAATGCTTGTTTTCTTAGCTACACTTTTAACTACAGAAACAGCAGGTCACCTACTATGCCTTTAAAAGATTCCCAGCCAGCATAAGACAAAAGCACAGGCACTGTAGAGAATGGCAACAGAACTTACTAATACAGCATAAGTACTGCATGAGTTAGCAATAAAAGATCATCAAATTCCAGGATGCCTTGCATTAGTTAGGTCATAACCTGAGCAATGGAGTCAAACAGGCTTTCACACAAGACTTAAGTACCTTCATTAACATTTAAATCCTTATGAAATTAGGTGGGTGCAAAAAAGGCGATCATTGTTCATGCCTACAAACTATACAGGTAAACAGAATAAAAGGCAGAGGGGACCTTCCCTTTAATGTCACAAAGTAAGGACATTTGATGTTACAGTAAAAATATTTCCCATATGCTATGTTGAATCTATTGCATGGTGTCTGTCAGGCTTTGAATGCCTGCAGTGCAGCATTCCATTGTCCTAACATTGGCAGTGTCTTTCTAGGCACAGAAGAGCACTCACATCAGTGCTTGGAGAGTGTGTGCTGAAGCTGGGGGAATAAAACACAGTGTTGCATGATTGTTTAACATAAAAACATAGAATTTGATGGCAGATAAGGACTGCTTGGCCCACCTAGTCTACCCATTCCCTACCTAACGGATACACTGAAGATCCTAGTTAACTAACAGCCTACTTCATCCTACCCCCTCACTAGAATTGCCTTATGTTTGTCCCATGCATTCTTGAATTCCCCCACAGTTTTTGACTCTACAACCTCCTCAGGAAGGCCATTCTTTGCATCTACAACCCTCTCTGTGAAGAAATACTTCCTTACATTACCTCTGAGCCGTCCCCCCATCTTCAAATTGTGCCCCCTAGTTCTTGCACATCTCTTTTCTGAAAGATGCTACCCTCCTGGATTTGTTGAGTCCCTTGAGGTATTTGAAAGTTTCTATCATGTTTCCCCCCCCCTTTCCTCGAGCATATACATCTTAAGCTCCTTTAGTCTTTCTTCATATGTCTTCTGGTGCAGACCCTGCACCATTTTGGTTGCCCTTCTCTGGACAGACTCCACCCTGTCTATGTCTTTGCAGAGATGGGGTCCCCAGAACTGTACACAGTACTCTAGATGTGATCTTACCAACTGTCTGTACAGAGGGCCAACAACTTCTTGTTTTCTACTGGTGATGCCTCTCCCTATGCATCCCAGTATCCCCACAGCCCTCCTTACTGCCTTCTCACATTGCTGGCCCACCTTTACAGTAGGTCATCTGATATGACTACCCCCATGTCCCTTTCAATTTTTGTTGTTGTCAGTATCTCACCCCACATGGCAGTGTCAGTGGCTCAGTAGGTAGCACACTCGCCTCTGAGGCTGGGAGATCAAAGGGCTGTGGGTTCAGTTCCCACATCTGGCACTTGGGTTAATATCCCAGTACTGACACTGTAGTGCAGCATGAGAGGAGTGTTGCACTTGTGAGGTGCCATCTTTTGGATGAGACGTTAAACCGAGGTCCCATCTGCCTGGATTGGTGGTAGTTCAGGTGGATGTTAAAGATCCCATGGCACTTATCGAAAAGAGTAGAAGAATTTCCCTGGTGTCCTGGCCAAATTTCCCTCATTCACTAAAATTACCATCAACAGCTTAATCTGGTTCAAGGTCAGTTGGCATTCATCTGTAACCCCTTCCCCTGGGTCGTGTCTGAAAATAGGCAGGATTTGTCTAGTGCATTTACCCAGTCAACAAAAACTAAATAACTAAATAAATAAAATGTGTACTCTCCCCTGGGTTTTGTTTCCCAGGTATATTACTTTGCACTCTTTGCGTTGAATCTAAGCTGCCATACATTTGACCATTCCTCTAACCTTGCCAAGTCCTTTTCATCCTTTCCACCCCACCTTGTGTATCATCCCTGTTGCAGATCTTTGTGTCATTTGCAAAGAGACATACTTTCCTTTCCAGTCCCTCTGCAATGTCATTTATAAAGACATTAAAAAGGACTGGGCCCAGTACCGAACCCTGTGGTACCCCATTAGTAACCCCCCTTTCTTCACTGTGGACTCCATTTACTATAACCTGCTGTGTCCTGTTGTCCAGCCAGTGTTTTACCCAGGCTACCACCCTGGGACCCTCTCCCAGGCTGGCTAATTTGTTTATTAATCTTTTGTGCAGGACTGTGTCAAATGCCTTGCTAAAGTCTAGGTAGATCATGCCCATAGTCCCTCCCTGGTCTACTACTTTGATCACCCAGTCAAAGAAATTAATTAGATTTGTCTGACATAACCTTCCCGCTGTGAACCCATGCTGCCTTGGGTCCTGTGCCCCACTGGCCTCTAGGTACTCAACAATTCTTTCCTTCAGAAGTGATTCCATTATTTTCCCTACCACTGAGGTCAAACTGACAGGTTTGTAGTTTCCAGCCTCTGTCTTGCTCCCGCTTTTGTGAAGGGGAATCACATCCTCCCTCCTCTAGTCCTCAGGTACCACACCATCCTGCCATGATTTATTAAAAAGGGTAGTCAGAGGTGTTACTAGTTCTTTCCTTAGTTCTTTTAGAATTCAGAGGTGAATCCCGACAGGCTCCATTGTTTTATCCACCTTCAGTTTTAAGAGTTCTTTCAGAACCCCTTCTTCTGTGAGATGACTAATATAAACCCCTTTATCCAGAGTGATTCTATTGACTGAATTAGATATCTCCCCCTGCTTTTCCATAAAGATCAGAAACACCAATTCACACATTCATCAAGGCTCATGGGAATTTATTTACCCTAATGTTGCATTTCCTTACTTTATTGGCATTAAGGTGCAATCCTAAAGCCTAAAAGTGCTTCTTGTAATGAATTTCCTTAGTTTTAAAAGTAAATTTAATCAGAAATACACACTACTTTGTATTGGCCAAGTCGGCCTTTGACCAGCATGGTCAGTACTCTGAAAGGCAAGTAGTACTTGGTCACAATGCCATTTTCACCATCTTTAACCTGTGTCAAACAGTTCCAGTAGTACACTGGTGTAACCACCCAGTCCCCTGGGTTACTAGAATCCTATAAATATTATTGTTAGGAAGGTAGCAGGCAGCTGGTTGGTAGCTAATTAGGGGCTCCTTACATAATGACATCATGGTTTACTCAGCTAGTCTGAGGGAAGAATGATTTAGTCATTTAGAACTCTCCCATCAGCATAAGCCACACTCTGTGGATAGCTGCCCTGGGGAGCTTAGAATGCTCAGTTCTGTCAGAGTTGTTCAGTGTGAGCTTGAGTGAAGAGGTGAGAGTGGCAGAAGGACTGTCAGTGGGCTCTGAGGAGAGGGCCTAGGATTTCTCACCCTAGTGGAGTGACATTTCCAGCTTCCAGTGAAGTGGTGGAGACAAGTGTTACAGCAGGTTTTCCTGATTTCCACTTCCAGTGAAGTGAAAGGACTGAAAGAGACTGTTTTGATCGGCTACCCAGGAGAGAGCCTTTCTGTTCTTTTGTTGTTCCATGTCCGGTGGACAGGACAAACTCTGAGAGTACTGTTCTAGGAGATCAGATCTCCACATTTCTTAGGGGATTCAATAGTCTGGGGTGTGTGCCCATAGATAAGGCTGGATCGCAACTGTCAGTGCCCCTAGTTTCACCCAAGTGAGTGAAGTACTGCTAAACTGTGTACCCAAGTGAGTGCAGTTTATTTTCTGGTCACCCCAGTGAGTGACAAGTTAAAGTATGGGACTGCTAGCATTTCAGTGGGGAATGAGGGTTTCAATGGTGTAACCCTGAAGAATGCCAAAGACTGCCGGTTGGGGCCAAGGGTGGGAGGAACGCCATCTAAGTGCTTACAAGGCAGGGCTTCCTGGTTTCTTAAAGGGCACCAGTATTTTTACCTGAGCAAGGGCCAAGCTACAAGTTAAGGTGTGTGACTGAGTTTCACTAATGTGCATCTATGTTCAAGAAGAGTTCTGAGTGTGTGGCTTAGATTCACTAAATAACACTCATGAGAGGAATTGTTCATGTGCATGGCCAGGTGTCCATTAATGCATCTTTTCAGAAATTGGAAGGAAAATGTCCATGTACATGGCCAGGTATCCACTAAGGCACCTTTTATGAATTTGGGAAGAAGATTGCTCTGTTGTTGTTCATGAACTGTACTGCATGCGAGGAGAGTTTGTGAATTGTACCTGTCTAGCCTGGACCGACCCTTGGGGGTCCACTTCTGCTTTAACTTTCCATCTGTTAAATAAAGCCATACTGCACAATCCCAGTCTGGTTGTGTGGATTTACTAGGGCCCACTCAGCAGGTTAGATCTGGTATATTCCTAACAGCCTCCACCCACGACCTGGGTTGTGTTATTTACACAAGGTTCATGTTGTTTTGTTTCTGTACCCACACACCTCTCTTCCTCTAGAAAGTGAGCCAGGTATACATCCTACGCCAAGGGTGGTACCTACCTGTTTATAAAATAAATTGATATGCCAGTATAAGGGCACCAGTGTTTCCAGATTTTAATGGGGAGGGTGTGCACACTAGTTAATAAGTGTCCAGGGGTTACACTGGCATGTCCACCTGTACCTTATTCTTGTACCAAGCAGTCCCTGGTGACTACTGGTACACCCTCACCCCACACCTCTGCCAAGCAGTCCCTGGTATTCAGTGTCCCCCCTCTTTGCACACTGCCCCATTCCAAGTATTTCTGGTGTCCCGTGGCACACCTCCAACACCCTGCCTGATGTTCAAGTATCCCTGAAGTCCACTGGCACCCCACCCTTACCACAGCTCCCAGATTCTGACACTAGGTACTCAAACTTGCTGTTGGATAAAGTGAGTTTTATTTAAAAAAATCAAAAAGAAGTGATTTCTCCTCCCCCTACCCACTAGGACACTTCCATCCTTCAACCCATGAAAACCCCATCCTGATCCTCCTCCATCTATGCTGCACATAATTTAACTAGCAAAGGAAAATACAACTGGTGCAGCCATCTTCTCAGCTCCTCAGCTGGTCTCCATCTGAATGACTGAAACTGCAATAAACTGTTCATGGTTTCATTCATTTAGATGGTGGCCAGCTGAGGAGGTGTGAGGATGGCTGCACCAGTCACTGTCTCCTTTTTTAATTTAATTATGGGCTGCATGGGGAAAGGAAGGTTGGAATGGGGTGCAAGTGAGCAGGAAGAAGGGGGTTATCTTGCAGTGTGGTGGGGAGGAGGACGAGGGAATGATGGGTGCTAGTAGGTTGGGGAAGGGAAATTACTTTTTTAATTTATTTTTTATTACTCATTCTATCTGTCAACATTATTGGCACCAGGTATCAGAATAGGATGAGAGGTTCTCTTTGACTGCACTAAGGTTGGGCTCCCAGTGGCTGCATCACTTTGTTTTATTATTAATATTTTTTCAGGCACTGGGGTTGGGCTCCATCATTATTAATAATGTTTCAGGCACTGAGATTTGGCATCTGGTGATGGAATGGTGTGTTTTATGGTGGCATCAGGGTTAGCACCCAGGTGTCCAAATAATTATTTTTGATTTTTTCAAAAGTACTCACACTGTTGCAGGCTGCTGTGAACTGTAGCTTTTATGTGTATGATCCTGCAAGTCCGAGGAATAGAGTGGAGTGTGAGTTAGCCTTATCCAAGACAATACTCATATTTTTCACATTGTTTGCCACTTCCTAGCACAAAACCACAGAACTAAGTGTCCAGGACTGGATAGGTTTTTCTTGGGATTGTTATAAACCTCATTGCTTTCAGCTTTTAGAGAGGTAGCGGGGGGTGAGGGGCCTCCACCGTCATAGGCCTTTGCAGTTATTGCACCAGTCCCAAAACCAGACAAGGACGGGATGGAGACATCCTCCTACCTCCCAATATCGATATTAAATACTGATTCTAAAATCTTCATGGCAATCTGGGTCTCGAGATTGGAAGGTACTGCAGCCATTAATACACCCCGACCATGCCGGCTTTATCAAGAATCTTAATAAGATGGATAACATACACTGAGTGTTGTTGTTGGCTAACTATGTTCACACTAGAAAAATCCCAGCCATTTTCCGTAGCCTAGATGCTGAGAAGGTGTTTGACAGGGTGTCCTGGGATTCTTTCTGGGACACCCTGTCAGTCCTTCACTTCGCAGACACATTTCTAACCTGTGTCAGGGTGTTCAGCCCTGCTCAGGTTCTTGGTGGTAATAAACCAGCAAACGAAACAACAGACAAGTGGCATATGTGGTAATAAACTTGTTTATTACACAAAACAGTAAGATGCCCTAAAAACAGGTCTTATGAATAGACACTGGGAGCCAAGAGTTTCCCAATTGCCCTGGGGATGAAGAATGTCTCAGGGGGGAAAATGTAATGCAATTACTTAATTACTTAGATGATATCCATGGTAACTATTACATTTTGTAATATGTCAGCTATACAAAACAAGCCATATTGGTCAAACTTTAGGTGGCTTCACAGTGTTATCTAGTGATATACAAAATGTGTGAAATCAGCTAAAATGAGAACAAAGACTCATACATAAAACAGGAAATAAGTGCACTGTTACATAAATCCACATGATGGCAGAGCTGGCTATGCAATAACTTCTCAGAAGAATAAACAGAGAGCACATAAGTTTATTCTTGGCATAATACTTACAATGCATTTCTAGCAGTGAATATATTGATTAAATTCAGAAATATGTCCCTGGTTACTCACTCTTGTACAGTAAGTACCAATGCCCTATGTGTTAGTAATAATCATGCAAGCATTACATATATTGTCAGGGGTGCACAGTGGGTATCCAATAATGGTGTGGGGACCAAGTGTAACACCTGGATGCTACTATTTACTCTGATCCCAGAGAGTATATTAGGGTTAATGGCTCTATAACATCTCCTATACAATTGCAGTGGAGAATGAGACAGGGTTGCCCTCTTTCCCCACTTTTTGCACTATATATGGAGCCTTTGGCGACTGCGGTGTGTAGGGAGATGGGTGGAGGGCATACCACTGGAGCATGCTGAATGCAAGATAGGATTATCTGCTGATGACATTCTCATGGTGGTTTTGTTTCCTGAAGAGTCCATTCTTGCGGCCTGGACCATTCTGGATAAGTTTGAGAGGTTATCGGGCTTTAAATTAAACTTGACCAAGACGAAAGTCTTAACTTTAAATTGTACCCCATCAGTGTCCCTAAAACAGATGTTTCCATTGAAATGGTATAAGTTGAAAATTAAATATTTGGGAACCTTCATCCCAAAATATTTAAATAATTTGGAATTAATCAACTATGAATCTCTTACACAGGCAGTACAGGAAGATTTAAATAACTGGAATAAATTAATGCTTTCTTTTTTCCAAAAAATAGAAACTATATGCATGTATATATTATCAAGATTACTTTATTTATATCAGACTATTCCTTGCCCACCAGCACAGTTTTAATTATGGCTCTTGGAATAAAATGCTGTCCAATTTTTGTATGTGTGTTTGGGGGGCAGGGACCTCGGTGTGTTTATCAGTGCTCCAACTGTCTCTGGACCAGGGAGGTGTGAATCTTCCAAATCTTGAATTATATGTTAAGATAGCATACCTTAGAACAGTTTTGCTCTGGATGTCATCTTGATATAAGGCTCCGTGAATAGCTATTGAGTTTATGCTTAATGACCTGCATGATATTGTTCCCATTCTTTTCTCTACAAATAAATTCACTCCCCCTCTCTGGCATTTCATCCATATCACGTCACAAACACTAAAAGTGCAACATAACCTGCAACATCATCAAACATTTGCAAATATATTCTATTATATAAGACTATTATCTGCAGATGAACAATTTCTGCTGAATCATTTAGATATAACATTTAAACCTCCCTACACCTATGCTCCTCCTCTCATGAAGGCCTATCCCTATCTTGGTATTTTCAACCTTTGCAAATATGTAACTGTTCTGTTCTTTTGACAAGGCTTAATCTAGCTGCATTATAATTTTTTTTTTGTACAATTATCTCTGTGTACCTCACTATTTGTAAATGTATTTCCTGTTTTGCCACTGTATCTACCCTAGCTATTATATCTTTCTATACCACTCTTTTGTTAAGTAATCCTTTACCTTGTTAACTTAATCCAGTTTTGTTATCTATCTTTGCAATTTTGAAGTGGAATCTTTGTAAAAGTGCCTCTGGCTCAATAGTGTTACTCTGAATTCCAAATAAATAAAAAAATAAATAAATAAATAAAACACTGGTGTCATTTAGGACTTCATTTCATACATCAATTCCTGAATTCTGAGGGTGCTATCCCCTTTGAGTCCCTTCAGCATAGTTACCGTTTAACCATGAGAGATAAGTAATAGATAACCCACTCTTAGGTGTGCGGTCACGCTCTGATATATGCATGCCTTGGAGTGCATTGTACGTACGAGGCCACAGGCTGAGTGCATCAACCACTCAAGGCGTGCGTATATCAGAGAGCGACCACACACTGTAGAGTGGGTTATCTATCTTATAAAATGGCAAAATTGATTTTTAGGGGGGTAAAAGTGCAGGTGTGTGGTTGCGCTCTGATATAATCATGGTCATGTGATGTGTTTTATACAATCAGAACACCGGATTTGGATTTGTTGGATTTTTCCATTTTATAAATATAGATATATACAGGTTCGAGGATATATCCAATAACACCCAGAGACAAACATTAGACTCCCAACACTGAAGCCCCCTCTTCTTAGTTTAATAATGAACCATAACAATGGGAATTTAGCAACACATTTAATAGGCCAAATCTATAAGATTTTGAGAGATAAATTGGAGGATTCCACCTCTTCTGTGCTGGAAAGTTAGAATAAGGACTTGGGCTCATCAGTCTAATTTGAAACATGGTTACACACTGCACTTCCAGCAGTAACAATGATAAGTAACAGCAATCTGGTGGGAATTCTCTTGGAAGTGCAGAAGTAGATATTTCCGAGCTCCAGCATTATTAACCAAATATCTTCTAGTTTCCAACTTCCAGGGTCTATTGGCGGGGTTGCCGCTGTCAGTTAGCAGACTTGGAACATGTGTTTTGGTCCTGTCTCTTATTAACTCTATTTTGGTGTTCTCTGCAGGATGAGCTCAGAGACTGCTTGGGAGAAATAGTGGAATTGATGGATGAAATGGTCTTGTTGATCATTCTGCCCCAACACTCCACATCCTAGTACAGTATAAAACTTTGTTGCCTGTATTCTTATTGACGGCAAAAAAAAGCAGTAGCTAGGAGGTGGATGAAACCAGTAATACCAATGGTGGTAGATTGGAGACAAATTGCAATGTCAATATACGAATTTGAAAAATTAATAGCTTGCCTGACAGACAAGTTACCAACTTTTAATCTAAGTTGAGAGAGCTGGATTTGTATGTGGCCCAAATAGATGGAACTTTTGTTCCATAGAGAAAGTGATGTGGGAGGTTGGGGCGCCACTCCAATTGAGATAAGACAATGATGGGGGAATGATATGTCAATAAGGCTGATTTTCTCTTCTTTATCTTCTTACCAGTAAATGTTGTGGAAATGTCATACAAAAGTTTACAGAAACTGAATATGAGAGTGTCATCAAAATGTATGTAACTTCCAGTGTCAACCATATCAGTTGCTATATCATATCAGTGTACAAACAGTATCCTTTTGTATGCCTGTGTGAAGTCTTACAATAAAAATTAAATAAAAAAAAAAACAGAACCAAATACCTCCAAAACTGACAAGTCTCAATTGCCTATGCTGCAATACAGGCTGTGTATGTTTCATGCCACTAATGTTATAAACAGCTGAGTTAAAAGTGGCCAAAAATAGGGGTTTAACATTCATGTGCCTACTGTACTCAACCCTCAATACAATGGCACTTCCATGCCACTATAATGTATCATAAATTCATAAGGGACAGAAACATAGAAACATGGAATTTGTTGGAAAAAAAGAATTGCTTGGCCCATCCAGTCTGCCCAGATGTTCCCTGCATAATCTGTCTCTGCAGACCCTAACCGGTCTCTAGTGACCGACCGTCCTTCCTGCCTGTTTTTTAATACACCCTATGTCTATCCCACACATGCTTGAAGCCCCTCACTGTTTTTGCCTCCACCACTTCTGCTGGCAGTGTGCTCCAAGCATCTACCACCCTTTCAGTGAAGAAATATCTCTCTTAATCCCCCCTCACCTCTATTGCATGCCCCTTGGCCCTGGTGTTCTTTATTTGAAAGAGACTTCCCTCCTGCACCCTGTTCACACCTGTGAGGTACTTGTAGGTAACTATCATGGCCAGGCCCGTAGCTACAGGGTGTGGGGTACACTGCCCCCGTAATTTGTTTGTCCCCCTTGTAAATTTTAGACCAGTCCAGGTTGCTTTAATATGCTTGGTAGCTGCCCCTTCAGTCATTCTTTCTGCCCCCCTGTCTCACTGTCCTAGCTACGGGCCTGATCATGTCATCTTTCTCTGTCTCTCTCTCCTCTCTTCCAGGGTGTACATGTTGAGATCCCTCTGAAAGAAAGGAATGTTGCTTTATATAGCTCAGTACTATTCAATGTATCTCAAAACACTTAATCCATGATGTGGAGTGAGAGAGAACATTGTTGCCATTTCAGGTGCATGGGGAGATTCATGCAGCAGACAGCTGAGGGAGATTACACAGGGCATTTAAACAGAATGATACAGGCGGCAAAAGTCAAGTCCATCCAGTCTGCCCAAAATGACCTACTTATAAGTTATGACATGGCCTACAGAGGTTAAGCACATGGAGTTCAAGAAACTTGCTCAAAGTCATACAGTAAGTGGCAGTTGCAGGATTCAAGCCATGATTTTCAAGTTCAGAGCTCGCTACTCCAACCACCAGGCCAAGCTGCTTCGTAAACATCAACTACAGTATATGAGCAGGGGAATTAGCTGAAAACTGCTCATGTGGCAGAATACAGACCCCTCCTGGAACTGGGTTTTATCAGTGTACAAAACATACTGGGCTTCAAAGAGTGCTAAAGAAGGACTTTCAGGCCATATAACTTGGTCTTTCTCTAATAAGCCTGTTACTTGGAGCCTCTGGGTATGGGACGCAGTCCAAGCAGTGGGAATGCCAAGTTGTTTTTACTATGTCCAAATAACTCCTCTTTAGCCTTAATGCTTTTAAGTTCTCCTGACAACTGTGGTTTCTAAGAGGTGGCCCAACACATCCATTTTACTGTAATACATAGTTTCATAACCTCTAAGAAATTATAGCTAAATTCATCCCAAGAGCCTGCGACATTAGAAGAGACCCAGCAGTGGAACAGTAAATTACTTAGCAGATTGGCAAGACCCCAATTAGCCAATTTAGAAACCCAGATGGAACATAAATGTTAAGGAGATATGGTATGACAGAGGCCCAATCTGATTTTTTGCTATCAGAGAAACCCAGAGAGGCTTCAAATAAGCTGGGCCACAAGAGACTAGCTGTTAATGGAAGTGTGATCAATTAAGCTGGCCCCTGAGTATTAAAGTAAGTGGGTTGATGAACTAGCTGGTGCAACCCTAAGCTTTCAGTGTTGTTTAAAAAAAATCAATTGAATCAAGTGAGTCATCGAACAAATTAACATTTAAATCACCAAAAAGCAGTAGCTCGTAATTAGTGGGCAAGGGACTTGGGTTCTGAAAAGTGATAGAAAGTAATTTAAAATATCTTAAAATACCATCCTTTATCTTAATTGCAGTTATAATCACTGTTATGACATATCTTTTTTCTTATAGCTTTTTCTATGGCCCAGTCTACCACTTCATCAGTTTGACCCCCTCCTCCAGCCCCATAATTGACCTTCTCCAGGATATAAAAAACACTATCCCAGAACCAGAGTTTGTTAGGTTGCCTGCCCAGTTGGTTGTATGTGGGCCTGCGGGAGGTAAGGAGGATAGCATCACTCTGGCAGGCATTTGGGGATCAAGTATAGTTTACTGGTTAAGAGCACTGAGATGTAAACCTAGAGGACTGGATTTGAATCACACAGCCACCACTTGAACACTGTATGACTATGAGCAAGTTACTTAACTTCCCCATGCTTTCAGGATGCACCTATAAACAATCCTTGGCTTAGTGTATCTTTCCTGACCATAAATTGCAAAATGGGAGTTTTCTCCTCCATTTTTGCTCTTTGAGGGTGCAGGCTTGCAATGACGCTTATGCATTTGTGCAGAGGCACAAAGACATGCTGGCATCTGTTGACTGCCCTTCCCCCTTGTGTCCGGCATCCACTATGCTGCCAGCCAGCCTCCAACAGGTGACAGGTAATGAGCAGGACACAGACACTCCCCTTCCTGATGCAGGGCTGTATTTGGCACGCTTCATCCTCCTTCCAACTACTGGTCCCAATGAACCTGTCTTATTTTCAAACCCAGATCCCCAGCATTGCAGGCTGTAGCTCCCACTGCTGCACTGATGGGATAGCATGACATGCCTTCCTTGGTTGCTTTTTTTATTCAGAAAATACTATACTTTTTATTACTTTTTAATACTTTGAGTTTGCCTTAAATATAGGTAAGTTAAGACAGTGCTATTTATACAGTGCCCTTTCTCAAAGGCACAGTGAACTTTCCAAACAAATCTAGTGATAAACAAATACATGAAACAAACAGACAAAAAAATAACACTGCAAAGAGGCAGAAAACAGCAGCAATTGCCCTACATCCTATGCATCTGATGTTCACAGGCCGGCTGCACAAGCTTATTGAAAAAGATGAAATTTCAGCCCTCTTTTAAATGCCTCCACCAAGTGAGATGCCTGCAGGTATAAAGGTAAAGAATTCCAAATCAATGGAACCACTGTAGGAAAGGTTCTGTCCCTGTCCCCCAGCTGCTTCAGGGAAGAATGGAGAACCATCTGTGCAGCTGCCCCAGTGAAGTGGAGAGGGTGGCCTGGACTGTAAAAGACAAAGAAATTTTCAGGTTGTTGGGACCCAAATCGTACAGGGCTTTATAGGTTAATAAACCAATCTTTGAAGGAAATTTGCCACCACACTGGCAGTCAGTGCAGTTTTCACAGCACCCATGAGATATGCTGACAGACCTTTCTTCAGGCTATCAGCCAAGCAGCAGTGTCCTGCATCAGCTGCTAGAGGTGCGATAACCCACCAGATGGCCTTAGGTTAACAGCACTGCACAATCTGTATAATATACAGATAGGACAGCCAGGATGCAATGCAGAAATGCTGCAGAATATCACAGAATGCTGCAGTTTTCTGCAGGGGCCATTGTAAGTCAAAGGCAATTAAGCCCTTTTGTCATGCAAGATTTTGTGACATGTCATTACTGCAAGTTACTGTGCTGCATCCTGGCTGACTCCATTGTATATAATTAGTTGCAAAAAAATATGTTAATGTAGATATTAGGGTTGTAGAATGCAATGAACACAAAGAAGGAAAAGGAAAAACATTAGGAATTTGGGGCTCCTGAGTATTGGTGAATCAGTGGTGGGGCCTTACTTAGGGTTGTCAACCCTAATGCCCTCCCCTCCCCCCAGCCCAAAACCTCCAGTCCAAAGCACAAGATACAGCTTCAGCCTAGTGCCTCATAGTGATACAGTATGGCCAACATAATCTGTTGGAGTTTTCTTCATGCAGGGCCCTGCGTGAAGACATCACATCTAACCTCACCTGATATAGGGAGGGGGTGGGTATTAGGGTTGACAACAACAAGTAAAACCCCACCACTGATTCGTCAATATTCAGTAGACCCAAATCCCTAATGTTTTTCATTTCCCTTCTTGGTGCGCTTTGCTTTCTGCGGCCCTAATGCCTGCATTAACATAGTTTTTTGCAATGAATTTCCCTTCTTTTTCTGATATCCTGATAAATACAATATTAGAGACAGTCCTGTCCCAGTGCATGGGCCCAGCAGGCCCTGGCATGCATGTCGATACCTCAAGGGTAAGGTTCCCTGACCTACCATAGGGTGTGGCATCTGCTCCAAAACACTGCTTCATCCTGACCCAGGGCTGGTGCTGCATCCTGCAGCACCTTCCCCATCAGCCTTGTCCCATTTAATCATCTCACTGAGTTTACACCTGAACTCAGCTCACTGGTACGGTAAGGCAGCGTGTTCCCCAGTGGTGCAATGGACATCCCTGCAAACAATATTACTTAATAAATTCTTTGTTTTTTTATATTTTGACCTAAGACTTTAAACATAGTCTTCTTATGACTCCACCTCATGAACCCGGTAGGTGAAATTTTTCAAATCCCTGATGAAATTCCATTCCACACCACAGGTGCAAAAACATGTTTCGGCCAGGATGTGAACGGCAAACACTTTCACGGTTTCTCTTGCTTTGCACATGCCCACGGAGCAGCGCGAGTGTTCCTGACCGCTCGCTGCTTCCATGTTCCCAAAAACAGCACCACCAGAAAAACTCGGTGATTAGATCTATTAGACTCATCAGTGGACTTACTAAGGCTTATTCTCAAAGATGTGAAGACACTCAGGCAAAGGTAACCCATTTTTAAAAGACACGGATGGATTCCAATTTCGGCACCGCACTAACACTAAGCTGAACTGCAGCTGCACTGCAAGCTCTTTATTTTATATAATTGCTGAGGCAAAAAAGGGAAACCCAGCAATTATATAAAATAAAAAATGGGTCAGGGTGTCAAACTCGATTTTACAAACACCCTCGTTGTGGGATGCTTTTCACAAACCCCTTGGGCTTCGCCCTCGAGGTTTATGTAGCATCCCACAACTCGGGCGTGTGTAAAATCTCATTACACACCCCGACCCGTACTTTATTCTCTATATTATAAGGCAAAGCATAGTCAGCAGGTCAGGATGAGTCATAACACAGCAAGGGTTGCTATACGACACAACCTTCCTTTGGTATTAAACAACAGCTGTGTCAATAGTGCAACCAGCTGTTGTCACAGAAATTCAGCTATCCATAAAATGTTGATTTTTTAAAGAGCGCATGCTCACAAACATAATTTTTTTCTGAAATAATTTAAAAGCTACTTCACTGCCAGACCTAAAAAACACAAAAGCATGTACTTGGGCCAAATTCTATCAAACCTGAAAGTTTCAGATTTCAAATCCCTCTATTTGTTTACTTATTGAGCAAAACAAGAGTCTTAAAAATGGAGGCTTTTATGTTTTGTGCACCTCTGTAACTTTACCCCTACATGAAATTTCCAGAATCAAGAGATATTGGCACAAAGCTGTTCTTTCCAAATTTTATGTAAATAGATTGAATGGGAGCAAAGTTATTAAGGTGCAAAAAGTGAGGTTTAACATTAAAGTAACAAAAAGCAAACTACTACTGCTCCACTCCCGACTCCTATGCCTGGTGAGAGGTAAATCACAATCACGATTGTGATTTAACATTAGTGCCTACTCAACCCTATTATACAGGCACTGACATGCCTGTATAATATGCACCCTTTATTGATTATATCATTTTCTGCTCTGATTTTTTCTGGACATCCAGTGGTGCCTGCTGACTTTTGTGATTTAATATTGCAGAATTATATCAACTGACAACATACAGTGAAGCTGCCAGGATGCAATGCGATACTGCAGAATTCTGTAGAAGAGTTACTGCAGAAACAAAACATTTTCAGTGGCAGTTGTGTACCGCTGAATTGCCTGAAAACTGAGAATCAGTTTTGACAGTGGAGGCACAAAGTAAAACACACACACACTCTAGCAGTAAACAAAAACCTTTTTTTAAAAAAAAACTACCAATGTACCTAAAAGATTGAATATGACTTAAAAAGAAGGAATCATTCAATTCACACATATTTAAAATGATTTCCTATCACCATTAACTTAGTTTTCCAAGTCTTAATTTGTGACATTGGAGAGGAAATCCAAGGGAATATATGCCTATTTACAGATGATACTAAATTCTACGGAAGTGTGGACAGCGATGAGGGGGTTAGGGAATGAAGGAAGATCTGAAGAGGCTGGAGAAATGGTCAAGGATCTGGCAAATAAAATTCAAAGCAAAAAAATCTGAAGCTATGCACACTGTAGTCAGGAGCCCAAGAACGGTATACAGGATGTGATCTGTAGTGTTGAACAAATAAGAGGAGAGGGATCTCAGGGCTTGCCTTTTATTTTTTTTTTAAAGGTTTTTATCTACCTCTAGCAGACCTGGGCAATTATCCACCTTGCCCCTGTTCAGACAATGCCCCTTGCCTTTCTCCAGTCCAGAAGCTCAGTTCCCCATAGATTTCTCAGGTACCATGTGATGAGCATGAAGATTTAATCACGACTTACACATAAGCGACTGCAAATCTCCAAATGCAATATCGGCGATCGGCACTACAGTGTCGCAATATACAGCAACACCACAACATCAAATTAACAAATGGGGAAAATATAATGGAATTATTTATGCCTTGGGCAAGCCCCCCCCCCCCGTCTATCAAAAACCAACTCTGGGGGGAGGGAGCAGACACTGGGCAAAGAAATAACACAGGAGAGGAGATACTCCAAGCACTGGTAGTGTGCAGGGCGAGAATGTTGGGGGGGGGGCAACTTGCGGGTGGCAGGGGGAAACATTGTCAGGGACAAATACCTAAAAACTTAAATAAATTTACACATTAACAGGAACAAAAACTAAAACATGAACTCTATGTCAGTCCCCCTCCCCGGTCCACCGCCATGCTAGACCGCTACCCTAACTACCATGCTAGATGGCTAGATGGATCAGTCCTCAGAAACAATTAACTACCAAATTGCTCTCGCTTCTCTCTCCCTGGCTATCCCTCATTATTCATATCCTTGTCCTCTTTTCAACTCGCTATACTTCCCCCTCGCTGTTTTCTCCCACTTGCTGTCTACACAGGTGCTCAAATTGAGTCGCTCAATTTGAATCACCCATATCATGGGTTACCAATTCCTCCACCCCTCTGACAGGGCCAGGTGTGAGGGCCACTGCAACCCAGAGCACACATCTTGATCTGATCCAGCGAAGCAGGGTGGATCACATAGACATGGGCAAGGCTTCACAAAGCCCTGGTCCCAAGTTTTCTGCTTTTCTACTCCCTCCCCATGCTGCAACACCAGGATGTACATGTGGAGGAGCACACTTCCTACACTAGCACAGCCCCACCCTTCAAGTTGTTTGTGCCTGCAGTACCACCAGTCCTCCACCCCGTGGCAGTCATGGGTTGAAATGGTTTGGCCACTCCACCTGGAAGAGGAGAGCAGTCCTTGGTATGCTTTATCTTTCCCACCCCACTGAGCCCCATGCTCGTTTCTGAACACAGGTCACCAGCATGGCAGGAGGTAAGGCACTCCATGTCTTGCTCCTCCATACCACAGGGTTGGCTTTGGAATCTCAGTCTTTAAATAGCACACAGCTTAAAGCAGTCAGCACAGTGCAACAGAGCTGTGGAGAAAGGCAAATAGGATGCTGGGGTGCATCAGCTGTGGGATCCACAGAAGGAAGGAGGTGATCCTGCTGCTGTACATGTCCTTGGTTCTGCAGCATTTGAAGTACTGTGTGCAGTACTGGATTCTGCACTTGAAAAAGGAAAGAGATAAAGTTGATGCAGTGTAGTGGAGGGCAACAAACATGACTCAGGGACAGCAGGAGAAGTCCAACATGGGGGAGGCTCAAGGATCTTAATATGTTTACACTGGAGAAGAGGATGACAGGGACATGACTGAAACTTTTAATGTTCTTCAAGTGATAAACAAGGTGGACACAGAGGAATGGTTCACACTAAGCAGATACATAGGCACAAGAGGGAACTCAAATAAGCCGGCGAAAGGGAGATTCAGGAAAGACATCAGAAAATATTTCATTCCAGAGAGGGCGGTGGATACATGGAACAGGCTGCTGGAGGGGTGGTATATGCCAAATCAGTGAAGAGATTCAAGAGAGTGTGGGACTGATATGGGGGCTGGTGAGTATAGCAGGGAAGGAAGACACAGAGGGAAGGGAAGAGAGTAACTACTTGGACATTCCGTGCCATTCGCATCATACTATTGGTAGGGCCAGGAAGACTGGAAGAGCTGGACGGCATTTTTCTGTCGTCAGTTTCTTAGACTCACTTGGTCTACCAAACTCCCTCCAACAATAGTAGAGCCCAGTGATAGAGGTCCCCTGATGAGTTAACACTCATGAAAGACTCTCTCACAGCCTACCTGCATCTGTCCCACAATAACAGTTCACAGTTATGGCATTCTGCAGTGGAAACTCATTTGCCTGAATGGCAATTTATTTAATTAAAAGCTTTCACCCAGAAAGCATACTGAGCTGTCTAGATGCATCCTAGGTTGGAGAAAGGAGAACTCAGGAGCACTAGGAGCATTTTTATATAGTATAAGTGATCAAAAAATAAATACACATAGTGGCACAAGGGAGGCATGTGTAAAATGTGACAATTTTGAACGCAGCAGAAGCAGAGTAGCTGCATGTACAAAATGAGGAAATAATGCAAAGAACAGCATGCACTTATATGACTGCATCAAGCTTCCAGAGTGCCTCGTACCCAGTGGTATATAACTGTGCTGCAGACAAGCAATGCATGCAGAGCAACGATGGTCAAGATGGAGTGGAATGGGAGTCACAATTTATTCCAGAAAGGGGGAAGGGTACAGGAGCATGAAGAGAAGATGGAAATCAGTAAAAGGGGCAGGGCCAGATTAACAACTGGGCACACAGGGGTAACTGTCAGGGGCACTAGGTTTGAGGGGGCCCCCTGAAAGGTGACCAACCAATAACAGATGATGCTTTCTTTTTTTGATATGTGTTTATTGATTGTTCAATAACCATGCCAGTACAGCAAAAACATCTGCAAACATTATACATTACATTATGTAAACACTTATTTTAGAACCAGTATTATTCAGTCTACAGAACTGATACATCATAGAGGGGATAACATAAACAGGTATTTAGGACAAATCTGCTACTGATGGTTAAATATGTGCTAAGTTGTGTAAGACCTAAGGTTCCATAATAAAAAGAAATATTTCATAAATCGGCAATAGAGTGGACACTCCAGGAGGAGGGGTGGAAAAAATGAATAGAGATCTAGGTAAGCTTGAGGAGTTGTCTAGAAAGTGCCAACTAAGTTTCAATGCCCCCAAAAAATGCAAAATCATGCACTTGGGGTGTAGAAACCCAGGGTCAGAGTACAAAATGGGGGGAGTGGTACTAGCGATCACCAAACAGGAAAGAGACCTGGATGTTAGCATATCTGAGGACCTATTGGTGGCCAAACAGTGTGACAAGTCAGTGGGGAGATCCAGTGGGATGCTAGGATGCGTACTGTAGGGAGGGGTATCACCAGCAGAAAGAGGGCGGTGGTGATACCTCTGTATTAGTCTCTGGTAAGACCCCATCTAGAGTACTGTGTCTGGTTCTGGGGTCCTCATCTCTGAAAGGACATAGAGTTGAGGCAGTCCAGAGGATGGTAACTAAAATGGTGTGGAATCTGCATCAAAAGCCCTATGAGGAGAGATTGAAAAGGTTAAAGACAGAAGCCTTTTTCAGGGAAAGGGATGCAGAAGAATAATGGGTCATGTGATAAAGATGGAGGGGGTAGAATCAGGGGAAATGTAAGGAAACAGTTCTTCACAGAAAGGGTGGTGGATGACTGGAACAGCCTCCCTGAGGAGGTGGTGGCAGAAAAATAGGATTTAAAAGGCATGGGATAGGTATGAGAGAATGTTAGAAACAAGAAAAGGGGAGGAGGTAAAGCTGGAGATCAAGTAGAGTCTACAGTGTGACAGTAGGTAAGGAACATGGGCAGACTAGGTGGGCCAAGCTGTCCTTCTCTGCCATCAAATTCTATGTTTCCATGTTTCTATAAGGTATAACTGTCACCCTGTGGTTAAAATGGCCATAAGATATAATATGTTTATATAAAGGATCCATTATTTATTTATTTATTTATTTAACAAATAGGAAAGACCTTTGAGCCAATGGCTCTTTTACAGAGGTTCCATGTCAAGTCACAAGAATAGCAAATTATAATGGTTTCAGTAAGTAGTACAACATGAGGAAAGTAATTACATAAACAAAAGAACTATATGGCAAGATAAATATTGAGTAAAGTTCAGCCAGTGGCCTTGTCGGGTGACAGTGCTGACAAGGTAAGAAGTACAAGGGGTGAATTGGGGGGTGGAAGGAGCAAAATAAGAGAAAGGAGGGAGATGCCACAATGAAGTTTAAATAGGAAAGATCCACAGCTCGGGGGTAGAGGGAGAGAACAAGGTGAGGAAACAGAGGAGAGAGGAGGGAAGTGGGAGTGAAGGGGTAAGGGAAATGGGGATGAGGTAGAATGAAAAGAGGGCAGGAACGAGAAAGGGATAAGGGAGGAAGTGCTGTGAGTAGAATAGTGCAGCAGCAGCGTAGGGCTATACAGAGGCAAATGGTAAAAGAGGGAGGTCCCAGTGCATTTAGCTGTCAGCAGAGATTAGGTATAGCAGTCACAAGAAGCTCTGGAAACTAGGAATAGATTCAGCTTTCGCTTAAATGGTCCCAAGGTTGCAGTTGTCGCAATCTCAGGAGGAAGGGACTTAAATAAATTAGCAGCTCTAACTGCAATGGATCACTGTGGAGAGAGAAGAACAGTAAAGGTTTGGCTCACAGAACTTCATGTGCTCCGAGTGCCCCGGAAGGGACTGAAAAGCTGAAGGAAACCTGGTGGTAGGAGACCAAGATCTGCCTTCTTAGCCAGAAGGCAGGCTTGATATTCAATGTGAGCCTGGAGTTGAAGCCAGTTTGCTTGTTCATAAAGGTCACAAGTGTGAGTACAATGCGCTCTACCAGTTAGTAGACAGCATGCCTTATTCAGAGCTGTGGTGAGCTGACATAGGGTTGTGTCTGTGGCGCAGTAGCAGCTCTAGCCACAAATAGTTACCAGGGCACAGCTTGGGCACAACCGATGGCAGCCAGGGCACTGATATATTGTTACTATGGGGGAAGCTCTGCACCATATGGGGCACCAACTGGGGCACAGCATTTTTTTACCGGGGCACGTGCCCTGGCGGGCCCTGGTGTAGAGCCTCCACTGCTGTGGCGGAACTATAAATGACCAAACCATAGTCAATAATAGACACAAATGAACTTTGGATAGCCAGTCTGAGGGCTTCAGTAGTAAGGCAGTGTTTATGCCTGTGTAGAAGGCCTAGGCAAATGTTAACTACCTTGGCAACATTCTCAACATGGTTGAAGTAGGAGAGCTTACTATCCAGAGTAACAAATAGGTATTTAAAAGACTGAGTCTGTTCAAGGATAACACCAGCACTGTTTTTAATCACCAATTGTTTGGCTTTGTGCTTGCTGTGGGCACCATGGAAGAGCATGACCTTAGTTGTTTTGCAGTTAGGCACCAAATTATGAGAGATGAACCAGGACTCAGCTTCAGTAAAACTTTTCTGAAGTTGGGCCTGAAGGAGGGTAGGGTCAGCAGGCTTTCAGAAAATGACCGCATCATCCGCGTAGAAGAGTACTGGTTCGGAACAGGATGATGGAAAATTATTGAAGAAGGTGCTAAATAGAAGGGGTCCCAGTATCGATCCTTGAGGAACCCCAGAGCAAACAGGCAATTTAGCAGAAAGGGAAGACTCTATTCTCACCTGCTGTGTGCGGTTTGCTAGATAGCTGGTGAACCACATTAGGGCTTCTGAAGATATACCAAGCTCAGCAAGTTGATGTATCAGCAAATGGTGATTGACCATGTCAGATGCTTTAGACAGGTCAATAAAGGTTGCACCAATAAGTTGACCCTGATCAAGAGTACAGTGAATGAGACCTGTGAATTCCAGTAGGGCTGTTGATGTGCTGTGCCCTTTCCGAAAACCATGTTATTGGACACATTGTAGGTTGTATTTGTCCAGGTAATCCACAAACTGGCCAGCAACAATCCTTTCAAGTGCTTTGGACAGCGGGGGAAGAATAGATATTGGCCTATAATTCCCAGGTAGTAATCTGTCCCCATTCTTAAAAACTGGTGTAACCAGAGCAGATTTCCAGATCTGGGGGAACTGTGAAAGTATGAGGGAGCGATTGAGAAGCTTCACTAATAAAATTCCTTCCTATTCCCCTCCCCACAAACTTCCCATCACAAAGAGGAAGATAAGGCTGCAAGGAATGGAATGGATCATGATGGACAGCTGCACTCCTCCTCCCTCCCACTGACCACCAATGCTCACCATGCCCCAGCTCCTAAACCTTGGGTGGTCCTCCTGCTGTGGGCACCCCCCACAGCCAAACAGAAGGCTGCTTTCTTCAGTGAGGTGGGTCCTTCTTTCCCAGCATGAATTTTAAAATCTCTGCCACAAACACCACTCCAGCTACACAACAAAAGGACTGCAATGGGTCGTCAGGGGTTGCTTCACTCCCCCTCCCTCTCCTCACCAACTTTCAGCCACCAACACTCACCAAACTCCAATTCCAAGACCTTGGGCAGCCCTCTTGCTACACGTACCCTCCCTGTAGCCAAATTAAGAGGCTGCTTTCTTCAGTGAGATGAGTCCTTCACCTGCTGAAATTGTGCCCTCCCTAGTGGTCCTCTGCTGTGGTCCTCACATGAAATACAGAGTTCAACGGATGTTACGGAGTATGCCAGGGAGGCAGCCAGGGAGTCAACCATGGGAGGGTGCCAGCAACCATAAACGCTATTTGTTCTTCAGTTACACAGGTCATGATTCATATATGTGCTGGACTCTGAGGTACTGTTCTAGTTTAGAAAGTGAGCTTTCACCTGTGCTCTTCCCTTGCTGCCTACATTCTCTTGCCTTATCACAGTAGGTACCCACTGATGTTAACTTGCACTGTTGTTGTTATAACTACAGGACTAATTTTTTGTGCTACTCCCCTGATACTGATTCCTCTGGTATCTCTTGTTTTCTGTATAGGTTTTTGTTAGTTTTAACCCCCATTTTCTCCCCGCCCCATGCCAGGGTGTCCATGCACGTGTGGAGGCACATGCACACCACACCTCAAGGTGCCCTATCGGTACACTGCCGCCACCTCCCACCTATGCTACCCATTGGGCCTCCACCCAGTGGGAGCAGAACTATGGGGGGGGGTGACAACCACCATGGGAGAGGAGAGCTACCTTTTGGCTGCTCAATTCTGCTCCCTCCCTCTCCCTCCCCTTCCCCGTGCCGGCTCTCTGATGACTCAAGGTCATTCCCGAACCCAGATCACCACCTCAACGCAAGGTAAGATGTCCAGTGCCTCAATCCTAAGCACCACTGGGTCAGCTTATCTTCTGATATCTCTAACTGCTTATCAATATGTGTACCCTGGTATATTGTGAACTACCTGTCATGTAAATCTGCCCTACACCCTATCTGGGTGGAGTGAGCTTTATGCTTCCTGGTATACACTGTAGCTTCCTGCTTATTCAATTGTGTGGTCCCTGCTGCTTTGAAAACTGCCTCTTTTGTAACTGTGTCACACACCCTATCTGGGTGGAGTGAGTTTTAAACTTATTGGTACACATGGTAGCTAGTTGCATATTCAATTGTGTGTTCTCTGGTACATTGAAAACTGCCTCTCATGTAATTTCGCCCTACATCCCACCTAGGTGGAGTGAGTTTCATGCTGAAGGTTCACTGTTGTGCTAATTCCTGAATACTGACACCACTAGTAGCACACGCTTGCTGCTTATGTGCTGTGAGTACCTTGTTATACTGTAAACTGCATTATGTCAATGTAGCCTTCACCCTACGTGGGTGGAGTGTATCCTTTACACATGGTTCCCTCATTCTAATTTTCCTTAGTTTGTCCCATCTGAACGACATGATATCTTATGATCTGCCTTGTAATATAATACAGCCTGTACCCTATCTGGGTAGAGTTAGTTTTGTGCTCTATGCTCTCCTCTCTACTGGCTTTTAGATTTTACCCTTTTAGAGTGAAATAAGGTTGGGGAAATGTGGCTGTGCAACCTCAGACAAATGTAACCTCACTGGTACGTTGGACATTCAAGCCCATCCCAACTCCACATTACCCTCCCTTCAGGCCATCGCTCACTACATTCTGATCTTTACTAGGTACAGTGATCCTGCACCAGGGGATCAATCCTCATACTGCACTCGTGGGGTCCCTCAGTTGGATACTGGCCCTCACCATTATGCTTGCCTGTATGCTTCTGCTGGCTGACACCCTCTTTCCTAATATCCGACATAGTAATGCTTCAGCAAACCTCTCTGACTTCTTTATATCCAATACACAAATTTTCCAAAATATGAAATTTGAGTTGCCTGGTAACTGCCACTACTTTGTAATTAGGGTCCTTTACAGAGCAACTGTATACCTCCTCAAGCTGTTTTGGAGGGGTTGTTCCATA
Source organism: Neoceratodus forsteri (assembly GCA_016271365.2). Lineage (NCBI taxonomy): Eukaryota > Metazoa > Chordata > Ceratodontiformes > Ceratodontidae > Neoceratodus > Neoceratodus forsteri. Next base: position 932,405,172 of record CM057455.1, read on the forward strand.
TCTCTTCCATCCAGGCTCCACTCCCTCTCTCTTCTGACCTTTACCTTTCTGCCGATTGCTGAACATATTGAACCCAATTCTGGCCCATTTGTTACTCCCTCTAACTTGCTGCCACCACCATGGAAAAACATCAAGGGACTCTAAATTGCCCACATTAATATAAGGTGCCAATCCAAAAATGTTAGTGAACTCTCTGTGTGGGTTCTTCACTACAAGCCTGACATACATGATATTTCTGAAACATGGCTTAAACATAATAATATCCCGGATACCTTCTGTGCTTTACCAGGCTATAACCTAATTAGATCTTACAGTACTGCATACAAGGGAGGCGGAGGGGACTCTGATCTATTACAAGGATCACCTTCATGTCAATGCCTCTAGGTGCCTTCCTATCACTAGTCCCCTGACTGAGCTACAGTATGTCATGCAAGCCTATTTGGAAACACAAAAATGCTGCACATTCTCTGTGTCTACATTCCACAAGCTTGTAGTCAGCAGGCTCTCCCCATTCTTATGAACACAGTGGGGCCATCTGCCCAAAATAAAGAATTTTTAATAATTGGTGACTTTATTATGGAATGGCTTGATAATAAAGCACACAGTGCTGAACTTACCCTAAATAAATTGCAACTTCATCAGCTTATGACTGAGCCAACTGGAAGGACCAATAATGGTCAGAGCTCCATGGTTTTTGATTGGCTACTCTCCCCTAAACCTGATAGAATTCTATACTAGGACATTTCCCAGATGCTATAACTGACCCCCCCCCCCGCATATTCATAGAAACATAGAAACATAGAAGTTGATGGCAGATAAGGACCGCAAGGCCCATCCAGTCTGCCCATTCCTTTTTCTACCTTATAAATGTGCCATTGGCCTTTGCTCTGTCAGTGGCCTATCTATTCATACTCATTTGTATTCTGTGTCTATTGGGCTTAAACCCCCTAAGGCTTCTTCCAGAGTCATCCACTTCTGGGACTTTTCTAAGCTTGAATCCCCAATACTTAAACAGGAGGCTACATGTACTGATTGGTTGAGGCACTGGGACACAAATGCATAAACAAGTCCTTCTCTGCGTTCAACAAAATTCTGCTGGATATCCAATACAAATATGTGCCAATGACCTCCTGGCATGTGAGAGGCACAATTATGAAGTGGTTGGATCATCCCCTACTGGCTCTATTTAAATGAAGGAATGACAGCTGATCCACCTATGTGGTCTCCACATCAAGTAATGACTGGCCTAACTACAAGATGCCTAGAAAGGAATGTAAAAAGGCAATCTGGCACAATAAGAGTCAGCATTTAAAATCTTTGTTAGACTCTGCATCTGGCAATCCAAATTATGTCTGGAAAAATATCAAGCAGGTCCTGGGTTAGAACAGTAATTTCACATCTAAGGATGTAGTTATTGACGGGGTCAACTGCAACAACCCTCTCACTATTGCTAACACATTAAATCACATCTTCTCTGACATTTTGTCCTTCACTGGGGCTTTGCATTCTCCCCCACCACCTCACCATCTACCCCACTGTAGACAATCCCTGCCCAAGTCACTCCACTCGACCATAGGGCAGTATCATGTAAAGCGTGTAAACTACTTGCAAATTCCATTAACCAACTCTGCTGGCTCTGATGAAATTGAGCCTAAAATCTGGAGAACTGCTGCTAAGGAACTGGTCTTACCCATTTATAGATTCTTTAACCTGCCTCTTATAACTAACACCATCCCTGATCTCTGGGAGTCCTCTCATGTGGTCCCAGTATAGAAAAAATGTGACTGTAAGAATTCAAGCAACTATAGACCAATTGTAATAATGCCAGTACTTAATAAATTACTGGAAAAACTGGTAGCCTCTCAAAAGACTGAGTACCTCTCCAAATACAACCTTCTGTCACCTCCCCAACACAGACTTAGGAAAGACCACGGCACCACTAGTGCTCTCCTATCACTCACTACTAGTATCTCTTCTGCTATGTATAGGTGTGAGCTTGCAGGTGCTGTTTTTGTTGACCTCACCATAGCATTCGGTTTGGTAGACCATAGCTTACTGTGTGGTATATGCAGTGCTTTAGGTGTCTCGCCCACTGCCCTGTCATGGTTCTGTAGCTACTTGGGAAATAGATGTCAGAGAGTTAGATTTGGCCACTCTCTGTCCTACTTTACTGCTATCAAAGGTGGGGGCCCCAAAGGATCTATTTTAGGGCCCCTCCTTTCTTTCTACATGGCTATGATCTGACCTACAGTCAGTTCATTCATGGTTGCACATAATCAGGCTCCTTATTAATGTCTCTAAGACTCAAGTCATGCTCTTAGGTTCATCCCCAAGTATTACAATGTGCAATACCCTCCTGCCACTCACAAGGGTGAATGGTTAATGCATTATCACTGCTTCCTCTATTAACTATCTGGGGGTTATACTTGACACATTGTTGGACTTTTTAGCTAACACCTCTGTGGCCCATAAGTTGGTAAACAATAGGTTGAGGCTTTCCTTCAAAATCTGACAACTTTACCCCAAAAGCCTGTATTGCCATTGCCATGACATTTTACTACCCAAACTGACCTATGTGATGATTGTATACTTCTCTGCCTCCACGACTGTCCAACAAAAGTGGGACATATCCTATAACAATATATGCAGGTTAATCTTGGCCAACAACAGGCACACACATCATTGCACCCTGTATTACAAACTTGGCTGGCCTCTCCTGTCTACCTTGTGTGGACTCACTTTGGGTTGTGCAGTTTTAATGTGGTTACCAAACAGGTCCCTTCATCCTTTCACTCCCTTCTTATTCCTGGCAGCTTTTACTATGCATTAAGTTCCAACATTCCTGGTTCATTAACCAGTCCCAAGACTAAATCCAGATTAGGTGAATTGTTCTTCTCCTGCTCTGCCATAAAACAGTGGAATTCCATCCAGCCTTGGGTTCAGCTAAGTTTCTCTAGTCTGGCATTCAAGTGTTGGTATCACTCTTTCCTTTCCAAGGCTTCCATCTGTAGTTGTCCATAGTCTGCCTTGATAAATCAATATATCTCTGAGCTGTTGCAGTTGTTTGTATTGCCGATCATAAATTCCAAGTTTATAACTGTCAGAGTTTGACAGCATGTTTTTAAAGACTTTTGAGATTGTTACTATGTTGTAGTTTTGTTTTTACTGCCCTATACCCTATACTTTGTCTCCTAGTTATCAAATTTTGTATTTTTTTTTCCTTTGGGTATTTCTGTGCTCATAGATATGCAATTGTGTATGTTCATCCTGCATGCTATGAAATTTTTGTGTTTATCTCTTGTTTTGTGATTCTCCTGGATTGTGCCTGAAAATAATAAAACTGCCTGATAAACAAAAACTAGCAAACTAAATAAATAAACATTTCAAAACTTTTACCTACTGTTCTGGCTCTAGTTAATACAAATACATTCAAAGGGGTTACCTGTCTGGTATTGTCTTGTCCAGATACAGTATTTACATTTTTAGTCCAAAGCACCCAAAAAAACTGCTCTGCTCACAGTTTCCAAAAGTACACCCGCATGGTACCCCACCCCATAATAAAGCATGAAACATTAACTTTTTTTTTGTTTTGTTTTTGTAAAACTAAACTCTAATGAAGAAAAGTGATCTCACCAACAGAACCAAAATTGTTGGACATTATTACATGTAACAATATCGAACCATAAACTTATTGTAAGGCCTTAGTCCTATTTTGGTGATATAATCATCCCCTAGAAAAAGCCAGTGCTGTATTCATGTTCCCTCATCTCAAGCGTCAGAGTCCTCTGTTTCGTCTCTCTCCAGAGCTGTCTGAATTCTGATGCCATCATTAAGGCCTACTTGTCTGATTTCCTTTGGGTTTCTGAAATGATACATTTTTTTCCCCATAGGTAACTCGAAGCTCTGATGGTGCCAGCAGTGAGTGCATGACTCAGACTCCTCAGTGGTTGCCTTACTCTATCAAACTACTGGAGTTTGGGACAGGTGGCATAAGCCTAGTCTGGGAACAGTGACCCGGGTTCAGGAGCGAGCTTGGATCATCGGGGGTTGGCCGGAGGGAGACAGGTTGGAGCGTCCGGATACAAATAGCCTTCTCTGGGGGGGGGGGGACTTCCATACTGGCAAGCGGTGATCCCTGACAGATGCTGGGGAAGCGACGGCAAGCTGGAGTCTCAGGGGCGTGATTGGTTGCAGGCATAGGCCGGCAGCCAATCAGCCATGGAGGCTGCTCCTTCATGGAAGGAGGAAGGGGGGACATTGCGGATGCCAGCAGATGCCTTGCCACTCAGGCATGTAGCATCCCATGAGAAACATGGGAAAAAAATACACGGAGCCAGGATGATGGAGTGCTGACCCAGGTCCCGATGTGCCAGCACCAGCCTGCGACCCAGGACCCTGGCAAGATTTCAAGATTCGGGGGTTGCCCAACCCTGACCCCACTTGGGGGGTTTACATGGCTTGATGGAGGGATCAGAGGGTGCAGGTAGGTGCTGGCAGGGGCAGGCTTCATGGGTGCTCCAGATGGAATGGTTCGTGGGGCAGTGGGAGGAAAAATAGAAATTTGAAAAAAAAACGCCTAGTCTGGGAAGAAGCAAGACAAGACAGCCCAGAGTGCCTTACAATATTAAAATCTTGCCATATCATGCCTGTGCACTGCTGACTGCCAGTTCAGTGGTGGATCACCTTCAAGGTCAAGTTACTGACCTGTAACGCTCAACACGGTCAGGGACCCCAGGATCCCACTACTTGCATGACCTCCTTTTCCCCTGCCACCCCCTCTGCCTGCTCCACTCCTCTGACAAGGGATTGCTAGAGGTTCTCAGAATTTGACTTAAGACTGTTGGGGCTTGTTCTTTTACTTTTGCAGCCTCTACCATGTGGAATTCTCTACCTCATCGAGTGAGAGATTGCTTGACCGTCCAGAGCTTTTTGATCACTCTAAAAACATACTTGTTTGGTCTAGCCTTTCCTGACTATTCTTGATCTTCTGATTGCTTAAAGACTTTGTATAGCCTTTCAGAAATGTTTACATTTAATGATAGGAGTTTTTAAATAACTATATAGTTTTTAATCTTGTTTGTCTGTTTGTATTTAAGGTTTGCATGTCGAATTGTAAAAGCGCTTTGAACATATTTGGAACTGTGCTTTTTTACAAATAAATTTTGATTTGATTTGATAAAACAGCACAGAACAGATAAAACATAAATAAATATGATAAATAATCAATACACAGTTATAACATTAATCTTGGTAGGTCTATGCAAAGATACCTTTTCAATTGTGCTTAAAGGCTTCCAACATATAGACAAATATCATTATCTCTGGCAGGGAGTTTCAGAAAACTGGAGCAGTAACCTCAAAGGCCCTGTCCCCAGATTGTTTGAGATGGGAATGAGGGACAATACACACGCTGGCACCAGTGGATCGGAGGAAGAGGACAGGTGTGTAGGACATCAGTAGGTCTTTCAGATAGCTTGGACCAAACCTGTGTAGGACCGTGAATGCTAACAAGCAAATCTTGAAAGTGATAAACCACTGCATAGGCAGTTAGTGTAAACCATGCAACACCAGTATGATGTGGACTTTGAGAAGTTCCCAACACCAGCCAGGCCACTATGTTCTGGACCAGTTGCAGGCAGCACGTAAAACCTCCAGATAACCCTAAGTACAGAACCTTGCAATAATCCAGTATGGAGGTGGCAATGATGTGGAATACTGTCTCCAGGTCAGTTGGTGCTAGATGTGGTTTGATCATCAGAGTGATATTAAAGAGATGGTAACATTTGTTTGTGACTACCACTGACATCTATTTTTCTGATGTCAACTTACTGTCCAGAACAATGACCAGATTCTTCACTACATTCACAGCTCAAAGTGACTGGCCATTCACAGATGGCAAATGCAGTTCACCACTTGTCACTGTTGTCCAATGTCAGCCCAGACAGATAATCATAACCTCTCTCTTGCTAAGGTTTAGACAAAGCCACTTGGAGGCCTTCAAGTCATTGACTTTTTGTAGATACTGCCCAAGCACAGAGACAACATTCAACCCATCAGGAGTGAAGGACAGCAAGAGCTGAGTATCATCTATATAGCAGAGAAATTCTACTCCATACTGTCTAATGATTTCACCCAATGGCAACATGTACATGGTGAACAACACAGATGTCAAGATTGAGCCTTGGAACCCCACAGGAAACCACAATCATTCCAGAGATAAAATTACCTAGAGCTATCTGCTGCATACTCCCAGTAATGTAGGACTCAATCCAGCACAAGATTGTGTCAGTGAGTCTCACATACTTCTTCAGGCGATCATCAGCACACCATGGTCCACTGTGTCAAATGGCAATGAGAGATCCAAAAGTACCAAGATAGAACAAAGTCCCTGGTCTCTTGCCATGAGGAGATTGTGCATCACTCTAATGAGGACAGTCTCAGTACTATGACAAGGCCTAACTCTCGACTGGAACTGCTTGTAGATGTGTAGCTCCAGGTGAGCCTTAAGCTGTGGCACAACTACCTTCTTGATTACCTTCCTTAAAAAGAAAAGTTTGAGAGAGGCCTGTAATTAGCACAATTAGTCGAGTCCACAGATGGTTTCTACAGGAAGGGCTTAACCTCTGCCATTTTAAGAGCTAATAAAAAAAACGTCCCTCATGGAACAACCAATAATCTTGGCATATACTGACCCTAATGGTTCAAGACTCAAGGGATTCAAGAGCTGAACATACAGTCCTTCATACTGAATAGGGTGTCTGGATCTGGCTGCATTTAAAATTAAGTGTCTTATTTCTGTCTCAGATGTCACCAGAATGATTGTTTGCAGGAGGGATCTGTTGCCTTATGGGTTGGAGGTGTTCAGTCGATATGCTCTTCTGATTTCTGCACCATACATTATCTCCTGTAGTTGTAGCAGTTCCATTAGTCATGTTCTCAAAATGCCTAAACTGTAGGTTCCCTCAGTACCCTCCTGTAAACTGACCATTCTCACATTCATGAACCTGGCACCATTCTCCATTTCCAAATTATTCCAAAGATGTGCATTTTCCTGAGCGAGTTTGTTCACCACCCCAAGATTTTTTACAGAGCAGTCCTCTGTCTTTTTAGTAGCTGTAACTGCAGTGTCTTTCAAATCTCCTGACTGTTCATTCTGTCAAATATGCATTCTAGTTTAGTATCCATATCTCTGACAGCTTTGAGGACTGTGTCCCACAGGGGTGTGTTTCCTGCTCGTTCTGAGTTGCTGGCTTCAGCACTGCCCAAAGATTCTGGTGGGGCCTGCTGAGGTTGAGGGCCCAGTTTTTCATTTGTTCCTGCAGCACCTTTCAGTCCACCCATTTTACTCCAAAATTAGATCAGTACTGCATGACATCAATCTTACTTCGGATTAGGGGAGCAAACCGGAAAAACTTTGCTTTAAGCAAGGAAATAATATGTTTCTACGTGTGTGTTCAGTGGAGTCATCCTGTCTGTAGCATAGCTGTCTAGTGCCTTCTCATGAGGTGGTACTGTCTGCTAGTGTTGTGAAGAAGTAATATTCCAGAGGTGGAATTGTGGCATGATTTCATATTCTAGTTCCATGGAATTTCAAAAAAAGTGTGACATTTTTTACAAAACTTTGCCAATATATAAGTAATTTCTGGGAGTTTCACAACAAAAAATCTTACTCAACTGAATTTCTCCAACTTTCCCAGTAACAAAAATCCTAGTCAACTGAATTTCTACAAAGTTAACACATCGTAATATCCTTCCACAAAGGGTAAACATAATATACCAGTGTCCAAGTCTCTAGCTCTTTGGGCAGCTGAGCTATAAATACCCTCTTTAACACTTGCAGGGCCATGATATATAAGTCCAAAATTCATATACATTCTAATTCTGTTGGCAGCCTAAGAGTTAATTTTTTGAAAAGCTTCACAAAACTTCACAGATAAATAAACTGCACAGTTATATCCCCTCTAACTTTAACTGTGCTCAACCAAACTGCTTAATAATACATTTTGCAAAGTTAGAAGTAATGTGAGCCCCCTGACTAGAAAACAGTCTGAAAATGGGACATCCCAGCATATTTTTGTTGCAGATGGTGGAGGTCAGTAGGGAGTTGAAAAAGGTGAATGTAAGAAGAGGTATAGAACCTGAAAAAATCCCAAACTGAATTCTGAGGGAGGGTACAGACATAGTTTCTCCATGGGTATGCAGTATTTTTAACAAATCAATCATCTGTTGGCAGCTTCCTCTGCAATCAAAGCAGTCGAGGATAGTCCAAATCCGTAAGGTCTCCTCTGCTAGGGAAATAGAGAAAATGTTGGAATTATATCCCTAACATGTGTCACAGCCAATGTAGTAGAGAGTTTTTTTTTTCAAATGGATCAGGGAAATGGTAGAGGAAAAACTGGATGTGAGTCAGTTTGGTTCACTCAAAGGTAATTTCACTATTTACGCAGCACTGAAACTGATGGAGAACTGCATGAAAGCATGGGATCAGGGTTCCCAAGTAAGAGCAGTACTGGTTGATTCCAGCAAAGTGTTCAGCCAAATAGATCACTGCACCTTGATTAGGTAAATGGAGAGGTATGGAATTCACCTGTCTAATCAGGTGGGTGTATGATTTTTTGTAAAGCAGATCCTAGTAGACTGAGATGAAATGAATTAAACTGAGGACAGGAAATATTAATGGTGGGGTTCCTCAATGGACTAAATTAGGTCCTCTCCTATTTTACTCATGATCAATGATCTGCATACAAAGGGACAATGCATCAAGTATGTAGATGATACCATGCTTACTGCCATATGAATAAAAGTACTATGCAAAGAGACTTGACGTTGATTGAGAGATGTTCTATAGAAAACTGGATAGAAATAAAGCCAGAAAAAATTGAGAACAGATTTGGGAGGCAAACAAAATGGGTAGTGCCAGCATTACAGTTTGGAGGGCCTGAAACTGAAACAGTGGTTCATGAAAAATTGTTAGGATTCCACTTTCAAAGAAGCCTTTCCTGATCTCTCCAGGTTGAAAAAATGCTTAAAAAAAGGCTAACACTAGGGTGTATTTTTACTAATTTTGAAAAGAGCAGGGTTAGAGAAGGAGGGTTTGTTGTTTGTTTGTTTCTTTACAATAAACTGGCCAGTTTTGGAGTATGAAGTCACAGTTTGGCACGGGGGATTTACTGTATCTGAATCAAAAGAATTGAAGCATTCAGAAAAAGACTGATACAGATAATTTGAGAACCTTAGTACTGATGATTCACTGGGTATGTGGAAAGAGGAAGATTCGAGAGATGGAGGGAAAGGATGTCTAGAAAATTGTTCAAAGAGATCAGTAGTATGGGGCATGAGTTATATTAATTATTAATAGAAAAAGTCCTACAAGAAAAAACTTTAAGGCAGGGGGTGTTTAGAAATACTGCAAGTAAGAACCAAAATTTATTCAGTTAGTGTTGGCTAAGTGCATAACCTGAAGGCCTTTATGATTTGCTTCCATCTGATAGTCAGTAGTCCTACTGGCTGTGTTGCACATAAGTTGAATGTATGATGTGTGACATTGTAATTTATGATTCATAGCAAAAATGTTTTTATTTTGTTTTTAGCTGCTTTGCATTACGGAATGTGTTGCTTGACCTCTGTATTATAGTGGCTAAATTATGTGTGATATAAATGAACATTATATTCACATTTTGTATTGTACTTCAACCTTCCCACTTGAGTCAGTTGTACCTGTGTTCTTTTTTTGTAAATAAAATTCAAATCAAATCAAATGCCACCAGGTCTGAGAGATTCTTAGACCCTTTCACAAAATTTACATGTGCCAATTTTCAGCATTGTAGCTTTAAGGGTGGCAGAATTACAAACAGTCAAGTATTTTGGAAAGTTTCATGACATTTTTCAAATAAATGATCTGTAAGATTTCAAGCTCCTGTAACTTTGAACTATTTTTCAGATTCTTATACTCTGCAAAAAAAGGTGAGCATGTCAATTTTAGATCTTTCAGTCAAAGAAGTAGTATTAATATTTTAATTTATGCAATGTATGTGTAATGCCAGCTGATAAATCAATTATTCTTATTTATTTATTTACACATTGCAGCTTGCCTTTGATCGACAGCTTCAGCTACCAATCCTGTACTCACAACAGAAAGCAGGAAAGCAATGAAACCATGATTCAGAAATCAACTGACCACCTTCTTGCCACCTGTATCAGGTCCCACTATCTTGCCTCACAATGCAAAAGTCAAATAATACAAAAAAACTAAGCTCCACCCAGCCCCCCACAATGTGGTACACCTCCATTTTTTTACTTCTCCAATTTAGCACTTGAACTAAATTCTTGTGGTGGAACATACTTGAAGTAGTTGTGAGGCAAAACACTAAACTTCCACTCCATTTCTCCAAACTTTGACTCTGCTGTCTTTTTTGAACTTCATGTCTGCTATGTCTGCTCACTGTAAAACTAACCATAGTTTCTACCTCATAAAAAGTGGACTGTGCATGTCTCTGCTGTCAGTCTATGCTCTACTCCACTCTTCCCTAGGCAGTCTCTTACCTCATTCAACTATCTCTCTCCCCTGACCTCAAATGCTCCATTACACTATCCCCAATGTCCTCTCTCTCTCTCTTTCTCTCAGTGCAGCCAATGCTGTCTATTCCCGGTGCTCGAAATGCTATGAAAAAAATTCACACAGTCTCTGTCTGGCTTGCCAGTCACCACACAATCCCTTTACTTTCTCCACCTCAAAAAATAAAATTGGAGGCACAAATGGGGTGTGGAGGGAAAACAACTAATTGGTGGTGTAGTTAATTCAAAGGATAACCATCAAATTCTTACTCATGACCTGAAACAAACTGAATTTTAATGCATCAAAATGTACCATTTTGTACTATGGATATAAGAATCCAGAATACATATATATATATATATATATATAGATATATATATATATACATATATATATATATATATGTATATATATATATATATATATATATATATATATATATATAGTACAGTATATATACACTAGATGGGCAAATACTGATGTCATCAAAAAGAAAGAAAAAGATTTGGGAATCTGGATAAACAGATACCTTAATTTTATTGACCATTGTAGATATGTTACACAGACAGTTAATAGATTAATTCATTCCTTAAAAACATCATTCATAACAATGAATAGTAGTTATATTTTACAAAACCACAATGTAAACTTATTAATTCTATTAGGGGGCTCAAAAAAGTTAGCTATAATGAAAGAATGGCTTTGTTGGGGTTATTCCAATTTCAAATAAGAAGAAAAAGGGGTGACATTTTGCTTTTGCACAAAATCCTGAAAAATAAAGAACTTATGAAACAATGTGGGCTAAAATATATTTATAGACAAAATAGCCTTAGATCTCACAATGGACAGATGGTTATCCTGAAGGTTAATACAGGCAAGAGACATACATTTTATACAATAAGATTGATCTGTTATTGGAACAAATTACCTAGGGAAGTTGTGGAAATACCAACATTTGAGAATTTTAAGCAGGTATTGGATGTTTTTTTTCTCATAAATTTGTCTCAATCATAAACCCACATGGTGTGGGAGACAGTTTAATGGACTATTTGTCTACTTTGTCTATTTCATACCAAGTAACAACAAGCTTTAAAAAATGCTGTGTGAGGGATGTCACTGTGGGGGAAAAACAATTAAACATGGCATTACACATACTTTGTCATATAATGAACATGCAGTGGGTTGGGGAAGTATTTTTTTCATGGAGAGAGTTGTGGATGCATGGAACGGCCTTCCTGAGGAGGTCATGGAGTCAAAAACAGTGGAGGAATTCAAGAATGCATGGGACAGACATAAGGCAATTCTAGTGGGGGTGGGTAGGAGGAATTAGGCTGTTGGTTAACTCGGATCTGCAGCTTATCCATTAGGTAGGGAAATGGGAACACTAGGTGGGCCAAGAGGTCCTTATTTGCCATCAAATTCCATGTTTCTGTTTCTATGGGTTGGAAATAAACCATTTATTTTTATTTTTTTTGGGGGGGATATTCATAACTCACTTGTGGCTTTATCTGTCATGAGTTATGATTCTGTCCCAACCACTCATGTAAGTAAATTGTTTATTTCCACCCCAACTATTGCAAATCCATCATATAACGAAGCAAAGATGAAGCACTGGACAGACACTCACTGAGGCAAATCAGTTCAGAAAAAAGTGTTTTTAATGGTGAGTCATAAAATTACATCTGGAGGACAGCCGATACAAAGCACCCTTGTTTATAAACACTCTACAAGCATTCAGATTGCTGAACACAAAATACAGTAGGTGTAGGGAAATGTGAAAAATCACTTTAGTGCAGATATGGTGCAAAAACTTCTTATTTTAGTTTTTCAAAATTAATTTGTCACATATGAAATTGCCAGTATTTCATGGCCAAGTGCTTTTTCAAGATCAATGTTCTAGTTCTCGTGAGAGGATTTAACAATAATTGTAATAGGCATCAGTCTGACATTGCTGCAAAGCCCTGGAGCAGTATCACTGCTTAAATACAGAAGCTTCTGCTGCCATGAGATTATTCTCAGTACCTTCTCTCAGCTGCTGGAAATCATAATGACAGGCAGAATACAAAATAAGTCATTAGAGAAACAAGTCGAAGACAACAGACTCAATACCAGAACAATGGAAAATTACAATCATATAACGTTCGAATGCTAATGTGAATCAACTGCAATGTGCTGATCTGTTTATTTGTATATTTGCTTGTTTGTTTATTTAATTATTTATGATTTTTTTTTTTAATATGTGTCTCATCCTGGCTGTCCCCCTCACTCTGATCCTCAGCCCCATCATCCAGCTTCTCCCAGACTTTCCCATCCTGAGTTCCCACATGGCTTGCCTTCCATGGCAGGGTAGGAGGAGGTAGAGAGTCCTATCGACCTGCTAGCCAAGGATCTAGTTTGGGGGTCCCTGTGTCTCCAGTGTAGAGCCTGCAGAGGGTCAGTGCTCAGCCTGCCAACCAGGATGATTTCCTCTTTCCTGTCCCTCTCCTGAGGAACATGCATGTAATGATGTTTAAGGTGATGTCATGTGCGCTTCCCCACGTAAGGCGCCTGGTGTCTGCAGCTTCCGATGTCCTGCCCTCCCCGACACTGCTAGGGGCCAGGCATGCACTGGCCACTGTGCACCCCCCCCAAAGGAGAAGAGCAGTCTCCTGGATGCTTGATCCTCTTCCACCTGGCCAACCCTCTGATGCCCATAGTTCTCTCTCGAACCTGGACTGTCAGTGTACTAAGCAGTAGCACTACCACTGCACCTGAGGGCAGGTTAACTGCAATTTTTTTGTAACAGTACATTAAACATAAATACAAACACTTTATTCAAAATCAAGCAACACTTGTCTCAGCAGGAATTTCCTGAGTCCTATTTTATAAGGTCCAGTAGAAGTAGACTGGCAGATGACTAACAAAAGAGTGTTCCATAGGTCAGAGGCTTCTACTGCAAAGGCTCAATCCCTATCAATTTCAGGTGAAAGAAGGCACTCAAAGAAACCCCTGTCATGTGGACCTTGTTACTCTTCCTATAGTGTAAGAGGTCAGGATCTCACACAGGTGATGAGGGCCCAGATAAATTATGGCTTTGTATGCAAGTAAAAGAAGATTGTAGTCTATTGTCACCCAACCAGCAGTCAGTCCAGACCATGTAGGGATACAAGAAAATGACCCAACCTTTGTAGGCAGATTAGGAGCATCACTGCCACATTCGGGAGCAGCTGATGTGACCTGACCACCAGGTAAGTCCTCATAGAGCCTATTACTGTAGTCCAACCTAGATGTGACAAAAGCTAGCACCAGTGTAAACAGCATGACAGGATCAAGAAAAAAGAGGATGTTTTTCAAATTGTATTTTAGATCACAGAAGCATCAGGTGATGCTCCCAACCAATCACAGTCCTTCCTTTAATTGCCCATGAGGCACTCTTATTTCCATATGAATGTTTAAGGAACTGTGACACAGTAATGGATTTTTTGCTGGCCACTTGAACTGTCAGTAGTGGTGGGCGAAGTGGGCTCAATCAGCTCCACAAATGAGTCATGGAGGAAAGGCGGATTCGCTGAGTGATCAGCAATGCGAAGCGGAGTAGTTTGCGTTATAATGGGTAACATGAAGTCAATTGAAAACAATGACTTCATGTTACTCTGCCTCCCCAGACCACTACTCCACCAAATTTAAGGCGAAGTGCAATGAGGACAAAGCACTTCACCTCATTTTGCCATATTTTTGAGCTCTGAAGGCAAATTTTGTAGTGATTCATGGGATTTCAGGTCACATGGGCTCTATATTGATCTGCACAGCCTCATTTCGGGGTAGTATGTGTAGGAAGGAGAAGGAGACAGTGTGCTCTGAGAGCTGTCTGTGATTGAAACCTTCTAAAAGCTGTTAAAAAAGGATTGTTGCATTTTTTGGGGGGCTCAGACTTTAGTTCATCGATTGTAGGAAACCGTCCTATGCTCATATCTTCAAGCATTTTTGTTTTTGTATGGATTATGAATGTTAATGTAGAACATTGAGTGTGTGTAGTGAAAGACAGTGAAAGTGTGCTTTGGGTTCAGGGCGTATCTGTGGTGTAGGTAGATTTAAGTGGAGAAATAGTGATTTCTTTGTTGTTTGGTTATATTTTTGTTATATAACCATGTTAATGTACACACAGTAATATTGTCAGTAATTGTTGAAATTGTCTTGCTGATTGTGTGTTGTGTGGATCTGGTGCAGCAGTTCATAATTTCAGGATGTTTACATAACAATACATGGCATTATACTGAACTTTTCAATTTGCTATGCATTACTCATTCAGCATTGTAGACAAACTGTTCTGTGTATGAGTGTGTGTGGTGTTGCGTGACATCAAATAATACACCTTTAATTGTGCCACAGACTAGTGTAATTGCAGGTGCAGCAGTGTGAACCTGCTATCCACTGCAGCTGCCTGATTTTGTACTGCGATCGTGGTATCTGTTCTTTGTTTTGCTGCTTGTACTGCCCTAAAAATTTGCAGTCAGTGCTCCCCCCACCCCCACCGGCAAAATTAATTTTTTACCAGATTGGATTGTTTTTGTGACCTCATCAGCACCACTGGTCACTGAAGTTATTTTCATTGTGTGACAGACTAGTCTCTTATCTTTTGCTGAAGCTACAGTTGTTTTTTTGGCTTCACATTCAGCATCCCCCCAATCAGAGAGTGAACGTATCAAAATCTAAATTTGGTTATAATATTGTGGTTGATCCCCCAAAATACCCACAAAGAGACATGCAAGAAAAGCTGTTTCTCGCCATGGCAATGCTGGCAGTAAAATAGTCTGTGGGCGTGGTAGTACGCAGATGCAGAAGTGCATTGCTGATGTGAGGAAAGGTATTTCTCCTGCAATGTTTTTTACAGCCCAATCAGTAGCTTCACTCATAGTTGGAGGAGATGATGTTTCCCAGCTGGTGGTGTTAGTGTTACTGGTGTTAGTGGTGGTGGTAGTATTAGTATTGGTGCGTCAAGTTCGAATTCACCAGTGTACCATGTCCAAAAATATTGAGTGTGAAGCAGTGCAAGTGAGTGGCAGCATAGATGATGTCATACTTCCCAATAACATCCCATCCTTGGAAATGTTACTATGCAGATAGTAGTACGGTTAAATAGTGTCACATTTTTGCTCTGTAGGTATTAGGAGACATAAGCCCTTTTACTCAGGATTTCATGACAAGTTGAATTCCTTTGGGGAACAATTGCAGTGACTGAAGTAAATATAGGTTCACTAGGAGAGAGAGAGTGTGTGTGCGTGGGTGTGTGTGTGTGTGTGTGTGTGTGTGTGTCTGTGGGAGAGAGAGAGAGAGGGAGAGAGGGAAAAAAAGGGGGGAAGGAGAGAGAGAGAGAGAGAGAGAGACAACATCTCCTTAAAGCTATGTATCTCCCCCACCTACATTATGGTGATGTGAGGTGGGTTAGGGTGTATTGTTTGTATGAAGAGGAGGAGAGAAATTACATTTGTATCTCTTTTTCAGATTCCTTAGACACTTGTGGTACATCAAGTTGTTACATTAACAGATTATATTGACATCAGTACATATCAGGCTACATGGTCTTAATTCCTGGAGGTTCCTCGACGAGAGTTTTTTGTTTGACACTAATATTATCAATTTATATTTAAATTATCATTTATATAGTCCTGAGGTTTTTGAAATTTCTTGGGCCTTATATCTAGCTGGAGAGTACAGCTGGGTGACAGGTCCAACTAGGTTTTACACATCACACAGTGTGCACTGATGTTTTTAAGACAACTTTACTGGTAAGTTCTTGTCTAAAATGCAGACATTGAAACTTCATGAGCCCTATAACAATCTTAGTTTGTCTTTAATCTGGGTGGGGGTTTTCAGTAATCACATCCTTATACTAACTGTGACACTCACAGCTTGATTTAGGAGTTATCTGCTTCAGCAGTGTTATCTTATGTCAATTAAATTTATATGCAGTAGGATTCTTTGTATGTGTGTTCCACCACGCACATTTGAACCAGGGTTGCTTCTGGCTGAAGACAGTATGGTACTGTTAAACTTCTCTGACATCATCTTCTGTTTTTTTTTGTGTTTTTTTTAAATGAGTATTTTAAACCAATGGGGATTTTTTTCTGTTTTTCTCTGCATTATCTAGCTGTTATAAGTATTGTATTTTATAAACAACTGCCATGAGCTTCTGAAGAAGGACTGGTTGGTCCGAAAGCTAGAGCACTTTGTTCTTGTTGTTACATCTATGTTGGTCCATTAAAAGGTATCAAATCATTTGCTTCTGGATCAGTAACATCCCAGTAACTGAATCAGATGATTCTGATAATCATGTCAACGATAGCATACAATGTGATATTCCATCCACCGTGGCAGTTAATGTCATGCATTTTCCATGCAGTGATTCACAGTGTGGTGAAAAAATATCAGGTGATGGTGGTGTAGATGCTGATGATGAATAATGATGATGATGATGTTGCTGTTGTTGCAACATGCAGTCCACATGCTAGCATCCAAGCAGAAGATGTGGATGTGTGTGACGTTGATGAATATGATGATGATGTAATTGATCCCAGTTGGGAACCGGAGAAAAAGAAATTCAAAGTGGTTGTGTCTGAGTCTGTTTGCAGGAATCCCCCCTGTAAAAACTTGTGATTTACCAGTTTTAGTTGATGATGATGACCCAGTAATAAATATGATAGGTAATCATGGTGGTCAGTTGCAGTCCACGTATGCAGTGCCCGAATCATCACGTGCCCCCCCCCCACTTCAGTGTTTAAAATAGCGGACTTAAATAAGCCACCTCATGGACATGTTAAAAGCAGAACATCACAATCCCTTGTTTGGGATTTTTGTTCAAGATGCAAATGATGAGTCAGTTGCCATCTGCCAGGTTTGCCATGTGCATGTGAGTAGAGGTAAAAAGGGGAGCCATCTAGGCACAGGAGGACAGTATATACATTTTAATAATAATAATAATAATAATAATTTTATTTATATAGCGCCTTTCAATATATCAAAGCTCTGAACAAATTAATATCATGAATTCAGATATCCATACAAAACATAAAAACATATAAAGACATCATAAAATACATCATAAAAACATAATAAATTACAGTAAAATTCCAGTCATATTCCAACTAACTTAATTCTCCAAAAAGGCCATTTTCCATAAATAAGTTTTGAATTCTTTCTTAAATATCTCCACGGAGGTGCACTCCCATAACCGGCCTGGTAGGGAATTCCAAAGAGTGGGAGCAGCATGAGAAAATGCTCTGCTGACTGAAGATTTTAAACTCACTCTTGGAATCTTCAGCAACCCCATGTCGGCCGAGCGGAGTTATTGGCCAGGGCAATAAGGAACCAGAAGGTCTTTTAGATAGGACGGACCCTGATCACGAAGGGCTTTAAAAGTCAAAAAAATGACTTTAAAGGTGATCCGCCACCATATAGGAAGCCAGTGCAGTTTGAGCAGCTCCAGGGTAATATGACAGGACCTACTTGTCCCAGTCAAAACCCAGGCTGCAACATTCTGCACCAGCTGTAGGTGGCAGATTTCAAATCCAGAAAGCCCAAAGTAAAGGGCGTTGCAGTAGTCTAGGCACAAGGACAGGAAGGTGTGGATCAACGTTGGCAAGGAGTCAGACGGAACATGGTGCCTAACCCTGGCAATATTCCTAAGATGGTAAAAGGAAGTTCTGACGATGGCTGACACCTGAGATTGTAAAGTCAGCCTATCGTCAAAAATTACCCTAAGGTTATGTACCCATTCAGAGGTTGGTATTGACACGCCACCAAGAAAAATTCCAAAAGGCATGCCAGTACACGACCTCTCAATCTGACCACCTGGGTCCACCAGCAAAACCTCAGTCTTCTCCAAGTTCAACTTTAACCAACTAGAATCCATCCAGTCTTGGATTTCCCCCAGGCAGTTGTTAAATACCGAGAGTGCTCCATCCTGGTCGGGTGCAAAAGACAGATATAGCTGGGTATCATCTGCATAGCAGTGAAACCTCAGCCCATACCATCTTATGATATTTCCAAGGGGCAGCATATACACTGCAAATAACATGGATGACAGCACAGAACCCTGAGGCACTCCACACAACAAAGAGACTGGGCCAGAGGAAAAAATCCCCGACACAATTCTTTGTGATCTCCCAGTAAGGAATGAAGTGAACCATAGCAAATAGGCACTTGGCACTGTGGACCCAGCACAAGCTGGCAGCTAATACCACAGTGGGCCGTTCACCCTCATCACTGACAACCATAGCGAGCATGTTATCCCCTTCCATGACTGTTAAGTACAGTAGTAAATTAAACTTGTGCAGTACTGAGGTAATAACAGCAGAGGATTACTACAGGAATGATGAGGTGGAGGACCATAATGACTTTGAAATGTTGTCCAGTGCTGGTGAGAGTAGCAGTTTTGGTAGTGGTGATGGTGAATGCAGTATGTATAGTGCAAGTGGTACATCAACCCAGTTGGCAAATCTGGCAAAATAACTGCATTTCTGAGTTTGTCATCACACCTGTGCAACCATCTTCATCAAACATCCACATTCCCCCCCTGCCAATGCCATTCATCACAGAGCACAACCATTTGTGATGACACCCTGTGTAAAATGTTTAAGTCAGCCCATGTTACATAGTGTTTTTGCGCATAAGCTGAAGTACCCCCCGAATCAAACAGTGTCATGTAAACTTATTGCTGCTGTAGCAGAAATGCTTGCAATTGATCTTTTGCCCTTCTCCTTTGTGGAGAAGTCTGGGTTCCGGTGGTCTGCTGCACATGCCTGTCCAAAATGGAAAGTCCCATCCAGGACATACTTTTCTACCCAGGCTGTCCCCGAGTTGTTCTGCACTGTGTCCGACTCAGTAAGACATGCCCTTCAACATTCTTCCTCTCCATTCATCCATTTAAGTATGGCTATGTGGACAAGTGGCAAAACAGCGGGGAGTTCATATTTGTGTATAACCGCACACTGGGCGCAGGTGCCGGGGGTTGTTTGTGATGTTGGTAGTGTGAATAATCAGTATAGTAAGGAGGGTTGTCGTGGTAACAATCTTCCAGGATTTCATGCTATGATTGCTATGTGCAATGTGACCTGTTCACACACTGGTGAGAACATGTTGGATGTGGTACTGACTGAAATTGACAAATGGCTAAACCCTCTGTCCCTGAGCTGGGTTCATAGCAAGTGACAATGAGTCAAATGTGGTGAAATACATCACAGATGGTGACTTTTTCCGGGTTCCATGCATGTCCCACTGTTTAAATTTTGTGGTGCAGGAGTTTCTGCAGCACCCTAATGTAAAGGAAATCCTGACCGTTGTATGACGTATCTGCTCTCTTTTCAAGATCTGGAAAGGCCTGTGACCAACTGCGGCAGTTGCAGATACAAAACAGCCTGCCTCACCACAGCTTGAAGCTAGAAGTTGTCACCCAATGGAACTCCACTTTCTACATGGCAGAGAGGTTGTATGAACAATACAAAGCCATCTCAGAATACCTTGTGATGCACACTAGTCGTGAGAGTTCCGGGGCCTCCATGTCTATGATGATTGAACAGTGGTGCCTCATGGACTCTGTAATAACAATTTTGTGGCCTTTTGAACATGGCACACAGGCAGTGAGTGGAGAGTCTACCTCCATTAGCCAATCAATTTCACTGCTGCTGGTGCTGAGGCAGACATTGGTGAATGTACAGCATGGCCTTGATGTTGCTGGAGACAGTGCTAGCAGTGTGTTGCTGAAACACATGCTGAGAGTATTCAACCAGAATTGTCATGTTGTGAGCATTCAGCATAGTGACAACTTTGCCATAGCAACAATGCTGGACCCATGATACAAATGGGGAATTGCATCAGTACTGGAGGGAGGGCTGAACAGGTAAAAAATATCAGTGGTCAACTGCTGCGCTTGGTTCATGGGGCACTAAAGTCACGTGCCAAGGTCAGCAAAACTCAGCAGCATAATCTGACTGAAGGTGTACCTGTCGGACTATCAAGCATATCATGCAAGGGGAAGGGGACAGCAGTTCCAGGTGGTCTGTCATCCAAAGTGGCTGGCGTCAACCCGCTTTGAGAGGCTTTGTCCCAAGTGGGTATTTGTGAAATAAATGATTCAGGAGAACAGCATGATGCATCAACAACTGGACTTAGTGTGGCTCAGAGAATGGTTGAGTCATATTTGTCTGAAAACAGGTATCTGACAATAACTGAAGATCCTCTTTTGTACTGGAGTGGAAAGGTCAGTGAATGGCAAGATCTGACTGCAGTGGCACTAAAGTACCTCATATGCCCACCCTCCAGTGTAAGTGTTGAGAGGGTATTCAGTTCAGCAGGTGCAATAGTCAGGGATAGTCGGACAAACCTGTCTCCTGCAAATGTTAGTTTGCTAACATTCATTAAAATGAATGAGAGGCACATATCAGCACAGACTGCAACCTTGGTATTCATACCCCAGCCTAGTCATGGTGGTTTTGGTGATGTGGAAATGGACCATCCTGGTGGCACTGGCCGTGGCTGCCTAAAACGGCCCACCACTGACGTAGATGATGACACAATGGAGAAAGAATTTCCCAGTGGTCAGACTTCAGACAAAGATGACTGCAAGGGAAGCTTTCTTTATAAGGATGATGATGTGGTTAATGTTGGCAGATTTTAACTGAAGTTGTTAAAAGGTGGTGTGCCACCCCGGACCACCAACACCACCACCGGGACCGATGTTAGCCACTGCCACAACTGTCATCTTGAGTCTGTCTGACCCCTGGACCACCACCACTGGGACTGATGTTAGCCACTGCCACCCCTACCACCATGAGTCTGTCTGACCTACGGACCACCACCACTGGGACTGATGTTAGCCACTGCCACCGCTAAGCATGAGTCTGTCCAGACTACCACATCCATCAGCCACAGACACAAAGCTTCTTAATATTTAAACCATAAAGTGAGTATGTGTACTCATGTTTGTTATGCTGTTTCACTTCCTTTCATTGTATGTTTTATTTTCTGTAGCTTTTCAGAGCCTCAATGGTAAAACACATACGGTACACTTATTTTGTTTTTTTTACAGGTTAACAAAAAAAGTCTCCATCGCTAAAACTCGTTGGGAATGGTACTGCAGCTGTATCGTACAGAGAGGAACCTATGGAATATCCATATGAAATCCATTCTGATGAGTAAGAAGATTTTATTTCATCCATTTTATTGTTTTGGAAAGACTGCAGCAAATATTGCACACAGGCTGTGTTAGTTGACAAGATATGGGTTTGAAATGTAACTTGACTTGAGATTGAAAACCAGGGAGGGACAAATAATTAAGTTGTAAGAAGTCGTTCATTTCTTTTTTTAGGAAACTTCCAGATGCTTTGTTGTTCTGTCAATGTGGCCTTATCCCAAAAAGTTCTTCAACATCATCAGGCACCCCCCTCCCCCGGGATTGGGCACACATGCAACATGCAGAATTTGTTTCATTAGATGACCATGACCATCATTAACAACCGGACTCCAGAAGGATGCAGATGAAATCTGTAAAGAAATAACAAAATAAAAAACCATTACAGACAAACCTGCAAATATGATTCCCCCCCCCAAAAAAAAAACTACTTACCTTCATGTGCTTGAGAGTTATCTGTTTCCAATTTCAATGCAAAAAATTCTCATTGAGCACTGGAATGTGCACACCAACAGTTTCTGTGACCTGTGATACAGAATAATACCATGAGTACACGTCCATGCCAACCCTACTCCTCACCAGTGGCAGAGGAATAGCTGGTGCAGTGGCACAGGGGCAAGACACACTTGGGGCCCATTGTAATCATACACTGTTTGCCGTTTTTTGGCAAAGAATCCACATTTTTGTCATCTTTTGTTGTCTATGGGTCGACTGACAGAGTCACACCAGCTGACTGAGCTGTCAGCCACACAGCCTGCAGATGGCAGCACTGAGAGACTTGCAGGATGCACCCATGCAATATGCGCAGGCAAGTTGGCGAGCAAGACAGTGACGCTCGAAGCAGCAAGAGGGGCCCCATACTGGTGAGTCTATGTTTAAGAAAGATGGCCCTTTAAAAAAAAAACGAGTCTCTGGAGTGGTGGCTGGCTCCACCTTAGCCTTGGTCTGGTAACAGTATATCATTGCTGTGGAAACCTCAGTCATTGTTGACCTGTTTCAGCTGTTTGGCAGATTTCTTTTTTTTATATTGGTACCACCTGCCAGGCACTTTGAATCGGAAGTCTCTTCCAGGGACACTCCAGGACCGGTAACGGGATGGACCTGCAGTTTGGCTCAGCAGAACGGATGTAGCCACAAAGATGCACTCCTCATGGGCTTTGCGTGTAAACTAGTGCCATACGACAGAGCAAACTGATTAACCTGCTGCTGCCACCGGCCTGCATTCCGCCGCCATACTTTATGGTGATTGATTTAGACCTGGTGACCTCCACAAAACAAACTCCTGGTTTGCTCAGAGATGGTGCTGGAATTAGAATACTATAACTTGAAGGTAAGAAGAAGGAAATTAATTTGGACTGCTGTCACCTACAAAATACACAAACATATATCTATATATATCTACTCACTAAGGCTACTATTAGTGTATAGCCAAAGGGCACCTTTCCATCCACTTGAGATGATCAGATTGCATTTGCTCGAATCACCTCGCAGAGCACATTGGACCAGCAACAGGATGCTCACGGTCATCATTTTATTCTGGGGGACTTTGTATGTGCTGAAACACTCTCATTTCACTGTGTTATCACTTGTCAATTTTCTGCACACAAGGAGGATGCATTTTGGGCCTGCAGAAAAAATCTGGGGACTCTGTGCCACCACTGCACATATGATTGAGTACGCCATTAATTCTGAGGGACTTTGTATGTGCTGAAACACTTTCATTTCACTGTGTTACCACCTGTCAATTTTCTGCATACAAAAAGTATGTATTTTGGGCAAGTAGAAAAAATCTGAGGACTCAGTGCCACTACTGTGTGCATGACTGAGTGTGCCATTAATTTTGGGGATGCATTTTGTGTGTTGTGTGATTGTTGTGAGCTCATGATGTCATACTGACATTATCAATTAAAGCAGCATTGCACGAATGTCATGACAATTTTGAACTGTACTTTTTTATGTTACTTTACATTGCCACAGCCACTAGTTACTCCAAGTCATGACATGAATGATACGTTTCTTTTCACAAATTCTGTCTGCTTTAGTTAGTTGACTTCTTTTTTGCATGTATGAAAAAAAAAAAAAACGCCTTTCAATATTGCTCTGACCAGGTTTGTATTTATTTGCAGCTGCTTTTCAATAAATATTGTTCCGTGATGTCATAAAACACTGCCTGCTGCATAACTGTTAATTTACAACAGAAGTGATATATAACAACTAACTGATGTGATGGAGAAAAGCAGAAGAAAACAATGACAAAGACCTGGTGAGCACCAATTTAAAAGGAATGCTGCATTTATTATTTCACACATGAAAAAAGGTAGTACAGCAGACTCAACTACTGGAAATTCTCGTACCATTCCAGTCAGGATGTAAGTAAAGGAAGTTGTAACATAGCATTAAAAAATACAGGTCAGAGTTCTCAACAGATTGTTGTGCTGCAGAGACTCGTCACGTTACATTGTTATGGTGATGCACATAACCTAATATGTGGGGGCCTTACTTCCAGTGGAATATTTCTTGCTCCACAGAGTGCAATCTATTTCTGAGAAAACCACCCATAATTTCATTACAATGTGTCATGTTATGGAGGAATTCCCATTCAGAAAAGCCACCCACATTCTGACCCCCTTTCTCAGCAATGTCAGGACGTGATGCCAGGAGGAGAGCAGGTGCATGCTGCACTGTAGTGAATGTCTGGCAGCTATCCCAATGTTTTGTTATTTTATAAGGTTCACTTTGTGGTGAAATGTTTGAACGTTTCCACTAACAAGGCTCTTCTTAGTGGAAATGTGGGTGCACTGGTCACTGGTCCCCAAATGTGTCCCCCGGGGGCCACGGTGCACCAGCACATCACACAGATGACACACCATGACTGTGCTGTCTCCCCCCACAGAATTAAAAAACTCCCACACTGGGGAGCTGCGGTGGGGACCAGACACAGTCCTCGCACCACCTGTGCTTTTGAGGGGCACCTCCTGTGGCTGTGGAGGTGGTGGAGGGGGTGCTGCTGGAGTCCCTACAGCTGCTACTGGTGGTAGTAGTAGTGGCAGAGAAGGTGGATGCACAGCCGCCACTGGTGGCAAAGGTGCTGCTGTTGCTTCCACTGGGGGGGAAGCAACACCCAGGAGTCGGGAGTGGTCCTGCATCACACAACTGCCTCCACGTGTCCACACCCCCTCCTCTGACCACGCCCATGGACTAGAGACTCGCCTTCTCCATGGTCCACGTCCATCCCTCCCACACAAGTCCCAGGCACACACACACACACTCACACACACAAAACAAAACAAAACTTATAAAAAAAATTAACTACCAAAAAAAAATCACAAACGCAATACAAAAACTAAATAAAGATTGCTTTCAAAAAGCTGTTGTTTTAGAACGACAATAAGCACTTTGTCACTGACTCCTACACTGCTCTCTCACAAAGTCTTCTCCCTCTATGAATGCAAAGGAGAAAGTGAAACTGCTTCTCTGACTCACTTTCTTCCTGCCTGGCTAAAGCATATTACTTACAGTACTGTTAGTCATGTGATATGTGAGGGGCTGTCTATTTACTTGTCACTTTGCCTTACTTTGCGTTAAGGCATAATGGCACGTGAAGTAATAGTTATAACACAGAAGTGAGCACTTTGCAGTGCCCACTGCTGCTGATGTTTCGCTTAACATGAAGTGCCCACTTTATGCTTCATTGCTTCAGCGAATTAAAAATTCGCTGCATCTCTAACTGTCAGTATTCTGAAGAAAAAAGAAGTACATTAAAACGAAAGTTAACATGCTCTATTACATCTAATCATTCCATTGATATATATATATCCCATCCAAAAAAGCTCTGAGCACTGTACTGAGTAAAAGCATCAGACACAGCATTAAAGATAAGGATAATGATCATAACAGTATTAATCATACAATCATGCTTTCAAATATTTACAGATAAAAACAAAACAAAACAAAATAATATAATTAAAACCATAACAGAGATTAAAACAAAAAGAAAGTGTCAGGCAATTTCAGCATCAGATATGTCTACAATAAGGCTGCTAACCTAGTCTAAATGGGTAAATTCTTAATAAATTGGGTCCCTGATTTCATTTGTAATTGAAAGCTTGAGCAAAAAGCCAAGTTTTCAAGGCACATTTAAAACGTTCAGTTGAGTTTGATGACCGTAAAACAATCGGGAGGATGTTCCATAATGTAAGGGCCCTAACCTCGAAAGCTCAACCACCAGCCATTTTAAGGTTGGAGTTTGTTATTGTCAGCAGCTTAAGATTTGCTGAGCAAAAAGCTCTAGCAGGACAATGTTCCACTAGTATGTCAGACAAAGAACTAGGGCCTCAAACACATAAGCATCTGAGAAAAAGGGGTAACACTTTGTAATCAATTCGATGCTTAATCGTCAACCAGTGGAGGTCACAGAGTACCGGTGTAATATGTTCTTTAATACCTACATTTGTTACCAGTCTTGCTGCAGCAGTTAAGACATATTACAATGAGTTGAGTTTACATTTAGGAAGGCCTGCTAACAATGTATTGCAATAGTCAATCCTAGGAATCGCAAGTATGTTTACCAATGGTTTTTAAATGATAATTGCTTACAAATGTTTCTACTTTTTGAAGATTCTATGAAAATGAAAAGTAAGAGAAACATCAAGAATCCCCTCCCCCCTCCATTTTTAAAAGCTGATGATGAATCCAATTTACAGCCCAGGTCTGGAACAACTAGTCTACCTACTGAAAGACTGTTAAGCTGAAATGTTGTACCAGAACACATTGATTCAGTTTTTTTTTTATTAGATTTAATTCTGAAAAATGTTCTGCTAGCCAAGAATACAATTCACAAAGCCAAGCTTCCAACTTTTGGACAATGTCATACAAAAATACAGTTGTGTATCATCAGTATTAATTTGAAAGCTCAGATTGTTCTTCCAAATAATGTCTCTCACTGGCAACATGTAGATATTAAACAAGATTGTCCCTATTAAGGATCTTTGGGTTAACAACTGATGTCGCAACTTTAGCCAAACGTTTAATGTTACTCATCTGAACAGTGAACATGCGAGAGAACAAGTAGGACTCAAGCCAACTCACAGCTGACTGAGGCAGCCCAACAGAATAAGATCATGCCAACATTATTTGATGATCAATAATGTCAAAAGCTGCCATGAGATCAAGCACAATCAGGAATGTACATGCACCACAATCATTTGACATAAGAATGCAATTTGTATCCCTTACTAATGCAGCTTTAGTAGAATCAGTAGATCTGAAACCAGACTGAAAACATTCCCATCCTTTATTGTTTGGAAGAAAGTGTACCAGTTGTTCTGCTGCGAAAAATAGGAAGATTAGACACAGAGTAATAGTTAGTGGGATCCTCAGGATTTAAATGTTTTTTTTTTTTTTACTTTTGAGGATTGGTTTAACAATAGCTGATTTCAAGACAGCAAGAAGAGTAGCAGAACTATGTGACTCAATAATTATACCCACAATGTTGTTCAACAAAACAGAAACACACACACACACACACACACACACACACACACAAATGCAGACAGATGGATTCAGTGCACAGGTGACCTTTTTCAAAGCATTTTCAACCTTTAACACATCATCCTGAGAAACTTCAGATAAACTGAAAACCAGCCCTTCTTTAATGCTTTTAGGGAGTTCTGCTATAGAGTACAATTTGGATGATTTTACAATACCCAATCTAATCTTTGACACCTTGCCACAAAATATTGGTCAATAAGTTCACATATTTCCTGAGATGGAGAAGGACCTGGATCATCACTACTCTGTAAAGGCAGCCTATTTATAGCTTGAAAAAAAATAGTATTTCCAGCATTATCAGCAATCAATTGTGAATAATAGGCACATGTTGCAGTGTGCTTACTTTAATTATAAAAAACTGCAAGATTTGTAAACATTTTTCTGTCAGTCTCCAATCTGGAGTGCCTCCAAACCTTCTCCAAGCTGCGATTTGCCTGTTTAAGTTGTAAAAGGTTTGTGGAGAACCACATGGTGTCTGACCACCTATTGGATATACAAAGTTTTTCAAGGGCATAGTCATCTTGCTGTTTAGATACAATAGCATACAAAACATCTACCTACATAGTAAGCCTAATACAGTGGCAGAGCCAGGTTTGGGAGCCAGGGGGTGGGGGTGGCAAATCAGTCATTTTGGGGGATCCAAGATGGTAACAAGTGAAAGTGATAATTTGAAGGAACATCAATTGCAGGTGATAAGCAATAGAAAGGATTAGACAAAACCTGAGTATCATAAAACAAGGCAGAGTGCAGCACATTTCAGACAACAATCAAGTATAAGTTCATAAATGCCTTGGCATTCATGTGACATCATAGTACCACTGAAGCCAATGGACATTTTGAATACTTGCAGTAAGTATACTGAAGGGTGGCTCTGTGATGTTACAAGAACCCCTTCTTTACAGTCAGGTTAGTTTGTTAGCCCAGAGGTTAAAGGAACAAGCTTGGTACATGACGTACCATATATCTAGCACACATGGGTTTGATTCCAATCCTACAACATCCACCTGCATGTCATGTGACCTTGAGCAAGTCACTTAACCTCCACATGCTTCCAGGACACCCCTGGAAATCAGTTCAGTGTAACTTTCCCATCTGAAAACTGCAAAAAAAAATTATTCATGAATACTTATTCAGCAGCAGTGCTTCTACAACCCCCCAAATTGGTTACAAGAGACTGTTATACAGCAACAAACATTCATGTTGTCTTCACAGTGCATCAGTCAAGACTTAATAATATTCACACCCACTCTATTCTGAGAGAGCACGCACCCTTGCAAAGTCAACAGTAATAAAAAAGAACACACTTCCTCCCTACAGTAAATAAGAGAAAGGTTGCATGTACACTGTGGCCTTAGTGGCCTTCTTAGAAGAATTTCCATGTTTTAATCCAGTAAAGATTAGAAGTACAACTAAGAAAGCAGCATGTTCATATTATATTTCTGTGTGTTTTTCCCCTGAATACTTTTTGAACCATTGAAATTATTTTCCTTGACTATATATATATATATATATATATATATATGTGTGTTCAAACACACATACAAACATACACACACACATATATATATATATATATATATATATATATATATATATACATATATATGTGTGTGTGTGTATATATATATATATATATATATATATATATATAGTCTTGTCTTCTTGACTTATCAAATGAATCAGTTAAGGAATAAGGATGACAGGGACTCAAGTCAGCTCTCTCGCTTCTCTCCTCTAGGTGGACACCAGCAGTTTGCACACCGCTGAGGGTGGAAGGATGGAGGATCAGATGAATTGCTGCTCGTTGCTGCGCTGCTTCTTAACTCTCTTTTTTTCTTTTTGAAAAAGGAGTGAATTACAGCAGTCTATAGGTATCAGCCAGTAACAGTGACAAAGAAGCAGATCTATCGGCAGCAACACAGGGGGAGGGTCTGGCTCTCTGGCTGCAGCAACACTCTGTGTCTTTGACAAGAAAGCTGAGCTGGCTGACTCATTTTAAGTAGAAAGCTGTGGCTCTAATTTCTCTCTGGCGCTCTGGAACTGATTCTCAGTCGGTGGCAGCAGGAGGTTGGCTGCAATGGCACGCTCTCTCTCTCTCTCCTAGTCCAACTGACTCACTCACTCTGCTGCTTTTTATGTTGGTGCACTTGCGCAGCCAACATCTTGCAGCAGTGGGGATTTGGAGGCGCAGCCACTGTTGGGTGAATGCAGGGCATGCATCAGTAGGTGCATCCCTCGTTCCCCAATCAGCCTGCATGCTGGTGCCACACCATGCATGCTAATGTGGTGAGCACATCTAAGGAAAGGTCCGCTGCAATCCGAGCAAAGCTTGTCAGATGCAGAGGACCTTTTCATCTCTTCACCACATTAGCAGCATGGCGGTGGGGTGACCGCCTAACGCTGACTTTGGGGTGTCAATTTCTTCCTGCTTACTGTGGCTACACAAATTTACCAATGGGTGAGCCACTTCCTGTCGGCATAAATCAGCCCCCATTTCTTATGTGCAGAAGAGGTCCCAACTCTTGGATCTTGCCTCCCCCTTCATTGTGTGCCGACCTGGGAGCCCACTCCCATCGGCATAAAGCAGCCCCAAGATTTCTTATATGCCAAGGAGGTGCCCAATACCCCTTGGCTCTTGCCTCCCTCCACTTTCATTGTGTGCTGACAGGGGTGCCCAATCCCCGTTGGCATAAATTCACCCCTCCCATTGTGTGCCAACGAGGGTGCTCAATCCCTCATTGGCTGCAGCAACCCCCACAAAAACAGTTACGTGGTACACTGGGAGCCCACCCCAGCATGCCAAGTCCCCTGGAAAAAAAAAACTGTTCCGCAATGTTATTTTTTTTCTTCCCTGTAACATAAAAATGGTCCCTTGTAGTCTCCTGCCCCCCACCTGCACCCACCCACTATGTACCTTGCCTTCCCACACCCCTCTCACCCCATACTTATCTCCAGAGTCCAGTGCAATGCTCTTTGGTGGACTGGGAACACGTCTGCACTCTTCAAAGCTGACCGTGAACCGAGGAAATGCCGGTAAGCTGCATAATGGAATGAATAGGGTTTTTTCAACTTTGCTGCATATTTCGGGCATTTTTTGGAAATTTTGGCAACAAATTTTCAACATGGGATTTTTGGGACCCCTCCTCATGAATTCTATCACTGTCATGGTGTTAATAGGCCTCTAAAGGATATTTCGCAGTCACTGCGCAGAATCACCTTTTGGGACCTAGTAACAAAATGACAGCACCAGTGTTCATGAGGAGGCCTCACAAAAAGCCTATGTTCCAAATTTGGTGGAAAAAATCCAACAAATGCCTGTTTTATGAGCGTGCGTTGCGCAGTTGCTACGCAGGCTTGTAACTTCACTGATTTGCAATATTTTCATCCCAGATTTTCAACATTGTCATTTTTGTACTCCTCCTTATGAACAGAACAGCTGTCATTTTCCACATCCTGCCCGAAATGTGTTCCCGCACTTCCGGCACACAATAGAGCTGTCACTGTGGGAAATCAGTGTTCGGACCAGATTATGAAAATGACAGTGACACAGTTCATGAGCAGAGGTCCTAAAATCCCTATGTTGAAAATTTGGTGACGCTACTCCATAAAATGATTGTGTTACGAGTGTGCGTTGGCAGATTGCACACACACTCGTACTGTCATGCATTTGTGATATTTTCACTCTGGATTTTCACCATTGGCATTTTTTCACACCTCTTGATGAACAGTACAGCTGTTGTTTCACATATCCTGCCTAAAATGTGTTTCCACACTTCCGGCGCAGAATAGCGTGGTCGCTGTGGAAATCACATCTTGGGACAGTTTGAGGAAATAACAGTGACACTGTACAGTACATAAGCAGAGGTGCTAAAGTGCCTATGTTGAAAATTTGGTGCAGAACACCCATAACATGACTGTGTTCCAATTGTGCATTGCATATTTCCCACACACCCTAGTAACTTCACAAATTTGCTATATTTACATGCCACATTTTCAGCACTGCCATTTTTTTACACCTCCTTATGAATTGTACAGCTGTCATTTTTCACATCCTGCCCAAAATGTTTTCCAGCACTGCACTACCAAAGC
The DNA here is from genome assembly GCA_016271365.2 of Neoceratodus forsteri. Lineage (NCBI taxonomy): Eukaryota > Metazoa > Chordata > Ceratodontiformes > Ceratodontidae > Neoceratodus > Neoceratodus forsteri. Next base: position 932,436,530 of record CM057455.1, read on the forward strand.
TAATGCCAGCGCGACAACATTCGGCATTGACAAATGCTTGTTATATTTTATATTATACAATGGCAAGAAAGAATATTGGACTGTGACTGGTCAGTTTGGGGCTGGACCTGTGTCATTATTCCAGCACGTCGCCACAGGTCTAGTCTCACCCTCACTGTGAACCAATGCAGATGAGCATTTTATGAAGCTTTTGATTGATTTTTAATGGCTGAGCATTTGATTGATTTTTCATCTTCTCTTAAAACCAAAAAATATTTTTCCACATGAAAACATCTTTAAAATAATTTTTTTTATTCTGTATAACAACGAGCCATTGAATAATAGGAATAATGCACCCCAGGGTGTGTGTCATTTGGGATAACGCCATGCCTGGGGCATTGGATGCACTCGGTCTGCGGCCTCATGCCCAACCCCCAGGTGTGGCGTTATCCCAGCACGACACACACCCTGTAGTGCATTATTCCTTTAATAACTTTATGGGTGTGGTTGGAGGGCTTGTTATAGATATGAGTTTTGCCTCTTCCATCTGTAGCACACTAACACTGCTCACCTTCAATCTGCAGTGCTTTAGTCCTAAGAATGCATGAGGTGACACTCATATTCATAAGAAGCCTACCAACCAGACCCATAAACTTATATAAGCAGCCCCTGACAATGGAAGATACCCGAGACTCAAGTGCAAGTGACTGTCAAGGGCTACCTTTAGACTGCAAACTTCCCTAACAGCCTCATGATGTGTCCCAAAGAGCAATTGCCATGATTTTAAGCCTTGGACAGGCAACTTATACCAAGAATCCACCTGCTCAAGGAGCTATTTTAGCCCATAATAGAAGCATAGAAACACAAAAAAAGACAGCAGAAGGAGAACAAGGGTCCATCTAGTCTTCCCATGTGTTCCTTGAACCTTCTGAGATCCCAGGACCTAACACCCCTTCTGCTTAATGCCTCTTTCTCCTCCCATTGCTTTTGTTCATACTTTAGCATTGTCCCACCTCAGCTTGAAAGATGTCATGGACTTTTCTTCCACTACCTCAGCTGGCAGTTTGCTCTATGGCTCCATGACTCTTTCTTTAAAATAGTGTTCCCTAAGTTCCCTCTTGAAGCTCCCACCTCCCCTCAACTTCCACTCATGCCCTCTAGTGTTAGAGATAGAGACTGTTGAAAAGGTCAGAAGATGGCACCTTATTCATTTCTCTCAGGAACTTGTATGTTTCAATCATGTCTCCCCTTTCCCTCCTTGTCTCCAGTGAGAACATATGTAATGATTCCAGACGCTACTTGCACAAGTGCCCTTGAAGGCACTGGATCATTTTGGTTGCCTTTCTCTAGACAGCCTCCAACCTGTTTATATTTTTTTTTCAGATGTGGGCTCCAAAACAGGATGCAGTACTCCATGTAGGGCCTTACCAGGGACTTGTGGAGTGGCAGTATTATCTCCTTCCTCCTGCTGTCAAATCACCTTCCTATGCACACCAGCATTTTGTTGGCCTTGCTATAAGCTTTGTTGCATTGGCTTGTCTGTTTAAGGGTGCTGCTTATGATAACACCTATATCCCGTTCTTCCTGTGTGGTGCTATGCTGGACTCCATTGAGGTGGTACTCTGTCCATGGGTTCCCTTTACCCATATGCATCACCTTACATTTTTTTACGCTGAACCTCGGCTGCCAGATGTTGGACCACCTTTCCAGCCTCTGTAGATCTTTTAGTAGGTCCTAAACCGCCTTCTCACTGTCGACCTTTCTTCTTAGTTTGGTACAGTCTGTGAATAGGGCAATTTTTCCCTGTTTACTTATGCCGATGTCACTGATAAAGGCATTAAACAGGACTGGCCCCAACACTGAGCCTTGGTTAATGGATTTTTTCTATGCAGCAGTTAAGGAAATACATTTTTTTCCCAGCTTATAACTTCTGACTATGAGCCAAATGGCTGCCAAGAGCTACTACCCCAACCCAATAAATTAACGTTTGATGATGTGAAGTACAGAACAGGGCTGCAGGTGTGCTACATATGGAATAATGAAATTAGGGAATGGGGCTCTCTAAACATATCTACAGAAAGTGGAACAGAACTGCAGATGTGCTCCTGTTGTGTTGCAGTGTTTTTTAATACAAGTTGCTTTCAGCTGTTTAAGTGTTGAAAAACGACACCCTTTGAGTTGCCAACTAAAAAAAATAAACAATGCAAAATCTACTCTAGCATGGAAGTTTCATGTGAATTGTACTATAAATTGTCTCCCTCTTAGAAAACCAGTTTCCCTGTTCCATATACAGTATGTTGACCTCTTCTTTACAATCCATTCATCAAAAAGCCGATCAGTACCCTGAGCTTTGAAGCTAATAGCTACTGCATGAATAAATACACCCATTATCAGAACATGTACAACCACACCCTAAGAACTACTAAAGCATATGTTTCTATCTTATCTTGTGCTGTGCATGTCTGTGTATACTGTATATTATAATGTTACCATGATTTATTGATTTTTAATCTCAGTTTATTCTTACATAATTTTGAAACAGTATAGTATTTTTTTCTTTATATTCTTTCTCTGGGAAGCTGCCTGCTTATGACAGGGGGAGGACAGAGATCTCAGCACTCAAAGCTTCAACTCATGGTAGAAGGAATGGTGCAGGGAGGAGGCATTTGGCTATTTTGGGGACTGAGGATCCACCTGGATTGATCAGAGCTTATACAGGGGTGGTGGCATGCATCCATCTGGGAGGGAAGCTGCAGTTCTCAGTGGATGGTTTAAATGTTAGTTTGAACATTTAAACCTGCCAATGGGAAGATGGAACTAATCGGGGAGACAGAAATGGCCCCACACAGACTAAGGGAGAGAGTAAAAAGAACCTGAGGGGAAAGAACTCTCCCAGGGTGCAAAGTAAGGAAAGAAGCAGGGTGATAGAGATGAAGGTGTATGGAAACATGAGCATCAAAGGGGGGGGGTAGGAGGAGTTGGGCAAAAAGAAAAAGAGGTGGGTAACCAGCAGACTGCTAGCAAAATCTGGAAAGCCTTGTGTGCGAATGCTAGAAATAAAGGAAATAAGATTCCAGAACTAAAGGCCATCATGACATAGGCCAACCTGGATACTGTGGCCATTACAAAGTCATGGTGCACTGAAAACCATTACTGGGACATGGCCATAGCAGATTATACTCTATTTAAGAAATAGGGTGGGAAGGAAAGGAGGGGGTGTAGTGCTTTCTGTGAGGGAAAGCATAAAAGTGACAGAGATAGAGGGAGCACAGGTGGGGCAGAGGTACTGTGTGTCACCCTGGAGATGGGGACTGGAGTCACATTGAGCACTGTTGTGATAGCACAGTGGTTTAAGGCTCAGAGCTACAAATCTGAAGACCTGGGTTTGAATCCCACAGCCCTCACTTGCATACTGTGTGACCCTGAGCAAGTCACTTAACTTCCCTGTGCTCCCAGGTCACACCTGTAAACAAGCTTTCAGCTTAGTGTGCCACTTCTGGATAAACAATTGAAAAGAAAAGATGTACAGACCTCCAGCACATGGGGAGGAGTTAGAGAACATACTGGTGGAAGCAACCACCAAAATGGAAGAAAATGGGGAGGTGCTGCTGGTGGAGGACTTCAGTCTGCCAGACGTAGATTGGAGCCTCCCAACTGCAGCTTCAGCTAGGAGCAGGGACATCCTGAACTCCCTGCTGGAGGCATTGCTTAGGCAACTAGTCAGTGAACCCACTCATGACGGGGCAGTACTGGACCTGGTACTCACTAACATGAATAGTGTTGCAGAATTCAAGGTGGAATGCCACCTGGAGGACAACGATCACCGTACTGTGTGATTCAATATAAAGACAGCTGTGGAATCAAACCACACAAGGGCAGGGTCCCAGAAATCAGAAGGGCAGATTTTGTAAAGATAGGTGAATGCTTCAGGGATGACCTAGTGGGGGGGGGGAGAGAATAAGCTCGGTGGGGTGGAGGGTGGGTGAAGATAAAAAGGGTCATATTGAGGGTAACAAACCTCTGCCTCAAGCAAGTGAGCAAAAGCAGGAAAAAAAGAGATCATTATTGTTCTCAACTGTGGTGTTAAAAAGGTGAAAGCTAAGAGTGTAGTATTCAGAATGTATAAGGAGACACACAGCGAGAAGGATAGAGAAGTGGATAGAAAAGTATACTGATGGTAAACAGACTAAAACAAGGAGGTTGATAAGGAGTGCAAATGTGCAAATGGTCGAGAGAATAGCCCAGGCAGCAACTAAAGGGGACAGGACATGTTTTACACATGTACATGAAAGAGGAAGACCAGAGGTGGAATTGTAAGGTTGAAAAGAGAATGGTGGAACTGTGAAGAGAGGGACCAGGAAAAGTCAGACATCCTAAACAGATACTCTTGTTCAGTGTTCACAGAGGAGGGGGGGGGGCAGAAGAAAGTAGGAGTAGCACTGGATGGGGGGAGGTGGACACTAGTTCATTCTCAGAGGAGAGATCCCTGAAGGGACTCGCTATTCTGAAAGTGGAGAAAGCAATGGGGCCAGATGGGGTTCATACAGTGGGACTGAGGGAGCTCAGGGAGGTACTGGCTGCTGCTTTAAGTCTTATTTAATATCTGATTGGAAACAGTAGTGACTCTGGAGGACTAGAGGAGTGCGTATGTAGTTCCACTAGACAAAAGTGGTAGCAGATGAGGAGACTGGAAATTGTAGGCTAGTCAGCTTGACATATGTGGTGGGAAAGTTACTGGAATCACTGCTGAAGGAAAGGATTGTAGAATTCTTGATTTCAGTGGGTTACAAGATCCAAGGCAGCATGTATTCATGATGGGGGGGGGTATATCAAATGAATCCAATAAATTTATTTGACTGGGTGGCCAAGGAACTAGGTCTGGGTGGAGCAGTGGACATACCCAACCTAGATTTCAGTATGGCTTTTGACACCATTCCACATAGGAGACTCATCAGCGATCTAGGTGCCTTGGGGTGGGTCCAAAGGTGGTCAACTAGGTAAGAAATTCATTAGGGGATAGGCAGCAGAGGGTGGCGGTAAACGGAGTTCACTCCGAAGAAGGGAGGGTGGCCATTGGGGTGCCTTAGAGATCATTGCTGGAACCTGTCCTCCTTAATGTCTTTATAAGTTACATTGCAGAGAAGCTGGAATGGAAGGTCTGTCTCTTTGCAGATGACACCAAAATCTGTAACAGGGTGAACACTGCTGGGGGTGTTTGTGGAAAGAATGAGCAGTGACCCGAGAAAACTTGAAAAGTGGTCAAAGGTATGACATCTGGGTTTCAATTTAAAAAAGTGCAAAATAATGTGCTTGGGGCACTGAAACCCATGGACTGATTACAAAATGGGTGGGCTGGTCCTGATGAATCCCAAGCCGGAAAAAGACCTGAGGGTAATCATATCAATCAGGCACAGGGATTTTCTTAGGGTAAAGGAAGAGGGGAAGGGATAATGGAATAGAGATCAAGTAAGACCTGTAGTGATTCTATAGGCAGGGAAAATGGGCAAACTAGGTGAGCCAAATGGTCCTTATCTCCATGCAAACTCTATGTTTCTGTTTCCTAAGTTTGAATACCATTGTACATGAGCTTTGGCTCAATGTTCTTTTTTTCATTAATAAAATTAAATGACAAAATGAAATAAATCATCTGTATAAATTCAGCTTATCATGCTGTTGTTATACAGTATATGAATGTTGTCAGTCTGCAGAAATTAGTGCAAATGACAGCTCTATAATATGGAGTAACTGTTTTAGCATAGTGCCCCCTGTGGTGGTTAATGAAGTTACAAATGTGAAACTCAGAAAAGCACTTTGGGGGAATTACAGGCAGAAAATGACTGAAAGTCCATTGAGTCTGCAATGGCTGTGCCTAAGAACTACTCAAGTCTACCACAGTGTGGCCCAAGCCTGAGCCAGCACCCCCACCACCACCACCACTATGAGGTCATTCTACCCTACAATACAATTTCCTGTAAATTTCTCTTTTGACTAATGGCTCATGCTGCTGCTTTTGGAACTCAAGAATGTGCATCTCCTCAAGTGGAAGGGAAAGACATAACACATGTTATTATAATAGTGGATCAAGCACAAGTGTTGGTAATGGTAATGCCTCTCATATAATATTTTATTTACTTAATGACTGAAACTGTGCTGGTTATATTTTTGGGTTAGCCAAATACTGTAAACGATACTGACTACTAACTTTGCTTTCTGGATCACATTTCCCACTGTACTGGATTAAAATGCTGAGACAGGATCAAATGCTTGTCTGACAAGACATATCAAAAGTAGAAACAAACTGCACATGAGCAGTGGGACTTAGGAGATAAAACAGTGAACAGCTCTGAAGAGCTGTTCCATGAAAGATGAACAGCTGATTGATTCTTACAAGTGGTTGTATTTATGGGAAGCCATTCAATTCAAAATGACAGCTTTCTGCATTACACTGCAAAATGAATAGGACATATGGAAATGGGCATGACACTTATCACAGTGAGTATTAGGCAGATTTAAATATGAGACATACAAAAATGAGTACAACACATGCCAGAGTGTGACATACCAAAAGGGTATCACACATACAGAATCCAGTATGAGACATATTGAAAAAGAATATATTACATATGGGAATGAGTATAACACATTCCAAAATGGTTTCCTACATACTGAATCCAGTATGAGACATGCTGAAATGAGTATAATTCATAACAGACTTGGTATCACACATAATCAAGTACAGAATACTGTAAAATTAGTGTAACACACACCAAAATTAATTTAACGTATATCAACATACTGTATGATTAACCTATACAGACAGGGGTCTAACCCATACCAAAATGAGTATCACACATACTGAAATGAGTTGGAATAAAACAAAATGAGTATACCACACAGTAATGAGTATTATACATACCAGTAGAGAGCACAGCATAAATCAAAATGAATGTAACTTTCTAAAATGAGTCTAATACATACAAAAAGGTTAATAAAACATAATGAGATGGGCAAAGCGTATACTGTGCAGCGTATGATACTGGCAGCCAATCACAATTGAATTAGAAACCATATAGAACTTTGACCTAACCTTTGATAAAGTTTTCAGTTCTGTTACAGGGTACAGCAGCTACTTTTCAATTGCATTTAATTTTCAGCTATAACCACATAATTGATAATTACTATAAATAAAATAGAGGCACTAGGTATATTGAATGAATATGCTCAATATTAATTGTTTTATTACAATACTGTATATTGGATAAATTATGCACAAACTGCTTTAGAAAAAAGTGTTATTCTGGTCAAAGGAAGAATGAGTACAGTCAACTTTTGGTGGCGTGCTGTAGCTGCAATATTTTGACAGCCTTTATATGCAAATAAGTTACTGCAAGTTCTCAATTCTACTCTTAATTACTAAACAAAAAAATGCTTTGTGTTAAAAGTGAAGTTTAGCTTTCTGTGTTTCAAGTAACGGTTTGTTCTTATGGTTGACCCCTTGGCCTGACTCATTTTTGAAATTATTGTAAGACCTGATTATCACTTGCAACTAAAGGAAGGGGGTCTGATACTGAGGCAGAGAAACTCAGCCAGTATTAAGGTGTAAGCATTGATTCTAATATTATTGGCCTCAGTTCAACTATTATTCTTCCTATGACCTTTTAGTACTGCAGACTACACAGCAGTAAAGATGACTAAGTTGGTTCCCCACTGGAAAAGGCCTACTACACAGCAATAAAGTTGTCTAAGCTTGGAGCTCACTGGAAAAAAAAAATAATGTTGCATCTGTTTCTCAGCTTGGCTATTGTTGGCAAATAATAGTCAAAACACAAACAAAAATCCAGCTTAGTGGTGCAAGTGATGGTGGGTTCACCTGGCATATTGGTAACCAGGGTTCAGGTCACAGGCCAACAGGAGCAGAGGATGACAGGGAAGGTTCAGTGTACTAGCATGGAAACTCCGTCCCTGTTAGGTGGGCTAATCAATATGCTGTTCCGAGAGATGTTCCTGATGGTGGCAATTTGTGCACTTGGTGGTGTGCGCAAGCATGCACTGCCACATCCTCCACTAGGGGACCACAGAATGCCTGTTGCTGTGTGTGCGTGTGTGTGTGTATATGGGGGCAGAAATTGGAGTGGGCAATATAACAAGTAAACAAGCATTTGTCAATGCCGAATGTTGTTTTGCTGGCATTGGCATTGGTAGAGCAGGTGTCAGAGAGATGTATAATTGGAATGGCAGTGAAGTATGAAAGTGACACCAACCCAACCCCACCCTGACTGACAGGCATTGAAGTGTGCCTTTGGGTCATCAGCCATAATGCTTATGCCATTTCACCTCACCCTGCCCTGCAGACTCCAACAAGTGTCGCATTGTGCCTACTGATTGTCGGGCTTTATGCTCACCCCATTCCATAAGAAAATATGTTAAGATGGGTGCAGTATAGCAGAATAGGGTGAATTTTGGGTCTGAAGAGTCCAAGGCACACCTTGATGCCAGTCACTGGCTGCAGGGTGGGTGCGGGGGTGGAATGGCGTGAGTATTACAGCCGCCAATCCAAACTCTCACCCCTGATGCCTGTCAGTCTCTACATGGTGGGACGTTATGGTTAGAAACCCTAATGTCTCAGGCATTTGTTGGTATTTACACTTCAAATTTGAAACATGGGGTTTTTCTGACCCTACCTCGTGAAAGCATTTGGGACCTCCACTCATGAACAGTGGCACTGTGATTTTCTTAACCTGTCCTGAACGTTGATTTCCCATAGTGACCACGCCATTGTGTTCCAGATGTGCAAAAACACATTTTGGATAGGATGTGAAGAATGACAGCTGTACTGTTCATAAGGAGGTGTGAGAAAATGGCAATGTTGAAAATCTGGAGTGAAAATATTAAAAATTCTTGAACTTACGAGTGTGTGTGGAAACTGCACAATGCACGCTTCTAATGCAGTCATTTTTTGGAATTTTTTTGACCAAATTTGCAACATAGGCATTTTGAGAGCCTACCTTAATGAACAGTGGTACTGTCATTTCATTAATCATACAATTACTGCAGGTATGTCTAAATGACTCAGAAAAATGCTATTTGCCTGTAACCTGTTAGTTATCTGTACTATCTCTGTAACCACATGCATCTGTGCTTATTATCTGTACTTTCTCTGTAACCACTTGCATCTGTGTTTCTCACCCTGTAATGTTATTCTGGGTTGCCCCTGAAAAAGCGACCTTCGGGGCTCAGTGGGCCTACCCGGCCATCAAAATTTAATAAAAAATGAATAAATAAATAAAATAAAATCATTCCCAAAAGGTGATTCCATGCAGTAACCATGAAATCACCTTTCGGGACAGAATAATGAAATAACAGTGACTGAGTTCATTAGGTGGGGTCCTAAGTACCCCATGTTGAAAATTTGGAGCCAAAAGTCTCAAAAATGGGTGAGATATCCACCTCAGTTGAACCCCCCCATGACGCCATTATACAGTGATTTTCTTCAGTTTGCGGTCGGCTTTAAAGAGTGTAGACGTGTTCCCGCTCCACTGAAGGTCATCACGCCAGGTTCTGGAGGTAACTATTTAGTGAGAGGTGGGAGGTGGGGTGCACAAAGGGTGGGTGAGGGTTGGGGAAGGGGGCATTCCCAATGCAACGACAGACCATTTTACTGTCCCTACCACTGCCTTACCTGACTGCTCAGGGTCCCCCATCATGCTGCAGTTTGCCCTCTGCATGAGGTTGGGGTGGGCCAACCTCTGAACCTTAATCCCCTCGGGTCCCCGAGACAATTGGACAGGCAGCGGCAGAACGGGACCCAGCTCAACACTCCATCTTCTCGACTCTGGAGGGCATTTTTTCCCATTTTTTGGCAGGCATTGTGATTGCCATGACGTCAGGCATGAATGCCAATGTCCGCAATATTCTTCCTCTGAGTCTACCCCAGAACTTGCCGAACTTCCAACCTTTATACATTGATACATAGACAGTGTCGGCAGATAAGAACCTATGGCCAACCCAGTCTGCCCATTTGAGCTTATAAGTTCAGTTTATGTTTTCCTAGAAGTCTGTTGCTCCTTACCCCTGACCTCCAGATTTCCTTTATGTCTATCCCATGCATTCTTAAATCTCATGATCGTTTCAGCCCCCACAACTTCCCCTGGCAGGGTGTTCCACTTGTCCACTTTGTTCTAGGACAGTTAAGCCCAGGGCTCCGACGTGCTGCTGTACTCCCAACCTCCTCTGGGAGTCAGCACATGACAAGCTGCATCCCCTCCCTTCCCCCGGAGAAGGTGAGCTTTCATCGTATGCCCAGCCTTTCTCTCCCTGGCCGACCCCCAGTGACCCGAATCTGCTCCCAAACCTGGGTTGCTGGCATGGTGCTAGGTGTGGCATCCAGCACCTCAACCCTCAGCGCCACCAGGCTGGCATGAATGTTTTCTTTATTTACTGGTGTAAAACTAACTGTTGGGCACACTGGAGTGGGCTCCCAGTGTGCCTCCAGTGTATTTTGGGGACAGGGGACTGAAGCTGATGGTGATTGCCCCCCCCCGTCAGCAAAGAAAGCATATCTCTGTGTGGGGTGGCATGATGCCAAGGAGGATTGGGCACCCATCCTTGGCAGACAAAACTAAAGGGAACATTATGCCAATGGGGACTGGGCTCTCCCATCAGCAAACCAACTGGGGAGGGGACATGCCGACAGAGGGATTAGGTCCCTCGACTTTGGCTTTCTATGGACTGGGAGACGCGGATGGCGGAAGCTGCCTCCATGTTTATTGAAATGTTTCAGCTGGCAAGGCATGCCCTGCAATGACGGGTCGCTCCCTCATTGAAGCAGTGAAATTCTTTTAAGTTGGTGGCATGCTTCTGAACTGATGTCATTGCGTGCTCATTCATTGCTGCCACAGAGACCAGCCCGAAAATGCAGTGGTGCAATTGGCCACAACACTGCCGCATCTCAACAACCTACTACTCCACCAAGCTGCCACAACATGTTGCTTGCACTGCATGTGCAAGACAACATAAAATGGAGGGTCAAACTAGATGTGCATAGGGGTGATGGCCTCCAGACTCCAGCCTCCAGCCTCCTTCCCATGCCACCAACGACATGTAAACCAGAACCTGCCCATCTGCTAATGTCCCTTAAGACAGAATCTTTTCCCCTTTTCTTGATGGTCAGTGTGGACTCCCCCCAGAGGGATACCCCCAAGCCTGGAAATGTTAGATCACCCAGAGAGCCTCGAGGTGTGGGTTCACAGCAGGAGGAGAATCCTGCAGGCTGCATTGAGAGGCCCAAAGGCATGGTGCAGTGGGAAGCCAAGGAGCCAATAAGAACAAAAACCTTAGTGACAGCTGAATTAAGTAAATTAGTTTAATGAAGTTAATTGTTGTATTTTTATTTTTTAACATAAATGTTGTCTTATATTAATTGTAATCTGTAAAGAGCATTCTTGTTGAAAACAGGGATATTATCCCTAACGTTTCTTCCTGTATAAAAATAACATTTAATCAATCAATCAATCTATTGTGCTGGTGCTCAGATAGCATTCTACCAAGTCAGATACTATTAGATAATGGACAGAAATGTCACATTTCATGTGTAACTGAACAGTGCTGACATCCAAGAATGGCTCTGACAAGGATTGTATAGGGAGTCAAGCCTGATTAGGGAGGAGGTAGAGGCAGTGCCATACACTAAGCTGGCACAGTCAAAAGAGGGGAGGATTATCCTGGTTAGAATCTGATGTTGAGTGTTTAGGGAGAGGGCATCCTTATTTCTATACAGTGTACCCAGTTTTGGGTGTTGTTTTGCATGGATGTGATCAATATGTCTAGAACAGTTAAGCTTGGAGTCGAGCCACACCCCTAAGTATTTGTAGTGAGGGACCACATTGAGTAAAGAGATGTCCAGGGTGGTGAATGTACAGTAAGAAAGAAGGGAGGCAAGTTTTTCATGGGTTCTGAAAGTCAGACACTGTCTTGCTGACATTTACCATGAGGACATTATTATTCAACCAGTGGAGGACCAAGTGGAAGTCTGCTTGGAGCTGGGAATGGACAGTTGATGAAGAGGGGCCAGAGGTGAAAAGGATAGTGTCATTGGTGTACATCTGTATTTTAGCCACAGATCAAGCAGACAGTAGATTGTTCAAGAACATAGACAATATATGAGACCTAAAATGGAGCCCTGGGGGACACCAGCATGAATCAGGACTTCAGATCCAAAGAATCCAATGTCAGATCCAAAATCAAATTCAGTCAGATAAATATCAGACTTGGAGATGGATACAATCAATATCTGTTGGAGACAGTTCAAACCTCAAACACACAATCCAAGCACCACTAATTAATTGTTCTAAAGGTTTAGATATTTAAGAAAGCTTTTTTCTCCTTACCTCAGGCTGATCTGTCCCCCCATCATTCCAATGACTTCCCAGCCCAGTCTTCATGGGTTCACTGGGGGACCTCACCAAGTGATTTCAGGCTTGAGAGTACTAGCTGTCATTCTGAAAGGCCACAGGCACTCTTTTTTGATGGTTTTCTTTCTGGTTTGTCCTACCACCCTGCATTTCACAGTGCCTCTGTTTCTAGTCACCTTGGCCTTACAGGCACGCAGCTCCCTTGCAGAGGAGAGTGAACCATCAATTGCCCAACCATGGGGTCACTGCTTCAGCGTAAGTGTAACACCTTTCCCTGGAGTCCTAGATTGTGGATACACCACCCCAGCTGTCCAACTACAGATGACCCTGGCTCGCTCCAGAACCCGGGTTGCCTTTATGATAGCACAGTTTTACTTCTGCCCCCACCCCGAGTCCCTGACATTTTTTTATCATTCATTTTTCTCCCCAATCACCCCACTGGCCCATGTCAGACTCCACTCCTCCAGCTTCGTCAGCCCACATTCCCTGGGAGTTACATGATCATCCTTTGCAGTGCCCCACAGGTTACCCCCCGGGTGCCCGCTGTTCCTCATGAGGTGTTTATTTCAGATGTAGGATGATGCACCCAATGTGTGGGGGTGGCGCTTGTGAGAAGTGGAGACATCATCCTGCTGGTTGGGGTGGTTTTTCTACTTTTCTGGGTCACACAAACACACCGAGAGTGTGGCAGCTTGACATAGTGCAATGCACTAATGTCTTCTCCATGAGCATCTCCCTCCTGAGCCGCTGTTCAAGCCTGCACCTCTACCTGGTATCACCTACAGTAGGTGGCCACCTAGGTGGTGGTCACATGGTGGAGCAAGCTACCCTCCCAGCCTGGAGGAGGAGAGCATCCACAGTGATACTTCTTTATTAAGACATTTGAACATTTCTCTTTTCTGCATTCTAACATCAGACCCACAGAGGCCAACAAGCAGCAATGAGCACTGATTTCCCTGGTCCCAAACAAAAGAGCCATGCCATATTTTGAGTTGAATGGCCAAGCTTTTAAAACATTTTTCCACGTTATTTACATTTTACAAGCTGTATTTTATTTTATTTCATTTTACCAGGATGGTGGACTGCATCAAAGACCCATTTTCAGTCACACCTGGGGACAAGGTGTGCAACAAGAGGAAAAACATATGAACTGTACAGTACGTACTGTATATACATATGGTATAAAATGCATAAAAAAGAGAACATTTCTTAGTGGCAGAGTTTACATAATATACATCTCACAAGAGTTTCATCCGTAGCGCGTAGTACCTCAGTGGAAAACACTGATGCAGGGCACTTGCACACAACTTAGAGACCAAGCTGAATTTCAAGTTTTGAAGTGGCCTACCGTGCCTTTTACTTTGCAGGCTCTTTTATTTTATATACAATCTCTTGTTCAAAATTCAATGGGCACATGGGTAGCACATATGGGTCTCAGTGTAGACCTATTGGGAAGGAGCCTTACTGTAAGAGGGTGGTACATTTAAGGAGAACGTCTCTAGGGGGGCAGTATGCCATGCGAAAGCATGACATAGTGCATGAAGAAGAAGAAGAATAATCAGCATTTATATAGCACTTTTCACACATCCCAAAGCACTTTACAAGCAATGCTAGACTGGTAGTGAAGTGACTGAATGTGTGGTGGCGGCCATATTGCACATCATCACCCACACACAGCCTGAATAATTGCATGAACTAGATTTATGGGAAGGGGAATGTTGGCCAGGATCCCAGGAATGTTCCCTACTCTTTGCGAAGAGTGCCCTGGGTTCTTTTACTTCCACCTGGACACCCACCAGGACAATACCAGGATGGGCAGCAGGGACCTTGGTTTAACATCTTATCTGAAGGATGGCACCCCTCAGCAGTACAGCATCCCCCAATACTGTACTCGGATGCTAGCGATTTTTAGATGCAAGTCCAATCCCGGTGTGGGACGAGAACCCACGACCTTCTGGTCCAGAGGTGGAAGTGCTACCAACTGAGCCACGCTGAAAGTTTGGGTTGCTAGTCCCTGAGTTCAACATGTGTTTTTGCTGTGAGCTGAATAAACTTGAATATTTTCATCAGCTGAGTCAGCAGAAGACTTCATTATTTCCAGATGGCATAAGCATGTGTGTGCCTGTTTGTTTTGCTTTGCTTGATATCAGTGTGTAGTGGGCAGCACCTGCTTGGGCGTGGTCTCTGTTTGTTTCTGCAGAGTCACTTTTCCTATTCTAGATATGTGGGTAGTACATGGGAGACTCCAAGATGTGAAAATCAAATCTTGTGAAAAAGAAATAATGCAGAAAAAGTGTTCCTCAATATATGGTTACCTGTTGGCCCAGTGGAATGGTGGCCGTGTATTGTGTTGACAGCTAGGAAACATGGGTTCATGTGTCATTCCCAGAATGCCACACTGAAGCTGGCAGGGGAGCAGGCATACAGTACAGTCAGCATTACACCTTAATTGCAGTGAGTTGCTAACTAATAGGTTGCCTTTTTTTTGGTTTTTTATTGCTTTTTTATGAATTGTAGAAATGGAAAGTATAAATGTGGATATCTTCAAAGTATTGTAGAAAATAACTAGATTCAAAAGAGTTGACAATTTATTACCAGCAGGGTTGGAAAAAAATCACTAAATGTTATGCTTTAGACTCATTAAATAATTTATTAACAACTCATTAGCAATAAAGTTGTTAGATAGTTTAATGCTGACTCTGCTGTATTGTGAAGGTGAGGTGTTTAGCTACCCACGAGGTTTGGGTGCAGGTAGTCTGACATTTATCAACACCCCTGCTGGTAACCCCAAAAGCAGCATTCACATTGATAGGGAAAGCTGTAGCCTGTCCACACTCACAGTAGCTCCAGTGACCATGATCATTGAGCTGAGAGATGAGGCGGAACAAAAACAGAGGGCGGTACAATAATAAAACAGGGAAATACAATCCTGGCCTTTCAGCTCCTAATATAGGGTGCCATGCACTAATCTTGTGTGGGTACGTGAAAAAGTCATGTACCCGGCCCTCACAGCTGCACACCCATGGAGAGGTGGCCCACACTGGCATGCACAAAAGCTGGCCACCTGTCTGTGGCTCGACCCCTCGGTATGTAGGACTCTGCAGGGCAGCCATGGGGGAGGAGTCATCATCCTGGGTGGTCATTCAGTGGGATGCCCCCCTGGGATCCCTAGTGGATCCTTCATATAAGGCAGCTGAATGGGTGAGTGTCTGGAAATGAATGAGAGCAGCAGCACTGAAATGGGATGGTGCTGTGTGGCTTCAGGTGCCTGGAAACAGCATGCACAGCCCTGGACCCATGTGGCACCATCCCGTTCTTGTGCCCCCTCTCCCGCCCATTGCCGGGCATTTGCCCGTCCAGCTGCCACTGCCATCTCCAGCTTCCCAGCAGTTAGAGGCAGAATGCTGAGCCCTGTCCTGGTCCTCTGGTGACTGGTGGCCTGTGTACATGGGGGTACGCAGTGAGTTATGGCTGGGTCTCCCCTGCTATAACCTGCACCACCCTCCACACCTATGTGGCCATCACTACTTGGGTTTGCACATACTGTGTAGTGCTGGTACATCCCCAGAATGCCCCTGCCTCCCCCGGCTCATTGCTGTCCGCATGGCCGGAGGACCAGGTGCATTACCCCTGCACGCCCATGTCATGAATGCCATGTGGCCAACACTCCATGGCATTCATGCGAACAATGCCAATGCACCCATTTAAGAGGGCACACTGGCATCATGCATAGGGCCCACTGTTTGTTTACTTTGTGCAGGACTTGGAAGGAGAGAGGGCATTGCTGGTACCCATGGGGCTTAGGTCGAACACTTTGAACAAAGACAATAGAGATGCTCGGAGTTAGCTAATTCCATTTTGAGTTTCAGATTGGGAATTTAGGAACTTCCAAATCATAACACAGTTCTGATTCAAATCTTAAAAGGTGCTCAAAATTAAAGCCAGCTTCATATTTTAAGTGCTAAATCCTAAATTCCTATGTAAAAATAGGTTTTTGTATTCTGCTTAGGAAGCAGGATATTCGGACAGCAATTCTGAAAAATCCTAAATCTGAAAATCAGGTTGGAATCCAATGAATATGATTCGGTTCAGAGGATTCTGAGTAATCCCAGTAGACAATATGATCTGGATTTTCAAAACACCTGCAGCACAATTTTGTCTTGGTTGTGTTACTTGCATCAAGACTGTTAATCTACACAAAAATAAGTCTAACGTCTTATCATAAATACCGCAATGTGTGCATCAAAAATTACGCAGGTGTCAAACTTCTGATACTTGCATCTTATTTTCTGCAAGGTGACTAGCATTTTGTAACTGGATCAGAATGTTAGAAAATTGCTGGCACACATTGTGGCACATGTACTGTACAAGGATGCAGATGTGGCAGTAAAACTGCTGCAAGCAATATGTATAAACCTCTAAAAAGCCAGGCCTATGTTAACTTAACATAAGCAAAGATTTTAAGCAAAGGTTACTGAAGCTGACTTTTTGAAGTTTCCAGTGTTTCATTATATTTTTTTACTATGTTTCATTGTAATATATACAGTATATCACTTCAACTTGTTTCTTTACACTTGTTATGTTTCCTTGCGCATGTGCAAGAAACATTTTGCTTTGCTTCAGAGAACAGCATTTCAGAGGTGAGTCTCAGACTCACCCAATGCAGAGCAATCTACATTGGGCACATGCCTGACAGACCAATGACCATGCAAGCAAAGTATGATGGTGGTCACAGTTTCACAGCTGGAAACTCTGTGTACTTGAAAGAACTGAAGCACTCCAATGAGAGAGCGCTTCAGTACTTTCATTTGCAAAATGCCAGCATGCAAGCAGACAGCTCTGTTCTCTGTTCACTGCTGCCACATGAACTGGATGCACCACAGATATTTATAGAAAAGTAGTCCCTTCCCACATCCCCATCCCCAATCCATTAGAAGGTTAACACAAAGAGGAACCCTACCATCTAAGTAATGGAACACAAATGACCAGATAGACGTTGCCTTTTTGAGCACTTTAACATTTGCCTCCAAACCAGCACACTCCACATCAACCTTTTTAATGAACACAGGTACTATAATGAACCAAATACAGTTCTGATCCTTCCATCGCTGAAATATAGTTAACCTTATAATCCAAGCCCTTGGAAGGAGGAGGGCCAGGACTTTATCGATATCTTTAAACCACTTATTTGTTCAGAATCCACTGCATGGCTCAGTGGTGAAGGTATTTCTCAGTGTCTGAGAAGATGCTGTGTTTTACCTTGAAGTTCTGGGCTTAAAGCGGGTAGTGGTGCTGCTGTCTCCACAAATGTTTTGGAGCTTTCAGGTTTCCAACGCTGCTGTTGTTGCTAACCAGAGCAGACACTTTGCCTTTCTCAGCTTCCATTGTTACAGGATGAGAGCCCAAACAATCACTCAGTTCTGTTAAATGTCTAATGGAAATGGTTATTTGTTGTGGTGGTAGTTTGCTGAGAGTTTGTCACCCACAGCGCAGAGCTGAGACTGGAGTCAACATGCTGAAAAGTTGGACACATTCCTCTTTACTTCCTAGATGACATCTCAACCAATTTTCATGCCTTTTTTTCTCTCTGTTTCTAGCTTTTGTTTGTGTTCAGAATGTCAGGTGCCATTAGCTCTTTTCTGGGAGCAGCTTTTCATTTTGAGATCTTGACATGCGGGATACTGGTCAACATGAGAGAGAGCAGGTATTGTACGGAGCTGTGGCTGGTAACAAGAGCGGGAACTATTATTTAAAACTGCCGTCAGTGCCAGTAGCAAGAGCACAAGCCATGATGGAGCCGTTAATTTTAGCCACACTCCCTCTGACTCTCATTCAGACTGCTCTACTGCTTATAAATAAAGAAAAGACCTGGACATGTTTTCTTTCCTGAGGTTTTTGTCTCTAATTATGAAGTGATCTGCCCGCCCACCTGCTACTCGCTCTCAGCAACCATTCCCTCCAAACACTTCTAATACAGCAACACATTTTGTTTAATTAATCATGAATCTTGTTTTGCATCAGCCACTTCACTCGTCCAGCAGTCACCCCCATACATTCACTTTGTTTCCTTCTGAATGAAAACTAAAATTACATTACCAGGGCTATGCTGTTATTGACTAAATTATTTACTCTTTGTGCCATGATTTTTAAAAACATTGCACTTGTGCTGCAACTTCTCCCTCATATGCATTAACTAAATGCTGTCCTCCATTCTTCCATGCAGCTAAACACACAAAATTCTTTCAAATAAGTTTCCGTATATATATGCTGCACTTTAATAACTTTGCAACCGTTTGACGGATTTGCCGAAATTTGGAAAACATGATCAAGACCCATACGCCTTGGGATCTGCCAAGTTTCGTGATTGGTCGGATACATGGCTGTTGAGTTATTAAGCATGATCTGTGCGTGCGTTTACACTTTTTCTGGAATTCTACGGTCACACCTACAGGTCGCACAGTTTGTGCGACTGGTCCGAAATCTTCAGGGAACATGTGGCCAGGGTTCCCGATGTGCCTTTCAAAGATTTTGTGAAAAAAATATTAAACGGTTCAAAAGTTATTAAAAAAACAATTTCCCATTATAAGTCAAGGAGAAAAGTTAACAAAAAGTTCGACAGTGTCGCAAATGCATTTTTACTTTCACAAATGGCCCTCTTACTTTCGCAAATCTGCCATCTTGTTTTCAGTTAGAGATCAGAAAAATGCTTGCCATTTAAATTTGGAACCCTCTAGCAACCTAATTCTTTTTGTATTCACCTAGTCGGAGCCTGAGGATGCTAGCCATGTCTTTATTTTGGGGTAAAACACCCCAGAAATATGTTTTTCAAATTTCTGGAAAAAGTACTTTTGCAAAGTACTTTCATGCTCACGAAAGTGTCGCAAATTTTTGTAATAGTTTTTGCAAATTGAGACAGTACTTTTCTAGGCTGTGGGGAAATGACATCAATTCTTTGGCACCCCACTGCAAAAGAATAATTGGGAGTTTTGGGCTTAAATTTGGAGGGAACACAGCTGACATCTCACAGATGTGCCTTTCAGTATTGCATTGAAAAAATATTACACAGCAGCAAAATTATTGCACTCCAAAGTTGACATTTTTTCCCATAGGATAACATTACGGCAGCTGACGCATTACAGGAATCCTTTGGCACCCTGCTGCAAAATAACGGTTTGTTTTTTTTTTCCTGAAATTTGGAGGGATGACAGCCAACAGTGCACAGATGTGCCTTTCAGTAGTTTGGTGAAAAAATATTACAGGGAGACAAAGTTATGGCACTCTGAACTTCTCTTTTTTTCCCATAGGATAACATTACGGCATTCGCCGCACCTTTCAGGACCCGTATCTCAGAAACGGTGCAAGATATGGACTTTTCATCAGAAAAATGGAGGCTAAATACAAAACTAGCCAGGAAAGTCATAAATCATATAACTTTTAAATTTTTTTTCTATGTCGTACGGTTCCTGAGATATACGCTATTTAGTATTCCAACTCCTCATTTTCTGCTCCAAGACACATTATTATGCATATATTCTTTATACTCACTGTCTTTGTCTATGCAGCTTTTGGAGAAAACCAGCCTGTGAGCTTACAGTACTGTTACCGTTGCCCTTTCCGCTTTCGGTTGCGTACCTGCTTCACTCTCTACTGCTGACATCTACGCCACCATGTGCATTATCCTTTATGCTTTCATTTGCGCTTTGTGTTTCTGTTATTTTTGCCATTTGTGTCTGCAGTACTGTTTCTGTTTCTGTTTCACTTTGCGTCACCATGCCCATTGACATTTCCATTTGCAGGCACCTTGTTACTATGTGACAACACATCACGTGGCAGACCGTTCCCATCTACGCCACCGTGTGCGTTACCCTTTCTGTTCTCATTCGCGCTTGCGTTACCTTGTGTGCCACTGTTAGCACTTCTGTTTGCATTGTTGTTCCTGTTACTATGCCACAAGACATCACGTGGTGGGAGCACTGGGCCCAAAGGGCCCCGCGCCCTGCCACCACATTACATTCACTATTTCTCGTTATCATTCTCAAAAGAAGGGAGATTAGAGGAAAAAAACTCCATTTCATGCATTAGTTAGGGTTGTTCCACAATGACAAAAGTGAGGAAATTCGTATTAGAGTTGAAACCCCTTGGACCCCCAGCCCAGCCCCCAACTGCATTGGGGTGCATTGGAGTCGCCGGTCCTAACTCTCACCCCATTCTCCTATACTTCTGCTGCTTTTACACATGTGATGGGGTGAGAGTTGAGACTGACGACTCCTAATGTGCACCCCAATGCCGGTTGGGTTGGGCTGGGGTTCAAGGGGTTTCAACCCCAACACTGAATTTCTACTTTTGTCGCTGTGGAACAACCCTGACTAATGCATTAAACTGAGTTTTTTGCCTCTAATATATACATATATATATATATATATATATATATATATATACACACACACACATATATTTGTCCAGCTCACCCTATTTTACATTTACATCATGTCAGTTACCAATGGCATGGCACAGCCCAGCCCCCTTTCCGCACACCCACCACTCACTCCGACTCTCATTCAGACCGTTCTGCTTATAAATACAGAAAAGAGTCTGGCATGTTTTTTTTTCTAATTTCTTGTCTCAGTTATGATGCAATCTACCTGCCCATCTGCCACTCGTTCCCAGCAACCATTTGCTCCAAACACTTTTACTACAGCAACACATTTTTTTGTTAACTAGTTATGACTTACTTTGCATCAGCCACTTCACTTGTCCAGCAGTCACCCCCATACACTCGCTTGGCTTCCTTCTGAATGAGAACTAAAATTACATTACCAGGGCTGTGCTGTTGTTGACTAAGTTATTCACTCTTGGTGCCATGAATTTTGAAAAGATTGCACTTGTGCTATAACTTCTCCCTCATATGCATTACCTAAATGCCATCCTCCATTCTTCCATGTAGGGAGTGATGGCATGTGTTTTCTAAAAAATAAACAGTTCTCTCTGCTTCTTCCCACTGCTCCTGGTTTGGAAAATACAGCCTAGTACAGAACTGTTGCAAACACTCTTAGGTGCAGTTTGCAAACAAATGGAAAACAAAACTACAACTATGGATGCCTAATTTGGCCAAACATCCAAATGCAAATATAAAACCCATACAGTACAAACAGGTGGAGGAACTGTTTTAGGACAAAGTCAAGTGTTTATGTTTTTTAATATTTAAATCTGCAGATTTTATTTTTTTTTATTTCATCAAAATACAGGGACCCATTTTATAAGCACAATAAGACACTCTGATGATGTGCATTAGACAGTTCTAACCCATGGTCCGAGGCTGAAGGCACGTGGCACACCTCTGGCCGTGTGTTAGAACTGTCTAATTCACATTCCATTATGTCATATTGCTTACTTAAACAACCTTATACCATCATTCAATGGACAGTTCAGAAGAATCCATTTTTCAACACTTACCAACCCTGAAAGAGGAGAGAAAACAGCAAAAGCAAAATACCATCAGAATTTACAGAGTGCTACATTTTGTGGAAATCCACTGTCCCTACTATTTTGGCAGCAACACAGATTCTGTATTCAAGAAAGCATAGTGGAATTCTAGAGATGTATAGAACATGTCTGTGCAAATTCTACTAGGTGGGATTACAGTTTTGAACTTTTAATAATATGCTCTAGTACTTTTACAGAAAGTAGCATAGGTTCTGGAATATTCTGAACATACTGTATCTGAACCAGGTCTCCCATACCTAACCTGGAACCAGTCTGAAACGTCTTCTGAATTTCAGATATTTTTGTATTTTTCTATTTTTGTCTGCAGTTCAAATGCTCAGGCATTGCTATGTAGCAAAGTATTGCATTAGACTTAAAGGATCTCCACCATAATAAAGAGGCTGCATTTGCAGCAAACACTCCAGAGACTGAATAAATAAGCATTTGTCAATGCCAAATGTTGCTTGCTTCTATGTGCTGTTTAGGTATTTGGAAGTCATTGGAGTGCAAATATTGAAAATTCGCGAACTTACGGTGTGTAGAGGAACATGCCTTCGATAAATAGTCATTTTAGAATTTTTTCACCAAATTTTCAACATAGCCATTTTAAGACCTCTGCTCATGAACAGTGTCACTGTGATTTTCTTAATGTGTCCCATACATTGGGTTTGCACACTGACTGTGCCATTGTGTGCTACATGGGCGGAAACACATTTTGGGCAGGATGTGAAAAATGACAGCTATATTGCTCATAAGGAGATGTGGTAAAATGGCAATGTTGAAAATCTGGAGTGAAAATATTTAAAATTCGCAAACTTTCGAGCTTGTGTAGGAACTGCACAACGCACGCTCGTATAAAACAGACATTTTTAGGAATATTTTCACCAAATTTTCAACATAGCCATTTTAAGACCTCTGCTCATGAACAGTGTCACTGTGATTTTCTTAATTTGTCCCATACATTGAGTTTGCTCACCGACTGCGCCATTGTGCGCTACATGGGCGGAAACAAGTCTTGGCAGGATGTGAAAAATGACAGCTATACTGCTCATAAGGAGGTGTGGTAAAATGGCAATGTTGAAAATCTGGAGTGAAAATATTGAAAATTCGCAAACTTATGAGCGTGTGTAGGAACTGCGAAATGCACGCTTGTTAAATAGTCATTTTTTAGGAATTTTTTCACCAAATTTTCAACATAGCCATTTTAAGACCTCTGCTAATGAACAATGTCACTGTGATTTTCTTAATGTGTCCGATACATTGATTTCGCACACCAACTGCGCCATTGTGTGCTACATGGGTGGAAACACGTTTTGGGCAGGATATGAAAAATGACAGCTATACTGCTCATAAGGAGGTGTGGTAAAATGGCAATGTTGAAAATCTGGAGTGAAAATATTGAAAATTCGCAAACTTACAAGAGTGTGTAGGAACTGCACAACGCACGCTCGTAAAACAGTCATTTCTAGGAATATTTTTACCAAATTTTCAACATAGCCATTATAAGACCTCTGCTATGAACAATATCACTGTGATTTTCTTAATGTGTCCCATACATTGATTTCGCACACCGACTACGCCATTGTGCGCTACATGGGTGGAAACAAGTCTTGGCAGGATGTGAAAAATGACAGCTATACTGCTCATAAGGAGGTGTGGTAAAATGGCAATGTTGAAAATCTGGAGTGAAAATATTGAAAATTCGCAAACTTATGAGCGTGTGTAGGAACTGCGCAATGCACGCTCGTAAAACAGTCATTTTAAGGAATGTTTTCACCAAATTTTCAACACAGCCATCTTAAGACCTCTGCTCATGAACAGTGTCACTGTGATTTTCTTAATGTGTCCCATACATTGAGTTTGCTCACCGACTGCGCCATTGTGCGCTACATGAGCGGAAACACGTTTTGGGCAGGATGTGAAAAATGATAGCTATACTGCTCATAAGGAGGTGTGGTAAAATGGCAATGTTGAATATCTGGAGTGAAAATATTGAAAATTCGCAAACTTACGAGCGTGTGTAGGAACTGCGCAATACACGCTCGTAAAACAGTCATTTTTAGGAATTTTTCCACCAAATTTTCAAAATAGGCTTTTTGAGAGCCCACCTTATGAACACTGGCAGTGTCATTTTGTTAATCATTCCAGAAAGGTGATTTCACACAGTGACTGCGAAATCACCCTTCGGGTCCGAATAATGCAATGATAGTGACAGCATTCATGAGAAGGGGTCCCAAAAACCCCATGTTGAAAATTTGGTTCAAAAATTCCAAAAAATGCCTGAGATATGCAATAAAGTTGAAAAAACCCTATCTATCCCATTATACAGCTTACCTGCATTTCCTCAGTTCATGGTCGGCTTTGAAGAGTGCAGACGTGTTCCAGGTCCACCGATGATCATTGCTCCGAGCTCCGGAGGTAAGTATGGAGTGGGGGGTGTGGGGAGGCAAGGTGCACTGTGGGTGGGTGCGGGTTGTGGGAGGAGGGCAGGGAGACTACGAGGGACCATTTTTTTATTTACAGGTTGTTTATTTTTACGAAGATGACGAGGGACGTTTGCCACGCTGGGGTGGGCTCCCAGCATGGCAGCAGGAAAAGCTGTTCGGGGGACGTGGAGCTGATGAGGATTGGGCACTCCCGTTGGCCAAAACAAGATTTGCCATGCTGGGGTGGCTCTGGCGTGCACCGGAAAGCTTTGGGGGCGGCAGCCTTGGAGCCGACGGGGATTGGTCACCCCGCCAGCTATACAGTGTGTGCGTGGGGGGAGCGCATCAGCATGCAATATGCATGCTTGCATGTGTGTGATGGGGGAGAGCTCTGCTCACTGAAGCGGAGCTCTCCCTTTGAACTGTATGCCACTGCATTTTCAACTTGTCATAGACAGCTGCAGCAGTGATTGGGGAACTGGGGCCGCGCCTGCAAACACACTGACTGCATTGGAAGACAGGCTGACACACTTCCAAAAACTCGGATGATGGCACTATGTTTCTTGCACATACGTGCAAGCAACATAACAAGCATTTGTAGATGCCAGATGTTTCCTTGCATGGAGTATGTTTCAGAGGTGTCTGTTAAGTGACTTGCTTAGAGTCACACCATATGCAAGTGGAAGTGGTAGGAATGAAACCCAGATCTGCTGGATGTACCAAGCTCATTCTCAGCTCCTTGTGGTAAGCACTAGGCTAATGGTTACAGTAAGGAGCTGTGAATGAGCATGGTACATCCAGCAGATCTGGGTTTGATTCCCATAACCTCCACTTGCATATGGTGTGACTCAAAGCAAGTCACTTAACATACAATCCTGGCACATACACTATGCAAGGAAATGTTCCAGCATGGACAAGTGCTTGTTCTGGTTTTGCTTTCATCCCTGATCTTTGCATTGGACTACACCTCTTTGGTCATTGGTACCATGTCCCATCAAGTTGCCGACCAGTTTTCAGTGCTGCAAGTAGGGCATCGCAACAAGGATGACAGGGACAATCTTGATTTTAGATCATCCCTCAGTCATGTAGCCCTTTGCGAGCACAGAATTTCTGCCCACTACAGGGCATGCCTGCCCTGGAGGAGGTTATGTTTAATTTCAGGGGGTGCAGGGGAAACGCCTCCACATGTGGTGATGTGAGGGGAGAAGCCCCCCACAAAAGATGTCTGTTTCCTGGGAGGGCGCTTTGGCACTGTAACTCCCGGGAGGCAAAGTGCTTGGCTCTATAATGCCCAGCAGCATGTTGTCTATGCCGCAATCAATGTCAGCAGCTTGTCTGTCACTGTGGCTGGGCTTTCTGATAAGTCCAAAAATGAATCAGGGAGTTCAGCAATTAGAAAATAAATTGCTACTACAAACATAAAATGCAAAATTTCACTTCTACTGTACCACTAATGATTTTTATTCTGTATCTAAAAGAAGAAACTGGAACATAACTAATTATGTTTGCTTGCACGCATGTGCAAGAAACATAGTGCCATCATCGGAGATTTCGGAGGTGTGTCACCTCCTCCTCCAATTCAGTCAGTGTGTTGGCAGGGGCGGCCCCTGTAAGCCAATGCATGCTGGAGCTGTCTATGACAAGCTCCAAAATGCAGTGGCATACAGTTCAAAGGGGGAGCTATGCTTGAGTGAGCAGTGATAAGATATCGCCTGCTCATGTGCAGCTCCTCCCCACCACACACACACACACATATGCCATGCAGGTGTGCGCGCCCCCCCCCCATGCAAACACTGAATAGCCGGCGGGGTGCCCAATCCCTTTGGCTGTGCTGCATTCCCCAAAGCCTTAGAAAATGATATAGCCGACCGGGGGTGCCCAAACTCTGTCGGCCCACTGTCCTAACCCCCAATACTAAGTGCCACGCTGGGAGCCCACCCCAGCGTGGCAATCCATACATTGGCCAACAGGGGTGCTCAATCCCCTGTCGGCTGAATGTCCCCCCAACCATCTTTGTGCCATGCTGGGAGCCCACCCCAGCGTGGCAAACGTCCCTCATGGCTCTTTTTTTTTTTTTTTACCCTTTAAAGAAAAAACGGTCCCACGGCGTGTCTTCCAGCCCCCCTCCCACAACCTGCACCCACCCACAGCGCACCCAACCTTCCCACACCCCCTCACCCCATACTTACCTCCGGAATCTGGCGCAATGATCTTCGGTGGACCAGAAACACATCTGCACTCTTCAAAGCCGACCGCGAACTGAGGAAATACCGGTAAGCTGTATAATGGGCTAGATAGAGGGGTTTCTACTTTGTTGCATATCTCAGGCATTTTTGGGAATTTTGGCACCAAATCTTCAACATGGGGTTTTTGGTACCCCTTCTCATGAATGATGTCACTGTCATCGCGTTATTTGGGTCCGAAGGGTGATTTTGCAGTCACTATGCAGTCACTGCACGAAATCACCCTTTGGGCCTGAATAACGCCATGACAGTGACATCATTCATGAGAAGGGGTCCCAAACACCCCATGTTGAACATTTGGCGCAAAAATTCCAAAAAATGACTGTTCTACGAGCGTGCATTGCGCAGTTCCTACGCAGGCTCGTAAGTTCGTGAATTTTCAATATTTTCACTCCAAATTTTCAACATTGCCATTTTACCACACCTTCTTATGAGTAGTATAGTTGTCATTTTTCACATCTGACCCAAAATGTGTTTCCGCCCATGTAGCGCACAATGGCGCAGTCGGTGTGCGAATTCAATGTACGGGACAAATTAAGAAAATCACAGTGACACTGTTCATGAGCTGAGGTGTTAAAATTACTGTGTTGAAAATTTGATGAAAAAGTTCCAAACAATGACTGTTTTTCGAGCGTGCGTTGTACAGTTCCTATGCACGCTCGTAAGTTCGTGAATTTTCAATATTTTCACTACAGAGTTCCAACATTTCCATTTTGCCACACCTTCTTATGAGTAGTACAGCTGTCATTTTTCACATCTCACCCAAAATGTGTTTCTGCCCATGTAGCGCACAATGGCGCAGTTGGTGTACGAAATCAATGTACGGGATAAATTAAGAAGATCACAGTGACACTGTTCATGAGCAAAGGTCTTAAAATGGCTATGTTGAAAATTTGGTGAAATAATTTCAAAACATGATTTTATTTAGCGCATGCTATGTCTTACGCACGTCAGAAGTTCGCGAATTTTCAATATTTTCACTCCAGATTTTCAAAATTGCCATTTTACCACACCTTCTAATGAGTAGTACAGCTGTCATTTTTCACATCTCACCCAAAACATGTTTCCACCCATGTAGCGCACAGTGGCACAGTCGGTGTGCGAAATCAATGTACGGGACAAATTAAGAAAATCACAGTGACACTGTTCATGAGCACAGGTCTAAAAATGGCTATGTTGAAAATTTGGTGAAAAAATTCCTAAAAATGACTGTGTTACGAGCGTGCATTGCACAGTTCCTATGCATGCTCGTAAGTTTGCAAATTAATATTTTCACTCCAGATTTTCAACGTTGCCATTTTATTACACTTCCTTATGAACAGTACAGCTGCAATTTTTCATATGTCGCCCAAAATGTGTTTTCGCACATGTAGCGCACAATGGTGCTGTTGGTGTGCGAAAGCAATGTTTAGGACAGATTAAGAAAATCACAGTTACACTGTTCATGAGCAGAGGTCTTAAAATGGCTATGTTGAAAATTTGGTGACAAAAGTCCATAAAATGACTGTGTTACAAGTGAGCATTGCCCAGTTTCCACGCACCCTCGCTTGTTCATGACTTTGTAATATTTTCAGTCCAGATTTTCACCAGTGAAATTTTTCCACACTTCCTTATGAACAGTACAGCTGTCATTTTTCACAACGTGGCTGAAGTGTGTTTCCACGCTTTCAGTGCAGTGATGTGTGGTGCTGTGGGAAATCATTGTTCGGCACAGATAAAGAAAATCACAGTGGCACTGTTCATGATCGGAGGCACCAAAACGCCTGAGTTGACAATCTGCTGTAAAAAATCTCCAACCTAATTATATTACGGGTGTGCATTGCACAGTTTCTATGTACGCTCGTGACTTCACCATTTTTTTCAATATTTTTACTACAGATTTGCAACATTGCCATTTTTTACACCTCCCCATGAACAGTACAGCTGCCATTTTTTACATCCTGTTTGGAATGTTTTTGCACCTGTGGTGCTAAATGCCGTAGTCACTGTGCATAAGCAGCTTTCGGCTAACAAACTGATATTGCCCCTGTTCATGAAGTGGGGTCACAAAAAAAACATGTTGAAAATTTGGAGTGAAAATACAGACGAATGCCTGAGATATTAGGGTTTCCAACCATAACGCCCAACCCTGTAGAGAATGACAGGCATCAGGGGTGTGACTTGGGATTCTTGCCTCCGATGCTCATACCATTCCACACCCTGCAGTTAGTGGGAGGCATCAAGGTATGCCTTGGACTCTTTGGGCCCAAACTTCACCCCATTCTCCTATATCGCACCCATCTCACCATATTTCCTAATGAAATGGGGTGCGCATAAGGGCCAAAGACCCCAAGGAACACGGTGACACTTGTCAGTGTCTGTGGGGTGGGGTGTGGTGAAATGGCGTGGCCGTTATGTCTGACAACCCAAACGCACACCCCAATGCCTGTCACTCTCTGCAGGGTGGTGGTGGGGTTGGCTTCAGTTAAATACTTCACAGCCATTCCTATTACGCAGCTCTGTAACTTCTACACTACCACTGCCAATGCCAGCAAGCAAACATTCGGCATTGACAAATGCTTGTTTGTATATAGTACCTGTCTAGGTATTGCAGTTACAGCAGTCTACCAAAACGTGGCTGTTCTCATTCCTCTTAAGCACTGTTTCTGTATAGTGTGTGTGTGATTTATTCAATGTAGGCTGTTCTTAAAAATCTAAACAAGTGATAAATTAATTCAATGCAATATTTTATTACTAATATGGTTTAATTACAAGGTTATTGCTAAACATAAAATACAGTTGAAAAGCTTTTATCCTGCTGCAGACAGAGTGGAAATGTATGTTGAACTTTAGGGCCATTACTTATTCTGTTTTCTAACTGCATTGTGATTTGACTCCAACATCATGTGCTTTGTGATATGTGTTATGAGCATCTTGGTATGTGTTACACACTTTTCAGTATGTTATCTTTTTCAGTATATATTTTAGCCATTTTGATTTGATTGTATTAGTAATACTTAGTTTTGTATGTTATACTAATTCAGTTATATTGTATACTCTTTTTGGCATGTTTCACTAATTTTAGTACTGTATACAATATTATACTTATTTTAATATGCATTACACTCATTTTAGTATGTGTGGTACTCTGATACTCTTTCAGTATGTATTTTACAATTTGATTATGTGTTGCACCCATTCAGTATGTCTCATATTCATTAAATCATCTGTTATACCCTTTTAAATACATTTATACTCATTTCAGTCTGTATCATAATTGTATCATAATTTATAATATTTTTTTTGGCATATAACACCCATTTATGTATGTCTTATTCATTTTTGTATGTGTATTATACCAAAGGCTATTAACTTGAATTGAATGGCCTCCCATATGTATTATTCCTCCCAAACAGTTCTTTAGTGAGAAGCACAGCAAACACAGCTCAGATGTCAAGCCATGACAGCTGTTACATTGTAACATTTTTGTAATGAATGACAGGTTAGCATACTGTACTGATTAAGCAGAAATACATTATGTGACACAGAGACAAAAGAGCTGGTCATTCAGGATATGGAACGTCCCTGCTCCATGAATTTACCTAAAAACATTTACATGGAGATGTTTAAAACAGCATTTGAAGCCTTGGGTGGGAAAAACCTTGTTTACCCGCACCTTTTTTTTAAATTAACTTGAAAGGAGATGTTGCCAAATTAGGGTGGAGAAGACAGGTTTAAAACCAAACAGACTGTTGCTGTGCAAAGTAAGTGTGTGCTGGATCTGGACTGGGTTTCCTGTCAACAAATTACACTGCAGACAACAGATGTCCCTGTAGACATGCTTTTTCATTATAGGGCAACTTAATTAGTTTACAGTGAGGCACTGTTCATCAACAGTTTTCCAGTATATAATTATGCTCTGGCAGCCTGTCTGTGTATAAAAATACCCATGTTCAGTTGATTTCTTTAATTAAATAATTGTTTCCAGATGTGTTAATATATCTGACCCCCATGGAACTAATTAATTTGTATGTGCTTATGCAGTACATGGTCTAATACCTCTGTGGTATACATGTACTATATATGTAGAATGCATTGCAGTACCTTGCAGTATCAATGAAATATGCCACAGTATACTGCAGGGAACAATGTAATTCAATGGCAAATGAACCCTTTTGAAACACAGAAACCATAGACTTTGATGGCAGATAAGGACCACTTGGCCCACCTAGTCTATACATTTCCCTATCTACCTATTGGATAAGCTACAGATCCTAGTTGACCATCAGCCTATTTCCTCCTACCCCGCACTATAATTGCCTTATATTGGTCCCATGCATTCTTGAATTTCCCCACTGTTTTTGACCCCATGACCATGCATCCTCCACCATCTCTGTGAAAAAAATACTTCCTCATGTTGCCCCTGAGCCGTTTCCCCTCTATCTTCAAATTGTGTCCCCTTGTTCTTGAGCATCTCTTTTTCTGAAATAAGCTACCCTCTTGGACTTTGTTGACTCCCTTGAGGTACTTGAAAGTTTCTATCATGTCTCCCTTTCCCTCCTTTCCTCAAAGGTATACATATTAAGCTGTTTTAGTCTTTCTTCATATGGCTTCTGGTACAGACCCTGCACCATTTTGGTTGCCCTCCTTTGGACTGCCTCCATCTTGTTTATGTCCTTGCAGAGATGGGGTCTCCAGAACTGCAGGTAGTACGCCAGATGAGGTCTCACCAACTGTCTGTACAGAGGGATAACAACTTCCTGCTTTCAACTGGTGATGCCTCTCCCTATGCATCCCAGAATCCCCCTAGCCCTCTTTTATGCCTTCTTCCATTGCTTGCCTAACTTGAGATCATCTGATATGAGTACCTCCAGGCCCATTTCCATTTTTGTTGTTGTAAGTACCTCCCCCCGTGCTGTGCACTCTTCCCCAGGGCTTTGTTTCCCAGGTGCATTACTTTGCACTTCTTTGCATTGAAACTAAGCTGCCATACTCTTGACCATTGCTCCAGCCTTGCCAAGTCCCTTCTCATCCTTTCCACCCCTCCTTGTGTATCAGCCCTGTTGCAGATCTTTGTGTCATCTGCAAAGAGGCATACTTTTCCTTCCAGCCCCTCTGGCAATGTCATCTATAAAAACATCAAAGAGTACTGGTCCCAGTACTGAACCCCGCAGTACCCCAGAAGTAACTCCCCTTTCTCCAGACTGTGCTCCATTTATTATTACCCTCTGCATCCTGTTGTCCAGCCAATTTGTTACCCAGGCTACCTACATCATGTATTGTATTGTATTGTCATGCAGCATTTTGTAGCATGTCCTTTACTCCCAGTTATTGCACTGCATCCTGGCTAGCTGTACTGTTGCACTTTATCTGTTTTTCTATCTATATATCTGGATAAGAATGCCACTCCAATTTTGGAGGCAGCTATTCCTGCCGGGGTCTTGGTGATACATCACTCAAGATTGGACCGCAGGGGTGGGGGTGTAGCCATTTGTTTTAAAACAGAATTGGGCCTTATAGAGGTTCCAGTAGAGTAACCCAGATTGTTTGAGTGTACTGCAGCTGCAGGTGTGTGATGTAGGATCATTCTCATCTACCATCCACCTGGGGGTGAAAATTGTTTCTGCAGGAGGCTGCAGACTTCATCAACGACATGGCATTGGAGTCGCCCAGGTTGATGGTGCTGGGTGACTTCAATGCCTGCGTCGATGATGAACTCTCATAATTTGATCAGTATTCCTCTAACTTATGAATTCATTGGGCTTCACACAGGTAGTTGCCTCTGCAACCCATAACCAGGGTCACTCACTCAACCTGGTTTTCCTCCTGGGGATGGAGGCCTCTGATTTGGTGGTGGAACTGATTGGATGGTCTGACCATCCCACTATAAGGTTTAATTTCCAGCTCCCACCTATAGCCTTGCCCCTGTGGAGATGGTCAGAGTCCGCCCTTTAAGGAATGTAATCCTTGATGGTCTTTTGGTGGAATTAGACCTATCAGGATTGCCGGATGCCAGGGAGGGTCCAGAGAATCTGGTCCAAGCCTATAATGAGGCTGTGGTGGGTGCTCTGGATTCTATCACTGATGTCTGAGTTCATCCTCCTTCTCTTCACCCTCAGTCCTCTTGGTTTGATGGGACCTTGAGGGAGCTGAGACGAGTTGGACAAAGGCTAGAACGGTGCTAGCAGAGATCTGCCCTGGATGCCGACCACCTTAAATTGATGGAACATTATCATTCCTAGCAATCAGCAATCTCCCATAAGAAGGCAGAGTTCCTGTCCAGGGAGATTGCTGCAGCTCAGAATTGACCGGCTTAGCTCTTTTGAAGTGTGGACAGGTTGTGCAATCTAACCTGTCTACAAGTTCGAAGAGCATTTTCACAGGATAAGTGTGAAGAGTTCATTCGGTTCTTTGTTAATAAGGTGGTCGACATCAGGGCAGAGATCTGATCATCCTGGTCTATGGGGTCTGTCAGTGGTTGGTGCATGGTAAATACTTCTCAGTATTCTTGGGCACACTTTGACCAGCCAGAGATCTTGGATGCCATGCGGATTGTCCAGAGCATGCAGTTGACTTACTGTATTCTGGACCCGGGTCCTACGCACTTCATATTGGGGTGTGTCGATACCATTGGCCCTGTCCTGGCAGAGATAGTTTGGTGCTCTTTAGAGTCAGGTGAGTTTCCTAACTCTCTGAAGGAGGCCATGGTGATGCTACTTCTTAAAAAATATTCTCTGGACCCAAACTGCCCTGCTAACTACAGGCCAATCTCTAAGGTTCCCTTTGTTGGGAAGGTGATTGAGAAAGTAGTCACCCTGCAGCTGGAGAGCCACTTGACCATCCATTACATATATGATCCTCTCCAATCTGGTTTTCTGAAGAGGCATAGCACTGAGACTGCTCTGGTTTGGGTGCTCAATGATCTCCTGATTGCAAGAGATCAGAAGTGCCACTCCATCTTGTTCCTTCTTTATCTCTCTTCAGCCTTTGACACCATGGACCATGGGGGATTGTTGGAGTGTCTGAGTGACATCTGTGGTCTATCAGGTACGATCCTCAGATGGTTTCAATCTTTCCTCTCTGGTAGGTCTCAGATGTCCAGGATTTATTCCTTGGCCTCATTCTCCCTGCCATGTGTGGTTCCTCTGGGTTCTGTGCTGTCCCCAATGTTTTTTGCAGTGTATATGCTGCCATTGGGAGACATTGCGAGATGGTATGGACTGAGTTTTCACTGTTATGCAGATGACACCCAGCTATACCTGTATTTTGTGCCCAACCAGGGTAGCGTGGTCTCAGTCTTTAATAATTGCCTTACAGAAATCCTGGATTGGATGCAAGCCAGGTGGTTGAAGTTGAATTCTGGTAAGACTGAGGTGTTGGTGGTGGATCTGAGTCACCGGATAGAGAGGGTGGGGGCAGTGCTTTCCTCTGGGCTTTGGCTTGGAGGTAGCCAGTTGCTGCCCTCTGAACAGGTGCAGGATCTGGGGGTGATTCTTGATGATGGGCTGACACTGCATTCACGGATGTCAGCAGTAGTCAAATCCTCCTTTTATCATTTGAGGGACATTGTCCAGATTAAGCATCTCATTCCATCTAGCGACCTTCCAATGTTGATCTATGCCTTTTTGACCTCACGCCTTGACTACTGCAACTCCCTCTACCTAGGGCTTTCAGGGGTTGACATCTGCCACTTGCAGCTGGTGCCAAACGCGGCAGCCAGGCTACTGATGGGGGTCTCTCATGTGAGTCACATTTCATATGTGCTGCGTGAACTGCACTGACTGCCTGCACAGTGGTGGATCACCTTTCAGGTCAGTTTACTGACCTATAATGCCCACATGGACTGTGTCCAGGCTACCTGCAAGAGCTCCTGGTTCCTTACTGCCCCCTCTGACCTCTCAACTCTGCCGATGAAGGATTGCTAGAGGTTCCCAGGGTATGATTTAAAACTTCAGTGTTGTGAGCTTTTATGTATGCAGCTCCTACCTTGTGGAACTCTCTACCTCATCGGATTTGAGAGTGCCAGACCATGGAGAGCTTTAAGAAGGCCTTAAATACCCATCTGTTTTATCTCACCTTCAGGGATTTTATGTAATATATCATTTAGACACAAACTGGTGTGAAAGCTGGATTGCACTTTATTGTTTTATCTTTTTTATGTTTTATTATTATATTTGTACAGCGCTTTGATATTTTGAATTGCAATTTAGAAACAAAGAATATGATTATTATTATTATCATCATTATCTATCTATCAATCTATCTATCTATCTATCTAGCTGTTTTGTTGCCCTTTGTTCAATTTATGTTATTTGGGTTAATAAAAGTGTTTGCTGAATTTCTTTAATTACCTAATGCATCTTATGCTCCTTTTTTTGTTGTTGTTTTTTTTGCAACATGCTGGTCTCCTTGCTGCCTATATCATGTATTGTATTGTTTTGTATTGTACAGCTTCTGGTCATGTATTGTATTGTGTAACTATAATATTTCCAGTGTCATTATTTCTTTACTGTATTTGCACTCCAGTCTACTTCTAATTGTACTCTCCCAGGTCATGACTGTAAATAGGCATACAGTTGGGATTCATCCCAGAATTCTAAAAGAACTAAGGGTAGAACTAGTGACGCCACTGACTACCCTCTTTAACAAATCATGGGAGGATGGGGTGGTACCCGAGGACTGGAGGAGGGCAGATGTGATTCCCCTTCACAAAAGTGGGAGCAAGGCAGAAGCAGGAAACTACAGACCTGTTAGTTTAACCTCAGTGATAGCGAAAATGATGGATTCACTTTTGAAGGAAAGAATTGTCGAGTATCTAGAGGCAAGAGGGGCACAGGACCCAAGGCAGCATGGATTCACAGCAGGGAGGTCATGCCAGACAAATATGATAGATTTCTTTGATTGGGTGACCAAAGTAGTAGATCAGGAAGGGGCTGTGGACATGGCCTACCTAGACTTTAGCAAGGCATTTGACACAGTCCCACACAAAAGATTAATATACAAGTTAGCCAACCTGGGAGTGGGTCCCTGGATGACAGCCTGGGTAAAGAATTGGCTGGAGAATAGGACACAGAGAGTAATAGTAAATGGAGTCTACTCTGAAGAAAGGGGGGTTACTAGTGGGGTACCGCGGGGTTCAGTATTAGGACCGGTCCTCTTCAATGTCTTTATAAGCGACATTGCAGAGGGACTGGAAGGAAAAGTATGTCTCTTTGCAGATGACACAAAGATCTGCAACTGACTTGATGCACAAGGTGGGGTGGAAAGGATGAGAAGGGACTTGGCAAGGTTAGAGGAATGGTCAAATGTATGGCAGCTTAGATTCAGTGCTAAGAAGTGCAAGGTAATGCACCTGGGAAACAAAAACCAAGGGGAAGAGTACACAATGGGGGGTGAGATACTAACAACAACAAAAATGGAAAGGGACATGGGGGTAGTCATATCAGATGACCTAAAGGTGGGCAAGAAATGTGAGAGGGCAGCAAGGAGGGCTGGGGGTTACTGGGATGCATAGAGAGAGGCATCACCAGTATAAAACAGGAAGTTATTATCCCTGTGTTCAGACAGCTGGTGAGACCCCATCTGGAGTACTGCATGCAGTTCTGGAGACCCAATCTCCGCAAAGACATAGACAGGATGGAAGCTATCCAGAGGAGGGCAACTAAAATGGTGCAGGGTCTGCACTGGAAGACATATGAAGAGAGACTAAAGGAGCTTAATATGTATAGCCTCGAGGAGAGGAGGGAGAGGGGGGACATGATAAAAACTTTCAAGTACCTCAAGGGAATCAACAAAGTCCAAGAGGGTAGCATCTTTCAAAAAAAGAGGTGTGCAAGAACAAGGGGGCACAATTTGAAGATAGAGGGGGAGGTGACTCAGAGGTAATTTAAGGAAGTATTTTTTTGCAGAGAGGGTTTTGGATGCATGGAACAGCCTTCCGGAGGAGGTTGTGGAGTCAAAAACAGTGGTGGAATTCTAGCATGCAGGGGACAGTCATAAGGCAATTCTAGGGGTTGGGGGTAGGAAGAAGTAGGCTGCTGGTTAACTAGGATCTTCAGCTTATCCATTAGATAGGGAAATGGGCAGACTGGGTGGGCCAAGCTGTCCTTATCTGCCATCAAATTCTATATTTCTATGTTTCTATGTTGTCTAGTGTACTTACCTGGTAATCAAAATCCAAATAAGTCTGTATGTCTGTCTGGCTATCTATCTATCTATCTATCTATCTATCTATCTATCTATCTATCTATCTATCTATCTATCTATCTATCTGTCTGTATCTATTCATTGCAAAAAAAAAAAACTGTGTAAATGCACCAGAGTTCAAGTTAACACCACAAAAGTTGGAAAATGTGGTGTTAG
Organism: Neoceratodus forsteri; assembly: GCA_016271365.2. Classification (NCBI taxonomy): domain Eukaryota; kingdom Metazoa; phylum Chordata; order Ceratodontiformes; family Ceratodontidae; genus Neoceratodus; species Neoceratodus forsteri. Next base: position 932,473,412 of record CM057455.1, read on the forward strand.
GATTTTCAATCCTAACTCCACACCCTCCTCAAACTGCAAAATGGTAAGACCATGCAAGCAAGCACAGGCAGCCATCATCAGGTAAAGCAAACAACATACAACTGTTTCTAAATCCACTAAAAACATCAATCATCAGCATCCAGCACTTCTGTAGCCACAGATACAGATTCGCACTAAGACATATGCACCCACATCTAGCTGCAGATACAAATCCATGATACCCAAATTACAGCACTACCTCTTTCTGCAGAAACACAGGTCCTTGTTGGACCTGTGATTCAGCAGCCACAGATACATATGCACAGTGTAAGTCAAGTTATACATATCTATTTCTGGCTGCAGATACAAATACATGATACCCAAATTACAATGCTACTTCCATCTGCAAGTGCTTCTTGATGCACACACACACACACACACACACACACTGCAAAACACACATGCCCACTTTTGCAATCACACTGTTACATTTCTAAACAGCATTGATCAAGTATTTTTTTTAAGTGTAGTGTACTGTGTGCATATTTTTAAAGGTATGCTGCTGCATTTGTATCATCTGTAACACCTGTATGTTCTTTGTCTTACCTGATGATGGCTGTCTATGGTTGCTTGTGTGGTCTTTTCCTTTTGCTGCTTGGGGAGGGAAGAGTTAAGATTGGAAACCCTAATGCTGCATGTCCTTATTCATTAAGTTCAGCTGTAACTGGTGCATTAACACAGGTTTTTTTTTTTGCAATGAATTTCCTTTCTTTTTGAGAAAGTTAATAAACTGAAATCACAACAAGAGTACTTCTGGATGCAGAAGCACAGTCAATCCAAATCAGTCTGTCTGTCTGTCTGTCTGTATATCTATCTATCTATCTATCTATCTATCTATCTATCTATCTATCTATCTTTATTTGTTGAAAAGAACTGTGATAATGCACCAGAGTTCAACTTAACACAACACAAGTTGGAAAATGTGGTGTTAGGATTTCAAACTCTAACTCCATCCCCTCCTCAAGCAGCAAAAGGGGAAGACCACACAAGCAAACACAGACAGACATCACCAGGTAAAGCACACAACATACAACTGTTTCTAAATCCACTAAAGACATCCTTCATCAGTGTCCACTATTTCTGCAGCCACTGGTACACATGCACACTGCAAGACATATGCTCCCACATCTGATTGCAAATACAAATCAACAATACCCAAACTTGCACAAAATGACTTCTGTCTGTAGAAGCACCAGTCCTTGTTGGGTCTGTGATTCTGCAGCCACAGATACATATGCACAGTATAAATCAAGACATACATACATACATAATTTTGGCTGCAGATACAAATCCATGATACCCAAAAGTACAATACTGTTTCTATCTGCAAGCTCTTCTGTAGCCACAGATGCACATGCAGATTGCAAAACATATATGCCCACTTCAGCAGTCACACTGTCATGTGTCTAAACAACACTGATGGAGTATGTTTTTTTTTTAAGTGCAGTTTACTGTATGCATATTTTCAATGTTATCACATTAGTGCTACTGCATTTGTGTTATCTAGAAACACCTGTATGTTATTTGTCTTACCTGATGATGATGGCTGTCTATGGTTGCTTGTGTGGTCTTCTCCTTTTGCTGCTTTGGGATGGGACAGTTAGAATTGGAAACCCTAATACCACATGTCCTTATTGATTAAGTTCAACTGTAACTGGTGCATTAACACAGTTTTTTTTCCTTTTTTTTTGCAAGGAATTTCCTTTCTTTTTTGAGAAAGTTAATAAACTGAGATCACAACAATAGTACTTCTGGCTGCAGAAGTGCAGGCCCCACAAGAAAATCCATAATACCCACAGTACAGCCCACTTCTGGGTGCAGAAACACAGCCCCACTTGTGTGATGTGGGTGTGCAATTTTGTTATCTTAATGTATTTATGGGCCATTCTGTGTGTACACAATTTGTGTAGTGCACTTTGGTTCCCACACAAAACCTCTACCATTTCCTTTCATGCATCTTCATCATTTGGTTGAAGGGCCTGGGTTTTTAGTTCTTCATATGAAGGCTAAGGTGAAAACAGAAGGGGTCTCCATGGGAGATGGAGGAGTGAGAGTCATTGAAGATCCATTAGGCTCTGCAGGGACATACTAGGCAGGGACCATCTGGACAGACTTGGTGGGCCAAGTGGTCCATTTCAGCCAAGAACTTCTATGTTTCTATTTTTCTACATGGGGAATTTAGTGTTCCAGATGATGATAAATTTGTATGGTGCCTCCACTTTGAGAAACTGTCGTGGGTTAGGTCTTAAGTCTAGTACTATCTCTGGGATATGGTAGCTACCTACTTTTCTAATTAGAAATCAATCAATCCATAGCCCAAATACTGCACTAATATGTAACCATAAGTCATAGCTTTCTACAAATAATATGTTCACAGACAGTGATTGCAACCCAAAAGCATGGGGTTTACTGGGGATTTCAGGATCTGGGAAAAAGGAACAATTAAAGTATAAGTCACAGTCACCCCATTGATGTCTTTATTCGAACAGTAGTTGCCTTACCTCATTCAAGTGCCCCTGCCTGATTCTACTGTAATGGCTTTGCTATCCTCTGGTGCTGGTAAATGTTATCCCTATACTATACCCCTGTGGAAGCTTCTTTATGCACAGATTACTGGGTACCTAAGTGGTAAATCACTGTAGGCCAGTTGTGTTGCATGTGATACCAGGTGATGGCACACTTAATTAATATTTAAAGAGGAACTCTCATCTTCAGGATTTCTTAATGTCTGGAAGCCTACAAAAAGCTAATATGTGTGAGCTATTGTGCTTACATGTAAGTCTTAGCAGTCCAGAGTTACTCATATATAAATCAGCCTGTAATTAAGGACTGGGGGCAGCCATATGTTTTAGGCTTCTGACAAACAGTGATATCACCATAGATTTAGAAACATTGGATATTACTAAAGCTAAATATTATAACTGTACCATTGCTGAAAAGATGGCTATTGACAGCATAAAAAAGAATGATAATATCATTGTGAAACCAGTGGATGGGGGAAGGGGGGAATTGTATGGAATAAAAGTGATTACGAATATGAGATGTTGAGACAATTGGCAGATGGCAACTTCTATCTATGTTTAGATCATGATCCTACAGGAAGATATAAGATAGACATAGATATATTGTTACAGGAAGCTTTTGGGAATGGTTTGATCGATTGAGCCACTTTGGATTTTTTGACAGTTAAACATCTGGTTAGGCCGGTCCTTCATGGACTACCTAAAGTTCATACAAGTATTGATAAGCAACCGGCAAGACCAATAGTGGCAGGTATTTGGTCATTAACTGATAATTTGGCCAAGTCTGTAGACAGTCATATCAGAGATTTGGCTATGAACACTAGATCCTATTGCGGGAGACCTCTCAATTGCTTAATTATTTGGAGGATATTGTCTTACTCCCTTCTTCTATTTTTGATGGTATGGATATACATGCTATATACACTAATATTCCTAATGATGAGGGTTTGGAATGTCTTAGAAGAATGTTATACCATGAAACATCCTACTCACAGCCATTTGTTGAATTTATTTTGACCTTGGCGGAAAAGGTTTTAAGATGTAATACCTTCTTATTTAAAGAGAATATGTATTTACAACTACAAGGTACTGCTATGGGGGCTGCTATCACCCCTAATTATACAATTCTATACATGGCAGATTGGGAAACAAAATTTATTTACAATGAAAATAATCCTTTTTCACATTTAATAGATTTTTACAAATGTTATATTGATGATTTTTTTTTTATTTGGAGAGGTACAGTAAATGAATTAACATCCTTTAGTTTATATTTGGAAGATAGTAATAAGAATTTATGTTTTGATGTTCATTCAGATATGTTTGAGGTTAATTTTCTTGATCTCACTATCTTTAGGAAACAGGATGGAAGTGGAATTGGCACCAAGTTGTATAGGAAATGTATTGATAAAAATTCTATTTTGGCATTTAACAGTTGCCATCCAGAACATGTTACCAGAAATATTTCCACAGGGCAATACTTAAGAGCTAAAAAGGAATTTTTCTGAAGGAGTAGTTTATACTAACTGTGTGAAGGATCTTACAAACCGCTTTCAAGATGGGGGTATAGAAGTACTGTTTTGGAAGAAGCTTTAGAATAAGTTAATAGACAAAATAAAGAAGATTTATTGTTATAGAGTAGGAGAAGGGTGAATGGTTCCAAATAAATTATAGTTTATCACTACTTTTACTCCTCAGACTTGTATGGTTCAAAAGATCATTAAGAATAATTGGCGTATTCTGACAACTGAAAAAAAGTTAGATCATGTTACTAGCACTTTTCCCCAGTTTGTTTATAAAAGAGGGCTAAACCTCAGAGACACTTTAATTCATGGTACCCATTGGGATCTGAAAAAATCAAGAGAGATTGTACTTCCCAAAGGCACTTTTCGTTGTGAAAACTGTTCCTTCTCTAGATATATTAAAACAGGGGAATTTGTTAGGCATCCTGTGACTAGCCTGATATATCAAATAGACAGATCCTGTAATTGTAATACTAAGAACATTGTTTATGTCGCTTCATTTAGTTGTTGCTTTAGTTTCTATGTGGGTAAGACTGTTCAAAAGTTTAAAATGAGAATTGGCCAATGTATAAGAAGTATATCAAATCAGGATGATGTTAGTGCCTTAGCACAACATGTAAAATTAAAAGGGAAAACACATAAGGTCTAGAAATTCTGATATGGGGCCCCATATCTATTGGCACCATAGACCCAGCCTTGAAATGTGTAGTTTTTGATGATCAGCTGGCCATATTAATTTATTTATTTTTTTACTTATTCATTCTTGGATTACAATACCTATGAGCACAGACAGCTCTACACAGGTTCCATGTCAGTGGCAAGGGGAGACAAAACATACAAATGAGGCTAAGTACAATGTTTCCAAAAACTGCAAAATAAAGTAAGCAAATATACACCGTTTTATCATTGTAATAACAGAAAAGCATAGATGAGAAGGGGAAGGATAAAGATGGGAGAAAGAAAGGAAGGAAGTGGCAGCCATAGGCCTTGTCAAGCTGGTATGGGAGAGCAGGGGCAGGGGGGTAAGAAAGGTAGGAGATAGCAGCCATTGGTCTTGTCATGCTGGTGTGGGGTGGTAGGGGCAGGGGTGAGGTGGACAGGGGTAAGAAAGGTAGGAAGTGGCAGCCATAGGCCTTGTCAAGCAGGTGTGGGAGGGGTAGGGGTGGGGGTTGAGGTGTACAGGGGGTAGCCAGGGGTCTTGTCAAAGTGCAAAAAGAGTGGGTAGCCTTGGAATTATTCAGGTAATAGCAGAGATACAGGGTTATCCAGTTGTGAGGAGAAGATTGAATGCTAGTAGATGTGAGTCTCAGATGAAGCAGTCACAAGAACTGTCGGTCGTGAGATGTTGGCACAACTTCAATTTGAATTATCCCAATTTAGGTAGGGTAGTTATATCACTATGAAGAGTATTAAACCAGTGAGGTGCTCTGTAGGCAAATGAGCATTGCCCCTTGGCTGTCTGGCATCTAGGAACATGGAGATGATGGCTGTTCGAGCGTCACATATAGCCTACAGGCTAGAGCAATGAGCTGTGAACAAAGTTGGTTCATCCATCCAAACTGGTTTTGATTCCAACATACTCTCCTTGCATATTATGTGAGCCTGAGCAAACCACTTAACCTCCCTGTGCTGCCAAAACACACCCAGAAACAAGTTTCAGCTTAGTGTTCCTTTCCTGGACAAAGATTGTATAAAAACAAATCAGGAAACATTTACTGTGATTCTATAAATGTTACTCTCTTTCTATCCAGATTTGACTTGAAAGGAAAAAGGTCAGAATTATTTATTAATTGCAAAAACACATAGGTGAACAACAGTGTTAAAACCTGCATAACTTGAAATGTGTTATTAAAAGAGTATCATATTTCTTTCGATGCAGTTAAAAATATAACAGATTCTTACTGAAATATTTTGGACTTAATAGTCCTTGTTAATTTCTAGCAAAAAAAAAACAGAATTCTATTTGATTATTTTTTAATAGCAGTTTGAAATGTAAAGGTGATAATTCACTAGTTGCATTGCACAAACAAAATAATTATTATAAATAAAGTGTTGTAATAACACCTTAAAACACATGTAATAAAATAGCAAGGTTCCTATTTGACCTATTAGATTATCTGCAGTCAAAGCAGGGCTAAATTGCAGTGGCATCATAGCCTGTCAGAAGCCTAAAACACTTAACTTTCTCCAGCCCTTAATTACAGGCTGATTTACATATGAATTGTTCTGACTTGCCAAGACTTACAGGTAAGCATAGTGACTAATGCAGAGTAGCTTTTTATAGACTTTCAGACATTAAGAAATCCTTAAAATGAGAATTCCCCTTTAAGCAATGATCAAACTGACAGTTGTTTCCTGTGGATTAACTATTGGAAGGGGGGTTGGGTGGCCAATGGTGTAGATGAGGGCACCACCACCACCTGGTTGTTAATATCAGGACATGTCTACCAGTGAGGTTGTTATTGACATTAAAGGTTAATTCAGTCTTTTTTTCTTGAAGAGATTGTAAAAGTTTTGTTTTAAAAGGTACGTTTAGCAGCTTTCTCTTCAAAGTGGGTGTGCCACCTTACCTTGCATGTGAGTGATGTGATGCATTTATGTGTGTGCTGGCACAGATCTCAGTGCATTGTAACACAGCAGCATTATGAAGTGCACTGGCTGAATAAGGATAAATTGTCACACAGTCTCCAACTCTGTTATGCTGTCTGCAACTGAGCCTGCTGTCTATTTAAGCTGCACAAATAGACTTCAGATGTGAGCATTTTGCATGTAAGTTGTACTGCTGCAGTACAACAGAAAGCAGGAAGATCACTGCATGCCTCATGGGGTGGCAGCACATAGTATAACATTTCATTTTAAAAACTCATTGGTGGGACTTTTTGTAACCTTCTAATTCTTTCATGGCCACCATTTTCAGTATCTTGCTGTTTCACTTTCTCTGCTCTAGCACTGTGGGCTCACACCATAGCTGACAACTTTCTACTGTGTGTGTGGAACCAGCATGTTTGAATACTGGTGCCAGTGTAAGATACCATTTGTCTGTATTTGGCAGCTGGATTGGTCATTCACTAACCATCAATGACTAATCCATTCCGGCCCAGTGGCAATGAGAATTGAGGCACTGGATGCCACACCTCGTGCTATGCCAGTGACCCAAATTCAGGAGCAAGCTCAGATGGTGGGGGTTGGTAGGGGCTGGTGAGGATTGAGCACCCACTGACCTGCTCCCCTCCATGGGGGGAGGACAGGACATCGCTTGATATGCCAGCTACTCCTAGTGGAGACTGGGGCTGCTGCAGCATGCAAGGCAGCATGTACATAATGTGGCTAACACTTGGCAGGGTTGCCATGCACTGTACCATCAGAGACATGCACCACACATGGGTGGGGAAACACACACCAGAACAGGAAAAAACACCTGTATGTGGGGTAGGTGACAGCATCTGTCCCCATGTCCACTGCTGGGTCTATACTGCCTGACCTTCCAGTGTCCTCCAACAGGGCTTTCAACCACAAGCTGGAGACTGACTGTACAGAGCACTCAAGAGGAGGGGTGACCCCACCCTGGAGGGGTTAAGCAGGGGGTGTTGGTTGTGTGGGTTGAGAGGGAGGAGAGAAGGAGGAGAGAGGAGGATCAGGTAGGAAGACTTCAGGTGGGGCAGAAACAGGCAGGATGCCTGAGGGAGGCTCCACAGACCACGACCAGAGGTAAGAAAACAGGTAAAAAAAAATGACCAATCCAATCACCAATCAGAGACTCAGGAAGCCTCTTGAGTAATTAGCCTTAAAATAAGAAATAGATGAGAATAAACTGTAATCACAGACAGGTGACCTAGTCCAAAATATATCCAAATGTGGCTCTATTTAACTTGAACTGGTGCAGCTGCAGGACTCACAGGCCATGTTGAGATATTCATGGTTACTAGATCCGGCAGGTCTTCATCATGGTGATGCAGGTAATGGCAGTGGGAACCCCACATCTGGTTGAAGTCCTCGCTGTCATATTTGTTCACTAATGTGGCTGAAGTGCATTGGCAGTCTTGGTATCAGTCTTGCAAGTCTCTCTCTCCATCCCTCTCTCTCTTCATCTCTCTCTCTTGCTTTCTCTCTGCACTGACTGCATAGCTTTGATTCAGAAAGCACTGAGCAGCCTGACTAGCACTGCCATCCTTGTAACTCCTACTGGAAATGTTTTATAAAGCCTAGATACTGGCTGTGTGCCTGGCAGCACTGGCTCTCCTGAACACTAACCTGTACGTAATTCAAGGCTCTACGCCAAACCCCGGGGGGACATTTTCAAAGGAGATGCGCCGGCACAACTGAGATGTACCAGCACATCTCAAGACATGCGCTGCAGTGCTATATTCAAAGGGTGGTGATGCGCAACTCATCTCTGACTGTGCTGAAGCACAGTGATAATGTATGCAGTGCATCTCCAGGGGGCGTGCCCATAAATATGTAGCACATCCCCATATTCAGCCGAGATGTGCGGCGCATCTGCCCACACATCTCAGAGATGTGCCGCAAAATGTTAGGCATGAAAAAAACACACCTAACTAGTAGCCACCCACAGATGGTCTGCTGTACTGCACATAGCAGCACAGCAGTCACCAGCACCTGCAGCCTATGGCGAGCACCCCAATTCATTCCCCAAACCAAAGTAATAGTGCCAGCAACCCTGCAGTGTCCATAGTGTAGTGCCCTCTGACCCCCCTGCCCTGTCCCCAATCCCCAAACCCCAATCACTTGGCACTGTACATGCACCACTATCCAGGATCCTGGTTCGATATACGTTCCATAATTGAACCAGGACCTGGATCCCTGTGTGGTGTATCATAGTATGCCATACATGTCCCACAAGTGTAGCAGTCCCCACTCCCCGTACCTAACACCATGTGGTATAAGACAAAATTCATTCTGACCTCCATTTTCCATAATGTAGTGGCCCCCCCCTTGTACTGATCCCTGTGTGAAAAAACAAACAAATCCTGTCCGAACACTTTGTTCCATAGTGTAGTGTAGTGGACCCCCAGCCCCCCACCCAATAAGGCACCCACATCCCACCCCACTCCCTGCATCCCAGCACACCCAGTAAGCCAGTGGGAAGCACAGTCCACCACACACCTCTATGGCTGCCCACCAACTGAGCTGTCACTAAATGAAAGGCTTACTGTATGCACTACAATCCCATTGGTCGACAGTGTCGACCAATGGGCTTGCAGTGTGTACTGAAAGCTCTAATTCACAAAGGTGACAACTTTGTGAATCAAGGCTTACAGTACACACTGCAAGCCCATTGGTCGACAGTGTCAACCAGTGGGATTATAGTGCATACAGTAAGCTGTCTTTCAGTGGCAGCTCAGTCAGTAGGCAGCTGTGGAGGTGTGCAGTGTGGGCTGTGCTGCCTGCTGGCTTACTGGACATGCTGGGATGGGGAGAGTGGGATGGTATGTGGATGCCTCAGTGAGTGGGGCAGTGGGGTGGTCCACTACACTATGGAACAAAGGGGTTGGACAGTATTTGCTTTTTTTCACACAGGGATCGGTATGGTGAGGGGGGACACTACATTATGGAAAATGGTGTACTGAAAGCACTTTGTTAAGTATCACAAGGGGATCAGTAGAAGAAGGGGACCACAACATTATGGAAAACAGGTTTCAGAATGGATTTTGTCTAATTTCACCCATGGATCGGTATGAGGAGGGGGGGACTGCTAAATGTTTGGGACATGTATGGAAAACTACTATACACTGTACAAGGTTTCTGGTCCTGGTTTAATTATGAAATGTGCATCGAACCAGGATCCATGGCTGGTGGTGCCTTTGTATTTCACTATAATCAGTGTTCAGGGATTGGAGGTGGGCCACTAGACTACCAGGGAAGGAGGGTAATTTCATAGCCCATTATGAGCAGGGTTCGGGGATGAGAGGGGGCCATTAGACTACTGGGGTACCAAGGGTTCTGTTGCACAGCACTGGACTGGGGTGGGGGTTATAGGCTATCTGGTGCATCCTGACATGTGTATCCCTGCACAAGGCATGCAAGTGGAGCCAGAATGACATGCAAATGGCCCCTTTGCACCTCACATGTCTAATGGTACCATTTGCATAATTTGGGCTGAATATCTGGAATTTGGGCGTGGTGCGTCCCCATTCCAGGTATTTGGGCTGAATGGGGGATGCACTTGTGCATAGTTGGTGGCCCCTCTTTGTGCCACTCACTTTATCTGCTATATTCAGATAAGATGCACTATTGAACATCTCGGTAGAATATAGCATTGTATTGCACTGACCCATATCTTTTGGGTGGTACATCTAGGTGCACGGCAGCACACAGAGCTTTGAGTATAGTGGGGCCAACAGTCTAGGAAAATACTCTCTATAGTCATCAAAAAGCAGTCTGTGGATGACTTACCTTCTCAGACTTCCTCCAGCCTCTGGATACAAAATCACAGTTCTCAAGGATTCTGCAGTCTCCTCAGATACCACTTTAAGTTTCCTTAACCACATTGTAGTTACAGTGTAACTACACTGTAATTGCATTGCAACTGTGATGTAGTTACATGCAGCAAACAGTAACTACAGTGTAATTACCCCTGCTGCATGTAATTAATTATTACCTACCCCACAGTTACATTGAAACTGACACTTTTAAAACAAAGTGTGACCTTTCATCCTCATTAAATTTCTCTCCACACTTCTATCACATCCTTAATTGAAATTATAACAGTGGAGCCTTCACGCAATTTGTCTACCAAAAAATATTGATTGCTTGACTGATTGATTGATTGATTGATTGACCCTACTTGAGGGACATGCAACTGGAAATGGATTGCTGGCTTTCACTCTGTAAGGTAGTTAAGAATTCTATGGGGCTTTGTGCATTTGACAGTTGTAGACAGTAACCTGCCTTACCTGGTTTTCTGCCAGCCACCTCACTCCCAGACTCCTTGCAGACTGTCTCCAGGAGATTGTGTTCTACAGAATTACTCAAGTACTGCCAGCGCCCAAGTCTAACTCCATTTCTTCACTCTCTGACTGATTGTTTCTCTTGTCACTCACCCACAAAGGAGTAGTGATTCTGTCATTCCATACATGATTGCCTTGCTTTACCTCAGACAAATTAAATAGCCTCCCAAGAGTTCAGTGGTACTTCCAGCTCTGTTTCAGTTTCAAATTATCCAATTTTTTTATGGCTTGATCATCAGATATATTTCTTAATCCCAGGGGTTAAAGGTGCTGGAAAGGTCATTCACCATGTTGCTTCACAATTAGTCAAAGTCTCTACTTACCCCAACTTCAGTAACACACACAAGTACTATACCTTCCTACGTGCTCCATGCTACAGTATGTTTGGAAGTGAGGAAGTTTTCAAAAAAATGGTTTCACACAGGTGTTTCTCCTAAATGCACTCCTTTTCCTGACAGTGGCCATGATTGGAAGGGAAAGTATGGTGAGGCTGGGAAGAGGGCTTCTAAGTCTGTACTCAGGATGATATACTAACAGCAGCCCATTGGTGTAGACCACCACTGTTTCGCAAAAGGCAGAGAACACCAAGACGAAGGAACTGCTGTTATAACTATACTTCTTCACTGGGATTAAAGAACTAGAACTTTACTACTGGGACGGTCAATCTAGGGTAAAAACAAAGCAAAAAGTTTGTGTGTTTGACTTGGCTGAAGTGAATTGTTATCTGTGCAGTTATCTAGGTGTTTGTCTCAGGTGGCTGAAGGGAATTGTTATCTGTGCAATTAACTAAGTGTAGAAAGAGCTGTGAAGTAGGGGGAATGGCTTAGCTAGAAGGAAGCCAGGTTAAATCCAGATTTAAAAACTGCCCTAGATAGCTTCTGCGAGAGAACAGGTAGAGAACACCAAGAAGAAGGAGGAGTTTCTGCTATAATTATACTTCTTTACTGGGACTAAAGAACTAGAACTCTACTACTGGGACCTTCAATTTAGGGTAAAAAAAGTTAGTGTGCTTGTCTGAGTTGGCTGAATTGAATTGTTATCTGTGCAGTTATCTAGATGTTTGTTTCCGGTGGCTGAAGGGAATTGTTACCTGTGCAATTAACTAAGTGTAGAAAGAGCTGTAAAGTAGGGTGTGTGGCTTAGCTAGAAGGAAGCCAGGTTAAAGCCAGATTTAACAAGCTCTGGCAGAGCCACTATGACTGTGAATGCATTAACTTGATAAGTGTGTTTCATGGGCTTAAGCATAAACATGTATTTATTTTAAAAAATATCAGATTTATAAACCTTTGAGTCAGAGACTCATTTACAAAGGCACCTCACTGAAACTAATGCAAAGACAGCACAGTTAACAAGTCCAAAAACAATGGCTAGGAGAGCAGACAGTTATAACAGTCATTCAGTGAAGATACATGGGTAGCAGTAGATAAACAGATTACATAGTTTAGGCAAATAGGCACCACATCAAGAAGACCAAAGCAGTTCAAACAATACACAATAGTTAAAGCAAATAGACATCAGGAGTCAAAGAGAAGCCCAGAGTGTTCACATGAAGGCTGTTGCATACACTAACTGAATCAAGGAATAGTACAATGAGAAAGGGAATATTTAAGCAATAAGGCATGACAGGGTGTGTGTTATCATGTAATAACACCACTCCTGGGGTGGGTTGAAGCACAAGGTGAAGCAGAGTAATTATTTATTTATTTATTTGCATGCATTTATTTGAGCCACTGGATCAGCAATATTTGCACAAGCTGTGCCCAGTGCAGATTTTACAGCACTGGTCCTGGTCTAGTGATCTGGGTTTTACCCATACCACACTGCATATGGCTTAGTGATATACTGTACATATAGCTGTAGAGTCTAACCCATTGAGGGTTGAAGTTTCAGAAAACCATTATGCTACAAATATCAAGACTCACTTCCTCCCTCACCCCCCAGTCACAATTAATCCTCTACCAAAGTCATGCTTAAATACTGGTGCATCTACATCCATGCCACTAAGCTTTTAATGCCAACATACTTCTTCTGCTGCTGTGAGTTAAACTCTTTATTTAAAAACATTTTGTTGAGAAATGTTTGTTTTAGTATATCCATGGTCAGGAAAAATGAATTTGTAAACGAAACCAAAATCCCCATTTATCAGTTCATTGAAGCACAATACAGCATGTTATGAATTTTTCAGATTTTATGTGTAACCGAAGTAAGTCAAACAGAAATTAGACACAAATGCCTACTTATTTGCAAGTGAAGCAAATGTGGTTATTATCATTCCGCTGTAAACACCTATAGTCACAGCCAGGATTCACATTGCTAGACTCCAGTGGTGTCATGCCCATATGGCCTGAGGGGGCATGTATCCCCCCAATATCATTGCTCAAAACTAGTATAAAATACCTGTAAATGTATTTTATTTTCCAGAAAATTACAAGGTCTAAAACAATATTGACTTTTTTGAAGTCATAAGTGGTGGGGGCGGGGATCTGTTGAAGCCGCCACACATCAAAGAGTGGATTTTCAGGCACCATCTTACTCTGTGCGCTCAAGGAGAACAGACTGAGAAGAAGACCAGTATGAGAAAAACTAAGCAAAACTGCAACTGAGAGGGTAAACGCTCACCTGTGGTGGGCCACGTTATTGAGTGAGATCAGCTGTGGGTGTGTATGTGCCACCGCTACTTCCCAGGAGAGGAATATCTAGCAGCACCAGCAGCAATAGGAGGTGGGTGAGTCCTAATGTCTTCATTCCTCAGTCTGGGTTGGCTTGTAAAAGGGCTCTGTTCTTGGAGGACATTGTATGTGACAGGGGGATGGGGCAGAGTGGGTGAGATAACAAGCCTAATTCTTCCGAGCTGTGCCCAGTGTCCATCAACTACTTGATGATCCAGCGTCGAGCCACAGACAAGGATTTCTGTGTTTGGAAGGCTGAGGAGTGGCGTCCACCTGGAATGTGTTCTCTGTTCCCAATTTTTTTTTTGCAGGTACCTCTTTTCCAAACTGTCAATCTGCTCCCCTTCCCCTTCTAACTTTCAGGTTTGTTTTTTCATTTTCTCAATGGATGGACGTGTGAGCAGAGTTTTGTTTCATTTCCTTTCTGAAGCATCATGGAAAGGAAATGAAACTCTGCTCACACATCCATCACCTGAGAAAAGGAAAAAAGTTGCATCAGACATGCAAGTGTCTCTCCTTTGAATGGTTAGCTTTTGTTCCTTTTCCCTGAAAACTCAGAGACAAATGGTAACTTAACCAGGTAAAAAGAAACCTGAATTTGATTTGGGGAATTCAGTTTTTAGCTTTGGAGTGTAGACAGAAATGCTCATGGAACACAAAACTATGCCATTTTTTTTGTAACTTTGCTATGCTGGATTTTGACTTTTCTTTCTTGGCATGTCTCCTTATTAAAGATAATATATAATGAGCAACAGGGATTCAGGGTTCTCACTGACAGTAACAACTGCAACCCACATAATTATCTTCAGAAGCTTTTGTAGGCATATGGGGCCAATACACAATGGCTCTTGGGGACCAATATACAGTGGCTGTCGGGGTGATGGACTTTAGGGGCACACAGAGGCTCTCCATAATGCCATACCATAAAAGTGCTTTACACAAAACCCCCACTTAGTGGCCAGACAAGGAGTGTGTGAGTGTGTGTGTGTGTGTGTGTGTGTGTGTGTGTCTGGGGAGAAGTGGTGAGAGTTGTTGCTATCAGTGGCCAGCAGGGATACTTGGGTGGGGACGGGGTGTTGGAGGGGCTGCCTCTGAATGCCACAGATACTTGGGCATGAGACAGGGTGTGTTGGGGTAGCACCACACACCTGGGATACTTGGACATGGTGTTGGGGTGTCACTGGACTGTGCAGTCCCACTGAGAAAGTGGCAGGTTCCACAGTGCTGGGACCCAGAGCAACAGGAGTAATGGATGCCCCCCGAACAAAGCAACACACTTAGTAGAAGTGACCAATGCAGATCAGCCTCCAGCATCTGTAAAAAGACAGTGGTCTATGCCACGAGCTGAGCAGTTGTGGGGTCTGGGGAGAAAGAGAATCAGAGGGAATACTAGTGATAAGAGTTCTCCTGGGTTCAGTGCAGGGGACACAGAGGAACATGACCGATGGACCACCCCAGACACCAACAGAGAGCTGTAAAAGTTTGGTTTTTGGGAATGAAAGAATCCTGTACTCAGCTGGAGCAGCAGGAGTGAACTGTGTCACATTCACCATGGCTTGATCTGCTGGGGATGCCTTGTGGTGCTGAGAGGCAGGCAGAGGAGCTGACCACCTGCCACCTTGGACAAGCCAATCAAAGTGGGGCAGATGTTTATGCAGCAGCAGAAGATCAGTAGGGTCTGGGTTGTCAGTCTGTGTTGTATTTTATTGTCATTCATCTGTTTCTGTTTGGAGGGTTTGCAAGAGGAGGTCGCTCATCTGGGTGTGGTGATACCACGAATACCACCCCTTTCATTTGTCAGTGTTGGAGGGTTATTAGGAAAGGCATTCATTTGATGTTATTAGGCTTGCTCTGGTTTGAGAGCCTGCAGGATGTGGTTGTGCTCTTGAATGGAGTGTAAACTGTATGACTTGGAGTGGGTTATTCCCCCCCAGGGCAGTAGGAGTTTTACAAATAACATTAATTAGTATGATCCTTTATTATGCTGTTCTGACAGTTTTACTTTTGTTAGCAATACTAAGTACAGTGTATTGCAAGCTGGCTTGCTCTATTTGCAGTACTTTGTTTGGAGGGCCTGTTGGTAGGGAGGTGGTACTGATGTTTATTTATTTTTTTATTTTAGTCTTTGGTAACTGGGTAAGGCCCACTAGGCACAAGTGCCTGTTTTCAGGGGTGACCTTGGAGCACTGGGCAGTTAAGTGACTTGTTTAGAGTCACACAGTATGCAAGTGGAGTTTGTGAAAATCAAACTCAGGTCTGGTCTGCTGGATGTATCACACTCATTCACACCTCTTTCCTCTAACCTCTAGGCTATACTGCCAGCCCAAATGTGATGGATTATTCTCACCTACATTTATTTCTGTCTTGCATTGCTCATCATGATCTTTGTCATGCCTGTTAGCAGTTTTTTTGGGTTGTTTGCAGTTTCATAATAAAAATGTAACTTTTATTGAAACATACTTTGGTACTAAGCATAGGAAACCCACTATTTGTATATTGATTAAGAATGTGCTACAGATTCAGACGGTTTGCCTGCAATTTAAAGACAAGTGCTGACATGATAAGATGAGAGGTATGATCCAGACTTCCGAGGTCAAACAGCACTTGTGCAGATAAATCATTTATCTGACAGCTCACCATTGTATATTTCCTTTATACAATAAGGGATACTTTCTGACACTGCAGGGACATTTGCTTTTGATGTTTTTTAAATGTTAAGTTGTGTGACTTTTTGTCAACTTTCCAACTAACACAGTGGTTGCTGTTAAATGAAACAACACTCATTTTGTAGATAGTTTTGTGTTGAACAACGTGTGTGCTTTAAGTACCATGCTGTCATTTTTTTTGTTTTAAAGTTATTTGCATCTGTTTCTTGCAAAAAGTGAACAAAATTGAATTTTCTAAGTTTTGCTAATTATAAAAAAAAACAACTAAAAGGTAACTATAAATGAAATACCACTAATTTTGTAAATATCTTTCTGTTGAACACCTTTCATTCTCACAGTATTATGCTATGGTTCTTCATTTTAAAGTTATTTGCATTTGAATACGGGAATACGTGACATCACTACTATGTAGATAAATGCTAATGACATAAATAATGTGTGGATAAATGGTAATTAAACCACTACTGCATAGATAAATTTGATTTATTCAATGGCTGTGCAGATAAATGGAATCATTAAATGGGTTTTGTGTCCATGTAGGGAATTAAATAATCCAAATAAATTGATTTGCAGTTTTGCATGTGAAAGTGCTAATCAGCTGCAAAAAAGCATAGTATATTGCACAGACGTGTTAGCAAAATGAAAAATACTTTGTTTTTAATGTGTTTTGTATATGTAAACTTGAATAAAAAACATTAAAAATGTTTAGCAGTCTAGTGCTATACAGTTCAGAAAATGCATAGCACCACCCTCTGATACTGAATAGCATTATGCTATGCTATACTGCTATTTATTTAAAACCCTGCCATGCCTATTGCATGAATAAGGGATATGCGGAGGGTGACTGTGTGATAAAGCAGTTATCTTGTGAAGTTGCCATTGACCTCAAGTAATTTCATGAGTGGTGAAGCTTGATGTAATGACTGTGTGTATAAATGAAATTTATACACAGTTACTCAAATAAATGGATTCATCATACTCTGTTTATCGTCATCCCTATTGCATATAAGCTTTACTGAACAGGCTGACAACTTCCTTAAAACTGCCTGTGCGACAGCTCTGCAGCTGAAAACAGGAAGCCCTCCGTGTCTGCCATCCACCCTTCAGATTCAAGTCAGATAGACTCTGAGCACCCTATTCTCACCTACGCTATGCTGACATCATCCAATAATAATGCCTTACTTAGTATATGCTTCCTTCCGCCTTCCTTGGTGTGCTAGGAACCCAAGTGTCCCTCCCCCAAATAGGGGTGTACTACTTGCCAAAATCTACTCACTGACCCTACTGTGGGTGGACAGGCTCATAGACCCATTCCCCCCAGAACCAGTGAGCAATCTACATAATATCCCACCACACGACTTCCTTAACAGCTACCCTATCTCAAGTATATCTAGTCTCTTAACAGAGCATGAGATCATAAAAAAGGGTGTATGCCATGACCTGCTTTACTATATGAGCAGGACATATCGAAGACACCTCATCTCAATACCTAGCACTAAACTGCTCAGGTTACTAGTCATGCTGCTTCTCCTATCAAGTGATATCCAACCTAACCCTGGTACATACGTACCCAATACCTTGGTAGCTTCCTCCCAGGACCATCAATGGGTGGCCACCAAGGGTCTGAAGATAGCACATATGAACATATGTAGTCTTAGACCAAAAATACATGAAGTCCAGGCCTGGTTGGACCTCTACAAACCAGACTTACTAGCCATCTCTGAAACCTGGCTAAAAGCCCACATCCATGACCACGAGATTCTGGTCATGGGCTACAGTAGCTAGCACAATGACAGAGAAACCAAAAAAGGGTATGGGGTCCTAATCTATGCTAAGGATGACCACTCCGTGTCACCTCTACTCCTGCAGACTAATCCTACTGCTAAGGGAGAGAGCATATACGTCTGGATAACCCTAGGGCATGCCAAACAACTAACAATTGGCTGTGTCTCCCACCCACCAAAATCAGCCCTCAAATCCCTTGAAGCCATCACAAATGACATGACTATTAAGGTAACAATGGAGCAACTAATCCTGGGCGACTTCAACATTAACTGGGCCCAGGACCCTGTTCATGCCTCGTAGTCACTTACCCATGAAGCAGGTCTGACACAGATTATCTCTGAACTGACCAGACTTAATTACAAAACTGGGAACCACACCACTCTTGACTGGGCTCTGGTGTCTAACCCCACTAATATACAGAGTGCGGGCACAATGGCAGACTCCCTGAGTGACCATTCCCCAATCTTCTGTATATGGAAAAACAAACCACACAAGGTCCAACCTATTCTTTCCACCAGTGACTTCTCCAAGTTCTCTGAACTACAATACAATCACTACCTAGGTAGTCTGGACAGGAACCCCATAAATCTTCTCCCTACTCTTACTGAGGCTGTGCAATACTTCCAGGATGAACTAACCACAGTGGCCAACCTCTTTGCTGCAATGAAGAGAATGTGGGCTGAAGGCAGCTGCTGCAAATGGATCTCTCCCTCCCTCAAAGCCCTAATGGCTACTTTGGAAAAATCCTGGAAAAAGATTAGGCTCTCCTCCCTCCCGGCAGATCTGGCCGAATACAAAGCCCTGAGGAACAAAGCCAAGAGAGCCATAAAATTTGCTAAGAGAGATTACTTAACACACCTCCAGAAAACCAGCCTGGGCAACCCCAAGCAATTCTGGAATCATATCAATGACCTGATCAAGGGCAGCAAAATGCCTGAGTCCTGTCCCATGGAGATTAACAGTCAGCTCACAACTGACCCTTCTCAAATATCAACAGCCCTTAACAGGCACTTCTCAGACCTCGAGGCCTACAACACCTGCCTGTCTCCCCAGACTCTCCCCCCTACCTCAGATGAACCACCTCACATGGAAAGACCCCCATTTCACCTGAGACTGGCTAAACACACTGAAGTACTAAACCTCCTAAGGAACCTGAAACCGAAAGGGTCGGGGGACCCGATGGTATCAACCCTCGGCTACTCAAGGCAGCAGCTACCTCCTTAGCCTGGCCTATAACCATGCTCCTCAATCAATCACTGAGGGAAGGAGCTGTCCCTGACCCATGCAAACATGCCAATGTTGTCCCTATTCACAAAGGGGGGCTCAGAGAAAAACTCAACAGGTACAGGCCCATCTCCCTCCTCTGCTTACTTGCTAAGGTGCAAGAAAGAGTCATCTACAATCAACTCAGGGATTACCTGTAAGCTCATCAGCTCCTTGCCCCCTCCCAGAATGGATTTAAAACAAACTATGGTACTGACACTGCCCTCATTAACTTCACGGATGAAGTTCTGAGGGCAATGGACAAAGGGATACCCACTGGTGCAGTCTTTATAGACTTATCCAAGGCATTCGACCTCATCGACCACAACTTGCTGCTACTGAAGCTGCAAAATATAGGCCTAGACAATCATGCCCTGAAGTGGTTTGGGAGCTACTTATCAGGCAGGGCACAGAGGGTCTTATGGAAAGGGACCATGTCTGACCCACTACCCCTAAATCAAGGTGTACCTCAGGGCTCAATTCTAGGCCCCCTCCTGTTTTCCTTGTTTACTAATGGCCTGCATACCCACTCTGGGGAGATCTCGATTGTGCAGTACACTGATGATACTGTTATCTTCCGACCCCTGTGTGACATGGTTGCCCTAGGCCCTCTACTCCAAAAGGATCTCACTTCACTAGAGACTTGGCTATGTAAGAACAGAATGGTACTAAATGCTGACAAGACCAAGGCAATGCTATTCGGGCCAAGATCCCTGGGATTTGACAGGTCCTCATCCCTCTCCTTAACCTCACCATCTGGTAAAGCCATTAACATAGTCCCCTCCCTTAAATACTTAGGCCTCATGTTGGATCAGAATATCACATACAAGGAACACGTGAACCAGGTCACCAGGACCCTACATCAGAAACTTGGCACCCTGTACAGACTCAGGGACCAACTCATCCCTGAAGCCAGACTCCATAGCTACCAGCGTCCTTCTACCCAACCTGACCTTTGCAGCCCCTATTATACAGGGCATGGCTAAACAAGACATTACCAGGATGCAAACCCTATATAATAAATAGCTCATTTCGCAACCTTAGACCACCTGAGATGTCACCACTGTGACACTTTGGCCAATCATTGTTGGCCCACATTGGTCACCTGCCTCCAACACCCCTTGCTTGTCCAGGCTGACAAGCTTCTCAAACCCCACGATCCACCAAGCATTGTCAGGACCATAACCCTCAAGCACAACCCAAGGAACCTAAGGACCTGAGATCGAATGCTATTAGAAGTCCCTACGGTAAGGACAAACACTGGCGGAAGATCCTTTTCCTCCCAAGCAGCCTGCCAATGGAACAAGCTCCCTCCCCAGGTCCAGGCCTCATCCTCACTCATGAACTTCCGCACCAGGCTTAAGTCCCATCTGCTGACCTCAAGTGCATGCCACTGTCATGGCACTTAAAGCTCCTAAGGTACTCCCCTCCTCTCCAACTCCCATCTCCTAGCTTAGCCTTCCTACTACCCGCCTTATACAGACTGCTCACCAGAGGTCATGTGTAACCCTTGAATAAACTATATGGAAAGTACTACAAATTGCTTACATGTCATGACGATAACCATGCCAGTACCCATGCCTGCATCCACTGCTTTTCTTTTACCGTGCCTGTAAGCCATGCCTGTATCCACTGCTTTTCTTTTACCATGCCTGTAACCATGCCTGTATCCACAATTTTTCTTTACTGTAACCACGTCATGATGTAACTCACAATGCCTCTAATGTTTCTTATGTCCTTGTTCATTCTTATAACTTGTATTGTTATCCCGGGTCACCCCTGAAGAAGGGACCTTCGGGGCTCAGTGGGCCTACCCGGTCACCAAAATTTAATAAGTAAATAAATAAATTAATATATGTAAGTAATACATGGAAAAGATTACAGTAAACAAAGTATCAGCAAGAACAGATGACCTGTGTCATTATTTTTCATGCAAAACATTAATAGTAGATGACTGTAATAATTTGACTATTCAAATGGTGCATTTCTGGCCTTTAGCAGGTAATTAATTAGTTAGGAATGAACTGTAAATAGCTAGTTGATTCACTGTATGGTAAAAGCCACCAACATGCACCATTTCAGTTCAGTTTTTACAAAATTTCTTTGAAAATACAAGAGGTCACTGTCACAGACTGAACAAAGAGAAAAAAAGTATCATTGTGACAGCATTTAGCATGTAAAGGAAAAGCTTCCTGGTCTTCTAAAAGTCACTAAAATACACCATTTGACCTCCATTTTTCAAAATGTTCCCAGGGGAGCATGCCCCCAAACCCCTCTAAAGAAATTTTGATTTTGTGCCCCTCCAAAATTTCTGGTTGCATGATGCCCCTGGTGGGTGGCGACTGTGTGATAAAGCAGTTATCTTGTGAAATTGCCACTGACCTCAAGTAACCTCACAAGTGGTGGAGGGTGACATAATAACTGTGTGTATAAATGAAATTTATACACACAGTTACTCAAATAAATGGATTCATCATACTCTGTTTATCGTCATCCCTGTGGCATATATGTAAGTAACACATGGAAAAGATTACACAGTAAACAAAGTATCAGCAAGAACAGATCACCTGTGTCGTTATTTCTCATGCAAAACATTTATATTAAATGACTGTCTATTCAAATGGTGCATTTCTGGCTTTTAGCAGATAATTAATTAGTTAGGAATGGACTGTAAATAGCTAGCTGAGTCACTGTATGGTAAAAGCCACCAAAATGCACCATTTCAGTCAGTTTTTACAAAATTGCTTTGAAAATACAAGAGGTCACTGTCACAGACTGAACAAAGAAAAAAAGTATCATTGTGACAGCATTTAGCATGTAAAGGAAAAGCTTCCTGGCCTTCTATAAGTCACCAAAATGCACCATTTGACCTCAGCTTTTCAAAATGTTCCCAGGGGAGCATGTCCCCAAACCCCCTTAGAGAAATTTTGATTTTGTGCCTCTCCAAAATTTCTGGTTGCATGACGCTCCTGCTAGACTCTGAGTAAGTATGAAAAGTTTCCTAAATACTGGTATCTTATCCAGCTGTGTTCTGCTTGGGATATGTGTGTGTGTGTGTGTGTGTGTTTAAACACGTAACTTTGTACAGTATATTGTATAGTACTGTGAATCCTGTCTGCAGTGTTTTTTCTCTCCTGTGGCAAGACATTGTAACAAAACACTGGCCTGCTATAGGGGCTGTTAAACATCAAACCAAAGGGTAAGCTGTGAAGACAAACCTGGAGAAGATGCAATAAAACAAACTTGAATGACAGCCCCCAGACATCATAAAACACAGGGGGAAAATTAAAAAAAAAAACTCCTCTAACAGCCTAGGCAGAAATAAAACACTGGATTGAAGTGAGAACTCAAAACTGGTGTAATAAATGTATTCCTGATTTTAACATGCAGTTTTCCTTTGAGAAGATTCAGTAGAATATAAAAAAGTACCTCAGAACTGCCTGCCTGAGAATGAAGATTGTATATTATTTGGAAAAAGGAAAGGCTAGTCTCTTGTTATGCAAAAGTAACACACTGACTGCTTTTAGGATACTAGTGTCAAATGCTTTGAGGTGCCATGGTGAACTTGTTAAACAGAAAGTTCCAGGAAGTGTTTAATCTATTCTACTTCTCATAGCTTTCTCTTCTCTGACTTAAAAAGAAAAATACACTTCATCACAGGCTGTGTTTACCAAGCACTGTGCCCATGATTAAAATAATTTGAACCCCATCCCCCAAACAAATGTGCCCTCACATGAACATTCATGATTTATCTTTAAAAACAATTAAAAAAATATATTTCTAAATGCATTTGTAACACCAGTGCTTTCAATAAATAAAATGCATTTCTAAATGCATTAGTAACACCAATGCTTTCAAGATTTTGAAAGTACTAAAAAGACAAACTATATATATATATATATATATATATAGATAGATAGAATATAGCAAACACATATTGTTAATCCCAAAAGCTGAACTTTGTTTTTAGTATATAAATGTTTAAGAAATACCTGAAAGCTGTCTATTTTCCTTAGTTTTTAGACACTTCTTAGTCTTTCCTTTTGAAACACCAGGTGACTCTGATGATCATTTGTTCCAAGGGTTTTTAAGTCATTTTGAAGGCATTTTAAGTAGTTTCTGTTCTAGTCCTTAACAAAATGGAGGGAGTCCACAGACATCTATTCCTTGGTCTACATTCCAAACATGTGAGTCTTCTTTCAGGATCATAGATGCACCTCATGCCCCTCCCACGGGAATAAAAAAAAGGTGGGATGGACCTTTTAGAGCTTCTTTGGTGGAGGTGGGGTGGACCTTACTTCCCCCCAAAAAACAGTGCTGTCCCCCACTACTCAGGTTCCAGTCCTAGTACCACCCATTTAAGAAACAAAATAGTACCCTGCAACCATTGACTAACATAAAAGTGTGTTTTTTTTGAAGGGGGAAAACATTTTTTGGAGGAGGGTAAAGTGGAGGAGACTATATATTTATTCATTTATTCAAGTCTAGGATTACACAATGCCTTTCTGCGGAAGCTCTTTTACAAAGGTTCCACATCAGAAATAGAACAGTATACAGTATTAGAACAGTACACGGGCATTAAACTTTGGTGAACAAGTGAAAGCTACAGCAAGGAGTACAGGAGGAAAGTAGGGGATAGAGGTAGGAGGATGAAAGGGGAGGGAGGGAGGGCACAGAGTTCCAGTGGAAGGGGTAGAGAGGGAGGAAGGGAAGAAGATCTTGGAGGGAGGCGTGGGGGGGAGATGGTGTGCAGCCCGAGGGCCTTGTCAGGGACAGACACCAAGGGTTGGCGCAGGGAGAGTGTCGCTACTAAGGGAATTTAGCCAGTAGGGTGCCCTGTAAGCAAATGATCTTTGTCCTTGGTGGTCTGACACTGTGGAATATGTAGGGAGTTGGGCTTGGACCTCATTGTATGGGAGAGGCTGGACCTGGATGAGAGAAGAGTGTGCACTCCAGGAGGGGCAAGGCCCATCATTATTTTCTTGGCAGTGATGCAAGTCTGATATTTAATTTGAAAGTCAAGTTGCAGCCACCCAGTCTGGGAGTAGAGTTCACAAGTGTGAGTGAGACGATGGGATCCTGTGATGAGTTGACAGGCTTTATTGAGAGAGAGATAGTTATTTGTTTGAGAGATGTGACGGTGGCAGAGTCATATATGATAAGACCATAGCTGATGATGCTAATGATAGAGCTGTGGACTACAATGCATCAGAGGTAAAGTGTTTCCTATGCCTGAACAGTAGGCCCAGTTGGGTGTTAGCAGATTTCACTATATTATTAATGTGGGCAGCATAGGAGAGATGGGGGTCCAAGGTGATGCCAAGGTACTTGAAGGATTGCATATGTTCTAGTAAGACACCTTTCATAGTTTTGATGGAGAGTTTGTAGTGCTTATTTTTGTTGTGTGGGCTACTGAAGGTCATTGATTTTGTTTCCTTCTGATTGAGGATCAGTTTATGTGTTGAGAACCAGGCTTCAATGGAAGAGAAGCCAAGCTGGAGTTTTACTTCCAGGGTTTTAGGATCATGATGAGAGGCTAGGATAACTGCGTCATCTGCATAAAGAATGATTTGCTCAGTGCAGGAGTCTGGTAATGAGTTTAGGAACAGGCTGAAGAGAAGGGGTCCCAGGATAGAGCCCTGAGGGACCCCCAAGTGGACAGGTCTGGGGTCCAAGAGGGTATCAGCCATTCTAACTCTCTGAGACTGATTGACGAGGTAGCTTTCAAACCAGCTAATAATGTCATGTCAGATCCCGGCACTTAGGAGCTGTCCAAGCAGGAGGCGGTGATTTACGGTGTCAAAGGCTTTAGTCAACTCGATAAAGACTGAGCCCATAAGTTGTCCATTATCAAGTGAGTTGTGGATAGCACTGGTGAATTCAAGAAGTGCAGAGGAGGTGCTGTGTCCTTTTCTGAATCCATGTTGTTGATGGCATAGTATGTTGTGCTTATCCAGAAAGTCAGTAAGCTGGTAGGAGACAATCCATTCTAGAGCCTTGGGGGCGGGGAGAATTGAAATGGATCTGAAATTCTCAAGAGCTATTTCATCACCCCCTTTGAGAATGGGGGTAACGTTGGAAGATTTCCACTTATCCAGGAACTGGCTTAGATTGAGGGAGAGATTAAGGATCGATATACAATATTTACACCTTCAGTCAGTTCCACAGACAGCAAACATGACATCACTCCTTTTTAGATGCAATACTCCTGTAGGCTCTGCCCACAGTCGTAAAAACTGCCCTAGATAGCTTCTGCCATAGAACAGGCAGAGAACACCAAGAGGAAGGAGCTGCTGTTATAACTATACTTCAATACCTAGACTATATCGCCCTCCTTCCCTCCCCTGCACCCTCCACCCTAAGCCAGTTCTACTTTTATAGGCACAGGATTTGACTGACAATAGGAACTTCCTGTTTGGGAGCAGGAAGTGATTCATCACAGATTCACAAAAGACTCACCTTCCTAGAAGGAAAAGAGTAGCTCTCCACCCCCCTTCCCCCAGCTGCTGGAGGTCTGACTCTGAGCAAGTAAGGAGACTACTGAGAAATATAAGAACTTCTTGTCTCAGAACAGGAAGATCAGGAGCTTAAAGGGCACAGAGGCAGTAAGTAAGTAGGCAGAAAAAAAATACATAAATAAACAGAGGAAAGAGTAAGTATTCCAAACAACAATTAAGGGGCCAGAAATAAGACAGGATGGGAGTGGTGCAATGCAGTGGCTGTGGAGCAGCAGTCTTCTGGGAGATGTTCTGGAGGATGCGGTGTTGTCCCATCTGCAGGTACCTCTCTGGGCTGAGGGAGGAGGTTGCTCATCTCCAGACTGAGTTGGCCAGGATTTGGTGGACCACCTCTCCCACCCAGGGATCACCAGGGCCACTGCCATTGCCTCAGAGGTTGCAAAAAAGAGGAGCGGTTGAACCATAGTGGGCTCAGGGAGGGTGAGGGTGGTGGAACAGAGGCAAATCCCTCCAATTGTACCTCTTCACAATTCATATACTGTTCTGGCAAAGTGTGGTTCCTCTATGGAAGCACCCACAGTGGAGACCAAGGAGGATGCTGGGAACCTCCACAAAGGAGACCCACAGGAGGGTGGCATGGGACCTCACAGGGGAAGGAAACAACTCCTGGTAGGGGGATCCATCTTTAGGGGACACAGTCCCACACAAAAGATTAATAATCAAGTTAGGTAGCCTGGGAGTGGGTCCCAGGGTGGTAACCTGGGTAGCAAACTGGCTGCACAACAGGACACAGAAGGTAACAGTGAATGGAAAACATTTTGAAGAAAGGGGGGTTACTAGTGGAGTACCTCAGGGCTCAGTACTGGGTCCAGTCCTCTTTAACATCTTTATAGGTGACATTGCAGAGGGTCTGAAGGGAAAGGTATGCCTCTTTGCAGATGACACAAAGATCTGTAACAGAGTTGATACACAAGAGGGAGTAGAAAAGATGAGAAGGAACTTGGCAAGGTTGAAGGAATGGTCAGACATATGGCAACTTAGATTCAATGCAAAGAAGTGCAAAGTAATGCACCTGGGAAACAAAAACCCAGGAGAAGAGTACACAATAGTAGTGGAGGTACTAACAACAAAATGGAAAGGGACCTGGGGGTAGTCATATCAGATGACCTAAAGGTGAGTAAGCAATGTGAAAAGTCGATAAGGAGAGCCAGGGGGATACTGGGATGCATAGGAAGAGACATCACAAGTAGAAAAAGGGAAGTGGTTATCCCTCTATACAGACAGTTTGTGTGACCCCATCTGGAGTACTGTGTGCAGTTTTGGAGACCTCATCTAAGGAAGAACATAGACAGGATGGAAGCAGTCCAGAGGAGGCCAACTAAAATGGTGCAGGGTCTACAGTAGAAACCATATGAAGAGAGACTGAGAGAGCTTAATGCATATACTCTTGATGAAAGGAGGGATGGGGGACATGATAGAAACTTTCAAGTACCTCAAGGGAATCAACAAAGTCCAGGAGGGTAGCATCTTTCGGAAAAAGAGATGTGTAAGAACAAGGGGGCACAATTTAAAGATAGAAGGGGAATGGCTCAGAGGTAATGTGAGGACATTTTTTTCATGGAGAGAGTGATGGATACATGGAACCACCTTCCTGAGGAGGTTGTTGGATCTAAAACGGTGGGGGAATTCAAACATGCATGGGACAGACATAAGGCAATTATAGTGGGGGGTTGCAGGAAGTAGGCTGTTGGTTAACTAGAATCTGCAGCTTATCCAGTAGGTAGGGAAATGGGAAGACTGGGTGGGCCAAGTGGTCCTTATCTGCCATCAAAGTCTATGTTTCTATGGGGAGTAGAACTTGGGGAGGAAGGGGAGAGGGAGGTAAGGTGCCTGCCTGGCACCATGGCTTAGAGGGACAGGGAGTGAGTCCTCAGGATCACTAGAGCAGCTGCATGGGGAAGGGAGCTGGATGTCATTGTCCACCTAGGGACTAGTGACCTGGCTGAGAAAGGGATAAGAACAGTGCAGGAAGAATTTGTGGAAATGGGGAGGGGTCTTAGACAAGTAACATGCACGGTAACTTTCATGGACGTGCTGCCTGTCTATGGCATGGATGAGGCTAGGATGCTTCATGCTTTGGGATTCAATCAGTGGTTGAAAAACAGGTGCAGAGCTCAGAGATTTGGCTTTACTGGGGACTGGGGGTCCACCTGGAGTGATGCAGGCCTATATTGGCATGATACTAACATACACAATTTGGCAGCAGATAAAGGCCTAGAGGTCTATCAAATCTGCTCGAATGTGCAGCTCGTTCCTCTTATTCTGCAGCTGCCCCTCCTTTCCACCCTTCCCCTCCACTGATCCTCCCCCTTGTCCTGTCCCATCTCCTTTTGAAGCAGTCCACTATTCTACTGGACACCACTTCTGCAGGCAATGCATTCTACCCCGCTATCACCCTCTCTGTAAAAAGTGTCTCCTCATCTCCCACCTGAACCTTCCTCCCTCCAGTCTCTTATAATGGCCCCAGTCCCTCCCCTCCCTTACTTTTAACAGCCCCTCTGTACATGTCTTGTTTATTCCTTTCATGTACTTAAAGGTTTCAATCATGTCCCCCTGTCCCTCCTCTCCTCCAGTGAGTACATGTTCAACTCCCTCAGCCTCCTCTCATATAATAAGTCCCCAACCCCTTGATCATCTTTGTTGCCCTTCGCTGCACCCCCTCCAATAACTAAATGTCCCTCTTCAGATACGGGTGCCAGTACTGCATGCAGTACTCCAGGTGTGATCTAACTAATGACATATACAGTGGCAGAATCACCTCCTCCCTCCTCGAGGATATACCCCTTGCAATGCAACCCAGAATTTTGTTGGCCTTTGCAGCTGCCTTCCTACATTATGCTGAGTTGTTCATTGACCCTGTACTAAGCTCCCCCAGATCCTTCTCCTCCTCTGTCTTGACTAGCTGCAATCCCCCCAGCTGGTAACTCCTCCTTTGGTTCTTCACCCCAAAATGCAGCACCTTGCACTTTTTGGCATTAAACCCCAGTTGCCAGGTGTCTGATCAGGCTCCAAGCTTTGTCAGATCATCCTGCAGCCCCTGCCATTCCCCTAGGTCGTCCACCACCACTCCCATCTTGATATCATGAGCAAACAGACTGATCTTGCTCTTGATGTCCAATGATATGTTTGCAATGAATATCCCAAACAACACTGGTCCCAAAACCGAGCCCTGTGGAACACCGCTCATCACTACCCTTGGGTGTGAGAGCTCCCCACCCACCATCACCCTCTGTTGCCTTCCCTGAAGGCATTTCCCTACCTATCTCACCAGCTTTGCACCCACCCCTGTGTCTTCTAACTTACTTCCCAGACTCCCATGTGGCACCGAGTCGAATGCCTTACTGAAGTCCAGATACAGAACATTCACTGCATGGCCCCTGTCCAGTTGCCTAGCTACCCAGTCATAGAACTCCACCAGGTTGGTTTGGCAGGATCTGCCATGTATGAAGCCATGCTGTCTGCCTTCCTGTAGTCCTTTGGCCTCTAGGAGTGCCACCAGCCTCTCCTTCGGTATAGCCTCCATCAGTTTACCCACTATGGATGTGATGCTCACCGGTCTGTAGTTGCCCAGTTCATCCTTGGGGCCACTCTTGTGGAGGGGCACCACATGAGCCATCCTCCAGTCCTGAGGTACACACCCTGAATGTAGTGAGGCATTAAATAGGTCTGCCAAAGGTCCCACAAGGACCTCTGCTACCTCCTTCAGTACCCTGGGGTGGACGCCATCTGGGCCTGGCGTCTTGTCCACCCTCAGTGCCTTCAAACCCTCCCAAACTCTGCTCTCCATGATTTCTCCATTTGTCACCCCCCATTTCTGCCATTCCTCCCCCCTTGGGTATCACCTCCCCCTTCTCCTTAGTAAATACCAAGCAGAAGTGATTGTTTAGTGCTTCTGCCTTATCACACCCTGCTTCCACCCAACCCCTCTCCTTTCTAATCCTTACTATGTGATCCTTACAGCTCCTTTTCTCCCTGATGTACCTAAAGAAGTCCTTCTCCCCCTTCTTAATGCCTTGTACCAGCCTGAGCTCCATAGATGCCTTGGCTCCCCTTACTGCCTGTGTCACCTCCTTTGATTCCGTCAGATACTCCTCCCTCTCCTCCCCACTCCCTGTTTTCTTGTACCTCTGAAAGGCAGCTCTTTTTCTCCTTACCTTTTCTATGATCTCTTTGCTCAGCCAGCTCAGTTTCTTAGCCCTAGCCTTCTTGCTCTGAGCCTTGCAGCAGGTTTTGGTTGTCTCCACTATCCCCAGCTTTATGAGCTCCCACCTCTGGTTAGTGTCCATAGTAGGTTGAATTCTGGCCAGGTACCCTTTTATCACTTCCCCCATCCTCCCAAAGTCAGCCCTCCTATAATCCAGCACTCTTGTGCCAGATTCCACTCCTTCCTTGCCCATATCCAATGTGAGTCATACTGAGTGGTGGTCACTCCCTGACAGTGATTCTTCTACCATAAGTTCTCTCACAAAGTCCCCATTTGCCAGCACAAGGTCAAGGGTATTCCCTAATCTGGTTAGTTCACTGACCATTTGCAATAGAAAGCTGTCCTGGAAGGCATCCAGCAGTACCTGCTCCCTTCTATTCCTGGTAATTGGGGTACTCCAGTCCACTCCTGGCATGTTGAAGTCCCCCAGAATCACCACACTACCCTTCTCACAGGTCCTCCTGATCTGTCCTGCTAGTTCCCTGTTTAACTCCTCTGTCTGAGATGACAGCCTGTACACCACTCCCATTCTGAGAATTCTATTCTTGGAATCCTGGATTTGCATCCAAAGTGACTCTGTACTACCCTCCTTCCTCCCATACACACTTCAGTCCTTCCTTCACATATAGTGCCACCCCCCTCCTTTCCCAATCACCCTGTCCCTATGAAATAACCTGTACCCTGGTACAGACAGGTCCCAGTCATTGTATTGGGTGGTCCATGTTTCTGTGATGGCTGCAATGTCCAGCTGTCCCTCTGCCATGAGCTCCTGTAACTCTGCAGTTTTCCTCCCAAGGCTCCAAGCATTAAGGGTAACCACCTTCCACTCCCCCTCCCATCAAGCCCTCCTTTACTAGCATCACCAATAGTAATTGCCATTTGTCCTTTGTCACTGTTATTGGGGTAAGCTGATATGGTTTCCCAGCCTGTAGTCTCTGCATGTCTCTTGCCCACTTGCCACCCCTTGCTCCTAGTTTAAATTCCCAACTTCCTCTATGTACTCCTCCATCCTCTGTTTCAACACTTTCTTTTTCTCCTCACTCTAGTGTAGTCTGTCCTTGGCATAGAGACTATGGTCCTCCCAGGTCCCTCCACACCCCCCAATAGCCCATACCCTTTAGCATAACACAAGGTTCTTAGCCATCCGTTAAATTCCCCTATTCTTATCTTTCTTGTTGTGCTTGCCTTGGGCACTGGAAGTATCTCTGAAAAAGTTACTGATCTTTCTGCCCTCTCACATAATTGTCATAGTTCCTCAAACCTCCTCTGGGCTATATCTACTGTCTTGTCAGCCAGATCATTCATCCCAAGATGTATAATTAAATGATGCTTGTCCCTACCCCTTCTATCATATTTCAGAACAGATTGTCCCACCCTTTCTGCTGTCATTCCTGGCATGGCCTCCACTTATATGCGACTATGCCTCACCCCCTTGCTACCCCACCTAACTCCTCTTAGTGTGTATACCCATCACTAAGATTCCACCCCTCTTACTCCCTGCTTGCTTCCATTCATCTCCATCTCTCATTCCCAGCTCCTCTTCTTCCTCCTGCACATTATTTCCTCCTTTTTCCCCTGTTGCAATTCTCCCAGCTGAACTTCCCCCACTCTGGTTTGGTTCAGGCATTTGTCAGTTACTCCTCCAATTGCATCACCTCCATCCTCCTCCTTTTCCCCCTCTAGCAGTGCAAAACTATTTTCTGAAGACCCTTCATAAATGCCCGCTCACTCTCTCTTCATAGTAACCTGTTCCCTCCTTTCCACTCCATGGTCTGTCTAGAAGGGGAACCAGGATCCTAGGTGATAGGTTTAAATGCTTCATTGGCAAGTATTTAAACTAGCCAAGGGGGGAGGCACTGGAAAGGAGCAGGAAAATCCTAGCCCCCCCCAAAAAATCAGGGTGGTAAGTGAGGTAAACACCAAGATAGAGATGTTGATAGGGAGAAGGGCAGGGGTAAATGGAGAAAATGACGAAGGCAATAAGGACAGGGATGGGGCAAAAAAGGTTAAGGCCATCAAGAAATGGAGGGTAATGAGTACCAATGATTGTAGTCTGGGCTACAAGCTCCCTGAACTTGTGGCCTTGATGGAAGAGGGATGCCTAGATATCGTAGCAGTCACAGAAACATGGTACATAGAGAACCATGATTGGGATGTTAACATACCAGGGTACACAAAATACAGGAGATACAGGGAGGGTAGAAGAGGAGGAGGAGTAGCTCTCTATGTAATTGAAGGGATAAAAGTAACAGAACAAAAGAGTAAACAGGGAGGAGAGGAAGCACTGTGTGTTACCTTAGAGACTGGAAATGGCACCACAATCCACACAGGGGTTGTATACAGATCACCATGTCAGGGAGAGAGAATGGACAAGGATATGATAGAAGACATTTTTAGGATGGTAGAGAAAGGGGAAATAATTTTGATGGGGGACCTGAATATGCCAGATTAACCGTAACATCTTTGCTGCAGCCACATCCAAAAGCAGGGACATTCTCGATGCCCTACAGGTGGCGCGCCTCAGACAGCTAGCTTTAGAACCCACTCATAAGGGAGCAATCACAGACCTCGTACTCTCAAATGGGGACAGTGAGAGGAACTCAGATCTAGAAGTGGGTAGCCATCTGGGAACAAGTGACCACCAAACAGTGTGGTTCATGATAAACTCAGCTACAAAGTCAGGCCATACAAAAGTGAGGTTACTGGACTTCAGGAGGGCTGACTTTGGCAAGATGGGAGAGTGCCTTAGAAAAGCACTAGCAAACAGGGTAGAAGGAGGGTGGAGAAACAATGGGGAAACACCAAAACTGCCATCATAGAGGCAACAAGCTTTTGTGTGAAGCAAATAAATAAATCAAAAGGAAAGAAAAAGCTACTATGGTTCTCAAAAGAGGTGGTGGGGAAGGTTAGGGAGAAAAAGATAGCATTTAGGAAGTATAAGGAAACACAGAAGGAGCAGGACAAAGAGCTGTACCAGTTAAGGCAGAAAGAAGCAGGGAGCAAAGTCAGAATAGCAAAGGCCCAAACTAAGGAAAAGATAGCCAACTCAATTAAGAAGGGGGGATAAAGGGAGGGATAGTGAGGATACTTCTGACCATTCCTCCAACCTTGCCAAGTCCCTTTTCATCCTTTCCACCCCGCCTTGTGTATCAACCCAGTTGCAGATCTTTGTGTCATCTGCAAAGAGACATACTTTCCCTTCCAGTCCATCTGCAATGTCTCTTATAAAGACATTAAAAGGGATTGGCCCCAGTACTGAACCCTGCGGTACCCCACTAGTAACCCTCCTTTCTTCACTGTGGACTCCATTTACTATTACCCCCTGTGTCCTGTTGTCCAACCAGTGTTTAACCCAGGCTACCACCCTGGGAACCTGGGTCAGCTTTGGTCAGCTTCAGGTTGGACCCATAAATTCAGTTTGACTTTGAGAAATTCATCCAAGCCACTCTGGCTCCTGATGTAGCAATTGACATGGGGTAAAACAGACTACAGATAGGGGGAGATAAAAAAGCCTTGAGGTCAACAATGGACATTAATTACTGTAGCTTACTTGGGGCAGGTGCTGTTGGCATCAATCTGCTGTGGATTACTGTTCATGGTGTTATGGCAAAGTCCACAAAACCCACAAAGACCACCTTGACCAAGCATGAGTTACTGCAACATTCATTATTCATTGCTGACCTCAAGGCATATGTAGTACCAGCCCCAGCTGTCTCTGCATTTCCTTCATGCCAACTACTATATTCTTTTTAGCACCATTGATTTTCAAATGATACATAGGGGATACATGATGGTACTGGGTAGAATATAGAAAATATCTGCATGAGTGTATATTGACCTTGAGTAATATCATGAGTGGTGAAGCCACAAGTGATATTATGGGGGTCACTATGCACAAATGCAAATCTTTTCCATATTCCACCCTCACAGATCATGTGTGCTGTTTATACAACAGGGGTCTTTTAGCATTCTGTGTATTTTGTATCCTTTATTTAGTTTTAAATTGAGTTATTTTATGTGCTCCTCCGTGGTGGTTTATTTCTGGCTCCTGTTGGGTGAGTTACACTCAGGTTCATTGTTACATGTTTTGTGTTGAGTGGGTGGAAGTTTTCTGGTTGTCTCCAATTGGTTGGTTTGGGAATGGGGCATGGTAGTTTGGAGAGTGTAGTGCATGGGGACATGAGGTTTCCAATACTTTTAATTTTTCTCCATTTTATAATTGTGTTCCTATAGTTTCCAATGCAGCATTACTGTGAGTGTCTGAATTCTCATATTTTTCTTTTCTTGGTCAGTGTAGCTGTCTCACTTTAGCATGCAGTGTTTGAATCAATGTGGTATTGTACATGAAGTCTGGTGGTGTTTTATCTCTGCAACATTTGTCAGCTGTGTTTCATGTATTACATTTTTTGGGGGGATAGAGGTAGTACAGGTACTTTTTAACTGACATCAGCAGAGTGGTTTATTTTCTAGTGATGTAGGCACAGTGGTTTAATTTTATTTATCCCACTCTGCTCAAGTTGGTTCCTAGTTTTTCAGTGGTGGTGGTTTTATGCTGAAATAAAGGATAGCATATCATGTAACCTCTATTGTATGAATAGAGGATACATGATGGGTGAGGTTGGAATATTGAAACTGTTTGCATGAGTGCATAGTGACCTCGAGTAATATCTTGAGTGGCAAAGCCATGAGTGATATTACTGGAGTCACCATGCACAAGTGCAAATCTTTTCCATATTCCACCCTCACCTATCATGTGTGCGGTTTATACAATAGGGGCCTTTTAGCATTCTGTGTTTTTTTTAAATGCTTTATTTAGTTTTAAATTGGGTTATTTTATGTGCTCCTCTGTGGTGGTTTATTTCTGGCTTCTGGTGGGTGGGTTACATTCAGGTACATTGTTAAGTGTTTTGTGTTGAGTGGGTGGATGTTTTCCTGGTTATCTTCAATTGGTTGGTTTGGGAATACGGGCGTGATGGTTTGGGGAGTGTAGTGAGTGGGGGCATGAGGACTCTGATACTTTTTATTTGACTCCATTTTATTGTTATGTTCCTGCAGTTTCTGACGCAGCATACTGTGAGTATATGAATTCTCATATTTTTATTTTCTAGGTCAGTGTAGCTATTTCACTTTAACACGCAATGTTTGAAGCAGTGTGGTATTCTACACAAAGTTTGGTGGTGTTTTTTCATCAACATTTGTCAGCTGAGTTTCATGTATTAAATTTTTTTGGGGGGTAGAAGTAGTGCAAGTCAACAGAGTGGTTTATTTTCCAGTGACATAGGCACATTGTTTTTTAATTTTTGTTATCCCACTCTGCTGACATAGGTTCCTAATTATTCAGTGGTGGTGTTTTTGTTGCTGAAGGAAAGGAAAGCATAATCATATAACTCCTATGGTATAAAAAAATATATATCACCCACAAAATCAAATTATGCGTTAAAAAATGAAAAGACAATGAAATGTGTCACATTGCATTGCCTGTAAGGGGTCTTCTTTAATGGATACCGACTCTATGTTTTTAGTGGCACACGTGGTCATACTGAGCTTATTGGTGATTGCAATGTGAAAGTGGTTGTATGGAGCAGGAGTTGTGCCACTACTGCTAGGAATAATGAGCCAGATTTTGGTGCCAGTGGCAGTGGAAGAAGTCCAGGGACACTTGGCATTAGGAGGTATAGGAGTAGAATAGTAATAAATGTCACTTGTTGGACTTGTGAATAATTAAATAACTAGTAAAAGTTGATCCTCATTAAGCTGATTTTGAGAAAGACTAACAATTCCAGATTCCAAGATCTAGAATTGACATGAAGTCAGTAGAAGAGGTGAAATATAACTAGGAGACTGTGCATAAATGTTCTTGTTGGCTTCTTCAAGCTTTCTTTGCTGCTCCACTGTAAGTGTATGCAACAGTTTCTGTTTGCTTTAGCCTATGACTCCAATAGGAATGGTTGCATCTTTATGTATCAGATCAAATAGTTTTGCCATGCTAATTTACATATTCACTCTAATTCTGTCAAATTTCGTATCCCGCTGCATCCTACTGTCCCACTGGCACTGTGTGCAGACAGGGAAGAAGGTGGTGTCTCCTTCACACCACAGTAACACATAAGGAAAATGTGATTCATGACAGACAGAGCAGAAGGATGATGAAGAGTATATGTTATTTTCTGAACCAGTCGACCGCTGCAGTTTTTACGTTAATGTAATCATTATTTGTAGTTACAAGTTTTCATAAATTTGGATTTATTAATACAGTATGTTGAGAAAATTTAATTCATGATGGAGGGAGGAGGACAACGATGATGATGAGGAGGAGGAAGAGTATAAGTTGTTTACTGAAATCAAAGTCCTTCTGTATTTTTATGTTCGCATTTGTGCAAAATGAACATATTGCTGTGATAGTGGATTTGAGAGGTGTGTCAATGGTGGTCCAATGCAGGGCAGTCTACAATGGGTGCAACAGTGTCAGACCAATCATCATGACAGTTTTCTGGGCTTGCTGGGGGGAAACTTCATGAATTTCAAATAAAAAAGCCATCCAAAGCACAAGGCATATCTTTCATTTTCTCTGCACGATGCCGCCAGCAAGTACAGCTGATCGGTGTTATGATCAGCATATGCCTTATCCCACCCCCACAATGCAACTGACTAAGGTTTTAAATGGAGTGTCTCATTTTGAATAAAGAAAACCACCTGCTGTCAATCATTCCACCCATCCTGAAGTAATCCCTGTCCCTACTTCACAAAAAAGAAACCGTCCACCTGCCAATCATCCCCCTGAAAGAATCCCATCCCCGCGTCACTAAACAAACAAACTCCCTACTGCCAATCATCTCACACTGTCCCAAAGGAATTCCCATCACTGCTTTACAAAACAAACAAACCCGTCTGCTTCCAATCTATCCTGAAGAAATCCCTATCCCTGCTTCAAAAAAAAAAAACCTGCCCACTGTCAAACATCCACCTCTCTGCTGAAGGAATCCCCATCCTGCTTCACAAAGCAAACACATCTGCTGCCCATCATCACAGCCTCTCCAGAAGAAATCCTCATCCCCTCTTCACAAAAAACAAACCCATCCATTGTTAATCATCCACCTCCCTGCTGAAGGAATCCCCATCCCTGCTTCATAAAGTAAACAAACCTACCTGCAGCCAAACATCACACCACTCCAAATTAATTCCCATCCACACTTCTCAAAATAAACAAACAAGCCTGCTGCCAATCACCCCACACCCTCCTGCAGGAATCCCCCTCCCTGCTTCAGAAAAAACAAACCTGCCCTCTATCAATCATCTCACCTCAGACGTAATCCCCATCCCACTTCACAAAAACAAACTGGCTCACTGCCAATCATCTCATCCCTTCCTGAAGGAATCCCCTCATCCCTGCTTCACAAAAAACAACCCCACCCACTGCCTGTCATCCCACTGTCTCCAGAAGGAATACCCCTCCTTGCTTCACAAAAAACAGACTCATCCATTACCAATTATCCCACCTCCTCCTTCTGAAGGAATATTCATTGC
The DNA here is from genome assembly GCA_016271365.2 of Neoceratodus forsteri. Classification (NCBI taxonomy): domain Eukaryota; kingdom Metazoa; phylum Chordata; order Ceratodontiformes; family Ceratodontidae; genus Neoceratodus; species Neoceratodus forsteri. The sequence goes on from CM057455.1 coordinate 932,511,093, forward strand.
TGCTTCACAAAGTAAACAAACCTGCCTGCTGCCAATCATCCCACCCCCTCCTAAAAATATCCTCATGATTCCATGTCATAATTGTGATCGCAGAATAGTGATCACTATTATGGTTAGTGTATATTGCTGAGAAGCAAATCGGCAATATACACTTTCAGGTGACCCAACATCTGGAATCGAAAAAAGTGTTTTTGAGTGGAGGCTATACCCCCCCACACACCCCCTGAACCCCCCTGAATAAGGATTATCAACTCCAGGTGGGTTCATGTTAAGGAGGGGGCAAAATCTTGCAACACATGAAAAATTAAGTGCTGGAGCCTCAGGCAGCGGCAAAGGTTTTATGCATCTGATCCCAGTTCTGAACCCTGTACCTGCTGCACCACAGCTAGCCACTCACACCACCACACCACATGGCTAGTTCAGTGATAGCAGGTACACCCATCCCTCAAAACCCATTCCCTGTCCCTCCCCTTCCCCTCGCTATCCCCCCTTCCTATAGCCATACACTACCATAGCAGTCGTGTACAGTCACTACCCTTGCAGGGTAGCCCATGAGTATAACACCCAATATGAGTCACAGTTTTGAAGTGGCACCCATATTCTATCACTATACTCACAGTATACCATCCTCATCCCTCCTTCACAAGAAAGAAACTTGCTACATTGTCAGAGTATTTCCAACATATCCATTTTTAGTAAGTAAATTTCAATAAATAATACATATAACTGCAACTAGGACTTGTCTATTTTATTAAAACCTGTAAAAAAGAAAAAGCTTCATCAATGTATGTTGCCGTTGCCACCCCCCACAGCCATTACCCTCCCCCCACTTGAACCCCCAGTCAGCACCCAAGACCCCCCACCCCATACTTACCCATCTGGGTGTGCAGTGCTGTAATCCTATTTGGATCAGAGACATTGGGGAGGAGGCATAAGAGGCAATAGAGCATAGTGGTTAAGGGCACTGAGCTAAAAACCTGGAGACTTGGGTGTGAATCCCATCAGCCCTCACTTGAAGACTTTGTGACCCTGAGCAAGTAACTTAACTTCCTTGTGCTCACAGGTTGCACCTGGAAACCAGCTCCAGCTTAGAGTGCCTTTCCTTTTTAAACAATTTCCCCTTTCCCTTTCCTTTCCATGTATTCACTTTCCAATGCTGGACTGGGAACTAAGGAAATCGAGTAAGTGCATTTTGAACTTGTCCTTATAACTTAGACATTTTTAAATATTTTGTTCCACAAATTTTCAACATGGCCTTTTTGGGATTCCACCTTATGAATAAGGTAGGTGGATTGTTTAAATCTGTCCTGAAAGGTAGTTTCACAGTCACTCTATGAAATCTTTCTGGGTGGATTTAACATTTTCACCTAACAGATTCATGAGGTTGGGTCATCCGAAGACCATCTTGAAAATTTGACATGAAAATATTAAAAAAAAAATGTTATGAAGCTATGTTTTCAATGTTCATGCATAGCTTTGATAATTCTCAACATATTGACACCAAATTTTCAACATGGTCATTTTTTCACACCTCCTCTTTAACTTGACTGGTGTCTATTTTCATATCCTGGCCAAAATGAGTTTTCACACTTGCGGCATAAAATGACATTTTGGGCAGTATTTTATAAATGACACCTGTTGTGTTCAGAAAGAGGGGTCATAAAATGACTGTTGAAAAATTGGGGTCAAAATGTGAAAAGAACAGTTTAACTAAGGTATGTAGAAATGCTGACATGTTCATACGTTTACTCATGACTTTAGTTTTGCAGATTTTGGCCCCAGTCTTTAGCATATTCCTTGTGTTACCCCACCACATGAACATGACAGGTGTAATTTTTCAAATCCCTTCTGAAACATGTTTTCACAGTCACACTGCAAAATTACCTTTTGGATGGGATTTAAAAAAAATCCTCCTGCCTTGATCATAATATCAGTTCATAAAAAGACTACTATATGTTAGAAATTGTAGGTCAAACCATGGGAGACCATTGATAATTGAGGATTGCCTCTTAAGTGGTCTCTCCAAGGTAAATACAATCTTAATATGTGCAAAAAGAGGACATCAAAGAAAATGAGATAGTGTATATCATCTGGTCTATCTTGGGTAAATATTTAGTAAAATTATGTAAAAGCAGGACCTCAGTACAACAGAGCACCCACTGAACTGTGCATCTATGCTGCTCTATCCTGGGAAAAATACACTGTAAAAGCTGGACCCCACTAGAAATGTAACTTTCCTTTCAGGTGGGTTATCCTTGGTAAATACATTGTAAAAACAGACAAAAGCAGGTTTCCATCAAAAAGAGATATTGTAGCTTGCCTGTGCTATCCTGGGTAAATACAATGTAAAAATTGGAAACAGCAGGATCCCACTGAAAACAAGATCACATCTGAGCTGTGCTATCCTGGGTAAATACAAGACATAAATTTGTCAAAGCAGGACCTCATTGAAAAATGAATGTTCCATCTCAGCTGGGTTAATCTTCCTGGGTAAATATATTGCAAATCTGTATATAAACAGGACCCTAGAGCAGAACCCCATTGAAAAGGAGATGCTGCATCAAAAATTATCTGTCCTCTAAAAAGATCTTATAAAAGCAGGATCACACTAAAAACAAGATATCGCATCTTACCTCTATTGCCCTGGGTAAATGCAGTATACAACTGCGTAAAATCAGAACCCCATTGCAAATTATATATTACATCTCATCAAGTCAATCTTGGGCTAATTAAGAAATAATGTATGACTTAGTGTGGGTCATACTGGGATAACTTCATGCATTGAGTGTCTGGGCATGAGGCCACAGGTCAAGAGTGTCCAACACTCAAAAAGTGGAGTCCCACACGGCACACACTCCTAGAGTGCATTATTGCTATTACACAATGGCTCATTTGTAAAAGTTAAAAAATGCAGTTTTAAAATAAATTTTCAGCCTTGTTTTTTTTTTGTATATGTACATTTATAAAGAAGTTCTTTCTTACTCTTATTGGCCATTAGGTGGCCTCGATATTCTCTCAACCCCTTCCCGTCTTTTGCTGTCCCCTTTCTGTGTCTCTGTCCTCTGATACATGATTAACCCTCCAAATCTCCAGGTAATGGTTGTTTGTTGTGTTGTACATGATGGCATTGGCTGATCAGCAGTGAGTCACAGATGTTCAGGTGGGCTACTAAGCAGACCATGCACGACAGCTTTAACTTCCGTTATGATGTTGGGGGGGGGAGCTACCAAGTGGAAAGTATGCAGAGTAGAATGGTAGTTTAAAAAAAACATGATTTGATTGTTAATGGCTGACCTGGGACCAGGAAAATGGCAAGCTATTCAGAGCAGGGTGGTGTAGTGTGAGGTCTGTGTACGTGTTTAAAACTGTCATCTTAAGAGTTGTGTCTGTGAAGCCACTGATAATGGCAGCTAAAAAACAAAATTGCTGTTTGGCTTGGCAGCAGTAGTTTTCACTGTCAAGCTGCAGCAGTTTTGACTTGGAGGAAGGCATTTGTGATTTCTGGGGTGCATTGGACTGACAGAAGCCCATGACAGCTTCAAGATGTAGGGCACTGTGATTTTTTTCCTATTCTGAGGTCTATGTTGGTGCTGGATCTTCATACAGTGATGTTATGCTCAGGTAACATCACTGGTGAAGGGGGCAGTGACCAATCAGAGAGCAAGAACTTTTCTTATCATTGTATTATTAAGCAGAATGGCATGATGGTGTGTTATGGTGGGATAATGGCCTACATCAGGTGGGTTGAAGCACAAGTTGAAGCTGAGTGCCCTATTGTGATTATGAAAGGGGTCGCTATTAGCAATAACTAAATTAATTACTACAATTGTTATTATTTTATTTGAAAAAAAAGATAAAATATAGTGTATGAATTCTTGAAAAGAAAATAAATAGTCCCATTTGCACATTGTATTGTGGTCAGCTTGCCAGTAGCTGGCAATAATGCTGCATTTATCCAACATTTCTTTGTGTGCTACTAATGGCACTACTGAGGGCAGGCAGTGGCTTCACATTAGTTATAGAATTGTGTCAGGTCATAGTCCACTGAAGAAGCCTTGGTGTGAATGATTAAGCAAGCCACAACCACTGATGCAGAGTGAGTTATAATTAGGCTGAGACTCAGGACACTAGCGATCAGGCAATGGCACAGCAGCAGCCAGACTCACCATGAGCGACTTGTCAGCTTAATGACTGGAGTAAGAGACTAGTAGTGGGAACCGAATGCTGTGTTGAGACTTCAGTTTTAGCTAAGTTCTGAGGCTGAGGAAAAGGCAAGATTCTTTTTCATTTGTTAAAAGAGCCACCACGTAAAGGACATCAGAACATTGTGGTGCATCACTCTTGAATCAGGACTGTTGTGGCACTGCCACCATGTTAGTTGTGGGCATTTTGCCCAACATGTGGATTAGTATCTGGTAAGGGAGACAATTCCTCATTGTGTGAGGGCTACTTTTAGCCAGGTTGTTGTGCTGGGATAATGGCCCAGCGGAAAGTATCCCTCAGCCAATTAGGATTCAACATTCTATAGACCAATTTCATAATATTCAGACACTAAAGGTGCACACTAGGATAGTGGTGCTCATGGCCAAATACAAGAACAACACAAACTGGAGGTCTGGCACTCACAATACCAATTATTTTAGACACTGCAGCTTATGAAAAAAACAATAAATATTTATTAACTTCCCATGTAGTGAATAAAACAGAACAAAGTCTGCACACACCTGACGTGTTTTGGACTTTATCAGTCCTTTATCAAAGCCTCTGATTTCCCAGCATGGAATTTTAATAAATATTGTTTTTTCATAAGCTGCAGTGTCTAGAATAATTGTTTTTGTGAGTGCCCGGCCTCCAGTTTGTGTTGTTCAATTTCATATTATATAGTAAAAATGTGTACAGGCACAACCCGGTGCAACAGGAGTGCAAGCAGTGAGCTTTAAATATTGACAAATACTTGTTTTATTGTAATTCTTATTCATTATTATTCATAAATTTGGATTATTATATATGAGGAAGAAACATAATTCATGATGGAATTGGAAGAAGGAGGAAGATGAAAAAGATCTGGGGCCCAGTGTTCAAACATTTGCATGGGCACAAATGGGTGTATCCCATGCAAAAAGGGTTTTGCACCTGTGCATGATATTCAAAAGGGGTGGTTATATAGGTAAACAGGGTTAGCGCCTCCATAATAATTTTTGTCTACAGTATGTATAATACTGTCTTAAATGGTTTATTGATGAAAACTTTGAATAAAATTTTATTACAAAATAATAAAATAATGTACATGGGTGGGAAAAGGAGTGGTGTGGAAAAGAATCCCCCCACAACTCCATATTTAGCACATTTGTGCTGCATAAAAGGGGTTAGCATGGTCCTTTTGCACAGCACAAAAGTGCTGAACCAAGCCCATCTTACTCAGCACAACCCTAGCAGCTAATGAAATTATTGCAGCCAACTATCAAGTTCACCGATTAGGGAGCACACCTGCTCCCTTGTACCCAGTAGTACCACCCCCTTGGATCACTGGCTTGCCAAAACAGTATAGTATCCCAGGTGGCCAGTGCCCCCCCCCAGTCCCCAATACCAGGACCTGTTCACATAAGCATACTCCCTGGTGTACAGTAGTCCCCTGATCCCCAGACTCGTTAAGTCAAACATACTCCCTGGTGTACAGTGGTCCCCCAAGTCCCTAATCCCAGGATTCATTACATCAAACAGACCACCAATGGCTATTGGCCCCCTGTCATCAATCCCCAGTCTTGTAACAAATACAAGATCCTGTCTTGTGCCTGGGATGACTGTCACTAAGCTACAGTGCATGGCAAACAACCACCTGAAATATTCCTTGGTGTCCAGTGGTACACCCCACCATCTCATCATCATTCCTCCCTGTCATTTCCATAATCTCTGGCATCTAGCAGCCTCCCTCAGCACCAAACACCCACCCTGCCAACTCCCTCTCTTATCTTACTTGCCAGTGCCACAAGAGCCTATACAGCAACCAACACAGTCCTCCTCTCAACTCCTCACCTGGTTGCCATATGAACAGACAGGATGCATGTATCCTATGTACAGAACAAGGTGCATATCTTCTGTAAAGTAGAGAGGAAATGCACCTTGTACTATACACAGGATGCATTCTCCCTGTCTCTTCATATGGCGTATGGCTAAGGAGGTGTGAGGATGGCTTTTCTATGTGCTGTATAGCTCCCGTGGCATGGATGAGTCAGGCAAGGGGGGAGTTCACAGGGTGAGTGGTTCTTGACATGGGGAGTCACTAGATGCCAGGCATTATGTGTGTGACTGGGAGGAATGGTGATGGAAGGGTGGGGGGTACCACTGGATACCAGGGAATATTTCGGGTGGTTGTTTGCATGTACCATAGCTTACAGACAGTCATCCCAGGCACAGGACATGATCTTATATATGTTATGGGGGCAGGGATTGGTGACGGGGGTCACTGGCCACCATGGGTCTTTTTAATGTAATGAATCCAGAGATTGGGGATCAGAGGGACCACTGGACAAAAGGGATTTCTCATCCCTGCATAGAATGGTGATCAGAGGTGAGGGGAATCACTGGCTGCCAGGGATACTATTCTGTTTCACCGGGCTTCTGATTGGAGGGGGTGGGACCACTGAGCACCAGAGACTGTTCTATATTTTGAGGGAGTGGGTATTCAGGGAGTGGATCCATATAAACCTGATGCTGCTACCCATGCAAAAGAGCCCATAATGGGCTGGAAATTACTCCTGAGTGCCCTGCATGCCTAATGGGCTCATTTGTATGGGTTCCTTTGAATATGGTGCCTGTTGCTGTCTGTACTGGTGCCACTATTCCCTTCACTACAGGGATCTGTGTTGGGGCAGTGTTACTTAACTAAGCGCTGTGCTGACATGCCCCTATATTCAGTTGAATACCTCTGGAGTGCTATCGAACTAAACATAGTATCCTTGGACCACTGGACAGGGGCAAAATGCAGTGCAAAACTTTGCGCTCCACTTTTCCGTTTTTTGAATATTTGGCCCCTGTTGTTTTATGAAGCCAGAATCTTTCTATTTATTTATTTTTTTTTTCATTTTAAAGCAGCTGTATTTGTTAGTCACCCATTTTTCTTTTTTGTTTTCTTTCATTTCTGAATGAAGATATGGGATTTGAAGTTTATAAAACTTTTCACTCCTGGGCTGTATTCACCATGAAAAAAAACAATACCTTGGTCCAGTGCTGTGTTGTTTACCATCAAAAACATGTGTTAGCGCCATCCTTAGTCACCCACAGTATGCATCCAGTATATCCCTTCAACAGGTATCTGCAGCAAAAATTGTGGGTGGTGGTCATGACATGAGTCATTAATTAAAAAACTAGCTACAAAAACTGTTTTAAAAATATCTGAGAAAATTACAAAGACAATGATTGTGAGTTTAAGGATGTCAAAAATACATTTTTGCTAACGAAAATATATGATGAAAGTTTTTTGCCAAATAACAAATACTGCTGGCATGCTTTAGCATAGTTATTATTGTCATTATGTTTATTATTATTTATTATCCTTAATTTGGCTTTCTTTATCTGCCAAGAGACTGTGACTCATAATAAAAGGAAGGGGACAATGATGAAGGGAATGTGTTGTTTTCTGAAATTAGAGTCCTATGGTTTTCATTTTAAAGTAATTATTATTATTATTGGATACTGTTTTTCAGTCTGGCTTTCATTTGCCCAGAAAATATGATTTTAGTGAATTTGTGATGTCAGCTGTAAAATACCCCCCCCCACACACACACACACACACATGGCAGAAGAGCCATTTTTGGGGGGAAGCTGAGGAATTGCAGTTGACTGGTGGTTGTGATGGTGGCATTTGGGGCAGTACTTCCAGAGGAATTGGGTGGTGATTGCAACATTTCTTTTTTTACAGCCACTGTGGAATGATATTCCTTCAGACAGCATTGAGCAAGGCAGGCAGGATAATAATAAATATGATATTTGAGAAACTAGTAGCATGTTATTTAACATGATATGATATCATTTGCAGTAGTTTTTGGGAACAAGACTTTATATTCCTGGATGGATCACTTCTATCCTGCATAGGAGATCTGGAAGCACTTGAAGAAGGAAGAGTGGGGAAGTGGTGTGCTTCTGACTTTCTCAGGATTGTTTCACTGCCAGCTGTACTGAATGACCAGCAGAGAAATCTGCTTGCATTGTTCTGGGGGGTGGAGCCAGTGGATTTCTGGGGACTAATGAATCAAGATTTCTTTGGCTATACTATCATGTCTTTGTCCTCACAGCCAAATGACCACAATTTCATTTCCAGTTCCTGTTCCACCATGACCAGCTCCTGATCTGCCTACACTGCATTCAGAACTTGTACTTGGTGGAACTGATACGGTAGAACATTTACCTACTCCTTTTCTCAGTAGGAATCAGAGGGCCACTGATTTTCCATTTTTAAAAATATGCAGTTCCATTTCACAAAATCTTAAAAATCCATTTTTGAGCTGGACCAGTGTCATGTAGAGTTGTGGTGCTGGATGCCATGCTTCCCACCAAGTCAGCAATGCGAGTTTGGCAGTGAACTCAGGATGCTGGGGGTCAGCCAGGAGGGAGAGGATTTAGCATCCTACTGACTGCTTTCCTCTCCAGGAAGGGGAGGGGGTGAGACATGCCTGTGCCATTCTAGTACTGCCACCATGTGGAAGAAAAGTGGCAGGGCAGCAGCTGTGTTTTCGGAGGGTTGGGCAGTGGCAGATGTGTGGTATATGTATGATCCACATGCACATAGAAAGGTATCCATGCATGCTGCTTGGCCGCAGCTACAAGATGATACTTTGGTCACCACTGCTCCCACACCACCGGTGGGTTTTGGTTTGTGCTTCAGTGGGCTCCTTTGCTGATTCTGCCATGGGGAGAGATGATTCATGGTAGACTCCCGCAGGTAAGTCCCTGAGATTGTATGTGACAAGTGTGGATAGTCATGTGGAAAGAGGGCTGCTGTCTGAGAAGGATAAATACCTTAATAAAAAGAATCAATTTTTTTCTGTTTAGTGAGGGCAAATAAGCATGTTTTACATGAAAAATGTGACACAAAATGGGGGCTTTATACAAATATGGCACCAAGTGGCATTGTAAATGTGGTGTAAAATTGGCTATAAGAAGTGTTTTAAAATGACAAATTCTAGTTTTTACTACAGTTTTTCTGTTTTCTCGGAAAAAGGGTGGCCCTTTACCAAGTACTGTAAATAAACTCAAGGAACTCTGAATGGTTCAAGAAGTGGTTAGATAATTAATTATATGAGGAAGGTCAACTTAAACAGGTTCTAAAGAGCTAGTAGTGCCAAGAAAAGAGCAGGCAGAAAATTTAGTAATTTTTAAAAGTAGTCCCTGAATATTTTTTGTTTTGGAAGTGGTTTTCTTTTTCAATGTGTTTATTATGTTTTTCTACTTAATAACATTGGGTGTGATGTGAAAGAGAGTGCTTTACCTAGAAGCAGATGTATCTATTTCTATTCCTCCCACTGCATTATTAGCATTTGACCTCACAAGCCCTGCTGCCTGATTGGTAAAATGTGTCACATGATATCAGTCAAGCAGCAAGCAGATGACTTTGCTGTTGAAGATGTCACATTCAGTGAGATCACAGTGCAATGACATATAGGGAGTAATCCAACTGATTATGTTAGCCTCAAGGTAGAGTGCTATTCCACATACCACACCTGGTACTCTCAGTCTGAAAACGTACTTTAGATGTAAGTGATACTGCAGTTGCCTACTTCTGTAGCAAACAGAAAATGATATTACATTTTTAAAATTAGTTCTTATTTTTTAAGTATTTTCCTTCTTCCTAATGTTCATCAAACAAAATTCTACTTGATAGTAGTTGGTTTGATATAACAAGCAATGTTCTATGTGACAGATGATAGATCTACTTCTGTTGCTTTAGTTGTCATACCTCATCAGCATTGTGACCTCACTCAGTGTGACACCACTTAAAACCAATCTGTTAACAGTTGAGTGTCCCTTTCTGAGCATTTATAAGATCAGTCACTGAAGTCCCATGGCTGATCAGGTATGAAGAGGAATAGAACTAGAGATGTCTACCTCCGACAGAAAACTCTTCCACATATCACACCTAACACTGTCAGGCTGAACGTTACTTAATAAGCCCAAAGGAAATGAAAAAGTACCTCAGATATATAAAGTAACAGTTGAGTGCTTTTAAAAGATAATCTCTCCCCCCAAATTTCTATAAGACTTTTGTAGATGAACTCACCCCAGTTCTGGTAGAGGTTTATAATTTTATCCACTCAGAGGGTATCATTGACCTATCTCTTACACAAGTTCATAGAACCCTTCTTCTCAAACCTCCGAAAGATGAGTTTCTTCCCTCTTGTTAACATCCCATTTCCCTTATTAATACTAATTTTAAAATTTTTGCAAAAATTCTGGACCATAGATAGGAGGGAGCATGGTCTAGTTTAATCAGTCCAGAACAAATTGAATTCATGAAGAGATGAGTCTCATGTGACCATACTCACAAATGATTTCACTTAATCTTGGATTCCAGGAATGCCTGGACCCCTGCAGCCCTGGTTTCCCTGGATGTTAAGAAAGCTTTTTGCCAGGTGTCAACACTTTTCTTATTTGAGGTGCTTGGCACCTATAATATTACCTCAGATTTTATTTTACTGGGTCCAACTTCTTTATATCCACCCCTCAGCTATGTTACTATTAGAGCTGGCCAAAAGTAGCAAATTCCACTTTAGCAGAACTTCTGTGAAATTTCACAGCTTTCACGGAATTTACTGAGCTTCTGTCATAGAATTTTTCAAACTTCCACATTTGGCAAAATTGCAAATCTTCCAAATGTCTACTGGCACCAGATAAAGCTGAATTTGCAACTTTCGCCCAGCCCTAATCCACAACCAGATCAAAAGTCAGAAAGGCAATGTATGCCCACATCAATTCTGCCAACTCCAACTACTCCTGCCATTCCCTACCTCCCATACATGGATTGTGTCCCCTTTAACTGGCTTTACCTATACTATATTCCAAAATAGGAGCAGTGTGCACACCTAACATATGTATTATATAGAGGATAATGGATGGACGCCAGTTAACAATAACACTGTGTTTCCTTCGAGAGGTTGTCATGACAACGTTCTAAACCTCAAGAGCAAAGCTAGAGAGGTTTACCATTGGCCTGAAAACCTTGGGAAGGGAATGCCACATTGTTGCTAACTGGTGCCTATTCATTGTCTTTTATAGTGTATGGGCAACAGTTAAACAAAATGTGTCCTTACTTCGCCATTTTTTTTATTTTGCGCCTCTCTTCTTTGGGGCAAGCTTTCACCTCCATGGCCATTTGCTGAAATGTGGAAGTTCACGAGACGTACATGCACAAAGATGTTCCATGTTGTTATACTATCGTTATGACGAACTCAAGAGGGTATAATAACCAAGGCCACTGATTTACGGTGATTAAAACAATTAAATTCCATTTTCAAGACTTAAGATTCCAGAATTTCACTGGTGATTGTTACTCTAATTTCCAGATTTTACCGGGATTCTGTTATCATTCTTTTAGTATGTGCATGAATAATAAGAATTAAAGAAGGCTTAATATACAGAACATTAAATAAAGCAAACTGAAAATAGTACAGGAAGGAATTAAAAGAAAAACAGACTTTTTTATAGATTTACTGATTTGATAGAAAATGCCAGATTCCATGAAATCTTCATTTTTACCGGTTTTCAGGCAGCCCTAATTCCAGAATTTTACCGGATTTTCCGTTAAAAACCGAAAACAGTGGCCTTGATAATAACCTCTTGACATCACAACGATAATATAGCAACAATAGAAATTAATTAAATTCCATCGTTAATAGCCCTATCTCATACACTATAATAAAATGACAGTCTGTCCACATTCAGGTATCCTAATCAGACTCTGCTTCATTGTCATTCCCTCGGTGGTAAATTCTGGTCTAATTTTCTCAGTTAGTTTACCAGTAGTGGGTAAGATTATGGAGCAATTTCTTAAAGAAAGGATAGTGGGGCATCTAGAAGCCATCAGAGTCCAGGACCACAGGCAACACAGATTCACAGTGGGCAGGTCATGTCAGACAAATCTGGTTGATTTCTTTGACTGGGTGACAAGTGAAATAAATCAGGGTGGGGTAGTGGATGTACCTACCTTGATTTCAGCAAAGCCTTTGACACCGTCCCTCATTGGAGGCTGATAAACAAGCTAGTTTGGCTGTTCATGGGGGATAGGGTGGTAAACTGGGTTAGAAACTTGCTAACAGACAGGAGGTAGAGGGTGGTGATAAATGGGGTGCAGTATGGGGAGAAGGGGTAACCAGTGGGGTGCCTTAGGTATCAGTCCTGGGGCCAGTCCTGTTCAATGTCTTCATTAGCAACATTGCATAAGGGCTGGAGGGAAAGGTCTGCCTGTTTGCAAATGTCACTAAGATCTGTAACAGAGTGGATACTCCAGAGGGGGTGAAGAAAATGAGGAGGGACCGGGGGAAGCTTGAAACATGGTCTGAGGATTGGCAACTAAAGTTTAAATTAAAAAAGTGCAAAATTATGCACCTGAGACGCATAAACCCTAGGGAATGCTACAGAATGGGGTTGGGGGGGCAGTTGCTGAGGAAAGGGACCTAGGGGTTATTATTTCAGTTGACCTAAAAATGTCAAAGCAGACTGCTAATGCAGCAGGGAGGGCCAGTGGCATGCTGGGGTGCATAGGCAGGGGTATCACCAACAGAAGGCGGGAAGTAGTGATGCCATTATATAAAATGATGGTCAGGCCACACATGGAGTACTGTGTTCAGTTCTGGAGGCTGGCAAGGCAAGGCAATTTTAATTAAAAAGGACACCCATCCTGGATGCTCTGCGTACCCAACATATTAAAATTACATGAAAACACAATCAATAAATTACCAATACAAAATAACATTATAATATACAAAATAAATATTCGGCCCTATAACTCAGTATTATAAAATTCATAGATACTATGTTCAGCACTAACTACTAACTAAGTTACAGCCAAGAGCCAGATTAGATGGAGTTCAGGGAGCAGAAGGAACTATAATGCAAAATCCGGAAAGGCCTGATTATACAAGAAGGCCTTGAGGCGGGCTTTGAACACCCCAACAGAAGGGGCTTCCCTTACAGCTGGAGATAGAGAAATCCACAGGACAGGGGCAGCAACACTAAATGCTCTGTCACCTGCTATTTTTAGCCTCATTCTGGGAATTGCAAGGAGGCCCCTAGAGAAGGAGTGGAGTGAGCTGACCGAGACAGCAGGTGTAAAGGTCCTTCAGGTAACCAGGGCCCAGGCTATATAGGGCCTTAGAGATGAGCAAGCCCACCTTAAGAGGACCCTCCACCTGACCGGCAGCCAGTGCAGTTTGTGCAGTACTGTGGCGATGTGACAGAACAAGACTGTCCCATCATCAACATGGCCGCTGTGTTCTGCATAAGCTGTAGCAGGTGCAGGGTACCTCCAGAGACCCCGAGATACAGCACGTTACAGTAGTCAAGTCTGGACATCACAAAGGCGTGAACCAAGGTGGGGAGGTCCAGAGGCAAAACGAGGGTCTTTTTCCTGGCAATATTCCTCAGATGATAGAAACTGGTACAGACAATGGACAACACCTGAAGTTCAAACGTCAGTCTGCTGTTGAGAATAACGCTCAGATCACACACCCTAGAAGAGGCCTTCAATGGTACAGACCCAAGAAACAGCCCTGTTTCTGCACCAGAGGCCAACCTATCACGCCTTCTGTTTGACTCCACCTCCAGTACCTCTTTCTTATCGGGGTTCAGTAGCAATCAGGTGGAGGCCATCCAGTCATTGATCTCCACAAGGCAGCTGTTAAACACTTCCACTGTGTTGGATGTTCCAGAAGCAAAGGAAAGATACAGCTGGGTATCATCAGCATAGCAATTAAAACCCAAGCAGTACTCCTAATGAGCTTCCCCAGGGGCAGCTCATGCATGGTGAACGACATAGGTGGCAAGTCCGAACCCTGGGGTACTCCACATGACTGGAGGCTAGGGGAGGTGGAGGAGGAGAAATTCCCCATCACTACCCTTTGCTTCTTGTTAGCAAGAAAGCACTAAAACTAACAGATGATGGTGCTGGCAAGTCCGCAGAATTCCCTCAGGTGGTCAAGTAACAGATGATGGTCTGCCATATCAAATGATGAAGAGAGATTGAGGAGGACAAGAATTGTCCCCTCTCCTTGATCTCTTGCCCTAAGGAGATCATTATGCACCTGAACTAAAGCAATTTCTGTGCTATGCCTCCAATGAAATCCAGACTGGAGTGGCTCATATAGATCATAGGCCATGAGGTGCTCTGAAGCGCTACCACATTTTCCACAATCTTACCCAAGAATGGAAGGTTGGAGATGGTATGGTAATTTGTCTTGACATCAGGGTCCAATGATGGATTCTCCTGAAGGGGTCTTACCAATGCCTCCTTCAAGACATCAGGAAAAGAAATCTCCAACAAGGAACACTGGACAATCAAGGCAAATACCGGGTCAATGTAGTCAACACACCCCATTAAGAAATGAGTCTGCACTGGGTCCAGTTCACAAAAGGTGTGCAGCAGCTTGGAAGCACCCTCAGTGACCTCAGCCACCTCCACCAATCTAAACTCACCCCAACCAGGCAGAGTGCTTTCCAGACATCCATGGCGACCACTGTTGGCCAATGTATGGCTCACTGGTGGAATCCCCTGCCTGATGGCAGACACCCTGTCCAAGAAGAACCAAGCAAACTCTTTGCATAATACTTTCAAAAAAGCTCCCTTCAGCTGTAGACAGGAAGGATGAAGAAGCCTGTCCACAGTCCGAAAGAGCACAGTTGGTCGGTTCTTTCCAGTGGTAATCTACCAGGACAGGAATTCTGCCTTCTTATGGTTGATTGTCCCCTGGCGCACACCATAGTGAGCCTCATGGCCAGTTTGTCCACCTCCAGACTGGACTTCCACCAGCAGTGTTCCAATCTCCAACACACAATCTTCATCACCTTGAGCTCCCCATCATACCAAAGGGACCTCAAGTGACAGGATTTGGGTCATACACAGACCAGTGCGAGGGAGTTGAGCACACCAGACATTGCCTTGTAATAGACAGTAACTGCTGTGCAATCACTCCCAGCGCATGCACTGTCCACACTAGGTAGATCAGCAACTGCCAAGAAACCCTCAGGGGTCAAACCCCCTCAAAGGGTGGTAGTTAACCATCTCAGCAGGGGTAGGGCTCTCAGGGGGAACTTCGAACCTGAACTCCACCATGTAATGATCGGACCAAACAACCCGATCAGTCATGAGATTATTTATCTCAAGCCCCAGTGAGAACAACAGGCCCAACATATGGCCACCCTAATGGATCATGGACGAAACTACTTGCGCCAGTCCCAGAGATTACATCATCTGGAGGAAGCTGTAACAGAACTGAGGCAATTGGTGGTTGGCCCAAACATTGAAGTCCCCCAGTACTAAACATCTGGGAGCTTTCAATGTTTCACCAATGACAAAGTCAGCTACCTCCTGAAGAAATTCTCCTGCTACTCCAGGAGTGCAGTAAATCAGGGGAATTTGGCAACCTGCACCCTAACCCCCATGGATAGCCACACACTCAAATGAAATCAGTGCTCTCACTGGGTGCAGGGTGAAGCCCAGCTCAGATCTAAAACAGATGGCTACTCCCCTGCTCCTGCGTTCCATTCTGGGGCCATGCACTATGGTGTACCCAGGTGGGACGGCAGCCTCTAAAATCAGGCTGCACCTTCATAAGGATATTAATAAGCTTGAGACAGTCCAGAGAAGGCTACTAAGATAGTACAGGGCTTGCAACACAAGACTTATGAGGCAAAATTAAAGGACCTCAATATGTACTCGCTGGAAGATAGGAGGGAAAGAAGGAACATGATAGAAACATTCAAGTACCTCAAGGGTGCAAACAAGGTGCAGGGAGAGACATTTATATAATACAGGAGGAGCACAAGAAAGAGGGGACATGACATAAAATTGGAAGGTGGGAGGTTAAGAGGGAATATGAGGAAGTTCTTCACAGAGAAGGTGGTGGATGCATGGAATGGTCTGCTTCAGGAGGTGATGGAAGTGAGCACTGTGGATGGATTCAAGCATGCTTGGGACAGGCATGGGGTACCATAGAGGTACAGCAGCAGGTGGGTCGGAAGCAGTAATCCAGTACAAGAGCTTACTGGCAAACTATATGGGCCAGGTGGTTCTTATCTGCCAACAATTTCAATGTTTCTATGTATCTGTAGGGCTGGAAAAAAAAGTCTTACCCCTCTAGTGGATTTTCTGTCTATTGGGCAACAGGAGGAGGTAGTGGTTAACTCCTAGCTCTTATAGGGTGTACCAGACCACATCAAAGCCCTTCTGATGTGTTCTTGTACTAAAACACTAGTATGGTAAACAATTTACCCATGCTTCTACTATTTGAACCCTCCGGATCTCTGCAGCAGACATAATTTTGTTTCTCTCTCTTTCTTCAAGACAGAAAACAAGGAAACATGGCACCATCCACTAATTAAAATAAATCAGTTTTTTGTTTCTCACAGTTCTGGAGCATATGAAAAACAGCAGTGCCACACAGGTGAGCAACATTCCTTCACGCATCAAAGGTCCAACTGGTTTCACGCATGCGTGCTTCCTCACTGATGGCCTTTTCCATTCACATCAGTCCTTCAATAATGTGTACATTTAAAGTGATAGCACACAAAAATAGTAAATTGAAAAGAAAACATTGAAAACAGATCAACTATACCTAGACACATTTAATTACATTTATTAAAAGCCTGTGTCAATTAAAGAACTTAATATGTTACTTATCTCACACTAGGTATAAGACCATGTCTAAGTGCTAATGTTTATAATTAACTGAGGAGCATCTTTCTCTATGAAGCCATATGAGAGCCAAGCTGCATCAAGGCAACATGTTGCACACACATAGGTCTTCAGGCTGAATACAGAAGAGTGGAGCAAGGCATGTGCAAAACCAGTCAAGCCTTTGATGTGTGAGGGAATGTTTGCTCACCTGCAGGAACAAAACCCTTGATGGAAAATTACTTTATTTTTATTACCAAAAATGTATTTTTAATTATTATTTTATGTGATTTTATATGGGGTTAATTATGAGACATTTTACTATAATTTCTGGTTAAGATTGCTTTTTGCATACATTTTTAAAAGCAAAACAAAAGTGCTAATTAAATCTTAAACACAAGAAATCTGCTTTTATGCTTAAAAGAAAATAAAACCTCTCTCTGTTTCCTGGCCATCTCTTTGCCCATATATGGCAGATGAGTTTTGCTTGAAACTAAAAGACTCTAGGATTCTTTTAAGATGGGGTATTAGTGGACTTTTTCTAAGTTGTATTCAGAGATAAAGGGGGCCTCTGCATTTTTTAAATACCTAGGCTGAAACTGAAGCTAGTTATGCTTGGCAACAGAGGATAAGAGGTCATGTGACTGGTGCAGGCTGGCACCCAAAACCTGTTTCTTAGGAAAATGTATTTTAACTCTCTATAGACTTTGTATACAAATAAGAAATTATATTTGTAACTTAACAATGCAGTATGGTGCCGGTCTGAAAATTTAACAGATGATAAATAGTATTATAATGAATAAGATCACCAAGTTTCATGGATGCAAGTTAAAGGGATACAAAGTTATGTATAGACGTATTTTAAATAGAAGCCTTTGTTGATAAATAGACAAATCTAGTCTCTTATGATAACTGACATATTGATGAGTTCAAATAAGTAATTTTTAATTGTGTAATTTGCTTTTTGGAAGAGAAAAAACATCTAAAAAGAGTCTTTTGACAGTTTAAAATGTATTGCTTCTTTACAGAATAAAGAAAAAGCATGTACTTGAATAGAAGCATTGTTTAAGGGACTTTAATAACAGATTTTCTAAACAAATCTTGCATTATTCTGTAGCTTAGAATATTTAAGCAATAAGGCACAGCAGGGTGTGGGTTATTGGGGATTTACCCATAACTTGTGTGGTGTGTCACGAGGCACAGCTGAGTAACTTAACCACACAAGAAGTGGGTAAATCACCCAATAACTCACACTCTGGAGTGCCTTATTGCAATTATACAATGGACCCATATGTAAAATAAATTTAACATGTGTTTAATTATGTTTTTTATAAATGCCATTCCTCAGCTGTGGGTTATGAAGGATTTACCCAGGGTCATGTGACATGTTTTGACCTATGAGGTTACAGTATTTTCACATACCATTGTATAATTAAGCAATAAGGCATGACAGTGTGTGGTATATCGTGTGATATCATCATGCCTAGGGTGGTTGGGCATGAGGCCACAGGCCTAGTGTGTCCATCCATTCGAGAAGTGATGATATGCCATGATATACCACACCCTGGAGTGACTTATTGCTATTATGAACTGGATTGAATTCATTTTTTTCAAGAAAAAAATACTTCTAAAACCTTGTGAAATTGCTTCTTTTAGCATGTTGGAAGAGTATGTTTTGACAAAATAGTCCTGAAGAGTTCGGCCAGCAGATGGCACTGTTATAACTAACACTGTGTCACTTTGGTAATACTGGTCCTCTCAAGTATGCTCTCCATGGGTTTCACATGGTCATGCTGCCTAGTCTGGGACAGAGTAAATGAGTGTTTCATTTGCGGTTTCTTTTTGGTAGTTAGGTAGAGCCTGTCGGCACCACGATTGTGATTTTCTTTTTTTTTTTTTATTTTGTAACATGACAGTCAAGCACTAGTGACACTGTGGAAATGATGCTACTCACTCTGTCAACATCATATTCCTCAGGAGTTTGGCTGAGGTAAGAAAATGTCTGGCAGGCTTTGTAAAGTACTAGCAGTAGCAGCGGTTGTAGGAGGGATGGCGTTTATTTTGATTTTTGGAGCATGTCTCCATCAATGGTTGTGCCTTTCTACAGTTTGGTGTGAGGTGGGAATACTGGTAGAGCAGAGCGATGTGTGGTGCTGCAAGTGAGGAGGCTGGTGGCCGGAGGTTTTCTGAAGCCGTGATGATGTAGCTCGATATCATCACAGCTTCAAAAACATCTCAGCCAATCAGTGATGTCCATTTACGATCCCCAGTTCATAATTAGAGATAAACTATCACTTTATTTTAAGAAGATTTATTAAAAATATGAAGTTATATCCTTTAATAATCTAACTTGGGAAATATTAGTCCTATGAATATGGAAAACATACCAAAACACTCCACTTGAGAGACGTTCGGCATCAAGAAGTTATAAAAGAAAGTTAATTTCAAGTCTAAAAGTAAATCTGAATTAGTGGTCAGTCCTTGCAGGGGTATGGCTAATGTCACCATTCGTCATCTGCAAGGACCAATCAGAGTTAGGTGATGATGTATCCCAACATAGGAATAGATGCGCAAAACTCAGAGCCCAACACTCAGTCTTGCCTGAAACACCATACAGTGAGGAACTCTGTCAGTCTAATTGAAAATTCTAATGGCTTCATAACTTTTGCTAGGCTGGAAAGCCTTAGACCATGCCTATATTTGGAATGCTGGGAACCAGTTTTTTGGTTAGCCACTAATGTATCCACAAGGGAGTGCTAATGATAAGTTTGAAAGCCTATGCAGTATTGCCACAAGGTCCAGATGCAAACTACTTTATTAAAAAGGACTCTTTTCATGGTAGAACAGAGTAAGGTCTATGTTTTATTTGCTGAGTATTTTTTTGACTGAATAACATTGTTGCTAAAACTAGAACAAGAAACTAACATCAAAATTTACAGCTAAAGTCAGTTGATGTGCTGTGAATAGAAGAGTCGAGAGAGCATTCAAAAGATTACCTGCAGCTAAATTAACATGAAAAAGTCATTAAGCTCCGGTGGTTAAAAGTTCTTTAATACAAGCATTGCTACATGACTATTCCGATCTGAGCTGATGTTTTCCACAGAATCCTAGAAAGTGACTTTTGATAATTAGTGAGTTAAGTGACATCCCAAATGGATGGAATAAAAGTTCCAGCTCAGGTTCCAGCGAAAAACAAAAGAGACAAGCTGACAGAAAGAGACTTTCTTACTCAGAGCCAGACTCAACCCAGATTCCTAAGTTAAGAGAGAAGAAGAACCACTTCTACAACCAGAAATATATTTTAATTACTTTTACTAATTACATAGATACATAGATACATAGACACTGTCAGCAGATAAAGGCCTATGGCCTACCCAGTCTTCCCATTTGAGCTTGTAAGCTCACTTTATGTTATCCTGGAAATCTGTTGCCCCTTACCCCTGACCTCCAGAATTCCCTTATGTCTATCCCATGCATTCTTAAATCCTGTGATTGTTTCATCCCCCACTACTTCCTCTGGCAGGATGTTCCACTTGTCTACCACACATTCTGTGAAGAAATTCTTCCTCACATTTCCTCGAAATCGCCCTCCCTCCAACTTCATCTCACGGCCTCTTGTCCTTGAACATCTTTTTCACTGGAAAATAGTGTATTCCTGCACCCTGCTCCCCCCTGTAAGCTATGTGTATGTCTCTATCATATCCCCTCTCTCCCTCCTCTCCTCCAGGGAGTACATATTCAAGTCCTTCAACCTGTTCTCACAGGACTTCTGGTGCAATCCCTGTACCATCTTGTTGCCCTCCTCTGAACCTTCTCTACCCTGTCTATGTCCTTACGTAGATAAGGTCTCCATAACTGTACACTGTACTCCAGGTGGGGCATCACTAGTGTCTTGTATAGTGGAATTATGACCTCCCTTTTCCTGCTAGTGATGCCCCTGACTATGCATCCCAGCATCCTAATTGCTTTACCTGCTGCCTTGTCGCACTGTTTCCCTACCTTGAGGTCATCAGAGATAATAACCCCAAGGTCTCTTTTCTGTTTGGTGCATGCTATATCATCACCCTCAAACTGATATGCTGTTCCAGGGTTTGTGTGCCCCATATGGATTATCTTGCACTTCTTTGCATTGAATTTCAACTGCCAAATACTTGACCATTCTTCAAGCTTCTGCAGGTCCCTCCTCATTCTGTCTACACCCTCTGGCATGTCCACTTTTTACAGAGCTTCATGTCCTCAGTGAACAGGGAAATTCTGCCTTCTAGGTCCTGCACAATGTCACTGATGAAGATGTTGAATAGGACCAGTCCCAGAACTGATCTCTGTGGTACCCCACTGGTCACTCTTCCCCTCTGTGGAGTGACAGCCATTTATCACCACCCTCTATTTCTTGCCACCCAACCAATTACCTACCCACCGCACTACTATCCTGCCCACTCCCATATTCCTCAGTTTGTTTAATAGCCTTCTTTATGGCACAGCATCAAAGATCTTGCTGAAGCCTAGATAGGCCACATCCACTGCCCTCCCCTGATCCACCTCCCTTGTCACCCTGTCAAACAATTCAAAGAGGTTGGTCTGGCATGACCTTCCCCCCTAGTGAAACCATGCTGTCTTGGGTCATGTAGTCTGTTGGCAACCAGATGTTTCACCACTCTCTCCTTCAGTAGTGCTTCCATGATCTTCCCCACTACCGAGATCAGGCTGACTGGTCTGTAGTTCCTCACTTTCTCTTTGTTCCCACTTTTATATAAGGGGACTACATCTCCTGTCCTCCAGTCTTTAAGTACCTCCCCTGTTTTCAGTGATCAGCTAAACTGGATTGCCAGAGGTCCACCCACCACCTCTTCTAGTTCCTTTAGGACCCTGGGGTGTACCCCATCTGGCCCCATTGCTTTATCAACTCTTATTCCTTCCATTTCCTTTAGGACTATTTCCTGTGTAAAAGGACTTGTGTCCATTTCTGCACTGTTTCCACCCCTTACACTCCCTTCAGGCCCATTACCCTCCTCTTACTCAGTAAAGACTGAGCAGAAATACCTATTCAGTTTGTCAGCTTTACTGTTGTCATCCTCCATGTGCCCCCCCATCTTCCCCCTTCAGTCTCACTATCCCTCCCTTTGCCTTTCTTTTTTCACTTATATACCTGTAAAAGGTTTTGTCCCCTCTAGCCTCTGGTTTTGAGATGTGCTCTTCTGTCTGTGCTTTGGCTTCCCTTACTGACCTCTCTGACTCGCTTTGCCTCTCCTGGTACTTCTCCCTGTCTCCTTCTGTCTGCTTCTTTTTGTATTGCCTGAATGCAATCTTTTTGGCTTTCACTTCAGATTTTTTAGTTTTAGTCACTTTCAATTTTTTTAGTTTTAGTAATTTAATTGGCTTATTTGGGGAAGTAACAAAAGGGGTTTCACGCTTAACTACAAAATACTTAGGGTTTGTGGTATGTGGTAGAAGCAATATTGCAGTTATCATGAACCTGGAGAATAGGGATAATATATTTGAATTTTATAATTATTTTTGGTAATTTATGAAAATATTTTTGGGGAAAGGCCCAAGGTAAATCCAAGTGCTGCATTACACAAATGATATTATACCATTTGTTCTGACAACCTGCATGACACTGCTGCTTTTCATATGCTCCAGAACGGTGACTAACAAAAAAAAAACTGGATTTATTGCAATACATGGATGGTGCTGTGTTTCCTTGTTTGCTGCCTACATTCTACACAGGCACATCCACAACAGATCTGCTATGGTTGCTGGAACTGTCTCTCTTCAGGACACCCAATTATCAATAATATGGTGTGGGAAGGAGTTAGGTTTTACATTATTATGTTTACTATTTGTTTATATGAAATACATTTTAAGCATTTCATTGGTAAAAAGTTGTACGAATGCATGTGTGTAAATTGACCAGTTCCAGAAATGAAGATAAGGTAATTCAAGAAAGGTTAATACTGTATGTTCTTGATAGCTGTGATAAGTAAGTTTATGCCGAGATGTGTCCTGAATGTATTGCAGAAGTATTTGAATGAACCTTATGGGTCAGACAAAAATATATATGCTATGCCTGTCTGCATTATTAAAGCATGGTAAACTCTAGATGGCGGCATGCATTTGGCAGATTTATTAGTTGTATGTACCATAGATGTTAAAGATATATTTAAAATAGTCACTGCCTTTCATCACATGCAGCTAATGCTGCTGTCCCACACTGCAAAGTTGGGACATGTACAGTACTACTCCCTGTGAAATTGGTGGAGGAAACAGAGCTGCCAATGTCAACACTGACTGGAGTATATAATATTATTGTACTGTTGTTATCAATGTCAACAACCTGGCAAACTGAGCTGGCATACTCCAAACTATATTTAAAGAATCTTTCCAACAGGCATGTACAGTTTCCATACTGAGGGTACGTGAGGTTTGTGTGTTGTAAAAAGTATAACCAAATAATGCCCTAGTAAACCATTGTTCAATTAAGAAATGTGATATGTAATGTATTATTGCATTTTATTTCTTATTAATCATTTATATTGTACAAAAGCATGATCAAAACAGGAGAGCAATTATCTTTATATGGATACTACAGATACTATTGATCATGACACTCACCTTTAAAACTGCATCTTTATAATATGGTTTGCATAGCATGATGGATTACAATATTTATTATACATTAGTCTGCCTGAAAGTTATCCTGTTTTATTTTAACTTAAAGCAGTCACATCAGCTTCACTCAGTAAGTTTCCAAAACTGCTGTTCATTTTCTCTGATATAGGCAGCATTTGGTTTTGGTTATAGCCAAAGAGAACTGCTAAATATGATAATGATAAGGAGACACATTTAATAAACTGTACACAATATATATACACATTATATACATATACGCATATATTGGCTGACATGGAAAGAATCTAACATTAAAAATATGTCTGTTTACCCATATGTTTAAAATGTTTAAACTATTGGTTCTCAAATTAATTCATTAATACAATAAATGCCTATGCAATATTCTGAGGTGGATCAAAATGTGTTTTAAAAAAGCAGTCCCTAACTTGAATTCTAAATGAATGAACTTAGAAACCACAGAATACAAGTAGTTGCCCATGAAAAAATTGTCTTAGGAACTACCTGAGTGTTCTTTTTATTTCACTCTAATTTATAGAATAATCACATGAATGGCATATATCCTCTTTAGAAGGCTTGCATGAAAAGGTCTAAAATGCCAATCAACATAACTTTTTCCCTTCCAATTTATGGCAACTCCCAAAAACTATTAACAATGATTTGACTTTAATAGTTGGGTATCTCATAATTTATAAAGATTGTTTCTGATTAAAATGGCAGCAAGGATTTGTGGAATTGTTTTACAGCAAGTGTCAAAATGAAACAAAGCTGGGATAATTTAGTTAGATTTAAATAGGTAATCTAGGAGGAAAAAAAAACTATGGAGAAGGGTATACCGTTAAAACTACATTGGAATAATAGCGCAGTGAAATGCATGCCATGGAAATAGCATCTGTGAAAACAGCTACATGCACACAAAAGCATAGGGATGTTATAGTACATTTGTCCCCTCTGACTGTCACCCCTCTCCTCCCCAAGCTGGAAATAGTAAATCATGCCCCTTCCCTGACTGTCAACCCCACCACCAGAGTTGTAAATAGTAAATTGCACCCCTCTTGACTGTCATCTTCCTGGAGTTTGACTTTATCAGTGCCGAAGCTGGGCTGTGCTATCATTTCGGTGTGCTGCATCTGGGAAGTGTGGTTTTTGGTATCATCTTTTTGCCTGCACAGTTATTGACCATGCTGTGCTTGGTTTAATGGAATTGTTGTGGATCGGTGGAGAAGAATGAGTCATTCTTGAGTTACACATCATGAGTACATCCCTAGTGCTGACCAACTGTTGGTGTTCTATTAATGCATCTGTAACACTTCATAATAAAGAGTTTGTGATAGATATGTGGGCATCAACAAATGAACAAAGAAACTGCACCCCCAGTTTCCCATGAACATCATTCTTGAACTCTTTTGCAATAAGTAAATTCAACATATTGAAGTGTAGCAAAAGTCACTTCTGGTGGCTTGTTCTAGGGTTTTATTTTCTATTACATTTTGGGAACTTGTTACTTGAGTTATAGAATTAAAAAAATAAAGTTTCAGAAAGCTGCCCATGACTATCTTTCAATTAAAACTAATGAACAGTTAAAAACAATAGGTTGCTAATTGATCAAAAAAGGTATATTTTTGCATATCCCAGTTGAAGGTGAAGGACATAATTTTATAAGAGTGCAGTAGTGCTCCTATAATTAGGTTTTAAATTTTGAACTTTAATATTTTCATAACCGTTCAAAGGATTTGCACAAAATATTTACATGCACAGTCTTATGGGGATGATCTCTTGACATGTCTTGTTTTGTTCCCGTTAGATTTATGGCTTCTGAGATCTAAATAGTGAAAAAAAGTACATTTTTTGTGGGGTTTTTTTGCCATTGGGTTGAATGGGTTTTCTTTGAATTTGGCTATTACTCAGAAATTTGGAATTTTGAGTTGTCATTTCAGGGTAGAAGGGGGCTGGCTCAGAGATGTGCCATTTGCTTGTTTGGAGAAAAAATATTAATCCGTTCCAAAGTTATTCAATTTTGACATTTTTTAAAATGGGTTCTGAGCATACTCAGTAAGTACTTAAAATAGCTGTATGAAGCAAAACAAGAATTCTTGTTTCATATTGACATCATCATTTTTTGTCGACAGAAAGTACTTTTTTGTTTTGATGCCATCTTGTTTTCCCTTTTCTCCCCAAAAAAAGAAAATTTGAAAAGCCAAAAAAATCACATACTAGAGAGTGAACAACACATGTAGCTTGCTTATTGGGACTCTCTTAGTTGGATTCTATAATTAACAGTTGCAGAAAATACCCTTTACATGTTTTTTTAATATTATAAATCTTTTCTTTTGACTCGTGATTTGAAAAAAGATTCTTTTTTCATTCACGGGAGATGAAAAAAGATCCTTTTATGTAAGGTGAAGCTGCATTTCCTGGTGTTTAGTTGTAGCCCCCCACTCTGATCATCATCCATATATATATTAAGTATTTCCCTGGTGTCTAGTGGTGCCCCACACAATTCCATCACCGTCCCATAAATAAGTTGTCATTGTCCCTGGTGTCTAGTGGTACCCTCCAACCTCTGATAACCATTCTTGTTACTTTTATTTTCATTTCCTGGTGTCTGGTGGCACCCCCATCCTCTGATCACCCTTACCATTGATAATTTTTATTTTCCTGCTGTCTAATGGTACCACCCCACCCTCCATTTACTTTACTCCTGAAATAAATAAAATGGTCCCTCAATGTCTTTTTTTTTTTGTATAAAAGAAAATGGTCCCTTGGTGATGCACCCTCACCACCCCAACTTCCCACTGAGCACCCACCTCCCCAAACTGACCAGACCCCCCAGTCACACCCTGACTTACCTGAACAGGTCTCAGGGTGAAGATCCACTCTCCAATCAAAAACATGTCTTGCTGCTGGAAAGAGCAACTGCAATATGAGAAATAAGGTAAGTGTGGTTCAATGCATTTCAGTGGAGTTTTCAACTTTGGTGCATAACTTTGCCATTTTCACATATTTTGGCACCACATTTTTAACATAGCACTACTGACCTTCCACCTCATGAACAATGTCACTGGAATTATGCAACTCTGCCATGAAAGGTGATTTTTATGTTCACTTGGTAAAATCTTCTTTCAGGCAGGATTTGAATATTTCCACCACCCTTATTTCTGAGGTGGGGTGATAAGAAGGGAATGTTTAACATTTGGGGTCAAAATATGTTAAAATAGTGAAGTTATCTTAATAAGGTGCTTAATCAAATAAAGAATATTATTATTATTATTATTATTATTATTATTATTATTATCTGCATCTACTGAAATTAAGCTACTCTCTCGTAAGTTTCATAACTTTGAACATTTTCATCCCACATTTTAAACAAAGCATTTTCTTTCCACCAACTCATGAATGTGACAGCTGTTATTTTTTCAAATCTTCACCAAAATGTGTTTCATGCCTCTGGCACAGAATTACATTACAGAGGCACAGAATAATGATTCTGAGAGGATTTGAAAAGTTTCAGTACTGGGTCATGAAGTTGGGTAATAACAAGTCTATGCTGACAATGGGTTGCTGTTGTGCTACAAAATGGAAATGCAGGGCCCAGATGGCCTTGCACTTCCATAGCAACATACACATACTCATCTATGCAGCAATGGGTGAGCAGGGCCCTGGGCTCCCAGAGACAAATAAGAAAATGATTATATTATCTCAAAAAGTAAGGAAATTCTTTGCAAAAATCTCTGTGAATGCAACATTTAGTGTTCAGGCCAAATTGACAAAAGTAGGAAAATGTGGCTTTAGGGTTTCCAACTGTAAAACCATAACCACATCCCTAAAGCAAATCAGAGATGGACTCTTCCCAGGGGTTTTCAACCCTAAAGCTCACCCCATTAGGTGTGGATGTTTCTGCAGTGGATAGAATGGGATGAGCTTTAGGGTTGACAATGTCCAGGAAGACTGCACCACTGATGTGTTGTAGGCTTGGGGGTGGGGAAACCTAAAGCCACATTTTCCTACTTTTCTAGCTTTAGACTGAACCCTAAGTGTTGCATTAACAGAATCTTTTTGCAAAGAATTGCTACAGTATATGACGCAAATGGATGGCTGGTCTGTGTATTAGACTGTAAAGTATCCCTCATTTACTCTTTTTCATATGCTATAGGATGAGGCCTGAAAATATCCATAATTTACAGCTCTACCAAATCCTACTTCAGTGAGTTTATATGGGACCTTAAAATTCAAATCCGCCCTGAAAGGTGATTTTGAGGTCACTTGATGAAATCACCTTTTGGGCAGGATTTGAACATTTCTACCACCCTTTTTCATGAGGTGGGGTGATAAGAAGGGTATGTTCAAAACTTGGGGTCAAAATATGCTAAAATGGAGAAGTTATATGCATCCATTGAAATGAAGCTATGCTCGCTTATAACTTTCGTAATTTAAAATATTTTCACCCCAAA
This sequence comes from Neoceratodus forsteri, assembly GCA_016271365.2. Taxonomy (NCBI): domain Eukaryota; kingdom Metazoa; phylum Chordata; order Ceratodontiformes; family Ceratodontidae; genus Neoceratodus; species Neoceratodus forsteri. The sequence continues at coordinate 932,539,050 of CM057455.1, forward strand.
TTTTAAACGTGGCCATTTCTTTACACAAACCCATGAATGTGACAGCTGCCATTTTTCAAATCTTCACAAAATGTGTTTTTGTGCCTCCCTGTGTAGAATTACGTTAAAATGGTGCAGAATGATGTTTCAGAATGAATTTGAAAAGTTTCAGTACCGGGTCATGAAGCTGGGTAATAACAAGGCTATAATGACAAATGGGTTGCTGTTGTGCTACAAATGTGAGTGCAGGGCCCCGATGGACTTGTGTTTCCACAGCAGCATTCATATACTCATCTATGGAGTGATGGATTTGCAGGGCCCAGGGCTCCTATAGACAAATAAAAATATGATAATATTATCTAAAAAAATAAGGACCTGCATTGCAAAAATCTCCCTTAATACAACATTTAGGGTTCAGGCTAAAGTGACAAAAGTAGGGAAATGTGGCTTTAGGGTTTCCAACCCTAAAACACCAACCCCACTCCTAAAGCAAATCAGAGCGGACTCTTCCCAGAGGTTGTCAACCCTAAAGCTCACCCCATTAAGTGTGTATGTTTCTACAGTGTATAGAATGGGATGAGCTTTAGGGTTGACAATGCCCAGGAAGACTGTATCCCTGTGTTGTAGGCATGGGGGTGGGGTACTTAAAGCCACATTTCCCTACTTTTATCACTTTAGCCTGACCCTAAATTTTGCATTAACAGAGTTTTTTGCAAAGAATTACTACAGTATATAATGCAAATGGAGGACCCGTCTGTATATTAGAATGTAAAGTACCCAAAATTTATTCTTTTCCATATCCTATAGGATGGGGCCTAAAAATATCCATAATTTACAGTTCTGCCAAATCCTACTTCAGTAAGTTTATATTGGACCTTAAAATATACACCATTTACTTTTTTTTTACTTTTTTTTTTCATTTTAGCTGTTTAGTCCCCATTTTTGCCTCCCACCTTACCTGAAGAGGGGGACAGATGAGCACAGCTGGCAGGTGGCTCTGGCCCCCTCTAGGTGGGGCTCAGTCTGTGGTCAATGCATCCCCATGCTCCACCCTCCCAGCAATACCCCATGGGTTCCCCCTATTGCAGGGCTGAGGGCAAAGGGCATCAAGTTCCCCCCTCCCAGCTACCAACATCTAGACTCTGGGGGGCTGGTGTGGGTGCTGCAGGGCCATCATGGAGCTTGCCAGCTCCAGTTTTCTTAGATTGCTCCCCTCCTTTTGCTGTGGGTGCCCATATGCATGTGGAGGCATGCACATGCAGCAACCTGCTGCACCCTCCTTATCCTAGTCATGCCCGACTGCACTGCCACCAAGCTTCCACTCTGGTGCAGCCTTGCAGCAGGAATGGCTGAGTCTCTACCCGACGGCTGCACAATTCATCTCCCAGCCCCCCACTGACCCCCTATGGCCCAGGCTCACTCCCAAACCTGGGTTGCTGGTGTGGCATGAGGTGTGGCCTCCAGTGCCTCAACCCTCAGTGCCACTGGGATGGCTTTACCTTTTTTTCTCTATATCTAATTTGCTTTATATGGACCCCTAAAATACCCATCATTTAAATGTCTACCATATTCAGGTACATTTGTATGTGGGATCTTAAAAATATAGATTTTTTAAAGTTGTGCCCTAGGATATGCAGATGGCATCTCACAAGTATAAATGTTTTGATTAGTCCTGAGGGGTGCTGCAAAGGATCTGTGTCACACCTGCATTTTCATGCTTACTAATGTACCAGCCTTGTATGTTATTAAGCTATGTATAGTCCCAGAACAATTCAGTATTGTACTGCATGGTCTTTTCTCCTTTTTTAAATGGAAGACATTTTAAATAATCCCATTACTACATTAATGTACTAAGTCTGGCCAGGGGACAAATTAATGGCCCCTAATATTTGATTCCAAGTTCTACAACAAAGAAGAAAAAGGACCATGACTTACCTCTACCAATCTTCAGTTCACATCACAATATATTGAATAAAACCTCAGCAGAAACCAAAGAAGAAAACATTAGACTTAGCCAAGATTCCTGCCTGATTGCATAAAAATGATTGAGAAAAATGTTAAAGCAAGCCTTTTAAGTTGTTGGAAGACAGACAGTAAGGGGGAACTTAAACATAATTTGTCAAGGTGACTGATTTATAGCATACAGAGAGTAGTTGTTACCAATAGATTTCAGTACAGCCTCAAATCTTGTTCTGCTGCAGTAGTGATGTCTGTAGTGCAGTAAAACAACTCTTCATTCTGCTGCACTATGTATGTCATACTGCCACGCCTGTGATCTGCAATACAAGTGAGTAGTCCAGCCACATGTTTTCTGGAAGTCAGTGTCAACTAATGAGCAACTGAATGTTTTTAAAAAAAGTTTCAGTAAGCACACAATTACAGTCTCAGTTAATAAAATGAAAAATAGGTTGCTTACTTTCATTATACCATTCATGAATAATCCAGACATTGCCAGGAGTCACAGGGCAGTGGAGCATGTATATCCGCCCTGTATTTTTGTTTCTTTTGTGTAAGTGTGGCACCTGAGTGTGTGGGGGGTGTAGCTCGTTAAACGTTTCTCCATAAATGACACCAACCACCAGAAGCAGGTGCTCGGATTGTTCATGACTGCTGTAATGAAAGTAATCACCTATTTTTCATTTTTCTATTTTTTTCTGTCCCTTCTCCCTCATTTATGTCTCCACAAGTATCAGTATGATGGCATTTCAGGACCTCAGTGGCGGAATTGTTAATGTGATACCTTCCTGTTTTAGAGTCTTATTGAGGATTGTTTTGCAAAATGTAATTTTTGTGACAGTTTTTTTGTCCTCATAATGCAAGCTTTGTTCCATGCACTACATAGAAAAGTGTATGGCTCCCACTGCACAACTAGGCCAATCTCCAACCTCGGGGTTACTATGCTGACTGTGAGACCTCTCGAGCTGCGATCTCAAGGTCAATAGTCGGCATAGTAACCACTCAGTTGGAGAATAGCCCTGTTGTGCATCAGGAGCCATACAATATCCTATATGTAGAACATGGAGAAATAGAGGCAATAGGTGATTATCTTGTAATTCACAACTTGCATTTTATTAAAGGTAGACATAAACACAACTTTACATTGAAGCTCTATGATGCAAGGCTGTAGAGCTACATATAAAGGCCATAAGCTTGTTTAGTGCTAATAGATTTATGGACTCTGTACCAATGTACCTGTAGAGTAATTAATACTTATGTTATAAGCAGATGAAGGTTTTGTGAGCAATAAAACAATTACCCATTGCTAAAGCTGACAATCCATCCAACTAAACCCCAGCCAACAGTTAACTGGAAAAGTTATTCAGCTCCATTGTTTACAATTAGCCCCACTGAAGATTCAGATGAAACTTACTAGTTTTGGAGTTATTTGTCCAGTCACATCCACATTAAGAACAACCTAGCAACTTTTAAGAACTTATTATAATGTTAGTCATTGGGACAGATCACACTTAATCTGAAAGTTTGTATAGATCTATTTCATAATGGTGCTCCATCCAACAGAAATAACAATTGTTCGAATGGATTTTAGTCAAAAATGTGAAGTGGGCCATATGATGTTGAGAAAATTCTGGTTGTGGTCTGTTCCTTAGACACTGGAAGCATTTTAGCAATACAATTATCAGTGAATGTATGAAGCTACCCTTTCATCCCCATCCAAAATGCAAAATCATTAAAAATAGCCTAGCTGATTTTACAGTTGAGCAAGAAATGGTTAGAAACTGACTTGTGGTAATTTAACCTGCCCTATTAGACTGATCGTTGAATGGATATAGAAGGCTACAGATTGGGACTCAGAACTCTGTTCCTAAAAAGCTTGAGTGCTTGGTTTACCTACTAAATTTCCAAATTCTACAACAAAGAGGAAAAAAGACCAACACTTACCTCTACCAACCTTCAGTTCACAACACAATATATTACTAAAAAAGAGTAATTTGGCTCCATTGTCCTTTCTTTAAATGTAGCAACCAACACTTGGTGCATAGGATTTTATCTTGAGTTCTACATTTATATTTTTATATTGATTATAATTTACTTCTGGAATACCAATAGCTGCTTTATCCCAGAGAGTGTCCTTCTTGACTGTTTTCTTCCCCATCCCCAGGAGAATTGGTCATGGGCAGAAGTGATACAGAGAAAATGGGGAACCAGACTGAACTGCCCAACTGTAAAAGCTATTGAAAAGCCACTGCAGAGCATAGATTCTTTAAAGTACATATGTCGTTTTACTCATTTTTAGGGCTGTAGGAAGAGCCTACAGCCCTATTGGGATTGGATGGTAGCTCTAAAAATAACTGATTGTGGAACCTTCCATTGGACATTTGGAAATATCCTTCTGAATGCCCAGCAGAGCTTGAAAACCTCTTCCACAATCGTCCACTTTGGAATAATAGCCACACTATTTCAGCTGTTACTTCTGTATTGCGGGGCATAAATTGTGAATGCGCAACTCATGCACATGCACATTTCGGCTGGCACCATCATGTTGTGAATGGCAAAATGCCATTTCCTGTAACTATGCATGTGTGAGTGTCACACATAGATACATAGATACATAGACAGTGTCGGCAGATAAGGGCCTATGGCCCACCTAGTCTGCCCATTTGAGCTTGCAAGTTCAGTTTGTTTTCCTAGAAGTCTGTTTCCCCTTACCCCTGCCCTCTAGAATTCCTTTATGTCTATCCCATGCATTCTTAAATCCCATGATTGTTTCAGCCCCCACCACTTCCTCTGGCAGGGTGTTCCACTTGTCCACCACCCGTTCTGTGAAGAAATTCTTTCTCATGTTTCCTCTGAATCGTCCCCTCCAACTTCATCCCATGCCCTCTAGTCCTGAAACATCTTTTCACTTAAAAATAGTGTTTTCCTGCACCCTGTTCCTCCCTGTAAGATACTTGTATGTCTCTATCATATCCCTCTCCTCCTCTCCTCCAGGGAGTACATGTTCAGTTCCTTCAACCTGTCTTCATAGGACTTGTGATGCAACCCACGCACATCTTTGTTGCCCTCCTCTGAACCTTCTACCCTGTCCATGTCCTTACGTAGGTATGGTCTCCAGAACTGTACACTGTACTCCAGGTGGGGCCTCACTAGTGTCTTGTATAGCGGAATTATGACCTCCCTTTTCCTGCTGGTGATGCCCCTGCCTATACAACCCAGCATCCAATTTGCTTTACCTGATGCCTTGTCACACTGTTTCCCTGCCTTGAGGTCATCAGAGATGACAACCCCAAGATCCCTTTCCTGCTTGGTGCAATCTATATCCTCACCCCCCAACTGATATATTGTGACAGGGTTTTTGTGCCCCATATGCATTATCTTGCACTTCTTTGCATTGAATTTCAACTGCCAAACCCTTGACCATTCTTCAAGTTTCTGCAGGTCCCTTCTCATTCTGTCTGCACCCTCTGGTGTGTCTACTCTGTTACAGAGCTTTGTGTCATCAGCGAACAGTGAAATTCTGCCTTCTAGATCCTGTGCAATGTCACTGATGAAGATGTTGAATAGGACAGGTCCAGCACTGATCCCTGTGGTACCCCACTGGTTACTCTTCCTCTGTGGAGTGACAGCCATTTACCTCCACCCTCTGTGTCCTGCCACCCAGCCAGTTACCTACCCACCACACTACTGTCCTGCCCACACCTATATTCCCCAGTTTGTGTAATAGTCTTCTATGTGGCACAGTGTCAAAGGCCTTGCTGAAGTCCAGATAGGCCATGTCCACTGCCCTCCCCTGATCCGCCTCCCTAGTCACCCAGTCAAAAAATTCAATGAGGTTGGTCTGACATGACCTCCCCCTGGTGAAACCATGCTGCCTTGGGTCCTGTAGTCCATTGACAACCAGATGTTCTACCAATCTCTCCTTCAGAAGTGCTTCCATGATCTTTCCCACTACTGAGGTGAGGCTGACTGGTCTGTAATTCCCTGCTTCCTCTTTGTTCCCACTTTTGTATAAGGGGACTACATCTGCTGTCCTCCAGTCTTTGGGTACCTCCCCTGTTTCCAGTGATTGGCTGAACAGGATAGCCAGAGGTTCAGCCACCACCTCTCTTAGTTCTTTAAGGACCCTGGGTGCACCCCATCTGGCCCCATTGCTTTATCAGCTCTTATTACTTCCAGTTCCTTCAGGACCCTTTCTCATGTAAAGGGACTTGTGTCCATTTCTGCACCATTCTCACCCCTTGTACTCCTTCAGACCCATTACCCCTCTTCCTTAGTAAAGACTGAGCAGAAATACCTGTTCAATATGTCAGCTTTATTGTTGTCATCCTCCACGCGCTCCCATCATCCCCTTCAGTCTCACTATCCTCCCTTTGTCTCTTTCTTTTTCACTTATGTACCTGTAAAAGGTTTTGTCCCTTTACCCACTGATTTTGCAATGTGTTCTTCTGTCTGAGCTTTGGCTTCCCTTACTGACTTCCCTGCCTCCCTTTGTTTCTCCTGGTACTTCTCCCTATCCCCTTCTGCCTGTGTCTTTTGTATTGCCTGAATGCAATCTTTTGGCTTTCACTTTCTTTGTACCTCTTTGGAAACCATAATGGTCTCCTCTTCCTTTTCCTCTTGCTAACCTGCTTAATGCATAATTCTGTTGTTCTTATAATCCCATTTTAAATACTGCCCACTGTTCCTCAACCCCTGATTCCTGTCCCATTCCCTTAATGCCTCTTTCAAGTATCTCCCCATTTTCCCAAAGTCTGCCCCCTAAAATCCAGGATACGTGTTTTGTGTGGTTTGGTTCTGCTCTTTCTGTGATTTCAAACCACAATGACTGGTGGTCACTGTTACCCCATCACACTGTCCCTGTTTGTGAGCACAAGGTCCAGTATTGCCTTCTGCCGAGTTGGTTCCATGACCAGTTGCTTGAGGAAGGCACCCTTGAAGGAGTCCAGGATAAATCTGCTCTAGTTGATGCTGCTGCTGGGATGCTCCAGTCCACGTCTGGTATATTGAAGTCTCCAACCAGTACTACTCACTCTTGTCTGCCATCCTTTGGATGGCTAGCATCAGCTCCCTATCTGTTTCTTCCTCCTGGGCTGGTGATCTATAGACCACACCTGTGCGGATGGCTGGCCCCATTTTCCTTTCCAGCTTAACCCACAGTATCTCTCCTCCATTTTGTTCCTCCTGGATCTGTGTGGCCCTTATGTCATTTTTCACATACAGTGCCACTCCTCCTCCATTCCTGCCTGCTCTGTCTCTTCTGAATATGTTGTAGCCAGGTATGGCCATCTCCCAGTCATGGTTATCAATACACAGGTTTTCAGTCATGGCCACAATGTCCAGGTCTGACTGTACCATGACAGCCTCAGATCTTCCATCTTGTTGCTAAGGCTCCTGGCATTTGCACACATGGCTTTCCATGATTTGACCTCCCTAGACTGTTTCACTGTTCTACTCCAGCCCCTTCCTTGGTTGTCATTTATCCCTGGTTCTCCTTGCTGTTTGCCCTTCTGCTGAATTTTGCCCCTTTTCTGCTTATCCACCTTTTGGACACTAATCTCCATCTTTTGCACACTGCTTTGCAGAGACAGCCACTCCTCTGGTTCACTGGTTCCACTACTAGCTGTGGGGGGTGAGCTAGTAGGTACCATCCTTGCTGGCCTGCCACCCTCCTTTGCTAGTTTAAATGCTTGTCAATGTAGCATTTAAACTTATCATTGAGTGCTTGTATTCCCCTCCAGGATGGATGCAGGCCGTCAGGCTTGAACAAACCTCCATCCTCCAGGTGGGTCCCCAGTCACCAATGAATCTAAACCCTTCCTCACAGCACCAGTTCTTCAACCATGAGTTAAAGCTCCTGGTGCATGCACTCTATGCTCTCCCTTGCTCTCTACAGGTAGTACTTTGAGAAAGTGACAGAAGTAGCTACTTGCTTGAGACCCATCCCAGTTTCCTAAACTCTTCCTGAACTTCCTTTGGCCCCATTTGCCAAGTCATTAGTACCTAGGTGGATAATGACATCCAGCTCACCCTCCCGTCTTGCCTTCCCAGTGATCCCCAGTATCTTCCTTCCATCCCTCCATGCCGTGGCACCTGGTAGGCACCTCACCTCCCTGTCCTCCCCCTCCTGTGTTCCTAGTTGGATCCCTCTTACGATGGAGTCCCCCACCAGGATTCACTTCCTCCTCCTCTGAGGTCCACTGCTTTCCCCACTGAGGTCACCTCCTTGCCTAACCTCCACATCCTTTCCTTCCACTTCCCTGGGTACCTCTATTTGGTTGTCCTCATTTGCCAGTGTGGCATATGAGTTCTTGAGAGGAATAGGATCTGGGATGTGCCTCTGCCTGACTGCTCTAACCTCCCTGAGCCCACTGTCATCCAAGTGCCCTCATTCTCGGCATACTTTGAGGCAGCTGCATTGGACTGGGTGGTCCCTGGATAGGGGTGATGGTACCTGACCCAGTTTTCTTCCGCCTGAGTCTGGCTACCTCATCCCGAGTCCAGAGATGCATGCAGATAGGGCAGCACTTCAGTGTCCAGAAGGTCTGCCTGAATATGGCTGCCCCACAGCCACTGCATTGCACCATTCTCACATTATACTGCAATTCCACTACTTCTCTGCTACTGAAGCTCTCTTAGTTCTCTTTTTATTTATTTACAGTACTAAAAATCCTGTAACTGATCGTCAGATATATATATTTTTTAAGGAAAAGAAACCAATAAATAAATAAATGAGTCAAAACACTTGTCGTGCTGAGGGTGGTCTTCTTCCCCCTTATGCCCCTCCTACTTCACACCTCTTACTATACCCTGTGTTTAGCTCCTGTCAATCAGATTTATCAGGGCATATAATTAAGAGTTGGGGAAGGGGTTGGAGGGGGCAAAAATTTGCAGCAATTAAAGACAGCACAGAATTACACCACCACTATGTTTTAAATTTTCAACAGCCCAAAAACAATTATAAGTAAAGACAACGCAGAAAGAAAGTATAGTGTCACTACAAGCCTACAATCTAAGTTTAAAAGAAAAATACCAATTACCAGTTACTCTAAAGCACTGAATTGAATATGTTTCCTTCCTTCACCTTCTGGCTTCTTCTGAGAAGATGAACCTCTGTTTGCTGCTTTAACTGTGACTAAGCCCCACCTCCAGTTATCACGTAGCTGAGGTCAGAAGCCAGACAATTATCACCCTTCACTCAGCTACAGGACAGTCAGACAAGCCAAGATAAAATTTGCAGCAATTAAAGACAGCACAGAATTACACCACCACTATGTTTTAAATTTTCAACAGCCCAAAAACAATTATAAGTAAAGACAACACAGAAAGAAAGTATAGTGTCACTACAAGCCTACAATCTAAGTTTAAAAGAAAAATACCAATTACCAGTTACTCTAAAGCACTGAATTGAATATGTTTCCTTCCTTCACCTTCTGGCTTCTTCTGAGAAGACGAACCTCTGTTTGCTGCTTTAACTGTGACTAAGCCCCACCTCCAGTTATCAAGTAGCTGAGGTCAGAGGCCAGACAATTAACACCCTTCACCCAGCTACAGGACAGTCAGACAAGCCAAGATAAAATTTGTAGCAATTAAAGACAGCACAGAATTACACCACCACTATGTTTTAAATTTTCAACAGCCCAAAAACAATTATAAGTAAAGACAACACAGAAAGAAAGTATAGTGTCACTACAAGCCTACAATCTAAGTTTAAAAGAAAAATACCAATTACCAGTTACTCTAAAGCACTGAATTGAATATGTTTCCTTCCTTCACCTTCTGGCTTCTTCTGACACATGTGCAGTTTCATCACCACCAGCAGAAAAACCCTCCCACTGCTGCTGTCCTCCCATGGCTGCCAATATTGGGGTCTCCAATCCCCATATTGGGATGATGTAGCCCCTACCCCAACTTATGTGGCACACTGGGAGCCCACCCCAGTGTGCCCAAATGTACTTATTTGCCTCACACCAACATCGGAATGCCCAATCCCCGTGTCAGCACTATGTGCCCCCCCACAGAAATGGCACACTGGGAGCCCACCTCAGTATGTCAAAATTTTGGTTTTTTCTCCACCCTCCCTGCCAACATTGGGGTGCACTATCCCCATGTTGCATCATGTAACCACCCTCTAACTCATGTGACACACTGAGAGCCCACCCCAGTGTGCTCAGATGTTTACATTTCTTTTTTCCCTGTAAATAAAGAAAACCTTTCCCTGTGTTTTTTCCTTTTTAAACTGTGAAAAAGATAATGGTCCCTTGTTGTCACCCCATTCCCCCTCCCCATCCCCACCTTCTCACTGAGCACCCACCTCTCTGCACCCTCCTTTCCCTATATTTACCTCTGGAGGTTGGCGTAGCCATCTTTGTGGACTGGGACACGTCTGCACTCTTCAAAGCCAATCCACAAACTGAAGAATCAAAGGTAAGCATGCTATAATGGCATTCAATGGGGGTTTCAACTTAAGTTGATAAATCAATTATATTTTTGAATTATGGATCCAAATTTTCAACATGGGGTACTTGGGACCCCACCTCATGAACAGTGTCACTGTCATTTCATTACTCAGTCCCGAGAGGTGATTTTGCAGTCACTGGGCAGAATCACCTTTTGGGATGGATTCACAAAATGACAGTGCCACTGTTCATTAGGTGGGGTTCCAAAAAGCCCATGTTGCAAATATGGTGAAAAAACTCCAAAAAATGACTGCATTAAGAGCATGTCTTGTGCAGTTTCTATGCATGCTCCTAACTTCGACAATTTTTAATATTTTCTTCCAGATTTTCAACATTGTCATTTTTGCACACCTCGTTTTTAACAGTATAGCTGTCATTTTTCACATCCTGCCTGAAATGTGTTTTCGCACCTGTAGCACACAATGGTACGGTTGCTGTGTGAAATCACCTTTAAGGACAAGTGAACAAAATTACACTGGCACTCTATATGAGGAGGGGTCCCAAAAAGGCCATTTTTAAAATTTGGTGCAACACCTCCACAAAATGGCCAAGTTACACCCGGCGTTCAATAATTTCTATGCACACATGTAACTTTGGTCACTTGGCAGCTTTTCACATCAGTAGCAGCTCTGGCCAGAACTTATTCAAGTAGTCATTGTTAAGTATGTTGTAACAGAATACATGAACTCATGGACCCATGGAAAGGCTGATCAACACCTGATATCTTGCTTCATCAAATACATCCAGCTACAAGCAAAGCTGAAGTATATCCACCTTGTGTCAACATACTAACCTTTTGGCCTTGTGACCTTCAAATTTGGACCACTGTAATGTTTCAATGCTTCAATTTTGCTACCTGATGAACAAAATCTCACATAGCCTCTACGTATCAAGGTTATATAGTATTAAAGGACTATTTATTATTCAAAACTCTTTTAGAGGTCTTGATACCTATGATTGTAGCTGCATCTAGTCTGTTTCTATTTAGTATTTGTTTTTGATTTTAGCATTATATCAAATTAAATCTGTGCAGCAGAGAGTGTTGTACAAAAGGGTGGAGTATCACACAAAAAAGTTCCCCTCTAGCAGGAGGATTATCTTTTATTTATGCATGACATTTGATTTCAAAGCAGAGTTATGCAACAGTATGTTTTTAAATATAATTATAACAGGTAAAAATACAATAGCTTAGCATTAGAATTAAAGTGCACTAGTACTATAGTGTTATAAAGCGTAAAAGTGCAAACATGCAAATCCATAGCCTAAAGTGCCTAATGCCATGTTTACTGAACCCACACAATAGTGTAACTTTGCAAAACTGTTTTAAAAATGTCATACACTCCAGAAGGGCTTTATTTACAACTGTCTTTCTTTTTGTTTTATAAACTAGTTTATTAGTATTATTATTAGTTTGCAGTTTAAAAATTATTGAAAACTCCATTTATGGAAATTGCAGTTTTTTTCTTTATGCAGTCCAGAGGATTTTTATTTGATCTACTGATTGCACTTTATTAGAGTTAGGCACTTATAAGGAACATTAGTGTCTCAAGTGTTATAAGAAATTATTAGCACTTTTAAACAATTATACATTAGGACTGCTTTTGAATGTTAACACTCTTGAACATATGTGCAACAATGATTGGACTGAAGTGCAGTAGTGCTATTTTTGCTCACTATAGAAAGGTGCAACATAATAATTGTAGTTCATTTCCTTGATTAATGTGTAATAATGCTGAACTAAAGTGCAATAGTGTTAAATCAAAGTGCATTTGTGTTACTTCTTTGCAATAGAGCAAAGTACAATTACACAATGGCATTGCTTTGAACACTCTTGGTCTAAAGTGCAATAGAACAATTAGTAAAATGAGGACAAGGAGTAATAAGAGAGCAGATGAGGAAAATATTCAGCAAGCCCTCCCAAATAAAGCAGCAAAAGAGGCACTGAAGGCAGCTCAGTCATTAATTACCAACCATTTAAAATGAATTGTCCAGGAAACCCAATTAAATAGGATAACTTCTACTACTTTTATTGATTTAGATGAATAAATAAGCACTCTAAGCATATCATAAACAACAGCTCCCTTGAAAGATCTCCAATTCTGGCATTCGAGAGTGTAAGGGAATTGTTTACATATCTTAAAGCTAAAGCTATATTTGCTATTAAATGCCTTGAAGCTATGTTTGCTTTGTAGATTATATTGTGACAAGTCAAATTAAATGTACTTGTATGAACTGGCTGGAACAAAGAACGAAGGTTACTTAAGAGTAAAGAGTGAACCTTGAAAACTGAATAGAACTAGATAGAACTGGTTGTAACTGCAGCAAAAAGGAGAAGTAGAATGAGTGAAAAACAACTCCATATAAGGAAAATACTGATAGTAAGGTTTGTGAGAGATAAAGGAAAAGCTGTTGTAAGCATGCTCAGAAGGCAATCAATTAGAGCCACACCTAAGTAAAGTGCAAATGTATATAAACTGCTGTGAACAATAGTCAGGGAACTTCTCCTTTGCAGAACTTCTGCATGCATGTGAAAGGTTTGATCAAATAAAGCGAAGTTAAGACAAAACCCAGTGGTATGGTTTTTGCCCCCGTGATGACGGGGAGGTGTGCTCAGGTAATGCTTGCAGTGAGAGAATTTGCGACCACAGTTTTGGCGTAGTCAGCAGGATTAATTTGTGGCAAAGGATTGTTGTGCAGCCTCAGTTAGGCTGAATGCAGAGCAATTGAAAGTCTTCCAAGTGCCAGGGTTTTACCCGCACATTTGTCTGGCTAGGGAGCCCCCCTTAGCATGGAAGGAATTGGGACCCTGGGTGGCAGAAATGGTAAAGTTGTGTGACTGGTAACATGTGGGGAACAAGCTAGTATCAAGAACTGGAAAATGTGAGAAATACATAATCAATAGGAAGGTTAAGGTACGTGTGGATGAGAGGGAAGTGAATGTGCAAGGGAAATGCGAAGAGAGATGCATACAGGAGAATGTCAGTTGGGTAAAAGAGTTACCAGCAAAGCTGTGGGCAGAATCAAAGTATGATGTGGGATTACTAAGAAATGCACAACCCCTTATGGTCAAGCCGAAGTCCTCTTACAGACCGAATAGGCATCAATATCCGCTCGGGAAAGAGGCAGAGGAGGGAATAGCTCCAGTGCATGCAGCATTAGTGGAAAGGGGAGTAATCGTCCCCTGCCCATATGCAACAGTGAATACACCAATTTTACCAGTGAAAAAGCCAAATGGAAGTTACTGCTTTGTGCAAGACCTGAGAGCTGTAAATGAGGTGGTACATATACGTACCCCAGTAGTGCCAAACCCGATTACGGTACTGTCATCCATTCCCCATGATAATTGTTATTTTACGGTCATTGACTTAGCGAATGCATTCTTTAGCATCCCAGTAGTACCAAATAGTAAGGAGTGGTTTGCATTCACATACAAAGGGGAGAAGTGGACCTAGACTCGCATGCCCCAAGGCTATGCTGAGTCTTCAGCAGTATTCTCAGCTCAAATGAGAGAGAATCTATCTGCTTTTGTGGCCCCATCGGGCAGTACCCTGGTACAGTATGTGGATGATTTATTGCTAGCATCCCCCAGTAAGGAAGCAAATGAGCAGGATACAAAGGCTTTGCTGCTTTTCTTGGCTGAAAATGGACATAAAGTGTCTCGAGAAAAGTTACAACTGTGTGAAGAGCAAGTGAAATATTTGGGTCATTTGTTGTCTGGTAGTGGTAGAATGTTAGACCCTGAGAGAATTAAGAACATAATAGCATGGCTGTGCCCAGTTACCAAGCAGCAAATTATGTCCTTTTTGGGTATGGTGGGCTATTGCAGAGCCTGGATCGTGGATTATGCTATGTTGGCGCAACCTCTCCATGAAGCCATATTTGGCCAGAAAATGCAAATGAATGAGGAAATAAAGTGGACACCTGGTCTAGAGATCAGTTTTGCAAAGCTCAAAAATGTATTGGTCACAAGTCCTTGTCTGGGACTACCAAACTATGAGAAGGGTTTTTAATCTGTTTGTGAATGGTAGGGGAGGTTATATGTCAGCTGTAATGACACAGACACATGGAGGGAGGCAGAGGCCCATAGCATATTACTCGAAACGCTTGGACTCAGTGGTATGTGGGATGGTGTCTTGCTTGCAGTCTGTGGCTGCCGCTACTGAAGCGGTGTTGGCATGTGTGGATTTGGTAGGATTCAGTGCATTGACGGTGCATGTGCCTCATTCTGTACATTCTATTTTACTGCAAGCTCGCACAGCTCATTTAATGCCTGCACGGTTGCTTCAGTACCAAAATGTGTTACTAACCATGTCTAACATAACTTTGAAAAGGTGTACCACTTTAAACCCAGCGACGTTGCTCCCTACCCCGGATGAGGGGGAGGAGCATGACTGTGGGCAAGTGATTGACTTAGACTGTAAGCCTCGACCGGATATCACTGACGTGCCCATCCAAAACGCAGACTTGGAATTATTTGTCGACGGCTCGGCACAAAGAGATGAAAAAGGATCCCCCTTGGTAGGTTATGCAGTATGCACTCAAAACTATTTAGTGGAAGGAGCAAAGTTACCTCCACGAATGTCAGTCCAAGCTGCTGAACTCATAGCTCTGACGAGAGCTTGTATAATAGCTGAGGGTAAGACAGTTAACATATACACAGACAGTCGATATGCATTTGGGGTAGCTCATGATTTTGGTACCCTGTGGAAACACAGAGGATTTTTAACAGCAGCTGGAAAACCTATTGCACATGCGAACTTGGTGAAAAATCTTTTGTTAGCAATCCTGAAGCCAAAAAGGTTAGCAATTATAAAATGTCAGGCCCATGCTTCTAACCAAGACTTTGTCTCTGCAGGAAACGCGAGGTCGGATGCAGCTGCAAAGGAAGCAGCGATTTCGGGGAGTGTTCCAAAGTTTCAGATGCCTTTGAATATAACTAACCAACTTGATTTATTTTCAGTAAAGGATGTTGCAACTTTGCAGCAGTTGGCCAGTGCAAAGGAGAAACGGAACTGGCAAGCGCACTGTAAATTTAATATTAGCACTAAGGTGTGGACGACTTCTCAATGGCAGGCTTGCCCTTCTCTGCAGATTTCCTTTTATGTACGGCCCATGGGGCCGATCATGTCTCAAAAAGTGGAATTATTGATCTTGTTAATAAGCATTGGTATGTTATAGGCTTTGCTGTGTATGCTGAAGATTTTTGTAAAAAATGTATAATATGCATGCAAAATAATGTGGCAGAGGACTCCAAGTAACCCCCTCTGCCCATCCTTTTCCTGCAGGGCCCTTTGAACATTTAATGATGGATTTTATTGAGTTGAACCCGTGTGAAGGGTATAAACATTGCTTGGTGATTATAGATATGTTTTCAAAGTGGGTAGAAGCTTTCCCAGTACGAAAAGCACGGCTTGTACAGTGGCAAAGGTCCTAATTCAGGAAATCATACCGAGGTGGGGGATTCCCACCCGAATCTCTAGCGATAATGGCTCGCATTTTGTGAATGAAGTCATTAGAACTTTGTGTGAGGCACTACAAGTGGATTTGAGAATGCACTGTGCATACCACCCTCAATCGGGAGGGGCAGTGGAGAGGGCGAATCAGACATTGAAACTGAAATTAACCAAAATTATGGTGGATACTGGCCTTAGTTGGGTAAAGGCACTACCATTAGCCTTAATGAGTATGAGGGGAAGAGCTGGCCATATGGGTTTGTCACCTCATGAAATTTTAATGGGAAGGCCCCTCAGGATGACCAATGCCCCATTCCCACAAAACCAAATAACATTGCATGGTATAGATAATGAAATGATTACCTACTGCTTATCTCTTAATGCTGTTTTAAGATCTCTCTATCCTAGGGTGAAAGCTGTGTTACCAGTTCCCCTTGAGGGCCCCTTACATAAGATACAACCCGGAGATTTCGTAGCAGTAAAGGATTTCCGAAGAAAAAAGTGGAGCGCCCCTAGGTGGCGAGGACCTTTTCAAGTGCTCCTGACGACTGCAATGGCTGTGAAAATTGCCAAAAGAGACACTTGGATCCACGCATCACATTGCCATCTGGTGACAGCTGTACCTGCAACACTGAATGAACAATGATTTGTGCCGATGTGAAACGTCAAATATGGACTATTTCTTTTTTAATGACTATACCACTGTTGTGGGTTGATTCATTGCAGACAACTAATACTTGGTGGGCACTTATGAGCCTTCATGCCAATAACACAAATTTTTCCGACTGTTATGTTTGTGCACATTCTCCTTTGTCCTCCGCTGTGGGGCTACATTTGCGGCCCAGTCCCTTGACTCTTAACAACACTGCTTCCATCTTGACTGCCCTAATAGGGGAAACTGTAGTAAATGTGACCAGAAGATCCAAAGGAGAATGGGCAACAAAGCTGCTTAATGACAACATGGTGGCAGTGTTTAAAGGACATCGCTTCTCTACCTGGTTTGCACCACCTAGTGGTGCTAATGGAAGCCACTCCATCTATATAAATGGTAAACTGCAAAAACAAGCCCCTTTCTGTATATGTAATGTCTCTACCTTACTTTCTTTTAGGGTGGGGTTCTCAAATTGCACAACCCGCTGTTATTTAAATTACACCACCCGTGCACCGTTTGGTTCCAACTCACTTTATAATGCCTCAAAACTCCAACTCCCAATGGATACAAGGGAAAACATATTTGGGACACTTTTTGGCTTATACTGGGTGTGTGGCAACAGGGCATACATGTATCTGCCACTAAAATGGATTGGTTGCTGTTATCTGGCTACTCTACACCCAGTCGCACAAGTATATAAATTTAATATGGTGAGCTCTTTGCATGACCAGACCAGGCATAAGCGGTCCTTCTCAGACATCCCACAGGACTCAAGGTGAGTCTCAGTGGGAGAAAAATTTGGAGCTGGCATTTTTCCTTGGTGGGGGGTGGTTCAAGCTATGCATTATATTGATCAGTTAAGCTATGAACTGGAAACGTTAGTCAATGACACATTGCAATCTACTGCTTTGCTGACAGCTGAAATCAAAGCACTTAGGCTTGTAGCTTTGCAAAATAGAGCAGTGCTTGATTATGTATTAGCAGCGCAAGGGGGGGTTTGTGCTATTATTGGAGATCAATGTTGTACCTATATACCAGACAATTCAAAAGAATTGGAACATGTGATACAGTGGGTAAGGAGACTTCAACAGTGAATCATAAGTGAACATGCCCCCAAACCACTGGCTTGGGATCCCTGGTCATGGTTCTCAAGCATATTTGGTGACTGGGGTGCTACCCTCCTCCATTGGGTGGCGGTAATTGTGGTGGTAATACTGGCATTATGGCTCCTGATCGTGTTGCTCAAACTTCTCTTACGACGCCTGTGCAGCACCTTGTCACCACATGCCACCACTCAACTTCACCCCTTGCTGCATCCCGAGGGTAAAGACCCTAGCGAGCTAGTTGGGGTATTCCGATTCTATAATGAACCAGACATGACGAAAATATAAATCAATATCTAGTTGATACAGAGTATCAAAAGGGGGGGAGAGTGTAAGGGAATTGTTTACATATCTTAAAGCTAAAGCTATATTTGCTATTAAATGCCTTGAAGCTATGTTTGCTTTGTAGATTATATTGTGACAAGTCAAATTAAATGTACTTGTATGAACTGGCTGGAACAAAGAACGAAGGTTACTTAAGAGTAAAGAGTGAACCTTGAAAACTGAATAGAACTAGATAGAACTGGTTGTAACTGCAGCAAAAAGGAGAAGTAGAATGAGGGAAAAACAACTCCATATAAGGAAAATGCTGATAGTAAGGTTTGTGAGAGATAAGGGAAAAGCTGTTGTAAGCATGCTCAGAAGGCAATCAATTAGAGCCACGCCTAAGTAAAGTGCAAATGTATATAAACTGCTGTGAACAATAGTCGGGGAACTTCTCCTGTGCAGAACTCCCGCATGCATGTGAAAGGTTTGATCAAATAAAGCGGAGTTAAGACAAAACCCAGTGGTGTGGTTTTTGCCCCCGTGACGATGAGGAGGTGTGCTCAGGTAATGCTTGCAGTGAGAGAATTTGTGACCACAAGAGTCAGTAGGGAAACAGTAAAATAGAGATACTCCGAGATGATTTAAGAAAGGAGGAGGCAATGCCACATGTAGCACAAAAAACTACCAGTGAATTAGGGCAAGAATCATTATGTCATAGCTATCAGAGTTTGCCAATGGCTACATTAGAAAAAAGTAAAGTGCAAGAGAGATCAGAGATTAATGAAAGACATAGCTATCAAAACAAATGAGAATTTACTGAGATAATGGTAGAATTACAAGAGACCATCTCTGGCCTAAGGGAGATAGCAGATAAAGGGAATAACAAGGAAAACAGGACTGAGAGACAACTTATGTACTCTCCATTTTTGGATGAAAACCAAGCAGAAGTTCTAAAAAATCCACATGTTGCAAGGGTGGCTATATGAGAACAACTAGTTCTATTGAAAAATGAAATTGCCTCCTTAAGGGAGGATGTGGAAATTAATGGGCATGTTTAGAGAAATTTCTTGGTTTTCAGAAAAAAAAAAAAAAAGTAAGAAAAAAATGTCATTCTCTATAATACAGTATAAGACAGACTAAGTTAATTACAAACAGAAATAAAATAAGTTGGAATTTACAAGTTTAGATATTTCAGATGGAACAGTCTCCAAGGAGAAAAAGAAAAGAACAAGAAAAAGAGAAAAAAAAATATGAAAATTGATATAAACTTACCTTACAAAAAGATAGGAAAACATCAATACTCTTCTGAAACAGGAGATGCATCAGATACATTAATTGTAAGAGACAAAGTGACAGTGGGAATTTGGACTATCCCATTAGACACAATATCTGTGCACATCCACCCCCCCATCCCCCATAGAACAAAAAGGAACCAGTTCAGAAGATGCTCAAGGACTAATAACCTTAAGGAGGGCAGAGAGGAAAAAACTATAAAAATCAAGATGTGCTAAAAATCTTGGGATGTATGTTTTGTGAGAAATTGTTAGGGCTTGAAATTGCACAGAGAGATATCACTGACATTCTAGAAGGTGATGAGTTGACACTATGTGACAATGCATTGTCTTTTTTCAAGTACTCAAGGGTGGCAAACTATGTTTGGCAGAACCCTATTTATTTACATAGAGGATAATGGCTGGGGATCGGGTGATAGCCACACTGTAATCACCTCGAGTGGTTGCTAGGGCAACATGGTAAACCTCGAGAGAGCAGCTCGAGAGGTTTACTGTAGCCCTAGCAACCATGAGAGGTGATTTCAGCGTGGTTGTCACCCGATCCCCAGCCATCATCTTTTATAGTGTATGGTCAAAAAAACACTGTTTGCATTCTATGTGTGAGAATTATGGAACTCTGGTGCATTCATTTTTCTTATGCCACTGTTTGGAAGTTCCGAAGTGTGGTTAACAACTTTTAAAATTCTAAACAGTGCATAACAAAGCTGTGTGATCGTTGATTACGGTGGCTAATAGGCACTTACCATACATTATAAGAGTATAATTTGAAAATAGATTATCTGGTTCAAATAAAAACAATATGGAATAGAGGGAATTTGGAGATGAAGACTAAAATTGAGTTGGTCAAGGAATTGTCCAATTATTCAGACTTAGAAGAATTAGTATTTGGGATTGGAAATCAACAAGGTACTCCAAACATAGTCCTTTCTAATTTTGGCATCTCACATATTGGTTTTGAAAGCAAAATAAAGCTTAAAACCATGATATTGCACTTATTTTGAAACTTGCTAACTTGTTAGCTTTGGAATTTTATAAAGAAGATGTTGGGGATGTGCAAAGAATGTTTAAAAGCTGGACTCACAGGAATCAGATAAATTTTACCCTATGCTATAGAATCCTAGTGGGCAACATTTTAGCAGTGGGACAAAAATTGGATAATCTTGGTCTATTAAATAGTGATTTTAACCAATTAGATGAACAAAAAAGGAAGAGCAAACTCCAATTCAGAAGGAAAAGAGGAAGGGGCAATTGGAAAAGGTATACAATGTGGAAGTCAGCAATTGTTATCAACTGTTGGCAGAGAAGGGTAATTGACTATCTGAAATATGAGAAGTTTGTTGTCCTTAACCTGGAAGGACATCAGATTGAGAGATAAAACAATCAAAAGCACTGGACAATAATGCAGGTGCATTCCTACGTGAGAACAAACAAAGTATTAGAATACTGTTTTGGAACATTGCTGGACATCCCTCAAAGCTTTCCAATCCCAATTATACTAAATTTATTATGGAGGCAGATATGATTAATCTACAGGTAACATGTCATGGTAGTGAACAAATCAATATCATAAGCATAAATAGGTATCAATTATTTCATACACCAGTACAAAAGAGAACAAAAAGGGGCAGAATTTGTGGTAGACTATTTGCTTATATCAAAATAAATGACTATTTAGAAGTGAAGAAATAAAATAATAATCAAAGTTATATAATCATAGTATTACAAATCTGGAAAGATATAGCAATTTTGATTAAGATATAATCCTCCTAAAAAATAACTAATACATAATTAAGATCTATTCAGTAAATTATGCATGATATTTATTTTCTACAAGAACAGTATGAAAATGCCAAATTACTTTTGGTAGGGGATTTAAATATTAGATATGGTGATATAAAAATTCAGAATACTAGGGATACCCAAATCATTTTAGATATACTGTATCGAAAATAAGGATTAGGGAATCACTTGATAAGAAAAACACTGACAATCTGGAACATATAAAAACATTATAAGAATCCTTAAATTTGACTTTATATAATGGTAAATTCTTGTCAGGCAAAGAAGGATGATTCAATTGCATAAATTATAGAAGCACTTCTCTTTTTTGATTATGTAATTGCCTCCCCCATGATTATTATAAATACGGAGACTTGAAAATTATTACAATAGCAGAAAGTGACCACCTTCCTATCCTTATGTAACCCCCTACAAATGGGGGTTCCTGAAAAGTCTTCCCTGAACTTGCCTAAATGCTCACTGCCAGGCTGGTGTTCTGCATTTTAGCAGTTTAAACAGTATTGCTAGAGAGTGTCTGTATTGCCTCCGTGTACTGTCTCTTTAAGAGCTGCCTAGATTGCAGTTATAATTAATCTGGGAGGGGGCTGAGTGTTTTTATGCTTGAGTCCTGCCCAGGCTGCCAGACAATCACTCCATTTCTGCCATTGCTAATTGCACAGAGGGAGCTCTGTTAAAAGATGTATCTGTTTGCTGATTATTTTTTAGAGTGTTAATATTATTGTAGTTTGTCTAACCTGCCTTCTTTGCAACATGGACATTTCTGTGTATCTCCACCATCTTGGTCCTGGACTGCCGTATTGGGCCAATCACTACCTTTGGGGGATTCTAAAATGGAGCCTGTCCCCAGGTGCTCTGCAGGAATTGTAGTTTTGGGCTTTTGGCACCTAGTTGAGCCTGGAGGGGCAGCCCTTGTTATGACTGACAGACAGATCAGCCATCCAGATCTTTTGGATCAAAGGGAAATTCCTGGGCTGCCTGCAGCAGTGAGGCAGAACAGGGTTGGAGCTGGAAGAGTGAGCAGCTCCAGCTCGAGGAGCTGCTGCCCATGGGGTAGTATGGGGACTAGGCCGGAAGGCTGAGTCTGGCCTGCCTGCCTTCATCTCTCCCATATGGGGAAATAAGAGAAGCCTCATTTCAGACTGCATCTCTGAGCCATTCCTTGGTGCCCTGAGTTATTGGAACAACGAATAGAAGCGATATCTAAGTTGGGAAGTGAAGAAGCAACAGCTCGAGACAGTCGAGCAGCCGTGCTGTGTAGTTTCACATGGCAGAACTGTGTAAAGGCTTGGGTTTGGCCTGCTGATTTGACTGCTGCCCCCTGAGAGGGAGAAGAGAGTTATTTTGGACTGAATCCGAGTTGCGAGAATGAAGTAAGCCACTTAATTGTGACCAGGCTCAGACCTGAAGAAGACCAAAGATTTGCTGAATGCGATTGGCCTGCTAGGATTTCCAGCCACCTCTGAACTCCCAGTTTGGGCAGAGACTTTTTGATTGCTACTGGGGTGCCATTGGCCTGGTACAATGAAATTTTCCTTACATGTAAATGTGCTGTGTGCTGATAGTGGGTCGTGAGTTGATTCCCCACTGTTTGTCTGAACTGTGTTTTGCTTGCTGGAGGCTGCATCCAGTTCCATGGACTGGAATCTGTATTCATCTCTGATTGGCCTGGGCCTTGCCCCACTGGCCCAGCCAGACTACCCACTGCACAGAGAAAGCCATCGATGAGAGACCTGCCTGGGGAACAGCCCCCTGCTCCACGCTTGAACAGGAATGACACCTGGGTGATTCGTGTGGGCCCTGCTTCTCCTGGCACTCCTGATCAACAACCTGCAGTCTCGATTTTTGTCCTGTCTGTGTCCAGTATTGGGTATCACGAACAGACATCAGGATAGCTCCCTGCAACAAAAGTTTAATCTAATGTGTGTCATCTGATTGTTTTGTTACCTTTTCTTTCATGAACTGAGCCTTTCGGCTCCGGATTACAAATAGTGTTGTGCATGTTGCTTTCTTCCATCACAGGGCCCCAACCAGCTGTGATGCCAGCCTACCCCAGGCAATGTTCCTGGCTAGCCCACCTCTTCCCCACCTGGGTACCCAGAGTGTGTGACTGTGCAGGGACTCTGAAGTGCATGCATAACTGTTTGATTGATATAGCCTTCAAGCCAATCAACCTGATTACGCCCCTCCCTTGTTCAAGCCCCCTAAATAAATCATATCTAACTCTTCTTGCATTTAATCTGACTGTGGTTCCAGTTTGTGCCAAAAGTACTGTACTGTTGCTATTTGCTGTGCATAACCTTGTTTTACAGGGGGTCCCCAGGGTCAAGCCAGAGGAACCAGTCCTGGTGGTAAGCGCAAACAGTGTGAGTACTTGTATGGTGTTCAAGGGCTATTGTGACAGTGATTACTGTGTATTGTTCAGGCCACTAGAAGGGAATGAGGGGGTTACAGTGTCCTGGAGGGCTGTGCCCAGGTTAGCTTGACCACTAACAACCCTGACCTCCAGGTGGAGGCACCCGTTTCAGTATCCAGGCTCCTTAACCTGCTACTAGCCAAGCAGGGAGGGATAGTAGCCCTTGGGATAGCACCACCTGTGGTTACACTTATGTTTAGGAAGCCAATGGGAATAATAAGGAGAGGTATGAAGAATCACCAGAAATAATAAATATCAAAAAAATTTAGTGGGATAGGATCCCCAAAAGTAAAGCACTTCAAATAATAAATAAATACAAACAAGAAATAGACCAAACACTGGAAAAAATTGGACCCAGAAGTAATCTATTCATGTATCATAAATTCTTATAAGCTTGTCAAAGAAAAATATGAGAAAGGAAATGGTACAACCCAAGTTAGATATGAAAATTGGTTCTACAGAACATGCAGACAAGAAAAAAAGAAACTGGCAAAATGGACTAGATATACCAAGAAAAATCCATCTAAAACAAATATACTGAATTTAAACAGATTTAGAAAACTACATACAAATCATGTGAGTACACAAAGATCATTACATTAGAAAAAGTTCTGGGAAAAATGATTAGGGCAGTAGAAAATAAAGGAAATACATTTTTTTGGAGACTTGTTGCTAATGGTACTAATCATTATAAAAATTAACAAGACTTTTATTCCACTGAACAGCTGGGTAAATTATTATAGATATATTTGTTTTAAAGAATAGTACTTACAGTAATCAGTAGTGCAAACCTAGAAAAAAAACATTTCAAATGGTTACCAATCAAGAGGTTATGATCTTCATACCTAGTTTTAAAAAGAATAACTCAAGGAGGGCGTGGCCTGGCTGTGCTGAAGATGGCTGCTTAATTCTGCTTCTCCCTGGGACTACCATCTATCGTCATCCAGCCTCCTGATCCCAGATTGTCAGCATTTACCAGCAAGTGAAATATAATTTTACTAACCTTATAGCTCAACTCTGGTAAATTATTTTCTCTATATCATAACTCTACAGCAATAATTTTTCTGCATTTATACTGCTTCTCTGTGAAGGCCTACTACAATGGCTGAGCAACTCCTGCAAAACAGCTCGCTCAGCAGAGTGGAAACTATGTTTCAACAGCTCATCTGTGAAATTAATGACTTAAAAATAACATCTCAAAAAAACATCACTAACATGCAAGTGTTAGACCAAAAGATCAATGATGCTAGAGTTAAAGTTGCTCAAAATGAAAGTCCTATTAACATCCTGCAAGCCACCATCAGAGAGCAAGACATAGTTATCAGAAGACTACAAGATAAAATTGATGACATTGAAAACAGAAACAGATGCAATAGCCTGAGATTTTTGGGTTTTCCTGAAGGTGCAGAACTCGGAGACACTAGTGCGTTTCTATTACATGTGCTGCCAGCCCTGCTCAATCTCCCACCTGGTCAAGACCTTACTATTGAGAGATCACACCATACGTTAAGCCGGAGGCCTGGTCCTGATCAGAAACCTAAGCCTATCGTTGCAAGATTCTTAAACTATGCCCACACTGAACTGATTATCAATAAAGCAAAACAAGTGGGAATACTTATTTGGCAAGATGATAGAATTTCTATTTTTAGAAACTTCTCTAAGGAACTCTCTAATAAACGCAGAGCTTTCAATCCTATTAAAACTGCCCTACACCAACGAGGGATCAAATTTGCTCTGCGCTGTCCTGCTGTCATGCTCCTGTTTCTGGGTGACTCAACCAAAGATTTCAACACTCCCGAAAGCTTGGCTGCATTTCTTGGTGAGCCCCAGCCTCCAACTGCCCCATTTGGAAATACTGATGTGACCCTTTCTCCCACTGTCTCTGCAACTTCCCAATCAGACTGGCACACCAACATTATGGCTTCAAATCATGAATGCACTGTGAAACCCGTATCTCTCCAGGCTGATGCAGCACCTCCTGTCCTAATCTCAGCCCACTTGCTAGACAAAAAGAACTTGAATCCACCTTCTTCTAAACATGCCTGTTATGCAGATGGTACTCCTTCTAGGCCTACCTCTCAGCAAGAGTGACATGTTGGCTTCACTACACCCCTAACCCTCTCCAATAAGTTTTCTTTTCTAAATGAGGACTTAAACTCATCTCAGGAAGACCTCCTGGAATCAGCTGTGTGTCCTGTCGGCAATGACCTTGGAAATGCTTTACAGGGCAGCAGGTCTCCCGATTACTCTTGGGCTGAATTGGTGGCCAGCTCCCCTTTCAAATCAGCAGAGCGTCCTAAAAAGAAATGGAAAGGGAAGCGCAAAATCAAATCGAACCTATAAATGATGCCTGGGCATATGTGTATATATTAGTACCTCTCGAGATTAATGCCTAATAACCTCGGCTCTCTGATCACTATCAGAATTTGTCTGCCATACAACCATGCATCACATTCCTTGTGTGTGCATACTATCGCACCCAGCTGGTTTGGAAAGCGATACGCTGTACATCGCGGTTACAGGCTTTTGGTTTAGTAGCGTGTCATATTATTTAGGCATCTCATTGTGACAGTCTTGGAGTTTTCTATCTCAATGTCTGCTACATTATACATCCAGTTATTTCTGCATATATTACTCATAATGTCAGTTTTTGAGTATCCCTAATGTTGGGTATGTTCTTCTTTTAAAGGGACAGTTCTTATATAATGTAAGACTAATTCATATGTGCTCAATGATTTTCTATATTCAGCTAGAGGTGTCTACCATCTATTTTGTCAGTATGTCCTTCTCACATAACCATGAAGGGAGGTTGCCTGCTTAACTAATTTGTGATCCAACATCACCTCACACATTTGTTACCATATATAAACATTATAAATTTGCAGTATCTTGGGGTTATATTAATGAGGTCCTCATCTAGTTATTCCCTTCATCCACTACTACATCCCAGACTAACATTTAACACTTTAATATTTTTCTCTAGTCTCCTTCCCACTTCAACCCACCTTTATCTAACTTTTAAATCCCTTTTTTTTTAAATTTAAGTTTATTGAGTTTATATATAAGAAGAACAAAAGAAAAACAAGATACAGATATTGGGGGGTTGTCTGATCGTAGAGTACCCAAATCCAGGATAAAGCACATGTAAATGTGTACAATTGCAATGACATAAACAGGAACAATGAGAAAAATAAAAATACAAAATATAACCCAATAACCCCTCCCCAAGCCCACCCCCATCGCCCGGAGGTTTCATAGCTAAGGAGATGTTGGGACATTAAGGAGGAGAACTGTGATTGGAAGCCTGATAACACTGCATGTATTAATGCAACAGCAGTTACCTAAGGTACTACCCATGTCTGGGTTACAATAGGTAGAGTGCATTTAATTTACCCCATTTCTGATTAAAAGACTCCAGATTATGTCTAGAGCTAGCTATAAGTTTCTCAGTATTGAAGCAGTGGGACATCTCCTTGAGCCATTCCTGATAGGTAATAATATCTTGATCCATCCAATGCCTGAGGACCAGCTTTTTTATAACTATTGAGATGAGAGCCATGTTATATCTACGTTCTTTCACCAAAATGCTAGAGTAAACACCCAAGATACAAATTTCTAAGGTAAATAGGTCTTTGAGCCCTAAAAGTGGGTCTAAACTGTCTCTTACAGTGATCCATAAAGGTGCCACTTTATCGCATTCCCAAAGGATATGCAACAAGTTCCTTTCGGAGGCTCCACATCTCGAGCAAATACTCGACTTAAGCTTGCCAAATTTGACCAACTTAACTGGAGTATAGTAAAGATTATTTAAAATATAGTATTGGGTCAATCTTTGGTTGTCTTGGGATAAGTAACGATACACATCTTTCCAGATTGAATCCCATGCAAGAGGGGAGCTCAAGCTAGAGAGTGACCAGATTTTGGAACCCTCAAGGGAGTCCAGGAAAAGGTCATCAAGCAATTTGTTGTATATGTTGGATATACCTCCACGCATACTGGCCGCTTCCTGAATTTTCTCAAGGAATGGCCTTATTTTGGAGGGGAAGTGAACCGGCCCGAGGATTTTGAGGATGAGGTGTCTCAATTGATAAACTTTGAAAATATGCTTCTGGGGAATGTTAAGGGACATTAAGATTTTATCTGACTTAAGGAGTGTGCCTTGCTCGTACAGAGATTCCACCGGTAAGTTATGCAACTGCGGAAGCCATTCAGAAATTAACCATCTACCTCAAATTTTGATATTAGGATTTAACACGAGAGGTTGTGCTGAATCCTTGGTCGGGGATATATTGAAAAAATTCGAGCATTGAGAAAGAATTCTAATAGAGAGACTGATAGCAGAGTCTTGGATGGCTGAGGATAATGTGGAGAACGGATGGCAAAAAATGTGGGGGGGCTCAAATTGAACTGATTCAATAGGCTTAGTTCAAGCTGTAGCCATATGGGTAGAGGCATGGTAGACTGTGTGGTGGACCACTTATCTATTCTATTCAGGTGACTGGCCCAGTAATATAGCAAGAGATTGGGTAGATGAAGACCACCCTTGTCTCTAGGTGCAGTGAGTTTAAGAAAGGCTCTATGAGGTTGTTTCCCCTTCCAAACAAAGTTGGATAGCATGGAGTTTACTTGACTGAAAAATTGCTTGGGTAGCCATATATTAAGGTGATTCAGGGGGTAGAATAACTGGGGAAGGATGTTCATTTTGACAATATTGATTCTCCCCCAAATGGTTAGTGGCAATTTTTGCCATCGGTCCAAGTCTCTCTGGATTCTCGTTACAGTATTATCTAAATTGAGTTTCTTGACCGTTTCCACCTCCCTGGCCACATATATACCCAAATATTTAAATGAAACCGGGGACCATTTCATACCGAACCGTGAGAAATCCGATTTACAAGTAAGAGAATTTAACGGAAAGATAACCGATTTAGAAACATTCAACCTGTAGTTAGAAACCTGACCAAAAAGGTCAATAATTTTTAGTACTTGTGTTGAAGATGTTTCGGGTTTGGTAAGGTATAACAGGATATCGTCAGCAAAGACCGATACAGTCAGGGGAGATTGAGCAATAGTACAACCTATGATTTGTGATGAACTTTTAATACTAACAAGCAGAGGTTCCAAATGTAGGTTGAAGAGGTAGGGGGAAAGAGGACACCCTTGATGAGTGCCAGCACGTAAAGGAAAACTGGAAGAAAAAACCCTGTTGCAGTAGACTTTTGCCGAGGGGGACTTGTATATTGCCATAATCATATGAATAAAGGAATCAGGGAAACCCATTCTCTTCAAAGTGGCCCACAGAAAGTCCCAATTCACTCGGTCGAAGGCTTTTTCTGCATCAAGAGCGACTAGAACCATGGGATCTAGCAAAGTGTGGGCCACTTGAAAGACGTGGGCTAAGGTTCTCAAATGATCAGCGGATGATCTACCCTGGACAAAACTTTTTGATTCTGAACGACAGAATTTTAGATAAGATTTTGATATCATAATTTAAGAGCGATATTGGACAGTAGCTGGCAGGATCTATTTGGGGTTCATCAGGTTTAGGGATTAAAATTATTGTCGCTTCTAAGAGAGAGGGGTCTATCACTTCCGCAGAGAACAAATATTCGTATAACTTAAGCAGTAGAGGGGATAGCTCTTTACAAAAAACCTTACAAAAATTCAGGGGAAAACCATCTGGCCCGGGGGCTTTACCTAATGGTAAATCATTGATTGCCTCTTCTACTTCACCTAGAGTGATGGGAGCTGACAATATGTCGCAGTAATGAATCTGGAGGGAAGGGAGTTTGATACCATCTAAGAAGTGCTTTATCCGCTGAGAATGCGACGGTGTGGAACTCCTACTGTAAATGTCAGTATAGAAGGATTCAAAAATGTGGGCAATCTCTCTGGGTAGCATCTTAGTGGTGCTGTCCTGAGATTTGAGGGCCGGGATTATACGGGAACTCTCTATTTCTTTCAGTCTCAGAGCTAGTATCAGACCCGACTTTTCACCCTGATCAATATATCTAGTCCTAGTCTTGAACAATGCATATTCAGCTTTATCTTGAGTCAGATCATTGTATTCATTTCTGAGTTTAATAAGAGCCGTTAGATTAGCTGGGAATGGAAGAGAGGTTGTCTTCAGCTGCCCTCAGCAGGCTAGATAGCAATTAATTTTGGACTCCTTACCCTTTCCTAGTGGCAGCAATCTTAATGAGTTCCCCTCTGATAAAACATTTGAAGGAGCACCACAGTATATCCTCTCGGTGTACAGATCCCTGATTCAGGTCGAAGTACGAAAGGATCTTGTCCTTGATTTGGGAAACTGTGTGATCGTCCTTCAGTATTTGCATATTAAGTTTCCAAGATGTATCCCTTTGTCCCTGAATACCAAGGGAAACCTTGACCCAAACCAGGGAGTGGTCCGAGATGACTATTGGTTCAATACCTACTTGATGGGTACAGCTCATTAAAGAAGAACTAATTAAAATATAGTCAATCCTTGACCAAGTTTGGTGTACCTGGGAGTAGAAGGAATAGAGTCGATTGTCAGGGTTAAGGAGACGCCAGGGGTCACACAGACCCAACAGGTTTGTGAAATCAGAGAGGGCATGCTGCGCAGGGGACAACGGTTTTATTGGTGTAAAGGTTTTGTCTAACTCACTGGAAGGAGCCACATTCCAGTGGCCCCCTAGGATGAGAAGGGAAGGTAGAAATCTGCTCAGGTTATCTGCCAGGGACATTAAAAAGGACGGGTCACCACCTACTGGAGCGTATATCGCCCCTAGAACCACACTACTATTATCAAGCTGGCCCTTGACCAATACGTATCTACCCTCGTGGTCAATAATACTGTCCTCTACTACGAATCTGACATGATGTTTAATTATTGTTGCTATCCCCTTACTAGCTTGCAAGCCGGAGGCAGTGAAAATTTGGGAGAACCCTAGCCTTAGTAGTTTCTTGGCCTCTGAGGCAGCCAAGTGGGTTTCCTGCATGAAAACTATGTCCACATTTAGAAGGCAGCAGTTCAGAAACACCTGCTGTCTCTTAAGAGGATCATTAAAGCCTCTGACATTCCAACTTGCAAATTTAATCATTCTCAATGCCATGGTAAATAATACAAGAATGAACAAGACATAGGAACTTCAGTCCCACCAATACAGATAGTAATAAAGGGATTACACCAAGTTTGCCCAACAATAATAATAATAACCATAGGGATTGAAACTCTCTGAGGCACCCTCCCTCCCCAAACCCCATAATAAAATAACACACAAAAAATGACCAAGTCACCAACAGACTTAAATGGAACTGAGCACTGAGGGCTCTCAAACCAGAGAGCGATTCCAAAAGGTGACTGGACTAAAATTAAGACATACCCTACCCCACCCCCAAATGAACAAACCTATGAATAACCCTGTAATCGCCAGAAACTATTTACAACCCATCCCTTTAAAACCAGAGAAACATGTAAGTACCAAATAAGTAACCTGAAGAGGGATCGGTCCCCAGGACTAGCAGGCCCACATCTAACTGTAAGATTTCCCTGTCTGATGCCCCCATTAACAAAGTGCATCATAGGGCAGAGTAGAAACAAGAACCAGGGTACTGCTGTCCCCCCCGGTTCAGGTTGCGAGACTGCATCTCGAGGTTCGCCATTCCCATCCACCCCCCCAGCCAAAGGCAAATACTAAACAGAGTCATTACATCATAACCAACATTCGGTGTACAGATCTCCCAAATACGAAACTACAAAAGCTCACAGCTCAAAAATGCTAACCAAATCTATCATGACTTGAAAAATCTCACCGGGATGAGAAAGAAATACGCCAGCTGTCCATGGCAGCATTCGCTCCATTCTGTGTATGCCGGAGTCAGGAGCAAAAAAGTAAAACAGTAAAGCCGAACTCCATTCACACAAGCTGGCCATCACCAAGCCCGGAAGAGGAAGTGGAAGGGAAACTGGTAGGGGCCCAGCCGGTCCGTCGGCGAAAACTATCCGCCTAAAACCACAAGTGGAATTAAGGATCCTACCCCCCCCACCTCGGGCCATGAGGCCTCAGATGCAGAAAACCTAGGCCTCAACCCAGTCCAGACAAGCAACACTGCCCCAACCCCCACGGAAGGCCGGCCAGCCCCATCCCAACTCGCAAATAAACAGAAATGCAGGCATGCCATCAGTCCAAAATCGCTCAGCCGAGGTAAGCAAACTTAACACTAATATTTATATAGATCAGTCAGCCAGATTTGAAAGGTCAGGAAGTCTCTGGGAAAGTTCTCTTTTGGCTTGATCAGGATTCTCAAAGGCATACCAGATATTATCGAGTTGGACTTGCAGCCTAGCCGGGTAATTCATGTGGAACTTGAACCCCGCAGCAATCAGCTTGGTCATGATCGGATGAAATTCTTATCTCCTCAGTCGGGTTTCAAGTGGTAGGTCTTGGATAATTCTCAAAGTGTGGTTCTCCCACAGGACCACCTGCAGACTCTTGATTTTACTCAGGATATGTTGCCTTTCAAGATAGCTAAGCAGCTTGATTAGTATGGGTCTGGGAGAGGAGCCTGGTGGAGGTTTAGGTTTCAGGGATCTGTGATCATGCTCGATGTGGTAGGAGGGATTGATAGACGAGGGCCCAACAATCTTGGTTAGGAGCTTTTGCACAAAAGACAGAATATCTGGCCCTTTCTCCGCCTCCGGTAAACCCAGCACCAGAATGTTGTTCCTCTTGCTGTGTCCCTCAAGATCCCCCATCTTTAGTTTTAATTTGGCTATTTGTTGTCTGAGAGTTACCATCTCGGGTTCACACTTGGCCTTCCAAGTCTCCAGGGAACTGGTACGAGCCTCCGAGTTGCCTACTTGGGTAGTTAGAGAAGCAAGATCGCTTTGCATGGATTTTAGCTCTGAGGAGATCTCCTGAAGAGTTTCACGAAATGGGATCAGCTCCTGGAGGAACCGATCCTCTGTGAGCGGGCTGGAGGGGACATTAGAAGAGCCAGATTTAGCACCCGAACCCATAGGCAGGGTTCTTGACTTTTTGGCCGCTTTTTCTGGAGTACTCGGCGGTGTGTGTCTGGCCCTGACGGTCTTCATCTCGGCCTCCATTATCTTCACCGCACCTTGGCGTAAGTAGTCAGGAAATCACTCAAACGCCGATATAAGGTGATACTGGGTCGTAGAGAACTGCTATTGACGAGGAGAACGTTAGAAATATTATTCCCGAAGTCGGTATATATAAAAATCAGCTGGTTGAGAGGGGAGAGCTATGGATTAAGCTGCCATTAAGAGTGCTGCCCCACGTGACCTCCTTTAAATCCCCTTTTCTTTAACCATGGTATATCAACTTCTTGTACTGTTTTATCTATCACTTAGTCTTCAGTTTTACCCTACAATTAGGCATTGCAGGCTATTTTCAAGGTGTTTCATCTTTATTATTTTACTCAATGTGCTGCAATCAATAATAGATAGCACAGTCTGACTCGAAGCCCTTGTGATATGGCTTTTTAAGCCTGTGTTGTAATCTTATAGCTGAGTTGACTCGACCCTCTCCAGGTCTTGAAATCTCACTATGTTAAAGCAACTCATTCCCTAGAGGTGATATTTGGGTCTGTGCTACTATTAAATACCTAGTTTTTATCAATAATATATGCGGTACCTTGAAGCCTGAACAAATTCAACTGTTACAAATATCATATTGCCAGAATGACTACATATTCCTGTTCAATGCAGGACTTTCACCAGATACCCACCCCCCATACAATTTGGATCTTGTCATGCCTCGACACCCCATAAATCCTTATACTATTTGGACCCTACTCGCTCCATTTTACCTGAACACTCCTCCTACATAAACACTTCTGTGTCTAAGCATTATGATTATGTGAGTAAGTACATAGTAGATGGCACAAGTACAGCTGCTCTTATAATTTTAGGACTTAGCCAACCATGATGGCATACTGTTTGTATTGCCATAATAGTGTTTCAGCTCAGTTCTTTTTTCCAGTCTAACTTAGGTTCAAGATGTATTATTATGTCTGGGACTGCACATACTTTCTGTAATCCCCATTTCATATATGGTAAGATGTTCATGGTTCCCCCCCAGGGAATTATGTTCACTTTAGTTCTAGTCACAGTTATAACTTGATAAAAATAATTGTTTACAGTTTGTATCTTGGGTTTAGGATCTTTTTCTCCCAAGATTTATTTACTATTTACATGCTGTGTAGAATAGCGAGAGAGTCTTGGTGATTTCACTGACTCATATCTTGCTATATTACCTGAAGACTTCATAGTGTGTTAGTATAACATGCATAGGTTTTGTTTAGTAACTATATATATGTATGTCCTCTATCTTCTTTTTACTACCTCTCTTCCTTGTGAGACACAATGGAAACATTCACCCAGGATTTAAGTATTTCCACAAACTAAATATCCTGCATGCATTTGACTATGCTAGCCTGCTTCCTTCTGAGTCTGTAACATCCTCTAGCCCTTTTAGTATGAGTCCCTTACTTTCTATTTGTGTTTTTATACTCATCCCCCATTAACATGAGTGGTCTAATTGTACATTCATGGAATGTTAAGGGACTCAATTCACCTTGTAAATGAAAACAAATACGTTCTTACCTCAAAAAGCATAAAACTCATATTGCTTTCTTACAAGAAACAAAACTTTTAATAGATGATGTCGACAGACTCAGAAGGGATTGAGTCGGTCAAGTATATGTGTCCTCCTCTACTTCTAAAAACCGGGGGGTTGCTATTCTATTACATGAATCCCTTAACTGGACCCTTATCAATCCATCTCTGATTCAAATGGCAGATGGATTATAGCCCACTTAAATACCCCTTATGTTAGTCAACATTTATGCCCTTAACTCTGATTCACCTGAATTCTTTCATAGTATGGCCCAACAAATTATGAATAGTAACTTTAACAATTGTCCTACACTTGTAGGTGGGGATTTCAATTTAACTTTGGAAGCGCATTTAGACAGAAGTAATTCTTCATGTGATTCCCACCCCAGAAGTATTTCTGCACTCTCGATGCTAATGAAAGACTTCAGTCTCACCGACATTTGGAGACTACACCATCCTAAACAGCGTGACTATACTTTTTACTCACTGCTTCATAAATCCTATAGCAGAATTGACTACTGTTTTTCTTCCCCATTCATCACTGAAAAAATTATCAACACAACTATCCTCCCGATTACTATGTTAGACTATTGTGTTACCAAATTACATCTTATTTGGGGCCTGCCCCCATCTAAATCCCCCTCCTGGTGTCTAGCCCCACTCTTATTGAAAGACCTCGATTTCTTACCTGGGATTAGATCTGAAATCCAAGAAATTCTTTCCTTTAACAACACTCCTGATGTATCTCAAGGTACCATCTGGAAAGCACTCAAAGCAACAGTTAGAGGGAGAGTTATAAACTATGCAGCACACAAGAAAAAACTAAGGGAACAGCAATTGGCCGATTTAGAGAAATCTCTTAAAGAAAAAAAAAAACTATTATTATAAAACAAACAATCCAGATAATAACTCACAACTTCACCTTGAAATTCTTCAGTTTAGAATTAAAATCAACAAATTAATATCCAGGAAAGCTGAACTCGCCCTCCTTAGAGTTAAACACCGTTATTGGGAACAAGCTTATCAACTCAAGAATCAACAGATGGAGAGATATATTGCCAGTTTGAAAGATCCTTCAGGCAAAACTCATACAGATAATCCCTCAATTAACCATATTATGCAATCTTTCTATCAACAATTATGTTCCCACCCCACTCACCCACAACCTGAATATATACAACATTTTCTGGACAATTTACAGTTCCCACACCTCTCCCAAAAAGATATGGCTTTGCTAGATGAACCCTTTTCCCTAAAAGAGATACAAGCAGCACTAAATTCCCTTAAATCTGGTAAAGCTCCTGGAAGTGATGGTTTTTCCGTAGACTTTTATAAACCCCTAGCTGACATCTTATGCCCCTTACTGTTTAAGGTCTTCAAAGAGGCATCTTCACAAGGTAAACTTCCCTATTCTATGACAGAAGCCATTATAACCATCCTACCAAAGAAAGATAAAGACCCTTCTCTCCCATCCAGTTATAGACTGATATTAGTACTTAATACGGATGGGAACATTTTTGCCAAAATATTAAATAATCATTTAGAATCAATAATTTCGAAACTTGGCCACACCTCCCAGGCTGGATTTATCAAAAATAGAACTGGTTCTGATCCTCTCCACTCATTATTTAATTTAATCTACAAAGCTAAATCTCTTAAATCAGCTGCCACAGCTATAGCCATTGACTTTGAAAAGGCATTTGATTCTCTCAACTGGACTTATTTGTATCATGTTCTATGCCATTTTGGTGTCACTAATACATTTTTTTACATGGATTCAATTACTATACACCCTCCCCTCTGCCTGGGTTCTTACTGACTCTACTCAGTCCTCATCCTTTCACCTGGAAAGATGTACCAGGCAAGGGTGCCCCTTATCTCCCACTCTTTTTATTCTAGCTATGGAACACCTATCAGCTGCTTTTCATCAATCCTCCATGATCCAAGGTATCACTATCGGTAATTCCCACTATACTTCACTATCCTACGCTGATGACCTCCTCATTCTACTAGAAAATCTTGAAATTTTGGGACCACCCTTATTTAAGTTACATAGCAACTTCACTTCACTTTCTGGGCTCTCTCTGAATCTACACAAATCAGAAACAATGCCACTGAACAATTTTTGTAACCCTTCTATGAATACAATATTAGGTTTTTCCTTGTGCCACTCAAGGTATCTCTTAACTTGGAATACAGATCACCTCTAAATTAGACAAGATATGGGACGCCAATCTTTCCCCATTATTAGAAAATATTAAAAACACTCTCAGCAGATGGAAACCATTTAACCTCTCTTTTAATGGAAAAATCTCCACTATCAAGATGTCAATAGCTCCCAAAATATTGTATCTATTTTCTAATATCTCTTTAACGCTCTCTACTTTTTTTGTCAGAATTGATGTTATAATTGGCAATTTTTTTATGGGAAGGTAAAATTCCCAGATTTAGTCATAACAAACTGCATTCCCACTGGTCCAAAGTGGGCTTCAGGCTCCCCTAGTTCCAAGCATATGTTTGGGCTTTCTGCACTGCCCAAACTGTAAAATGGTTTAATAAACCCAGCAATAAATCACCTGTGTGCAGCCTGTTCTGTTGAGGATTTTTCTGGTAAATGACTGGGAAGATCCGAAGATCTGGATAAACTGGACTGTTATGTTGTGGGGTGTGCTTTTCCCCACTTTGAGTGTGGTGTGGAGTGCCTACAAGGATCCTGGATTATTCTGCTGGATTGACCTTTTACAGTATGGGTGGACCTAGCTCTCTGGTTTTTGCTGTGGTTACAGATGACAGGGCTCTAGAGCAGCCAGGGAACTGACTGACAAGCCTTTTGTTTTCCTAGTCTCTTGTGATTTGGCTATAGGTCTAGTCATTCCTCAGGTGTTGAAGTACCCCAGCAATTATTTTCAGTTGTGGATGCTGGGAGTGGAGCCTATTATTTCCCGTTTTTTAGTTATCTGGATTTTTTAGCTATTTTCTGCTGAAAGCTTTGGGAGCAGCAGGCAGTTCTCCGGATGCCAGTTTTCTTGAGGGAGCTTCGTTGGAAGAATCGACATTGTAATATTTGTATTATTTTTCTTGCTCAGCAAAGGGCTTGATTACCCCAGGTCAGATTGTTCTTTTCTTTCTTCCTGCATATTTTGGCAAAGCAGTAAGAGTGCTTTGCTTTGTATTAAGAACAAATTGTGTGACTGTTTACTTGCCTATGTGAGAGATAGGCCTGGGACTAATTCCTAAGGGATGAGATCTCTGTGGGTTTTTTCATTATTCTTAGTTTTCAGTGGTGTACAGGTCAAAAGAAATTGAGACTTTGCTTTCATACTGTTATAAACTGCTTTAGGATTTAAAATTTACCCAGACTGCTTAAGACTTCTTTTGGGGAGTTTGCATGAAGGGAAATGGAAAATTGTTTTATTTTGTCTTAGAAATGGGAAGTGGGGCTGCTGTTTAAGATATTTAAATATGTTTGTGGCATTGATAGTATTAATCAAATTGATTGATTAATATCTGTTTTTAAATATTTGGCAGCATGTGTTAGGACCAGGCTTCCATGGTCAGGCACTATTCCGCCTCTAGGCTGAGGGACCTGCACCCCTTCAATAGCCCCCTGTTGCAACCCAAGGTATATAGGCATTGTCGTGCCTTGGGTATTGCATGGAGGGGGGTTCCTTGGCTGCGAAGGGGGGAGCGGAGTGGGTGGACAAGGGTCGTGGGATCTAGGAGATGCCCTGGGGTGAAATGGGTCCAGGATAGGGGAGTGCAATGCCTTGTTCCCATACCCAAGGGTTCCACTGAGAGTGGGCAAGAGGCCCACTTCTCCAAGGCCTTTCATCCAACCCAGGTGGTGTTATGCAATGCCAGGTCTATAAAAAAACAAGACAGCAATTATTGCTGATCTTGTTGAGTCATCTGACCTGGCTTGCATTACCAATACCTGGCTGGACAAGAATGCTGGTCCCATATTAGAATCAGCAGTTCCAGCTGGGTACTCGGTAATACATTGCCCAAGGTTGGATCGAAGGGATGGGGGGGTCGCTATTTGTTTTAAAACGGAATTGGGTCTTGTGGAGGTTCCAGTGGTGTCCCCTAGATCCTTTGAGTGTATCATGGGAGCAGGTGTGGGCAGCAGAATTTTACTCATCTACCATCCACCCAGTGATGAGAACGTTTTTCTGCAGGAAGTTCCAGACTTCATTGTCGACCTGGTGTTGGAGCCCTCCAGGTGGTTGGTCCTGGGGGAGTTCAATGCATGGGTCAATGATGAACCTCGCATTTTAGTCAAAACTTCCTCTAATTAATGATTTAATTGGGCTTCATACAGGTTGTTATCACTGCTGCCCATAATCAGGGTCACTCTCTGGATATGGTGTCCACCCCGGGGATGGAGATCATGGAACTGGTGGTGGAACCAGTTGGGTGGTCTGACCATCACTCCATAAGATTCAATTTCATGACCCTCCTTGTGAGACCTACCCCTTTGGAGATGGTCCAGTACCACCCTTTGAGAGGAGTTACCCCTGAGGGTCTAATGGCAGTGCTGGACCTATTGAATTGGCCTA
The DNA here is from genome assembly GCA_016271365.2 of Neoceratodus forsteri. Lineage (NCBI taxonomy): Eukaryota > Metazoa > Chordata > Ceratodontiformes > Ceratodontidae > Neoceratodus > Neoceratodus forsteri. Next base: position 932,577,607 of record CM057455.1, read on the forward strand.
TGGAGTGCATGGAACCAGATGCCTTAGTGCTGCACTATAATAATATGGTGCTGAGGGCACTGGATTCCATAGCGACTGTGTGTGTTTGCCCCCCTCTCCCTTCACCCTTGGTGCCCCTGGTTTGATGGGACACTGAGGGAGTTGAGGAGAATGGGGCAAAGATTGGAACGCTGTTGGTGGAAATTCAGCCTGAAAGGTGACAGACTTAGATTGATGGCCCATTACATGGACTATCAATCAGAAATCTCCCTTAAGAAGGCAGAGTTCCTGTCCTGGAAGATAGCTGCATCAAGAAATCAACCAGTTCAGCTTTTCTGGACCATGGACAGACTGTGCAATCCAGCCTGTCTGCAGGGTCGGAGAGCTTTTTCACAAGTAAAGTGTGATGAGTTTTCTTTGAGGATAAGATGTCATCGATCAGGTCGGAGATCCGCTGTATGCATTCTAATGAGCGTGGCAGTGATCGATGTGGGGTTACAGGCCCTTGGTCTGCCTGGACAGATTTTGACCAGCCAACAATCATGGATATCATGAAGATTGTCCAGGGCTTGCGACCAACTTGCTGTAGTTTGGATCCTGGTCCCACATGCCTCTTGTGGGGTGCATGGATGTGATTGGACCAGTCCTTGCTGAGATAGTCTGGTGCCCTTTGGACCAAAGGGTGTTTCCAGAGTCTTTAAAAGAGGCTATCATGACACCCCTTTTAAAGAAGCCTTCCCTTGACCCAGACTGTCTCACCAACTACAGACTGATCTCTAACCTGCCCTTTATGGGCAAGGTTATTAAGAAAGTAGTAGTGTTGCAGCTCGATGACTTTCTTACCACCCATGAGGTCTATGATCCTCTCCAGTCCAGTTTCAGGAAGAGGCATAGTACCGAGATGGCATTGGTTTGGGTACTTAATGATCTCCTAATAGCGAGAAATTGGAGGAGCCATTTGATCTTGGTCCTTCTTGAGCTCTCTGCAGCATTTGACACCGTGAATCATGGGATTTTGCTAGATTGCCTGCAGCTGTTCTGTGGACTGTCAGGGACAGTTCTCATATGGTTCCACTCTTTCCTCACAGGCAGAAGTCAGAGGGTAGCCTCAGGAATTTTTTCCTCTGCTCCCTTTGCTCTGTCCTGTGTGATGTCACAGGGTTCTGTACTTTCCTCCATGTTGTTCATGGTGTATATGCTGCCATTGGGAGACATTATAAGGCATTATGGGCTGAGTTTTCACTGCTATGCAGATGATACTTAGCTCTATACATCCTTTGTACCTGAACAGAATGACACATTAATGGTCTTTAATAACTGCTTCACTGAGATTCAGGACTGGATGAGTGCCAACTGGTTGAAACTAAATCCGGATAAGATTGAGGTGTTGGTTGTGGACCTGGGTCATCGTGTTGAGAAGTTTACTCCTGGGTCTCTCTCTGGCCTTGTGTTAGGGGGTAACCAGTTGAGACCTTCTGAACAGGTGTGGAATCTGGGTGTAATTCTTGACAGTGAGTTAACATTGAAGACACAGGTATCTACCGCTGCCAAGTCTTCCTTTTACCATCTGAGGAATATCGCCTGGATAAAACACCTTGTTCCAAATGATGGCCTTCCTGTGTTGGTCCTCGCCTTTGTTTCCTTGCATCTTGATTACTGTAATGCTCTATATCTAGAGTTGCCGGGGGTGGATATCCATCGCCTGCAGCTGGTGCAGAATGCTGCAGCCAGGTTGTTGACTGGGCTACCAAGAACTTGCCATATCACTCCTGTGCTGCGCGAACTGCACTGGCTGCCGGTGCGGTGGAGAATCACCTTCAAGGTTGCCTTGCTGACCTATAAGATCCTACACAGTCAGAGACTGGGCTAATTGGAAGATCTCCTTCAACCCTACCACTCTATCTGCCCACTCCGCTCTGCTGATGAGGGATTGCTAGAGATTCCCAGGGTTCGTCTTCAGTCATCTGGGGCCAGAGCCTTTTCTTTCATAGCCCCAACCCTGTGGAATTCTCTACCTCATCAGATTAGAGAGTGCCTGTCCACGGAATCATTTAAGGTGTCCCTGAAGAGTTATCTATTTGAATTAGCATTTGAATAGGTTTATTGCTGCTTTTTATTGTTTTTATGTTATTATTTATTATGTAAGATGTTGTTTTGTACTTGTGCTTTGATATGTTAAAAAGTGCACTATAAATAAATTGTGATTGATTGATTGATTGTTGTGGGTCAATATGGAAACATCTCTATGTCCAGGCAATGTCACCACTTCCTTCATTTATAACCCCCCCCCCCAATTTAAAATTTCACCCTACTATAGCATCATCCATATACTACTGGAAAACAATTTGTAAATGCCTTAAATCCAACCCAACCCCTCTCATATATGCCCCCGTTTGAGGGAACCGCAACATCACTCTTGATAATCATCCAATTTTTTGTTGTAATTGGAAAAACAGGGGCATTTTTTTCTTGCAGGATATGCTTATACCTCAGACTCTCAAATTAAAATCCTTTTCTGACCTACGCAAACAATTGAATCTTCCCCAACACGATTTCTGGAACTATTTACAGTTATGCATGGCATGGAACTTTTATCTTCCTACTATTCCTCATCAATCCATATATGATACTTTTATTTCTAAATGGATCAAAATGTACTCTAAATTAAATAGTATAATTTACAAACATATCAGAAATACAATTCCAGATCAATCTATCATTGCAAAAAATAAATGGAGTACTCTTTTAAATTATAACATAACCAATTCACAATGGCATAACTGCTGGATATGCTGTCATAAATCTTTCAAGGATAATCACAGTTCACTCATAGAAACCAAAATTCTGCATCTATGGTACAGAACTCCGGAGATTTTACAAAAAATGGGTTTAATGAACAACAATAAATGTTGGCGCTGTAACTCTGCCAATGGCAATTTGCTACATATTTTATGGCATTATCCTCCCACACACAATCTTTGGCATCATATTCATTTCTTTGCAATGAAAGTGATTGGTCTATCCTTTGCATTAGATCCAAAACATTGCATACTTGGTATTTTCAATGCTCATGTACACAAAATATCCCATTCTCAGAATAGGTAGTTATCCCTATTATTCCTTCAAGTTAAATGCCTTATACTAATGCCTTGGAGATCCAACATCATTCCCACCCTCCCGGAAATTCTCAAACAACTATTTCAATACGCCATCCTTGATCGTATGTCACACTTAGTCTCTGACTGACTTAACTTAAATAATAAATGCTGGCAGGTCTATTTTAAATATTTAAACACGTCTACACATAGCGTCACTTAATCCACAGGTTGTTATATGTTCACATTGGAATCTCGATTCTAGCTCTTTCATTCCTTTTTCATCTCCTCTCTTTCTATCACTTTATCTCCTTTTCTTCTTCCCTTTCCCTCTTCATTCTTGTTCACTTTCTTTGATATTTTTCTCTTTTTTATGTTCTTCCTTTACCCAGTCTTACACATACTTGTATTAATTTACAGCATAATAGAAGTACAATCATGACTGCTTATATTTCTTGTTTGCATCTACACCTTTTACCCCTTGAACCATAAATTGTCATATTTTCTCTCTATACAGATTGTACTGCTACATATTGTTTTCTCAACATTTGTTTTCCCCTTTAATATCATTGTATAATACTTCAGACAACACGTTTTTTCTTTCTCCTATTAAGAATTTATGTAAGTGTATACTGGAGAATGTGATGTATTTGTATGTATAATCACACTAATTACAATAAAAAGATTAACTGTAAAAATAAGAATAACTCAGTAGGACCTGATGATTAGAGATGCAGTGAATTTAAATATCGCCGTGAAAGTGAACCGCAGTAGACGCCGCATTACTCCACTGTGTGGAGTGGGCAATCTAAAGTGCTCACTCTGCCTGTCATTACCACTTCGCATTATGAGGAATGGCAATGCGAGGTAAGGTGGCCATTGTTTTTATTGGACTTCATGTTCCTCATTATGATTCTAAGTGATTCACTTGGTATTTCAGATTTGGCAGCCCCCCACATATCACATGGCTTACAGTACTGTAAGTCACATGCTCTTTAGCTAGGCAGGAAGGAAGTGAGTCATACAAGCAGACACTTTTACTTTCTCCTGTGCAGATGGAGAGAGAGAGGGGATTGTGTTTTGTGACTGCTAATACTTTGAGATCAGAGTTAGGAGGAGACTTAACCTTTGATTTAGACCCAACAGCTATTTTAAAAACTACATTTTTTTTGTCTTTTTTGTACTCTTTTTTACTTAATTTGTTTTTTCTGTAAATTTTATTTTTCTTACCTTTATAAGTAGTTAGTTGTTTGCCCCCCTCCCCGGAAGCAGGACCAGCACTGCCTCCATTCCTGACTCTGAGGCAGTTGAACCACCACCACCAAGTTCAGCACTAGGTCCTCTGGAGCAGGATGTGCCTGTTTCCCCGGGCCCAGGTGTGGATCCCATCCCTGTTCAGCACCATGACCAGTTGGCTGCCAGTTCATCTTGCCTCCTCTGACTGTGCCTGGTCCTCCCTACACCTCCATTGTTTGGCAGTTTTTTGACTTTGTCAGGGGGACAGCAGTGTGGTGAAGTGCTGCCTATGTGGGTGGAGGTGCACCGTGGCCCCTGAGTGACCCACCTGGGGACTGGGAGCCAGCACACCCATATGCTCAATCACCACCAGTTGTAGTGGCAGGAACAGATCATGCCTGCACCTGTTGGCCATTCTGTGGCAGAGGGTGCAGCTGTGCATGGCGGCATCCCTAAGAAGAGGAGGGCCACAGCAGCACCTGCTACTCCACCAGGATCACATAGAGGGACATCAGTTGCAATTTATGTGTGTACTGGAACTGCTGCTGGATCACCATGGGATCCCACATTAGTTTTTTTTTCCTCACACCATGTGCTCCCCACACCTTCCTTGCTGTGTTATAAAATGTATTCCTCCACCATCCCTGACCCTTGTATGTAATATGCCCTTTTTTGTTGTCTTCCATATACGTGACATTTTGTATTCTGAGCAGTGCAAGTATACTGTGCTAAACTGCATGTGTGCAGTCTGTCTTCCTTCCAGTCTGTGTATGTACTGCAGACAGTGTCCAAATCCCTGACTTAAAAACACTTACTAATGAGTACAAGGGTGGGATAGTGAAGCCTGAAGACATACTACAAAACAGGCTTACAATACATCCAAGTAACTAGTAAAAAAATTAATGTTGTGGTTTGTGACGTAATTGTAAATTGTAATTTGTGACTGCATTTGTGACCGTGATGATGAAGAAATGCGAATGCCTATGGCTGTACTTCCCCAGGCCCTTTTAAGGTATGGCACAAAACTCCCTGACTTAAAAACACTCATTAATGAGTACAATGATGGGGTGGTGAAGCATGGAGAGATACTACAAAACAAGCTTAAAATACATACAAGTAACTATTAAAAAAGATTAATGTTGTGATTCGTGACATGATCATAAATAATGATTTGTGACTGCATTTGTGACCGTGATCATGAAGAAATGCGAATGTCTATGGCTGTACTTCCCCAGGCCCCAATGAGGTGTAGCACAAAACTCTCCGAATTAAAAATGCTCATTAATGGGTGCAGTGGTGAGGTGGTGAAGCATGGAGAGATACTACAAAACAGGCTTAAAATACATCCAAGTAACTATTAAAAAAGATTAATGTTGTGATTCGTGACATGATCGTAAATAGTGATTTGTGACTGCATTTGTGACCATGCCGATGAAGAACGTGATTTGTATTATGAGTGACTCGTGATAATGGTCCTGACTTAAAAAGGCATGTTAATGAGTAAAATGTTCATGCGGAATTATGCACCACACCTGTCCAGTACTCTGAAGGGAAGCCAAAGAAACAACTGTGACTTAAGTTAGAGATGGAGATTGGGCCCTAAAGAGATGAAAATGCACAGACAGATTAAGATTGTGCTGTGCACTGAAGAGATGCAGATGCAAAGGCACTGGAAAATAATTCCTTTGCCTGTTGGGGCGGGCCGCGGGGGGGGCAGTCTACTGCACTACTGCAGTAACAGTCACTAGTAAAGATACCACAAAGAAGTACAAAAATTACACAGCTGCAGTGGATAGCAGGTTCACATTGCTGAAATTATGTGGCACAATAAAAGACATCTGATTTGATGACACACATCACACACATACTCATGCACACTAAGTAATGTGTAGCAAATTGAAAACTTCGGTAATATAACCACATATTTTAAACAAACTAAAATTATGCACTGCTGCACCACAACAATCAGCAAAACAATGGCAAGAATTATTGAAAATATTACTGTGTGTACATTAACAAAGTTATACAAGGAAAATATCACCAAAACAGAAAGCACTGTCTTTTTCTTCAAGTTAATCTACCTACACCACAGATACGCCCTTCCCCAAAGCACACTTCCACTGTCTGTCAGTACACAGACTGAATACTGTACATTAACATTAAAAATCCACACACAAACAATAAATGCTCAATGATATGAGCACAGGAGGGTTTCCTATAATCGATGAACTAAAACAAATGACCCTAAAGAGATCTGGATAAACTAGCAGAATGGTCAGAAGAGTGGCAACTGGGATTTAATGCAAAGAAGTGCAAAATCATGCACATAGGGAAGAGGAACCCTGAAGCCACCTATAGGCTGGGAGGGGAGTTGCTAGCAGTCACAAAGGAAGAAATAGACTTGGGCATCATCATCACTGATGATCTAAAATCATCCAAGCAGACCTCCTAAAGCAGTAGGTAAGGCTAGGGGTGTTAGAGTGTATTAGTAGGGGTATCACAAGTCATAAGAGGGGTAATAATCCTCTGTACAAGACACTGGTTAGGCCCCATCTGGAGTACTGCGTGCAGTATTGGAAGCCACACCTTCACAAGGACATTAACCAAATTGAGGCAGTCCAGAGAAGGGCAACCAAAATGGTGCAGGGACTGCATCAGAAGACATATGAGGACAGATTAACGGAGCTCAATATGTATACCCTTGAGCAAAGGAGGGAGAGAGGTGATATGATCGAGGCATTCAAACACCTTAAGGGCATAAACAAGATGAAAGAGTCTAACATGTTTAAATATAAGAAAAATAGCAGGACAAGAGGACACAGCATGAGATTAGAGGAGGCCGATTAAGGGGGAATGTGAGGAAATTCTTTTTCACAGAAAGGGTGGTGGATGCATGGAATGGCTTACCACAAGAAGTGGTGGCTATGAATACAGTGCAGGGCTTCAAACAGGCATGGGATAGGCATAAGGGAGCAATACAAATGACTATGAATAGATAGGTCACTGACAGAGCAAAGGCCGAAGGCACATTTATAAGGTAGAAAAAAGAAATGGGCAGACTGGATGGGCCTTGCGGTCCTTATCTGCCGTCAACTTCTATGTTTCTATGTTAAAAGGCATTTTTAACAGTTTTTTGAAGGTTAGAATCACAGATTGTCTCCTACAGCTTCATACACACACTACCCCAAACTGAGGCTGTGCAGAACAATCTAGAGCCCATGTGACCTGAAATCCCATGAATCACTGCAAAATTCACCTTTGGAGCTTAAAGACAAGGCAAAGTGAGGCAGAGTACATTGTTTTCAATGTACTTCACCTTAAGAATTGGTGGAGTAGTGGTTTGGGAAGGTGGAGTAACGTGAAGGCATTGTTTTCAATGGACTTTGCATTACCCATTACAATGCAAAGTACTCCGCTTCGCATTGTGGAGCACTCCATGAATTCGCCTTCACTCCGCGGATCACTTCACGAAGTAAATTGGAGCCACTTTGCCCACCACTAATGATGATATTCCAGTTGTCTTCTACATGCTGGATGTGGAATGGTGGTACAAATGTTGAGATTTTTTCAATAAGATTATTATGTATGATTTTACACCTTATACTTGGAGAGGCAGTTTCTGGTCATAGTCCCAATATACAAAAAGGGGGGATAGAGAAAATCCAGTAAATTATCATCCAGTGTACATGTGGTGGAGTTAGGGCTAATCCCTCAGCTGTGACTGATGGCCCACATTTCTATCTCTATTTCCTGGCTACCAAAACTTCAGTTGCACAACAGTTAACACTTCTCTTTGCTTTTCTTCTTTCCCGCTATGCTAGGTTGGCCACCTAGCGTAGCTCTTTACTATCCCTACTAAACTTCCTACAAGTTCCCTCTCTTCATTCTTTTTCCATTTCCAACCTTTCAGTCCCTGGAATGATGCTAAACACCCGGAGAGGTGTTGTATAAGGTGCATAAGTGCATTTTGTGTACAAAAAGCATGAAGGCTATTTTTAGATAACAGGAATAAATACAGTTAATAAAGCCTTTTTAAAGAAAAATGATTAGAAGCCATATAAAACAACACTAATTTCATGATTAGTGCAGTAATAAGAAATCTTTAAGGTATTTTCATAAATTCCCACTATAAACCTGTTGCTCTATAAGGTTCTATGTATAAAAGTGCTTAGTCTCTGTGGATCAGCGATACACAGAGTCAATATCTGTGGAGATATACTCTGTTCCTTTAACTGAACCAGGAAGTCCCTTGAAACAAACCCTTCCTTTATTTTGAAACAACATGTCCAGACATGTAAGGGCTCAGTCAGGTGACCCCACCAAAAGATATAAAAACCTCTGCACTGAGTTCACTTCAGTTCAGTCTAGTAGGGTCAAGTCTTGAGAGTGAAGGAGAGAGGTGCTACTGTAGACAAGCTGCTGAATGCAGATGAGAAGAGTCTTAGGAGCTCTAAGATCTAGGACTGGATTGCGTGAGGAACTACTAATGTTAAGTAGTGATTTTCTTTGCAATTTTGTTTTGTTTTCATTTATTATTTTTCTAACTTTTGAAAAATAAATATTTCACCATGGTGTATTTTAAACCTGTAAATTTGTCTTGTCTGAAGTTTATTCCCACATGCTGTGACAAACTTGCTAAACAGAAATGTGATGTTTCTCTAAAACCTTTTTTTTTCCCCAGGTTGGTCAGGAACTGTCAAAAGGGGCCCCTATGATTATATTGAAAAATGATATATTGTACAGGTTATGTACCATTCCAGACACTGTAGAAAATGTTGAACAGTTACTGATGCCTGAGAAGTATAGAGCGCCAATAATGTTTTTATGGCATGCTCTCCCATCAGCTGGCCATGCACGGCAGGATTGCACCCTGAAGCACATTCTACAGGGATTTTATTTGCCAAGGCTATATAATCAAATAGCCAAGTATTGCCAAACATATAAAGAGTGGCCCAAATAGGCAAAAAGATCATGGTTCCCCTTATGTCCCTACCCTTAGTTACCAACCTTTTCAAAAGAATAGGTATGGAGATTGTGGGACCCCTGTTAAAAAGTTTTAAAGGGAACCAATTCATCTTGGTGATATGTGATTATGCCACAAAATACTCTGAGGCCATACTAATGCACACAGTCACTACACCAAGGATATCCAATGAGTTGGTTAAGGTGTTTAGTCACCTGGGCATCTCAAAAGAGATTCCTACAGACAGGGGCACAAACTTCAATGCTACCTTGTTAAAAAAGCTATAAAAGATACTAGGGGTAGTGGCTGTTCAAATCTCCCCATATCAACCCCAGTCAGACCAACTAATGGAGCGGTTCAATCAAACACTGAAGCAAATGCTCCATAAGTTTGTGCATGATGAAGGGAAGAACTAGGGTACCTTTTTTCCATTTCTTTTGTTTGCATATAGGGAGGTGCCCCAGGCCTCGACAGGTTATTCCCCATTGTTGATGTTATATGGGTGCAATCCCCAAAGCCCATTAGATGTAGTTAAAGAATTTTGGGAAGAAGGGACTGATGGACGACATTTAAACATTTTTGAATATATGGGACAATTGCAAAAGAGATCAATCACTTATACCACCAAGGCCCATTAAAGTTGTGCTGAGGCACAAAAAATCCAGAAGGAACAATATGACCTGAAGGTAGGAATCAAGACATTTAACTCAGGGGAGAAGGTATTATTATTATTGCCCTCCTCAGAGCAGAAATTGTTAGTGAAGTGGCAAGTGCCATATACTGTAGTACATCAGGCAGGCCCCATCACATACGAGATTGAGACCCCAGAGAAGCATATAGGTAGAAAGATTTACCATGCCAATTTGCTGGAAAAGTGGCATGAGAAACTGGAAGAGAAGTCAGCAGTACACCTGGGTATGACACTGATGCCAGAAAGAGAATCTGAACTGGATACTGCCTATAAGAGATTGTAGAGTCATGAAGGACACAATGCAATAAAAATAAGCCCTGCACTGTCAGATGCCCAAAAAAGGAAGTAGAGAGTCTCTTCAGTTCTTTTCCAACAACCATCACAAGTGTACCTGGAAGGGAGATAGGGGTAAAGCATTGTATTAGGATTGAGTCCCCTCTCATCAGGTAGAAGCCTTACCGGCTACCTGAAACAGTCAGGGTAGAAGTCAAGAAAGAAATTTACAAGATGAGACAGTTGGATATCATGACATTGTCCACTAGTGCTTGGGGGTCACTGATAATGGTTGTCCCAAAGAAAGAGGGTGGAATCCACCTATGTTTAGATCTTTAAAGGTTGAATCAAGTGTCTCAGTTCAATGCATATCCCATGCCCTGCACTGATGACATCATAGACTGCATAGGGAATGCAGAATACATCACAACATTGGATCTGACCATGGGATATTGGCAGATTCCATTAGACCCACAGGCAAGGGAAAACATGCCTTTAGTACCCTGTGAGGTTGTACACATTTGTTACAATGCTGTTTGGGTTGCATGCAGCTCCAGCTACATTTCAGTGGTACATGGACTGTATACTGGTACCACATACTGGATACTGTTCAGCCTACTTGGATGATGGGGTGGTATACAGTCCTACCTGAAGTATACATATGATACACTTTGCTGAGGTAGTTAAATCAATAAAAACAGCAAGATTTGCCATTAACCCCCCAAAATGTGCAATTGTCATGACCAAGACCCACTATCTAGGCTTTCTATTAAGTAACAGGCAAGTCAAGCCTGAAATAGGTAAGATGCAAGCAGTGGCGAAGTGCCTCATTCACATTACAGAAAAACATGTGAGGTCATTCTTAGGGTTTTCAGAGTATTATCAATGCTTTATCCCAAACTTTATATCAATTGCTATACCACTGACAGATCTGACAAAGAAAGGTGTAACAACATGGTACCATGGGACCCTAAGTGTGATGAAGCCTTTTGAACCATCAAAGCTGCCCGCTGTTCATCCCCTGTATTAAAGAGTCCTAATTTTGAGATGGACTTCAAGGTACATATGGATGCCTCAGAGACAGGAATAGGGGCAGTGTTGAGGCAAACAATTGATGGGGAAGAACACTCAGTTTTGTACATAATAAGAAAACTATATGAAAGGGAGAACAAGTACTCCACTGTAAAGAAGGAGTCTCTGGCAGCTAAATGGGCAATAGAAGCTTTAAGATTTTATTTGTGGGGAGCCAAATTCACCTTAGTTACTGATCATAATCCTTTATGTTGGATCCATTAAATGAAGGATAAGAATGCTAGAATAATTAGGTGGTATTTGGCCCTTCAGCCATATAGTTTTGTGGTTCGACATAGATCTGGAACCTTACAAGAGAATGTTGATTTCCTGTCCAGTCATGGAACAATGAATGAGGAGTTATAAAACAGAAAGTACATACTTTTATGTTTAGTCTTAGGATACTAGGCCATATCTGTGTGAATTAAGCCCCAGAGTATGTATGTAAGAAATATGTCTGTATGATGACATTTTGTCACACTTCATTTGTTTATAATTAAGGAATTCTGGGGTGAACCTCTCATAGTGGGTGAGAGAAAGTTTCAACCAACTCCCATTCTACTGTTTTGGTAGAATATGTATGACTGAGAGAGGGTTCTTGAAAAAACAATATAGTTTTGAGAACTGTTTTTTTTCTTAAGAAGGGAGGTGTGTGGTGGAGTTAGGCTAATCCCTTGGCTGTGACTGATGAACCACTTTTCTATCTCTTTATTTCCTAGCAACCAAAACTTCTGTTACACAACAGTTAACACTTTTCTCTTTGCTTTTCTTCTCCCCCACCCCACCCTAGGTTGTCCACCTAGTGTAGCTCTTTACTATCCATACTAAACTTCCTACAAGTTCTCTCTCTTCATTCTTTTTCTATTTCCAGATATTCAGTCCCTGGAATGATGCCAAACACCCAGAGAGGTGCTGTGTAAAGTGCATAAGTGCATTTTGTGTACAAAAAGCATGAAGGCTATTTTAGATACCAAGAATAAATAGTTAATAAAGCCTTTTTAAAGAAAAATAGTTAGAAGCCATATAAAACAATAATAATTTCATGATTATTACAGTTATAAGTAATCCTCAAGGTATTTTCATAAATTCACACTATAAATGTGTTACTGTATACGGTTCTATGTATAAAACTGCTTAGTTGCTGTGGATCAGAGATATAGAGAGTCAATGTCTGTGGAGAGATACAATTTTCCTTTAACTGAACCAGGAAGTCCCTTGAAACAAACCCCTTCCTTGGTTTTGAAACAACATGTCCAGACACATAAAGGCTCAGTCAGGTGACCCCACCAACAGATATAAAAACCTCTGCACTGAGTTCACTTCAGTTCAGTCTAGTAGAGTTCAGTCTTGAGAGTAAAAGAGAGGTGCTACTACAGACAAGCTGCTGAATGCAGATGAGAAGGGTCTTGGGAGCTCTAAGATCCAGAACTGTATTATGTGAGAAAATACTGATGTTAAGTAGTGATTTTATTTGCAACTTGTTTTGTTTTCATTTATTTTTCTAACTTTTGAAAAATAAATATCACACCATGGTGTTATTTAAACCTGTAAATTTGCCTTGTCTGAAGTTTATTCCCGGACGCTGTGACACTACATAAAAATGTTGCTGAATAGACTCCTAGAGTGGATTAATGAACAGAAAATGCTTTCACTTCTACAGGTGAGATTTTGAAAAGAAATAGAAACCACTACTCAAATTTTTATATTAGCCCATTTGATTGAAAAGTCTTGTAATATAAAAAAAAACAGTGGCCTGGATATTCAAACTGTGTCAGGCTGTGGCGCAAGCCTGGGTGCAGCTCAACTTTGTTGCGGAGGGGTGTGGCCTGGGTGATATTCAACAGAGCTGCACTATGCAGCAGCAGCTTGAATATCACACCCTGGCCACCCCCACTGTGCATGGCACAGTGGCACTGTGCCAGCACAAGTGGCCAGAGTGGAGCATGGAGATGAGCTAGCGCAAGTGCCATTGTGCCATGCACAACACCTGTGATATTCAAAAGGGGACATGCAAATGGGCCATAATTTATGCAAGGCACAAATGGGGCCATTTACATGTCATTATGGCACCATTTGCATGCCATTAGCATGCAGGTGTGCCAATCCCCGACAACTTGTGCCTGGTGCCCTGCCAGGCAGCAGCCGTCAGGGACCGATGCCCCTGCAGCCCGATCATGGGCATTTGTCTACAAGAATAAGCTCCCATCCTATATCCCTGGTGGTCCAGTGGACCGCTATGTGCCCAATCATGGGCATTTGTGTACAAGAATAAGTCCCCATCCAATATCCCTGGTGGTCCAGTGGACCGCACTCTGCCCGATCGTGGGTAATGGTGTTACAACCTCTCACCACATCCAATATTCCTGGTGGTCCAGTGGACTGATCACTGCCTGATTGTGGGCATCTGTAAATCATAACATAGTACCATTACCCTGGTGGTCTAGTGTACCCACCTCCCCACCAGCCCACTGAGCCCCACTGCCCCGCTCCCCCTGGTCAGGCACATAGCGGTCCACTGGACCACCAGGGATATAGGACGGGGGATTTAGCTACATAGATGCCTGTGATGGGGCATGGGGGAGCTCTGCCAGGAGCAGCAGGAACTTGGGTGGCCACCAGCAGGTGGCAGCTGCCATGTTGCACCCTGCAATGTGGCAGCTCACCTGTGGGTATCCATCACTTGTTCCTTTTTTTTTTGGCTTAATTTTGTGCAGGTGCAGGTAGGGGTTGCGCATGCATGACTCTGCACATCCCAGGCTGAATATCGGGCTGTGCAGGTTATGCATGGGCATGCCCCCACTACCTGTGCCTGCATACATTACTGATGCACTCTGGCGCATCAGGATTTGTGTGGCGCACTTTTCCCTTTTGAATATCATGCCGGGGCACATCAGTGGGTTGTGCATGGTGCAACACTGTTGCGCCATGTGCAACCCTTTTGAATATCTGGGCCCGAATCTCTTCATAGCATTTGTTGATTTTCTTGCAGCCTTCGACTCCATTGTAAGAGAACATTTGTGCAGGAAGTTGCAGGAGATTGTGATGGACCATAACCTTTTGGTTCTACTAAGACAACTTTATACAGATATATGGATAGAAATTAAATACAACAAATTTGGAAACCTAACTAAAAGGACAGATACAAATATAGGAGTGAGATTTGGCTGTCTACTTGCCCAAACTCAATTTAAAATATATATACTGTAAATGAGATTCTGACTGAGCTAGATAACCCTGGCATACAATATTCCTACGAGCTTAAGACATCATATACCAGTCTTAGCTTATGCCAATGACCTGGAAAATGTATCCACAAACAGGTTAGGTGTGCAGAGGAGTCTATACAAGTTAGATATGTTGTGCTGCAAATTAAATTTAGTATCAAATATACTCAAAAACACAAAGTGATGATGCAAGGCAGCAAGAAGAATTACATAAAAAAAAGTATTGTTAGCAGGAAACGATTGGAATCTGTCCAGGAATTGCCTTATCTTGGTGTAACTTTCTCCAGTAATATGCAATGGAATAAGCACTCTGAACTTATTGCAAGTAAAATGTGGAATGTAGCAGGGGCTCTAAAGAGACTCAACCAGATTTATGGTGGCATGTATGTTACACCTATGTTGAAAGTCATCAATGCAAAACTGATAAATCAAGGACTGCATACAGTGGAGGTATGGGGGAATCATATACCACTGCAAAAGTGTTGTATTTATGTTGTGGCATTTATGGCAACTCACTGTTGTTGACATTGATGGGGTGACCATGATTTCAGCTCGCCTGCTGTTAGGTTGACTTTTGACCCCCAGTGGTTTTTCCTCTTTCCCCCAAGATGCACTCCCTGGAGTTAGTTATATAAAGTACATGCGGTGTGGGCGGCAAATGATCCTGGAAAAAAAAAGTTTGGTGCTCTGCCATCAGGGAGCCACACTGTCTGGCACTGTAAAGCCAGGCAGTGGATTCCCTGCGTCCATGTTGGTACACAAAAATGTTGTCTCACTGACATGGTGGAACCTGGGGGAATGTTGATCTTAGCAACTTGGATGCAGTATTAAATATACTGTATAAACTATTGCCGAAATTACCTAAATGAACACCCATTCACTGGTTAGATCCCAATTAGAGTGAATAAGTATTAAATATTCAGCACAAATCAGAACAATGCATTTTTGAATAAAGATCCTTTCTCAACCTTCAGGATCAATTTTAGCTGACTGCCTGAAAGAAAAAAACACATTTATTAAGAAGCATAAAGAGCTTCGGTTGTCTAATGTTTATAGACTTCTAAGTGGTTATAAATGTAGTTATTTAAAAAACTGGACAGCTCAAGATATAAAGTTAAACCCTTCTTATATCAAAGTTATTACAAAAACAATATATCAGAGGACTAAAGAGGTTAACCCAAAATTCAATTGCTAAATTGAAGGTCTCAGAGTGGCTTGTAAACAATACAAAGGAGCATTCCTTAAAATGTTATTTGAATACAGTACAAACTCCAGAATACAGAGAGATTTTGACTGTTTTCAGATTTGAGGCATTTCCTAGCAATGTTCTTACTCTTAGGTATAAAAAAGAACATATTGTATTTGTACAGCAAATTGCAATTGCCCCTCACAGGAAACAGAGCATCTATTACATGTACTGTAATGCCCTTGGTATAAAAATAGATGTGACAAATTGCTACAAAAATTATAGGACCTCTTTGTCTAACAACTAGGTTTATTCTCGAACTCCTGTTTAATGCCAAAAGCGTGTATATTTTAAAGAAACTTGTCATGTTCCTTCTGAGTGCTTTTAAGATGAGAAGACAACACTTTCAAGAGATAATAACAACTAAGGCTTTATAAAATGTGTCTAGAGTGGACCCTGTATTCAAAATGTTTAATGGGCCCTACATTGGACTATCAGTCTTTTAGCAAAGAATTGGGATTACAGGCACACAAACAATGTGGAGGGGGGTATAAGTAATCAGACCCAAACTTTGCAAGGGCCTGTTTGCACTTATGTTGAATAGGTTTTTTTATTCAAACAAGTTACTTAAAAGTTTTAAGACATTGCCCACCCTTAATACAGATTTTATTTTTACAATTGAGCCAATTATGCTGGGATGTCTGCTCTAAAGTGAAATTATACATGTATCACAGACTAACGCAAACTGCAATTACTTCTTGTCCATATTGATAGTTACTGTCTATGCATCTTTCTTTCCTCACTTGATATAACTGTTAAATCTGGAAAAGAATGCAACATATATAATTTGAACTTCTGTATATGAATATTTATAAGTATGTATTTTATACTATGTGATTTTAAATTGCAATGAGAATACTGTCGAACAATAAACTTTAAACATAAAAAAAGCTTAGTTACAAAGTTTGCTTTACTGCCAACATATTAGAATTAATTATGACTTGGTTAGTTAAATTTCACCTTTGACCCAATTAACTATAATACTGGTCAAATTTTACCATTGCAATCTTGACACTGTAACTTTAATACATAATATTCAATAAAGGACCCATTTAAAGTGTACCCCCAAAAATTAGTGTTGATTTCAAGAGTCTAAAGTGAGAGGAGCAAGTTACTTGTAAGATCTGTAAGAAAAACGAATGTGGAAATGAATTAGGGGAGGGGACACATTTATTGACTGACACATGTTACTGAACGCACTTATTTGGTGTCCAATTTAGGTTCTGATTACTTTTTTTTAGATCATATTTGATGCCCTGAGTATCTTTGCTAATTATGAGTACTGTAATCCCCCCTCCTGGCAATACATCACAATAAACTCCATGCAGGGTTTGGTGACGGAAATTCAAAAATATCCCAGAAACTGGGGAACAGAAGTCAAACACGACCTGTTTGTGCTAGGAACATGTAACCTTAGCAACAAAGTGTCCACTTAATGGTATTCCTACCCAAAGTGTCTTGAGCACTGGACTGTACATCCTCATCTGGGACAGGAGGAAAGTGTTCAGCACATTGCATCATCATCATCATCATTTGAGATCACTTATATCTACCAGTCTGACAGTTTCTGCTGAACTTGAAAGAATATAAGTCTCTGCTTGATCTTTCCCCTCTCCTCTTAACTCCCCAGATGATCTAAGTACCCCCTCCCACAATTTTACCTTTACCTACTCTTCTCTGGGGATGTAGAAATTAATCCTAGCCTCCCTCCTAATACCGCTCTGCACAGCCCAAGGGATTACATATTTTTCACCTAAATGCAAGAGGTCTCCTTCAAAAATTGGATGACCTAAACATATGGGTCACCCAACACTTCCCCGATATACTACATATAACTGAGTCTTGGCTTTCTGCCAGGATCCCAGATTCTGCCCTCTCTATTCCTGACTACAACCTATTCTGTCAGGATCATGGAAAATGTGGAGGAGGTATGGCTATCTGCTATTAGCTGGTCTTAATAGCACTAATCCTAAATATCTCAAAAAATGGCATCTAGCTTAAGTATACCCTTCAGTATATTGTTTAATAAATCTTTAATAAATGAGTAAATACCAGCTGATTGGAAGACTGCAGTCATTAATCCAATTTATAAAAAAAGAAAGTAGATCATCTCCCGAAAACTAACGGCCCATTAGTATCTTCTCAGTCCCAGGGAAAGTACTAGAATTAATGATAAAACAGAGACTTGAGGATGAAACTCTAGAACTTGGACTTAGTGACAGCACACAGCATGGCTTCAAGAATGGTAGATCATGCATGACCAACCTAAAAGTCTTTTATGAAACAATAACAAAAAGTCCAGATAAGGGTAAACTTTATGGAATCATTTTGCTTTACATCAAAAAAGCCTTTGACAAGGTTTCTCATGGCAAACTTATAAACAAACTAACTAATATGTTATTTAGCTCATATCTTATAAACTGGGTTAGTGCATGGCTAGGAAACAGGACCCAACAAATCCGAATACTTGGTAAAACTTCATCCACTAAAGAGGTAATAAGTGGTGTCCCCCAAGGGTCAGTCCTAGGAACATTTCTGTTTAACTGTTTCATATCCAACTATCATAGTGGTGTATCATCAAAATTTATAAAGTTTGCTGATGTCAAAAAGATTGCCGTAGAGGTAGACTCAGTCTCCAAACATCAATTCCTCATTACAGACCTGGAACTAATAACTAAATGGACCAGTGATAGCAATATGGAATTACATTTAAATAAATGTATAGTTTAGCACTTAGGGAAAAATAACCCACTATATTCTTTTACTATTAACTCCACTGAGTTATCTACTGTTAATACTAAAAGAGATTTAGGTATTATTAACAGCTTCAAATGACATTCCCATACAAAAACCATAGTGCAAAAGGCAAACAAAATTATTAATATTATAAAAAAATGCTTCATTTCTAAAGATGAACCTTGTATACTAAATCTCTACAGAAACTATGTATGCCCCCACCTTGACTATGCCTCTCCCTTTTGGTCACCATGTTACAAGCAAGGCATAAAACTACTTGAGGGGGTACAGAGGAAAGCAGCAAAAATTATCCCTAGACTCAATAACATGCCATATGAAAACAGACTATGGCAATTGAACCTCATGTGACTTGAGGAAAGAAGAAAAAGGCATGATTGTCTTCTATTCCATAACATCATAGGTGATAAGGCTTTAATGAATGATTGTAATATTATACGTACCGAACTAGGTCTAAACCTTAGACCACACAACAAGCAGTTTGAGTTACCTAGGACAAATACCAGAAAAAGGGATAACTATTTCACTATTAGGTCTGTGGCAACATGGAATAAGTTGCCTGAGTATCTGGTAAATAAATATCACAAATTTTGCATTGTTTAAAAATGAGCTGGACAAATTTTTGGGCTACTAATGTTTCTGTGCCCCATGGAGAGTGGATGATGGACTTGACAGGTGTAGGCCTACTTCCGTCCTACTTTACCAAGTACCAAGTACAAGTATCTATGCTGGGAACTCCCTCTCTTGCACCATCTCACTCCAAGATGCACAGCCCTCTTCCTATGAATTTCTTATTATCCTTCTCTCCCTTCCCTCCACCTTCCCTACCTACAATATATAGCTGTACTATGCTACCCTCCCAAAACACACCAAAGCTCCATGGTTGACTGCATCTCCACAATCTCCTCACACTCAAGCAAATCATATCCTTATCTTATACTTATCCTGTTAGGCGACTTCAACCTGGATTGACTCTCCCTGTCCTCCAAACCCTCCATCCTTAAAATTGAATCCTTAAACCTCTTCCAGATGATCACTGAGCCTACTCATCAGAACCCCAAATCCCCTAGTCACTTACACCTTAATTGGGTAATCACACCCCATCCCCACATCATCTCTGCCACCAGAGTACTCCTCGATACCCTAAGTGACCACTGCATTACATTCTGCATAAGAAAAACTCTTTCTTTCCAATCAGCTCCCTAATATATTTGGCATTGCCCTTTCTGTATTCTGGACTCTAACTCCATACTTCATGATTTACAATATTTCATGCAGACTGGTCTCCTATGTACTCAACCCTTAATGTCAGCACTGCTCTCCAGTTATTCTCCTATATCTTAACCCAAATCTGGAACTTTCATGCCCTTCTAAAAAAAGCATGAGTAAAGGGCCAGCACCTCCCATGGATAACCCCAGGCCTCCTGTCCCTCTGTAGCACCTGAGACAAACTCTGGGCTAATTTCAGGGCCTCCCGCCAACCTGTAGACTTTCAGCTCTACAGGGTCCACAGAAACTCCTCCTCCCAGGTCTTCAGAAAAGCTAAGTCCAACTATTTTAAAACACATCTTCAGGCTAGATCCAGCTCACCAGCCAATTTTTGGAAAGTTCTCTGCAACGTCTTAGACCCCCCCCTACTCAAGCCCTCAAATCCTAAAAGTCAGTGGAGCGACAGTCACTGACTCTGCCTCTATCGCCAAGATTTTCAACAAATTCTTTACCACCTGTGCCTTCCCTGATCATCCCATCCTCCCTCTCCAAAGGTTCTCCCCCCACCCCATCTGGGACAGGTTTCACTTTTCCCAGTATTTCTTCCCAAGAGGTTTACAAAGCGCTAATGTCCTCAATCACACAAAAACTAGTCCAGATGGCCTCCACCCCAAGATTCTGTGTATTTCCACCCCTGCTATTGCTGCCCCACTTGCTCACTTCCTAATTTTCTCCCTCACTACCAGCTTCATCCCTCCAGCTCAGAAATTCACCAAGGTGCTCTCCTTACACAAGGGAGGGGATCTCACCTCACCAGGCAACTTCAGACCCATATCTCTCCTACCCACTCTCACCAAGTTCCAGGAGTTCCTAGTCTACTCACAGCTCCAGGAACACCTAACTGCCACTGACAGTCTCTCTTCCTACCAGTCTGGCTTCAGGAAATAGCACTCTACATTCTCATCCCAGTTTTGTGTCATCAGCACAATCCAATCAGCTATGGACAAGGGCCTTGTCAATGCAGCCATTTTCATTGACCTAGCAAAGGCCTTCAACTCCATCTCTCACGCCCTCCTCATCCAAAAACTTTACTCCTCTGGTCTGGCTCCATCTGCTGCCAACTAGTTCAGCTTATACCTTCACCTCAGGCAGCAATCCATTCTCTTTGGGTCCTCCCTTTCTCCTCCTCCATATCACAGCTGGCATCCCCCAAGGTTCCATACCAGGCCCCATTCTCTTATCCATAATCATCAATAAACTCCCCTCTCTCTGCTCCCCCCCAAATATCCATATGTAAGTGGGCAATACTGTGCTATACTTCTCTGGCCCCACTGCCACAGATGTCACTACTCCCTTTTAGTGTGACTTTAGCCAAGTGCAGAAATGGTTTCATCAAAACCAGCTAAAACTAAATGCTGAAAATAAAACAGTTTCTATGTTCTTTGGATCAAGGCAAAGATTGTCCAAATCTCAAAACCTTCCAACTTTCAGCACCCTGGATGGCTCACGTTTACAGTAAATTGACTCATTCAAATACCTTGGGGTCTGGCTGGATAGCAACCTCAACTTCTCAGTCCACATCCACTCCAACTGGTCCAAACTCCACCCTAAACTTGGATCCCTCTTTTGGCACAAAAAATGCCTCCTTCTTTCAACTCACCAAGACTTAGTCACCAAAACCATCCTTCTCATAATAGATAACACTGATATTGTCCATAGATCTGCACCTGTTTCCTCTCTTGCAAGACATGATACTTTACTTAATTCATTTTGCCATTTTGCCACCTCCTCGCCTCATCTCACTCATCATTATACACTCTACTTCTTGTTCTTCCTTTTGCCTCTAGCTTCTAGGCTCTGGCTACACAGTCTTACCTTCACTGGCAAATCCTGGACTGGTACTCTCCCATCCTACCTCAATTCCTGTCAATCCCCAGTTACCTCTCCTATGTACTTCCTTCATTCCAGTAATGCTTGAATATTCTCCTTCCACATCCTCGGTCATGCTCAGGCCAAGCTGCTTTCTCATACCATCTTCCTCACCTCTGGAATCAACACCTTTGAGACACCCCCACACAACTATGTTCTCTGACCTTAAATCCCTGCTGCATGTCATCCCTGCACCTCCATGCACCTGTGCCTCATCTGCACCTTTCCACTCCTCCACCCACCACTACCCCTCACCCACTCCTCCTTCAGATTCAGCATCCTCTGTCACCTAATTTGGCTTCCCTAACTCTCTGATTGAGCCTCCTTCGTACTGTATAGTTATCACAAATGCAGCTTAACTCACTCAGGCCTGGATATGCCTGTAGGTGGCATCTGAAAGTATAGCCTCTCAGGCCAATAACGACTATAGACATACTCAGCTGACTTTCACAGGCCTGGAAATGTCTGAGGAGGTCAACAGTTTTTACCTAAATAATAAACAATCCAAATTGCTTACAGTTTATTGCATAACATCATTATAAAGGTAATTTTGTGCTGAACAACTTTGTTGCTGATACTTTGTGTCTATCATGTATACTTTAGGAGTTATTCCCATTTATTTAAGGTATGGTATGCATGGCTGACATTGGTCTCTCAAGCCTCACCTAAGCACCATAAATAAATTTAAAAAATTACCATTTTTTGTATTTCAACTAGTATAAAATACAAACCAAATTGATTACAATTGATTGCATAGAACCATTAGAGAGGTAATTTTGTGCTGAACACTTTTGCCACTAATACTTTGTGTCTGTCATGTATACTTTAGGAGTTATTCGCATTTGTTTATGGTTTGGTGTGCATGGCTGGCATTTGTCTCTCAAGCCTCACCTAAGCACCTTGAATAAATTTGAAAAAAAAAACACAGTTGTTTTTTATTTCAGATAGTATAAAATAAAAACCGAATAGATTACAACTGATTTCATAGAACCACTGGAAATTTTGTGCTGAACAACTTTGCCACTCGTACTTTGTGTGTAGCACTTATGGTTCAAGAGGTAGTCACATTTGTTTGTGGCATGCTGATTAATGCTTGATTTTGCTTAGAAAGGACCAGGATGCAGTGCTAAGGGTATACAGGACACAAGTGGTAGAAGTCTCAAAGAGCTCTTGTGAAATGAATGAGTTAACATCCACCGGCCTCATCACACTTAGGGTTGCACACTCCTCCAACACTGCTCTGTAAATAATTGATTTATGTTTTATTTATTTATGCAACTACTGTTTACTCTGTATTGTCCATGATGCTATTGTAATTGCTTGTAATTACCTTTGCCTCTGTGTAACATATATTTTACTGTTTCTGCTTTGTACCATCTGTGTTCCTCCACATATGAGTCATTATTCCCAGGTTGCACCTGGAAATGAGCCTTGGCTCAGTGTGTCTTTCCCAGTTACCGACTTTTAAATAAATAAATAAAAATCAACAAAGAACTTTTGTTCACTTCCCTTTAAAATAATTTCCTCTATTTTTTTCCACACACATGCAAGTTAAAACAGGAGGAAGCATATTTTAAAGTTTAAGCTTCGGTACATATATATCAGTTTAATTTAAAATGTGTATACAGAAAATCAATATAACATTCTTGTTCTCTTTTCTTTGTAAACAAAATACTTGTGTATTTGCATTTAAATTATTAATAAGACTGGGAATTGTGCATAATCACATCAGTTGCCTAAAAGTGAGATCAATATAAAAAATGTGATTGTTTCTGTCATATGTAATGTATTCTGATGGGCAGTTTGGTTTGAATGATATGTTGAATCTTTTGTTCACTACAAAATTCTGAGGGCAAAAAACATGACTATCTGGAAACGTATCTCTAAATGAGCATTTTACAATTAATTGCAAAGGGCATCATAGTAGTACTGGGCAGCACATGCTCTTTTTCCTGATATCTTCTGAACTGGTGCAAATTATTTTATTGGGAACTATTTGTTTAAACAGAAATCACATTTTACCTTGCTCATGTTTAAAAGCAAAAGGGTTTCAGTTATGTATGTTATTTCCCATCAAGGACATTTTATCCTGATTTTTCTAAAAGTAAAGGCATTTTCCATTTCTTCCAGGGCTTCTTTCTTTTAAAGAGCTACTGACACAGCTGAGACAACTTTAAAAAAAGTTATTTTTGGCATAACTGTAGCTTATATTTTATGTTATTATGTAATTCTAGCCCTTATTTCCTTATTACTAACAGTGTTTGCATGAATACAGTGCCTCTGCCCTTTTAGCTCTGGCTGCCTGCCTACACCTGACATCATAGTTATGTTTATGAGCTGTGGAGATAATACAATGTCATAAACAGCGGATTGTGATGTCATGTGTAGAGAAGAAGCTACAGAAGAAATAGTTTAGGGGACAGGGATATTGTTTTCATGCAACTGTTTTCAGTAATATAGACAAGCATTTGTCAATGCCGAATGTTTGCTTGCTTGTATTTGTAGTGGCAGTGCAGGAGTTAGAGAGATGCTTGAAAAGGATAGCAAAAAAGTATTGATGCTGTGTCTGTGAATAATTACAAAAATACAGATCCATGACAGTTGGTCAACACAGTCATTGTCAACAGACATTACAGTGACATCTTCATGTTGAGTGCATTTGCAGTCGTCATAAAGGCAGACACTTTAGACCATGTTTTCTTCAGGGTCATAATGCAAGAATCACTCATGCAGGAAGGTCTGATCCTCACAACCCCCCCCCCCATAATGAAATTAACCAACTCAAAGTTGGAGTTGATTCAGGGAGGGGATGCAAGACCCCCAGAAAACAGTGGCAGGGTCCTGTATCGACACTACAGCAACCTGACACTGTTGTTGCTGTAGTGTCAGTTGCAGTAAAATTGTCACTGTAGTGACAGCATACACAGAAATACATAGGCATGTAGTAGCTTGAAAACATATTTATTAAGAACAGCAGAGGGGAGGTGAGAAGGAGGTAATAGAAAGTGAGACAGGAATAAGTCATTAGGCAGCTGTCAGTCACCCAGACATATCAAGTATTAGTCACATTTTATTCACTGAGGGGTTCCAATGGAACTTGTAACATTTGCAGTGCTGTATTCTTTTCAGAAACTGATGTGGCACTTTTAATACCCATTTACGCAGCGCTTTGAGGAAAATGAAAAGAACAGCAATGAAGAGACACAGGACATTTTTTATGTTGATTGCACGCATGCGCAAGAAACATGTTGCAGCAGGTTTCTCCACAAGCAGGTTGTGGGGGCACGGCACTGTTGTGGCCAATGCCTCAACAGCCTGTGAAGGCTTGTCCCGCTTCCCCCAATGCCGTGGCATGCTGCTGCTGACAGTAGTTCAGCCAGCGTGCCATTGACTTGTGAAAATTTAGCCACTGCAATCAGGGGCTGCCTCATCATTGCAGCGTTAGCCATCCACTGCAATGAGGGAGCGACCCTGCATTGCAGGTTAGGATCTAGAAACACTGATTTTGTTTGTGAACATGGCAGTGGCTTGCCACCATGTTCACAAACAATATTACCCCCCCACACATTTATTTGCTGATGGGGCCCCAAACCCAGTTGGCTTCTGTGCCCTGATGTTTATTTTGTCGACTGGGGACCCCACTCCCCGATGGCATTACATAACCCCCGCGCTTTTATTGTCTGCCAATGGGATGCTCAATCTCCATCAGCATAATGTAATCCCCCCCCTTTGTTGTGTGCCAATGGGGGTGCCCAATCTCCCATCGGCTACAGCTGTCCATCCCCAAAAGAAAGACTCCGGTGGCATGCTGGAAGCCCACCCTTGGGTGCCACATGCCCTTGTAAAATAAAAAATGGTCCTGTGACATCTTTTTGTTTTTTTAACCCTGTAAAAAAAGGAAACTGTCCCTCAGCGGTCTCTCTGGCCCCCCACCCACAACCAGCACCCACCCACTGTGCACTCTGCCTCCCCACACACCCCCACCCCATACTTACCTCCGGAGCTCAGCGCGATGATCTTCGGTGGACCAGGAACACGTCTGCACTCTTCAAAGCCGACCGCAAACTAAGGAAATGCTGGTAAGCTGTATAATGGAATGACTAGGGGGTTTCCAACTGTAATGCATATCTCAGTCATTTTTTTGAATTTTGGCTCCAAATTTACAACATGGGGTCTTTGGAACCCCTCCTCATGAATTCTGGAACTGTCATGGCAGTAATCAGCCCTGAAAGGTGATTTTGCAGTCACTGCACAGAATCACCTTTTGGGGCTGATTAATGAAACGACAGTGCCAGTGTTCACCAGGTAGGTTCTCAAAAAGCCTATGTTGCAAATTTGGTGGGGAAAAAAAAAAAATGACTGTTTTACAAGCATGCATTGTGTAGTTGCTACGCATGCTCATAACTTTGTGAATTTGCAATATTTTCATGCCAGATTTTCAACATTGGCATTTTTTTCACACCTGCTTGTGAACAGTACAGCTGTCACTGTTCACATCCTAGCCAAAATGTGTTTTCGCAGTTCCAGTGCAGAACTGTGTGGTCGCTGTGGGAAATCAGTGTTTGGGACAGATTAAGAAAATGATAGTGACACTGTTCATGAGCAGAAGTCCTAAAATGCCTATGTTGAAAACTTGGTAATGATATTCCATAAAATGACTGTGTTACGAACGTGCGTTGCACAGTTTGCAAGCACACATGTAACTTCACGAATTTATAATATTTTCACTCCTGATTTTCAACATTGCCCTTTTACCACACCTACTCACGAACAGTACAGCTATCATTTTTCCCATTCTGGTCGAAATGTGTTTTCGCACTTCTAGTGCAGAATAGAGCTGCTACTGTGGGAAATCAGTGTTCGGGACAGATTAAGACAATGACAGTGACACTGTTCATGAGCAGAGGTTCAAAAATGCCTATGTTGGAAATTTGGTGATGATAGCTTATCAAATGAATGTGTTACAAGCGTGCATTGTGCACTTTCCACGCACCCTTGTAATTTTGCAGATTTGTAATACTGTCACGCTACATTTTCAACAGTGGCATTTTTTCACACCTCCTTATGAGCAGTACAGCTGTTATTTTTCACATCCTGACTGAAATGTGTTTTCACAGTTCCAGTGCATAATAACGCAGTCGTTGTGGGAAATCAGTGCTTGGGACAGATTAAGAAAATGACAGTGGCACTGTTCATGAGCAGAGGTCCTAACATCCCTATGTTGAAAATTTGGTGCTGAAAGTCCATGAAATGGCTGTGTTGCAAGCGTGCATTGCACAGTTTCCACGCACACCCTTGTAACTTTGTCAATCTGCAATATTTTCATGCCACATTTTCACCACTGGCATTTGTGCACACCTCCTTATCAACAGTCCAGCTGCCATTTTACACAGCCTGCCCAAACTGCGTTTCCACAGGTGTGGCACACAATGCCGTGCTTGCTGTGGAAAATCACCCTTTGAGACACATTAACAAAATCACAGCGCTATGTATCTCTAGCTCCACCACTGCCAATGCCAGCTCAACAACATTTGGCATTGACAAATGCTTGTTTGTTTTAATAATGCAAATTAAAAAGTTATGTTTCTGAGCCCTTGGTAAAAAACCTGCTGAATGAGGTGCATAAAATGTTAAGTCAGTTCAAAACCAATGAGCTAGTCTGAAATCAGTGTCTTTGTTACATTTTGGTTGCGTTTGACATTTACTGACACTGCTAACCTCTTCTCATTCCTGAACTAATTAATGTCACTGGTCAGCAGCAGGACCCCCACCCATTCAGTGGTGCAGTAGAAAGAACAATATATTTACGATATGTTATCCTTTTCCATTTGATGCCTGAGGAGAGCCAAAAGCAGTTTGAGTCAGGCTAAGCATGGCAGTCAGCAGACAAGCGGGACTGAAAAATCCTGGGAAGTGAGGACAGAGTTGGGGGAAGGGTGCAGGAAGGATGAGCAATACTGAGCAAAAAAGGGGAGGAGATATACAGAGCAGACAGAAAGAGAAGGGTGAGGAGAGAGAGAGAGAGAGAGAGAGAGAGAGAGGTAGGATGTAGCATCGTAGACCTGGCACAAACCCATTACACTTCTAAAGTCAAATAAACCTTCTACAAGTCACTTTACATCCAAATGCTGCAGTTCACCAAGTGTGCGTGTGTGCGCGCGCATGTGTGTTGTTTTGCCATTTATTAAATGACACATGGGTGGCTCCCAGAAGTTTAGATAGGCATGGTGGATCACTGTTTCATAGACATGCTCAGGTTTTCACAATGCTTTAGTCAGGGGCTCTGTTTTAAACCCCACTCTGCAGTTGTGAAATAGGGGTTGTGCATTTTATTTTGATTTTTTGGTACATTGTGTGGAACAGTGTCAATATACACTATGTAATGGCACAACATGGTATGACAAGTGTTAGCTGCACAACTGTACAGCCATCTGAAAGTGTCACAGCTGTGGTACTGTGAGTGTAAGGAGGGGGCGAAGATGCTGCTGTTAATACCTACAGTATACCAGCACTTTTGGCTAGACTATTTTTTTTTTTTTTTACTAACTATGGACCGAGTTCATGTATTCATAACTTATACAGCAAATTGCGTGCTTACATATTACAATGCAATTTCTTTCCAAAAGAAGCACTGGAAAATCTATTTGTTTTCAGATTGTAGTCGGTAGTTTGAGCAATGAGTAGGAACATTATTATTGGGCAAGTAGGTTAGGCTACAGTAGTGCGCATGCTTATTGTCACAGTGAAAGTAAAACACTAAGCAAAAACAGGATTCAAGCACCTCTTTAAAAAAACAAATTATTGATAATGTTGTACAGAACAAGATGTTTTTACATGCTAGAGTCACTGACAACAGCGTTAAAAAAAAATATCACATCTCGCCACATCAGGGCTTTAAACAAGTACCATAAGAACTATAGCTCATACAACTTAATGGCATCTCTGAGTGTAAAAAAAAAAAACTGTTTCAAGTGATCAGGGGTTGACTAGGTATCAAGTCCTTTTATTCATGCTGCAATGTTAAAAATGGAGCCCAGGAACAATTTGTTTTAATATTTACCAGTCTTTGCCAAGCAGGCTCCAGACTGCCTTGGTGCCATAAACCTTATCAATGAAATAGCTTTTGCTTATAATAGAGCTTTAAAAAGAATCTGGATGTAATAAACATATTGTGTGACTGTAATGCGTTAGTAATTTTATTGCATCGGACAATCCTGATGTTATGAACTACAGTCAACTTACCATTCCTGTGCATATGAAAGACTCCTAACACATACCAAAAACCTGTGATGAAGCACAGAGTGGCAGCTTTGAGTGAATACTGGGCCTGGTGTTATATGAATTCTTTATGATGACTGCTACATTTATTATTAACAACATGTTGCATTGATCTCATTTGTTATGCATAGAATGAGACTTTTTTATAGAAAATTAAAACTTGTTTGGATTTCACAGTTTTATTTACGTGTGTGTGTCTGTGAGAGAGACACTGCTGACCTGTTCTCATTCCTGAACGAATTTATCTGACAGATTACCAGCAGGACACCCGCCCCATTTAGTGGTGCAGTAGAAAGAATAAAATATTTATGATATGTTATCCTTTTCCATTTGATGCCTGAGGAACTTAAAAGCAGTCTGAGGCAGGCTAAGCCTGGCAGCCAGCGGAACACGTAGGACTGAGAAATCCTGGGAAGTGAAGACAGAGAGTTGGGGAAAGGGTGCAGAAAGGATGACAGATACTAAGCAAAAAAGGGGAGGAGTTCTACAGAGCAGACAGAAAGAGAAGGGTGAGGGGGAGAGACAGAGAGTTAAGATGCAGCGTGGCAGAGACCAGGCACAACCCAATACACTTCTAAACTCAAATAAACCTTCTACAAGTCACTTAACTTCCAAATGCTTCAGTTCACCAAGCTACGAAAATGGGTGGTAGCAGGACCTCAAAATAAATTCTGTTTTGTGTGGAACTATTGCCCATAGAAGAAAGTCAGTTCCTTCATCAGATAGATTGTATTATGCAGCGTGTGTGTGTGTGTGTGTGTTTGTGCTCCTGTTTGCTCAGAAAATATGAAGCGTCAACAATCTCTCGGCAGCTGACTGAATGCCAGGAGCAAGATTTGTTCAAGCAACACACTTAACTGCTTCAATAAATGTGAGAACCATAACTTCACAAAATGTGGAACATATTTAAAACCTAAGATACTTGTTAGGTCACCCTTTTTACAGCAGAGGCAGCCGGATCACTGGGACAGGGAGATTTCCTCAGCCTCGACAGCCACATCATTTTACTAAGGTCCTCCCTAATTTCACTGGAAAATCTATTTGTTTTCAGATTGTAGTCGGGAGTTTGAGCAATGAGAATGAACATTATTATTGGGCAAGCAGGTTAGGCTACAGTAGTGCGCATGCTTATTGTCACAGTGAAAGTAAAACACTAAGCAAAAACAGGATTCAAGCACCTCTTTAAAAAAAACAAATTATTGATAATGTTGTACAGAACAAGATGTTTTTACGTGCAAGTGTCACTGACACCAGCGTTAAAAAAAAATATCACATCTCGCCACATCAGGGCTTTAAACAAGTACCATAAGAACTACAGCTCATACAACTTAATGGCATCTCTGACTGTAAAAAAAAAAAGTTTCAAGTGAACTTAATGGCATCTCTGACTGTAAAAAAAAAAAACTGTTTCAAGTGATCAGGGGCTGACTAGGTATCAAATCCTTTTATTCATGCTGCAATGTTAAAAATGGAGCCCAGGAACAATTTGTTTAAATATTTACCAGTCTTTGCCAAGCAGGCTCCAGACTGCCTTGGTGCCATAAACCGTATCAATGAAATACGCTTTTGCTTATAATAGAGCTTTAAAAAGAATCTGGACGTAATAAACATACTGTGTGACTGAAATGAGTTAGTAATTTTATTGCATCGGGCAATCCTGATGTTATGAACTACACTCAACTTACCATTCCTGTGCATATGAAAGACTCCTAATGTGGCAGCTTTGAGAGAATATTGCGCCTGGCGTTATATGAATTCTGTATGATGACTGCTACATTTATTATTAACAACATGTTGCCTTGATCTCGTCTGTTATGCATAGAATGAGACTTTTTTGTACAAAATTAAAACTTGTTTAGATTTCACAGTTTTATTTGTGTGTGTGTGTGTCTGTGTGTGTGTGTGTGTGTGTGTGTGTGTGTGTGAGAGACACTGCTGACCTGTTCTCATTCCTGAACGAATTTATCTGACAGATTACCAGTAGGACCCCCGCCCCATTTAGTGGTGCAGTAGAAAGAATAAAATATTTATGATATGTTATCCTTTTCCATTTGATGCCTGAGGAACTAAAAAGCAGTCTGAGGCAGGCTAAGCCTGGCAGCCAGCGGAACACGTAGTACTGAGAATTCCTGGGGAATGAAGACAGAGAGTTGGGGGAAAGGTGCAAAAAGGATGACAGATACCGAGCAAAAAAGGGGAGGAGTTCTACAGAGCAGACAGAAAGAGAAGGGTGAGGGGGAGAGAGAGAGAGTTAAGGTACAGCGTGGCAGAGACCAGGCACAACCCAATACACTTCTAAACTCAAATAAACCTTCTACAAGTCACTTTACTTCCAAATGCTTCAGTTCACCAAGCTACGAAAATGGGTGGTAGCAGGACCTCAAAATAAATTCTGTTTTGTGTGGAACTATTGCCCATAGAAGAAAGTCAGTTCCTTCATCAGATAGATTGTATTATGCAGTGTGTGTGTGTGTGTGTGTGTGTGTGTGTGTGTGTGTGTGTTGCTCAGAACATATGAAGCGTCAACAATCTCTCAGCAGCTGACTGAATGCCAGGAGCAAGATTTGTTCAAGCAACACACTTAACTGCTTCAATAAATGTGAGAACCATAACTTCACAAAATGTGGAACATATTTAAAACCGAAGGTACTTGTTAGGTCACACTTTTTACAGCAGAGGCAGCCGGATCACTGGGACAGGGAGATTTCCTCAGCCTCGACAGCCACATCATTTTACTAAGGTCCTCCTTAATTTCACCCCTCACAGTTGCTTCGTCCAACATCTGGCATGGCAACAGTGCCTCCCACAGCAATGTGGACAATTTTGCCTTTATAAATGTTATACTCTGCACTGCTAAATCAAAATTCAGTTTTGTTCAAGTAATGGCACCAGGTGCCAGGGCGTTATGAGATATTATCTATTTGATAATAATGTGTCCTGCATTATGAGGGTAAGTATATCACCAGAGCCTGCCTGGCCGTGATTCCTTTGGCAGCTCATGTGCTGCCCCCACCGCCAACCTCCAGACAGTCTAGTAAATCCCTCCTGCTATGTCTTAAATGTGTATCAGCAGCAGCAGTTTCTTCTGCATTAGCGATTTAAAGAGCCACGGCGGCCGCGTATATCTGTATAGCCAGGTCCCCAAGTGAAAGGATCGCATTCCGTTGTGGGGCACTCTCTCTTTTAATAGGTGTAGACTTTCCTGGGCTAGTCCTCGTTGTTGCAACCCCAGGGTCGTCACCACTTGCGGGTTTCTGTTTCTTTTTCCCCACTTTGTAATCGCTACACTCGCTCTCCTTGCCGGTAATGCTTTCCAGCTGAATATGTTGTGACTTGCCCTAGAAATGGGTGGCAAGTTCAGTGAGGGCACGGTCATCTGATCGAGCCTTTATTGTGGGAGGCTGGGCACCTGGAGGTGCGCAAGCATGATGGCTAGGACATTGGGAACGCGCGCGGTTGGGTGAAATTGTTTTCCTGCCTGGTTCCAGCATTAAATAAACAATGGAGCTCAGCCAAGCAAAAATGAAACCGCCTCGAATGTAGAACACTGGCAGGGGCAGGGCTGGCGGTGGCATTAGAGGTTGGTGGGTGTTGGACGATTTGGAACTTAGAGGCCTCCTCCAAGGAAAGATGAGCTGTACTTCCTGGTCTTGTACTACAGAGCTGTCAGCCTCGTTCTACTGGCTAAAAGCGGTGACTCATTTTTGGGTGTTAGGTCAGTCACACAGTTCACGCATGGATGTTGAGGGGGGAACTCTGCTCACTGAAGCGGACCTCTCCCTTTCAATTGTGTGCCACTGCATTTTGACTGCTGTCATAGACAGCTGGAGCAGTGATTGGAGAACTGCGACCATGCCTGCAAATGCACTGACTGAACTGGAAGAGGCTGACACACCTCTGGAAAACTCGGATGATGGCACTATGTTTCTTGCATATGCGTGCAAGCAAACATAAAATTGGGGAATTAATTACTGAAAATATATGAAGTAATAAAGAAAATGGGAAGGAGTTGATCATAAATCTTAACTTTTTCAGAGTTTTCCTAATGCTGTCAGGAGCTCTTTATTTATTTATTTATTTTTTGTATGGTGCTCTGGTCTGCTGTTCACGTCTTGGCATCCGTCTACCTCCAGCCGCCGTCCAGTCCTGATGGCCCCCAGTGAACCCCCATCCCCATCTACCCCCATGGCTTGCCCCCCACGGTGAGGTGGCAGGGAGTCCCCCTTATTCCCCACCAACACAGGATCCAGTATTGGGTAATGGTGCCCCCGAGATCAGGCAGTTCCTTCAGAAGGCCATTAAGCCTCTGCAACCGAGCACAATATTTTTTTCTGCTTTCCTGACAGCTGTGGGCTGAGGTGTGCAATGACGCCAATGGAGGAAACATACATGTGTCCGCATGCGCTCCCTCCTGGTGCTGTGCCCCAAGCTCACCCCCTTCCATACAGTGGCAGCACACCACCCTCCAGCCTCCGACCAGAGGTCAGTAGTGTGTCGACAACTGCTGGCCCCCTTCCCCCAGAGAGGAAGAAGAGTCCATGGACTCTTAATCCCTCTCTGTCCCTGCTGATCCCTGGTGACCCGAGTCCATTCCCAAACCTGGGTCACCAGCGTGGAGTGAGGTGTGGCGTCCAGTGCCTCAACCCCCAGCACCACTGGGCCAGCTGTCAGGAGCTCTTTAAGAGCATGTAGATGGTGTCTATTAAGAGTTGCTGAATCATAGTGAAAATGGGAGCAGATAAAAGATGATTTCAAGTGACCTCCTCATCCCTTTCACAACAACCTGAGCCTCAGAATAGCCAGGTATTAACTCAGACAAAACCCCCCTCATCTTCCTCTTTTAGCTTTAATAGACCCAAAGCAAAGGGAGCTAACAGTTTAAAATCTAACTCTTGTCTTCCATAGAACTTACAGTGTTACACATCTAATGAACTCATACAATGGGTGTTTACTCACCTGGTAAATGTGATTGTGTTAGTTGTAGCCATGACACTCCAGACATTACCTCATGGATTCCCAACCCACCTGATAGGCTAGTGATGCAAATGTGACCCAGATCAAATTTCACAGCATACCTAGGTCCCAGGAGTCCCTATTCTCCAGTTTGATTTTTCCATAGCTGAAATGCAAAGGTTTTTAGTCCAAATTCCCCCCTTTCCGTGACTCCATCTTTTACTCCATATATATATATATATATATATATATGTGTATAAATATATAATATATATATAAATATATATATATATATATATATATATATATACACACTTATATATAGATATATCTATATACAGTATAACCACACAAGATACAAAAAAAGAAATACAATTCTTTGGATAACTACCACCTTAGTTTATTCCTTATGGGTACAGTTCTAATTTGGTAACCTAATGATACCGACTGTAATCAATCGTGTGTTCCAAAAAAAAAAAGCTTATAAAGATTTCAGACTACATAAAGTCTGTACACTGAAAACTATAGAGTGTGAGGATCTCTGCCATGGTCATCCCAAAGGGTGGGTCATGGGGTGTCATGGATACAACTAATATAATCACCTTTACCAGGTGAGTAAACACCCATTGTGTTATGTTGTATCCATGACACTCCAGACATTACCTCATGGGTTACTATAATAAGCAGTTCAAACACCCACAAGGTGGTACAAGGCGATCTGGCGAACAGTTCTTTTTGACACACTGATGATAAAATATTTCTGGCAAATCCAGTCCTTTGTCTGTATAAAGTCTCAAGTCTATAATGTGTTGCAAAAGTGTGGACAGAGGTCCATGCTGCCACCCTACATATGTCTTCCATGGACACACTGGCTCTTTCTGCCCAGGAAGCAGCCACTGCCCTTGTTGTATGTGTTTTAATTCCCTCTGGAGGCATAATACCATTGGTCATGTATGCTTCCTGTATTGTTCTCTTTAACCAGCTAGCGATGGTGGTCTTTGAAGCAGCCATTCCTTGCTTGCAACCTTGAGCTATGACAAAGAGTCTTTCAGATCTGCAGACTGACTGTGTCCATGTAATGTACTGTGATACAGTACTCCCTACATCCAATTAGTATGGAGTTCCTGATTCACCATGTTGCAGCTGTGTGTGAAATGTTGGTAATTCCAGCATTTGCTCCATATGAAACGTGGATGTGACCTTGGGGCGAAAGGCTAGTACTATTTTCAGAAAGACACCTTGGGCAGTGAAAATGATGTAGGGTTCCTTGCAGGAAAGGGTGCCTAGTTCACTAATTCTGTGGGCTGAGCAGATTGCTACTAGGAAGCAGGTTTTTAAACCCAACCAGTAAAGTGGCGACTGCTGGCTTGGCTTGGCTCGGATGGGTCTTTCCCTAAGTAATCAAGTACCATGGTCAAGTTCCATGGTGCCACCGGCATCCGAATGTGAGGGCAGATGTTCTGTGCTGCTCAGAGGAACCTGATAGTGTCTGGATAAGCACTGGGCTGTGAGAGCCCAACCCTCCCCATGGCCTCTCCAATGGCTGATAATTGTACCTGCAGGGAGGAAGTGGATAGTCCTTCCTCTAGGCCCTGTTGCAGATACAGTAGAATCACAGACATGCCCACTTGCATTGGGTCAAGGTGTGAAGACTTGCACTAGTTGGTGAAGATGTTCCACTCCCTGCTATATGTAGCTGTGGTGGAAGTCTTCCTGGATTGTAAGATGGTCAAAATAACTGACTCATGGTATCCGACAGTTAGCAGCCTCTGCCTCTCAGGAGCCAAGCCAACAGTTTCACGGTATGGGGGGGCTGGGTGAAGCATTGGTCCCTGAAAGAGTCCATCTGTCCAGTGTCATGGACACCGAAGCTGCGAACTATGCCCTTTGTGGCCAGTAAGGTGCGATCAGTATAATCTGTAGTTTTGATATTCTGACCTTTGCCAGTACCTTAAAAATCAGTGGAATGGGGGGGGGGGGATACATAGGACCGTTCTTGAACCTATGTTTGAGACAGGGCATCTATGCCTAGAGTCTGCTTCTCCCTGTATTGAGAGAAGTTAGCCTTGACCTGTGCATTCACCTTGGATGCCATCAGATCCATTGGAACTCAACCCCACCTCCTTTGCATCATGGTGAACAAGTCCAGGTGAAACTGTCACTCCCCCAGAAGCACCTGCTGTCTGCTTAGCCAGTCTGCCCTGACATTCAGCTTTCCCACCAAGTGTACAGCATGGAGGTGAGTGAGGTTGGATTGAACCCAGTCTAATACCTTGGCTGCCTCCCTGATCTTGGCCTTGCTGCGCAGTCCACCCTGTTTGGCTATGTATGCGACAGTGAACCGATTATCTAATTTTATCAGAACTGCCCGACTGGTGATGCTGTCCCTGAATGCTCTCAGAGCATGGAACACCGCTCTCATCTCCAGGACATTGATGGGCAATTGTGCCTCTGTAGTTACCCATTTTTCCTGTGCTGTGGAGTTGCCCATGTATGCTCCTCAGCCGAGTAAGCTGGCATTGGTCTCCACTGTCACCTGGTATGTCAGCTCCAGAGGGCAGCCCCTCTCGATGTTCTGGAGGTGTGTCCACCACCCCAGAGATTCCTTGACTTTCCTTGGCAGGTAAATAATCTTGTTGAGGTTGTCTTCCGACGTGATCCTTGTTGGAGAATGCAGTTCTGCAGGGAGTGCATATTCCATCTCGCCCAAAGGAACCAAGTCTAGACAAGATGCCATGCAGCTGGGCACCTTGACTGCTAGGTCCATAGTTGACTTGGCTGTGGACTGTAGTGTCCAGACTATCGACACCACTGTGTCGATCTGTTTGCTTGAAGGTCTTGCCATCCCTTTGACTGTGTCTATTTGAGCTCCGAGGTGCTCTATGCATTGTGATGGTCTCAAGGAGCTCTTCTCTTGGTTGACTACCCACTCATGCTGGGACAGAGCCAACAGGGCTGAGCCTGTGTCCCTTTGTGATTTGACACTGCTGCGTGCCCATATCAGCCAGTCGTCCGGGTAGAGAATGATATCTACCACCTGTACCCACAGTCAAGCTGCTAGAACAATGGACACTTTTGTAGACACCCTGGGTGCCGAAGTGAGTCTGAAAAGTAGGGCCTGATGCTGATAGTGTTATTCCAGTACGTGAAACTGAAGAAACCTCTGGTGGTTGGGTCTAATTGGGATGTGTGTGTATGCATCCTTCAGGTCCATGGACATAAGGTAGTCCCCCACCTGTAAGTTCCTCAAAGTCTCCATCTTGAACCATGGGGTAGATATGAACCGGTTTAGAAATTTTAGATCCAGAATAGGTCTGAGGTCTCCGCTCTTCCTTGGAACCAGAAAGAAGATTGAGTAGACCCCTTTGCCAGCCTCAGGATCTGGCACCGGTGGAATTGCATTTTTCTGCAACTGGTCTTGGATAATCTCCTGACCTGGTGGGCAGAGGCTCCTTTTTTTGAGATGGGGGACAG
Source organism: Neoceratodus forsteri (assembly GCA_016271365.2). Taxonomy (NCBI): domain Eukaryota; kingdom Metazoa; phylum Chordata; order Ceratodontiformes; family Ceratodontidae; genus Neoceratodus; species Neoceratodus forsteri. The sequence continues at coordinate 932,614,982 of CM057455.1, forward strand.
TACCACTCTGTCCATGCATGGTTTGCTTAAAAACTCGATAGAGTAACCTTGGGAGGTACTCTCCAGGATCCATCTGTCTGATGCTGTCTGTTGCCATTGCTGATGAAATGACATCAATCTCTGGCTTACCAGGGGATAATGTGCATGATTGTTTGCTAATGGGGGTTTCATGGTGGAATACTCAGTAGTGCTTTGGTTTTCCACCTCTGCCTCTGCCTCCAAAACGCTGGTTCCTCCCTCTGGGTGCTGAATAGCCACCCTGCGACGTACCTCTGAAGCTGCTGTTATTGTTGTTGTTGTGGCTTCTACCATGAAATAAATTGTTCGAATAACTTTGCCTTCTGTTCTGTGGAAACCTGTTATTCCCCAAAAAATTTGCACTGAGCAGACGGCAAGTGGGTGATTCTCTGCTGATCTTTAGCGAGATCTTTGCCCTCTTTCTTTTGTTTCAAAAACTCTTTAAGGCCCTCACTGAATACTTTGTCCCCTTTCAGAGGAAGGTTCTGTAACAGGTTCTTAGATTCATTATCAGCTTCCCAAAGTTTTAGCCAGAGTGCTCGTCTGGCTCTGTTTGTCAGGGCAGCAGATCTGGCTTCTAGTTTTAAAATATCTACCACCATGTCCCCTAGATACTTAGCTGTGTTGAGGGTACAATCCAGCAGTTCTTCTTCTCTGGATTTGGGGTCAGCTTTTTCTCACAGCTCCTCTAGCCAGCGGATCTGTGCCCTGGCCAAATACACCACTGTGATGGTGGCTCTAGCTGTTGTGCCTTCAAATTCAAAGAGTTTCTTTAACATTTCTTCTACTCTTTTGTTGGTGGGATCCTTGAGTGAAATGCTGCCGCAAGGTAGCACCATCTTTTCGCTCAGTGCTGTGATTTGCGGGTCTATACTTGGTGCCGTACACAACAACTTGGCCTTGTCTTCCTGCACTGGGTACATTCTGTCCAAGTTCCTTTTCTTGGACATGCAACCCAGCTCTGTTACTTCCCATTCTTTTGAAATAATGACATCAGTAGCTGGACAGCTAGGGAAGGTATCCATGGTCTTTTGGTTCTGCTGTATCATAGAGTCAAGTTTGGACTCCAGCTTGGGTGCTTCTAAATCAAACCCCATTGTAGATTTTATGGCCTGCACAAGGCCTGGAATTAAATTGAAGGAGCAAAGTTTCGAGATTAGCGAAGTAGTCTCAGGTATGATGTCCATGTCCTCATCACCCGAGTCGACATCCTCACTTTCATCTGGTGCCCTACCATTATCCTCATCACCTGGTGGAGGAATAGCAGGTTCCTCATTGTTATCTGGCTGGGGAGGGGTGTTTGGCCCAGGAGTCAGAGGTGGCATGGGTGCTGGGGTTGACCTAGACTTGGTCAGCGACTCTAGTTTCTCCATAACCTTGAGCATAAAATTCTGTTGGCTCTCCATCATAGCCACCATCGCCTGTTGGGTTTGAATAAGAAGTGCTCCTGGATTCATCCAGATGGAAAACCCAGGCACTTGATTGTCTAGTTCGGTATTAGGTTGTTGGTCCCTCGCTGACTGTTCGTCCTCAAGTAGGCAAGCTGGACATTGAGGACCTGGGGTACTGGGCATCAGGGCTGTACTGCATGAAATGCACTTCTTGACCTTCACCATCTAGGAGATGAAAGAAGGACAAGGTTAGATATATATTACCCAGTGGGGTAAATTACCTGTGAGCCAGGCGAATGTAAGATAAATATAGTGACTGGTCACAATTGTCTTTATATATATAAAATATATATTTTTTTAGGATATCTCTGTTTATTTAGAAGGAAAATATATATAGATATATGTGTACAGGATATCCCTGAAAATTTGCATGCCATGATGCTTTAGAAATGCAGCACCGTAATACAGAACAAAGACCATTGAGGCCGGGGAATAAATAACGAGAAAACAGCATTAATATTTTGAATAAATATTGCATGCTAGACCCCCATCCTGGTACACTAAAAAACTGTTAACTCCCTGAAAAAGAGAGGCCCTCAAATGCATGTTGCTATATGGGAGGGTTACTTGGCAACTCAAGCAAATCCCCAATGTAAAAGGGGGGGCGCACATCAATGATGGAAGTGCCTGTTCTAAAATGGATGACATGCTACCATGCTAGCCCAAAATGGTGGCTGCAGACTTTGGGAGTTGTTCCAATAAGATGGCAACCAAGCTATGTGGAAGGGTCTTGCCTAAAATGGCAGTCGAAAACTCCTGTTGCTTGCCCCAAGAACAAGGAACCTGGTGGCCAAGCACTGGAAAAGCTGTGCCCCAAATGGAGTCTGTGGGCTCAGAATCTGTTTCCACTATATGGCAACCTGGGCCATGGTGGAATGACTCGATACCTGGTGGGAGCCCTAGTAGTAGTGCTATGCATTTTCAGATGCTCCAGGGCTCTAAAAAACCTCCAGTATTCTGTACCCAGTAGAACAGTCTCACAGTACTCACAGCGATTGCTGAATTTGGGACTGCACACTTGAGTACAAGTTAAGGGGCCCAATATCCCAGAACTTCCAGCAAGGAGTTGTCTTTCAACCTGCTCAATTTTAATTATTTTTAACATGTAGAAAACAACCCTCCCACTGCAGTCGCTGAGCTAGGGATTGCCAACCGGGTTATTTAAGGTGCTGTGGTACCCGCAGGTTTGGAGGCGATGCAGCAACCAGAAAGGTGACCGCATGTGCTTCACTTGGGAGAGGAGACCACGGGGACAGGATCAGAACACTGTGTGGATATTTCGTGGCACTTTGTGATTGGGCCCCACTTGGGAGGGAGGACAACCAGCAGCTGGGCATGTACTACAGCGTGACTTTTAAACCAGCAACCCAAGCATGCACAGCAATCGTTCGCTACAACATCAATCCTAAATTTTCTCTTTTACTGTCACACAACACGGACAAATTCATTTAGAAATCTTGCAACTTCATTTCAAACTAATTGTAGCTCTGTTATACATTGTACCAAGCTGCCCACATAGATGAGAAACATACAAACTCTTTTTAGCTTACCAATCCATTCAGCATGCTACCACATAACCAATCTCAGATGCTAATAAATTTAACAAATGCACCATAGCTTCTCATTCTCCTTCTCCTTTCTCTTTCATACCACTGAAACAACTAAACCAACAGCAATAGCTGAGGAGTATAACTCATTACAGGCAGGGAAAATAACCCAGATTATTGTTTGCTGTTTCCTAGCTAAAAACAATCATTTGATTAACCACAATCCTGCTTCCAAAAGCAAGTACAAATAATTATGAAGGTTATTTGCTGTGGGAGTCACACATCTCTTAAAAACAAATTCTTGGCCTACCTTCAGTTAATTGAATAGACAGGAGTCCTGGAGTGCTTGTAGCCTCTTCAGATGCAATGGTTGACCTGGAGAATAGGGACTCCTGGGACCCATGTATGCTGTGAAATTTGATCTGGGTCACATGTGCATCACTAGCCTATCAGGTGGGTTGGGAACCCTTGAGGTAATATCTGGAGTGTCATGGATACAACATAACACAATATCTTTGATTTGTAGGATGTATAGGAAATGCGAGTGACTCAAAAAAAGTTTGAACTGCTTGGGAGGGCTCTTCTGATGAAAGCTAAAATGGCGGCTCTGTGCTTCTTAAAAAGTTATAGCTGAATGAGAGAATGTTAATGCCATTTCATTTTTAATACAGCAAATCCATTTCTTTCCAATTACATGTTAGACAATAAAATTGAGACATGTTGTTTTGCACTTGTTGCAACAGTTTTCCAGTTTCCTAAACATATTGCTGCATGGATTAAAAAGTGATCTGTTATCCTGTGAATTTACAGTTGTAACTGTGCCTCTTGCATAAATTACAAATAAGGAAAAAATGTGCATTGAATTGGTTAGTATTAAATAACATGAGCTGCACTGTGTGAGGGAATTTTTATATATCCTAAAGCTATATTTGCTATTAAATGCCTTGAAGCTATGCTTGCTTTGAAAGCCATGCTGTAATAAAGTCATAATGAATGTAGTAGAAATTTCTGAGTTCATGTTTTCTTTTTTTAAGGGTTATAGAATTTGTACTAAGGTTACTTGAGGTACATTTGTAAAAACAGAAAAATAGATAAAACTGAGCAGAACTGGTTGTACCAGCCTAAATAATGGGCCTGGGCAAAATATAAAAATAACAGCACGTAGTGGCATTGAAGGCAAGCTGTACATTGCTATGGTGTGAGTAAAACTCATTGTCTCTCTCAGGTCAGCTTGACCCAGGCATATGTATCAAGCAGTGTTGGGAAAGAAATGGAATAAGTAGTGGAAAAGTACCTCATACATAAACTTGTTTTTCTTTTTTCTGTTACATTGCTGAAAACTTGTTATGCTGTCTTATGATTGGCTTATACTGAAATGTTGGTATTTTTCAAGATAAGAAGTGCAAAATCTAGCTTATAAAAAGCTGCTGTAAATTGCAATCGGAGAACTTCTCCGTTGTAGAAGTCCCACATGCATGTGTGAGATATTTGAACAAATAAAGCGACGTTAAGACAAAACCCAGTGGTGTGGTTTTGGCCCCGTGGCAGCAGGTGGTTGCTCAGGTAATGCTGATGAGAGAATTTGCGATCACAGTTTTGGCGTAGTCGGCAGGATGAGTTCTTCGGTCCGTGTCACCTCATGATTGGGTTGTTTCCTTGGACAAAAGAAGGACATTTTGTGGAACCCCATCAGGGCGTGGCCTCTAGGGGCAGGACACTCATCATCACTGTAAGTACAAGAATACCTTGGAGCGGTGTGCTATAAAGGACAGGCCTAGATAATATGTGAAACAGGGAAAAAAATAGCTGGGTCCAGAGTTAGTATTATCTGGACCGGCAAAATGTATGTTTGACAAGTTTGACCAAACAAATTACAAGGGCAACTGCACTGCCCTTTGTACTTGTAATTTGTGCTGCTTACAAGTATATACTGTTAGATCCAATGATGGCTTTCACAGTTCAGGCTGCTTTTAGGAGAAAAGCAGCGGCTGATTAAGTAAAGTTAGATAAGCAACATCTAGAGAAAGAAAAATAAACTACTGTGGATGTACGCACAGTAGGTGACTACAGACGGGATGATTTGAAAATCCTCCCCCTCCCATGTTGCCTATCTGTGTAGTTTCAAGTTTTTCTGTATCAATTTCAAGTTCCTTGCTCCATAGAGGCTGAAACATTTGATCCCAAACCCAAGTACTGGGACCCTACCAGATGGATCTCAACCTAGTACTGTTAGAGATTTTTGTTTTGTTTTTAAACTGCAAACCAGAGCTCTGGAAAAGACTTGGTTTGGCAGGTTTCTAAATGGCCAAAAGAAAACCTTTGAAAGGGTTAATAGCTGCAGTGTTTTGAAATTATCATGAAGGTCCTGCAGTCAGTTTTCTTACTCAGACTAGTGTATCGGAAAAGAAGAAGAAAAATATCTTGGCACCGGGTAAGTCTGAATTTTTTATTCAAAGTTGTTTTATGTCTGTCTGTTTTATTTCTGTAATACATATACTAAACAAGGTAATGCTCCATCTTTCTCGTGCATATTTTCTAGCTTATATCTGTGTTCTGTAATTATGTTCTGTTGTCAAGGTTGTAAGATAGGACTGACTGCCTTCAGTGCACAACATGTTACAGTAAAAAAAAGAAAGAAGCTTCTTTGCCTCATAGCTGACTGTTTTAATTGGTTTTATTTTTAATGGAACATTTGTGCTGCCTAGATAGGGTCAGTGAAGAACTTTTGTTTGTAGTTGTTGGATTGGAGCAGGTAGTGTTGATGGTGAAGAGTTATGACGTCATATAGATTGCAATGTGCAGAAAGATTTGTAGTTTGCAAGCAATGTGCCAAGCCACTGCTAGGTGAAAATGTAATGTGTTAACAGCTATAAATGGCTTTATCATACTTCTAGTTATAACCAAAAAATTTTTTGCAAAATGGCAGGGTGCCATATTTTGGCTATGTGCCAAAAGGTGTAACCATGTTATACAAGATGTGTTCACTTACAGATGATATGTTGTGCTGCGTGGAGTTAAAATGTGTTTAAAAAAGTGTTTTGTTCTGGAAAGATTTGGCATGTCGATATGTATAAATGTGTTGATTTAAAAATTGTCAGTGTTACAAGACAGGGGGAGGCAGCACATATATCTAAAACACGTACAGTTTTCTAATGAAACTATGGGCATTACCTCAGCAAATTGGTGTGAAACAATGTCAGTCTTATTTTGTGTTAAGTATTTCTTTTTGTGTATGTGTATGTGTGTGTACTGTCTTGGCCAGCAGTTTTATTCTATGCTTTAAAGATATTTAATATCAGTAGTGTTCAAGAACACTAAAAAAAAAATAAATAACTGGGTTTGAACGACCCTTGCATGCACACTGTGACCTTTTGCATGTTATTTGACCTTCTTGTGTTTCAACATTTTATGTTACTACCAGTTCAAACTTGATGTGTATTCCATACCTAAAGCACAACTTTTCACACAAATGTATGTTTTCATGAAAGCACACCAAGAGTGAACCATGTAATTTGACTTTTTATTGCAAAACTAGTATTCTAAGTGAAGAGGAACAAACTTTTCTTCTCATCTCACTGCTTCTGACTTGCAGCCAACACAGGCAATACTCCAGCTGAAAGGGGAGAATTATTCATCATCTCCCCATATTTTTATTATATATATATATATATATATATATATATATATATATATATAGTACGCTTTTGAAAAAAGGACTATTACAGCTGTTTTTGAGAGTTTACCATCTACAGTTAAAAACAATGGCTTTTGTTTTTATGTGTGACCATGGTGTAATCATTTTTTTTGTCTTTTTGAAATGCATTCTAAGAGATACGTACGTACGGTATTACCATCAATCTGGATTTTTTTATAAACTCAGCTGACATTTTGTCATGCTTAGGATAAGGGAACCCAGGGACGCTTGGCTTCTTTTATCCTATGGAAATAATCTTGTTTTATTTTTAAACTGGTGTGTGTTTGTTTTTGTTGTTTGTCTGTGTTTCTTCTCTTTCTTCTAGAGAAAAAGAAGTTCCCCATCTTTATAGTAAGGTATGAAACTTACTAAACTAATTGTAATATTATCTTGTTATAATTTAAAGTGTAGTAGGTGGGATCATGTCACCATCCACAGCTAACCTTTTATTGCTACAGTATTCGAGCTGTCTCTTTCACTTGAGCTGTCTCTTCCACCAGTAGGAGCTTGGGGAGGGTAGCTACCCTTCCTCTATCCTTCCAGTGTAGTACCCACAAAGGTTGCAAGGTACATCACTGTTCCCCAAAGGGTAAATAAAGAAAATGTATATTTGCCAATAATTGTTTCTTATTTACAGGTTTTAAAAAGACCCAAGGTATTTTAACAGCATAACCAGCTCAAGCCCTTCTGTTTTTTTTTCTAGCAAACAGTTAAATCTCACACCTATTATTGGTACAAGGGTTTCTGCCCTCAGCAAGTAATCAGTTACGCTGGAGGGTGAAGTTGTGTATGTATGTCACACATATTCATTCTTTTGATTGTCTTTTCAGCTTTCTTATCCTGTTAAAACAAATGCAAAACAACTTGTGTCATTGCCTTACAGCAATTAATGAATGCATTTTTTCAACCAGTAAATTCACAGTACTCTAACATTTCTGGACTCTAAGCTAAGTTTACAGTCTATATGTGTTGTTTAAAATGTATTTTATGCATTATGCATTATACTCAATACTGAAATTGTTCTATTACAAACATGCTTATGTTTCATGTTTATGTTATAATGTTTTGATATACATCTTGCTACACTGTATCATGTGTATTCAGAAAAGTGCTCACATGTATAATGTTTTAATGCTCATAACAAACCTAATACTGGGACCAGCATTGCTGACCCACCCCTACAATATGTTCCAAAGCAAAACGAAAAGTAAAATTAATGCTCCGTTTGTCTTATTGCTCACAGGTACCCCTGAAGAATGAGTGTACTCTATGTAGGTTTTGTCATTTTAAATTTTAACAATTATAATATGCAAAATTTAGATTGTACTCCAAACCTATGCTTCAAGCCTTACCCCACTCAGTACTTTGGAGTATTTCACTATACAGGGTAAAGAAGGTATACCTTTTCACTTGTCACAGGTGCAATAGGCACTGTTATTAAATTTTCATAGGCCAACAACATATGTATTAGTCCCACTAATTGCATTGTGTAAAAGGCATATTGTTATGAACAATATGTTTGAAGCGTGTAACTGCATTAAGCAGGTTAGCAAGAGGAAAAGGAAGAGGAGACCATTATGGTTTTCCAAAGAGGTAGCAAAGAAAGTGAAAGCCAAAAGATAGCATTCAGGCAATACAAAAGACACAGGCAGAAGGGGATAGGAGAAGTACCAGGAGAAACAAAGGGAGGCAGGAAGTCAGTAAGGAAGCCAAAGCTCAGACAGAAGAACACATTGCAAAATCAGTGCTTAAAGGGGACAAAACCTTTTACAGATACATAAGTGAAAAAAAAAAGAAAGACAAAGGGAGGGATAGTGAGACTGAAGGGGGAGGATGGGAGTCGCGTGGAGGATGACAACAGTAAAGCTGACATATTGAACAGGTATTTCTGCTCAGTCTTTACTTAGGAAGAGGGGGGTAATGGGTCTGAAGGGAGTACAAGGGGTGAGAATGGTGCAGAAATGGATTGCATCACAAGTCCTATGAAGACAAGTTGAAGGAACTGAACATGTACTCCCTGGAGGAGAGGAGGGAGAGAGGGGATATGATAAGAGACATACAAGTATCTTACAGGGAGAAACAGAGTGCAGAAAAACACTATTTTTTAGCAAAAAAGATGTTCCAGGACTAGAGGACATGGGATGAGGTTGAAGGGAGGACAATTCAGAGGAAACGTGAGAGGGAATTTCTTTGCGGAGCAGGTGGTGAATGGTGGAGCACCCTGCCGGAGGAAGTGGTGGGGCTGAAACAATCACGGATTTAGGAATGCATGGGATAGACATAAAGGAATTCTAGAAGTCAGGGGTGAGGAAACAGACTTCTAGGAAAACAAACTGAACTTACAAGCTCAAATGGGCAGACTGGGTGGGCCACAGGCCCTTATCTGCCGACACTGTCTATGTATCTATGTATCTATGTATTGTAACATTACAAGATTTTATAACTCAGGTCTCAGTCAGGCCTTCTTGCAACAGACAGGGAAATAATGTTCATCACTGTCATAACTGCTTCTGTGATTTAAAAGCAGGAGGTAAACATAACTGTCATGATTTACAGATGGTCAAATGGTATAATTGAACCTCAGCCTGCACCCCCAGGTGTGCGGTTGATGTCCCATTTTAATTTTTTATTTTTCTAATTGCCAGAATTTAGGCTCTGTCACACCACTCTTTACAAAACAAAAGTAAATGGTTTAAAAGATTGTTATTTATGTGTTTTTAACTCAGTGTCTAACACACTTTGCAAGTTTGCAGGTTTCTACATGTTGTAAGGCACACATAAGATCTCCACATTCAACAGCAGTAACCTCTGCAAGTGTAATGTTTTCAGTGAAATTACACCTATTTGTAGAACTTTAAATCAACTGAAGAAGGTCCAGTCAGTTCAGACTCTGCAATCAAGCTTATTGTTTCTGCTTACTATGAAGTTAAGTCTGGGAAGGGGCACTCCCCTAACTCCAGCGAGAAGATTCTGCTTCAATTGACCTTCAAGCAATACATCCATTTTCTTCACTGCCGCTTGTTCCAAACATGGCTGGTACTTTCTACAACCCTATTGCTCTGTTATGGACTGTGTTCTTAATGGTTTATTGTCAATTGTTACCTTTTTATGGACTGTTAATCTTTATGCTGGGGTGTAATCAACTACGACAAAACAAATGCCATGCCAGTGTGTGTGTGACTACTCCATTAAAAGGACTCAATGCACCCTGGCCAGTGTGTCTATAATCAGCCAGCCAGCAAAATGAACACTGACTTTTCTACTATGCTGGTGTTTTGTTTTTAAATTACTGTCTGCATTGCCCCATATGCCTTGTGGGGTTACCACCATTCTGCAAATGACATTTTCATCTGTACTATAACCACATCAACCTGTGGATACTTATATGAACTTATGAACTGTTCATTTCATGGACTGTTATGTTTTATAAGGACTTATCTGTCAAGAGACATTATCAACAGATTCTTCAATCAAGCTCCCAGGGTGTGCCACACCTCAACACAAGGTAGCATCTACCTTATTCACTCTCAAAGTGAATTCCATGAACTCTTTTTCATCAACAAAATTGTTATGTTATATTGTGTTATATGTGGTGTCACATGTTAGCATTTTTCACATATTTCAATTGTGGTGTTGACATCCCTCAATTCTGTATTATGTTTTACAAACTCACGATTTGTGTTCCGTCTGTAACCACCCTGTACCAACTCCAGAACAGGATGCTTTTATAAATGCCTTGACTATCTGTATGCTGGCAACCAGTTTTAAATCACATACCTATTCACCTAGTCTAACAGTCTAAAAGTAGAAATGTTTAGTTTTGTTTTTTAACCTTCAGTTATTAACTAATATCTTTACATTTATGTTCAATTTTTGTGAATGTTCGAGTCCCTCAGGGGCTTCCTATCTTCAGGGTGGAAATTATTAACAGTGGTCAGTGGCCAAGGTTTTAGTAATCAGTGACCAAACTTTTATCAACAATGTGTAGTTGGCTAACCATAAAACTGAGGAAATAAAAAGGTGTAAAATGGCTAGTGTAAATTGCTAAAGGGCTAGTAAGAGGTAAAAATGGTTAGTAAATGACTAAATGATGCCAACATGTAAATTAGTATATCTAGTAGCAAAAGGCTGCAAGTGGAAAATACCACTATGTCATTAATATGTTGCGGTGTAAGACTTTAAAAGGGTTAATTGTAAATTCCATACAATGAAAAAAAAAAAAACTAGCTGAAAGCATAAAATGAGGCCGTGGCTGAGATATGCACAAATTCCAGCCTTGAATTTTTTTCTAAGCTTGCTACACATAAATATGGGACCATGGTCATGGCTACAAGGTTTGGGACTGGGTGCTACTCTTCTCCATTGGGTGACAGTACTTGTAAGTGGTCATATTGGCACTCTGGCTACTGACTGTCCTAATCAAACTTCTCTACAATGCCTATGCAACACAATGGTGTCCGGACGCCACCCACCTGCCCCCTTGCTACAACCTGAACAAAAGGACCCCATTAAACTGGAGGGGTGTTTTCCATTACAAAGCAAGCCAGATTGTGACCAAAATATAAAGCGAGAAAAAGTAAAAAGGGATCAGTTAGTTGATACATAGTATCAAAAGGGGGGAGAGTGTGAGGAAATTTTTATATATCCTAAAGCTATATTTGCTATTAAATGCCTTGAAGCTATGCTTGCTTTGAAAGCCATGCTGTAATAAAGTCATAATGAATGTAGTAGAAATTTCTGAGTTCATGTTTTCTTTTTTTAAGGGTTATAGAATTTGTACTAAGGATACTTGAGGTACATTTGTAAAAACAGAAAAATAGATAAAACTGAGCAGAACTGGTTGTACCAGCCTAAATAATGGGCCTGGGCAAAATATAAAAATAACAGCACGTAGTGGCATTGAAGGCAAGCTGTACGTTGCTATGGTGTGAGTAAAACTCATTGTCTCTCTCAGGTCAGCTTGACCCAGGCATATGTATCAAGCAGTGTTGGGAAAGAAATGGAATAAGTAGTGGAAAAGTACCTCATACATAAACTTGTTTTTCTTTTTTCTGTTACGTTGCTGAAAACTTGTTATGCTGTCTTATGATTGGCTTATACTGAAATGTTGGTATTTTTCAAGATAAGAAGTGCAAAATCTAGCTTATAAAAAGCTGCTGTAAATTGCAATCGGAGAACTTCTCCGTTGTAGAAGTCCCACATGCATGTGTGAGATATTTGATCAAATAAAGCGCCGTTAAGACAAAACCCAGTGGTGTGGTTTTGGCCCCGTGACGACGGGAGTGGTTGCTCAGGTAATACTTACAGTGAGAGAATTTGCGATCACAACTGGAACATAAAGTTCTCAATTTTATTATGAAATACCCTGCCCGGTTCCAGCTAAACTTCAGAGTATAATGGAATGCCACTACACATGGTGTAATACACTTCTACTTTTGTTTCCGTTTAAAAGAAGTTTTAAAATATACTGAGGAAAACAATTGTATGGTGCATTACTCATTTGCAACCTTGTGTTTTGCCCCTATTGCATTCCATGACAAAGCACTGACCCACTGCAGCTTTATCTAGGCAGAAAGTAAATATTTGGTTCTGGTTTCACAAGAGGGATCAAAATGATTCCCAGTCCTGCAGCACTGCATTTACTATGAGTGTCCTTCAGTTCCTCCTGCAGTTTGCTTGTAATTGTTTTTGAAGTCTTTAAAAGTTTTAGGTTTTAGACAGGCAAACAGAGATAGATGGTGTCAATAGATATTAGCCAGCCATGTGCATGGAAGCCCCCAGCATCTTGGGACAATTTATACTTTCATTACACAGTTCAGTAACTCACTGAGCTGCAGAATGACTGTATGGATTGCCTGCCATTCTAAATTGGAATTTCCGTGAAAGTTGCAAAAATGATCTTGGAACTTTTGCTGAAGCGAAAGGTCAACTTTTGTGCAAATTCCACTTGTGGAATTTTTTTTTGTTTTGCGCAGTAGTAGTTACTATGCAATGGTATTCTTTTTAAACCTTTCTTAATCACTTTGGGCACCAGATAAGGTTACCCTATGGCCCCATTACATTTAAATTTTTATTTACATCCTTTGCTTTTCAGGTTAAAGAGAACTGCCGAGGTCCAGGGAATTCAGATTCAACAAGTGGAATACAAACTCTCCAGCTATGTAGATGATATTTTATTACACCTTTCTCATCCCGAAACTTCTGTTCCTGCTACCTTAGCCTAGATTGCTTCTTTTGGGAAATTATCAGCTTTTAAACTAAATTTAGAAAAAAATTATGTTTTAGCTTTAAATTCTTATAGCTTTAAACATGACATTATTAAATTAGGACTCCAATAGGAACCAAAGGCATTATGATACCTAGGTTTATGTATCTCTAGACATCTCTCTGATTCAAAAAAAGCTAAATTTAAACCCGCTTCTACATTAAATTAAACTTGACCTACACACATAAACCGAAACATAGAATGCGACGGCAGATAATGACCACTTGGCATACCTAGTCTGCCCATTTTTCCTTACTTACTGTATCACTGCAGTCCCTAACTGATCTCTGGCTCATCCCCCCCTTGTCTCATCCCCTCCCTTTGTGTTATCACACAGATGGATGGCTCTTCCCTTATCATTACAGGGCATATAAACGTGGTTAAAAGGAACATTTTACCCCATGTCTTGTATACCCTAGGAATGTTACATATCATTCTGTTGCAAGACTGGTTTTGACAACTTCAGCCACATCGTAATTTATTCCTCAGGCAGGGCAAATCAATTTGGAGAGCTAATATTAAACTAATCATCCCTAAAAAATTAGGGCCTCTGTCTCCCTAATGTAAATTTTTATTACTCAGCTCTAGTACTTGGCAGCATTTTAAATGGGCCCATACTATCCCAGAAGCACAAAATGATCCTTATGAACCACAGTGGTTAAGCCTTGAAAGAGCTTTGTGTAGAGGTTTTAATATTCACTTCTCTGTCTTGCTATATCTCTCACCTGCTGCTCTTCCCATTGGTCTGAAACAGACCCCCATATATTGGTCCTAACAAGCTCATGCACAATTCAATAAATATGTTAACATTTTGGCTACTCGTAGTCTTATCCAACCAATTTTTATTAACCCTAATTTTAAAATCATCCACTGTCTCATTAATGGGAATTTTCTTCCCTTGAGTGAAACCATATCCATGGATATGATTTCTTCCATAGATTGACTGCTTGATTTTCCCTCCTTACAATCTAAATATATCAGTAAATCTCTCAGTTGTTCTTATCACACCTAGGCCCCCTTTCCCCACTGGTTAATACAAGCCCTCCTGTCTATGAGGACGTGATTCATGCTGAATATTCTCATTGTGTGGTCTCCTCTCAATTATATACAGTATTTTAAACTACTGACCCATTGACCTTATCTGAAATTTGCTTCCATTGCAAAATGCCCTTCACCTTGATTTGACTCCCTTAGAATGGCAAAACTTTTGGACTGATCTCCATAAATATGTAAAACAGGATGGTTACAGATTGCTCCAATTTAAAAATATTACATAATTAAGCAATAATGCACAACAAGGTGTGGTATATCAGGGGATATCATCATGCCTTGGGTGCATTGTGAGGCAAGAGGCCATAGGCTGAGTGCCACATGCAGCCAAGAAGTGACGATTCCCATGATATACCATACCTTGGAGTGCATTATTTGTATTATGAACCAGATTAAATTTGGTAGAAATAAATAAAAAAAATGTAAAATCTTTCTTGATGACTTTTTTTATGTGAATTGATACATGGACAGAAAACAGTTTCTGTGTTGTGTATGAAGGTCCGTAGGTGGTGCTGTAGTATAGGTAAATTCATTCTTCTTTCACCTCCTCCCCCCATGAATGGCAGTTGTACTGTGTTTCCCACTGACACTACATCTGGTCTTGCCAAAAACCCTGCATGCTGTTTCTGTGGACTCCACCCCAGGACCTGACATACAAACTGGAATTTTGGAGTCCCATGGCAGAAAAGGAAACTCTAAGCTACAGTAGCCTGACTGCTCTGTAGAGCATGCCAGGCGTTCCAGACTACACTACAGGAAAAGAAAAAAAAAACTGACTCCTCACTAGCAATAGCAGTCCAGGCACTGCTCTGACTGCAGCTCCACTTCCGATTGTGCTGTTTCTCTCCTACCAGCTCTTCAGTCACAAAAAGGTACTGGATGCTCCTTTTCATATACCTGCAGGCCCCAAACCCAGCAGAGGTCCCTCTACCTTCTCTCAGCTCCACTCCTCCAAGTGAGTGACTTCAAAATCCCCATGTGCTTAGACAGACTTTGTGCTACCTTCCAGCTGCTCCGACTACCCTGGCTGAACATAGAAAACAGCTAAACCCCACTCTGTCCTTCTCACAGTTGTGAATTGTATTTGGAGCCATGATTAAATGATAGAACATAATAACTGCTTCAAAAAACATCTGTCCACCAGCTTACTCACTCACCAGGAAGCAGTTACAAAATGTAAAATGAAGACAGGGGATCCATTTCATGTGAGCAAACTGTGGCGTGGGGATTTTAATAAATTGTGGAGTGAGTTTGTGATTAGCGATCATGACGGTTGAAGTTTGTTTGAAGAGCTGCAACTTACTCCATCCTGTACAATAGAGTCTCTGGCTGCACTGGTGTATGAGCAGTGCCATATGAGAGTTTCTGTGGGGAATTGGACAACAGGCAAGCAGAGAAAATTGTTGTCATTGAGAAGTCTGGTGGCTGGAGCTTTTTGGAAGCCATGATTATGTTGTGGGATTTAATCATGATTCCAAAGAGCTGTAAACTAATCAGATGCCGTCATTTTTTCCATCCAGTTCATAATCTCAATTTTATGCTTCCAATATAAAATAGTACATAATCTTTATTTTACACTTCAAAGACTTTGTAAATCAGATAAGTAGACTCATTCCCTCTGCTCCAGGTGTAAACAAGTAGAAGGCTCCATGTTCTTTATTTCATATAATACAGGTTTGAAAAAGGCTACAACCTTATGGTCAGCTATTAAGCTCTGCCTAGATCCATCTTTTGATATGGCTGAGGCCTTTATTCCCAAAGTTTGTTTATTGGAAAATTACAAGGAGATCTCCCTAGGATACAAAAAAAGGCTATATTGCTCAGATCTCTGCAGCTGCTACAGTAAGACGATTCTTCTTCATCACTGGTTAGATGACAAAGTTCCACCTTGGTTGGAATTTCATGCAGAGATCCTCAGCGCCTTGAATGCTGAACTACATATTATTCCAAACAAGTGATTTGTGCACTCACCACCACATATGATGCTGACACTGTAAATTTAAAATGAGGAGAAAATTTATTGTGTCCATACAAACATAGTATCACCCGTCTGACGCATTTCTGGTCCTAGACTGGACCCTTTATCAAAGACTATAGCATTCCATCTAAGTGAGAGCTTTATATACACATGTATAATATCAGGTCAAACTAGCCACATAAATTGATCATTTGCTTCAGTGCATCCACAATTACCTTTTACAAACAAACAAACAAGACTGATTGCTCTGGTTCCTGATAAGAGCCTAATAATCACACTATATTCTGTACTACAACAACATTATGAAGCAATATCCTTATATTAAAACATATTGTTACTAATTATATATTCTAAAGGAGCTGAATAAAATACATACGTATGATAGACATGTAGAATACACTTTGTTTTTAACTTCTATACAATAATCTTATCCCTATTTCTGTATACTTAAAAACCAAGGAAAACATGGTGGGGAGAGAAAAGTGAAAAAATCTTATCCTACAATATATCCTAAAACATATGTAGCAAAACAAATATAACCTAGGGAGAGCTACTGACACATCTGATGTTTATTTCCTATCTTGTAAATATGGTTTAATTTCAAACCCTGTATTTAATCCTGGTGTTAGGGTGGCTTTCAAATTGATTATCCAGAACGTTTCTCTTTTTAAGACTAGATTGTTGTAATTGCCACCTCTGGGATTCGAGCTTACTTTATCAATTGCTTGATATGTAAACACATGTTGCCGATTCTCATTTTTAGTATTATCTATTTGTTGTGCTGTAGCATATGTATTATTCCCCTTCTCTATCACTCTCTGATGTTCTCCTATTCTAGCTTTAAAAGCTTGTATCATTTTGCCTACAAAGAAAGCTGAACGTGAACATATAACCTCAGCTATTTTTATTGACCTGGCCAAGGCCTTTAACATGGTCTCCCACGCTCTACGCCTATCCTGCCTCAGGGCCACTGGTCTTTCCTATAATGTCACTTAATGGTTCAAATCCTATTTGTCAGATTGAACTCAATCTGTTCACATAGCTGATGCCATCTCCTCTCCCTTCCCCTTTACCATGGGAGTTCCGCAGGGATTGGTACTTGGACCACTCCTTTTTTCAATCTTCATCAATTACCTCCCTCAGGTCTGCTTATCTACTGACATACACATGTATGCAGATGACACTGTGCTGTTCACAACTGGTAATTCAGTCCCTGACGTCACTGCCAGGCTTCAGCTTGATTTTGAAAAGGTACAACTCTGGCTAAGTGAGCACCACCTCTTCCTAAACTCAAAGAAAACAGTCTCTATGATGTTCGGTACTAGGCAGAGGTTGGCAAGACTTCCCTCCTTACCCACCTTCTTCACCGTTGATGGAACTATATTGGAAGACACCGCTTACTGCCACTACCTAGGAATTTGGCTCAATAGGAACCTAAACTTCTCCTTCCACATTGATGCTATCCTAAAGAAACTCTGGCCTAAGCTAGGGCCCTTTGTTATGGCAGGAGTAGTATCCCACATCTGGCTAGATGGGAATTGGTACATAAAATGATACTGCCAACCATCAACTATTGTGATGCCGTATACACAGCTGCACCTCAATCTTCCTTATCCAGGCTTGAACCTCTTTAAAACTCCTTCTGCTGGTTTTCCCTAGATGCCCCTGCTCTGACACATCACTGCACCTTCTATCGCTCCTTAAATTTTCCATCATTTGTCGACAGAAAAACACTGCACGTGGCAAAGTTTACCTCTAAATTCTGGCTAGGCTCACTCCCATCATACCTAGCCACCTCCTTATCTGCCACTCATCCATCCAAATACACCCTCCGATCTGAGGACACCCACTCACTAAATATACCTTACAGAAATACTACATCCAGCCAATTGGCATTCTCCTATCACCTACCAAAGCTCTGGAACCAACTACCAACCCAAATCTGCCACTCCTCCTCCTCCTCCTCCTCAGCCTACTCCCTCTATTCATCACTAGCAAACTACCTAGTGACAAACTGCAATTGTACCTAGCCCCTGGGGCCCTGCCAAATCTGCTGGTTTATACCTCCCCCTACCTCCAGCTGGGCCACATATGTCTATCCCAAACCTCTCATGTAAGCCTGCACTTTCTCCAACTTAGCGCTTTCTTTAACCTCCACTTCCCACCCCCCTGCTTCTATCCTCTACTATCCCCCCAAGTCAGTCACTCAAATGTTTACTAGTCTAGAAATATTGTTGGCTATTATTTAATTGTAAAATGTTCAGTCTGTGTGTAAATATATATATATATATATATATATATATATATATATATATATAGTTAATCTAGTTGCTAATGTATGTATTATGTTATAATACTCCTTGTTTCAATCCCCTTCCCTCAGGATGTACCATGAGATGAGCTTCTTGCTCAGTGTAACCTTCCTAGCGAAACATTTCAATAAATAAATACATTGGCATTGGTAGTGCAGGAGTTAGAGTTGCATAACAGGAGTGGCAGTGAAGTATTGAAATGATGCCAACCTCACCTCCACCCTGAAGAGACGTGTTTTCAACACAGGCATTGTGGGACCTCCCCTCATGAACAGTGGCACTGTGATTTTGTTAATCTGTCCCAAATGTTGATTTCCCACAGCGATCATGTCATTCTGCACCACAGGTTCAAAAAAACATTTTGGGCAGGATGTGAAAAATGACAGCTGTACTGTTCATAAAGAGGTGTGAAAAAATGCCAGTGTTGAAAATCTGGCATGAAAATATTGCAGATTTGCAAAGTTACAAGGGTCTGTGGAAACTGCGCAACACATGCTTATAACACAGTCATTTTATGGATTTTCATCATCAAATTTTCAACATATGCATTTTAGGACCTCTGCTCATGAACAGTGTCACTGCCATTTTACCAAACTATCCCAAAAACTGATTTTGCACAGCGACCATGCTATTCTGCGTCGGAAGAATGAAAACACATTTTGGCCAGGATATGTAAAATGACAGCTGTACTGTTCACAAGGAGGTGTGGAAATGCCAATGTTGAAAATCTGGAGTGAAAATATTACAAGTTCATGAAGTTATGAGTGTGCATGGAAACTGCACAATGCACGCTCATAAAAACAATCATTTTTTGGAATTTTTTCACCAAATTTGCAACATAGGCTTTTTGAGAGACCTCCTCATGAACAGTGGCACTGTCATTTCATTAATTAGTCCTGAAAGGTGATTCCACGCAGTGACCTCAAAATCACCTTTCAGGACTGAATAACGCCATGACAGTGACTGAATTCATGATGAGGGGCCCCAATAACCCCATGTCGACAATTTGGTACAAAAATTCCTAAAATGCCCGAGATATGCACCAAAGTTGAAAAAAATCCTGTTTATGCCATTATACATCTTAACGGCATTTCTTCAATTCACAGTCAGCTTTGAAGAGTGCAGATGTATTCCCAGTCCACAGAAGATCACCGCACTGGACTCTGGAGGTAAATATGGGGTGAGGGGGTTGTGGGGAGGCAGGGTGCACAGAGGGTAGGTAAGGGTTGGGGGAGTGGGCAGGACAGGACCATTTCTACTTTAAGGTTAAAAAAAAAAAAACATTATGTGATGTTTTTTTCTGTGACATTAGCACCTAGGGTGGGCTCACAGCATGCTCCCTGAGTGTTTGGGGGTTAACTGATGGGGATTGGGTACCCTGTCAGCACATACTGAAGGGGGTAGCTAGAGCCGAGGGAAATTGGGCACCTCCCTCAGCACACAACAAATGGGGGGGCATTATGCCAACAGGGAGTGGGCTGCCCCGTTGGCACATGAACTGGGTCAGGGCATGCCAATAGGGGGATTGGGCACCCCTGAAGTTGGCACTGTGGCAGGCAGTGGTGGCAGTCACTGCTGCCGTGGTAACTAGAATGCTTCACCAGGAAAGGCACTTTGGGATGTGCCGCTGCATGATGAGCTTGGCTGTCATTGCAGCGGACCTTTTTGTAGATGTGCTTGCCACATTACGTGTTGCTGGTGTGGCACCTACATGCTGCCTTTGTTGGAGAATGAGGGATGCACCTACTGAGGCATGCCCTGCATTCACCCACAGTGACCGCACTTCCAAATCTGCTACTACTGCAATATGTTGGCTGACACGCAAGCATGAGCCAACATGAAAAAAGTATATCAAATTCAGGCAGGAGGCATGACCTAGATGGGAAAAAAGATGGACCTCTGAGTCTTTTCTCTGTAATGTGGCTCATCCTCCCGAAATCATCATCATCCAGCTTGCAGTCAACCTATTTTTTTTTTACCTTCTCTGACCTGTGTCCAAATGGCAATACAAGCCAAGTTGTAAAAAAACATAAGTGCAGTGGTCTTTTAAATCATCCTCAAGCTCGAGAGGTGGAGAAGGCTGACAGAACTGCTGAATCCATAACCAAAAAGGTGTGGCCTATACCAGACTAGCCAATAATGGAATCAGCTATCTTGCTAGACTACTCCATGGAACAGCTAGTGGCAATCAACACATCATCATTAAGCTGCACACTTAAATGAAGGTCAGTTCTGAAAACATAGCAGAGCAATACTCACATGTCCAGGACACTATGAACTCATTTGGGGAAACAGTAGATGGCATTCCAAAAGAACAGAGGAGCTGGAGGCCAGAGTTAATACAGTGAAGGACAGCCTCAAGACAGTCTATGATGGGATGGTCACTACTCACAAGACTCTAGAAGAAATGGATGCAGCCCTGGATGGCCATGAGAACTGAGAGAGGCAGAACAATGTCCGTGTGGTCAAACTCCCTGAGGGGATCGAGAGCTTTGATACTAAAGGTCATACTAAGGGTACAGAGAACTTATTTATTTATTTATTTATTTAATTAATTTAGTTTTTGTTGACTGGGTAAGTGCACTAGACAAATTCTGCCAATTTTCAGGCAAGACCCGGGGGGGGGGTACAGATGAATTTCAACTGACCCTGAACCAGATTAAGCTGTTGGTGGTAATTTTGGTGATTGGAGGAAGTTTGGCCAGGGCACTGGGGAAATTCTCCTGCTCTAACTGCAGGGGGCATGCTGCCTGTAGTCACTATGGAAGATGCTAGTTAATGAGTGTCTGGAAGAGGAAGGAGACAGATGTACTCATGCGATAGCAGCAGTGGCTGCAAAGGAGGCAGCTGGGATGCACCTTTTGGGTGGCCAGCATATTACCTTGGGGAACGCAACATACTCTGTTGAAAAAGATGGTATTAACACAATTGTTTCCACTTCAATTCAGGTTGAGAGTTGTATGCAGCAAGAGGCAGAACAAGAAGGTTTGCTCCAAGCACTTTTGGAAAACAAGTGTAAACTCCAGGAGTAATTACAAGCAGTGGAATGGCAGTACCAATCAGTGTATGCGGTAGACTAGGAGAAGAAAAGAAAAAGAATGTTAAATAACTCACCAGAGATCATGGGAACAAACCCTGCTAAAGAGTTTCCATTTTCAGAAGCTAAACAGAACCCAGATGTACCATTAGGAAGTCAGGCAGCAAGCAGCTCGCATTAACAGACTGAAGAACAGACTGAGTGGTTTCCTGACCGAGCGCTGCATGAAGCAGGGTGGATTCTTTTGGAGACAGGTAGTTGGATCCCTGATTCAAACATACCACTACCTGGGATGATGATAAATGGAGATCCTGGACAACCCACTGAAACAGAGGGGCAACAACAGAAGCCTACCAGTGTAAAATCTCAACCTGAATGACCTGCAATCACGCCTGAAGTTCAAACAGGTAGTATTTCATTTCCTCCCATTGAAACTGTCCCAGATGAATTTCACAATGCTCAGGACTCTGAGATGAGTGTGGAAACTGTACCTAATTTACAGAAGAGGCAATAGATAATATGAAGCAACCTGAACAAACAAATACAACACACACTTATGCTAGCCTGTTTGACAACCTAATTGAGCTGGGAAAATGGCAGAACGCCGTTAGACTAAGATATTTGGGGAATAACAAGGAACTGCCTGACAGATTTTATGTTGGTAGAATACTTTTGAAACAATCTTTAGGGTTTTACCCAGCAGACTTGTATGCTCCTACATGTACATCAGGAGAGCATTTTTTCGATATTAGCTTCAGGACTCAAGATACGCTGGATCGGTTTTGGATTAAATATGCCCAGCTCAGAGACCACTTGATGCAAAGTGCTGAGTAGAAGCACCTCCACTAAGCTCCTGCCTCCTGATCATATAATCACCTTTTTCTGATGTTTAAATCTTACAAAACCCTCTGCATTTTAATTCTCCTGTCTGCTAAACATCTAGAGCGCCTGTTTTGAGAGTTCGGTCTGCTGATGGAGGCTTACATGAAGAAAGCCCCACAAAAACATACCCTGCCTGCTATCCCTGAAAAGGCCCCAAAGAAATCTCGGGCCTCAGGTGGGTCAGATAGGCCTGATCCTTTGAGTCAAGTTGGGGAACAAGAACCTTTAACGCTTAACAGGTTCTTAGAAGAATTTAAACCCTTCCGTGAGGAGATGAAAGGGATGGTGATCGACCTGAAGGCTCTGTCAAAAAAGCTGGATGAAGTTTCATTATCTGCCTCCATTAATACTGCCCAAATAGTCTCATTGGAGAAGCAACTAGAGAAAGTTGACCCTGAGTTAGTGTTTACGAGGCAGAAGCTCTCTCGTGTGGAGGCAAAACTTGAAGATCTGGAGGGCCATAGCCTCAGAAACAACGTTGTGATATTAGGGCTACCAGAGGTAGAAGAAGGCCAGAATGCTGTAACATTCATACAGAAGCTGGTAGAATGGGTTGCTGGCCCCTCTCCCTTCAGCCCTGTATATATTATTGAGCGAGCCCACAGGTCGTTGTGACCGAAACCTTTACCAGATACTGCTCCTCGACCTATTATTTTCTGATTCTTACGTTTTTTAGAAAGGCAGCACTTTTTGCAGAAAGTGAGAGCTCTGCAGGAGGTCCGTTGGGAGAATTCCAAATTGAGAATTGCACAAGATCTACCAGGATCGGTTCGTTTGAAATGCAAAGTGTTTCACCCCATCGTGTCCAAGATCATTGCTGCGGGACTGAAATTCAAGATGGGGTATCCGGCCAGGCTGCAAGTTCTTGTAAATGGATCCTGGTTAAATTTTGAAGACCCAGAATCTGCCCTTTCAAGCCTCAAAACCGCATTACCGGACTTGTTCCGAGAGCCCTGAGAAGTTTTGCCTAGAAGATGAGGGGATGTCTGGTGTTGCCTCACTGGGACTGCTATCTCTTTATTTGCTTATGAAGATAGTGTTGATGGGGTGCATCTGGAAGTTCTTGTTTCTCATCTGGACCGTGTTAATACGAATCTGGGCTACTTGCTAGGGGATTCTCAGGCCCTAGTTTTATAATGTGAATTGCTGTTCAGGGCAAGGACTCCTGGGATGTTCGGGCTTGATTAGTTGGGGATGGAGTTTTTGTTTCATTGCATTTAGTTATGCAAGCTAGCATTAGTGAGGGGAAGACTGTGTTAAACTGTTTAGGATTAATGTTCCACTTCACAGATTGTTTGAATTGGGAGTGGTGTTGGTCTTTCTCAGTAATTTCACATAGCTACCTTGTTAGGATTGGGCTGTGGCCACAAGAGGGAGCATCATGTGCATGAAGTATAATTTAGTGCTGCTCTTAATTCAGAGAGGATCCCCCTCAGTTGTGTCTCTCGTCTCGAATTAGGGCAGCAAATTACCCCAGTTGGGGTTCTTGGGCCTGTGGGCTGGTAAAGGCCTGGGCAGAGATGTCATTTCTCATCTTTTTTTTTTGCCTGGGGCCCAAGATGTTAGTGTCTTTTTCTGATTTTCTGGTCACATTCTGGTTGGAGGGGGTAATTCTCCTCCATTAGTCTCCCGATCTGGTTCTGGTTTGCATAGATATTTCTCACAGGGCAACAGAGCCCCTATTTCTTATTTGGTTCCCGAGGTTTTTGGGCACATCTATTCATTTTGCAGGCTACTCTGCTCCCTTTTCATTATCATTTTATCGTACTCATTTGCGTTTACTCTGGAAACCCAGGACCGCTCTCAAGTTATTGTGGGTTGTTAAAATAGTTGCACTGCTTTGTATTTACTTGAGGATACTGCTGCATTTGCTGGAAGCAGAGGTGTACATTTGGGGGGCGGGAGAAGGAGGAAAGGACCCAGTACTGTGCTAAACATTGCTTAAGGCAGTGTGGGTGGTTGGGTGGGGGTGATATATGTTGGGTTTTGTTAGGTGGAGTGGATGAATTTGGGGGGGAGGGGGATGGGTTACTTGTGGAGGGGATGGGGGGAAGGAGGGTTTTACAGCAGTAACCAGTGGATTATGGCTGAACTTTATTTGTGATTTGTGTACAGGGCTGAACATACTAGGCTCTCTAACTCTAGTTAGATGGCTAATGAGGTGACTTTTGCTACTATGAATATTAAGGGGATCAAGAAAAAATCCAAACAATATCAGGTCCTCAAACATTTAAGTCTATTACGTTCTCGGATAACTTTTTTACAGGAATCTCATTTACTTGAATCTGAAGCCTTTTAGCTAAGGAGGCGACAGGTGGGGCTGGTTTACGATGCTCAGGGCTCCACTAAAAGTTGCAGGGTCATGCTTATTATCAATAGAGGCATTCCCTTTGTTTCTACGCAGGTTATCAAAGATCCGGAGGGTAGATTTGTCTTAGTTAAAGGCACTTTCTGGTCAGTACCACTTTTACTTGGTAGTATATATGGTCCTAATATGGATGATCCAGAGTTTTTCATGAGACTGATAACCATTATCCTTCCAATGCTTCCCATCAGGATTATTATGGAGGGCGACTTCAATCAAGTCATAGATTCTAATCTGGACAGGTCAGGTAGTGGATTGGGAGGGGCATCCCCAGGGCAGAGGGCATTTAAGGATTTAGTAGACCAGTGGTGGCTCTGTGATGTCTGGCGCGTGTTGTATCCTGATTCTAAGGAGTTCACTTTCAGGTCAATGGCACATGGCTCGCAGTCCCACATTGACTGCATACTTTTCTCTCTCAGGGTCTGTTTCCCAGGGTCAAGGCCTCCTTGATGCAACCTGGCCCTGTCTCCGATCATTCACTTGTGTTATGCAACTTGGCATTCTTTAACTTACCTAAAAGGGAAACCAGATGGAAGCTCAATGAACAGCTTAACGGTGCCAAGTATTGCAAGCTCATAAGGGAGAAAATTGAGTTATTTTTTCCATCTAACCCTTTTGACAGTGCAAAGCCAGATATTTTACGGGGGGGCGTTCAAAGCATACATAAGGGTGATCCTTATCAGTATGGCGGCTAGTAGGAAAAGGGCACAGGAGGAAGAATTATTATCATTATTGTCCCAAATTCGGTCACTCGAAGCGAATAATTCTGTTAGTGTCTCAGATGAGGACAAGAAGAGGCTCCTAATGGCCAAAGACAGATATCTAGAGCTGTTAAGAGAAAAAGCAGAATTAGCTATAATTCGAGCCAGAGCCAATTACACAGATCAGGGAGAGAAAGCAGGGCACCTGCTGGCATTGCGTATAAACAACAGGAATCTGCAAGAATTATCCCAACAACTCGGGCAGTGGTAGATGGGTTCCTGAAAGTATCCCCTACCGAGATAGTACAAGAGTTTGCCCTATATTATGAAAGATTGTATAGTGACATGGAGAGTCCTCCTTGTCCTGGGTTTATGGAGAAGTACTTAAGGGACTCCCATCTGCCCTTCCTATCAGAGCAACATAAGGGTTTTTTGGCTACCCCCATATCCCAGGAGGAGATTTCCGAGGTTATTGGTGGGTTACCCGCAGACAAAGTCACAGGTCCAGATGGGTTTTCCTCTCTATTTTACAAGGTTTTTCGAGATCTTTTACTACCAGTACTTTATTGCCTATTTCAATACATTCTAACTGGAGTAGAGGCAGACCCCCACCTGTTTGAGGCCCTGATTGTCCTTCTCACTAAACCAGATAAGAATCTTGAGTTAGTTCAATGTTACAAACCTATATCCCTTCTAAACCAAGATATTAAAATCCTTTTGAAGATATTAGCCAATAGGTTAACTGTAGTTCTCCCTGAGCTAATAGGTATGACCCAGATTTGATTTATGAAGGGACACTCATCATCAGACAATTTGCATACCCTTTCTCATGTCTTCTTGGCTACCAGGGATGCTGAGTTTCCCGCAGGACTGGTTTCCTTGGATGCCAAGAAGGCATTTGATTGTGTGAATTGGAATTTTTTGTTTCAAGCTTTGGAAGCTTTTCAATTCCCTCTTGTATTTATATCCTGGATTGCTGCATTATATAAAACCCCCACAGCAAGGATTTCTGGGAATGGTGCTTTTTCTAAACCCTTTTCACTCCATTCAGGTACCA
Organism: Neoceratodus forsteri; assembly: GCA_016271365.2. Classification (NCBI taxonomy): domain Eukaryota; kingdom Metazoa; phylum Chordata; order Ceratodontiformes; family Ceratodontidae; genus Neoceratodus; species Neoceratodus forsteri. Next base: position 932,641,339 of record CM057455.1, read on the forward strand.
AGCAGGGCTGCTCCTATCTCCTCTTTTATTTAACTTGTACTTTGAACTTCTTATCCAAAACATTCTCAATAATGCGTTAATACAAGGCATCTGGGTTGGGCATCATGAAGTCAAGGTCACTGCATATGCGGATGATCTGCTTGTGCACTTATCCCATCCGGTATCCTCCGTTCTGGCCTTTCTGGGCAAAATAGCTAAATTTAGCACCCTATCTAATTACAAACTGAATGCTAATAAAACCTCTTTTTTTCTTTTAAATCACAAGATATTCAAGACTGATATTAGCCCTTTAAGTTTATGTTGGGCCCCTAGGTTATTCAAGTGTTTGAGCATCAAACTAACTCGTAACCCCTTAGCATGGTTTAAGGAAAATTTCAAATCCCTCTCTCAGCTTATAACTCAGGACCTTGATAGGTGGTCTAAGCTCCCCATTTCACTATGAGGCTAGATCAACATAGTTAAGATGAATATTTTCACAAGAATTTTTTACCCTCTATCTCTCCTCAACACCTTTATCCCATTAGTCTGGTTTAAGAAGTTGCATGGCATTTTCACCAGGTTTATCTGGTCTGATAAATACCCTTGATTGGCCTATTACAAGTTAGCTGCTCCAAAATCTGAGGGGGGCCTGCAGATTCCCCACTTGGCTATATAATATTGGGCTAGCCATTTGGCAAAATGTTTGAAATGGGTATGCCCTGACCCTGAAAAAGTGCAACTGGTATTGCTTAGATCAGAATAGGATTTAATTAGGTCTATGAACCTGGATCCCCTAACTTTGTTATATGTTAAAATGTCTCAGGTGCGTGTGGCCGAGAAGTGACCCACAGTAGCTACTTCATTAAAGGTATACACACAACTATGTTCCTTTTTGCAATATACCCCTCAGTTAGATTTGGCCCAGTCCATCTGGAACTTCCCATCTTTCACCATGAATAAGCAGCAGATTCCCCACAATTGGTTGCCCCAATTGGGGGACGGGAAAGTACTCTCCTTTGTGGATGAGGAGAGGCAATGGTTGTCAGTAGGTGATATTATTCGTAAATTTAATATCCCGGCTCTCTCACATTTTAAAGTCATACAGTTAAGGCATTTACTCACAGTAGTCCTTGGCAATACCCTTCCTTACCAGAAAGTTATAGCCCTGATCCCAAAAGTCACTTCTTTACTTGGATCCTCGGGTATCGTATCTAAACTATATCAGGTGGTGTTGCACAAAAGATATGGAGACTCTTTTGGGCCCATGAGGTTTTGGAGCTCCATTCTTCCCCATTATCATCCTGATTGGCAAACCCTGTGGCGATCCTGTAATAAATATGTTTCTCAAGACAGGTTGCGTCTTATTCAATATCACATTTTACATAATATGTACTATACTCCAGTTAAGTTAAAGAAATGGTGTCTCTTGGACTCTAACTTATGTGTTAAGTGTTCTCAGGAGGAGGGAACACTTCTTCACTTATTTTGGTCCTGCCCCAAAATCTCTTTTCTATGGAACTCTATCAAGGTTTCCCTGGATCCATTACTGGGCCTACAGGAGTATTTCATGCCTGACATTTGTCTCCTAGGGGACTTGACTTCTATTAGAGTTAAAGTAAGAAGGTTTCATATCTCTATGATAGCGTTATCTGTCAAGAAGCTTATCTTATAACACTGGAAAGACAAGTCCATTCCGATTTTTCAGGAATGGGTGAATGAAATTCTTGCCAACCTGTGTACAGAAAAAGTGATTGCCAGCCTACACAACAGATTGGCTGTTTTTACACGAATATGGGATCCGCTTTACTCTCTAATTCTAGTTGCTCAGACTTAGTTGTGTTTTAGGACAAATTGCCCTGCAGGTTCCTGTACAATAACTCTGTACTTATGGGACATGGATATGTTACTGTTGTATGGGGAGGGAGGGGAGGGTGGGGCAGTTTTATCTTAATAAGTTGCTGTATTCTTGCTTCATTCTCATGGTAACTGCCTTTTATTGTGGAAAATCTCTTAATAAAGTTTGAATTGAAAAAAAAATATGCCCAGCTCAAAACTAATCCCTTATGGAAAACCGACAATGCTGTTTCGTAATGAGGGGGTAAACGTCACCAACATAATTTATTGTTTGGAAAAGAGGTGTAAAATCCAAGGGAAACCAGGACTGATTACTGATGATGAGGGATTTTGGAATAGGGGTTGGAAGTTCAAGGTGAATCTCCTACAAAATGATACAGGATTACTGCACTTGCACAACTGTTTTTATTTAGGCAGGGACAAGAGTTTTGTTTTTTGTATCCTGGCAAACCTAGACATTATTACAAATGTGGTTCCCCAAGACACCTTAGCTGTACTTGTGAGGTTTGAAAATGTGTGCAGTGTGGTGAGGTAAGTCATCTGACCCTACACTGCTGTGGACCTCCAAAGTGTAATGTGTGTGATGAGAGTCACTCTTTTTTGAATTGCCCATGGGCTGCACACAATACAAACAATACAGACTTTGGAATTCAGGACTTTTACATCCATACAGCTGGAAAATCTGCAAGAGTGGTCCCCCCTGTACAGGCCCACCTCAGAGGCCTGAAACGACCTCCAGCCCCTCCCCCCTCTGAGAGATATTGTCTCCTCTGCAGAGGAATCTACTGGGCCAGATGTTGGGGAAGAGTAAACCACCACAAATGAGACTCAAAATCCATTACCCCAGAGGAAGCAACAGGAGGAACTGGCTATGGCTAAAATATCTAGCCCTCCTGCCCCAGTCGAAGTACCATTACAGAACCCCCAAGAAAGGGCTGGTCTCAGAAAAAAAAGTCTAAAATAAGCAATCCACTTCTGTGTCTGAGGTTTCTTTGCAGAATAAATGTTCAGCTTTACAAGAAGGAGACCCTGAAGCTGAATCAGAATCGGCTTCAGTGTCCTTACATTCCTCCCAACCTGAGGGGAGCCTGACATAGATCAATTGCAAGAAAGGCCTGAAAGTAAAGTTAAGAAGAAAATTATGGGAATGAGGGCTTCCTTAAAGAAGTCTGGTCCTCCTTTGGTTACATGAGATACTTATGAAATAACCTTTGTATGACTTTACTTTAGCATTGCTAAATGCTAATAGCATAAAATCTGAGTCGAAATGCATCTTAACATATGCTAATTTTTCTGAGAAAATGCATGATTTTGTTTTCCTACAGGATACCAGGTTGCATACAACAAAAGAGATGCAGGAGGCTAGTGCAGTATGGGTATGGAGACAGACCTATTGGTCTGTGGGAGAAGAAACATGTTCAGGAGCAGGCATATACATATATTAACATTCGAACAACAAAACTTGTGCATATTGTGGATGTAGTTCCAGGGATAGTATTGCAAGTAGAAGTATCTGTAGCAAATCTGGAGTTGATGCTTATAAATATATACACCCCCCGATGAAAGCTTTAAGAATTGCTTTCTTTTTTCAGATACAACCCTACCTTTATACTTCAAGGTTAGTCTTGCTTGCTGGAGACTTTAACTGTAGTCAGTTCATAACTAATAGAGGAATGAAAATGACAAAATATTATGTGACTCCACAAACCTGAATAATTTAATCAATCAAGCAAATCTGGTGGATGCATTAATGACTGGAGGTAGAATTCCACCTAAAACTCTAAAGGGCAGAAGGTAATAGCTAAACTATACAAAATAATTTTGACTCATACTTTGACCAAGGTTACCCCCATAGCCTATTATTGGAAAAATAACTACAATGAAGACTTTTCGATTAAAACTTGGGAAAATATTTGGGCAGATAATTATGCTTTAATTAAACAGGATAGCCTGAGGAGCATCCAGTTTAATATTCTTCACAATTTATATTATATGCCCGCTAAACTATTCCGGATCAAGAGGTTATCCTCACCAAAATGTGGGGATTGTGGTTCTGAATTTGCTACCCTACACCATAAATTATGGGCGTGTTCTGAAATTGTTAAACTATGGAATTTAGTTAAACAATGGGTGGCGCCCTATCTTAATATCGCAGTATTTCTCAATGAAGATACATGCCTGTTAAGTATGTATTCACAGCTCCCTACGTTTTCTCAAAAAGCACAAGTAACTTTGGTTGCTATGGTCACCAAGCTAGTAATACTTAAGCACTGGAAAGAGGACTGGGAACCCTCAATCAAGGAATGGTGGGCAGAATTTCTTACTGCCTTAAATGTGGAAAGATGCGTAGCCTGATTTTTTCACACCGGTGAAAAGTTCCAGAAATGTTGGCGTGATTTTTTTTCAATACTTAAAGATAAATTCGGCTATTAATTTAATCCCCTCTTGCCTCCTTCCTTATTTTCTAATAGAAGACTCAAGTGTCGAAAGTTTTGAGAGGTAAATCTAAACTGTTAGGTTGTGTTAAGGGGACGAGATGTCCTGTATCCTTTTTTCCCTTCTCCTCTTCCTGGTTTACCATGCTAACATTTTCCCTGTAGCACCTTCTCTTGATACCTTCTTCCCTTCATAATATAGTACCTTTTCTCAATTAGTTGGTCCAGAGCTGTGCCTTCTTTTCATATTTACAACTATCTGGGGTCTTGGGGAGGGCCCTTTTGGTTTGCATATTATTAACCATTACTATAATGGGGCTGGTTGCAATGCTGCTGCTGTGGGCGGGATGGGTGGGTGGGGAGGGTTTGTTTTTGCATATTCTTCTTTTTTTGGGTTCATATATGTTTTAGTTCTGCTGTATACAGTATATGATTTTTTAATCCAAGCGAGTGTTGGTTTATGTATGGTATTATTTATATGTTTTTCTATTTTTTCTAAAATAAAGTTACTTGCAAAAAGAATTCCACCTAAAATGTATTTTAAGGGAAAACGTACAACAGGAATTAATTATGCTTTTGTATCAGAAGCAGCTGGCATTACAAAAGCTACGGCTGTACATGTAATTTCTTCAGATCATGTTAACACTATTAAATTACATGAAAATGGGGAGAGGACCTGGCTACTGGATGTTGAACTGGAGTTTATTAGCTAACACTGTAATACAGGAAGGGTTCCAATATGTTTTAGATGCCAGAAAATCTGTTGCCTTCCTATATGATGCCGCACATGAATGGTGGGAGGACACGAAGAAGGAAATACAAGATTATTTCAAAAAAAGGGAAGGATTAATGGACAATTTAAAACAGATCAATATAGCATGTACCATACTCAACTACAGGAATTAATGTCTTTACAAGAAGAAAAACTGGAAGCTTATACTGCACAGATACAGGAAGTTAGAGATAAATTAGTAGAACTACAATATAACAGGTTAACATCATTGGAAACAGAACAACAGTTCAGGACACAAGGCAGACACGCTTTTGTGAACTCTTTTGAGTTTTGTCAAGCACAACAGAAGGTTAAAAACATTTCTTAGATGAAATTGCAAGATAGAACATTTGTGACAAACAAATATGACATTCTAAAGAAAATAGATACATATGTTGAGAAAATGTTCCAGCCCCCCCACCCCCAAGTGAAAAGGTCAAAATGTGGTTAAAGACTTGTGAACTTCCACAGATTGCAAACAATATGCAACAGACCTTATTACAACCTTTAACTTCTCAGAAGGTTTCAGGGGTCCTTAAAAACCTAAAAACAGGATCTGCCCCAGATATACAGTAGATGGAATACCGTATGAAATATACAAGCAGTTGACAAATTCCCCGTTAGAAGGATTAGTACAGGTTTTTAATGAAGTAATGGTACACCATTCCATAAAGGCAAGTATTTATAAACGGTTAGTCTTTTTACTTTATAAGGCAGGTGAAAAGTGGTATTTATCAAATTGGAGGCCTATTACCATACTTATTGCAGATTTAGAAATTTTTTACAAAAATACTTTGTAATAGGTTAGACACAGTAGTTATAATACACCCCTCTCAAATGAATGCGGAACCAGGGAGATCAATATTGGACAGTTTAATACTATTATATTAAGAGATTTAATGGAATGGGGCAAGAAGGAGAATTGACAGGGTTCCTCCTGAGTATTGACCAAGCTAAGGCCTTTGACAGGGCTCCACATAATTATTTATGGAATTGTCTAGAGGCATATGGGACACCAAAGAGGTTCATAAATAACAATTCAGGCATGTTATCTACATGCCATCTCCATCCCTTACTGTAATAGGTGGTTGGGAAAAGAAATACAAGTAGATGGGGGGGTATAGCAAGGATGCCCAATGAGCCCCCTACTTTATGTTTTGTCCATAGAGCCACTTTTACATAAGATTAATAAATGTTAGTCAATTACAGGACTTTCCTTTTCTAGTACAATACCTGAATTTAGGACTCTGGCATATGCCGATGATTTGTGTCTAGTAATGGCAGACACTGGGGAGTGCACACAGGTTGCAAAATTATTACAAGAACACTCAGAGGTGGCTCAATCTGCTATTAATTATCAAAAAAGCAAATGTCTTTTTATGGGAGACGTAAGAAATAAAAGTGCAGATATAATTGATATTCCAATAGTAAAAGAACCAGTGCTTATTTTAGGGTTATATTTTGGAGTAGGAGACTTAGCTTCAATAAACTGGCAAATAATGTTGGAAAAGGCACAAGGTAACAGCATGGAACAAGTGGAAAAAGGCAAAAAGAAAAAGAGTATACATGGTAAAATCTTTTCTTTTAACTTTATTTCTTCATACAAGTGTAATATTTGAGTTATCTGCAAATTTAGAAACCAGGGTATACAGCTGGATTTTTACCTGCATATGGGGAAGCAAGTTAAACCCAATAAAAAGAGGAATTCTATACCGACCAGTATGTCAAGGTGAGTTAAACATGGTAAACCCTATCGCCCTTTTTTCTCTGTGTTTATAAATTATAACCGTAGGCCTCTGTTATAACAAAAAGATTTAACCTGGATTCCCTGGGTACAAGATAAACTAGAGACTTTTTTGGAAAAATGGGCTTTTGAAATACAGATACACAAAGAAAAAACTTTAGGAGATATACCTATGTCTTTTGTCAATTGTTTTAGTAATATTAAACTTTGGTTACTTACCAAACATCAGATCCAGGCCTTATCCAGAAAAAGATCTGTATAAGTTCATCATGGAGAAATTGTTTATTGATATTACCCATTTTGAGATAAGACCATCATATGAGATCACCAATATCTCAAACATGCTATCACTAAAAAGAATCCCTCCACAGATGTGGGACATTATATGGTTGGCCCTACATGGTAAACTTAACATAAAGGGTAATTTAAAACACAAAGGGGTAGAAGAACAGCATTGCCCTAGGCCTTCTTGCATAACGCAAATTGAAACAGTCCTGCACCTTTTTTTTTGAGTGTCCATACACAGTAGACTGGGAGTGGGTCCCAAGATAGTAGCCTGGGTAAAGAACTGGCTGGAGAACAGGACACAGAGGGTAATTGTAAACAGAGTCCACTCTGAAGAAAGGGGGGTTACTAGTGGGGTACCGCATGGTTCAGTACTAGCACCAGTTCTCTTTAATGTCCTTATAAGCAACATTGCAGAGGGACTGGAAGGAAAAGTATGTCTCTTTGCAGATGACACAATGATCTGCAACAGAGTTGATACACAAGGTATGGTGGAAAGGATGAGAAGGGACTTAGCCAGGTTGGAGGAAAAGTCAAATGTATGGCAGTTTAGAATCAAAGCTAAGAAGTGCAAAGTAATGTGCCTGGGAAACAAAAACCCAGGGAAAGAGTACACAATGGGAGGTGAGATACTAACAACAACAAAAATGGAAAGGGACCGGGGGGTAGTCATATCAGATGACCTAAAGGTGGGCAAGCAATGTGAGTGGGCAGTAAGGAGGGCTGGGGGGATACTGGGGTGCATAGGAAGAGGCATCACCAGTAGAAAACAAGAAGTTGTTATCCCTCTGTACAAACAGCTGGTGAGACCCCATCTGGAATACTGCATGCAGTTCTGGAGACCCAATCTCCACAAAGACACAGACAGGATGGAGGCAGTCCAGAGGAGGACAACTCAAATGGTGCAGGGTCTGCACCAGAAGACATATGAAGAGAGACTTAAGGAACTTAATATGTGTAGCCTCAAGGAAAGAAGAAGCCAGAAGGTGAAGGAAGGAAACATATTCAATTCAGTGCTTTAGAGTAACTGGTAATTGGTATTTTTCTTTTAAACTTAGATTGTAGGCTTGTAGTGACACTATACTTTCTTTCTGTGTTGTCTTTACTTATAATTGTTTTTGGGCTGTTGAAAATTTAAAACATAGTGGTGGTGTAATTCTGTGCTGTCTTTAATTGCTGCAAATTTTATCTTGGCTTGTCTGACTGTCCTGTAGCTGGGTGAAGGGTGTTAATTGTCTGGCCTCTGACCTCAGCTACGTGATAACTGGAGGTGGGGCTTAGTCACAGTTAAAGCAGCAAACAGAAGTTCATCTTCTCAGAAGCCAGAAGGTGAAGGAAGGAAACATATTCAATTCAGTGCTTCAGAGTAACTGGTAATTGGTATTTTTCTTTTAAACTTAGATTGTAGGCTTGTAGTGACACTATACTTTCTTTCTGTGTTGTCTTTACTTTTAATTGTTTTGGGCTGTTGAAAGAAAATTTAAAACATAGTGGTGGTGTAATTCTGTGCTGTCCCTCCCACCCCTTCCCCAACTCTTAATTATATACCCTGATAAATCTGATTGACAGGAGCTAAACACAGGGTATAGTAAGAGGTGTGAAGTAGGAGGGCATAAGGGGAAGAAGACCACCCTCAGCACGACAAGTGTTTTGACTCATTTATTTATTTATTGGTTTCTTTTCCTTAAAAAATATATATATCTGACTATCAGTTACAGGATTTTAGTACTGTAAATAAATAAAAGAGAACTAAGAGAGCTTCAGTAGCGAGAAGTAGTGGAATTGCAGTATAATGTGGGAGTGGTGCAATGCAGTGGCTGTGGGGCAGCCATATTCAGCAGACCTTCTGGACACTGAGGTGCTGCCCTATCTGCATGCATCTCTCTGGACTGCGGGATGAGGTAGCCAGACTCAAAGCGGAAGTAAACTGGGTCAGGAGTACCATCACCCCTATCCAGGGACCACCCAGTCCAATGCAGCTGCCTCAAAGGATGCCGAGAACGAGGAGCACTTGGATGACAGTGGGCTCAGGGAGGGTTAGAGCAGTCAGGCAGAGGCACATTCCAGATCCTATTCCTCTCAAGAACTCATATGCCACACTGGCAAATGAGGACAACCAAATAGAGGTACCCAGGGAAGTGGAAGGAAAGGATGTGGAGGTTAGGCAGGAGGTGACCTCAGTGGGGAAAGCAGTGGACCCCAGAGGAGGAGGAAGCGAATCCTGGTGGGGACTCCATCTGTAAGAGGATACAGCTAGGAACACAGGAGGGGAGGACAGGGAGGTGAGGTGCCTACCAGGTGCCACGGCATGGAGGGATGGAAGGAAGATACTGGGGATCACTGGGAAGGCAAGATGGGAGGTGAGCTGGATGTCATTATCCACCTAGGTACTAATGACTTGGCAAATGGGGAGCCAAAGGAAGTTCAGGAAGAGTTTAGGAAACTGGGAGGGTCTCAAGCAGTAGCTACTTCTGTCACTTTCTCAGAAGTACTACCTGTGAGAGGCAAGGGAGAGCATAGAGTGCATGCACCAGGAACTTTAACTCATGGTTGAAGAACTGGTGCTGTGAGGAAGGGTTTGGATTCATTGGTGACTGGGGACCCACCTGGAGGGATGGAGGTTTGTTCAAGCCTGACGGCCTGCATCCATCCTGGAGGGAATCAAGCACTCAATTATAAGTTTAAATGCTACATTGACAAGCATTTAAACTAGCAAAGGGGTGGCAGGCCAGCAAGGATGGTACCTACTGCTCACCCCCACAGCTAGTAGTGGAACCAGTGAACCAGAGGAGGGCTATCTCTGCAAAGCAGTGTGCAAAGATGGAGATTAGTGTCCAAAAGGTGGATAAGCAGAAAGGGGCAAAATTCAGCAGAAGGGCAAACAGCAAGGAGAACCAGGGATAAATGACAACCAAGGAAGGGGCTGGAGTAGAACAGTGAAACAGTCTAGGAGGTCAAATCATGGAAGCCATGTGTGCAAATGCCAGGAGCCTTAGCAACAAGATGGAAGATCTGGAGGCTGTCATGGTACAGTCAGACCTGGACATTGTGGCCATCACTGAAACCTGGTGTAATGATAACCATGACTGGGAGATGGCCATACCTGGCTACAACATATTCAGAAGAGACAGAGCAGGCAGGAAGGGAGGAGGAGGAGTGGCACTGTATGTGAAAAATGACATAAGGGCCACACAGATCCAGGAGGAACAAAATGGGGGAGAGATACTGTGGGTTAAGCTGGAAAGGAAAATGGGGCCAGCCATCGCACAGGTGTGGTATATAGACCACCAGCCCAGGAGGAAGAAACAGATAGAGTTGATGCTAGCCATCCAAAGGATGGCAGACAAGGGTGAGGTAGTACTGGTTGGAGACTTCATATACCAGACGTGGACTGGAACATCCCAGCAGCAGCATCAACTAGAGCAGATTTATCCTGACTCCTTCAGGGTGCCTTCCTCAAGCAACTGGTCATGGAACCAACTCGGCAGAAGGCAATACTGGACCTTGTGCTCACAAACAGGGACAGTGTGATGGGGGTAACAGTGGGGGAGCACCTGGGTAAAACACGTATCCTGGATTTTAGGGGGGCAGACTTTGGGAAAATGGGGAAATACTTGAAAGAGGCATTAAGGGGAATGGGACAGGAATCAGGGGTTGAGGAACAGGGGGCAGTATTTAAAATGGGGATTATAAGAACAACAGAATTATGCATTAAGCAGGTTAGCAAGAGGAAAAGGAAGAGGAGACCATTATGGTTTTCCAAAGAGGTAGCAAAGAAAGTGAAAGCCAAAAAGATTGCATTGAGGCAATACAAAAAGACACAGGCAGAAGGGGATAGGGAGAAGTACCAGGAGAAACAAAGGGAGGTGGGGAAGTCAGTAAGGGAAGCCAAACCTCAGACAGAAGAACACATTGCAAAATCAGTGGGTAAAGGGGACAAAACCTTTTACAGGTACATAAGTGAAAAAAGAAAGACAAAGGGAGGGATAGTGAGACTGAAGGGGGAGGATCGGAGCCACGTGGAGGATGACAATAATAAAGCTGACATATTGAACAGGTATTTCTGCTCAGTCTTTACTAAGGAAGAGGGGAGTAAAGGGTCTGAAGGGAGTACAAGGGGAGAGAATGGTGCAGAAATGGACACAAGTCCCTTTACACGAGAAAGGGTCCTGAAGGAACTGGAAGTAATAAGAGCTGATAAAGCAATGGGGCCAGATGGGGTGCACCCCAGGGTCCTTAAAGAACTAAGAGAGGTGGTGGCTGAACCTCTGGCTATCCTGTTTAGCCAATCACTGGAAACAGGGGAGGTACCCAAAGACTGGAGGACAGCAGATGTAGTCCCCTTATACAAAAGTGGGAACAAAGAGGAAGCAGGAACTACAGACCAGTCAGCCTCACCACTGTAGTGGGAAAGATCATGGAAGCACTACTGAAGGAGAGATTGTGGAACATCTGGTTGTCAATGGACTACAGGACCCAAGGCAGCATGGTTTCACCAGGGGAGGTCATGTCAGACCAACCTCATTGAATTTTTGACTGGGTGACTAGGGAGGTGGATCAGGGAGGGCAGTGGACATGGCCTATCTGGACTTCAGCAAGGCCTTTGACACTGTGCCACATAGAAGACTATTACACAAACTGGGGAATATGGTGTGGGCAGGACAGTAGTGTGGTGGGTAGGTAACTGGCTGGGTGGCAGGACACAGAGGGTGGTGGTAAATGGCTGTCACTCCACAGAGGGAAGAGTAACCAGTGGGGTACCACAGGGATCAGTGCTGGGACCGTCCTATTCAACATCTTCATCAGTGACATTGCACAGGATCTAGAAGGCAGAATTTCACTGTTCGCTGATGACACAAAGCTCTGTAACAGAGTAGACACACCAGAGGGTGTAGACAGAATGAGAAGGGACCTGCAGAAACTTGAAGAATGGTCAAGGATTTGGCAGCTGAAATTCAATGCAAAGAAGTGCAAGATAATGCATATGGGGCACAAAAACTCTGGCACAATATATCAGTTGGGGGGTGAGGATATAGCATGCACCAAACAGGAAAGGGATCTTGGGGTTGTCATCTCTGATGACCTCAAGGTAGGGAAACAGTGTGACAAGGCATCAGATAAAGCAAGTAGGATGCTGGGATTTATAGGCAGGGGCATCACCAGCAGGAAAAGGGAGGTCATAATTCCGCTATACAAGACACTAGTGAGGCCCCACCTGGAGTACAGTGTACAGTTCTGGAGACCATACCTACATAAGGACATAGACAGGGTAGAGAAGGTTCAGAGGAGGGCAACAAAGATGGTGCCTGGGTTGCATCACAAGTCCTATGAAGACAGGTTGAAGGAACTGAACATGTACTCCCTGGAGGAGAAGAGGAAGAGAGGGGATATGATAGAGACATACAAGTATCTTACAGGGAGGAACAGGGTGCAGGAAAACACTATTTTTAAGCGAAAAAGATGTTTCAGGACTAGAGGGCATGGGATGAAGTTGGAGGAGGACGATTCAGAGGAAACATGAGAAGGAATTTCTTCACAGAACAGGTGGTGGACAAGTGGAACACCCTGCCAGAGGAAGTGGTGGGGGCTGAAACAATCATGGGATTTAAGAGCATGGGATAGACATAAAGGAATTCTAGAGGGCAGGGTAAGGAAACAGACTTCTAGGAAAACAAACTGAACTTACAAGCTCAAATGGGCAGACTAGGTGGGCCATAGGCCCTTATCTGCCAACACTGTCTATGTATCTATGTATCTATGAAAGGAGGGAGAGGGGGGACATGATAGAAACTTTCAAGTACCTCAAGGGAATCAACAAAGTCCAAGAGGGTAGCATCTTTCAGAAAAAAAGGTGTGCAAGAACAAGAGGGCACAATTTGAAAATAGAGGTGGGACACCTCAGAGGTAATGTGAGGAAATATGTTTTCATGGAGAGGATTGTGGATGCATGGAACAGCCTTCCTAAGGAGGTTGTGGAGTCAAAAACAGTGGTGGAATTCAAGAATGCATGGGGCAGTCATAAGGCAATTCTAGGGGTTGGGGGTAGGAAGATGTATGCTGTTGGTTAACTAGGATCTGCAGATTATCCATTAAGTAGGGGAATAGGCAGACTGGGTGGGCCAAGTGGTCCTTATAGGGTTACCACCTGTCCCTATTTCGCAGGACAGTCCTGATTTGGGCAGCTGTGTCCTGCAGAAAAACATGAAAAATACTAAATGTCCTGACATTACAGTAGAAAAAATATTTTCCGATTTTCCTCTAAATGTTGCAAAAAACTATAATACCTTAACTAAAATACCTTAAAATAATAAAAAACACAAGAAACAACTAAAAAAAACCTCAACACTTATTCTTAATTCTGATTATTTAGAGAAAACATGTCTGTTGCATTGGTCGAGATGACATATTATCCTGCGAAAAATCCAGTTTCAGTAAGAAATGTCCCACTTTGGGCTTCTTAAAAGGTGGTAACCCTAGGTCCTTATCTGCCGTCAGATTCTATATTTCTGTGTGTGACTTTTGGGAAGTGCTACAGCATAAGTCACCAAGGTCTCCCTTTTTTAATGACACCAGAAATTCTGTTGTTAGGTATTTTACCTTTTCAATGGACAAAAATTGACAAAAGTACATTATGGTTATTTTTGGTATGTTTTAAATATCACATATGGAACATCAGATGCAGATCATCCTTACAACAACAAATTTCAGTAGAGACATTGCTTAGTATTATAGAAACTGCTATGCTAAAAATCAAATACCAAGAAAAATGTTCTGTTTCTTCACAGCTCTTTCATATCTGGTAGGATGCTGTCAATTGGATATAAAGGGCCAGATATTCAAAGGTTAGCCCAGGGTTCGACCTTAACATTGTTTTACTTGCCCTGAACTTAGTACAAATTGGCTAGCGCTAGTGCAGCTAACTCTCTACTTGTTCGTCTTGACTAGTGCAGGTTTTTCATGGTTGTTAATGAAGTTGAAAAAGTCCCTACCTTAGCAGGCTGTAGTCCTTTTGTTAATCTCTCTCAGTGTTCCAGGTGGCCTGGTGTGATTAGCAGCTCAGTAAGAGCTGCAAGTATCGGGCTATTCAAGAGAGGGATCCAACAAAAGACTCACTGTGAATCATTATCACTCACTTGTTAGGACATTCAACTAGTGTGCATGCTGTGATCAAGGGTGGAGTGGTTAAGTCACTAGCTTCCAGTTTGCTGAACTTGTCTTTGATTTTCCCCACAATATTAAGACCAGTGTGCCTCATTTCCCAACCTTTTGAGTGTCATTATCCTGCACTGCAGTGACAGAATGCTATCATGTTTTATTTTTTATTTAGTTTTTGTTTACCGGGTAGGTTCACTAGCCAACAATATGATTATTTCAGGCACGACTCGGGAGAGTACAGAACCTGGTGAAAACAAGTACAGAACATTTCAAACATAATGTGAAACAAACCTTAAACTTTTAGGTGACAATACAATGTACATTGATGCAGAAAGTTAAATGGTAAAACATAATCATAACAGAAGAGCACAGGGCAGTATTATACTTTCCAAGGTATTGACAGCTTAACAATGGTACAACATAGGGAGAACTGGAGACATGAAAGTAGACAAGAACACAGCTGCTATAATAAGTTATATAGGTAGGTCATACAATAATACAAGCTAAATACAGTAATGTGAGAATACAGGTTGCAATTTTACAGCAATACATGGTCTGCCCAGCCAGGTGGTCTGTCCACTCTATACTTTCTCTGGGCACCACTTCTGACTAGGCTCTGAAGTAGCCATCCATAGACCCATAGCTGCCATTACTGACTGGTGTAGGGGTCCACAGCAACTCTTAATGGATCACACCAGTCAATGCCATCAATTGCAGTACCACCCAGCATGTCATCTCATCCTAAAAACAATGCTTTGGAGCATGTATGGTACAAAGCAAGACCTTAATAAAATATATAATTAGAAAGGTTAAAGAAAGGTATTCCTTGTGTGCACAGATCATCCTATATAGAAAGAAAGGTAGTACAGCATCACACCTGTATACTGCTCTCCCTTTGACTGATGAAAGGACACTTATGAAAAATCAGTTTTTGTTAGGGCAGAGCATGTTAAATCAATATTTTTGTGCCTGGTATATATAAACAGATATGTCAAAATGTCTTACATCCCAAAGCCCCTGTGTTTGTTTAACTCCCTCCAAAGAAATCTTAGAACTGCCCCTGGCTCACTTCACAATGTAAGAAAACTCCCAGAAGTGCAGTTCTCGTTAGACACAGGGTGGGGGATGAGAGTGTCTTTCTTTGCCTAATTCTGTACATTGCCCTGCAGGTCAGGGTGGGACTGTGGTGACATGCATTTATTTATTTATTGAATTGTTTCACCAGGAAAAACACACTGAGCAAAGTGATGCTCGTCTCCCGGTGCGACCTGGAGGGAGGGGTACATAGGAGAGGATAACGCGTAGGTTATCACCAGGTGAAACATTAACATTACAGTTTGTGCATTGGAAAGGAAAACGTGCAGGTTTTCCAGTAGGACACATATAACATTACATTTATACATTACATTAATGTGTGTGCATAATAAGAATTACAGTTTAGTAACAGGTTACAAGCAGGGAACAGTTAAAGGCACAAGACACAATGATCCAAGCATGGTGCACATTTCATGAACTGGAAGTGCAGTAAGACAGCAGGAGGGTAATAAGTGCAATAGTTGGTTTAATAACCCAGCTTAGTGGTGTACGGTGGGTGCCATTGGCCAAGCAGTCAGGGGTATGGGGTAAGAGGGGTCAGCACAGGAGGATAATCATGTGCAGGTACAATTTAGCCATGGCGGTAGCAAGGGAGTGAGTGGAGGAGGATTAATGAATTTGGGGAAGGAGTTCATTCCAGAGTTTAGGGAGCCGGTGTGAGAAGGCTGCTTATCCCACAGTGGACCTCCTCCTAGGGATTAGTAATTGATGGGAGTCATAAGATCTAAGGGCATGGGTAGGAATGGGGGGTGGTGATAGCAAGAAGAAGAAGAAGTAAGACGGAAGGGAGCTGAGACAGAATTTTGAGACAAACTTGGTACAGTGCAGTTGGCAGTGATTTTCAAGAGAAGGAAATGCAAGACAACGGTAGAGAGAACAGTGATGGGTGTGGGGGGATGCACTGAGGGTGAAGCGGCAGAAAACATTAAAGAGAGAGTCCAGTCTAGATAAAGTAGACTTGGAAGTGGCATTGCAGACTGTATCACATGCATGATGATGCTGGCTATTATATGTGCAGAGCTAGAACTCCCTGATTGAACATTTGCTATTATGATACTCTCTAATTTGGTGGGGAGGGGGTGAAGAAAGAGGAAACAAAGGGCACATGGTAAAAAAACAAACTTAGCCCAGAGCAAAATACAAGTCATATTGAAAAGGAATAGCCAGCTGAATATAGCAAGCAAAGGAAGCCGGACAAACAGGACCAGGAGTGCAGAGCAAAAACAGCTCGGAAATAACACAGCACTGAATATAGCAAATAAGACAGCACTGAATATAGCACCCAAGGCAGGCCGTGCAAACGCCAGCAGGTACACAATGCAGATGGAGCTGCTAATCCCATGACCACAGGCAAAGGAGCACAGGCTGGAAAGAGACCCCAAGAGCAGACAGTAGTGCAGAACCCAGACACTGATACATACACAGCCAGGGGACAGGCCACAGTGTGCCAGGACACATGAGCAGAACCAATGTACAGAACAACCCTGTAGCAAATGGCAGGCACACAATAAAGACACAGGAATAGTGCAAGTATGGAAAAGGCATATATAATACAAGTGACGCAAGGAACAGAAATAGGTATGCAACAGGTGAACAACACAATGAAACCAATCAGGAAAGTAACGTAAAATCACTAGAAATGCAAAAAGAAACCTACACAAAACACTATACACACATGAACAGGACCTACAACTATGACTACAAGTACAACCACTACAATGGCTAACACTACAACTACCTCTACAAAACCTACAACATACAGTGCTACCACTACAACTACACACTAAATGACAACGGTGACTAAACTACAACTAACAAGTGAACAACAGCAACAAAGCTAAATACAAAGATGTACACATGTACAGTGGTGGAGGAAATAAGCAAACCAAAGGCACAGGCGGGGAAGGGGATATTAACACAAACAATGAGGGATAAGGGTGGCAACAGAAATCAAAGTCCAGGTGTGGTGGGGGTGCAAGGTAAACAATGGTGTGCTTCTGTAGGTTATGGTTGGGAGCCAGCAGAATCTGGCAGACATGCCTCAAGAACAGTGGCCGCCCTCTGGGTCTCAGTGATGAGCACTGCCTGCTGCTCTATAAGTGTGCGTTGCTGGTGCACTATTCTTTGCAGGAGGTCCTTGGTGCCCTCAGACTCCTCTGGCCATGTAGCCCACAATAAGGAATGGAGTGGACCTACAAGTGGAAGGGGGATCATGTGAGCAAGGTAAACCAGCCAGGAGGCAAACTGCAGCCACAGGTGGCCAGACTGGGATGGACAGCATGTCCAGACAGACATGCCCATGTGGTGTCAAGGAACACAATGGTAGGCACAACTGACCTTTGCCCTCAGGGAAGGCTTGGAAGACACAGGCAACAACCTGAAATCTTACACACATGGAGATGCAGGCCCCGACAACACCAAGGCATTGACAGCACCACCCATCCCAGCACTACAGACAGTGAGTGAGTGCAGACACACAGGCAGGCCCCCTAATGGTG
This sequence comes from Neoceratodus forsteri, assembly GCA_016271365.2. Lineage (NCBI taxonomy): Eukaryota > Metazoa > Chordata > Ceratodontiformes > Ceratodontidae > Neoceratodus > Neoceratodus forsteri. The sequence continues at coordinate 932,659,156 of CM057455.1, forward strand.
GTGGGTGTGGGCCACACAACAACACACACATGGGATACCTAATGTCAGGACATGCTGCCCACAGTAAGAAAGCAATGTACCAGAGAGCAGAGTGCAACAGCCAACAACAGGGGTGCAGGGTCAGCGCACTGCAGGCATGGTGGGCATCCAATGGCTAACCCATGCCAGGGAAGAACTGACCTGCAGGAGCTGCAAACCTACAAGGCACACACACCAGCAGGGGAGGACCAACAGATGCTGCCACACATGGCCCATGTACAGCAATGCATGTGGTGTTCTGCAGCCAGAACAGCCACATGGCAGGTGACCATCCGGACATGGCCAGTGGTGAATGTGGACAACACGGCAATGCCAGCCATGCTTGTTGACATGGGCACATACTGTCCCCCATCACAGGGCATGGCATCCAGACACCCAGATACTGCCAGCACCAAGAAACAACACTGCGCAACACAGCAGAAAGTTGCAGCAGCATAATACCCATGGTGGCCAAACCCCCAGCACAGTCAATGACAGCTTAGTGCAGAAACAACACATTACAGAAGCACAGCACAAATGAAGACTGAGATGTACTCATGCTATAGGCCCCCTGCCTTGGGACTGCTCTCCTGGCCCACTGCTGCATGGCTGGGACCCTGGGGCTGTCACTGGTTGGCACTTGGGACCCCTCTATGCCTCCTCTCCCTGTGCTATGCTGCATGGTCTGCTCTACAGTGGACAGGGGAAAAAGCAGCTTTACTGCAATGCAGAGCTGGAACTGCGATCACAATAGCAAGATACCCACCCACCACTAAGACACCATACATGCAGAGTAGCCCAGGGATAGTGATGGCATGCAGGGGACACCCACACAGTGGAATCAAGACATATTGACCATGTGCCAGGTGAAATGTTGCAATCATGCAGGGTGCATGGGCACAATGACTGGAGACACACACACCTGTGTATGCGGTCTGGTGTCCATGCATTGGCACCCCTGTACAACACCGGTGAAAGCCTTGTGATAGGCCTGTAGCAAGCCCCAGTGGCTACAATGCCCATGCATGCAATGCCATCGCCATGCCCACCACCTGGTACATGTGGTGGCTGTGTCCTCCTGGACCACTGTGCCATACAACATGCTCCACAGCCTGCATCACATGTGACCCACCACTCTGCACTCCTGTGCACACAGCAGTGTGCACACACAGACACAGACACAGACACAGACACACACACACACAGACATACACACAAACAGGCACATGCAGGCACACAAAGTCAGACCGAGACACACACTGTGGATGTGTGCAACTGACATGGTCACTCACCTGGCACCGGCACAGTGCCCTTATGCACCATGTGTCTGTACACCTCCAGCTGGCCCCTCTGGCGGTGGCTCGAGTCCGTATACCTGTGTCGACACTTCTCAACATCTTTGTGTATGCCTGTCTGCTCTGTGATCCGCCTGGCGATGGACGCCAACACCTGCCTCCATGGGAGGCCACCCTCTCTGACCTCTCCAAAGAGCCGACTGTACCACTGTTGTACTAGCTTGGCAAGACTGGCAGTCTCCACCTCCCCCCAGCACCCATCCCTGTGCACCACAGCACACTGTCTTCCACATCCTGGCATTGCCCACATAGCAAAGATACACTGCCATCTGTTGCAAAATGCATTTGCCACACCCAGGACCCTCCAGCAACAACTGCAGTAGCGCTGCGCTATCACGTGATGTAGTGCAGCGCTACCCGGAAGCAGACACACTGCACATGCATGACTCCTGGCATGACCCTTGAGAAACAACACCACGCATGTGCATAGCACTGTGCTATGTGGGCTAGTACAGTGCTGTGTCGTGCTACACCAGGATGCTAGTACGGCCATGGGGCCTCACGAGCATGTGTGGTGGTCGCGCAATGCCACAGAGTGCTGCACTACCAGGATAGCATGGCACTGGCCTCCCAAAAGCCCAGTACTGATGCATGCATGGTGCTATGGCATTAGCCAGGCACTAATCAGGACCATATTCAACTGGCATATGCAAATGAGGGTACTTGTGCATGCATGGTGCAAACAGTGTGATTAGCATATCTTTATGTGCTGATTTGCATGCATAACAGGATGGATTTCCTGGCTGGACTATAAAAGGGCAAGCAGTGCACCATGTGTGTTGTGTTGTGGGAATGCAGCATACATCAGTTACTGCAGAATGACACTGTACAGGAGGAGATATGCAACAAGAGGCAGAGCAGCGAGAGGCAAGTCTGTACAACTGCTGGGGAACTCTTGGAATGACACTAGCGCAAAACAGGGTCAGCCCGTATGCACAGTGTACCTGCAGCCCACAGATGTACTGGCTGGGGACAGGTCAGCCAACTGCAGGACCACAGGCAAGCACTGTGCTGTGTAATGGTGCACATCAACATATGGCTACCAGTACAGCAGACTGGCCTAAGCAATGTGCACGTATTCCTGCATCGTACTGTGCCATGTGGCACTGCCTGCACACTGTGGGCACCAAGCAGGGGCCAGAGTGCAATACCGCAAAGTGTGTGTGTGCCCCGCAACACTGGCTCACTGCCATGGGGTCCACGGGCCCTCTGATGCTGCCCTGGTTGTGGGGCATGGAGGGTTGTTAATGCTCTGCTAGTGGAACACAGGGTCCCGGCAATGTGCAGACACCAGCAGTGTGTGGCCTGTGCCTAGTAGCCTACCATTGTATGCATGCCAGTTTCCATGTCCATGCCCTCAGTGCAGTGAACATGTCAGGGCACAGTACAGTGCCAGGTGGTGGGCATAGGAGTGGCCCCATCCTCAGGTGCACATGTCAGCCATGGGCGACAGCAGTGCACTTGTGGATCCAGTGCATGCTGTCCAGACATGGGGTGGCTGAAACACACTTAGGCCATGTGCACCTTACATGCACATGCTGCCCAGTGCCATATCCATGCAACCTGTGACTCTCTAGAGGGTGGCATGCACATGCTGATGTGCATGTGCGATGCACCACAGTCCTGCCACAGCTGGTGACACTTGTCCTTTCCAACTGTCCCATAGGTAGTGCAGCATGACCAGAATGCATACATGCACATCGATTCTCTCAAGAAGAGCTCAAGACCCTGGTGCATGCTGTGAAGGAGAGGGAGCAGGTGATCCACCAGCACAAGGCTACGGATGTGGTGGTGCGCCAGGCATTGGGGGGGAGGTGACAGCTGGGGTCAATACAGTCAGCGGATGTGGCAGGAAAACTGAGGTGGTGCACAAGCAGTGGAATGACCTGCTCTACCTGGCAAAGGAGGAGGAGGCACAGCAGCTGCGTGACCGTATGCGGACCGGTGGTGGACCACAAGCCCAGCATCAGTGGAAGGAGGAGCCGCTCATGGCCGTGGTAGCATCCACACTGCAGCTGGTGGCAGTTGCAGGTGTACCAGATGGTGGGTGTGAGATGCCTCTCACACTGCCCAGGACAGGTCTGTATTCACATGTGTGTACCCTGCATGGTGTGACAGCACTGGTGCAGGGTATTGCTGTTGGTGCCATGCACGGGGTGCACTATGGGCCTGCATTGTTGTGGGCTGCCTAACAGCTGCCTGGCCATGGCATGTGCACTGTGTGTTGGTTGGGTGCATGTGGTTACAGGCTAGAGCCGTGTGGATGGTGTGTGGGGTGTGCATGACCACAGCAGGTGGCACGTGTCCTAGGGTGTGCATGTTTTGGTGGTGGTAGGTCACACTGTGTGTGTACAGGTGACTCACCCTGTCCCATTTTCCTCCACAGCAGTGTGTGCAGGGCCTGCAGCAACACAGAAGCAGATCAGGATGTCTTCCCTTGGTCCAGAGGAAGTGGAGAATGAGGATAACCAGCCATCGACATCTGGTCTGGGTGCCAGTTGAGGACGCCCAGAGCCACAACACGTGTGGCAATCCATTGGACAGGGGTTGCATCTGCCAGGGAAGGGAGGACACACTGCAGGTGGGGAACTGAATTTCACTGAGCACCTGGAGGATGCCCAGGTGGAGCATCTGAGTGTTGGGCAGCTACTCCTGGTGACAGTCACCAGTGACGTTGACGCGGACGTGTCAGAAGGTTCATACCACCTATCCATGGACGTGCCTGTGGAGGGGGATACAGGGGTGGGGCTGGGTGCAGGCCATGAAATAGGTGCCATGGGGGTGTTCAGCATTGCTGGCATGGCTGTACCTGGGCAGCCAGTGGTGGGCTATGTGGGGGACTTGTGTGCACTGCTGGACATGCAGTGTCCCACACAGATTGTGGTTCAGGGCCCTCTGGGTCAACAGCACACCACCAGCGGTCTGCAGCGGCAGGACATGCCGGATGTGCAACGGTGTCCCAAACCACGTGAGCAGCAGGCACCAGTGCCAGCTGCCATAGAGGGGGCTGCACCCCTGGAGCAGGATTCTCCTGGTGCCTGCCCACTCCTGCAGGCTGCAGTAACATCTCAGCAGGAGGCTCAAATGGATCTGCATGGCCTGTGGAGGGAGCTGAGGCATGAGCTAGCACTGATACGGGAGTTAATTTCAGTGGGCTTTGCCCATACAGGACAGTGGGCAGAGGACAGGATGGGCCACATGGTGGCTGCAACTGACCACAGCTTTGCTGGCCTGACAGCTACGGTGGGTGACCTCACCACTGTACTTTGTGGGGTGCATGGTGTTCACCAGCCTGTGCATGTCGGTCAAGGTGCACAGGGGCTCACAGGCGGGCAACCCTTGGCCACAGGGCTGGCACTGGATCCAGCTCAAATGCTTTATGCACCTCTTTAGGTACACAGCACTGCAGTGGTCATCCACCCACCCTGTCAGGCTGGTCAACGGGGACCCAGGAGGTCTGCCCTGCCTGCCTCACCTTGTTCCTCAGCCATGTCCTTGGCTCAGAGCACCCCTGGCTCTGTGACCCACCCCTGTGGTGTGTGACGTGTGCGTGGTGGTAGTCACTGGTGATTGTCATGGGTGACCTGCACCTCTGTGCAGTCATCACCCCCATGTCCACATTGGCACACCCACAGCCCTGTGCATACAAGCACACACACTGACACACACACACCACTCTACACTCCATCCCATGCACACTCACACTTTCACTGCCATGGTAACCCTCCTCACACTCCCACCACACATCATGCATCACTAATTACACTATACCATGGCTGCATGTCCACCTCCAGTGTGACCTGCACACCCCTCACATTGCACTACACTCACACATGCATTCTGTGCCACTTTGTTATGTTCCTTATGTGATTGTTGTTGTCACTGTTCTGTTAGTCGGTGCATAGTAAACCTTTCACCATTGTACTGTTTCATGTTGCTGTGCAGTCTGTACTTACCCTCTGGCCTGTGACAGTTTCCTGATGATGTTGGCCCTGTGTTCTTTGGTCCTGCGGGCCATGTGAGGATCCCTCCTCTCGAGTTGCTCCACTATCCCCCTGACCACTGGCTCTGGGTCACTGTAGGCCTGTTCCTCAGGTTCAGGTGCCTGTATCCCAAGGTGCACTGCCATGTTGTGCAGCATATAACAGGCTAGGAAGATACAGCATACCTTCTGAGGCATATACTGTAGGGCACAACATGACGTGTCTATGCTTCTGAATCACATCTTCAGTATGCCAAACAACCTCTCTATGATGTTTCTTGTGCTTGCTTGTGCCTCATTGTACATCTCCTCAGCCACTGTGGCCGGATGGGGTACTGGTGTCAGCAGCCAGGGTCGCAGGGGATAGGCGCTGTCCCCTGTCAAGAGATGTGTACCTGTTAGTGATGTACTGCTGTCTGGCCGTTACTGTCCTGCACCCCTGTGTTGCCCTTCCACACCCCTTCCCTGGTCTGCCCTGCATGTCCCCATCCATGCTGTAGTGTGTGTGCCTTGTATGCTGCTACTCACAGACTAGATGCCCACTGGGTATCCTGCCCTCCTTGAATGCCTGGCACAGCTGTTACTGGTGCCAGATGAAGGCGTCATGGGCACTGCCGGGGTACTGTGCATAGACATTGGTGATACGCCCAGTCACGTCTCACGCCACCTGGCAGTTGATGGAGTGGTACTCCTTCTTCTTTATGTACATATCACTGTCATCACCAGGTAGTGCACAGATGGGGATATGGGTGCAGTCAATGGCACCCAGTACAGCTGGTAGGTGCACAACTCAATGGAATTGCTGCATTGTTTCTCTGTGCTCTGCTGCTGTGCTGGGGAATACTATGAACTCCCCAGCATGTGGCAGGAAAGCCTCTAGGACCTGGGTCAGGAGGCATGAGGTGGCAGACTGCGATACTCCAATGGTGTCCCCCATTGGTTATTGGAACATCCCTGTGGCAAGGAAGCACATCTCTGCTGTCACCTTCTCTTCCACTGTCATGGCATGGCTGTGTCTGGTGTTTATGTGCAGCTGCTCATGCAGGAGTTCACATAGCTGCCTCAGCATTCCCCTGTTCATCCTGTGATGTGGTCATCTGGCACGGTCTTGAAGGAGACCCTGTGCCGGTACCAACTGTTTACTGCATACTGTTTCCTCAGCCTGCATTGTGGCCCATGTTGGGCCTGCTCCCTCTCCTCCTCCTCCACTACAGCTTCCATCAATAGCAGCATCACTTCTACTGGTAGAGCACTCATTCACACTTCCTGTTGTGGTCTCTCTCCTCCTAAGTGTTTTGCCCTGGATTAAGACCAGCCTTTTATAGGCAGTAGCTAGCATCATGCTAGGTGTCGAGCTATGTATCCTAGAGCAGCGCTAGGGCTTTGAATATCCCTTAGCGCGTGTATGCAGGCCACCCCAACTCACTTTCCCCCTTGCATACATTATTAGTTTGCCCCATGCTAATGCTTTTAGTGCGCGCTAACCAGTCCTTTGAATGTGGCTGTTCCGCACTACTCCAGTGCTATTCCCTCGCAATTGGTTTGTGTGCTGCACTATGCTTTGAATATCTGGCCCAAAGGATCCCTGGTTGCCATGAAGGATCCTTAGGGAAAACCTTGTGTTTGCCATGATAACAAGGATAAACGTAAACCAACATGCTGGGATACAGGTGTAATATGTAAAGAATGGGAATAATTATAGAAGTGTACTAATAGTGAGTGAAGAATGACACCTGTTATTAAGGTATTCATATGAAAAGCAACATGTTACAGTGTCAGAATTTTCCTTTTTTTCCCTTTCACAATATGGTTTGAAATATGTTTTCTTTAAAATACTTAGCCTGAAGGCTTTTATTTTAAGCTTTCTTTACACAAAATAAGGTCTTGTAAGATGATTAGTTGTGGATTATAAGTTTTCTGTGTTTGATAAGTATTCAAATCCATATGGTTGTAACATCTCTTTAATTGCAGTTCTATTTTATTTTTGTTTTACTTGATTTTTGAATTATCGTGTGAATTAACACGGTTTAGTAATATTTTTTTTTACAGGTATAGTGGGGGAAGTAAGTGTACTGAAATATTTTTTGTTTGCTTTCTCTTACATTTTGTTTGGGATGCTTAATTGATGTGAAATTTACTTAAATTGTGTTATCTGCCATTTATTATTTATTGAAGTTATAATAAAAAATGCCCCTACTTTTTTCAAGAAGTGCCATGGGATCTTTAACATCCACCTGAACTGTCCCCTGAACAGACAGATGGGGCCTCAGTTTAACATCTCATCTGAAAGATGGCACCTCAGGAGTGCAGCCCCCCCCCAATGCTGCACTACAGTGTCAGTTTTGAGATTTAACCCAAGTGCCTGGTGTGGGGATAGAATCCATGGCCTTCTGATCCCCTGGCCTCAGTGGTGAGTGAGCTACCTGCTGAGCCACTGACACTGAACTTAGGAGGCATAAGCCCATATTTAGCTCTACACTATCTAGATCAGGTAATGCAATGACTGGCCGACTGGCCATTAATAATGTACCATTCAAATGTGAATTCTACTTTTTCATGCTGATTATGATATCCAAGGCCACTGATTTTCATCTTTTTTACTGAAAAACATGGTAAAACTCTTGAATTTTGGTTGTCTGTACTCTGGTATAAACAAAGAATTTCACAGAATTTAGCATTTTAGGTCAGATCAGTAAATCTGCAGAACTTGTTTATAGTGTATGATGGAATGCTGTGATCGCTAAAAATCCATCAATTTCAAAATGCTGTTATGCTGCACCATGGACTTCAGTTCTATTTGTTATGCTGCAGTAGCGACATATATACTGCAGCATAACAGAATAGAACTTGCCCTCATGTGCTGTGTACCAGCATCTGTTCCTGTTAGAAGTGCAAAGCAGTTTCACTCACTAGTTTTAAACTGAGGCGGTAAATCAAGAAAAACAATGACAGCAACAGTATATTCTAAAGAATTAACAGCCTGAGGTAACTTTATTCTAGACCAAGAAATCCAATGGACACTAAAGAAAACAAACTGTGACCTACATCTGTTCCATAGTTTCCTAACTGATGCTGGGGAAAGCCATTCAGCGACTGACATACCTGTCGATGAGCTAGGCAAATTGATCTCAGATTACATTTTAAAACTGGAGAGAAGTGACAGCAATCAGTACGAGCTGAGTACTGTCCGAGGTATAATTGGCTCCTTAGACACCTGTTGAAACAGAAATATCCCCATTCATTATTTCATGGCAATACAATATATTTTAGGGAAACATTGGCTACTTTGGGTGCTAAGCAGAACTTTCTTAAGAGAATGGGGATGGGTAACAAGTCCAACAGGGCAGAAGCTTTGTTACAGGATGATATTAAGAAGCTATATAAGAGTGGCACACTAGGTCATCAGAACCCAATCTCTCTCCTTAATACTGTATTTTTCAATGATGGACTTTTCTTTGCGTTGTGAATGGCTTAACAATATGCATTAAGATGGGGTGATTTACATTTGGGAAGTGACACAGATGGCCAGCAATGTTTAGAATATTTTGAGCATCAAAGATGTGCACTGGAGAAAACCCCAGAGGCATTTGGGCGGCGAGACCATGTAAGTATGCAAACACAGATAATAGCCAGAGGTGGCCTATTGCTGCTTATCTTGAATATCATGATGAGAGACCTGCCAAAATGCTCAAAGTAGATTCACCTTTTTACTTAGCCCCCAATCTCAATCAAAAGCCTGGGTTCTCCAAATGGTTCAGAACTATGGCCATTGAGGAAAATAAAATGTGCATGATGGTCAAAATGATGAAATTACAGACTGGACTACCTCCCAACAAAAGAATAACAAACTACTCCACATGCATAATAGTGATATAAATGCTGGTTGATGGAGATATTCCACCAAATAAAATACATCAAGAATCAGGGCATAAGTCCCTGAAGTAGATCAACAATGACAGTGTTTTATCAGAGAAAAAAACAGAGAAAGACACTATGTTATCCTTGGTGACTAGAAATAATCTGAGTAACCCTGCAATTCATCAGCCTCAGTATCCCAGCCAGCACTCACCATGGTGAATCCACCACAACAACATACTGATCAGCCTTGTACCTCATCTACCTCATGCTACTAGCCAGCCTGACCAGAAAGGTCTTCACAACAAAGGCTGTTGAACCCACTGTCTGATTTCACAAACTTTATGCACTTTGGAGACAACTGCTTGTTTCAGCAGGGTTTCTCTGTCCAGATTTGCACTTACCCTCTGTGTAACTCAGACAGGTGTTTCCAATCTGGACCAAATGCTCACTAAGGTAAGCTATTACTGTTGTAAAAAAACTAAGATATGCACCCGATTTTGTCATTTTTAACCTCTAACCTAAGATTTTTTTCTACACAGTGCAGCGAGTGAGGGATTATTGAGACATGATGTTGGGAAAAACACGCCAGGTCAAGTGATTATCTTTGGGGAACAACTGATCAGTGGAATGGAGCTCATCACTGAATCATATGCAATACATTAAAACTTTTAAAAATGTGGTCTTCCTAGTGACCTGACTGTTCTATTGTAAACATGTTCTTGGTCACTTATTTAAGTTAATTGTATTTACCAGAGCCCTGGCTGTTATATGTTTGTTGGGCAAGTAAGTAAATCTCTTAAAAAAAGTCTTAGTGTCTGCCTTCTGCTTTCTCACATGTTTTACTCTACCCTGTTGTGACATCATACACTATAAAAAATAATGAATAGTTATCAATCGCTAACAAGCTAGTGAGTGCATCTTGAGGTTGCCAATGGTGACTGAACCTCTCAAGCTATGCTCTCAAGGTTCATGCGGTCCCCATGGCAACCTCTCAATGCACTAACCAGCTTGTTATTGACAGGTAACTATTCATTACTGTTTGTCTTTCTTATAATTGTTTCCTGAACTATTTTCAATTTGCTTCAGTTAGTGCTCTATGTACACCTTCTTTTATTCTGATTATTTATACATATTCTAAAAGAATGACAGTAGAATCCTGATAAAATCCAGAAATTAGACTAGCAATCACTCGTACAATTCATGGAATTCCAGGAATTAAGAATGAATTTCATTATTTTAATCACCATAAATTCATGGCCTTAACTATATCCAATGGTAATGCATTCCAGGCGGTTTACAATTTCTTGTGTGAAGAATTGTTTTTTTTTCTGATTCCCCTCAAGTTGTTCAGAAAATGGCTCCTGGAAACTCTGTCCCTCATCTCTGCCACAGCTCATGAGGTTTAGTATGCCCACCACACTCCAGGTCAGAAGCCAGCCCTGATGGACAACCTGGACTGCCAATAGGTTCTGCTGGCAGCAAGAAAGAAAGAGGTACAAGTTGGAAAACAGCATGGTGCACTTGTTCCCCCTCACTACAGCTGCAGCTGGCAAACCCAAAGGCAGGAGTTCAGCCAAGTCATGTGGCAAATGCACACAAATAACTGGCAGTTCTCTCACATTCATCCCTCAAAACCTATCATCCAACAGCTGGGGAAACAACCCCTTTACCAAGGTGGGACATGCTGCTCACTATTTAGATAAAGCACTAGCAGCAGTGGGGTGGAGATCTGGGCTGAGGAAAGAAGATCCAGCCCTTTGAAACCTTCACTGCTACATCTAACCTTTCAGCTGTGAGTGCTGGGCTGGGGGGCTGAGGAGTTCAACAACATCCACGGTAGGTAGTGGTTTGGACATAATTGCAGGATGAGCTACTAAAATGGCTGGAAATATGGCAAAAGTGGTTAAATGGTGAGATGTCAAACTGTAATATCTACTGAAAGACTCAAGTGTTGTATAACTTGCTTTCCAGAAAATGCATTTTTTTTGTGGGACACTGGAGCCTATACTGCAACATGGTTGTGGGGAGAATAGCTGCCATGGTGGGAAACAAGGCCTGGAGATTGCACCATCTTACATTACATAGCTTCTAGCCTCCTTTAAAAGTAAGCAGCCCACACAGTCTCCAGGAGGATTCCCTGACCATATATCCCAGAATGTAGCTGAACATGAAGTAACAGAATCCCTTAAGTTGAGATAGTGAATCTGGCTGTGAAAGCCAATGTCAGTGTAAAGAAAACTGTAGCTTGTTCTTAACAAACTCTGGTCAGAGCTGATATGGCTGCTCAGTGCTTTTAGGAGGACTGATGGCTCCGAAATGTGCTCTGCTCTTGCACCACATTTCAAAAGAGCTGCTGCAAAACCACCATAATGTAAAAGAGAAGGGAAACTTACTGGTAATGTGACAAAGACCTCAGGGAAAGCAGCTGAGCATGTAGATGGCCAGAGATGCACAGCCACACAGTCAGGAGCAGCACCAGAAGTCCATTATGACAAAGTTTGCATTTATGAATCCAAAATATGTACAACTGCATTCCATGACCTTTGCACTGTGGTACAACAACATTTCAGGAAGAGAGACAGAAGCATGCAGAATAAGCATGCTTTTTTATTCATTGTAATGTGGCGGGGGGAGATTACATATTCTGATGTCCACTACTACTATTCAGTATGGACACTCTGGGGGGGAAGATATTTTTTTAACTAGAATCTTCCTTTGTTGTTGCACAGTTGCCCATATACTATAAAAGACAATGGATGGGCAACAACGAACAACAACTCTAAGTTTGCTTATTGAGGATGTCATGATAACTATAGACCTCCTGATCTTCACTCTCGAGGTCTGCTTGGTTGTTATGACAACCTCTCAAAGTGAACACAGCATTGTTGTTCACTGTTGCCCATCCATTATCCTCCATGTTTTCTCAGAGGCGATTGACATTTGGCAGAAAGAACAAACATAAGAGTGGAAGAGCAAATGTGTCCTAGGTGTCCAGATCAACAGGAAAATATGCACCATTTTTTATTAGAATGTAGTTATGCTAAACATTTCTCTTCTTTTGCTGCATTATACTGGAAAATTTCATAACTTCAGAGACTGTTATATCAAGACATTATCTGTGGGCCTAGAACATATAATAACAACACTTTAATTGCATTTTATGCCTGTCTAAAATTTTATCTGTTGCATGTTATATGTCAGTTACTGATACAGCTATTAATTGTTTGTATTTGTCTATTGCATACATGGTAGAAAAAGCAATGAGAACTGTCATATTAAGAGCAGTGAAGACAGTGTATGTTGTACAAGTGGAAAAGTTATGGAAAGCTTTTTCTTGGGTATCACTGTAAATATTGGAATAGGATAGGGGATACAGTTATTATGTTGATTGTGCACATGCACAAGAAACATATTGCTGCAGCTTTGTCCACAAGCAGGTTGTGAAGGCGCGGTACTGTTGTGGCCAATGCCCCCACAGCCTTTAAAAGCTTGTCCAGTGTCCCCCAATGCTGTGGCACACTACTGCTGACACTAGTTCAGCCAGCATGCCATCAACTTGTAAAAAATCAGTCGCTGCAATCAGGGGCTGCCTTGTCATTAGCATAAGCCATTCTCTGCAATGAGGGAGTGATCCGTCATTGCAGGGCGGGATCTTGACACACTGATATTGTTTGTGAACATGGTGGTGATTTGCCACCGTGTTCACAAACAATATTCACTCCCCCACTGTGTTAATTTGCCGACGGGGGCCCCAATCCTCGTCGGCTTTAGTGCCCCAATGTCTGTGTTGCCGACGGGGGAGCCCACTGCCCATCGGCATTATGTAAACCCCCTTGCTTATATTGTCTGCTGACAGGGTGCCCAATCCCAGTCAGCATAATGTCACCCCCCCCTTTTTTGTTGTGTGCCAACAGGGGTGCCCAATCCCCCATTAGCTACAGCTTGCCACCCACAAAAGAAAGACTCTGGTGGCACACTGGGAGCCCACCTCAGCATGCCACATGCCCCTATAAAATATAAAATGGTCTTGTGATGTCTTTTTTTTTAACCCGTAAAAAATGAAACTGTCCCTCCCTCGGAGGTCTCCCTACCCCCTTCCCACAACCAGCACCCACCCACTGCACACCCTGCCTCCTCACACCCCCCTCATCCCATACTTCTCTCCAGAGCTTGGCGCGATGATCTTCGGTGTACCGGAAACACATCTGCACTCTTCAAAGCCGACCGTGAACTGAGGAAATGCCGGTAAGCTGTATAATGGAATAAATGTTTTTTTTCCAACTTTAATGCATATCTCAGTCATTTTTTGGAATTTTGGCACCAAATTTTCAACATGGTGTTTTTGGGACCCCTCCTCATGAATTCTTGAACTATCATGGCATTAATTGGCCCCAAAAGGTGATGTTGTGGTCACTGCGTGGAATCACCTTTCAGGGATGATTAATGAAATGACAGTGCCAGTGTTCATAAGGTGGGCTCTCAAAAAGCCTATGTTGCAAATTTGGTGGAAAAGATAAAAAAAATGACTATTTTACCAGCATGCGTTGTGCAGTTGCTACGCAAGCTTGTAACTTTGCTTATTTGCAATATTTTAATACCAGATTTTCAACATTGCCATTTTTTCACACCTCCTTGTGAACAGTACAGCTGTCATTGTTCACATCCTGGCCGAAATGTGGTTTCACACTTCCAGTGCAGAATAGCATGGTCGCTGTGGGAAATTAGTATTTGGGACAGATTAAGATAATGACAGTGACACTGTTCATGAGTAGAGGTCCTAAAATGCCTATATTGAAAATTTGGTGACAATACTCTGTAAAATGACTGTGTTACAAGCGTGCATTGTGCAGTTTGCACGCAGGCTCGTAATTTCACGAATTTATAATATTTTCATTCCAGATTTTTAACATTGCCGTTTTCCCACACCTACTTGTGAACAGTACAGCTGTCATTTTTCCCATCCTGGCTGAAATGTGTTTTCGCACTTCTGGTGCAGAATAGAGCGGGTGCTGTGGGAAATCACTGTCCGGGACAGATTAAGAAAATGACAGTGATACTGTTCATGAGCAGAGGTCCCAAAATGCCTATGTTGAAAATTTGGTGATGATAGCCCATCAAATGACTGTGTTACAAGTGTGTGTTGTGCACTTTCCACTCACCCTTGTAACTTCGCAGATTTGTAATATTTTCACGCCAGATTTTCAACACTGGCATTTTTTCACACCTCCTTATGAGCAGTACAGCTGTCATTTTTCACATCCTGACCAAAATGTGTTTTCACAGTTCCAGTGCAGAATAACGTGGTCACTATGGGAAATCAGTGTTTGGGACAGATTAAGAAAATGACAGTGGCACTGTTCATGAGCAGAGGTCCTAAAATCCCTATATTGAAAATTTGGTGACAAAACTCCATAACATGACTGTGTTACAAGCATGCATTGAACTGTTTCCACGCACCTCTGTAACTTCATAAAATTGTAATATTTTCATGCCACATTTTCAACAGTGACGTTTTTTCACACCTCCTTATGAACAGTACAGCTGTCATTTTTCACATCCTGGCTAAAATATGTTTTTGCACTCCTGCCGAAGAATAGCATGGTCGATGTGGGAAATCAGTGTTTGGGACAAATTAAGATCAAACAAGTGAGAGAGGGAGTGATTGAGCTCAACTGAGCTCTGTCGGGACTGTTGCAGATTTGTTTGTGGGCAGAAAATGCTGCCAATGCAGGCAGGAGCCCAGTATAAAAGAGTGGCCTGCAGCATTGGGAAAAACAGACTGAGTGAGTGACAGAGGGGCAGTGAGTGAGCACAACAGATCAAATGCTTGTTTAAGTAAGAGATATGCTTATGAGTATTATTTGATGCTGTGGGTTTAATTCTGTATTTTCATTTTTTTTTAATTCTCAATTTGTTTTAATTCCCTGGTCTTTGAAAATGCTGTACTGTGATTTTCTTTCTAATTTCCTTTGATGTTTGTTATGATTGTTATGTTTTCTTAAAATAAAATACCTCTACTCTTTCTGCGGTGGGGGGGGGGCATTGTTGCTTCTTTTTGGAAGATGGCAGATGTCAGTGAGGAGAGTGGAGGAATGGTGGCCTTGGTGGGGGACACTGCTTCGCTCCTCACCTGGTGTATTGAGTATGCCCAAATGGAAGGGTTTGTGACCCCAGTCCCCCATTCTGTTTTTGTGGAAGAAAAGATGGGTGAATTGCTTGAACAAAGCTTACCTGAAGCTGAAGGCATGATGATAAATTATCCAGCAGTGGTAGATAGAGAGTTGAAGTCGATCCAGCAAGCTAA
This sequence comes from Neoceratodus forsteri, assembly GCA_016271365.2. Lineage (NCBI taxonomy): Eukaryota > Metazoa > Chordata > Ceratodontiformes > Ceratodontidae > Neoceratodus > Neoceratodus forsteri. The sequence goes on from CM057455.1 coordinate 932,674,673, forward strand.
GTAATGTTTCGACAAAGACTTTCAGCTGAAAAAAAAATCAGTTCCTTCAGCTCATAGTTGAGGAAGAAAGCAAATCCCAACAACAGAAACTGTTGCTAAGAAGAACAAGTCCTCATACAGAATGGGAAGCACAATCTTCCCAAAACTCATGCAGCAGCCTCTACAGGGACACAAGGAATGACAGTGCACTATCTGGTTCCAGCTGTTCTCTGGATCAGCTGCATCCACAGATCTGCAACAGGTGAAAATCCAGCAAGAGCCAGAAATGGTTGGAAGGACACCCAGTCCATGTTCTGGTTTGCAGGCCTGCCATGAGAAAGTAAGGAGAGGAGTTAGAGGGAGAAGTAGTGAGAAAAAGTTAGAAGGGAGAAAGTGGGAGGAAGTGTTAAGGTTAAGGGTGTTTACAGGAGGGCAGTAGGTGAGTAGGAGACATAGGTAAGGAGATAGGGATGGGAGAAAAGGATGAGGGAGGTTAGGGGGAGAAAGGCAGAGGGAGAAGAATTGTATTTGCGGCAGAAAAGTGTTTGTCAAGTGCAGTTGCAGTAAGTGTCAATTAAATTGTGAAGAAGAGAAGATAGCGATCGAAGGGATGAGGTAGAGCGGATGCCATGGGGAAGGTAGTTCCAGAGTTTAGGGAAGCTGATAGTCTGGGGGAGGTCTCTTTAAAAGAAAATGGAATTTCTGACAACAATGGGAAAAATGAAGGGAGGCATCAGGTGGATCCCAGAAACTGATATGGCAGTTCCTAAAAAAATAAACATGCTGAATGATACAATCAGTTCTGATACAGAGCAGCATACTGTTGCAGAATCTGAAATTCAAAGTATGCCTGAAAACAATTTCCAAATGCTTAACAACTGCTGTGGTTGATAGTGGAGATAAACAGCTGCCTAATGCCACTAGTTATGTAGAGGGTGGAAAGAAATGTGCACAAGACCACCCTCCAATACAGAGCAAATCCCTGGTTGATAACTGTCTGGATGTGGGTCAAATGACAATGGTACATAAGAGAGTCATGGCCCAAAACTGTTTTCTAATTGTTTCACCTTTGCTACAGAACCTGCTAAACCATGAAATGCTGTTTGTGTACGATATAGAGGGGGCATAGAGGAAGCTCCATTGTGGGGTGCACCCTACTAAAAGATAGGTTTAAGTTCAGCCATCAAAATCTATGCACTAATTCACTTGGCTAATGATGCCATCATTGATGTAGGTTTTAAAATCAAGAATGAACTTGAGCATTTTTGGAAAAGGTATCATGAAGTAAAACATACACCTATATGGTCCCCTTTTTTGCCATACCCTTTAAAATACTGACCTTCAAGATGGTAACAATTCTTTTTAAAAATGAAAGCATGAGAATTAATGGTATCCTTTATTGGTTACAAATAAGATGCACAGTGTTTGGGTCCCCAGAACCCATAATGGATTTGGAGAACTTGTGGACAGGAGAATCACAAGTGAGAGTCTGAATACCATAAATAGAAATGGGTTTGAAGCAAGTGCCAAACTGCTTCGATTTGTGAAAGTATGGGGCTTTGTGTTTCACTAGGGGCAGCCCAAGGCATGCTTTAGGTGTGTAATGGATCCACCTAAACAATGCTTGTGGCGGGGTTAAATGTAGTATCTGAGTTTATCCTGCCAAAACTCAATAAAGTGTAACTTATGCGATGAGTTGGCCATTCCTTCAAGTCTTGCCCATGGGTGTCCCATAATAATGGTGACCCCATGGACCTGGCTGAGCAAGACATTTACTTTGTGTTAATACAGACGAAAAAACAAATGCAAAAAGCCATGCCCCGGCAGATGTCCTTTCCTCTTTCAGGACCTGATCTGCCTTCAGAGCCTCCAGACATTTCCTGAGACATGTCTATGGAACCTTAGATTTTGGTAGATCCCCTCATAAGAGGGAACTGACACCTACCCTGAGGATCCAAACCTATTCTAAAACAAGAGTCAGAACCCACAGATACAGAAAAAATGGCAGTAACTAACACTTCCACTGTCCCTACTACAAAAAGAAAAAAATACCAATGAAACAGCCCCCCCCCCCATTAATTCTGGTAATGGAGAGTTTCATATGGTCACCAACAGAAGGAGGGGACAACCCATGGTAACATTTGTGAAAGCTGATTAAATACCTGCATCAAATAAATTTGATGTTTTGTTATCCCCCACATTCTCTGGAGATAGTGAAGAAGATTTAGATTACTCTTCCATTCTGTCTTCCCAACCTGATCACTCTTTTGAAACAGACAGGGTCTCTAATGACTCAAGCCCTTGTAGTTGGAGGAAAGTTAAGCAGAGAAGGCATTCCTGTGGGGCTTAAAACCTAAAACATGGTGGATTTTTTTTTTGAGTGATTTCTGTCTGTACTGATGGGCGAGTGTATTCCAAACATTTCATCAGTAAATATAAATAGTATAAAAAAATCAGAACCACCTCTTGACCACCTTTTCTGTTCTACAGCATATACAATTACAAAGTGACAATCTTTTACAGGACATAAGCATGCACACTGCATCTGAGGTAAGTAGAGCAATAAAAAATAAAAAAAACACATTGGCACCTAGAATCATCTTTCTAGTCAACAGGAGAGGATACCTATTCTGGTTTGGGTATCCCTTCACATTTACAAAGATTATTGGTGCATAGATTAATTGACCTGGTGGTGGTAATGATGTTTATCCTAGAAGCCCAATGTCAGCAGTATAATTTGAGATTAAGTAATGTATATGCCCCCCCCCAAAACTATGACAGCCAAGAATGAGATTTTGAGATAAATCCAACCATTTTCATTTAAGGTTGTGCTTTTTGGGGAAGACTTCAGTTATGGACTTACTCCAACAGACAGGGGTGGAACATAGGGATTTTTTTAATGAAATGCTATTTTTGAAAAGCATGGTTGGGTCATCAAGATTAAAGAGCTGGTGTTTAGTTCATTCCTCGGAACCTGTAAATAAACAATGATTGTGTACCTTGACAGTGTGTCGTGTATTTGTTGAAAGGTTCTCACTTATTTACATCTGTTTCAATCCCTCTTTCAGATGCCTCAGATGAAAGCCGATGGACACACACAAAATCTGTTTCAGACATCACGCGGAGACTGATGTAGATAGGGATAATTTGTATACCACGCCCCACGAGCTGTCAATCCTCCTTCAGCGTGTTGATGGGGGAAATATAAGCTGAGGTAACATCACTGCTTCAGCTAAAGGGGATGTGTTTGATCATTAAGTTAAAAAAAAAAGAGAATGATAATTGTATGTGTTTTCACTTTCAACTCTGAGTAAAATTAAACACAAGGCAAGCTGCATGTTCAATAAAATTATATCAGCTGGACAGCCTGCTAACGTGTCACAGCTGTTCTCGCTTAATTTTTTTTAAACTGTATTTGAAGTGAATCAAAAAGGTCGGCACAGCAATGTACCAGTAATGCTGAAATCAGATAGTCTTACTTGCTGGGAGGTTCAGCTAGTGTACATTTTGTTCTTTGTTTTTCTTCAAAGTATTGTTATTTTTTTTTTTTTTGTAGTTTTCCAAGCTTTCATGTGGTAAAATGTCGAAATGTGACTGATATCAGTAATGGTAACACATGCAGTGATAATCAAAACATTGATATGTCTGAATGTGCAAGTCCTCCTACTTGATTTTCATTTCGGGGGGGGAGTGGGTGGCTTTAATTTTAATCTTGCTGTTCTGAATTTGTTGTGTGCTTTAATACACACCAGACATCACTGTGTGAATGAATCTGCTTGTTTTGAAAATACCCACAAATATATACATAGCATTGTGCACTTTATCCTCTGTCAGACCCTCACTCTCCATGATTTCAATGAGCTTCTGGTGAAGAGGTACAATGTACTCAATGGATGATGGCAGGCTCTCTATGGCAATTGAAAGCTGCCGAATCCCGTGGCGATGTTTAAATCTGTCAAGCGCACCTTCGTTCACAGCAAATGGCTTGTTCACACTAAGTGGCTGATGAAAATGCTAAACTTTATCTTTAGGGTCAATGCCCGATATGGGGGGTTGCCTTGCTCTGCTGTAAAACCATACTTCTCAACTGCTATGAATTTCTCATAGCGCTATGATTTTAACACTCAAATTTATCCTTGCTCTGCAAATGTTTACTGATTTTCTTAATAATGTTAGAGATATTTCTGGACACACACACTATTAAATCATTGAATTAACCTGATAGAAACATTCCTTGACACTAAATGTATGGGACCCACTATTTGTAGTTATATTATTCTTTAAAATAAGAAAGTGCTACACATTCTGGCCATTTGCTATGAATTTTGAAGGCCAGTGCTATGATTTTTAATGCTGAGAGGTTGAGAGGTATGGTAAGAACCACATACAGACAGCTTTACACAGTGCTTCCTCTCTACATGTGTGCATACTTTTGCCATTTTCAGCCTCAACCCCTGCCTCCAAATAAGCAGTAAAATCCTGTACTTTATCCTTAACTTTCCAATGTCACACGCTTTATGCCAAAATTGCGTGCCATATCCACCATCTTCTCACCCAGCTCCAGACACTCCATAATGCAAACTTTCTGCATTATGTCCAGCATGGATCCTTTATGATTAGTCATTTTCCAAATAATGTTAAACTTCAAGGGGGGGGCGTGGCTTGGACGCCGACTGTGATGGCTGCTTAATCTATAGCTCTGTCCTTAGCTGTCCTATATCTGCTCTTTTTCTCCGCCATCCAGGGGACAACTGCATTCAACTAGCCACATCTGCCACACTATCCCTTACCCATTGGCCTGACAAGTGTATTTTTGTGGTATGATAATCAGTTATTGCATAAGTAATGCCGGTGCTCCCACGACTCGGGTCAGATAACAGCAGGCTGCGTAGGCCTAGATCGTTCTGCTCCCTGGAGGTAGGCCACAATAGTTCAGTGGATCGGTCTGCTACCTGCCCTGACTGCCTTCCTGGGTACCCACGTACATCTCCAGGTCTGATCACCAGCTGTACAATGCAGCTCAACATCTCATGTGTATCAATGGCCTCCCCGGTCATGCAATCTCACGCCATACCTCCAGGTTGCCAGGAGACCCCATCCCAGCTACCTAACATGGGCTCCTCTCTACAATATATACATAGCATGCTGGAGATGTTGCTAACCCAATTGGATAGCATTAACAAGGCTCTATCAGGAATGGTTGCTGATGTGTGGAACCTGCAGGACAAGATGACCATGGTAGAGCAAAAGACAGAGGATTTAGAACTGCAGAGTCAAAAAATATGGCACTACCTCCATGCACATGAAGCCAGGCTTGATGCCCTTTGGGAGTGTGTGGAGGACCAGGAGAATCAAGGGTGCCAGAATAATATTTGCATTCTCGGCATCCCCGAAGGCTCCAAAGGTCCCAATATGGAGCGATTTCTGAATGAGGCAATCCCACACATGCTTGGCGACCAATGCAGGAGGCCCATTGAGGTTGATAGGGCCCCATAGACTAACTAGCAGGTCTCGCTCCACAGGGCAGTCCCCATGGCCCATAATTGCTTACCCCCTTCACTACTCAACCAAGGAGAAGGTCCTCTGAGCAGCCATGGATAAGGGAGAGATCATCTGACAGGGGCACATGATCTCCTTCTTTAGAGATTTTTTGTGTGAGGCCGCAGCAAAGTAAAAGGCCTTCATACCCATAAAGAAAGTGCTGCAGTCTCAAGGATTTCAATATAGATTTAAAAACCTCACCTTTTTGCAGGTCTCCAGGGATGGCAAAGAAGTCATGGCCTTGCAGCCCAAGGACATAGAAAACTGGGTTTCCAAACACTGGCCGAACATGAACCTCTGGACTACAGAACCCAGATGCCTCTGGGTACCTAGGGACTATAGCAGCCACAGTGGGAACCAAAAGGAAGGAAAGCTGCTTCATGGGAACATTCCTAATGACTGGACTAGTCTGCCTTGTGAGGGTTCCCCCAGCCTCTCAAGTAAGCCTGGCCCATCTTGCCTTAGAGAACAATATCTCAGCCCCAGCCTGCCCTCAGTAAAATGGATGGGCCACTTCAACAATGCTCCACTCCCCAGATGTCCAGATCCAGACAGTGCTCCCGAAGCAGACAAACTCAGTCACCAAATGGCCACCTAACAGTTCCTTGAGCAAAATTCCCACAAGATGATTCTGCATCAGATGAAGAAGATCCCCAACCTGTGGCCTTGGAAGCTATCCCTATGGAGGTGGCTAATGCTCAGGACTGGTCCGGCACACCACTGGAACTTGTAGAAACAGAAATCCAAGCACTAATCAAACTGGGCCTGAAATCTTTTGCAGCAGCAGCCTCCACTGGCCTACTGAACTCTGGGACTGTAACATCCCCCCTGTGCCAACAGTTAGCCTGAGGGACTATAGTGGTATTGTATTAACCACATCAGATGTTTCTTTTGCTTGATCAGGCTGCTATGTCAGGGGTGGGTTGGGGGATGGGACACTGATGTGGGGAGGGCATGTATGTGTACTGGGGATAGACCAATACTCTGCTGTAGGCGCATCATCTCCAATCCGCAGGCTACATGAGTGGCTGCCAATAGGGAGTACTGACCTCCCAACCCCCCTCTCCCTTAGATTGTATGTGTCTTTACATATTCCCTCCTACTCCTAGCCTCATCTGCCTCCAGTCTCCCGTGTTAAATGGAAAGATGGTATACATCCTTATGGAGCAATGCCCCTCTCTTAGGCACTCCTATTGTTAGTAATATGCTGGAACCCTGCCAGAGTATTGACAGTAATACCCTGTACTATAGCACCTGGAATTGCCTCTCTATCACCTGGACCTGTAGCTATTTTATTGAGTCCAGTGTGAGGGGGTTCCTTCGGTCCTAACTCTCTGCCTGCAGGCAAGACTATGGCCTATCTGTGTGTCACCTTCAAGGAAGCTGGCCAATGGGGAATCCTACCTAGTCCTCAACCCTCCCCTCACTCCTTGGTCCCCCCTAACCCTGTGTTCCCCTATTTCCATCCCCAGGCTTATAATCTGCCCCTTTTCCCCTTATCCCCCCCCGGCATCGTTATCTGCATGCTCAATGTATCGATGTATGTACCTTTCACCTCCTCATCTGGTGAGCAGATCAGTGTGGCTGTATACCCTCATTCTAGGGTACACCTCTCACGTACATCCCCCACCACTAAAACACCTCTGATCATCTCAATTCCCCCTATCTCAGCTGGCTCCACGTTACTGTGGTGTAACAATATTGCCCGCTTAGTGAGGCCAGCTCAGTTGTACTAGTTGTCTCCAGTTCCTGTTAACAACTGCATTTTGTGGTATTGTACTCAGTTTCTGATTAGTACTGTAAAATATTGTTGTTACTTGTTGTGTTTCTCACTTTAAATATATAGGATTTCGCTTTTGCACTTCTCACCGACTGGCTCAGACTTTCCTCTGCTGTGGTCCTCGTTACCTCAACCCCTAAGGCAACCCCTCTCTTCTTCTATCCTCTCTGTCTGTCCCTGGCATCTGGGGAGAGTATCTCTGTCCTTGGTTATCCCTGGGATCACAATGCAGAACTCTGGCTCTGGACTTATATACATATTATGGAATGTAAAGGGCCTTAACCACCCTATCAAGCACACAAAGGTCTTACAGCATTTATGCTCCTTGTTGGTCGATATAACACTCATTCAAGAGATGCACCTTATTGCCAGGACCGTACAGTGACTGAAGAAATCATGGGTAGAGAGAGTTGTTGCTAGTTCGGCCCCCACACAAACCAAAGGGGCGGCCATTCTGGTCTGAAAATCCTGCCCTTTGGTTGAAGAAGAGGTTGCAACGGACAAACAAGGGCACTGGGTGGCTACTAGGTGTGTATTTCCAGGGGGATATGCTATGCTGGTTAATCTCTACTGCCCAAATACAGACAGCTCCGACTTTCTCCCAGACCTCAACCAAGCCATTGTGTCTCTCACCTCGAACCATCCCCATATCCCTATCCTGATAGGGTGTGACTTCAACTTAATACCAGACATATTCCTGGACAAGTCCAAACCCACTCCTCAAACTCATCCCAAGGCCCAAGCGGCCCTGAAGGTGTTGATGGAGGAATGGGGCTTGGTAGATGTGTGTAGAAGAGATCACCCAATGGGGCACAATTACACTTTCTACTCCTCAGCCCACTCCACATATAGTCATGTAGATCTCTGGTTGGCCAACTCATCAGCTGCTCAGTATATCTCATCATCCCAAATTGGCAACATCCTGATCTCAGACCATGCCCCTGTTTCATGCTCTTATACTCCAATGGGCCAGGTGAGCTCGGGAACCAGATGGCAGTGTAATCTGTTACTCCTACAGGACCCGGAGTTTGGTAACATAGTGCAAGTTGTTGCCAGGGACTACTTCATAGCTAACTCTATAGGGGAGAAGACTGCTGGAACAGTCTGGAAAGCACTCAAGGCCATGTTATGGGGCCACATCATCTCCTTTGCGGCCACCAAAAACAAAGCCCCGAGGGCGACTCTCAATCAGTTACAGGGGTAGCTGACTATACTGGAATCTAGGTTCAAAGCCTCCATGGGTACAATCCCAGATCATTCCCTCATCAGGGAGATACTAGGGTTAAAGTACCATATCAACACTCTGCTTCAACAGAAGGCAGAGTTGATGCTACTATGGGCAAAGCATGTTTACTGGGACGAGGGGAGACATGGGGGGTAAGCTTTTGGCTTATTAAATTAGGAAGCAGCAGGCTTTTTCACATATACATGTGCTTAGAAGCCCCTCTGGTACTGTGATTACTGATACCAGAGCAATTAATGCCTGCATGCAACAGTTCTACCAGACCCTATATCAATCTCGGACCTCTTTGGACCCCACCCAGTTGACCACCGAGTTGAAGGACTTATGTCTCTCTTCTGATATACCTCACCTACCAGAGGATGTGAGAGAAGCTGTAGATAAGCCCTTCACTGCTTTGGAGCTCCAGTTAGTGCTGTCACAGCTAACCAAGGGCAAGGCACATGGTCCGGATGGCATGACCACTGAATTATAACAGCTCCTAATCCGGGAGATCACTCCCCCCCTCCTACTGGCTCTTCAAGAGGCTCATACTGCTGGGATACTTCTCCCTACTATGCATGAGGCTCTCATCACTCTCCTCCCCAAACAATCTGATGACCTGCTAGGCTGTGCCAACTTTTTCCCCATGTCTCTCATCTTGGTGGATACTAACATAGTGGCTAAAATCTTGGCCAATCGGATGGTGGGGGTAATCCCATCCATAATCCACCCATCCCAAGTTGACTTCACCAAAGTGAAGTCTGCAGGTGACAATACCAGGCTGCTTCTCAATCTCAAATGGCTGGCTCTGCACTCTCAAGTCCCAGCAGCAGCCCTAGTGGTGGACTTCTCAAAAGTATTTGACTCAGTGGAATGGTCTTACCCACATGAAGTCCTCTGGCTTTATGTCTTTAGCCCATACTTCCGACAGTGAGTCACCGCCCTATATAACTCACCGGTGGCTAAGATCCTAACCAACAAGGATATCTCCCCTTCTTTCCCGCAACACAGGGGTACCCGCCAGGGATGCCTGCTTTTGCCTCTTCTGTTCCTGGTAGCCCTGGACCCACTCATGCAGAAAATCACCCCTAGCAGTGAAATCAGAGGAGTACAGGTGGGAAAGCTCTCTTTGCTGGCCACCTCATACGCGGATGACTTATTGCTCACTATATCTCACCCACAGGAATCCCTCTCGAAAGTACTGGAGACCCTACAGGACTTCACCCGGTTATCAGGATTGCAAACTAATCAGAAAAAAAACTATACTAGTGCCCCTAAATGCAGCCTGCACCAGGGAATGACTGCAGGGTACTGACCTCATCTGGACCCCACAAAGCTTCTCGTATCTTAGGGTGACCATTCCATTTGAATGGAAGAATTTGGAATCCAGTAATTTCTATCCCCTATTATCTCACCTCTCGGAGGAGATCAGCTGATGGTGTTGGCTTAATCTTTCCCTTCAATGCAAAAACGCAGCTATCTGCATGCTTGTCTTACCAAAGTTGGCCTACCTCCTCAATAATCTTCCTATTCCCTTGTTGCCTAAGCTGTTCCACTCCCTGGATAGACAGATCTCATTTTTTCTCTGGGAAAGTAAGAAGCCGCCCTGGAGTGCTAACATATTGTGGGCCCATTGGATGGGGGGGGGACTTGGGCTCCCCTGGTTGCATGGCTACCATCTGGGGTACCTATCGGAGCAAGCCATAAAATGGTTTGTTCCTTCTCGGTCCCCACCCCCCTCCGGTTACAATTGGAAACCCCAAATTCTACAAGGATTCCCTCCTGGCCTCCTATTAGTGGAGTCTCCCTCCTCTTCTCCCTCTCTCACCCTGTCATGGCAGAGACTAGTAAAGCATTGTGTCAGATTATGGTCCTATCCAGCTCCACTAAATCAGCTTGGTTCCCCCCATAAGATATGCCAATATCTAGAATAACAGGCACCTGACCGTAGACAAGAAACTACTGCACTGGCCTAGCTGGGAGGAGCGGGATAGCCATATAGTTCAGGACTTATACATGCCCAGCTCCTCAGAGCTAATATCCTTTGAACAACTACGGACTCAATATCATATACCAGCCAAGGACTTTTGGAGATACCTACTACTCCACAGTGCAGTCCACGCCTTTAGATTGGTGTACTCTCCAGACTCTAAATGGCAGTGGTTGGCCACCCTGCACACAAAACCCTCTGCTCGGGGCCTGGTTGGTTGTTTCTATCAAACATGGAGGGACTCTCAGCCGGACCACACAGAGTCCTGTCGACTCGCATGGGTTGAAGACCTACAGCTCTCCATCTCATCAGAAGCCTGGTCTAGCTGTCTTCAGCTGACTCACTCTGCTTATAAGGATGCCAGTAGCCAGTTAATTCAGCTCAAAATTCTCCTTTGGTGGTACCGGACTCTGGTAGCCCTCCACTCTTGGGACATACTCCTACATGCTAAGTGCTGGAGATGTCAGCAAAGCCCAGCCCATGTTCTCCACATTCTTTGGCAATGTCCACACCTTGCCCCCTTTTGGTCTTCGGTGATGATGGACTGCTTCTGTGTTCTGGGTCAGCCAGTCGACATCTCAGACCCCATACTTCTCCTGGGTGACCCAGCTGCACTATGCCAGATGCCTTCTGTGCACAGAGAGTGGCTCTTGGTGGCTCTCCTAAAGGCCACTCGGCACCTGTTAATAAACTGGAGATAGGCATTGCCCCCCCCCCAGTCTCCTCATGGCATGCTTCATTGGGCAAGGTGGCCATCATGGAAAGACTTACGTATGCTAAGAGTGGATGCATCTCCAATTACTACCACAAATGGGAGGCATATCTAAACTCCTTTCTCTGCAAGGCTCCCTTGCACCCCCCCCCGTGCAACATCACATCACTATGTTGTCTAATATTTTGAAGGACTGATATGACGGGACTCTGGGACACATTTTATTGAGAGGGGAGGTGCACAGCTCAGATAGGAGACATTATATTCATCCACTATATTTACAGGGTCTCACAGTAGGCAAGAGAGTTACTGCCCGATCGTGACTGTCTGACAAGCCTTCCTCAACTGTGTAGTGGGACAATGCTCTCACAGAATGTATGAGGTTGGAGAGAACTCAGTACAGGGTAATAGGCAAGCCTTTTTTATATAATAGATCTGGGGACCCTTAGACGAAGTTGTGCAGATGGACTGGATTCCTGTTGGGTAATACACAAGGATCTTATAAGGTTAGACACATAGCGCCGATTTTCGAAGCTGCCTATGTTGGATGCAACTTGCAGCAGAAAAGGGGTCTGCATCCGATACAGTTGTGGCACACACAAAAGTCACTATTCCAGAAAGTTTGCCACTTGTGGCAAACATTCTGGAATAGCTGCAAGATTTAGCCCAAGATTTAGTTGCACGGTTAGAGGCTGTGGCACAGGGATGAGACGCATCCCTGGACAAGTGCAACTGGGGCAGCTGAGGTGTCTCAAAGAGCACCAAGCCTAGAACTGGGCACAAAATGGTCAGTCCCCACAAGGCTGTGGCACTGGGTGTGTTTCTGCCATAGGGCAGTACCCCTGTACAGTCCAGGTGCCCTTGTGCCATCATGGAGCTGTCCCTGCCTTGCCAGGCTAAGTAGAACCCCCCATCAATGCCAGATAGTGCAGTGGCACTATAGTGCCCCCCAACCCCCAGCTACCTCTGATCTGCTGTGCACTGCACACAACCAAGAAGCACTGGCCCTGTCCCCCCAGTGCCCATGATGTGCCTACAAACAGTCCCTGCTCATTACCTGTTGGTCTAGTGGGCCCCCTCCCTCCCCATCAAGACAGGCAGTGGTCATCCACCCCATTCCTCCCATCCCTGACCCACTTCTGTGACTGGCACATCCCTCTGCACACTAGCCACAGAATGCGATTGCATGGACTGCATGAGCCTACTGTTCACTTATGCGGTCCATGCGGTTACATTCTGCAGTTGGCCATGGTGGAGTGCGGAGGGAAGTACCAGTCGAGACGCGGGTCAGAGATGGGGTGGAGGGAGAAGGGTGGATGATCACTGCTTGTCAGGGTGGGGAGGGAGGGGGCAATTAGACCACCAGGGAGTCTGTCTGGGTTTTATTTTTTTCTTTCTTTACAGATTGGGGATGGGGGGCTTTATACCACAGGGCCACTGCCTTCAGTATTCTCAGGGGAGATTGGGGATCATGGGGGGGTACCCACTATACCATCAGGGTTGTTACCAACAAGTCAGGCATGGGGGGGCTAGACTACCAGGGAACTGTGTGCCACAGTACTGGCATGCTTGACACACTTTCACTGTGGTGACACCCCGCTGGGTGCCATGCCACTATGGCTGCAGATGGCTGTGCCCGGACACCCCCCCAGGTCTCTGCCCCTGCCCGTACTGCACAACACTAGTCACACCTTCCCAAATCCAAATGTCGCAACCACTTGGACCACCTTCTGGCTGGTCTAAGCTGTGGCCTCAATGCATCCATGGCAGGGTGTTGAAAATACAAAAAAGGGAGATGTGGCAGCCTGGAATGGCACAAGCCCACTTATGCCTCGCTGCACTGTATTATTGGACACAACTCAGGCACAAATGGGCTTTGATGCAGTTGTGTCTGGGAGAGATACAGACCATGTTAGAAAATCCCATTTGATGCAAGTTGTGACACAAATCACAACTTGCATAAACACCTTTGATGCAAGTCCCTTGTGTCTGTCACACCAAACTGAAAATCAGGCCCATAGGGCTCAATTTTCAAAGAGCTTAGAGGGACTCAAGGGACATGCATCAAAGGAGTTTGGCTCAAGTTGTGATTTGCATCACAACTTGTGTCAAATGCAATTTTATAATGCAGGCTTCATCTGTTCCAGACACAGCTGTGTCAAGGCCCACTTGTGCCAGGGCTGCATCAAACAACCCAGTACAGCAGAGCACAAGTGGGTTTGCGCCATGGTGGGGCTGCCACATCCCCTTTTTTTTGATTTTGGAAACCCCACCATAGTCGCAAGAGGGACCACCAGTTAGACTAGCCAAGTGGTGGTCTAACTGGCTTGCACCAATGGGATAAGGTGGGACTGGGGCCTGTAGGAGTGCACTAGGGGCAGGACATGTTGTGATGGGGGCATGCATAGGGGTTGGCAACCCACCCCCAGCATGTGGCATGATGGCGCCAGCTTGGACTGGCATGCCACCCAATAGGCATTCCTGTGCCCAGAAAGTACAGCACTGTAGCCATCATTCCCCCATCCCCTTTGAGTTCCCAGATCATTGGTGGTGTAGTGTTCCCCCCAACTGAGAAGTACCCCTGATCTTCATTCCTGATTGGCAAAAAAAGCCTGTTCCAAGTCTGTGCCCCCCACCCACACTCCCACTGTGCCCAAACAGAACTGCCAAGTTATTACCTGGTGGTCTAGTGGCCCCACCCTCCCCACCCCAACAGGTAATGGTCAACCACCACTTCCCCCCATCCCAAGCCTGAAATTTCTGCAAAATTGGCATTTTCCACACACCACCACGCCCAACTGCAGAATGTGCTGGCACAGATCGCGTAAGTGAACAGTACAATTACGTGGTCTGTGCAATCGCAGTCTGTGGCTGGCTGTGGTGGTGTGTGTGGAAGGCTGTTCCAGTTGCAGCTGCATGTTGGGGAAGGGGGCTAGAGGGGTGGTTGGACACTTGGCAGGGTGGTAAGGTGGGAGGCCACTAGACCACAATGTGTTGGCCCATGGATTTGCCTTGGCACTGGCAGGACACTATGGGGGGTGGACCAAGACTGGGGTAGGTTTCTGTGACTCGGGTGGGGTGCTGGAGGCACGATGTTGGATGGGGAACTCTCTGCCTGTATCGGGGACTTTGGGGGGGTTGCCAGGTGCCCACCATGTCAGGGTATCATCCTGCACTGGAACGCGGTCACCTGATCTCTCCAGGGGCACAGCACTACAACAGCACTCATCCAGGGTCACAGCCATGCATAAGCTGCCCAGTTTGTGACTGGATGCCATGGTTGCTACCATTAGGCCACCTGGGTGGGCCCTTATGACCTAGTCTATGGCTGTATCATGGACTTGCAATGATGCTGCTCTTTACGCTACTCCTTCTGGCACAGGGCCACACTTTGTGGCTATTCCAGATCGTTTGCTGCAAGTGGAAAACTTTCTGGAATAAATGGTGGTCGCACCCTGCTGCCCCAGACACAATCCCCAGCTGTGCTGCACTTTGCGTCTTGTGCAGGCACCTTCTGGAATCGGGCTCATAGGGTACAGTTAACCAGCACAATAAGGGATGAACACATCAGGCTTTCCTGGATAATTTACCTACTGTAATGAAATGTCTGGAGCATGGGAGAATGACTGTTGCCTTAGTTTGTTCCTCTCAATGCACTGTAACACTACTGACAATGTTTACCTGCATGCTGCACTCACTAGTTCACCAGAGATGATATTTTACAAAACAATTATCAATTTCAGGCAGTACACTATTTCTTTAAGTAAGTTCAGTGGAGGCAGTGTGGTCTACTGGTTAGTGCACCTTCTTGATAACTGGGAGATCACTGGTTCAAACCTGACTAGACCCAAATGCTCACTGCGATCTCTTCAGCAAGTCAATCAACTTTCCAGTGTCCCACTGCATCCAGCTGCAGAAATAGGTAAAAACAGGATCCCACTAGATATGAGATGTACAGTACATATCTGCTGGTCTGTTCTGGGCAAATAAAAAAAGTGGTTCAGTGGCCACAGCTTAACTTACTGGTTAGAGCACAGGGCCATGAACATTGAGACCCAGGCTAGAATCTCAACACCACCACTAACCAATATTTTTTAAGCCAGTCCAGTGCCACTGAGGGCTGAGGCACTGGGTGACTCACCTCCTGCCATGCTGGTGACCTGGGTTCTGGAACAGACACTTGCTGCTCAGGGGCCAGCTAGGGGAAGGAGGATGGAGCATCCCAAGGATAACTCTCCTCCATGGAGGAGGGGGGGATAGGTACATCCTACTAGTGTGCTGCAACCTCATGGTTCTAGGTGGCAGTCTAGCATGATGCCAGGGAATGTGTCTCCCCTGCTTGATGCCAGGGGCCATTTCCACAGAAGCAGAGTGATCACAATGTGTCATTGTACACTTTGAGGGCCTGGGAAGAAAACTGGAGGAAACTCCCTACAACAATGGCAGGATGAAGGCCTGGTCCACCACAAGACCCCACCAGTGATTGGGGTCTCCAGAGTTCTCTGCCTTAGGACAGAGAGCAACCAGCAACAGTAAGTCCCATAGAAGCCAGGTGATGGGGCTGGGGGGAAGGGACTGGAAAAGAGCAGTACAGGAACTAAAACACTAATTTAAAAAAAAAACAAAAACTAACCATTATTTTTCAATTTCATGGAGTCTGATGGAAAACCACAGAAAGGAAGTTTTAATATTACAGACATTTCCATATGAATACTATGGACTTAATGTAGACAAGCCTCTCTCTTTCTCTCACACTCACTCACTCCACTTCTCTCCCTCTCTCTCGGGTATTATAGCTATTATAGACTGATTGGCAATAGCTCTTTAAGAACCTTAAAGATATTTCATTTAAATTGTAATGTTTCAGGGATATGTCGGACATGGAACTCAGAGGAGCAATTACTTTGGGATAGTTTATGGCCTTCAGCCAATCAGATGACAGCATTCACACTGCAAGGCTTATAATTCATGGTAAAACCATTTCCACAGATAACATTAAAATGCTTCATAATACAGCAGATATAACCTTTGGATAAAAATCAAGAGCAGAGGAAAAAACTCCCCAATACAAGAGAGGAAATTACATATGCCTAATTCACATTATATCAGTACAAGGTGTGAGTCACACAGCTACATTAGCTTTTCATGTTTTTATTACACTGAGTATCAATGGTTAACTCTAATGGTACTGTGGAACAGTACATTGGAATCATGATGGGGACCCATTTTTCAACTGATGAGCTGCTTTGAAGGTTACAGTTCAGGAAAAACAAAGAAAACACTACTGTCTCTAAAGGGATTCAGCTGGTAGGACCTGCACATAGGTAACAATGAAAAAGAAACACTTGAGCAACTTGTCCCTTTTTTCCCCCAGTCCTGCTTATGTCTTGTTGTAACTAACGGTCACTGTGACATTGTTGTACTATGTATTTCATGCTTTAAGGCATTCCTCCTACTTCTGGATTGCTGTATGCACTGTTACACGTGCTGTATTCTGTAATTGTATGTAACTTACTGTACCATACTGTACTTGCTGTGTTATGTAAATGTATGTAACTAATTCCGGGTCACCCCTGATGTCTGGTCTCAGTGGGATTACCCAGTTATCAAAATGCTATGAATATAAATAAATAAATAAATAAATAAATAACAGTATCTACTGTATTCAGCCAGTTCGTATTCCAAACAGAATTTTGTAATAAACCAGAAAAGGTATAGGAAGTCTTAAAAGCATGTAGACCAAGCAGCCAGGCATTGCACTGTACACCTTTTGTCTTCCTCGGTGTGGGGGAGGGGGATTACAGTGTCATCTACAGTTCCTCACTTTAAGAAGCAGTCAATGTAATCCATTTGCCCTACACTACGTGCCCCATGCCCCTCAAAACCCCCAGACACCAGCAAACAAACAAACAAATAAAAGGAACACGACAGACTAGAACAGAATTTGACTTTACATAGCTACTTCTTGGCACACTATTCCCAAACACTTTAGAATTTATCAGATACTGGAAGTGCAGGGACTGTACGTGGCATACCTGTAGCAACCACCAACCTTCTAGCATTCTATTATCACACATATAGCCATGCCAGCCTGAGAGTGCTGGTAGATTGGAGCTGTAACCTGATCAAAGCCTGATTTGGAGCAATAACCTGATCAGGGCCTGAAAGTGGTGGGGGACAAGAGTACTGTCCCAGTCAAAGCCAGGGAGTGATAGGGGACTGAAGCATCCCAGTTAGAGTCTGGAAGTGGTGGGGGACAACAGCACTATCCCAATCAAAGCCTGGGAGTAGTGGGGGACTAAATCAGTGACCCAATCAGATCAAGGAGGTGGTAAAAGAAAGGACTGGATCAGAGACCTAATCAAAGTCTGGGAATCTTGGGTGAATAGATCAGCGGCTTAGTCAGGAGCTGGCTGTGGCAGGGGACTGGAGCAGTGTATTAATTAGGTGTGTGGGGGATTTGTATGGCCTTATTGGGTACTCTAGAATGATGGGAGAGAGGGGCTGTTTAACCTAATTCTGGCAACAGGGACCCTGAAAGCGGTGCGTGTAAAGAGCTGGTGAAGCAAGGCTTTCAACAGTGATCCTGTTCTGGGAAAACACTAGAAGTAGGAATAGCCACCATTAGTCAATTAGAATTTAAGCAGCGCAAACATGTCAGAGTCAGATTTTGCAAACTTCTCATGTCACATCAGGCAATGTTTGGAAAGTTTGTTTCATGTTTGACAGTTCTATGTGAAAAGTAGGCTGCATTCACTTATGGCTGCTTTGAGCAAGTATACATGAAAAAACTGAGCCACTCCACACCCTGACTCCCCACCATCATCCCCCTGTCCCTCTACTTTTAAAAACTTGGGGAAATGTCCTTTCAACCTGAATACATACAGCTGCCCTTCTGTCACTGTGTATCTTGATGGGGGAGCGGGGTCCAGGCTGCGTAGTGCCTCAGTTCCTCAGTACCATACCACTGCATTCCCTGGTAAGGATTTTCACTATAAACATTGTGGGCAACCTTCTGAAGGCTCTCCAGTGCAACCCCTAGCTGTCACTGTATGCTCTGAAGGCAAGTCTTAGAAACCCTACAAGAGTTTGTCCTAAAAGCCAAAAATAATTAGCCATTTGCTAAAACCCCAAACCTCCACCACCTCATTTGTTTTAGCCATTTTTTAAAGACACCCCCTAACATTACTGGGCATAGGGGTGTGCATGCATTCTGAGATTTTGATTCCAATCTGAATGTGGAGCCCTGCGACCAAGATACATACATACCACTCCATCTACCCCACTTACTTGTAAAGGAAAAAAAGAACAGCTACTTATCGTAACAGTAGCTCTTTGAGAGAATCTCCTCCACTGAGCCACACCTTTGAAAATGTAAACCATTGGCATCAGGACCAGTTGTAAAATTTCACTAGCCAGGGTCCACCTACAATGACATGAAATGTCTGTGCATATATAATGTAGGCAGCCCTACTACTTCTCAGTTGCCATCCAGAGACTAGCTTGGAGGGCCTCTTATCGTGAGGAACCAGGAAACCAAACCAGTACCAAGCTCACAAAGAGAGGCATGGGACTGGAAAAAAGTATCTATCCATACTGTTAGACACTTCTGGGCATCTCCAAACAAGGCAGTGGACAAACCTGCCAGCAAATAATCAAGAAAAGTGGGAAAGAAGGTGGGTACACTGTGGCTCAATGAATGGGATTCTTTTGAAGATCTACTGTTGCAGTAAGTAACTGTTCTATCTTCATCAAAGATATCTCCTTCATTGGTTCGCACCTCTGGAACAGTTTCCAAGCAGTACACAAGGTATCCTGGGAGGATGGCTGAGCCTGATGTGCAATCAGGAAAGAAGGCCTTGCAGAACAGAAGGAACAAAGCCACCACATCTTGAGGAGATGACATCTAGACTGTAGTGCTTAGTGAAAGTGTGCACAGTGTTCCATGTGGCAGCAGTACACATATCAACTGTGAACAAAGTCTGAAAGCAGGCAACAGAAGTGGTCTTACATGTAGAGTGTCCACACACAACACCAGGGAGTTCTTTACCATACTTCTGAAAACAGAACTCAGTTAAGTGAGCTAGTCATTTGAACAGGCACTGTTTAGTTATAGGGCATCCTCTTTTTAAGGGGTGAACAAGACAAAGAGCTTGGAGGACTTTCTGCATTCCTTAGTGTGATCGAGATAAAACCATAATGTTCTATATACAGTACATCAAAGATATGGAGCAATGTCTCACCCCATTGGTATGCTCAGGGGAAATATGCAGGAAGGTTTATAGTCTGATTCAAAGTGAAATCAGAGACCACTTTAGGTAGAAAACTGGACTGGTTTCTAAGGAGGTCCTGTCCTTTTGAAAATCTGACAAGGAGGGCTCATGCATCAGAGCCTGAAGCTTAGAAATTCCATGAGCTGAAGTGATGGCAACTAAAATCAATGTCTTCCATAAAGGGAAGCACACCTCACAAGTCATGGCAGGCTCAAATGGAGCCAGAGTCAACTTTTTCAATATGAAATTGAGGTCCCAAGGTGAACCTAGTTTAGGAATTGGGGGACATGTGCAAAATACCCTTTGGGAGTGCATGTGACACTTTCAGCTGTGCCAATATGCACCCATCAACAGGGCATGGAAAGCAGAAACACAGTCAAGTGCACCATAATGGATGAGTGCTAGAGACTGGAGTGAGATACAGACAGGAGGCAGACAAGTACAGTACTGACAGGACAAGTAAATGGGTCCTCTAAATGGAAAGCACACCCTATGGAAAAGCAGTTCCATTTAAAAGCATAGGTATGTCTGGTAGGAGGCTTTCTAGCCACAAGAAAGTCTTCAGCCACCTGGGAAGAACCCCAAAATGGGCAATAGTTACATCTTCAGGAGGTATGTGTGCAGATGCAAGGAACACAGGTCCAGATGCACCAGTGATCCACTGTCCTGTGACAGTAGACCCCATCAGAGAAATAGTTGAATGGGAGGCTCCATTGCCACATGCTGCAGAAGTGGAAGCAATATCTGGCAAGACCAGAAGGGGACCACTAATTACAGGATGGCACACTCTGCCCTCATCTTGAGCAGAGCCCTCTGAATGAGAAGGATCAGAGAAAATGCATAAAGAAACCTCCATTTCCAGGAGAGCAGCAACACATCTCACAAAAAAAAAAAAAAAAAAAAAACTTGGCCCTGAAGCAAGTGAGCAGAAATATATCAGTTGTGTACTATGTGGGAGTGCAAAAAGGTCCAACTCTGGATGATCCCATCTTGTGAACGGGTCATTTATCACAAAGGTCAGCAGGTCCCATTCATGTACCAGGGACTGGGACTGGCTAAACCTGTCTGACAAGATTGTTTGGATGCCCCAGAAAAACTCAGCTAAGATTTGAAGGCCATGAGACATCACCCAGTACCACACTCTCATTGCTTAACTGTACAGTGTAATAGTGGTTGCCTCCTTGCTAGTTTATATAGTGCATGACACTTACATTGCCTGTCTGAATCAGCAAAGGACCAGGGATGAGGTGCCCCTGAAAGGCCAGGAGACCAAGTAGAATAGTTTGCATCTCCAGGACATTGATGTGAAGATCCAACTACAGACTGCTCCAGGATCCTTGAGTCTGAAAGGAGCCTAGATGAGCACTCCCTCTAGCACTACCCTGAGGCATCCATGGAGTATCTGCACTGGAATCAGGGAGAGGAACAGAATGTCCTGCAAAAGGTTTGGGTCATCCATCCACCAGACTAGAGCACTTTGGATTGGGAACATGGTGAGGAACATCTGTTTCCGTTCATGTGTCAGTTGATCCCATTGCACCTGAAGAATCCATTTCAGCATGTGTGTATGTGGACAGGCAAAGGGAACTGTCACTATGGCAGAAGTCATGAGTCCTAGGAGCTGTAGCTCATTCAAGCAGAGATGTAATGACTCCTGTGTATCAGCCAGGCCTGGACAACAAGGGCATCTGCCCAGCCTGTAGGCAGAAAGGCACTGTCCACTGCTATCTCCAGCACAGCCCCAATATATTCGAGGCACTGACCAGAAATTAGTACAGATTTCAGTACTACAGTTTATTGAATTCCACATAAGCATAAAAAAGCCATAAACAGAAAAAAAAATCTAACACTGAAATGGCTGTTAAGTCCTGAATTAGGAGCACAATTAACTAATTAGTGTACCAAAAATAAACTACATAGTGTAGCAGCCATTTGCAAGTGTATAAACTCTTATATACATGACATATGTACAGTTCATTACAGTCAATTGCTAATCATATACAAGGTACAACAGTAGTAATTTTCTACAACTGCTTGGCTGGTACTGCCTGCAGAAGAGATAGCATCATTTTTTATTTTTTTTTTATTTTTTCATTTCTTGCAGTTAAAGTAATGTTTTGTCTTGCTTAATAGTCAGCAGGGCAGGTATTCCACTGCCAGTGCCTGGTTGGGCCCAATCTGCTGAAAGATGATGAAAGTATCAATTTCACATTCCATCCCTTCCTCCTCATTCACAGCCTAGTTAGGAAATTTGGAGCATTCATGCTGGATGGGCACATTGCAGTGTCAGGGACCAAAGGGAGCATCTCATCTGACTGCCTGCTGTGGGAATCATGACCTGATTTGTTGGTTTGGGGAAGGATGATGGTCATGGTGTGAGAACTCGGTTGAGTTTTAATATTTGTTTTGGTTTGTTTTTTGATGGGAAGGAAGGGGCAGGAAATACTTTCTGTTTTCAGTATTGTTCCAGTGGGATGGGGATTCAGATGCAAACTGACTGATACTGACTAGGTTAATCTGGTCACTCTAGCTCTAGGCTGTCTGAATTCCTGGCCACTACCAACACACCATCTACAGTTCAGTCTGGCTTTAGAAAACAACATCCAACCACCTTCTCTCTATTGCAAGATATTGATTTGCTTTGTACAACTATGGATCAAAGCCACACTACTGCTGCCATCTTTATTGACCTTGTCAAGGCTTTCGATTCTGTCCCCAACCCCCTACTGCTTCAAAACCTTAGTATGATTGGCCTTAATGAATCCGCTGTAAACTGGTTCCGTTCTTACATTCATGACAGGCAGCAATCAGTTCAAATAGGTGATACTCTCTCTCCTCCCCTCTCCCTATCTTCTCCGGTGTCCCCCAAGGCTCAATCCTTGGGTCAATCCTTTTCTTCCTATTTATAAACAACCTCCCCTCAGTCTGCAAATCCTCAAATGTACACATGTGCAGTACACTGATGAAACCATTATTTTCATCTCTGGGCCCTCTGCCATCAGTGCACAGTCCCCCTCCACAAATACTTCAACAGAGCTCAGTACTGGTTCCAGAAAAACAAACTCAAGCTTAACGTCAAAAAACAGTGGCCATGATATTTGGCTCCAGAAAACAAAAACTGGCCACCCTCCAGTCCTCTTCCATTTTCACAACCCTGGATGGCTTTCTACTAGAGAATGTTACTGCTTTCAAATATCTAGGGCTTTGGTCAGATCACCATCTAAACTTCTCTAACCATATTGACGCCATCTGCACTAAATTGCACCCAAAACTGGCTGCGCTTTATCACCATAAGACCAGCCTCCCCCTCTCCATCTGCTGTGAGTTGGTTACCAAAATGATCGTTCCCGTCTTCAGTTATGCCAGTGTGGTTTATGGCACTGCCTCTCAATCTTCACTTACCAGACTAGACACCCTCCAGAACTCTTTCTGCTGCTTCACCACCGCCTTCCCCCCACCCACCACTGTCACCTGTGCTCCGCCTTTGCCCTCACACACCTGTCCCACAGAAGAATGGTTCACTGTGTCTCCTTTGTTGTAAAATGATGGCTTGGAACCCTCCCTACCTACCTCTCTGCCTGCCTCTTCTAAGCTGCTCCCTCTAGCTACTTTCTTTGTTACCAGGATCTGTGTACTTTTGCCATGCCATACCCCCTCTCTTCATCTGGCCAATATGCTTTCTCCTTTCATTTTCCTTCTCTCTGGAATAAACTATCTTTTGACCTCAGACTATCCTCCTCCTCCTCTTCTCACTAAAAAGGCTACTCTGACTTTTGTCTCACCCACAGTGTTCCCTTTGTACCTTAGCCCGATTAATAAGCATTAGTTAAGCAATCACCTACAATTGCAAACCGTTGACAGACATATCTCCTCATCCAATAGGAACCCCACTGTTGTAATTTGTGCCTTGCTCTCTGTATTTCTTTTTGTCTTGACACATTATTTATTATTTGGTGCAACGGTCTATCCTGCAACTTGACTGCAATGCTTTCTGTGGATAAATGTTTTTTTTTTTTGCTTTAATGTTGTACAGCTGCACCTTGATGTTACCAACTGTTGTGCTTCTTGCAACTGTGACCCTTGTTTCTTGTTACTGATGTGTTTTTTTTTGTCATATGTAAATGTACTATTTTCCCATGTTGCCTTTCCACAGGTCACACCTGGAAACGAGTCTCAGATCATTGGTGCTTTTCCAGGTTATCAACTTTTAAATAAATAAATAAAAAATCTGTTGGTGGATTATTGGGGGGGGGGGGGAATTTGGTCAGGAATTTCCCATACTCCTTTTAAGATGGGCTATAGTATCTGTAATGTCTACCTGAACAACCACCAGACCAGTCAGATATGACTTCAGTTGAACATCTCATCTGAAAGATGGCACCACCAGCAGCACAAAGTCCCCAAATACCATGCTGGGATATCTGTATGGTAACTTGTTCACATAGAGTTTTGGCAAAAAAAAAAAAATTCTAACATCCTTAGATTCCTGCTCAGTTTATCTTTAGTTTTCTCAACTACTGTTTAAACAGCTTTTACAGCAAATTTTGTAATTAATGACTCATGTCAACCAGCCAAGCAAGATGACAGCACGCTGGGCCAGTCACCATATTAGCTCAGTAGTTACTAGTCAAGTTATGTCATTTTTAGTTAATTTTAGTCATTTTTAGATATTTTAGTCATTAATTAATTTTTTTTTAGTTTGTGGCATTGATCCAAATAAGCTGTAGTGCATAGTGAGCAGTGGACATTTTGCAACTTGACCCAACCTCCGCCGTTGAATGCCAACTGTTTGCTGCTGTGATATAGAGTGAGCTTTGTTTTTACTTGCTGTACAAGCCATACTAACATTATTCTGAGGCCTTTTCATGTAGTGCCTTCAATTTTCTGCCACTAGAAATTCTGAACTGGAAGATTATTGAAGCAGGATTATTGTGGTCGCAGTTGCCAGAAGTACCCCCTCGATTGCCAAAGGACTATACCGGGCCATTCAATCGACTGGAGTG
Organism: Neoceratodus forsteri; assembly: GCA_016271365.2. Classification (NCBI taxonomy): domain Eukaryota; kingdom Metazoa; phylum Chordata; order Ceratodontiformes; family Ceratodontidae; genus Neoceratodus; species Neoceratodus forsteri. The sequence goes on from CM057455.1 coordinate 932,699,173, forward strand.
GAGGGACTGCCCGAAGGACTGGATATCGAAACAGTAAGAGGTATAATAGGATTGGTGGGGAAGGCAGCCATATTGCTGGATTTATTGCGCTGCCCCCTTTGTAGAATTCTGTTGTAGGAGCCGGGATCTAAACTGTGTGTAACCATCTAGGAGAAAGAATGGTGGTCTGCTAGCCGGACCAGCTGACTTCATGGTGAGTGCCACATACAGGCATTTCTCCATGGGGATGGAGGGTGCTGGCTGGAGGAAGGGAACTGAACTTATTCCCTTGTGGCCACCATGGGCTTTCTGGCTTAAGTTGGGGGTCTCCAGTGATCTAGGTGGGGATTTTTTTCTGAATTGGGGAGCCAGCTTCGGGCTGGGTTTGGGTCCTGGTGATTTTGGCATCATGTAGGTGATTTTCCATTTGGAGTGGCTCTGAGAGGATCTCCTGCACAAGGAAGAGTAATTGTGGTGTGAGCTTTTGCAGCGATTTCTTTTATTAGAAGATCTGTGGCAGGTACTGTAACTTTACACTAGTCATGTTGGGAGGCAGTGAGAGGGCCTCATTATTAACTTACAAACTCTGCAAAACTGTGACTGTTGCAGTGAGAGGGCCACACTTTTAGGACATATGGTCAGGGTGAGGGGCTGGTGAGAGCTATCCCTCTCCTTTTTCAAATCATTGGAAGGACTTGGCAACCCATTGTGAACAGTATTATATTTAAGTCTGCTTATATTGGATAGTTAAATTCTTGCTGAACAATGCTACAGACATCTAGTGCACTATAGCTGCTTTAGTGTATGGTTATTTATGCAAATTTGTATTGTTCTCAGATTGTTTTGAGGGATTTTAGGGGGTAGTTTTGTGGATTTGGGGTTATTATTTGGTGTGGCTTGGGGTGTGTGATAGTGAGTGTGTGGTTGTTTGTGTGAGTGTATGATTGTGAACTGACTGGTTACTGCTGATTTGTGGTTAATGGCAGGATGTTCTGGCAGTTGTCTTTGGTGAGTCGATGCTACTCCTTCACTGAGCTTCGGCCCTCTGTCCTTTCAATTGCCTCCACTGTAGGAGGAAGTGTATAGGTGTTGTCGTGCCTTGAGTATAGTGAGGAGACATTGGAGGAGGGGGGGCGTGAACCTGGTGGGAGGGAACAGGGTGGTGAATTGGGGTGGTGGGTTCAAGGAGGTGCCCTGGGATGTAATGGGACTAGGAGAGGGGTCCGACCTGCCTGGTAACTATACCCAAGGAATACACCTTATGTGGGCAACTAGTGCAGTCAACCTCGACTGCTCATTTAACCTGGGCAGTGTTGTGCAACACCAGGTCAATCAGAAACAAGATGGCAGTAACTGCTGATCTTGTATCAACATCCGACCTGACGTGCATCACTGAGACCTGGCTGGATGAGAATGCAGGTTCAATTCTGGAGTCAGCTGTTCCAGCCAGGTACTTGGTGATACACTGCCTGAGGCTGGATCATGGGGGTAGTGGGAGTGGCCATCTGTTTCAAGATGGAACTGTGCCTTGTAGATGTGCCAGTGGGAGACACTAGATCCTTCAAATGTATTATGGGTGCAGGTGTGGGCCGTAGGATACTTCTCATTTATCGTCCACTTGGGAGCAAGAAGGAATTCCTACAGGAAGTCATGGACTTCGTCATGAAGAGGGTGTTGGAGTTCCCCAGGTGGATGGTGATGCGGGACTTCAATGCCTAGGTCGATGACAAACTCTTGTGTTTTGGACAAGACTTCCTCCAACTGATGGTTTTGTTGGGCTTCACACAGGTGATTACCTTTGCGATCCACTCTCAAGTTCATTCGTTGTACCTAGTGTTCCTACTGGGGATGGAGCTCTCTAACGTAGTGGTGGAGCCTGTTGGATGGTCCGATCACCACATTGTAAGGTTCAATTTTGCTACCCCCCCCAAATAGACCTGCCCTGTGGAGATGGTCCGGTACTGCCTTTTGTGGTGATTGACCCCTGATGGTCTTATAGCAGTCCTGGACCTATTGGGGAGTTCAAATGTGAGCAGGGATCCAGAGGAGCTTCTTCTGGCCTATAATAGAGCAGTGGTGGCTGCTCTAGATTCTATAGCTCCTGTCCATTTTCGTCCCCTCACCCTTCACCTTTGGTCCCCATGGTTTGATGAGACCTTGCGGGAGATGAGGAAGGTAGGGAGAAGGTTGGAGCGATGCTGGTGGAAATCTTGCCTGATTAATGACAGACTTAGATTGATGTCCCTTTATCAGGACTGTCAATCCACAATCTCCTGTAAGGAGGCAGAGTTTCAGTCCAGGGAGATTGCGGCTGTGCCAAACCGACTGGCTCAGCTCTTCCGGACTGTGGACATATGCTGTGCAATCCAGTCTGTCTCCAGAATCAGGAAGCTTTTTCTCAATCGAAATGTGAGGAGTTTGCTCGGGTCCAACATGCCTCCTGGTGGGAAGCATGGAGGTGATTGGACCAGTCCTGCCGGAGATTGTTGGGTGTTCATTGGAGACTGGGGTGTTTCCAGACACCCTGAAGGAGGCAGTTGTCTGATCCCTTTTAAAGAAATCTTCTCTTGCCCCCCAAATTGTCCTGCAAACTACGGGCCTGTCTCTAACCTGCCTTTTGTAGGCAAGGTTATTGAAAAGGCAGTTGCATTGCAGCTTGAGGAGCATCTTACCACCCACAATATCTACGATCCTCTCCGGTCTGGTTTCAGGAAGATGCATAGTACTGAGACGGCATTGGTTTGGGTACTTAATGACCTCCTGATTGAGAGAGATCAGAGGCATCACTGCATCTTAATCCACCTTGATCTCTCTGCAGCAATTGACACCATGGACCAAAAGGTGTTGCTAGAGCACCTGCAGCTATTCTGCTGACTGTCTGGTACCATCCTCAGATGGTTTCAATCTTTTCTCACAGGCATGGTGCAGAGAGTGGAATCGTCTTTTTTTTCCCCTTGGCCTCTCATCACCTGCCATGTGGGGGGGCTACAGGGCTCGGTGCTTTCACCCATGTTGTTTGCTGTATATATGATGCTGTTGGGAGGCATTATTAGGCAATATGGACTGAGTTTTCACTGCTATGCAGATGATACTCAGCTGTACATGTCCTTTGTACCTGAGCATAATGATGCTATCTTGGTGTTTAACAACTGCCTTTCTGAAATTCAAGATTGGATAAGTGCAAACTGACTCAGGCTGAATCCAGATAAGATTGAGGTGTTGGTGGTGGACCCAGATCATCAGGCAGAGGGGCAAGTGGCTGGGTGGTTCTAGGTGATAACGGCAAAGACCTGTAGGCAATTGCCGTTATCATGCAGCCAGAGTGCTGAAAACATTTTCGGCACTCTGACACCTCGGCACACAGGACAACGGCACCAGGGACATAACTTTAAATTTTTTCAGTGAGGGCTGTTCCCACTCCTCTCCCACATGGGGGAACTTTGCCCCCGCACCACCCTACTAAAGGTTCTCAACTCCAGGGGTGCATGTTAGAGGTGAAAGCTTGTCTAAATTAAAGGTTCAGGCCGGGCACAATAAAATCACACCAGTGCCCGGACCCAAACCTGGTACCTCACCCATCCTAACCACAGGCCAATCCGCGATGCCATGACACAGCTTGTCAACCCACCACAGTGCCACCCCCTACAGCTTCTCTGCCCGGCCCCGGCCCACACTCGCTGTGCTCGCCCCAACCCCATGCACTTACATATAGAGACATCCTGTCGCCCATTTTGCCCACCCCCTCATCCGTTCGCCCTACCCTCCCATCACCGTTAGGGATTTTGCGGAGAACGAGTCACCATTAATGATGGCACCCTTCCCCATCTGCCCTCCTCATGGGCTACCAGCTGGGCAACCCTCTGGACTTTGGCTGGGGAGTCACCAGCTACTAACCTTTGACTGGGTGTTGAATCTGGGCATTGTATTTGATGACCAGCTGAATCTGAAGGCTCAGGTGTCAGCAGTCATCAATACCTCATTTTACCATCTAAGAAACATTACCCGGCTCAAACACCTGATCCTGCCTGATGATCTTCCGATGTTTGTACATGCCTTTGTGACCTCATGCCTGGATTACTGTAATGCCTTACACCTAGGGCTACCAGAGTTGGACCTTCGTTGTCTTCAGCTGGTGCAAAATGCAGCTGCCAGGTTGTTGACTGGCTTATCAAGATCTTACCATGTCACACTTGTGCTCTGTGATCTGCACTGGCTGCCAATGCAGTGGAGGAACACCTTCAATGTCAGAATACTGACCTTTAAAGCACAACAAGGACAGGGACCACAGTATTTGCAAGACCGCCTCTGTTCCTACTGCCCCCTTCGCCCTCTCCATTCTGCCGATGAGGGATTGCTAGAGATTTCCAGGGTCAGTTTGACTACATCTGTAGTGCAACCATCTGCTTTTGCAGCTCCAACACTGTGGAATTCTCTACCTCACCAGATTAAAGAGTGCCCATCCATTGAGCCCTTTAAATCTGCCCTGAAGACATATTTATTTAATTATGCCTTCCCAGATATCTAAATCCTGCTGACTGTTTTATGATTCTTAAATTATATGTACAGTATTTATTTGTTTTATTGATGTTTTATCTATATGTGTACAACGCTATGATTGTTTGAATAGCATTTCATAAATAAAGTTTTGCTTGCTTGCTTAACCTGCTCTGGGCAGACTTTTTAAACTGGCAGTGCCAACTAAATCCACTAGAAGTGCCTCCACCCACAGGCTGGTGATCCCTTCAAATGGACAAAACTTGCATAGAATTCCATCTTGTACAAAGGACCAAAATGGTACAATGAACTACAAACTGACCTCACTGATATACCCAAGACTGGTACTTTGCAACCTGGGCTCAGATCCTTTCTGGACACATCCAAGACCTGTACCTGCCTGCACTTTTGAGAGCTCCTCAGCATCTCTATTTTCCCCTCTACCCCACCCCTCCCCGTCACCTCTACCCCCCTACTTATTCCCCCTGTACTCTCCACCCAGACGATGCCTCTCTCAGCTGATCACCTCCCCACCCCCCCCTTTGATGAGGCCTTATCTAGGCTGACTACCCTACCATCTTTGTCTTTTTTGGTGGATCAACCATTCAGTGATCATTAAGACAGTGTACACCACTCCTCTTCTATCCTAATCCTTTCTCTGGCACCACTGTAATAAGATGTATATAATTGCACTGTAATTGCCTGTGTAAATTGATCCCTGTTTTTCTGTATTTTTTGTCCTCTCTGTAATGTTTTGTCCACAACTGACTTGGAACCTTTTGAATTCGAGTCCTTGACTTAACAGTATTAATCCTAAACTGAAATAAATAAATAAATAAAGATGGCTGACATTCAGAATTTTTGAAAATCTGTTGAGGATACCTCACGAATGTACATGCTAAATTCATAATGTGGATGCATTAGGATCATGTTACCACACTTTCCTGATGGTAAACAGCACAACACTGTATCAAGCTATTTAATTTTTTCATGGTGGGCATAGCACAGGAGTGTGAACTTTTAAAAGCATCAAAATCCTGTATCTTGGTTCAGGAGTGAAAGAAAACAAAAAGAAATCTTGACATTTTTGGATATCTTGGCATTTTTGATCAACAAACATTATTGTTGAAAAAACAATTATATGGTAATGAACAAATATAGCTGCTTTAACCAAGGAGAGAGTGCCACATGCAGAGCTACCAACACTACTTTCTGCAGCACCTGGTATTCATTAGAGGTCTCCCATTCTACTACTGGTCAGGGCCAACACTGCTTCACATCTGAGCTCTCATCAGATCAGGCACTAAGGTGGTAAGGCTGCAGGCCATTTAAATGTCCTTGTTCCCCAAATTGTGAGCCTGGTCATGAAATTAAGGGGAACTCAGGATGGATAGGCTTATCAGCAAGTAGCGGGTAAGCACTCAACAATGGAGTAAGCTATGGCACAGCAAGGGGGGCAGAGGACCACAGTTAGCATCTTGTATACCAATGTTACTACTGGGTCCTCAATCACTACTTACATTATGCGCCTAGTGCCCATGTAGTATGCCCTGTCTGAGACCATATCATCATGTGGGGAAACAGAGGTCCGACTACAGTTATTCTCTATAGAGAGCTGAGTAAAATGCAAAAATAGACCTCTTCACAAACTCTAATATCCCTACACTGAGTTGAGTCAAGCATTGCAGTTTCTTGATTAAACAGAACTACTATATATCAGACAAGTCCTGTCTGAAGACAACATTGGTTTCTGTGTGAGGGAACACTGGCAGGAGCAACCCATCAAAATAGCAATAAACTTGAGTCAATACATGGGCCTGAGGGGCAACAATCATTCCTTTCTCCTGTCTTGGAACCTCTGTCTCCCTCCCACATCAGTGCCTCCTTGTTCTCTGCCTTCCATATGTGGAACACATACTTTTCATTTCCTTTTGTTTGTGACTTTACTTTTTCTGTTCTTCCCTTGGACCTTTATATTCACTTGGGAGACCACTGTGGGATGCAGGCACCCTATTTACTCAGGGTATCCTGGCCACGGTGCCTGGATATGGATGATCAACTCCAGGGGCCACAGATATTTGTCTCCTTACTGAGACTCCACTTCTCTGAACGTTCTGTAGTCACTCTTGGGCTTCTGAAATGAGACCGATAACTGGGGACCCAATCTCACTCTCCAGTCTCCACTGAATTTTCCAAACATTAAGTCCCCTCTACCCTCAGGCACTGCAATTTCAGTGGGATAGGCAGTTTGGCAGAGACTCTTCACCCTGTCAGCAGTTTCTAGGAAGGTGGGCAAACAATATCTTGCTCCTCCCACCAGGACATATTGGTTCTGATATTCAAAAGTTAATGCCGGCACAAACATGGTTCGCATCAGTGCTAACCTGGGTTTTTGCTGGTGCTCTGAGTTCAGCCATATTCAGAGGCCCACAGAGTACTCCACAAACCTGGCAGCACCAAGGGATAAAATAAGTGCTGTGCATATGCAAATGAGGGGGTCCCCTCATGCATACTGTTGCAGCAGTGTTTTCAAGGGTTTGCAGCAATGGTAAAAATACCTCCAAACAGTGCTATTAACCACCTCAAGAAAAACACGTCTTGTTTGGAGTTGCTGCCTGGTCACCCAGCATACTGTTCATTAATAGTCCTTGATGGTACAGTGGTTTATCCCACCCCCCCGATCTTCCAGTAAAGCATATGTCAACATATCCTAGTAGCCTAGTGGTACCCCCCACCACCCTGATCCACCAGTACCTTTACATTACAGACATCTCTGGTGTCCAGTGGCTCCCACACCACCAGTCCTCCAGTTCATTTGTATTATAGACCTTTCTGGTATTCAGTGATTCCCCAACCCCCTGATCCCCCAGTACATTTGTATTTTTTAGACCAACCTGGTGTCCAATGGTCCTTCCACCTCCACTCTCCCAGTACATTTGTATTTAGACCTCCCTGGTGTCCAGTGGCTCTCCCATCCCTCCATCCTCAGTATATCTGTATTACAGACCTCACTAGTGTCCAGTGGTCTCCCCTGAACAGACTCATGTCCCCATCCAATGCGTCCCTTATATCCCACCTCCCTGCACCCCCAGCCAAGTGTCCAGCACTCACAGCTAAGTAAATCAACTGGCAAAGCCCTCATCTCACATCTGCAGCCAGCCACCATATGTGCTATCAGTGAGTGTGCATATTGTATACACAAGGGTGAGGGGGTGCGGGGAGGTGGTATGTGAGTGGATGGGATGGGTGAGTGCCATGAGTTTGTCTGTGGGGAACCACAGGGCACCAGGAGGACTATAATACAGATGTACTCGGGGATTGGGGTGGGGGGTACTAGTAGACCACCAGCATATGTTGCCATATGCTTTACTGGGGGATCGGGGGTCAACTGGGTCACCAGGGCTGTCCTTTCATGGAGATTGGAATGCTAAGGGGCTGCTGCACCTCATGCAAATGAGCCCATAATGGGCATGAAAATTGTCCCTTATCATCTTGCATGCCCAATGGGCTCATTTACATGCTCAGGCTGAATATGGCTGTCATGGGACTTGGTGCTATCCCATTTTGGGTAGCGCTATCCTCTGTAGGCCATATGCAGCTCGTGTCTGTGTCAAGGGAGTACAGATTCACTTAGTGTTGCCTCAACATGGACCAATACTCAGTTGGACAGCATCCTCTGTTGATGAGCTCTATCCATCTGAATATCACAGAACTTGGGAGGAGCACAGGGACAAGAGCAGCAGAAATTTCTGTGCTGTGCTTGCCATGTTCTTAAATATCATGGCCATTATCCCATCCAGACTAAAACAGACTCAGTGGTCATCATGGCTGCTAATTCAATAGTAATTGCTCCATTTTATCACACAGAAAACTGCAAAATGTAATTGCAGAGTGCTTCACTGTGGAGGGAGGCACTGTAGCAGGCTTACAGTATGTGATTAAATATCAGAAATGTCTGTTTTGTGGAAGTCTATGGCTACAGTTACAGATTGTTCTCTGTGCCTAATGGTTGGTCCAAGACTAAAGCCCAGCACTACTATATGTAACCCATGACTTGAAGACTGGAAAGCATTTACAGCCATATGCCTTTGATGCTTTCACTAGGGCTGCAGCCTTTAGGGATTTGCTTTCAGTAATACTGCAGGCTGCATGTTGCTTGGTTTGCCACCAATGTACAACTATCAGTGTTTAACTCTCCCTTCCGTAGCCCAAAATTATTTGGCTATGAATTGGAACTGACCCTCAGGGAGTTGCAAACTTCCAAAATGACTCTTCACTTCTTCCAGTCCCCAGGTCCCCACCCTCATATTCAAGGTAGCAGGACCTTTTGTAAGGGCTCCAATTAAGGGGTATTGGCAGGTCAGCCACCCTTACAACCTTTCAGAGACTCCAGCCCTTGAGTGCTCTCACCACTCCCTTTCCCCTCCTTCTGACTCCCTTCCTTCCCTTCTGCCCCACTGCCCTGGTTCAGATTGGGGTGGGATCTCCCTTCTACTGTTGGAAGGAGATCATATCAGACAGGATGATCCTGGTTATTACTCAGGAGGGCCATGCTCTGGAATTAAAATCACAGCCTCATATGCATTCTTCCAGCCCTTACTTTTACCCTACAGCACATTTGTTGGCCCCGCAGGATGAATTATGCACTCTGTTGGCAAAGAGGGAAATTCAGCCAATGCTAGTTCCCAACCAGCAACATTATTTTTACTCCTACTATTTTCTAGTACCAAAGAGGACAGGCACTCTACATTCTGTCTTAGGCTTCAGGGATCTGAATGAATTCTTACTGTGTAAAAAGTCTTGGCATGGTGTCTCTTTTAGTCTCTCCTCCCTCTGTTGTCACAGGGGAATTGGCTCTGTGTCCTGGACATTAAGGATGCTAACCTGCTTATCAAAATCATATGATGCCAAACCTACTTTTCTTTCTGGAAAGCCAGCACCACCAATTTTGTGTCTTGCCCTTTGATTTGTCCTCGATGCTGTGGGGTTTTACCAAGTGTTTCACTGATGTATTGTGTCCTTTGTCAAGAAACCCAATTGTATTCCCATACCTGCATGATGTGCTACTTAAGGCCTCCTCTAGGGATTTAGTGGTACAGACATTGCAATAGCCTTGTCAGCGGTTTGATAAATGGGACATTCTGGTAAACGAACACAAGCTAACTCTGCTCCTGTGTCAATGATTGCAATTTATTGGAGACGTCTTAGATGCAATGTAAGATGTGGCATTTCTCTCAGAGGGCTATTTCTCTACACTAATTACTCAGGCAACCATTATAGCCTCTAGTGACTGTGTCACTGCTAGGTCCATGTTCAGATTTATGAGACTCATGACTGCTGCCACTGTAACTATTCAACTGGCCTGGCTTCATATCAGGGTCCCCGGTGAATGCTGTGTGTCTGGTGGACCCAGTCTGTTCAATCACTGGATTACCTGGATTGTGTCATGTTACCATTATGAAGCCATCTTTGCTGGTGTCTAGACCACTTCCACCATTTGTAAGGAATCACATTCCTCTGTCCTTCTCCTCAGGTGGTCCTTCCTACAGATGCATCCAGGGTGATTTGTGATGCTCACCCTGGAGCCTTTAAGACACAGGATATTTGGTCCCAGTTGGACTGCTCTCTCAACATCAGCATTTTGCAGAGAAAGGATGTTCTTTTTCCTATACAGGCCTTCACCTCACACATTCATGGCCATCCCCTTCTGGTCTGGACAGATAACCAACATGTCATGCACTACCTCAACAAATAAGGACTTACCCACTCCTTCCCTTTTCAGAGAAATAATGCAAGTTTGGGAGTGGGCTCTGAATCATGAAGTACACATTGTGCCCACATTTCTGCCCAGCTCTCTTTACCTCCTAGTAGAAGCTTTCAGCAGGTTGGTCACTCATTTCTGCAAGTCGGAGTTTTAAGAGTACTTGATCACCAAACCTTTCATTTGATGGAGTCAACGCAAGCTGGATATTAATCCCCATGTAACACAATACTGCCATGATGCTGCTCAATTTCTCTAGGGCCTGGTACCCAGTTGGCTAGTAACTTTCAAAATGTGGCAGCAAAACCATCTATTTTACTGGCCCTTAGCCAGCTAGATAGCTAATTTTTCTACCTTGGTCATGAGGGTAGGGTAGGAGGTAGGGATCAGGGTAGATATATACCAGTTTTTGCTATGCTGGCCCTACATGATGTATCACACCATTGATGCATGTTATCTGTAGACTGTCCTTGGGTCATAAGTGTAGAGGATGTGGTAGAATGGGTGGGGTTTAGACATACTGTAATAACCCCAATAGCACATTTCCAAACTTTGTGGGCACTGGGCTCAATTTTCCAAAGAGCCCTTAGAGCGATGCAAGTTGCATCACTCTAGGGCAGCAACAAACTCCAGGTGTATCATGGACCCTGCACCCAGTTTTATAAAAGGGAGGTTCCCTGTGCCAAAAACTCTGGAGTTGCCACAGCCACAGGCTAGTGGCAAACAGTTGGTGCACCTGTGAGAATTGCCACAGGGATCTGCCCCCCACCCTACCCAGCTCAACACTAGAGGGCATGAGTTACACCATGAGAATAGTCCTGAATGAATAGTCAAATTATAACAATGCAATTACAATTCAGGACATTTTCATGCAATTAAACACATCAGTTTAAAACCCGGTATAGCACAAACATCCACAGTGCATGACTTAATATAAAAGTGTAACAAGCCCCTGTTTCAAATGATGTAAAAAAAGTGAAAAACTTATACAAAGATAGGGTGCAATGCACTAATCATGCACTGCTATGCAAAAAAGTCATGTACCCTGGCAGCACAGCTGCACACCCACGGACAGGTACACCCATACCAGCATGCACAAAAGCCGGCCACCTGTATGCAGCTCCACACACCTCTGGCATGCAGGACTCCACAGGGTGGCCAGGGGAGGAGAAGTCATTGTCCCAGGTGGTCATCCAGTGTGATGCCCCTCTGGGACTCCTAATGGATCCCTTGTGTAGGGAGGTGCAGGTTCAGGGTCATGCATGCCATTTCCAGGCACCCAGACCCATGCAGCACCATCCCATTCTGGTGCTGCCACTCCCATCCATTACCAGGCACTTGCCCATCCAGCTGCCCCTGCCATCTCCAGTTGCCTAGTGGTCAGGGGCAGTACTACCTAGCTACTGCCTAGTGGTCAGTGAGCCCTGTCCTGGGGCCCCCACGACTGGTGGCCTGTGTCCATGGGGTGCACAGTGAGTAATGACAGGGTCCCTTCCACTGTAACCTGCACTCCACTCTGCACCTATGCGGCCAGCACTAAGTGGGTTCATGCATACTGCGTGGTGCTGCTATGCCCCTAGAATGCCCCCTGCCCTCCCTCAGTGCATTGCTGTCCATGCAACCAGGGAACTGAGCACTTTATCCCTGCACACTCATATCATGAGTGCTGTGTGGCCACTACTCCACGGCATTCACACGCACGATGCCAATGTGAGCCCACCTAATGGGCACATTGGCATCATGCATAGGGCCCATATATAGCAGCTAACACACATCTGGACCAAATAGGTTCAAAATAAAAGAATAAATGTAATTGATACTCATTGTCTCCCTAAATGTATAGGTACCATATTAAAAGTACAGTTAGAGAAAAAAAAGGGAGGGCAAAAGAGTCAGAACAGATGGGGGAAAGTCACCATTGGAAAATGAGTTTGCCTTATAAAGCACACATATTTAAGTACTAATATACTAATATGTAATGAAGTGACTTGGAAACATTTCACAAGAAGGTGAAAAGTTTAAATTTGTAACAGTAGTATCTACTTAGATGCAGATACTATATGACAGATTGTTTTTATTTAACTTACAGTATACCAATTCATCAGAAAATGCAAGTGGAAGCCTCAATTATTCAGACAAAAATAGATGTCAATTTCTAAGTAAATATGCAATAAACTAATTTTACTATTAATATGAAAAAGGGGGGCTCCGCCAATATAAACTAAAAACTTGTGATTTCACTCTGGTTAAGGGGAGGTGAACGGGACAGAGTAAATAACAACCAGCCACCATCAAGAAACATGTTCACTTTAAAAAGCACTCACATTAAAGTATTAATAGTACGACTGCTAGGTTGTGTTTCAGTTATATCAATTTACCATAAAATACAAAGGAAAGCCCAGATTATCCTTTCGTAAGTAAATGTTACCAGTATCTACCGAAATGCGCAAAATCTTAATTTGACTGTTTATATAAAAGGACTCTATCAGGAGGTCTAAACCTCACTCTCAGGTTCTTGTCAATAATGGGCATGCAAGGAATCACAGACGTGTTGCATAAGAGTAATAAAGCTTGTTTATTACTACCAAAAATGAAAATCACAGTTGTACTATGCAGTTCTTACCATTAGGAACTGGGAGCCAATGCTAAGCATTCCTTAAACCTCATGGAATCTCTGTGTCTCCTGGGGTTTCCGAGGTAGAAGACGCAGTGTCTTACATGATATACCTAAAATAGTTACCATAGTTACTGTAAGATAGAAACATTTCCAGTTTCAGAGATGAGCCCTATTGGCTAAATTAGAGGTGGCACCTCAGTCCAAGATAACATTATACAATTTTGTTATAGTCATCACTTTGTAAAGACAAAGAGGTACAGTTTGTGCATAGCCGTGTAGTAATACAAATCATCAGAAGATGGCAATGCCGACTCATATATTATAATCATTACAAGGACACATGTGTCCTAATGTCTTGTAAGCAAGAAGTGCATGTGTATATTGGAAAGTAAAGTGTATAGCAATTATATGCATGCATGTCCTGACATCCGCTCTTATACGGTGAATGCTCTTAGCCCTATATATTAGTATAACAAATACCTAAATGCTAGCTGTCTGCAGTGTACCGCTGGGGGTACTAATTAGGGTGCAAGGACTTTGTGTAACATTCCCCACCTTGTTGCCTCACAAGGGCAACACAAGCAAAAGTAAGAAAATGGAGAGAGAGCAGGGGTCATTTACAGACCCGACGTGCGAGCCTTGTAAAGGCACTCCAGCTGCTCATGGTGTTGGCGTAGTGTGCGCCATAGGCAGCAAAGCATAATAATAAGGAAAATATCAAAAATGCTTGTATAATAACAAAACCTTTAAAGGTAATCTCTAACCAAGTGTTAGTAAGTGCACTATTTAAATCACCATCATTAATGAGGGCATATACTGCTTCGTCAGCTTTGGAGATATTATTGCTGATATGGATGAGATGGGTGTCCCTGTCTAAAAGGGATTTTAATGTCAAAGTTGAAGGATCACTGTGTACATTAAAATAAGGTAAATACTCTGAAAGAGTAAGCAGATAATCGGGGTTACCATCAATGATATCAGGGTCCATAATGGGGACAGGGGTAATAACTGTGTACCCAACAATTGTGGTCTGATGCAATATGAAACAGAAGTTAGAATCGTTAATAAAACATGTTTTTGCAATGTATGTAAATTGTTTAAAGTTTGTTACCGAACAAAATTCACCATCCGAATTATATAGCATTTTCACAGTAGGCAATCTCCATTTTCATAGTTGTACTGGCCATGTATAAGTCTGTTTGGAAATCCGTATTGACAGGTGGTGAACCTCCTTCCGATAAAACTGATACAGTTGCGAAGCATCTGGAGCAGATGTTGAGTCCTGATATTCTGTGCCATTGATGGTGATGTCATCGTCCATGGAAAAGGACCAATCAATACTGTCTGGGGAATGTCCACATAGAGGTTTAGTAACATCAAATATGTCACATTGACACACATAAATATACCCTTTCTTCACACAACAATCTATGTGCGGAGCGACCCACGCTTCCAGAAGAGGATGGAAAACCAGTAGAGGAGGCACTTCAAGGCATTCTCTGTAAATGTCATCATCAAGGTGCCCAATGGAGTAAACGAATGCTAGTTTATCAAATATAGCTGTAGTAGGATCAAAATGTGGTAAAGAAACAGTAAAAGACACCAACATAGTATCCTTAATTGAACATTTCATAGAAGTAAAGCAAGGACCAGTATTAGGGTGCCAGGTCATAAAACCTAGATTTCTAGCAGTAGAAAAAGGAATAGTCAGAGACTGTAACATACACATGGCAACACAGTTAGGGGATTTGCAATGAGGACAATACCATTTGGAGATATGTCTGTCATGTATGATATCAGGGATTCTTCCAGATTCCAGATCGTGGAAGAGGTCGTTGATGTTAGTGATAATATATGATCTATATAGGCAGGACATAATATTTCAGGGGCAATGTATTGCTTATCTGCTTCCCTATTGTTCTGGGCAATAAGGGCCTTAATCTTATCTTTAGAGTCTGTAAATGCCTTAGCAATGTCATGCATACTGTATACGGTATATCTTTCTTTCTGACTAAGGCCATCCACACCATGCAATAATGGGGGTATGATGTCATTGATCATACCAGTTTCAAACCTCTGTGAATGTGCTTTGATAGTGACAATGTCCGCTTTATTCCATATAGACATTGCAGAACCAAAGACACCAGTGAGGGTACCTGTGGCACCAGTGACATCAGATGTGTCAAGTGTATTTCTTTTATAACTTTGATCATCTGTTTTAGATTTTCTTCTAAAATTTCCTCTATGCTAGGTGGTGTGTACCCCAGCAATAGGGCCTTGGTTACAAATCTGAAAAGCTGCTAAGCTATCAAGTAACAAAGTACTATAAAACAATGAGGTATTAGTAGTATGACACATACCAAATTCTTTCATATTCCAGTAAGTCAAATTAAACAAAACAGGTATATGCATATATTGTAAGTTGTTAATAAATGAGCCAGGTAAAGCAGTGGCTGTAAGACCACTGCGAGGACCAGGGGTTTGTTTGGGACATTCCAAAAGCTGTTTTTCAGTAGGGGGTAACACAGATAAGAACATGGCAGCTGATGCCATGTTGTGTACAGCAGAAAATTTCCTGGCTGAATCTTTAGACAAAGAATCACAATATGAGGGGTCAATTAAGGCAGTGATGTTGTATAAACCAGAATGTCTAAGAGAGGTTTGGTGCAAGGACAAAGTACCATTTGGGGATAATTTAGTGTTGGGCCATCCATGGAAAGTTCCCTTGGAGAGTTTGGCCACAAGGAGTATTTGTCCTTGAGACTTGGTTTGCCACTCAATTTGTAGGGTAAATTTATCAGAAGCAACAACTAAGGCAGTAAGGTAGGCATCTGAACCTTCCTGGACAGTAATCAAATTGTCAGGAATATTGAAGGAGACTCCCTCTGGGGTAGTTGCAACTAGATCAAGGTGAGGAAGGAGTTGCTTTACCATGCCTTGGATGCAGGGGGATAACTCCTGAGATGAGAAGAAACTGGAAGAAGATGGCTTTCTTGTCAGTGTATCTGAAAGGGAAAATCAAACATTAGCAAATTAGTACTATTCTGCCCAATGGGGTGAGGAAAAGTAATTATACTCCATTATACAGTTTCAACTTTTTTGCATTTAACCATTTGTCAGTTAGTTTGTTGTTTGGCATGAGTCTAACCTGATAGACTGTTGGACTGAGCTTGTTGACAATGGGATAGGGTCCTTCCCACTTATTGGAGAAGGAATGTGTTGGATGTGCAAATCTGAGGACCATTACCTGATCTCCAACTTGCCAATCCACTCTTGTGTCTGTTTGACAAACTGGATTTTCAGCTGTTACTGGGCTTTGCCCATGCAGTTTGCTGCATACAAATGAGTGTGTATGAGGTCATTTCTGAGTTTTTCCACATATTGGTCCACTGAGACACGGTCAGCAGTGGGGGTGTGCAGGTCAAACAACAGATGTTCAGGTAATCTCATATTTCTACCAGTCATCACCTCCAAGGGTGTCAGCTGGGTGGTGGCTGAGGGTGTACTATTAATTGCCATAAGGAGTAACAGCAGTAGGGAATCCCAGTCCTTGGGATTGTCCTCAATGAATTTGGAAAACATTTGCTTAATCAATCTGTTGGCTCTCTCTGCTTGCCCTGATGGCTGTGGGTGGTATGGGATGTGAAACTTCTGATGAACTCCAAAGAGTTCAAGGGATTCTTTCATCAACTCACCTGTAAAACCAGTTTCTTTATCTGAGTCTACAATGAGAGGTAGGCCCCACCTGGAGAATATCTGTTCCACCAGGATTTTGGCAGTGGTTTTCACAGTGCATGTCTTAGTGGGGAAAGCTTCAACCCACTTAGAGCAAAAATCAGTTACCACAAGGGCGTATTTGTTGTTTCTGCTAGTATTGGTTAGGGGACCAATAAAATCAATCTGTATGGCATGCCAAGGGCCAGAATGTCATTGTGGTAGTAGTTTGACATTTCGTTTAGTGGGGATGGCGTTGTTCTGTGCACAAACAAGGCAGTGGTCTATGCACTGTTTGACATCTTAGTGACACCAAGCCACCAGGTGGTGGTCTTCAGCCTCTGGAGTGTGTTTTCCACTCCCTGGTATCCACCAGTGGGGGTATCATGCACTTGGTGCAGAAATTCGTACCTGAGATGATGAGGGACCACCCACAATTTGGTGGGGGTATCATCTGGTTGGTACCAGATGAGCTTGTTATCTGGGGAGAGGTGTTACTTACCTTCATGACTTTGGTAGGGGTTATGGGTAGGTAAATGGGATGCAGTATAGTGCAGTGGTTTAAGGCTCTGAACTGCAAATCTGGAAACCTGGGTTTGATTCCCTCAGCCCCCACTTGCATACTGTGTGACCCTGAGCAAGTCACTTAACTTCCGTGTGCTCCCAGGTCGCACCTGTAAACAAGCTTTCAGCTTAGTGTGCTACTCCTGGTCAAACAATTGAAAAAAAAATTCTGCTCAGTACCTTTATCCAGGAATCTGAACACATCTTTGAGTTCGGAGTCAGCATGTTGGGCTTCTGACAGGTCCAAGGGGGAGAAGGGTTCAGTTTTTTTCCTGACAGCTGTGATGTGTACAGCTGCTCTGGCATCTGGGTGATCCATCATCCAGGTGCAGCCCCCTCAGGCCCCTTCCTTTGCAAGGGTGTCAGCAGTGTCATTTAAGGCATATTAGTGGTCATGTATGGAATGGGCCTTTACGTTGTGTACATAGAGTTTGTGTACAAATTTTTGTGCCAGTGAATGAATGTATATTACCAGTTCCTTGTGTTTCACCGGGGTGCCATCAGAAAAGGTAAATGAGTTCTTCTGCCAGAAAGGGAGGAATTGTATAAGAGAGCAACAAACCCTGTTAGAGTCTGTGAAAATGATGGTATCCTTGGTTCCATGCTGGATGAACTCGAAGGCACAGGCCACCGCTGCCATCTCCGCATACTGTGATGATGCCACACTGCAATGCTTCGCAATCTTAACAGTGTTTCCAAAAGGGTAAATTACTAATATGCCCATTCCTGCTATCTGTTCTCCCTGATAATAGGAAGCCGATCCATCTCTGAAGATGTGACACAATGAGGTGTTCTCAAGTAGTTGTCTTGTAGCAGGAAGGAAAGGACCTGGATCTGGTAGATCAGGTGACTGCAGTGTGCAGTCATGGGGTTCTCCTTGGAAGAGTAGACCATGCTCAAGCATGGATGGTGTTTTAGTTGGGTGGACATTGATATCTCTGTCCTGGAGAAGGAAGGACCAGTGTGTCAGTCTGGTATTGGAGACTGACCCATCCTTCACTCTATCTGATAGCAAAAAGGTTGTTGGGGTGTAGTTGGTATTAATGATCAGTGGAGAGTGCCCAGTGATATACAGAAAGTGCTTGACTGCCCAGTACGTGGCCAGAAGGTTCCTTTCACAAAGGCTGTATTTCTGTTCCATTGGGGTCAAGAGCTGTGATGCATATGCAATGGGTCTCAGGGTGCCATGTACCTTCTGGGCCAGCACTGCAGACATAGCAATGTCAGAGGTGATGGATTCCAGATAGAATAGCAGGGCTGGACTGGGGTTAACCAAAGCTGGAGCTGAGGCCAAGGTCTGCTTCAGTAACATCACAGCTTGGGTGTGAATGGAGCCCCAAGTCCAGGGAACATCCTTCTTCAATAGTTCATACAAAGGGGGTGGCCTTCTGAGCAAAATCACAAATAAAATCTCTTGAATAGTTTACCATACCAAGACACCTCCTAAGGGTAGCATGCTGGTGGGCAGTGACAGATCTTACAATTCCTGTATCTTCTTCCAGGTAGGGCTTCTGCCTTGATCTGTTATTCTCAGGCCCAGAAAGAGTACCTCTTTCTGACAGAGCTGCAATTTTGCTGGGTTACATATGAGGCCTGCTCTCTGAATGAGAGTCAATAGTTTGTCTAAGAGATCCAGATGTTGTTCCTGTGTGGCTATGGCCAACAACAGGTCATCCATGTACTGCAAGAGACACTGGGGTGCAGAGAAACCCTCAAGGGCATCCATCATGTGTAGATGGAACAGGGAGGGGCTGTTATGGAACTACTGTGGTAAGCAGGTCCACATGTAATGCCTGCCCTCAAAGGTGAAGGCAAACTTATATTGACTTTTGGAGCCAGTGGCAATGTCCAAAAACCATTGGAGATGTCCAGGGTACTAAACAATTGCTGGTGAATGGTCAGTAGTCACAGCACATCTGGTGCTGATGCCATGGTTGGGCCACAACTGTGGGTGACCTGGTTTAGTCTCCTGTAGTCAATAGTAAGTATCCAGGTGCTTGTGGGTTTTTTCACAGGCCACACTGGTGAATTTGCAGTAGAAACACATGTTCTGATCACACCTTGCTTGACCAGTGAATTAACTGTTTCCCTGAGAGAAGGCAACTCTTCAGGTGGAAAGGGGTATTGCCATTGCCTCTCATGTGCTGGGCCTGTCACTTCAATGACAGTGTGCATCCTGCCACAGTCATGCTTGTTGGTGGCAAATGCCTCCAGATGCCTTTGTAGGATGGGAAGGAGCTTTGGGAAAAGCTAATGGTTCTTAAACAAATCTTTGACGTCATACTCTTTATTGTTTGCGGAAATTGTCACAACCACATATGAGTTAGGGATCATGATGGTGTGATACTGTCCCTGAATTTGTATCAGTAACATGTTGGCTAGGTCCACCACACAGCCGTGTGGTACCAGAAAGTCAATTCCGATTATACTTGGGTGATCATGTAATACAATCAGCTGAAAGGTATGATATGCCTTCAGATGTCCCAATGTCGCAGGTAGTGGTAGAGAGCGGTATGCAGGTAACCTAGTTCTGTCTACCCCAGACATATTGGTCCTCCACTCTGTAGACCAAGGTGACGTGTCTTGGCTGTCATCCTGTAATACAGACACAGCCGCACCTGTATCCAGTAGTGCTGTTAGTAGGTGGCCCCCGACCTCGGCCTCTGTGCAGGGCCTTCCATTTGTATCCAAGACCAGCTTGTTTGCAATATGGACTGGGGCCTGTAATTGTCAATCTGTACCAGTGGAAGCATGGGGGAGCTCTTGAAAGACAGTCTGTGCCTAGTTCCTGTGAACCATCTCACCATGCTGTACTGATACTATATAGGGATCAGCTTCCGGGTTCAGGCCTGTAAGGGGCCCAAGAGCCTGGATTTCCCATATCCCCATGGCATGTGGAGGCCTACTCTCCTGGTTGTATTGCAATAAGGGCCTGTACTGGATCAGCGTCCACTTTGGAGCGCACTTTCCCAAGGAGGTCTTGGAGACTTTGGTTCTCATTGGCTATTTCCCTATATGAAGGGCCTGGTCTCTGTTGTTTACCCTTATTGTTCTTGTGGTGTTTCTTATTCTTATGGTAGTTCCGGTTCCCACCCCAGGATTGCTGTTGTTGTTGTTGGGCCTCCTTGGTTATCTGTGGGGAGGGGCTGTTTCTCTTGGGCCTGCCCCTCCACTGTGTAGTGCGTTGTGGCCTCCAGGAGGGCTTCTACAGCAGCTACTTTCTTGGAACCGGAGCCTGATTCACAGATGTAGAACTGATAAACTCTCTCTGTTTTCCGAAGAATATCTGCAAATCTCTCTGTGCTGGGATAGGTGGTTGGATCTACCTTTTCTTGCAATGCAGGGATCATTTTCCTAAGGAACAGGGTCTTGTATTCAATAAGGTCTGCATCTGCGGCTTCTCCTGTGAGGTGCTTCCCTGCTCGGTAGACCATCCAGAGCCTCTGGTGGAAGGTCGCTGGACTTTCTTTTGCATTCTGTTTCACAGGGTATGTGAGCATCACTCTTACCACACCTGGGTTGTGTGCAGTAATGAGTTCAGATGCCACTTCATCAAAGGTGGTGTGGCCGTCCTGGGGGACAGTCTCAGGTAGTTTTGCCAATAGGCCAGGATCGATGGTCTAGTGTAGGATCTGAACCTGGTAGTCTGCAGTGAGACTAAGCATTTCACATTTAGCACGCACCTTTTTCAAGTGGCAACTGAGGTTGTCGGATGGGCTCATCTGATCAATACTGTCAGCTATTTGCTGAACAGAGTCAGCCATTTGTAGGGGATTATTGGGATGATCAGGTGGAGGTAGATTACCTCAGGCACCCTGCAGGGCTGCCTGAGCTGTGGTTTCTGCCACAGTATGGACCATTCCCTCCTTTGTACCAGCCTCTTGTAGAAGCTGCTTAATCTGGATCTTGAGGACCCATTTGTTCTTCTCAGTGATGGACACATTGCCTAAGGCATTCTCAATCATTTTCTCTATCTCCTGCCTGTCCTCCACATTAATAATGGCTATCAGTGGTGCTGTTGGGACTAGTCCTGGGCCTGCTCCCCCCCATCATGGGAGCCACCATGTTGACATCACCCACGATGAGTGTCATGCCGTCGATGACGTAGGGAAGTAGGGTCATGTGACATGGGTCCACCATGTTGTGGATGATGGGGAGGGGTGTCTGGGCCATAGTAGGGGTTTGAATGAGCATTGTACTGGGAGATGTCATCATCTGACTCCTCCTCCTCAGATGACATCGACAAGGCAGGGGCTGCACTTCCCATTGCCTTGACATGACCAGCCAGCACCTCTTGCTGATGGTGCAGTTTCAACATTTTATATTCACAATCCTCATGACTCACTTTTGCAACATTCTGATCCACAACATCCTGCATCTGTTCCTGTAACACTCTGTACGCGGCGCTCGATTCGTGATTGTCCCTAGTAGCTACTGCTAAGTCATTACGTACCTGGTTTATCTCATCCTGTAACTCTCCCAACTCCTCATGCATCTGATTATTCATTCTACTTAACAAGTCGTTCATTTGCAAAGCCTGTCCCTTATCCTGTCTCAAACTTTCACACCCCTGCTTCAACATACAAAGTTCCTGCTCGCTTGCTTGAGCAGAATGATGCAAAAGGGAATCCTTTTCATTTTGCAGAGTTTGGAGCTCAGATTCCAAATCCTGCTCTCATCTTACACATTCTGTTTCCTGCAATCCCATCTCCTGCTTAAGAGATGAGATTTTCAGTTCAAAGGTTCGAAACCTCACTTCGGAGGCTTCCAAAGTAGCGTAGAGAGCCATGACCAACACGTCTCACTTTCTGGCTGTTTGTCTCATCTCCATGTACTGGGTTGAAATCCCCAGCACGGGGTTTTTGGATTGACTTGTGTCCCACATGAAGTCAGCCCATCCTCCATGGGAGGCAAGGATGTTTGAGACATCGAGTCTGAAGTCTGTGCGATATTTGATATGGTGGCCATTGTGTGAGAGGGAATGAAAACTCAAACTGTGAAAAGGCACCGTGCTGTGTATCGATCCACAACAGGTGCACTAGTTCACAGGTGGGCTACTGTGCACTTGTAAGCTTGCAATTCAAAACTGCTGTGGGGTGCAGTGATTCGGCATCAACCACACCCAGTAGCAGCCAAACTTTGCAAGTGATTACAAAGGGGGTGAAAAATGGGAGAGGTGGTGTGGAAATGCACACCTACAGTCCCCGTTGGGAAGGAAAAGTTGTAGCAACAAGTGAAACTTTGCAAACTCCAAATATTGCCTGAACGTGGTCGCCAATTGTCAGGAAGTCTAAACCGCACTCTCAGGTTCTTGGCAATAATGTTCATGCAAGGAATCATAGACGCATTGCATAAGAGTAATAAAGCTTGTTTATTACTACCAAAAGGAAAATCACAGTTGCCTTAAGCAGTTCTTACCATTAGAAACTGGAAGTCAATTCTAAGCATTCCCTCTAACTCAAGGAATCTCCTTGTCTCCTGGGGTCTCCAAGGTAGCAGGTGTCCTACCGTCTTGTAAGCAAGAAATACATGTATATATTGGAAAGTAAATTGTATAGCAATTATATGCATACATATCCTGACATCCACTCTTATACGGTGGATGCCCTTAGCCCTATATGTTAGTATAACAAATACCTAAATGCTAGATGTCTGCGGTGTACCTCTGTGGGTACCAATTAGGGTGCAAGGACCTCATGTAACAACTCCAACAATATCAATGCGATAATTGTAATAACACCCTTGTGTGACCTAATCCCATGAAAAAAAATAGTTACACTTTACAAAAGAAGTATTTGATCAGTACATGGATACTGTTGGAGTACATGGATCAGGATACACAAAAAGGAGCCAGAGAGGGACAAAAAGAGGGGAGGAAAAAAAGGAAATGGTTGGGGGGAGTGGTGACACCACTTGCCTCGAGGGGGGCTATGGGCAGAAGGAGCAAGGGGATGCCATAGAGGGCCTTGTTCAAGTTCAAGTTTATTTGGAGGAAAAAAACTCCATTGAGCAAGCTCATTCACAAGAAGGCCCTGGTAGACAATTATACAACAAACAATGTAAATAGCATAGTATACAATCCAATGTAACAGGACAAGAATGTACATCAGAGTATAATGATAAATGTCAAGCAGAAAACAGAACATTTGATACATAACAAAACAAATTAACCTTGAGACAATGTGAAGTAGTTGGTGGAAAAGAGGGGAGACAGTATGCTTGTGAAGGAGTGGTGTGGCACCCAGTAGGCCATTTCAATAGACATAAAGTCGATGGGACTGCTTGGGGGAGAGGGTTCAGGGATAGACAGTGTCATGGCTCCAGGTGGGCACACCTCAGGCAGCATTCCCATAGGTGGCTGGGGCTGCTGCTAGGGCTGTGCTCACATTGGGCCATGGCACTGTCTATCCCTGGACCCTCCCCCCCACAGCCCTCATCCCAAAGGCTTTATGGCTATTGAAATGGCACCCCTGCCAGGTGCCATTTCATTCCTTCACATGTCAACTGTCTCTCCAAGGCCTCCTATGGCACCCACATGCTCCTCCGCCCCCGGCAACCAACTTTCACACCCAACCCCCCCCCCTTTGTCACAGTGTATGGCACTGGTGCAAGTTCACTTAGACCACCTCCTGGCTGATCTAATTGCAGCCCTTTGCTGCATGCACAGCAGGGCTTGCAGAATCCCAAAAAAGGGGATGTTGCAGCCTCGCCATGTTACAAGCCCTCTTGAGACCTTGTGCACCTTGATTTGGGTCGCAAGGCTGGTGCAGTGCCACTGTGGTACAGTGGCTCCCCTTTTTTTGACACAGCCTACATTTGAAAATTGGGAATACCACATCTTTTGATGCAAGGTGCCACTTGCATCATTTATGTTTGATGCAGGCACCTTATGTCATTCACTGGACTTTGAAAATCAATCTTATTGTCTTTATAATCCTAACAGTTTATTTCTAACCTTTGTCTGGTTTGAGTTTTGTGCAGTAGCAACCCTAATGAACATTATTGTACAATACATATATATATATATATATATATATATATATACTGTATATCTATATATTGTATAGTATATCTCTAGATAGATAGATATA
The DNA here is from genome assembly GCA_016271365.2 of Neoceratodus forsteri. NCBI lineage: Eukaryota > Metazoa > Chordata > Ceratodontiformes > Ceratodontidae > Neoceratodus > Neoceratodus forsteri. The sequence continues at coordinate 932,723,393 of CM057455.1, forward strand.
GATATTTAGGTTAACGTGAAAAGTAGCACTAAGGCCAGTTCACTCTGATAAAAAGGCCATTATAATAAAAAAGAGATTAGCAGATCATGAACTCATAAACTATTATAAATATATAAACATAGAAAGGTAAGAGCAGACACAGACATGGGGCAAGATTTTCAGACAGCTAGAAATGCTGCATGCCCCAGGTGTGTCAAATATATAGTGCACCAGGCTTGTGGCAATCAATATAGATTTTCCATCCTTTGTGGCAAATTGACAATTACTAGACCAGCTATCTGTGGTCTAGCAGGCATCATTCTCAACAATCCTTATCATGCACCTTGTGGCTGAACTTTGAGACAAGCTGCCAAAAAGTGGGTAAATTGTCATAACTGCACCTGGTATTGTAAAATCAGGCACAGTTGTAGCCTTCAGCAGTGCCACAGCTGTAGCAACACAAGGGCTTGATTCAGGGCTTATTGCAAGCCTTGCGCCACCCTTTAAAAATCTGGTCCCTGGAGTCCATCCATTGTGCTGAGGAATCCTAATTTGAAACTACTGCCCTTCTGTCCTCCAACCCCACTCCCTCTGCAACCATACCAGTCAGCTTTAAACCCAGCAATGGTATATACATTAGCCACCATGGTAGGCAAGCTGTTCTATTCATTTACCACTCACTGTGTAGAAGTACTTCCTTGTGTCCATTTAAATCCCCATCACCACCACCAATTTAAGGTTATGTGTCCTTGTGGTCAAATTCTTGTTCACTTGGAAAAGTTCAGAGTGGTTCATCCTCTTGTATCCCTACAAAAACTTGATGGTCTCTATCATATCCCCTTCTTTTATTTTTATTTAGTTTTTGTTGACCGGGTAAGTGCATTAGACAAATCCTGCCTATTTTCAGGCACGACCCGGGGGAGGGGGATACAGATGAATGTCAACTGACTTTGAACCAGATTAAGCTGTTGGTGGTATTTTTAGTGAATGAGGGAAATTTGGCCAGGACACCGGGGAAATTACCCTACTCTTTTCGATAAGTGCCATGGGATCTTTAACATCCACCTGAACTACCACCAATCCAGGCAAATGGGACCTCAATTTAACATCTCATCCGAAAGACGGCACCTCAGAAGTGCAACACCCCTCTCATGCTGCACTACAGTGTCAGTACTGGGATATTAACCCAAGTGTCAGATGTGGGAACTGAACCCACAGCCCTGTGATCTCCCGGCCTCAGAGGCGAGTGTGATACCTACTGAGCCACTGACACTTCTCTCCTTGCCTCCAGAGAGTACGTATTAAGGTTTAGCAATCTTTCCTCATATGATTTTCCTCATTGTTCCAGGATAATTTTAATTGCACTCTGTAGGACTTTCTTCAGTCTATCTTTGCCATTTTTCAGGTTAAAGCACTGGGAGTAAACTCAGTGCTCAAGAAGTGGCCTCACCAAAGACCTGTAAAGTGACATAATCACCTCCTTTCTGGGTAGGAAAGCCCCACCCTATACACCCCAGAATTATATTGGCATTTCCGTATGCCTTGATGAATTTGGGAGGTGTCTTTCCTAAGTCACTGATGATTACATCCAAGTCACTTTCTTCCCATTATCACACTGTTCTCACACCATTGGTCCAGCTCACTGTTTTTGTATTGCTGTTACCCATGTGCATGGCTTTGCATTTCTTAGCATGGAATTTTCATTGCCAAAGGCTTGATCACTTGTCCAGTCTCACTGCATCCTCTTCCAGATTACTTATACCCTTGGAGCTATCGACAACTCCCCAGAGTTTAATGTCATCCAGAACAAACTTTGCCTTGTAGCACTACACCTGTGGTGCTGATGTATGTGTTGAAGATGGTGGGGCCTAGAACAGACCCCTGCAGTACGCCTCTGGTAACCTTCTTTACTCCAGAATTATAAACTATTAATAAATGAAAAGCAAACTAAAGTAATGGTGTTTGGTACATGACGGAAATTATCCACTTGCTGTAGGGATTGAGTGTTGGTGGCCAGCAACAGCCCCCACAGGCCCCATAATATATTCAGTAGTGATCATAACTTTTAATTTCCCCCCTAAAACCATCTATTTTGTGTTTCAGTTTTTCCTTCAGTAATGTTTATTTTTTCTACCAGTCGAAGTATGACATTTCTGTTCAGTCAATGTTTTGTTTGTCATTTTCCGCAGTTGTTAGTTAATGTACTTTATTTTTTACATGAGTTATGGTCATCAAATGGAGGATGCTGTGCGCTTTCATTACAGGTGAGACTGTCCTGCTGTTGCATATGCTGCAACAAAGGTGTCTTAAAAATGGCTTTTTGGTGGCACAATTTAAACTGAAACGAAAGCATGAAGTGGATGCACAGTTGGTGACCACGTGACTTGTTATTACATAAAATAAAGTAATGAGTGAACTACTAAATGGTTATTGTGTAAAGCATAATGGAGTGTGTGTGTGTAGGGGGATTTGTGGTAAGTGTGTAATGGGATTTACCATTATGAGGTGCAAGAAATAGAGGATTAAGAAAATTTCCACCCCAAAAAGCTTGTCTCTGCTTTTCATAGATTTCTTAATCAATATTTTTATTTTCTTATAGAATATAGTATGACATTCATGTTCAGTTCAAGTTTTCTTTGTGTTGTAACTTTTCTTAATCTGGTATTTCTTGTCCCTCATAATGATAAATCTTATTCCCCACCCTACCACAAATGCCCCCCACACACACACGCCATTATGCTTTCTGAAATAAACAATGTTTAGGTTATTACTCATTACTTTATTTAATGTAATAGTGAGTCATGAGTTCAGCAACCAGTTGGTAGACAGTGTGTGCTTTCCTTTGATTTTAAATTGTGTCACCAAAATGCAGTCTTCCAGACACTTTAATTGCATTGTGCTTAGCCGCAGGACACTTTTGCCTGCAATGAAACACACAGCGTCTGCCATTTTCACGACCATCAGTCAAGTAAAAAATAAAGTAAATTAACTAACAACCATGAAAATACTTGTTCCTTTTCTGAACATGTAGTTAAACTTCCAGGGCAATATTCACAATACCATAACACCACCTAGCATGCCCCTCAACAATGTGCTATTTTGTGTTTGAATGTCCTCCTGTTTTAATTTCATGAAAAGCCCAGATGAAAATTAATAACAGTTCAGAAATGTGACACAGTGAGTTAAGTGACATCATTAATTTGTGACAAAATTTGCTGTAGCTGGTGTTTTTGGACATCTCTTTTCATTTCGTGAAAAGCCCAGATGAAAATTAATGCCAGTCCAGAAATGCATCACATGTTGTTAAGTGACATCATTGCATTGTGATGACACTTGCTGCTGCTGCTGGTGGTTTTGGCCCTTTCTTTTCATTTCATGAAAAACACAGATGAAAATTAATACAAGTCCAGAAAGGCGTCACAGTGTGTTAAGTGGCATCATTGACTTGTAATGAATAACTACAATCAGAATACACTACCATCAAATAGAATTACAACCCCCTCAAAATTAAAAAATCATGAAAAGTCCTGCTGAAGAATAATTATGTGAGAAACTGTTCAGAAAAGTCACAAGTATTTCTTAATACACTGCTAAAAGTGTGAACCTAGAACCAGAACTCTGCATAAGTGTCCCAAGTGAGAAAATGGTTTGCTGGCACCTGCTGCTGCCACTGTTGTTCATCTGTTTTCTGTTGCTGATGTACAGTGTGTTGCTAAATGACGATAGCCACAGATGACCATGGGGCTGGACTTTAATTTGATGTTTTGGTAAATTCTTCTGCTGCGCTGACTGAAACATGCTACTCTATGTGTGCATATTCATTCCAACACTGGTAAGTTAGTGTACATGTCACTGTCATGTTTTTTCAGAGACACTGCCATTTAATTTGTATTGAATCTTGTTATTTTGCTGTAAGCACTGAGTAGTCCGTCATGTTGTTCCTTTGCAGGGAATCATCATAATACATATTGAATGTTTCCCTTTCACCAGTGTGTTAGCCATGATCACATTCACATGCCATACATATGTGCCACCATCTAATGTGGTACTGTAAAATTTAATTTTTTTCTGGGGTGCCACCATCCCGGTGGTGTAGAGGGTTGAGGCACCTAGCCTTACTTTGCATCACACTGGTGACCTGGGTCTGGGAATGACCTCAGGTCATCAGGGAGGTGGCCGGGGGGTAGGAGCAGGATTGAGCCACCTTTTGGCAGCTCTCCTCTCCTGGGGTGGATGCTGTCCCTCCTGTTGACCCATCATCTCTGGGTGAAGGTCTGGTGGTGGCATACGCAGGAAATGGGGCCACTAGTAGAGTGGGGCACTCCTCAGTGCCTGGCATGCACGTGCCTCCACATATGTATGTCAGCACCCCAGAAACGCATGGGTAGGGATGGGCGGAAAAACAGGAAAACCTACAAAAATGTTCATTAAATTAAAAAAAAAAGTTCTGGGGTGGATACTGCTGTGAGTGTGTGAATTATAAGCATTTCTCATTACTGTTCTTTTCTTTTACATTCTCAGCTTACAGCACACAGATTCACGACTGTAGTGATGAAACCATATTGCCACTGCACATGTGTTCTACATGTGTCTGATTTTTGACTTCAACTGTATGAACAATGTCAATCCATGAAAGGTAAGTATTCTTTTGTGGGGGGTTGCATTGGTCATTTGGAAATCAATTTTTATTATTTTTTTTTTTCTTCAGTGTTCCAGAATAGCACAATCTTGCCACATTTCAAAATTGTGCATCACATCCCCATCACAATCCAAAATTGTGTATCCCAGCATTATTCAAAAATTGTGCACCCTGCCGCATTCCAAAATTGCACATCCACACCACATTCCAAAACTGTGTTTCAGTGCCACATTCTGAAACTGTCACCATCACATTCCAAAACTGTGTCATTGCCACATTCCAAAATTGTACATCACCACCACTTTCCAAAACTGCACATCACCACCACATTCTGAAAGTGCATTTCACAGCCACATTCTGAAACTGTGCATCACCTCCACATTCTGAAATTTTGCATCACTGTCACATTATGAAGTTATGCTTCATTGCCACATTCCAAAACTGTGCACCACTCACTGCTACATTTCAAAACTGTTCATCACTGCCCCATTCTGAAATAGTGCATGACCACCACATTCCTAAGTTGTGCGTCACCACATATTCCAAAATTGTGTGTCACCACCAGATTCTAAAATTGTGCATCACTGCCACATTCTGAAACTGTGCATCACTGCCACATTCCAAAATTGTGGCATCCCTATATTCTGAAATTGTGTGTCACCACCACTTTCCGAATATGAGTGTTACCACCACATTCTGAAATTTTGCATCACTGCGACATTTCAAAACTGCGTGTCTCCTCTACATTCTAAAATGATACCTGTCTGCCACATTCCAAAATTTTGTGTAAACTTCCACATTCCAATAATGCCAATTATTATCACATTCTGAAAATGTGCATCCCACTACATTCCGAAAATCAGCGTCACTGCCACATTCAAAAATTGCATGTCCAAGTTACATTCTAAAATTATTCATCCCTGCCTCATTCTGAAATTTGTATGGGACTACCACATTCTGAAACTGCACCACAGCCATATTCTGAGATTCCCTGTCCATGTCACATTCTGAAATTGAATGTTGCCACCACAATCTGAAATCAATCATACCAATCACATTTTGAAATTGTGCATCTCAACCACATGCCAAATTAATGCATCCAAGACACATAACGAAATTACATATCCCTCTCACCTTCCACAACTATGTGTCTCCCACATTTCAAAATTGTGTATCTCTGTCACATTCAAAATCTATGACACCACCACATCCCTGCCACTTTCCAAAATTGTGTGTCCCAGCTACTTTCTGACATTGTGTTATTGTTGCATTCCACAGTTGCAGTCTGGTGGCATTTCAAAATCTCTTCCCTGTAGTATTCTAAAAATTGCACACATTTTTGTTACTCTAAAACCAAGTTTGCTACTATATTCCAACATCCCCCATCACATTCTTAAATACTGTACCTTGCATCGGCACATTATGGAAATGCGTGCCCTGCCACAACCATTGTCAGCTTTCCTTTTTCAGATGTTTACTACAACTTCAGTTTTATCTAATGTGGGAGAAGTAGGTCTTATAAGGAAGCCTGCAGGGAGGACTAGGCTGTGAGTTCAGGTTGTGACATCATCAGAAGCTTTTTACTGAAACTGGCTTTTTTGAACATGCAGTGAATTTAGGGTTACAGAATGACATGTAACATTTAAACAAAGTACCTCTGAGATCTCATTTTTGACATGAGGCAGATTGGGGATATGTTGATCCAAATTCCAAATTTATTGATGCAAGAAATTTGGGCTGGAATCATTCTTTAAAGATTTCTACCATATTCCCTGTCTCTCTCCTCCATAGTATATATATTTAGCATCTTTAGCCTGTCCTCATAGGGCTTTGATGAAGACTCTGTACCATTATGGTAGCCCTCCTCTAGACCACCTTTACTCTTTATATGTACTTCCTGAGATGTGGTCTCCAGAATTGGAAACAGTAAGGTGAGGTCTCACCAGCATGTATATGGGCAGCATCACCTCCTGCTTCCTGCTGGCAATATCCTTTCCTATCATATGCACCCTGGCATCCTACTAGTCCTTCTGACTACCTTTTTTTGTAATTAATTTTTATTAAGAATGATAAATAAGTAAATAAGAGCAGTGATCCATAATAATACAGTGTGAAACATTACAACAATAATACATACAGAAAAAATGTTCTAATGAGCAAACTGTTATAACACAAAATTACGATTTTCTGTACACATCAACAAATGAACCAGTGGCAGGACTTAATCAAATAGGTTAAACACCATTACTATAATGATACAAAATCCTAAGGAACCAACACAGAAATTAGAGGGGGAACCTACAAAACTAAAAAAAAAAAGAAAGAGAGCTGGGCAATAATCACAAATGTGGGCCTATTTTTATAATTGAATAGATAAAATTACGAGACCAATAAAATATTATGGAATAAAGGACGGGGTTGTCGCAAGCTGGAAATGAACCCAGGGTTTCCAAATTTCATGATAGACAGCCTATTAATTTAAGTGCCTATGCAAAGTCTTCTCCAAACCGTAAATAAAATTAGTTATCTTGTACCAACAAGATTGATTTGGAACTTGAATTCTAAGCCAAAACCTAGTGAGAGTTTTTTTTTGGCACAACGAATTAGAATCAAAGGGAGCTTTACCTAATGCCAGGGAAGCTTTAGGGTGTCAGTGGGTATATGGAGCAAGACTAAATTTTGAGTTAAGCTTAATCCTTCGGAATAGACCTGATGGAGGTCTAATAAAACTGTTTGCCAAATCTGTGTCAATACAGGACAACTCCAAAATATATCCACCTGATCCACATGGACCTCTCCACATTGTCACCAGCAGCTTGTAGCTTGGGGCCCTACTCACTTCCACATTCCTTGAATTTGCATCCAATCTCAAATCTATCAAAACTGAGTTAAAGGAGACCAATAAAGCTTTGTCAGATGTTTCAGCTCATATGACATCCTTAGAGAACTGGCAGTCCCAAGTCAAGAATGAAATCACTTCCCTGTGGTAAAAGCTCAAAAAGCTTGAACTCAAAATGGAGGATCTGGAATGCTGAAACAGGCATAATAGCCTGTTCATATTTGGCCTTCCAGAAGAAGCTGAGAGATACGCTCCAGTGGTCTTTGCCCAGAAGCTCCTAAACAAAATAATGGGCCCCCTCCACATTTCACCACAAACATGGTTGAGAGAGCTCATAGATCCCTGAGGCCCTGGCCACCTCCAGGCACCATGTCCAGAACCTTCATACTGCGTCTTCTGAGCTACACTGACTGCCAGCACATCCTGAATAAAACCAAGGAGTTACAAGAAATAAAGTGGAAAGATTCACATTTGAGAATATCTCAAGATCTCCCTGTTATCACTCACCAGAAATGTGCTGAATACTATTACTCTATAACAAACCTGATTGAAGCTGGTATAAAATGTAGGATGCTCTACCCTGCCAGACTTTTGGTCATGTATCAAGGAAGCTGGAAGTCATTTGAAAATGCAGATCAGGCCTCAAGAGATCTTTCAACCTTATTCCCTGATCTCTTCAATCAGCACTGAAATAAAGGCACCTGTATTGTTTGGATTACCTCAGCAGAGCTGCTAGCTTCTGTGTCTATTGACTAGTTATACGCACCTTGGATGGATTCATTAGCCTCACTGATGCTGGCTTTCTTTGAGCCTTTCTCTGTTCTCTTTGCTGTGAGGAGATCGCTGTGGACCTGACCAACTTATCGACGCTGCCTTTCCAACCTTCTTCTTGAATGTGTGAACATTTTGGCCTGCTTGATTATGTGCAAGTTCACAGAGCTGCTACACAAATATGCGATTCTGTCCATACCACCTTAGCCTGTTATCTTTCCCCTGTGCACAGGTTATCACCATTTTATGCCAACTCACTCTTGTTAAGGTGGAGTTACCCCCTAAGGCTCAATGAACAAAGCCTAATATTCTTTGCCCTGGAAATATGTTCCTTTTTTCCTTCTTTTTATGCTGTTTTTTTTTTTTTATGCCTATCACAACATGAATCAGGCATGGAGTGGCCTGACTCATGGCCAAAATCGGACTTTATCAATGATTTAATTTGATTATCTCATATTTACCTATTATAATCGGAGACTGCCCTCTAAGCTTTTAGATGTGGAATGTTATCTCGAATGGATCACTAAGGTTTTTTTTTTTCTCTCTTTCTTACAGGGTCAGGTTCTAACAGGACATATTTAAGACTGATCCTTAACTTACTACATGGACATTTGGGTAGGCTTTGATTAGTCACCCCAAACCTATGCAATCAGTTATAATTAGCAAACAGATGTTCAGTCGAATACCTGAAAATTATATTTAATGTTGTAGGATTACTACTAATTTGACTTCGAATATTATACTGTTCTCAGTTACTTGAATTTGTGAAAGTGTCACTTTCAATTATTGAAGCTGAAATTGTCTTCAATAATTTACTACATGATTCAATGTTAACTTATCAGCTCTGGGGTGGGGGGGTATATGACTGTGCAACTATTGGGGAAGCAGTCATGAATTTGTTATTGTGTATTGAATTTCAGTTACTATTATCCCATTATGGGATTCTTCTTATTCTAAGAATTAATGTCACACTGCGGGGTTCAAGGTAGAGTGGTCAAGTGCTTCCTTTTATGGGAACTGAAGTGCGGGGGGGTGGGACTATGGATAATAGTTAGGGGAGGGTCAGCCACTGGAAAAGGGTTTTATATCCTTTCTTCAGATAATTTGGACTGGTTGTTTCCTATTAAATTAGTTGCCATATATTTCCACCCCATTGATCACAATGACAGGGTATAAATACTGCTGTTGGAATATAAAGGGGCCCAGACACCTGCCAAGCAAACCAAGGTTTTACTTCATCTCCAAAACCTGCATATAGATGCAGCCTTCTTACAAAAGACACATCTCTTGTCTAGTCAAGTCCATTACTTACATAGAAATTGGGTTGGTCAAGTGTTTGGCTTAGATGTCGACTCTCGTAAAAGAGGTGTTGCCATTATTATTTCATGAAGAATACCATTTCAATTCATTCAAGAAATTTCCAATCCTGGAGCTTGTTTTGTTATTCTGAGGGCCCTTTTAGGACATTCTGAAGTAATATTAGGTTCCTTTAATGGGCCCAATACTGATGATCTGGAATTTTTTGCCACCTTCATGGCCATATAAGCCTCCTGGACCATGCTCCCAATAATCCTGAGGGGTGATTGGACCCAAGTATTATCCAACCACCTAGATAGATCAGGAGATGTCAGACAATGTTTGTCACCAGGACAAAAAGCCATACATGATTTAATGCATACCTTCGGTCTCAACGATCCCTGGAGACTTATGTATCCAGATCGCAAGGAATATTCATTTCACTCCCTCCCTCATCATTCCTTCTCCCATATAGTTTACTTTCTTATGACTGTGGATCATCTCCCAGGGGTCTATCTTGAATTTTACTCACCCAAGGTCATCTCAGATCATCATATTGCCCATCTTCAGTTGCATCTCTCACCCAACACTCATAAAGATAGAATTTGGAAGTTTAACAACCAACTTCGGAAATCTGAGGATTACATACAACTCCAAATATTTTTTAGCAATTTCATAGAATAAAACACTCCATCCATACATAAAAAAGACTTTTTATGGGGCTCATCGAAATGTGCTTTGCGGGGTGATTTAATTTGCCTTGCAACCAAACGTAAAAAAAACAAGAACTGCTGCTCTTTCCTCTATTCTTGATCAAATAGTTGATGCAGAGACTCACCTCTCCCCTTCCTCCCCGATAGAAGAATGGTAAATGGTTGAATCTCTCCATGCTCAATATAACCAATTACTAGCAAACAACCAAAAGTAGAGCACTCACACCTCCAATACAAGGGCACAGGTCTAAAAAACAATTTTATTTCAAGAATTAAACAACCATATCACCTGACGCATTTCGGATGGTACTGCATCCTTTCTCAAAGGATGCAGTATCATCTGAAACGCGTCAGGTGATATGGTTGTTTAATTCTTGAAATAAAATTGTTTTTTAGACCTGTGCCCTTGTATTGGAGGTGTGAGTGCTCTACTTTTGGTTGTTTGCAAGTTTTGTGTTAGTATTGAAGCACCACTTCCTGATGTTCACTCCGTTTTGGTTTTTCTCATAACCAATTACTAGTTGAAAAAGCTGAGTTCCTCATGCTTCATTCCAAAATATCTTATTTTGATAAGGGTGAAAAACCGGGGGAACTCCTAGCCCTCCATCTACACACTCAGATCACTGATAGAATCATCATGTCAATTTCCTCAACCTCTGGAAACCTCCTTACTTCTCCTTTGGATATTGTTGAAGCATTTCAGAAATACTATAGTCAATTGTATATACCCTCTGCATCCGCACTTTCACCCCAGCAGCTAGATTCCTTTATTCAAGACATTAACCTTCCAGTGCTATTCAATCCCCAAATTGTTAGCTTAAAGGCCCCTACTGACCTATCAGAGGTGATTGATGCTATTGATTCACTCCCTTCTGACAAATCACCTGGCCCTGATGGTTTTTCTACCAACTTTTACAAAACCTTCAAAGACTCAATAGCCCCAATTCTCTTAGATACCTTTCACTATATTTTTAAAGACAATATATCAGACACATCACTAACTTTGGCCACCATAGTTGTTCTTCCAAAACCTGGCAATGACCCCTTATTTATTCCCAACTACAGACCTATCTCCCTAATTAGTGTAGACCTTAAAATTCTAGCTAAAATCCTTTCCTCCAGTCTAGGCCAAGTCTGGGATTCATTGATTAGTGAAGAACAAGTTGGTTTTGTCAAGGGTAGGTTTTCATCCTACCACCATGGGAAACTAGAATACCTTTTATTCTGCTTCTAGGGGCTTCCTTTATGCCTGCAGCTCTGGTTTCCCTGGATGCTGAAAAAGCATCTCATAGGGTTTCTTGGGATTATCTTTTCTTGCTATTGCCTAAATATTGTATTTCACCGTAATTTGTACAATGGGTTAACTTTTTGTATACATCCCCCTCTACATGGGTCCAGTGTAATGGTGTGCTTTCTATGCCATTCTCTTTACATCAGGGTACCCATCAGGGATGCCCCCCTCTCCCTATCTTTTCAATCTTTTCCTAGATCCCCTTATTAGAAAACTCAAAATTTCTCCACTTATAAGAGGTATATCAGCAAGTAACTCAGAGTATAAAATCTCTGCTTACATATCTCTTCCCCTACCCAGTCTCTTTCTGCAGCTTTTCAGATACTCTTCCAGTTTGGGTCCATCTTGAACTATAAATTAAATCTGGACAAAACTGAATTCTTTGCCCTTAACAAGTATACTTTGAGAGCTGATGTTGAACATTTTTGTCTGCAGTGGTGTACTGATAAATTAAAATATCTAGGAATTAATCTCCACCCTTCTTCCCATACCATGAAAAAGCTCCATCTGGACACTATTATTGGAACACTTAAAGATGATTTTAAATGTTGGTCTCACTTGCCCTTATTCCTATGGGGTGTATGAGAATAATACAGATGAACATACTACATCATATTTTGTACCCATTACAAATGTTCAATTGGGCTGTTCCACTAACATGGTTCTCACAACTACACAGAATCACTAGCTCCTTCTTATGGCTTGGGAAAAAAGTCAGATGAAATTACCTTAAACTTACTCATCAGAAAATAGATGGTGGCCTTCAAGACCCAACGTTTACCTGTATTACCTAGCTATACATTTAACCAGACTCAGATACTGGTTGCATCCCACAGTTACTATTCCTGATCTCCCTTACCATCCCCTTTGGGTGAAAATTGAAGACTCACTGTGCTCTGCACATGACATCGACTCTAAAGCTCTCCCCTTTGTAATTAAAAAGAACCTTCCCAAATACTTGAAAGACATACCTTTAGGCTCTACACTCCAAACACAATAACAACTAAACACCTTCCTCAAAACAGATGGATATAGGCACATGGCTCAGCCTCTCTTTCATAGCCCCAATTTTTTAATCTCAGGTAAAGTACTTAAACATCTCCTTTTCTGGACTGATATGGGTGTGGAAAGAGTGGAAGATCTAGTTAATGAACATTAACTGCTGCCTTTTCAAGAGGCTTGCTTTCTTTTCAAATGGTCCTCCATTCATGTCTTCAGATATTTTTGGATCCCCCTCATGTTGTTACAGCATTTTGGTACTTGGTTGTGATCTAGGTCTTTCACATCTACTCTTTCCATATTTGCCAGTTCTGCCCCAACACCTCACCTGATATCATATACATATACATTTTTATTAACTACTGTACAAGGCAAAATATTCTACTGGTGGAATCATACTCTTCCATCAGTCACCCCCTCCAGGCATTGGCCAGAACTTTGGAAACACATGCATAGGTATATTAAGTGGGACAGATACAGGTACATGCAATTTCAGATCAATCACAATCTGTATTATACCCTGGTTAAGCTTCACCAAATGGATAGATTGTCCTCTAGTCAATGTTCCAAATGTCAAAAAACACGTGAGTATTTACTCCATATGTTATTGTCCTGTGAAAAAAATCACTCCTTTTTGGCAAACTATCCAGACCCTCCTTGACCCATTACTAGCTTTGTCGGATAAATTCACACCTGAGAAATGTGTCTTGGGAGATTATACACATATGAAGGGGCACAATCAAAGAGCTCATATGGCTTTAATCTCAGCTTGTGCTAAAAAAAGTATTACTGAGAAATTGGTTAGACTTCATTACCCCCAACTATGTAGAATGGTATAAGGAAATCATGTTCACCCTACAAGCTGAGTGTATTATTCCAGGACTCACTAACAGGATGGATAAATATTAACACATTCGGGATCTATTATTTAACCTTATATTGATTCACTAGAATGTCACCAGTCATATGAAAATCCCCTAAGATAGTTCTCTCTTTTTCAAAATCTCCTGTCATGATTGTCATCAACTCAACTATTTACAACTATCCTTGAACAATAATCCAGTGGCAGTGTGGGAGGGCTGGGGGAGGGTAGGTGGGAGGTTGCAGATGACTGTAATTACATATATTCTTTTTTATCTACTTACCTTTTTCACCGAATGCTGTATGCTTACCTACTTAGATTGTACTTGTTACATATCACTTCAGCATCATCATGTTGTCTGTAAAATGTGGTCGTTTTCTCCTAAATAAAGTGTATTTAATGAAAAAAAATGAACTCAATATCTTCCTGCTTCTAATTGCAAGATAGAGATGGCATGATCTGATGGAGAGGATTACTACTATAGACAGTGCCATTTTTTGTTTTGTGTTTCTATTTCTACCTTTATTTTCTCACACTTTTATCTTAAGCACTCTTTTTAATTTTTTAGCACTATCACATCATATCTTCTGCATGCACAAAGCTTATTGGATATACTTTCATTTCCACTGGAGTGTCAGTTTGGACACTCCATTGGACTCTGTTGTTTTGTTATCTATTCCACATTTTGGAATGTTTGCTACAGATGTGTTTTTAAATTTTGATATTGCTGTCACATGATATGAAATGGGCAGACGGGGTGGGCCAAGTGGTCCTTATCTGCCGTCAAAGTCTATGTTTCTATGTCTCTATGATTTGCTTTCAGGTGAATTTTTCCTTTAAGCATATTTTAAAAAAGACAGTCTTTTCTTGCAACAAAGAATTTATGCACATCAAAATTTAGTACTAATGTTTTGCCCTGCACCTACCTGATAGTGCTGATTTGATTATACATCGAGTGGTTTATCGTTTGCTTTTCTCTGATTAATCACAATAATTAAGTCACTTGAATTAGCACAGAATTTTTGCAGAATCGGAAAGCTAATTGTATTTTGGGGTTGTGATGTGTTTTAACTTGCACAAGTTGGGGTTATTGTGCTCAGCCTTTTGATGGGAGTAAGATGAGTGGAGAAACTCCTTAATGGAAAATCTTATCTTTATCCACCCAAGGTACACCCATAAGTGTATTCTTGATGACACATTGCATTTTTTTACTTTTATATTTTAGTTTCAAAATTGTTCATAAATAATTTGATTTGTCATTTACACACCCATTTTTGAGCAACACTTTTATTTTATCTTGGTTTGTAAGCACTGATAATGCTTGAGTAACCTGTCACAGTCTAAGTTCAGACATATTCTCCCTTGGAACTTCCACTTACTGAAGCACTGCACAGGGAAAAGCTGACCCTTATGAATTAGTGGTAACAGAGGTCCCAGTGCCATTTTTGGTGTCACAGTGAAAGGTGCGTTAGGTACCTTTTTAGTTCAGTTATTTATGAACCTGGGTACTCATTGAATAGTTTACTTAACTTGGTGCATGGCTCACTTTTACACCATGGCACTAATGTACTACTGCACTTTCCATGATATAGTTACTACTTGATAGCATTTGTAATCCGTATCTGGTAGAAAATGGGAGGAAAAACAGCAATGACTTTTAGAAATGAAAATCTTATTAAAAAAAACCAAGAAATTACAACCAAAGGTCCAATAGTAAAGGAAAAAAGAAGACCTTATACAAATAAGAAAATTACAGATTTTACTATCCCGCACACTAACAAAGTACTAGGGACTCATTCCCAATTACATAATCACCAAAAACTTTAGAGGACAAGTGGGATCATTTCCTTAATGATAAAATTAAGATGTTGGAATCTCCTGATAGCTACTTAGTAAGGGAAAATGGGAATGATAATGTTAGGATTTTGAGCCAGTCAGCACCACCTCAACTGACACAAATTGTATCTAATAGAATAGAGGAAGTAAACACGATTGATTTAAGCAGTGAAAAACTAGAAGATCAAAATGTTAAGCCTTCTTTCTGTTCAATCAATAGTGATTTTGAGGACCAAGAATACTTAAGAGACTATAGTTAATTTTTAACACCTTATTTAATAAGAGAACGCAACTTAGAACATCCCTCAAAGTTTGGATATACCCTTTATCTGGTCATCCCAAGAATCTGTGCTACAACAGGTTAAATCAGTGTATGATGGATGCCTGTGTCAGCCAGGTTGTGAGTCAGAGCTTAAAAAAGAATGACATGAGATTACATTTACTTTCTTTCAGAATAATTTTTGTATTAAAAGAAATTTTAGAGGCAATCAGAATTGAAGACTGATCTGTACAAACAGATAGAGATAGCCAAAAAAAAATTAGACATAAATCAGCAACTTGCCCTAAATCATATAGGGCTACAGAAACAGCATATTATGGGTAGGAAAGAAGATGATAGATCAAGACTATATATCATAGAGCCAACTATGGAAATGATTCAAGAAAAGGAATCAAAAGAAATAAAAAAAACTAGTTCTAGAATTAAAAACAAGGACGACTGAAGAACATCGGAAAGGAAAGAAAGATAAGACCCTAAGAACTGTAAGTACTCAGGACATTTTAGGCTACAGTTGAGGCAGAATGAAAATAAGGATCAAGGCATTAAGCATGTTAGAGCACAAAATGGACTTAGGAAAATGATGGTGAAGAAACCTAAAGAACCATCTGAAAACCTAATTAAACAAAAGTTAAACACACTCTTTATAAAAGGTCTTCCAACATCTAAGCAAGAAACGCAATTTCTTTTAAAATTAACAGTTTAAAATTTACCAAAAAAAAATTCAAAAATATATTTTAAAGTGGGATAACATCACATCAGTTTACAAATATAAAACTAAACCAGATAAAGGTAAAGTTTGTTTGGTGATTGATTCTAGCCTTGTGAGAGAAAATATTTTAGAGTATTGTTTGACCCTAGCTGACAATCGCATTTTAATGAATGATACACTAACAGTCCAACATATAAACTATCAATGAAAAAAGGATAAAGGGCCAATCTAGGCAGCTGTTTATTACTTAGATAAGGAATCAGTAAGAGAACATTCTTTCAATGGCTCAGTAATACAGGATAAATATTGTAGGGGGAGGAAAATCCACAAAAAGCAGATTAACAATAACTGTATGGGTCTCTGGAGAAGAAGAAGAAGATAATTTTATATAAAGTGAGGACTGAAAAAATAAACTAAGTGTGCAATGTTAAAACAGATATAAGAATATAGCCAAAGTGACTTTTGACTGACAAGAACTGGAATTGAATGAGATACTTCAGAGTAAACAAATACACAAACCTCACATTATGCTATACCTCCACTTATCAATTTTATCCGGGAATATTGTGGGGGTCCTGAGTAAATTGGAAAATAAATCCTGGACAGCTGGATTAAAAAAAAATCCATAATCTTATCGCAAGAAACATGGACTGGAGAAAACCAGTTGGTTCACATTAAAGGTTATATCAAATATGAAATTATTGGAAGGAAACCCAGTAATTACCATGGATACAAGAAGGGAGATTTAATGACATGGATTTCTTCCAATATCCAATTTTTGCAACCACCTACAGTCTTCAAAATAGATTTTTGTCTATCCCTGGTCCTAACATTGTCCAATAATGTAATTGTTTGTGTTGTCAATTGTTATATGGAACCTACCATCTCGGTTACTGTATTTAGGCAGAGAATGGAAGTAATGATTTATGAGCTAGATTTTGTGTCAAACTATGCTGACCTAGTGGCTACTTGGATGGGGGATTTTAACATAAGAACTGAGGTGTGTTCACAATTGGGCTACAACAATACAATGAGGAAAGATTTGATGGGCATTTTGGGGAGAATGAAAAAAAAGATCCTCAATGGATAAGGTCATTAATGTGAAGGGCAAACTGCTACTTAACTGTATCTATGAAAATAACTTACATATTGCAAGTAGATGTGCTAATGGAAGGGTGAATGGATCTTATACTCATCTTAAAAAGAATTCTGCAGGAATGCAATATGCAATAGTCAACATTTTTAATTGGAGTTCTGTAAGATTTTTCAAGGAAAAAGACAATTTTACTAGTGACCATCTACTATTAATTTTGATACTAAATATCTTTGAGACAGGGACTATTCAAAGAACTAACACTAGTGCTCACCTTTATACCTATAATCAGAAAAATATTATATGGAACCCTGTCCTCCTTGATAAGATAGACGTTTTTCAAGAATGTGGCAAATGTAAATTCGTTATTAGATAAGATCAAATTGGGGGTCGGTGTAGTTGATACTTACAATATTTTGCAAACTTTACTGAGTTGCAATCTTGTCTCAAATGCAGGGAAAATGAACAATTTATATTCTCATAGTAATCCCCCCTGGTTTGACAGGCATTGTAGAACATTTAAATTACTAATAAACAAACTGGAAGATATATTACAAAGTTTCTAGAACTAATACTAAATAGCACCATTGTGGAACTTAAAAGGAAATACAAAAGGCTACTAATGGCAAAGAAAAAACTTTCATAAAAAGCTATGGGAGGAACTTCAATCAGCTATATTGGAAAAAGATTCAATCAACTTTTGGTCGCGGATTGCATATGGGGAAAAAAGGTCATAACACTGAGGCAGTGATTTCCCAAGATATTTGGGTGGACTTCTTTTCCTGCCTGTACACAGCACTTCAAAACAGTGATGAACTGATAAACAGCTACTTAGCATCCAACTGTGTTTCCTTTAGCTCGTGGCCCTCCATAACCAGTAAAGAGATTGAGTTCCATATCTTGAATCAAAAAAACAACAAAGCAGATGGTGTTGATGGCCTACCCACTGAAATGTTTAAAGTAAACATTGGGTGGTGGTCTCACTTATTTATCTGTCTTTTTAATTTTACTGTTGACACTGGAAAATTACCAGAATCTTTGTTAACTGATGAAATAGTGCCTATTTACAAAAATGATGCAAAAGACAACCCAACAAAGTATAGACCCTAATCACTGATTTGCAATCCAGCAAAAATATACTCCCATCTGCTTCTAGAGAGATTAGTGATGTGGACTGATGACAAACAAATAATTTCAAAAAATAAATTCAATTTTAGTAACAAGCGCTCAACTATTGATAACTTATTCATACTTAACTACTTAGTGGACAAATATGTGAAAAACTTGGGAGGAAAATTATATTGCTGTTTTTTAGACCAAAGAAAAGCCTTCAATAATGTTAATAGAAATACACTATGGAAAATGCCAGATGATCTCAAAATTGACCAGCAATTATTAAAAATAATAATTGCATTACGTACTGTAACCAGTACGCAGATACGATAATCCCTTGATGGTATACACACAAGGAAATTTGCGCTAAATAGTGGTGTGAAAGAGTAGTGTCTTCTTGCCTAAACATTTTTAAATATTTCTATTGATTATAGGATCCGCAACTTGAATTGTATAAACACAGATGCTCCCAAGATCCAAGACCAACTAATAAATGTTTTATTTTATTCAGATGATGCACTATTAATTTCCAGATCGTCACATGGCTTACAAAGAGCCCTGAATAATATGTCTGAATCCTTCGATGACTTATCTTTGGAAATAAGCATTGATAAAACTAAAATCATAGAAACATAGAAGTTGACAGCAGATAAGGACCGCAAGGCCCATCCAGTCTGCCCATTTATTTTTCTACCTTATAAATGTGCCATCGGCCTTTGCTCTGTCAGTGGCCTATCTATTCATAGTCATTTGTATTGCTCCCTTATGCCTATCCCATGCCTGTTTGAAGCCCTGCACTGTATTCATAGCCACCACTTCTTGTGGTAAGCCATTCCATGCATCCACCACCCTTTCTGTGAAAAGAATTTCCTCACATTCCCCCTTAATCGGCCTCCCTCTAATCTCATGCTGTGTCCTCTTGTCCTGCTATTTTTCTTATATTTAAACATGTTAGACTCTTTCACCTTGTTTATGCCCTTAAGGTGTTTGAATGCCTCGATCATATCACCTCTCTCCCTCCTTTGTTCAAGGGTATACATATCATGTTTTTTGGTAGGCATACCATAATAAAAAATAAATGGAATATCAAAAACACTCCAATTGTACTAGTTAAGGAAATTAAATATTTAGGAATTAAGCTAGTCTCCCCTTTGAATTGGATACTACACATCAAATATACTAAAAAAAGCAAGACAAGCAATCTTGGGCATCAAGAGATTTGAGCAGTCATATACTGACAATTCTTTTATAGCCATGAAAAACATTTTTAATGCTAAATTTAATTTGGCACTTCTCTATGGATCAGAAATCTGAGGATTAAAGTCAAGTACTATGTGTTTAGAGCCCATACAAAATTTGTTTCTGAGATTACTTTTGAGCTTGCCAGTAACAGTATCGGGTACACATTTAAGGTTGGAAAGTGGATAAAAGGCAATTGAACAGATAGCCAGAATTAGATCCATAAGATACTGGCAATGACTCATTAATAGCCCTAGTGTGAAATTTAGATTTGTATGTTGGCAAGAATCATGTGCTTATAAACAATCAGGTATTCCAACCTTTTCGTGGTTTATGAAACTAAATGCATTGTTGAAGAAAGTCAGAATCTCCTACATGTATGCAAGTTGGTCTATATCTAAGCCTGAGAGATATACAAAATAATCTATCTTTAGATTAATGGATACTAACTTACAAACAGATTGTGCAAAAGATTCCAATTCATCGATCTTTCACCAATATAAAATAATCTGTAATTTGAATTGGCTAAGTGATTATCTTGTGTGATGTCAGAATGCATTACACAGGAAGGTATTTGCAAGGGTATGCTTAAATATCCACTTTCATTACAGATCCATTTCTGCGACATGGGAAAAAGTGATGAAACCCAGGAATTTTAACTGCAAAGAAAATAGTCACTAATAGTGCACATTTATTTAAGCAATAATGCCTGACAGGGCATGTGTCATGCTGGAAAAACATCACACTGCAGGACAAGTGCATCCAACACCTGAGAAGTGATGTTATCCCAGCATAACACACACACTGGAAGGCATTATTGCTATTATGCAATGGCTCATTTTTAGTAATATTGTGAGGAAAAAAGTGAACACATGTACATGGCTAAAACATTTCATAGTTAGGCAGAAAACAAGAATCACATCTCCTTTATACTGTGGGAACATCTCTTTTACAGTATTAGATTAACAGTTTTATTTTTTTTTTTTGAGAAAACACTACCCATGTGAAAGCACTGCATCATGGGTATGTAAAAAATCAATTGTCTATTATCACTATCGTATGTGATACCAGCCATTAAGTACTTGCATTCACATGTGGTGTTTCCTCATAAAAAATAAAACTGTAAAACTAATACTATAAAACAGACATTCCCACAGTAAAAAGGAAATGTTTTGACAGTTGTGCTCTGCCTAACTATGAAATGTTTTTGTTATTACAAATATGTTAGTCCCCACAATATTAGTAAATAATGTTTTTACATTAAACTAAGCTTTTTCTACTGTAGCTTCAAGATATCAAACTCCCTTGGTAAAACGTGGTCATGTATGGAGCTAGATTTCACACTGTGTTGCTATATTGTGATAACATCCTTGTTCCAGGCCTACACTGACCAGTCAGAGCTCAGGGATTTTTTTGCCATTGTATAATAATAAAATGTTCTTTACTCAATGATTTAAGAAATAAATGGCTAGGTCCATTCCTGAAGTTTATGTCTCTTAAAGTATGTGAACAAGTAAGGATATTGTTAGCAGGCAACAAAGTAACTGACTTGTGCAGTTAAGTACTACCTTAAAGTATGACATTTGATGAAATTATGACAAACAGATTTGTTACAAATTACTTGAGTATATTTTACCTTCCTTTTGCTTTTTAAACATTGTGATTGCTTGTTGTATTTTAACCCACAATGAAGTGTTTTATCTTATAATTGTACACTTATGTTTAATAATATGCCTGAGAGAGAGAGACCTTATGGATACTTTTTTTTTCTTTTTATTTAACTTATAGTTTTGAATTCCAATTGCAATCACACTTAAGTAATACTATTGGTAGTCAGCCAGAGCTCCATCCCTGCTTGTACTATCTCCTGAATCAGACAAACAGCAGGATCAACCCAATACAAGTTTTAAAAATGTAACAGTGGGATCAACCAGATAAATATAGTGGGTTGTCCCTAATCAGCGAACGGAGATAATATGACCAGGGACAGAGCAACCAAGTTTCTTCTGTTGATCGGCCCACCCACATGCACAGTAACAAGCAGTAAGGTGGTGCACAACAAATGAGTGACACCAAACACCAAAAGAAAGGTTTGAGAACACCATAATATCCATTTTTCCGGTTATTACAGCATACCATGTGATAAAGGGGGTCACCAGTAATTATACTGTAATTATTATTATTCAAGTGGGTCAGAGGGTGTATAAGTGATGATCTTTTACAAGTGTGATACAAAAGAAGTATTATTCCTTCATGGTTTCTATTTTCTTTCAGTTCTAATACTTGTTTTCAGCTTATATGGTAAAAAATAGTAGCTACAATATGCGATCCTACTAACATCATTGTGGCACTCTGAATAAATATTTTTGGGCATTTAAAAAATTCTCAGAGAGCAGCGTCTTATATTATATGTGGTGGTGAGTGCATGACTATTTTTGAAGCAATATGATTGTTGCGTTAATAGCACCTCCAACCAAGTGCGTTTACTCTGTTTTTCCGGATATTTGTGTAATATGCTGCACCTAGAACAAGGTCATCAAAACTGTGACTGCCAACAGGTCAAACTTTTTTTTTATCCATTTGTTTCTCTGCCTGCATCCCCAGTCCCAGTGGCATCCACCAAGCCCTGTCACTGAACAGTCTCATGGACTTAGATGTTAACCACCACTTACACAGAGCCGTAACAGTGGGTGGCCAGCCACATAGGGTCATGCAGCACCTATGGGGTATACCAAACAAGCTGCACCATTTTTCCTCCATTTTCTCCACAGGGCATCTGCAAGTGACACATGCACATGCATACTGATGTACAAGCATGTTGTGTCGGTGCACGTTCCCACATGTCTGCTGGTCCAGCCAGTACTGACACTCAGTCTCTGCTAGGTGGCAGGCAAGTGGCAGGACTCAGAGTACCCCCTCCCTGAGGGAGAAGAGTTGTCTTAGAACACTCAATCTTCCCTCACTCAGCTGGTCTCCAAGTATACCTGGTCTGTTCCCAAACCTGAGTCTTAGGCATGCCTGGAAGTAAGATGTCAAGTGTCTCAGTTCTCCATGCCACTGGTCCGGCTTGAGTCAAAGTTTGTTAATGCATTTTATGGTGTTTGGCAGAGATAATACCACACCCACACCCACACTCATCAGTTCTACAGACAGGATTCCAAATGATGATATTGATGATGACCACCATGACTAGCAGCAAGGGGGAGGCAGCAGCCATGCAATAAAGATGATTATGACACAGTCAGAGATGTAGGGACTTTTGCTGATGCATGCAGGATTCTGAGTGATGGAGATGGACATGGAGGAGACCTACAACTTTCCTTCACATCAACAATGTGCAGCACATACCCTCAACTTAATAGCTGTGAAAGATACAGCCTCTGCTACTGCAACTCCTGTGTACAAAAAGATCTACTGCAGCACAATAGTAAAATGCTCAGCTCTTTGGAACAAAGTTCACAAGCCAGTGAAATTGTTTCAGACAAAAATTGGACCAAGTTGATTATCCCCAATGACATAAAGTGGAATTCACACTACAGAGCTGAAGAAACAATAAAATCCATTGTAGATCATCGGCATCACATGTGTGATGAACTTGGCCTTGTTATGTTTCAAACAACTGAAATTGCTTTTGTGGTGGTGTGCTGCAAAGTAATGCATCTTCTTGCAAACTCATCTGATATTTTGCAAGCAGAAACAAACTGCTACTGTACATGGGACATCTTCATCCAACACTGATGACATTCAAAAAGAAGCTGCTTGATATCAGACCACTTTTGCATTATACCATTCATCTTCCTGATGCAATTGTGAGAGCTGTGGACATTTGCTTTGGTATAAAGTGTTAAACAGAGGTAATTCATTTTGTCCAGCATTACATTACCACAATTTTGTGTTTGGTTGATTGTCAAGGAGGATGAAGCATGTGAAGCTAAAAACACACTTGAAAATGATTTGCTGTCAGATCAGGAAGATATTGGTTGAGTAAGTCAGTCATCTGAAGAGAATCTTGAGAATGATGATTTCCTCATATATAAAAATTTAGGGCTTCAGGGGAAGGTCTGCCTTTTTGCAGATGACACAAAACATAGTAACAGGGTGGATACCATGGGATGGGGTGGAAGCAATGAAGAATGATATAAGGTCACTGGAAGAGTGGTCAGAAACATGGCAGCTGAAATTCAATGCCAGGAAATGCAAAGTGATGCACTGGGAGAGGAGGAATCCAAATACCTCATATACACTGGGTGGGGGGAGAAAATAGCAGCAACCAGGCTGGAAAAGGATCTAGGGATTATAATCACAAATTACCTTAAGGTGCGCTCCCAGTGCAGCAAAGCAGTGGGCAAGGCTAACAGGACGTTGGCATGCATAGGGAGAGGGATAACCAGCAGAAGGAGAGAGGTGCTGATGCCACTTTACAGTTCCATGGTGAGGCCACACCTGGAGTATGGGGTACAGTTCTGGATGCCCTATCTAAGAAAGGATGTAGATGGCATGTAAAGGGTGCAGGGAAGGGCCACTAAAATGGTGCATGGGCTAAGAGGGATGGTATGTGAGGAGAGGTTGAGGAAACTGGATTTGTATCCTCTGGAGATAAGAAGGGGAACAAGGGGGACATGAATGAAACATTCAAGTATGTGAAGGGGATCAATAAAGTATGAAAGAGCTTGTTTACAGGGAAGGTAGATACAAGAACTAGGGGGCATGGACTGAAGGTGGAGGAGGGAAGGTTTAGGGGAAATGTTAGGAAGTATTGCTTCACAGAGAGAGTAGTTGAGCCCTGGAACAGACTGCCAGAATAGGTTGTGAGTGCCAGTACAGTGAAGGGATTCAAGAGGGCTTGGGGCAGACACAGATGGTTGTCAAGGGAAGTGCGAGGGGAATCTTCTGGGTGGGGTGACAGATAGAGGGAGGGAATGGGCAGACTTGATGGGCCAGAAAGGCCCTTTTCTGCCATCACATGTCTGTGAATCTATAAAGAAAATCAGCAACTTAGCCATGGGGAGTTCTTCATGAGCTAGAGCAGCATCTCAAAGACAAATAAAACAGCAGACATTTTGCAAACATTCCCAATAATAAATAAAACATTCCTGTGCTACAATACTGAACTTCCATCAAGTGCACTTGTTGAAAGATTATTTAGCATTGATGGACATGCCTGCCTGCTCGAAGAAACCAATGAGGTGATGAAAACTTTGAAGTGCAGCTACTTTTACATTGCAACAACATGTACTGGGAAATGTAACATTCTCGTGCGTATCTGTGTGATGCTAAGGCAATGATAGGCTGAAGGTGGTGTTGGTGTAAGTTACTATAACTTCTTCAAAAATGTTTTTATGTGGCATTGCTACTCAGTCATGTGCTGCCTCCATTTGTGCCCCTGTCTTATACATCCCCCTATAACGAGTGTACTCTATCTGTTGATATTTTGAATGTCAGGGAAAATGCTAAATGTATGCCATTATTATAAATCAAAAACAAGCATTTGTCAATGCCGAATGTTTGCTTGCTGGCATTGGCATTGGCATTGGTAGTGTAGAAGTTACAGAGCTGCGTAATAGGAATGGCAGTGAAGTATTGAACTGAAGCCAACCCCACCACCACCCTGCAGAGAGTGACAGGCATTGGGGTGTGCCTTTGGGTCGTAGAGCATAATGGCCACTCCATTTCACCACACCCAACCCTGCAGACACTGACAAGTGTCACGGTGTGCCTTGGGGTCTTTGGCCCTTATGCGCACCCCATTCCATCAGAAAATATGGTGAGATGGATGCGGTATAGGAGAATGGGGCAAACTTTGGGGCAAAAGAGTCCAAGGCATACCTCGATGCCTCTCACTGGCTGCAGGGTGTGGAATGGTATGAGCATTGCAGGCAAGAATCCCAAGTCACATCCCTGATGCCTGTCATTCTCTACGGGGTTGGGCGTTATGGTTGGAAACCATAATACCTCAGGCATTTGTTGGTATTTTCACTCCAAATTTTCAACATTTTTTTTGTGTGACCCCGCCTCATGAACAGTGGCAATACCAGTTTGTTAGAAAGCTGCTTATGCAGAGCGACTACGGCATTTAGCACCGCAGGTGCAAACACATTCCAAACAGGATGTAAAAAATGACAGCTGTACTGTTCATGGGGAGGTGTAAAAAATGGCAATGTTGCAAATCTGTAGTAAAAATATTAAAAAAACTGGTGAAGTCACGAGCGTGCATAGAAACTGAGCAACGCACACCCCTAATGTAATTAGTTTGGGAATTTTTTAGAGCAGATTGTCAACAGAGGCATTTTGGGACCTCCAATCATGAACAGTGTCACTGTGATTTTCTTTATCTGTCCCAAACAATGATTTCCCACAGTGACCACGCATCTCTGAGCTGAAAGTGTGAAAACACATTTTGGCCATGTGAAAAATGACAGCTGTGCTGTTCATAAGGAAGTGTGGAAAAATGCCACTGGTGAAAATCTGGACTGAAAATATTACAAAGTCATGAACTTGCAAAACTGTGCAATGCTCACTTGTAACACAATCATTTTATGGACTTTTGTCACCAAATTTTCAACATAGCCATTTTAAGACCTCTGCTCATGAACAGTGTAACTGTGATTTTCTTAATCTGTCCCAAACATTGCTTTCACACACTGACTGCACCATTGTGTGCTACATGTGCGAAAACACATTTTGGGTGATATGTGAAAAATAGCAGCTGTATTGTTTATAAGGAAGTGTTATAAAATGGCAATGGTGAAAATCTGGATTGAAAATATTAAAAAATTTGCAAACTTACGAGCGTGCGTAGGAACTGCGCAACACACACTCGTAAAACAGTTATTTTTAGGAATTTTTTCACCAAATTTTCAACATAGCCATTTTAAGAGCTCTGCTCATGAACAGTGTCACTGTGATTTTCTTAATGTGTCCCATACATTGATTTCGCACACCAACTGCGTCATTGTGCGCTACATGGGCGGAAACACATTTCGGACAAGATGTGAAAAATGACAGCTGTACTGCTCAGAAGGAGGTGTAGTAAAATGGAAATGTTAAAAATCTGGAATGAAAATATTACAAATTCACGAACTTACGAGCGTGCGTAGGAACTGCGCAACACACGCTCGTAAAACAGTCAATTTTAGGAATTTTTTCACCAAATTTTCAACATAGCCATTTTAAGAGCTCTGCTCATGAACAGTGTCACTGTGATTTTCTTAATGTGTCCCATACATTGATTTCACACACCAACTGGCCACTGTGCGCTACATGGGCGGAAACACGCTTTTGGGTGAGATATGAAAATGACAGCAAACTACGAGCATGCGAGGAACTGCGCGGTGCAGCTCATTAAACAGTCATTTTGGAATTTCTCCCAAATTTTCAAAATAGGCTTTGAGAGCCCACCTTATGAACGCTGGCAGTGTCGCTTGGAGCATTCATTTAAAGGTGATTTCTAATGCAGTGAATGTGAATCACCCTTCGGGTCCAAATAACGCCATGACAGTGACATCACTAATGAGAAGGGGTCCCAAAAACCCCATGTTGAAAATTTGGTGCAAAAATTCCAAAAAATGCCTGAGATATGCAACATAGTTGAAAAAACCCTATCTAGCCCATTATACAGCTTACCAGCATTTCCTCAGTTCGCGGTCAGCTTTGAAGAGTGCAGACGTGTTCCTGGTCCACCGAAGATCGTCGTGCCAATCTCCGGAGGTAAGTATGGGGTGAGGGGCGGGGTGTTGGGAGGCAGGGTGCACAGTGGGTGGGTGCGGGTTGTGGGAGGGGGGGCAGGGAGAAGCACCGAAGGGCAGTTTTTAATTTTCAGGTTTTTTTATTGAAATGATGACGCGGGACATTTGCCACTCTGGGGTGGGCTCCCAGCTTGGCACAAGGATGGCTGGTTGGGGGGGCATGGAGCCGATGAGGGATTAGGCACCCCCCGTCGGCCATAGCATCAGGTGCCATGCTGGGGTGGGCCCAGCATGGCACCCTGTACTCAGGGGGAGGACAGTGGAGCCGATGGGGATTGGCCACCCCGGCCGGGCTATATTATCGAGTTGCCATGCTGAGGTGGGCACCAGCATGGCATGTGGAAGGCTTTAGGGGAGCTTAGCACAGCACAGCCGATGGGGGGATTGGGCACCCCTTCGCCATACAGTGTGCGTGGGGGGGCAGCACGCAGTATGCATGTGTGTGTATGTGTGTGTGTGTGTGTGTGTGTGTGTGTGTGTGTGTAGAGAGGCAGCACATGAAGCAGGTGATATCTTATCACTGCTAACTGAAGCGTAGCTCCTCCTTTCAACTGTAGGCACTGCATTTTGGAGCTGTCAAAGACAGCTCCAGCATGCATTGGCGGACTGGGGCCACGCCTGCCAACACACTGACTGAATTGGAAGAGGGGGTGACACACCTCTGAAAACTGGGATGATGGCACTATGTTTCTTGCACATGTGTGCAAGCAAACATAATGAGCTCATCTCATCATCCTCATCTCATCATCTGTTGCTATTTTTGATAACGAAATGAAAAAAAGAATGCTAATAGAATTTGTTGTGCAGGTTTATTATACTGTAATCCCAGACAATGATTTGAACTTACAGGTGAACTTCAGTCAAAATTTCGAGAGACATCCGGTGACATCATGGCCGGGATAGCAGCTTGAAGGTAAAGTTTCCTTCCCTCCAGAGATTAAAACTCTCTACTGTTGTATTTACAAGCAGCAAAGTGAGCAAAATGTAAGCCAGAGAATGAGGGGAGACCAGGTCAACCAGCCTGAGTCCTATGAAAATGAAGAAACAGGAGGATGGCTCCAGCTATCAGTAGATATCAGGCCCTTAGTTAGGAGAATAGTCGCAGTGACTCCCCAGCCAGTACAGACAGGTCTAGCCATGATACTGACTAAGAGGATGAATGTCTCACTAGAAATCATTTTGAAACCCTGCTGAGGGAAATAAAGGCCTCATGTTTGGAAAACAGATGAAATTGTAAAAAAATCACGAAAGATTTGCTGGTGTGTAGAAGTGGCTGGATGAAGTGGAGGAGTGAGTTGCCATAGTGGAAAATGATGCCTTGCAGCTTGGTATGGCAATGGATTCAATTTTAAAATATACTGAAGCGCGTCAAGAAAGTTTTTTAGATTTTGAGGCAAGATCCTTGCACGACAACCTGAGGCTAACTGGACTATTGGAGGGAGCACAAACAGGCTATTTGTGTAACTTACTACAAGACCTTCCTTGAGATTTATTTTATTCTTTGGCAACCAGGTAAGGTCCACTAGGCACAGGTTCCTGTTTTCAGGGGAGACCTGGGAGCACTGGGGAGGTTAAGTGACTTGCTCAGAATCACACAGTATGCAAGTGGAGGTTGTTCAAATGAGCTTTATATAGGAAGAGCCCATTGAGCCCTATTACCAAAGCCAGCTGACCCAACAACCAGAACCAGGGGCCATAATACTGAAATTTGTCAGCTACTGCACAGATGAAGACATCCTCAGATTTGCATGGCAAAAGGGTGATGTTAGATATAATGGAGCCGACTTTACTTTCAACAAGGACTAACCCCCAGAAATTCAAAGACAATGATTACAGTATTTGGACATAATTAAAGCTCAAAAAGTATGTCAAATTAAATTTCAGACCCCTTACCCATCTCAGATGCAGATATTTTGGGAAGATGGGGGTCTGGCTTTACAATACCCCTGAGGAGGCAGCGACAGCCCTGAGAGACCACAGAGTTCCTTTTGGGCAAAGAAAACTGAACCAGCCTTGGCCCCAAGCCAACACTTAACAGGTAATTGGCAGCAGGTTTCATGTCAGAACATTAAAGCTGTGAGTCATGAGTTTGCACCTCAGACCATGGAGAGAATCCATGCTCTGTTGCAGAAAATAGCACAGCAAATGCCAAAACTGACATTACAAAGCTCGCCTACCTGAAGATGTGGATATGAAGAGAATGGAGGGTGCTGAGTGTTACACAGTGACTTTGTTCATGTACCTGGAGATGGATGCCACCATAGTCCATAATTCAGCTTCCAAGGACAGACTTTGCTTTTAATCTATAAGAGATGTAGGCATTTACTTTTTCAGGGACATACATACAAGAGTTACTTTACACATGCAGGGATTCCCCCTGTTTTATTTTGTTCTGCTAGGCTTTAGTATCTGTAACCTAGTGCTGCACTTTTCACATGACCCCTTAACTCTGGAGGGATTTCCCCCTCCTTTCACATGCATGAGCTGCCAGAGGTTTTCTATACCTTATAAATTAGTGACTCAGGTAACCCACACTAGGCAGTCAATCCAGAAAGCTAATGACATAACTTTGGAGGATGGGGAGAAGGGTTAAGAAGACCACTGACAGAGCTGAGGGTATTTTCATGCTGGCCTATCTGCCCCCTTCCCATTTGATTCAATGAAATATTATTATCAGTGATATAGCCAGGACTAGCAATTTTAAGTATAACCCCTGTATATTCACACATTGGTTCCACTGTTGATCAGCCAGGTGGTGGGAGACAGCACCTATTGATCTTGGGCAGAGAAAGGCATTTAATGGAAAAACCTTTATGGGGGAAGCCCCACATTGGACAAGGGTCACTAAGTACTAGGGACTCTATTCTGCTGGTCATCAAACTATCAATCTGGCAAGATAACTTGACTTATAAATTATAAGTGCCATGGACACATCATTTTTGGGGGAGGAGGGGAGATGGGAATGGGGTTGATGTTCAGGCTGTGGTTTTGCAATCTGTAGTTATTTTTCAGTTCTGAGAGACTTTAGGGGCTCTTCTTATGTAGAAGTAGCTTTAGTTCTTGCCCCTGCAGTAAGGTGGTGTGACATCCTGACTACTGTTGGTTGGTGGAGGAAGGTTGCTTGGTGGTACACCACACCCAGAGAAAGGGGGAGTATAATTACCTTCCCTAACCTTGGTAGCACAGTGGGCTCTTTTAACTTATTTTGACAGTTGGCCCAGTTGGCATTTTGGTTTTGGTGTTCTTTTAATCTTATACAGGGTGTCAAATTGCATGGTTTTGTGGGTCTGTTGTGTTTGGTGGGTGGTGGACAAAGTTGACCTCTGGAACCTGTGAGGTGGTTCACTGGTAATGATATGGGTGCACCATGGCGGCTCCAATAGCTTGAATCTTGACATATAATGTTAATGGCCTGTTTAATTGAATAAAACAGAAGAAAGTTATGACCTATGTTAGGCAGACCAGAGCAGAATTAGCTTTTTTACAGGAAACTCACTTGACTGAAAGTGAACATCAGAAGCTGACATGGTTTGGGTATGGGGAGGTCCACTACTCCACATATAAATCTGGGAGGAGAAGGAGGGATGTGACTGTTATCATACCTAGCTGGGTCCCTTTTGAGACTATAGACATGGTAGTAGACATACAAGGTTGTTTTATCTTAGGTTATGAGAGACTTAATGAACAGCTCCTGACTTTAGGTTTTATTTATGCTCCTCCTGGTTCAGACTATGTTTTAGGAAGCTACTTATATTTGTAATAGAAAAGGCCATGGGAGGTTTGATATGTGGAGGGGACTGGAACCTCACGTCAGATCCTAACTTACACAGCACATTACATATACTTCAGAAAGATGATGTAGTGGCAAAAAAAAGAGGTAAAGGTGTTGTTGGTAAAACTAAGCCTCCAGGATGTGTGGAGATATCTAGAGGGTTCCACCCAGTGATATACCTGTTTTCCCATCTACATCAAGTGTATTCAAGGTTGGACGTTTTCCTTCTTTCAAAGGAGGACATAACGAGACTGTCTAGATACTCAGTGTGACCCTTGGGGATATCAGACCATGCCCCTCTCACTATAGAACTTGACTTACAATTACAGAGGAAATCAACTTTCTGGAGACTCAGTATCTCACTTCTCCAGGATAGGGAGATTCTTGAACAAATATCCCAGACTATTATGTAGACAGTTCAAGACAATGCAAACCCAGAAAATAAAGGCATTAGTCAAGGGAAAATTTGTGGCAATAGGTGCAACCAGGAAAAAGCAATGGAAAGAATGGCAGTTGGCACTGGAAAAGCAAATACAGAACCCTGAAAAACTGCAGCAAACAAAAGTAGACAGAGAGGGAATTAGTTAAACTTAAGAAGTAATTTACTGAATTGTTGAATTATAAGACTGAACAGAATTTGAAATTTCTTAAATAGAGATACTATGAGGAGGTCTCAAGGGCGCTCAGGCTCTTAGACGGTAGACTTCAAACAAGAAAAGCTTGGGTGCAAATCATGAAAATAATACACCTTATTACAGGTTTTAGAGTAACTAGGGTTGAAGAGATAGTTGAAGCACTCACTCTGTATTACCAGAATTTGTACAGTGCTAAACAGGGGAAACTGAAAGACAAACTGGATAAATTGCTGCTCTGCCTTAATTCACCTCAACTCACGGAAACCCAGAATGAAGATTTATGCTGCCCTATATCTTTAGCAGAGATTTGTAATGTAATTAGTAATAGTAAGGCAGGGAAGTGTCCTGGATTGGATGGTTTCCCTGCAGAATTTTATAAATAATTTAGAGACAAAACCACACTTTTGCTTCAGGTGGCCTACCAGGAAGCACTGACTAAAGGAGGTAAGCTTCCTCTGTCTTGGACACAGGTAGTGATCTCAGTTATACCCAAGCTCGGTGAGGACCCAACATTATGCCCATCATATCACCATATTTCCATTCTTAATGTAGACTATGAGTTTCTGACAGCAATTATGTATTTTTAATTTACATTTTTTCTTCGCCTCTGTAGAGCTCGGCAGGCGGCTCCAGCCCTCCCTCAGAGGGACTCATTCTGTGGCTCCTATCGCCCCACCCCAGCCATGCCCAGGAGCTCCCCAGTGGATTACCCCCCCCCACAGTGGAGCCAGAGAGAGGAGCACTGGCTTTTACTCCCACCCCAGAGCACAATGCAGAATCAAGGCTTACTGGTGCGATGGCATATTGGGTCATCATGGAGCCTGCCGTCTCCTGGTATTTTCCACCAATTTTCTCCATGAGCCTCTGTAGATGCAATGGGTGGATGTGACTGGGTAATGTGGGTAGGGTAACAAAGACACACCACAATCAGATAGGTTTAAAACACACTGGTCTTGTGTGAATTTTATTGTCCGATTTTGAAATAAAATTCTAAATAAATCAGAAAAACAAAATAAGCATCATATGGGGGGGGGTGGCTCAGAGGTAATTTAAGGAAGTATTTTTTCACAGAGAGGGTTGTGGATGCATGGAACGGCCTTCCGGAGGAGGTTGTGGAGTCAAAATCAGTGGCGGAATTCAAGCATGCATGGGATAGTCATAAGGCAATTCTGGGGGGTGGGGGTAGGAAGAAGTAGACTGCTGGTTAACTAGGATCTGCAGCTTATCCAGTAGGTAGGGAAATGGGCAGACTGGGTGGGCCAAGCAGTCCTTATCTGCCATCAAATTCTATGTTTCTATGTTTCTATATATGTCATAACTTCAGACTTTCAAAATAACAGAAAAGAAGAACTCTTCTTGAGCTCCAGAACTATCCCATCTCAGTAGTTCTGCCACAGAGTAGAATATTTGGAAATCAGTAAATCCTACAACGCTCTGTGCTTTCTCCAGACAACATCTCAGGACACTCTCCTGGGCTGATCTGCCTTTTTTGAGCATCAGGGCTGTTCTTATACAAATCCCTATAGCATCATCGGGTCAGCTGATCTGCCCCATTTCTAATAAAGATACACTCCTACTCTAATACAGACATGTGGTAGATCAGCATGACTTTCATATACTAACTTAAACATCCACAATACTGTTAGACTCCTTTTTATTTCCAAAAAGAAACACAAAGCACAGTTATTCTTGAATACATATATGATTGCTTTGTAATGAGGTGAGACTCTGTCCTATTCTGATGAGGGACAGATGGAGTCTTCCTAAAAGAGCCTCTGTTTGGGGCCGCTGGCTACCAAGAGTCCATTTCAAATGACATCAGCACTCAGGTAAGAGCTAATTTGTTTTTGTGCTGTAAGGAGAATGACAACCCCATGCAAAAAGTTATACTGCAGGTATTTTCTTTTTATGTTGCTTGCATGCATGCACAAGAAACACATTGTGGCAGCTTGCTGCAGAAGCAGGTTGTGGAGGTGTGGCACTGTGGTGGCCAATGCCCCCACTGCCTTTTGAGGCTTGGTATGCTTTCCTCAATGGGGTGGCATGCTGCAGCTGACACTAGTTCAGCCAGCGTGCCACCACCTTGAAATGTTTTAGCCGCTGCAATCAGGGTCCACCTCGTCATTGCAGTGTCAGCCATTCCACTGCAATGAGGGAGTGGCCCGTCATTGCAGGGTGGTACCTTGCTTTCCCCCCAACCAGTTTACCATTGTTGAGCTCAGTGCACATCGGCCTAATGTCCCCACACTCAAGTTTCTGCTATATGCCGAGGGGATGCCCAAACCCCCTTGTCATCATGCCCTCCCACTTTATTTGCCGAAGGGGCACTCAATCCCCATCAGCTTCAGTCCTCCCTTCCCAGTTGAATTTGCTGATGGGAGACCCCACTACCGATCTGCATGATGTCTCCCAACCCAATTTGTTGTCTGCAGAGGGGGGGGCCCAATCCCCCATCAGCTACAGCCCTCCCAAAACACTCAAGTGGCAGTCTGGGAGCCCACCCCAGCATGCCAAAGTCCCTGAAAAAAACCAAAAACAGTCCCGCAATGTTTGTTTTTTCCAACACCTAAAGTAAAAAGCGGTCCCTCATATAGAGTTTGGCCCTCGTCCAACCCGTACCCATCCTCTGCGCCCCATTTCCCCACCATCTCACTTACTTCCCTCTGGAGCCCAACACGATGATCTTCGGTGGACCGGAAACACGTCTGCACTCTTCAAAGCCGACCGCGAACTGAAGGTAAGCTATATAATGGCATAAATATGTTTTTTTCAACTTTGGTGCATATCTTGGGCGTTTTTTGGAATTTTTGCACCAAATTTTCAACATGGGGTTCTTGGGACCCCTTCTCATGAATTCAGTCACTGTCATTGCATTATTCAGTCCCGAAAGGTGATTGCACAGTTACTGCGCAGAATCACCTTTTGGGACTGATTAACAAAATGACAGTGCCACTGTTCATGAGCTGGGCTCTCAAAACGCCTATGTTGCAGATTTGGTAAAAAAATCCAAAAAGATGACTGTTTTACAAGTGTGCATTACACAGTTTCCACACATGCTTGTAACTTCGCAAATGTGTAATATTTTCACACCAGATTTTCAACACTGGCATTTTTCACACCTCCTTATGAACAGTACAACTGTCATTCTTCACAGCCTGGCTGAAATGTGTTTTCACACTTCAGGCGCAGAATAGCACGGTCATGGAGAGGAAAACAGTGTTCAGGACAGATTAAGAAAATGACAATGACACTGTTCATGGGCAGAGGATCTAAAATGCCTATGTTGAAAATTTGGTGATGAAAGTCTATAAAATGACTGTGTTACAAGTGTGCATTGCATTGTTTCCATTCACCCTTGTAACTTCGCAAATTTGTATTATTTTCACGCCAGATTTTCAACACACTGGCATTTTTTCACACCTCCTTGTGAATAGTACAGCTGTCATTTTTCACATCCTGGCCGAAATATGTTTTTGTACTTCTGGCGCAGAATAGCACGGTCACTGTGGGAAATCAGTGTTTGGGACAGATTAAGATCGAGCAAGTGAGAGAAGGGGAGTGAACGAGCTCAACTGAGCTCCGTCGGGACTGCTGCAGATCTCTTTGTGGGCAGAAAAAGGCACCAACGCTAGCAGGAGTCCAGTACAAAAGGGCAGCCTGCAGCACCGGGAGAAAAAAAATGAGCACATGAGGGAAGGTGAGTGAGTGGGCTCAATGGGGCTCTGTTGGGACTGCTGCAGATTTCTTAGTGGGCAGAAAAAGGTGTCAATGCAGGCAGGGGCCCAGTACAAAAGGGCAGCCTGCAGTGCCGGGAGAAACAGAACCAGCAAGTGGGAGAGGGGGAGTGAGCA
Organism: Neoceratodus forsteri; assembly: GCA_016271365.2. Taxonomy (NCBI): domain Eukaryota; kingdom Metazoa; phylum Chordata; order Ceratodontiformes; family Ceratodontidae; genus Neoceratodus; species Neoceratodus forsteri. The sequence goes on from CM057455.1 coordinate 932,759,055, forward strand.
AGCTTAACGGAGCTCTGTCAGGACTGCTGCAGATTTATTTGTGGGCAGAAAAAGGCACCAATGCAGGCAAGAGCCCAGTACAAATGGGCAGCCTGCAGCGCCGGGAGAAACAGAATGAGCAAGTGAGAGAGGAGGAGTGAGTGAGCTCAGTGGAGCTCTGTCAGCACTGCTGCGGATTTCTTTGTGGGCAGAAAAAGGCACCAACGCGGGGAGGAGCCCAGTACAAAAGGGCAGCCTGCAGCGCTGGGAGAAATAGAAGGAGTGAGTGAGAGAGGGGGAGTGACCAAGCTCAATGGAGCTCTGTGAGAACTGCTGCAGATTTCTTTGTGGGCAGAAAAAGGCACCAATGCAGGTAGGAGCCCAGTACAAAAGGGCAACCTGCAGCGCTGGGAGAAATAGGAGTGAGTGAGAGAGGGGGAGTGAATGAGCTCAACAGAGTTCTGTCGGGACAGCTGTGAACTTCTTTGTGAGCAGAAAAAGGTGCCATTGCAGACAGGAGCCCAGTACAAATGGGCAGCCTGAAGCGCCGGGAGAAACAGAATGAGCGACTGAGAGAGGGGGAGTGACCAAGCTCAATGGAGCTCTGTGAGAACTGCTGCAGATTTCTTTGTGGGCAGAAAAAGGCACCAATGCAGGTAGGAGCCCAGTACAAAAGGGCAGCCTGCAGCGCTGGGAGAAATAGAAGGAGTGAGTGAGAGAGGGGGAGTGAGCAATCTCAACGGAGCTCTGTTGGGACAGCTGTGAACTTCTTTGTGGGCAGAAAAAGGTTCCAATGCAGGCAGGAGCCCAGTACAAAAGGGCAGCCTGCAGCTCCAGGAGAAACAGAATGAGCGAGTGAGAGAGGGGGAGTGAGCAAGGTCAGCGGAGTTCTGTCGGGACTGCTGCAGATTTCTTTGTGGGCAGAAAAAGGCACCAATGCAAGCAGGAGCCCAGTACAAAAGGGCAGCCTGCAGCACTGGGAGAAACAGAATGAGAGAGTGAGAGAGGGAGGAGTGAGCGAGCTCAATGGAGCTCTGCCTGGACTTTAGAGTTGCCCACCCTGCCACCCAGTGTCTTCTGTGGTCCTATATTACAGCAGGGTCTCTGGAGTGGAGACAAAGCAATGATTGGATACTTTTAGGATTGCTGTAGCAATGCAAATTTAGTTGTTCTGTTTATTTCTCTAACTGAGATAAGTATGAACTACACTGTTATAATTGCTATAATAATACATATTTTATTTGTTCTGTTTATTTCTCTAACTGAGCTGAGTAATACTTGGAGTGCAATAGGATTTCTAACTGGGCTAAGTGAAACTATATGAGAGCTGAGAACAAAACGTGTGGTAGCTGAGGGGTGAAAAATGGACAAGGAGGCTTTAGGATTGCTACAGTAATACAGTATCTAATGGATGTGATTTGAGACTGAATTAACCCAGTCGGCAAGGGGGCAGTAGAGGGACTAGTGTGGGGGGGACAGAAATTTGAGTAAATAGGGTCCTAACAGTTGTAGTAGGGTACAGAACCTGGAAGTAAGAGCCCGTAACATAAGATGGGGGCCAAAATGGGGTAGGTGCTACATGTCAATAGGGCGGGTATCTTTGGAAGGGTGGTGGGCTGTACAGGGTGTGGGTCAGCCATGATCCTGGACCGGGCTTGGAGGATGGGGGGGGGGGGTGTATGGTCTGTAGATGACTGGGTAGTTTGAGGGAGGAACTGTGGAGGATAGGGAGGAGTCTAAGTGGCAGGGCAGATGAGTATGGTAGGCATCCTGGGGGGGAATAGGGGATGGCAAAGGGGAACTCAGGAAGAGCAACTATGGAGTGAAACTGACTCCGGTATCAGAGGCACTAACAGAAAAGACAGGAGAAGGGAGGGGGGTGCCCGAGGTGAGGGGGAGGCCTTCTGATGGAGAGGAAGACACCATGAGGAGTACCAGTGGAGAGAGCAGATGGCTGCGGGTAGGGAGGGACCAAGGTTGGCATGGAGGGGAACAAGTAGGAGGGGGGGAACTGATAGGGGAAGAGATGTAGGATGGATATTGACTAGGAATAGATTCAAACCTCTACTATGGAAGAGAGAGGGGGAGCAGGAACATACTGAAGGGGGGAGGACAAATGGGTCATGAGAGGGATGGCAACAGGTAGGGCAAGAGATAGCGAGGATGAAAGGGTAGAAGAGGGCTACTAAGGAAGGAGGGGGTGGTGACTCACGGGAAGGGGGAAGGAAGGGAGGGGCATCACTATCGGGGTAGAAGGGAATGGAGACTCTAAATTGACAACAGCAGGGATAGGAGAGGGGTTGGAAATCAGCAGGGGAAGAGGAGAGGTCGACATGGGAAGCCCAGTAGGAAGTAATCAGGCTGGGAAGGGGTTCAAGGGTAATGGGAGGAATAAGGCAGAGAAAAGGGGTGAGGAGGAAGTAATGGGTACAGATACAGAAGTCACAGAGGGTGCAGCTGATGGGGGTAAGGGGCAGGAAGAATGAATATTGGGGTGGTGTAATGGGCATTAGAAGGGAAAGGGGGTAAGGGATGGGAGGGGGGACTTGTCCTGGGTGATTCTATACTGAAATAGGTGAGATGGGGAGGAAAGGGAGAAAGGCACAGCCTTATTTGGCTTGAAGCTGTCCCCAGGTTGACTGCAGGAGGGGGCAGGGCAGGCACTGCTCAAGTGTGCAGTGAGGGGGAGGAAGAAACCTCATTTACTGTTGCATGTGCATACAAATGACTTGGCCAGGGACACTGTGGAAGTAGTAAGGGGGAGGTTCATGTAGTTGGGCAGGCAGTGTGAGGGGGTGGGGAAGTCGGTGGCATTCTTGGAAGTACTGCCGGTACCATGTGCAAGCATGGGGAGGAAGGGTAAGCTTGAGGAGTCCAACGAGTGGCTGAGGGATTGGTGCCACACCAAACATTATGGGTTAGTGACTAACTGGGGTAGGGTCTGGGGGGAATAGCGACTTGTACACAGGGGACATGGTACACTGGAGCAGAAAGGGGAGGAGAGTATTAAAGGCAGCATTACTGCTGGCTCACTGGGGGCTGAGGGTTGAGGCGTTGAATGCCACACCTCGCGCCATGCTAGCGACCCAGGTTTGGATGCGAGCCCAGGCCAGCAGGGGTCGGCAGGGGAGGGATAGGAATGAACATCCAGAGGACTCATGTCCTATCCCGGGGTGGGATCCAGGGACCCACCGCTCTGTAGCGGCCCCTGGTGAAAACCAGGGGTGCTACTAGAGCAGTGTAGTAAAGGAAGCAGAGTGTGGCGAATGTTGGCATGCTGTGCCTAAGCGTCATTGCTTGCCCCCACTCTGCAAAGGGGAGAAAAATGGAAAATGGGCTACAGTCGGGCAGCATGAGCTTCCGACCCCTGCTGACAGTTATTAGGCATAGTACTTTCACTTCCAAGTGCCTAAACAGCACATATAAGCAAGCAACATTCGGCATTGACAAATGCTTGATCTACCTGGTGTTATGTTATTTTACTACAAGCAACACTCCCAAGATCATAAAATGCATTTGGGCTTGTGGACCCGACAGCTGAAATTTCAAGCAATCAGGAAACTTTTTATTTGAGTCTTATTTTTGACTAAATCTCTTTAGCGCCCATTTAATTATGTATTTCTCACTTAGGCGCTTCCAGCTACTCAGAGAGGGTTCTTATCACCATACAGCCCAGTTGATTTACTCCAAACTGGTGGCGCTACCCCCTATAGTCAGGAGAAGTGATAACTTTCACTTTCCTGACTCAGCAGTGCACAGTGGCACACTCGACTTTTAAAACGGTCATGGTTCCACAATGCAAGAGGGCCTTTGCTTTTTTCTTTCTTATTCTTTATATGCCCCCTAGCTTCCACAGCTGTCCCTTTCTTTTGGGTCTCAATGTGTCCTGTGGTGGGAAGACTGAAGCTGCCAGCCCAGATGAGTGCCCCGCTCTTCGTTACTTAAGCATCCGGTTTACCCCCCCAGTTATAGTGGAGGAGTGCCCCTTCCCCTCCTTACCTTGATGAGAGCCTGCACTTCAGCTGCTTCCCCGATTCCTCCTCGATCACCAATGCCAAGACCTGTCTACTGGTGCAGCTGTGGAGTATTTTTCCTTGTTCAGGTGCCCCCCCCCCCTTTTTGGCATCGACACTCTCCGGAGGACCAATGAGATGGGGGCACGCTGAGACATGCTTCCTCTCAGGTCCTCAGCCAACATCAGCCACTCCCCATTGTCTGCTTCCCCTACTGCACTACCTCCACCTGTGGTCACCCAGGTGGAGGCAGTATAGCTGCTAGGTATGAAGCCCACCCATCCCCGGAGAGGGAGAGTGGCCCATTGGGTGCTCTATCCCTCTTCCCTAAGCTGGCTTTCCAGCAGCCCAGGCTTGCTACCAAACCCGGGTTGCTGGCATCGCAAATGGTAGCACTACCACTGCACTGGTGCGCCAGCCCCTGTTTCTGCTTTTTTGCACACCAAGTGGCTATGGGAGAAGCTTTTTTTCACATATTTATACAACATTACATCAGTTATAGTAGGGTGATACAATGGTACTGTCCCCCTCCCACCTCTCTCTCTGTCCTCCCCCCTCCCTCCTCACCACGGTCCAGGTATTCATAAATACAATGTATATTGTTGACATCAAGAGACAGAGTTAGAGGGAATACAAAGTGTGAAAGAGGTCCCATATTTTCTGATACTTACGCAGTCGATTATACAGACTTGCTATCATTTTTTCTGTTCTGAGATTTGATAGTAATTCATTTAGCCATTCAGAATATGTGATAAGTGTATCCTCTTTCCAGTATTTTAAAACAAGTTTTTTGACAGACAATGAAATCACTGACATATAATATCTTCTGTTTCATATTTCTATTCTGGAGTAGTCCCCCAATACACAGATTTCAGGCTTGAAATACTGCGACAGTCCCAGCATTGGATCTGCTTTGGTTTGAATACTGGTCCATAAAGGAGCTACCATGGGGCAATCCCCAAAAATGTGGAGATTACCATCACCCAAGAAACATCGGGAGCATTGACTAGAAGGGAATAAACCCCATTTGGCGAGTTTTTGAGGGGAATAATATAAATTGTGCAAAATGTGAAATTGCATGAGGCATAGCCTATCTTGTGTCACATATTTGTGACAGGACTGCCAGAGGGTGGGCCATGCTATGATATACTGGGGAAATAACTGAGACCAATATTCTGAAGGACCAAAGCAGTCTTCAAAGTGACAGTCATATAAAGCTGAGTATAATTTGGATACCGCACTGGTCAAATTTGCTAACGGTATGAGGATTCCCTGCAAGTTGTATTTAAGCTGTGGTGGAGGAACTTTCTCCAACACTTTAAGAATGAGGTGTCTCAGTTGGAAAACCTTAAAGTAACAGTGTTTCAGGATATTGAATTTAGTTGAAATTTCTTCACTGGAACACCAGGTACCATTCTCTGTCAGTAACTGGGATATCCTACATTCACTCAATTGAGGCAGCCATTTAGATGTGAACATCTTGTTATTAATTAAAAATCCTGGGTTATTCCATACTGATTGTGAGAGATCTGTTTGGTGTTTGTATTTTAAAAACATGCAAAGCTGTGAGTGAATCTTCAATGAAACTGCGACCATTGTTAATTTTAAACATGATGGTAAGAGAGAAGGTTTTAACCTTAACAACGTGTCAGGAGCCAAATTACAAGAACGCATAATGGCTAATTCAATTTTTAACCAGAGCAGGGAAGAAGCAGAGGGAAGATCTGAGAACCATTGTAAATATTTGGTGGCGTGACTAGCCCAATAATAAAGTTTTCGTTGGGGCAAACATAAGCCCCCCTTTAATTTTGGAGCAGCTAATTTGTGGTAGGCCAGCCTCGGATGTTTTCCTGACCAGATAAATTTGGTAAAAAGCTTATGTGCTTTAGTGAACCATTTTCCAGGTAAAAGTATATTGAGCATGTTCAAATGGTAAAATAGATGGGGAAGGATGCTTTTAATTCCTGCACCTTAATCATGATACTACTCTGCCACACGGCACATTTGGGGACTTATATCATTACAGGAAACAGTGCAATACTAAACAAGGAGATAACTTCTGATACTAGTACCCCTTTCTCAGAATTTTATTGCCAGCAAAATACATAAGTTTGTTTGTAGATACAATACAGCACAGGCACAAGGCAAGGGAGGAAAAGAAATTAAAGATGGTACAGAAAAGTGATTGAAGATACTGTAGTGGGTGGCCTGTTCATGACAGTAGAAAGGGAATATATAGACAATAGAAAAAGGTAGAAAGCTACTGCAGTAGACTTTGGTAAAGAGGCAGCTGTATGCCCTGTACATGTTGCCCTCCCCTTCTGATGGCATGCATGTGCTGACACCCAGCCACTGCTAGGTGTCAGGCAAACATTTACCATACTGCCCCCCCAAGGAGGGAGAGCTCAATCCTTCCTTACCCCTGCCGACCCACAAGTGACCTGAATCCATTCCCGAACCCGGGTCTCCGGCATGGCGTGAGGTGTAGCACCAGCGCCTCAACCCTCAGCAACACCGGGCCTGCCCTAGCAATTATGTCTAAGAGGTTGTAATGACTCATTCCACAACTGGTTGATATGGATCAGACAGGATTTATTGCGAGGTGCCAGACTTCAGATAATATCAGGCATATGCTCTACGTCATTGATCACCCCGACAAAACCAAAACCATAGCATTGAGTATGAGTCTAGAGTCTGAAAAGGCTTTTGATCAAGTTGACTGGATATATTTATACAGGGTCCTTGCCATGTCTAACTTTTCAGAACAATCTGTTAAATGTATTCAGAGGTTGTACAGTGGCCTGCAGGCATGTTTGTGAGTGAATGGTCAAATATCACGATGGTTTACTCTGTGATGAGACACTCAACAAGGGCGCCCCTTGTGACCCATGCTGTTCACCTTGTATATCATGCCCTTTGCCCAGTGGATTAGTCAAAATCTGGGGATCTCTGGGGTGGTCATTGGCAGACATGAGCACAAAAATCATGCCATACGCTGATGATGTATAATTATATATGATGAACCAGAGACTTCACTCCCAAGACAAATGTGTACAGTCAAGGAATTTTTCTCCCTATTTGGACTCACACTCAACTCTACAAAGACAGAGATACTTACGTTTTATTTCTCCCCACCCTATCATGTACGAAGGCAATACCCCATGAAGTGGACCCTTCCCAGTCTTACATATCTAGGCATTATTCTTAGCAATATGAATAAATACTTGTTTCAAAATAATTCTGTACTGTTGATTATTAAATTAAGAGAGGACTTTAAAAGGTGGGCACTCTTCCACCTCCCTTTGTACACACAAATTCAAGCCATTAAAATGAATCTATTGACCAGATTCCTATATGTGTATCAACGTGCATCAGTACTGTTAACTAAACCCTGGCTGGCAGAAATACAAAAAAAGACATACAGTAAAAGTTATATGGGCAGATCAGAGGCCGACGGTGTGGAGTAGCCTGCTACTAGCCAAAAACAGGTGGCGAGGATTGGTGGTCCCCGAGCTAGAGGAATATTAGATTGCTACCCAGTTCCAAAGGGCCTTTCTTGGGAGGAAACCTCAGTTTTGGACACACTGGAAGACCATGTAGGAGGACCAGTTGGACAGTCAACTGCTGACGTCCATATTATTTGACTCCCAACTATAGTGTCAAAAAGAGTACCTCTGCTTTTCAGCCTTAGGGGTTACGTTTCATGCTTGGGATAGATTTAAACATTTTCCAATGGTAGTGGCAGATATCTGGAGACTCAGATGGTTTGTATGGAACAGTGACTTTTTCCAAAATTCCTTAGATCAGTGGTATGGGAGACAAAAGAGGAGAACAAATGTTAAGGGGAGACATTATAAAGACATTTGACAAATGTCACCAAAAATTTGGATGGTTAACAACAAACCAATTTAGATATTTCCAATTAAGAAATTATATCCAGGCTTAATTCCAATGAGACCAGGATGCAAGAGCAACCACAGAAGGGGAATTAACACTGGAGCATTGATTGCTACTAGTGCCTCTAAAGGGGCAGCATCTCATATATATCAGTTTCTGAATTCCCATAGGGTGGACTAGACCAATCATATAAAAGCAAAATGGAAGACAGAAGCAGGGTTTCATCTCACACAAAAAGAATGGATTAAGGTACCTGTATGGGAGGGCCCCTTTAAGACATCTTCCTCCCCCAGGTGGCAGGAATGCATTTGGAGACTTAAAACTAGATAGTTCATCTCCCCTAAATTTAAAGCTAACTGGGACCTCAACAGCACATCGGTGTGCCGGAGGAATTGTGGGGGAGCTACATGCTTCACAGGCACATATATTTTACATATGTCCATCACTAGACAGCTTTAAGGCAGAGATATCTCATAAACTGGAGGCCATAGTTCATTCCATAGAATCACTCAACCTCTCCCAACTCATAAATGAATACACCTGCTTCAGAAAACTGTACCAGTAATCACTCCCTCCCTGACTGGATATTGTCCACCCCCCCCCGCCCATCAGATCATTGCTACTGGCACTCTGCCTGACTCATTCAGTGATCGTACATACAGTAGAAACATAGGGCCCAATTCTCAAAGCCCTTAGAATGATGCTAGGTGCCTGCATCAAACATAAATGATGCATGTGGCACCTTGTGTCAAAAATGTGCCCCGAGCTATTCTCAAAAGCAGCCTATGACAAACACAGTCTGATTACGACAAAGGGTGCTTGCTCCTGCCTTGTACCATAAAATGGGCTATGGCATGCCACTAGGGGGCTTGTGGCAGATGCAAGCTGCCACATACCTTAAATCAGTATTCTAAAAAAAAAACACAGAGGACAATTGTCTAAGTACTGTGATTCCTTATACTTTTTTGAATGCAGCCTTTTTCTCCTTAACCTTCCCTGCCACCTCTTTTGAGAACCATAGTGGTTTTTTACTCTGCTTTGTTTTCTTTATTTGTTTTATACAAAGACTTGTTGCCTCTATGATGGCAGTTTTGATTTTTCTCCACTGTTCTTCAACCCCTCCTATTTGGCCATTTGCTAGTGCATTCTTCAGGTGTTCACCCATTTTGCCAAAGTCAGCCCTTCTAAAGTCAAGTATCCTTGTTTTGTATGGCTCATCTCCATGGTTGTGCTCATTGTGAAGCACACTGTGCAGTGATCGCTTGTTCCCAGATGTCTACTGACTTTTAAATTTGTGATCCTCTCTCCATTTGAGAGTACCAGGTCTAGTATTGCTCCCTCCCGAGTGGGTTCCAGCACTAGCTGTCTAAGGTCTGCCCCCTGCAGGGCATCGAGAATGACCCTGCTCTTGGATGTGGCTGCAGTACATGTCCTCCAGTTAACATCTGGCATATTCAGGTCCCCCATCAACAGTATCTCCCCTTTTTCAGCCATTTTGAGAATGTCCTCTATCATTTTCTTGTCCATTTTCCCCTTGATTCCTTCTCCCCAAGTACATGACTTTGCATTTTTTAGCATCACATTTCAGCTGCCACATCCTAGATCATTCTTCTTGCTTATCAAGGTCTCCTAATTCTTTCCACCCCCTCTGGTTTATCTACTCAATTGCAGGTCTTTGTGTCATCTGCAAACAGACACACTTTCCCCTCCAAACCTTCTGCTATGTCGCATATGAAGACATTAAAGAGGACCAGACCCAGCACTGATCCCTGGGGCACCCTGCTTGTCACCTCCTTCTCCATGGATTGAGTTCCTTTCACTACCACCCTTTGTGTCCTCCCACTTGGCCAATTTCTAACACAGTTTACTACCCTGTACCTCACTCCCAGCCTTCTCAACTTGTTTATTAGCCTTCCATTTGGAACGGAGTCGAAGGCCTCACTAAAGTCAAGAAACAGTAGGTCACATCCACCGCTCCCCTCCTCTCCCACTTGGTCTATCACTTCAGTTACCTAATCAAATAATTCTATCAGGTTTGTCTGGCAGGACCTACTTGCTGTGAAACCATGCTGCTTTGGATCCTGCTGTCCACTGGATTCCATAAATTCCATAATTCTTTCCTTAAGCAATGCCTCCATTACTTTCCTCACGACCGAGGTTATGCTGACCGACCTATAATTTCCCTCCTCCTCCCTCCCCCCATTCTTGTGGATATGGACAACATTTGCCCTTCTCCAATCCACTGGGACCACTTCTGTCTCAAATGATTTATTGAATAATTCTACCAGGGCACTGCTACTTCATTTATGAACTCCTTTAGTATTCTGGGGTGGATTCCATCTGGTCCCGTTGCCTTGTCTATTTTTAGCTTTTCTAACTCTTTTTATGACTCTCTTTTCTGTGAATGGACTGATATTTACCCCCTGTCCTTGCCCACCTTTCTGTCTCAATGGTGGACCCTTGCCATCTCCTTCCTTTCTAAATACTGAGCAGAAGTAATTATTCAGGATTTCTACCTTTTCTTAATCTTCCTCAGCAGACCCTTCTCCTTTCCTTTTAAGTCTCACTATCCCTCCCCTAGTCTTCCTTTTTTCACTGATGTATCTAAATAAGGTCTTGCCCTCTTTTTTATCATATGGGGTATCCTTTCCTCTGCCCTTGCTTTGGCCTTTCTTACTTCCTTTCAAGTTTCCTTTATTTTTTTCATGTAAGCTACCCTATCTTCCTCACCCTGTGTTTCTTTGTATTTTCTGAATGTATTCCTCTCTTCATTCACCCTCCTGGCTACCTCAGTGGTGAACCATTGCAGTTTCTTCCTTCTTTTATTCTTGCTTACCTGCCTGACACACATCATAGTAGCTTCCTCTATTATCTCCTTTAGATTTGTCCATTGCTTGTCCACCATCTCCCTTCACTCCTTTCTCTGTAACGCTCCCACTAGACATTTCCAAAACTTTGCGAAATCAACCCTTCTGAAATCCATGATTTTACCCTTGTGTGTCAGGACTCCTCCTCTTTTTCCATGGAAAACCATACAGTGCAGTAATAACACTGGCCCTTAGTTGGTTGCCTACCCTTACATCTGTAACCCTATCCCCATTGGTGAGCACTAGGTATAAAATAGTTCCCTCTGTGGCGAGCGCTACCATCAGTTGCCTAAGTCCTGCCCTTTGCAGTGCTTCCAGGACAACCTTGCTCCTTGCTGTGGCTGCAGCATATGTTTTCCAGTTGATATCAGGCCTATTTAAGTCACTCATACCTAGTACATTCCCTCTATCCATCATTTTCTATAAGCATTCTAATAGTTCCTTATCTATCTCCTCCCCCTGTTCCAGATGTCTGTAGACTACTCCTGTCTGGATTTCTATCAGCCCTCCCAGACTCCAGTGTTATCCAAAGAATCTCTGCCCCTGCCTGGCCCCCCATATTTCTGTTACATAGAAACATAGAAACAGAGACTTTGATGGCAGATAATGACCACTTGGCCTACCCAGTCTGCCCACTTCCCTATCTATTGGATAAGCTGCAGATCCTAGTTAACCAAAAGCCTACTTTCTCCTACCCCAACTAGAATTGTCTTATGTCAATCCCATGCATTCTTGAATTCCTCACTGTTTTTGACCCCATGACCTCCTCAGGAAGGCTGTTCCATACATCCACCACCCTGTCTGTGAAAAAATACTTAATTGCATTGCTCATGAGCTGCTGCTCCCCATCTTCAAACTGTGCCCCCTTCTAGCACATCTCTTTTTCTACAAGATGCTACCCTCTTGGACTTTTATGATTCACTTGAGGTATTTGAAAGTTTCTATCATGTCCGCACTCTCCCTCCTTTCCTCGAGGGTATACATATTAAGCTTCTTTAGTCTCTCCTTCATATGGTTTCCGGTGCAGACCCTGCACCATTTTAGTTGCCCTCCTCTGGACTGCCTCCATCATCTCTATGTCATTGCAGAGGTGGGGTCGCCAGAAGTGCTCGCAGTACTCCAGACTGGGTCTCAACAACTGTCTGTACAGAGGGATGACAACTTTCTGTTTTCTACTGGTGATGCCTCTCCCTATGCATCCCAGTATCTCCCCAGCCCTACTTACTGCCTTCTCACATTACCTGATACCTTTATGTCATCTGATATGATTAACCCCAGGTCCCTTTCCATTTTTGTTGTTGTTAGTACCTCCCCCATTGTGTACTCTTCCCCTGGATTTTTGTTTCCAGGTGCATTACTTTGCACTTCTTTGCACTGAATCTAAACTGCCATACTTTTGACCATTCCTCTAACCATCCCAAGTCCCTTCTCATCCTTTCCGCACACACCCTTGTGAATCAACCCTGTTGCAAATCTTTGTGTCATCTGCAAAGAGGCATACTTTTCCTTCCAGTCCCTCTACAATGTCACTTATAAAGACATTAAAAGGGACCGGTCCCAGTACTGAACCCTGCGGTGCCCTGCTAGTAACCTCCCTTTCTTCGGAGTGGACTCCGTTTACTATTACCCTCTGTGTGCCTATTGTCCAGCCAATTTTTTAACCAGACTACCAATTTAGGACCCACTCCCAAGCTGGCTAACTTGTTTATTGATCATTTGTGTGGGACTGAGTCATATGCCTTGCTAAAGTCTTGGTAGGCCATGTCCACAGCCCCTCCCTGATTGACTACTTTGGTCACCCAGTCAAAGAAATCTATTAGATTAGTCTGACATGACCTTCCCACTGTGAATCCATGTTGCCTTGGATCCTGTGCCCCACTGGCCTATAGGTACTCAACAATTCTTTCTTTCAGAAGAGATTCCATCATTTTCCCTAGCATTGAGGTCAAACTAACCGGTCTGTAGTTTTCTGCTTCTGCCTTGCTCCCCCTTTTGTGAAGGGGACTCACCTCCACCTTCCTCCAACCCTCAGGTACCACTCCATCCTCCCATGATTTGTTAAAAAGGGTAGTCAGTGGTGTCACTAGTTCTCCCTTTAATTCTTTTAGAATTCTGGAGGGAATCCCTTCAGGCCCAATTGCCTTGCCCACCTTGAGTTTTAAGAGTTCTTTCAGGACTCTTTCTTCTATGTATGGACTGGTATTGATGCCCCATCCAGAGTGCTTCTATTGTTTGGTTTAGGGAAGTCTCGCTCCTCTTCTTTAGTGAATACTGAACAAAATTATTTGTTCAATATCTCTGCCTTTTCACTGTCACCCTCTTTCCACCCCTCACCTTTTTTAAGCCTCACTATCCCTCCCTTGATCTTTCTTCGCTCACTAATGTACCTATAAAAGGTTTTATCCCCCTTCTTAACTGAGTTGGCTATCTTGTCCTCGGTTTGGGTGTTTGCTATTCTGACTGCCTTCCCCACTTCCTTCTGCTTTAACTGAGAAGAGTTCTCTGTCTTGCTCCTTCTGTGATTCCTTTTACTTTCTGAATGCTATCTTTTTCTCCATAACTTTTCCCGCCACCTCTTTTGAGAACCATAGTGTTTTTTCACTTCATTTTGTTTTGTTTATTTGCTTCATACAAAGGCTTGTTGCCTCTGTGATGGCACCTTTGATTTTTCCCCATTGTTCCTCCACCCTCCTTCCTGCCCTTTTGCTAGTGCATTCCTTAGGCACTCTCCCATTCTGCCAAAGTCAGCCCTGCAAATGTCTGGTATGCTTGCTTTTGTATGGCTTGACTCTATGACTGTGTTTATTGTGAACCACACTGTCACTTGTTCCCTGATGTCTACCCTCTTCTAAATCCGAGATCATCTCAGCGTCCCCACTTGAGAGTACCAGGTCTGAGACTGCTCCCTCCCGAGTGGATTCCAACACTAGACTGTTTGTTAACTAGGATCTGCAGCTTATCCAATAGGTAGGGAATTGGCAGACTGTGTGGGCCAAGCTATCCTTATCTGCCATCAAAGTCTATGTTTCTATGTTTCTAGCTGCCTGAGGCATACCCCCAGAAGGGCATCAAGCATGACCAATGCTCTTAGAGGTGGCTGCAGCAAGGTTGCTCCAGTTAACATCTGTAGAGATGCAGCAAATTTTTAATCTGCTGGCCCGAAGTGAATCTGCGGTAATGAGTGCGCGTTGGCGGAGCACAACCGCAGTAAGTGTGCCAAAGTGCTCACTTCGTATTATCATTATTACTTTACATTGCCATTATGCCTTAACACTGCAGTAAGGTGAAGTGACAAGTAAATAGGCAGCCCCCCACACATCACATGGCTTACAGTACTGTAAGTCGCATGCTTTAACCAGGCAGGAAGGAAGTGAGTCAGAGAAGCAGTTTCATTTTCTCCTTTGCATTCGTAGAGGGAGACGGCAATGTGGAGAGGTCAGGAGAGCAGTGTAGAGTCAGTTCTTTATTGCCTTTGTGTGAAGAAAACAACAGCTTTTTTAAAAGCTATATCTTTATTTAGTTTTTGTATTGTGTTTGTGATTTATTTTTGGTAGTGCATTTTTTTTACGAGTTTTGTTTTGTTTTTTGTGTGCGTGACTGTGTGTGTCAGTGTGTGTGCATGTCGGGGACTTGTGTGGGAAGGATGGACCCTGGAGATGGTGAGTCGATGGCCCGTGGGCTCAGTCAGAGGAGGGGAACGTGGACATGTGGGGGCAGTCATGTGATGCTGGACCGCTCCCAACTCCTGGGTGTTGCTTCCCCCCATGTGGAGGCAACAGCAGCAGCAGCAGCACCAGTGCCACCGGTGGCTGCTGTGCATCCACCTTCTCCGCCACTACCACCACCATTGGTAGTAGCTGTAGGGGCTCCAGCAGCACCCCCTCCACCACCTCCATAGCCACAGGAGGTGCCCCTGGAAAACATAGGTGGTACAAGGACTGTGTCTGGTCCCCACCCAGCAGCTCCTCAGTGTGGGGGTTTTTTAACCCTGTGAGGGGAGATGGCACAGTCGTGGTGTGCTGTTTGTGTGATGTGCTGGTGCACCGGACCCCCGGGGACACATTTGGGGATCGGTGGCCAGCGCATCCACATGTTCAACCACCACAAGGTGGAGTGGCAGGCTGCCATGGTAGGGGCCAGGTGTCCTCCTGCTGGCCCTTCTGTGGCAGTGGCCAAGGGTGCTGCTGGGCTCGATGTTGTGCCTTACTGCCGAAGCAGGAGGAGGGCCAGTACAGCAGCTGCACCACCACCACCACCACCACCACAGCCACCAGCACCACCCTCTCCACCACCACAACTACCTGGATTTCCACCTGCAGTGGACCCTGCCACAGTCCCTGCAACAGAAGCCAACATCACCCTGGTGTGGGCAGCCCTGGAGGAGAATAATCAGAGGGTCGGTGCTTTGCAGCACCAGGTTGACACAATACAAGAACAGCAGCAGCAAATAGTCACAATGCTGCACCTACTGCTGGACCACCACAGCATCCCACGGCCACATTAAGGGATTGTTTTGTGCCCCCCACCCCACTACTGTGTTGTACTGTTTTTGTGTGTTTTTTCTTTGCTGTTGTTTAACTATGCACATTTTCACTTCAAGGGAAATCTTTCTTGCTCCACATAGTGCAATACATTTCTGTGAAAAACGTCTGTAATTTCCTTACCTTGTGTCACGTGACGGCGGAATTCCCATTCTGAAAAGCCGCCCACATTCTGCCCCCCTTTTCAACAAAGTTAGGACGTGATGCCAGGGAGAGCTTGGGTGCGTGCTCCATTACAGTGAATGTCCAATTATCCAGCAGCTTTCTGAATGTTTCTTTATGTTATAATGGTCAGTTTGTGGTGAAACGTGTGGGCACGTTTCCAGTAAGAAGAGCTTTGTTAATGGAAATGTTCCCACATTTCACCACAAAATGAACCTTATAACATAACAAAACATTGGGATAGCTGCCAGACATTCAATATAGTGGGTATGCCCTGCACTCCTGGCATCATCTTGGCTTTGTAGAAAGGCAGAATATTGATGACTTTCTAGAATAGAATTCCTCTGTCACGTGACTGTAATGAGAGTATGGGCTGTTTTCCCAGAAATGTATTGCACTCTATGGAGCAAGAAATATATCACTGGAAGTAAGGCACCCACATATTAGGTTATGTGCATCACCAACACCATAACTATGTAACATGGTGAATCTCTGTAAAGCAGCAGGCGCAACAATCTGTTGAGAACTCTGACCTATATTTTTTAATTCTATGTTACGACTTCCATTACTTGCATCCTGACTGGAATAATACAATAATTTCCAGTAGTTAAGTCTGCTGTACTACCTTTCTTCATGTGTGAAATAATGAAAGGAGCATTCCTTTTAAATTGGTGCTGACCAGGTCTTTGTCATTGTTTTCCTCTGCTTTTCTCCATCACATCAGTTAGTTGTAATATATCACTTCTGTTGTAAATTAACAGTTATTCAGCAGGCAGTGTTTTATGACACCATGGAACAAAATTTATTGAAAAGCAGCTGCAAACAAATACAACCCTGGTCAGAACAATATTGAAAGGCATCCCCATTTTTTTTATACATGAAAAAAAGTAGTCAACTAAGTAAAGCAGAAAGAAATTGTGAAAAAGAAGCATATCATTCAAGTCATGACTCAGAGGTAACTAGTGGCTGTGACAATGTAAAGTAGCATAAAAAAAGTACAGTTCAGAATTGTCAGGACATTCTTGCAATGCTGCTTTAATTGATAATGTCAGTATGACATCATAAGCTCAAGAACAATCACACCACACACAAAATGCATTCCCAGAATTAATGGCGCACTCAGTCATGTATGCAGTGGAGGCACAGAGTCCGTAGATTTTTCTGCAGGCCCAAAATGCATCCTCCTTTTGTGCAGAAAATTGACAAGTGGTAACACAGTGAAATGAAAGTGTTTTAGCACATACAAAGTCCCCCAGAATTTATGACGCACTCAGTCATGCGTTCAGTGGTGGCACAGAGTCCCCAGAATTGTTCTGCAGGCCCAAAATGCATCCTCCTTGTGTGCATAAAATTGACAAGTGGTATCACAGTGAAATGAGAGTGTTTCAGCACAAACAAAGTCCCCCAGAATTAATGGCGCACTCAGTCATGCGTGCAGTGGTGGCACAGAGTTCCCAGATTTTTTCAGCATGCCCAAAATGCATCCTCCTTGTGTGCAGAGAATTGACATGTGGTAACACAGTGAAATGAGAGTGTTTCAGGATATTAAAAGTCCCTGAAATTAATGGCGCACTCAGACATGCGTGCACTGGTGGCACAGAGTCCCTAGATTTTTTTTGCAGGCCCAAAATGCATCCTCCTTTTGTGCAGAAAATTGACAAGTGGAAACACAGTGAAATGAGCATGTCTGAGCACATACAAAGTCCCCGAGAACTAATGGTGCACTCAGTCATGCGCGCAGTGGTGGCACAGATTCCACAGACTTTTTCTGCAGGTCCAAAATGCATTCTCCTTGTATGCAGAGAATTGACAAGTGGTAACGCAGTGAAATGAGAGTGTTTCAGCACATACAAAGTCCCCCAGAATTAATGGCGCACTCAGTCATGCATGCAGTAGTGGCACAGAATCCCCAGCTTTTTTCTGCAGGCCCAAAATGCATCCTCCTTGTATGCAGAGAATTGACAAGTGGTAACGCAGTGAAATGAGAGTGTTTAAGCACATTCAACGTCCCCCAGAATTAATGGCGCACTCAGTCATGCGTGCAGTGGTGGCACAGAGTCCCCAGATTTTTCTGCAGGCCCAAAATGCATCCTCCTTGTGCAGAAAATTGACAAGTGGAAACACAGTGAAATGAGAGTGTTTCAGCACATACAAAGTCCCTCAGAATTAATGGCGCACTCAGTCATGCGTGCAGTGGTGGTGCAGAGTCCACAGATTTTTTCTGGTTGCCCAAAATGCATCCTCCTTGTATGCAGAAAATTGATAAATGGTAACACAGTGAAATGGGAGTGTTTCAGCACTTACAATGTCCCGCAGAATAAAATGATGACTGTGAGCGTCCTGTTGCTGGTCCAATGTGTTCTGAGAGGCGATTCGAGCAAATGCAATGTGATCATCTCAACTGAATGGACGGGTGCTCTTTGGCCATACTCCAATAGTAGCCTTGGTGAGTAGATATATATAGATATATGTTTCTGTATTTTGTAGGTGAGATGGGGAGTTGACATGGACATGTACTCATGGTATTGTTCTGTATCACAGGTCACAGAAACTGTTGGTGTGCACATACCAGTGCTGAATGAGAACTGTATGCGTTGAAATTGGAAATGGATAACTCTCAAACACATGAAGGTAAGTATTTTTTTGGGGGGGGGTGGGGGGTCATATTTGCAGGTTTGTCTGTAATGGTTTCTTATTTTGTTACTTCTTCACAGATTTCATCTGCATCTCGAGTCCGGTTGTTAATGATGGTCACAGTTATCTAATTAAACAACTTCTGCGTGTTGCATATGTTCCCAAGCCCGGGGAAGGGGGGTGCCTGATGTTGAAGAACTTTTTTGGATAAGTCCACTTTGACAGAACAACAAAGCATCTGGAAGTTTCCTAAAAAACGAAATGAATGACTTCTTACAACTTAATTATTTGTCCCTCCCTGGTTCTCAATCTCAAGTCAAGTTACATTTCAAACCCACATCTTGTCAACTAACACAACCTGTGTGCAATATTTGCTGCAGTCTTTCCAAAACAATGAAATGGAAGAAATAAAATCTTCATACTTACCAGAATGGATTTCACATGGATAGTCCATAGGTTCCTCTCTGTACGGTACAGCTGCAGTACCATTCCCACCGAGTTTTAGCGATGGAGACTTTTTTGTTAACCTGTAAAAGAAACAAAATAAGTATGCTGTATGTGTTTTACGATTGTGGTTCTGAAAAGCTACAGGAAACAAAACATACAACAAAAGGAAGTGAAACAGCACAACAAACATTAGTGCACATACTCACTTTATAGTTTAAATATTAAGAAGCTTTGTGTCTGTGGCTAATGGTGGATGTGGTGGTATGGACAGACTGATGCTCAGTGGTGGCAGTGGCTAAAATCAGTCATGGTGGTGTTGGACTGGGGCAGACAGACTCATGCTCATTGGTGGCAGTGGCTAACATTAGTCCCAGTGATGGTGGTCTGGGGTTCAGATAGACTCACGCTCAGTGGTGGCAGTGGCTAACATCAGTCTCGGTGGTGGTGGAGGTGGTGGTCCGGGGTGGCACACTGCCTTTTAACAACTTCACTTAAAACTTGTCAACGTTAACCACATCTTCATCCTCATAAAGAAAGCTTCCCTCACAGTCTTCTATGTCTGAAGTCTGACCACTGGGAAATTCTTTCTCCATTGTGTCATCATCTACATCAGTGGTGGGCTGTTTCAGGCAGCCACTGCCAGTGCCATCAGGATGGTCCATTTTCACATCGCCAAAACCACCATGACTAGGTCAGGGTACAAATACCGAGGTTACAGTCTGTGCTGGTATGTGCCTCTCATTCATTTTAATGAATATTAGCAAATTAACATTTACAGGAGACAGATTTGTTCGACGATCCCTGACTATTGTACCTGCTGAGCTGAATATTTTCTCAACACTTACACTGGAGGGTGGGCATGTGAGGTACTTCAGTGCCACTTCAGTCAGTTCTGGCCATTCACTGACCTTTCCATTCCAGTACAAAAGAGGATCTTCAGTTATTGTCAGATGCCTGTTTTCAGACAAATATGACTCATCCATTCTCTGAGCCGCATTATATCCAGTTGTTGATGCATCATCCTGTTCTCACGAATCATTTATTTCACAAATACCCACTTGGGACAAAGCCTCCCAAAGTGGGTTGATGCCAGCCACTTTGAATGACAGACCACCTGGAACTGCTGTCCCCTTCCCCTTGCAGGATATGCTTGATAGTCCTACAGGTACACCTTCAGCTGGATTATGCTGCTGAGGTTTGCTGACCTTGGCATGTGACTTCTGTGCCCCATGAACCAAGCGCACCAGTTGACCACTGATATTTTTTACCTGTTCAGTCCCACCCTCCACTACTGATGCAATTCCATGTTTGTATTGTGGGTCCAGCATTGTTGCTATGGCAAAGTTGTCACTACGCTGAATGCTCACAACGTGACAATTCTGTTCAAATACTGTCAGCATATGTTGCAGCAACATACTGCTACCACCGTCTCCAGCAACATCAAGGCCATGCTGTACATTCTCCAATGTCTGCCTCAGCATCCGCAGCAGTGAAATTGATTGGCTAATGGAGGCAGACTGGCCACTCACTGCCTGTGTGGCATGTTCAAAAGGCCTCAAAATTGTTATTACAGAGTCCATGAAGCACCTCTGTTCAGTCATCATAGACATGGAGGCCCCGTAACTGTCACGGCTAGTGTGCATCACAAGATATTCTGAGATGGCTTTGTATTGTTCATACAACCTCTCTGCCATGTATAAAGTGGAGTTCCATTGGGTGACAACTTACAGCTTCAAGCAATGCTGAGGCAGGCTGTTTTGTATCTGCAGCTGCTGCAGTTGGTTATGGGCCTTTCCAGATCTTGAAAAGTGAGAGCAGACACGTCGTGCAACAGTCAGCATTTCCTTTACACCAGGGTGCTGCAGAAACTCCTGCACCACAAGATTTAAACAGTGGGTCATGCATGGAACACGAAAAAAAACACCATTCGTGATGCATTTCACCACATTTGACCCATTGTCACTTGCTATGAACCCAGCTCTCAGGGACACAGGGTTTAGCCATTTGTCAATTTTAGTCAGTACCACATCCAACATGTTCTCACCAGTGTGTGAACAGGTCACATTGTGCATAGCAATCACTGCATGCTGTCGAATTCCTGGAAGATTGCTACCGCAACAATCCACCTTACTGCACAGTTTATTCACACTACCAACATCACAAACAACCCCCAACACCAGCACCAAGTGTGCAGTTATACACAAATATGAACTCCCCGCTGTTTTGCCACTTGTCCACATATCCATACTTAAATGGATGAATGGAGAGGAGGAATGTTGAAGGGCATGTCTTACTGAGTCGGACACAGTGCAGAACAACTTGGGGACAGCACAGGTAGAAAAGTATGTCCTGCATGGGACTTTCCATTTTGAACAGGCACATGCAGCAAACAGCCAGAACCCAGAATTCTCCACAAAGGAAAAGGGCAAAAGATCAATTGCCAGCATTTCTGCTACAGCAGCATTAAGTTCATGTGACACTGTATGATTTGGGGGGGGGTACTTCAGCTTATGCGTAAAAACACTCTGTAACATTGGCAGACTTAAACATTTTACATTGGGTGTGATCACAAATGGTTGTGCTCTGTGATGAATGGCATTGGCAGGAGGTGGAGTGTGGACATTTGATGAAGATGGTTGCACATGTGATGATGACAAACCCAGAAATGCAGTTATTTTGCCAGATTTGCAAACCAGGGTTGATGTACCACTTGCACTAGACAAACTGCATTCACCACCACCACAAAAACTACTACTCTCACCAGCACTGGACAACATTTTAAAGTCATTATGGTCCTCCACCTCATCATGCCTGTAGTAATCCTCTGCTCTTACCACACTACTGCACACATTTAATTTACCACTGGATTTAACAGTCATGGAATGGGATAACATGCTCGCTATGGTTGCCAGTGATGAGGGTGAATGCCCCACTGTGGTATTAGCTGCCAGTTTCTGCTGAGTCCACAGTGCCAAGTGTCTATTCTTAAGATGTGTATGCTGTCCTCCTGTGCCCAGAGGCTCCCCTTTTTACCTCAACTCACACACACATGGCAAACCTGGCAGATTGCAACTGACTCATCATTTGCATCTTGAACAAAGAAATCCCAAACAAGGGACTGTGATGCTCTGCTTTTAACATGTCCATGATGTGGCTTATTTAAGTCCATTATTTTAAGCACTGAAGTGGGGGTGGGTCACATGATGATTTGGGCACTGCACACCTGGACTGCAACTGACCCCCACGACTACCTAATATATTTATTACTTCATCATCATCATCAACTAAAACCAGTAAATCACAAGTTTTCACAGGGGGGAGATTCCTGCAAAACAGACTCAGACACAGCCACTTTGAATTTCTTTTTTTCAGTTCCCAGCTGGGGACAATTACATCATCATCATATTCATCATTGTTACACACATCCACATCTTCTGCTTGGATGCTAGCATGTGGACTGCATGTTGCAACAACAGCAACATCATCATTATCACATTCATCATCAGCATCTACACCACCATCACCTGATATGTTTTCACCACACTGTGAATCACTGCATGGAAAATGCGTGACATTAACTGCCACAGTGGACAGAATATCACATTGTATGTTATCATTGACATGATTATCAGAATCCTCAGGTTCAGTTACTGGGATGTTACTGGGAACTATGACATCATCTACGCTGCCACTCACTTGCATTGCTTCAAACTCACTATATTTGGATACGGTACACTGGTCGGAATTCGAACTTGAAGCACCAATACTAATACTACCACCACCACTAACACCAGTAACACTTACACCACCGGCTGGGAAAACGTCATCTCCTCCAACTATGAGTGGAGCTACTGATTGGGCTGTAAAAAACATTGCAGGAAAAATACCTTTCCTCACATCAGCAATGCACTTCTGCATCTGTGTACTACCATGCCCATAGACTATTTTACTGCCAGCATTGCCATGGCGAGAAACAGCTTTGCTTGCATGTATCTTTGCGGGCATTTTGGGGGATCAACCACAATATTATAACCAAATTTAGATTTTGATATGTTCAGTCTCTAATTGGGGGGACGCTGGATGTGAAGCTGAAAAAACAACTGTAGCTTCAGCAACAGATAAGAGACAAGTCTGTCACACAATGAAAACAACTTCAGTATTCAGTGGTGCTGATGAGGTCACAAAAACAATCCAATCTGGTAAAAAATACCTTTTGCTGGTGGGGTTGTGGTGGGGGAGCACTGACTGTAGATTTTTATGGCAGAAGAAGCAACAAAACAAAGAACAGATACCAGGATCGCAGTACAAAATCAGGCAGCTGCAGTGGATAGCAGGTTTGCACTGCTGTGCCTGCAATTACACTAGTCTGTGGCACAATAAAAGGTGTATTATTTGTTGTCACACAACACCGCACACACACTCACACTCACACATAGAACAGGTAGTCTACAATGCTGAACGAGTAAGGCGTAGCAAATTCAAAAGTTCAGTAATATGCCAAGTATTGTAATGTAAACAACCTGAAATTATTAACTGCTGCACCAGATCCACACAACACACAAACAGCAAGAAAATTTCAACAATTACTGACAATATTACTGTGTGTTCATTAACACAGTCAGTTATACAACAAAAATATAACCAAAAAAAACAAAGAAATCATCATTTCTCCAACTTAAATCTACCTCCTCCAAAGCACACTTTCACTGTCTTTCACCACACACACTCAATGTTGTATATAAAAATTCAAAATCCACACAAAAACAAAAATGCTCGATGATATGAGCACAGGAGGGTTTCCTACAATCGATGAACTAAAGTTTGAGCCCCCCCAAAAATGCAAAAATGCTTTTTTAACAGCATTTAGATGGTTTCAATCACAGACAACTCTCAGAGCACACTGTCTCCTACTCCTTCCTACACATACTACCCCAAACTGAGGCTGTGCAGATCAATATAGAGCCCATGTGACCTGAAATTCCGTGAATCACTGCAAAATTTGCCTTTGGAGCTCAAAAGCAAGGTGAAAGAAATGCACTTTGCCTTAAATTTGGTGGAGTAGTGGTCTGGGGAGTCGGAGTAACAAGAAGTCATTGTTTTCAATGGATTTCACGTTACTCATTATAACGTGAAGTATTCCGCTTCGCATTGCGGAGCACTCCACGAATCTGCCTTTGCTCCACAAATCACTTCACAGAGTGGATTGAGCCCACTTCTCCCCCATCAACAATATCTCCCCTTTTCCTGCCATTTTAAGGATGCCTACTGTCATTTCCTTTTCCATTTCCTCCACCTGAGATTAGTCTGTATACAACCCACATGTGGATTATGGTGCCATTTCCTGTCTTCAAGGTGACCCACAGTGCCTCCTCTCCTCCCTGTTTACCCTTTAGTTCTGTTGATTTGATCCATTCCCTTATGTAGACAGCTCCTCCTCCTCCTCCTCTTTTACCCTCCCTGTCACTCCTGTAGACTGTTTATCCCGGTATGTTGACATCCCAGTCTTGGTTCTCTGTGTACCAGGTTTCTGTGACTGCAACAATATCCAGGTGTCCCTCTGTTGCCCTAATTCCTTCTCTAACATAATTAGCCACACCTCCCCCCTTTTTTCCACTCCTGTCTCTCGGATGTAGTTTATACCCCAGTATTTCTACATCCCAGCCATGGTTCTCCAAGTACCATGTCTCGGTTACAGCCACAAAATCCAGCTCCACCTCAGCCATTAAGGCCATCAGGTCTGGGATTTTGTACACCAGGCATTAGTATACATGCCTCTCTAGGATTTGTTTCCCATCTTCTCAGTTTTCCCACCTTTGCCCTTGTGTGATCCCTCCTGATCCTTTATGCTTTTACCCTCAGATTGGGTACCATGTCTAGTTTTTCTATTGCCATTTTCCATTCTCTGATTATCATGCGATTTATCTGCTGTTGGGGGAATGATGGCCGGGTTCCTCATTTCTTTGGGGTCCTCTGCCTCAGAATCCCCTCATCCTAGTTTAAATGTCCTATGGTGACATCAGACATCTTCCCTAGAGCCCGTACTCCCTATTTTGTCAGGTGCAGGCTATCATACCTGAAGAACTTCCTTTCCCAGTAGTCTCCCCACTCTCCAATGAAATGGTAGCCCTTTGCCTGACACCAACCTCACAGCCATCCATTGAATAATCTGATTTCCTTTTCCCTTATCTTTTGTGAGCTTTCACCTTTGCCCCACATGGGGAGAACATTGGAGAAGGCTAGAGAGGATTAATGAGAGGCTAAATGATCACTTACTTTAATTTGGTTCTGCCTAGCCTTCTCCACTGACTGGCTAGCCAGGTCATTCATCCCCAGGTGTACTATTGTTGTGATGTCTTCTCCTGCTTCTTCCACCAATTTCCCAATGTGATAGGTGTCTCCCTTTGCTGTAGCTCCTGAAAGGCATCTGACTGATACTTCTGATTGCATACAGTCTTGTAGGTGGTTCTTCACTCCCCTTATCATGGAGTCTCCCACAATAATTATTCCTCTTGCCTTTATTTTATTCTTTAGTACAATCCCACCTCTGTTTGCCCCTTCAGGATGTCTCACATACAGCGTTAGGAAAGTCCACATCCCCAAAGCCTCAACTAAGTACATTTACCATAGGTCCCTCAGATTTCTTGACATAGATGCCCTACTTTCCGACTTCTCCAGTGCTGACTGGTATCCCATCTACACCTCTCATGAAGTAAATGAAGCCCTCACCTCTTCATTTATATCTTTCACCAGGTCTGGAATGCACACCCTTCATGCAGAAAGCTGTGTGTCAAGAGAATGCACCACCCATGGATATCTCCCTTTCTGGTTACCCAGTTCAAAGCCAGGGACCTAGAATGGGCCAAGTATAAGTCCTCCGCTGACCATGCTGACCTCCAGAATTATAAGACCCTGCATAACGCTTACACTAAATTGGTCCATTCTGCTGAAGCCATATACTACCAGTCTCAACTCAACACTAATTTATGCTCAACCTCTAACATCTGGAAAGTCCTTCACTCCCTACTGGACCCCCCTGCCCAATTTTCTACCTCCTGTTTTTTAGTGAACAGATCACTGGTCTCTGACCCTCCCTCAATCGCCTCACACTTCAGTTGCTTCTTGACCACTTACGCTCTCCCCAAACATCCTTATCCAGTCTCCTCCTCAACTACACCACCACCCTCAGATGAAGGTTTCTCCTTCTCCCCGATAAGTCCAAAGGAAGTTTTCAACACATTATCCTCCCTTTCTCCAAATAAGCAAAACACTGATGGGCTGGACCCCAGGTTGCTCAGTCTCTCTGCCCCAGCTATTATTCTCCCCTTTACTTACATTCTGAACCTATCCTTCTGACTGTCCCCGAAACCTAAAAAATGGCCAAGATCATATCACTCTACAAGGGTAGCAACTCTTCTTCTCCAGGGAACTACTGTCCCATCTCCCTACATCCTGCCCTGGTGAAACTCCAGGAAGCCATCTTACTCTCCAGGCTAACTTCTTTCCTCGACAGCATCTCCTTCCACACGCCCTTCCAGTCAGATTTCAGAAAGTCCCACTTTACAGTAACCTCCCTCTTCACAATAACAGATTCCATTTTTAAAATTATGAACAAAGGCCACCTCACCTCTGCTATCTTTAAAGACCTAGCAAAAGCCTTTGACTCGGTATCCCCCCATCTCCTCCTTAACAAAATGGCTGTCTCAGGCCTCTCTCTCCCACTGCAGTGAAATGGTTCCAGTCCTATCTCTCTGACCACCAGCAGTCCGTACAAGTCACTGATGTGCTATCCCTTGCTCTCATTACATATGCAGGTGTTCCGCAAGGCTATATTTTATGGCCAGTTCTTTTCTGTATGTTCATAAATGGCCTTCCTTGCATCTGTGTCACTGTGAATATTCACATCTGCACTTACGATATGGTGCTCTACATGTCAGGCCCCTCTAACAAGTCACTCAAAACCCCTCTCCAACTTGACTTCCTAAATGGTATACAATGGTTTAACACAAACTAACTCACATTTAGTACTAAAAAGACTGTTAGCAATGAAATCTGGCTCCTCCCAGAAACTTATTAAACTTCAGTCCCCCTAATCTTTCATGCCCATGATAGTATCAGACTAGAATCTGTGTCTGCCTTCAAATACTTGGGAGTCTGGCTCGCCCCCAGACTGGATTTCTCCCACAACATCGACTCCCTACAAACCAAACTCAACCCCAAACTATGAGCTTTGTATCATTCCAAAGACTGCCTAATCCTCCCTAATCATCGTGAGCTTGTATCAAAATTAATTGTCCCCTTGTTTGATTAAACAGACATGGTTTATGGGTCAGTCCTTTCCTATTCCCTCAGTAAGCTCAACACCTTGTGTAATGACTTATGCCACTTTGCCACTAATATCCCCCCACTTACTCACCATTTTTCACTTTAATCTGTACTCTCTGTCTTCCTCTCTACTTCTGCCATCAACTGCATGGTGCATCCTTATAGCTAAATATTGGTTTCATTCTCTCCCAGCATATCTCTCCTCCCTAAACTCACCAGTTGGTGTCTCTGACTACCCTCTCTTCTCCAGAAACTCAAGCATCTTTCTCCACCCCTCAGATGCACCCCTGTGTTGGACAATATGCCTTCTCTTACTGCCTCCACCTACTCTGGAATTATCTTCCCTCATTTCAATGGTCATCCTCCTCCCTTTCCTCCCTTAAATACCATTTAAAACTCTCTCTCTAGACCTTCTGCTCCTGGATCTCTGCCCAGACACCCAGTTGATACCCCCATTTCCTCTTCACCTGGCTGCTGCCCCCCCTCCAAGCTAGCCTTCTAGCTCTAAGTTCAATGTCTACCTGCACTCCACCTCCTAAGCTTTCCCACTGCATAAATCCTTCCCCATCTTAGACCACTTGTCTCACACATCCACTGCTCTTTTCTTCTGCTCATTCAATACAAAACATATTGTTTTCCATTATTATTCCTCAATATGTAATTGTAACATGGATCTTTTGTTCATATAACTGTTTTTGGATTGTAAATATCTGTATATTCTTCATCAATTGTTTGTTTATTGTAACTCTTTTTGAATTGTAAATATCTGTATATACTCCTCTTCCTCTTCCTCTGGGTCACACCTTGAAACAAGTTCCAGCTCAGTGTGTCTTCCCAGCTACCAACATGTTAAATAAAAATAAATATTTCAACTTTTAAATTCACCCTAGCTTCATAATCTGATTCTGGAGCTGTCCCTGCATCTGTGAGAGGGGTCACCTCTCTCTACCTTTAGTATATTTGCATAGCTACAGTAGAGAAAGCAATTACATGTAAGTGGATTCACCCAGACCCACCCAAATTTGTGGAGTGGCATACAATAATAAATGAGATTGAAGAAATGCAGTGGTTTACATATCTAACACTGGATAGAATGGAAACATTTATAGAATGCTGGACCAGGTGGACCTTAGAAATGGAAACAGAATAAATAGTCCTAGTAGTCTTGGGGCTCTATAGTTGATCCTTCCCAACTGTTTTTTTAGGCAGGCTGACAATGGGGAAGAATTCAATAATAGAAAGACATAGTCATTTTATGAGGGACCAGCCACTAGCCCTTCTGGTCATGTGGAGACCCACTTATAAACCATTGATTAAATGCTTTCATTAGATAGTAATATTGTAATGCCCTGTTAAGTTAGGACTTGAGTGTTTATATAGTTTTTTGTTGTTTCCTTTGTTGTTATGTTTGCTTGCACGCATGTGCAAAAAACATAGTGCCATTATCTGAGTTTTCGGAGGTGTGGCACCCGTATTCCAGTTCAGTCAGTGTGTTTGCAGGCATGGCCGAAGTTCTCCAATGAATGCTGCAGCTGTCTATGACAGTAGTTGAAAATGAGGTGCCATACAGTTGAAAGGGAGAGCTCTGCTTCAGTGAGCAGCACTCCCCCTCCACACGCATGCATATTGCGAGCTCATGCGCTCCCCCCATGCACACACTGTATGGACGACAGGGGTACCCCATCCACCTGTCAGCTCCAGGCTCCCCCAAACAGCCTTCCAGCTGCCACACTGGGAGCCAACCCCAGCGTGGCAAACATCCTGCATCGTCTTCCTAACAAAAACAACTTGTAAACAAAAAAAGTTCCCTCGGCGGTCTCCCTGCCCACCTGCGCCCATCCTCTACGCACCCTATCTCCCCCCACCCCCGTAACCCCATACTTACCTCCGGAGTCTGTCACGATGATCTTCGATGGACCGGGAACACGTCTGATCTCTTCAAAGCCAACCGCGAACTGAGGAAATGCCGGTAAGCTGTATAATGGGATAAATAGGGTTTTTCAACTTTAATGCATTTCTCAAGCATTTTATGGAATTTTAGCACCACATTTTCAACATGAGGTTTTTGGGACCCCTCCTCATGAATTCTGGAACTGTTATGGTGTTAATCGGGCTCAAAGGGTGATTTCGCAGTCACTGCAAGAAATCGCCTTCCGGAACCGAGTAACGAAATGATAATGCAAGTGTTTATAAGGTGGGCTCTCAAAAAGCCTATGTTGCAAATTTGGTGAAAAAATTCCTAAAAATGACTGTTTTATGAGCATGCGTTGTGCAGTTCCTATGCACACTCATAAGTTCATGAATTTTTAATATTTACACTTTGGATTTTCAGCATTGCCATTTTCCACAAATCCTTATGAGCAGTACAGCTGCCATTTTTCACATCTGGGACAATGGTGCAGTCGGTGTGCAAAATCAATGTATGGGACACATTAAGAAAATCACAGTGACACTTTTCATGAGCAGAGGTCTTAAAATGACTATGTTGAAAATTTGGTGAAAAAATTCTCAAAAATGACTGTTTTAGGAGTCCACGTTGTGCAGTTCCTACGCACGCTAGCAAGTTTTCGAATTTTTTATATTTGCATGCCAGATTTTCAACATTGCCATTTTATTACACTTCCTATGAGCCATTACAGCTGCCATTTTTCACATCTCTCCAAAATGTGTTTCCGCTGTATGGCGCGCACAATGTTGCAGTCAGTGTCTTGGCACTGTTTGGGATAGATTAAGAAAATCACAGTGATACTGTTCATGAGCAGAGCTCTTAAAATGGCTATGTTGAGAATTTGGTGACAAAAGTCCATAAAATGACTGTGTTACGAGTGAGCATTGCACAGTTTCCATGCACCCTTGTAAGTCCATGAATTTGTAATATTTTCAGTCCAGATTTTCACCAGTGGCATTTTTCCACACTTCCTTATGAACAGTACAGCTGCATTTTTCACAACATGTCCGAAATGTGCTTTCACACTTTCAACACAGAAATGCGTGGTCACTGTGGGAAATCATTGTTCGGGACAGATAAATAAAATCACAGTGACACTGTTCATGATTGGAGGTCCCAAAATGCCTGTGTTGACAATCTGCTGTAAAAATTCCCCAAACTAATTACATTAAGGGTGTGCATGGCACAGTTTCTATGCATGCTCATGACTCCACCAGTTTTTTTAATATTTTCACAGCAAATTTTCAACATTGCCATTTTTTACACCTCCCCATAAACAGTACAGCTGTCATTTTTCACATCCTGTTCGGAATGTGTTTTTGCACCTGTGGTGCTAAATGCCGTAGTTGCTGTGCAAAAGCAGCTTTCAGCTGACAAACTGATATAGCCACTGTTCATGAGGTGGGGGTCACAAAAAACCATGTTGAAAATTTGGAGTGAAAATACCAACCAGCTATGAATATCCCAAACAACACTGGCCCCAGTACCAATTCTGCAGCACCCTGCTTGTAACTGCCCTTGGAGATGAGAGCTCACCCCAACCACTACCCTCTGCTGTCTTCCCTCAAGCCAATTTTCAATCCAGTTAACCATCTCAGTCCCAACCCCCACATACCTCAATATCAGCCCAGCCTTCCATGTGGCACTGAATCAAAGGCCTTGCTGAAGTCCAGAAACATGACATCCACCACATGACCTTTGTCAAAATTCCTCAGTCCCCAGTCATATAACTCAGCAAGGTTAGTTGACTGGACCTTCCTGAGACAAACCCATGCTGATGACTGTTCTGGAGTCCATTATCCTCCTGAAATGTCACCAGCCTCTCCTTCAGGTTTGTCTCCATCAGCTTCCCCACGATGGATGTCAGGCTTACAGGTCTGTAATTGCCTGGTTCAACCTTAGGGTCACTTTTATGGATGGGCACCATATTGGCCATCCTCCAGTTCTGTGGCATGCACCTTGTGTCCAGGGAGGTATTGAATAGGTCCACCAGTGGCTCTGCCAGTACCTCTGCCAGTTCCCTTAGCACCGTGCAATGTATGCTGTCTGGTCCTGGTGCCTTATCCACCCTCAGAGCCCTCAGACCCTCTAATACCTGTCCTCAGTGATTATTCCATCTGTCACCACCTCCTAATGCCCACTCTTCCCACCCCCTGTGGAAGCTACCTGCCCTTCTCCCTTATGAATATGGAACAGAAGTACTCATTTAGTGCTTATGCCTGTTCTGCTCCTTTCTCTGCCCCGTCCTTCTTGATCTGCACTACCTGACCTTTGCAGCTCCATCTTTCCCTAATGTGTCAGAAGAAGTCCTTTTCTTCGTCTTTGATTCCCTGAGCCAGCCTCAGTTTCCTGGAGGCCTTAGGTGCTCTAACACTCTTGGTAACTTCTCTGGACTTCCTCACATACTCTCCCCTATCTTCCCCCTCCCGGAATTCTTATATGTACGGAATGCTGCTTTTTTTTGCCCTCACCTTATTTAAAACTTTCCTACTCATCCAGCTTGACTTTTTAAATCTTTCCTTCTTGCTTTGCGGTTTGGTACAGGTCCCAACAGCCTCCACAAGCCCCAATGTAGTTCTTTTCCCCATTTCTGATTTGCATCCCAGTGAGACTGAATTACTGCCTGGGTACTCTCCTAAGATTCCACCCATCCTACTGAAGTCAGCCTTTCTGAAGTCAACCACCCTCGTCCCTGTACCAATCGCCTCCCTGTCCATGTTAAGCGTGAACCACACAGATTGGTGGTAACTCCCTGCCAGTGGGTTCACCACCCCCACCTCGCTTACTGCCTCTCTAGTAAACAAAAATCTACTGTGTAGAGTAATGGTGTATGGTACCAGATACACATGCAGGGACTTTTCCTTAGTTGTTACATGCACGTCTTCACCACCATGCCTCAATCATCATAGTATAGTCAGGGGCTGTGCAAGCTTGGTGTGAATGATGGTGCTATAGCTGCCGCCTCATTCAACTAGTAGGAAGGGCATGTAATGGCTAAGGAGGCATCCTGGCATGTGTATCTGGCATCACCCACCATAACTCCACACAGCAGATCAATGATATTTATTTATTTTTTTTTGTCCTTTTGTTTGTTTATTTACCAGGTATGTGCACTGATTCAGTGGACCATTTTTAGGCATGACCCAGGCCATAAAGATGGTACATAGGTAATACAGACAATACACTTATATTAGCAGAGAAAGGTACAGGAAGTAGGATACCTTGAGTATATTGAGTACAGCTAGGTACAATTAAGTGCAAGAATACAGTTGAAACACAATAGAGTAGCAACTAAAGTGTGGGTGCAATATACATGATGTACAATCAGACTTGTGATGATTGTTCAGCATTGTACAATGGGACAGTTTAGTCTTTGGTACAAAAGAATTAGGACTGTCATCGAAGGGTAACCCATGACCAACCCCCAGCCACCCACCTGGGCAGCAGCAGGACATGGGTGTGGGTGCAGTAGAGGTGTGCATCAATCTTTCAGAAGCATCACATTTAAAGTTATGTAAGTGTACAGTACGCATTATGAAACTAGTTAACAACTGCATAGTGCAGTTACAGTGTAGTTATACAGTAGTTACAGTGTAGTTAATGACACTTAAAATTATCCTCCAGAAATCACTCCCCCATGAAGCTACTGCAGTATAGCATAATGCTTAAAAGCACTGCCCTCAAACCTGGAGAACTGGGTTTGAATCCTAGAACCACCACTTGTATATGGTGTGACCAAAAAAAAAAGAACTAAAAATAAACATGCAATCTAACATTGTAAATTGCTATACAATAAAAAATAATTAATTTACATAATTACTTATTGACTTTTAACAGTGCTGTAGGTGATAAGAAACGGGCTACTTCTGTGGCATTGTTTCTACAGTTAATGCCTAACTAACATGTACTTACAAAGTAAATACTCAGAAACAGGCACTTAAAATGAAGTGTAAGAAGAAGGGTGTAACAAGGCTGTAGTTACTTAGGAACATGCTGCTTCTGTGGCATTGTTTCCACAGTTAATGACTAACTAACACGTACTTACAAAGTAAGTATGCAGAAACAGACACTTAAAGTGTAAGAAGAAGGGTGTAACAGTGTTGTAGTTACTAAGGAATGTGCTGCTTCTGTGGCACTGTTTCCACAGTTAATGGCTAACTAACATGTATTTGCTAAGTAAGTATGCAGAAACTAACACTTAAAATAAAACATACAAAGAAGGGTGTAACTGCTATACACTTACATTGAATGTCAATGCTGTAGTTCTGATGTATGCTTTCCTTCAGAAATCAGTCCCTCATGCACTTACTGCTTAATAAACATGCAACCTAATATTCTTAGTTGCTATACAACTACATTGGTTACTAATACAATACAAATTATTTACATAATTACTTATTGACTTGTAACAATGCTGTAGTTACTAAGAAATGTGCTGCTTCTGTGGCATTGACCCACACCTCTTCAGTACCCTCACTCCTGGCCTGCTACAGCCCAGGTGGGTGGCTGGAGGTGTGGCATGTCTACATACCATGTGCTTTACCACTGATCTGTGTAGAGGGGTGGTGGGTGTTAAAGGATACACAGGTAGGGACCCTTCCTGGTGTGTAGTTATACAAATTGCATGATGTGGTAGTTACACATGCAACCGCAACTGTCTCTCTCTTTTGGCAAAAAATGATTTATGCTGGAAGTGTAACTACACATGTAACAGCTGTTACAAAGTGCAACAGAAAAATTGATTAATGATGGGCGTGTAACTACACATGTAACAGCTGTTGCAACAGTATTTGCGGTAACTGCCTGTTCATGCAAATTATGTAACTACACTAAACTGCAAATATGAAACTAATTAACTACTACACTGTAGTTACATGTAACTACACAGACATTACATAGTAGTTACATTGTAGTTATACAGTAGTTTCAGTATAGTTAAGGACAGTTAAAATAAAGTGTAACCGTCATATGAATAAGGATTACCAAACTGAACAGAGCTCATTTTCAGTGGGATCCCTTTTACAAAATTGTTACAAAGTCAAGAGTTTAGGTTACATGCCAAAAAAAAAAAAAAAACAGAACATCATGGCCCATATTTTCAAAGGAGATGAGCTATGCAAAGTAGAGATGCGCCGCCCATCTGAAAAAATGCACCAAAGTGCGCTATTCAAATGACAGAGATGCGACATACATCCCTGGATGCCCCAAAGTGCAAATATAATGTATGCGGTGCATGTAGAGGGGGCATTCCCATGAATGTACTGTGCACTGATATATTCAGCCAAAATGAGAGGTGCAAGTCCAGTGCATCATGAAGATGTGCTGTCAAAAGACAGGCATAAAAGAAGCATGCCTAACTTTGCAAGCCACCCACAGGCAGGAAACTGTATAGCAGCAGCCATGGATGGGAGTGCGTTTGTGATGGAAGGTGTCATGAGGGTTGCGAGGAGATGGGCAGAATTACAGGGGTGAGGAAAGACCCGTAGATGGTACACCCAGCACAAACAGTACCATGCCTGTGTCACATTTGAACAACTTACTGACACAGAGATTGTGGGCTGGTACCATCTCAACAGGGCATTCCTGAAACAGCTCTGTGAGCTGCTCCATGATGAACTGCAGGCACCAACACACAGGAGTCATTCCATGTCACTGGAGACAAACGTGACAGCAGCACTGTGCTTGCTTGCCATGGGCACCTTCCAGATACCAGTAGGTTACACCACTGGTATCACACAATCTGCCATGTCCCATCTCCTCACACAATTCCTCACCACCCTTCTGCCCCATGCTACAGAGTTCTTCCTATTCCCTAGCACACAGGAAGAGAGGACAGAAACAATGCAGCACTTCCACAGTGTGGCAAGCATGCCAGGCATGATAGGGGCCATTGACTGCACCCATGTGGCAATCAGGGCAAAATCTGGCCCTGACGGTTACATATATGTGAACCGGAAGGAATACCATTCCATCAACTGCCAGGTGATGTGCAATGTCATAAGGCACATCAGCAAGATCTGCACCACACACAATGGGCGTACACACAATGCCTACTTCTGGCATCGGTCAGCCCTGTGCCACTGGTTTGGGACTGGGGAGATATCTAGTGGCCACCTAGTGGGTGAGTTGGGCTGAACCCCATGCCGACAGAGCACACACTGTGGCCCACAACACTGTAGGTGGCAATGCAGGGGGGGGGACAGTAACAGGGCTCATGCAGTGGCGAACAGGCATGGGGAAAGCAGCAACAGGGGATCCCACTGCAGTGGGCCCCACAGACTGGGAGAGAGTGGGGGCCACCAGGGTATGGCAAGGCAGGGGGTAGATACGCAGCAGGCACAGGTGACAGGGCATGTAGCAATATTTGCTCCAGGGCTGGACCAGCGCCTGGGGCAGGGCAGAGCACCACAGACATACAGGACACAGGTAAGGTAAACTAACAGGTTGTACACCATGAGACAGTGTGCAGGACCACTGTGCATGTACCATCAGTGCATAAACAACAGCATGAGGGCACCCAGAAGTGTGCCAGGGCATGAGCAGGCAGGGAGCATAGCCATGGCAATGAGTTGGTCAGACACAGGCAGAAAAGACAGGCCAGTGTGGGCAGTCAGGACACTGTGGCTGTCTGCATAAGACTAACATATTGCATTCCCCCACAGGTAACATCGCCTACCCTCTATGCACCTGGCTGCTCACCTCCATACTGCGGCCCTCATCTGAAACCAAGGAGAGATACAATGAGGCACACATTGCTACACGCAATATTATTGAGAGTGTGTTTGGCATGCTCAAAATGAGATTCAGATGCCTGGACAGGTCCAGTGGTGCCCTACAGTACAGTCCAGACAAGGCCTATGGCATATTCTTGGTCTGTTGCATGCTACACAACATGGCCATTGACTGTGGAATAGTTGTCAAGGCACAGGAGGGCAACAGTTTGGAGGATGAGGAACCACAGGCAGAGGGTGATCAGCCAATCCTGGACAGAAGGTACCCACGGCTGGCCGCTAGGGCATGGCAGCACAGGGACACAATCATGGAGGAGCACTTTGGTGATTGGAAGTGAGCAACAGGGGAGACCTAACAGTTCTATCAGGATCGCCACATGGGCAGGTAGGCAGCCACTACATGAATGCTGAGGTGTGCAAAGACATGTGAAGACGACTATGCACAAGTGTCCACTACAGTGGCAGCAATGCCAGGCAGACCACAGGTGCATGTGTGGGAATGGCATGGATCAAAGAGACACTGCCAGCACACACACACAGCAGACAGCCAAGGATGCACTTATCATGCCCATGCCACACACCACAACACCATGGCCACACCCATGGCCCAGATGCCATGCAGACAGTGGGGACAGGGTCACTACAGGCATGTGCATGTATGTGCACCACAGCACGCAGGCCTGGGCAGTGCCAGGTAGGTGTGACAGCAGCAACAGATGCAAGTCAACATGGCCAGGTAAAAAGTATCATGATGGCATCAGGGCCTGCCATGATGGCCACTGTGAATACATGGATAGCCACGCCCAGGCAAGGGGAATTCCACTGGATGTTCACCTGCTGCAAGGGGTGATACCTCAAACCCAAAGGGTGTTGACACACATGACCATGACCAGGTGCACGTGGGGGTAGGAGTACT
This sequence comes from Neoceratodus forsteri, assembly GCA_016271365.2. NCBI lineage: Eukaryota > Metazoa > Chordata > Ceratodontiformes > Ceratodontidae > Neoceratodus > Neoceratodus forsteri. The sequence continues at coordinate 932,795,512 of CM057455.1, forward strand.
GAAAACCAAACTGGATCCAGGGGAGTTGGGGATTGCATTGGCAGGGGATGGTGTCTGCAATAAGGGTGTTACTCACCACTGTGGTTTGGGAGTGCTGGTGGTACTGCTTGTCATGTGGTTGGTACTCCTGCAGGCACAAGGTGTCATGGCTGCACAGCCCACCTCAATAGCCAATGCAATCCTGTCGAGGCTCACTGCCATGTCCTCCTACTTGAGGTGCATTTCTGCAATCATATCTGCCCTCAGAAGGTGCAGCTCACCAAGCACCTCGGTAAGCCTCGTGGTCGCATGCTCATCCACGAGACCCACCCACACCTGCAGGATGTGTATAGCTTCCCTGAGTGTCACCTGAGCCTCCAGAGAGTTCTGCAGGAGCTGAGTGTGCTAATCCAGTCTGTCAGAGGGGACATGTCAGGGGGAGGAGCTGACAGAGAGGGGTGGATCAGCCTGCAGTGCCACATCCTCCAACTGTGAACACTGCACAAGAGGCTGCTGTTGGGTCTGGGAGTGTGCACAGGCAGGAACAGCAGGACCTGGGTCACCCATGCCATTTGCCCATGCAGGCTGTTGCACAGTGCCCTGTGGTATGGTGGCATCAGCCCCAGGCCCCAAAGCAGCACCATGCTCCTGGCCAACCATGGCCATTGCAGTAGTGGATGGTGTGTGGCAGGGTAGGGGGTTCACATGATGCCCCAAGTTGATTGCCACCACCCGACACTGTCCGTGTGCCAACCGAGTCCACATGGATGGGAGCAGTGTCAGTGATGGTGTTCCCCAGCTGGGTGTCATCATCATCATCATCATCATCCGTGACTGATGCCAGCACATTGAGTTTGTCCAGTAAGTCACTGCCGGACAAGGGGTTGAGATCCGCCAGCCCCAGTAGGTTCCACAACCCAAGTGTGGCCTTCCCCTTCTCAGCGGCCATGGCTGTGGTGGATGTAGATGGCATGGGTTAGACTGCCTCCTGGCTATCTGTATAGGTCAATGACCCAGCAGTACCATGAGGTGTGATGGAGCTGTAAGGGAGAATAGGTGTGCATGGTCAGTGCTTCAGGTCCATGGTGTTGGGTGACACATGCACACATGGGGTGTGCATGTGTGCCACGGGAGTGCTGGGGGAGACGCAGGCCACAGGCACCATTGTTGGCCATACTGGACACATGCCACAGCGGCATGAGTTATGCATGTCTGCCAGTGTGTGCACCCACAGGGAACAATGTGAGGCACAGCCACCACAGATACCTGCAGGCCTCTGCCCCCCCCCACTGTCTGGGTCAGTCACACAGAAGGCATCACATGTTACACCAGCTGACTTGGCCATGCCGCTGCAGCCCCACTGTCACCATGGGGTGTATATGCACACACTACCCATGGCCCAGTGGGTGAGGTTGGACACAGGTGCCTTCTGCACCTGACAGGCCTGGTGCTGCTGTTGTGCTGCACACCACAGGACCAGCGCCACAACAACCCAGAGACCGTGGTGGTCTACATCAGGGTTGAGCAATGACAGCATGCTGTCAGGGCACCCTGGGAACACAGTGATATGGCCAGCATGGCACGACAAGCACACCCATGACAAACACATGCAGCCCTCACCAGTAACTGTCATGTGCATACTCACAGTGCAGCAATGGCCATAGAAACATAGAAACGTAGAATTTGATGGCAGATAAGGACCGCTTGGCCCACCCAGTCTGCCCATTTCCCTACCTAATGGATAAGCTGCTGATCCTAGTTAACCAACAGCCTACTTCTTCCTACCCCCCCCCAGAATTGCCTTATGACTGTCCCATGCATGCTTGAATTCCACCACTGTTTTTGACTCCACAACCTCTTCCGGAAGGCTGCTCCATGCATCCACAACCCTGTCAGTGAAAATACTTCCTTACATTACCTCTAGACTGCCCCCCATCTTCAAATTGTTCCCCTTGTTCTTACTTGCACCTCTTTTGTGAAAGATGATGCCGTCTTGGACTTTGTTGATTCCCTTGAGGTACTTGAAAGTTTCTATCATGTCCCCCTCTCCCTCCTTTCCTTGAGCTATACATATTAAGCTCCTTAAGTCTTTCTTCATATGTCTTCCGGTGCAGACCCTGCACCATTTTACTTGCCCTCTTCTGGACTGCCTCCATCCTGTTTATGTCTTTGCGGAGATTAGGTCTCCAGAACTACATGCAGTACTCCAGATGGGGTCTCACCAGCTGCTGTACAGAGGGATAACAACTTCCTGTTTTCTACTAGTGATGCCTATCCCTATGCTTCCCAGTATCCCCCCCTGCCCTCCTTACTGCCCTCTCACATTGCTTGCCCACCTTTAGGTCATCTGATATGACTACCCCCAGGTCTCACCCCCACTGTGTACTCTTCCCTTGGGTTTCTTTCCCAGGTGCATTACCTTGCACTTCTTAGCATTGAATCTAAGCTGCCATACATTTGACCATTCCTCTAACCTTGCCAAGTCCCTTCTCATCCCTTCTCATCCTTTCCACCCCACCTTGTGTATCAACTCTGTTGCAAATCTTTGTGTCATCTGCAAAGAGACATACTTTTCCTTCCAGTCCCTCTGCAATGTCGCTTATAAAGACACTGAAGAGAACCGGTCCTAGTACTGAACCCTGTGGTACCCCACTAGTTCCCCCCTTTCTTCAGAGTGGACTCCATTTACTATTACCCTCTGTGTCCTGTTCTCCAGCCAATTCTTTACCCAGGCCACCATCTTGGGACCCACTCTTAGGCTGGCTAACTTGTATATTAATCTTTTGTGTGGGACTATGTCAAATGCCTTGCTAAAGTCTAGGTAGGCCATGTCCATAGCCCCTCCCTAATCTACTACTTTGGTCACCCAGTCAAAGAAATCGATTAAATTTGTCTGACATGACCTTCCTGCTGTGAATCCATGCTGCCTTGGGTACTGTGCCCCTCTGGCCTCTAGGTACTCAACAATTCTTTCCTTCAGAGTGATTCCACCATTTTCCCTATCGCTGAGGTTAAACTAACAAGTCTCTAGTTGCCTGCTTCTGCCCTGCTCCCACTTTTGTGAAGTGGAATCACATCTGCCCTCCTCCAGTCCTCAGGTACCACCCCCATCCTCCCATGATTTGTTAAAGAGGGTAGTCAGTGGTGTCACTAGTTCTACCCTTAGTTCTTTGAGAATTCTGGGGTGAATCTCATCAGGCTCCATTGCTTTGTCCACCCTCAGTTTTAAGAGTTCTTTCAGAACCCTTTCTTCTGTAAATAGACTGGTATCAACTTCTGTATCCAGATTGTTTCTATTATTTGGTTTAGGTACCTCCCCCTTTTCATTTGTGAATACTGAACAAAAATATGTGTTTAGTATCTCTGCCTTTTCACAGTCACCCTCTGCTCACCCCTCTCCTTTATTAAGCCTCACTCTCCCTCCCTTGGTCTTCCTTCGCTCCCTGATGTACCTATAAAATGTTTTATCCCCCTTCTTAACTGTGTTGGCTATTTTTTCCTCAGTTTGGCCCACCTCCCATGTCGGAACCATCTCCAGGGACACCCTCCTTGGAGGCACAGCTTAGGGTGCTGGCAAGCATCACCTCCTTTGCTGTCAGGGCAGGCACTGTGTAGGGTTCACCCCCAGTGGCCATATGGGACACCCTGAAAGTGGTCAGCTGCTCCATGGCACTGGTGTACTCACTGTTTATTCATTTTATACACTCTTGGGTTGTTTGGTTGTACACCCCATAGGCATTGACTGACTATGCCACATCCTCCCAGCCCTTCACCCACTCCTGCTGGGTACCCAGCTTGCGAATTAGAAAGTTCTCCCACATGAGATAAGCCTCCATGAGGGCTTGCAGTTCATTCTGCGTGAAGTTTGGCCACCTTCTCTTCTTCTTCTCCTCAGCTACCATACTGGTGATTGTGGATGGAAACAGACATACATTAGCACAGGCCCATCATCAGTGGAATGGTGTGAAGGGCTTGCTGGCTGCAGTGCAGCAAGCACTGTAACAGTCACAATGTAAACACTCACCTACAAGACTGCAGTTCCTGTCCATCAGCTGTGTGATGTGGTGGTGCACAATAGCCCCATTTATAGCTTAGCACTTGCAAATGAGGGACCGTACTGCCTGTAATGAGATGCAAATGTGTGGACTTGGGCCTGGATTGGGCAATGTGGTCATTTGCATATTCAGGCTGAATATTGCAAAATTACACCTGGCTCACCTCAATGCACATCGTGCATCTATTTGGGCAGCGCATCTCTGCACAATGCATTTCCAATGCATGTGTGATAGGCCATAATGTCATTGAGTTGTGTGGTCATGGATGTGTGACATCTCGGCCCGGTGCATCACACATACCCCACCAAGTTGTGGTATGGCATGGTTGCTGTGTACAGCACATGGCTGCTGATTTGTGCCATGCCGATGTCTATAGTTGTGGCATTGCCCGACTACTCCAACATGGTGGTGCTGCACGACCCATATGTGTGTAGCATGGGGGTATGACCCCAGTCTCCCACCCAGCCAGCACTACAGCAGATGTGTAGTACTGTGCTATGCTGCAACTATCACGCATCTCTATGGTGCATGTGCATGCGGTGCAGGGCAATGCTGCCTGGCCTATCACACAACCTGTGCAGCCCTGCCACATCCCTACCAGAGTCTTCCTGTGAGCCACACTTGCAGCAGCTCAGAACAGGCAGAATGGCATGTGCTAGCAGCTCACATTGGACCAGGCCACGCACCCTGAACTGGGGGAATATGGAGCTATATAACCTTGTGGACCTTGTGGTGCCCCAGAGGGCCAGTTGTTTGGGTCCAAGGAGCTGCAGGAGGAATGGGCCCAGGTGTGGGCCAGGGTGGCAATATGCCTCACACGGAGGATGGGAATCACCAAGACCAGCGTGCAATGACAGTACCGGTATGGGAACCTGCATCAGAGAGACCCAGGCAGGCTTGACTGCCTGCGAGACCAAGCCCACATGGGGCCAGTACCATGCCCCAGTACATACGTGCTCTGTGCATGCTTTCCTTGCCTGCTACTGGGGGGTTTGCGGATGTGCGGCAGGGGTGGGTACCACTGCCCACATAGGTGACATGGTCCCTGTCACAAGGCCAGGCCCATGGCACTGTGCATACCACTGTCTGGCCCTGGGGGCTATGGTGGGCTATGGTGCTTTTACCATGTCCATGATGATCCCCTTTATGCATTACCTGTCACAAGGGCACACATTGCGCTGTGCCATGCTGCGTCGTGTCACTGTTGGGCCCCTGGGTTTGGGGGGGGCTGTGGTTCTGCATGATACTCACAGTGCCTCTACAATTGTGTCCCTCTTGCAGGTCGAGAGGAGTGGTACCAGATCAAGCACCTTGCCAGCAGATGGGCCAGTGATTGAGGTGTGCAGATGGGAAAAGAGATGGTGCACACTGGGATGTGTCAAAACTGTGCTTTAGATAAGTGTGCTGCTAGTGATGCTTTTTTCTGTTCTGTGGGTTTTGTATGGTTTGCACTGCCCACTGCAGGCCATGGCCTGTTTGTTGTGCATGCCCATGTGGTGCTGGCCTCACACACATGGTTTGGGGTTGCTGCACTGTGTGGCAGCTCTGTTGTGCGCCTGGTTCCTATGTCTTGGTCCATGTCCAGTGTGTCTGTACAAGACAGTGGGTGCTCTGCAGTGCCTACACAGGGCCACCACTGGGATGACACACATGGGGCATGCAGACATCCAGTTCACATGTTGTAGGGTTCATAGTCACATGTCCCTTGGCGATGTCCAGTACATGCACAGGTTGTCATTGCCTGTTCCCTGTGCCACATCCCATGCTATTTGTGGGACTGTTGTATGGCACTTCACCAGTCTGTCATATGCTTGGCATTGAGGCAGCCCTGTGAAGGGCCCCCCTGACATCTGGCATGCGTGACCACTCAGTCTCGGGGGGGCTGTGTGTGTCTGGTTGGGCTGTGGCACTGAGTCCGTGTTCTGTGTTTCCCCATAGGTTGACAGGATGCTCATGCTGGGGTGGAGCACCACAGATAGACCATGGGAAGATTGCTGCTGCTGCATGGATTACTTGTGACCAGCCAGGAGCTGCTGCTGGCCATGTACAGGCACCAGGAGGCCCACAATATATTTCTTGCTCTGCAAAGAGGCGGGTACTCATGCAGGGGGTGGTTACGCCACAGCAGGTGGCACTAGGCATATGTGACTGTTGTGGACTGTTCATAGTGTAAATAGCCCCTATATCCATGCCTCCACACCCAGTACCTTGCTATCCTCTTATAAATACTGCCCCCCAGCAGTTCCTGTTCCCTGCCCTGCTCTGCCCCACAACCCCTTTTTTTATTGCATGTAGTTGTTAGTGGTTTTCCACTTCCTGATCTGTTGCTTGTTGTTGTTTGCACCTGTTTGCTTTTTCTGGAATTGTTATAGTACAGTTTCTCACATCTTGACTATGCCTGTGTCTTTGATCCTTCCTACAAAGAAACATAGAAACAGAATTTGACGGCAGATAAGGACTGCTTGGCCCACCTATTCTGCCCATTTTCCTGCCTAATGGATAAGCTGCAGATCCTAGTTAACCAACAGCCTACTTCCTCTTACCCCCCACTAGGACTGCTTTATGTCTGTCCCATGCATTCTTGAATTCCCTGACTGTTCTTGACTCCATGACCTCCTCAGGACCTCCTTTGCTGGTTATTGCCACCACTGGCTCTGTAGCACAGTTGGCCCACTGCCACTTGCTTCTCACTGCCCATATGTATCCCTACCATTGCACACCCTTATGCCGTGTCCCCCAAGTGTTGATCCTCCTCTGTGTTTTTCACAGTTTCCCCTGGCTCGCCTGTGGGGTGTCTGTGATGATTGCCCTTGTTTTCACTTGCACTGGTCCCCTGTGCCGGTGCTGTGCCTTCCTCTGCTGTTGTCATGGTCCCTGTGCTGGTGTGCTACACTATTGGTGGTCCTGTGTCACTGGTGGTGTCTGCCCCCTTTGTAGCCTGTGGCCCCAAGTCTGTGTAGTGCTGTACCGGTGGCACATATTGCTTCTGATCTGGCTGCCACATCTGCCCTGCTTGGCATGTCAGCCCTGTTGTCATGGTGCTTGGCCAGGCTGCAATCTCCATTGGTACTGCTGGTGCTGTGGCACCTCATCCATGCCCTTCTGTATGCTGTACCCAGTGTGCGTGGTACTCCCCTTAGCTGGTGGTCGGTGTGTGGTGCTTCGTTCTGTGCCCCTGGGGGCTATGCCTGTGCCCATATTTGCACTGTTCATGTGCCACTGTCCTCCCTTGAGCTTAGTGGTGCTGCCCTGTTGCAGCTAAGGCCACCTGTCATGCTCAATTGCTGTGGGCTGCTCACCCTGTTTGTGCTCCACTGTCCCAGGCTAACTTGCTCATTTCCCATATTCAGTCCTGCTCTGGTGCTCCACTGTCCCAGGCTGACTTGCTCAATTTCCCATATTCAGTCCTGCCCTGATGCACAGCCCATGTTCAAATGTGCAGTGGCACATTTTTGCTATATTCAGCCTGGATTGTACCGACGCATCTTACGGTGCATCTTCTGAATATTGCATTTTTTGGGGACAGTGCATCTCAGATGCCCAGCACAGGTACTTGTGTAATTTTCCAGGGAACTTTAGAATATGGGGGCCCATGTACATATTAGCACAATAATAAATAGCAATCAACAATGACACTCTAATATGATATTAATTTGCAACAGACACAAAAAGTTTAACAAACCCTTTCAAAAATGCTGTGCTTGCTACTACAACAGGAGCTACTACTATAACATTCTAAACATCATGTCAAAAAGGTTTAAATCTAAAAAGGAGTACACAGTACACATCAATAAGAAAGTGAGCTGCACCAAGTCAGAGACAACATGGAAGGGGTTTCTTCCCTAACTCCAATTCCTTCATTGTTATCTACTTCAGACTTATAGATCTGTCTATTGGTTTCAGGTTGCATGGAATAGAATTCCAGGTTATCAAGCCTAAAAAATGAAATGCAGGTTTCCCTATAGTTGTTTTACTAGGTGATACAATATATTCTATTCCTTGTGTCAATCATAGACTTTTTTTAATCTGTCTCTGTTTTAATCTGTCCAAGATGTAATTTGGTACTCTACCTCTGTATCACTGATACATGAAACTCACAGGATGTCAGTTTCTTCTATTGTGTAATCTTAGCCACCCCATCTAAGTAAAATTGACAATGTGTGTCCTCCAGTGGGGGAGGGAGGGCATCGAGGAGGAAGAAGGCAAACCTGTTATGCAGTGTATCCAGCTTTCTCATTTCCATCCACAATGCCTGCATCAGGAGTAGGTCCCATACCCAAACACTGGCATAATCATGGTATTAACAATCAGTTTTCAGAATTCTCTTCCTAGACATTGTTTTACCCCATACAGCAGTCCAAATCTCCTTCCCAAGCTGACCACTGTTTTGCCTATACAGACATCCCATTTGCATCATACTACAATAGCATTTGTTTTTATAGACAAGGATTTTTCAGTCAGACCAGGATTTCTAGTTCTTTCAAAAAGCATTGATTGGGACTGTTTTGCATTTAAGGCCACACATTTCTTGTCAAATAAAATTGTACCTCATCAAAGGCATTTTGCAACTTTGATTGAATTTGAAATATTGAGTCTTCAGAGGCATACCATACTGTATTATCCACATATAGGTGTAATGTAACAGCCATATCAGATAAAACAAAATTGGTAGTATAAATATTAAACAGCAGGGTACCTCAGTGGCAATTTGTGCATTTTTGGAGATAAAATTGCCAGTTTTAACTTATTGTTGGCTGCCTTTAAGATAATTTGTAAACCATTTCATGGTGGTGGGCACTGAGCCCAGAGCTTACATAGAAACATAGAAACAAAGAATTTGATGGCAGATAAGGACTGCTTGGCCCACCTAGTCTGCTCATTTCCCTACCTAATGGATATGCTGCAGATCCTAGTGAACCAACATCCTACTTCCTCCTACTACCCATTAGAACTGTCTTATGTCTGTCCCATGCATTCTTGAATTCTCCCACTGTTTTTGACTCCACCACCTCCTCAAGAAGGCTGTTCCATGTATACACTACCCTCTCCATGAAAATATACTTCCTCATATTACGTCTGAGCCATCCCCACTCTATCTTCAAATTGTGCCCCCTTGTTCTTGCACATCTTTTTTTTTCTGAAAGATGCTACCGTTTTGGACTTTGTTGATTCCCTTGAGGTACTTTAAAGTTTCAATCATGCCCCCCCCCCCCCGTTCCTCAAGGGTATACATATTAAGCTCCTTAAACTCTCTCTTTGTATGTCTTCTAGTGCAGAACCTGCACCATTTTAGTTGCCCTCCTTGGACAGCCTCCATCCTGTCTATGTCCTTGTGGCAATAGCATCTCCAGAACTGCACGCAGTACTCTAGATGGGGTCTCACCAATTGTCTGTACAGAGCTATAACAACTTCCTGTTTTCTACTGGTGAATCCTCTCCCTATACATCCCAGTATCCTGCCAGCCCTTCTTACTGCCTTCTCACATTGTTTGCCCACCTTTAGGTCATCAGATATGACTACCCCAGGTCCCTTTCTATTTTTGTTGTTGTTAGTATCTCACTCCCCATTGTGTAGTCTTCCCCTGGGTTTTTGTTTCCTAGGTGCATTACCTTGCACTTCTTTGCATTGAATCAAAGCTGCCATACATTTGACCATTCCTCCAACCTTGCCAAGTCCCTTCTCATCCTTTCCACCCCACCTTCTGTATCAACCCTGTTGCAGATCTTTGTGTCATCTGCAAAGAGACATACTTTTCCTTCCAGTCCCTCTGCAATATCACTTATAAAGACATTAACTCATTGCCTCCACAGGAGCTCTCTGAAGTTGCAGCACTTGTCCTCTGTATACTGTTATGTATGTCCTGGGCCTTCCTAACCAAAATCAAGCCATAATCAGCATGCCACAAACAAATGCTAATAGCACAAAAACCATAAGGGCTAGACACAAAGTATGAGTGGCAAACATGTTCAGCATAATATTATCTTTACCAACGGTGGTATACAAGTAATAATAGTAATTTTTTTTTCTATACTGGTCGAAACAGCAAAAACAATTTTTTTTCCACTAAAAAATGCACCATAAGCCTTTTATTGTTGGGAAATATGTAACATATCAACACCAAATTAAGCATACCGACATTAGATGTAGTTTTAATAATTCGCTTCTAAAAATAGCTATTTCTGTAGTGTTAAACATAATTTTTCTCCATTTTAGTCAAGGTGCATTGGTGAGATTTGAGGGAGGAATCTGAACCATACACACCATACCATAAACAGATGCATATAACTCCTAAAGTATACATGATACGCAGAAAATATCAGTCGTAAAGTTGTTCCCTTTGCTTGTTGCCTTTCCAACCAATTGCTATGCAGTCAATTGTGCTCAATTCAGTTTTGTTTTATACTGGTTGAGATACCCAGCATGTGTGTTTTCTTCAAAGTGCTTAAGTGGTTCTTGATGGACAAAATGTCTGCCATACACACAATGTCATAAACAAATGTGAGTAACTCATAAAGTGAACATGATACACACAAAGTGTCAGTGGCAAAATTGTTCAGCACTACATTACCTTTCTAATTGTGCTATGCAGTCAATTCTAGCTGGCAAGTAATATTAAAACATGTGAGTGACATCTCCAGATGTTACTAGGGCACACATGAAGTCTGTAGGTGACTTCTGTAGTCATTCTGGTACACACTGCAGTACATTCGCTGCCACCTACAGGCATATTCTAGGAGGCAATGAGTTAAAGAGGACCAGTCCCAGTATTGAACCCTGCAGTACCTCACTAGTAACCCCCCTTTCTTCAGAGTGGACTCTGTTTACTTTTACCCTCTGCGTCCTGTTGTCTAGCCAATTTTCTACCCAGGCTACCACCTTGGGACCCACTTCAAGGCTGGCTAACTTGTGTATTAACCTTTTGTGTGGGACTGTGTCAAATGCCTTGCTAAAGTCTAGCTAGGCCATGTCCACAGCCTTCCCTGGTTTAATACTTTGGTCAACCAGTCAAAGAAATCTATTAGATTCATCTGACCCGACCTTCCTGCTGTGAATCCATGCTGCCTTGGGTCCTGTTCCCCACTGGTCTCTAAGAACTCAATAATTATTTCCTTCAGAAGTGATTCCATCATTTTCCCTAATACTGAGGTCAAACTAACAGGTCTGTAGTTTTCTGCCTCTGTCTTGCTCCCACTTTTGTGAAGGGGAATCACATCCACCCTCCTCCAGTTCTCGGGTACCATGCCATCCTCCCATGATTTGTTAAAATGGGTAGTCAGTGGTGTCACTAGTTCTACCCTCAATTCTTTTAGAATTCTTGGGTGAATCCCATCAGGGCCCATTGCTATGTCCGCCTTCAGTTTTAAGAGTTCTTTCAGAATCCTTTCTTCTGTGAATGGATTGGTATCAACCTCCCTATCCAGAGTGCTTCTATTCTTTGATTTAGGTACCTCCCCTCCTCTTTTGTGAATACTGAGCAGAAGTATTCATTCCATATCCCTGCTTTTTCACTGTTACCCTCTGCCCACCCTCTCTTCCCTTTATTAAGCCTCACTATCCCTTCCTTGGTCTTTCTTCACTCCCTAATGTACCTATAAAAGGTTTTATCCTCCGTCTTAACTGAGTTTGCTAACCTTTCCTCAGTTTGTGCCTTTGCTATTCTGAGTGCCTTGCCCACTTCCTTCTGCTTTAACTGGTACAGTTCTCTGTCCTGTTCTTTTTGTGTTTCCTTATACCTCCTGAATGCTACATTTTTCTCCTTAACCTTCCCAGCCACCTCTTTTGAGAACCATAGTGTTTTTTTCCTTCATTTTGTTTTGTTGATTTGCTTCACACAAAGGCTTGTTGCCTCTCTGATGGCTGTTTCAATTTTCCCCATTCTTCCTCCACCCCTCCTTCTTGTCCTTTTGCTAGTGACTTTCTGAGGCAATCTGCCATTTTCCCAAAGTCAGCCCTCCTAAAGTCCAATACTCTTGCTTTTGTATGGCTTGACTCTATGGCTGTGTTTATCATGAACCACAGTGTTTGGTGGTTACTTGTTCGCAGATGGCTACCCACTTCTAAATCCAAGATCCTTTCTCTGTCCCTGTTTAACAATATCAGGTCTAAGATTGCTCCGTCTCAAGTGGGTTTCACCACTAGCTGTCTGAGACATGCCCCCTGTAGGTCATTGAAAATAACCCTGCTCTTGGAAGTGGCTGCAGCAAAGGTGCTCCAGTTAACATCTGGCATATTCAGGTCCCCCATCAACAACAGCTCCCATTTTTCTGCCATTCTAAGGATACCTTCTATCATTTCCTTGTCCACTGCCTCCCCCTGAGATGGGGGTCTGTATACAACCCCGTGTGGATTGTGGTGCCATTTCCTGTCATCAGGGTGACCCACAGTACCTCCGATACTCCTTGTTTATCCTTTAGTTCTGTTGCTTTGATCCCTTCCTTTACATAGAGTGCTACTCCTCCTCCTCATTTACCCTCCTTGTCCCTCCTGTAGCTTGTGTACCCTGATAGGTTGACATCTGAGTCATGGTTCTCTGTGTACCATGTTTCTGTGACTGTCACAATATCCAGGTGTGCCTCTTCCATCAAGGCCACTAGTTCAGGGAGCTTGTTACATAGACTATGGGCATTGGTTCTCATCACTCTCCATTTTTTGATGGCCTTACCCCTTTTAGCCCCATCCCTGTCCTTGCTGCCTTTGCCCTTTTTTTTTGCATTTACCCCTGTCCTGCACCCTATTGACTTCTCTGCCTTGGTGTTTACCTCAATAACTACCATGTTTTGTGGGGGGAGGCTGGGATTACCCTGTTCCTTTTCAGTGCCCCCCATTGGCTAATTTAAATGCTTGCCAATGAAGCATTTAAAGCTGTCAACTAGGATTCTGGTTCCCCTCCCGGACAGATGCAGACCATCACACCAGTATAGGCCTGCATCCCTCCAGGTGGATCCCAGTCCCCAGTGAAGCAAAAACCCTGAGCTCTGCACCAGTTTTGCAACCATTCATTGAATCCCATAGTGTGGAGTACCCTAGCATCAGTCTTGCCATATACAGGCAGTACCTCTAAGTGGGTTACCATATGTGCTACTTGTCTAAGGCCCCTTCCCAATTCTACAAACTCCTCTTGAACTGCTCTGATCTCATTCACAACCAGGTCATTTGTCCCTAGGTGGACAATGACATCCAGTTCCCTCCCTCATGCAGCTGCTCCTTTGATGCTGAGGATTCTTTCCTGTCCCTCCAAGCCCTAGTGCCAGGCAGGCACCTTACCTCCCTCCTTCCCTCTCTCCTTTCTCCCCCAGTTATACCCCCTAATGATTGAATTCCCCTCCAGAAGTCATTTCCTTTCCCTGTGGGGTCCAGTGCCACCCTCCTGTGGGTCTCCTTTCTTGAGGTTCCCAGCATCCTCCTTCATCTCCACTGTTGTTGCCTCCATAGAGGAACCACTCTCCACCAGAACAGTGTATGAATTGTGGAGAGGTACAACTGTAGGATGCACCTCTGTTTCACCACCCTTTCCTTCCATGAGCCCACCTTGGTCCAACAGCTCCTCTTTCTTGGCAACCTCTGAGGTAGCGACGGCGGCCCTGGTGGCCCTTGGGTGTGGGAGGAGGTTTCACGAATCCTAGCCAGGTCAGCCTGGAGATGAGCAATCTCCTCCCTCAGACCAGAGAGGTGCCTGCAAATAGGGCAGCATTGCATCCCCCAGAATGCATCCCAGAAGGCTGCTACCCCACAGCCATTGCACTGCACCACTCCCATCATGTCTTATTGTGTGATCCCTCTCCTGTTGCTTTGTATGCTTACTCTCTCCTCCCTCTGTTTATTTTTCCAACTACTTTTCTACTGCCTTTGTGCCCTTACAGCTCTCACCCTTCCTGTTCTGGGACAGGAACTTCCTGTATTCTTCTGTAGTCTCCTTCTTCCTGCCTCAGAGTCAGACCTCCAGCAGCTAGGTGGTGAGGGAGAGCTACTATTTTCCTACAAGAATGAAGAAATCTATGTGTCTCAGTGATAGTGATCCTTCCATTCCTACTGCCAAACAGGAAGTTCCTGTTGTCAGTCAAATCCAATGCCTATAAAAGTTGAATTGGCTAAGGGTGGGAGGGTGGAGGGGAGGGAATGATGACAAATAGAAAGAAAAGTTTTAGTCTTTTAGTCTGCTGCTTCTTGTCTGAAAACAAGATTCTTTTCTGCCAAAAGCTAGCAGTAGGGAACTGTAATTGGAGACATCTGGTTTTCTACTTATAAGCCACATCCCCAATTGACTTCTCTCATCACTGACACAGTTCTCTTTCACCACAATAGAAAAACACACTGAAATTGTTTTTGTTTTGTGTTACCCTAAATGAGACCTCCCCACTTCTAATAAAGTATATGTTTGCTTAATCACAACAGGCACTGACTCCTGCTGAGATAAAAGCATTCTATTAGTAAGACAAGTTCTAGTCTTTTAGTCTGCTGCTCCTTGCTCTGAAAGCAAGATTCTTTTCTGCCTATTGTAATCTCCTGGGTTGTGCCTGAAAATAGTCATGTTTTGGCTAATGGCACTTACCTGGTAAACAAAAACTAAAGAAATAAATAAAAGCTAGCAGTAGGGAACTGCAATTGGAGACACCTGGTGTTCTACTCCTAAGCCACACCCCCAATTAACTTCTCTTCTCTCCTCACTGATATAGTCCCCTTTCCCCAACACAGAAAAACACACTGACTTTTTTTGTTTTGTTTTTACCCTAAATGAGACCCCCACTTCTAATAAAGTATCTGTTTGCTTAATCACAACAAGTACTGACTCCTGCTGAGATAGAAGCATTCTATTAGTAAGAAAAGTTCTAGTTTTTTAGTCTGCTGCTTCTTGCTCTAAAAGCAAGATTCTTTCCTGGCAAAGGCTAGCAGTAGGGAACTGTAAGATCTGGGCAGGAGATTGTCATGGTTTAAGGTATCAAAAGCTTCTGAATGATCAATAAAAACTTCCCATAATGACACTCTCCTGTCCAAAGCCTCCTGGATTTCACCCAATGCCTTGATCATGGCTGTAGTAGTGCCATGTTTTGCATGAAACCCAAATTATGAGCTACTTATAGACTCAAGAAATGCATCATTTGAATGCTGACCAACCTTTCCTATATCTTAGATACTCAAGAAAGTAGAGAAATTGGATGATAATTGCCTTTATCTGTTTTTTCTCCCGTTATGTGCATAGGAATGACCATGATGAGTCTACAAGCTGTTGGAAACTCTCCAAGGTTCAGAGACGTTAAATATTTATGTTAGGAGAGCAGAAATGACTGGAGCTGCATACTTTGACAGCGGAGGTGGAATAATATCCCATCCAACTGTTTTTGAAGCATCTATTCTGTTCAGTTCTTTCATCACTTCATCAACTTTTATTGTATTAAATGTTAAATTATTTTTGGCATCTCTTGCAAAAGCAAAGCAATTTGGAGAACAGACATATAACTTATTATGCACTTTTAAGGGTATTTAGCCCCATGCTTACAAAAATAGTTATTAAATGTTGTTGCTACCTCAGGTCCTAATGGTATATTTTGCCTTTAATCAAAAATTGTTTGTGAAACTCAACAATTGACTGTTTTTTTTTTAGTTTCTTCATAACTTTCTGAAAGTCTTTTGGCTGCTTTTTGTTTGTATTTTCAATCATTGTCTGACAGTAGTTCTGCTTAGTTTACCTAATTTTGTTTGTGTAATTTTGTGCTTGTCTAAACATGTGGACCTCGATATTCAAAGGGGTTGTGCCTGGTGTAACAGAGTTGTCCCGGTGCAACCCTAGAAACGCTGCATAATTCTCAATGCGCTGCAGCTCAAAGTTAATGTATGTGGCACATCTCGAGGGGGCGTGCCCATGCATATGTGGCACATCCCGGTATTCAGCCTGGGAAGTGTGGCACATCTGCTGGCACATCCCAGAGATGTGCCGCATACATGGGCACAAAGTTGAGCCCGTAAAAAAGGGCTCAACTGCTAGCCACCCACAGGTGGGCCATTGTAGTGCAGGGTGCAACACAGCAGCTGCCAGCTGTGGGTGGCAACTCCCCTAACACAGTGCACAATTACCCATCAAATGCCCTGGTATTCTAGTGGATTCCCCTCCCCACTCCATATCCCGATCACCCAAAAAAATGTATTTTAATTCCCTGGTGGTCCAGTGGTATCCCCTTCCTGTCCATAAGTCAGATTGCCAAAGACATTTGCAAATTCATTCCCTGATAGTCTAGTGGTCCCCCAACCCCCTACCCACACAGGACCCCCAGCCCACCCAGCTCCCCCCAATCATCAGTGGGCAGAAAACCCACCCACATACCTCTGTGGCTGCCTGCTGAATGACAGCTGTCAGTATCTGCTGCTAGCATATTGGTCCATACTGTGGACCAATGGGCATGCAGTGCATACTGTAATAATCATTCACAATTATGTGAATGAAGTCAGATAGGGTTATCATACAGTATCACCCCTCAGCTGAGACTACAGTGATCAGCAGCAAATGTTATGGGGGCTCCCTGGACTCCTGCCACCTATTCCAAAAATGGTGAGAATGAAAGAGAGAGTGAGAGAGCAGAAGGGCTTACAAATAGAAAACAATTTCATTTAATACAGTGCATTTTATACAAACTCTATTCCAAAATGGTATACAGTCCTGGAGAAGGAGGGAGAGAATGTTGCTGCCATTAGGTGTGCAAGATTCAGACAGCAGATAAAGTAGAGAAAGGTTAAGCAAAGGGCAGGTAAGTGAGTTGCTCAGGGTTACAGTCTAGGAGCTGGATTTTCAAAGCCCTACAAATGCTGCAAGGTGGCAAAGGGTACAGACACAACTTGCACCTTGCGGAAAAGGATGCAGCAGTCCTGATTACAAAATATCCATTAGGTAGGGAAATGGACAGACTAGGTGGGCCAAGTGGTTCTTATCTGCCATCAAATTCTGTATTTCTATGTTTCTATGTTTCATTTGTGCCTTGCATGCATTATGGCCCCATTTGCATTTTTGTGTCTGAATATCAGAAATGTGTGCATGCTGTATCTCTGATGTGCTGGCGCAGTTCCCATTCCTGGTATTCAGACCTGTCTGGGGGATAAGCCAGTGCATTGTATGTGTGTCAAGGGCATTTTCTGATATATTCTGATGAGATGCACAATGACATATCTCTTTTGAATATATCCCTTTGTTGCTCTAGCACAACTCAGTTTCATGGCGCAACCAATTGCACTATTGCCTGGCACACTTTTGAATATCTAGCCCATGGTATTTATTCCATTCTAGGGGATTGTTAGATTTTTTTGCAGCAATCGACAGTTAATCTGTATGTTTCTTTAGTTTTTTTTTTTAAGTTTGAGTCACACCAAGGAGCCTTTGTCATTCTTACATTCTTTTGCCTCTTGGGAAAATGAGTATTACAGATCATTATAAATTTCTGATAAAAATAATCCCACGCCTCACTGACTGTAGGTATGAGTTACAGCCTAGTCCAGTCAATTGTTTCATCATTCAACAAAAAAGCTAAATAATCAAAATTGTTATGTGTTCGGCAAGTAATGTATCTAGTAGAATTTAAGCTCTTTGGCTCGTATACAATAAATTGTATAGTAGTCACTGAAACTGTCTGGTAATACACTAGAAAATTTATAAATCTCTGGGTTGTTTGTAAACATCAAGTCAAATATTGTACAGGCTGTTAAGTCTTTATTCATTTGCGTTACCTCATTAATAAATTGAGTCAAGCCTAGATTAGCCTGGAAATACATTAAGGGGTGGGTTGAGTTCATGATCTGCCAATTAACATTGAAATCTCCAATAATCAGAAGGTTGTGTGTAAGTTTATATTTATAGAGTACATCTTGTAAAGTATTGAAAACTTCTAAATTAGTTTTTTTCTTGGGGGGGGGGGCAATATAAACCCTTAAGAGCAATGGTTTAGTATATGGGAGTTTAATTTCTTAATCCCAAAATTTCCAGTCCTTCAATCTTTGTTAATTTTGTTATTTGCTATCAAATCATTTTCTCTGTACATCAGTAAATCACTTCCTTTCTTTATTCTATCCTAGCACCATTTCGGGAAACCACCTATATTAAAAAAAAGTGTCTAATATTTTAAAGTTTAGCCAGGTTTCCGATATAATCAAAAGGTCTGGTCTATAATATAGTGCCCATTCCCTAACCTGATCCATTTTGGGGGTAAAATTCCTTACATTAAAGTGAACAGTATTAAGCCCTCCATTATACAGCACTTCTACAGTAGATTATTGAATGTACTGAGGGCCAGGATTGGGATGGACATCACCACACAGTAACAAGAATAAGCAGAAAGCAAAACAACCTATGCCTTCTTGTTATTTAATTTCGGTGAGATTTTTTTACACATCCATTCTCTTTTATAGCAATGGAAAGTAGTGAAGTCAAAGTTGCTGATTTCTTGTAATCGCGATCAAGTAGATTTGATAGCAGTTACTACCCAAAATCTGATAAATTACATTAGTGCCTCAATTTAAATAAACACAGCAGCATTAGATTCATGAGCATTAATGTTCCTAGCTAAAAAGTCTAAGCTTAATAAACATTTATATAGTGTTTATCCAACCAATAATTATAGTAAGACATACATTATAATCTGTATAAGCAGTAGCAGTTTAATAAACAGGAAACCTTTCTTCTCCGAGTGGCGCTTGTGTCTCTCATACATGTGAATTTTGGTGGCATGGGCTTTTCAAACAGATAACCCCACCTCCAGCAGACATGCTGGGAGTCTGGTATGCCTCCATTCCCTGTGAGACAGCTGGGGAGATGGCAAGCTGCAAGAAAGCAGTAAATGTCCAGTCTTTGTATGTGCAGTAAATGGCAGCAGTAAAAATGCTTCTGGCAAGCTTGCTTGTTTCTTCTGGTCTATTGTGCTGCTGATAAGAGTTGGGTGGCACTTGGCACAGGCTTTTCAAACAGATAGCCCAACCCACCAGCAGCTGTGGCCTGCCTCTGGTACCCCCGTACCTCCTGAGACTCCCAGAGAGATGACAAGCTATGGAAAAGTAGTACAAGTCCAGTCTTTGCATGTGCAGCAAAGAGGAGCTGGAAAAATGCTGCTGGCAGGCTTGCTTGATGTTTCTTCTAGTATACCATGCTGCTGCTGATGAGAGTTGGGAAGCATGGCCTTCTCAAACAGCTCCCTTAGCAGAAATGGACATTTTGTTTTTAAAGCTTTTTGTTTCATTTAAACTACAATCAACCATTAAATAAGCACACAAATCACACAAGGTGACAACTGCTATAATTAATCAAGACTAGCTGTTTCCTTGAAGAGCAGCCCACTCAATTATCACTCAGGCATTTGCTCACTGTAAATGTAACCTTCATAAGAGCTCCCTGGACAAGGAAACTTTCTTCAGATCATGGGCAGGATTCACATGGCATTAATTTCTAAGTTCCACTCCACAACTGCTGTTGCAGACTGGAATCTTCCGTAGCTGCTGCGGTAGCAATTCACAGCCCCAGCAGTTGCGGAGGGTGTTACGGCTGCTTCCACCAGCCATAGCTCATTCCCACTGCTGGGGCCCTCACTCTGGCAACACCACCCGCAAGCAGCTGTAACCCGTGGAGCTGGTCGTAGTCCGGCTCCACCTTCATGAATACCTGCCACTGCGGGTAACCTGCAGCTCCGCAAGTGGCAACCCACTTGCGCAGTGGTTTACTTGCAGCTGCGGGTCTTTTGACAGCTGTGTGAATCCTGCCCCATATTACTACTACTGTAAACTTGATTGATAAAAACTCTTTTTGAATTAGTGAACCTACACACATCACTGTCACATAGGACAGGAGGCATTGTAGGAAAAAGAAGAGCCATAAGAAATGCTAACACAGAAATCCCCAGGGGCCATAAAATCAGCAAGTAATTTAGAAAAAAGTCCCTTTCAGGAAACAAAGGGAGGAACTTACTAGCAGTACCCCTACAAATTAAAACACTCTACACAACATTATTTTTTGTAAATTTTTACTTTAGTTTTCCTTTAATGTTTATCTTACTGAAAACCTTGGCATCTCATCTTATCATTGTCTCCACTTGATCTAGCACAACCCCCTAGAAAATTAATTTATCTACCGTATGTTGTTATTTAGCATAGCAGCCTTACGCTATATCCAAATCTCATACAAAAAAGGAAAAACTGTTTCTTTATCTTTACACAGTACTTTGTCATATCAATAATTACAGCACTAGAGCTTACTGATAAACATTTGTTTGTTTGTTTATTTCATTTTTTGGGAAAACCTATGAGCATGGCTCTTTTACAAAGGTTCCACATCATTTAGACACAATAGAGAGATTACAGAACAACAATACATTAAACAAGATAGATGCACAAGGCTGAGAATTACCTATGCACAAATTCAGCAATCAGCAGGAGAAAAGCAAATTGTCTGTCAATAATGGTGCACCACTTAGAGACCAATGGTGTTATCAGGGTGGCAGATAATCAATTTAATTTACAGGGTACAGCCATGGAGGTGGCCTTGTCAAGACAGGTTGGTGCCAGATGCTTGGCAGCTGATGGGTGGTGTTCTCAGACAGAGGTAGTAGGGTTTATTTTTCAGAGCAGGACACTTAAGAGTAGTTAGCCCGGAGGCAAGAGCATAGGTTGGGGAGCTGGAGGGGAGGGTGAGGGGAGGACCAGATGTGGAGATCAATGTGAGTATGAGAGGGGAGTACAGCCAGATGGGAGTTAGGTGAAGGCAGTGGCTTGGCTGACCAGTGCCACCAAGGAATGATGTCTATTAGGTGATCAGGGTGGAGTGGGCAAGGAGAGAGACACCGACGTTGTGGTTTTCCATTAGTAGATTTATTTGCATTCACACCCTTCTCTTCCTAACAAGTTAATGTTTCAGTTTGGACTTGAAAAGCTGTAGGGTTTGCTGAGAAGGATGAGGTCCCATGGGCCTGATTTAACCAGAGGGGTGCTCTGTAGGTGAAGCAGTGCTGTCCAAGTGCTGTCCTCTGAAATAGGACATTGAGTGAAGTCGATGTTTTTCCTCTGGTATTTTATGAGTTGTTAGTGTTAGCTAACAGGTCAGAGATGCACAAGGGAGTTTGACCTAACAAGGCTTTCTTCCCAAGTAAACAAGTTTGGTACCTAATTCTGATACCATTGGTGAGCTAGTTTGTTTGCTCATACAGTGAGCAAGTGTGTGTATAGCAGTCAGTGTTGAGAATAAGACAACATGCCTTATTGTGGGCTGTGGACACCCTTTTAAGTGCCGTGTCGGAGGCCGCACCATAAACAACCAACCCATAATCAATAACTGAGAGAATGGAGCTTGAGACAGAAATTTGTAAGGTGATTAGGGTGAGGTTTTTCTTGTGCCTGTACAGTTCTTCATGTTTGGAGATGGCCGTCTTCACCACTGAATCAATGTGTTGCCTGAATGAGAGGGTATCATCGATTGTTACACCTAGATACCTGAAAGAGTGCACCTGCTCCAGAGGTGTCTGCTTATCACTGGTGGTGATGAGATTCGAGTATCTCCTCCTGGACTGGGGGCTAGAGATGAGCATTGTTTTAGTTTTTTTAAGATTTAGTAAGAGCTTATGTGAGCTGAACCATACCTTCAGTTGATGGAATGCTGACTGCAGCTCTCCTGCAGAGGCTTGATTTCAGAGTTGCCACTAAGGATGACTGCATCATCAGCATACAGAATTATTTTGGACTTGCAGGCCTTCAGGAGGTTATTCAGGAAGAGGCTGAACAGCAGCGGCCCAAGAATAGAGCCTTGAGGAACTCAGAGGATGACAGGTCTGGATTCCGATACTGTAGTGTCTACTTTAATTCGTTGTGATCTACCTGACAGATAATCTGTGAACCAATGGACAACATTGGAGGCTAGTCCTAGATTCCTTAGTTGTAGAAGGAAGAGCGGGTGGTTGACTGTGTCAAAAGCCTTTGTTTGGTCAATGAAGATTGAGCCAACCAACTTTCCATCATCCAGGGCCTTATGCACGTATTCCGAGAAGTCAACCAGGGCAGTCACAGTGCTATGTTCTTTGCAAAAAACATGCTGCTTGGCCGGCCCAGTGGCACTGAGGGTTGAGGCACTGGATGACATACCTTGTGCCATGGTGGTGACTCGGGTTTGGGAATGATCCCGGATCATTGGGAGTTGGCAGGGGAGGACTAGGATTGAGCATCTGCAGACTGCTTTCCTAGTCCTGGGGTGGGCTGGAGACATCCACCGTGCTGTAGCAACCTCTGGGGACACCCAGAGGTACTACTAGCATTGGTGCAAAATGTAAGGGGAACATGGCAGATGTCAGCACACTGTGCCTGTATGTCACTGTACATCTGTGTTCCAAGGGACTGAAGAGGAGGAAAAATTGACTGGGCATGACCATGCAGCCTGATGGCCATGCTCTGTGCTGCCCAGAGGACTTGTGAGGAGTCCTGTCGGGGAGGGCCCTGGGGCTGTCCTGGCTGAGAGAGGCATAGGGGTCCCTCCAGCAGGATGACAAGACAGCTGCAGCGGACCCTGCTGGTTGTGGTTAGAGCCACCCAGCTCTCCGGGTGGGAAGAGCTGGTGGCTGGATGCCCCACGCTGGAAGTGCCGCAGTAGGCAGAAAAATACAGTGGATATATAAAAAAAACATGCTGCTATTGACATTGCAGCTAGTATTTCTGTAAGTTATCATTGATTTGGTCCACCATCACTATCCTTTCCAGTGCTTTTGATAAGTGGGATAGTATGGATATGGGCTGGTAGTTCACTATCCCCACTTTTATGTACTGGGGTGACCAGGACTTGTTTCCATGCCTCTGGAAATGTGGCAAGTGTGAGTGATTTATTGAAGATATTTGTGATTGGGAAGATCACCACATCAAGAGCAAGTGCCACCAGTTTCATATCTATGATATCGCTTCACAACCTGGTTTTGCCAAGGACTCTCTTCACATAAGTCAGCACCTCTTTCACTGTAACCTGTTTGAAGTAAAGTCGGGGTGATCCTTAACCTCAAAGTTGCTGTCTAAATCCTTTATAGTGGCTGCAAGGTAGTCTGGTGGGAGAGCAGAGCTGAGATCCGTGAATACATTATTAAATATCTCTGTGATCGTGTGAGGGTCCTGGGAGATATTGCCATTGATATTTAACATAGATGGAGGGCTCTTATCCTCCTTTCCTAGTAGATCTCTAATGTTCTCCCAGAACAACCTCCCATCTCCCCAATTTTGTTCCATTTTTCCTTGCAGAAGTTGGCTTTCACTAGCTTAATGAGCATTGTGCATTTGTTTCTTGCCACCTTGTAGATCTAATAATCGTTATTCAGCACCATGGACTTGACCCAATACCAGAGGTTATCCCTCTCTTTCATGAGATCAAGGAGATCATCAGTAATCCAACCATTTTGATTGCCACAGATCTTCCTTTTCTTAACCGGGGCAAATTTATCACAGACCCTATTGAAATTGTCTATGAAGAATTTTAAGGCCATGTCTATATTTGGCATCACATCAATGGGAGACCAATTAATCTGGGCAAGTGCCTCCTTGAAACAGTGAAGCTGTCCTTTTGCCAAGGCTCTGCTTGCTACAGTAATTGATGGGGCCTTATTGAATTTATTCAACCACCTACACGTGACTGGCAAGTGGTCACTCAGGGTATCTTCTAGTACACTGACCTTGGATACCCTGTTAGATTTGTTGGAGAGGATCCATTCAGGGTGTTGTGACCTGATTTGTAGCTCCTCCTGGTGGGTTCTGTAACCAGCTGTGTTAGGTACGAACTGGTTATGATGTCCTTTTGTGGGGTCGCCTCCTTACTGAGACAGTTAATATCAAAGTCACTAGTGACAATGAGCTCACCACTACTTTTCTGAGTCCCTCTTTAGCCTTTTTATGCAGCAGGTAGATGGATGCAATGAACAGAGCTTTCTGACTGGGTTTGAGTGGGAGTGTTACCCTTAGTAGTTTGTGGTCATCCGAGCTGATTGACAGTGGTAGTAAGATCCCTTGCAGGGTTTCCCTAATGAATATAAGGCATACTCCCCCTTTTAGGTTTTCCTATCACACCTATAGGCTTGATAACCAGGCAAGGCAAATTCACAGTCCTTTGTCTGGGTGGGTAGCCATGTCTCAGTCAGGCACACAATGTCTGGGCAGTGCAGTGCAGTCCAGGCCTGGAATTGCGCAAGTTTTGGTAGGAGGCTACAGATATTCAAGGTAGCAATTTTTAGACCACTGCTATTTTTCCACTCCTGCACCCAGCGTCGTGTGGACCTGGGTTAGGATGCACATTCCCAGAAAGGAGTAGCAGCATCAGTATGGCTTTTTTAGTTGACCACTTACTAGATTGTGAAGACACGTCCTTCTTTGATTTAAACCTGCTAGGGTAGTGCAGGCTTTTGGATAGTCTAATAGGTGGTGGAAGGTAGGGTGGGATATATCCCTGGGTTTGGGCAGAAGTTATGATGTAGAGGGGTACAGGTGGCAAGCACATTGACTGGCACCTCTCACATGTGGATGGCATGGCATTTAAATTAATTGTAGCATTTACGGTGTCTACAGTCTAACAAATGTTAGGTAGTTTTTATTTGTTTTACATTATTTCCAAAAGTATGTGACTCATAATTCTAGCCATGACCATCATCACAAACATGTGTAATATACTGAACAATAACAACAATTCAAGAAGCATTATCTGTTATTGTTAATTAGCAGAAAATATTGGGGTGAGCATTATCAGTGGCCCAGTGGCCCAGTGGCCCAAGACATCCAGCATTTCAACTCACATCATTTAATCATTCACAACATACAGAAAGTTGTGATATTCCAAATTTCCACATGCCATTTGGTGAGTCACTTAATTTAACTTCCATGGCCAGTTTACAAATCTTGTAGCTAACTGGGCATAATGGTAAACACTGTCCTGATGTACAGTATGTATAGATATCAGCATCACAAGATTCAACAAACAGAAGTCAACCTCATTCAAACTTGTTTTTTTGGGGGGGAGGATATTGGTGGTGGTCACTGGTTAACAGTGGTCTGGTCACAGTGTTATTTCATATTTCTGATGTCATAATAGTAACATAACATTTACCAAACACAGAGAGGTATTTTATTTATTTATTGGTGGTGGCAAGTATGCCACTATACTAGAAAATGCAAAAATGGGTATTGATGTTTTTGAAGGGAAAAACTAAGTAACACAAGTTAGTGCTGGAAAAGCACGGTGACTGACTAACAAAACTGTTGCTGGAAGTAACATGAGTCAAGGGCATTTTGGTCTTCTGTTTTGTTAATGTGCGTAATAACATGCTCCTTATCCAAGGTGGTTCTGGTGTGGTGGTGGACTGGTATGTACAACATGCATGATTAACCAGGGCCTCCCTTGCTTGCCCAAGATCAGCAACCAAATTTTGCGTTTTCATGGTAGACACCCACTGATATTGTTCTTTGATTTCTTTGGCACAAAAAAACAAACTTGCTGACTGCCAATTACCTTTAGCCAATGCTGTCTGCTTCTTGACATTCTGAAGAACCCACCTCAGCAACTGTAAGAAATCTACCACTTTGGCATAGCCAGCTTATAGTGAAATGCCAGATTACTCTCTGGTAATAATATTATATCATCATCATCCTTGTGAACTCAAAAGAGAATCATAAAATGTGGTCATCATCATCATCATCATCATTATCCTAATCATCCTGATTGACAATTATCACCATCAGTGATTCATTCATTGCATGAACAGAAATGACTAAGAGCAAGCTAGAGCAACTCTACACTGACACTGGCCTGGTTTGGCTGGCGGCCACCCCATCATAGTTGAGGCAAAATTATCAACTTCACTGTAGGTATGGGAAGTTGATGACTTTGCAGCTAGTATGCATGGACAAGGTTTTTCCTGACTGACAATCATCATTATCAGTGATTCACTCACTGTATCAAAGGAAATGACTGAGAGAAAGCTAGAGATAGAGCAGAGGCCTATGATGACACTGTTACCCACTGTACATGCATTGCATGCAGAGTATTGAATCACCCACTGCTGCAGCCATCCTCTCCTGTCAGCTTCAAGGGATTTGAAGATTTGTAGTGATGGAAAATTTTAGCTTACAAGCCAGCAAAGTCAGTTTGATACAATCTACTGATCTTCTGTAGTACAGGGCTGTTGCCAGGATGTTTGCAGAGGGTTCTTTTAGTGAGTGGTAGGGGTATGTTGGGTGCATGGCATGTGAAAAGGTTTTGTAAAAAGCCAGGTTCTGGGAGCTGCTAGGCACTCAGAAGCTCTAGAGTTTTAGGTACTCTGTAGTGCATTTTAAGGCTTATACGGAGGATAAAACAAAGTTCTGCTAGGTCTCCCCCACCCTTGACTCCAAGTAAAAATTCTAGAGATGCCTCTCTATCTGAATGGAAAAACAAGGTGCTCAGTGGAAGGGAGCAAAGCTGTAAGCAGCTGCCAAGTAATGCATTATAGGAGCTGGGGGTGATATCTCCTGTCTTGCCTGGGTATACGAGGCTAAGCATAACTACTGTAACAAAACCTGTAAGAAGTTAATTCACAGTGAAAGTCAATAGCAGACACATAATACCATGATTAGGGCATATAAGAAGCCACTGGTTAATAAATGCTGCAGTTCACTTGTTTTGAAGGATTTTATGTATGCTGGAAACAAACAGAGAACCAGAAACACTTTTAGTCAAAGTCTTGCAAATCTTAATCAAGTGAAATAGCCAAATGCATCATGCTAATATAACCAGCTAGTTGGGTCAAGCCTGTTTCTTTCAACAACAAGAATCTTTTTAAGCTGATAGCAGGCAATAATAAGGGAACTTCAGTGCAACAAAGCCTTGCACTTTGTTAGCCAAAGAAAGGAAAAAAAAGTTCCAGTGTTATGCAGCTGCATATGCAAAATACACTCAAAGTTTTTTAACAGAGTATTGCATTAAACTTTGAAAGCCACAAATGGCTAGGTGGTTGAAGTGCTGTAGTAAAATATGCAAAACAGGCATGATGAAAAGCACTTTATTCATAAGACTGTAACATAGTTGCTATAGTTTGCACCTGCTTCTGTTTTGTACGCACAAGTTGTAAACTATAGCAACTAGGTTACAGTCTTATGAATAAAGTACTTTTCTTCATGCCGTTTATAGCTTAGAATATCTAGCAGTATCACTGCTAGATATTCTCAGCTGTAATGGCATGACAAAAAGCGCTTTATTCAAGAGACTGTACCTAGTTGCTATTATTATTTGAGACCATCTGTAGTCTTATAGGAAGAAATGAATACAGAACACAGAGATACCAAACATATTACAAACTACAGGCATCGGGTTCATAAATATTCTGTAAGTCTTTGTCTTAAGACAGCTGTTGAGTACAGTGATAGTCCTCAATCAGTGATATGGTTATTCATGATAGTCAATCACAATCTTTCCCCAGGAGTCTCTCAGTCATGGTAGATAGGGGCCGGACATGGAATGTTATCTGAACAGTGCTTTTAAAACTCTTCAAATTGTTGTTACTCTTTTGGTGGGGATGGAGGTACAGTTCCTTTTCAGAGAAGTCCCCATGAAGGCTGATTCCTTTGGCTTGATAGATAATGGACCTGGTCTGCCATTATGGGCCCTCCTCTTCAGACCAGGATCTGTAACTTTATCCAATCACAACCCATTATCTACAGTCGAGCCTGCCTTAATAATGATCTTTTGGTTAAGTAATGGGGTTATTGCACCATGTTTAGCTATTTTAAAGGTGTTTCCTAAAATTAATAATAAAAAAAAAGATATTCAGTAATTGTTTATAAATAGGCTCCAATATGCTTTGACCATTATGGCCATTTACTACAGAAAAGCTATAGTGCAGTTTTGTCAGTGATTGTTTGTGTGGCCAGTTGTGGGGCTCTGGAAAGAAAATCTAAGGCTGTGCTAGTCAAGAAGGGTAAAGAAGAGCATTTTTTTTTCCCAGAAACAAAATCATTTGGGTACTGAAGCAAATTTGAAATACTCAAGCTAAAAATAAATATTTCTAATTAAAATATCCAAGCTCCCAAATTTCAATATTTGTATCAAAATGCATCATTAAAGAAATGTGCACATATAAAAGGAAAGTATATTCTTTCTTTCTTCTCCTAATTCCCACTCAGTGGAGATGCAGTGTTAAAGTTTTCTTTTAGGTAACATATAGTACCAATCTGTCTTCCATTTTGCTCCTTGAACTTAGTCAGATTTTTAATTTCACTAGAGCTGCACAGACTGATAAAATCCCAAATTTTCAGAATTTCAATGACATTGCACAAACTTCTATGAAATTTCATGGAATTTCATCAGAATTTGATGGGATTTTTAAAATGTACTAATTTGATCATACCTCAGTCACGTATTGAGCAAGGCCTCTGACATTTTGTATGCTTACTTTCTGGGACATGTTCTAAATAAGTGCTGAATATCATTAGATGGATTCTCTCAAAATTATAGGTACTCAGATTCTGTCACTTTATTTTTTTGTGGGAAATTTCATGAACATTTTTAACATACATACTAACATACTATTTGCCAGCAGATTAGGCCTTATGGTCTATCAAGTCTGCTCGAACCTCAGATCCCTAGTTGGGTGCCAAGGCCCTCCAAGGCCTTGTGTTCCAGAAACCCCTATCACCCATCCCCACCCCCCTGGGACAGGCCATTATCTGATACGTCCACTTTCTGTGTGTGTCCCACCCTCTCTTGATTTTTAGCTGCATAAACTTCAGCCATCTATTGGGGGTAGAGATCTACAATTTGGCATGCCTATGTGATGATAGATGTTCTAACAATGTACCAAAATTGTATTAGATTAGGATGGATTGTATCAAAATTATAGCTGCTCAAAATCTGTTATTTTCATTTTTTGTGAGAAATTTCACAAACAATTGTATCTCCATATACCTCAGCTGCCTACTGGGCCAGATATCTTAAATCTGGCATGATTTTTTGATGATAGGTGTTCTGAAATGTGCCAAATTTCATGATATTAGGTTGCATGATTTCAAAATTATACGTGCTCAATGTCTGTCATTTCATTTTCTGTGGGCAGTTTCACGAAAAATATATGCGTATACTTCAGGCACCTTTTGAGCTAGAGATGTTTAAATTAGCAGAGATAACCATGGTGTAATGTTTATGTAACCATCTAACATATGGAGAGAGCTGGATTAGAGATTTTTAAGTTACAGGGATTCAAAATTTTACTAAGTAAATATTTTCAAAATTTTGTGAAAATTCTCAGAAATGTGGATGTTTGTAACTTCTCTGATCTTGCAGGCATAAACTTAACATTTGACATGCATATCAGATGTCAGTGTATCCTGATGTCTAATAGAACTGAATAAATCAGTTCCACCACTTGACATGATTGGGGATGTCCTTGACATCCCCAACAGTGACAGGAACAATGCAGGCTCTTGGCATTGTTCCCATTGGGAAACAGTCTTTTTTCTACAGGGGGCTTCACCCCCATCTCTAAATATATAACTCTGAGTTTGAGTTGTATCAGGGATGGGGGTGGAACACCTGGAGAATAAGCGGCACTGTGAAGTGAGCCACCACAGTGACCTGGAGAGATTCATTGCTGTGGTGGACTTTGCTGCAAAAAAGTCAATGTCCAGACATGATACCAGATAAACTAGTTTAGCAGTTTTAAATTTACAGTTGAAAAAAAATATTGGTAAATTTTCTCAAATATTCATGGTAGCATATCGATGAAGCATCCAGAATTCTTTTTGTTGAATTTAACATTCACAATACACATATCATGACTTCATTTGATAATCAGGGCTGATCTTTTTGCAGTCCTGCTGTTCCTCTCTGGGTGACTATTTTGCCCCCCCTTCTGTCTTAGCATAGCCAGATTGACTCAGTAGAACTATTGATTTCATTGATATCCTCTTTGCTCTTTACAGTGACAAAATACCTTAAAACAAGAGTCACATACTCCTTTTTCTATCAATCTATCCTGTTGGAATAGCCAGCATTTTTCCATTCTGGTGCTCCAGACATTGTCTTCCCCCACTGCATCTTTTTGAGTACCTCTAAGTCCCAGATTTGCATCTACATCAGGCTCCATGGATCCTCGATTTACTGAGTTTGATCCTTATATATCCTGCATTCAGGTTGGAAGTGTTGACACTTTGTGCTTCTTTACTC
This sequence comes from Neoceratodus forsteri, assembly GCA_016271365.2. Taxonomy (NCBI): domain Eukaryota; kingdom Metazoa; phylum Chordata; order Ceratodontiformes; family Ceratodontidae; genus Neoceratodus; species Neoceratodus forsteri. The sequence goes on from CM057455.1 coordinate 932,825,711, forward strand.
CACCTGGGGTGTTTACCGCTGGTGTGCTACCCAGTCCATTTCTTTGTGAAACAATGCATCTAACTGCTGAATATGGTGACCCCCAGCACTACCTGCCTCTCATACCCCTATCCTTTAATTTAAATCCCCCAGATAAGGCTGAGTGAAATTAGCAAATTCCTATTTTATGGAATTTTCATGAAACTCCACACTTTTCACAAAGACTCATGGCATTTGACTTTAAGTGCAGATGCTATTTTTGCAATAATTGCTAGCAGCAATAAAATTGACACACACAGTCTCCTTGTAAGATCAAAGAACCTGCCAAATTCAATAGTATTGCATTCTCTAGTTTTAAAGTTTCAGGAATTTATAAATTTGCAGTTTACATTCCAAGTTAATTTTAAAATCTTGTGAATGTTTGACAACTTTTAATTCAATCCCATGTAAAGCTCTAAATATGAACGTTGTCAGATATGACCATAAGGTGTAGTAGTTTAAATGTGGATACATTTGGATATGTTGTTTTAAAATTTGAGGGAAATAACTGAAATTTAAATTTTGGCAACATGTTTGGCAGGCTATAACTCAGTCCCACTGGAAGCTAGAACTCTGAAACTATGTTCATACTGTATGTAAATGTAGTGATGACCTGTATACCTTCAAAATGTATAATATTTCAGTGAATACTATAAAAATCATACTAAAACAAAAGAAATCAAAATATTGGCAAAATGTTTGGCTACCTATAACTCAGCCCCCTTTTAAACCTGAGACTTCAAATGTGGAGCACATACCCATGTTTTATGTTTCTCTAAATCCTGAATCTCTGGAGAAATTTGAGTAAGACATTTTAAAATTAGATCGAAATAACTGAAAATTAAATTTTAATAAAATGTTTGGCCACTCATAACTCTGCTCCCACACAACCTACAACTCTGAGATGTGGCACACTTATGGAAGCTGTAACTAATTGTCTCCGTACCAAATGTGATATCAGTTCAATGCATATTGTTAAACGTAGAGCATGATAATGAAAATTTAAAATTTGTCAAAATTCCATGGAGTTTTCACACAAATTCCAAGAAATTCCATGGAATCAGAGTGGTACTTCCCGAGCATTCCATGCTTGGAATTTTATATTCTGCACAGCTCTAAATTTCACCCCTACCACTGCGCCCCCCCCCACAGCATTGCAAAAACATGTTTTTTTGTGCAAGCTCCGGGTGTAAATAGTATGTAATTTTCTAAATAACTGTCATAGGCTTCCAAAGAAGGACTTGGTTGGTCCAAAAGCATAGGCACTTTGTTCTTTTTGTAACATCTATGTTGGTTCAATAAAAGGTATCAAACCATTTGCTTCTGGATCTGTTCTTACAAGAACCAATACAGTAACCAAACTAAATCTATATATCAAAACTCAACATAAATTGATAAATATACTTCACCATTTCTCAGGCTGGGTGAAATTGGCTCACATTTTTATGTTTGCTTGCATGCATGTGCAAGAAACATAGTGCCATCATCCAAGTTTTCGGAGGTGTGGCAGCCCTCTTCCAATTCAGGCAGCGTGTTTGCAGGCATGGCTGCAGTTCTCCAATGCCTGCTCGAGCTGTCTATGGCAGCTCCAAAATGCGGTGGCATACAGTTGAAAGGGGGAGCTATGCTTCAGTGAGCAGTGATAAGATATCGCCTGCTCATGCGCGCCCCCCACACACACACATGCCTCATGCATGCACACACTGCGTGCTCATGTGCCTCCCCTCCCCTCAGATTGTACGGCTGATGGGGCGCCCAATCCCCATCAGCTGCACATCCCAAAACATCCAGGTGCCACACTGGGAGCTCACCCAGTGTGGCAAAATGATTATGGCTGATGGGGTGCCCAGTCCCCATCAGCTGCCGCTTCCACAAGCATCCAGGTGCCACACTGGGAGCCCACCTCAATGTGGCAAAATGATGCTATGGCTGATGGGGTGTCCAATCCCCCATCAGCTCCTGCCCCCCACCAACATCCTTCCAGCTGCCATGCTGGGAGCCCACCCCAGCATGGCAAACATCCCTCATCATCTTAGGAAATAAAAATACCTGTAAATACAAAAACTGTCCCTTGGCGCTTTTCCCTGCCCCCTTCCCACAACCTGCACCCACCTATTGTGCACCCTACCTCCCCACACCCCCCTCACCCCATACTTACCTCCGGAGCTTGGCGCGATGATCTTCGGCAGACCGGGAACACGTCTGCACTCTCCAAAGCTGACTGTGAACTGAGGAAATTCTGGTAAGCTGTATAATGGGATAGATAGGGTTTTTTCAACTTTATTGCATATCTCAGGCATTTTTGGGAATTTCGGGCCCAAATATTCATCATGGGGTTTTTGGGATCCCTCCTCATGAATTCTTACACTGTCATGGTATTAATTGGACCCGAAGGGAGATTTTGTGGTCACTGCATGAAATCACCTTTCAGGACCAATTAACAAAATGACACTGCCAGTGTTCATAAGGTGGGCTCTCAAAATGTCTATATTGAAAATTTAGTGAAAAAATTCCTAAAAATGACTGTTTTACGAGTGTATGTTGCGCAGTTCCTAGGCACACTCATAAGTTCACGAATTTTCAATATTTACACTCCAGATTTTCAACATTACCATTTTACCACACCTCCTTTTGAGCAGTACAGCTGTCATTTTTCACATCTCATCCAAAACGTGTTTCCATCCATGTAGCGCACAATGGTGCAGTCAGTGTGCAAAATCAATGTATGGGACACATTAAGAAAATCACAGTGACACTGTTCATGAGCAGAGGTCTTAAAATGGCTATGTTGAAAATTTGGTGAAAAAATTCCTAAAAATGACTGTTTTTCGAGCGCGCGTTGTGCAGTTCCTACGCATGCTCGTAAGTTTGCAAATTTTCAATATTTTCACTCCAGATTTTCAACATTGCCATTTTATTACACTTCCTTATGAGCAGTGCAGCTGTCATTTTTCACATCTTGTCCAAAACATGTTTCCGCCCATGTAGCTCACAATGGCGCAGTCAGTGTGTGAAATCAATGAATGGGACAGATTAAGAAAATCACAGTGACACTGTTCATGAGCAGAAGTCTTGAAATGGCAATGTTGAAAATTTGGTGAAAAAATTCCTAAAAATGACTGTTTTATGAGTGTGTGTTGCGCAGTTCCTAGGCACGCTCATAAGTTTCCGAATTTTCAATATTTTCACTCCAGATTTTCAACATTGTCATTTTATCACACTTCCCTATGAGCAGTGCAGCTGTCATTTTTCACATCTTGCCCAAAACATGTTTCCACCCATGTAGCTCACAATGGCGCAGTCAGTGTGTAAAATCAATGTATGGGACACATTAAGAAAATCACAGTGACACTGTTCATGAGCAGAGGTCTTGAAATGGCTATGTTGAAAATTTGGTGAAAAAATTCCTAAAAATGACTGTTTTATGAGTGTGTGTTGCGCAGTTCCTACGCACGCTCATAAGTTTGCGAATTTTCAATATTTTCATTCCAGATTTTCAACATTGTCATTTTATCACACTTCCCTATGAGCAGTGCAGCTGTCATTTTTCACATGTCACCCAAAATATGTTTCCACACATGTAGCGCACAATGGTTCAGTCGGTGTGCGAAAGCAATGTTTGGGACAGATTAAGAAAATCACAGTTACACTGTTCATGAGCAGAGGTCTTAAAATGGCTATGTTGAAAATTTGATGACAAAAGTCCATAAAATGACTGTGTTATGAGTGAGCATTGCGCAGTTTCCACTCACCCTCGTAAGTTCATGACTTTGTAATATGTTCAGTCCAGATTTTCACCAGTGGCATTTTTCCACACTTCCTTATGAACAGTACAGCTGTCATTTTTCACAACATGGCCGAAATGTGTTTTCACCCTTTCAGCACAGAGATGCATGGTCGCTGTGGGAAATCATTGTTCTGGACAGATAAAAACAATCACAATGGTACTGTTCATAATCGGAGGTCCCAAATGCCTGTGTTGACAATCTGCTGTAAAAAATCCCCAAACTAATTACATTGCGGGTGTGCGTTGCACAGTTTCTATGCACACTCGTGACTTCTCCAGTTTTTTTTAATATTTTTACTGCAGATTTGCAACATTGCCATTTTTACACCTCCCATGAACAGTACACTGTTTTACATCCTGTTTGAATGTGTTTCTGCACCTGTGGTGCTAAATGCCGTAGTCGCTGCATAAGCAGCTTCGCTAACAAACCTGATATTGCCACTGTTCATGAGGTGGGGTCTACAAAACCATGTTCAAAATTTGGAGTGAAAATACCAACGAATGCCTGAGGTGTTAGGGTTTCCAACCATAACACCCCATCCTGTAGAGAATGACAGGCATCAGGGGTGTGACTTGGGATTCTTGAGCTGTAATGCTCATACCATTCCACACACTGCAGCCAGTGAGAGGCATCGAGGTGTATGCCTTGGACTCTTCGGCCCCAAAGTTCACCCCATTCTCCTATACTGCACCCATCTCACTGTATTTCCTGATGGAATGGGGTGTGCATAAGGGCCAAAGACCCAAGGCACACCGTGACACTTGCCAGTGTCTGCAGGGTAGGGTGTGATGAAATGGCGTGGCCGTTATGCTTGACAACCCAAAGGCACACCCCAATGCCTGTCACTCTCTGCAGGGTGGGGGTGGGGTTGGCTTCAGTTCAATACTTCACTGCCATTTCTGTTTTGCAGATCTGTAACTTCTACACTACCAATGTCAATGCCAGCAAGCAAACATTCGGCATTGACAAATGCTTGTTTTGTATGAAATTGCACAACAATCACTTTATGGGGTAGAAAAAGGGCTGAACCAAAATCTAGGCCTACATATTAAAAAATTGCTGTTTTTGTTCAAAAACCTGTGATTATTTATAAAAACATGGGTGATATTCACTTACTTTTTATATAATTTCACCAACACATGAAAAATGCCAAGCTCTTCAATATTCACAATAATAAAACACATGCCGTTTCCACCCATGAAAAATGCTCAGCATTAATTGTTTCATTTTAAAACTGTGTGCACATCTCCTCCAGTTCAGTCAAGATATATCCAGGACAGGACATTATGGAGCAGGAGTTGAGCTTTGTTTCATTTCATTTCAGTTTATTTCACTTGTTTATTTCGTTCTTTGTTTATTTAGTTTATACTGTTAGTTTATTTCATTTCTGTGCTATTTTATTTGGTTTGTTTCATCGTTCATTTTAATCATTTTTCGTGATTTGGAACTGTGTTTGTTTCCCTTTGAATAACTTGTCCGAGGATCGAGGGTGTTTAGGAACCAGGAACTGAAGAACTGTGGAGTTTTGACATTGTGTGTATGCGGGGGAGCAGAGAGTACAGCCCAGAGGCGGACTGAGGAGTAGCTTGGTACAATTTGGATGGCTTTGGGTGAGCGGCGAGGAGTGAGGAGCAGTTCTCTGTTAGCATTTGAACCCGGAAGAAACTTTGGAGGACTGTGGGGGAAATCCTTCCCTGACCCTGACCTTGAGCCAGTGGTGAGCCATGGTGCCGCTGCCGTAGGGTGGCTGTATTTGTGGCTCTTCCACTTTCACTGCTCCGTAGCTGGTGGGCAGCCATTGCACTGAGCGGATCTGGAAAGAGGTATCAGGATCGTGGTGGATACCTGCCTGAAGCCGAGAAGTATCCTGAAGCTACCTGGTATTGGAAGCGCTGCCTGCTACTAACTACTTGGTTGTGTGAAGGAACTGAACTCTCATCTTCTGGGTACCCTGGATTGATTTTCCTCTGCTCCATGGTTTCTGGTCTTTGTCGTGAGTTTCTGGTTTAATTACAGTCTGTTTATATGATTTCTGGACTTTTCCCCTGCTCTTTGGTTTCCTGGTTTTTGCACAGTGAACTCTGGTTCCAACTACAGACTGCTCCTATGTGCTTCAGAATTTGGGATTTCTGTTTGGGGCCTGCTGCTTTTCAAATGAAAGTGAGAGCTCATTTGAAAATCTGAACACTGAACACTGTAATCATTTTTTTGAGAGATAAGCTCCTGACTTATTTTGAATTTAATAGGAACGGTCTGCAACATATTACAACTTTGAACTGGTTTTCACTTGTGAGAAGAGCAAATTGTTTACTGGCCAACTTGGCATTCTGGTGAAACTGTGACTATTATGAATATTTGATTTCAGATTCTAGCCCTTTTTTTAATTTTATATGTGATTAGATTGGACTGAAGAAATTGGTTTGTAAAATGTTTTATTATTTGGATATCTGGGTGGTGAGAGGACCCTGTATCCAGTTATTTATTTGTTTATTAGATTTATAATTTATGTTATTGTTGTTTGATATTGAGAGTATTGTTCTCTCTCCCCAGTGGTGAGAGGATTGGGTGGGGAAGGAATCAATTACTTTAATGTATATTATTTTTATCTCTTTTCCCCAGTGGTGAGAGAACTGGGTGGGGAGGGAGGATTTAATTAGTGTTTTGTTGTACTTGGTTGTATTTTTTGTTTCGGTTTCTATTGTTTGGTTTAGGTAACTCCACCTCTTCTTTTGTGAATACTAAGCAAATGTATTCATTCAGTATCTCTGCCTTTTCACTGTCTCCCTCTGCCCACCTCCCCTTTCCTTTATTAATCTTCACTATCCCTCCCTTAACCTTTCTATGCTCCCTAATGTACCTATAAAAGGTTTTATCCCCCTTCTTAACTGAGTTGGCTATCTTTTCCTTGGTTTGGGCCTTTGCTTTCCTGACTGCCTTCCCCACTTCTTTCTGCTTAAATTGATACAGTTCCCTGTCGTGCTCCTTCTGTGATTCCATATACTTTCTGAATGCAGCATTTTTCTCCTTAACCTCCACTGACACCTCTTTTGAGAACCATAGTGGTTTCTTATTCCATTTTGTTTTCTTTATTTGTTTCACACAGAGGTTTGTTGCCTTCATGATGGCAGTTTTGATTTTTCTCCATTGTTCTTCCACCCCTTCTTTCTGGCCATTTGCTAATGCATTCCTCAGGTATTCACCCATTATGCCAAAGTCAGCCCTTCTAAAGTCCAGTATCCTTGTCTTTGTATGGCTTGTCTCCATGGTTGTGTTTATTGTGAAGCACACTGTGCAGTGGTTGCTTGTTCCCAGATGTCTACTGACTTCTAAATTTGTGATGCTCTCTACATTTGAGAGTACCAGGTCTAATAGGTCTAATATTGCTCCCTCCCAAGTGGGTTCCACCTCTAGCTGTCTAAGGCATGCCCCCTGTAGGGCACCAAGAATGACCCTGCTCTCGGATGTGGCTGCAGACCATGTCGTCCAGTTAACTTCTGGCATATTCAGGTCCCCCATCAACAGTATCTCCCCTTTTTCAGCCATTTTGAGAATGTCTTCTATCATTTTCTTGTCCGTTTCCTCCCCTTGAGACAGGGGTCTATATACAACCCCTGTATGGATTGTGATACCATTCCCTGTCTCCAAGGTGACCCAGAGTGCCTCTTGTCCTCCCTCTTTACATTCTAGTTCAGTAGCTTTGATCCCTTCCCTTATGTAGAGAGCTACTCCACCTCCTTTTTTACCCTCCCTGTCCCTTTTTTAGATTGTGTACCCTGGTATGTTGACATCCCAGTCATGGTTCTCCATGTACCATGTTACTGTGACTGCCACAATATCCAAGTGTTCGTCTTCCATCACGGCTGCTAGCTCAGGAAGCTTGTTTCCCAGACCATGGGCACTGGCACTCATTGCCCTCCATTTAATGTTGGCTTTATCCTTTTTTACCCCATCCCTGCTCTTATTGCCCTTGTCTATTTTTCCATGTGCCCCTGTCCTGCCCTCTGTCAAGCTCTGTACCTCAGTGTTTACCCTACTACCTACCATGTTTTGTGGGGGGGAGGCTTGAACCTTCCTGCTTTCTATCAGCACCTCTCCCCTTGGCTAGTTTAAAAGCTTGCCAAGGAAGCATTTAAACCTGTCACCTAGGAGCTTGGTTTCCTTCCTGGACAGATGCAGACCATCTTGCCAGTATAGACCTTCATCTCTCCAGGTGGACCCCCAGTCCCCAATGAAGCCAAAGCCCTGTGCTCTGCACCAGTTTTGCAACCATTCATTACACTGCATGGTGTGCAGTACCCTAGCCTCAGCCCTGCCATAGACTGGCAGCACCTCTGAGAAGGTTACTGTGCTTGCTACCTGTCTGAGGCCCCTCCCCAACTCCACAAATTCATCCTGCACTGCACTGATCTCGTGCCTAGCTAGATCATTTGTCCCAAGGTGGACAATGATATCTAGTTCCCTCTCCTGTGATGCTGCTTCTGCAATCCTGAGGATTTGTTTCCTGTCCCCCCCAAGCCATGGCACCAGGCAGGCACCTTACTTTCCTCTCCTCTCCTCTCCCTTCTCCATGTCTACACCCCCTAACAATATTTTATATTCACATTTATGCAATGCAGCCTTCCTTAATCACCATCCTTTCTAAGAGGAAATATCTTACCAAGAAACAAGATGAAAACAAGCAGAACCAGCTGGCATGAATGATACTTTAGGGCACATTGAAAGCTATATGATGTTAAATTCCAACAGCTGGCTTAGTGAGTGAGTGAGTACTATTGTAAAGCAGGCATGTTTCACACCTACTTAGCAGGACTGGCCCAAATAGTGTGACTGCTGAAGCATAAAATGTTACAACACAAGGGAAGCTTAGTGGAATTCAATACTTTTCAGATGTTTGAACATCATATTACAAGTTTCTTCCCATAAGAGATATTGACTATAGTTCCAAATCACTTCCTGAAGTCCAAGGGCAGACTGCTAAAAAGCAGTTAGTGAATTTTAAAGAGGTACTGCAGTCATATTTGTATTAATTATTTCAAAATTAAGACCAGGCTAGCAGATCCCAATAAGCATTCAGTCAAAAATGAGATTTATATGTTAGTTCATTCAACGGTGACAAGCCTTTTTGTAAGCCTGATTTCACTGACTGTTCAAAAAAGTTGTTTTCAATGAAAAGTGAGTGTGGGTAAAGGCCAGAATGCTGGATTGGGTCTGGAATGCATACAATGTAAGTTAAACCAGAATGCAGAACAGCTGCACAACCCCCAGAATGCCCCAGCTCAACAAGAATGGGCTTATCTGAATGTCAGAGCTCCAAGATCTGCAATGATTTATTTTTTTACAGAGAAATTGTGTTGTTTACCATTTTGCCATAGACATGCACTGGTCATATGAGAAAACAGAGCAATTCAACATCCATAACAAATAATCTTATCTATAGGAAATTGCACTGAAGTTACAGGGAAAATGTAAACCTGGGAACAACAAAAGTCAGCATAAATGTCAGCCTTGGAACAACAAAAGTTGCACACTTGCAGGAACCACAGACAAAGCTAAATTTGTAGCATAACTTTACTTTTATTGAATCATTTCAAATAACCAAAGCAATGGATACACTGTGCTACCAAGATGTCAAATACTCCAATGTTTCACCATGCTTTGAGGTTTGACTTCACCTGATGAAGCCTCAAGGTGAGGCAAAACACTTTCAAACTGATTCAGAGAATGATGGAGACAGAGGCATGCACACACGAAAGCTAAGGGCAACAGGGAACACATAAAACAGAAAGCACATAGAGATGTCATGCTGTGAAATAAACATACCGACATTAATGAAGCAAATGAGATTGTGTAGGCTAAGAAAATGGGAATCAGCCTAATAGACCTATGAAAAGAATATGACCAGAGTAATTCATTCTTTTTTTGTTAGTATACTTTTCCTTTTTTTTTAAATAAGTTCTTGCTGTTTGGATCAGACAACAAAATGCCTTCCAGGGCACATGTCCAGACAGATCACATGAGAAACACTGGCCAACTGGGAAGATATGAGATTTCCTTTGAGGTTATCCAGAAGCAGATCCTGGCAGCTGTGAGAGTGCTTTTTTTGGCACAGAGACATCCTGCAAGAAGGATGAAAACAGGATCATAAAACAAGCATTTGTGAATGCTGAATGTTTGCTGACTGGTATTGGCATTGGCGAGTGTGATGGGCCGCAGGAGCAACCAACAAGTAAAGCTGCATCTGTGGCCATTGTACAAGGGGGGGCTGTTTAGAGGAGTGAGGACCTGGACCGGCGAGAGAGAGTGTGATGGGTGACAGATGCTGTCAACAAGTAAAGCCACACAGCGGCCATTGTACAACCAGGAGTGGGGGGTGTTCAGAGGACAGAGGACTAGGACCGGGGAGAGAGCTGCACTGTGGCCATTGTACAAGTGAGGAGGGGTGCTCAGAGGAGTGAGGTCCTGGACCAGGGAGAAAGCCACACCATGACCATTGTAAAAATGGAGGGGATGATAAGAGGAGCAAGGAATGGGACTGGGGAGAGAGAGAGTGTACTGGGAGGCAGGAGCTGCCAACAAGTAAGGCCACAACTGTGGCCATTGTACAAGGGATGGTGTCCAGAAGAATGAGGACCGGGACAGGGAAAAGAACTGCACCACAGCCATTGTACAAATGGGGGTGGGGGTTGTTCAGAGGAGCAAGAACCAGGACCAGGGAGGGAGAGAGAGAGTGCGATGGATAGCAGGAGTCATCATTAAGTAATGCTGCACCTGTGGCCCTTGTACAAGTGGGGGTGTGTGCGCAGAGGAGCAAGGAATGGGACTGGGGAGAGAGCCACACCACAGCCATTGTACAAGTGGGGGGGTGTTCAGAGGAGCGAGAACCGAAACATTACTAATATTGGCAGGGTGCTTTATGGAAAAGTAAGTGTGTGTGGGTGGATGGGGGAGAGAATCCAGGCAGACAGTTGAAGGAAGCAGCCACCACAGTAAGCTTTTTCATTGGAGGGACACATTGCTAGTGTTGGCAAGGTGTTTATGGGAAAGAAGGCATGTATGTGTGTGGGGAGGGGTCTGCTCTATTTATGTAAATAACTGCGGAGACTAAATGGTCCCTGATTGCAGTCGTTTGTTTGTTCAAGTAGAGACCATTGTTACAAATGCACTCCACAGGTCAGGCCCTCTGCTCCCACAGTGCCAACCTCAGAGTGCAATAGTGTGAACAGGTAACAGACAGGGTAACCCTCCTGTCTGCTTTTGGGGCAGAATCACCTATACTCTCAAGTTCTGGGGGGATTCAAACTGTGAATCTTATGCTAGCATACCCAATTACAGGCTAAGTTATGTACCCTCTTCAGGACTGCAGTACAATCTTTTGTCGGGGCACCAAGCCAGGTCTCCAGAATTAACCCTTAAAACTCTATAAGAGACCTAAGGTATATTCTTACCTTTTACAAAGCTTAGTAACACCATCAAGCTCTTGAACAGTTGTCAGACTTAGTATCCGCTCAGCAATAACATGCAAAAAATGACTGAGGAAAGCCAGGCAGTATCTTAAAGAAAGTGTTTACTAAAAATGGATAAAAAACAGCAAGATAAAATACAGAATAAATATCAAAGAGCATCACAATCACATAAAAGAACAAGGGAAAAGTACAAAACAAAAACTCCTACCACAATACATTTAGATCTTTGCTGTCTAAGGTATTACCTCTGGAAGAGCTTACGTTAGATTAGAAAACTGTTTTCTCTTAGATTCCCAAAATAATATGACCCACATTTCAGACACAAGTATCAGTTTAAACTCTATGTCCCCACACCCCTTCTGTGAGTCATCTAGCTCCTCCTTTTAGACTATAAAATTACAAATATGATTTCCTACCAGGAGGTATGTTTAATAATGTGAACAACAGCAAAAACCCATTTCCCAAATTATGAGTCTTTGATCAAACAGTTCCTTTGAGGTTTACAACCCTGCAGTCCCTCACCCAGGTATGAGATAGCCAACAGGAATCAGCTAAATGACGTCCTTTTCTAATGTAATAAAATTTGTATTTAAGTTCTAACTTCAAAAGCAGCAGCAGGTGACGAGGCCCATAAACTGTCTCTCTAGAAGGTTGTTCCAATGAACTGTTTCCTTCTGGTCTGTTTAACTACATCTTGGTTTTCAGCTGCTAACACCTTGTAATTTAATGGGCCAAATCTCACAGACTGACATTTCATACACTGACCATTTATTTATAATACCAATATCATACAATAATCATAACCAGCTGGCTAAGTGTCACAACTGTTTCTGTTAGACTATTGTTATAGCCAGCTTGCTGAATGATTGGTGCATCAGGGACTAACCCAACACAGCTTCAGCTGCATTGGCCAGATCAGTGATACACTTCTGAAATGTCATACTGTCCCAAGATGTTTCTTGTGCATGCACGTATGCAAACAGAACAATAAGTAAGGATATTGCTAGGTGAGAATAAAGCCAAGTTGTTTGGTGATGTCATGCATACATGCGCGGGCACACACACACACACACACACACACACTTGGGTGGGGAACATGGGGGGAAGAACTGCCACTCAAGGGAGAGGTCACACTCCCACAGCCTCAAGCACATAAATTGGGGATTTGGGCATTCAGCTTTCTCTCTCTCTCTCTCTGATTTTCTGCATCTGGTGAAGAAGGGAGGACATTGCCAATAGATAACTATTTGTGTGAGGGAAGGACAGTTCTAGCTGACTGTTCTTTCAAGTTAGCTGGCTGGCAAACATAGACTCTAGGGGTGACTAGATTTTTGAGATTCTTCTAACAATCATCTGCCTGCTAACTATTTTTATTTTCCTTTTCCAATAAATGTGTAAATCTTTTGTCTTGTAATATCTTCTTTAATAGTTAATACCTGCAGTATCTAGTAGTAACAAATCTATTTTTAATAGAACAGTGACCGTGCCTCATTATTAAAAAGGTAATTTTAATGTTTCTGGTGGCAAACAAAGAAATCTCTGTTGACAGTCTGCCATCTGAAGTGTACTCCACCATACATTATTGTGTTTGATCTCTCGGGTCTCAGAACAGGATGGTGTATTTTCCAGCTATAATCAGGTAGTGGTAGCTAACTGAATCAGAGATACCCCAAAACTGCCCTGTAAAGCTGACATGGCACAAGTGGCAGTTTGTTACAAACTGATGCTAGGGGTGGGATCTAAGCACAAATTTAAAGTCAGAATTTGTTTGCTGTGTGCTTTCTTCGGTGAACTAGGAACTCTGTAAAACAGGTAAAAGCCTTACCTAGCACACAGGGATACAGATAGTGCCAGTAGAACATTATCTTAACAGTCACATAACTGGATATACAAAAAGAATATATTCTTTACTACTTTATTTTATTTCAAGAAACACAGTTTAGTGCAGTGTGTCATGAGCCCAACCTCACAGGCATGATAGAACCTCCTGTTTGCAGGGAGGATCCCATTTTTACAGAACTTGTGAGCAGTTGTAGGGTTCAAGAAATGTTACAAACCTTCCTTTTTCCAAGTGGGAGGATGGAAACAATACTTTTGAGTCCCCTTGACTCTGTACTATGTTCAGATTTTATCCCACCACTTCAACTGTCAGCCTCTTGCCTAAGTAGTTTTGTAGGATAGCCAAGCGGTCATTATCTTCATTATTAAGGTGTACAGTCTTTTACAAAACCCTTCAGTGAAAATGTTAGCTCACACAATCAGACCCCGGCAGAGTTCATAAGAAAATCGTAAAGGTTTACTTAAATAAAAATAACACAGTAAATTTTACAATATGGAAGATCTTTGAACTGCAGACAATACCCAAAATAACACTGGATGGTTTACAGAAACGCTATATACTGCTGTTCTAAACTGTATCTTTTTCTGAGGTTTCAAAGTCCAGAAAATTGTCCCTTTTGAGAATAACATTCTCTCTGTGTAGGTGAAGAAAAGTTATTTGGAAACATAAGATGTGCTGGAATTAAAAATCAATCTCGGAGTGTCCTTTTTCAAAACTCAGGGTTCCTCTTGAAGAGTGAAGTCCTTCTTCCCAAATTCTAACTTAAAATCAGAATTTCTGTTTAGCATGTGAAAGATCAGTTTTCCACAAAAAAAACAGGTCATGTTCAAAAAGTAGTCCAAGAGACCCACATATACTTTAACCATAGTATATAACAGCTTAAGTTCTCTCAGCTCTGAGACCTTCCAAGTCCTCATGCGTTTGACTCTAAGCTAAACTGCACTGATGTTCAAAAGGTGTGTCTGATAAATACAGTTTGAATGGTAATTTCCAAGCCACACCCACCCCTTTTGGGATATAGAGTTTGGGGTGCAACAGTTTCACCTCATCCTGCAGGTGCTACTGTGGTTCCATGTCTAACCCTGTAACATCTGATTTTTGCATTTGACTCTAGGCCATCCTCCTGCCCTCTTTTTGTTATTGGAAACTAAATGCCCAGTTTTATCTAAGAGTTATGACTTTTATGCTCATAAACCTGTCTGTTCCTTATCTAGGTAAGTACCAGATCCACACTAGCTTTTGGTAATGCTGTTCTTGTTTTGATTAGCTCTTTCTGGCCTTTTAAAGAGACAGTGTCTTAACTTTAAATTACATTATGGCACATACAACAGGAACATCAATAAAGGATGTAAGCCTATCTTGCAACATTTTTCCCCCCCTAAAACAGTACATGCAGAGAACAAGCCCCTATTGGATGCAGTTCTTCTCAGTTCTGTTATAGATTCAGGATGTGAGATAGGCCATCTGCATTCCCATTTTTAGACTCAGGCCTATGTCTAATCTCCATGTCATAAGCCTGCAAGGCAATACTCCATCTCAGAAGTTTTCCATTTATTTTCCCCATTAGACCAACCATACTAATGGGTTGTGGTCGATTTGAACCTTAAAATGCCTCTCATAAAGGTACAACTCCAGTTTTTTTTTAATGCCCAACCTAAGGCGAGACATCCCTTTTCCTACTGTTTCATAGACTTGTTCCCATGGAAGCAGCTTCTTGCTTAAGTATACAATGTGGTGCTTTCTCATCTGATTGGATACTTGGTTGAGAACTGCCCCTGTTCCCACATCTGAGGCATTCATCTGTACCACAAATGGCCTGTTGTAGTCTGGGCTAGCCTGCACTGGAGCTCTACCCAGCAAGGTTTTCAGCTGTGTAAAGGCCAGCTCACAGTCTGTTTCCCATTTTACCCTCCTAGGCTTATTCTTTGTCAACAACCCAGATAAAGGAGTGGCCAGGGAGCTGTACTTGGGATCACATTTTACATAATACCCTGCTGTCCTAAGACAGCTCCTGACTTGTCTCTAGGTTTCAGGCATGGACCATAATGTAATCGCCTCTATTTGTGCTTGATTTAGGCAGTGTTGGCCTCACCCCACCACATGTCCCAATTAAGTGACCTCTGCAATGGCCACCTGGAACTTTTCTGCCATAATAGTCAGACCTGTGGCCTGTATTCAGCCAGACACCTCCCTCAGGTGTGTCAGGTGTTTCTCCCAGCTATTGCTGAAGATAGCAATATCATCCAGTTAGGCAATTGCAAAGTCTTCCATATCCTGTAACACCTGAATTACTAACCACTGGAATGTAGCAGGAGTATTTTTCATCCCAAAGGGCATGATCTTGAACTTGAACAGGCCAACTGGGGTGATAAATGCTGACCTTTTCCTAGCCCTGTCAGTCAGCTCCACCTGCCAGTACCCCTTTGTCAGGTCTACTGTAGTCAAGTATGTCACCCCTCCCAGTTTCTCAAGCAGTTCATCTGTGCATAACATTGGGTGGGTGTCTGATTTCATAATGGCATTAAGCCTACGATAATCTGTGCAGAACCATGTAGTCCCATCCTGTTTTGGTACAAGGACTACAGGTGAGGCCCAGGGGCTGTAGGATTTCTGGATCACCCCTAGATCAAGCATCAATCCCACCTCCCTCCTAATGTCCTTGTGGACTGTCTCTGACACCCGGTAAGTTGTCCTAGGTATGGGTGCTTGAGTCCCTGTGTCTATGTCATATACCTCTAGTGGTGTCCATCCAAGCTTTGCCGTAAACAAAGGGGCAAAGTCTCATGAAACAGTCCTCAATTCTTGGGCCTGTCCAGGTGTCAACGTGGCTTACAGTGTAATGGTCTTCACAGATGATGCCTGCTTGCTCTCGGCTAACATGTTGAGAAGGGGTCTTCCTCACCTAGCTCCTCCATGGGACTACAAACCACAAGTACATTATCAGCCCTATTAAAATAGGGCTTCATCATGTTTACATGATACATCCTTTGAGTGTGTTTTTGATCCGGTAACTCTACAATCTAATTTATATTGTTTACCTGCCAGCCTACCTTGTATGCCCCCACCCACTCAGCTTGCAGCTTGTCCTGCAGACTGGGATGAAAACCATTACCTCCTGTTCTACCCCCTATGAGTGAGCTCTGGCTCCATGATCGTACAAGGTCTTTTGTTTTTCCTGGGCAGCTGCCAGGTGGCTGTGGGCCACGCCAATAAGCTCCTTTAATGTCTCCCTGAATTTTAACACATACTCCACTGTGAGAGTTTCCTGGGTGGCATGCTTACCTTCCCAGTCCTCCTGTATTAAATCTAGGGGCTCCTTCACCCTGTATCCATACAAGAGCTCTAAGGGTGAAAACCCTGTTGACTCTTGTGGCACTTCCCCGTAGGCAAACAGCAGGTGGGCAGGTATTTCTCCCAGTCCCACCAATGCTGTTCTGCAAATGCCATAAGCATAGCTTTTAGGGTCCCATTAAATCTCTTTATGAGACCATTGACTTGTGGGTGGTAAGGCATTATGCACCTCTGTATGACACCACACTTCTCCCACAAACATGTCACTAGGTCCAACATGAAGTTACCCCTCGATCAGAGATATCCCCCCCTGTGGAAACCCAACATGGGAGAAAATCCCCAATAAAGCATCAGCGACCATGTCTGCCTTAGTGGAGGAAAGCACGATATCTTCAGGGTATTGGGTAGCATAATCAATGACTGTCAATATGTACCTTTTTCCAGAGAAACTTGTGGTATTTAAAGGACCCATAATATCCATTGCAATCTTCTGAAATGGCTCCTCAACAAATGGTAAGGGAATCAGGGCAGCCTTGACTTTGCTTCCGGTCTTCGCTATTTGCTGACACCGGTGACAGGATTGCGGTATTCCTTCACCTGCTTGGTAATATTGGGACAATAGAAATTGTGGGCTAAGCTCTGCATATTGTGAGCAATTCCCAAATGTCCAGACATGGGAATATCATGAGCTACCTTGAGCAATAACCCACAATACTCCTGAGGAACAATAAGCTGCCTGCCATCAACCCTCCCTCTGTCCTGATGTCTTGTGTGCCTAACAGACCATTGTCCCAATGCACTCTATGTTTTTTGTCACCTCCACTGTGTCCCTGCAGACTCTGCACAGGCCCTCAGCTTCTCTAAGCCAGTGTCTGTCCATTGTGCTGCTGCTTAGTCTTTCCACTTACCCAGAGCATGGGGCAGGTTGCCATAAGTTCCTAGGCTGTGGTCCATAGCTGTGGCAGTAGGAGACTCAGTATCACAACCTTCCCCCTCCCCCGGGCTATGTGTCACCCCTTTCTCCTGAGAGTAAACTCCAGTAGCACTTGAGTTACCTGCCACTAGGGGATGTTCCATCACCCTATTATTACCATCTTTTACAAGAGCCACAGGTTGGCTAGCCTGTCTCCCAAGCTCTCCTGTCTGAATTTCTGTGGGGTCCTGAAGATCACAGGAGCCCCTATACTTTTGGTTCCAGGCCACAACACGAACCACCCCCTGTGGAACATCATTCCCCACAATAACATCCATAATGAGTCTGTCAGCTACAGCCACCTTCCTTACCCCTTCACCTGCATCTCCCCAATCCAGGGTAACACTGGCTAATGGGAAAGCTTTCTTTTCCCCTGTGCAATCCCTCACAGAGACAAACTGATTTGGCAGTATTTGTTCAACCCCCACCAGATCACCTTTCACCAGGGTAAGAGATGCTCCTGTCTGTCTCTCTTAGCACTCTAGTCTGTACCCCATTCACCATGACTGGGTGAATGTGCCCCCTCATATTGTCAGGGATAGTGTCAGAGATACAGTGAGCAACTGTCTCATTTTGCACAGGCGCTTTTACCTTCTGGGCCTTCTTAGGACACTGTCTAGAAAGATGGACTGGCTGTTTATAATACCAGCATTCATCGTTTTTATTGTCCTCAATCTCCTTTTTGGGCACCTGGTGGTGCCCTTCTTTTTTCAGGGCCCCAGTGGTCTTTGGTTGCCCAAAATGCCCACTTTTCCCTTTGCTACTGCATTCCCTTTGGGAGCAGCCCTGTTTCATGAATAGTGATCTGCCAGCTCTACAGCGTCTTTGGCAGTTTTAAGATCTCAGTCCTCCAGCCAAAGTATTAGTTCAGGTGAGAAAATCCAATAAAACTGTTCAAGCAATACCAAATCTTCAATAGCTTCAACAGAATCTGCTTTTACCCCCTCCCACCAGCATTTTAAATATTGATGCTGCTTAGTGGCTACTTCCTCAAAGCTCATTTCTGGCCCCTTTCAGAGTTTCCGGAACTTTGTTCTGTATGCATCAGGGTTCAGATCATATTTTTTAAACAAAGCAGTTTTTAACTTACCAAAATATTTACTGTCAGCATTGTCCATCTGCCCCAATGCCTCCTTCCACTTGCCACTAAGCCATGGAGACAGTTAAAAACTCCAGGTTTCTTTGGGCAGATTGGCCTGGATACAGACCTTTTCAAATTAATTTAAAAACATGTACATATCCTTCCCCTCCTTAAACTTAGCTATTAATTTTGAATTTAACTTGTACCACAGTCCTGGAGTTTCAGACCCAACCCCACCACTTACCTGCTTGGGTGTTGCTGGGGTTGTTGTCTGTTGGAGATTCAGCTTTTCCATCTCAAACTCCCTCTGGCATTCATCTTCCTCCACATCAGCCTCTCTCTGTCACTGTTGTTTCTCCCCCTCAGCCTCTCTCTGTTGCTTCCTTTCCTGGAGTTCCATCTTAAACCTTTTGTGCACATTTTCAAGCTGTTTCTCCTGCATCCACAGCCTCCTCAGCTCCAGCTCTTTGTATGTCAATGACTCCTTCTCCTCTTGGCTTTGGGCATCCAGAGTCCCCACCTGTGGCTCTAAGCATGGTGGGGTGTTCTCAGTCTCAGCAGCCATAAGGGCCTCTGTAAATTGTTTCTTATTTTTGTACTTATTCAGAATGTTCTTTTCCACACAGATCTTCCTCAGCTGTTCCAGATTCATAGTGTCATACTGAGAAGACATCCTTCTCCTATACTATGGTACTTGCTTGAAAAAAATTTCAAACAGGATAGGGTCTTATTGTCTGCAAGCCAATTTCTTTTTTCCCCTTTCCAAATTCTGCCCTTGATTGTGTAATGGTTTTGTAAGACTATTCAAAATCCCATTAGGTGGCAACAAATCTGTCACAAGCCCAACCTCAGGGTTACATTAGGTGTATCCAGTCACCGCAGTGAATCCCCAACTGTGAAGATCACCACAGCGCCAGAAATCGGGAAAAATCCACCCATCACTGTGGTCGTCCATGTGGCGATTGGGACAGCATCGCTGGGTGTCCCCCTTTGGTCCAACTTTGATTTGTAGTTAGAATCCTAGAGATGGGGGAGTGCAGGGCCAGAGCTCCACACATGGGGGGTTCAGGGGTGCAGCCCCTGATGAAAACACAGAGTCATCCCCAACACTGCATTGCCAACACTCAGCAATGTGGCTGTCACTGTCGGGGATGTCTCTGTAGCCACTGTCACTGTGGCATGGTAAAACTCACATTAGGACCTCCTGTTTGCAGAGATAATCCCTCTTTATACAGCACATGTGAGCAGTTGTATGGTTCAGGAAGCTTTACCAACTTTCCTTTTTCCCAGTGGGAAGGTAGAAACAGTAGTTTTGAGTTCCTTGACTTTGTACTATGTTCAGGTTTGACTCTCACCATTGCCACTCTCAGCCTCTTGCCTAAGTAGTTTTGTAGGATAACTGAGCAGTCACTATCTTCATTATCAAGGCATACAGTCTTTTTCAAAACCCTTATGTTAAAACATTAGCTCACACAATCAGACTCCCATCAGAGTTGATAAGAAAATCATAAAAGTTTGCTTCAATGAAAATAACACAGCAAATTCTACAATTTGGAAGATGTTTAAACTGCAGAAAATACCCAAAAATATTACTGGATGGTTTACAGAAACACTATATGTTGTTGTTCTAATCTATACCTTATTCTGAGGTTTCAAAGTCCAGAAATGTGTCCTTTTTGAGAATAACCTTCTCTCTGTGTAGGTAAAGAAAAGTTATTTGGAAACATAATATTTGTTGGCATTAAAAATCAGTCTCTGAGTGTCCTTTTTTAAAAATTCAGGGTTTATCTTGAAGAGTGAAGTCCTTGTTCCAAAATTCTGACTTAAAATCAGAGTTTCTGTTTAGCAAGTGAAAGATCAGTTTTACACAAAAAAACACATCTTATTCTAAAAGTAGTCCAAGACCCAGATATACTTTAACCAAAGTATATAGCAGCTTAAGTTCTTTCAGCTCAGAGACCCTCCAGGACCTCAGGCTTTTGACTCCAAGTTAAAGTGCACCGATGTTCAAAATGTGTGTCTGATAAATACATTCTGAATGGTCATTTTAAAGCCACACCAACCCCTTTTTGGATATAGAGTTTGGGGTGCAACAGTTTCATCTCCTCCTGCAGGTGTCACTCTGGTTCCATGTCTAACCACTGTAACACCTGGTTTTTGCATTTGGCTTGAGCCCCTGGCCCTAAGCCATTCTCCTGGCCTCTTTTTTTATTTGGAAAGTAAATGCCCAATTTCATTTAAGAGTTATGATGTTTATGGTCATAAAACTGTTTTCTCTGTGGTCCTGTTACACATGGGACCTGTTGTCCAAAAGACTGGTAACCACTTCATTACTCTGAAAACCAGCTTTGAAGGGGGCTCAGCAGCAGGCCCAATCAGCTGATGGTATTAAGAGTGCAGCTGGGATTCAGCACCTTAAATCCCATGCCGACACAGAGCACTGAACACCATCCAGCAAAAGGAGAGAGGTGCTCTGAAACTGTGCTGCACACCTGCTTGACTTGTTTCCTTGTGTTCCTGTTACATCTGGGTCCTGTTCTCCAAAAGACTGGTAACCACTTCATTCCTCTGAAAACCAGCTTTGAAGGGGGATAGGCATCAGGCCCAATCAGCTGCTAGCATCAAGAGAGGAGTGGGGAATCTACACCTTAAATCCTGTGCTGACACAGAGACACTATACAGCAGAAGGAGAGAAGAGCTCTGAAACTGTGCTACACACCTTCTCAAACTGTTTTTCCTGTGGTCCTGTTACACCTGGAACCTATTGTCTGAAAGACTGGTAACCACTCCATTATTGTGAAAACCAGTTTTGAGGGGGGCTCAAGCATGGGCCCAATCAGCTGCTGGCATTAAAACTGTGGCAGGGATTCAGAACCTTAAGTCCTGTGCCAACACAGAGCACTGAACGCCATCCAGCAGAGGGAGAGAGGAGCTCTGAAACTGTGCTGCACAACCACTCAAACTGTTTTCCCTATGGTACTGTTACACATGGAACCAGTAATCCAAAAGACTGGTAACCACTCCATTACTAAGAAAACTGGCTTTAAGGGGGCTCAGCAGCAGTCCCAATCAGCTGCTGGTATTAAGAGTGCAGCTGGGATTCAGCACCTTAAATCCCATGCTGACACAGAGCGCTGAATGCCATCTAGCAGAAGGAGAGAGGAGCTCTGAAACTGTGCTGCATACCTGCTTGAATTGTTTTCCATGTGTTCCTGTTACACCTGGGACCTGTTCTCCAAAAGACTGGTAACCACTTCATTACTGTGAAAACCAGCTTTCAGGGGCTCTCTTTGGTGGGCCCAATCAGCTGATAGCATTAAGAGTGGGGTGGGGATTCAGCACCTTAAATCCTGTGCTGACAGAGAGCACTGAATGACATCCAGCAGAAGGAGAGAGGAGCTCTGAATCTGTGCTTCACACCTGCTGCTCAAACTGTTTTCCCTGCAGTCCTATTACATTTGGGACCTGTTGTCTGAAAGTCTGGTTACCACTACATTACTGTAAAAACAGCCTTGAGGGTGACTTGGAGATTGGCCCAATCAGCTGCTGACATTAAGAGTGGGGTGAGGATTCTGCACCTTAAATCCCATGCTGACACAGAGCGCTAGTGCTGTGCATGAGCGTGAGTAGTGTGAGCACCACTCTGGCAATTTGCATTAGATTTCTCATGCTGCTTGAGTTTACAAATCAGAGGTTAGAATCTTAAAGGTCTTATTACATTATTGATAGCAAAATGATGCTGTTCATTTTATTGGGGCTGTGTATATCCATCTTTGGCTTGGGGAAAGTTACAGTCATAGAAAATCATGAGTACCAATGATTTAAATCACAGATTTTTTTTTTACCAAGTGTGTACCTAGGGGATGAAGAAGGATTAGAATGTCTTTAAGACAGTTTTATTTTTAAAGTAAATGTTAGCTACATTTGGATGCATACTCATAAGGCTAGATTAATGTTAAGTAGTACATTAGGTTACAAGAAGAAAAAGCAGTTCTTTTTTATACATTACTGTACATCTTGCTTCACTTTTATTATTATTGTCTGGAAATGTACATGAAAATCTGGAGCCAGTAACCCTACAGAATAATTATTTTTTTTTTGGAATTATGCTCAAGAACTAACCTGGGGGTATTACATTTAAATGCACGTAGCTTGTTACTCAAATTAGATAATTTGAAAGTAGTTTTGGACATCTCTAACCCTGATATTTTTGCAGTCATAGAGACTTGGTTTTCAAATAAAACTAATAATTTGGACATATCTATTAAAGGCTATAACATATTCAGGCAGGATGGAGCAATGTAAGGTGGAGGTGTTGCAGTTTATTTAAAAAACACCTATGGTGCACAAGTCAGACTTTCAAAAACAATTCCTGAACAGCTTGAATTGTTGGCGTTACAAGTGACTGTTTCACAAAATGTTAACTTTTTTTCTTAACAGCCAGTTACAGACCTCCATCAGCTATACCTGACTCATTTGGTCATCTCAATTTCTCTAATTGCTCCATATGTGGGTCATGAATTTATTCTAGTGGGTGGTCTTAACTGGGATATGCTACAATCCAGTTTGGATGTAATGAATCAGTTCACAGCTTTAAATTTAACCCAGCTGATATTGCTACCAACTAGAATGAATAAATTAAATGGTGTGAAAGATATATTAGACCTTTTTTGACAACCACACCTAACAAATACATTGCATCAGTGTTTAATGCCAATGTTAGTGATCATTGTTACACAGCCTGTATAAGAAAACACATTAAATTGCATTTCTCAACTAGGACTGAAACATCATGAAATTTTGAACATTTCCATTTTCAGGCTTTTTTGAAAAATATTAATGACATAAATTGGTCACTTGTGTACTTATGCCCCGAAATTGTTTTCGTCATGGGAATTTTTTAAACCCATCCATTCTGTCTACCCTGGATATGCATGCACTCATAGTCAAAAAGAGGGTTAAAACACAATTGCCTCCTGGATCACTATGAAATTAAAAAGATTATTAAAAGAAAAATGCAAACTGTGGAATACAGCTAGGAAAACTAAAGATCCCAAAGATGAACTGGCATATAAAGTTTGCAGAAATAACTGTATATTACAGATAAGGAAAGCTAAATCTAAATATTATATTGAGCACCTGTCCGATAAATGTAATAATCCTAAAAAGATTTGGATGGGTATAAATACATTGCAAGGGAAAAGCCAAGCAACTGTGTTACCTACCCATCTTGACTACAACAATAAGAATTTACATAATCCAAAAGAGTAAGTTATTGCTTTTAATAACTTTTTTTTTGAAGCCAGTAATTCATTTGATTAGAATACCCATGCTTGAAAACACCTGCATTAGATACAATTTTTACTAAGGGTATTGATCGACCATGGTTTTCTTTCAGTGTAATAAGGGAGGAGGGTGTTTACAAGGAATTAATTAAATTGGTCACTAGCAAGGGAGCTGGTTGTGATGACATTGTACCTATTTTTTTACAAAACAGCAGAAAAGTATTATCTAAATACCTAGGTTATCTTTTTAATTTTTCTTTGCAAACTTCGTAACTACCACTAGATTGGTAAACAGCACATATCTTCTCAATATTTAAAGGGGGGGTCACTCCAGACCCAAATAATTATCGTCCAATCTCTATTTTGTCCACAATAATTAAAATATTTGAATGATTGGTGCACACTCAACTTACACAGTATTTGAATAGATACAGTGTTATCAAAGATCAACAAATGGGGTTTTAAGAAAGGTAATAGTACAATAAATGTCATATCAAAGGTCAATAATGACATTTATGCCTCATTTGATACAGGTCACTATAATCCTGCAATTTTTCTTGATTTATCGAAGACATTCGATACCAAAGATCATAATAGACTTTCAAATAAATTAAATGACTCTAGACTGGGCCTCTCTGCATGCTATGGTTTTGGTCTTACTTTACTCTGCATCAGCAATGAATAAAAATACTGTAGGTGATTTAAAATCTGAATTGCTTTCAGTAAATAAGGGAGTACTACAGGGATCAGTTCTGAGTCCTCTGTTATTTCTGTTTTATATTAATGATTTGCTTAAACACTGCTCTGTTTTGTCAAGTATATATGTATATGCTGATGATACCATTATTTACACCACCACAGTAATACAGAGACAGCAGTTAAGA
Organism: Neoceratodus forsteri; assembly: GCA_016271365.2. Lineage (NCBI taxonomy): Eukaryota > Metazoa > Chordata > Ceratodontiformes > Ceratodontidae > Neoceratodus > Neoceratodus forsteri. Next base: position 932,850,334 of record CM057455.1, read on the forward strand.
CCTTGCAACATTATTTTACCACAGTGCAGGATGCCTTGCTAGACCTGTGACTTTTGCTTAATGACCGAAAAATCCAATGGATGTTGTTCTCAAGCAGAAATAGTCCTTTACATGATATAAGGCCATGAAACAGCCCACCAGGGCTCTCATCTCCAAGCTGAGGTCTTCCCAGCCAGCGGGCGGTTGGCGCTCCTTTAGCCAACATCTGGCTCCACAGGAGCAAACTTACAGTGGCAGAAGCCATGAAACAGCCCACCAGGGTTCTCAGCTCACAGCTGAGGTCCTCCTATCCAGTGGGTGGTTGGCACTCCCTTAGCCAATGTCTGCCTCCACAGGAGTGGACTCACTGCAGCACAAGCTGTGAAACAGCCTACCAGGGCTCTCAGCTCCCAGCCGAGGTCCTCCCAGCCAGCGGACAGTCGGTGCTCCCTTAGCTGATGTCTGGCTCCACAGGAGCAGACTCACAGTGGCACAAGCCATGAAACAGCCCACCAGGGCTCTCAGCTTCCAGTCGATGTCCTCCTGGCCAGCGGGTGGCCAGTGCTCCCTTAGCCAATGCCTGGCACCACAGGAGTGGACTCACAGTTGCACAAGCCATAAAACAGCCTACCAGGGCTCTCAGCTCCCAGCCGAGGTCCTCCCGGTCAGTGGGCAGATGGCGGTCCCTTAGCCGATGCCTGACTCCACAGGAGCAGACTCACAGTGGCACAATGTAACGCTAAAGCTGCAACCAATTGGAATACGAGCGCCTTTTTGGGCTCCATTTCCGATTGGTCTTCAGGACGCCAGCTTCTCTTTATTTGCTTTTTTTCCTGCATCCTCTGGTTTGAAGCCTCTAAATGTTTAATTGTTGAAATGTTAGATGGTTTCCAGTGTTCAAGAACAAAAATTATGGAATTGCTGCCATTTAATTGACTGTAATTCACCACGAAGGAGCTAGTAATCATAGCCCTTCTGTGTTGCAGTGTTGTAGACGCCTGGCACCAATCTTAATTGCTTGTTTTATTTTACTAATTTGGACCGCCTGTCTGTACTGTTGACTCCTTTGTTCTCTGTAGGCTCTTAAAAACAGTATTTCCCTTTCTCTCCACAACCATGAAACAGCCCACCAGGGCTCTCAGCTCCCAGCTGAGGTCCTCCTGCCCAGCTGGGGTGGTAGGCGCTCCCTTAGCCAATGCCTGGCTCCACAGCAGTGGACTCACAGCCGCACAAGGTACGGCTAAAACTGCAACCTTTTGCCCATCCACCCTACCCCCTCTCTGATTGTTATTTTATACACCTCTCCCATGCCCCTTTTATAACCACACCCCTTGATGCTCCCTTTCCTATCCCATGACATTACAATCTATACTCCTATCTCTATTCTTATCTCTCCATCTTTAACATATTGAATTATAAAGTGAGACTCTCCTCCTCCCTGAGGGCACCTTATTGATAATCCTGGTCTTAAACTTTGCTGGGAACTATGAGGGTTGCCCAGACTCTTTTTTTCTGAGCCCTCCTCCTCCTCATTGTGCCAAATGGCAGAGATCAGGTTCCCTTACAAATGGTGCCTGGAGTTGATGAGAAGCTACTGTTCTGTCCCCAGGGCTCCCTATGTATACATAACCTGCCACTTTTGCAGTGTTATCCTTGGGGTACTGTCATTGCTGGGACCAGGTTTGACTTGCCTATGCAATTTACGACACCTGTCCTGCCTAAAGACAAATTTGCTCTGACCTTTATCGTCAAAGTGTTAGTTTATGCATTACTATACCACAAGAACCCTATATGAGGATATCTGCCAATCCAAGATACTACCCAGAGCAAATGAAGAAAGACCATAATTTTGAATCTAACACTTGCTGCCGTAAAAAAGTTATTGCTTCTTCTAATTTGCTCAGGTAACGTAGAGTTAAATCCTGGTCCCCCAATTGCTATTACATCACCTGCTGACATAGCCACCTAAAAGGTCTTAGCTTTCTACATATTAATGTATGCAGCCTATTAAAAAAGATATCTATGATCCAGGTATGGGCCAATCATACCACACCAGACTTTTTAGTGATCTCTGAAACCTGTCTTAGACCAACCACCCCGATAGAGAGATTAACATCCCGAAGTACCTGCTATTCAGAGCAGACAGACACTCAAGAGGAGGAGGGATAGCCATTTACATCAAGGATAAATTCACTACACTCTGTCTTGACTCAATAACAGTCATAAATGAATTTGAATGACTATCACTCAAGATTACAATCTTACCTAGCTCGTCACTGCATATACTAGGCTGCTACTGACTCTCCTCTGCCGGGCTCCAGATATTCTTTCATATCAACACCCTCATTGGGCAAGTATCACTAGAAAAAATTATCATTGGAGACCTCAACCTAGACTGGCTATCAAATTCCTCAACATCTCTTTCACCCTTTTGCTATGTGCATGGATTTATGCAACTAATCAATGAACCTACGCTTATTAACAAAAAGAATCCTGACAATAGCTCCTTGCTGGGTGTCATCCTAGTGAGTAAACCCCATCTCTTCTCCCATGCTAGTGTTTTCTTCTGTGACATAAGCGATCACTGCTTCATAGCTGGTGTAAGATCATTCAGTAAACTTTCATCTCCACCAAAGTTCTCCACTAAAAGATCTAGACACAATTTTAATTTACCTGCTTATATCTACAAACTAAAACACTTCATGCAGTGGCAAGATTTCTACCTGGCAAAAACAGTACAATCAGCCTATGACATTTTCATTGAAATTCTCTTAGGGGCTTTAAATATATACTCGCCAATTATTAAAGCTTGTTTATCAAAAAAATGGTGTTGTTGGTTTACACTAGAACTGAAATCTGCCTTATTAGTGAGGGATAAGTTATGGATAAAAGCATGAAAAACTCAGAACCACTTGGACTGGAGCCAGTTTAAAAGAGCAAGAAACCGCTGTACAAAATTGGTCAGAGATACAAAAGATGCCTATTACCGCTCTGAATTTGTCGTTGCATCCAGAAATCCAACTAAATTCTTGAAAACCTTCAAGGATCTGTCTGGACATATGCCTGGAAATTCTCTTCCAGACAAGATCATCCTTGGCAATGACATTATTAGCGACAGTCTGGAAATACTGGATTCCTTCAATAATCATTTTGCAACTGCAGTTCTGGCTTTTGACAACTCACCTGCTAACCTACTACGTCAACAGTTTTGTGATATTGAGATTGAACCACATGTCATTGACCCAAGATTCTCCCTGTCTCCTACCTCAGTCAAAGAAGTTGAAGATTTATTGCTGAAGCTGAATACTGGAAAAAGTGCTGGCGCTAACATGATTGACGCTTATTTCCTAAAAGTGGCACAACACGTGTTAGCTGTACCTATAACACACCTATTTAACCTGTCTCTGTCCCTAGGGTTTATCCCTTCCACATGAAAAATGTCTTATGTCAGTCCTCTGTTTAAGTCAGGGGACCCTATAGATCTAAACAACTACAGACCAATTTCAATTCTTCCAGTACTGTCAAAACTACTGGAAAAAATTGTAAGCAATCAGTTGTGGCTGTACTTAGAATCTACAAATCTCTTAAATCCAGTCCAATCAGGCTTCAGAGCAAAACATAGCACTATTACAGCACTTGCAAAGGTGACTGATGACTGGCAAAGAGAACTGGACTGTAGGAACTACGTTTGTGCTGTATTTTTAGATTTAAGTAAGGCCTTCGATACCGTCGACCATAGTCTGCTTCTTTCCTCCCTGCGTACAATAGGGCTGGACTCACTGTCCTTGCACTGGTTTAACAGCAATCTTTCCAACCGCCAAAGACAAATTCTCAACCCTCAAACCTCTTCTGAGAGGGGTCCCTCAGGGATCTATATTAGGTCCTTTATTGTTTGCCATCTACATCAATAACATTGATCATTGCATAACCAGGGCCAGCATCCATCTGTTCGCAGATGATACAGTACTTTACTTAAGCCGCCCAACCCCAGAAGCCGCATGCAGTGACCTGCAAGCTGATTTCAACTTACTGCAATATCAGCTCCTAAACAGAAAACTTTTACTTAATGCCAAGAAAACCAAAGCAATGCTGTTCTTTCCTCTGGTTCATATGGCAAATCTGGCGTATGCAAGTTTAATACCACAAATTTCTACAATTCTCAGAGAAAAATTGGAATTTGTTAATAATTTCAAATATCTGGGATTATGGTAGGATCATAGGCTATCCTACACAGACCATATAGTTGCTCTTCTAAAAAAAAATATGACAAAGATAAGGTCTTTTCTTTAGGATCAGCCATTTCCTAACAAGAGATGCTAAAGTACGTTTGGTCCAAACAAAGTTCCTTTCTCTGATAGACTACGCCAATTTTCTGTACAGTCAATGTCCTGCCTCCTACCTCATATACCTCATAAAACTGGACATGCTTTACCATAGAGCTCTGAGATTCATCACAGGTCTGCCCTTCTATATGCACCACTGCTCTCTATATGCAGCTATGGGCTGGTCCTCCCTCCAATATAGATGGGAGAGAAATGCTGCCATATGGACACTCAAAGCAATTTCAAACAAACTTCGACAATACATTGCTGACTGACTCCCTTTAAATCAATTAGGCAAGTATTCCCTGAGAAGCCTTACATCCATCTCACTGAGAATCCCCAAAGTCAAGTCTCGCTTTGGCAGAGCATCTACAAGTGCCCTGTTGCCCGCTCTTTAAAACAAACTTCAGAAAACCTTGAAGTTGAGTACTCTGGTCAGTATCACTACCTTCAAGACCCTTTACTCTCTTCTCATTAAGGAACCCTGCAACTGTTTTCCTTGACCCTGGCCTAGGTTCCCTTCATATCATCTTCTAACCCTTAATCCTCGACAGTCTCACACACCCTGGGGATCTTATCCATATCCTCTGTCCTCCCATATGAATTGTAGCCAGTTGTCTTACTCCTATCATTCTAAGTACCTAATTTCCATATTAATCCTCTTTGGCAACCCAGTCCTTATCCCAGCACTTATCCCATCTCTTCTACTTTCTTACTCTAACCCCTGAAAAGTGACCTCAGGATCCTAACTTTATTCACACTTCTAGGTTGCAACCACCACCTCAGTTGGTTCTTCCCTTACCTGCTTGATGCTGTACAGTCCAGCAGTATTATTTCTTTACCCCCCAAGTTTAAGTGTCAGCTCCATAACTGCACATGGGGGCTGACATCTGTAAATGGTTTTCCAGCATCATGCCTTCATGTGAATAGCCAATCACTTATCACTTCTCAATTGTTCATGGTTCCTTGTATGATGCCTTTCATGTATTGTACACTATGTATTATAATTTCCTCTCTTTACATATGCAAACTTATACATTATGTGTATATATCTGTGTATATGTGTGTGTATATATATATATATATATATATATATATATATATATATATATATACACATATATATATATATTATACATAACGAATTTCCTTGTATACCTGACCTTGTTACCCCATGTCCATCTTGCAAATGAGCCTTGCTCAACGATGTCCACCTGTATAAATAAAGATTTTGATTGATTGATTGATTGATAAGTTGGAAATTAAAAAAGGACATAGAAATAGAAAGGATTATGTCTTACAAATATTGTGGTTAAATTTTAGATGATAACTTTTCATTTGTTCCACATATAGAAACTATTTCTGTTAAACTGAGTACATTACTGGCTTTCCTTTATAGAAATAAGTCCTGCTTCAGTTATACACTTAAAAAATGTTTAGTTAACTCACTTTTTATGTCTGTATTAGATTATGTAGACTGAATCTATAGAAATTATACTAAAAAAACTTCAATACACTTGATATTTTATTCATAGCGCACTTAGATTAATTACAGAATTACCATGGAAAATACATCATCACATATTATATGCTAAAGTGGGTTGGGGTTCATTAACAAAACAAAGACAGACGCATTGCCACCTTTTTGTATACAAATGTATAATTAAAGCCCTTGCCTTATCCTTATTGGCTATGTTGTCAACTAAGAGTAGTAAACATTTTAGCTTAAGGTCTGATAAATTGTTCTTTTATAGTATTCCAAAAATTAAAATTTGGGGACCTTATTTTAGTAGTTAATGTCTCAAAAACTTGGGAAATATTGAAAAAAAGTATAATGTATATATAGTGCTTCCCTACCCACATTTTATGACATCTCTTGCTAGACTGCTTTTTACAAACTGTGACTGCTTTGGATAGGTAATATAATTACCTTGATTATATAGCCTGAAAATTGAAATGTTATGCATAGTCTGAATGTTGAATGTTTATGCAACTTTATGTATGTATGTATTTGTATTTTTATATTGTGTATGTATTTTTTGGATGCAATTGTAAAGGAGAGGTTGCTCTCCATTTGCCATCCAACAAATAAATGATGATGTTGATGATGAAGGCTTGAGACTGAAAGGGACAGAGTAGGGCTGGAGGCAGAGGAAAAGGAGAAGACATGTCAACATGACATCTTGATGCAGCAAGAGAGAGGGCATCAGCATCAGCATCAGCATGAGATTTCCATATAAGAAGTGAGAAAGAGTGAGAGAGAGGGAACATTAGCAGCAACAGCAGAAAAAAGATGAAACTATGCCAGAAAGCACTAGCAATGGTGTAGGGGGTCAAAGCCACAACGCCTCAATTAATACTAAAATGTTCCTCAATATCAGGAAGGGGATGATCTTGATTTGTTTATAAAATAATTTGAGAGGGTATGTGTACAGTTCAAATTGGACATGGTTTTGTGGATGACCCATCTCACACCATTGCTTACCGACTGTGCTTTTTATGCATGTGCTAGAACTGATCATGAAGACTGTATGGACTATGATCAAGTTAAAAGGGTATTATTGAAATGTTTTGAACTGACTTCCTGTGACTTATAGATGAAAATTCAGAAAATTAAGACAGTGCCCATGAGACAGTTATGTGAAACTGCATGTTCAAATGTGTACATGTCAAGACCACTATGTGGTTGGGGCTAATGCTAGAACTGTAGAGCAAATAAAAGATGTGTTTTTGAGAGAACAATTTCTTAAAACTGTACATGAGGACCTGTGTGTAAGGTTACTGCACCAGGCATGCAGCTCTGTGAAGAAGGCAGCAGAAAGTGTTGATCTGTATGTGGCCAGCAGACCACACACACGCACAACATAAGAGCAATGGAGGAGGTGAGTACATGGTTTTAAGTGGACCCAGGGAGGGCAGCCAAAAGTTAACCAACCTTCACCTGAGCATAAAACAGAACTCACTGGTTCTAAGGGAAACAAGAAGTAGGGGGCAAAGAAATGCTTTATTTGACAGAAATGAGGGCACCTGTAATATGACTTCCCCAAAAATATGAACCAAGGGCACAAGCCAGGGGGAGGGGGTGATCAAGACAGTACTCAGCAGATAGCAGCCTGCACACAGACTGTAGTACTACCCAACTCCTTCATGCATATGCACCCTAACCTAATTAATGAGACAGTAACACAAGGACTAAGGGACACTGGCACCTTCATCTCCATGGTGAAACAGGATCTGATCTATGTGAAGCAGATTCTGCTGGGGCAGTTTTCAAAGAATCTGGGAGTCAGGGGTCCAGCAGTTTGAGGACCAATGGCTCTGGGCTTTCTGAGCTAGAAAAGTGGCCATGATATACATGAGGTGGAAATCATACTTGTTCTCCCTGTGAATGTGAGCATGTGGAATGAGTTTGACCACAGGGAAACTAGTGAGTGTTACTTCCTACAGCAAGCCAAAAGGGTAAGCTTCTGAAGGTGAGGAGGGGGCAATGCAACAAGCACTAACACCTCCCTCAGCAACTGAGGAAGTAGGTAGTGTGCATGAGGGGCTAGCTAGGAATAGCATTCCTGAGCCCTAGCTGCAAATAGAGGACATCTCAGCCATGGGTGGATTTCCTTCTGAAGAGGGGTTGGGGAGGGCCAGATGGGAGCACCTGGGCAGAGCTCAGCTGATTGATCTTACCTTACAGAAACTAAGATAGCAGGTAATGCTGAGGACTCTCAGGGGAGCAAAAATGTCATTTACTGAGAGGATGGGCTGTTGTACAGGGAGTGTTCAAGTTCAAGTTTCAAGTTTATTGCAGGAAAGACTCTGTTGAGCAAGCTCATTCACAAGGAGGTCCTAAGGCACATACACATACAGTTTGCAATTACATAGACAGGAGACATAACATGTAGAACAACAAAGAAAAAATATATAATACAAGAGGTATACACAATAGAAGTCCTTATGCTATATATGCAATACATTCCAGCTTTAACTGTGCCCTAAATTATGCAACACATTTCAGCTTAATAAGTAGAGGGCCAGTTGGTACCTAGGAAGTTGACTTGGTGTTGGGGGCCTAGTAGCACCTGCATATGTCTTTTAATTTAGAGATAGCTAGTGTTTTGTAGGAGTTAATTGATATGATGCTGGTTAGCTTCAGCATGGCTTGTAGTTGGTTCCAAATGTTTGGGAGGGCATATGAGACAGCTCTTTGGCCAGCTGTGGTACGTGTCCTGGGAACATCTAGTAGGATAAGGTTGGATTTCCTTAGGGAGTAGGCGCTATGTGAGATATGTATGAGAGACGTTAAATAGACAGGCAGTTTGTGGAGTAGTAATTTGAGGGTCCAAATGCCAGCATGCAGGAGGTGTCTGGTGGCAAGAGAGGTCCACCCAACTGCTGCATAAAGATCACAGTGGTGGGTCCTGTACGCAGAGTTAGTAATGAAGCAAAGAGCACGGTGATAGAGTAAGTCCTGTTTAGATAGACTCAAGGCTGGGGAGGAGATAAAGATAATGTCTCCGTAGTCAAGCAAGGGAAGGAATGTTGCTTGGACAAGTCTTTTTCGGGTCGTGAGATAAAAGAGGGTCCTATTTCTAAAGAAGAAACCCAAGCATGCTTTAAGCCTCTTTGATAGATCCTCGATGTGGTCATTGATGGAAAGCTTGTTGTCTATCCACATACCTAGATATTTAAATTTAGGTACGACTTCCAAGGGTTCACCAAGGGAGGTAACTATGAAGTTTTTAGGTGGAGTAGGTAGGGCACCAGACAAGGAAAGTCTCGAGAAAATCATTGTCTTGTTTTTTTTGGAATTTAAGAGAAGCTTGGCATTGATAAGGTTGCTTTCTAACTAGATAACGTCAGCTTGGAGTGCTTCCCTGACTTCAGTTAAGGATGAGTGTACTCCACAGAGGGGGCTAGAGTTAGAGGTACTCAGGCAGCTCATAGTCCCTCAGGATTACTACAAACAGTTTTTGTCCCTATCCCATGACATCCCTTTTTCAGGGCACCTGGGTATTAGCTGCACAAGAAAACTGCTCCACAACAATTTCTTTTGGCCGCATATGTACACAGATGTGGCAAATTACTGTTTAACTTGTCCACAGCTCCAGAGGGTGGGAATGGTGGGGGACAAGGCTTAGGCAGATTTGGTGAAATCGCCAGTTGTCAACGAATCCTTTAATAAGGTAGACGTGGACATAGTGGGATCACTGAGCACCCCAAGTCACATGGGAAAGGTTCATACTGGTTGTCATAGACTACATAACCAGGAATTCTGAGGCAGTGGTCATCTTCTCCATTGAGGGGGAGAAAGTGACTGATAAGTTCCTGGTAATCCTTAGCAAAGAGGGATTTCCCCAGGAAATTTTGTCAGACCAGGGGACAAAGTTCATGTTATCACTAACAAGTCTGTGGGAGAAGTGTGGGGTGAAACGGTACCCCCTCAAGTGAGCACTACAAGAATAGCTCTGCACTACATGGCGCTAGTAAGCTAATCGCTCAGACAGACAGTGACTGGGGATTTACAGCACTTGCTGTAAGCACTCCCCTGTTTGCTGTCCATAATGCTGGTGTATCACAAGGGCACCAGAATCCAGGAGATTGTCCGAGCTGCTCCCATGGCATGGAGGGCTGGTGCATAGAGCAGCTCAGCCAGTGCTATTGGAGACCAGAGTTCTAATTCTCATCTCCATCCATTTTACTCACATTGGTACTTAGTTTTTTTACAAGTGGCCATGGAAACAGTATTATACAGACCCAGAAATTTAACTTGCCCCATGATCCACCCCTCAGAGTAGGAATCCTTAAGTCTGGGGGTATGGGGACAAAAAGAAAATCAGCGCTATTATTGATGCACACACCATGCTGATACTATTCTTGTTGCACACTGCAGACTGAGTGCTGAATGAAACAGCCCCATGCCTCACCCTATAACCCCAAGACAAATGGCCTGGCTGAATGGTTTAATGGGACCCTAAGAACTATGCTCAGGACATTTACTGACTAGCACAAGAAGGAGTGGAACAAATATTTTCCCCACCTTCTGTTTGCATACAGGGAAGTCCCAAAGAAGACCACAGGGTTCTCAACCCTTGAGGTCCTGTTTGGTTACAGAGCAAGGGGGCCCTTTGATTTAGTTAGAGATGAATGGGAGTGTGACCTTACCTCCCAAGGAGAATTTGTTGTGGCATAGATCCTGAAACTCAGAACCCAGGTTAAGAAGCTCATGCAGCTCCCCAAGGGGTACTAGTCATAGCACAACAGTGGCAGAAAGCCAGGTATGACTGTGGGATCAGACCTCAGGAATATGAAGTTGGACAGTAAGTGATGGTACTCATCCCAGTCTGACAAAATAAACTGCAGGCAGCACCGGAGAGCCCAGTCTCCATAGTTAGGAAGGTGAGCGATGTCAACTATGTAGAACTGCCTGAGACAAGGAGCAGGCAGAGGGTATATCATGTTAACAGGATGAAACCCTACTATGATAGAGAGAAATGTCCCTTGCTATGTGCAGTGCATCAGAAGAGGAAAATGAAGCTGATCCACTGGTAGACCTACTCGCAGAGCTGTGGGAAGGATCCTCAGCAGATAACCTCACCCTCTCAGAGCAGCTGACACCAGCACAGGCAGAGGAGATGAGGGGGTGCTGCAAGCATGCAGAGAAATGTTCATGGGGAAAGCGACGTAATGAACACCATGTGGACACTGGGACCCAAGATCCACTGGTGCAGTCCCCCTACAGGTTAACAGAGGGAGTTAAGTAGACTAAGCAGGATGAGCTCGGAGATATGCTTGCTCTTAGAGTAATCCAGGAGTCCAGTAGCCCCTGGGCCTTGCCTGTGGTCCTGATCACCAAGAAGGATGGTACTACATGGTTCTGCATTGACTACTGGAGGCTCAACAGCTGCACAGAGTCAGACACCTACCCCACGCCCAGAATGGGTGAGACCTTAGAACAGATCCCAGTTCCTAACCACAATAGATTTGACAAAGGGCTACTGGCAGGTACCTCTAATCCCTGCAGCCAAGGAGAGGTCGACTTTTGTCACCCCATTTGGCTTATTCAAATTTTGAGTTGTGCCATTTGGGATGAAGAATGTGCCCACAGCCTTCCAGAATCTTGTGGATCTCATTCTGTCTGGGGCAGGTGACTATGTGCTGGCATACATGAATGATATAGCATTTATAGCCAGACATGATAGGAACACTTCAGGCATGTGAGGGAGGTTTTCCCCCCACTGATGTCTGCAGATCTGACAGTTAAGGTGGAAAAAAGCCTGATATGTATAGTAGAGGTGTCCTACCTTGGGTGCAGTGGATGCATCCATCCGGAGCCTATGAAGTTGATCCTATCCAGGCCTGACCCACCCCTACCACAAAGAAGCAAGTAATGACATTTTGGAGGACAGCTTGGTACAGAAGGTTTGTTCCTCACTATAGTGACATGGCCATGTCCCTAATAGACCTGACAGAAAAGAAAACTGCTGGAGAAAGAGCACTGCATGGGCAAATGTGAATCCACTTTCCAGCTGCTGAAGGAGGCATTATGAGGACCTCCCATGCTTCCTATCATCAGTTATGATCTCAAGTTCATTGTGCAGATAGATGCCTCAGGCCACGAGCTGGGTGCTGTCCTGAGCCAGGTTACACTGTAGGTGGAGGAGCACCCCATAGTGCATCTGAGCCGGGAATCTTCTGCCCAGGGAGGAAGCATATGCAAAAATTGAGAAGGAGTGTATTGGGATAGTTTGAGCCCTACAGAAGCTGCAGCTGCATTTGTATGGCTAATAGTTCACTGTGGTCACAGAGCATAATCCCCTGACATGGCTCCATAGGACTAGAGGGCAAAACGCAAAATTATTGCACTGCAGCTTGATACCGCAGTCATATAACATGACATCCAGAACCACAGGGTTTCTCAAAATGTCAGTGCAGATGGGTTGTATAGGCAGGGCTAAGCACATGGTGGATACCTGAGGCACTTTCCAGTCCCTACAAGAATGGCAGTGTCTCTTGGGGGTCACCCAAAGGAGACATGCCTTCATTTTCTGGGAGAGCAAAGATGTGACAAAATGTGACCAGATTAATTTATTCCTTTGTTTGTTAGTATGATTCTTTTTTTTTATATAAGTTCTTGCTGTTTAGAATGGATACAAAATGGCTTTCAAGTCACATTCCCAGGCAGCTCTTAGGAGAAACACTTGCCCACTTGGGAAGGGGGATGTTTCCCAGGAGATCATCCAGCAGCAGACCATGGCAAATGTGAGGGTGTGAATTACAGCCCTGAGGCATCCTGCACAAGGATGAACGCAGGGTCATAAAAGTGTGAGTAAATATGTTGCTAGGTGAAAATGCAGCCAGTTGTCCTGGTGATGTCTCTCTCACACACACACACACACACACACACACACACACACTGACATGGGTTTGGAATACCGAGGAGAACTGTCACTACAGGGAGAGGTCAGCCCATAGCCCTGAACACATAAATTAGGGAGCTGGGTACCCATCTCTCTCTCTCTCTCTCTCTCTCTCTCTCTCTCTCTCTGACTTTCTATATCTGATGAAGAAGGTGGGAGCCCTGCTGCATAGCTACCTGTTCTGTGTGAGGGAAGGTCAGTCTAGGGGAATGTCCTTTCAAGTTAGCTGGCAGGCAAACACTGTATAGACTCTAGGAGATAATTACTTTTGAAAGTATTCCAGCAATCATCTGTCTAGTAACTATTTTTATTTTATTTTGCAGTAAACATGTACATCTTTTTGTCTTGTGGCATACATATCATGTTTATTTATTAATACGTATAGTCCTCTGTAGTAAAGAATCTATTTTTGATAGAACCAGTGAATGTGCCTCATTATTGAAAATATAATTTTAATATTTCTACAGGCAAACTGTAAAGCCCATGTTTACAGTCTGTCATCCAAAGTGCACTCTATCACATATTAGTGTGCTGACCTTCCTAAGCCTAAGAAGGATGTAGGTGTTTTCATGATAGCTGTTTGAAGTTTTTAACTGCTCTATAGAACTGTGTCACTATTTAACATTTGGCAACTTTTAAATATGCCTTGTCTTGTGAATATCTGAAGTGTTGTTTGTTTCTTACTACGTCTTGAGTTCTGAGCCCTAGCAGTGACAGCATTCTAGGTAGAGGAGCAGTAGTCCTGTGGTGTAGAATCCAGGAATACAGCTCGACTGCTAAACTAAACTTTTTTGCCAGAAAACACTCAGGCAGATTGAGAACTTTATTTTTAATTAGTTACGTGCCTTTGGGGGAATTTTTAAACCACATTAGAATAAAAATCCAATCTGAAAGGTAGCGAGGTACAGGAAGTCACCTCGCGCTACTTCTGGTACCTTTTCAGTACTTAAACAAGCCCTGTGGTGAGCAGGGCAAGGCTGAGCAGGTCGAGCGCGTACTTGCGTGTGACGCCATGCATGAAGACGCACGAAAAGACATGCACGTCTGCATGTGTTTTGCATGTTTTGGTGTGTTTAGGTGAATCCTGACTTTATTTTCTTAAAAAAGAATCAGTAAAGAGTCTAAAATCATTGTTTATTTGATGTTTTGCAATCTGCTTCTCTCCTTTTTGGGTTTTATACTAGTTAATAAAGCAGGGTAATGTCTTCCTTAATATTTACAAAGGATGAGCAAATGGGGTATAAGTGTGAAACCTGCTCTATGTACAATTTTTCGCCTGATTTAAATCCAAAAGAAAGATTTGAATGTTCAAAATGTATAAAGATTAAAGAACTTGAAGAGGAAATTAAACTGTTTGATGAACATTTAAAATTATTGGAAATAAGCCCAATTTGAAACCAGAAAAAGGCTTCAAATGCCAAATATTATAAACAACACGTTGTTAAACAAAGAAACCTTTCATGACATTAAGGAACCAAACAAGAGAAAAAGTTCTTGTAATGAATCTGATTTAGTGGATAAAGAAGATGAATGGTTCACTGTTCAGGCATCAAAAATTACAAGAAAGGGGAGAAAAGCAGGAGAATTTTTGCTGCCATTATCTAATAGTTTTGACCCATTAGTTCCACTTTCTGACTCACAAATTTCTAATGATGTATTAAATATGGAATCTACTCCACATTCGGTAAATGAAAAAACAGTTTTAATTTCTACTACTTCTACAGTTACTGACAGTAGTCAAAATGATTTACTACATTTTGATCAAAATATAAACATTGACCATCAGGAAAATTTGATGGATTACACTTCTATAAATCAAAATCAAATATATGTCTTGAGAGATTCTATCATATCAAATCTTGCTCGTCAAGTATGCAACATTAACAAAACTACTCGTACCCTCTTTAGTTTTAGAGGTGCAAAAATTCAGGATGTCACAAAAATGACTAAAAATATACTACACAATTGTGGTACTGATCCACTGGTGCTTATACATTTGGGTACTAATAATATTAAATACCAGAATGTACAACAAATCAAAGAAGCTTATGTGGGACTAACAAATGTATTAGTAGAAATGGGTGCACAGATAATTTTTTCTGAAATATTACCTGTTTTTGGAGTCAACGATATAATTATTAATAAAATTAAACACATTAATAACTGGCTGAGACAATGGTGTCTAAAACAGAATATAAAGTGTCTTACAAATTGGGAATTATTTATGCATCATAAAGATTGTTTTGCATTTGATGGTCTTCACCTGAACAAAAAAGGATCCAATATGTTAGGCAACATTTTTAACACAGCAGTTACGGACTGTTTAAACTGCTAAATGGGAGGGGGGTCAATCTGTTACTCTGAGTCCTAAATATGTATCATTAAATTCTAAAAATGATTTAATTTCTCCGGAAATTACATTTAATAAAGAAAAACTGACCCTTAGTGTGTTTTTATTGAATGCTCGAAGTCTCATAAATAAGATTTCTGAGTTACAAATTCAAATGCAATCCAGAAATATTGACATCTGTGGTATTACAGAGACCTGGTTTTCCGATAATCAATGGGGCCTTGAAATTCCTGGTTACCGTCTTTATAAGAAAAATAGAGAATTTTCCAGAGGAGGAGGTGTTGCTTTTTATATAAAAGAAGGTTATGATTGTTTAGAATTAAAATTTGATATTCCTGACCCTATAGGAGTTGAAATATTATGGGTTTCTATAAAATTAAAGATTGAGACTTTCACTTTTGGAATATGTTATAAACCCTCATCTTTAGATAATAATAAATCAGAATCTTTTTTGCACTATTTTCAAAGTATTAAACTGCCAAATAACACTGTAATAATGGGAGATTTTAACATTCCAGGGATAAATAAGAATTCTTTATGTGGCTCAACTCATAATGAAAAAGACTTCTTAGAAACAATTTTTATGTTAGGATTAGATCAAATTGTTTTAGTACCTACCAGACATAATAATGTTCTTGATCTAATCTTTACAAACACTAAACAATATTATAAAAATCCAACAATTCTTGAACCTCTTGGATTATCAGATCATAATATACTTTTTTGGGAAATATTTGTTACTGTTTTGGAAAACAGAGGTATCACAAAGATGAAAAATTACAATAAAGCAAACTATGC
This sequence comes from Neoceratodus forsteri, assembly GCA_016271365.2. Classification (NCBI taxonomy): domain Eukaryota; kingdom Metazoa; phylum Chordata; order Ceratodontiformes; family Ceratodontidae; genus Neoceratodus; species Neoceratodus forsteri. The sequence goes on from CM057455.1 coordinate 932,866,194, forward strand.
TGAAATAAAAAATTATCTATCCAAATGGGACTGGGAAAAAGATTTAGATCATCTGTCTGTGGAGGAAACTTGGGAGAATATAAAAACTCAACTTCACCTTTGTATAAATACTTGGGTACCTGATAGAATTGAATATACAAATAAAAAACGTAATCCAGTATGGTTTAATAATACTATAAGGAAATCTATATTAAGAAAGAAAAAGGCATTTAATAAATACAATAAGAATAAAACAGATGTAAATTGGCAGAGATTTAAATTAAAATCAAAAGACACAAAGTTAAAGATAAGTATTGCCAAAAAGAATTTTGAAAAAAATCTGGTTAATCAGAAGGATAATAAGAAATCTTTTTTTAATTATATTGGTTCTTTGAAAAATTCACAGACTCAGATTGGACCTTTGATCATTGATCATTTGTTAATATCAGACAAATTAGATATGGCAAATGCTTTTAATAAGCAATTTTCCAGCATATTTAAAAAGCAATAAAAATTAGATTTTGCATTTGATCATGATAATAATCAAAACATAATTTTTACATCCACTGAGGTCTTTTCTGCCTTGATGACCTTTAAAACCTCAACCTCTGTTGGTATCGACAATATTCCGTTTGTATTTCTCAAAGAATTGGCAGATGAGTTGATTGATATTTTGACCTTTCCATTCAATAAATCTTTACAACATGGTATAGCACCCTGGGAATGGAAATTTGCTCGAGTTATACCAATTCATAAAAATGGGTCAAAATTCTATACTAAACAATATATACCTATTAGTCTAAAGTCAAGTATTGGTAAAATTATGGAAAAACTTATCTTACAAAGACTTGAGGAACATATTACAAGTAATGGGGATATTGACATCGTTCAGGATGGATTTAGAAAGGGAAGATCCTGTCAGGAAAATCTAATAAACTTCTTTGAACCAGTAAGCCTGGCTTTGGATACTGGCTTTCCAGTGGATGTTATTTTCTTAGATTATGAAAAAGCATTTGATACTGTTTCACATAGGGTAATAATTGATTGTTTAATTAAACAAAAGATATGTAAAAACATAATTAGATGGATTATATCATGGTTAGTAGAAAGACAGCAACAGGTTAGTATTAGAGGTTATGATTCTGCATGGAGTAGTGTGATTAGTGGAGTACCTCAGGGTTCTGTGCTGGGACCAATTTTATTTAATTTTGTGATTTCTAGTATGTCTACATCAAATGGGTATGGTTAAATAAATATGCAGATGATGTCAAATTAGGCTGCATTGTAAATGATTCAATGTCTGTTCAAAATCTTCAAACAAATTTTAATAATATATTAAATTGGACTACTAATAACAACTTATCATTAAATATAGCCAAATGCAAAGTTATACATGTTGGCAAAAATAACCAAATGTCACATTACATGTTAAAAAATGCACCTCTGACTAAAGTCTCATCAGAAAGTGATCTGGGTGTTGTAATTAGCAATGACTTAAAATTCACCGATCATAACAACTTAATAGTTAAAAAATGCCATAGTCTAATAAATTGTATGCTTAGAAATTTAAAGAATAGAGATCCAGAGGTACTTATTCCTATAAATAGTAGTTTGACAAGGTCTAAATTTGATTATTGTTCCCCCTTTTGTGCACCTACACTTACAAAGGATAAAATAAATAGAGAACGAGTACAACGCAGATTTACTAAAACTATTAAATGTCTTAACCATATTCCCTATCAAGAAAGAATAAAAAAACTTAACCTTTATTCATTAGAATATAGGTCTATGAGAGGTGACTTATGTTTAATTTTTCATGCCTTAAAAAATGAGTCTTTATTTGAAACTTTATGTCTAGAATGGGGAAATAGCTTAGGCTCTACTCAATCTCATAACATTAAAATCAAGACATTCAATGTGAAAACAAATAAAAGAAAAAGTTTCATAACTCAAAGAGTAATTCCAGTATGGAACTCCTTGCCACTGGATCTTGTAAATAGTCCTAGTTTTAATGTGTTTAAAAAACATTTGGACAATTATATGGGTGAAAATAAATATTACTTCCATCCTAGTTAATGGGTGGCGAAGTCATAATGGGTTAGTTCCCTCGACTTTGTATAATACCTATGAACCTATATTATCAAGTGGTGGCAGCAAAGTGAACTAGGTGAATGCAAAAAACTGCCCTGTAAGATGGAACGGCCCAAGGGGCACTTTTGTTACAATTACATGGTTATTTATTATTGTATTAAAAAAAAAATAATGTACTTAGATGCTTAGATATTTAAATATGGCTAATGCTCTTTAATATACTGTTTAGGTAAGGACTCTATTTTGCTAACCATAATAAAAAAATATGTATTTACTTTGTATTGTATTTTATATTATGTGTGATAATCTCTGAGGCACTCAAGAATCCTTAGATTAGGTTTATGTTTACCTGATAGGGTGCTGATACATGTGACCTCAAAAGTGAAATCCACCACTTTGTACTGTAGCCTGAGGAGGCTAGCCCAATTTCAAATGTGCATCTGTTCAGGTCACAGCACAAGATCAGAGATTCTGTTATCAGCAGTTTGTTACAACCCAGACTTCGAGCTACCATCAAAGATACTAAGGTATGCATTCAATATTTTGCCTTGTGATTAATTGTTTTACAAGGCATGCTTTTTTCATACTAATTTCTCCTTACCTAATGTCTTTCTGTCTGTGTCTGTGTCTGGTCACTGCATCTACATAGGGCTAGCAACATGATAGTGCATTGAGTATGTCAGAATAGAGTGTAAAAGAGATTGGAAAGAACAGCCCACTCACCAAATATGTAATAATCAAATATATCAAAAATGTATTTCTTATTGCTTCTGGACAAATCAGGTACCACATTTCAAGATATAAATCCTTCTTCAGGGAGTCTGGTTGTTTGTCTAAAGCATAAAGTTTACATTTTTAATATTAATACTTTAAATACTTTAAATTATGTAACAATAAAAATATGGGGGTGGTAGGACAACATAACTTACTCAACAAGTCATTTGTTTTTCCTTTTGAAAAAAATTATTCCATTGTCATAAATTCTTACTTTCCTGCATGCAATACATACAAAACACTATTGAGTTATATCATTATAATATGGTCCAAAAATAAGTTTCTTGTTATTTAAGACTGTTTCTCCTACTGTACGTAGAAACAAGCATGAGCTAATTTCATATTTTCCAGTGAATTATTCCATCTATCTGTATCTGAAATAAAATATGAAACATTTCTGTTTTTTGAATAGATCACCACTTTCTAGAATTAATCCTTTATTCTTAAACATATGCATGCTCATAGTTTATGCATAGTTTACATATTTCAAACAAACTAACTTCTTGATATTCTTCATATATAGTAATAATCATTTAGATCTAGAAAAGTGACTGGTTTAAATTACATATCCAGGTGTGCATTGTTCAATTTTAACATCACATTGTATGCAGAAAAGCAAAGATTAATGACAATAGAATCATTTTTTTCTCAAAAGGAAAGGAAAAAAGAATGACTTGTTGAGTAAGTTACGCTGCCCTATGGACTCCATATTTTTATTTTTATACAATTTAAAGTATCAATATTAAAAATGTCATCTTTATTCTTTAGACAAATAACTGGACTCCATGAAGAAGGGATTATATCGTGAAACATAGGACATGATTTGTCCAGAAGCAGTAAGAAATACATTTCTGATATATTTTATTATTACATATTTGGCGAGTGGTCCATTCTTTCCAATCTCTTTTACAGTTGTCTTAGCTTTGATTGGACTACGGCCTCTCCCTACTGAATGCATTCTGTACTTTTAATTTTTTCTCAGAGGTTTGGCTGGAGTTTCATTTACATTTGTTAGAATAGATTCGAGTATTATAGACACTGCTACTTTGTTTATGCCCTCTGAATTAAGGGTTGAGAGCCATAACTTACTAGAATGTGGGTATTATATCCTACACGAAGCTGCCATAACTTTAATTTGATGTTCAGCCCTGCAAGGATGCAGATGCCAAGACAGTGTGCTGGTGCATGGTGTGACCCCTTACGTAGTGCTCACATGACATGCTGCTCAGCTATTAACAGTAGAGAGGCTCCCTGCTAGTGGGGCTCTCAACACAGTTGATGAGCTTTGTAGCATCCTGGAATCCCTGATAATGATTCCAGGATCAGCTATCACACAGTCATTAAGGAAGTGTTTCACACATGATGTGAAATTAATAAGACCAGGGGCTGAGCATCATGTAAATAGCAACCAGTGTCACAGCCCCACTCAGCAGGTCAGGCCCTCTGTTCCCACAATGCCAACCTCTGAGCACAGTATTGTGAACAGGGTAACAGAACAGGGTAACCCTCCAGTCTGTTTTCTGGGTCCGAATCACCTTTGGTGTCAAGTTCTGGAGGGATTCAAACTGTAAACCTTATGCTAGTGTACCTATATGTACAGGCTCAGATAATTCTGCTCTTTGGGGAAATACTAGATATCTTTCACCTATGGGCACCTAATCAGGAATACAAAATGAACCCTAAAAACTCTATGAAAGACCTTAGGAAAATTCTTAACTTTTCCCAGTTTGGTATATTACCAGGAAGCTTATGAACAGTGTCAACTTTAACCTTCTGCACTTCATTTGTAAAAGAAAGAATTTCAGAGGCACATCATGTACTCTACCGGGTGATCTTTCACTTGGTTGGATATCTGACTCAGTACTGCCCCAATACCCACGTCTGAGGCGTCAGTCTGAACTATAAAGGGTGTGCTATAGTCAGGACTTGTCAATACAGGAGCACTGCACAGGGCCTCCTTCAGTCTGGTAAAGGCTTCCTCACAGGCAGGTCCCAATGTAATATTCTTTGGCATCCTTTTCTTTACCAGGTCAGATAGGGAAGCAGCCAGAGCACTGTATTTTGGTACACATTTCCTATAGTACCCTGCTCTCCCTAAAAAACTCCTGACCTGCCTCTGTGTTTCTGGTCTGGGCTATGCTTGGATCACCTCTATTTTTATTTGGTTAGGATGCAGCTATCCCCAGCCTACCACATGCCCGAGGTATGCCACTTCTCCCATGGCCACCTGGCACTTTTCCGCTTTGACAGTGACCCTGGCCCTCTGTATCCTGCCAAGCACTTCCCTAAGGTTGGACAGGTGCTCCTTCCAGCTGGCACTAAAGATGGCAATGTCATCCAGGTACACCACAGCGTACTCTTCAGCACCATTTAATACCTGGTTCACCAACCTTTGGAAAGTGGCCGGGGCATTCTTCATTCCAAAAGCCATTACTTTAAATTCAAATAAGCCTATCGGAGTGATGAAGGCCGACTTCTCCCTTGCTCTGTCTGTTAAATCTACCTGCCAATGCCTCTTGGCCAGGTCGGTAGTAGTAAGGTAGGTCACCTCTCCCAACTTGTCCAGGAGTTCGTCCATCTGGGGCATCGGGTGGGCATCTGACTTTGTGACTGCATTCAGTCCACAATAGTCCACACAGAAATGAGCAGAGCCATCTGGCTTGGGCACAAGGACTACGGGTGAGGCCCAGGGGCTGTGGGATCTCTGGAAAACCCTTAAATCCAGCATCTCCTCCACTTCCCTCCTAATGTCCTTTTGGACAGCCTCTGACCCCTGATATGCTGTCCGCCGTATGGGCGTCTGTGTCCCTGTCTCCACATTGTGCGTCACTAAGGGGGTTAGTCCAGGCTTGGCGCTAAACAGGGGGGCAAAGTCTGCTAAAACCTCCCTTACTTCCTGTATCTTGTCTGGGGACAGCTGGGGAGCCAATTTTACTGCCTCCACAGAGGACTCCAGCTTGCTTTCTTCCAGCAAGTCCAGAAAGGGGTCTCCTTCATCTGTCTCCTCCCCAGGACTACACACTGCAAACACCATGTCAGCCCTATTAGCATATGGATTCATCATGTTGAAATGGTACATCCTTTCTGTCTGTCTTCTGTCAGGTAACTCTATAATATAGTTTACATCATTTACCTTCCTAACTACTTTGTACGGTCCTGCCCACTCAGCCTGCAGCTTGTCTTTCTGGACTGGAATAAGGACCATGACTTCCTGACCCACCATGTATGAGCAAGCTCTGGCTTTGAGGTCGTACCACACTTTTTATTTCTGTTGGGCAGCTGACAGCTTGCTCTGGGCTGTCCTCATAAGCTCCTTCAACTTTTCCCTAAACCTAAGGATGTAATCTACTATGGGAGTTCCCTGGGTGGCGTGTTTGTCTTCCCAGTCCTCAGGATCAAGTCTAGGGGCCCATGTACCCGGCGTCCATATAAGAGTTCGAAGGGGGAAAATCCTGTCGACTCTTGGGGCACCTCCCTGTATGCAAACAACAGGTGGGGAAGGTATTTCTCTCAGTCCCTCCCATGCTGTTCAGCAAACGCCTGGAGCATTGACTTCAGGGTACCATTAAAACTTTCCACAAGCCCATTGGCTTGTGGGTGATATGGTGTTGTGCATCTCTGCAGCACCCCATACTTCTCCCACAAACATTTCATTAGGTCCGACATGAAGGAACCCCCTCAATCAGTGATAACCTCTTGTGGAAACCCAGCATGGGAAAAAATCTGAAGTTAGGCATCTGCCACTTTATCTGTCCTCAGTGAGGCTAGGGCGACTGCCTCTGGGTGCCAGGTGGCATAGTCCACCACAGTCAGGATCAATCTCTTCCCTGAGGAGCTAGGGGTATTTAAACGCCCCACAATATCCATTCCGACTCTCTGGAATGGCTTCTCCACTATGGGCAATGGAATTAGGGTGGCTTGGGTTTTCTTGCCCACCTTCCCTATTTCTTGACATCAGTGACAAGACCCTCAATACTCCTTCACCTGCTGGGTGAATTTGGGCCAATAGAAATTCTGGGCCAACTGCTGCATAGTGCACATGATTCCCAGATGATCAGACAAGGGAATATCATGTGCAATCTTGAGCAACTGCTCATGGTACCCTTGGGGAATGACAAGCTGTCTGCCTGGCACCCCTCCCTCTGTCTGCACAGCCTGAGTATATGTCAGTCCATTTTCCCAATAAACCTTATGTTTACCGTCACCTCCTTGTGCTCCGTCAGAGTCTGCCCAAGCCCTCATATTCTCTAGACTAGTGTCACTTTTCTGAGCAGCTGCAAACTCCTTACACATTCCTAAAGTATGGGACAGGTCCTCTTCAGTCTCTAAACTAGGGTCCCTAGTACTAGCATCAGGGCACTCAAGATCACTGTCATCCCTAACCCTCCGACAATGGGTGACCCCTCACTCTTCAGAATAACCCTCCATAGCTGTGTGGTTAACTGCTACTGAGGAAATTTCTACACCTTTTTCATTACTCTCCATATCAGGAGACACAGGCTGGGGAACCAGCCTCCCAGTGGTTTCCACAATGGCTTCTGTGGGGTTCAATGAACTACAATTTTCCCTTGCCACTTGGCTATGGGTAACTGCACACACCATCCCCTGTTGGAGATTGTTGCCAAGGATGATGTCCACTGCTAATGTTTTGGCTACAGCCACCTGTTGCACAGTTCCCTCTGTTTCACCCCAGTCTAGAAGAACACTAGCGAGGGGCAATGTCTTCTCCCCACCAGTAAAGTCTTGTACAGTGACATATATATTGGGTATAAGCTGACCAGGCTGTACTAGATCCCCTTTTACCAATGTCAGGGATGCCCCTGTGTCCCTTAACCCTTGCGTCTGTACACCATTCACCATAACTGGGTGCATGGGTTCCCTCATGTTCACAGGCATGTTTCCAGGGACTCACAAACAACCCACTTCTTTCCTAGCCCCTGGTTGTGTATTGCTTGCCATTTTGGGACACTGTCTGGCAATATGCCCAGTTTCTTTGCACAACCGGCATTCATTTATTTTCTCAGAGAAATCTTTTCTCTGAAACCGGGGGCTAACTGGTTTCAGTGGAGGCAGTGAGGGTTTTAGTTGCCCTGAAGGTGCGCTTTTCCCTTTCTGCACTGCCATGCCTGCCCCATTCACTCTCAGAGCAGGTCTGCTCTTGTCATAGCAGTCCAAGAGTTCAGCAGCTTCTTGCACTGTTTTGGGATCTTGGTCCTCCAGCCAGGTTTTCAGCTCTGCTGGACATCCCCAGAAAAACTGTTCTAACAGAATCACATTTTCAATTTTATCTACAGAGTTTGCTTCAGTTCCTTCCCACCAATGTTTTAAAAACTGAAGTTGTTTCATGGCTAGCCCCTCATAGCTCATGTCAGGGCTTCTCCTGAGCTTACGGAATTTAGCTCTGTATGATTCAGCAGTTAATTCAAATTTTTTAACAGTGCAGCTTTAAGTTTGCTGTACTCATTACTGTCCTCATTGTCTATTTGACCCAATGCATTCCAAGCTTTCCCGTTAAGTAGCGGGGATAGCTGGAAGCTCCAAGACTCCCTAGGAATTTTAGCCTGAATACAAACATTTTCAAAAGAATTTAAAAAGGCATCCATATCTTCCCCTCTTTAAATACAGCTATCAGTTTGGAATTCAATTTGCAACCCAGTCCTGTAGTTCCAGTTAAACCCAAGCCACTTACCTGCTCTGGTGCTGGTGGTTGGAGTTGTAGCATATCCAGTTCATATCACCTCTGGTGCTCACGCTCCTCACGGTCCGCATCTTGCTGTTCATGGTCCCTCTTCTCCTTTGTCACTTGCTGGTGTTCACACTCCTCATGGTCCACATCTTGCTGTTCACTGTTCCTCTTCTCCTCTGCAGCTCGCTGGCACTCATGCTCCTCATGGTCAGCCTCCCACTGCTCCCGCTCTCTCTGCTCCTGGAACTCCAGCTCCATTCTGCACAACTCAATCTGCAGCCTGTGTACTTCTGGTTCCAGAATACAGGTGACCTTTCCCTGCCGCTGTGGCCCTTCACTGGCACTAGCCTTGCTGCTCTCGTCATTGGATCTGGACACTGCACTGGCCACTAGCCCCATCATGCCCAAGGTTTGGTTTTTTACAGTCACTGTCTGTGACTCGATGCGCTGGGTATCTGCTACCATCAGGGCATTCACGAGGTTCTGTTTGGTGGCCTTCACCTCATACAGGACTCCTCTGCCCCTGCACAACTGCTTTAAGTAGTCTACAGTGTGCCCGCCGTAGTTGGAAGCCATCTTCTTCCCTAACTAAGGCTACTCTAACTTGCACTTTTAAAAAAAAAATAAAACAGGAACTTGACTGTAAGCCAAGTGATATAGTTTGTGTCCTTTTTTGAAAAATAAATCACTGCCTTGTTTTGCAAGTGAACTGACAGTATTAAGCTGACACACTGAACAATAAAACCTTGTAGTACCAAAATTATGCACACCGCTGCCAACCAATCTGTCACAATCCTACTCAGCAGATCAGACCCTCTGCTCCCACAGTGCCAACCTCCGAGCACAGTATTGTGAACAGGGTAACAGAACAGGATAACCCTCCTGTCTTTGTGGGTCCAAATTACCTTTGGTCTCCAATTCTGGAGGGATTCAAACTGTGAACCTTATGCTAGCGTACCCAAATGTACAGGCTTAGATAATTCTGCTCTTCAGGGAAATGCCAGATATCTTTCACCTAACCAGGTATACTAAATTAACCCTAAAAACACTATGAAAGGCCTTAGGAAAATTCTTACCTTTCCCAGTTTGGTATTACCAGGAAGCTTATAAACAGTGTCAACTTTAACCCTCTATACTTCACTTAAAAAAGGAAGAATTTCAAAGGCACACAAGGTAGTCTTTTTTTTAAATAAGATGTTTACTAAGAAAATGGATAAAAATATGTAAAATGTAAATACAGAACACTATATCACAAAGCATACAATCACTTAAAAGAACAATGTTTAAAGTGCAATTTCCTACCAACATAAACTTAGACTTTTCTATCTAATGTATACCTTCTATCAGTGCATTAGGTTGCTGTTATTTCAAGAAAATCCAAACAGGAATATCTCTAAGTGGAAATACAGAATATAGTTAAACTGTCCCTAAACCTGCCCCTTCCATGATGTCACCTAGCTCCTCCCTGTAAAATATAAAAATTAATACACACACAGGATGTCCCATCACTCAGGGGTATAGTAAATAAGGTGACATCAGCAAAAACTCTTTTCCCCATATGACCCTTTGATCTTGAGTCTTTTCCTGCTTTTTCAAAGACATCAAAGAACTTTTTACAACTCTGCAGTTTTCTCACCTAGCTGCAACATAGTTTTTCAGCACCAGTTGAAATTAACTGCCCTTCCTGGGGACTTCATAAAATGAATATTTTAGTTCCTGGCTTCAAGCACACAGATCCTAAACAAGGCTATAAAATGCGAGTTCTTGGAAGTGAATCACATTACAGAGGTCTACTATTTAACATATTCTGTCCTTTGAACTGAAACCTGGGGGGGGGGATATCCCAGCAGCACAGGATATCTCATAAGAGACATTCAATAACACATTTTTATATTACAAAATCATAGAGCAATCAGAACCAGCTGTCAAAGTGTCACAGCCAGTATAAGATTATACCTTTAAAATGGTGACTGCAGAATGCTATAAGGTTTTATTGACTTTCTTCTCCAAAGAAAACCCCTCCACTACTCTCTCTCAATCTTTCAGTTTGTATTAGAGGGATGATGCTGTGGCTCTTGCACATGTGCATTATCTGCAACACTCATGGATGCATGATTCTGCAGCAACCCTCTTTGTCAAGGCAGTGTACCATTTGCTCCCAAAATGGCAGCATCTACAGTGCAGTGCTAGGTGACTCCACATAATTCTGGCCAGAGCTGTGGTTGTCCAGGCTCATAGAAGCTGCGCACTGCTCAGGGATCAGGGTCATGCTTCCCCACAAACAGGGCAGAGCCGTCCCACCACTGGAAATTACCCAATTCACATTGCTTCCAGCAGCCATTTTACTGAGGGGCAAAAACTGTGAGAAATACTGCAGCATGCAGCTGCTGGAAGTGACCTGTTTCATGTCAATTCTGCCAACCATTTTACTGAGGGATAAGAAGTATAACCACGCCTGGGGCATGCAGCCATCAGAAGTGACCCTGTCTGCACCACTTCTGGTGACCATCTTACTGAGGGCCAAATAAAATAAGACTACTAATGCCACAGCATGGACAGTGATGGTCACACATCTGCCAGCCATCTTACATGGGGAGCACATTAAATGAATATATAGCTATATCATTACAGGCAGGCAAAGGTCTATCCCTAGTTATGGATGTAGAGTACACGCAGGGCATGATGCTAGTGGTGGGTGACCCACATTCTGCTGCACAACCCACTGAGGCTAGCTTATTGCCTCTCATATGGCCAGTTTATTATTACATGTTGCACAGCTGCCAGGGAACCTTTTTTCACAGAATTCCATCTCTCATTATGTCTTCATACAGGACAGCATGGCCAGGACAAAGAGATGTACTGCCTGCAATATTCCACTCCCAACAGGCCAGTTGGGAACTTCTGCCCCTCCTGAACCAAACCGTTTTCAGTAATGTCCAAGGTGTTCTACACCAACAATTATACCAGCTGATCATTGCGAAAGCAGTCCACTTCCAGACTGATGTAGGAGATTCCACCTACAACCTTCCCCCAGGTAATTAAAATGACTGGTCATCATACAGACACTGCCTCCATCATTCTTCAGAACCAGCAAATAATACAAGCCCAGGAACACTTCATGATGGTCATGCTGGAAAAACTGGCAGAAATAGCTGGACCATGCAAACTGACTCCATCTAATCAAACACCAACACTTCCACCACCAACTCTTAATCCCACTCCACTAGTCAATTCACCATAGGCTCCCAAGAAGATAACGCCTTTCAACCCCCTCCCCGCGGATCCATGCTCAGGCACTCCAGAGCCAGGAGGTGACTCAGGCAAAGAATCTGAGGACTAGGTCAACATGGAGCCAGACGCCCAGTAGCTAAAATCCAAATTGTGTTTCCCAGACCAAATTCTGCCACTGGTATGCCACATCATGGTTACAATAAGGATTTAACATGCCGCCGCCTCCACCTCAATCTAAACTAATGCCCTCACTACTGCCAAAAGCCAAACACAATGATGCACTTACAGTATGCAATGCCATCCATGAGTTCATGGCCAAAGAATGAAAATCATTTGACCCAGCATGTATCCTAAAATGATATTCATAAAACAAAATGTACCCATTATAGGCAAACAATCTATAGGTGTGGTGCATGTCTCCCAGAGTGGACCCCCCAGATAGCAGCACCGAACAAAAATACAGTTCTCCCTTTGGAGTGCACAACAGGTCTTAAGGACCTGGAAGACAGAAAACTAAGGGATATACTTAAAAATAATTTTGAACTGGAAGGACTCAGAGCTAGAGCAGTCACCACTGCCATCTATACTACCAGGGCACAACTTACCTGCATAGGACTCTAATCCCAAAGTCCGCTGAGGCGCAACTACTAGAGCAGGTGATGTTGTCCACCAAATATGTAGCCGATATTGCAGTGGACTTTCTCAAAATCAACAATAGGGCAGTGGAACTCATCAACCACAGTAGAAGGACCCTGTGTCTGAAACCATGGGATGCAGATAATGAATCTAAGGCTATGTTACACAAACTCTCCTTCAAAGGGTCCTTACTGTTTGGAGAAAGCCTAGACAAATAAGTCAAAGTCAAGAAAGGGGGAAAGTTCTGGGGAGAAAGAAGGCATCAACATCCACATACAGTACCTGTCATCCAGACCTAGGGTTCTCTAATATAATAACTTTTATGCCAGGCGGAGAGGCCACTATGGTAATAGAGGGAATAATTTTCATCTTTCATTCACTTCCTTAAACAACAATAACTGGTTTAGAGGCAAAGGTAGCTCAAACAGAGGAAAGTTCAAAAACAGATTCAGCCATAAACAACAGTCAAAACAATGACTATGCCCATCCAGACCAAGTGGAATCCATACCCATAGGTGCTCAACTTCAACAGTTTGCACAAAAATGGAGGAGGTCAATGGAAGACAAGTGGGTGCTGGAGATAATTTACTAGAACAATGCCATAGAGTTGGAGGAAATTCCCAGGATGGACCATCTTGTCATCTCATCAGTATCCAAACACAAGGTACACCCACAACAGATTCATCAGATATTTCAAGGACTGATACAAAACAGGTTGATAGCAGAGGTACCAACAGGGGAAAGAGGATGAGGAAAATATTTAGTCCTCTTTACAATTCTAAAGAAAACAGGAGACCTTCGCCCAGTCTTAGACTTGAAATTCTTAAATCACTCAGTTCACTACAAGTAATTCAAGATGGAAACTATCAGGTCCACCTTGAGAGTCATATGACCATATCTATATCAGATGACCTAAAGGTGGGCAAGTAATGTGAGAAGGCAGTAAGGAGGGCTGGGGGATACTGGGAGGCATAGGGAGAGGCATCACAAGTAGAAAACAGGAAGTTCTTGTTCGTCTGTACAGACAGTTGGTAAGATCACATCTGGAGTAATGTGTGCAGTTCTAGAGACCCCATCTCTGCAAGGACATAGACAAGGTGGAGGCTGTCCAGAGGAGGGCAACCAACATTGTGCAGTGTCTGCACCAGAAGACATATGAAGAAAGACTATAGGACCTTAACATGTATAGCCTCGAGAAAAGGAGGGAGAGGGGAGACATGATAGAAACTTTCAAGTACCTCAAGAGAATCTACAAAGTCCAAGAGGATAGCATCTTTCAGAAAAAGAGATATGCAAGAACGAGGGGGCAGAATTTGAAGGCGGGGGGGCAGCTCAGAGGTAACGTGAGGAAGTATTTCTCCACAGAGAGGGTTGTAGGTGCATGGAACAGCCTTCCTGAGGAGGTCGTGGAGTCAAAAACAGTGAGGCAATTCAAGAATGCATGGGACAGACATAAGGCAGTTCTAGTTGGGGGTAGGAGGAAGTAGGTTGTTGGTTAACTAAGATCTGCAGGTTATCTGTATGTTAGGGAAATGAGCAGACTAGATGTGCCAAGTGGTCCTTATCTGCCATCAAATTCTATGTTTCTATATGACCAGGGGATTTCCTCACATCAATAGACCTGAAGAACACTTATCTACACATCCCATTGAGACCATCCCACTTCAAATTCCCAAGACTTCACATACTGGGGAAACATTATCAGCATCAGGCACTACCATTTGGACTCGCTTCAGCAGCAAGAGTTTTCATGGAAATCTCCATAGACCTTGCAGTAAAAATGAAGTAATAGGGCATCCAGGTCATTCCATACCTGGATGACTGGGTAATCTGAACCATATCCTCACAACAATCAATAAGGGAGTCACAAACAGTGATAAAATGCCTAGAGAAACACAGCTGGTTAGTCAACCAGAACAAAAACAACCTCATACCAAGCCAGTCCATAGAACACCTGAGCACCCTCATTGACACTGCAGCAGGCAGGGTATGCCCTTCTGACCAATGGATCAACAGCATAATATTACAAGTGGACAGTCTGCAAAGGAGTAGACAGCCCACTCTGGAACAAGTGTCCTGAGTACTGGGATTAATGACATCACGTATAGACTTGGTAATGTGGGGCAGATGGAACTTGACACAGCTACTTCTTTTGGCAATCCAACAAGTAGTCCTCATAGTCCACTATTTGGTGGTAACCATAAACATGACACTGCAAGTACCTGTCTCACTGCAGTGGTAAACAAACAGGAATGCCCTTGGACATCCAATATGATGTGACACAAACACAAGCTTAGCAGGCTTGGGGGGGGGGGGGCAGCTACCAGAAACTTGTCAGTCCATGGGAAATGGTCCCAGATAGAATCAAAGCTAACAATTTTTTTTTTCAAATTGAATATATTTTATTCATTTGTAGGAAGAGTTAAGATATCATTTAACTCATACATTTGACATTAGCTTGACACATACATTTTGTTTGAACATTGTTCTATGCTAGGGTCCTGTTACAATACAGAGTATTGTAAAGTATATGTTATAAACATGGTTTCAATTGTGTTCAAATCTTACAGTCTCAGCTAACTACAGAGACCCTTTATACTCCTCCTCCTACTACTACCCCTCCCCAAACCCCCTCCCTCTCCCTCCCTCCCTTTCAGGTATGCAGCAACAGTGTCCATCATTCCCAGTAATCCAGGTAAGATAATCGAGGGGGATCATTATTAATGAAGTCATATAACTCTTGTAGAACTGTCCCCTTCTTGCCTTAGTTGCTTATTTGATATCCTTAAACTACTAAATAGTCAGTAGAGTATGTAAAGGAGCCCATGTTTTTTGATAGTATTGTGATCTCCGTGCAATGTGAGCAATCGTGTTCTCAGCCTGCAAGGCAAATAATATCTCTTTTAGCCATTCAAAGCTAACAACATTCTGGAGATGAGGGCTATAGTTTTTAACGCTACAGACTTCAGCTGTATAGTGAAAAGCAAGAACATCCTCATAAAATCAGACAACACAGTAATGGTGGTATACATCATAAACCAAGGCAGAGCAAGGAGCAGAGCAATGATGAAAGAGGTTGAAAAAGTGCTGACATGGGCATAGAGCCACTTAATTGGCATATCAGTGATTCCTCTGACACTCATGTTGAATACCACAATGGACTGGTTGAGGTGACAGCAGATCCATCAAGTTGAGTGGAGATTTCATTCACAAGTTTTTCACAGCATCATAGAAACATAGAAACATAGAAGTTGTCAGCAGAAAAGGACCTCTCGGCCCACCCAGTATGCCCTAAATGTCCTGCCTAATGTACTACCGCAGACCCTACTTTAACTCTGGCCTTTACCCACTCAGCCCTGCTACCAAGTTACCCTTGTATCTATCCCATGCATGCTTGAATTCTACCAATGTTTTAGCCCCCACCACCTCTGTTGGGAGTCTGTTCCAAACATCCACCACCCTTTCCATGAAGAAGTGGCATCTACAAATACTGATGCCCAATACAAGTGTTCCTGACAGCAACCAGCAACAACACTCAATGTCCCAAGTTCTATTCAAGATTCAAAGACAGCCAAGAAATGAAAGTACTTCAACATTGCTGACATATTTCTGTTGCTTTCTCTGCTGCCACAGGTCCTGAGGAAGATTCATCAGTTCAGAGCAATGGTAATGCTGATCACCCCTTACTGGTCCAGGAGGTCATGGTTTATAACAGTGGTGGCCATGTCCCTAGACCTCCCATGGAGGCTTCTATTCAGGTATGACATTTAAGGGCAAGGACCAGTTTATCACCCCAGCTCTCAAAACCTAACAAGCACTTGTCAATGCCGAATGTTGGCTTGCTGGCATTGGCATTGGTAGTGCAGGAGTTAGAGAGATGCATAATAGGAATGGCAGTGAAGAATTGAACTAACGCCAACCCCAACCCCCCGCAGAGAGTGAAAGGCGTTGGGGGTGTGCCTTTGGGTTGTCGTCCATAACACTTAAACCATTCACTTCACCCCACCCTGCAGACAGTAACAGGGCAGTGTGCCTGGGTTCGCCCCTACGCTCACCCCATTCCATAATGAAATAAGCTAAGATGGGTGCAGCTTAGGAGATTGGAGTGAACATTAGGGCCGAAGACTCCAAGGCACACCTTGATGTTTGTCAATGGCTGCAGAGTGGAGGTTGAATGCCATGGGCATTACGGCTGATGAACCCAAGCCCCTCAACACACCTGTCAGTCTCTATGTGGGGGGTGGTGTTACAATTGGAAATCCTAACACCGCTGGTGTTTGTTGGTATTTTCACTCCAAATTTTCAACATGGGCTTTTTGGGACCCCACCTCATGAACACTGGCACTATCATTTCGTTACTCAATCCCAAAAGGTGCTTTCACACAGTGACTGTGCAATTCTGAGCCACAGGTGTGGAAACACATTTTTGGCAGGATGTGAAAAATGACTGCTGTATTGTTCATGAGGAGGTATGAAAAAATGGCAATGTTGAAAATCTGGAGTGACGATATGAAAAATTGGTGAAGTTACTAGCGTGCACAGAAACTGCGCAACACATGCCTATAATGCAATCAATTGTTGGAATTTTTTCACCACATTTTCAACTTGGATCATTTGGGACTTCCCCACATGAACAGTGGAATTCCAATTTTGTTACTCTGTCCTGAAAGTTGACTTTCCGCAGCGCCTGCACCATTCTGCGCTACAGGTGCAAAAACATGTTTCAGGCAGGATGTGAACAATGACAGCTGTACAGTTCATAAGGAGATATGAAAATATGGCAATGTTGAAAATCTGGAGTGACGATATGAAAAATTGGTGAAATTACACACATGCATAGAAACTGCACAATACACACTCATAACACAATCATGTTTTGGAATTTTTTCACCAGATTTGCAACATGGGCTTTTTGGGACTCCACCTCATGAACAGTCACACTGTCATTTCATTAATTGGTCCCAAAAGGTGATTCCACGCAGCGACCGTGAAATCACCTTTCGGGACTGAGTAACAAAATGACAGTAACATGATCAAGAGGTGGGGCCCCAAGCACCCAATGTTGAGAATTTGTGGCCGAAATTCTTAAAAATGGCTGAGAAATCAACATATGTTGAAACTCCCTTTGACAGCCATTATACGTGCTTATCTTTGATTCTTCAGTTTGCCGGTTGGTTTTGAAAAGTGCAGACATGTCCCGCTCCACAGAAGATTGCTGATCTTGACCTCTGGAGGTAAGTATAGGGTAACGGGGGGGGTGTGGGGAGGTGGGTGCTCAGTGGGAGGGGGATGGGGATGGGGGATGGGCAGTGGGGAGATTATGAGGGACCATTTTCTTTTATGCAGATTAAAAAAAAAAAACGCCAGGGGTTGGTTTTCTTAATTTACAGGTAAAAAAATAAATAAATAAATAAAAATAAAATTTGGGCACATTGGGGTGAGCTCTCAGCGTGCCATATGAGTTTGGGGGGCATGATGCAGACGGGGATTGGACACCCCCATCGGCAAGGAAAATGAGCTTGGGGAGAGGAAATATGATGCTGACAGGAATTTGGCACCCCCATCAGCAAAGACAGTGAGCTTGGGGGTTGGGGGGTGTCTAACACTGGGAGTGGTCATGGGTTGGAAAAATAAATATATAAAAAAATTATCTGGGCACACTGGGGTGGGCTTCCAGTGTGCCACAATGTGTGTTTGTGTGTGTGGGGGGAGATACATGCCGACTCAGGGACTGGGCACCCCGATGTCGACTTTCCATGAAGTGTGTGGCAGGTGGCTGAAACCACCAATGTGGAAAGCTGCACAGGGGCTGATTTATTTATTGAAATGTTTCACCAGGAAAGGCACAGTGAACAAACAAGTTGCTCTCATCACGTTGCAGGAGCTGACGAGGTTGCGGGGGGGGGTGTCGCTGCAATGATGAAACTGTCTGTGATTGCAGTGGCAGATTTGTTTCAACTCCTTGGCTCTCTTTGAAGCTGCTGTCATCACCAGCATGCTCACTGATAGGTTGCTGAGGCACTCACCCACTGAAGCATTCCCTGCATTCGTCACAGTACTGACACACCTCTGAAATGTGCTACTGCCACAAGATTTTGCTTGCACGTGTGTGCAAACCAACATAAAAATAATGTGACTCCTAAAAGGGAGAGACTACCAAAAGCCAGATACCATTATTCATAGACTCCATGACTATGTCCAGAATGGGGTCTACCACTTTGACATGTAAGAGACATTGATCAATTTTTGAAAAATGGTGCTCTACAAAATTCTTAACTCCACAGAATGTCTCAATTGTGGACTTCCCTCTGTTCATGCAAGAAGGGCTGGACAAGGGACTCTCCCCTTTTTCATTATGAGTGCAACTGGCAGAAACTGGGGCAGAGACAAGGCAAATAGATGGGATAGCCCCAGGGTCACATCCAGACATAGAACACTTTCTAAAACAGCGGCAAACATCCTGCCCAAGACTAAACAAATTACTGTGGCATAGAATCTCAGCTTAGTACTCAAAGCGATGAATACTGACAATTTAAACCTCTAATTACAATTGATCTTAAATGGATGAACTTCAGAACAGTATTCTTTGGTCACAGTCTGCTCAGCCAGGAGAATGGGGAAGTTGTAAGCCCTGTCCTGCAGAGACCCATACTGCATATTTCACAAAGACAGGGTCACTCCGAGAACAATCCCCTCCTTCCTGTTCCTCATTTTCTCCTGGGAATCGGGTAGAAGATCAGTGGCCATTGCAGCGGTAGGCTGAGGGCAGCCATTGTCTCACTAGAGAAGTTGTTCGGTGGCCTTTGCTGCACCAGAGCTGTTTGTGGCCAGAGCCACACCAGGGAGCCACAGCCAGGACTGCCACAGTGTCAGGCTAATACTGGAGCAGTAGTCAATTGCAAGCAAGTAAGCAAATCTTCGAACAGCTGGCTGGGCTATAAAAAGCTTGCACCCAGCCAGAAGACAGACCTGTTCCTCATTTGCCTTTTCTCCCACCTGCCCATCCCCCACTGCCTCTAGTATTAAATTGTCTCACTGGGCCCCTCCCAGTAGAGGTTTCACCTATCAGGAGGTGGCTGGAGGCAGAGTTAAACAAAGGAAGTGGAAACAAGCCAAACTTTGGGACAGGAGCTTCAACGGTTGGAGGGACATTTAACAAGTAATTGCATCTAGGATTCTGTAATTGTAGGTACTGCTTTTTTTTTTTGGTAGGACACCCAGAGGTAATTGCATTGGGTTTGGGGTACTTATGGGAAAACTGCATATTGTAAAGTACTGCTAATGTTGTGCCATTGGCATGATATGGCATCTAAGTTAATGTACTTGTAGGTACTGGGATTGGGGTATTTAGAGGGTAAATTGCAATTTGTAAAGTACTTCAAATGTTAGGATATTTAGGAAAAAATTGCATCCAAACTACTGAATTTGTAGATACTGCTTAAGATAGGGCATATAGAGGAAGTTGCAGTGGGCTGGAGCGGTTAGAAGGAAATTGCTTTATTTAAAGTTCTGCATGGTAGGCAATATATAGGGGGCATGTAGAGGAATTTGCTGAGCTTTTTGGGAAGAAATTGCATCTTTACTACTGTATTTGTAGGTACTGTTTAAGACAAAAATGAATTTCACAGGACAGTGGAAAGGGCAGGGACATGTATTGGATGGGGAGGGAAGCTCAGATAAAAGTCAGGAGAGCAGGCAGAATAGTGGTTTGCAACGGATGTGGTGCAGTGATGTTCATGGAAACACTGTGGAGTTTGGGGTGTTGTCCAATATGTATTAGATTGGGGCAAATAGAAGCATAATTAAGCATTCTAAGAGGGGAAATGGTAAGGAGGGAACATGAGGTTGGGGGGAACTACAACTACAATGGCAGTAGGGGGATGTGGGGGGCTACTGAAATGGAAAAAGGGAGGGGTGAGACCAGCTGGGGACATGGAGTGAATAGGCATGACAGTGGGTCAGGGTGAACAGGAACCCAGACCAGGCGCTGGAGGTAGTAATGGCTGGCAAGAAGCAAGGAACAAGGGGAGGAGGACTCCAAGTGCTCATGGAAGGGTACATACCTCAACAGCAGAGGAAAGGAAACATACATGTGTGGGGGTATTACAGCGTCAAACAGGTTCCTCCCTTAGGTAGATAAAATAAAAGGGGGAGTTCTGAAAGGATCAGGCGGAACAGCAAGTATGGGCCAGGAAAAGGGGATCAGCAGAGGGGAAGGGAGGGAAGGAAGCATTGGTAGGAAGGTGGACAGTGGGAAGGGGGTGGAAGGGGGAGGCTTGAAGGCAAAAGATAAAAACACAGTGAGAGGAGCAAGGGGGAGATGAGTAGGAAAGGGAAGCTGAATATGTAGGGAGGAGAATGGAATAGGGAGGAGAATGGAGAGAAAGTGGCAGAGGGGGAGGAAGGAGGAAAGCAAGGGGCAAAGGTAAGCAGGGAAGGTGAGGAAGGTAGAGTTCAGGGGCCAGAGAGGGTATTGGAAGAGAAGAGGCCAGAACCCTTCAGCAAGGGAAATACAGGAGGAGAGCCAGGGGGAACCAGGGTGTCAAGGAGGCAGCTCAGGGCAGGAGGTGATAGTTAAGAGGAAAAGGTCTAGGATGGGGGCCCCATCAGGAACAAGACCAGATCTACTACTTGTGGAGGTGGAGAATGCCATGGTATTCGGGGACGCCATCATTAAGGGGATACATTGTATCAAGAGGGGTCCTACATACAGGCAGAGGTCGGTCTTTTGTGAACCGGGAATGGAGGCAGGGAAAGCAATGCAAAAAATCAGGAAGCGGGCTAGGTTGGTGGGGAAACACCTTATCATTCATTTGGGAATGAATGACCTGGCAAGCAATGAAGTGGAGGCAGTCTAGGGGAGGTTCAAGACACTGGCACCGGAATGCCTGGAAGATGCTAAATCCTTGGCATTTTCAGAGGTCTTGTCAGTCCCTGTACCAGCACTGCTAGGCATAGAAGAATCAGGGAGTTCAACGAATGGCTCAGAGAATGGTGCAGATAGGAAGGGTTCAACTGTATAGAAGAGTAGGGGGAGACATGGGAGGATGGGGACTTATAGTGGAAAGATGGACTGCATCTGAGTGAAAGAGGGGCAAGAGTACCGAGGGGGACTACAAGGGTACATTAATAAGGTCTTGGGGGGTTTAAACTGGTAAGGGGGGTGTACAGGTCTAGGCTGAGGGATGGCTCAACAAAAGGAGAGAACGGACTAGGAAGCACTCCCTTGCAAATGGGAGCAGAGTATAGAACAGGCATGGAAGGTAGGGATGGTAGGTAGAGGGGAGGCATATGGTGGAAAAGACTGCACAAACACAAGAAGCCTGGGGAACAAGATGGTAGACTAAGAAGCAATAATGGTGGAGGAGGGCCTGGATATTGTAGCCATAATGGAGACCTGGAGGTCCAAGCGCACAACTTCCCTCCCCTTCCTCCCCCCTCAGGGCACATGTATACACATATACATCCATTCACCCTACCTCACCCACCTCGGTATCCACTCACTACCCTGCCAGGTAGCCCTGTACACAGGCATTGTGATTGAGTCGCCCTTTTTGTGTATGCTCAATCACAGTCACCCTGTACACGGTATACCAGACTGGGATATCCCATCAGCTAGGCTGGTCCGAAGCAGGGAGATCCTCGAGTCCATCCAAGGAGCCATCTTGCAGGAGCTGGTCAGGGAGCTCACCAGGGGGGATAACATACTTGATCTGATCTTCACTAATGGGGACAGTGTGGAGGGAGTGGGGGTGGTGGTCAGCCTAGGAGCAAGTGACCATAACACAGTGGGCTTCAGGGTTAGAGCGGAGTATGAAGCTAGTTGAGCCAACACAGAGATCCTGGACTTCAGGGGGGCAGATTTTCCCAGCATGAGGGAGATATTCTGGAATGAATTGGTGGGGAAGGAGAAGATAGGGGGTTGAGGAATTATGGAACGAGATCAAGGGAGGATACTAAAACCCACAGAGAAATGTATAAGAAAGGTGAGGAAGAGCAGAAAAAGGAGGAGGTTGTTTTGGTTCAACAGGGAAGTGAGGAGAGGGCAATAGGGGAGAAAAAAGTGCGTTCAGAGAATGCAAGTGGATGCTGGGGAAGGAGGACAGGGAAACTTACAGGGAGAAGCTGAGGGTGGAGTGGCAGAGGGTTAGAGGGGCAAAAGTAGAAATGGAGGAGAATATTGCTTGGCATGCCAGAAAGGGTGATAAAACTTTTTCGGAATATAGGGGAGAAGAGGAAAGCAAGGCACAGGATAAAAAGGGAAAAGGGGAAGGGGGAGTGACAGTGGAAGGAAAGTTTGAGAAGGTTGAGGTGCTAAATAAGTACTTCGGCTTGGTCTTCACAATAGAGGGAGAAGGAAGGGGACCAGTGTTAGGAGAGAAGGAAAGGGTAGATGTGGGGGTGGATCCTAGCCCAATCAGTAAGGACAGGGTCAGGGAGGACTTAGGTAAGTTGAGGGTAGACGAGGCTATGGATCTGGAAGCCCTACATCCTAGGGTGCTCCAGGAGCTAAGGGAGGAGCTGGCGGCACCACTAGCAAGGTTACTTAACTTGTACCTAGATACAGGATGGGTGCCAGAGGACTGGAATAGGGCAGACATGGTGCCACTTCACAAAAGTGGCAGCAGGGAGAAGGTGGGCAATTATTGCCTGGTCAGCCTCACAATGATGGTGGGTAAGGTGATGGAGGCAATATTGAAAGAAAGGGTGGTTAGCTACCTGGTGAATAGTGGGCTGCAAGACATCCGTCAGCATGGCTTCACATGGGAGAGGTCATGTCAGATGACCCTGATCGAGTTCTTCGATTGGGTGATGAGGGTGGCTGATGGGGGGCAGTGGACATGGCCTATCTGGAATTCATAAAAGCTTTAGACACTGTGCCACAGAAGATTGGTTAATAAACTGGAGAGTTTGGAGTGGGACAAAAAATAGCAAAGTGGGTGGAGAACTGGCTGATGGCTAGAATCCAGAGGGTGGTGGTAAATGGGGTGCATTCCGTGGAGGTAGGGGTGATGAGTAGGGTACCTCAGGGGTCAGTGCTGGAGTCCATCCTGTTTAACATATACATCAGTGACATAGAAGAGGGGCTGCAGGGGAAGGTCTGCATTTTTGCAGATGATACGAAGATCTGCAATAGGGCTGATCCCCTAGAGGGAGTGGAGGCTATGAGGGAGGATCTAAGGTTGCTGGAGGGGTGGTCAGAAACATGGCAGATAAAATTCAGTGCTAAAAGATGCACAGTAATGCACATAGGGTGGAATAACCCACAAGCAAACTACACACCGGGGGGGGGGTGAAAGCAAGCAATCAGGAGAAGGATCTGGGAATCATAATCACAGACAGCTTTAAAGTAGGGGTCCAATGCAGCAAGGCAGTGGGCAAAGTGAATAGAATGCTGGCATGCATAGCGATAGGGATAACTAGCAGAAGGCGGGAGGTGCTGATGCCACTCTATAAGTCCATGGTGAGGCCCCACCTTGAGTACGGGGTTCAGTTCTGGAGACCGCACCTATGCAGTGATATAGATGGCATGGACAGAGTGCAGAGAAGGGCCACTAAAATGGTGCATGGTGGATGAATCAAGTGGAAATCCATACGAAGAGAGGTTGAGGATGTTGGAATTGTATCCGCTGGTGACCCAAAGGGAGAGATAGGACATGATAGAAACATTCAAGTATGTGAAGGGGATTAATAAAGTGGGGAGGAGCTTATTCACAGGGAAGTCAGGCGCTAAGACTAGAGGACATGGACAGAGGGTGGAGGTTTAAGGGAAATGTAAGGAGACATTACTTCACAGAGAGTGTGGTGGAACCTAGAACAGTCTGCCAGAAGAAGTGGTGGGTGCCAGAACTGTGGAGGGATTCAAAAGGGCATGGGGCAAACACAAGGGGCTGTCTAGGGAGCGGGGGCGATCTCTGGGCAAGGGGGGAAATTAAGGAGGGGAGGAATGGGCAGATTTGATGGGCCAAGATGGTCCTTTTCTGCCAACAAATATCTACGAATCTATTCCTACCAAGGATTACCTCGGACTTCCATTTAAGACAGATAATTGAATTACCAGCTGAAATGCTGATTTCAGCAGACACAATCAATCCCAAGCTACACATCCTGGGAATGAGCAGCGTCACTGCTAAATATATAAACAAAACTAGAATCTCCCACAAGACAGACAGACTATTTGTCATTGCTCAAGGACACAGGAAAGGCCATTTTGCTTCCTGCTCAACTATAGCAACTTGGCTTATGATGGCTATTTAAGAATCATACAAAGCTAGTGCCAAATTGCTTCAGCAGACTTTAGTGCTCATTCAACTAAGGCAATTGTCACATCATGGGCTGAAAAAAAAACATACCGGGTCAATACTGCTCATGAAAGGCAGCATGATATTAACCTCGTTGTGCAGAGAGCACATGTAATAAAAGCGAGGGATAGAACAGAGGTAGGAAATACCGTTATCCCTGTCATTGTGCATTTATACTGGGAAGGGATCAAGTTTACATGTGCTAGGTGTCTGGTCAAGCCGCTCCCATGGTAGAGTGGCTAAGGCACCAGCATATGGAGGAAATGGAGACCTGGGATCGTGGTTCAGTTCTCACCAAGTCTCTGTGTGCTGCTACTTTTTGCAGCATTTTCTTTTTTTTGTAAACAAACTTTTCTCCCCTCCCAACTTACTCCCCATCCCCGAAGTCCACAACCCCCCAGAGTTTGGTATATTAATTCCAGGAGGTGTGGGAAGCAAAGCCTCCCACATCGGGGGGTGCAGGGGTCAAAGCCCCCCAAACCAAAAGACAGAGGTCCATTGATTCAAAGGGTGTGCGCTGTTTGTGTTGGTTCGTTTTTTTGCTCAACAAGATTTCGGTGCATGTCATTTTGCTTGTGGCATTTGTTGCCATGCAGTTTTTGCATTCAGAAAGATGACCCCATGCCGAAAGAAGCTTGGCTAACAGGAAATCAGCACAGCTGCCATACGAACATCCAGTCACACCTTCACTAGATGGTAAGACTCAATGTCGGTCATGATGCCAAAACCAATTTTAGCCACTCTGTTCTCCAAGTGGCCGTGCCTATTCGGTCAAAAAACAATCCATCTCCCCCACTCTAAGGCCAGGTGTACTGCTTATTAGAACCTTAATGTAAGGATTCTGGAGTGCCTCAGAGATTATACCGCACAATTGTAGCTTACTCAGCTGGTAACAGTGATTGTGGGGTACACAACTCTAAGGCACTCCACAGCCCTCCATTGGAGACACTCATGTTCAGAAAAGAAGTTCCGACACATCCCAAAATGCTGTGCAGGCCAGATGTGCTTAGACTGTACCAGAAGGTAATAAATAGTCACAATTTAAAAAAGATCACACTACCAGCATATAGTTTAGTATGTAGCCACAAGCCGATAAGGTAACCAGTATTTATTCTAGATAACAGCTTTGGAAGACATCAAAACTGGGCTAGCCTCCTCAGGCTACAGGGCAAAGAAAGCTAAATTCACCTTTTTTTTTTTTTTGCTCCCCCCTGCTCCAGGCTGGCCTTTCCTTCAGGCCTTCCTATGCGCCTCACTGTCACACTGCCCCGATACAGCCCCCCAGGTAACACAGACATAACCCTTCGCAGGGTGGGTACCTCTCCTCGGAGATAAAGATACCAGTGGGGTAGCCAGCGCAATTCTTGGCCCAAGTGCTGCTGAGGTGGCCCATGGACTGCTCGGGGATCTCACAGCAGTGGGAGCTGGAGACCATCATCCGGTCGGCCATGGGGCTCTTTTGCCATTTGCTACCTGGGGGTGTGGTGTGCCACAAACGTCAAGGCGTACACCGACATTTATCACGCCCCATTTGTCACTGGGACCAAGCGCATTGCCATACCCCCAGCCTCCACAAGGGGTCAGCAAGTGCTGGGTCGCTTTCCTGCCCTCCCTCCGAGAGAAGGTGAGCAGTCATCAGATGCTCGAGCCCTCTCTCACCGGCCGGCCCTCCAGCACCCGGGTCCATTCCCGAACCCGGGTCACTGGCACCGCAAGCGGAAATCCAAACGCTGTGCCAACGGGCCAGCTCGTATTTAACTTTTGAAATCACATGTGCACAGGCAACCTAACTGGTGAACATAAACCTAATGTAAGGAGTCTACGGTGCCTCAGAAATGTATACTCCTACAATCACCTTTACCAGCTGAGTAAACTACCATTTTGTATGAAGGGCCCCACTGGGTTCTTGCTAGCAGTTAATGTTTGAAACAAAATATCTGGATCTTAGACAGGAAGAGTATAGGTCTCAGCTAGAAACATAGACTTTGATTGCAAATAAGGACCACTTGGCCCACCTAGTCTGCCCATTTCCCTACATATTAGATAAGCTGCAGATCCTAGTTAACCAAAAGCCTTCTTCCTACCCCCAACCAGAATTGCTTTCTGTCTGTCCCATGCCTTCTTGAATTCCCCCACTGTTTTTGACCCCTATGACCTCCTCAGGAAGGCCATTCCATGTGTCCAACACCCTCTCTGTGAAAAAATACTTCCTCACATTGCCTTGAGCCGTCCTCCCTCTATTTTCAAATTGTGTCCCCTTGTTCTTACACATCTCTTTTTCTGAAAGATGCTACCCTCTTGGACTTTGTTGATGCCCTTGAGGTACTTCAAAGCTTCAATCATGTCCCCCCACCTCCTTTCCTTGAGGGTATACATATTAAGCTCATTTAGTCTCTCTTTGTATGGCTTCTGGTGCAGACCCTGCACCATTTTAGTTGCCCTCCTCTGGACAGCCTCCATCCTGTCTATGTCCTTGCAGAGATGGGTTCTCCAGAACTGCATGCAGTACTACAGATGTGGTCTCACCAACTATCTATACAGAGGGATAACAACTTCCTGCTTTCTACTGGTGATGCCTCTCCCTATGTATCCCAGTATCCCCCAGCCCTACTTACTGCCTTCTCACATTGCTTGCCCACCTTTAGATCATCTGATATAATTACCTCCAGGTCCCTTTCCATTTTTGTTGTTGTTAATACCTCCCTCCCCCCCATTGTGTACTCTTCCACTGGGGTTTTGTTTCCCAGGTGCATTACTTTGCACTTCTTTGCATTGAATATACGCTGCCATACTTTTGACCATTCCTCCAACCTTGTCAAGTCCATTCTCATCCTTTCCACCACCCCCCCATGTATCAACCCTGTTGTTGATCTTTGTGTTGTCTGCAAAGAGGCATAATTTTCCTTCCAGTCCTTCTGCAATGTCACTTATAAAGACATTAAAAAGGACCAGGCCCAGTACTGAACCCTGCAGTACCCCAATAGTAAGCCCCCTTTCTTTGGTGTGGACTATGTTTACTAATACCCTCTGTGTCCTGTTGTCCAGCCAATTTTTTACCCAGGCTACTACCCTGGAACCCACTCCTAGGTTGGCTAATTTGTTTATTAATCTTCTGTGTGGGACTGTTTCAAATGTCTTGCTAAAGTGTTGGAATTGTCATGATGGGACACATATGTAACCTGGGCACCACCTCCCAATGGGCTACTACCCCTGCCTGCTGACCTAGATGGAGGTTGAGGGGCCTGGGTTCTGCTTGGATGGATAAATGGACTCAATACCAACAACTGAACTTTTAAATTGGTTTGATGACAATCTAGTGCAACCCTCTGGGATGTTATACCTACCTGCTGCCCCAACCAATGGTCCCACACATGGATTAACACAGATTTCATTACTCTGCATTTAATGGTACAATTAGTGGTAAGTGCTAATAATATGCTCACATTAACCACACTTACTAACAGGGTCTGGACTTCTCAAATACACCTTGTGCACCTGTAAAGGATGGTTATTAACAACAACAACACACCTTTTAGTTTCCCACAAAAAAAACAGCACTTAGTAATAATATGCTGATGGACCAGTATAACATTCAACAATAAACTGGATTTAATTGGGGAATTTAAACAAAGGGTAGGGGATATAAATCAAGATTAAACTTAAGGCAATTCTTCTGTTTTCAGAATCACATTCAAATAGCACAGTTAGCCCCCTGGACAGCCCAGTTAATACTACTAGGTGCCCAGTGTTTGATCAGTTGCAGGCCTGAAGCATTGCAGCTGGTTGACTGGTGTTGCAGCAGGTTGGGGCCCTTAAACAAATAAATTGCTACTGATTATTTTACCATTGGCTGTAGTAACATAAACAGAAACTTTTGAATTCTCAGGAAATTGTAATCCTCAGGCCCGATGGCCTGCAAGACAGTCTAAACAACAGCTTATACTTCATGGACAAATCGGATGGCAAAAAATACTTTTAATTTGTGTTGCACGGACAAACCCTGTTGTTACTCACAGAACCAGGACCTCGGGATCTGGGATCGTGGCGAGGCTGGTTCCCCTCAAAACCAGATTCGTCTCTCTGGTTCTTGGCTGCAGGCTGCAGGTTGTTGTCCTTTCTGACATGGCTTCCCTCCCAAGGGCAGCCACAACCCATGATGAACTTCATCACAGGAGCTGACTTCCCAGTCTGGTCTTCTAGCAGCTTTTCTTTTAAAGTCAGCAACAGTCTTTTAGAAAAGTTGTTTGGCATCACAGGTTCAAACTCTAGCACAATCGTAGCTAGGCCACACAGTTTACTCGCATGTAATCTGCAGTCTCTGGAGTGTAAGCTGGCAGAAATAATGTTTGGGTCTCCCCCTTTGGCTAATGGGCAGGAGACAATTTTGATAACCCCAGGCTTCAGTTTCAGGCCACAGTCTCTGAGGCAAACAAGTATCTCACCCACATGCAGCTTGGTGATGGTCAGATTCTCTTTTATTTTTCCAATTGTTTAACCAGGAGAGACACACTATGCTGAAAGCTTGTTTACAGGTGCAATCTGGGAGCACAGGGAAGTTAAGTGATTTGCTCAGGGTCACACAGTATGCAAGTGGGGGTTGTGGGATTCAAACCCAGGTCTCCAGATTTTCAGCTCAACACACTTCAAACCCATGTCTCCTGATTTGCAGCTCAACACACTTCATATCACTATGACACACTTCAGGCAGAAATTTCAGCTCAGAAGATATGACTTTTTCTCTCCACTTGGGAGCTTGAAAAGGTATCTGCAACCTTGGCAGTTCCAAACAATTCACACAGGAGTTCAGGCTCAGGAGAGGTAACCAGGCCTCTTCCTGAACATTTTGAGCTGAGTAACAGAGCCTCCTGTCAGACTGGAGGCTTGAGACAGATTAACTGTTCAACAGTCTCTTTTGACTGAAGGCAAAATGAATGCAGTAATCTGGTTGGCTGTCCAGGCTGTCAGTCACAGTTCCAGCATCCTGAATGGTTTAAATTGGTGCCAAGCATACAGTTTACATTTTATCCCAGCAGTCATAGCAAAAGAACCCATTAGGACTCCTTGAGTTGCAACTGGCTTAATAGCAGGGTCAAAGTATCAACATGGCTGATGGCTGAAAACAAATAAACAATCCCAAACATTAAAGTTCATTTTAAACATAACAGTTCAGATACAGCAATAAATGGTTACAGCATTCACTAGAGCGTCATCTGTACTTGTAAGTGACAATACAATGGAACTTATGGGAGTGCTGCCTGGTCGATCGCATGCTTCATTTTCCTTGGACACAGCATAGGCTATACACTGTATACACAGGGTTGAACCTCTTAAAGCTATACTGTAGCATGACGGCAATAATTTGCACATTTGTGCTAGAACTATGGACACAGCAATACTGTATTTTGCACTTGTATTACTATTTACATCACTGGATACTGGCCAAGTTCAAAAGGCAGAACACTAGCTGGATCTTTGCCAGGCAGAGGGCAACACAGTGCCCAGGGATATGATACAAGTAAGCACAACATTTTTTGGGGGTTAGGGGTTACACTCTCCCCTACCCAGGAAACATGGCGTCCATGCGAAGTCCATAAGATAACTGACAGTCTCGACATTGAATTGTTACTATGTACAGATCCAGACAACATGGCACTATATACAACATATGCACAGATATAAAGTAACAGATCACAATATAGCATGCCATAACATTGTATTTTTTCATTAGGCATTTGAATATTCTAAAGTAACTTTCTAAAGTAACGCCCATTGACTTTATATACGCTTTGCTGAAAATTTGCTTCTCTGCCTGCAAACTGCACAACCTAGGACTGCTATTTGTTAACTGTGTACTGAATTTGTGACTATGTACCACACGCCTGCAGTTAGACTCGTTTACTTGTATTTTTGCTTGTTTTGTATTTTCTCCCTCTCTGCTGTCCCTCCCTCCTGAACCTAAACTAACTGCACGCTTTTTCTTTTTTCTTTTTTCTCTCCACGCCTAGCTCCCCCTGTCTCACACCCCACCTCTCTGTGGCACCGGGCCAGAGATTACCGTTTCTTGGTCTTTGTCTCCCCTTGATTGTCTCCCTATCCCCCCCCAGGCTGTCTGTGACCTAGCCCCCCGCCCTCTGATTTAGTCTTGCAGCATCATTGCTTTGTTTTCTCCCTGCCTCACCCTACTAATACCCCACTTTCCTCTTACTTCTCTCCTTCAGAGTTCCAGCCCCTGACCAGGGCCCTTGTGAGGAGCACCAAGCACGGATGTGGCTTCAATAGCCGGCCACCTCAGCCATCACCTGTGACCTGCCTTCAGAGCATGGAGCGCTGAGCAAGAGTCCTCTTTGAGCCGGTGAAGCTGAAAACGGCCACCATTGGTTACTGTGCACTCTGTCTTGCCTGATTGGACCCCTGTTCCACTTGACCACCACTGATTGGCTGGCACTGTTTCTCTCTGCTTCTTCTGCTCTCTGGGTGCTGCACCCATTGACTTTCTTTACGCTTTGCCAAATATTTGCACCCACCCCTCCTCCCTTACCTAATTAAGGACACTGCTAACCCTGCCCACCTGCATACCCTCACCACCCCTTCCCGCCTACTGTCTCATTCCTCTAAGGACCTCCTCCTCTCACTTATGTAGTGTATTTCCCATCTTATCACATTTCTTGACCTGCAAACTGCTCACAGTCAACCTGGACCTTACGGTGATATGGCCGCCTGCTCACTGTTCCTTCCACTCCTATTCCTCCTTACCCTGCCCCCTTTTTCTCCCTTCCAAGCCCAATTAAACCATGTATGCCACAATGTAACACCTCCAGTCTCCTGATACAAAACTACTGCTCGCTGGGAACACTCCACTACAGACCCTGCCCACCGCATGGCCCACCCACTCGAACTGAAGAGTTTTTCTTCTACCCTGATAAACCTTATGCATGGGACTACCTACACTCTATGTACTCTTTAGTACCACACTGGGACACCCCACTGACCACCACCTACTACCATTACCATTATAAACAACATAGATTATCGTCCAAAGGGTTATGCCTATCTACCCTAAAACTCCCCCTTCTTCTCTTACTCATCTTGGGAAATGTCCACCCAAATCCTGGCCCTCCCAGCACCAGTCCCCTGAAAACCTTGGAATCTCTCATCCTGGCTACCCTTAATATCTGCTGCTTGCTACCAAAGATCGATGCCCTTCAAGCCTTCATTTGCCAACACAACCCTGATATTTTGGCACTGTTTGAAACCTGGCTGATGCCAAAAGTACCGGACCAGACACTAACCTTTCGAGGCTACAATATTCTCAGGCAAGACAGGGTCCCTAAAAAAGGTGGAGGATGCACAATTCTTATCAGAGACACTCTCACGTGGCACCCCCTAGGGGCTCCCTTACGGACCACCTCAGCACACATCCTGCCAATAAAAATTATACTTGGAGCAAACCAGAAAGCCTTAAGTATCGTATCTGTATATATTCCACCAAAGGATCAAAAACTTGGCCTCAATGAAGTTCTAAATTTCACTGACTCACAGCCCATTGACTCTGAACTAATTCTACTAGGAGACTTCAACATTAACTGGCTAGGATCTGAGGCAAATGCTCCTAAAGACTCCCTTGCTGCAGCCAACTTTACACAGATGGTTTCATCCACTACCAGAACCAACTACAAAAGAGGTACCTGCACCTTCCTAGACTGGGTACTCACCAACCATCCCACCAGGATCTCCCGTACCACAGTTCTCCCGGACTCCCTCAGCGACCACTTGCCAGTTACCTGCATATGGTCAAATAAATTCCTTAAGCTGCCCCCAAAAATCATCTCCAGCAGAGTCCTCCCCTGTGACAAACTCATCCACTTCAAACACTACCTGCTTCAACAAGACTGGTCACCTTTATACAGGATGACTGATGTTAACCAGGCCCTTGATTCCTTCATCATTACTTTCAATGGGGCATGTGACCTCTTTGCCCCAATCAAAAAATGGAAATTAAAAATGCTCTGTAACCCATGGATCACCGGAAAACTGCTAAATCAGCTAAAACTGTGGGATCACCTCTGGGCTGTTGCCAAGGAAACCAGAAACCAACTGGATATTCAAAAATATAAGCAAGCCAGTAATGTCTGCACTAAAGCCATCAGACTTATGAAAAATACTTACTATAACAATGCTCTCATTAACACCTGGGGGAATGGTCAAGCGTTCTGGGAAAACATCAAGGAAATCACAGGGAAGAAGCCAAAAAACTCCCAGGCTATGTTATCTGTTGACAGATCAATCACCCTTGACCATGCTGTCATAGCAAACCCCTTTAACCTGGCTTTTACAGACCTCAGTGCTGTCCTTCCCTCAGATTACTTTGAAGATAAAGCTACCACCACTGACCGCTCTCAGCCCAAGTTGGTTACCACCTTTTTTACTTTAGGGGGGGTCAGCCTAAAGGATGTATGCCACTACATTGCCACTGCCATCTCTAAATCCAGAATTAGTGGGGACACTCTGGATCTCAAGCTCCTGTCACTTACCCTAGATCAGGTTCTTCATCCCCTTACAAAAATACTGAACCTCTCTTAGCAGCGGGAACTTCCCTGACAAATGGAAAACCACAATAGTGACCCCAGTCCACAAAGGCAGTGACCAGACCATCCACTCAAACTACGGCCCAATATCAATATTGTCCCCACTCTCAAAGGCACTTGAGCATATTGTGGCAGACCAACTCACCAACCATCTGGACAAATACAGCATTCTATGTGACAAGCAACACGGTTTCCAGAAATGCCACAGAATCACCACTGCTCTCCTAGAGCTCACCAGGGCTGTTCATAATTCTCTGGACCATGGCAAACTAACAGGTGTGATCTTTATTGATCTCTCCAAAGCTTTCGATAAAGTCCACCATAGGCTGCTTATTGACCAGCTACTAAATACTGGACTGTCACCTGACTCTGTGCTATGGTTTAGTAGCTACCTCGAAAACTGGATGCAATGAGTAAAATTTACAAACACTCTTTCTGACACCTTGCCGGTCCACTCAGGCATACCTCAAGGCTCCATACTGGGGCTACTCCTGTTTAGTCTTTTTCTAAATTCCCTACCGCAATCTTGCTCTGAAAACATCATCTTGTACGCTGATGATGCAGTGGTATTCTCCTCCCACAAAGATCCCAGGGCTCTACAGGATAACCTCCAGCTTGGTTTCAGTGCCACTGAGTCTTGGTTCCACAATCACAAACTAGTACTAAATCACAAAAAAACCAAAAAGCATGCTATTTCGCAGCTCTCAAAATCCGCACAAGCAACACCACCTGACGATCTCCATTGCACAGAGAAACACCTTGGAGCAGGTGCAATCCTTCTAATATCTTGGGATTCTGCTTGACCCAAGCCTTTCCTACAGTGGACACTGACTATGTTGCAAAAACTGCAAACATTCGACTCAGTCTTCTATACAAACACAGACAAAGTCTTACACCTAAAGCACTAAAGATTGACATACACAGTTCCATGGTCTCGATCATTGACTATGGTCTCATCATTTACAGCTCTGCCATGATGACAGCCCTCAGACGGGTGCAAACTACCTTAAACAAGTCCTGCTGACTTCTTACAGGTGCACACCGGCTCATCCACACCTGTAACTTATATGTACAGTCTGGATGGCTTCACCTATCAAATTGCATAAAGTATTTCACCTGTACCTTGGCAAAGCAAATCTGTCTAGGGAACATGCTCCCAGGTGTCTCTACCCTTTTGTAGACAAACCCAAACTGTCGGAGCTCTAGGAGATCGAATCAACAGCTCCTTAAAACCCCCTACTGTCACACCTCCGAGGCACAACGATCCTTTGCCTACAGAGCACCACTTTGGCTGAATGACCTTGACCCCACCATCTTCTCAGCAAACACACTTGATGCGTTCAAAGCTAGTCTCCGGAACCATCTTGCTGCCACTAGCTCCTGTGATTACTACAATTAATTTCCCTGTTTCCACTATATCTGCCACTGTGATATGACTCCTATCACATCCCCCCCACAATTTCTCCTTTGACCCCTGATTTTTTCCTCCTGTCCTAAACCCCCTACTCTTCCCCACTTTCCCTCAGTACCCCCACTTCCACTCACCTCTTTCTGTACCCCTTCTGTACCTGGCTCTCCTTTCTGTACTTCAAGCCAACTCCTCAGGATTCTCTCCCTTCTCACTCCCACAACTCCGTGCACTTATTAGTTACTTACTAGCTACCTTCTGGCACAACAAATGCCTCTGGCTGCCTACATACTCTGACCACCCCCTCCTCCCCCTTATTGCTTGTTGCTATTTTTTGTTTTTATGTCATAACAATTGTGTGTTGATTATCCTTGCCTTTTTCATGTAATGATGTTCTCTGATGTGGAACCTTTGTAAAAGATCCTTGGCTCAAAGGTATTGTAATCCTAGACCTCATAAATAAAAATAAAAAAATAAAAATAAAAGTACTTATAGGCACTGTCATGACACTTTAGACTTAACTGTCACATATTAGGCATTTTACAATTACATGTGATTAGATCAACATTTAAGAGTCACATTTGTTAAACCCTTTGACACATTTTACCAGTATGTTTCATATCATCCCCTTTTTTCTATCTGAATAGCCCCTTCTATACTGGGTGGAGATTTTGCTTTTAGTGGAGGCAGTGAACACAATTCTTAGCAAGGAATTTGGTGTAACATATACTCCTTTGTGCACAACATTCATAGGCAGATCAACAAGATTTCCTGGAGTGTCATATGTGAGCCTTAATACAGGTTTTACAGTCCTTTCTGAGTAATGTAGCAAGTCTGGCACCAGCACTGGCACCTCTTCTTCAGCATTCAGGGTCATGACTCCCAGTTCGCTGTCCAACAACGAAACAGTTTCTGTAGAAATGGGTACCACTGCACTCCCTTGATGGTTATTATTATTTTTGGGCCCTAGGTCTTGAACATCACTATCAATCTCTGGCTCTTTAGGCTCATCTTCATCTCAAAGGGATATATCCACAAAGCTGGAATCATCCAAAACACAGTTAGTGCTCTCAGGGAAAACAACACATTCTTTTGAATGAACAGGTTACTTAACCCATTCAAAGCAGTCACACTGTCTAATTCACTAGCACGTTCATTGGGTTCAGCACTTGGTTCAGTAAACTCCACCAAACAAAGGGAATCCTGAATTTCAGAACTTATACTGCTGACATCATTATCTAATGAGTCAGGCATAACAAGTGGATTAGAATTATTAGGAACCACTGGGCTTTCAGGGCCATGACCATGAGTAGCAGAAGGAAAACCTTGGGATAATCTTGCAAGTTCAGGTGATGGACAGTAGGCAGTGCAAAACTTCTCATCATCACATTCTGAATTAACATCATGGGCAGTTTCTACATCATTTACTGGAACAGGGGATTGCATAGCAGGTGTTGACTGACAAGGTTGCTTATTATAGATAGCAGACATGGTTATAGGGCATTTAGGAGCCTCAGACTCTTGCACTTCAATTAGCACTATTTGACCAATGGGTAGAAGGTGATTTCCATGAACTGATTTAGTAATTCAAGTATCCCCTTCTGGTCACTCTTTATATACTGGAAGGCCATATAGCTTGGCAATTACAATGTAGGATGTGTGGCCCCAGTGGTCAGCTATTTTATGCTTGCCGTGAAGTCTGAGTTTTATATTAACACACGATCACCTGGCTTAAGTTCTTGTGCTTTGATTCACTTGTCATGTCAAACTTTATTGGCTAAATTTTTTTTTTGTGTTCACAGTGTTTGCTGGCTTTCATACATGGTTTAACTGCTCTTTTAAATTTTTGACGTACTGGAGATAACTCTCAGACTTGGTGCCATCAGGAGAAACTCCAAAGTATACATCATCAGGAAAATAAGCTTCTTTTCCAAACATAAAGCTACATATTGAGAAACCAGTGTCATCATTTTTAGTACAATTATAGGCATCAATCAAAGCATTAATTTGTTGAATCCACTTGCCCTTGTCTCTTGGATCGAGTGTGCCCAGTACATCAAGCAAGGTGTGATTAAATATCTCAGGCTGGGGATCTCCTTAGGGATGGTATGGGATAGTCAAGGATTTTCAGATGCCCCAGAGAGATAATAGTTCTTTAATTAGCCTGCTCTCAAAATCTCTGCCCTGGTCAGAATGTATGCATTGAGGCACACCATAATATACAAAGAACTTCTCCACCAAAACTATGGCAACTGTAGAGTCCTTTTGGTCTTTGATAGGATAGGCCTGAGCATATTTTATAAAATTATAAGTGACCACCAAAACATTTGAAATGTTTTTTGAATCCGGTTCCAGACTCAGAAAGTCTATGCAAACAAGTTCCATTGGAGCACTTATTACTATGATAACCAATGGGGCTGCTCTTTGCAGCTGGACTTTTCTTCATATGCATCTTGTGCAAGTTTTGCAACATTTCTCAATATCTGGATGCATTTTAGGCTAGTAGAAACATGACTGGGCCAGGTCCAAGGTCCTCTCACTCACTAAATGTCCCATAACATTGTGCAGGGCTTTGAGCACAGCAGTTTTAAACTTTGAGGGCAATACTAGTTGTTTTTTAACAATCTCACCTTGATCATTAGTTACTTCTCTGTACAACGATTGTTCTTGCAACTTGAGTCTGGGCCATTTGCGTAGCAACAAGCTAAAGTTGGGATCAGTGGATCACATTTTAGAGATATCACCTTCTTGCTATAGAACAGCAATAACTTTCCTCATCATAGGGTCACAATGTTGTTCTCTTTTTATATCAGCTTTGGTGAACTGGGGCAAAGAACTTAAGTCCAGAGCAGCAAGGTTACAGTAGGCTACTGGCACACAAGTATCAGGGGGGTCCCAGGCAATCCACCAGGTGGTCAACATTTTCTACAGCGAATGGTTCATCTTTTTCAAACTTGTAACACAAAGCTTTTACTGATTGCTCAGAACTACATGCCCATTTGGGGTCTGACACAGGTCTATGGGAAAGAGCATCTGCACTGACATGATTTAAACCTGGACGATATTCAACAGCATAGTTGTAAGTAGAGAGGGCTGAGAGCCATCTGTGCTTGGTAGCATCTAACTTAGCTGAGGCTTGGATGTATGTTAATGAGTTATTATCAGTCTTTACCAAGATTTTTGCTCCATATAAATATTCTCCATGATGGCCCACTTGAGTGCTAAGCATTCTAATATGTGAACTGCATAGTTCTTTTCTGAAGGTGACAAACTTCTGCTGGCAAAAGCAATGAGCATAACTTCTCTGAGTACTTTTGATAAAGCACAGCCCCCAGGTCACTCAAGCTGGCATCTGTGTAAAGCACATAAAGTTTGGAAGGGTCAGCATAGGCCAGCGCAGGAGTATGGTTCAACCGGTAGATGACTTCCTCAAAATCAGCATCACAATCAAGAGTCCATCTTTGGCCAAAGGATTCATGAGGTTTAAAATAGGTTTTAACATTCTCCATTGCACAGCCTTTCTTGTATTTTTTGTGACTGGGTGGGTACCCTTGAGTTAAATTTAGCAGAGGACTTGCTACTGTACTGTAGTCTTTGACAAATCAGCAGTAGTAACCACAAAATCCTAAAAATCTTAGCAGCTCTTTAAGATTGTTGGGCTTTGGCCAGTCAGTTTAAGCTACTACCTTGCTACGGTCCATCTGGATACCGTGAGAAGGCACAATGTAACCCACATACTTTACAGAACTCTGGAAAAAAATGACACTTGTCTATGGACAACTTGAGGCCGAATTCATCCAGTCTGTCAAGTACTTTAAACAGCTGAGCTTCATGTTCTTCTAGTGTCTTTCTGAAAACTATGACATCATCAAGATACATAAGACCTTTAAGAAGATTCATATCTCCCACTGCTCATTCCATGAGTCTTTGAAATGTTGTGTGTGCACCCGAGATTCCCCATGGCATTCTGAGAAACTCATAAAATCCCAAAGGACAAATAAATAAATAAATAAAAGTAGTCTTCTCCCTATCTTCAGGGGCCATATGGCTCTGATAGTGCCCACTGGGTAAATCTAGGAGAGAAAACCACTTGCTCCCATTTAAGCTATCCAGGGAATCTTGTATGGGTGGCATAGTGTACTGATCTGGGTAGTTCTTTTATTGAGTGTCCTGTAGTCCAAACACATTCTTACTGCTCCATTTTTCTTTCTTACTACTACAATTGGAGATGCATACAGACTTCAAGATTCTTGTATTATTCCTGCAGCCAACATTTCTTGCAAATGACACCTCACATTGTCTATGTCAGCAGGTGCTAATCTTAGTGATCTCTCACAAAAGGGACGTTCATTGTGAAGTCAAATGTGATGTTCAGTACTGGTGATGCATCCTACATTCCACTCTTTTAAGGAAAACACTTTAGTTATCTGAGTCAGCTTTCTGCTAATCCAGGCTTTTCAGCCATCCAGAATAGGCAAATCTCCCAAATCAAACATATCTGCAGACACTTCACATTCTTCTCCATTCTTCTTCCTAGAAAGCAGCAAAGCAGTGTCAGCACAGTAGTCTTTTGCCAGGGTACAGCTACTATGAATCACAATGTCTTGGTGAGTGACATTATGTACTTGGAAGGCCACACGCCGGGCATAAGCATGAGCTCATACGGGGCATACGCTAGGCTTGACCAATAACCCCTCAGGTAGATTATGATTTTCAGGAGCATCTAGCATGGGTATCTCATTACTCACATCTTTTCTTAGCTGAATTTCTCCACTGATACTCAATTCAGCATTTAGGGGAAGCATGATAGCAAAAGGGTCTTTTTTCCATACAATGCCCACAGGTATATCCTTATCTTCCTCTTTGGGTTGCATTTGTAGCTCATAGGCCTTCTTCACCATAGCATGGATGTGCAATGTTCTACCAGTTAGTTTATGCTGTCTTTCTTTGCACAACTGGGCAAGGTGACCAAACATGTGGGCATTAGTGCCAATCAATACAGGAATGCCATCATACAGTCCAGAAGGAGGACACACCAGAGCTAACGTCTCTACAGGATCTCCCACATCTGCAACAGAGGATGGAAAAGAAAGCCACACTTTGAGATAATCAAGATATGGGTGCAATTTATCACTCAGCTACAACACATGTAGTCCATCCAGGGGTTGCAGTGGGTAGTTACACAAGTGCTGATCATACCAGTCCTTGAAAGTTATGGTTACTTAAGACACACTGTCTAATACTGCCCTGGCAGGGATTCCATCAACATGAACAGTAGTCTCCATGGAGGGACCTACCAACTCTTCCCAGTCTGGAGAGGCATTGACAGAAGACTTAACTGCAGATTTAGTAATGTAAGATTTGTATGAAGACTTAGCTGAGGCTTTATATTGCTATGTCTGACTTGGTTGAGCAGCTTGATAGTTACTTTCCACAAATCTTCAGGGAATTGGCACACCCTTTTGGTGTGGCCATCTTCACCACAGTGGTAGCAGAAACCACTATGCTTAGGATTTTGGGTTCAAGTAGGCTCCTCAGTTAGTTTACCACTCTTATTTGAACTGGACTTAGAAGCATCTGGCTACCTATAGGTGCATTCATACCCTCCAGGCCTTGCTAGGAGGATTGAGAAAAGTCACTTACTAAATGTTCTCTATTCCCTCATTTCTTTCACCATATCACTGTTAGCTTCCTCACTAGGGACCTGCACACTTGAACATTTTGTGTTTGTCTGGGTTTCACTGGCTACCTCATCAGCATTAAGTTGAGTGGTCTGGGCCTTTACCATTTCTACAGCACTCTGAGCACTTGCTTTCAGCTCTCTCAGTTCTCTTAGTAAATCTTTGAGTTGCTGTGGATTAACAACATTCACTTTTTCACTTGCTTTATCAGGAGTTTGAGTTACTCTGGCAGTGCCTGCTTAAGGATTCCAAAGTTCCACCTCGTACTCAGTCTCTTGAATTTCTTTAATTACCAACAATAAGAAGAAGGGTCATCCCTTCAGTATTAAAACTTTAATTTTAACATTAGCACACTGGAAAATCTAGCAGACTTTAAAATATGGTTTAGTCTCACTCGGTTTAGATCATTAGCCAATACCCCATATTTTCTGTGAGTTATCTGCAAGGCTCTTTCCAGCCAAGTTACATAGACAAACAGAGGTTCACCTTTCCACTGTTTGGTGGACTTGAATTTCCATATTATATCTATTCCAGTTTGAGTACTGCCAAATACACCTTCTAGTGCAGACAAACACTCATGTGCAGAAGCATCAGGGTTAGTAGACCTTAGGAAATTGATTGCTTCAAGTGCAGGGCCCCTTAGACTCTCCATGATTCACTTTCTTTCCTCAGCCTCTGTATATTGCCAGTCTTGTACAAGGGGTGAGGCATAGTCCATCCAGGTTTTCAAGTCATCTTCCCCCAAGGGGTAGGGAGGGTGCCAGAAAATACTTGTAACCTGTGATAAGAATTGAAGCTCACTGAAGGCACAGGCACAGGTACAGGCATGGGTGCAGGTGCAGGGATAGGAGCTGGGGCAAGTACTGGCATAGGTACCAGGGGGGTACCTCCAGAGGTCTCTAACACTCATTTTAAGTCCTCAAAGGTTTGACCCTCAGAAAGTAACAGTCTCCCCTGTTTTTCTTTTAATCCTTCTAATCTTGGGGACCCCCCCAGGCATGGATGTTACATTATGCATGGTGACTACTTTCCATGCCACTGTGGACTCAACAGTGATCACGGCACTGGGCAATCTTTCACTGTCCACTGGGTCACTTCACTCCACTAATGCCATTAATGTCTGTGCAATCAAATCAGCAATTTGGCCCTTTATGACAGCTCAATCAAGGCATTTGACTTTGGCAAGAGCTTCCTCAATAGCACCCTTATTAGTGCATGGGGTATATCTAGGAGCAACAAAGCCTTTTGGGGTCAGTCTCTTCTGCCTCACACCAACCAAGCACATGATACATTGACATT
This sequence comes from Neoceratodus forsteri, assembly GCA_016271365.2. Lineage (NCBI taxonomy): Eukaryota > Metazoa > Chordata > Ceratodontiformes > Ceratodontidae > Neoceratodus > Neoceratodus forsteri. The sequence goes on from CM057455.1 coordinate 932,907,866, forward strand.
TTATTAGCAGGAAACTCAAAACTAGTACTGGTAACTGTCCATTTTAGTGCCAGTCTCCATGTGGGCCCCCAACTGGTAAACAGGTGATCCCAGCGGTGCCTCCAAAGATGTAACCAGGGTGCAAACTCCCAATGGGCTACTACTCCTGCCTGCTGCCCCAGATGCAGGTCTAGGGGCCTGGCTTCTGGTTTGGATAGATAAAGAGGCTCAATATCAACAATAGAACCATTTGCATGGTGCCTCCACTCAGAGTGATTTTTAAGTGGGATTGATAACAATCTACTGCAATCCTCTGGGATGTTGTACCTACCCTCTGCCACAACCAGTGGTCCCAAACATGGATTAACACAAATCTTGTTACTCTGCATTCAATGGTACAATTAGTGGTGAGTACTAAAATTATGCTCACTGTAACCACACTTACCAACAGGGTTTGGACTTCTCAAATACACCTTGTGCACCTGTAAAGGTTGGTTATTAACAACAACAACACACCTTTTAGTTTCCCACAATAAACCAGTGCTTAGAAACAATATGCTGATGGGCCAGTGTAACATTCAACAATAAACTGGATTTATTTGGGGAATTTGAACAAAGGGAAGGGGATGTAAATCAAGAGTAAACTTAAAGAAATTATTTTGTTTTCAAAATCACATTCAAATACCACATTTAGCCCCCTGGACAGTCCAGTTAATACTGCTGGGTACCCAGTGTTTGATCAGTTGAAGGCCTGAAGTGTGCCAGATTGTTGACTGACTATGTAGCTGGTTGGGGCCCTTAAACAAATACATTGTTATTGATTATTTTACCATTGGCTGTAGCAACATAAATGGAAACTTTTGAATGCCCAGGAAATTGTAATCCATAGGCCTGATAACCTGCAAAACAGTCTAAACAGTAGCTTATACATAATAGACAAATCAGGTAGCAAGAAATACTTTTAATTTATGTTGTAGGGACAGACCCTGTTGTTACTCACAGAACAAGAATCTCAGAATCTGGTATTGTGGCCAGGCTGGTTCTTCTTGAAACTGGATTCAACTCTCTGGTTCTTGACTGCTGGCTGCAGGTTTTCATCCTTTTTGGCAAGGACCAGGACCAGCATATAGGAACCAGGTCTAACACAACCCACCCCCACATCACGGCTTCCCTCCCAAAGGCAGCCGCAACCCTCGATGAACTTCGTTGCAGGAGCTGACTCCCCAATCTGGTCTTCTAGCAGCTTTTAAAGGCAGCAACAATCTTTAAGAAAAGTTGTTTAGCATCACAAATTCAAAGTCTAACACAGTCTTAACTTGGCCACAAAGCTTATCCGCTTGCAATCTGCAGTCTCTGGAGTGTAAGCTGGCAGAAATAAGGTTTAGGTCTCCCCTTTGGCTAATGGTAGGAGACATTTTTTTTTTTTTTTTTGCAGTTGATCTTTTTATTGAAGTATTTAAAAGATAAACAAATGGCAAGTATATCCTATAACAATACTATATAAGGTTATATAAATGATAAACTAAGTAGCATAATATCTAGCAAAGGAGGAAAAAAAACTATTCAATGGTAATAGAATAATTATGGGTTAACTACCTAAACTGAAACAGTTACAATATTATAATGAAAAAAAGGCTTAGCACCACATAATATACAGTAAAAATAGAAGAAGTATAAGGTAAATGAGGAGATATGAATAGTCATAGTTGTACATTACTACAATGTATATATCGTTAGAGTGCTACTAAAGCTTATATAGAAAAGATTAAGAAAAAAAGAGAAGAGGAAGAAATAGCAAAGAAAAGACAGTATCAAGTAAGTAGAGCAAAAGCGAGACCACAATCTGAGGAAATGGGGGATATCAATAAAAAGAGACCAGGGGTGTAGCCAGACATTTCAGTTTTGCACACCAAGCTCCCCCTTTGCTACCTCAGACCACTGTTGTCCATACTGCCTTTCTATCACACACTTTTCCATGCCATGCCCCCCACCACTTTTCCATGCCCCGCCCCCACCACTTTTCCATGCCCCGCCCTCCACCACATCATTTGCAGCATCTCTATATGACAATGTAAAGATGAAATGCACTCACATTCAGACCAAGGCTGGCTTTTAGTTACAATTTCTCAATTGTGTCAAGTCTCTGTACCACGACAAGGTAGCCAGTCCCACAGAGGACCATTCACACTCTGACTAGGGAGTCAGATCCACCTTACTGAACATTTACCCACTTTGCATGACACACAACTCACTGCAGTAAAGCTTGGCACACCCATCCACACCAGGCACACCCACCCACACCAGACACACTTATTGCATTACAAACAGACACAGCAGGGGTCATCTTTTAGAAAAGCGCCTGTCCTGGCATGGGTCAAAGTCCTTCAACAATTGTTCCACATCAATTTCCATATCCCTGTGGATGTGCAGCAGAGCTAATCCTGTGAGACTCGACTCCCCCAAGTGTGCTTCTCAGCCATGTCTTCAACCTTCGCAGTGCACTAAAAGACCTCTCTGCAGTTGCAACACTTACTGGCATGGTTGCCAAGATGGATAATGCGGGCATTGATGTTCGGATACAGTGCTGAATTTAGGTGCTTCAATGTCATAATTAGAGATTCTGGCCTCTGTTTCACTGGAATATTCACCCACTTTGCACACCATCTTACGAGCTCCATCCTAAATTCTGCCATGCTGCCCAAATCCATCTTGTATGTATTATACAGCTCCAACACTTGCTCCTCATGTATTAGCAAATGTAACTTTTGTGGGACAAGGTACTGAGCAAGGAAGCGAGGCCGACACTCAATAAGCTGCTCTTGTAGCTCCCGAAATGACAAGGTCCAGAAATGGAATAAAGATGTTGAGCCTGTAATATTCTTTAGGGCTAGTGGCACTGATGTTGCTGCATTGCGTTTGTCTTCCACAGGTGTGGGGAACAGATTCCTCAGTGCACACCGAGGCTGCCAGTGACATGATGTCAGTGTACAGTTCCCCAAAATGAGTTTCGGAGGACTCCCCTCATGCCCCTCAATACTTCCCACAAAGTAGTAGCCTCCTCGGACGCTTGAATGAGGTCTATGTCCACACGCTGTAAATAAAGGTGCAAGGGTTTTGTCAAGGCCATAATGTGATCAACACAACTCAGGGTCACGATAAAATCAAATTTGGTAATTGAATAAAGAAACCGTTCAGCATCATCCTCAAATTCTGACATCTTCTCCAGTGTGCTACAAACCACCAAGTATTTCTCCTTAAACCTTGACAGACAGTCAGCCTGGCTCATCCATCATGTGTTGCCTGCTGCAGGAATAGTTCTGATGTGATCTGCAGGTTCATCATAATCGTTGGGGATGTTGCGCGAAATTCCTTCAGTTCTGTAATGAAAATATTATTCCATTTGGCGGATGCCTTTAATGAGGCAATAATTTTTTTTTGTAGTGTCAAACATGTTTGATACTTGCCTCATGGAGCAGGAGTGAACAATTGCAGTATTGAGGCAGTGTGCTTTGCAGACTGTATATAAGGCTTCCAGCACGACAGCCTTAATGTTTGCTTGGACCCCATTAAATCTACCACTCATATTACTGCTCTTGTCATATCCTTGCCCTCTCATTATGTTGATGTCAATGCCCCAGGCAGACAGGCGTCACATAAAGAGATCTGTCAGTCCTCGACCTGTGTTGTCAAAGCCTTCCGTGAACTCTACAAAATCTTCATGTATCTCAGTGTCACCTTTGGTGTTGTGGTGGACATAGCGAACGCATAAGGATATCTGTTCCTTGGTTGATACATCAGTCGTACCATCTGCAGTTAGGCTGAACCATTTAGCTTGTTTGACTTTTTGTAAAATTTTTCGCTGCAGTTGCAGGCCCATAAGCTGGATCAGCTCGTTTTGGATTTGAGGAGATGTGTAGACTGCATTTCTGGGAGCTAGTCTCAGGTGATCTTGTAATTCTTGGTCCAGTTCTGCTGTGTACTGTAATAATTCCTGGAAGTTTCCTCCATCTGTATATTTTACTCGCAGGGCAACGTTGTTTCTTCCACAGAACAAGATTATTTTTACAATCCTGCACAGGAAGCGGTTGGTCTGCTGGGACACCCTTGTATTTTGGTCAGTTAGAGGCTGGTAGGCAGTGACCAGCTTGCCATCACAGATGACAAGAAAACCATCTGTTTTAGCAGTGGCATTCAAGTGTTCTTTACATTTGCTGTGCCTCTCAAGGGTTTTCTTGCTGTTTGACCAGTCCCTCATTGGAGTGGATATCAACACAGTGCCACTTGTGGTACTAAACACAAAACAATGGTCACAAAACACACTATCTAAAGACTTTGAATATCTTGCAAATGTGTATGTTTGCAGGTATTGTGGATTGAATCTCCTTAAGCATTGACTGGCAATTTCAGAACCCATTAGCTGGGAAGGAAACTGAAATCCAGATGGTGGTTGCCACTGCATTCCAAGGATGCATTTCTTCTGTGCATCAGTGAGGTGGCCACGATCCAAACAGCCAAGGTCTTCAGTGTCTGGATGGTACAACTCCAACTCTCCAACAAGAGTAGGTATCTGCACATCTGTCAGTGGCACAATGTTGGCCTCGACAGGCTCCATCACAGAGTGCAGGTCAGCCTCACCAGGTTCTTGGGATGCAGCTTGTGAGGTCTGGGATTCTGTGGTGGCTTCGGTTTCAGTGGCAGATGCATTTGGAATCTGCACAGGTTCTTGTGTTAAGTCTTCCTTCATCTGTGGTGTAGCTGCATTGTTACCACTAAAACAATAAGTAAATAAATTTGTAAACTGAGACTAATTAGATATTTGTTTACACACACAAGTGGATGAATCAGTACCATCAAAAAAGCTTACCCTGCAGTGAATGTGGGTCGGATGATGAAGGACTGCATCAGCCGAGACATTTGTGCATTTTCTTCCTTTCTGACCCATTTGGCCTTTCGCACCTGTGACCCAGATGGCTGCTTTCTCTTAATTGAGTCCATTGTTCTATGTAGCACACTTTCCCCAGACACGGCCGCAGCTTATACCTCTTGTACCCAACCTCGCAGATGGCGCCCTTACTTTAAAATAGAAACTAGAATTAGAATGTGCCATTTTGCAATTGAAAAACTGCTTCCTGTACAGATAAAGTTGACAGGGCCATCAAAGTAGCATAAACGGAAACAATACCAGGGCTGTATGATTTCTAAGTAGCATAAAAGAAACATTCCTGTTTAAATCTGAGAACACCTAGACAGCCCAGGCCGGCACCCAAGCAACTGCTCTATGTGGAGCACACAGCTCCATGATCTGTTAGAGACCAACTAGTTCCTTCCACATGGATGGTTACTGCAGGATCACAACTGTGTTTTCGTAGTGGGACAGCTACTGCCTGCACTCTGATGTGCAACAGCTGTACTATTCTATGCAGCACTGTGACTGCATTGCTGCATGCAGGACTGCCTTGCACGATGCAGCTCATACCGTCAAGACTCCAAACATGGGAGACAGTATAGCACAGTGGTTTGAAGCTTCAGATCTTGTGACCTAGGTTTGAATCCCATAGCCATCACTTGCATACTGTGTGACCCTGAGCAAGACACTTAACTTCCCTGTGCTCCCATATCAAACACCAGTAAGCTCTTGAGCATATAGTGGCTGACCAGCTGGTTGAATACTTAGAAAAATCTACAATTCCCGCAACACGAGTTCAGAAATGGTATACTGCTACTGCCCTTCTGGAGTTCACAGGCTTTATTCAACACTCCTCCGATCAAGGACACCTGATCGGTGCTGCTCTTCATTGATTTAACCAAGTCGTGCAACAGTGAATCATGCTCTCCTGGTCGAACAGCTTACCACCATTGGCCTAGCTCGTGACAGTGTAGCCTGGTTTGAAAGTTACCTGCACAACTGTACACAGAAGGTGAAGATTGGTATCACCCACTCAGACAGCAGACCTGTCCTATCTGGAGTTCCTTGTTGACTTCTGCATCTTGGACCCTCTTTTATTTAGCATTTCTCAACAACCTTCCTTACTCCTGTCGGGGTCACATCCTTTTATATGCAGATGATGCCGTTTTGTTTACCAGTGATACAGACCATAAGGTTCTTGAATCCAGGCTACAGAGTAATTTCATAGTCATAGAAACATGGTTCCATATGCACAAGTTAATTATGAATTACAAGACTAACTATGCCATTTTCCTGCTCCCTGATAGGCTCAGAACTTACCCTCTTTCCATCAACTAACTGGATCCAATCCAAAGGTACTCATGTACCAAACATGTTACTGTCCAAAAAAGCTTAGGCAAAAGGCCCTTGGAGTGCAAAAACTTATTACCTCTGCTATCAACTGTCATTGGATCAGAAGCTCTACAAGCCAGATTTTTAATGTACACTGCTGTCGCACCTCTGGGACAAAGGTTCTTTGCCTACCGTGACTGCTATGGGTTGGCAGTATAGCACAGAGGTTGGAGGAACAAGGTGTGAATGAACTTGGCACATTCAGCAGACCAGAGTTTGATTCTCACAACCTCCACTTGCATACTGTGTGACTGAACAGTGCTCTAGGTAGCCCCTGAAAATGGGCACTTGTGCCTAGTGGGTCTTACCCAGTTACCAAAGACTAAAAATAAAGAAAAAATTAATGAAGTCGCTGCACCCATGATATCACTTCAGCATCCACTTAGATTCCTTCAAGGTTTAACTGGAGGTTAAACTTAGACAGTTGCTGATGTCAAGTTGTGACTGCTTCCAATAACCCTTCTTGTGACCAGCGCTATTCTAACAGCATTAACAGCAGCAGTTACTTTAGGTATTACTATTATGCATTAAGTGGTCATTCAAGAACAAGGAACAGTAATACTACATGAAAAAAGCCATACAACCACTATCAAACCTTTATTAGGTGGAAAAAAAAGCACACCACTCAAAAGCAGTTCCTAAGCACACATTTCTGCAGAGTGCATTTAAACATTGACCAATAACTTTAGTTTTTGTTAGCTGGGTAGTTCCATGAATTATATCCATCTTATGAGCTAAAAACTACAGCAGAGAAAGAACACACTTCTCACTACAAAAGTAGCTTTAGCAGCAGATCAGAAGAGAGGCAACTGGGGTTTAAACGCAAAGTGCAAGATCATGCACATAGGGAAGAGAAACCCTGAAGCCACCTATAGGTTGGGAGGGGAGATGCTGACAATCACATGGAAGAAATTAACAAGACATTAACAAAATTGAGGTAGTCCAGACAAGGGCACCCAAAATAATGCAGGGCTGCATCAAACAACAAATGACAGATTAACAGTTCAATATGTATATCCTGACTAGAGCACAACATGGGCGATTAGATTAGGGGACACATAGTGCCCCCATTTCAGAATTCAGTGGATTATGGTAATATGTCCTCCCACTGACATCTGTATGCTCCCCCCCCACACACACACCTTGCAATCAGTCTGAACGCTCCAAATCAGATTTCTCCATGTCCACTCAGCTGCTGTTGAAATTCAATACTACAGTCGTCAGGATTGAAAAAGTGGCTTGCAGAGTTGCTTTTTGACATTTGTTCTGTGGGGGCACTCCACCCCCCCCCACACCACCCGGGTCCCCAGTGGTGATCTACAGTTTTATAGTAAATTTTGTTCCTTCTGTGGGGGGGCGCTCCACCCACCATACTCCCGGTCTGCAGTGCACAATTGTTGTAAGCATTAAAAAATATCACCTTTTCGTTTCTTTTGACAGTCCCGTGACGTAGCATCAACGTAACATTGCCTGAATGCGCATGCGGCCGTATTACTCGCCGGTGCACTCGAATCCTAAGACAGTCCCTTAAAGTAAAAATATGCCACAATATGTACAGTGGCATGAAAAAGTATTTGCCCCCTTCCTGATTTTCTCTATTATTGCATATTTGTCACACTGGATGTTTTCAGGTCTTTAGACAAAATGTAATATTAGATAAAGGGAACCTGAGTGAACAAATAACACTTGTTTTTTTTTTTTTATTTCACTTATTTAATGAAAAAAAGTTAACCAACACCAATTGGCACTGTGTGAAAAGTAATGCCCCTTACACTTAATAACTGGTTACGCCACATTTAGCTGCAATGACTGCAACCAAACACTTCCTATAATTCAATATCAGTCTTTCACATCACTGTGGAGGAATTTTAACCCACTTTCCTCGCAGAACTGCTTTAATTCAGTAACATTTGGTAGGCTTTCGAGCATGAACTGCTCGTTTCAGGTCCTGCCACAGCATCTCTATTGGGTTTAAGTCTGGACTTTGACTAGGCCACTCTAAAACATTAATTTTACTTCTTTTAGCCATTCTGATGTGGACTTGCTTTTGTGTTTTGGATCATTGTCTTGCTGCATGACCCAACTACGCTTCAGCTTCAGCTGACGGAAGGATGACTGGACATTCTCCTAAGAATTTTCTGTACAGAGCAGAATTCATGGTTCCTTTAATTATGGCAAGTCATCCAGGTCCTTAGGCAGCAAAGCATCCCCACACCATCACACTACCACCACCATGTTTGACTGTTGGTATGGTGTTCTTACTGTGGAATGCTGTGTTTGCTTATCTTGAGACATCATGGGATCCATGTTGTCCAAAAAGTTCCACTTTGGACTCATCTGTCCATAGAACATTTTCCCAAACGGCTTGTGGATCATCCAGGTGCTTCTTGGCAAATGAGAGATGAGCATTTATGTTCTTCTTGGTTAGCAGTGGTTTCCCTTGCTACTCTCACATGAAGCTCATTTTGCCCAGTCTCTTTCTGATTGTGAGTCATGAACACTGACCGTAGCTGAGGCAAGAGAAGCCTGCAGTTCTTTGGATGTTGTTTTAGGATCCTTTGAGACTTCTTGGATGAGTTTACACTCGCCCTTGGAGTAATTTTGGCAGGCCCACTCCTGGAAGGGTCACTACTGTTCCAAGTGTTCTCCATTTGGAGATTATGGCTCTCACTGTGGTTCGATGGAGTCCCAGAGCCTTAGAAATAGCTTTGTAACCCTTTCCAGACTGATAGAGGGCAACAAAATGTTTTCTGATCTTTTCAGGAACTTCCTTTGATCAAGGCATAATGTGCTTGTTGAATCTTTGAGCTGGCAATGTGACTCTGATGGTAAGGGCCAAAATAAGTGAGGTTTATATTGAGCAGGGCTGGCTGTAATCAAGCCTGGCTGTGTTCAATCAGCTGACTCTAATTATCCCTTTAATTGGGTTGATTTAACTGAGGGGCAATTACTTTTCACACAGTGCCAGTTGGTGTTAGTTAACTTTTTCATTAAATAAATGAAATAAGTAAAAAAGTGTTATTTGTCCACTCAGGTTCCCTTTATCTAATATTATATTTTGTCTAAAGACCTGAAAACATCCAGTGTTACAAATATACAATAATAGAGAAAATCAGGAAGGGGGAACATTTTTCACGCCACTGTATACCTTGACTCGATCAGAGGGTAAAACCACCTCATGAGGTGGTCGATATGAATACAGCACAGGACTTCAAACAGTCATGGGATAGGCATAATGGAGCAATACAGATGAGTATGAATAGATAGGCCATTGACAGAGTAAAGGCCTGTGGCACATTCATAAGGTAGAAAAAAATGGGGTCCTTATCTGCCATCAATTTCTGTTTCTGTGTTTCAACTGGGACACTAGATATGGACCATGTTTCCCATTTTCTCCCTTTCCTCCTCTTCCCATTTATGGATGCACATTGCTCCAGATCCTGGAGAGATGGACAGTAGTATGTGGCCATCCATGCCATCAAGTGTTTCTCCACCTGCCTCCCTCCAGGAGCAGCTCAAGGAGTGGTGTGAGCCATTCCCTCCTCCAGAGAGGAGATAGTCTGTGTGGTCACTCTGATACCTCCCAGTCATCTCCTCCAGTTCTCTGGGGTGCAATGTGTGAAACCGGGTCACCAGCTTGCTGAGCAGGTGCCTCACTGCTCGGTGCCACAGCTTATGGTTTTAAAGGGCCGCACCCCCCATTTTCATTTTCAGACACTAGGTGTCGAATCCCGGTGTCATACACTGTTCCTCATTTATTCAGAAACTAGGTACCCAATCCGTTGTCTTTTTTTTTTGTTTGTTCCAAAACAAAATAAAAATACATCTTGCATGACCACTGGCTTCTCATCCTGTATCCCCCATCCCTGAGTCTGACACCATGTGCCCAGTCCCAGTTCTGGACCCCCCCCAAAAAAACTGGAATTCCAGCCCCAGTGTCAAGAGTTACAGTAACCCTTCCCCCACCCAATGCATAATGGTAGTCCCCACCTCTCTCTTCACTCAGATCATTTCATAAAATTAACCCCCCCCCTTACCCACACTCTGTCACACATGTCATCCTCCTCCTCCCACCAGCCCCAGTGTTGGACCCCCATACTGGGATTCCAACTACAATGCCAGAGCTACAATAACCTTTCCCTCAACCACTGCATAAAGGTACTTCCCATCCTCTTTCCCTTCACTCAGATCATTTCATAAAATTAACCCCTCACCCTCCCTGTCACCCATGTCACCATCCTCCCTCTCATGGACACACACACAGACACACAGACACACACACACACACACTTAAATTGGTCCCACAATTCAACCTGTCCTTGTTATCTGTGACAGTGCCTGTGCTGGCTGAGGAGTTAACCACCCTTTCCCTCAAAATGTGTCAAATAATTTTAAAATATGAAAACAGTTTCCCCCAAAAAGTAAAAAAAAAATAAAAAGACCAGCAAATGTGCTGGGACGTAACATTTTAGTATATTTTTTGTCTTATGTGCAACTTGTATCTTAAGCATCTTATGGGTCCGTTATAACCTGCCTTCACTTCCATAATGTTTCCCCCACTTTTCCCCATCACAATCATTTCCTTCCTATTTAAACCCTCTCATAATTATTTTCCTTGTGCTTGCTGTTCATGTCCTTTAATCACACCATATATGGTTCAAAATCCTCACTATCAATCAGTCTATTCTACCTGACAGAATATCTTCCCGTTTTTGTTCTGATAGAGCCCAATGTTAAATATTATACCATGAACACACACACACACACACACACACACACACACACACACACACACACTACCACCACCCCACCAGAAGCAGAACTGCCTACATTTACTGCCTTGCTAATATTATTTGCCCATCCACCACAAGAGCAGCAGTGTCACACATTAACCAACTGAGTGAAAACATACCTGGTAAACAGATGATATTTTTCACCCACAGACTCAGTATCAGACTCAGGTGCTGGTGTCCAAAATTCCTCTTCTTGGCTACTGAATAGCACAGGGCACAGCACTGACAACAGACTACAGGAGCAGCAGTGGCAATGAAATGCACTGTTTTGGGGGGGCTCAGGCGAACTACGTATCAGCACAGCAGCTCCTACAATCCTCTTTCTCACTATCTCCCTTTACAGAAGTGCAGGGTAATGCTCTGTTGGTCGATTTGGCTTCTACGGCAGTCTGCAAGTCGGCAATGGCAGTCGGCAGCAACTAGTGTTCCAGTCCAATCCACAGCTTGACTCGCTTTCAAGAGAGCTCCAGGGGAATTTAAAGAGCCCGCCTGGCCCGCCCCTTACTAGGCATGCCTCCTCACAAGCAGTAGCAGACCTGATTAAGGACAAAGCACACATGTCTCAATCAGGTCTGCTTGATTGGTGTAGGCGTGCACGTCATCTGAGACCCGCCCCCCCCTCCTTTTACTCCTTTTAATTGCGACTCTGCAAGTACTGTTGGGCCCTGGAAAACCCGTGAAAATAAGGGAAAACAATTTGCACAAAGGAATTGGAAATTTACAAATGCACACCGTCACCGGCCGGCTTCTGCTACCCTCGCACTGGTCTACAGCACGCCGTGGCTTGCCAGGCATATCGGTAGCTACACCCTTGAAGGAGAGAGAGAGAGATATTATGTAAAGTATTTCAATCCATACTTTAAGTGCCAGATTGGCTAGATGAATCCAAATATTTAAAATGCCAACATTTATTATATATGTTGAGTCGGTTGAAAGAAATGTGTGTCATACGATCCAGGGAGGCATATTGAGATAAATGATTAAGAATATCAGGGAGAGTGGGGATTATATTAGATCTCCAATTCATAAGTATACTACGTTTAGCTAGAAGAAAAAGTATGGTTAACCATCTGTTCAAGGATTGGGGAATATTACAGGGATGAGGATCAAAAATACCAAGTATATAGTGTTTAGGATCTAATGCAAAGGGTTGACCAGTCACTTTCATTGCAAATATATGAATCTGATGTCAAAATTTTCGTATGGAGGGACAATCCCATAAAATAAGAAAGTAAATTGCCATTAGGCGAGTTATATCACCAGCAGTTGTCATTATCCATTAATCTCATTTTATGCAATACAGTTGGGGTCCTATACCATAAATGAAGAATTTTAGATTGAATGAGTGAGCTACATTTATCATTAAAAGATTTGTGGCAAGAAAGCCAACACCTATGCCATTGCTCATTTGTAATGTTACAGTGTAATAAGTTGCTCCATTTATTTTTTGCACTAATGGACTGGTCCGGTAGTGATTCTCTAATAACTTTATAGATGACACTGTTCAATTTACATGTTGTTTTATGCATTTGGAGATGTGCTGATCATGTGAGGATTGATTCGTAATAAGTGAGAAATAATAAGTGCATGCTAGTGCGGTTGAGATATTTCCAAAAATCCTGAAAGTGAAGATTCCATTGAGTACATAGATCAGAATAGGTTTTATTCTTAATGTATGGGGTTCAAGTATGTCTCGTAATAAAAGTATGACTCTATTTTTCCAGGATCAACAGTAGATTGGAAGGTTTTGAGAGATATTTGGCTATTCCCAGATAGAGCATAAACAAGAGGGTAGGATTTGATTTGAGATATTTATGAATGATTTTCCAGTAGAACGTGGATGGTACTATAGTGGGTGAGATTTTAATTTGGAGGATGGGATTATAAAAGAAAGAAGTAGCAATGTTGTTAGCACAAAGAGAGGCGTCCATATTAACCCATAAAGGTGAATTGGTGTCAGATTGAATAAACCATTTGATAGCCTGGGCTGCACAAAAAGCCCAAAAGTAGGCCTGAAACCAAGGGAGGTCAAATCCACCTCTTGACCAATGTGATCTAAGTTTATTACGACTAAATCGGGGGATTTTGCCATCCCAAATAAAATTACCTATTAATTTATCGATTGTAATGAGGAAGCAAGAGGGAAGTTTTAGAGGTATATTAGAAAAAATATACAATATTTTGGAGCTATTGTCATTTAATAGCAGAAATTTTCCCATTAAAGGTACGATTAAGCAATTTCCATCTGTCAAATATATTTTTAATGTTAGTAAAGGAGAGAAATAAGCATCCCAAACTTTATTCAATGTTGGGATGATCCGAATAGCTATATATGAGATACCATGGGGAGTCCAGCGGAAGCCCAAAGGATCATTCATATAGGATTTACAGAGGGTGTTTAATGGTAGCATTTCGCATTTATTAAGATTTAGAGCTAGTCCTGAGATAAAGGTGAATTTGTTAAGAAGTTTAACTAAAGGTTGCCCTGAAGATTGGAGATTATCTAGGAGAATAAGAAAATCATCTGCATAAGATAGTGAAGTGTAGCGAGAGTTACCAATAGGGATACCTTTAATTATGCAGGAATGACAAAGAGCTGCAGAGAGAGGCTCCATGGCAAGTATAAACAAATATAGTGACAAGGGGCAGCCCTGTCTAGTGCATCTTGCAAGATGAAAGGAGGGGGATATAGTTGTGTTAGTCAGAATTCAAGCAGAAGGGAGAGTGTTCAATAATTTGATATAGGCGCAGAAGTTATTCGCAAAACCAAAATGTGATAAAACTTGGTATGAATAGTTCCAATTAAGGGAGTAAATGCTTTCTCAAAATCAATGGCTATAGCCTCAGCAGGTGTTTTAAGAGTTTTTGCTTTGTAGATTAAATTAAACAAGGAACGAAGATGATCAGAACCAGTTCTATGTTTAATAAATCCTGCTTGAGAAGGATTGATAAGTTTTGAAATTAATGAATCTAAGAGGATGGTTAATAATTTAGAAAAGATTTTCCCGTCTGTATTGAGTAGTGATATCGGTCTGTAACTTTAGGGAAGAGAAGGATCTTTATCTTTTTTTGGTAAAACAGTAATAATAGCCTCGGTCATAGTGTGGGGTAATTTACCATTGGAAAATGCTTCCAAATAGACCTTAAGCAGTAAAGGGCAAAGAGTACCAGATAGGGATTTATAGAAATCGACAGGGAAACCATCACTCTCAGGGGATTTACCATTTTTTAAAGATGACAGTGCTGTTTGGATCTCTTGTAGGGTAAAAAGTTCATCCAGTATGGCCATATCTTGATGATAGAGGTGAGGAAGATGCAGTTTATCAAGAAAATCATGTATTTGATTAGAAGAACTGGAATCTGGATGAGAATATAGTTGCTGGTAGAAAGAATGCACAATATGATTTATTGTAAGGTTGTCTGTATAAATTTGGCCTGATGGGCCTTTCAAGCCAGCAATATATCTCTCCATCTGCTGAGTTTTAAGCTGATAAGAAAGCAACTTCCCACATCTGTCTCCTTGTTCCCAATAGCGATGTTTAAGCCTTAAAAGGGCAAGTTCAGCTTTCCTGGATATTAATTCATTTATTTTAATTCTTAATTGGAGGATTTCAAGATGTAATGGTGAGTCGTGATTGGGTTTTTTTTTGTTTTATAGTACTGAGTTTCTTTTACTTTAAGGAAATTCTCTAAATTTACTAGTTTTTGCTCTCTTAGCTTTTTCCTATGAGCTGCGAAACTAATAATTTTGCCTCTAATTGTTGCTTTTAATGCTTCCCAAACTGTGCCTTGAGATACCTCAGAGGTATCATTAAATGAGAGATATTCTTGAATCTGGGCTGTAATCTAAGGAATAAATTCTGGGTCCCTCAGTAAAAGTGGAACTAAACACCAAGAAGGAGATTTAGAGGGGGGTGGACCCCAAAGTAGATGTAAGCTAATAGGAGAGTGGTCTGATATGGTAATTGGAAGGATGTCTGTATTAATAGTTTTTTCTGTAATAAGAGGAGATGAAAGCCAAAAATCAATACAGCTGTAAGATTTGTGTGATGGGGAATAAAATGTATAGTCACATTGTCTAGGGTGGGAAAGTCTCCAGATGTCAGAAAGGCCCAGATCTTTCATTAGCAATGTCAAGGCATTAATGCTTCGTGGATGAGCATCATATGATTTATTACTTCTATCTAGGTATACTTCTAAGGTTAAATTAAAATCACCACCCATAAGAATAGGTGAGTTGTTGTTATTATTAATCATAATTTGTCGAGCCAAGTTATAAAAAAATTCAGGGGAATCAGAGTTAGGGGCATAAAAATTAACTAACATTAGTGTACCTGTAGTGGAAGATAATTGAATTATGATCTATCTGCCATCCGAGTCCGTAATAATTTTCTTTGGGCTCCAATTAAGAGACTTATGTAATAGAATAGCGACACCTTGTTTTTTAGAGGAGGCAGAGGATGCAAATACTTGACCAACCCAATCCTTTTTTAACCTGTCAACATCCTCTGACATAAGTTTAGTTTCTTGTAAGAAAGCAATATGTGTTTTATGCTTCTTAAGGTAGGTAAGTATTTGTTTTTACTTATAAGGAGAATTGAGTCCCTTAACATTCCATTAGTGTAATATCAAACCACTCATAATGGTAAACAGTAAAATAGGAAGTTACAAATCGGAAGGAGGGACTCATAAAAAACTAAGTCAGAGGGTGTCAAAGGTTCAAAGGCAGATGAGTAGGTTGTGCAAATGTGAGCAGGATCCTTAGAACATATGGATTCAGAATAATATGATACATATGCCTATTGAGTCTCACTAAAGAGAGATAGAGGAATAGAATAGCAGAGAGAATATTCCTAGAAACAACAAAAACCTGTATATTACAGTAAGAACATTTGTGAAGTGTAGAGAGATAGGAGTCAGTACACATACCTGAGACTCTCTCACCACACTACTAGGTGTGTAAACACATAGAAAACACTTAAGAAAAGGTTACATGCAATATTCCTAAGTTATTAACTATGTGTAACAATATCTTATAAGTAGTTATTATGACTAGCACTCAAATATTTAAGCTAGAACCCTGGGAAAAACCAATAAGCATCATACCAAAACAATGCATAAAACATTTTTAAAGTAATAATTAAACCAGACATAATAATTATGTTGAACTATATCAAATTAGTTCAATAAAAAAGAATAATATGCCAAAATAACATTACATATCCCCGAATAGCATAATCAAAAGATAAGGCTTATAAGGCATATAAACATCCATATGAGCTTAACAAAGAATGGATATGTGATATATGTGTGCTTGTGTGCTATTAGCTTAAAGTAGTAGGTGGACTAAAAAAAAAAATATAGACAACCACTATGTAAATATATATATATATATATATATAGAGAGAGAGAGAGAGAGCACTTGCCATAAAGTAAAAATAAGTCTTTAAATGTAGTAAACATACATGGCAATATGTTATATTTTATGTTTCACTTTTTTATTTTACTGATAAACTGATGACTAGTAGCACACCTATGGGCCAGGGGAAAAAACCTGAAAGAGAAAACAAAAAGGGAAATGGTATATATCCTGGTAAATAGATTTACACATTTAGATAATTTTAGCAAGAGTATACTTATAAATTCAATTGAATGAAAGAAATGCAGCCCCTAAGTTTCAAATGCAATTTACAGCCTTAATACTTCCAAACCGGCTGAGTGTGAAAGCTGTAACAGGTTAAGCTAGGCAACGACTTTGAATGAAAGAAAAAGCGAAAAAAAAAGGAGTAACCAAAAGTGGTACTAAAATGAAGGGCTACACATAAATGTTCACGCACAAAGTCAGAGATATATGGCAATCAATGAACCTTACAGTTCTGCACCCAGTATACAATGATAATTACGTTGATCTTCAGTCTCCCCTAGTTTTCTTTTTTCAGGGGTTTAAGGAATCAGTCACCAGATTTGCCTAGAAGGAAACAGGGGAATTAAATATAGACCGCAGATTTGTGAGAGCATCAGTCAGTGGCTCCTAGACTTCTTCACGAAGTGCTCTACGAAGGTGGTAGAGAAACATTTTGAAGTGGAGCACACCTGTTAGCGCTAGCAGAGTGGAAGAACCGACCTGTTTACAAATTCCAAGTAATAAACGATAATGAGATGTTACTCCAGCATTGCTAATGACTCGTATATAGAAAGCCAGAAAATTCCTTTCATATTTATAAGCGTAGAGTCTTGGGTGGAGCGGTTGGATTAGACGTAAACTGAGCAGGTTTCTCTGAATACATAGGCGCTAGCGGAAAAAAACGCCAGTCCACCTAGGAGGGATTCGGGGCAAGAATTAGATCTAATGCATCACTATTAACAGATGTGATGGATGCATTTCAAGATGTGTTGGGAAATGCAGATGCACTTCAGGTAAGCAAAAAAAAAAAAAGAGAAGCTTTAAATACAGCCCTTGAAATTTCGGTGCGATTTACAGCCTTACTCAGACTAAACCGTCTGGGAGTAATAGTGTTACATATTTTAATATGAGATTACGGGGGCTTAATATAGATACTCGCAAATACTATCAGGACCTCCTATCAGTCAGTGCTTGTGACGATTATTTATCTGAGAAGCAGTATTATGGATTCTGTTCTTTAGTTTCCCCTTTCTTTTCTTTTTGGGAGGTACTGCTGATTTGGATGGGGAACTAGATACCAGCTCTGCCCATGAGGAGTCAGGTGAATTGGTATTAGGCAGGGCATTCACATAGGCATCAGCAGGTGGATCTAAATCATCTTCTCGGCATTCTTCATGAGAAAAGAGTAAATCTTCGCATAGTGGAGAATATTTATTAGACAACACAAGAGGAGTGGAGAAGTCAACATGCTTTTCGGCTTGCAGGTCCAATGTAGAAGGAGTATCATTCGAGCAGCATAAATGTTTAGCATGCAGAGACTGAACAGACTTTTTTCCTTGTATGCACGTTGAAACTCTGGCAGGAGCTGAAGTTTTAATTGCGGTTTGTGCAGGCTTCTCTTTGGTTTTTGGATTAGTTTCAAAGACGTTCACTGGAGATTGACGGACCTTTTGGAAGGAATTCAGATCAATATTTAGTTCGGCTGCAGCACAATCAATAGGTATAGTATGTGTAGTTTGAGGTATATTGAGGAATGTTGATAAAGCTTCAGGTGTGTGGAAATCTTTAAATGAATCATTCAGAAATAGACGCATTGTGACTGGGTAGCGTAAAGCAAATTTAATACCCCACTGGTGCAAAACAGTTTTGATAGGATTATAAAGTCTGTGTTTATTAGATAGTTCTTTTGAGAAATCTCTAAAAATTGATATTTTATGATCCTGCCAAATAAGTGTACCCACTTGCCTTGCCTTGCTTTTTGGATGATTAATTCTGTGTGAGCATAATTCAGGAATCTGGCGATGATGGGCCTTGGTTTTTGAGTAGGACCAGGCCTTTGGCTTAGAGTACAATGAGATCTCTCAATAGTGAGATCTTGGTTGGGAGAAGTTTAAGCAACATTGGAAGCGCATGTTTCAGAAGTGCACTGGTATCCCTGAGCTCTGCACCTTCAGGAAATCCCAGAAATCTAAGATTGTTATGTCTGTTTCTGTTTTCAATGTCATCAATTTTGTCCTGAAGATTTTTAATAATTCTATCCTGTTCACTGATTGTAGCTTTCAGATCAAAAACAGAGCCTTCATTTTGAATTGTTTTAGATTCTGTAGCAGAGATTTTTTCGTCAAGCAATTGTACATTAGTAACATTTTGTTGTGAGGTTATTTTTAAGTCATTTAACTCATTGACTAATTGCTGAAACATTGATTCAATTCTGTTTAGGGAGCTGCTTTGCAAAGGCTGATCTGCCATTATTGCAGGCCAGAAATAGAGCAACTGTCTGATTGCAGATATAAAATACTATAACTACAAGATAGCAAAAATACTATACCAGAGCTGAGCTGTGATGCAGGTAGAATAAAGACCCAGTATTTGGCAAAGAATGAATGTCTGGGTAGGAGTGGATGGATGATGATAGTTGGTGATCTCAGGAGTAGCAGAATTAAGCAGCCATCTTCAGCTCAGCCAAGCCACGCCCCCTCGGCAGGAGACAATTTTGATAGACCCAGGCTTCAGTTTCAGGCTGCAGTCTCTGAGGCAAACAAGTCTCTCATCCAGATACAGCTTGGTGATGGTCAGATTCTTTGATACACTTCAGGGAGAAATTTCAGCTTAGGAGATATCACTTCATCTCTCCTCTTGGTAGCTTGAATAGGTATCTGCAACATTGGCAGTTCCAAACAATTCACACAGGAGTTCTGGCTGAGGAGAGGTAAACAGGCATCTCCCCAAACTCTTCAAGCTGAGTAACACAGCCTCCTCTCAGACTGGAAGCTCAAGACAGACTAACTGTTCAAGAGTCCCTTTTGACTGAAGGCAAAATGAATTCAGTAATCTGGTTGGCTGCCCAGTTGGCTGTCAGTCAGAGTTCCAGCATCCTGAGTGGTTAAAATGGGTGCCAAACATACAGTTCACAGTTTTTCCCAGCAGCCATAGTAAAAGGACCCATTAGGACCCATTTAGTTCTGATTGGCACAACAGCAGGGTCAAAGTATAAACATGGCTGCTTGCTGACAAAAAGTAAACAGTCCAAAACATTACAGTTAATTTTAAACATAACAGTTTAGATATAGCACTGAATGGTTATATTATTCAATAGAGCTTCATCTGTACTTGTAAGTGACTATACAATGAAAGTGATGGGAGTGCTGCCTGGCTGGTCATGAGCTTCATTTCCTTTGGGCCCAGCACAGGCTATATACTGTATACACCGGGCTGAACCTCTTAAAGCAATAGCATGACAGCATTGATTTGCACATTTGTGCTGGAACTATGGACACAGCAATATTTTGCACTTGTATTACTATTTACATCTCTGTATACCAGCCAGGTTCAAAAGGCAGAATGCCAGCTAGATCTTAGCCAGACAGAAGGCAACACAGTGCCGAGGGAGATGACCCAAGGTAAGCTCACCATTTTGGGGGGAGGTTACATGCTCAGTAGTGTAATGAATCAGTGGAACCACAGATTTCTTTGAATAAGTGTAAGCTTAGTCTCTTCTCTGAAAAAGGTCTCCATGCTGGCTCCTGGCACACCAGTTTTATGCAATAGTTTGGTCAGATTTGGGTTACATTGGGTTGGTGCAATGGGATCTCAGGCTTCCACTTAGCTTCCATTATTCTAACCACATTACTTTTTCCACAATGTGGGTGATGGGATGTAACTTTCATGTTTAGAACTGATTTTGGATTTCAGGGAATACCCAGTCAACAATAGGTTATATACATTCCAACATGTAACAAATGAAGAAGATGGGGCTACTGGATTATGGAAACAATGGAGCAGAAACCAATGCTAAAAAAAGGCTCCTGTTTCATAGGAAATTAACTGTAGCAGTAGTTTACACCAACCATCATGAAACAAAAGTGAAAAACATTCCCAGTTGTAATGAAATGAAGGATGCCATTGATGTCTTCAGGTTTGAAAAATTGGTGTTTGCCTTTCCAAAGGAGTAACAGCTGCATGTTGTGCTGCTGCTTGGGAGATGGGGTTTACATGTGAGCCCCAGAACTACACACTGTTGTCTCCCACAGGCACACCAAATGTGTTGGCTTGAGCCTAACTGACTTGTGCAGATGAGGGCCACAGCTCCCAGTGAGTCAAGTTGTGGGCTGTAGTATTCAAAAACATCTAGCACTTGGGCAGACAGACACTTCAGTGTTAAAAGCACTAGTTGCATAATAGATACAGTACACATTGAACTCACATCAACATTTCTACAACGTGCAACATAAACTACAATCAGTGAGCAGACCCCAAACTGACCAATGTTTCATGTAATCATATACATTTTGTCAAATGTATGTGATTACTTAAAACGTTGGTAAGTTTTGGTCTGCTCACCAACTGGCTGCCATTTGCACAAGCATTCCTGGCACCTTAATACATTTTTTTGCATGTTGCAGAAGCTTCAATGTGAGTTCAATGTGCATCTGTCCTGTGACTTGCACTATAAGCACTCAAATGCCTTTCCACCTAAATGGTTGGTGTATGTGCTGGATCTGGCTACCTAGTGCTGAGTTTTGTTTATTCTGGCACCCCCTCACTGCCTGTGCTGTGCTTCTGTTTGCTATTTGATCTTGTAGACTGTCCATATTTTGGGTACCCGCTACAAACCAACCAAGCATTGACATTGGCTGTAAAGGCAGCCACCACCCACCCTCCCAACTGGAGGCAAGGTGCAGCTGATAAAACAGGTGGGTGGAATACAGTTTGTAAAATACATCAGAACTAGGTGACAGCAAGAAAAGAGCAAAAACAATTTGCTCCTAATACCCATAAAGTGTCTCAGCTGTGATCTACCGTGGCTGCTCCACCCCACTCCTAATTACAGAATCTTGGACTAGACCAGACCTTTTGATGAATGTTGCCTGTATATCCTCATAGCTTTTCCAGTGGAAGTAAAATTTATTGTAGCAATAACAAGAATGCAAGTCAATTAGTCAAAAACACTTTGGAGCAATGATTAGTGGTGTTTTGTTTGCAAATATGCTGTAAAATGCATCAATAAGATCCCTTACTCTCCTGTGTATAATTCATCTGAATGGCCAGACAGCTATATAAATGCATTACTAAGGGAAAGAGAGACCCACTTTTGAAATCACTGTATGTTTCTTCGAGACAGATTTTAATGCTGGCAGAGTCTGCATTTCTTTTGTAGTATTGCCAATAGGAAACTACTGAAAGTGAGATTAACCAGCCATGGGGCACTACTGTTAACTCCTGAAGACAGATATCATACATCAAGTGGATAGGTTACCTTGATACTTGCAGTTCCAGCTTAGCCAAATTTAGCGAAAAATTTAAATGAAAATGACTTTTTGAGGGAGGAACCCTTCTCTTGCCATCAATGTATTTTACCATACTGTAGGTGGAGGAACGGTCTGAAAAGTGGTGGGGCCAAGTATGTAATTGATAACCCCCCCCCCCCATTGAGTAGGTTCACCCACACCCATAGCTCTCAATATTTTGTCTCTGAAATGGGGGACGACACCAACCCTCAAAATGGGGAACACATCATCAAACATAAAGATACAAGTTCATTGTACTATGTAAACCAATGCTTTTATTTACTCAAAGGTTAGATAGGCTTCAAGAAAAGTAGGGGTGATGTAGTAATAACACAGGAGACCACAATTGCTTCCTTGCTTACACTGCATGCATTAAAGGGGCATTTTGAATGCCCTTGGGCAAAAGTGTGTTTGGGGGGGGGCTGCTACCACTCATTACCAATAGGTTCCAGCACCTACGGTCTTCAGCATCATAGAATGTTAGCAATTTCTGCTTTAAACTTTGATTTTACACCATCTCCTCTATGCGGGCAGTATATTTTCAAATTTAATAAGCTTTATTAATAAAACAGTGAACAAACAAGGTTAACAACAAACAAGAAATGGATGGGGGCAATTTAAGTGAACCACAAAATGAACAAATAATCAGTATGTACAGAGCAAAGCAGAATGCAGTAACAGTAGATAATACAGTAAAAGGGCAGTACATTTTCAATGTGGGTTAAAATGAGGATGTCACACATTATGAGGGACAGTTGAGAGGCATGCCCATACCCTCAGTTGTTTCTCAACCAAATTTGCCATCTGTGAAGTGACTCCCCTCCCACCACCCACATGCCATGACTGAGGACAGCTTCTAGTGCCTAGTTCCTTAATGTCTTTCTGAAGGGCTGGTCTTTCATTTTCATTTTTAAAGTTTGACTACCATGAATCAAGCCCATCTTCATCGATACTACTCAGGCCTTCACTTACCAAACTGTTGCTGACCCCCTGCAGGCCATAAGGAAGTGATTATTTAGTAACACTGTATATGGCATACTACAATTTAAAGACACAGACCTCCCTAGAAATAAACATGAGTGCAAAAACTGATAGGGCCATGAAAATACTGCCCCCTCCATTCTGGCACCTACGATTGTTACACCAAAATCCATCTGAGGGAGCCTTCCTGTTGCTCTGTGTTTCTGACTGACCTGCTCCAATTAGAACAACCCATTACACTTCCAGTAGCATGACTGATCTATTTGCTAGTGCTTGCTATGGAATTATTATTATTATTTTTTTACTCTTAAATTCAAAATGTAGAACTTAAAAATAAAGGCAGGGAAGGGGAAGGGGGCTTCTCTCAAAAGTATGGTTGGCTGAAACATTTGGTTGCCATGATACTTTTTAGGTAAATAAGTACCCTATTCCTTTACACTCAGAAAAGACACAAGTTCTTTGGATAGAACAGTTTGACTGGGGAAGATGAGGACTAATAATAATGCCATAAATCTACAGTTATACTCTTTGGTACATTTAGAATGTATGGGAAGATATGTATTAGAATTTTTTTCGCACACCCAAGATGTGTGGTGCCACTTAAACCCCGACAGTGAGGAGTTTAATCAGGCATCACATACTGCGGGTGTATGAAAAAAATGAGAAATACACATCTTCCCTGTATGTCATTTTTACGTAACTGCTAGCAATTGTTTTCATAGGCTGGTCTCTCTGGAACTGTGCAATGAGCAGACTACAGAAAAAGTGGCAGTTCAAATTTGCACTCACTGAGAAGACACTAGTGCCTGTAGTGACAACTTACTCCTGTCCACTGAAATGGGAATAGTTAAAAAAAAGAGATTTACATTTTTGAAAATCTTTGGAAGTACCTGGGATTGAATGCACTCATTAATCAGTGGTTCAAGAATGCCAGATTGAAATGCCATAATAACTGAATGTCTGTCATACCTGGTTATTATGGCATTTCACAGCATTCAAAATCAAGTTGATACAAGGGGTCATCAATAGTTATAAAAACTTTATGAACAGGGCTGGGCCAGAGGTGCAGTGGCAGTGCATCATTCTGCTACCTGAGAGACCAGGGTTCCTGCACAAATTGCAGAATCCCAGAATCCCACATCAAGGCTGCTGGTTGTGGGCCTAAACCTTCACAGAGGTGAGGCACTTGTAAGGGCATGGGATACATTGCATTTCTTGTCAGTGACAGTGGCTCAGTAGGTAGCATGATCATCTCTCAGTCTGGAAGATCAAAATGTTGGTGTTGCTGGTTCTAGCCCCACAGCAGGTGTTTGACAAACATCCATAACTAACACTATGGTGCAGTATGAGGGGAGGTGTTCCACTGTTGAGCTGCTGTTCTTTGTATGAGATGTTACACTTAGATCCCCTTTTGGTCACTGTCTAGGTTAAATTTAAAGATCTCATGGCACTTAGCAAAGAAGAGTAGGGGAGTTTGTTCAACAAAAAATATATACAAGTACACAACACAAACTTAAATATAACTACATGGGGGCATGGCTTGGCTCCTAGTGCAATGGCTGCCTGATCTGAGCGCTGTACTGACTCAAGGTCTAATTCTTGCTATTTACACCTTGTAAACCTGTTTAGCTGACTGGTGTAGCAGAGTAAACAAATCCAGGAACCCTCAGGAATGAAATGATCCACTTTGAAGTTTCAAGTTCCTACCTACAAACCCATCTGAAATGAATTGGTCTCTCGCTGTCCAGTATAGCACACATCAGAGGCTTGGCTGCTCCTGCAGGCCTTAACAAGCAACAAGTTAATGACATGTTTATGGCCCTGATACAATGCATGGTGGAGGCCACCCTGGCCTCAAATAACATGACGCTGGCTATACAACAATTGGATGCCAGGATGTGCAGAACAAAGTTTCAAATAAGCTCTAATACAGGAGCCATCGATTAGCTCGCCTCCACAATCCGTGATCAAGAGAGAACGATTCATATGCTCCAAACCAAAATCAATGACATGGAGAACAGAAGTCGGTGCAATAATCTCCATTTTTTAGGATTCCCCGAAGGTGAGGAGTGGGGAAACCCTCTAGAGTTTCTGTACGATGTCCTGCAAGAAATTCTACGCCATGAATTGCCTCCTGGTCTATCGATAGAGTAAGCTCACAGGACTCTAAACCCTCTACCCAAACCCAAGAAGAGGACAAGGCTTCTCATGGCCAGAATTTTGAACTTGGCTGATAAGGAGTGGATTTCTACCAGGGCTCGTGATCTTGGAGCTCTCTAATTATTTTACATATATACTAATATTTCAGGATTATTTACGAGAACTGGCGGCAAAGAGGAAGGAATACACCGAAGCACACCATCTAATGCACTCTCTGGGGATATTTATTTATTTATTTAGTTTATGTTGACCGGGTAAATGCACTAGACAAATCCTGCCTATTTTGAGGCACGACCTGGGGAGGGGGATACAGATGAATGCCAACTGACCTTGAACCAGATTAAGCTGTTGGTGGTATTTTTAGTGAATGAGGGAAATTTGGCCAGAACACCAGGGAAATTCCCCCTACTCTTTTCGATAACTGCCATGGGATCTTTAACATTCACCTGAACTACCACCAATCCAGGCAGATGGGACCTCAGTTTAACATCTCATCCGAAAGACGGCACCTCAGAAGTGCAGCACCCCACTCATGCTGCACTACAGTGTCAGTACTGGGATATTAACCCAAGTGCTAGATGTGGGAACTGAACCCACAGCCTTCTGATCTCCCGGCCTCAGAGGCAAGTGTGCTACCTACTGAGCCACTGACACTGGTTCTCCCTATGATACCCTGCTACAATGCACCTGGAAGTAAATGGAACCTTCATTTCTTTTTCCACTTTAGAAGCTCTCATGGCATATCTCCACAAATTGGCCTGCTCATTCTAAACATGAGCCCCTGCCCCATCAGAATAAAATTTCTGACCACAGGGGGGCTAAAAGTCCAAGTATCGGTGCAATCCATACAGGAGGTCAGCTCCAGCACAGCTTCCATTTTCAAAGGTCTACCTAAGGCCTTCCAACTAGAACCTGTAAATGACAACACCCGTGCAGGCATGCCAAGAGGATCCACCAGCAGGACCATGATGCAGAACACCAATGATGGCAGGAGATAAATTCAGAGCCACCAGCTACCAGTATCAGCATTTTTTTCTCCTCAAGCTGATATGCTCTACTGGCCCTGGTGGAACCAACTGATCCCCGTAGAATTTCTGGACTACACAGTGGAGGAGATGGTGCTTGAGGCCTCCACTACTGAAGCAGAACTATAACATTCAACTGCAGAGGCCACCCCAGCACATCCTCCCCTCTGCTGCAATGCTCCTCTCACTTTGTGGATCCGAGCCCAGACAAGCGGGCACCCTACTCTCCAGCCACTATAGAAGACCTTCAAGCAACACCATCTCAGGACCAGAATTAGATAAGTGTCCTCTCTGTTTAATTTTCTAGCAGTTTGGACATGGGTATGGGCTAAGAAGGTGGTTCCCCGAGGGCCGACATTGTTAACAGTTTTTTTTTTCTTTTGGCTAGTAAGTGGGGATTCTTGCTGTTGCTATACCCCTTACTGCTCACTTAAGGGGGTTATGGACTAATGCCTCTGCCCGGCTGTTTAAGAGAAAGAACCTGGGACACTTTACAATAAGAATGTTATTGTTGTTCTGGTTGTCACAATCTCACTCAGCCAGTCAGCCCTCTACTCCCAAAGTGCCAACCTCTGAGAGTATGATTTATGTACAGTGGACAGACAAGGTAACCTTCTTGTCTGTTTTGTGGGTTCAAGTCACTTTAGTCTCAAGCTCTGAAGGGATTCAAACTGACAACTTCTTGATAACGTACCCAATTATCAGGCTCAGAAATTTCTGTCTTCGGGGGGGGGCCAGATATCTTTGCCTACAGGTACCCAACCAGGTCTTTCAAATGAACCCTTCGAACTCAATGCAAGACTTTTAGAGAACTCTATCCATTTCCCAGTTTGGTGTACAATAAGCCCATACACAGTGTACCTATAACCTTTAAAAGCTCCAATTAAAATAAAAAGAATTGTCAAGGTACTCCTGCAGTTTTGTTTGTAAAAAAAATATCTTTACTTTAAAAATATCAAAACAGAACAATAATTACAGAACAAAATATATATCCCAACACATACAGCCTTAAAACAAACAGGAAAAAGTACAGTTCCTACAATACATACATTTAGAATGGTCTAATCTTACTCTCTTTCAGTGCTGTGATGATTCTCCCAGTCAGATAATATTCTCTTGTGTCTCTGTCAGGTTCTTTCAGCACTTAAAACACAGTTCTGAGCCGGCCTTCTCATGAGGTCACTAACTCCGCCTTGGTGTATCAAACTCTATATTTTACAATACAGGGTCTCCAAATAAAATCTTAAAAAAAAACATATGAGGTAACCTCACTGACTTTCCTCTCCACAGATTAACTGGTCAGAACTGGTTTTGGCTTTGCTTCGCATACATCTCAAAAGTTTCTTTGATCTAAGTCACTGTATTCAAAACAACAGTGTATTTGCCTCTTTAATCCCATCTGGACCTTGGAATCTACACCTCATGTCTTTCTGATGTAATTCAAGGGTTCCCCGGGAATGTATTTTGGACCTTCCAAATCCATCTGGGTCCTCACTTGCTCAGACATCAAACCTCTTCAATGTCCATTCTGGCCTCTCTCGACACTCCTCCCCACAAGTCCTTCCTGTCAAATATGCAAGTCAAAGGATCTCCCTGAAGGCATTATGAATGGCTAATCTTATTTCCTGGGACAAAAGCAAATTGATAAGGTAATTGCACCCCAGATCTCTATAGTTTAAAATACCTTCTGTCCTTTGAACTTATCCCGGGGGGTCTTGAGGTGTCAGTTCCAGTAAGACAGCCTTTTCCTTGAACTGACCCTTCCCTTCACATATTTTATATGTAATAACAAAAATTAATACAGCACTCACACACTCCGAGCTGGCTGTCTATGTCACACTCCTCCCCACCTAGACAGAATTTGGGGGATCCATCCCCTACATGGGATGAGCTTCCCAAATCAGTTCACTCCTCATAGACCCTAGACAGTCCATCTGAGTTCTTATTCTTGGCTCTGGCCCTTTGTACGATTTACAAATCATACCCTTGTAAAGCAAGACTCCATCTGAGCAGTCTGCCATTGTTTTTCTCCATCTGTGACAACCAAACCAGGGGGTTGTGGTCAGTCTGCACCACAAAAGGCTGCCCATACAAGTATGGCTCCAAGTTCTTTAGGGCCCACATTAGGTCAAGACACTCCTTTTCCACCGTGGAGTATGCTCCTTCCCTGGGGAGCAGCTTTCGACTCAGGTAGGCTATCGGGTGGTCCCTCCCTTCACTGGATGTTTGGCTTAGTACTGCCCCAATACCCACATCTGAGGCATCTGTCTGAAGTATAAAAGTTTTGCTATAGTCTGGACTTGTCAAAACAGGAGCACTGCACAGTGCCTCCTTCAGTTTGGTAAAGGCTTCCTCACAGGCTGGACCCCAAGTGATTTTCCTTGGTATGTTTTTCTTTGTCAGGTCAGACAGGGGAGCAGCCAGGGCACTGTAATTAGGTGCAAACTTTCTGTAGTACCCTCCTGTCCGAGAAAACTCCTGACCTGCTTCTGAGTTTCTGGTCTGGGCCATGACTGTATTTCTTCTATTTTTATCTGGTTAGGATGGAGTTGTGCCTGGCCTACCACATGCCCCAGGTATGCCACTTCTCCCTTGCTAACCTGGCATTTATTGGCTTTGACAGTGAGCCCGGCCCTCTGTATTCTGCTCACACTTCCCTAAGGTGTGACAGGTGTTCCTCCCAGCTGGTACTGAAGATGACAATGTCATCCAGGTATGCCACGGCATACTCCTCAGCACCATTTAACACCTGGTTCACCAACCTTTGGAAAGTGGTCAGGGCATTCGTCATTCCGATAGGCATTACTTTGAACTCAAATAAGCCTATCGGAGTGATGAAGGTTGACCTCTCCCTAGCTCTGACTGTCAGCTCTACCTGCCAATACCCCTTTGTCAGGTCAATGGTCGTAAAGTAGGTCACCCTCCCCAACTTGTCCAGGAGTTCATCTGTCTGGGACATCGGGTAGGCATATGACTTCATGACTGCATTCAGTCCATGATAGTCTACACAGAAATGAGTCGAGACATCTGGCTTGGGTACAAGGACTACAGGTGAGGCCCAGGGACTGTGGGATCTCTGGATTACCCCTAAATCCAGCATCTCCTCCACTTCCCTCCCAATGTCCTTTTGGACAGCCTCTGACACCCGATATGCTGTCTGCCGTATGGGCGTCTGTGTCCCTGTCTCCACATCGTGTGTGGCTAAGGGAGTTAGTCCAGACTTGGCGCTAAACAAGGTGGCAAAGTCTGCTAAAATCTCCCTCACTTTCTGGATCTGGCCCGGGGTCAGCTGGGGAGACAATTTTACTGCCTCCACAGAGGAATCCAGCTTACTCTCTTCCAGCAAGTCCAGAATGGGGTCTCCTTCATCTGTCCCCTCCCCATGACTACACACTGCTAACACCATGTCAGCCCTATTTGCATATGGCTTCATCATGTTGACATGGTACATCCTTTCTGTCTGTCTATGGTCAGGTAACTCCACAGTGTAGTTTATATCATTTACCTTCTGAACCACTTTGTACGGTCCTGCCCACTCAGCTTGCAGCTTGTCTTTCTGGGCTGGAATAAGGACCATGACTTCCTGACCTACCATGTACGATCCAGCTCTGGCTCTGCAGTCGTACCATATCTTTTGTTTCTGTTGGGCAGCTGCCAGGTTGCTCTGGGCTGTCCTCATAAACTCCTTCAGCCTTTCCCTAAACCTTAGGATGTAATCCACAATGGGAATTCCCTGGGTGGTGTGCTTGCCTTCCCAGCCCTCCCGGATCAAGTCTAGGGGCCCACTTACCCGCCGTCCATACAAGAGTTCGAAGGGGGAAAATCCTGTCGACTCTTGGGGCACCTCTCTGTATGTGAACAACAGGTGGGGAAGGTATTTCTCCCAGTCCCTCCCATGCTGTTCAGCAAACGCCTAAAGCACTGACTTTAGGGCACCATTAAAGCATTCCACAAGCCCATTGGCTTGTGGGTAATATGATGTTGTGCATCTCTGCACCACCCCACACTTCTTCCATAGACATTTCATTAGGTCCGACATGAAGGAACCCCCTCAATCGGTGATTACCTCCTGCGGAAACCCAGCATGGGAGAAAATCCCAACCAAGGCATCTGCCATTTTGTCTGTCCTCAGTGAGGAAAGGGCGACTGCCTCTGGGTACCGGGTGGCATAATCCACCACAGTCAGGATGAACCTTTTCCCTGAGGACCTGGGGGTGTTTAAAGGCCCCACAATATCCATTCCCATCCTCCGGAATGGCTCCTCCACTATGGGCAATGGAATCAGGGCAGCTTGGGTTTTCTGTCCCGCCTTCCCAATTTCTTGGCACTGGTGACAAGACCTGTAATACTCCTTCACCTGCTGGGTGAAGTTAGGCCAGTAGAAATTCTGGGCTAACCTCTGCATAGTTCGTGCGATTCCCAGATGACCAGACTAGGGAATATCATGGGCAACCTTGAGCAACTGCTCATGATATCCCTGGGGAACGACAAGTTGCCTGCCTAGCATCACTCCCTCTGTCTGTACTGCTTGTGTATACATAAGTCCATTTTCCAAATAAACCCTATGTCTGCCGTCACCTTCCTGTGCACCGTCTGAGTCTGCCCAAACCTTCAGCTTCTCTAAACTAGGGTCACTTCTCTGAGCAGCTGCGAACCCCTCATACCTTCCCAAGGCATGGGGCAGGTCCCGTTCAGTCACTAAACTAGGGTTCCTAAACACTAGCATCAGGGCCCTCAGGATCACTGTCAATCCCAGCCCTCTGACAAGGGGTCATCCCTCCCTCTTTGTAGTAACCCTCTGTAGCTATGTGGTTATTTGCTACTGGGGAAATTTCTACCCTCTTTTTACCAGTCTCCCCCTCTGGAGACACAGGCTGGGGAACCAGTCTCTCAGTATCTTCCCCAATGGCTTCTGGAGGGCTCAGAAAACTACAATTTTCCCTGGCCACTTGGATAGGGTAACTGCACATACTGCCCCCTGCTGGACATTGTTACCAAGGATCACATCCACTGCTAATGTGTTAGCTACAGCCACCTGTTGAACAGTTACCCCTGTTTCACCCCAGTCCAGGAGAATACTGGCCAGTGGCAATGTTTTCTCTTCACCAGTAAACCCTTGTGCAGTTATGTATTTGTTGGGTATAAGCTGACCAGGCTGCACCAGATCCCCTTTTACCAATGTCAGGGATGCCCCTGTGTCCCTTAACCCCTGCGTCTGTACGCCATTTACCATGACTGGGTGCATGTGTTCCCTCATGTTCACTGGCATGCTTCCCGGGACACACAAATAACCCACTTCCTTTCTGGAACTACTTTGCATATTATTGTTTGCCCTTCTTGAACACTGTCTGGCAATGTGCCCAGTTTCTTTATATAACCAACAAACATTTCTTACTTCAGAGAAATATTTTCTTTGAAACCTGGGGCAAACTGGTTTCCGTGGAGGCAGTAAGGATTTTAGCTGCCCTGAAGGTGCACTTTTCCCTTTCTGCACTGCCACACTCACCCCATTCTCTCTCAGAGCAGGTCTGCTCTTGGCATAGCGGTCCAAGAATTCAGCAGCCTCTTGCACTGTTTTTGGATCTCAGTCCTCTAGCCAGGTTTTTAACTCTGTTGGGCAAGCCCAATAAAACTGTTCTAATAAAATCACATTTTCAATTGTATCAACAGTGCTTGCCTCAATTCCTTCCCAACAACGTTTTAAAAACTGACGTTGTTTCATGGCTAGCTCCTCATAGCTCATATCAGGGCTTCTCCTGAGCTTACGGAATTTAGCTCTGTATGATTCAGCAGTTAATTCTAACTTTTTTAGTAGTGCTACTTTTAACTTGCTGTAATCGTCACTGTCTTTATTGTCCATGCAACCCAATGCATCCCGAGCTTTTCCAGTAAGTAGCGGGGATAGCTGGAAGCTCCAGGACTCTCTGGGAATTTTAGTCTGAATACAAACTTTTTCAAAAGAATTTAAAAAGGTGTCTATGTCCTCCCCATCTTTAAACTCAGCTATTAATTTAGAGTTCAATTTGTAACCCTGTCCTGCAGTCCCAGTTAAACCCAAGCCCTTACCTGCCCTGGTGCCACTGGTTGCAGTTGTAGCTTCTTCAGTTCATGTTGCCACTGGCGCTCCACTCTCCTCTCCTCTGCAGCTCTGCATTCTCGCTCTCTTTTCTCCTCTGCCTCTCGCTGGCACTCACATTCCTCATGTTCTGCCTCCCTCTGTTGTCGCTCTGCCTCCAGTTCTATCCTCTGCAACTCAATTTGCAGCTTGAGTACCTCTGGATTCAGGCTACTGGTGACCTTCCCCTGCTGCTGTGACCCTTCACTGACAGTGGCCCTGCTGTCCACCTCATTGGTTCGGGACCCCTTACTGGCCGCTAGTTCTGCCACACTCAAGTTCTGGTCCCTTTCAGTCACGGATGGTGTCTCGCTGCCCTGGGTATCTGCTACCATAAGGGCCTCTATGAGATTCTGCTTACTGGCTTTCACCCCAAATGGGACTCCCCTGTCCCCACACAACTGCTTTAAGAAATCTATAGTAAGCTTGCTGTAGTCGGAAGACATTTTTTTCTTCTCTTACTACTAATACTATACTGACTGGCACTTCAGAAAAAAAAATTAAATGTGTGGGAACTTAAGTGTAAGTCAATGGACATAGTTCTCTTTCCTTTTGAAATAAAACACTGCCTTTATTTTTCTTCCAAGGGGGCTAAACAGTTTCAAGCTAACACACTGAACAATGAAGCTTATACCACCAAACTTTTATGCTACTGCTGCCAACCAATCTGTCACAGTCTCTCTCAGCCGATCAGCCCTCTACTCCCAAAGTGCCAACCTCTGAGTGTGTGATTTGTGTACAGTGGACAGACAAGACAACCCTCTTGTCTGTTTTGTGGGTTCAAGTCACCTTAGTCTCAAGCTCTGAAGGGATTCAAACTGATAAACTCTTGTTAGCTTACCCAATTATCAGGCTCAGATAATTCTGTCTTCGGGGGGGGCAGATATCTTTGCCTATGGGCACCCAACCAGGTCTTTCAAATGAACCCTTAGAACTCAATGCAAGACTTTTGGAGAACTCTATCCATTTCCCAGTTTGGTATACAATAAACCCATAAACAGTGTACTTATAACCTTTAAAAGCTCCACTTAAAATAAAAAGAATTGCCAAGGCACTCCAGCAGTTTCATTTGTAAAAAAAATATCTTTACTTTAAAAACATCAAAACAGAACAATAATTACAGAACAAAATATATATCCCAACACATACAGCCTTAAAACAAACAGGAAAAAGTACAGTTCCTGCAATACATACATTTAGACTGGTCTAATCTTACTCTCTTTCAGTGCTGTGATGATTCTCCCTCAGTCACATAATATTCTCTTGTGTCTCTCTTAGGTTATTTCAGTACTTAAAACACAGTTCTGAGCCGGTCTTCTCATGAGGTCACCAACTCCACCTTGATGTATCAAACTCCATATTCTACAATACAGGGTCTCCAAATAAAATATAAAAAAAAAAACATATGAGATGACCTCACTGATTTTTCTCGCCACAGGTTAACTGGTCAGAACTGGCTTTGGCTCTGCTACACATACATCTCAAGCGTTTCTTTGATTTAAGTCATTGTATCAAAACAACAGTGTATTTGCCTCTTTAATCCCATCTGGACCTTGGAATCTGCACCTCAGGTCTCTCTGATGTAATTCAAGGACTCCCCTGGAATGTATTTTGGACCCTCCAAATCCATCTGGGCCCTCCCTGGCTCAGACATCAAACCTCTTCAATGTACATTCTGGCCTCTCTCGACACTCCTCCCCACAAGTCCTTCCTGTCAAATATGCAACTCAAAGGATCTCCCTGAGGGCATTATGAATGGCTAATCTTATTTCCTGGGATGAAAGCAAATTGACATAGTAATTGCACCCCAGATCTCTGCAGTTTAAAATAACTCCTGTCCTTTGAACTTATCCCTGAGGGGTCTTGATGTGTCAGTTCCAGTAAGACAGCCTTTTTCTTGAACTGACCCTTCCCTTCACATATTTTATATGTAATAACAAAAATTAATACAGCACTCAAGCACTTAGTGCTGGCTCTCTTTGTCACACTGGTTACCTGTTTTTTTCTTTATATATGCGCTAAGGTAATTCTAACTTCACATCGTTGGTTCTATCTATAGTTGCCTCTAGGGCTGCATGGGGGGGACTAAGCTCATCTGCTAAGGGGAGCATAATGGTGGCTAGAATAGTGCTAGAGTATATACTACTAGTTTATTTATGGCCTGTTCATTAAATATGCCTATTCCAGCTCAGACTGCAAGGCCTAGTGCTACCTAGAAAACTTCAATGCCAGAAGCTGCAGAATTGAACTGGCTACAGGAATATTCCTCTCCATGAGGGAGCAGGCTATGCTAACCTCTGCATCTGGAGCACTGATTATATGCTTCATCCAAGGCCCCCAGCCCTCCTACTCCACCTTCTCAGTCAAGCAATGGGATAGTTAGGAGCTTAAAGGGATACTGAGTGGGGCAGCAACATGGCTAGTGTCTGGGTCCTTAACCTAGTTTCCTCATCATCTCTTTCACACTGTCACTATAAACTCTTTATACCCTTCAGGCCCTAAAGGCATATGTACTGGTAAACATAACATGCTGCTCTGTTCCCCAGGTTGGCATGGCTCGGATGGGGTCAGCCATCATGTGCCTGTACTCATCTATCATACTCACAAGACTGCGATCCATGGAAACATGTGGAACCCCGCTCCAATTCACCCCCCCCAATGGCAGGGTTGGCTAGGCCTGAGAAGACCGTATATCCTCGGCCTGCCAAACCTACTAGTGCCACTGCACTGTTCTGTGCACTACTAGTAAATAGTCTATATGTGGTTACTGATCTGTGGATGTTAATGTTTTCACACTGTGATATGCTGCTTGTATATTGGTCAGTGCATGAATGTATATCTGCAAATAATCTCTGCTATCCAGCCATACCCTCTCACCAAGGGCATATGGTACCCTTTTTGAGCCTCTCAGATGAGCCTTCACTCCTGTCAGCACCTTACCATCCTTGATTTTCCATGATTTCCTCAACTATGGATGAACTCTCCTTTATTATCTGGAATGTCAGGGGCTCAACATTCCAATAAAATGGAAGGAGGTGCTGATGCAGCTGAAAAGGATAAGGGCCCAGGTCGCCTTTTTACAAGAGACAAAGCTAACGAGGCAAGATCGTGCATACTCGGTGATAGACTGGGTGGGAACTGAAATTCACCCTAGTGCCCCCACGAGGAAAAGGGGTGTAGTCATCCTCCTACATAAGTCCCTACCTTGGTCTATCCTGAAAGCAAGTCAGACCCTCATGGGTGCTTGCCATGCTTGACACCCCTAATGGATATATGCTTTTGATAAACATATGCACACCTAATAAGGAAACCCCACCTTTTTTCTTGACATAATGTCTACAATTGAAGCTATGATTGAGCCAGACACACCCATCACAACAGGGGGGGACTTTAATCTCACATTGGTGCCTGTTCTTGATAGAAGTGATCAGGGTAGGGAGACCCACACCAGAGATGTTCAGGCAACACTGAGGTTATGCTCCGAATTCCAGCTGGTTGATATCTGGTGCCTCATCCACCCTAAATAATGTGACTATGCATTCTAATCTGATGTACATAGTATGTTCAACAGACTGGACTTTTGGTTTATCTCGCATACGCTCACTCAATTTGTCCTCGACTCCAGTATTTGTCCTATTGTTGTCTCGGACCATGCCCCGGTCCAGCTAATGCTTTCCTGGGGCCCTCTCCAACCCCACTCCTCCACAGGGAGACTTGACCCTGTCCTTATGCAGGATGAAAAGTTTGTAGACTGGGCCAAATCTGAAGCCATGATCTTCCTACAGGAGAATCCTATCTCCGATACCTCTGCACAGACCACATGAGAAGCATACAAAGCTAACATGAGAGGGAAGATCATGGGGTATGCTGTCCATAGGAGGAAAGATAGGGGTCAGGAGCTGTCTAGACTTGAAGAGGAATGTGCTACTGCTGAGCAGGCCCTTAAAAGGACCACACATCTTAATACACATCACAATATAATGTTAAGGTGCCTCAGATTCTGTGTTATTGAAAAAGTCCAGTTGGGACCAAGACGAAGTAATTTAGAGGATTTGTTAGCCCAAAGGGAATCATTTTGGATTTTTACATTGGGAGGCTTGGTTTTACCTGGTCTTAATGATAAAATAGAACTGCTCCCCTGTATCAAAAGAAGTAATGGATGCTCATTAATGTGACTTCTAATAATGGTGATTTAAATAGAGAATAATAGATAGGCAACTGTGTGTTATGGATTTTTTTTACACACCCAAGGTGTGTGATAACCCATAAACCTCGAGAGCCAAGCTCGAGAGGTTTATGAGGTAATCACACACCAATGGTGTGTTAAAAAACCACATACACATAGTTGCTTATTTTATTTTTATAATTACTGGCAACCCCTTTATAAAAATGCAGAGTATCTGCTATTACAAACACACACACTCTCTCACACACACACACTGTGTGTCTCTCTCTCTCTCTCTCTCTCTCACACACACACCGCTGTCTTTCACACACACACACACACACACACACACACACACACACACACACACTGTGTGTCTCTCTCTCTCTCTCTCTCACACACACACACACTGTCTTTCTCACACACACACACACACACACACACACTTTCTCTTTCAGACCGACCTTTTTTCAGCGGCATCTCCGATCCGGAGACACGTGAGATCAACCAGATAGTCCTTTTCTATTTGGAAGGTGGGATCAACCGGATAAAACATTTAAAAATCAAATACAGATGGGAGGTAGTAAATAAAAATGGCTGTCGACAGCGAGAAAGCAAAACATATTTTTAAAGCTATTCAGCGGCCACTCACAAAGCACGAACCAATGAAAAGACAGAATACAGATGAGTGACACACAAAGGAGACAGGTGGTTTTGCAAATGCCGTAATAACTCATTTTTGAGTTATTACGGCATTTTAAGGTGCTAGAAAACCGTTTGTTAAAGGGGGTTGCCAGTAATTATTGTCATTTTATGGTATCATTATTTACTCTTCTCTATATGTACTTTTTTTCAGATGTATGAAAAGGAATGCTTTGGCTACCTTACCTGAAATAGGATTAGCACTTTTCAAATTTATGAGGGAAGTTTGTAAATAACTGTTTCTTCAGCAAGTGGTAATGTAAAATACATGCATTTTTATTTTTAGCTTTGTTACTATAGATGCATGATCTGTGGGACAATGAAATAATTATTTTTTGTGTAATATAGCTAATGTATGAATTGAGGCACCTTAACATTATATTGTGATGTGTATTAAGATGTGTGGTCCCTTTAAAGATTTTTCACTATTTAAGTGTCCTGCAGATGCACCTTGTGTAAGACCCCCTGATGACATGCCATGCACGAAACTGGTCTGGGTTTTAGTCTGCTACTGTTTTTGTGGTGTTTGGCTATGCCTTTTTAATCAATAAATCACTTTTTTGGCTACACAGTGAGTGTGCAGTCCTTTTGCAACATTTTGTGGATTCATGTTAAGTATCGCACCTCTGGTGAGTGGAGCTGTAATTGCCCATTTATGTTAGCTTTTTTTGTGAGCTCACTTAGCTGTCTAGCGTGATGATTATTTAGGGTTTTATATTTGCCACACCACATTATCCCCATAAGTTATTTTTCTGACCTATTTAATTGGATTTATGGTCATAAATTACGTTAATAGCATCAGCCAAATTGAGTAGCAAGAGCCCTGGCATTTGGTTAGTGTTTAATTCTGTGTTGTGGAGTGGCCCTGTGTGTACTAATAATGGCGGTGAGTAGTAATCCGTAAGTCAGAAAGGAGAAGTCCCCAGACATATAGTATGTGATGGAGGATATTTCTCTTCAGGACGAGACAGTCTCATATGCAGATTGCATTTTTGGCATGGCTGAGGAAGCAGCTTTATTTGTGGAAGAAACTGAGGTCATATCGAGCAATACTGGACAAGTAACATCTGAGAGTAACATACCTCGACTCCATCTATGGATATTAAGACTGCATTTATTAGTCTTGGACGGGCAATCCTTAGGGGTCGTAGACGCCACTGAGGCTGAGTTACATTAGAGGCCTACTTAAAAGTGGGATGTTCTCTACATGGTTTAAGAGTGACACACAATCCAGGATATGGATAGGAGAGAGAGAGAGAGAGAGAGAGTTGTATGATGGATTGGAAGGACTCCTTACAGGTAGGCACTGATGGCCTGATTAAAACAGTTATTAAAGATTATTTGGCCCTACAGGATGATGTTCAGAAGGACATTAGAAATAAGGAAACTGTAGTGTTTAAGTTTAAAGATGATGTAGAATTTATTAATTATGAGAATAAAATGAAAAGTAACATACAAAGAGAAGAACATAAGATTAAATGGACCAAGCTTAAGAAATGGGAAAGGGACTGTCATGACTATCTTTATGACCGGGTGTTTACATGGAATAAGAATAACGCTAATAAGGGTCAAAGGTCACGGTGGTGTGGTAGCCACAATAGGAATAGAACTGGTGGAAAGGCAATGGAAGAAGGACAATTAAGGTCTATACTCCGGAGTAGGGGGAATTCACCTGTCTATACATCGAATAGTGAGTGTGAAGTTGAAAGTGATCATCCTTTTTTAGAGAGAGGACAGTACAATTTGGACAGGTGCAAGAGAGAATCACAGGTCCAATTCGAGGAGTCAGTGCAGATGGAATCCAGGAGTCTGAAGTGCAGTCATCAGAAACAAGGAGCAATGCAGGCAAATGGAAACACAGGACGAGATGTGGAGGGTGTAGGCATCAGTGGAAAAGGAAGAGGCAGGAGAGGCAGAAGGATTTGACTGGCGAATATATTGTTTATAATATATCCCATGCACAGTTGGATGAACAAGAAATTAAAGTGCTACAGAAGGGGTTATCTTTTATTCCTACTGAGGATAGTAAACCATTCCAACTGTATGTGTATTTACACAGGTTCACCAGGCACTTAAACTTACAGGCTTTTTTTGGTAAGATGGAGTCAAATAATGAGATGTTGGAAACTGAAAATGGACAAGGACAGTCAGGGGAATCTAATGATAGTGAGGTAAGAATATTTAAGCCGTCTTCCTCTTTTATGTCCCCATACTGTGATTCTGTGTGGATATTTGAAAGAGCATGTGAAGATCAGTTCAGGCTTCTTTTTGAGCAAGATGAAAAACCTGATTACGTTAATCTCAGTAGAGATGAGGCAGAGGCCTTGAAAAGCTTACAAAATAATCCTGAAATGGCAATTAATCCTGCGGACAAAGGAGGCTCTATTGTTGTTATGTCAACAGTGCAATATATTGAGGAGATTGAGCGACAGTTGGGATGTGATGAATTTTATAGTTATTTGACTGGAGATCCAACTGTGAGATTTAAGAAAGAAATAGATTTCTTTCTATATGAGTCTATTTGTGAGGGTATCATAACGAAGGATGAGTTTTATTTTTTGACTCTTCAGTATCCGGTGAAAGCATGCTTTTATGTTTTACCTAAGATTCACAAGAATCTGTATAATCCTTCTGGACGACCCATTGTTGCAGGCATTGGCTCATTAATTGAACCATTATCTGGATATGTGGATTCGCATTTCAAACAATATGTATCAATGTTGAGGTCTTATGTGAGGGATACTATGCAGGTACTTGAGATTCCTGATGACTTACAGCTTGAACCAAACTGGATACTGGTGTCCATGGATGTCACCTCACTTTATACCAATATTCCCCACCAGGGTGGTCTTGAATCCTTAAGGTATTGGTTTGACCAGAATATAGGTATGGAATATGCCAAGAGATGTTTTTTGCTGCAATGTGCTGAACATGTGCTAACCAAGAACTGTTTTTTATTTCAAGATCGTTGGTTTTTGCAGACCAAGGGAATGGCAATGGGCGCTACTTTCGAGCCGAACTATGGCAACCTCTGTATGGGCCATTGAGAAACAACAATTGTCTATGACAGCTAGAGAAATCCATATTTTCATATGATTGATTCCTGGCATCATTTTATAAATGACATTTTTATGGTGTGGCATGACACACTAGAGAAACTAGATAATTTTGTGAAATATCTAGAATCTAGCAATGAGAATCTTAGATTTACGGTGTAGTTTGATTCCATGTCTGTGTCCTTTCTGGATGTACAGATTACTAAGAAGACTGATGGGTTAATACAGACTAATCTGTACAGAAAGGATACTAACAGGAATTCCTTGCTATTGGCATCCAGTTGCCACCCACACCATATGGTGGTTAATATCCCGAAGGCCCAATTGTTGCATGTACTCAGAAACTGTAGTGAAATGACTGATTTTTAAAAATGTGGTAGAGACATGTGTAACAGGTTTAAACACAGGGGTTACAGTAGTAACACAGTTGAGCATGCATTTCAAGAGGTTAGTCAAACTGATAGGGAAGTTTTGTTGAGACCTAAAACCCATAGTCAAAATACAGATGTGGAGAGGATGAATTTTGTAATTACCTATACAAGACATTCCTGAGCAGTACAGGATATCTTAGTAAAGAACTGGAATATTTTGGAGTCAGATCCCTGTTGAAAATGTCAACTAAATATAAGCCCAGAATGGTGTATAAGAGGGGTAAAAATCTGAAAGATAGGTTGGTTCACAGTTTTATGCCAGCGCAGGAGCCAAAAGGGAAAGGGTCTTTGCTGTTTCCAGTGGGAATGTTTACATGTGGCAGTTGTAAATTTCATAGTCACATGATTAATTGCAAGACATTTACCTCCTGTAATAGTACAAAAGTGTATACAATTGAGGATGTTATTAATTGTGTAACAACAAATGTACTGTATTTGGCTACCTATGATTGCGGAGCATTTTATGTGGGCAAGACCACAAGAATGTAAAAACAGAGGGTGGTTGAACACATCAGATTTGTGGCTAAGCACAATGATAGAAGTGCTCACTCGAACCACTGTAAATTAGAAAAAGATAATAAAAGAAAGCATATTTTTAGATTCTGTGGTATTGAAAAAGTCCAACTGGGGCCAAGAGGAGGTAATTTAGAGGATCTGTTAGCCCAAAGGGAATCATCTTGAATTTTTACATTGGGGGGCTTGGTTTTACCTGCTCTTAATGATAAAATAGAACTGCTCCCCTGTATCAGAAGAAGGAAGTAATGGATGCTAATTAATGTGACTTCTAATAATGGTGACTTAATGCCATTTTATGGCATCATTATTTATTCTTCTCTATATGTGCTTTTTTCAGATGTATGAAAAGGAATGCTTTGGCTACCTTACCTGATATAGGATTAGAACTTTTCAAATTTATGAGGGAAGTTTGTAAATAACTGTTTCTTCAGCCAATGGTAATGTAAAATGCATGTATTTTTATTTTTAGTTTTGTTACTATAGGTGTATGATCTGTGGAGCAATGATATAATTATTTATTGTGTAAGATAGCTATTGTATGAATTGAGGTACCTTAACATTATATTGTGATGTGTATTAAGATGTGTGGTCCCTTTAAAGATATTTTACTGTTTAAGTGTTCTGCAGATGTGCCTTGTGTAATAACCCGACGACGTGCTACACACGAAATTGGTCAGGGTTTTTAGTCTGCTACTGTTTTTGTGGTGTTTGGCAATGCCTTTTTAATCAACAAATCACTGTTTTGGCTACACAGTGAGTGTGCAGTCCTTTTGCAACATTTTATAGATTCATGTTAAGTACCGCACCTCAGGTGAGTGGAGCTGTAATTGCCCATTTATATAAAAAAGATAGTTTCCACATTCTTAATTAAAGAAAACAGAATTGTAAATTTCCAGAAAGGGGTTTCAATATCATCCCCAAAGGCTGTCCTTCCCTTCCTCCCAGCTACAAAAGTCTATAGAATTTGAGATATCCTGGCTGCCATCCTTAGGTTTTGTATAAGCATGTGCTCTCTTAACAGGATTCATCTGGCTTCCCCACAGTAGTCTGACCAAAATATGCTCTATAGATTGCAGTAGCTTCTAATTCTTTTGGAGGGAAAAGCAATACTAATATACAACAAGCATTTGTCAGTGCCGAAGTTGGTTGCTTGTTTAACGCTAGCACTTCCCTGAACTCCCTTTATACCCTGAAGTGTACCTCATCTGGTCCCATAGCATTACATACTTTCAAGGCAGCAACTTCTTTCAGTAACACCTATTTAAATCCCACCTTCCTATGCACCCTGTACCCTCAATTTACTTTTTTGTTGAAAAAACCTTTTAATGGGGACCTGCATACCTCGCCATCTCCATGGCTAGCCCCCATCTTATAAACTAATTTAAATAAAAGGCAGAATTACCAAGAATGCAGAGTAATCCCACAAATTTAAGCGAGAGGCAGCTGCACCAAGAATACAGAGTAATCCCCCAAATTTAAGCAAGAAGCAGCAGCATCAAGAATACAGAGTAATCACCCCCTAGCAACAACAAGCAGTGACCTGACCACTCCATCATCCATCAACCCCCCCATACCCAGCACCCAATTCTCTTTATGAGGAGAAGACAATTGCTGCTGCCAACCAGTCCAGCACAGCACAACCCTCCCTCTTCCCTGCTGAGCACTGGGTGCTAATAAATGAAACAGCGCTGCATGTTGCTATAGTACAGCCAGAAGATCACGTTGCTAAAAAATATATCATGTATGGTAGAACTCTGTTAGCCTTAGGAAATCATCATTTCTTAAGGTTGTTAACCTATCGATGTGATGTAGAAATTTAACAAAATTTCTATGTCACATCGATAGGTTAACAATGGTGATTGGTCTTGGCATGTGCGCACCTTTTTTTACACTGGGAACAGATGGATGAACGCAGTGGTTAGGGAAGGACTGAACGGCTGTGGCAGTGACTATATTTCAAAAAGTAAGCAGCCGTTTTCCTTTTTACGTGGGACCATACACAAAAAAAAATAATGTATGGTCCCTCTATCAGCAACCAGTCACTGTTAAATGTCTCGAGGTTGCCATAGCAATATAAACCTCTTGAGTTTCGCTCTTGAGGTTTACATGGTCCCCCTGGCAACCTCTTGACAGTTAACAGACCGGTTACCAAAAGAGGACCATACATTATCCTCTATGTTAATGCATGAGTTAGGGTTTTTATTAGATTGTTAAAAGCTGGAAAATTCAATGTTAGGGTTCCCAAACCTATCACTCCCCAACCCTCCACACACCAACAGGTGTCAGGGTATGCCATGGGTTTGTCAGGCCCAACTCTCACCCCATTCCATGTGCAAACAAGCTGACATGGTACAATATAGGAGAATGCGGTGAGAGTTAGGCCTGTCAACCCCATGGCACACCATGACACCTGTTGGTGTGTGTAGGGTGGGGTGGTAGGGGTGGGAACCCTAACATCAAATTTCCCACCTTTTGACAATTTAAAAATAACCCTAACTGATGCATTAATGTAGTTTTTTGCAATTAAGTTCCCTTCTTTTTGAGATAGTATAATAGTATCTTTATTTTACTGTGGGATCACAGGGTCCGAATTCCACAAAGTTGTGTGCCTGCATAGAATAAATTCAATGGACACACATAACTTGGGCATTTTCAGGAATTTTCTTTCACCAAATTTTCAACATGGCCTTTTGGGGACTGCACATCATGAACACTGGCACTGTCATTTCATTAATTTGTCTCAAAAGTTAATTTCGCAAAGCGGTCACTCTATTCTGCACAACAGGTACAAAAATATATTTCAGTCAGGATTTGAAAAATGACAGCTGTATACTGTTCATGAAGAAGTGAGAAAAATGGCAATGTTGAAAATCTGTAGTAAAAATATCAAAAATTGTTGAAGTTATGCACATGCGTAGAACCTACGCAATGCACACTTGTAACACAGTTACTTTTGGGACTTTTTGCATCAAAGTTTCAACATGGGGTCCTTGGGACCCCACCTCATGAGCACTGGCAATGTAATTCCATTAATTAGTCCTGAAAGGTGATGCTGCACAGTGACTCTGAAATCACCTTTTTGGACCAATTAATGAGATGACAGTGTCAGTGTTCATGAGGTGGGGTCTCAAGAACTCCATGTTGAAAATTTGGGGTCAAAATTCTTAAAAATGACTGCGATAAGTTGAAAGACTCATTGACAGCCATTATATGGTTTACCTTGATTCCTTCAGTTCATGGTTCACCTTTGAAGAGTGCAGACATGCCCTGGTCCAGAGAATATTATAGCTGCTGACCTCTGGAGGTAAGTATGGGGTAAAGGTGGTGTGGAAAGGTGGGTACACAGAGAAAGGGGGGGGGCATGGGGAGACAAGAAGGGACTGTTTTCTTTTTCCAGTAAAAAAAAAAGACATCAGAGGACTGTTTTATTTTTTACAGGTACACTACACATTTGGGGACACTGGGAGTGGGCTACTCAGTATCCCACACTGTCAGGGGAGTGGG
Source organism: Neoceratodus forsteri (assembly GCA_016271365.2). Lineage (NCBI taxonomy): Eukaryota > Metazoa > Chordata > Ceratodontiformes > Ceratodontidae > Neoceratodus > Neoceratodus forsteri. Next base: position 932,952,502 of record CM057455.1, read on the forward strand.
GCTACTGCAGACATGGGGATTGGGCACTTTGTTGTCAGCAAACATAAGTGTGGGGAAACAGCAACACTGTTCGGAGGGACATACTGGGAATACTGGGAGTGGGATCCCCAGTGTTACACAGTAATAAATGGGGATTTTATACTCAACTGGGGACACTGGGAGTTGGCTACCCAGTGTGCCACACTATTGGGGGAGGGGGCTACTGTCAACACAGGGGTTTGGCACCCCACTGCTGGCAAACCTTAGATCAAGAGGGCACACTGCTGGGGGAAGGGGGAACCATACTAGGATGAAGGACAACTAGGAACACTGGGAGTGGGCTACCTAGTGCAAGGTATGTGTATGGTACACATTAATATTTACAACCTAACACTTAAAATAGAGTATTTTAGAGAATGGACTTTAGAATATAATCCAGACATTATTGTAATCACAGAATCCTGTCTAAGCAAAAAGGTAACTGATGAGAAAATGCAAACACGGTGGTTTAATTCTTGTGTTTAAATGCTTTATTGGCAAGCATTTAAACTAGCCATGGGGGGGGGGCACTGAAAAGGAGAAGGGAAATCCTAGCCTCCCCCCCAAAAAAATTCAGGGTAGTTAGTGAGGTAAACACCAAGATAGAGAAGTTGATAGGGAGAAGGGCTGGGGTAAATGGAGAAATAGGCAAAGGTAGTAAGGACAGAGATGGGGCTAAAAGGAGTAAGGCCATCAAAAAATGGAGGGCAGTGAGTACCAACGCCCATAGTCTTGGTAACAAGCTCCCTGAGTTAGTGGCCTTGATGGAAGAAGGACATCTAAATATCGTGGCAGTCACAGAAACATGGATCACAGAGAACCATAACTGGGATATAAACATACCAGGTTACACAGTCTACAGGAGGGACAGGGTGAGTGGAAGAGGAGGAGAAGGAGGAGTAGCTTTCTACATAAGGGAAGTGATCAAAGCAACAGAACTAAAGGGTAAACAGGGAGGAGAGGAAGCATTGTGGATCACCCTGGAGAAAGGAAATGGCACTACAGTCTGAATGGGGGTTGTATACAGACCTCCATCTCAGGGGGAAGAAATGGACAAGGAAATGTTAGAAGGCAATCTTAAGATGGCAGAAAAACAGGAGATATTGTTGATGGGGAACCTGAATATGCCAGATGTTAGCTGGAGTGCCTTAGCTGCAGCACATCCAAAAGCAGGTTCATTCTTGATGCCCTGCAGAGGGCATGCCTCAGACAGCTAGTGTTGGAACCCACTCGAGAGGGAGCAATTTTAGACCAGGTACTCTCAAACAAGGACACAGGGAGAATCTCAAATTTAGAAGTGGGTAGCTATCTGGGAACAAGTGACCCCCAAACAGTGTGGTTCACGATAAACGCAGCCATAGAGTCAAACCATACAAAAGCGAGGGTACTGGACTTCAGGAGGGCTGACTCCGTCAAAATGAAAGAGTGTCTCAGAAAAGCACTAGCAAACAGGCAAGAAGGGAGGTGTAGGAACAATGGGGAAACATCAAAGCTGCCATCACAGAGGCAACAAGCCTTTGTGTGAGCAAATAAACAAATCAAAACAAAGGCAAAAACCACTGTGGTTCACAAAAGAGGTGGCGGGGAAGGTTAGGGAGAAAAAGATAGCATTCAGGAAGTACAAGGAAACACAGAAGGAGCAGGACAAATAACTGTACCAGTTAAAGCAGAAAGAAGTGGAGAAGGCAGTCAGAAAAGCAAAGGCCCAAACTGAGGAAAAGATAGTCAACTCAGTTAAGAAGGGGGGTAAAACCTTTTATAGGTACATTAGTGAGCAAAGAAAGACCAAGGAAGGGATAGTGAGGCTTAATAAAGGTAAGGGGGATGGGCGGAGGGTGACAGTGACGAGGCAGCAATTCTGAATGAATACTTTTGTTCAGTATTCACAAAAGAAGAGGAGGGGATGTACTTAAAACAAACAATAGAAACACTCTGGATGGGGGGGGGGGTCAGTACCAGTCCATTCACGGAAGGAAGGGTCCTGAAAGAACTCCTAAAACTCAAGGTGGACAAGGCAATGGGGGCTTGATGGGATTCACCCCAGAATTCTGAAATAATTAAGGGGAAAACTAGTGACACCACTGACTACTCTTTTTAACAAATAATGGGAGGATGGTGTGGGACCTGAGGACTGGAGGAAGGTGGATGTGATTCCGCTTCACAAAAGTGGAAGCAAGGCAGAGGCAGAAAACTGGAGACTTGTTAGTTTGACCTTAGCGGTAGGGAAAATGATGGAATCACTTCTGAAAGAAAGAACTGTTGAGTACCTAGAGGTCAGCGGGGCACAGGACTCAAGGCAGCATGGATTCACACTGGGAAGGTCAAGTCAGATGAATCTAATAGATTTCTTTGACTGGGTGACGAAAGTAGTAGACCAGGGAGGGGCTGTGGACATGGATTCCTTAGACTTTAGCAAGGTATTTGACACAGTCCCACACAAAAGATGAATAAACAAGTTAGCCAGCCTAAGAGTAGGTTTCAGGGTGGTAGCCTGTGTAAAACATTGGTTGGACAACAGGACACAGAGGGTAATAGTAAACAGAGTCCACTCTGAAGAAAGGGGGATTAATAGCGGGGTACCGCAGAGTTCAGTATTGGGGCTGGTCCTCTTTAATGTCTTTATAAGTGACATTGCAGAGGGACTGGAAGGAAAAGTATGCCTCTTTGCAGATGACACAATGATCTACAACAGGGTTGATACACAAGGGGGGTGGAAAGGATGAGAAGAGACTTGGCAAGGTTGGAGGAATGGTCAAAAGTATGGGAGCTTAAATTCAGTGCAAAGAAGTGAAAAGTAATGCACATGGGAAACAAAAACCCAGGGGAAGAGTATACAATGGGGAGGAGGTACCAACAAAAAAAAATGGAAAGGGACTAGGGGGTAGTCATATCAGATGACCAAAAGGTAGGCAGGCAATGTGAGAAGGCGGTAAGGTAGGCTGGAGGGATACTGGGATGCATACGGAAAGGCATCACCAGTAGAAAACAGGAAGTTGTCATCCCTCTGTACAGACAGTTGGTGAGACCCCATCTGGAGTACTGCATGCAGTTCTGGAGACCCCATCTCTGCAAGGACATAGACAGGATTGAGACAGTCCAGAGGAGGGCAACTAAAATGGTGTGGAGTCTGTACCAGAAACCACACAAAGAGAAACTAAAGAAGCTTAATATGTATACCCTAGAGGAAAGGAGGGAGAGGGGGACATGATAGAAATGTTCAAGTACCGCAAGGGAATCAACAAAGTCCAAGAGGGTAGCATCTTTCAGAAAAAGAGATGTGATGGCCGGCCCAGTGGCACTGAGGGTTGAGGTGCTGGATGCCACACCTCACGCCACACTGGCGACCCAGGTTCAGGAATGAGCTTGGGTGACTGAGGGTCAGCAGGAGGAGAGAGGATTGAGAATCCAGAGGAAGGCTCTTCTCTCTTGGGGGGAGGGACACATGTCATTCCACTCACTGACTGCCCTCTAGCGGTGACTGGAAGGCAGTATGGGTCAGGAGACTTGAAGCTGACATCTCTGCATTGAAGGGGGGGCAGGCAAAAACAGAGGAAAAGCAAGCCTGGCAGGCTCAATGATGGTCTGCCACTCCCAGGAGTGGTTCTGGATTCTGAATTGGGTTTCCGGTTGATAGGAGAAGCCGGCAACCTCATCCTGTCCTCACTGTGGAGGGTAATCCATGGGAGAACGACCAGGGCTGCCTAGCACATGAGCTGCAGGACCAGAGAGAAAATCCCTCCATTTGGAGGGCTTTAGCTGCCTGCCAGGGCTCGGGGCTGCAAAAATGTATATGGAAAAAAAAAGGAAAAAGAGATGTTTAAGAACAGGGGGCACAGTTTGACGATAGAGGGGGGGATTGCTCAGGGGCAAATGAAGAAGCATTTTTTCACAGAGAGCATGGTGGACACATGGAATGGCCTTCCAGAGGAGGTCATGGGGTCAAAAACAGTGGGGGAATTCAAGAATGCATGGGACAGACATAAGGCAATTATAGTGGGGGGTAGTAGGAATTAGGCTGTTGTTAACTAGGATCTGCAGCTTATCCAATAGGTAGGGAAATGGACAGACTGGGTGGACCAAGCAGTCCTTATCAGCAGTCAAAGTCTATGTTTCTATCTTTCTATACTGGAAATGTCATCCTGTCTTACCTGATTTTTTTGAAGCTGAGCATAAAATGATATTCCGTTCTAATACAAAAGGACAGCAACCTTTGAAATTCATGACACAAATTTAGATATTCTGAATAATGGTCTTGTTTGAGTTTTTTATTGTGGGCAATGGAAAATGATTTCAGGTCCCATTTAAAATTCTCCCACCACTCAATTGGTGAATCATAAAGTATTAATGTTGGTTTCTTGGCCTGAATAAAGCTTCCCCTTCCCAGTTTAGACTTAACCACTTCTTTGTCTAATAAATTTCCGTGCTGATAAGGTATCCTCCATTAGATCAGTATCTGTTCACATGGTCCATCGTGGGCTGGTCATGGTAAGGCCCTGGGTGCATTATTGATCTGCCTGTCTGTGGAGAGTTTTAGATAATATTTGAGGAAGGGGTGCTCACAGTGATTGCAGGTTTGTGTCCCACCAGTTGTTTGCTGGATCATCATCCTACCTGGCTACTTTTAGATTTCTGGGAGGATCGAGGACCACTTATTTCCCAGATTGTAGGGTGTTCCTTGAGGAAGGGTGTTTTCCCATCTGGCCTTAAATGGGCAGTGAAGAGGCCCCTTCTTAAAAAAAAACATTCCTTGGACTCTTATGTGATTGGAAATTACAGACCTGTCTCTAATCTCACCTTTTTGGGAAAGATTATTAAGAAGGTGATGGCTGACCAACTTGTTGAATGCCTTGAGAAGTTTAACATCTACAAACCTTTCCAGTTGAGTTTTCAGTCTCGCCACGGCATGAAGACTGCCCTCATCAGAGTGATGAATGATCTTCTCATGGGAAGTGATTGGGGACTTTTTACCATCTTGATCCTGTTAGTTCTTTCATCGGCATTCAACACTGTTGAATTTGGTGAGCTCTTCGATCACTTGAGGGATTATGTGGGACACACTGGCCCTCTACTGAGCTGGTTTGAGTCCTACAAAACAAGGAGAATGCAGCAGGTAACCTTGGGAAGTTTTATTTCCAGATCCTCAGAGCTCTTTTGTGGTGTTCTTTATGGCTCAATCCTTCCTCCCGTGTTATGTATGTTTTGCCTTTGGGTGAGATCATTAGAAGGTATGTCACTGAGTTTACTGCTGTGAAGATGATACTCACTTTTACCTGTCTGGTACATGTGGTGGATGTGATACAGTGACTGCATTGGAAAGGTGTCTGACTGAAATAAATGACTGGGTGACCGCTAACTGGCTATGTTTCAGCCTGGGTAAATGAAGGTCATGATTGACGGGCTGGGCAGGTAGGGCACAGTGATGATGAGTGGTTCAATTTTACTTCATTCATTGGGCGGTCTACTACTCAGAGCTGCAGATGTAGTTAAGAATTCTGGAGTCATTCTGCAAGCTGACACTTCAATAGTTGTTATTTCTCCTTCCCAGTTTAGTCTTAACCACTTCTTTTTCTAATAAATTTCTGTGCTGACAAGGTATCCTCCATTAGATCAGTATCTGCTCACATGGTCCATCGTGGTTATTCAATAGGTCGCTGATGGAAGGCAAAGTCCCCTCAACTTGGAAAACAGCTTTGGTTACCCCGATCCCTAAGGGAGGACCCAGTGAGCTAGTTGAAAACTATACATCAATTTCTATTCTCTGCACACTAAATAAAATGCTTGAGAGAATTGTATACCAACAAGTCCAGGCATATGCTGAACAACATAGCCTCCTCACTCCACGACAGCATGGATTCAGAAAACAATATGGTACTGATACTGCCCTGGTGAGTCTAACATCTGACATCCTTGCTGCCCAAGACAAAGGCCAACTTACAGGTGTGGTCTTCATAGACCTTACCAAGGCCTTTGATCTAGTAGATCATAAATTGCTCATCCAACAGCTTAGTTCTTTCGGACTGGACAACCACTCAACACAGTGGTTTACTTGCAAGACAGATCTCAGATAATCAGATGGCAGGGGATGGAGTCAGGCAAGCACTCCATTGCTGAAGGTGTCCCCCAAGGTTCAATACTAGGGCCCCTTCTATTCTCCCTGTTTATCAACAACCTACCAAAGCACTGCGGCGGAGTGAAAGTGACCCTCTATGCGGATGATGCAGTACTATACAGATCTGCTACAAATGCTGTACAGCTAAACCAACTCCTGAACCACAATCTCTCCCTACTAGAAACCTGGTTCCTGACAAATAGGCTAGTCCTAAATGAGAAAAAAAACAAAGCCATCCTATTCGGACCCAGTAAATTGGGCCCCGACAGAACATGTCTACTATCCCCTTATCTGTCCAGTGGCCATCCTATTGAGGTGGTGGATTGCATCAAATATCTGGGAGTATATATCAATCAAGACTGCTCTTTCAAGGTTCATGTTGAACAATTAACCAAGGCACTAAATCAAAAGCTTGGGCTCATGTACCGTCTAACCCCTTTTCTCACTCAGACATCCAGGCTAAAGATAGATACAGGCATGCTCCTGCCCACCTTATTTTATGGTGCCCCAGTGCTACATTAAGTGCAAAACACAGAGATGTGAAAACTAGGAAAATTGTAAGACAGAATAGGACGCTTTGCCCTGGGAGCTCAGCCACTAGAACACCACTTTAATATACTCGACTCACTGAATTGGCCCTCCCTGGAGGGCAGACTGGCTTACACTTCCCTACGCTTGGCTTTCAAGCTTCTACAAACAGATGCTCCCCCCAGCCTGAGTCCCTACCTTAGTACTCACAGCCTAAAAGAACACTTAGATCCTCGGGTCGTCAACTCCTCCAGGTCCCAAAAGTCCGAACATGCCAAGGTCTTCGGTCGTTCGAAAATTACATCCCATCCCTATGGAATGGCCTACCTAGCAATCTTCAAGACTGCAGCTCCTTTGGGGGTTTTAAAAAAGGCCTAAAGACATACCTTCTAGAGCTAAGCCTCTGTGCATGCCACCGCTGAGGATAGCAAACAGCACTCCACCTCTGATACTAAAAACCTGCCACCTAACAGGTTGGTATCCTATTTCAGTTGAATCTTATCACTTCTGAAACACTTTAAATTGTAACCCGTAAAACTGACCTGATAAAAGAACCTTATGTAACTGCCACTCTTGTGAAACTAGTGTTTACCCCATGTTATTCTAAACATTACCTAACCTGTCTGTGATTATACTATATGTTTTGATTTTAATGTCTGTATATGGCCACTTTCCCTTGAATTGTTCCTACTTCTTGTTGTACTGTTGACTGTAATTAACCCCGGGTCACCCCTGAAAAAGGGACCATTACGGTCTCAGTGGGCCTACCCGGTCACCAAAATTTAAATAAAATAATAAATAAATTTGTGGTCTGGGCTGGTTTTACCATCTCCATAATATCGCTAGGATAAACTGCATCTAGCCCTGCTGACCAGGCAATGACAGTTTATGCCTTTGTTGCCTCTAAGCTTGCATTGCTTTAAACCTAGTGTTATTTGGAGTTTTGTTGCGATAGCTACAGCTAGTCCAGAGTGCTGCAGCCCAGTTGATTGTGCACTCATCTTATAGGGATCACATCATGCCTTTTCTGAGCATGCTGCACTGGCTACCTTTGTGGTGGCACAAAACCTTCAAGACATGCTTGGTAACATTCAAGGTCCTACATGGTTTGAGACCAGATTACTTAAAAGACTTCCTAGTTTCCTATTGCCCAACTTGCTTCATTTACTCTTCTGATGTGGGCCTGCTGTGTGTCCCTGTATCCAGGCTGCGGCAACCTGAGGAGAGTATTTTGTGTTGTTGCACCTACTTTTGGGGATGTTTTGGCACAACATGTTATATCTGTCTGCATGGTAGGGACCTTTAAGACTAATTTAAAAATATATCTCTTTGATGAAACATTTCCTTGATTGTTTTAGTTGTTGCTGGAATTTATGTTTTAATTACTCACTGTCCGATGTTAATATATTAATTGTTATGAAGTCTTGTTATTGTATTTATTGTGAAACACCCTGAGCCTTCGAAAAAGGGTGCTCTATAAATGAAATTGCCTTGCCTTGCCTAATAAGGAGATATTCAGTTTCCAGGGACCAGGACCAAAAGTTTGTTGAGACTTGGATCTGAAAAGGGCTTTCAGCATCCTGTGGTCCAAAGATTCCACTGGGATAGTGTGATCCTAAAAAATCAACCAGGGAGAGACACAAATATAATCAATCCTGGTGAATAACCTACCTGTAAAAAAAGTATGTTAACCCACTTCTTCTGATATACTGGCAGCATCTTTCACTCTAGCCTTCGTGGCCTTCTTTTTCAAAAAATGCATATCACATTTTTGAAGTGCCTGCTCTTTGATCTGAGTGGGCCAGTCTACAATTAAAATACTCCCCATTAGAATTCCCCAGATGGTATATAAATAAGGCTGGATTTGTTTAGAAGGTTCCACCCTGTCAGCCTTTATTTGTGGGGTATTGACATTATTTAAGTGAAGATGCAAATTCAGGAATTTGACATCAAGGGGTAACACACTCCCTGGGATGACATCTTCCAATCTAATCAATTCAATGTTCCAGTTTGAGAAAAGAATGCACACCTCTAAGCATCTGTACTCACCCATAGACCAGTAAGATTGTTCAAATGGACAGATTTTGAATATTGTAACTCACCCCTAGGTATTCAAATGGGCATCTTGTAAAAACCATAGATCACAGTCATAAACGTTTCAAATGGAAAAAGTAGCCACTGATCTCCTGGCATTTTTTTAGACTATTCACATTAAGAATTTTTATCCTAAAATTGTGACTTCCCCATAACAAATAGGGAAAAAATAAAGAGCAATACAATATCCATTACTTCTGCTTCTTCCCATCCCCCTCCAGTCCTGGATTTCTTTTTTCAGGTACACTGATCAGTAGATCCCCCATATTTTCAGAAGAGGGATCATGTTGTGACAAAGTGACTAAGGACCCATTAAAGTCTTCCTTCATCTCCCCCATTCCTTCCTTTTCCTAAATATCGCATATTTATTATAAAGGGGCAATCTTCCCATTTTATGAGCTTGGGCTTCATTTGTCCTCTAGCCCTCCATTTTCTGCTAACTACCTGCAAAGTCTCAGTGACTGGCATAGACTGAAGTGGCATGAAACCCCTGTGGCTTTCTTTGTGGTTACTGTTGTCAACAAGTGATAGCTAGAGTCTCAGATACTGGAATATCTGCCTGTCCCTCAGTGACTGGTGTTAATTGTTGCCCATCTGCTGGATATGTAGGTACTTGGACTTCTGGGTCCTGAGCTGGGATTTCTTCTTTTAGAGGTTGTGCTACCTTTGGGGTCTGTTTCTCCATCCTGATTCTGCTGATCCATCTGTGTAGCATCTTACTGAGGCATGGTCAGCAGATCCAGTGGTGACTCAGGTTGTTGAGCTGAAGGATCACCTTTGTCCTGTTCCATGGCTGGCCTCGGTGGGTTTTTCTTTGGGGGGGACATTTATCTTCCTTTTTGAGACTGCCTCCTTGTGCTAGATTATTATAAATCTCATGGTCCATTGGGTCATCTTTGTTATGTGCTACACAAGGTCATGATCAATAAGAATTACAGACTCATCAAAAAGATTGCATTTCATCACACTGTGACAGTGCATACTGAGATGGCTCCCAGCATGCCACCCAAGTGTTTTTTTTTGGGGGGGGATGCAGTAGCCGATGGGGGATTGTGCACCCCCGTTGGTCATATGGAAGGGGAGTGGGGGACACGAGCCAAGGGTGATTGGGCACCCCCCCTCAGCACAGAAGACGGGGGGGACATCATGCTGACAGGGTGGGCTCCCTCATTGTGAATCTAACTGGGAAGGGGGAACTGAAGCCGGCGGATTGGGGTCCCCATCGGCAAAGAAAAGCATTTTTTTTTCAGGTGCATGAAGCCGAGGGGGATTGGGCACCCCCTCGGCACACAGCGGAAATGGGGGAGGGGGAATTATGCTGACAGAGTGGGCTCCCCTGTCAGAATTGTGACAGGTGGCGGCGGCAGTCACTGCTGCCATGTTGCCTGCACATCGGGAGTCTTGATGTGGTTATGCTGCATGAGAGCTTCGCTCTCATTGCAGCAGACCTTTTCTCAGATGTTGTGACTGCATTAGATATGCAGGGTGTTGGCCCCTGCTGCTAGCTAATTGGGGAATGAGGGACTCACCTACTGATGCATGCCCTGCATTCACCCAACAGTAATCACGCCTCCAAATCTGCTACTATCGCAATATGTTGGCTGCACATATGTGAGCCAACATAAAAAAGAGAGGCACATAGCAAAAAATAGTTCCTTGTTAATGTCCTTTATTCAAAATCCTGTAGTCTTGAAGGAAAGAGTGTGAGTAGTTTAACTGGCTCTTACTGGACAAGGTGTCATCTATTTGGGCTGGGCTATCCTCATGTGGTCTGTTGTCAGCTGACAGTGCCAACTCTTTGAAGGACAGGGGTACTCCGTCCTTGTGGGTAGAGTTTGAGTCAGTGTTGCACATGATGTCCTTTGGTTGTTTAAGGACTGCATCCAGTCCACTGTATGTTGGACCCTGGGCTGACCAGGCTGCTTCTTCTAGAGTGCTGGAGTTCACTTGGCCTGATTTTTGTGGATATTGTGGCGTGTTCATTTAAGGAGGAGATTTTCCCATCCAACCTGAAAGGGTGGCAGTGAAGCGTCTTCTGAAAAAAAAACATCTTTGGATGCTGACATTCTCTCAAATTATAGGCCTGGTTTGAACTTTCCCTTTCTGGGGAAGTTGATGAAGAAGGTGGTGACAATGCCATTGGAATATACGTGAAGAAATATAACATCTATAAGCCTTTAGAGTCCAGTTTCTGGCCACACCATAGTATGGAGACAGCTCTAATCAGGGTGCACCATGATCTCCTTTTAGTGAGGAATAGCAGGCATCATTCCATCCTTCTCTTGCTTGACCTTTCTTCAGCTTTTGACACAGTGGATCATGGAGTGCTATTGGCTAATATGAGGTACTACATAGGACTTGTAAGGATGGTGTTATGGTGATTGGGGTTCAGCTTGTCTGGCAGGGTGCAGCAGGCGACAATTGGATCTTTCATCTAGAGCAGTGCTGCACTCTGTTGTGGAGTGCCTCAGGGGTTGATTTTAGTCCCCATATTGTTCACCATGTATATGACTGGGAACTTCAAGTACTTGAAAGGGACAAATAAGGTGGACAAGGAGAGTCTTTTTAAGCTGTGTGGCAACTATAACATGAGGGGGCACAGCCTTAAGCTGCAGGGTGGAAGGATTAGGAGGGAGGTCAGGAAGCACTTCTTCACAGAGAGGGTGGTAGACACTTGGAATGCACTGCCGAAAGAGGTGATCTTGTTGAAGACAGTGGATAGTTTTAAGAGAGGCTGGGATAGGCATACGGGGAAGGTAAGAATCATGGGTAGGGAGGATGGGAGGTGTGGGGAGGGAGGGTAGGGACAGTAGCTGAAGCTGTGTACCCTGTAATACGAGCAGACTAGGTAGACCAAATAGCCTTCTTCTGCTGGCTTCTTCATATGTTCATATGCATGTTCGTATTGGGGGAGATCATTAGGTTTTATGGGTTGGGTTTTCATTGCTGTGCCAATGATACCAAGTTGTATGTGTCTTAAACCCCTGACTATGGTGCAGTTATTTCAGAACTGAGTGAGTGCCTTAGGGAGATCCAGGATTGGGAGGTTATCAGCTGGCTAAGATTAAACCCATTATTACTGATAAAGCTGGGTTGGTACGGCTCAGCAGCAACAATCAGTAGTGCTGTTCTACCTTCTTTGGATGGTGTGACACTCAGAGCTGCAGACAGGGTGAGGAATCTGGGGATCATTGTGGACTCCAGGATGACACTAGAATATCAGGTGTCAGCTGTGGTCCACCTTGGCTTCTACCATCTCTAAAATATTTCTAGGATCAAGCCCTTTTGTGAACCAACTGACTTAGCAACACTGGTTCATGTCTTGGTCACCTTTAGATTGGATTGCTGCAATGCTCTATACCTTGGGCAATCCACAAAGTTGTAATGTCACTTGCAGCTACAGTAGTCCAGAGTGTGGCAGCCAGGCTCTTTGCTGAGACCTCCGGGTTCGAGCATGTCATGCCTGTTCTTTATGCTCTGACTGGTTGCCATTGTGGTGGCACATTGACTTCAAGGTGTGCTTGTTAACTGACAAGGCACTGCATAGTTTGGGTCTGGGCTCCCTGAAAGACCTCATGATACCATACACTCCTGGTCACTCCCTCTGGTCAATGGAAGCAGACCTCTTGTCTGTTCTGAGATCTCACCTAAAGTCCTTGGGTGACAGGGCATTCGGAGTGGCTGTCCTAATTCTCTGGAACATCCTTCCTACAGAGGTGAGGGGTGATCCTTCACTGGCCACATTTAAGTCTTGTTTGGAAACATTTTTTTTTGCATTGAGTTTTGGTCTACTGCTGTAGTGTAATCTCTCTTCTAATGCTTTAATACTTTTGTTTTTATATTGTTTTTATCAAAAATATTTTTGAACCTATGCAGTATATTGTAAGGCACCCATAGCTTCTGGGATTGGGTTCCATATATATAAAATTGCCTTGCCTCTTGTCTTGCCTTGTAGCTGTTGCAATGACTTTTCACATTCCTATTGCAAATATTACAGTCATATCACAGTAAACATAGAAACATATAATTTGATGGTAGATAAGGACCACTTGGCCCACCCAGTCTGCCCATTGCCCTACTTAATGGATAAGCTGCAGATCCTAGTTAACCAACAGCCTACTTCTTCCTACCCCTACCCCCTAGAATTGCCTTATGGCTGTCCCATGCATTCTTGAATTTCACCACTGTTTTTGACTCCACAACCTCCTCAGGAAAGCTGTTCCATGCATCCACCGCCCTCTCTATGAAAAAATACTTCCTCACATTACCTCTGAGCCGTCCCCCCTCTATCTTCAAATTGTGCTCTCTTGTTCTTGCACACCGCTTTTTCTGAAAGATGCTATCCTCTTGGACTTTGTTGATTCCCCTGAAGCACTTGAATGTTTTTATCATGTCCCTCCTCTCCCTCCTTTCCTCGAGACTATACATATTAAACTCCTTAAGTCTCTCTTCATATGTCTTCTGGTGCAGACCCTGCACCATTTTAGTTGCCCTCCTCTGGACTGCCTCTATCTTGTCTATGTCTTTGCGGAGATTAGGTCTCCAGAATTGCACACAGTACTCCAGATGGGGTCTCACCAGCTGTCTGTACAGAGGGATAACAACTTCTTGTTTTCTACTGGTGGTGCCTCTCCCTATGCATCCCAGTATCCCCCCAGCCCTCCTTACTGCCCTCTCACATTACTTGTCCACCTTTAGGTCATCTGATATGACTACCCTCAGGTCCCTTTCCATTTTTTCAACTGTGGGCGGAGCCTACAGGAGTATTGCATGTACAAAAGGAGTGATATCGTGTTTTCTGTCAGTGGAACTGACTGAAGGTGTAAATAGTCTCCTCCGCCTTACCCTCCTCCAAGCAATGTTTTCTGACCTCAAATAAATATACTTTCATGTTAGTCAATGGTTGCAGGGTACTATTTTCTTTATTAAATGGGTGGTACAAGAACTGGAATCTGAGTAGTGGGAGGCAGCATTAGGATTTATTTTTTTGAGTTAGATCCACCTCTGCCTCTACCCCAAACTTTTTTCTGATTCATGTGGGAGGGGCATGAGATAGCTCTAGCATGCTGTAACCAGATATACTAGTTTGGGACCTTATCAAGCAACAGATATGCCTGTGCAGTGGAGAACAGAACATAAATTATTTAATGCCTTCAAACTGACTTAAAAATCCTTTGAAACAAATGATTATCAGAGCCACCTGGGGCCTCAGAAGGAGACATAGACACACATCTAGCTCTGTAAAAAAATTTTAATTTTTTTGGAGGGGTGGCTGTTGGATTCAAACCCTGATCTAACTGCCCAGATCATCAATGCTATAAACTGCAATAATTAACAGACTCTAGCTGTTTTCTTACAGAAACCACACTCAGTTAGATTTCAAGTATTTGCTAAATTGTAAAGGTAGGTATCAGCATTCTGTTAGTAGTTAGTGTTGATTGTCGTCTGTGACAAGATCATTTTTTTGTTACAAATGAAGTGTATGGTTGGAAGCTGAAAACAGACTTTGATGATAAAGTGTGTTTTTTCTTTTAAGTTTGAGATGTATTAGAAAACACTGAACAAGAAAACAGTTGGTGATTTTAAAAGCTATTCTGATCAGAGCTGACATAAAAAAAATCTTAACTATTTTTATTTTATCATGGATACTAGAAATAGGATTTCAGCATTCACGCCATTAAACCTGTTTTTCAGTTTTTTTATAGCATCTTGCCAAGGTAATCTTCCCAGAATGCAATCTGTCATGTGGGGGGGGTTGAAATTGTTTTAAAGGAGTAGTCCACCCAGAATTTGCAAAAAACATAATGTAGAGTGTTTTGATAATGTATGTTAAGTCCTAGTGTGTCCTTCCCTCTGTCTGCTATTTGGAGTTTTTCCTAAACTGCCTGCTAGATGTATGGTAGTTTTATGACCTGTGGGAATCTCCATGACAAATAGTTTTATTAGCTTTCTTTCTACTAAGATGCCCCCTGTCTCATGTGACAGTGATGTAGCCATGCCCTTAGATTTAGCATGTGTACTGCTTTAAAATTAGTTTACCAACAGCAGAGCCCTGTAACTGTTCTTATCCAAGGAGCACAAATGTCAACAGTTAGTTTAGCAGATACCTGAAAGCTATCTAACTGGGGTTTCTGTAAGAAAACAGCTGGGCCCATTGTATTCATACACCGATTTGCTGTTTTTTGGCAAATAATCCACATCCACATCCTCAAAGAAGGACAAAGGGAGGGATAGTTAGACTGAAGGGGGAGGATGGGAGCAGCATGGAGGATGACAACAGTAAAGCTGACATATTGAACAGGTATTTCTGCTCAGTCTTTACTAAGGAAGAGGGGGGTAATGGGTCTGAAGGGAGTACAAGGGGTGAGAATGGTGCAGAAATGGACACAAGTCCCTTTACATGAGAAAGGGTCCTGAAGGAACTGGAAGTAATAAGAGTTGACAAAGCAATGGGGCCAGATGGGGTGCACCCAGGTCCTTAAAGAACTAAGAGATGGTGGCTGAACCTCTGGCTATCCTGTTCAGCCAATCACTGGAAACAGGGAGGTACCCAAAGACTGGAGGACAGCAGATGTAGTCCCTTATACAAAAGTGGGAACAAAGAGGAAGCAGGGAACTACAGACCAGTCAGCCTCACCTCGGTAGTGGGAAAGATCATGGAAGCACTACTGAAGGAGAGATTGGTGGAACATCTGGTTGTCAATGGACTACAGGACCCAAGGCAGCATGGTTTCACCAGGGGAGGTCATGTCAGACCAACCTCATTGAATTTTTGACTGGGTGACTAGGAGGTGGATCAGGGAGGGCAGTGGACATGGCCTATCTGGACTTCAACAAGGCCTTTGACACTGTGCCACATAGAGACTATTACACAAACTGGGGAATAGGGTGTGAGCAGGACAGTAGTGTGGTGGGTAGGTAACTGGCTGGGTGGCAGGACACAGAGGGTGGTGGTAAATGGCTGTCACTCCACAGAGGGAAGAGTGACCAGTGGGGTACCACAGGGATCAGTGCTGGGACGCGTCCTATTCAACATCTTCATCAGTGACATTGCACAGGATATAGAAGGCAGAATTTCACTGTTCGGCTGATGACACAAAGCTCTGTAACAGAGTAGACACACCAGAGGGTGTAGACAGAATGAGAAGGGACCTGCAGAAACTTGAAGAATGGTCAAGGTTTGGCAGTTGAAATTCAATGCAAAGAAGTGCAAGATAATGCATATGGGCACAAAACCCTGGCACAATATATCAGTTGGGGGTGAGATATAGCATGCACCAAGCAGGAAAGGATCTTGGGGTTGTCATCTCTGATGACCTCAAGGTAGGAAACAGTGTGACAAGGCATCAGGTAAAGCAAATAGGATGCTGGGATGTATAGCAGGGGCATCACCAGCAGGAAAAGGAGGTCATAATTCCTTATACAAGACACTTAGTGAGGCCCCACCTGGAGTACAGTGTACAGTTCTGGAGACCATACCTACGTAAGGACATAGACAGGGTAGAGAAGGTTCAGAGGAGGGCAACAAAGATGGTGCATGGGTTGCATCACAAATCCTATGAAGACAGGTTGAAGGAACTGAACATGTACTCCCTGGAGGAGAGGAGGGAGAGAGGGGATATGATAGAGACATACAAGTATCTTACAGGGAGGAACAGGGTGCAGGAAAACACTATTTTTAAGCGAAAAAGATGTTTCAGGACTAGAAGGCATGGGATGAAGTTGGAGGGAGGACGATTCAGAGGAAACATGAGAAAGAATTTCTTCACAGAGCGGGTGGTGGACAAGTGGAACACCCTGCCAGAGGAAGTGGTGGGGGCTGAAACAATCCACGAGTTTAGAATGCATGGGATAGACATAAAGAAATTCTAGAGGTCAGGGGTAAGGGGAAATAGACTTCTAGGAAAACAAACTGAACTTACAAGCTCAAATGGGCAGACTAGGTGGGCCATAGGCCCTTATCTGCCAACACTGTCTATGTATCTATGTATCTATGTATTTTGTTATCTTTTGCTGTCTGTGGGTGGACCAACAGATTCACACCAGCTGACTTGAGCTGTCAGCCATACAGTCTGCTGTTGCCACCACATGTACTGTAGATGGCAGCACTGAGTGATAGACCTGCAGGATGCGCCAATGCGCTATGCGCAGGCAAGTCAGCGAGCAAGACAGTGCCACTCGAAGCAGTAACAGGAGCCTCAGGTCAGTCTATGTATGTACTTACTGCTGGGCTGAGGAGTCTTGTGATGGTCATTGTGGGAGTGATCTTAACTTGCAGCCTTGCTCTCATTGTTATTTACTCTCTTCTCTTCTCTTCTGCTGTCTGCTCTCTGTCTGCCCCTCCCCCCGTCGAGTCCTCCAGAGT
This sequence comes from Neoceratodus forsteri, assembly GCA_016271365.2. Taxonomy (NCBI): domain Eukaryota; kingdom Metazoa; phylum Chordata; order Ceratodontiformes; family Ceratodontidae; genus Neoceratodus; species Neoceratodus forsteri. Next base: position 932,969,616 of record CM057455.1, read on the forward strand.
TGCTCGGATCGCTCGCTGCTATTGTGATGATGCGATGCATGTTATGTGGCGCCAGTGCCACTGCCATCATGCTCGATCACCTGGGAGCCCCCCAACATGTTGCTGCCTGCAGTGATAGTGTCAGTGTGCTGCTGCTGGGGTTGGGGAGGAATCAGAATCAGCTGTGGTTGAATCATCGAGACGACAAGAGCAGGCACACAGGTATTAGTGCTCTAGTGCCTGAGTGAGGAGGATGACTGGGGAGACAGCTGCAGCATAGCAGTGGCAAGGCAGGCCTGCAGGCCAGCCACCAGCCACCTAAGCTCTTAGCTCCTGGGTTCCATTTCTGGGCTTTGCCTTCTTCTGAGCCTGGCTGTTTTGGGGGGGTACAGGCAACAAGGCCAAGGCAGCATAACACAGGGTGCCACAGACCTAGACTACAGCCACCTTAGCTGATGGTTTACCTTTTTTTGTGGTGTTTGAGGGGGTGAGATTCTCATTGGTCAGAAGTCCCTGGGGGGGTCACTCACTTCTCACTTAGTGTGATAGTGAGCAAGCAAGTAATAGAATAATAGAAAACAAAATACTGTGTGTGCTGTTGCTTGCCTGGCCAGGGGACCTGCCCAGGGGCACAGCCTGCCCAGTAAAGTTACAGTCACTGACTGTCTGACAACTCTGTCTCTCACTCTGTCTATCTACTCTCTACTGTAAGAGTAATCAATGAGTGGCAGTGAGTCTGTGGTGGGTTTGCATTGCACAATGGCAGTAAGTGTGTGAGGTAATAATTCCATAGGCCTGCCTGCCGCGGTGTCACCTGACCCTGACTGTGAGTGACTTTGACTGTATCTCCACCTGCTAGGTCAGCCTGTGTTTTGCCTTGTGGTGTAGGGGGGGATACTGGGATAAGTGTCCAAAATTACAACCTGCACTGGGGCCAATCTTTCTCTTCCTACACCACTGGCTATGCTGTTGCTAAGCTAATTTTAAAGCAATACAAATGCTAAATCTAAGGGCATGGCTACATCACTGTCACATGAGATGGGGGCATCGTAGGAGAAAGAAGGCCAATAAAACTTTTTGTCATGGAGATCCCCAGGGGTCTTAAAACCACTATATAGTTAGCAAGCTAATTCAGGAAAAACTCCTAATAGCAGACAGAGGGAAGGACACACTAGGATTTAACATACATATCAAAACACTCTATATAACATATGTTTTTGCCACATTCTGAGTGGACTACTCCATTAATCATGAAGCATTGGTGTTAGTAATGCATTTAGAAATACAATTTGTAATTGTCTTTACAGTTAAACATGCAGTTTCATGTCAGGGCACATATTTTGGGGGGTCGAATTATTTTAAACATGGGCACAGTACTTGGTAAATACAGACTTTGATGGTAAAGTGTATTTTTTCTTTCAAGTTTGAGAAGTATGTATTATATGTATAAGTGTAATTGTGTTATAAATGGTTAAGTAGGCAGTGGTTTAAGGCTATGAGTTAGAAACCTTGAGACATGGGTTTGACTCCCACAGCCCCCACTTGTATACTGTGTGACCCTTTGCAAATCACTTCACTTCCTTGTGCTCCCAGGTCACACCTGTAAACAAGCTTTCACCTTAGTGTGTCTCTACTGGTAAAAATAAAAGCCTAGAATTATTGTTTTAAGATAGCTGAGTTTATATGTGGTAAGTAGGTAGGGTATGATGTTTTGAATGTGGCAGTAGGATTTAGCATGTGCACTGCTTTAAAATCATTTCACAGTATTATATACTTTCTTAAAAAGATATTCCACATTTGTGTGAGGACTGTGGTATTCAAACCTAGATCTCCAGATTTGCAGAGAAAAGCCTTAAACCACTGTGCTATACTGCCTCCCTAGTTATGGCAGTCATCTGTTTTATTGAATCTTGGTTGTGTTTACAACTGAATGATGATAACCAAATTTGCTTCACTTGCCAATAGGTAGGCATTTGTGTCTAATTTCTGTTTGATTTACTGTAGGTTACACACAGAATCTGAAAAATTCATAACATTCAGTATTGTGATTCAATGGACTGATAAATGGGGATTTTGGTTTCTTTTACAAATTCATTTTTCATGACCATGGATATACTAAAACAAAAATTTCTCAACAAAATGTTTTTAAATAAAGAGTTTAACTCACAGCAGCAGAAGAAGCATGTTGGCATTAAAAGCTTAGTGGCATGGTTGTAGAAGCATCAGTATTTAAGCATGACTTTGGTAGAGGATTAATTGTGACTGGGGGAGGGAGGGAGTGAGTCTTGATATTTGTAGTATAATATTTTTCTGAAACTTCAACCCTCAATGGGTTAGACTCTGCAGCCATCTGTGCAGTATATCACTAAGTCATATGCAGTGTGGTATGGGTAAAACCTAGATCACCAGACCAGGATCAGTGCTGTAAAATCTGTATTGGGCACAGCTTGTGCAAATATTGCTGATCCAGTGGATCAAATAAATACATGCAAATAAATAAATGCTTGTCTTCACCTCACGCTTCAACCCACCCCAGGAATGACGTTATTACATGATAACACACACCCTGTCATGCCTTATTGCTTTAATATGCCCTTTCTCAATGTTCTATTCTTTGATTCAGTTAGTGTATGCAACAGCCTTCATGTGAACACTCTGGACTTCTCTTTGACTCCTGATGTCTATTTGCTTTTGCTATTGTATATTGTTTGAACTGCTCTGGTCTTCTCGATGTGGTGCCTGTGTGCCTAAACTATGTAATCTATTTATCTCCTGCTACCCATGTATCTCCAGTGAATGATTGTTATAACTGTCTGCTCTCCGAGCCATTGTTTTTGGACTTGTTAACTGTGCTGTCTTTGCATTAGTTTCGATGAAGTGCCTTTGTAAATGATTCTCTGACTCAAAGGTTTGTAAATCTGATAATTTTTAAATAAATAAATGTTTATGTTTAAGCCATGAAACACCCTTATCTAGTTAATGCATTCACAGTCATAGCGGATCTGCCAGAGGTTGTTGTTGTTATTAGTATCTCACCTCCCCCCATCTGTACTCTTCCCCTGGGCTTTTCTTTCCCAGTGCATTACTTTGCACTTCTTAGCATTGAATCTAAGCTGCCATACATTTGACCATTCCTCTGACCTTGCCAAGTCCCTTCTCATCCTTTCCACCCCACCTTGTATCAACTCTGTTGCAGATCTTTGTGTCATCTGCAAAGAGACATACTTTTCTTTCCAGTCCCTCTGCAATGTCACTTACAAAAACATTAAAGAGGACCGGTCCTAGTACTGAATCCTGCATTACCCCACTAGTAACCCCCCTTTCTTCAGAGTGGACTCCGTTTACTATTACTATTACTGCATATATGAATTTCACAGATGCACACAATAACATGCCTTCAAAGTGCACAAATGGCATATTGCAACTTCTTCATAAATGCAAAGTGCTATGTAAACAGTATATATCATCAAGTACTTCAGGAGTAACAAAATCAAGGTTATACTTGCAAATTCGAGATCCCACAAATATTGACACAAAAGACATGGCAGACAAAAAAAAAACATTGCTTTGCTCCACATGGGCTTTCTCAGGAGGACTGGCTAGTGGATTAACCAAGCAGCCTTAAATATTCTGCAGATGTTCACATGTGATCAAAGATCAAAAACAATAACATCATAAAGAAGACTAGATTCCTTTACAAAATGGCAAAGTAAAATCTTGAAACCTGATTGACTGGTAGCATACCAGAGGTGTGCATCTATTTTTCAATAGAACCCTGTGAAAAACAAGTGCCATTTAAATGCCCCAATATAAAAGTGGTATCCATATGCCAGGTAGGATTTTAAAATTCAGCGGCCGTCATTATTTTTTTCACTCACTGAGAGCAAAACAGACTCAGCCCACCACACGCAGACACACAGGCAAACCCTGCCCACAACTCTACTGCCATAGTTTTCATTTAAAAATGAAATCCCATCCTTTGCTTCCGAAAATGACTGTGAGACCATTCAAAAAAAAATCTGCCATCATACAAATGACTGTTCCTCACAGACATAGGCTAGCGTGGCTAGCCCTAGTCCCCATTTCGCCGCACTGTGTTCCCTGGAAAGAAACAAAAAAAAAATCTACAGAAACAACAAAAATCACTCCATCACTTTAAGCAGAGCTTAACTCATTTAATGTTTTACCTGAGCATCTCTGCCAAACTCCAAATCCAAAACAAAGGTGCAGATCTCCACAACTGTCCTCTCCTGATCACATTCACTCATGCTTTGCATACCGCATACTGTATCTGTATCTCAATCTTCCCAATCAAACTAGGCATGCTTTTCAGATGGACCATTTCTTCCCTTCTGTTCTGAGCTTCACTCTGAGTGACCGCGCTCAACCTTCCATTGTGCTTTCATGGCTCCCAACACAAACTACAACTCCCATAATACCACAGGACAGCTAGGTAAAAAATAATATGAAAGTCTCCTATTCAGCAGTACCATCTACTGGCAAATAAAGCAGTACAGAGACTACTTTACCAGGGAAAATAATTTGTTATTCTTTTTTTAACATTTATGAGATTTGTATGTAACCTTCTTACTTATTTTAAATAAAAATGTTACTAATATGCCATTTTCTAAGCACATTAATACCCTCCAGGGTGGGAGGTATTGGGGAATACCAGATCTTACAGGGGTTATAAGGCCTGCCACCTGTGGCATTGGGCATCATTATGCCCCTAGGCAGTCTGGTATTCCCCAATACCACCCACCCTGGAGGGTATTATTGCTTACATACCATATATAACCAGATTTTAAATGCAATAATATACATTTCCCAACATACTATTGCAAATTAAAAAAATGACAGTAATAGTAATTTATTTATTTATTTATTAGAATTTTGGAAGATAACTTTGAGCTGGAGGCTCTTTTGCAAAGGTTCCATGTCAAATAACAAGGATCAGTTAGTGAAGAACATAAAGTGCAAAAATAAAAAAAATAAACATTCAGTACATAAACAACCGGCAGCCAAATGGCATTGTCTAGGCCAGCAATAATACCCAACAGGGTGGGCGGTATTGTGCAATACCGGACTTCCCAGGGTTGTAATGAGACCCTATGCCACAGGTGGATTGCCATATAGCCCCTGAAAAGTCCTGTATCGCACAATACTACCCACCCTGGAGGGTATTTTTGCACTTAGAAAATGGGTTATGGCTTAGATTTTTAATAAAATAAAATTAAAGTTTAAAAAGAAATCAAATAAATGTCAAAATAATTAAAATACAGTTTGATATAAAGTAGTCCCTCTCGCTTGCCAGTAGAGGGTGCTGCTGGAGGACCTGTTGCAGTCACTTTTGTTTTCTGCTGTCCCGACTCACTTCTTTCCTGGTGCCTGAATTGTCTGACCCCTCTTCTTTGCACTGTCTGAACTGTCTGCATTGTCCCCCCCCCCCCAATTGGGATGGCATTATTTACGATTGATTGAATGAGGCAGTTTCTCTGTTTGCCATTGAAGTAATGTCTGTTGTCTTCTGCTCTCCCCCTCCATTGGGATGACAAAGTATGGAGGAGACAGACATGATAGTAACTTCTACATTTATTTTAAAACTATGTTTTACTTTGTTTTAGTTTGGGATCTGTTGCAGTCTGAATGGAAGACACAAGTGTGAACAGCATCAGCTAACTGACTTCAGTTCACTGACATGTATTCAACAGTGGAACATAAAAAGTGACACCAGCAACAATTGTGATACGATTTTTCTTAGCTTTTATGCTTTTATAACACTGACTTCGGAGATAATCAAGCTGCTGGTTTGATGCAGGTATGCAGGCAGCAGGAGTAAGGGGTACAAGACCACCATGGTTGGAAGAGTGGCACTCCAGTGAATCAACACGGTGTTGGAGAGATGCTCAGCTGCTAACACTCTTCTTTTGACCACATACCAATGTGTGATTTCAAAATAATATGTCTCAGGTTTCAGAAAGAAAGGGGCATATTTGTGGTCTGGAGAGCGCGGCAGATTTAGGATGGTATGGAAGGGATCGCTCAGCAGCCGGATACCTAAGACATGAGGCTTTTTTTTAACTGTTGCAAAGTCAGTCAAGCAGGGTGGACTGGCAGTTTCATCTAACACTTGGCATTGAGTGTGTTGGAGGGGCTGTATCTATTGATTAGTGAGAGAAACAAAAATGGTGGCATTTTAAAAATGAAAATTCTATGGACACCTTAATTTCAGTAATCAGGTTGGTTTGGGACTGGCAGTTTTAATACCCGGGATCTGTTGTCTGATAGACACCCACCTTGCCAGGGCTATTAGCCAATCAGAGCCCAGAATTTCTCAAGCCCATTTTCTAAGTTTGCATAGTGATTTATAAAAGCATCTGAGACAGAAAACCAGGCATTGTACAATGTATACCTTGGGAGCTAGCAAGAGAAGTTAGGGCAGAACGGGGTGTTCCTGGTTAGGTGATCAATGTAGGGTTCAAAAAAGAAATAAAGGGAAAGGTGAGATAGCAGCTCAGGCATTGTCAAGGAGGGGAGCAGCTCAAGCCTTGTCACGGAGCGGAAAGGGTGAGAAAGGGTCAAAAAGAAATAAAGGGGGAGGTGAAAAAGCAACTCAAGGCACTGTCAGTTGTAATAGAAACATTTTTCCCCCTTGGCACACTATATAACATTAGTGTGATGTGTCCCATAATAGGATTACAGAACCCCAGGACAGAGTACTGGATGGCAGTTGTAAAGCTGGGCACTACTTCGGAGGAAAGAGACCTAGGAGTCATTATAAGAGACTCCCTTAAACAATCTTGCCAATGTAACACGACCTACAGTAAGGCAAACAGAATGTGACAGCAGAAGAAAGGATGTAATACTACCACTCTATAGATCACTGGTGAGGCCAGACATGGAGTACAGTGCCTAGCTCTGGAGTCCTCACCTGAGGAATGATAACTACAAGCTCAAAATGGTGCAACATATGGTTACCAAAATTATTCAGGCCAGCAGGGCAGGTCTTTTGGGGACTGCCTTAGGGCACAGAACATGTACTTGCTGAAGGACAGACGGATGAGGAGAGATATGACTGAGACCTTCAAGGTCCTGATTGGAATGAACAAGGTGAACTGTGAGGAACTATTCAGCAGGACTGGCAAAACAGGAACATGGGGACACGAGAGGAAACTGGCAGGGTGGATGGTTCAGGAGGGATGTGAGAAAGTTTTATTTTACAGAGAGGGTGGTTGAGCCATGGAATAGTCTGCCAGTTGGTGTGGTGCATGCCAAACCATTAATGGCTTCAAGCACTTCTGGGACAGAGTGAAGGGCTTAGTTGTTACTCAGGACAATAGCAGTAAAATGGGGAGCATGAGGGTGGATAGTGTGGTCTAAAACCCTTTATGGACATAAGGTATTGGGGTAAGATAGGGTGTATGGGCAGACTGGATGGGCCCGATGATCTTTTTCTGTGGTCATTTTCCATGTTTCTATGTTTATAATCTCCATGAAAGCACCATTCCTCTGGCCAGGATGCTGGACCAATGGTTGCCTTTCTATTTATTACCAAAGGCCACTCCTTGGTCAGCCAGAAAGGATGTGCAAATGTGGGCCAGTCCATGGTTCCCCACCCCAGCTGGCCTTAGTTTTAGTGTGGGATCCTGGGGCTTTGCACCAAACACCAGCCTACTAAGTGGAAATGTGCTACACTGCCACCACACCAGCTGGCTGCACAGGAAGTTCTTGATACATGAATAAAAAGGCCACACTTGCAGCTGCCTCACCACTCCCCCTCCACACACACACACACACACACACACACACACACACACACACACACATACACACACACACACAGATACAAACACATATATGACAAACCACACCTATCCAAGTCAACAATCTCCACTGCTGCAGCACCAGCTATTGTATGTAATCGGATGTTTCCACTTCAAATATTTCTCTTATGGTAGGACTACAAGTCATTTCCAAACCAGCTTCCCTGTTGGGCTTTTTTAAATAAAGGCTTTCCTTCCAGTTTCCAAGTGATGCAGCAGGAAGTGGTAGCACAATGAATGCACTGTTAGGGGTAATACAGTCAACACAAGGCATTATAAAAATGGTCTTAGAAATGCTCCATTCTAATTGCCAGCATTCTGATGCCTTTACATCAGTCTCTTTTACACTGTCACGTATAGCCTAATCACAATGGCACATGAAGTCTTCCTGTCAGCATTCCATCCTCTAGCTCTGATGAATGACTGCAGTGATGCATTCTTATCCTGAACCAGCATTCTTAAACTGTTGGTGGAGGAACTATTTCATTAAAAATCTCCCTCTTAATATGGAAAACATTCAAGAGGTACGCTTCTAACAATTTTATTTTGAAATCAGGTTTCATAATAGCAATAAGGCACTCCCAAGAGTTACATTAACAGTCAGATAATCACAGCTTAAGGGCAATATGGCTCTCAGCTGCACCTTATGCCATATTATGCCCCTAGGGGGTGATTAACAGATTGGTAATCTAACCTCTGGTCATGCATTATTGCTTAAATAAACAATAAACAATCCTTCCTGGATTCTAATCCAAGAAATCAGAACCAGGAAATATATAACAGAACACATACTGTATTTCTGGCACAATACTTGGCAATAGGGGGCAGGATGTACCAGTGACACAAACCACCAAGGAGTCAAGAAGGTCAAGTAGAGGAATAGGTTTGAGCTATTCCATGTCCATGTAAGCCCCCCGGTGCCTAGGGGTATGCCAGGTGGTAAAATTGTGAGGAGGGGCACTCACAGCAGAAACAGAGAAATTCCTTACCAGGCTGGCTGGTGTAGGTTGGAGGTCAACTGATGCATGGGGTGCAAGCTTGTTCAGGTGCTGGGCTGCAATTAACTTTGGTTAGAGGCCACAAACAGTTCAATAAAATGACTGACATCTACGCAGGAGTAAAATGACATGGGATTCCATTTGACTGATAGCAAAGCACTCCATGTAGGTAACACAATTAAATATTTGATTTGCAGTCCTCACTGAAGCGGTCATGAAGGTTGCTATTGTCTCCTGTAGCCTTTATGGAGCCACTAACTTTGGGCAACTTTTACTTGGGCAGGGTAGCTACATTACAGTATAAGCACTTTAGATCAGGGCCGCTATGGCCTTTACACTTTAGGAAGTAGGCAGAATCTAATTCTCTCCCCCATCCAGCTCCATGCTTATTTCTATGCTGATCTCTTGGGCTCACAATAGTAAGCCCCTTAAATCAGGACTGCCACTCCTTCCCCCAAAACTTCAGTTCAGAAGTTAAGCTATGGTAGGCAACTCCCCCCATGGCATCAGGGTGAACGTTCCCACCGTGGCTGGCAAAAGCAAGTTGGCATCTAGAACTTCAGGGCTGACTCTCTCTCTCTCTCTCTCTCTAAATGCTTCTTCAAAACAGAACTTGGGCCCTGGCAAGTGATTTCACACATAAACTACATGCAACCGTCCCACCAGAGCTGCCGCAACCAGGTTGGCATCTTAGGCTCCAAGGCTATTGCTTTCCCTCCTTCTTTCTGGCTCAAAACTGTTCTCCCCATGGACATACAGGCATGGCTGTGTAGCCCTCTGGCCCACATAGGAAACTCCCCTCTGGTCTCTCTCTCTCTCTTACAGCAGGGCAATATGCAGGATGTGCCATTCTGTCAAGGCTCCCAAATCTTGGGTCTCTTAACCTCCTTCTCTCTGACTATGGATCTCTTACTGCACTGCCAGGGGGCATTTCAGAGGTACATGCCACGGACATCCTGTGGACCAGGCTGACATCTGCCACCATGTCATTCACTGAACTCATCAGTTGCCCAACCCATAGAAAAAGCTCCAGATCCCCTGGGAGCAGGCAATCAGCCCCCACTCACCTGATGCTCTCTCCCGGACCCCTTTCTTACTCCTGGGCTCTCTCTATTTCTGACACCAAAACCACCAGCCTATACCCCTGCACAGCAGTGCTGACCTCTGATCTGCAGAAGCTCATCCAAGTGTGACAGAGGGGAATTAACCATTTTATTACTGGACCAAAAGGATCTAAAGTGCACAAAACATGTACACACCACGGGGGGAGGGGGTTACATTAAAATCTCCACTAGTTCGGTACGCCCTATCAACAAAGTTAAGGTGTGTTTGGTCAGGAACAGAGAGGGTTAGCCATATAAGGAGAGGACATGCATCACATTACCAACAGTCAGACAGAGAAGGCTTATAACTGAATTCTTCTTTTGTACATGAGAAGGAGTCATTCCCAGTCGACTGAATTTCCTCCACTGTGGAGAGGAGGGGAATAAAATAAAGGCAAGAGGGGAATACATTAAGGCAGAACCCATTTGGATGGGCAAGTGGGGACCTTAAAAGGAATCCAGGAGTCCATGACAGGTGGGAACAAAACATGTCAGGAGGCTAAGGTGAATGAGGTCATTGGCTGGAAACTGGGGAGTCAGTCTTTGTCAAGAGGGCTAGGCAAGTGTCCACCACATATATCAGGCATTCATTGAAGACAACCTTGTACAGAAGCACTGAAAGAGTGAGGACCCAGCAGAGATGGAGTATCACCTGACTGGCCATCAAGAATGCCCCCACCTCCCACATATAGCATATTAGGGGTAGATGAGGCTTAGAAGACGACCAAATGGGGCCTCTGGCAGGTTAGCTCTGCTGACTGTAAGACAGATGTTAAGCACAGCCTGCCTATACAGCCATTGGATTGCATAAGACCAGAGAATGTGGTAATTGGTAACCAATTTGGGTATTCTTTCTCCTTCTCATTTTTCATTGGTACAAAGTGGCTAGCCGATCACTTTATGGGAAGGTTCCCCTCAGCATTTTATTTGTAGTTTGTAGGCATGGGATAGGCATAAGGGTGCAATACAGATGAGTATGAATAGATAGGCCATTGACAGAGTAAAGGTCTATGGTACATTTATGAGGTAGAAATAAATGGGCAGACTGGATGGGCCTTGCAGTCCTTATCTGCCATCAACTTGTATGTTTCTATTAACAATGATTACCTGTAGTGCACCCTCCTGAGTCCCACATACCTCTCAAGCTTTGTTCTTGAGGTCAGAGGGAATCAGAACCCTTATGTGGCAGAAGTACACTGGTTGTGCATAGTTGCCCAGCCAGTACTCTCTATATACTACTAGTAATACTACTACTACTACTACAAGACCTCCAGGCTATGATGGGTGCCCCTCATCTGCCCAGAGGAAGTTGAGGCTCTGCCCAATGCCACCACCAGAGACTCTGTTACAACCCCACCATGATGGAGTAATGGAGAACTCTGTGCCTCACCCGACTCTGGAGAGCAGTGAGGGAACCTGATGGAACAGTCCAAAGACCTGCCCTCTGAATTGCTCAGTTGCTGCCTGCTACTAAAGGTGGCTATGGGCGTTCTCAGCTTCAGGCACCTGTTCTCCAATGTCTGATGATCAACCGGCATTGCAGGAATCCATATAATGGTCAGGCATGATCACAGCAGGCCATGCAACATGAATGCTGGTCTGTAAGGGAATTTTGTTCCCACAGGGCAATAACATAAAGGGGTGCACTATATGGTGCCCCTTCTTAGATACTGAACCGAATATACTGAAAAAAAAATGCAAGAAAGAAAAGACCAAACCGAGAAAAAAGTAACTGCTTCCACAACCACACTCGGCAGCAAGAAAAACAGAACAGAGATGGTTAGATTGTCAGTAATGGCTATAGGCATAGCACACAGCACCACATGGTGTCATGCATGTGCTGGTACAGAGAAAAAAAATGTATCCCATGGGGTCCTATCATCTCCAGTCATAAGACCAAAGAGTAGTGCTCTATGGAGAAGACTGATTCTTAGATCTGGCAACTCCATTCATCCAGCTGTCAGGATGTGGTCAAGGTCCCAAGTCTTGCTATAATCCCATCCCAAAGGAAGGGGAGAAAGGCACATTGAGCTATCGAAAGTAAGTGGATGTGATGTCTAGGGGGAGGGTTCTCAGATAATACATTATCTTGGTAATATAACCATTTTTAAGGGATTTACCTAACCAAAAGGCATCATAGTAGCTTTGTCCAGTGGCCTACATCTACCCAGAGAGTTCCTGGCATGTGTTCAAGGTTGACCTTACTAGTGTCTGCTACCATCTATCATATTTATATGCTCAGATACAGTAGGTGAAACCAGGGGGCACTACTGAAAATATAATCACAGAAACAACCTCTTAACAAATTGTATGCCATATTCTATTGAGCTTTTTTATTTAACAAACTTCTTTATTAATATTTTTTTTCCATGTTATATATGCCATTCTAATGAGAACAGACCACTTCTGAAGCATTTACTGTAAGCTGATTTGCAGAACACAGTTGTAGTTCAACAGGAATAATCATTGGCTTTTCCATCTTAATTTGGCATCTCATAGTACACTTTGAACTTTGCTTGCCTAAGTTACTAGTTGCTAGAATAGGAACAGAGATGGCCACACTATACACTAGGGCTCAGATATTCAAACAGCGCCAGGCTGTGGCGCAAGCCTGGGTGCAGTGCAACTTGGCTGCGCAGGGGCGTTGACTGGGCGATATTCAACAGAGCTGCGCCATGGCACAGCATCATTGAATATCGCATCACCAGCCACCAGTGCGCTTTGATTATGCTGTACTGCAAGCGCAGGTGTCCAGAGTGGAGCAGGGGATCGCTAGTGCAAGTTCCATTGCACCATCAGCTAACTGCGATATTCAAAAGATGCACATGCAAATGGGGCCATAATGTATGCAAGGCACAAAGGGGCCATTTACATGTCATTATGGCCCCATTTGCATGCAGGTGCACCGATCCCTGGTGACTTGCACCTGGCGCCCTGCCAGGCAGCAGCCATTGGGGACCGACACCCCCTGCATAGCACGGCAATGTGCCCCACAGCCCGATTGTGGGCATTTGTATAAGAATATTATGTCCAATATCCCTGGTGGTCCAGTGGACTGCTGTCAGCCCGATCGCGGGCATTTGTATAAGAATATTACTGGATCCATTCACATGTCTGGAATGTGTAGTACGGTACGGGCTGCACACCCATTGGATCACGCTGTTGACCAATGGGCGTACAGCCCTACCTGCTGTGTCAGTCGGTGGGCAGTGGGGCAGCAGGTGGGTGGGGTGGTGCCACCCACCACTGACCGGGGGGAGTGGGCGGTGGGGCTCAGTGGGCAGGTGGGGAGGGGGGTACTGCTAGACCACCAGGGATATTGGACGTAATTATTTTTTTATTACAAATGCCCGCGATTGTGCTGACAGCGGTCCACTGGACCACCAGGGATATTTGAGTTCATTTATTTTACAAATGCCCGCGATAGGGCTGACAGCAGTCCACTGGACCACCTGGGATATTGGACATGATTTTTTGAACAGATGCCCACGATCGGGCATGGGGGGGGCACCACCACAGAGATGCAGCCTGAGCTCGTGCCAGCTGCCGTGTTGCACCCTGTGATACGGCAGCTCACCTGTGGGTGGCCAGCCATTGTTCCTTTTTTTTTTGGATCAACTTTGTGCGGCGCAAGTAGGGGTTGCGCGTACGTGGACTCAGCACATCCCGGGCGGAATATTGGGATGTCTGGTATGCCTGGGATTTATTGCCAGGCACATACGCGCAGGCGCATCAGTGGGTTGCGCGTGGCAATACTGTTCGCCATGTGCAGCTTGCCTGAATATCTGGGCCTCGGTGTCTAGCCTTAGCAGTGTTCACCATTCATTATTTTAGTGCATTGGGCCACCACGCTCTATATTTTTACCACCACCCTATATTTTTTACCACCACCCTATAATTTTTTTTCATCATCTAATATTTTACCCATCATCCTAATTTGTTTCTATACATCACCCAGAATTGTCTTTCTTCACCATACGTTATTACATTGCTACACTTGGCTTGATACTAGTGCTCTAAAACTTACTTAAAGCCAGTTATACACAGGTTTACATCAATAGGAAACTAAAGGAATAAAATGCCCGTGGCCCTGATCACCACATCCACTGATTTTTTCCTATGATATGGGGAACCATGCTGAAGCTATTGGTTTTTATCTGCACTATTAAGGTGGGCATTGCTTTGTGTGGCAGGTGAGGAGTTGGTGTTTGGGGTGGTGGGAACCTGCAGAAGTGGTATGGCTAGTATATCACCCATTTTGTTCAATATTCAGGTTCCTTCTGGACTGCTACATGACATGTTTATTGGTGCTAATGGCTGCCTCCATCTCATAAGGATTAGTCACTTTGCCTCAAGTAACATAGAAACATAGAATGTGATGTCAGATAAGGACCGCTTGGCCCACCTACTCTGCCCATTTCCCTACCTAATGAATAAGCTGCAGATCCTAGTTAGCCAATAGCCTACTTCCTCCTACCCCCCCACTAGAATTACCTTATGTCTATCCCATGCATTTTTGAATTCCTACACTGTATTTTACTCCACAACCTCCTCTGCATGAAAAAAATACTTCCTCACATTACCTCTGAGCCGTCCCCCCTATATCTTCAAATAGTGACCACTTGTTCTTACATATCTCTTTTCTGAAAGATGCTACCCTCTTGGACTTTGTTGATTCCCTTAAGGAACTTGAAAGTTTCTGTCATATACCCCCTCTCCCTCCCATCCTCGACGATATACATATTAAGTTCCTTTAGTCTCTCTTTGTATGTCTTCTGGTGCAGACCTTGCACCATTTTGGTTGCCCTCCTCTGGACAGCCTCCACCCTGTCTATGTCTTTGTGGAGATGGGGTCTCCAGAACTGCACACAGTACTCCAGATGGGGTCTCACCAACTGCCTGTACAGAGGGATAACAACTTCCTGTGTTCTACTGGTGATGCCTGTCCCGATGCATCCCAGTATCCCCCCGACCCTCTATGCTGCCTTCTCCCATTGCTTGCCACCTTTAGGTCATCTGATATAACTACCCCCATGTCCCTTTCCATTTTTGTTGTTGTCAGTATCCCCCCCTCCCCCGTGTACACTTCCTTTGGGTTGTTGTTTCCCAGGTGCATTACTTTGCACTTCTTTGCATTGAATCTAAGCTGCCATACATTTGACCATTCCTCTAACCTTGCCAAGTCCATTCTCATCCTTTCCACCCCATCTTGTGTATCAACCCTGTTGCAGATCTTTGTGTAGTCTGCAAAGAGACATACTTTTCCTTCCAGTACCTCTGCAATGTCACTTATAAAGACATTAAAAAGGACCGGACCCAGAACTGAACCCTGCGGTACCCCACTAATAACCCCCCTTTCTTCACTGTGGACTCTGTTTACTATTACCCTTTGCATCTTGTTGTCCAGCCAATGTTTTACCCAGGCTACCACCCTGGGACCCACTCCCAGGCTGGCTAATTTGTTTATTAATCTTTTGTGTGGGACTGTATCAAATGCCTTGCTAAAGTCTAGGAAGGCAATGTCCACAGCCCCTCCCTGGTCTACTACTTTGCTCACCCAGTCAAAGAAATCGATTAGATTCATCTGACATGACCTTCCCAATGTGAATCCTGCTGCCTTTGGTCCTGTGCTCCACTGGCCTCTAGGGACTCAACAATTCTTTCTTTCAGAAGTGATTCCATCATTTTCCCTACCACTGAGGTCAAACTGACAGTTATGTAGTTCCCTGCCTCTGTCTTGCTCCCACTTTTGTGAAGGTGAATCACATCCGCCCTCCACCAGTCCAGGTACCACACCATACTCCCATGTTTTGTTAAAAAGGGTAGTCAATGGTGTTACTAGTTCTCCCCTTAGTTCTTTTAGAATGCTTGAGTGAATCCCATCAGGCCCCATTGCTTTGCTCACCTTCAGTTTTAGGAGTTCTTTCAGAACCCTTTTTTCTGTGAAAAGACTGATATTGACCCCCTATCCAGAGTGCTTCTATGGACTGGATTAGGTACCTCCCCCTCCTCTTCCTTTGTGAATACTGAGCAGAAGTATTCGTTCAGTATCCTTGCTTTTTCACTGACCCTCTCTGCCCTGCCACCCTCCTCTTTATTCAGCCTCAGTGTCCCTCCCTTTGTCTTTCTTCGCTCTCTAATGTACCTATAAAAGGTTTTAGCCCCCTTCTTTACCGAGTTGGCTATCTTTTCCTTGGTTTGAGCCTTCGCTATTCAGACTGCCTTCCCCACTTCCTTCTGCTTTAACTGGTACAGTTCTCTGTTCTGCTCCTTCTGTGTTTCCTTATACTTCCTGAATGCTATCTTTTTCTCCCTAACCTTCCCCACCACCTCTTTTGAGAACCATAGTGTTTTTTTTTCTTTCGTTTTGATTTATTTGCTTCACACAAAGGCTTGTTGCCTCTGTGGTGGCAGTTTTTATGTTTCCCTATTGTTGCTTCACCACTCTTTTTTGCCTGTTTAGTAGTGCTTTTCTGAGGCACTCTCCCATTTTAGCAAATCAGCCCTCCTGAAGTCCAGTACCTTCACTTTTGTATGGCTTGACTCTACAGCTGAGTGTTTCATGAACCACACTGTTTGGTAGCCACTTGTTTCCAGATGGCTACCCACTTCTAGATCCGAGATCCTCTCTCCGTCCCCATTTGACAGTACCAGGTCTAAGATTGCTCCCTCCTGAGTGGGTTCCAACACTAGCTGTCTGAGGCATGCCCCTTGAAGGGTATTGAGAATAGCCCTGCTCTTGGATGTGGCTGCAGCAAAGGTGCTCTGGTTAACATCTGGCATATTCAGGTCCCCATCAGCAATATCTCTCCATTCTCTGCCATTATAAGGATGCTTTCTATCATTTTCTTGCCCATTTCCTCCCCCTGAGATGGGGGTCTGTATGCAAGCCCTGTGCGGATTGTGGTGTCATTTCCAGTCTCCCTTTAGTTCCATTGCTTTGATCCCTTCCCTTACATAGAGAGCTACTTCTGCTCCTCTTCTACCCTCCCTGTCCCTCCTGTAGATTGTGTACCCTGGTATGTTGACATCCCAGTCATGGTCCTCTGTGTACTATGTTTCTGTGACTGCCACCATATCCAGGCATCCCTCTTCCATCAAGGCCACCAGTTCAGGGAGCTTGTTACCTAGACTATGGGCATTGGTACTCATTACCCTCCATTTTGTGATGACCTTACCCCTTTTTACCCCATCCCTGTCCTTACTGCCTTTGTATTTTTCTCCTTTTACCCCTGCCCTTCTCCCTATCAACTTCTCTATCTTGGTGTTTACCTCATTACTACCCTGATTTTTAGAGGGGACTAGGATTCCCTTGTCTTTTTCAATGTCTCCCCCCTTGGCTAGTTTAAATGCTTGCCAATGAAGCATTTAAACCTATCACCCAGGATCCTGGTTCTCCTCCTGGACAGATGCAGACCACCACGCCAGTATAGGCCTACATCCCTCCAGGTGGACCCCAGTCCCCAAAGAAGCCAAAACCCTGAGTTCTGCACCAGTTTTTCAACAACGGATTGAATCCCATGGTGTGGAGCACCCTAGCCTCACCCGAACCATAGACGTGCAGCACCGCCGAGAAGGTTACTGTGCATGCTACTTGTCTAAGGCCCCTCCCCCAACTCCACAAACTCCTCCTGCTCTGCTCTGATCCCTTTCCCAGCAAGGTCATTTTTCCCTAGGTGGACAATGACATCCAGCTCCCTCCCCTGTGCAGCTGCTCCAGTGATCCTGAGGATTCACTCCATGTCCCTCCAAACCATGACACCAGGCTGGCACCTTACCTCCCTCTCCCCTCCCTCCCCCAGTTCTATCCTCCTAACAATAGAGTCCCCCATTAAGAGTTGTTTCTTTCCCCTGTGGGGTCCCATGCCACCCTCTTGTGGGCCTCCTTTGTGGTGGTTCCAGCATCCCCCTTGGTCTCCACTGTGGGTGCCTCCATAAAGGAACCACACTCTGCCAGAACGGCATATGGATTGTGGAGAGGAACAACTCTAGGGATGCACCTCTGTTCCACCACCCTCACCCTCCCTGAGCCCACTGTGGTCCAACCGCTCCCCTTTCTTGACAACTTCTGAGGCAGCGGCGGTGGCCCTGGTGCTCCTTTGGGTGGGAAAGGAGGTCCCCTGAATCCTGGCCAACTCAGCCTGGAGATGATCAATCTCCTCCCTCATCCCAGAGAGGTGTCTGGAGATGGGACACCAGGACCCAGTAGTAGTACATGCTAGAAATATAAGATATGGGAGCCGTATGGGAGCCGTGTCCCCCTGTATCACCAAGCTAGGCTCCAGGGATATAGGTATACCTAGAACATTTTAGTAATCACCTAAGATGCCCCTGCAAAAGGGTTGTAGGATGAGATGGTTCCATATGATATGGGTGAGATGTGCTCCCTGGCTGTGGTTTCTCCAGAGGATGGAGTGGGTTTAGATTCCCAGGTGATGTAGCACTTTAGGTGTGTGATACCATCTGTGTAGCAGTTAGTTTTGTATCAAAATGTTCCTTACATCCCTCCGTGCAGTTTAGGTGAGGTGCAGATAAGTACCCCAGGTGTTGTCAGGTATCTAGATATAAAGTTATTTGGCCTAATGCTGCCAGTTCTTGTCTGTGGGTGCAGGGAAAAAGTCATGGAGGGCACTGTATACCACACCAACAGTACCTTTAGGAAGGGAGGAAAATGTTTTCATTACTGAGTACAATCTGCCCCTAAAGGTTGTGTAGATGAAAGGCCTAGATTGTGGCCTGTGATTGGACAAACTTTCATAGGTCAGTTCAGTGGAGTTGGTGTTTGTTCATTAGCTGTTCAAATGAGCATATGGTGCTGGTGTCCATGTCAACCATGTCCCTAATATGTCAGATGCCTTGCCACTCCCAGGTAATCCAGGAAACAGGGCTCCCCAATATTAATCAAGGGGTTATTCCAAATGTAGGAAAACATAGTGGGAGGGAGAGGAGATCTGGTACTATGCGTGATGTAAGCAGGTGGAACACATTTTTCCATGCATTGTGGGAGATCCTATAGCAAGGTGCAGGGGACATTCAGGTGGGAGGTATGTCCCTAATAGTGTACTGGGACACTTTCTACCACTATGTCATTGCTCGATGAGTAGATAAAGAAGAACTAGTGTTTATGTAGCACTTTTCATACACTTTTTATTCCAAAAAGCTTTACAATCAGTGAGAGACTGGTAGTAAAGTGACTGTAAGTGTGTACTGGTAGCCATTTCACCCATCAATACCAACATACAGCCTTTGACATTTCCATGAACCCTTTGTATGGAAAGAGGAATATTGGTCAGGACACGGTAAAATTGACATGTCTTGCAAAAAATGACCTGGGTGCCATTACTTTCAGCTGGATGTCCACCATGACAGAACTAGAGATAGGCAGAAGGGACCTCAGTTTAACATCTAATCCGAAATATGGCACACCCCAACAGTAGCATCCCCTAGTACTGCACTCAGGTGTCAGTGTTCATAGTGTGAGCCCAATCCCGATGTGGGACTAGAACCTACCACCATCCATCACAGAAGTCGATGCAATACCAACTGAGCCATGCTGACACCAAGTACCCAGAGAGGGGAGTCTGGCGGGGCAGGGGGTATTAAGCCATGTGAGTGTCTGTTTGCATTGAAAAGCTAGGAAGTAGTCTTTGAACCATGGTAATCCCCAGTCCATCATGCTCCAGTATGCTAAGGTTTACATCTGCTGTACTGTTCCTGATGGAGGCTGCCTTCTCTATAAACTGATGGCTAATGTTATCTATTTTGGTGAACATGCTTTTTGTCAATAAACAGAGGTAGGCTACTCAGGGATTTGGAAAGAACTTCAGAAAAGAAAACATTTTAATTGCCATAATTTTCCCTACAAAAGACAGTTTAAGTTTTGACCATCTAAGGCAGTCCACTTTCAGTTCAACAATAAGCAGCATAAGATTTGCCTATACTATTCTGTATAGATCTGGCTTAATTTGAATCCCCAGATAAGTGATACCTGCCATAGGAGCCCTTTAACAGCACTATCTGACTTGAGAACACATGTGGTTGAGGGACATAGAGATGGCTTTGGTTCAGTTGACCTCTAAACCCAAGCAGATGGCAAAGGTGTTTAGGACTGCTGTAAGAGTGGGTAGCAATACCTCTGAGAATGAGACAGTAACGAGGAGGTTGATAGCATAGAGTCTGAGTTTATGGTTTTGCTGGCCTACCTAGATACCCTGAATAGAAATGGTATCCAAAAGGACCCATATTAGGGGCTCCAAGATTATAAAGAATAACACAGGAGAGGGAGACAACCCTCCCTTAGAACCCCCAGCAAAGAGGGGATGAAAGAACTTTGTCAGAATAAAGGCTGTAGATTTGGAAGTACAATGCCCTAACTCAGTTGTGGAACCTATGTCCAAAGCTCATGTCTTGGAGGAACTGAGTTGAAAGCTTTATGGAAGTCAATAAGGGTTGCTCAGAATCCATTGAAAGGAACTGGATTCATTGGATTCTGACTCAATTTTCAGATTTAGGATTTTTGGGATTACAGTCCGAAAATCTAAAATCCTGACCTGAATCCTAAAACCTATTTTCACATAGGCATTTAGGAATTAGGATTTCAACTCTGAATCCATTTCCAATGTTTTAGTTCTTTTAGAATTTAAAGTGAAATTGGATTAGGACTCAGAAGTTCCTAAAATCCTAAATCAGAAAACTGGATCAGAACCAGTCAATTCCCAGCATCCCTAAAGTCAATTGCAATGGCTGCAACTGGACCTGCCTTCTGCTTAGCCTGCCATAATAAGCTTAGTAGGGTTTGGATATTGCCTGGCACAAAGCAGCACTTTGAGCAGGGTGGCTTATGGAGGCCAAATAGCCTGGTTCCTGGCCAGTTTCTTGGCATTGGTTGAAATTAGATGGGGTAATTATATTCCACACTTATGTGAGGCGTCTTTCTCTTTTTCTGTGGAGGAGTGCAGTTATGGTCTCCTTTATGCTTGGGGAGAGAGACTGTAGTGTCAGAGCTTCATTGAACATGAAGAGAAGGTGGGACATAATTTGATCTGGGATACACAGATACACAGAAATGTTTACAGCAGAGAAAGGCACCACGGCCCATCTAGTCTGCCCAACAACCTACCTCCCCACTTCTGTTATGCTTCCACCCTCTTTTCCCAACCCCTTAAATCTATCCCAAGCCCTCTCGAACCTCTCCACTATTTCAGCTGCCACTACCTCCTCCAGCAGCTTGTTCCAGGCCTCCACCACCCTCTCCTTGAAAAATTGCCCCCCTGACATTACCTCTCTATTGCCCACCTTCCAGTTTGAGGCTATGTCACCTCGTGTTCACTCCCTTCTTCAATTTGAACAAGCTGTTACACTCTACCTTATTTATTCCCTTCAGATACTTAAAGGTCTCAATCATGTCCCACCCTCTCCCTCCTAGTCTCCAGAGGGTACAAATTCAGCCCTCTCAATCTTCTCTCATAGGGTACATCCTGCATCCCTCGTACCATTTTGGTTGTCCTTCTCTGCACCCTCTCTAACAGCTCAACATCTCTTCCTAGGTGAGGCCTCCAGAACTGCACCTCATACTCCCAGATGCGGCCTAACCATGGTTCTGTATAATGGCATTAACACCTCACTCTTCCTGCTATTAAAACCCCTCGCAATGTAGGCCAACATTACATTTGCCTTTCTCACTGCCCTGCTACACTGGCTGCCCACCTTGAGGTCACACGATACCATAACCCCCAGATCCCTTTCTGTTTCCTTCTGCTTAATCACCAACCCCCCAAGGGAGTAAGTTTCCCTCCTATTCTTTCTCCCCAGGTGCATCAGCGAGCACTTTTGTGTATTAAACTTCAATTTCCAGGTGTCGGACCACCTCTCCAGACTCTCCAGGTCCCGCCTCATGGCTTGCACCCCACTAGGTGAATCCACCCTATTGCAGACCTTTGTATCATCTGCAAACAGGTACACCCATCCCTCCAGACCCTCCGCTAGGTCACTAACATAGATATTAAAGAGTATTTGTCCTAGCACTGACCCCTGTGGCACCCCACTGGTCACTGCCCATTCCCTGGAATGTGTCCCATTTACCACCACCGTCTGACTCCTTCCCATCAACCAGTTTTCCACCCATCTGGTGATCCTGTTGTCAACCCCTAGTCTGTCCAGCTTATGTACCATTCCACCATGCGGAACGGTGTCGAAGGCCTTATTGAAATCCAGATAGGCCACATCCACTGCTCCTCCCTGGTCCACTATCTGTGTCACCCCATTGAAAAATTCCATCAGATTAGTCTGACAAGACCTTCCCTTGGTGAAGCCATGCTGCCTGTCATCCTGCATGCCATTCATCTCCAAGTATTCTATCAACCTGATCTTAAGGAGTGTTTCCATTACCTTCCCCACCACCGAGGTAAGACTAATAGGATGGTAGTTTTTGACCCCATCCTTTGCCCCCCCATGTAGTGCGACCACCTCTGCCCTCTTCCAGTCCATTGGCACCACCCCTTTGACCAAGGAGATGTTAAACAGCCTCGCTAGATGCGGTGCCAGTTCATCCTTCACCTCCTTGAGAACCCTTAGGTGTATTCCATCAGGCCCCATTGCCTTGTCTACCCTAAGTCTACCCAGCTCTTCCCTTACTCCTTCAGGAGTGAATTCTGCCACAGCCACCTGCATATGGCTGTCACCCTTCCCACTCCATCCTGGTTCTCTACCCTCCCTTTCCTCCGTGAAGATTGAGGTGAAATAGCTGTTTAATGCCTTTGCTTTTCCGAAGTCCCCTTCCAGTATTGTTCCACTTTCCCTCCTTATCTTTCCAATCCCATGCTGTGCCCTCCTCCTTTCTCCAACATACCTAAAGAAGGTTTTGTCCCCCCCTCCTTGCCTGCTTTGCTATCCTGTCCTCAGTGGCCTCCTTAGCGCTCCTTATCTTTTGCCCAGCCTCCTTTTTTAATTCCCTGTAGATTTCCCTGTCCTCATCCTTTTGTGTCCTCCTGTACCTCTTGAATGCTCTAGTCTTCTCCTTGACCCCTAATGCCACCTCTGTAGTGAACCATGGAGGTCTTTTCTGTCTTCTATTCTTTCTTACCCTTCTTATACATGAGTCCATGGCTTTAAATACCCCTCTCTTGATGGCTGCCCATAACTTCTCCACCCCCTGCATATCCTCTATTCTCAACATTTCTTCCCCAACTACCTTCCTCATTCCATGAAAGTCAGCCTTTCTGAAGTCCATTACCTTGGTTCTTGTCCTAACCCTCTCCCTGCCCACTCTCACCCTGAACCTGACAGCCCTGTGGTCACTGGTGCCAAGCTCTTCCTCCACCTCCACCTCCTCCACACTGTCCCTATTTATGTGGACCACATCCAACAGGTTTACACCCCTAGTGGGCTCACTGACCCTTTGTTGCAGGAATATGCCCTGAAGAGCTTCTAAGATGCCCCTTCTCCTTGCGGAGATTGCTGTCTGGACCTCCCAGTTGATGTCCAGAAGGTTTAAGTCCCCAGCTAGCACAATTTCCCCTTTCCATGCCATCCTCGCTACTGACTCTACAAACTGTCTATCCCTTTCCTCCCCCTGCATGGGTTGCCTATAGACTACCCCAACACGCAGGTTTTCCCCCTGTCCTCTGTCTAGGGTGACCCACATTATCTCTGTTTCCCCCTCCTCATCCTGCCCTTCCATGGCCCCAATCCCTTCCCTGATATATAATGCCACCCCTCACCCCCTCTTCCCCTCCCAATCTTTCCTAAACAAACAATACCCTGGGATCACCATCTCCCAGGCATAGTGCTCATTCCACCAAGTCTCACTCACTGCTACAGTGTCTAGGTTCTCCTCCATCATGGTGGCCTCCAGTTCTCCCATTTTGTTCCCCAGGCTCCTGGCATTTGCAACCAAAGCCCTCCAATATGTAGCCCCATCCCGTCCTTCCCTGCTGCTAAGTGTTCCCTTGATGAGTGTTGTGACTTGGGGGGGAGGCTGATAGCCTCTCTGCTCTGCCTCATGTAAGGCTGGCCCTGTCCTTTTCCACCCCCCTTTATTTAGTTTAAATTGAACTTCCTTGCCATGAAGTCCCCCAGTTTACTCTTTAGTGCAACTGCCCCGAAGAGCTCAGGTGCAGCCTATCTTGGGCATACAGCCCCTCCTCCTCCCATGTAGAGCCTCAGTCACCTATCCAGCCAAACCCCATCTGACTGCAACAACCTTGTAGCCAATTGTTGAATGTCCTTATCTTCTCCTTTCTGGGTGTGCTCGCTTTTGGTACTGGCAATACCTCAGAGAAGGAAATGGAAGGAAAAACAGTGTTGCTCCTACAGAACCTAGAAAGTTCCTTGAACCTTGCCTGTATCTCCATCAGAATGTTCCCTTCCAAGTCATTTGTGCCCAGGTGAAACACCAGATGCATCCTTTCATTCTGCTGCTTACTCCAGGATGGAATATGATGCCTCACCTCCAGCACCGCCATCCCTGGCATGCACTCTACCCATACTGCATTGTTTTTTTCTCCTTCCCTTCCTTCCCCATTTTAACCCCTTAATTATTGAGTCTCCCAAGAGTGCCACTCTACTGCCCCCTGCTTCCTGGGTGTCCTTTTGGCCTCTAGCTTTGTGTCGCAGGGTTTGGCTCCCTTTGGACTCCTCCTCATGTTCCATCCTATCTTGGTTTCTGCCCCTGCTCATCTTTTGTTCCCCATCACCTAGCCTATCCTGATTTTTACCCACACCCATTATCTGTACCTCTTCACCCTCTCCCTTTAGCCTTTCATCAGACTCCTCCCTCCTGTACCTCTTCATCCCTTGTACTTCCGCCTGGCTTCCTTCATCCCTGCAGACCCCTCTTGCATCACTGCTTGAGCATGATCCAATTTCACCTGACCCTTCTCTAACTGCTCCTGACATTCCCTCATCTGCATCACTGTGTGAGATTGTGCCAACTGTGCTTGATCATCCTCCAACTGTTCCTGTCCTGCCCATCTTTGCAGAAGGATTTGAGCACCATACCCTACTTGGGGAAGTCTTCCTCCTTACCACCTGACCTGTCTGCATATTTCGCCTCTCCTGCACCCTGTCCGCCGCATGCCCCAGCCTCCTACTACAGCTCCTACCATGCAGGGTTTCCTCCAGTTCATTTTCAGCCTCCCAGGAGCTCAACTCCAGCTCTTCCAGTGCTTTCTTCCTGCCCCTTTTCTTATGTCACAGTTCCCCTAGTGCCACCTTTTGGTGTGTCCCTAATGTGTCCATCCCCTACTCCACCCATTCTCCTGCATGCAATGTGCCTACCCCTTCTCCCCTTCCATTGCACCTGAGATCTTCCCCCATGTCCCCAGCTGCTCTGCACCCCCCTTCTCTAATGGCCCCTGCTGGACCCCTTCCTCCAATGTCCTTGATTAGAATACCTATGAGGGCAAAACTATTTGTTACTTCCACCCTCTGGTCCATTTCACCTATGCCTGCATTGTCCTTCATACTGGGCATCTGTCCGCCTTTTCCTGAGCCTACTGTCTTCCATTCCTCCTGATCCCTGACTGACCCCTTTTCTCTAGCTACAGGCATCACTTTTGTGCCTCTAGATTTCCTTCTGTCAGTTCCCACTGACCCCTTTCCTCCTCTCTCAAACGTCCCTGTCCCAAATCTGGACTTGCTGTTGTCTGTTACCATCTCTGGTCTATCCCCTCTGGATCCCCTTCCATCCTCTCCCTCCCAAGCCCTTGACTTCTGGAACAGTGTATCTGATCCTCCAGTGAATTCACTCAGCCCTTCTCACTCCTTCCTTGGCTTATACCGTCCATGTCTCTCTACCCCCTTTTCCCAGCTTCCCCCCCGATTTAACCCCCACCTTAGCAGCGCCACTTCCTCTCTCAGCTGAGTGAGCTGCTTCACATCATCAACCCCCATCCGCCAAGCCCGATTTGGGATCATGTAGTTGTTCTGTCACTGCACCCCACCACCCTGCCAAAGATCCCCCTCCCTTGGTCACCCCTCCCTCTGTGCTGCCCTACCATTTCTTCCGTGATTCTTAGATACAGTCCTAAAATCACCCTTATGCATTTTTTTTTTTTTTTGGGCCCCCGCCCTCACCCCCTCCTCAACCCCAACCCACAGTCAAGACTTTTTAGAAATAATAAAGCATGTGCAAACTATAGGCATCAAGAATTAATAACCATAGCCACCACGTTCAAGTCCAAGTCACCAAGTTCAAGTTCAAATCCCCAGCACCTCCAGCATCAGTAGTCCAAGATCAGGTTCCCAGCACCTCCAGTGTCAGTAGTCTCGACCCAGTTAATTTCACTTCAAATCAAGTTCAAATCCACAGCACCTCCAGCGTCAGTAGTCCAAGACCAAGTTCCCAGCACCTCCAGTGTCAGTAGTCTCGACCTAGTTCATTTCACCTCAATTTCAGCTCTTTTGTGAAGGATTTCTTAGTGTCTTTGTCAATTTCCCATATCCACCAAGGTTGAAGTCCAAGTACCCTGTGGAGAAATGCAGGACCCAGTTCCTTTGCTACAAACCAGTTCCTCGCAGTGGTTTCCTTAACTCAGGATGCTCCTTGCTCCCACTTTTAGTCCTTCTATTCATCTGGCTAGCTATTTTTAAAGCCTACTGCCTTGGCACCTCTCTTCCTGATTGGTCTGAACCTACACCATTGTCTGCAGTTGGCCGGTCATCCCTGCTTCAGTCACTGGACTGCCACCTGTGCCACTTGCTAATTCAGCTCCAAACAGCTCAGCTCTCCTTCCTCTAATCACCAATCTCGACCCCGCTGCTGACTGCAGCCACAGCTACACACAGCTCTCCACTCTCCTTTCTCTGGTCGCTGACAGCGACCCTCTTCCCCGCTGCTGACACAGCGAACAAACACAGGAATCCACAGTCCGGTTTCTTTCTGTGCCACCTGGGCTATTGGTACAACTTATGACAGAGGTAACCCAGGGTCACAGCTAGGCAGGGATTGACAAGAGGCTTTGGCTATGCAAGACCTTTCAGTCATGCACTCCCCAGCCTCATTACATTGATAGCCTGGGGCACACTTACTCAAGTGTAAGTGCAGGATGTGAAGTTCTGTTGTCCTTGTGCTTCCTTTGTTATTTAAGGAGGTTGTTTAAAAGCCCACAGATAGATCCCTTAGAAGCAAGCCAGACGAAAATGTGGATTCGAGCAGGACCCAGAGTCACTGGAGTTTGTCAGATCTAGCTGCTTGACTTATATTTTGCTTGGGATAGCTTCCAAAAAGTTGATTTTAAACTGAAAATGCAAATACCTTGTGGTGATGCTTTGCAGAAATCCAGTCCAGGAGACCTTCACAGATGTAGAGCAAGAATAGTGTAGTTACTCTAAGCCGAAAATCTTGTAAATCCCCAAAAATTAAGCTACAGACACAGACACACACAAACAGCCACCCCCACAGACACAGGAGGTGGAGTTTATACATATGACTTCATATGCTTTAGAAACAGGGTCAGGAAAATACTAAAGCCTGATTGGCTAAGGTCACCAACCACCCAGCCGAGTATCAGCCAATAGAGACTTGGAAATAATGAGCCTAAATCCCTGCCTGCCTTTTTGCAGAATCACTGTGCCTCACAGAATTTTAAAAATGGTCATGACCACCACTTTTTCCCTCACTTAGCGAGCAACTTAGTCGTCCTCCCCAGCATCCATTGACTTTCTGTAGCAATTACCTCATTTTGTGTCCTCCATCTGTCCAGCTGTATTGTTCTTCTTTCTAGAGCAGCTCTCCCAATCTCTCTTACTCTTCAAACTACTGTCCCGAGTCCTGACTGACCGCACTCATAGCTTACACGGTAACTGCATGCACTCTGAACTGAATACTCAGTTAAAAAGGGAAACTCGTCTCTTTAAAATGGAAACTGCTCTCTTGTTCTTGATTAGTGTGTCTGTCACTAATGAGTTCCCCTGCTCAGACCCTGATTTCGTCCCATAATGGCTTATGGCTGCATGTTCAGTCCTGATTGTTGATCCCGACATGTGCAGCACCAACTGTACATTGCCTTACGGTTCTGACCATCTCCTTGCAATCTCTGCTGCATACTCACCACTCTGCCCAATCCCAGTACTGTCCTTTTTGACTGTTCTTTTATTCATGGTTCACAGAGGTAATGGGGGCTTCATAAACCCAACTTAATTTCCACAGATAAGGGGGAGTTGAAGACAACTGGTATCACTAAGATAACTTAACACAAAAAAAAAAAGAAAACAGTTCTCAAACACTGCAGTGCCCTCGACTGGCAGGTACACCAGTAGAAGGACCACTTTACCAAAAAAGTGACTTAAAATAGATTTTTACTCTTTTTTTATTATTGTATTTTTTAAATCCTATTTAAAATGTCACATGTGTACCATTTGATAAGCATAATAATATCCTCCAGGGTGGCATTATGGGCTACACCAGATCTTCCATGGATAATAAGGCCCTCCGCCATTGGCATTGGGCCTCATTACACCACTGGGGCAGTCTGGTATAGCTCAATACAACCCACCCTGTCAGATATTATTGCTTACTTAAGTCTACTGTAAAGCCATCCTTTCCTTGTGCTTTTCCTTTGGAAACCCCCTCAGAGCTTTGCTGAGTTCCACTTCTGTAAAGGGAAGCTCTAGTGCTAAGAAAAGAGGAGGCATAAGAACCAGTACTTGGCAAGAAAGGTGGAAAAATGAGAGAGGCCCCAGTCTTAAAAAGAGGGGAAGAAAAGCATTTGATAACAGGAACAGTGGTGAGTGTGTGGATGGCAATTGAGGGTGCATCACAACAGATGGAGTGAAAGACAGGATGCTGTGTGCCAAGGGTGGATTTAGAGATAAAGCTGTATGCCATATCCGATCCACATAGTCAAACACCGTCAGGATCATCTTAAGGATACTCTTGTGGTAGACTAGAAGTGTTAGACAGAACTTGTTGGATTACAGAGCACCAAGCTTCAGGCAAAGTTTCCTACGCATGGCATCAATGTGAGAGAAGAAATCAAGATTTTGACCCAATTACACACCAAGAAACTTGAAGTGAGGCACTTAAGGGAGGGTACCTTCAAGGGGGGTGTCACATTAAGTTCTACATATTCGCTGGTTGACCAATGCCAATAATTGGCTGGCAGTACAGCCTAGAGGTTAAAATAGTAAGCTGTGACTGAGCCTGGTACATCCAATAGACCTGAGCTTAATTCCCACAACCACCAC
The DNA here is from genome assembly GCA_016271365.2 of Neoceratodus forsteri. Lineage (NCBI taxonomy): Eukaryota > Metazoa > Chordata > Ceratodontiformes > Ceratodontidae > Neoceratodus > Neoceratodus forsteri. The sequence goes on from CM057455.1 coordinate 932,998,704, forward strand.
TTGCATACTGTGTGACCCTGAGCAAGTCCTTAACCTCCCCAGTGTTCCTAGCTTACCCCTGAAAACAGGCACTGTGCCTAGTGGGCCCTACCAGTTACCAAAGAATTGAAAAAAAAAGTCCAAGCAGACACCAGATTATTAGGTTTAGATTAATTTGTGTTGTATGGAGTTGTTAGACCATTCTCACAAACTACAGTTTTTAGGTATCTATATGACAAAATAATCGATATACAGAGAAATAAAACTTTATTTATTCTCTTTTTTTCCTTTTACCTTCTACCCACCAGTCTCACTCTAGGCAGTGGCATTCCATGCTCAATAGTGCTGACCCCCAGCTGATTTCCTCTGTGGTGGAGTTAAAGGTGGGGTCCCCAGTCCCTCCCAAAATGCCCCATCTTGTGCTGGTTGGAGGCTGCAAGGCACTGGGCCTACAAGTGCTGGTCCATCATTCCCTCAGCAGCAAAGTGTCTTCCCTGCTGTATATTCCATTGACCTCCTCACCTCTCCAGCACCATGCACAGACTATAGAGGCCCTGCACACACATAACAGTCAGAAGATGTGTCCCTCTCGTGAGGGAGCTGACTCTCCATCCCACAGCAAGGGGTCACTGTGTTGGCAGGCTTCAGCACCATTCTTCTCAGGGCTGGAAACCCCTGCCACAGACAGCACTCCAGCCTGTCCTGGCCACTCAGAGCAAGCTCCCTGATCTGCTCCTGAACTTGTGTCATTCACTTGGTAGCACGGCATGGTAACACACTACCACTGGGCCACCAGTCAGTCCCAAAATATACCCTTTAATCATTGTTAAGAAGACTCAGTCACTCTAATACAAGCTGAAATATGGGTCAGCTGTGACAAAATAGCAGGGACAGGAGGGCAATAAATTGATTGCAAAAATATGTAAAGAATAAGCTTGCAGTGAGCCTCATAACATTCCAAAAAAGCTGAAGTTCAAATGGAATGGCTTCATACCCAGGAATTATGACATTTATTAAAACATATCTGAATTAGATATATTTTTCTGCATAGCCTAGCAGTGAATTAGACATAGACATAGATGTTGATGTCAGAAATGGCCATCGAGTGTGTCCAGTACCTGTCCACTACCTGTCTGCATCTGCATCAAGCCTGATGGTGGACCAGAGCTTGTCTACCCATAACCCACACTGTCTTTCCATCTCCCTTCCCTAGATCACTTATTCCCTTCCCTTGACTGCCCTACCTCTCTCCTCTAATTTGAACCACTGCTCTGTGCCCATCCCATCTGTGTTTGAAGCAAGTGATGCACATCTAGAATACTGTGTTCTGTGTTCTGGAGGCCACATCTCTAGAAGGACATAGACAGAGTGGAGGCAGTCCAGAGGATGGCACATAAAATGGTGCGGTGTGTGCATCAGAAGCCCTACTAGAAGAGACTGAAGGAACTCAATATATACACCCTGAAAGAGAGGAGGGATGGGGGATATGATAGGGCCTTTAACTACCTCAAGGGGCTAAATAAGGTACAGGAGTTAAGTATTTTTCAGACAAAAAAGGTGCACAAGAACAAGGGGTCATGCTTTGGAGTTGGAGGGGGGTAGAGTCAGGAGAGATGTGAGGAAATACTTCTTCACAGAAAGAGTGGTGGATTCCTGGAACAGTCTGCCAGCTGAGGTGATGTGGGTAAAAACAGTGATGGGGTTCAAAAATGCATGGGATAAGCAAAAGGGAATCTTAGTGAAAAGGAATGAAGGGAGGGAGAGAGAGAGAATAGGAGATCAGTTAGGGGCTACAGAGATCTTGGAGGTAGGGAAAAATGATCAGACTAGGTGGGCCAAGTGGACATGTTACTTACCTTCAACAAATTCTATATTTCTATGCTCAGCTGCACAGCAGCACAGCATTACTCTGTAACTTGGTAGACATGGGTGGGTGCTACAACCCCAGAATCACGCACTGGAGGGGATGGGGAGACGGGGAAGGGGAGGGATACATTGCAGGAGTAAGGAGCCTGTCTCCCAAGGACAGAGACCATGGGCTGCCCATGATTCATACACCTAGTGCCGTTAGGCAAAAAAAAAAAAACAGTACTGGTATAAGCAGCAAGCTGCTCCCCAGCCTTCCAACCAAAGAAAGAGTGTAGCCCTAAAAATCCAGATCATCAGGGTTGGGCAAAGGAGACTAAAGGAAAAATGAGAAAGAAAGAATAGCAAAAAAAAAAACCACTCCTCAAAGGATTTATTTTTCAACAGACCTCTTTTTTTACTGGCCTGTATGTGAGTAAAGAAATGCCAAAGCGAAATGAAAGTAAACAGCTACTGTCTGACCCCCAGGGTGGAATTCCATTGACTTCTTGAGCAGTTCTTTGTCAGTATATTATCTCTATTGCACAAACCTGCAATACCCTCTCAGAATTCACTTAGCCTCTGCCTGCACTTTTAAATAAGCACCAGTTACCTTCTCCCCGGCAGTACTTGCTCCTTCATCTCATCTGTTAAGGGCTAAAGTTAGGGTTGCAACGCAGCTGGCAAACAGATCAAGCAGATCTGAAATTCAAAGACATGCAGATTTATGCAGATTGATGCAATTTATTAAATAGTCGTGCCTCTGCAGATCTGAGGCCTAATCACATCAGGGTTGTTTGCCCACATTTCCTTACATGATTTGTGGTATGTTGCCTTTTATATTTGGAGTTGCTGAAAACAAAAACCACAACATGGTAATGATGGTGACTGACAGGAGGAATCTGTAAATAACAAGCAAAGAAAGACAGCGTTCAGATGTTCAGACTACCAAAATGTAACACTTTGGTCCACCATATCTGGTTTGACTTGCAAAGGAGACAGAAGTACAACTGAACTAAATTTAGAAACACTCTAGATTTTTATTATAAATATATTCATGGTGGGGGGTGGCCACTGAAAAAAAAATGACCACTTATTTTTTTATTGGTAAGTAAACTGGGTTATTAAAAAAAAAAAAAAGGTCTGTGAAATTGTGCCTTATGATTGGCACTAAGCATTCCACAACCTTTACATTACCCTTAACGGATCCTATGCACAATAGGGTGGATTGCCTACACGCCGCGTATCTGAGGCACATAGGCAACCTTAAATCTGAATGTAAACAGCAGGGGTTCAGTGGCCCCCTGGCTGAATTCACAGCTGGTGCGTGAACCCAGTGCACACACGATTTCCTGGCCACCCCACATCTATGCGCCACTGATGGTCCAGGGGTGTGACAGAGGGTGTGCCCACACTCCACACTATTCACCAAGATGCAGGGCTGGCTTGGAGTGCCAGGTGAGGGGGACGTACGTTATGTGAGGGCAGACCTTGCCATAACTGTTATATGCCGCCAATGGAAACCAACCAACTGTGGTGGACCAAGATTCCACTCCACATTGTTGCCCCAGCCCATAATCTGGGGATAGCTAGTCGGGCACAAACCTGTGGTGTCTGAATATTTGAGTCCCACACCTTCCCAGGATCCCTGGCATGCACACAGCAGGGGATCCACTAAGGGATCCAGTAGGGGCATCCCATTGGATGCCCACTTGTGCCCCACAATCCAGACCTGCACAGCTGTGCACTGAGGGGGAAGGGTCACAGACAGGTGGCCGGCAGGAGTTAATGCTGATCACCGGGCGCCTGTCCATGGGCACATAGCTATGTAGGCTGGGTACACACATATTGTGAGTATCCAGCCTGCCTTTGTACATAGGCCCCAATATACTTGTAGAGCCTCACCACAGGAAGAGTATTTCTTAAATAAAAAGTACCTACCTTTAATATTGGAAAAGGAAAGAAATTCACTGGAGGAACCACCATCTTTGATTTAAGATCCAGCATACCTGACAGGGACCTGCATACAGTTTTCCTCATTATATGTTACATTTTTACACTTAATGTTGTCAGGTGTATGCTTCCGGGGGCTGCATTTAACATAAGAACAGTCTTTTCCTATTTTGCTCCAGGAACTCAGACTTAATTTCACTCCTGGAACTGAGTTCTCCCTGGTTTCCCCCACCATTTCTACCATTGCAGTGCCTGCCTTATCAGAATTTGAGTTTAACAACTCTGAGCAACCAACAGCACAACCATTAATACAAATCCCGTTTGCTGACCTCATTGCAGAGCTACCTGAAATTGTCTTTAAAACCCACAAGGATGATTGTGCGAATAGTGATGTTGAAAAGATTTGTTTTTTTCATGTTCAGGGGAACCAAGTAATTGTTTAATTAAAATATGATCACCTCCATATGGGCTGTTTCACATGTTGCCACAGCCACGATGCACATACACACACAGACACACACATCTCTCAATGCAGTGAGAGACACAGTGCAGTGGAAACCCCTTCCATGGCCACTGATATTTGTTTTTTACTGGTGTGGTAGCGAGGATTCTTCATAACAGATTTAGACAGACAACTGTAATATAGTGCATAAAAAACGCATATTCTGCGTTTGTCAATTTATTGTCCAAAAAGCAAAATAAAGAAAATAAAGGATATTTACAAAAAGGAAAATAAGAGGATGTTAATTCTTCACACCAATGTAAATCATCAGGACATCATTTTTCTTCCATTAAGCATCAAAATCAAAAGAATTCCTGAGATCTTCTTTCTTGACAGTGTGTAAACCTCCACACTCAGCTCTTCTTAGCTCTTGCTCAGTCTCTGATCAGAAAGCAACTGACCATCTTCCATACTCTCTCTCCTATCTATCTCCTTAGCCCTCTGGTGGACATCCTTTTATGGCAGCCTGACTTGACATCAGAGGTCAGGTGACAACATCAATTAGCAGGGACACTTTATTTAAACCTCTACATTTCATAAAACAATGTCCTAGCCTGCCTAACTTAATGCTATTCTCTATGTCCACCATACAGGCTCTTAAGGAGTCTCTATTCTGAAGAAAAAGGCTAAATAAAACCTTAATTACATGGGCATGACATCACACTTGGGAGCTGACTCCTCCCCTACTGTGATGTCATTGACTGCTTCTCCCATAAATACAGTCAGTTCAGGGGCTACCAGCCCTATAGCAGGACCTCTGGAAACATCATCAGGTAATGACCCTTTTTTCTTTTATTTCTGGCTCATTGTAATATTTTAAACCAGAAGAAAAATATTCAGTAGGTATCACTAGGCTTGAAAAATGTAAGCAGAAAAGGTCGTGCTCCTTATCTGTTTACTCTTGCATGCACTAGGAACCTACTGCTTTTTTAAGAGAAATAAACCTTTTTTAAAGAAAACATACAAAACAGAAGACAATTTCCAGGGCATACATTTCTTTATAGTTAGAAACAATAACTGCTTGTAATTTATACAAATACTTTCTTTTTTATTTGAGAAACAACTTTTTCTGTACCATACTTAGCTTTGCAAAACAACTGTTGGCTGAAAACTTTCAGCCACCGCCTCCCATTTCATTTTCAGCCCTGTTTTATTTGACAGCAAAGCTAGCTTCTTTGCTGTATCTGATACCTGCAGCATTTTTTTATGTGGGCATCATAGGGGTTTTAGATGCTTAAACTCCCTTCATTTTTTTCTAAGGGAGTGTTTTTCTGTGTTTCCCTGACTGAATTAGCTCAGTCTACACACTTGCTGCAAGACACAGGAGCATGAAACAACAGGGGCAAATTCTGTACATTCTTTGGAACTCTGCATCAAATTTTCCACTTCAGAGCTATGTCCTCTATATAAGAAACCACTCCTGGTGGTTAAACAATCATTTCAAAACAAACATCAGCTGGGACCAAATTCGACATACTGCTTGCAGACAGGAACCACTGTTCTTCTTTTAAGGCAGCAGTTATTTTCAGGAGCTGCTTTTAAATGGGAACACAGGTATTTTAACAAATAGGGGATAGAAAAGAAAAGAAAATAGATATCAGGTTGGCCACCCTGATAGGGAAAAGAAAGGATAGTCAGAAAAAAGAGGAGAAAGGACAGAATAAAATAGAACACCTAAGGGGATTGCCTGTTTTAAATCCTCATTCTGGCACAACTGGAAAACCGAGTAAAAACTGGAACTTGCAAGACTAGATTTGCTGGCAAAGGCACCTAGCTTCACCTGAGCTCTTTTCTTCTAGGTTGCTTGTAAGGACAGAGCAAGGAACCTTATCAGAGCAAGGAAAAAGATTAAGGCTTCTTTTGGCTAGGCAGATTTACTGTGTGTTATTATTTTCTTTTGTACTCACAGGGGTTGTTACTGTTTGTTGCTAACATTTTATTGCTTTATTTTTCTCTGATTCAAACTGCTGTTTCAGGGTATACTTTCTGCTGCATTATTACAGGGTGTGCCTACAGGTTTGTGATTATAGAATACTGCTATAATCTTCTCTGATTCAGATTTTTTTTGTAAGGTATATCTTCTGTTACTGCTTTATTTTTCTCTGTAGCAAAGTGTTTTTTAACAGGGTATATCTTTTGTGAAATTATTACAGGTGGTGCTTTAAAGGTTTTACAGTTTTATCTGTCATTAGGCTAAGCTTTCAGGGCTACTGCATTTGTTGTTGGTTGATTGTTTCTGCTCTTGCCTCCTTGTTTCCTTCATCTGTGGTTCTTCTTTTGCACACCTCAAATTGCATATTCAGGAGGAAGTATATTATAAGACCAGCCCACCATTTCCCCAACATCCAACAGAAGTAGCTCAACTGCAGAGGGTAGTTGGTCTGGGAAGATGGCAGGTAGTTAGAAGGGGCAAACTGGGTGCCCCATCACTCAGTGCCCTCCAATGTATCACCTCCACAAACCATATAAAAACTACAAGCAGGTATTTGTCTCTATCTGCCTCTATCTCTGAAATCAAACAAAGAGGCAGAGGACACTGCAGAGTAGGACACTGCAGCACAGGAGCTAGCACAACAAAACTCACCTAAAATAGGGACCAAAACAAAAAAAGCAAAAAGGAAATCCAAAACACTTCTGATCATAGGAGACTCCATGATTCAGGGAGCTGATACCTACCTCCAGCCGGGGGTAATGGTGAGATGTTTCCCAGGTACATCAGCGTGGAGAGACACTGCCTGCAATGCTAAAATCGTGCAGGAAGCAGGAGAAAACAACGATGTCCTGGTACACATAGCGACTAACGATCTTGCCAGCCGGTCAGTTGTGGAGACCAAGGAACACCTGATCAGGCTGGGTGACAGACTGCCATCCATTTCATCCGCATCTCCTTCTCTGAGATCCTACCAGTCTGGGAGAGGGGGGTAGATGGACATGTAACCCCCTCGTTACCCGAGGTTACTAGAATCCCAGTAAGACCTAGTGGTAGGCAGGGAAGGCAGCTTGTGAAACTCCAGTTAAATGGATTTCACACTGTCTCACTCTGTTCTCAGTCTCAGCTGAGACTGAGGAATGACATCACCATAGAACTATCGCAGCTGCATGAGCCACATTGGAATCTGCAGTTGGGAGTTAGGTTAGAATGTTGGGAGTTTTTGAACAGTGAGCAGCAGCAGTTGTGTGTGAGCAGTCTTGAAGAGAGGAGCACAGCAGTCTGTGCACAGGCTCTTGAAGCCTAAAGCTCTGATATAGAGCTACTTTTTAGGGAGAGGTGTGTGTTTCCACCAAAAGAGGAACACAGTAAGCTGTTCGTGAAGTGGTGGAGACTGCTGTCACTGGTCTCTGTGCCCCATCCCTGAGGGGATGGGGGTAAAAGGTTTGCCTGTATTCCAGGTGCAAACCTCCTGGTTCTGGCTAGGGAAGAAGCTGCCTTATTTTTCTAAGTTGTGCTGCGGCACCAGAAGCTGTCAAGAATCGCCTGTGGGGCACCTGCAACCAAAGGGTGAGTTTGCTCTTACATGTGGCCTATGTTTCCCCTGAACTGTTGTAAAGTGGGAATTGGACTGCTTAATCAGTGGGAGGCCTAGAGGAATAGGCTAAGCCAAAGTAAAAGTATGTTCAAGTCCAGCACAAGGGAAAGCCAAGACATGTGAAGAGGAAATGCTGCATTTACCCTTTAATCTACACTGCCAAGCTTTTCAGAAAGAGATGTTTAATGTCCAGAGAAATGGCCGGGTATGAATTGTGGAAGCTAGTGGTGGGAGACCCCCCCATCATTAGTAACCAGGTTCACCTCTACGGATTTGCTTGTGGCCCTTTTACTTTGCCTAAGGCACTTGGCCAGTGCTGAGGGAAGTACCCAGACATGGGATTGAAAGGAAATTTCCCTTATGGAGTCGAAGGCTCTAAGGTGGTTTAGGGAGCCACCAGGAAAATGTGTCCATGTCATATGGACGGGGTTCAAGTGGCCGGCAGGGGAGCCGGGCCAAGGAAACCCCAAATAGTGTACAATTCGGGCTGTGTGCCCAAGGCAGCGTACAAGTCTGGGCTGTGTGCCTGGTGGGTCCAGAGCCTGAGGGCTGAAGTGTTGAGGAAATGTTCTGTTTCTCTTATCTGCATTACCAGGAATGTAGCCCCGTGGGGGTCATCTATGCTTTGTTTGTTCAGTTTAGATGTGAATAAAAGCCACACTTTAGAATCCCATTCCTGGTATTGGACATTACAGTTATTGCTTCCTGTGTTCGGAATTAATTGGGTGCCCCTGTGCAGAGTAGCCAAACCTAGCCCTTGTGCCAAGTAACCTAGTCCTCCCCGAACCCAGTCCCCCACCTGGTACTGCTGTCAGCTTCAACAGCATACCACCTGTCATTTTCAAAAAGGCAGTGGTGTAGGGGTTACAAAATGGAGGCACCGCTTTGGATTTTAAATTAGGGAGGAAAGGTGCTCAGGCAAGGGGCTAGCGTTTTGGTTATCTGGCAGTGGGTAGCCCAAAAAGCTGAAGCAAGTTTAACTAGTGTGTTGCTGTGTGCTGTGGTTCATATGCTGCTGTTAAAATGCCAGCTGTTTACCAAGGAGCAGTAAAGCTAAAAGAGTATGCCCTTGTCCTGCATCAAATATTTACAGCGTTTTGCCAGCTTTTAAAAAACTGTGTGTGATAAAGAAAAGTGTGGAAGACTAGGGGTAGCAACAGGAAAATTGTGCCCTGGACGTTGGAAATGTTTTTTAGTAAACTGAGAGACTTGCTGTGTTAATGGCCATGTCAAATGGTAGAAATGGGCTCCCACCGTGGAGTCAGTTCAAAAAAAAAAAAAGTGGTTTCTGCAGTTTAAATTTGCCTGCTTGATGATCGCCGTGAGGAGAAGAGCACTCGCGAGGGAAAGAGGCTCATTTTCATGGCGTCGTGTGATTGGTTAGGCTGCAATCAGTCCCCCCCATCAGCTCTACAGTGACTGTCTAGCATTCGAGAAGGAGTGTGAGTGGAGTGCATGTACTGGCTTAGTGGAGGAGCGTCGCGGTGACTAAAAAACGCTGTAAAATTTCAAAAAGCAGATTTTACTGTTTAATATCAGGCTCAACCCGCATTTTGATCGACTGGATTGTGAGTGTGGTGATCAGAGGGACGATAGGCAGGACTGCCAACCCGCTTCCTTTCTGAGGCCTCCAAGACTGGCTGCAGGCCGTTTTTTCATTGCAGCAAACAACTACTGATAACAGTGAGTACCAACTGTAATAATTGCTCAAACAGTGATTTTTGCCAAAAGCCAGCTGAATCTGTGTGCAGCAGTGTAGTCGCTTTGCAAATAAAGACTGTGTCAAGTTTTTCCAGCTAAAGCAAGTCTGTTAAGCCATTGACTGTGAGCATAGTTATGGGTTCAGTGTCAGAATAAAGTTTCAAAGCCAGTAGAAAGACTGTGAGTTGTAGCAAAATGAGCAGCACTAGCTACAGACAATCCTGTGCTTGAAAAACTGAGGCTTTAAGGGACTGTGAGCTAAAGCAATGTTTTCAGCAAGTGAAAAGTCCATGGCAAATCATATAAATGTGCTAGGAAAAAGAACAGTGCAAGTTTGTGCAGTTTGAGCAAAGTTATCAGTAGTGTGTGTAAATCGGATGCGCAGTGGCTTGACCCAATTTTAGAATGTTGATGCGCAGGAGTGCTGCCTCCGCCATTACAGGGTGGGGTAGTAATGTAAACACAGCAGCAAAGGAGCCATTTTAAAAGTAAAAGAAAGTGTTCAGTGAAGTGGGACTTTCAATGACAGTGAGCATTTGTTTGTTTTTCCCTGCAGTCATGGCCTCAGGACCAGCCCTCTACCCGGATCATGCCCGGACTATGGTAGCAGCAGAAGTAAATAAGTTAAGGGACATTGAGAGGTGTTATTATGGAGGACAACTGCCTTCTCATGTGGCGATTCCTGGATACCCAGTGCAAGTGTGTTTAATATTCTTAAATGCTGGAAGGGACGTCTTCATGGTACCTCACTGTTAGGGGTACTTAGAGAACTACGGCTTGTTTAAAGTGCCCAAGATTCGTTTGGTTCCCACATGGACAAAAGTTCAGGAATTTGTAGTTGGCAGCACACAGCACCAGGCGGAACCTGTTGAAGAAGGCCCCTCGGGGGGGGTGGCACAAAGCTAGAGGGTGCAGATTTGCAGGCAGAACCATATGCTGATGTTTCGGATGCTGGCTTGCAGAGAGATAATTCAGACAGAGCATCGGTAGACCCCTGGAGGGGGGGCCTAGCCCAAGTCTCATAGGAGAAGATGAGATGAGGGAGGCCTTTGAAATGGAGGTATCGACCTCTGTGCCCAGTGAAAAGTGGATAGTCTCAGGAGTGAGGACGACTGCTCACTCCTGGGCACAGATTCTCAGTGAGGAAGAAGAAGAGAGGGAACATATGTGGCCTTGTGAAAAAGGAACGGGTACACAGCCTCAAGCTCTTGCCTCAGAAGAATGCATGGAAGAGAGTGGTGATGCCACTGCCCTGCCTGTGCAAGAAGAAGTCAGGGATCCATTTTTCATGTTGTTGAGAATGCGCAGCTGGCAAAACCAGGACTGGCCACCCCTAAGCCAGGCCAGCAGTCTCAGGTTGACCAAAGCTAGTAAAGAGGAGAGACTGGTTCGTAGGAAGGTGAATTAAAGCTATGGGATGTCCTTTCCTACCTTTCCTCAGAGAGTCTGGGAGGAGATTGAGAACAGCAGGAAATCCTGGATTTGGGATGAAGCAATGAAATGTGTGCATCCTGGTGCAAACAAGCATGTCAGGAACAGAATGTTTCATGAAAAATACAGCCAGTGGAAAAGAGGCAGGACACTGTTTATGGACACTGTTCGAATAGTGGATGGAGAGGGATGTGAAACCTGTCACAGCGTGAATTATGTGCGCTCAGACGGGGTAATAATTCAAGCTCCTGACCCACTGTACTATTGGCCTCAATGCAAAGACCTCCCTGCAAATGTGCCCATGCCTACCAGATGGAAAGCAGAGCAGTGGTAGTCAATGCTGCCACTCCAGCCATTGCAGTACCTTTGTTGTTCCACCAGTATGGACATCCAGGACTCAGGTGCCCCACATTCATCAGTTCTACAGTATACTGACTTTCCAGAATCCATCGACTGGCTCACCAGATGACTTCAGATCTAGAGAGGACACCAGCCCGGCTGTATCCTGCTTCATTGCCTGGTAATCGGATGACGTCAGACCAGCTGTTTTTTTCCTTTTTGTTCCTGTTCCAAGGTTCCATCTCCAGAGATGACATCAATCCAGCAGTTTCCAGATGTGCCCTCCTGTAGTTCCCGGAAGATATCCGCCCAGCTGTATCGGAAGAATGCTGCCAGGGAGAGTCTTCGGCAGAGGAGCAGGTCGGTGCCGTTGTTCATTCTACAAGGGGCTGGTAAGTCCAAACTTTTCTATCCTTATGACATTGCAGTACACGCCCTATACTAGCAGACTCCAGAATGTGTGAACTGTCCTCAAAGACTCGCCCCTTCGGGACTTTGGCCTGCTAGAACTGTGCTTCACTGGGCTCCGGCCCAGGAGAGTGTCTTTAATGGAATAGCCTTCGGGCACTGTGGTCACTAGATGAAACTTTTAGGGCACTCCATCCCCCCAAATGTGTATTGTAAATAATGTCATTGTTTTTCTACTGTTTTCTAATGTGTATACTGTTTTTCTACCATTTCTAAAAAAAAAATATTTTTGGGATTCTTCAGTGTTTTGATGGTAGGGGTTCAGATAGACTGTGTATGCAGATTAGTAGTGTGTGTTGTCTTTCTTTTTCTTGCAGGTGTTCCTGAAGAAGATAGAAGAGAAGACAAGAAGAGGAGGAGGGGCTCGTTGGAGTTCCTCAATAGTACTTTAGTGTGTAGTATTTAAAGTACTGTTGTTGTTGTTGTTGTTACTGTAGTAACCCTTTCCTTCCACAGGTGTGGTTGTGGGGGAGAGAAGGAGTAATGTAATAGATGGTATTAGTTCCTTGTGTGTGGTTGCAGGGTGCCCAAGGTCAGGGAGGTCCCCTGTTTGTATTGTTTTGGAATTTTAGTTAGAGGCAGACAGCTTTTCTCTAGAGGGCTGTGGGGATAGACAGGCTGTGGTCCTGAATGGCCATAGGGACTGCAGTGCTGAGCTATTAGGGCTATGATCTGGACAGTTCTACCAGAGATACTAGGCACCCATAGTTAGTAGGTAGAGTAGAGGCTGATATGTCAGCCCAAGGCCTCTAGGCCCTTAGTGTTGCCTGCCTGTGCTAGCACATAGTAGGAGGAGGTCTGATCACCCCCCTCTGCAGGTAACACATAGGGTGGGATGGCCTAAGCATGGTAAATAATGACTGCGGACAGTCATTTTCCTGGCCCAGGGTGAGTATAACCACCCTGTTACCCAGGGTTACTAGAATCCCAGTAAGACCTAGTGGTAGGCAGAGAAGGCAGCTTGTGAAACTCCAGTTAAATGGATTTCACACTGTCTCACTCTGTTCTCAGTCTCAGCTGAGACTGAGGGATGACATCACCATAGAACTATCGCAGCTGCATGAGCCACATTGGAATCTGCAGTTGGGAGTTAGGTTAGAATGTTGGGAGTTTTTGAACAGTGAGCAGCAGCAGTTGTGTGTGAGCAATCTTGAAGAAAGGAGCACAGCAGTCTGTGCACAGGCTCTTGGAGCCTAAAGCTCTGATATAGAGCTACTGTTTAGGGAGAGGTGTGTGTTTCCACCAAACGAGGAACACAGTAAGCTGTTTGTGACGTGGTGGAGACCGCTGTCACTGGTCTCTGTGCCCCATCCCTGAGGGGATGGTGGGTAAAAGGTTTGCCTGTATTCAAGGGGCAAACCTCCTGGTTCTGGCTAGGGAAGAAGCTGCCTTATTTTTCTAAGTTGTGCTGCGGCACCAGAAGCTGTCAAGAATCGCCTGTGGGGCACCTGCAACCAAAGGGTGAGTTTGCTCTTACATGGGGCCTATGTTTCACCTGAACTGTTGTAAAGTAGGGATTGGACTGCTTAATCAGTGGGAGGCCTAGAGGAATAGGCTAAGCCAAAGTAAAAATATGTTCAAGTCCAGCACAAGGGGAAAGCCAAGACATGTAGAGGAAATGTGCTATGCATTTACCCTTTAATCTACACTGCCAAGCTTTTCAGAAAGAGATGTTTAATGTCCAGAGAAATGGCCGGATATGAATTGTGGAAGCTAGTGGTGGGAGACCCCCCATCATTAGTAACCAGGTTACATAGATACATAGATACATAGACAGTGTCGGCAGATAAGGGCCTATGGCCCACCCAGTCTGCCCATTTGAGCTTGTAAGTTCAGTTTGTTTTCCTAGAAGTCTGTTGCCTCTTACCCCTGACCTCCAGAATTCCTTTATGTCTATCCCATGCATTCTTAAATCCCGTGATTGTTTCAGCCCCCACCACTTCCTCTGGCAGGGTGTTCCACTTGTCCACCACCCGTTCTGTGAAGAAATTCTTTCTCATGTTTCCTCTGAATCATCCTCCTCCAACTTCATCCCATGCCCTCTAGTCCTGGAACATCTTTTTCGCTTAAAAATAGTGTTTTCCTGCACCCTGTTCCTCCCTGTAAGATACTTGTATGTCTCTATCATATCCCCTCTCTCCCTCCTCTCCTCCAGGGAGTACATGTTCAGTTCCTTCAACCTGTCTTCATAGGACTTGTGATGCAATCCATGCACCATCTTTGTTGCCCTCCTCTGAACCTTCTCTACCCTGTCTATGTCCTTACGTAGGTATGGTCTCCAGAACTGTACACTGTACTCCAGGTGGGGCCTCACTAGTGTCCTCATTGTACCTTCTCCACCTTATCAATGTCCTTCTGGAGGTGGGGCCTCCAGATCTTTATACAGTACTTGAGGTGGAATCTTAGCAGTGATCATTACAGGGGTAATATTGCCTCCTTCTTCTTACTGGTGATACCCTTCCCTATGCACCTGAGCCTCCTGCTAGCCTTCCCCACTGCCTTATCACACTGCTTGGCTACTCTCAAGTCATCAAAAATGATTACCCACTGGTCCCTTTCCTGTTTGGTGGCTGCCAGTACTTTCCCTCCCAATTGGTATGTAGCCCCCAGGTTTCTGCACCCCAAGTACATGATTTTGCACTTTTTTTGCATTGAAACCCAGCTGCCAAACCCTTGACCATTCTTCCAACTTTTTCAAATCATCCTTCATTTTTTCCATGCTCCAGTGTGTCTACTCTGTTGCAGATGTGTGTGTCATCCATGAATAAGCATACCTTCCCTTCTAGCCCTGCTGTAATGTCACTAATAAAGCCATTGAAGAGGACCAGGCCTAGTACTGAGCTCTGAGGCACCCCACTAGTGACCTTGCCTTCTCCAGAGTGGATATCATTTACCACCACCCTCTGACTCCTGTAGCTGACCTGCTCCCATCAGGCAGTTTCCCTCCTATAATGTTTTTGCTCATAAGATGAAGGACTATTTGCTAAACTTTAGTAATTACTCCTGTTTCCTGTAGCTAAGCCTCTTGCACTAATATTTATATAGCTCAATCACTATTGTAAAATTCTGTTATACAATCCATTGCACATATCCTTGACAATCATGTTCTCCATGCTATAATCATGTGCCTTGTAAATATGTAAAAATGTCAACCTGTGTCACTTTCTTGTATCTTCTCAAACCTTTGTACCATATACGGTGATATTTTGCTGTTCATTCAATGTACTTGTAGCTTCTGGGTTATGCTTGAAAAAGGCATATGGTATCAGTGCACTTTCCCGGTCATCAAAGTATAAATAACTAAGTAACTATATAAATAAATAAATGACTGAATGAATTAATGAATAATTTAGAGCAATAAGACATCAGTTTTCCAATTGGCATCCCTATTACAGTCCGTGTCCATGATCACCAAAGATACAGAGTAAGCATGTTTAAGCTGGGGTGGTCATACTGAGATAAAACTTGCGTTATGTAATGTGGAGAAGAGAGGGAGACTGGAAAAAAACACAGCTAAAATAGCTCTGAGTGCTGGAGATCTTGTTTTTCTCATTTTCCTTTCTTAAGCACTTGTGTGCAAAATGATAAACACAGGAATATAAAACATTTATTTCCACAGTGCATGAGAGTCAGCATCAGTCACACAAAACTGATAGTTCAGCCTTCTGAAAATATCAGATGTGAGACCTTTTATTTGCTTTATTCCCCCAGCAACAATTCATTCATTTCTTGGCAAACTTTTAGAAGAAATTCACAGGTACATCAGATCCAATTGTGCTAAGCCAGCTATGCGAGCTAAGAACTGGAGAACTATAAATGTTGCTGATGTTTTGAAGGTTCTGGTAAGCTTTATGAAGTCTGTTAGTTACAGTAAATATAGTTAGTGTTATATTATAGCTTGTTAGTAGCCGATGGGCGTAATCACAAAATAGAGCTCTTGCTGTTTGGGTCCTTTCTCCACCTCCAGCCTTCTTTCTCAATTTTCCACCAAAAACAGCTCTATTTCCAGATATTAATCTGATAGGAGTAACTAAGCCCCAAAGCAGTGTTTTGAAACAATATAATGGCATAGCAAGGAGTTTTGTTAATGGTATGTGCTTAATTGCTATAATAATAAAATGGGAATTTTAAAATATTGTTGTACCTTGTTCAGGATGTGATTAGTCTCTCTAAATATGTTAACCAGAGATTAACTTAAGGTTGACAGAATGCTTACAGCCAATAAGGAAGCACCACTTCTCAAACCCTTTTTACATTGGTTGCACTTGTGCAAATCAGTGTATTGTGGCAATATGGAATTTCGGGGAGTTGTCACTGCTGAGTCCATTGCAGTTCACAAAACCAGGGGTTCAGTAGTCTACCCCAATGACCACTAGGTGTGATCCTGTTCAACTCTCTGCTGGGTGGGCTGAACAGTCAAGCACTTCAAAGGACCAAAGCCACTCTAATCTGAGAGGGCTTCAGCCCTTTGATTTGCATGACTGTTCAGCCCACCTGGGGTACCCAGTCCCCATGTCAGCTATTCCCCCTCCCCCTGTAGTTTCCACTATTGGAGTGCCCAATCCCCATGTCAGTGAGCCGCCCCAGTACTTTCTGACACTGGGGTGCCCAATCCTCTTTTTGGCAATCCCCCCAGCACTATCCAACTTCAGGGTGCCCAGTCCCCATGTCGGTTATCCCCCCAGCACTGTCCAACAGTGGGGTGCACAGTCCCTGGGTCTGTGATCCCCCAGTACTGTCCAACATTGGAGTGCCCAATCCATGTGTCTGTGATCCCCCCATACTATGGGACACTGGGCAGCCCACCCCCAGTGTCCCCAGTTATGTTACTCCCTCCACCACTCTGGAATGCTGGGGAGCCCACCCCCAGTGTCCCCGAGCAGTTTTTATCCCTGAAAAAAAAGAAAACAGTCCCATGATGTCTTTTTTTAAATTAAACCTGTAAAGAAGAAAATGGTCCCTCATCATCTCCCCATCCCACTGCCCCATTCCAGCCCTTACTCCCTCTGTGCACCCACCTCCCTGTACCCCCCTTACCCCATATTTACCTCTGGAGGTCAGCAGCTAGCACCTTCTGTGGACTGGGACATGTCTGCACTCTTCAAAGCCGAATGGCAATCTGAAGAATCAAGGTAAGTGATGTATAATGGCAGTAAATGGCGTTTTGAACTTGTGTTTATATCTTGGACATTTGTAGGTCTTTTTGCACCAGATTTTCAACATGGGCTTTTTGGGACCCCACCTCATGAATATTTTCACTGTTGTTTCATTACTCAGTCCTGAAAGGTGATTTTGTGGTCCCTGTGTGGAATCACCTTTCATGACCAAGTAATTAAATAGTGGCACTCTTCATGAGGTGGGGTCTCAAAAAGCCCATGATAAAAATCTGGTGAAAAAAAATTCCCAAAAATGGCCACGTTATGAGCATGTGTTACACAGTTTCTACGCAGGTGCATACTTCGAGAATTTTTAATATTTTCACTCCAAATTGTCAACATACAGATTTTTTCACACTTCCTCATGAACAATATAACTGTCATTTATCATATCCTGCTCCAAACATGTTTGTGCACTTGTGGAATGGAATGGCATGATCCCTGCACAAAATCACCTTTTGGGGCTGAATAACAAAATGGCAGTGCCACTGTTTATGAGATGTGGTCCCAAAAAGGTAATGTTGAATGTTTGGAGCAAAATTACAGAAAAAAAAGCCAAAGTTATGTCTACTCATTGACATTTTTTACATATGCGTGTAGCTTTACCAGTTTCTCATATTTTCACTCCCAATTTTTAACATAGCCAGTTTTTCACACCACTTCATGAACACTAGAGCAGTAATTTCTCACATTCTGTCACTCTGACTCTCCTTGCATCCCAGCTCAGCTCATCTCAGTTTACAAAGATCATTCATGAGTGCTGCCCCCCACACACAAATGATTCCAATGCTATCTGTCCTCTGCCTGAAAGACTGTGAGGACACATGCCCAGCAGGTGGCACTTAACCCTGTGCCATTGGTACCAGGAAAATATCCACACTACATGCATCTATGCAGAAAGCACCCCTTAGCTGGATAAGTTGTGTGTTCATGTGTGGCTGATATGTTCAATGCATGCTGTGCATATACATCCACATACAGGGAATGTGAGGCCCAATGCAGCTGCTGCTTGATGTTAAGAAGAAGCTTTCCTTGCTTTTCTGTTCTCTTCAGCTGCCATTACACATTGACTTTCAAATGTTGTGGCTCCATCATGAACAGTTGGTCTCCATAGTGATTTGTGTTGAGCCATTACATCCCGGTCATTGACGTTGATGTCACATTTAGCCAGTGTTTCTGTGTGTCCCTGTAGCGCTTCCTTTGTTCACTCATGGAACATTTACCCAACTTCAGCTCTCCATAAATGATAACTTTCCATAGCCTTGTGTCATCCATATGGAGCATGTGACCTGTCCAGCTACGCTGAGCCTTGAAATGTGTTTCAAGACTGGTTGTTTGAGCTTGCTGCAGGACTTTGGTGTTGGTGAATTTGTCTTGCCATTTAATACAGAGAATCGTTCTTAAGTGCCACATGTAGAAAGACTCAAGCTCCTTTACATGGCATACATAAAGTGTACAGGTCTCACAGTAATATAGAAGTGCAGTGCATATGAGAGCCTGGTATAATTTAAGATTTGTTGATGTTTTGAGACCATGCTCATTCTAGACTCTGTCATATAAATGGCCAACGTTGCTGCTGGCTTTATGAATGTTGTCAACTATATCCTTGTCTATGAGCGCATCATTAGACAAGATGCTGCTAAGGTACATGAAAGACAGTACTGCCTTCAATTTGATGTAATTGATATTGATGTAGGTCTCAGCAGCTGAAGTCATATCATTTAGCGGTCTTTGGAACATAATCTCTCTCTTGCTGAGGTTGATCGACAGGTCAGACACTGTTGCTGCTACAGAAAAGTGATTGGACATTTCCTGGAGGTCAGTGTGTGTGTGTGTGTGTGTGTGTGTGTGTGTGTGTGTGTGTATGCGCACGAACACAGCCCAGTCATCAGCATAAAGATGTTCTTGAATTACTGCTTCCAGTACCAGGGTACTCGCTTGTAGCCAGCGCAGATTGAATAATTTGCCTGATATGCAGAAATGAATGTAGATCCTGGTCTGAGTCTTTGATATGGCTTCCTTAAGCATAGCAGCATAGAAAAGGATAAACAGGAGAGGTGCCAGAATGCATCCTTGCTTTAAGCTTTTTGCTATCGCAAAAGAGTCAGAAAGTTGGCCAGCCACTGACACTCTTCCACACATGCCATTGTGGAATGATTGCATTATGTTGGCAAATTTGGTTAGACATCCTAGTTTTGTTAGCAAAGCCCCAAGTGCAGGTCTGTTGAAGGAATCAAAAGTTTTAGTAAGGTCAAAGAAAACAGCCTAAAGATGTGTATTTGGCTCTCAACATTTTTCTTGAATTAGCCTTGCTGTGATACAGTTGGTCATTCCTCAACTAGTCCTAAATGCTGCCTGCGACTCTGGAAGATTGACATCAGTGATGTTCTTGACCAATCTGTGAAGAAGAATTCTAATCAGAATTTTCCATGCAATTGCCAGGAGTGAGATGCCATGATAATTGTTGCAATCAGACTGATCTCCTTTCTTCTTGTAGGTGCAGGTGATCTGAGCATCCTTGAAGTCCTGTGGCAGTGTTTTGGTGTCTCATATGCACTTAAACAACAAGCAAAGCCTGCTCACTAGCACTGGTTCAGTGACATTGTAAGTTTCTGGTGGTATTTTATCTTTGCCAGACACCTTCCCAGATTTTGTCTGGCATATCGCTTTGCTGATCTCAGAAGGATTTGGAAGATTGTACATTTCATTGGCAACACTTGTTTGTGGCAGACCATCAATGACACTGGGCTGTACAGTTGATGGTCAGTTAAACAGTGTGTTGAAATGTTCACACCATTGCTCAAGAATTGAGTCTGCGTCTGTCAACAGATGCTTGCCATTTGCACTCCTTAGTGGTGTCATAGTTGCACATTTAGGGCTGTAAACTTTTTTTAATGCATCCCAAACACTTCTGCTATCATGTTTTCAGCAAACTGCTGGAGCTCATCAGCTTTCTTGATCCACCAGGTGTTCTGAATCCTTCTTAGCTGGACTTCAGCTGTTTGATTTAACTTGACAAAAGCTGCGTGTTTAGCATCGGATTTTGGGTCTGCTAGCCATGCAGTGTATGGAATATTTTTCTTGGCCAACAGATCTGTAATCTTGGCATCATTTTCATCAAACCAGTCTTGGTGGCATTGCTTTGTAAACCCAAGTATCTCTCCAATAGAATGTCTTAGCAGTGCTAGTGCTGTTTTAGTCAATGTTTTGTGTGATTTTTTTCTTTTCTTTGTTTGTAATTTTAGTACTGTAGAACAGTTATGCAGATTTTACTGATTTATTTTTGTCATTGTAGTTTGACTATATAGATTTCATTTTTGTTTATTGATTGAAGTTTGCAGTTTTTTCATGTACACAGTAACATCGTTATAATTTCCTGAGTTGTTGCATCTTGTGTATGTCCCCTTAGTCCCTGAAATCCCTGTCATGTATTGTTTGTATAAAAAAAAAAGAGAAAAAAACTGGTGGCAATGCAGGTGCTGCTGGTGAGGCTGGCTCAGGAGGAGCTTGAACTTTAACAGAGGGCACTGCTGCTTCCACAAGGTGTGCCCGCCACCCCACCATGACACACACAATTCCCTTATGCCTTCCAACATCCAGTTCTGGCACAGACAGGCCACAAACTTTACCATCCCACTGATTTTCTTCCCACTTCTCCTGTGATTTGCCATTAGATGGGGCTTCTGGCCCCCACTACCCACGTGGTACCACTATTTGCCAAAGGGGACACTTTCTGTTGTATAGGTTGCAAGTGACAACACTGACCCTAAGCCTAACCCTAATGTCCCATTGGTTAACACTGCAAATTTAACAAGCTGTAACTCCGCCACTCTTTTGGAGTTAAGGAACACACTATGCATACAAACAAAGGTCTCAATGTGTATTATAATAGTAACACATAATCAAGGCCTCTAGAATTCTGTGTCCACAGAATTTTGCGCAGAACTTGTAATCTACCGCAGAACTTCTGCGGTGCCACAGAATTCACTCTTCTTGGTGATTTTTTTATTAATATTTCTGTTTATACATAGAATCTGGTTCCCTTCCCCTCTTTTTATATCCAAACCCCCTATATGCTCAGAATGTGATGTTATCATTGCTATAACATCATACATTAGTTAATGAAATGGCTGCATTCTGCAACAGAAATGAACAGTCACTTATCTACCACAGCTCCCACTGCCAGAGATGGTGGCACAGCACATCATCCATTGTGATATTTGCTCAACCTGCACTACAGCCTAATGCAATTTTCAGTCTTACATTATTGCACTAGGGCCAACTTAAACAAAACCTTGTCAATAGCACAGGCCTGTTAAGTCCATACCTCACTTTGTACAAACCTATTTGTGCCTTTAAGGTATAGAGATGCTATCTGAGATGAATAAGTGGTAAAATGAATTTAACTGTCTAAATGTTTAGGAAAAATAAAGTAATTATGCCCAGAAAAGTGAAATATAATAATGTGTAGACCTGTTGAAAGAATGGACCTGTTATATAAATAATTGCACAGTACGCATTTTTGCCAGGGTTATTGATTACATGTTGTCATTGGTTGATAGAATCACCTAAAAGTTATTGAAAAATGTTATGTGCAGGGACAGCTGTTGGGCCAGAGGGTAGCATGCTGTGTTTTTGTGCCGGCAACTCAGGTTCAGAGATTAGCTCTGGGAGCTGGCTGGGCAGCACAAGGATTGATTGAACATATCACTGCTCGGAGCCCGAGAAGGTATAGTGCAGTGTTTTGTCACATGGTGGACACATTGTGATGGGCCAGAGAGCTCACATGGTCCACATGCATGTCATGGCCTGATAGTGTTACGCAGTGTATCAGGGAAAGCAGGATGACATGAAAAATGAGTTTTGCAATAACTCCTCTATTCCATTTCCAGTGGGACCTGTATGATTGAGGATGCAAGTTAATGAAAATAATAATAAAATATATATATATATATATATATATATATATACACACACACATACACAGAGTATCTCTGTCTCTCTCACCACACACACACATATTTGTATGTATGTTACAGATTGCATATAAATATATAAGTGATACACAGTGGGAACCTCATGCGTGGTGTAGAAAGCACATACTAATATATAAGTGATGGACAGTGGAAACCTCATTAGTGGGATAGATAGCATGCATATAGAAATACCTTATTTATCACATAAGATTCCCTCTGCATATGTAATTTATGCAACAGGCTTGGACCTTAAGGGAGAGATGTTTGTTTTGCTTTTTTAGGCATAAAATTATTTTTATAGGTCTGCTATTTTTTGAACTAGTGTTACTGTGCTTTCCACCATCCTGATTGCTATAACCACTGCCATGAAAGTGATGCCAGGATGACAAGCTGACACTGTGATGTGGTAGTTCGTTAGTGCCTCAGAACTTCCGCAGAAATTACAATCCACCGCCGCAGAAGTTCTGTGGCAAATGGTAGTCTTGCCACAGAACTTGGTCCCACTGTGCAGCAGAAAAGTAGGGGCCCTGAACATAATACACCTGGAAATATTCATGAGGTATGCACAGCACCCTGAGGTTACCTGCCAACTTCACCATCATGCCAAATCCACAATTTAAGTCCAATAATCATCTAAAATACACCAAGTATACATCTCCTCTTGGAATATAAACATACCAAGTTTCAGATAAATTTGACAAAAAATTGACTAAGTTATGCCTAAAAAAGTCAAAAGGGGTAGTTGATGAAAGTGGGATGGTGGCATTCATGTTACCAAATTATTCTTTGCCACATCTGTGGCATCCATGAAGGTGGGTGCTGGGGAGATGGCAACAAGATGATCAGTCCAAAAGATAACAAAATCTCTGGCACAGGAACATTGGTAAAGGAGGAGGTTGCTGGTGTCCCCTTGGCTGCTGGTGGTGTGGTAGCACTCAGCCTGATCTGGATTATAGGTCCCCAGTATGGCTACATGGACTAGTGATCAAACAACTGGTGTTGCCTTCCTGTGCATTACAGCACATTGAGCATAGGTATCTGAGGTGGTACTTGGCTTTGGCTGCGGGACAAACTGTACTAAGCCCAGTTGCAGTGGTAGCAACACTCTGTGTATTTGCCAGCATATCACACTGTCATTGAAGAGTGTACAGTAATTGGATCACAGACACAAGTCAGAAAATGTTAGAGTTGCCTTTGGCTGAGATTAATGAGAGAATTCAGCCTGTGATGTTGGTACTACTGGGGTGGCATGGCACCAGGTCTGCAGGCTGCAGAGTGGGGGGGGGGCAGGTCCTTCTGACCTTGAGACTTGTGTATCGGTTGTTTCATTTTGACAAAACTTCTCCTTGGTATGCCCCAAGTTACAGATGAAGTTGCAAGAGGAATTGACTCAACTTTGCCTTGGTGTACCCCAATAGATTGAGGTGATTCAGCTTTTAAAGTCACAGCTAGAAACACTTAAAAAAGACAATATTAATAAAGCAGTAAATTGTGTGGGAATGAGCACTAAGAGATAAAGAACACATGATGAGGAGAATGACATAGATAACTGGAGCTAGATTGGAAATAATAAAATAAAGGTAGAAGAGCTATGGGACCAAGTATTGCACTGGAAAATCAGTTCACACCCTTAATGAACTTAATGGAGGAAGTAGAAGCACAAACACAAGAACCTTTAGATATAACCAGCTATGAAGCATCAAATAACAAAGGATCTGAAGGAGAAACATATGAGAAGGTAGAAACATGCCAGGCTGAACAAAGAATGGAGGCCATGGATCAACAGATACATATAAATGAGTATGAAGGAACAGAGCAAAAACAGATCTTTATTTTAGGTGATTCTATGGTTAAATATATAGATAGGTACTCAACATGGAATAATAAATAGAATACCACCAGCCGTAGCTATAGAGGAGCCAAACTGGGTAATATTGCACAAATGCTGCCTGGCGTATTAAATAATACACTTAGCCCAAAATCTGTGCTAATACATGCTGGTACGAATGATCTATGGAATGAAAGCATTACTGATACTATCAAAGCAACTGAAAATATTTATAGGATTCTGAAACAAAACAATTCTGAAATTATTTTCTCTGATTGCTATCAGTACCCAGAGCAGGTTGGGAAAGAACAAAAAAAATATAAAAACGTTTAATAATTGGCTGAGGAGATAGTCTATGGAGAATTGTATAAAGTGCATTGCAACGTGGGAGCTCTTTGTAGATAGATATGATTTATATAGCTACAATAGACTACATCTAAATAAGAAGGGAGCAAGAATGCTAGGACTAATGTTTCATAATGATCACTGACCTATGAGCCAGTAAAGTGTTATGCTTGTGCAACTGTGTTAGTTTAGTTTTGGCCGTTCACACTCTCTGTTTCAGAACAATTAGCACACTGTAGGGGTTCGAAGGCAAGGAACCCTCGGAGAGGGTTCCACTCCTAGAGGTGCCACGGGATGATTCCCATGGCTAAAGGCACCTTAGGAATCCCCAAAAGAAATGTAGTATCATCCCCAAAAGGAGGCAACACAAAGTATATGAGCAAGCAGTAACTGTGACATAGGGGCAGTAACTGTAATGTAGTAGTGGAGAAGCATAGGCAGCTTGATAATGCAATGAGATGCTCAGCTGGATAACGTAATGAATACCCAGGCTTGTGTATCATGATACTGATGGTTTGTGTGAGATTAGGGGATCCCCTAAGAGAGAGGGAATGGCAGGACATCTTCGACCTCCATCCAACAGCAGAACCTACCTAAAGAAACTAGGAGAAACAACTATGCTGACTAAGTGTTATGACCAGAGGCAACGGAGGAGAGAAAAAAAACCCTATGAAGAGGAAATCTCAGGCGATCCAAGGCCTAGGTAACCTTCCCTCCAGGCTTGGGATAGTTTAGTTAATGATGGCTCTGCAGCTGCAATTTGGAAAACCCAATTAAAGAAAGGTGGAAAATATTCCAATTTGGAGGAAGGCTGTCACCCAGTTCCTCTAGTGGGAATGCAGTGGAAGGCTGTGAGAAAACTCTGCAACAATACGTGCATTCAAGGCACAGGAGGAGAGCAACAACTGCTGAGGCACTCACCTGGATTACCCACCCTAAATCAAAGCAGGTCAACCAGAGGCAGGCATAGGAAGAATGTGGTGAAGGTGCCTCACTAGGGAAACCACTAAAGTCAATGGCTAGCCATTATAGGGGAACACTAGAGCCAAATAGGTAACTTTTTCCACCCTTCACCACTAGTCTTAAATTCTACACGAGGAGCTGCTGTCATGCAGCAGGGAGCTAAAGTCAAGCCCGGGGCAAGAACATTCCCAGCTATGGACCAGGTGAGAAGGATCCCGCTCCAAGTTAGAATTGCTTAAGATGCAGACTAAATATAGAGCGAGACCGTCAGATGCAGGAACCCTGCACCAGAATAGAGTGGCTGGCATGCCCCAGAAATTGATTGAGAGATAAAAGGCTGGTGAGTTGAATGAGCACGGTGTGCTGAGATCATAAAGAGCAGGGAGTGCTGAGACCTTGCAAGGTTGAATGCAGATTTAGTGCAGTAGAATCCCAGAGGCTGAAGCTGAGGGGATGGTAGCAGGCATGAAGCAATGGTTTGCGTAAGCAAGGAGCAACAGTTGCATAAGCAAGTGGGACCTGCATGTGGGTCAGTAAGCAGTAGTAGTGATAGGTGGACCTGCACGGAGGTCTGCATAACATACTGTATAGCAATTAAACAGCACTGAATTGGGGGCAAGCCAGCCAGACATGATAGCCAAATCAAGGTGACAAATACTCTGAGGATTTTTCAATGGTGAGGCAATTTTTTAATATCAGGCTATATTAACAACATCAGTAGGAGCCTAGTTGGCTGACTTCAGAGTTGTAAATGCAATAAAACAGGGAGACAATGCATTGAAAGCAGGTGTAGCCAGGCAGTGCAATGAAGCTGTAAGTAGAATGACAGCAAGAATGAGCAGCACAGCTAGGGTCAGAGTAAACTGTGTCAGATGAAAAGAATTGAGTATGCAACATGGAGCAGCTATGGCTAAGCTGAAACACACAGATAATGATTGCAGTTGCCTTGCAGTAGTTTGAGAATGGTGATAACAGTGTAAAAACACAAGCACTGGGTACAATAGTAATTAAAGTAAACAGCAGCAGTGGCTACAGTTGTATGTAATTGAAAGCAGTAGCAGGACCTCTGAGTAGCAGTATGCTAGGAGCTTAGAAACAAAGCCCCCCCCCAAAAAAAGAAGAAAGCACACACAGCCGAAGGCAAAATACAAACCAGAAGCAGAAGCAGGAAAATAAACACAGAAGCAGAGACAAGCAGGAGCAGCAAGGGGGGCGGGCAGGCCCCAGCCAGCCAGGGAGGCCCAAGCAGCTCAGAGAACAAACTAACAGAGCCTTCGGCTGCAAAGACAAAATGCTTCACAATGAGGCTGAGAGAAACTGCTTATATAGCTCACGAAGTGGGAGTAGCTGGCTGCTTGGCCACTGACCTCCAGGAAAATCCTTTCCAATTGTGAACAACAAACCATATCAGTCAAACAACTAGACATGTGGAGGAGTAGGGATAAAGGTACAGGAGCAATATTAAGTATGCCACTGGCCATAAAACATACTAACAAAAGGGAAAGGGGGGGTTACTAGTGGAGTACCTCAGGGCTCAGTACTGGGTCCAGTCCTCTTTAACGTCTTTATGGGTGACATTGCAGAGGGTCTGGAAGGAAAGGTATGCCTCTTTGTGGATGACACAAAGATCTGTAACAGAGTTGATACACAAGGGGGGGTAGAAAGGATGAGAAGGGACTTGGCAAGGTTGGAGGAATGGTCAGACATATGGCAACTTAGATTCAATGCAAAGAAGTGCAAAATAATGCACCTGGGAAATAAAATCCAGGAGAAGAGTACACAATAGCAGGGAGGTACTAACAACAACAATAATGGAAAGGGATCTGGGTGTACTACATCAGATGACCTAAAGGTGGGTATGCAATGTTAAGTCAGTAGGGAAAGCCAGGGGATACTGGATGCATAGGGAGGGCATCACAAGTAGAAAAGGGAAGTGGTTATCCTCTATACAGACAGTTGGTGAGACTCCATCTGGAGTACTCGTGCAGTTTTGGAGACCTCATCTACGCAAGGACATAGACAGGATGGAAGCAGTCCAGAGGAGGGCAACTAAAATGGTGCAGGGTCTACATCAGAAACCATATGAAGAGAGACTGAGATAGCTTAGTAAGTATACCCTTGATGAAAGGAGGGACAGAGGGGACATGATAGAAACCTTTAAGTACCTCAAGGGAATCAACAAAGTCCAGGAGGGTAGCATCTTTCAGAAAAAGAGATGTGTAAGAACAAGGGGGCACAATTTAAAGTTAGAGGGGGGACGGCTCAGGTGTAATGTGAGGAAATTCTTTTTCATGGAGAGAGTGGTGGACGCATGGAACCGCCTTCCTGGAGAGGTTGTGGGGTCTAAAACAGTGGAGGAATTCAAACACGCATGGGACAGACATAAGGCAATTATAGTGGGGGGTTGCAGGAAATAGGCTGTTGATTAACTAGAATCTGCAGCTTATCCAGTAGGGAGGGAAATGGGCAGACTGGGTGGGCCAAGTGGTCCTTATCAGCAGTCAAAGTCTATGTTTCTATGTTTCAATACCTAAAGGTCCTTCTAACTAATGCCAGAAGTTTAAATATCATAAAGAGAACAGAACTAGAACTAATAATGGTAAAAGACCACATACATGTAGCTGCAGTTACTGAAACCTGATGAGTGAGACTACCAACTGTAACGAAGACATACCTGGCTATAGAGTCTTCTATAAAGACAGAGCAAATAAAAGAGGAGGAGGCACTGCTCTGTATGTTAAGGAGGATATACAGTGTAAACAGGTCAACCCAGAATGCTATACTGACACCACAGAATTAATTTGGGTGGAAGTATTAAGGGATAACAACAGAAACCTGTTCATAGGAGTATGTTATAGACTTCCAGATATAACATTGGAAGAGCCCTCTCTTTTACTTAAAAGAATAGAAGAACAAATACAAAATAAGGAGGTAGTAATTATGGGAGACTTAAATGTTCCAGGTATAAACTGGAAAACAAATACAGCATCAAATAGGCAAGAAAAACTGCTAATAGATATGTGTATAGAACATGGGTTATACCAGATGCCAATTACCCAGCAAGAAACCACAATATACTTGATCTGGTGCTTACAGAGTATACAGAGACAGTGGACAAACTAAGAACAATAGCACCATTAATGTCCAGTGATCATAACATTGTTTTGCTAAACATTTAGGGCAAACTAAAAAAGCTTTCAGAAAAAACAATTATAAAAAATTACAATAAGGGTGACTTTAATAGCATTAGAGAGGAGTTGTCAGGTTCGGACTGGGCAGTTTTGGATGAGGCTTAAGAAAAAAATATTAACCCTGGAAGAGAGATATGTACCAAACAAGGCCCTCTACAACAGAAAGGATAAAATACCAACATGACTAACAGGAAAGGCCAAAAATCACTTGAAAAAGAAGAAAAAAGCACGTAGGACAATGAAGAGGGACAACAATATATACAACATAAATAAATACAAACAACAGTTGCAAATTACTAAACAGTGCATTACGATAGAATAAAAGGTTAGCATTCAGACCAGTACACATAAATGACAACAGAAAAGCATTTTATGCTTACATTGACAACAAATCTCTAGATAGGACGATAGGTCCTGTCAAGACTGGAGTTCTTGAATGTGTTGAGCCAGCAATAATTTTTTTCTGTTCAGTGTACGAGAAGGGAAAGGATTATTTATTATTATTTTATTTAAATTTTGGTAACTGGGTAGGTCCACTGAGGCTTTGACAGTCCCTTTTTCAGGGGCAACCCGGAATTAGTTACATGTACCTAGAGGGGAAAAGAAAACCAATGCTTTTGTTTGTACTACAGTATATGGTACATTGATCATGTATATGTGTTGCAGAGATAGACATTACTACAGTTGATGTAGGCGAGTTTTCGTACTAACAACCTTGTTAGTTACATACATTCATGAGTAGATAGTAGACATAAGTGCAGTTCAGTACATTGTGTCCTTCTTTACTGTTCATCCCTCCCTTTTTGTCTGTATTTACATGAGGCATCCCCCTTTAGCAGAGGTGCTTTTATGGGTTGCGGCACCAGCAACGAGACCCACTGCTTAGGTGTAATTTTAACCCTTTCTTGCACCCCTCAAGAGAGGTGCAGTCCTGGAGCTCTCTTGGGAGATTTTTCCAGAGTTTGGGGAGGGTTATTATTTATTTATTTGCTTTTGGTAACCGGTTGAGTGTACTAGACATGCCAATTTTCAGGCACGACCCAGGAGCATACAAGTGAAAAATACATAAGCAGTACAATGTGATGCAGCACAAGGGAGAGGTAGACAATGGGATTATTCTGCGATACAAACAATATTGGCAACTGGATGTTGTACAGAGATTAGACAATGTCAAACAATATAGACAGTAGAGTTAGGAAAAAGTAAAACTAAACAAAACAAGTGTCAACAGGTCTGTATTGGAGCTGTCAGGAAAGTGCAGAAAAACAGTAAGTGCCATCATGAGGCACAGTATAGAGAGAAGAGAAAAGAGTGGGGGGGAGCTGGGAGACAGGGTGAAAAGGGGTGAGAGGGAAGAAGCCGAGTGCAGGAAAGAACAGGGTGGAAGGTGGAAGGATTGAATGGGCTAGGGTGGATGGAAGCATGTGCAGGGATTTGAGTCCAGTAGATGTTCACGGTGGAGTTTCTTGAAACCGGCATCGGTGGGAGCTAGGTGAATAGTCTGAGGGATAGAATTCCAGTACTTAGGCACAGAGTAAGAGAAAGCATGTGCACCCATAGTGGTTTTACCTCTAGGGATGAAGAGAGGGGCATAGTCATTAGATCGGAGACCATAGGAGGGGGTTTGGGAGTGTAGCAAGGAAGCGAGAGATTTGGGGACACCTGATCTGGTTATATCATCTAGTAGGGAGCCAAAGGCTTGTAGCTGGTGGGCAGAAGGGCTGGGCCATTTTAGGTCAGTGTAAAGCTGACTGTGATGTTTGAAACGTGGCAATCCGGAGGCATAGCGACAAATGCTATTGTAGGTGGTGTCCCATCTATGGAGCAAGGTTTTAGAAGCTCTTAGGTATGTGGCCAAGCCATAAGCCAGGGCCAGAAGCAGTAGGTCTTGAGCCACAGCAACCCTGGCAGATGGCGTGAGGGCATAGCTTGTATGGTAGGCACCTCCAATTTTTGTGTTGATCGATTTGCAGTTGGTGGTGCTATGGAGGTCAAAGTCCAGGGATTCATCAAGAAGGATGCCCAGGTATTTGAAAGAGTTGGTGCTAACTACCGGGGAGCCATTTGCACACAAAATTTGAAAGGAGCTGCGAGTCGATTTGAGTCTGGCTGGAGAGCCGAAAAGCATGGAGTGTGTTTTGCTTGCATTAAGAACAAGATTGTTTTCAATTATGCAGGATTGAATACTGAGGAAGCCTTCAGTTAGGGAGTGGTTAATATCCACAACATTACTTCCACTACGGTAAATGACAAGGTCATTCACATACAACAAGGAAGAGCAGTCAAGAGCAGCCGATGGGAGGTGATTTATAAAAATAGAGAAAAGTAGCAGGCCAAGTATGGAGCCTTGGGGAACTCCCATAAGTATGGGAGAAAGTTTGGACATAGCTAAGTTAAAAGTTACAGCCTGCATCCAGTTGATTAGGTAGCTATTGAACCAGGCAACTGTTTCGGCAGAGAAACCAAGCGAGTGGAGTTTGGTAGGGTGAAGGATGTGGTTTGCCAGGTCAAATGCCTTAGTTAAGTCAATGAAGATAGCACCTGTCAAGAAACTGGATTCCATTGCACCATATATGTCATTTGTATGTTTTAGGATGGCAGTGGTAGTACTGTGGCCTTCGTGGAAGCCATGCTGGGAACCTGCGAGGAGGTTATGCTTCTGTAGGTATGCTGTAGTTTGGGTTGCCACTAATTTTTCCTGTATTTTGCCGAGCATGGAGAGAATGGCAATAGGTGACTGTTGTCCCATAGTTGATCTGGCTCTTGGGGGTTCTAACAGCTTGCGTTCAGTCGACCGGCACTCCCTCCTGTTTGCTTTTGGGGCTAGTAGATTTCTCAGGCTCAGTGGGGCATCAGGTTGCTGCAATTTGAAAGCTAAGCACAGGGAGGGAAAGAAGAGTCTCACTTCAAGGGGTGGCCAGTTTTACGCTTGTAGTACATCGCAGTGGTGCTCCATTCTTTGCGCCCCGGTGGTGAAACGACTGATTCTGTGGTACATGTTCCATTACCCTCAGTCCTTGAAACACTGTTGCACCATAGAACAGGATGGGAATGATAGTCCCATTGCTGACCGCAATCCTGGTTTCTTTAGTCAGGCAGGAGCTTAGTCTGTACAGCAGCCCAAGTTTTTGGTTTACCATTGTTGTTAGGTGGTCTATGTGTTTCCTTAAAGAGATTTCCTGGTCAATGAACATTCCCAAATACTTGATATTGTCCACCACTTCGATCCCTGTTCCATTTGAGGTAGAGAGCGATAGAAGATTAATCAATTGATAAACCCACCCAGGACAGCCAAAACAGTACAAATAGAAATCACAAAATCAGAGATAAGGGATAAACTTAAAGGTATAAAAATGGATAAATCAGCAGGACCGGATGGATTGCATCCTAGGTTATTAAAGGAAATAAGTGAGTGGTTGGTTGACCCATTGGAAAGATTATATAATATGTCACTCAGTTCTGGGGAGGTACCAGAAGATTGGAAACTTGCCACAGTTGTTCCCATTTTTAAGAAAGGAGACAAGGGATATATTGGGAATTACAGACCCATTAGTCTTACGGCTATTTTGGGAAAAATATTAGAGGCAATTATAAAAGACAGGTTGGATGAGGAAATACATGTTGGTAACTTACAAGACAATACACAACATGGATTTAAAAGAGATAGATCATGTTTGACCAACACTTGAATTCTATGAACATGTTAGCAGAGAACTGAACAACAAGATACCTATGGATGTAGTGTACCTAGACTTTCAAAAGGCATTAGATAAAGTACCAAATGTCATGTTAATAAATAAAATGCTGTAATTCAATGTCAATACAACTATCAGATGGGTTGAATTGTGGCTTAGCAATAGATCTCAGAAAGAGAATTATGGGGCATGAATCCAATATGGCACTTGTGACTAGCGGTGTCCATCAGGGATCAGTGCTCGGCCCAGTACTAATTGTATTATTTATTGCAGATATGAATAAAAATATAAAGAGTCTTTGTATAAAATTTGCTGATGATACAAAGTTGGGAGCAGAGGTTAGTAATGAAGGGATAGTAGGTATCCTAATGAAAGATCTTAATTTGTTAGAAAAATGGTCAGCAGATAATGGCATGAGTTTCAATACCATTATATGTGTGCTAATGCATGATAAACAAATGGCATATACATTAAATGGAGCTACACTAAAAATAGTCAATAAAGAAAAAGATCTGTGAATATTGATTACTAGTGACCTCAGTTTTAGTTTGCAGTGCAATTAGGTTGTTAAGAAAGCAAATAGAATAGTGGGCTGTATTAAAAAAGCTTTCTCATCTAGAAATAGAGCTTGTATCATGCCACTTTATAGAGCCTATGTTAGGCCATACATGGACTACTGTACGTCACTTTGGAGTCCATACCTGAGGAGGGACATAAATCATCTGGAGAGAATACAAAGAAGGGTGACCAAAATGATAGATGGATTAGAGAATCTGGACTATGAATCTAGACTAGATAGCTTAAAATTGTTCCCTTTAGGGCTTAGAAGAATAAAAGGAGATCTATGAAATATCTAGGGATGGAAGCTTAATGAGAAACCTAGTATTAGAACTGCATGAAAGAAGCATTAATTTAAGAAGTCACAAATTGCAATTACATTTAACATTTCCTAAAAAACAACACTAGGAGATACTTTTACACACAAAGAATTATTCCTATTTGGAATGATCTTCCTAAAGATGTGGTAGATGTAAATAGCTTCTAGGCTTATAAGTTAAAGCTGGATGACCATTTGACAGTTAATAAGGCTAACTACTTAACCAGCTAGAGCAGAAGATAGATGATATGGGTTATCACTTTCTGTCTATCTTACAGTTCCAATATTGAATCCAGTATTGAAGTTACATGTGAAGTTGCAAGGCAAAGTTACCAATGGCAAATTTCCTAGTAAATAGAAAAACTTTACAAAACTGTCAGTGGAGCCAAATTTGGCAACTTTGCCTTAACTTTGCATGCAGATTAAAACTTTGCAACATTTCTAGTTGGTAGAGCATGAAAAGCAGAAAAAAATGATGTTTAAATAAAAGGAAGTTCAATCATTTATGCAGGGACATAGATACATAGATGTTGGCATATAAGAGCCTTCGGCCCACCCAGTCTGACCATTAATGCAATTAACTGTGCTTCTTCAAGATTCCTTGGAACTAGATTGTCCCCTTCTCCCGACCACCAGGATCCCCTTATGTCTATCTTCTTATTATTATCACATCAGTACATTTTAAAAAAATAAATAAAAATAAGTGTGTGGCACTGGTGCTTTAAAATGATCAGAACCTTATTAGAACATGAAAAAGATTACTCATAAGGTTCTTTTACAGAATATGATAAAGGTCTGGAAGCAGCAGAACTTATTCAAACCACTGGATAACTAACTACTCCCTAATGGGAACACAGCAGCAATATGCTATACAGCCATTAGAAGGCCCAGCTGTTACGAACCTGGCTAATCATAACCCAGACACCTACTAGTTATGCTACAGGCACTATTCCATAAGCCTACCAGTAGAGTTCTGATCTGTCACTAGTAGATTTACCAGGACATTAGGGTTAAGATATTTGTTGGTTACAGATGGATAGCTAACTGGCAAGGAGGCTGGAAGCAGAGAACAGTGGAGGATGGGCACTACTCAGAGTGGAGGAGGGGGTATCTAAATAGTAGCATGAGTGGGATAGCACTACAAATTAGTCCTTGTTTTAGAACAAGCCTATGAATCCAAGCTTTCAAAGCAAGGATGGGTGGGACCCTATAGGTCTAGAGTCCCTTCTGACCTTAAATTATCAGGGTATTCTGTCCATACTTTCCAGCCATGCAGGGAGGGACTGAATCGACTGTGTGTATAATCTGAAATGTATATCATGTGTAATTCAATGACAATCCTACAGACAGCAGCAGTGAATACTGGCTTGTATGACCTTGATATGTAATATAAATTAAAGTGATGGCCGAATGTATTAGGATTCCTGGATCTGATCTGCTACTAAAGGTAACTCCTGTCCAAGAAATATCTTTGATAGCTGAAGTGCATGTTGAGGACTAGAGGATAACTCATGCTTCCTGCATAAATAAACCAAGAGGTAAGTAAAAGGTGCATTAAGTGAGAAAGAGGAAGAATTTAATGCTTAAATATTTTAAAACTGTAGCCAGCCCAGAAGCAAATGGTAACGCTATTGCTTGCTGCACTGACAACAGGAATTCAGAAACAGATTTGGACTAAGGGCCAGCTGCAGAAAGGAGAATTGAGCATCCTATGGACAGTTCTCCATCTTCAGGGAGGGGGGGACATCATGTCCCACTGCTTGACAATCACCTGGCAGAAGCTAAGTGGTACGGCTGCTGGTGCCAAATTCGGAGGATACTGACATGGACACCTGTAATGTGCCCATGTATCAGCATGCACGTCATCACAAGTGGTACCAACCTCGGGGGAAACCAGGGAGAAAACATCAATGGAAAAAACACCTTGACCAGCAGAATGGTGACAGTGACCTCACACATTCCACATTACTGACTGAAGCACCCACTCACCATATACTACTACTGAGCAAGTGGTAGGCTAAACCTCAATGAATGTAGGTGATGGGGCTGAGGATGGCATCAGAAAGGAGCTGATGATGGTCCTGGATGCATCACTATTACATGGAACTTGAGGCATTTTAGGAAAAAGAAGAGCAATAAAATATTCAAACATGAAGATCCCCAGGGGCCATAAAGCTAGCAAGCACATTTAGAAAAAATCCTAATAGCAAACAAAGGGAAGAATTTCAAAAGTACTACACACACAAATGAAAATACTCTGCACAACACGTTTTTTTTTTGCAAATATTGACTGTAGTTCTCCTTTAACTGGTTATCTCTCACTAACTGGAGCATTTATAACTGGTGCATGTTTGTATGGATACTGACTAATACAGTTCCATCTCACAGTGCAGTATATAACTTCTTCCATCTGCTTCATGCTCTTACAATTCATGTTCTTTGTCTCTTTTTTTCTCTCATAATCCTCAAATGTCTTTCTAAAGGCAATACTCTACCCATTAGTTTCTCTCTCACTCACGGTTGAACTTAACAGACTGTCAGACTGAAAAAGCTGGTTTCTGTGTTTAGATTAAAAAACTACTTTTTCATTATATGTATGCCTTTTGCAGGCATTATAAATGAAATATATTATTGTATTGTACTTATGTTATATGATTACATCATTGTGCTAATGTTTATATATATTTATTGTTAGTATTTGCAATTTCTATTTAATTATTTTTATTATTTTATGCCATAACTGTGAATGGAGTTCCTTTCAATTTGCTTTACCATTTTTTAGTAAATAACATGCATTTGTTTATTTTTTTTATTAAGTTATTTAAGCGAGGAGAAAACATAGAGATATACAGGAATCTCATTTACAAATGTGTCTGGGGGAGGGAGGGAGGATTGGGACATACAATAAGATCAACAGAAACCAGTAGCTGCAAATAAAATAAAACCTATTACAAATATACAGTATACACTTTCATAGAGACATCTGTTTTGTCACTCGAATAAGGGTATATTGTAGAATAAAGGTATATGATTATAAGGATATATGCACAGTAAGGAAAAACAATCTTACCACCTACATAGGTAGGCTGGCAGGAGTGAAGTAGGAACACAATTCCATTTTAAAGCTTGGATGCTGTTGTGGCCACTAATGTCAGGTGGGAGACTATTCCAGCTGCATGGAAGCCTAAAGCTGACAGCAGCATGACTTGTCTTTTTCTGCAGTTGGGAAGCATACATCTTTGAGTCTGGGAGAATCTAAGTTGGTAGGGAAATTGTGGGCAGGGCTCTTGAGGCTACACAAATTTATTTAGAGTCCATTGTACCAGTACTGGGTCCCTAAGAGTGCTGAGTGAACAGTGTGTCTGCAGTTCTGGGAGGACCAACCTAGGTGCAGATACATAGAGCAGTGGTGAGAATGAAGCAAATAGCACAGTACAAAGTGACAAAGGGAATTGTAGCATATAGCTAGTCTGGTCAGCTGGGATTTGGATGCAGCACAGTAAACATCCTCATAGACAAGAGAGGGCAAATGTATCTGCTCAACTATTCATTCTGTCCAGGGAGAGGTGATCCTTAAAGCATGAAACTATGCCCAGCTTGCAATAGAGGAAAAAGGGAAGTTTGTCAAAATGGGTAGAGAGACCAAAGCATCGGTCAAGGCTTAGGTTGAGATATTTGTATTAGGAGACACTCTCATGGGAGATGCCATCCAAGGACAGTATGATTAGAGAGGGGGTGGAGTGTAGGGTTTGCTTGGAGCTGAACTGCATTGTGACTGTCTTTCTCTGGTTTACAGTTAGTAACTAAGTACAAGTTTATTTGTTAAGCATCCATTCCCTGGGGCTTAGAGCTCTGTACGGTAAAAATAATACACATAAAAACAAACAAAAAAATAATACCACCAATAAAACCAGTCAAATTATATTTTCTCTTCAGAGATTCCATCTTCTGCACTAGCGGTCTGGTACTGAGCGCAGCCAGCCACAGGGCACTCCCCAGCCTGCCCTCAAAAGCAAGATTCCAGGATTTCCTGAGGGCGATTCCATCTTCTGCACTAGCGGTCTGGTGCTAAGCACAGCCAGTTGCAGTGTGCTCCCCAGCCTGCCCTCAAGAACAAGATTCCAGGATTCCCTGAGGGGGATTCCATCTTCTGCACTAGTGGACCAGTGCTAAGCATAGCCAGCCACAGGGTACTCCCCAGCCCGCCCTCAAGACCAAGATTCCAGGATTCCCTGAGGGGGATTCCATCTTCTGCACTAGCGGTCTGGTGCTGAGTGCAACCAGCTGCAGGGTGCTCCCCAGCATGCCCTCAAGAGCAAGACTCCGGGTATGCTTCAGGAAAGCAGCTCCAGTCCAGCTTGCTAGCCGTGAACCCAGTTGGTGGATGGTGCTTGAAATTATAGGCAGATTCAGCACTCCGTCTTTCCCCGACTGGCTTCAGCTCCTGGAGATTTGAACTGCTTGGCACAGTCAACTAGAGCTCATATGTCTGCTGCCTAAATTTCTTTTTTTCCTAACCTCTGCAACTAAATCTGTGATGTGTCTTTGAGCCCACTGCTGAATTTCAATTGTTAGTGTAGAAAACTACAACCCCTTTTTTGAATAGTTAAGAGTAGGAAACTATAGCATTTTTGGAGTATTTAAACTGCCTTAAGCTATTTAAGTATTAAGAAAGTCTGAAGTTAAAAACTGCTTTGTCTAACTGCTGAGTTGCTGTTTCTCCCATCTGCCCCCCAACCCCACTTGCTTTTTCCTCTGTATACTGATGACAGTGCTAGTGCTTAATACCAGCCACTCCCACAGCCATTCTCTCCCTCTCTGGCTAACTTAGCACCCTTAATTTCTCTCCTTGATACAGAATTATTTTGTCTCCTTACTTAGCCTGCCTCCCAAACTCTGAAGCCTTTATGTTGGTACATATAAGTTGATTTCTCCCTTCTCTTCTTTTCTCTTCAGGATTCTCATAGGGGGATTCCATCTTCTGCACTAGTGATCTGGTGCTAAGCGCAGCCACCTGCAGGGTGCTCCCCAGCCTGCCCTCAAGAGCAAGATTCCAGGTACACTTCAGGAAAGCAGCTCCAGTCCAGCTTGCTAGCCGTGAACCCAGTTGGTGGATGGTGCTTGAAATTATAGGCAGATTCAGAACTCCGTCTTTCCCCGACTGGCTTCAGCTCCTGGAGAATTGAACTGCTTGGCACAGTCCGCTGGAGCTCATCTGTCTGCTGCCTAAATTTTTTTCCTAACCTCTGCAACTAAATCTGTGATGTGTCTTTGTGCCCACTGCTGAATTTCAATTGTTAGTGTAGAAAACTACAACCCCTTTATTGAATAGTTAAGCATAGGAAACTATAACATTTGTGGAGTGTTTCAACTGCCTTAAGCTATTTAAGTATTAAGAAAGTTTGAAATTAAAAACTGCTTTGTCTAACTGCTGAATTGCTGTTTCTCCCATCTGCCCCCCCACCCCAACCCCACTTGCCTTTTCCTCTGTATACTGGTATCAGTGCTGGTGCTTAATACCAGCCACTCCCACAGCCATTCTCTCCCTCTCCCTCTCTGGCTAACTTAGCACCCTTAATTTCTCTCCTTGTTACAGAATTCTTTTGTCTCCTTACTTAGCCTGCCTCCCAAACTCTGAAGCCTTTGTTATGTTGGTACTTATAAGCTGATTTCTCCCTTCTCTTCTTTTCTCTTCAGGATTCCCTGAGGAAGATTCCATCTTCTGCACTAGTGATCTGGTGCTAAGCGCATCCAGCTGCAGGGTGCTCCCCAGCCTGCCCTCAAGAGCAAGATTCCACGTATACTAACATACTAAAATGCCAGCAGAATAGGCCTAACGGTCTTTCATGTCTGCTCGTTCGATCAGCCCCTACCCTGGGAGCTGACCTTGCTGCCCCACTCGCCTTCTCTGGCTTCTCACTTCCCAGTTCTGGATATTCTCACTGCACTGGATTTTGCTTCCAGAACCCTTCCTCTGTACCTGTCCCACCCTCTTTTGAACCCCTCCACCATCTGTGCCTCCACCAGCCCCCTGGGCAGCACATTCCATGGCTCCACCACCCTCTCAGTGAAGTAGCACCTCCTCCTTTCTCCCCTGAATCTCCCCCCCTCCAGCTTCCACCCATGCCCTCTAGTTGCCCCTCCTCCTTCCTTCGAAGCACCCTGACTGCTCCTCCCTATTTACCCCTTCACGTACCTGAAGACCTCTATCATGTACCCCTGTCCCTTCTCTTCCAATGTGTACATATTTAGCTCTTCAAGCTCTCCCCATAGGTCCTATCCCCAAGCCCCAAATCATTTTGGTTGCCCTCCTCTGACCCTCCAGGAGTTTAATGTCCCTTTAAGAGCGGCTCCAAAATTGCATGCACTCAAGGTGTGGCCTCACCAAGCAGTTATACAGAGGAAGTATCACTTCCCTCCTTCTGGAGGTGATCCCGCTAGCGATGCATCCCAGCATCCTGTTGGCCTTGGCTGCTGCCCTCCTACAAGTCTCCAAGCTGTTCATCTTGACATCCACCACCACCCCCAGGTCCCTCTCAGCCATCGAGACTTGTAGCATCCCCCCCCC
This sequence comes from Neoceratodus forsteri, assembly GCA_016271365.2. Classification (NCBI taxonomy): domain Eukaryota; kingdom Metazoa; phylum Chordata; order Ceratodontiformes; family Ceratodontidae; genus Neoceratodus; species Neoceratodus forsteri. The sequence goes on from CM057455.1 coordinate 933,038,048, forward strand.
CAGGGTGTAGACCTGGCCAGGGTTTCTGGCCCCCAGGTGCAGTACCTTGCATTTCCCTGCATTGAACCTCAGCTTCCACTTTCTAGACCATCTTTCCAGAGCCTCCAGGTCCCCCTGTAGGGCAACCCTCCCCTTCTCCTCATCCACCACCGCCCCCAGTTTTGAGTCATCTGCAAAGAGCCTCATCTCACTCCTGATACCTGTCCTTATGTCAGAGATGTAGGTGTTGAACAGGAGGGGCCCAAGGACTGATCCCTGTGGGACCCCACTAATGACCCTCCTTGGAGATACATAGATACATAGACAGTGTCGGCAGATAAGGGCCTATGGCCCACCCAGTCTACCCATTTGAGCTTGTAAGTTCAGTTTGTTTTCCTAGAAGTCTGTTGCCCCTTACCCCTGACCTCTAGAATTCCTTTATGTCTATCCCATGCATTCTTAAATCCCGTGATTGTTTCAGCCCCCACCACTTACTCTGGCAGGGTGTTCCACTTGTCCACCACCCGTTCTGTGAAGAAATTCTTTCTCATGTTTCCACTGAATCGTCCTCCCCAACTTCATCCTATGCCCTCTAGTCCTGGAACATCTTTTTCGCTTAAAAATAGTGTTTTCCTGCACCCTGTTCCTCCCTGTAAGATACTTGTATGTCTCTATCATATCCTCTCCCTCCTCTCTCCTCCAGGGAGTACATGTTCAGTTCCTTCAACCTGTCTTCATAGGACTTGTGATGCAATCCATGCACCATCTTTGTTGCCCTCCTCTGAACCTTCTCTACCCTGTCTATGTCCTTACGTAGGTATGGTCTCCAGAACTGTACACTGTACTCCAGGTGGGGCCTCACTAGTGTCTTGTATAGCTGAATTATGACCTCCCTTTCCTGCTGGTGATGCCCTGCCTATACATCCCAGCATCCTATTTGCTTTACCTGCTGCCTTGTCACATTGTTTCCTACCTTGAGGTCATCAGAGATGACAACCCCAAGATCCCTTTCCTGCTTGGTGCATGCTATATCCTCACCCCCAACTGATATATTGTGCCAGGGTTTTGTGCCCCATATGCATTATCTTGCACTTCTTTGCATTGAATTTCAACTGCTAAACCCTTGACCATTCTTCAAGTTTCTGCAGGTCCTTCTTCTGTCTACACCTCTGGTGTGTCTACTCTGTTACAGAGCTTTGTGTCATCAGCGAACAGTGAAATTCTGCCTTCTAGATCCCAAGCAATGTCCATGAGAAATGTTGAATAGGACCGGTCCCAGCACTGATCCCTGTGGTACCCCACTGGTCACTCTTCCTCTGTGGAGTGACAGCCATTTACCACCACCCTCTGTGTCCTGCCACCCAGCCAGTTACCTACCCACCACACTACTGTCCTGCCCACACCCATATTCCCCAGTTTGTGTAATAGTCTTCTATGTGGCACAGTGTCAAAGGCCTTGCTGAAGTCCAGATAGGCCATGTCCACTGCCCTCCCCTGATCCACCTCCCTAGTCACCCAGTCAAAAAATTCAATGAGGTTGGTCTAACATGACATGAGACTATCCCGCCAACTATGACCCTCTGGGTCCGGTCCTGGAGCCAATTGTCTATCCATCTGATCATCTGGTTCCCCACCCCCATTTCTCCCAGCTTATCCAACAGGCCCTCGTGAGGAACAGAGTCAAATGCCTTGCTGAAATCTAGAAAGAGGACGTCCACTGGTCTACCCAGGTCCAAGGCACTCATCACCCAGTCATAGAACTCCACAAGGTTTGTCTGACATGATTTCCCTGGGATTAATCCATGCTGTCTATCATCCAGGCACCCTGACTTTTCCAGGTCCCCCCACCCTCTCCTTGACAATGCCCTCCATCACCTTGCCCACCACCGATGTCAGGCTGATAGGCCTGTAGTTCCCTGCCACCTCCCTTGATTCCCCCTTGTGCATAGACACTATATGCGCCACCTTCCAGTCCTGGGGTACCCACCCTGTCCTCAGAGAGAAGGTGAAAAGCTCCACCAGGGGTTTCGCCAGGACATCCGCAAGTTCCTTCAGCACTCTGGGATGTAATTTATCTGGCCCCAGTGCTTTCTCCATCTTAAGGGACCTGAGAGCTTCCCTCACTCTCTCTGCTGTGATTTCCACCTCCGCTACCTCTTCTCCCTGTTTAGCCTTCCCTCTCCTGCCAGTGATGCCTCCCCCTCTCTCCAGACCTGCTGATCGGTAAGGGTCCCCCCTCCTCAGTATCACTGTCTTCTCTCATGTATGATGCAGCACCTCCATTTTCCTAGGTGAAAACTGAGGTGAAGTACTCATTTAGTACCTCAACCTGCTCCCCCGGGTCTTGTGCCCATCTTTCCCCTGTTTTAATCCTGCTAATCTGCCCGTTCACCCTTCATTTTTCCCCAATGTATCTAAAGAACACCTTGTTCCCTCTCCTAATTTCCCTGGCCAGGTTCTGCTCCTTCCTTGCCTTAGCCTCCCTCACCACCCTAGTGGCCCTTCCAGACATCAGTTCGTACTCCCCTTGATCCCTTTCGCTCCCTGAGCACTTGAATTGCCTATAGGCTGCCTTCTTTTCCCACACCACCTCCTGGACCTCCCTGGTCCACCAGCAGGGTTTTTGGGCCCTACCGCATTTTCGTCTTACTCTGTCACAGGTGCTGGTAGCATCCTGCACCCCTCTCCTGATTATTTCCCACCTACTGTCAGCGTCCATGTCTGACCCAATCACATCCAAATGCTCCTTAAGGATCTTTTCCATTTCCTTAAAATCTGCCCCCCACTGAAGTCAGTTACCTCTGTCTTTGTGCAGCCTTCTACCTCTCCTAGGTCCAGGCAGAACCAGACCGTGGCATGGTCACTCCCCACCAATGGGTCCCTTACCTCCAGGCCCCCAATCTGGTCACTGGCTGCCAGGACCACATCTAGTACCCGCGCCTCCCTGGTTGGTTCCCCCACCTGCTGAGTTAGAAACACGTCTTGAAAGAGATCCAACAACCTCTGTTCCCTGGCCACTAAGGATGTCATAGTCTCCCAGTCTGTTCCTGGCATGTTTAAGTCTCCCAACATCACCACCCTTCCCCTGCCCAATCTGCAGTGTCTCCCAACATCTGTCACCAGACTCTCCTCCAGCTCCTCCGCCAGTGCAGGGGGTCTATACACCGCTCTTATTTTTACTCTCTTGCCCCCCCTTGTTATCAAGGTGACCCAAATCGCCTCCACGGTTCCCTTCTCCTCCTCTACTCCCCCTATGCCAATGCAGTTTTTCACTATTATTGCTACCCCTCCTGCCCTTTCCTCCCCCTTGTCCTTCCTGAACATAGTGTAACCCTCCAGGTTCAGGTCCCATTCGTGTCTTATGGTGGCCTAGGTCTCAGTGACCGCTGCCACATCCACCGCTCCCTCAGTCAGCATCGCCTGGAGCTCAGGCATTTTATTTCCCAAGCTCCTGGCATTTAGCAGGACTACCTTCCACCCTTTCCCTATACTGCCATTTCCCCTGCTCGTGTTCCCATGGGGATTCCATTTTCCCCTGGTCTGCACTTTACCAGTCGGCCTTTTCCCACATTCCTCCAGCTCCCCAGGGGGGTGGAGACAGAGTCCCTCCTTTATCAGACCCCCCTTGATGGCCTTTTCTCCCATCCTTCCCCTCTTCACAAGTATAAACCCCACTTTTCACCAATGAACCCCTCTATTTTCAACTTAAGGATTCCCCTCCCCTCCAAATTGAGATGGAGCCTATCTCTAGCATACAGCTCCTTATCCTCCCAGGTCTCCCCCCAATCCCTCATCTACCAATACCCTCTGGCCTCACACCACTCCCTGAGCCACTGGTTTATCTCCCTAATCTTCCTTTTGTATTCCCCACTAGCCCTTGTCACCGGCAGGATTTTCGAGAAGGAAATCATGCACCTTATGTCATGACAGATCCTGGCAAGCTCCCTGAACCTTGCCTGTATCTCTAGCTTGCTATTTCCCTCAATGTCATTTGTACCCAAATGGACCAGTATATCCGGAGAACCCCCACAATCCTTTGCCAGCTGATATACCTCGTGCTTGGCCCTGTGCACCGTTAGTCCAGGGAAGCATTTTGTTCTAACTGGCTAGGCTTCCCCCTCCCTATCCCATTTGATACCCCTGATCATAGAATCCCCCAACAGGAGCACTCTGACTGCTCCTTTTCCTCCATTTCCCTCCTTCCACGTCCCTCATCCTTTCTACCAGCCCCTCCACCCAGCTGGCTTTCTTGTTCCTTCCCCTATCTGGGTGCCACATGCCACCCCCTCATTTACCCTAGCCACCCCCTCCTTTCCGATCCTATGCCTCTCCTACTCCAGAGTATCCTTCTATGCCTCGCTAACTCCCCCCTCACTGCTCACGACTGGTCCTTCTCCCCCATCCACTAAACTAGCCTGGCTCATCCTCCCTTCCCTCCTGTCTCCATTCAGTCCCTCCTTGCTTGTCATGCTCCCCTGGCCTAAACCCTCAGCTCCCTTTACTGTATCCTTCTTGTATTTCTGGTCCTTCTCCTTGCCCTTTCCTCCCAACTGGTCCTTCTCCTTGCACTTTCTTCCCCCTTCACCCTGCCCCTCCTGCTCTGATCCACTGCTGCCCCCACTTTCATGCATTCCAGGTTCCCCTCTGTTCCTCCTGCCATCTGGCCCCGCCTCCTGCCCCCCACTCCCATTCCATCTCTAACCACCTCTGTCATGGCTACATCACCCCCCTCATCCTCAGGCAGAGGAAGAGGATTGAAGCAGTTACTGAGTGTAAGGTCTAATCCACCTCCCCACCTTGCTTCCTTCTGTCCAGCCCCAGCCATCTGCCTACTTCCCTGAGAATGTTGTCCCTCTGGCCCCCCTTTGTGACGGTCCCCAGTTACCTGCCTGCATCCTTGGCAGTGTCCTCCTTTTGAGCCCCCTCTGCCAGGCTCCCTATGTGACCCCAGAGTATTCTCCGGCACTCCTTTCCCTATGCCCCCACCCCTAGTGCTTGGTGCAACCCCGTGGGAGATCCCCTGCCCTCTTCCCAAACTATACCTCTCCCCTTCCCCCAGCTGTCTCCTAATCCTCGCAACTTCCTCCCTAAGCTGTGCCAGCTGGTAGCACATTGGGCAACCACTGAACTTCCAAGCTCAGTCCAGTATCATGGCTGCCCCACATCCTGTGCACCCCACCACCCTCCCAAAGATGCCAGCCCTAATGACGTGTGGTCCCATCCCCCTCCAAGTAGGTTTCCTCGGGTGAGCAACCCTTCCCCACTAGTCCAAGATACACCCCTACTGACTAATCAGGTCGCCCACTAATCCTAGATACAGTCCCACAGTAAACCAGTAGCCCTGTTACTAGGTGCAATAAAACACAGTAAATTTATAAGGGAAGTGAACAACTCCCTAAGCTCCTCTCTCCCAGTCTTTAAATCCAACCCCCAATGGCTAGAACTACATGAGTTGCACCTGCATCCTTTTCCTCCAATTGCAGGGCAGGTGTTCCCCTATAAGTAAGCAGAGCTCTGGGGAGGAAGGCGTGGGGGATGGTGGGATTAGGGCCTACACTCGACTATCGAGAGAGTGTATCAGCCCTGTGTCTGCCTCTCCAGGCTCTGCAACTAAAGAAACAGCCCCAAGCAAATCCCACCAAATAGGTTTTAAATCAGAAGAAATAGGTCTCCACCAGTGCTGTAACCATATAATGTACCTATGTCATCATCCACTGGCTCCAACTGCCTAACCATTCATGTGTGCACAGTGGGTCAACCTGACCTGGAGGAAACAATGAGTTTCACTCACACCATAGCAACATACCACACCACAAGCCTGAATGTCCTTATATGGGTCTAACAGCAACCAAAGAGTAAAATGCAATCAAAACATGTCTAGACAAGTTCTGCCTAGATGCTAATAACAAAATTATTTTATTGGTACATGGGTGATTTTATGCTGAAGGGAGGGGGAGAGATGATGTGTATACTGTATATATATGCTTGCTTGCTTTTCCTAGGAGAAGAGAAAATGTAACATCAATGGCTGTATAGCACCACGCTGAAGTAAACATATCTTTTACTCTTCCGACTGCATCTGTGTCATCTGTATCGTAATGTACAACTAGGTCCCGAGGTAATACGTATCCTGGAGGACCCCCAGCTATAATTCCTCCGCTACAAGCGCAGCCTGTTACACAGTGAAACATCCAACAAATGAGCCTACTTACAGCCACCAAACCAGTTTTCAAACTTCCAACAGCCCCAAAAACAATACCCTGATAGCCCCTTAGAAGTAGTAAGAAAGAACAGAAATAATCTTCTACCAATTAAAATCCACAAGAAATCCTGTAAAAACAACAAGAAGCAGCTACTGTACCGAAACACATCTGATACTGTCCCCTTCTAGTTCCTTCTGAGAAGCCAAAGCAACTAACACCACAAACCTGATTCAGCTCTGCCTCCAGTCAATTAGCTGAGTGAGACCTGGCCAGACCATTAACACCCTTCCCCCACTATGCACTAACCTTTGCAGCTAGTGAAGTCAGCAAAAAGGAATCAAAATTCAACTCAAAGCCCCCAAAATATGTTTTCTACCAAGGGAAACAGGTCTTCAATTCAATCAGCTCCACTAACAACACATCAAAACAGGCCCGAAATTAACAGACACAGGTTTCCAATTCAAACAACCAGCCCCAAGCAAATCCCACCAAATAGGTTTCAACTCAGAAGAGCTAGGCCTCCACCAGCGCAGCCTGTTACACAGTGAAACATCCAACAAATGAGCCCACTTACAGCCACCAAACCAGTTATCAAACTTCCAACAGCCCCAAAAACAATACCCTGCTAGCCCCTTAGAAGTAGCAAGAAAGAAAAGAAATAACCCTCTACCAAGTAAAATCCACAAGAAACCCTGTGAAAACAAGAAGAAGCAGCTACTGTACTGAAACGCATCTGATCCTGTCCCCTTCTCGTTCCTTCAGGAAAGCAGCTCCAGTCCAGCTTCCTAGCCGTGAACCCAGTTGGTGGATGGTGCCTGAAATTATAGGCAGATTCAGCCTCCGTCTCTCCCTGACTGGCTTCAGCTCCTGGAGATTTGAACTGCTTGGGACAGTCCCCTGGAGCTCATCTGCCTGCTGCCTAAATTTCTTTTTTCCTAGCCTCTGCAACTGAATCTGTGATGTGTCTTTGTGCCCACTGCCGAATTTGAATTGTTAGTGTAGAGAACTACAACCCCTTTTTTTTTTTAAAGTGCCCATTTTCTCATTTGCAGTTTATACTGATCTGCCACTAGAGGCATCTTATTTCTCCTATTAATCCTCCAACCTTGCCTCTGCCTTTTTCTGTTCTCATCACTGCTATCCCCTGCCTTGTTCTCACTTTTAGCATATTGTACTCTGAAAAAGAAAAAAAAGCTACTCCACAGCGGCAGTCACACTCACTGAAGGTCATTTATTCCCCTTAACCCCCCAACAGAAATAACAATGAGCACCACAGCTATCACACTCAGCCTACTCATTGTTACCTTTCTTGCTCTGCCATGTCCCATCTTGCCACCCTACCCTCCACCCTGAGCCCCATCCCCTCCACCACCCCACAGCAGCCAACCCCCCCACCCTGAACAACCCTATTTTTCCATGGCACCCACCTCCATCCAATACCCCCTCCCCCAGGGACACCCTGGGCCCACACCTTCCTTGCCATACCTACCCTCCACACCCTACCCATCCCTTGTACCCCCACTAGTAGGACCTCGCATCGGTACCTGGCTAAGGGTCCTGGTCACCACACACTGCTCATCAGATTAATTGCTCTACTCCCTCTGCTCTCCGGGAACATACACCCCAACCCAGGGCCATTGTCATCTAGCCACCCCACACCCCACTCTAGTACTGGCCTCAGCATTGCATCCATGAATATTTGCCGCCTCCTGAAAAAATCCGCCGTTCTCCAGTGTTGGTCTGTACAACACCATCCTGATGTTATAGCACTAGTCAAGACCTGGATCTTGAGAAAAACTCTCGACTCAGTTATCTCCTTCCCTGGCTACACTCTGTTCAGGGAAGACCATATACGCAGACGTGGTGGCGAGTGTGCAGTCTTTATACGTGACACACTTTCAGGCCATGCTCTTCCTGTCCCCAAGCTCAGTTTTAGCACCCAAGCCCTCACCCTCAAGGTTACCACTGACCCAGCCAGGGGCCCTCTTTTTCTCACAGTCTCTTACATACCCCCATAGGACCAGGGACCAGCTGTCCATTCCCTCATTGATTACCTCACCACACTCCCCCACAAGGCAGAGCAACTCATTCTAGGTGACCCTAATGTCAAATGGCTGAGTACCACTGCCCCCCCATATCAGGGACTCCTTCACTGCCCTAGATATGACCCAACTAGTTACTTCACCCACTAGATTTAACTGGTCAGGCGTCTCCAGCACCCTCCTAGATGTAATTCTGTTTAACCACCCCCATAAAATCACGGATATTAATGTACTACCAGAATCTCTTAGTGACCACTCTCCTGTCCTCTGCCACTGGTCATCCCCCACACCAAAACCAATGTCAAAGGTCACCTAGGACTGGCGCTTTCACCCCGGGGGTCTCAGAAAGCTACAAACGCACCTATCCCAGCTTGACTGGTCCCCAATCCTACTCACAATGGATATTGACTCTGCCCTAGTCTATTTCTCCAGTGCCTTCAGTAAGGCCTGAAACCTTTTGGCCCCCCTGACCAGAATCCATACCAAGAAACACAGCGCCCCATGGAGCTTCCCATCCCTCATCCAAATACTGAAACAAAGAGATAATCTCTGGCATATTGCTGTTGAGACAGGCAAGCTGGCTGACAGACAAGCCTATAATGCAACACAAAACAAGTGCACCTGGGCTATAAGGCAGGCTACGGCCAAATATTATCAAGCCACCTTTGAATACACTTGGGGCTCATCCCATGCCTTCTGGGACAATATGATAGAGCTCAATGGAAAGACCTGCTCCCCCCACCATCACTACTCTCCATAGATGGTACCGTCACTACTGATCCTCCCCGCATAGCTGAGTGCCTCAATATGGCTTTCTCAGATCTAAGCTCTGTCCTCCCCCACTACTTTTTCGACCCTATACCTGCCTCCACCCCCCCACCTCAGATCGCCCCCCTTTCTAACTGCATGCCATATCACACCTTGAAGCCAGTCCTCATCTGCAAAAAGTCTTAGCTAGCAACAACCCCAGCTGTGATGTGCTGGACTCCAGGATTCTCCAATTAGTCCTACATACTGTACTAGCCCCTCTCACCAACCTTTTAAACCAGTCACTATGTCCTGGTCAATTTACCAGTGCCAGGAAAATTGCATAAATTACCCCTATCCATAAGAGTGGAGGTAGAACCTCCCCTAACAATTTCAGGCCCATCTCCATTCTCACCATCTCTCCAAAGCACTAGAAAAAATAGTGGCCATTCATCTCTCCGAGTATCTGGCCAAATACAACCTGCTGTGTCCAGAACAACATGGATTCCACCCTTGACACAGCACCACTACAGCCCTCCTGGAGTTCTCCTAGCACCTCCACTCTGCTCTCGACTCTGGTCATGTTGCGGATGCAGTGTTCATTGACCTCTTCAAGGCCTTTGACACTGTCCATCACCCTCTCCTACTTGACTACCTCCACCAACTTGGCTTCTCCTCTGGCCCACTGGCTTGGTTCATCAGTTACCTCTCTGCCAGATCACAGCACATGAAGGTAAACAGTACCCTGTCCAATATCTTGCCTGTTCACTCAGGGGTCCTCCAGGGTTCCATCATGGGCCCCATTCTGTTCAGCCTATTTCTCAATACCCTTCCCAGCTCCTGCTTGGGCAATATGGTACTCTATGCCAATGATGCAGTTCTCCTTGCCTCCTACCCTGGCCCTGCATCTCTATAGGAATCCCTGTAGCACATATTCAACCAAGCCGAAAAGTGGTTCCTTGACAACCAGCTGGTCATTAACCTCAAAAAAAACAAATCTATGCTTTTTTACATCACCAGAATAAGGCCAAAAATGCCCCCCTCTGCATTCTCCCCAGCAATGCTCACCCTCTCGAGCAGGTGTCATCCTACAAGTACCTGGGCATCACCTTCGACTCAGCTCTTACATTCCACACCCACACCAATACCCTGTCCTCAGCCATAAACTCTCAGATTGGCCTTCTCTATCACCACAGAGATTGCCTCCCCCAAACCACTCTCTGACTGGCCATCAACTCCTTCTTCCCATCCCTAGTGGACTATGGCCTACCTATCTATGTTACAGCCGACAATACCGCCCTCACCAAAATCCAGACCTCAAAAAACAAGGCCTGCAGGCTCCTGACTGGTGCATCTTTCTGCACCCATACTTGCTTGAACTACTCCACCACCAACCTGCTCACCTTGGAGGAGCACCTGCGCTACCAAACCTGCTTACTTGCCAAAACATCCCTGCTAGGACTCTCCCCCCAGGGGTCACCGCATCCCTGCAACTTGCATTCCCATCTGTTGCCACCCGTAGCTCAGTTAAGGCCACCTTTCTGGTGCCCCGTACCAAGACCTCCCTAGCCCAAAGGTCCTTCCACTACCACACCCCCACATGGTTCAGCTCCCTCCTGCTCTCTGTCACTAAGTCTACCAAAATTGGTCCCTTTAAAGTTGCTTTCCATAACCACCTCTTTGGCGCCCGAAGTTGTAGTTGCCCTTAATCAACCTAATGTTGTGGTCCCGTCCCGTTTCTTGCCCATAGCCTTGACAATGGCTGTTGGACTACTTCCCCCCCTTTTCTTTTTCTCTTTTCCTCACCCTTGTTCCCAACCCTTCCACTTAGGTATTTCCCCGCTACGACCAGGGTTATGACTTCTACTGTTGTTATACTTTGTATGATTGCTATTTACTGCATGTAACTTTATCCCACAAACCACTGTTATATTGTGTTCTTTTTATTATCTGTATTGCACCTGTATGTTACCACTGTTGTATCTCACACTGTAACCATGTCTACCCTCCCTGTGATGTGGTGCCTTTTTAAATGAGTCCCTGACTCAAAGGTTGTAAATCTGACTTTCAAAAATAAATAAATAAAAAAATATGTGCAGATTCACAGTTCACCATAAAATAACTAAGGTGGCATCAGATCCAGAGCTTATTATACAGAAATGAAAGCTTCCTGAAAGGTGAAGGACTTTAATCCACTCCTTAAGGTCTACATCAAGGGGGCCTGCTAAAGAGATTGGGGAAGCCTGTTCCACAGGGCAGGTCCCATTAGCAATCACAAGAAGATTAGCCTGTTTGGATCTCTGTTGCAGTTTCTTGAAATCCAGTTGTGGATTTGGGGAACTAGTTGAGGTATCAGGACTGGATTATTTATGTATTATTAAATATTGTATGCCCAGAAAGGTTTTGTAAAGGCCAAAGCCCTGCATTCAACAGGTCCCAGGGTTGAGGCAGCTCACTGTACAACACACACACAAAACCATTACACATTTCATTTTGCATTACTCATAGAGTCATTAAATATATCTAATGACTACATGTTACATGATGGAAAAAAGGACTGTGTCATCAGCATACATGTGGATGCCACTGACAGAGAGACATAAGGTTGATAATGAACACAGTTAACAGGAGTTCCTTTCTTCAAGTAGGGACATTACAAACAGCTGTCATTTAGAAATTATGTCCTGTCCTCTTTAATGACATCATATGTTATGTAAACCAAGGCTTGCATTAATCTGCCAAAGGAGTAAGAATTTCAGTGACAGGTGTGAAACCAACCTGCCACAGAAGATTAGGAGGTCTGCCATAGATCATAGATGGGAGTGCCACAGGTACTCTACCCACAGACTTATATTATAGCTCTGATCTGCAGTAGAACACAAAGTCACCAAAACAGAGAAAATAAAAAAAAATGCTTTAACTGCCAAAAATCCAGGCTTATTATGAACACAGTCCGATGAATAGTGAAACTTTTTTTTTTAGTTTTCTTTGAGGCACTACATGGATATGTTATTTTATTTTACACTGTAGAAAGAAAAAAACTCAGAAAGAAGTAAAAGTTTGATCCAAACTCTTACAAACTTTTTTCTACTTTGGATTTGTTCTGGATGTTACATGAACACCTTCAGTTTCACAATCTGGTGATGCTTTTGCTGGAGAATGACCCATATCTTCTGCTGACAGTTGTGACAATCTAATGAGCTGTAAGCCAGTGCTAAAGACTGGAGTGTCTGGTGGAAATTCTCTGTACAGATTTACCTGTTTGCTCCTGACTGACAGTACCAGTCTTTCATCTGCGAGCCATCTGCACAGCTGTTGTCAATTACACCAGCCTTAATGGCACAAAATTCATCCAGGCTGTCCACAACAGAAAGATCAAAGATGATCCAGTCACTTGTGTTGGATTGTCCATCAGTCATTATCTCAGACACTAGTTGCAACGTTGTTATAGCCAGGAAATACAGCCTTTCTTACTTACTGGAAAAAAAAAAACCTACATTACTCAGCAGCATGTAAGAATGAACACATTCACACATGCATGGCCTAATTAAAGAAGAAAACAGTCAAAATATGCAAAAACATAACGTTGTGCAGAATGTTTTACTTAGTGGGTGTAACCTTAGTCTATCATTCCATGTGTTGCTATTAGGAGTTTCCTTTTCCAATTTGCCTACTTGTTTTATTGTCTCTGGGTATCTCCATGTTTAATTTTTTTATTACTCTTCTATTTCCTACAATGATTTCTGTCCCATGTTGTAACACACCACACACACACTCAACACAAAGTAGCATGTGTGACAATGAGTCACTAGGTTCTTTTACTTCCCACAACTGCTGAACTAAGTACAAATGGAATGGTATGCTCCTTTATCTCCCCAGTCAGACAGTTGGGGAAATATGTGTTCAGTTCAAGTTTATTGCAGGAAAGCTCCATTGAGCAAGCTCATTCACAAGGAGGTCCTGGGTGCATGGTTACAACAAATATGTGGAAGGGAAGACACTGTACAGGTTTTAGTTAAAACAAGAGACCCAGTGTGTGCGTACACACACACGTACACACACACACACACCAAAAATTGGTAAATCATTACATTATTACAATGTGCTTTCTGCTTCAAATGTCTACTCACTTATTTCATCCCAAAGGGGAGTGGGGGTCTCTTAGTTTTCAATCCAGAGATCTGATGTGAAATGTCAGCTCAGCCGCCAATCATCAAAGTGGACTTCCCATCAATTAAGACCCTAATCTAAAATGCAACTGTCAGAGTTGACTCTCTTAAATCATGGTGCACTGCCTAATTGGCTCACTTCATATAAGGTTTAGTCCCCTTCCAACGTACTGGTGACTGCTGGGGAACCAGCTGATGCAGACAGCCATAGATCTCCTACAAAGAAACTTATTTGTGCCATAAGCAGTTGCACCACATTGAGAAAAGCAATTTAAAGTTTGTGAAATCATATAGGTTTTGCTGCTGATTTTGGATTTGTTACTGGATTGGACTAACATTGGAGACAACAGGAACTGTGAGACTAGGGCAACCCTAAAGTAAGACTCAAACACAGTTTTCAAAAGAAACACACCTAAAGGGAAAAACCTTACTACGCTGTTCTGCCAGCTTTGCAGACACGGCAGCAATAAATGTAAAAATAGCAGTAAGCTTTGCGATAATCTGTGTAATGTTTTCTTAACAAACTATGCATTCAGCTGTACTTTAAAATTGTACTGTATACGCTTCCTTTACCTGCAGATCTGCAACTGCTAACCCTGGATACAGTAAGCTATACCTCTGTCCAGCGATCCTCCAAATAACAATGGTGCTAGGCCACTGCTTGGACTTCAGTCACTTCATATTCACTTGAGTTGACTCAAGGGCATTCAGTGACTAGTAGGCCTATTCCCACAAACTCAGTTAGCCCACTCATCCCTCTTTACCTAGGTACCCTTCTCGGATATCTCTAATGTATGCAATTACTTATACTATATGCAATTCACTTATAGCAATCTTATATTCTATGGGCAGGTTTTTCAAAGTGTGGTGCAGGGCTTGCATCCAGCCCTGTGCCATGGCACTTAGGTTCTGGTAGTGTGACAAACCCTTCTGCCACAACTGAGCCTGATTTTACAAACATGGGCGCAGTTGCGACAGATGTCAAGAATTACGGCAGACTGCACCAAATATCTGGCACAAGTTCAATAAAAACGGCCCCATGTTTGCCACAAGTTAGACCAGAAAAAGTTGATCTAACATGCAGCATTGACACAAGGGATAGAAAATCCCATTAGCTCGCCTCAAGCCCCATGCACCATATTATTGGTGCACCGAGGTGTGCCGCAATCTAAATCTAAGGCTTTCAAAACTCCTGCCACATGAATGTATTTAATTTAAATCACTGTAGGATTAAATCACAATGGCTGACAATTACCTCTAAAGATTAACACAGACCCCCCCCCCAATCTTTGTATGAGAGTCCCTTTTAATATGTGGAATGGTAGTCCTTTGCAGCAAAATGGACCACAGATCTCTTATATAGTGGATGTGTATCCCCTTGAACTAGTCCCAAATAAATTAGAAAACTGTACCACTTTCCCTGAAATAAACTCTGTGGAGATCACTGTCAGAATGGACCTCCTGGAGAAAGACAATGGATTCTGGATGGTGATCATCCTTAGAGAGGACTTCTGTTTGCTGGAAATAGTTTCTGGACATGCTGGATGAAGGCTAAAAACCAACTTAGCAGGATACAGCTACCGCAATGCAGTAGGCATACATTATGTTTTCTCTGTGCTCACTTACTACCCTACTGACCCTGGCACTGGGATACAGGTGATCCCCTATTTAATGGTATACTGGTTGAGAGCTAGTCCCCCATGCCATGTCCTGTGCAAGCCTTTGTATCCTGGACTCCCTCTAGTCTGGTACTTTTAGGTCTGCGTCTCTGCTCAGTCTCTCTGAAAATGAGCTGTGCCTCTCCTTTTATACTCCCTGAGCATTCCACATAACTAAAATTCTGGTCTCTGAGTGGACAGCTTCCCTGTTCCAATCATCAGTGTCATTCAGATGCCATGCTGAATTAGAATCCTGCAGCAGGAGGAGCCATATAGGAATGCTCAAATTTGAAACCTCAACTGTTACCAAGATTCCATACCCTCTCTTCATTGTTCATATGGATTTAAAACTGTACAAATAAATAATTCACATTAAAATGTCATTATAATTAATTATACACATCTTCACACTATCACAGCTAGAAAGCTGACCATTCAGGATTTCTACAGTATTTTGCATTGTATAAAATGGGCCAAGAGAACCCTAAGTCACTTTGGATTGACGTTGTCACTATGTGAAAAATGACAACCTTCTCTGAAACACTGCCACTTCCTCTGAGGAGAAAACACTGTTTATTTGACTTATTTTTCTGTTAACTCTGTAACAGACTATATAGCCTAGAGGTTAGAGTAAAGAGCTGTGAATGAGCTACTGTAGAAACATCCAGCAGACTTGGGTTTGATTCCTACAACCTCCATGTACCAACTGTGTGACCATGAACAAGTCCCTTAACCTTCCTACTGCTCCCAGGTTGCCCCCGAAACAGGTATTGTACTTAGTAGGCCTTAACCAGTTAACAATTAATTAAAAAAAAAAAAAAATCTGCCTGGTTTTACTGTCAGTGGCTTACATTTCAAGCATGCATCAATTTTCTGGTCCCCACTCCTCCCAGGGGCTGTCCCAAGGGTTCCAGTTTCAAACTCCTGCCCAAGAGTGCACGCCACCCTCTAGGCTCCTGCTTGCTGGCTTTCCGAGGCTCTCACTATGGCTTCGGGATTTCCTGTTTCATTCCATACTCACCTCTCCATCTCAGGTCAACATAACCCCACTTTCATGACCACATAGATAACTGGGACTGTTTCAATGACAGTGTACCCTTTAAACTATAACCTCACAAGATCTGGAACAATCCTGATGCGTATCGGCTGAGTTACAATGTTTTGAAAGAAATGTGCAAAAATTTGCAGTTAAAATTATACCACCATTTTGTCTCTCTTTCCTGCTTTAATTCCATTTTTATAACTATACATTTCTGAGTGAAATTATTTATATGCTGTAGATCATTAGACCGTCCTTTAGTCCTCTGTGGCTTTAGGTATTTATTTAAAATATGAATTTATTGAGCCATTTTCCTCCGGTGTTTAGTGCACTATGATTCCTGTGCAGACTGCTGTGGCTTCTCAAGATGGCATCCATTTTGATATATGGGAGCCCATACCAATTGCCTATTGTTCTCTCTCTCTTTTTTATTAATTTATTTTGCATCCCAGTACCGAAATATATACACCTGACACTTGCTGCCCGCCCACTAAATGTGTGTGCACTTGTGTCAAACTTGTCTTTCCCAGACTCAGTTGTCACTTTTACCAGCTTTCTTGAATCTTTCAGGCTGCCACCACTCAGCACAGACACTCTCTTAAGGTATCTCTAGGTCTGATTCACTCCAGAGCCACTGCTGACACAATATAATGATCATTGCTCAAGTGGAAACAACCACCCCTCTCTGTCACAGATGAGAACCCCTTACTTTAGAATCAGGGTATGGTAATGCTAGCCTTCTTTTTAGAGGTGACAATGCAGTTTGTGTAAGTTATAATTCAGTTTGCAGTTCCTCAAAGGACTCAGTCACAGAAACATGAAGTATATGAAAAAATTATATTTTTAACAGTTCAACAATATTTACATATATAACAAAGGATACTACACAAAGGCTATGGAGACCATAATCCTACAGAAATTAAAAAGAAAATGTTTTGCACACAGCAATCAGAAAACACACAGAAAAAAAAAACTCTCTCTATTTAGCAAAGTAGACTAGATTACTACACAACACATTTTGCTGAATCAGGGCAGACTTGAACCTTCGATGGATGCTGTTTGTAGTCCCAAACCTGACTCTTTCAGGTTCTGGTAGACATTAAGTCCATCAAGCTGCCCCCATGACTTGCGATCCGGTATGTCATTCTGACATCATACATTCAACATTCTTTGTGTTTTGAGAGCTGGTTGCTTATACAAAACTGGTCTGTTCTAGACTCTGGACGGTATATATACAAATACATCCTTTTTATCCCTTGTTCTGTTAAGCCCAGCAAGAATGTCTGTTTAAAAACAATAAAATACATTTTCCCCATTTGAAGGTCTCCCATTACCAGCTAAAAAGACTGTTATCATTATCCAGAAATAGCTGGTCTGTTTAAGGACAGACACTGATAAACACATCCCGACCTTTTCCCAAGGATATTGACTTTGTCCTTGCAGCTTCTAAATTCTGATACCTATGCAGAAAGAATAAAATAAAAAAAATTCTGTAACAAGTACTGTATACATAGTAAATAGTTACAGTGCTTTAAACTGAAAATGGTGGTTCATACCGCTGAGTGCACTTCCACTCATATTTGTTCCACCCACAGGCCTAAGCCTGAATTTCAGCTGCAGTAGCGGGCTGCTGTAGCTGCTCCTTGGTTTAGTGAAAGTTTCCTCCCTCTAAGTGGGATAGTACTGATCACAAGAGCAGCACCTTGGCTCTCTGTCTCTTCTTACAGGCACACCAGCACCACACAGCTGCTGCTTTGCATTAAGCTTATAAAATGAGCATCTGCTATGTTTATTTTTAAGCACAATACTTATATTTTAAATATGATGATATTGATTCTGATTAAAAAAATAACATAATGCTGGGCCTATTTTCTATTACCACTCCACCAGGCTATTGAAGCACTAGATAGGGCATATATTTCGATAGCCCTTGGTTATCAGAATCCCACTACATTAAATTACTATTAAATGGTGTTTGCTACCTATGCAACAATTAATTAATTACTGTCTGCATGTGTGTGCAGTTAGGCAATTGACCCCCCCCCCCATTTAGCTTATCTCTACAGTACTCATGATATGCTCATTACCTTCCTATTTGAATTATTCCAGATTTGACATCCTACATGGCAAGATCCCTATTTTCTGCTGGACCTCCTGCCAGGTGACCCACAATGGGAGGGCTGTGCCCATGGTTCAATGTGGGGAATAGCTCCTCCCACAACCTCTACTTAAATCTTATGCTAACAGCACCTCCCTTGATTAGGGAGTGTTTTCTTCCAGTCTCCCTGCATGGCTCGTGGGCCGTGCTCATTATGCTTGCTGCTGTTTCCTTCTTCCCTGGTTGTGCTGCACTGTTTCTTTTCATCTCTCGTCTTGTGCCCCTTCTTACTTTTGTTCAGCTCTCCCTGTTCCTTTTCTTTTTTTTTTCTGCATGTTTTCTGGTCTGTCCTTTTCTGCCCTGCCCTTCTGCCATCTACTTCCTTCTCCCCATTGCTGCTCCGGCCACCTCCCTGCTCCCTTTCTTGTTCCCTCCGTCCCGGGTGTCTGAGGGTCCCTTGTCCATTGTTCCCCTTTTGGGCACCTTTCCTTTCTGACAGTGCTTACGTGCCTCCCTGCTTAGCCTGACTCCAGCCATAGCCTCTTACTGGCATCCTTGCTCCATCCTCCCATCCAACCCTCTTCCATTTCTGCTCTTGCTTCCTATCTGCACTGCTCGTTTTCAGTCCTACGGACTGCATCACACTTGGATTGTTTCATGTTTTTTTTCCCCTTTGGGGAGGGATTTACCTAGGTGCCAATGCACACAACATTCGTTTCTCCATACACTCTGATGTGCACTCTGCCTTTTCAGTCCTGGGGATTTACCACATTCTTCTATGATCGCTGCCCCCCCATCAGAACTGCATGTTTGAGCTCAACATTTGTCAGCACAGCTCCCAGCTTGCTATGATAATGCTTTCCCTTTTGCCCATTCCTACCCTGGCTTCATCTCCTTTATCCACCTCAAGGATTTCCCTGGCCCTTCATTCCTGCTCCTTCCTGTCTACTACCCTTCATGGATGGATGGACTCACCCAGCTGCTTCTCCAAAGTACTCCTAGTAAGTACCTCTCTCTCTCTCTCTCCCTGTATAAGAAGTGCAGCATCTCCTGTTTTTCTCTCATGCACGTTACTGCAATTGCTTTACTGGAGTTATTGCTCCGTGGATCACTGCCCTACACATCTCCTACCACATGGAACTGTTCCGCTTATTTGAAACAA
The DNA here is from genome assembly GCA_016271365.2 of Neoceratodus forsteri. Taxonomy (NCBI): domain Eukaryota; kingdom Metazoa; phylum Chordata; order Ceratodontiformes; family Ceratodontidae; genus Neoceratodus; species Neoceratodus forsteri. The sequence goes on from CM057455.1 coordinate 933,057,145, forward strand.
TTCAGTCCTTCCTCATTCTCATTCGTCTACTTGCATGCCCCTAGCCTTGTATTACTGTCCCCAATGCAAACTTGGTTTTCTGTAATTTGCATCAGCTACTGGAGGTGGGGTGGGAGGGGTCATTTCCAGGCTTACCACATGGAAATGGGAAGGGGAAGTGAGGGGTGATTTTTAGGCTTCTTCCATGCATTGCTTCAAGTACACCTCCAGTTGCCCTTTGTCTCCCTCCAATTCCATAATTCGATTCCACTACAGGATGTTCCTGTTGCCCACAGCTCGAAGTTTTGGTGCTCTCCCCCTTGGGTGAAAGGATCCATATCCCAGTCCTTTAGCTTACTCCCCTTACTCACCTTTGCTTCTACATCCTCCATTACAAGACTAGATTTCCTTTAATGCCTACGTCCAGCTTGGTTCCTTCTTTCTACTCCCTAAGGCACTTCCCTTCCATGTATCTCTACTTGGTGTTACCATTTCTACCATCCATCCTATATCCCATTGTCATCTACTGCTTCATAATCCTATACTGTTTCCATGTCCTAATTCTACCCTCTCTCTGCTGCAGTGTTTGCACTCTAGCCAGCTCATACCAGCAGTATTCTGGTCTCTGTTCCAAACTCGCATCTTCTGAGGTGCTGAGTGAAGGTAGGCTTCCCCGTCAACTGGGAATGGGAGTCCGTTACATTCAATACTTCCTATTACCTAAAAACTTGACATCCTCCATCCCTAACTCTGCTTGGCAGCATCAAGTGAAAGTCAGCTCACCCTGATTACCAGGGATAGGAGCCATGTCTACAATCTATTGAGTCATACCATGACTTCTCTACCTCATACCAGTTGCCTCTTCCCTTCGGGAATGGAAATCTTACATTCCACTTACCTCATCATATAAATATGCCTGGCTGCCACAAGCCATCATTATCCCTCTCTGCCATCCCTGACAGGTGCCTGAATCTATAGTCTACTGCTTCAACATCTGCATTCACTGCCTATTGCCCGGATACTGCTTCCCTCCAGGAACATGCCTTTGCCCAACTTGTCTTCTCCATCTTACCTTATCTACTATTCACCATTTATATTAACAATATCAATGATAGAATCTGCAAAGCCAAAGTACATTTGTTTGCAGATGACACTGTACTGTATCTAAGTCATCCTACACCTGAGGCTGTGCAGATCTCCAGGCTGAATTTAACCTGCTGCAGAATCATTTGTTACATAAAAAGCTCCTACTTAATGCCAAAAAAACTAAAGCGATGCTCCTCTCTCCTGGCAGTCGAGCAGGGAACCTGGCCAGCTCTGGATCCCCTCTAGAAATCATAACAATCATAGGTGAAAAGCTGGAATTTGTGTCTAAATGTAAGTAGCTAGATGTGTGGCTTGACCACACCCTATCATTCTCTGAGCATCTTGAGGATTTGATAAAGAGATTAAGGCAGAGGCTGGGCCTGTTTTTCAGAATCAATAACTTTCTCACAAAAATGCTGAAATGTACCTGGTTCAAACAACATTCCTCTCCCTGGTGGATTATGCTGACTTCTTATACAGTCAGTGCCCTGCCACTACCTTGCAAAATTGGACACGCTTTATCATAGAGCACTTAGGTTCATCACAGGGCTCTCCCTATCCACACATCATTGTTCTCTCTATGTTGCTGTAGGGTGGTCCTCACTTCAGTACAGGCACAACAGAAATGCTGCCCTTTGTACTCTCAGAGCCTTATCTAAAAAGCTTCCCCAGTACATTGTGGACTGTCTCCCAATATGCATGCCTGGATGCTATGCACAGAGAAGGTACTCCTTTCTTGCATTATACATACTCAAGGTTAAATCACAGTTCGGCAGAGCAGCATTTAGGCATGCACTGTGAGGGAATTCTGTAACTGCTACCCTCATACCTAGTATGACACTAAACCATGGTACCCTCTGACCTTGCTTGTTCCCATTTATGTTTGCTGCCCTGGCCATGGCCTAGTACCAATCCTCATGTATCCAGACATCTATCCCTCAAATAAGTTATCCGTGCACCACTGCCTTCTATCCTGATAGCTTTGCGAGGTCAGTGTCTATAGATATGGCTCATACTGACTGTTGTTAGTCTACTATGACACTGTCCCATTTTTCTCCTAGAGTGAAGCGTACATTCTTTTCTGTTATGTTTATGTACATATATGTATAATACTCTACATTGTGTTGTAAATTCATATGATGTACTGGGACTGATGCCTCCGGGCCAGTTTGCGAATATTATTGTTTTGTAAAAACTGTCCATTCTAACTGTTGTAACTGATCGGCCCTACCAGATACATCTTGTAAATGAGCCCTGCTCAATGGTGTTCACCTGAATAAATAAAGATTTTGATTGATTGACTGACTGATTGTCTGTAGCTTTGATTCATCATCCTCCTTCACCAACTTCAACTGGTGGAAGCCAGACTCTGACATCTACTGTTCCACCGTTTGCATCCTACACCCAATGTAGATTGCCACTTGTATTTGGGAATGGGGCCTTTCCATTCCCCCTCTCTACCACCTCTCAGCTCTGCCTGCAACTTCAACCATGGAACCAGGACCTCATCAACTTGTTTGCCTCCTTCCTGCCAGTTTGCTGCTTCCCTTCAATCGCAGAACCCTTCTGCTTTGAATGACTCCACTCATCATCCTTTCTTTCCATTCAGCCCCCTTGGCCTCCTTTTCCTGATTATATCGATCCTGCTAGCTCATTCAGTTCCACTCTCACTCCAGGTCGACTGCCTCATGGACTTTCTTGCTGCTGGCCCCTGTTCTGCTGCTGTATGAACTTGTTTTCCTTAGCAGATTGGGACTTCGTCCTTCGTCGCTCCAGCTCCTTCCATTGTTTTCTCTGGTTGTTTGCAGCCTTTATCTGATATGTGACTCCTGTTGCTTATGGTGCTTAGCTTGGCTCCTTGGCCTTCCGTGGCTCATCAATCTGATGCTTTGCTTTCACCCTTCTGCAACTTGCTGCTGTTTGCCATGGAATTGGCCCAGTCCTTTACCTTCCTGCTCCAGATGTCATCCGTCTCACCTGGACTGTGGCTTTCCCCGGAGTCTTCATTCAATTCCTTAGGATCCACTCCAAACTTCTTTCCACTTTGAATGGCTGCCTTCTAGTCTTCATCTTGCTGACTCAGGGCTTCATACTGTTTGCTGTGGCTCGTTTGGCCTTGTACCCTAACTCCGCTCAGTACTCCTACCCAGTCATCGGCTCTTCCATGTGATCCATCCACTACTTCCATTCTGGCCTCTCTGACAGTACCCTTCCAATACTCATTGGATCACTAGTTCATTACTGTGGAGTACTACTACTGCCAACAAACATCCCGTGGCTTGCATGCCTCATAGACTTCTAGTTCATTACTCTGGAATACTACTACTGCCAACAAACATCCCTCAGCTTACATGCCTCATAGACTTCTACAGAGTTTTCTACTGCCCAATCAGGTCTTCACAATCATTCGTGGAATCCCATTCAACTGGACAATATGAAGATCTTCTCCGTCTCTATTGGATATACCCTCCAATTCCTGTCCATTCAACCACCATTACTTCCCCATATGCCCTGTCTCCTTGGCTATACTCATACATGGAAATGACTTAAATCCTTCTGTTATACTGTGACTTTGTAATCAAGTTACTTAACACTTACTTCCAAACAGTTAGGAATTTCACAGATATCTTCCAGAATATTCATCAAGGGATCTCCACCCCTTAGCTGATTACTGACTCCATACCATCCAAACCTTTGAGTTCACTCCCAGACATCACCATTCCCTTAACAATCCGCACCTTTTCGCCTAGTACCTTCAGCTGGGCCAACCGCTCTCCTGGCAGACTCTTCAGCCTCTTCTCCTCAAAGTACCTTCATTAGTCTCTATAGTAAAGACCTTCACCAAGAACTGGGTCTCCTGAATTCTAACCGGCAATCCGTAACAGTTAGGACAAATTCACCTACTCAGTCTTGCCTCCCATTCGGTATTAATCAGCCGTAGCAAAAAAATCCTATTGCATCCTGCACTAATCAATCTCACTACCCATCCAGCCTACAGACTTGTTTCTTGTGGGGTGTCTTATTTACTGCCACCACACATTGACAAATTGTTTTTTCACCACCGATCAGACCCCTCGGACAACAGGGATTGCAACGGAATGCAAAAGACTCCTTAAGGGACATTTGTGTGTAGCTACAGAGCAGGAATTGTGTACGGACCATAGCGACTGTATTTCTCATCACTAGTCTGATAGCTAGCAGCCATTGTAGAACTTTGTTTTGGCAGCTACAGTTATTGTTTGAATAGTGCTTACCTTAAAGCCTTAGTTGCCATTTCTCCGCGCATGAGCTCTAAGGGGAATATCACAATACACAGAGTAAGTCTGTGCGCATGCGCAGTGAGGCTCGCCAGGCCCCAAGCCTCCCGCTGCATACTAATTTGTACTTTCTTTGTTCTTCTCCCTTATAGGCCCTGTGCAACCCCCCCCCCCACACAGCAGAAACTCACCCAGAGCACACTCGCTCAAGCAGGGGTCGGGGGCAGCCACCAAGGGCTTTAAGAGGTAAAGATCCCCCTTCTCCTGGCTTGTTTCTTGTGGGGTGTTAGCCTGTTGATGCACTGCATGCATTGACTGCCCCGCCGGCCCCAACCACCCTCCCAACCAAGCTCAACTCTTAATTTATACTCATTTTCCTGTCATATGACTTCCTGTACATGATATTACAATTTCCCCACGTTCCCTTTTGCAGCTTATAGCCTGCAACCACCAAAGGGAGCACCCATTGCTATACTCCTTTTCCCTTCTATACTCACTTAATCTCCCCTAGTCCTAGGCATGCTTGTCCTCCCTGCTACTCCACTATCCTATCCTAGGCACTCCTGCCTTCCCAGCTACTCCATTGCTCTGTACCCCACCTGCACCCTGCACCCCCCTCCACTTTCTACAGCCATTTGCCTTATTACCCATTCTGAGCTCTTCCAACTCCCCTCCTCCCCCCACCACTGGCAGTACCTAGTACAGCAACTAGGAGTCACTGTTTCCACCCCCCTCAAAGGACCATCCACCTGTCCTTTCTAGCCCTTCACGCACGCATGTCCACCTGTCTCCCAGGCCCGAAACCCCCCCCACCGGGGATTTGAGTCCTGCACTTTTGACTCCAAAGGCAGTGACGCTACCCCTGCACCATAGCAACAGCCACACTCATCAAGGTACCTCCACCCCCCTTACACTCCAGACATCTCACAACCATGGACATACTGACTCTCATGCTTAATCTTCTTACAGTCATCTTACTCTTTCTGTCCCCACCCTATACAGCCATACATACTCCCACCCTGCACCCCACTCCCCTATCCGTCTCAACTCCTCTTACATGCTAGACCACCATCTCATGCCAACGCATCCCCACGCCAAACCCTGTCCCATCCCCAACCCCTGGATAAACTTGACTCACCCCATCCTGGCCATTCCAGCCCTTACCTCTCTGCCCATCCCCTGTACCCCCACCACCAGATCCTCACTCCAGCTCCAATGCAGTGGCTCCAACCATAGCAGCACACTGCTCAGACTAATCTCCTTTCTTCTTCTGCTCTCCGGGAATGTTCACCCCAACCCTGGCCCTGGGACATCTACCCCACCCTCACCCCATGCTGGGTGTGGCCTACGCATTGCCTCAATGAACATCTGCAGTCTTCCAAAAAAAATGGCTGCACTCCAGTGCTGGGTCGTACAACACAGGCCCGACATCATTGCCATAGTGGAGACCTGGCTGTCTGCATCAACCCCTGACTTAGCTGTCTCCATCCCTGGCGTCACCATTTTCTGGGATGATAGAGTTGGCAAACGTGGGGGAGAATGTGCAGTATACCTCAGTGACCCCCTCCTTAGCCATGCTCTTCCTGCCTCCAAGATCAGTCATGGTGCCCAAGCTAGCACCATAAAAATCTCCCCTGACCCGGGCAGGGTCTATCTCTACCTCACTACCGCATACATACCCCCGCAGAACTAGGCACCAGCAGCCCACTTCCTTACCAACTATCTATCCACCCTGCCTCACAAAATCAAGCAGATTGTCCTTGGGGATCTCAATGTAAACTGGCTTAGCTCCACCACTACAGATATAAAGGACGCCATTACTGCCCTTGACTTGACCCAAATAGTCACACTCCATACCAGATTTAATCAGTCAAGTGGTACCAGCTACCTCCTTGACATAATTCTCTCCAACCATTCCACAAAATCAAGGACGTAAATATCTTAGCCGACTCACTCAGTGACCACTCCCCTATCCTTGGTCACTGTTCCTCTCTCACGTAGAAGCCCACATCCCTAGCCACCCCCGCTGCATTCACCCAGGAGGCCTCAGTAAATTGAGGCAGCACCTAGCCCAACTGGACTGGTCCCCAATCTCACTCATGACCAATATAGACACCATGCTAGTCTACCTCACCAGTGCTTTCTGCATGACCTGTGACCTCTTTGCCACCCTCTTCAGCACTCCCCCCAAAAGACAAAATGTCTCATGGATCTCCCCCTCCCTTATTCAACAACTGAAGCAGAGAGACAATCTGTGGCATATTGCAGTTGAATCAGGTAGGCCTGCAGACAGACAGGCCTATAACGCTGCCCGCAACCAATGCACCTGGGCCATACGGCAAGCTAAGGCCAAACACTGTCAAACCACCCTGGCCTCCTCCTGGGGCTCTGCACGTGCTTTCTGGGACAATATAAAGGAGCTCAATGGAAAGTCCCGCTCCCTCCCATCTCAGACATTGGTCAATGGCATTATCACCATTGTCCCCCTACAGCTTGCTGACTGTCTCAAGAAGGCTTTCTCTAACCTCAGCTCAGTCCTTCCTGTCCACTTCTTTGACCCTATCAATACCTCAACCCCCCCTGCCCTGAAGCACCTTCCATTTCTCCTCTGCACCATATCACCTCACAAAGCCAAACCCCTCCTGCTAAAAGCCCTCTCCAGCCACAACCTCAAGTGTGACCCGATTGACTCTAGGATTCTCTGGCTAACCCGAGATGTCATGCTTACCCCTCTCACTGACCTGCTTAAACCGGTCCCTATGTCTAGACCAATTTCCGAACACCTGGAAATCATCTGAAATCACTCCAATCTATAAGAATGGAGATCGCACAGCACCTAATAACTACAGGCCAATCTTCTTCCTCCCCCCACTCTCTAAAGCCCTGGAAAAAATAGTCTCCATCCAACTCATGGAATACCTTACCAAATACAGCATACTATGTACAGAGCAACACAGCTTTCGCCCTGGACACAGCACCATATCGGCACTCCTAGAGTTCTCACACCACATGCACTCTGCACTTGCCTCTGGGGATGTTGCCGGGAAAGTGTTCATTGACCCATCTAAGGACTTTGACACTGTGTGTCACCCCCTCATGCTCAACTTCCTCCACCAACTGGGTTTCTCATCCAGCCCCCTTGCCTGATTCTCCAGTTACCTCTATAACAGATCCCAATGGGTTAAGATAAATGGTTCCCTATCAACCGCTCTACCTGTCCACTCCAGCATCCCCCAGGGATCCATTCTGTGCCCTACTCTTTTCAGTCTCATTCTTAACACCCTCCCTAGCTCCTGCTCAGGTAGAATGCTCCTATACACTGATAACGCATTTCTCATCACCTCCCCTCGCAACCCCATCACCCTCCAGGACTCCCTACAGTTCATCTTCAAGCTAAGCTGACAAATGGTTCCTCGACCACATCTGGTCCTGAACCACAAAAAGACAAAGTCTATGCTCTTTGCCCATCACCACAGCAGCATCAGTAATGCCCCCCTCCTCATCCTTCCAGGCAGTCTACACCCCACTGAACAGATGACAGCATACAAATATCTGGGCATTACCTTCGACTCAGCACTTACTTTCCACTCCCATCTTAAAACTCTGTCCACTGCAGTGAACACCCGGGTTGGACTACTTTACCATCACAGAGACTGTCTCCCTCAGAATGCCCTCCGGCTGGCTATCACCTCCCTCATCCTGTCCCTGGCTGACTATGAGCATCCCATCTATGCTGCTGCTGACTCCACCACCCTCACCAAAGTCCAGACCTCAATAAACAAGGCGTGCAGGCTCCTGACTGGTGCCCATGGCAGAACGCACACATGCCACCTCTATTCCTACTCACCTTTGATGAGCACCTGTGCTACCACACCTGTATACTGGCCAAAAAATCACTACTTGGGCTTTCCCCTCCTGGGGTTGCTATGTCCTTAAAACTAGCCCCCAAGTCGGTCGCCACCCAAAATGCAGTCAAGGCCACCTTCCAGGTCCCTAAAACCAGGACCTCTGTCTCACAAAGGTCTTTCAACCACAGGACCCCCTCCTGGTACAACACCCTCCCCCCCGCATATCACAAGCATCCCCAAAATTGGCCCTTTTAAAATCGTCCTACGCAGCCACCTCATCAGCACTCGGAACTGTAAGTACTCTTGACTGCCCAAAAGCCTGAACTCATCTTATCTCATCTCTTCTGGCACTCTGCCACAGACAAAGTCACCTGGACTGCCTCAACCCCCCCCCCCAGCAACCCTGGTCCTCCTAGGCACTCGCTACCTAGACCCTCTAGAGCGAGCCTCATTATTTAATATAATTGTCAGATTAAATTTGTACATACTTGAAAGTCTCTGCATGCCTATGTACCATTGGAATTGTTTTGTATTTTCACTTTATTGTATCTCACCTGTATCGTCCACAAATATTGTACTTCACCATCTATTGTTGTCTACCCTCCCTGCGATGAGGTGCCTTTGTAAATGAGTCTTTGACTAAAAGGTTGTAAATCCAAAATACAAAAATTAAACAAAAAAGACTCTTCCGTGCATCTGCCCCCAAGCTTCTCACAAGTACTTCGGCATCAGGATTACCTGTAAACTTAACCAATCTATGGCACCACAGTGCATAGAAACATAGAAGCTGATGGCAGATAAGGACCGCAAAGCCCATCCAGTCTGCCCATTTCTTTTTCTACCTTATAAATGTGCCATCAGCCTTTGCTCTGTCAGTGGCCTATCTATTCATACTCATCTGTATTGCTCCCTTATGCCTATCCCATGCCTGTTTGAAGCCCTGCACTGTATTCATAGCCACCACTTCCTGAGGTATGCCGTTCCATGCATCCACCACCCTTTCTATGAAAAAGAATTTCCTCTCATTCCCCCTTAATCGTGCCTCCCTCTAATCTCATGCTGTGCCCTGTTGTCCTGTTATTTTTCTTATATTTAAACATGTTAGACTCTTTCACCTTGTTAATGCCCTTAAGGTGTTTGAATGTATCAATCATATCACCTCTCTCCCTCCTTTGCTCAAGGGTATACATATTGAGCTTCGTTAATCTGTCCTCATATGTCTTCTGATGCAGTCCCTGCAACATTTTGGTTGCCCTTCTCTAGACTGCCTCAATTTGGTTAATGTCCTTGTGAAGGTGTGGCCTCCAGTACTGCATGCATTACTCCAGATGGGGCCTAACCAGTGTCTTGTAAAGAGGGATTATTACCTCCCTCTTACGATTTGTGATACCCCTATTAATACACCCTAACTTCCCCCTAGCCTTACCTACTCCTTTAGAAATCTGCTTGGATGATTTCAGGCCATTGGTGATGATGATGTCCAAGTCTCTTTCTTCCTTTGTGACTGCCAGCAACTCCCCTCCCAGCCTATAGGTGGCTTCAGGGTTTCTCTTCCCTACGTGCATGATCTTGCACTTCTTTGCATTAAATCCCAGTTGTCACTCTTCTGACCATTCTGCTAGTTTATCCAGATCTCTTCTCATTCGGCCCACCCCATCTGGATCATCTACTCTGTTGCAGATCTTGATGTCATCTGCAAACAGACAAGCCTTACCCTCTAGTCCATCTGCAATGTCACTAATGAAGATATTGAAGATGACTGGCCCCAGGACTGATCCCTGAAATACCCCACTTGTGACTTGCATCTCTATTGACTGTATACCATGTACCACCACTCTCTGTTTTCTGCCCGTCAACCAGTTTGCCACCCAGTTGACCAACTTCTGACCCAACCCAGCTTATTTATCAATCTTCTTTGTGGAACAGTGTTGAAAGCTTTGCTGAAGTCAAGGTAGGTGACATCAACTGCTCCCCCTTGGTCCAGCACTCTGGTTACCCAGTCAAAGAAATCTATGAGATTAGTTTGACAGGACCTTCCTTTTGTAAACCCATGCTGTCCTGGATCCTGTGCCCCTATGGATTCCAGGTGTTGCACTATCTTTTCCTTAAGAAGTGCCTCCATAATCTTGCCCACTACTGAGGTAAGACTGACTGGTCTGTAGTTCCCTGCCTCCTCCCTGCTACCACTGTATTGGAACGGGATCACATGAGCCCTTCTCCAGTCTTCTGGGACCTTCCCTGTGCTCAGAGACTCACTGAACTGTTCTGCTAATGACTCTGCTATTTCCACCCTTAGCTCCTTAAGTACTCTGGGATGCATGCCATCAGGTCCCACTGCCTTGTCCACCCTGAGCTTAGCGAGCTCTTGTAGAACCCTTTCTTTTGTGAAGGGAGTAGTGCTTACCTCCCTCTCCCCATGTCCATGGTGCTGAGCTGTGGGCCCTGCCCTATCTTCTCTTCAGTAAATTCTGAGCAAAAGTATCTATTTAGGATAGATGCTTTTACCGGTTCCTCCCCCTCACATGCCCCCTTTTCTCTTTTGAGCTTAGCAATACCCCCTCTGGGCTTTCTCCTTTCACTAATGTATCTATAGAAAGTCTTGTCACCTTCTTTTACAGTTTGTGCTAGTGTTTCCTGAGTTTGGGACTTTACCTGCCTTACTGCCTTCCCTGCTTCTGTTAAGGCAGTTTGATATGCCTCTCCTAAATGATCACACCACAGAAATACCCACACTTACATCAGGCAGCATACTAGCAGAGAATTTGAGTATAAAGTCATGAACATCATTACCAAAGAAGCCATCCATTCCTTATACGGCATGTCTAATCATTCCCCATATATATTGGGCTACCATCTGTAATGCTCTGCAATTCTTTTTCTTCTGTTGGCATTACACTCATCAGTCATTACACTCATCAGTCATGTAAACTCTCCTCTAATCATTTTATTCTGCGATGCTTACAGTACCTAGTGACTTATTACTCCTTAATTGATTTTTTAACTCTAGACTACCTCGAATATCAAACCTTACACAAATTGGATCAGTCACCCATAACTTTAAAAATCCTCACAACTCCCTCAGTGTACTATCTGGTCTTATATAGATCAGACCATGCTCTCTTGACTGATTACACCCCCACAATCCCTTTAGACATGCATCCTTTGTCACCTTGGAAATATGGACTACATTAGCCCTTCTTTAACTGGATCTGCTCCACATATAGGATTCTACCATCCCTACTGAAAGAAGTGCCATTTATCCTCTGGATAATCATTTTGTTTGTATTGTCCTTGCATCGAGAATGAGCCACTATCTTCAGGGCACTTAGATACTTTCTTCTACTCATTTCTGCTTCATGGATGCTTCCTTATTGACTCCTCTTTCATTATGGAGTTCATTGCCTCCAGACCATACCTTTATATTCAAAACTTTCATAAGTTGGATCATTCCTCAATGACTTCTTCTACCATTGCATTTCCACCTTTCCTAGTTTAGTACCTTATCTATCCAGTCAAGCTCCCTCTCTCATTACACCCTTGCAAATCCATGAGACAAGCATCATACATCATCATGGAAACTTGGACTTCCTTCACCCTCCTTCACCTGGATTTACTTCATACTTAGTGTCATGTCCTTCATTCAGAATAGATTCACTCTTCTACCTAAAGATCATCATGCAATATGCATCATCAATGGATTGAGGATGGATTATCATCTCTCCAAGCAGCTCACCAACCTCAAATTAGCTGTGGTTACCAGAACCCAGGTCCTTCTCCTTTTAGTATGCCCAGAGGATGGGCAGACCACCGGCCATGGGTCCTCAGAGGTTTCTTCCACCTGGGGGGTTTTCCTCTCCTGAGTGCCAGAGGGTCATACTCTCTGTGAGCTGGATGAGGTATCTTTCTGGGCATTCTGTTCCCTATAAATCACTACCTACATACCTACTACTCAAGGTTGGGAATAGAGTTAAGCCACAAAAAGTACTATAAATTACACAGGCACTATATATCCCATCTCTCCTCATTGCAGTTCCCCAACAATTGAATGGGAGGGCTGTGCCCATTGTTCAATGAGGGGAATAGCTCCTCCCACAACCTCTACTTAAACTCTATGCTAACAGCACCTCCCTTGCTTAGGGAGTGTTTTTCATCCACCCCCATCCCCTCCTCCTCCTTCTCCAGTGCTCCTCTCACCATTGCTTCTGGGCATTCTAATCCCTAGAAATTACTACCTACATACCTACTACTCAAGGGTGGGAATAGAGTTAAGCCACAAAAAGTATGACAAGTTACTCAAGCACTATATACCCCATCTCTCCTCATTGCTATTCCCCAAACACTGAACTGTATGGTAGCTTTAAATTTCTTGTGGAACAAGTGTTCCATAACCATTACAATGTGACAGTGATGCATTTGTGACCACTGATTCAGTGAATGATAGCAGCTGCAGCAGCAATCTTTTGTTAGGTGACTGATATTCTGATCTCCACTAAATAATTCTTTCTAATCTAATCTTTTTGTTTTCTAGGTAAGCGTTGAGGTCTAGCTAGCAGGTATACAGTTTTTGAAAGTTTTTCATTTCATCAACCTAAGCACAGCCATAAAAAAGCACACAAATCACCTCAGGTAATAAATACTATAATTAGAGAATACTCTAACTGTTTCCTTACAGATTTGCCTACTCAGTTACCACCTAGGTATTTTCCATCTGTAAATGAAGCCTTATTAGTGCTTGCTGAATAAAGAGAATAACTTAACATCACAGCTCTGCCACTGTAAACTTGACAGTAAACCACCACTTGCTGAATCAAGGTTCATGAATGCATCACTGTCACATGGGACAGAAGACTCTCCAGGAAAAAGAAAAGTAATAACAAAATTCAATCATGGAGGGCCCTCAGAAACATAAAACTAGTAGGAACATTTAGGGAAAAAAACCTCCTTACAACAAACAGAGGGAACTACACCAACAAATCAAGACATACTGGACAAGACATTTTTTGTAAACTGTGGATATAGTTCCCCTTTAAAATACCTTTGAAGCTGTTGAGCAACAACAATACATAAACCACCATTAAGAACAAACAACTGTTTGTATTATTTAATTTCTAATGATATTTAAGTGTGGGCAACAGTTTTGTTCTTATTTGGAACTTTGTGAAATTGGACCATACTCTTCATTAATTTAAAGACAGTACTGGGTAGTATGCCTTTAAGAGAGAGCTGCAGATTGTAGCTAGAGGTGGGTGAAATTAGCAAATTCTGAATTCATGGAATTTTCATAAAATTGCATGAATTTCTGCTAAATTTCATAATTTTTTTTGGAATTGTTTTAAATTGTTTAATTTGCTATAACTCAGTCGATGTGAAAGCTAGGTATCTGACATGTGGCATACAGTTCATATTATCTGGTGTAGGCCCTAAAAGCATGTCAAGTTTTGTGGCATTTGGATAAAAGGTGGGGAAATTATAGGAGCTCAAAGTCTAGCATTTTAATATTCATGTGAACTTTTCTGAAAATATTTCTATGCTAACAACTTAAGCACCTTTGGAGCTAGATACTTGAAAACTTAGATGCATACTTTCTTGGAAGATTCACAGAAACTGCAAAATAGAGATTGTAAGGTTTTCCTATAACCTGCCTCCCAACACAACTTCCAGGGGTTCAATTCCTAACCTGAGTCGCTAGCATAATATTGCAGCATGAGGTTCTGATACAGGACTATTGTGGTTACTTTTACCTTAAAGCCTAATATTTAGTGTCAATGAACTTAACAACACTGGTGATATTCTGTTCTTCAGCTTTAAACTTAAAACGGCTTAAAATTCAGCAGTGTATGTAATTGCAAAATGTAATTTTAAAATTTCTGAAAGTTCGGAGGCTTATACCAAAGCCACCTTTGAAGCTAGATATCTGGAACTTGGCACACATATGTATGTGCATGGGGAATGTCACCATACAACATTTGATGCAATGTGCAAAAACTATTTTAGTTTAAGTAGTTATCTCTGCTTTACAAAAAACAAACCAGATCACTGACATTCATTCCACCCCATCCAAAAGGAATCCTTACCCCTGTTTCACAAAAAGAAATTTGGTACATTGTCAGAGTATTTCTAACACATACATTTTTCAGTAAACACATTTCAAGGAATACTACATGTAACTAGAACTGGGGCTTGTCTATTGTTTTAAAACCTGTAGAAAGAAAACTGGTGCATCAATGTCTGTTGCTGCAACCCCCTCCTGATGTTACCCTCACCCACCCAACCCACCAACTCAGCATCCACCACCCCAATCCCCCATACCCCATCCTTAACCTACTTCTGGTCCAATGTGATAATACTCTCTGGACCAGAGACATGTCTTCAGTCTTCAGTTCTGATCTGGAACTAAGGAAATCAGGGAAGTGCATTTTGAATTTGTACTCATAACATGGTTAATTTTGCATATCCCCCCTCCTTCCAATTTTTAACATGGCCTTTTGGGACCCCATCTCATGAACAAGGCAGATGAATTTTTTAACATCTGGCCCAAGAGATGATTTTGTATTCACTCCACAAACTCAGTTTTCAAGGGGGATTTTACATTTTTCACCTACCAGTTTATGAGGTGGGATCAACAAGAAGACTATGTTGAAAGTTTGAGGACAAAATATTAAAAACAACAAAGTCATGAAGGTACAGGTAATTTTCAATATTTTGACCTCCAATTCTCAATATAGCCATTTTCATGCTACCTTATGAATGTGACAGGTTAGTGTTGTTTTTCAAACCCTGGCCAAATTGTGTTTTCGCATTTGTGTGGGAAATGACATTTCAGCCAGTATTTTATAAATGACACTTGTCATATTCAGAAGGAGGGTCATAAAAAAAACTATTTTGAAAATCTGAGGTCAAAATAAAGCCAGTGGATGTCCTCTTTCGGGACTTCAGCAAGTTGTTTGATATGGTACCCCACAATGGCCTGCTGGCTAAACTGAAGGAAATGGGTGTAGGGAGACAGTTGTTAAGATGGATAGGAAATTAGCCCTCTGAGCATACTTAGAGGGTAGTGGTTGGGGGGATAGCCTCATCCCCTAGGTGGGTGACTAGTGGGGTGCCCTAGGGGTCAGTGCTGGGGCCATTCCTGTTCAACGCCTATGTCTCAGACATAAGGAAGGGGATCAGGAGTGAAAAAAGTCTCTTTTCAGATGACTCAAAGCTGGGTGCAGTGGTGGATGAGGAGGGGGGAGGGTGGCCTTGCAGGAGAATCTGTACTCTCTTGAAAGGTGATCAGGAAAATGGAAATTAAAATTCAATGCTGGGAAGTGCAAGGTTCTACACCTGGGAATCAGAAATACAGGCCAGAGGTATACCCTAGGAAGAGACAAAATTCAAGTCACGGAGGTTGAGGGGGAATTGAGGGTAGTGGTACATGTCAAAATGAACAACTCAGAGACCTGTAGGAGGGCCGTGGCAAGGGAAAATAGGATGCAGGGATGCATCTTGAGGGAGATTACCTCCAGAAAGGCAGAAGTGATTCTACCCCTGTATAACTGCTTGGTTAGTCCACACCTCGAGTATTGTGGGCAGTTTTGGAGACCACATTTAAAGAGGGATGTTACACTCTTACAGAGGATCCAAAGGATGGCAACCAAAATGATCTGGGGCATGGGGGAGAGGACCTATGAGGAGAGGCTCAGGGAGCTTGACATGTACACCCTGGAGGACAGAAGGGACAGGTGGGACATGATAGAGGTCTTTAAGTACATAAAAGGGATCAATAAGGGGAGGCCCATTCAGGGTGCTCCAAAAGAAGAAGAAGGGGATAATGAGAGGAAATGGGTGTAAGCTGGAGGGGACAGGCTCAGAGGGGAGAGGAGGAGGAGGTGTTATTTCACTGAAAGGGTGGTGGAGCCATGGAATGTGTTGCTCAGGGAGCTTGTAGAGGTGGAGACTGTGGCAGGGTTTAAGAGGGGATGGGACAGGTACAGGTGGAGGATAAATCTGACCAGGTTCAATGCAGGTGGCACATCTGTGACTGGGGACAGTATAACCCAAGGAGGAGGGGAGGACACCAAAATTGACCCTCAGTGCGGGTGCTGAAAATCAAGCATACTCAAAAAACTGTTAGGCCTATTCTGCTGGCATTTTAGTATGTCAGTATGTTAGTAAAATGTGAAAAAAAAGTTATGAAGAAACATTGAAGTGTTCTAGTGCTTACTCATAACTTTACTTTTGCATATTTTCACCCCTAATATTCAGCATATCCCTTGTGTTACCCAACCTCATGAACATGACAGGTGTCACTTTTTCAAATCTCTTCTGAACATTTTTGCACTATGGAATCCCATTTTGGTTAGGATTTAAAACATTCCAACTGTCTTGTTTATAACTTTGGGTCATAAAAAGACTATGTTGGAAATTTGGAGTCAAAATATTGGAGCCTACTGAAAATTAAATATTGCCTCTCTGGTGGCCTATCCTGGGTAAATACAATCTAAAAATTATTAGAAGTAGAACACTACTGAAAATGGGACACTGCATCTCATCTGGTCTATCCTGGGTAAATAATCGATAAAAATATGTAAAAGCAGGACCCCAGTAGAGCAGAGCCCCACCCATCCAACTGTGCATCTATGCTGCTCTGTTTGGGGAAAAATAAACTGTAAAAGCTGGACCCCATTGAAAATGTAATTTGCATTTCAGCTGGCTATCCTGGTTAAATGCATTATAAAAATGGGCAAAGGTAAGGTCCCATTGAAAGTGAGATACGGCATCTCGGCTGTACTATTTTGTGTAAATACAGTGTGAAAACTGAGAAAAGCAGAAAGCCACTGACAACAAGATATCATCTGAGCTGTGCTATCCTAGAAAAACACAATGCAAAAAAATTTGTCAAAGCAGAACCCTACTGAAAATTAGATGTTGCATCTTATCAGGGTTACAATGGGTAAATATACTGCAAGACTGTAAAAGCAGGACCCTACAGCAGACCCCCACTGAATAGGAGATGTTGCATCTAAAATGATCTCTCCTAGAAAAATACATCATAACAACAGGATCACACTAGAAACATGATACCACATTTCCCCTCTACTATCCTTGGTAAATGCAGTATAAAATTGTAAATCAGTACGTCACTGCAAATGACATATTACATCTCATTTGGTCTATCCTGAGAATATATGTATTAAAAATGTGTGCAGTACAAGCAGGACGTGGTACAGCAGCATTACAAGCGGCTAACATTTGGCATTGACTAATGCTTGTTATGCTATGCTCCCTCCATGCCATGACTTCCATGAATAAGGAATACCTACTAGGGTTGTTTGGAATCCACTGAACAGGATCAGATTCTGAACTGTTTTTTTTTTTTTTTTAATTCAGAATTTCAGCATTTCAGGGCCATAATCCAAGCTCCTTTACCTTTACTAAAGAAAACCACTGGCCTCTATAAAATTTAGGAGACAATAGCTGGTCTCCAACAGTGTTTTCAAATACTGGGTTTACAGCATGTCAAAAATAGTTAAATACATTAGAACAGTAACTTAGTGGATAATTTGAGGATGTCCGAAATATATTGCTACTGAAAAGAAACTGTATGGCATTTGTCCACAATACTGTAAAATGTAATGCTGCTATAAAGCAATTGTTTCTGTTGAAATATGATTTTTTAAAGGGCACTCTGTTCACCATTATACCGTTATGTTAGCTCTGTAAAAAAAAAAAAAAATTTCAATGTATAAATCTCACTCTATACTTTCCTCCGTTTTAGGGCCATGGGTGCCGAGAACAGGCTTGGCCATGCTCCCTGTTGTGCACTATGTGTTGGCTGCTCCTGTGCCTCAGAGAGTGACAGGCACTGGGCTCTATCAGCTACTGTTGACTCCAAACAACTAACACTGATCTCTTTAATCAATCTTTGCCACTCCCTATCCAACACTCAATGGAAAGAACACTTTTTAATTGGTCCCAAAGGGTCCTTAATAGAGAGAGACCAGCCAAGACAAATAAATGAGTACCTAATGCTGACTTCACTTGCAATCAGGGATTTGACGGATGATTTTATTTTACAGTGGCATGCTCTAACATGTCAATATTCAGGATCACAGCCTGCCAACCAGTGATGGTGTATTACTGCATACAGTACTCACTCTGGAGTGTCAACTTATGTGGGGAAGGAGGGGGGTTAGTATCCCATTTATTGATTCAATTAGGAACTACAAGATTTAAGAAAAATAAAATCTATTAATTTTCCAGTCCTGATGTGGTATCTTTTTCATCTTATTTTGTCTTGTAGTTTAAATTGTTCAAAAGAACATCTGGGCCACTGAGTGAATGCCATGCGTGAAGTAAGTGATGATAAATTACTTGGCATGTGTTGTGCTAGGATACCCCCTCCATAGGTTACAGCAGACGAGGTGAAGCCAAATGCCTTTAACCATAATGGGGGGGGGGGTAATGAACAACAAAGTGTGTGCCTACACACACACACACACACACACACACACACACACACACATACACACTGACTGAACATAGTAAAACAGTATTGTGATGACAGAAGGGACTTAGGGTCCATCTTGTTGGTCCATCCTACTGGATGACAGTGACTATACCCAATCTGATCATAGACATGTGTTCAAGCAGGACTGTGACTCCTACTCTCTGTGTAACCTTCAATGCCATTTTAGCTATGGAATATGTCTAATCCTGCTTTGAAGGCTTAAACAGTGCCAGCTGCCACAACCAGATTTGTCGGGCTATGCCACAGGTTAATCACTTTCTCTGTGAAGAAATGCATGCTAATGTTTCCCCTTATTCTGCTCCCCCATCCTGAGTTTGAGTGCCTCAATTTCTGCCTGCATAAACCAGTTCTAATATCTGTGCATTCTCTACCCTCATAAAGTAACATACACATTTAAGGTTGGAAGGGAATTTATTGTAGGTCCATCACGCCTGCCTCACCCCTCTTCAGGTGAAGAGAAGGAACATGTAGGTTGTGCAAACACATAACAATATAAAAGGATTCCCAACCCACTCTACTACACAGGCATAGTTACTGGCCATCCTCTTGGTAAGCAAAAATTTATC
Source organism: Neoceratodus forsteri (assembly GCA_016271365.2). NCBI lineage: Eukaryota > Metazoa > Chordata > Ceratodontiformes > Ceratodontidae > Neoceratodus > Neoceratodus forsteri. The sequence goes on from CM057455.1 coordinate 933,076,394, forward strand.
CAAGCTTACTTTAAAAGCCTGTACTGTCTTTATGGCCACTGCCTCCACTGAAAGCTGTTATATAGGTTCACTGGAAAAACAGTGCCTCCGAAGGCTAGCAACAAAACAAGCATTTCTTAATGCTGGATGTTCACCACTGGTATAGAAGTTCTAGGATACTACACTAGATGCTTTGTGGTGCACTTGGTGGCTTATGTAGTACCAAGGTTAGGAGCCTGCATTCGTAAATGGCAATGCAGGATCATATCATTGTTGTTTTTTAATGGTTTTGCCCCAAGTTTTCAACATAGCCTGCAAAATCACCTTTCAGGATGCAAAAACACATTCTGGCCAGGATTTGAAAAATGACAGCTGTCACATTCATGAGGTGCTGTGAAGGAATGGCTATGTTGAAAATGTGGGGTAAAAGTATTGAAAATTAGCAAAGTTACAAGCCTGCATTCACAAAGTTCAACATAGGCTCATAACTTTGTTGTTTTTTAATATTTGTACTCCACATTTTCAGCATGGCCCTTTACGACCCTGCCTCATGAACAAGGGCTGAGAAAATGCAGTGATCGCAAAATCACTTTTCAAGACAGATTTGCCTACTTTCACTGCAATTGTTCATGAGGTGGGTTCACAAAAAAGGTATGTAGAAAATTTGGAGCAAAAATATTAACAAACGTCCAAGTTATGCCACTAAGTTCAAAACCACATTGAAATACATTGAACCACATAACTGACTTCCTCAGTTTGCGGTCCAGCTTTGAAGACTGAAGATGTATCTGCAATCAGGACAGGATTATGGTGTCAGACCTCCTGGGTAAGTAAGGGCTTGGGGGGGGGAGCAGTGGTGGTGGCTGAGTGGGAGGGTCAGATGGTGGGACTAATGGTGCAGCATACATTGCTGGATAGTGTTCTCTACAAAGTTCATGAATAAAACAAAATAAAATGCAGAGGGAAGGTTTTCTTTATTTCAGGTGTTGACACTGGGGGATTGGACACCCCTAGTGTCCATGTTATATTTGTGTGTGGGGTGTGTGGGGTGGTTGGTGCTGAGTATGAGGGTCAGTAGCAGGGCTAACAATGTGACAGACATTGCTGGATGATTTTCTTTTGTATGGGATTTATATAAAAAAATGCTGAGGGAAGGTTCCTTTATTTCAGATGTCAGCACTGGGGGACTGAGCACCCTTATTGTCTGTGTTATAGTTTTGTGTGTGTTTGGGGTGTTTGGGGTGGTTGGTGCTGAGCGGGAGGATCGGGTAGGAGAAATAGTTACAGGAAAGCCAAAAGGGACATTGAGAGATGGTTTTCTTTTTTTGCAATATATATGTTTACATATATGTGTGTATATATACATACACACACACACACACACTCTGCAGAATGCTGCAGCAGACCTGCTGAATAAAACAATGTAATTTAAATGGCAATTAGTCCCTTTTGTCATTGAGGAAAATGTGACACTGCCAGGATGAAGTGAATGCTACAGTTTCCTGCATGACAAAAGGGACTAATAACCACTGAAATTACATTGCTTTATTCAGTAGGTCTGCTACACATACTGCAGAGTGTTTTAAAAGTGGGTTTCATCGTGGGGACACCACTGTGTATATATATATATATATATATATATATATATATATATATATATAACATAAAGAAAACCTATAAGGTGGCGACACTGATGGATTGGCACCCCCAGTGTCAGTATTATATTTGTGTGGGGCGCTCAGAGGGAGGGTGGGTTCCGGGGGACAGTTTAAAGGGCTCCAGTAACAGATATTGACAGATGATTTTGTCTGTTACAGTTGGCATGAGCCACTGGATGTTTGAAATTCTAGGCTGAAGTTCTTGCTAGATGTTCCCAGGGTTCAGTAAAAGACTTCTAGGGTGCACACTTCAGCCTTTGCTGCTCCAACCCTCTGAAATGCTCTACCTCAGGGGTTCTCAAATGGTGAGGCCAGCTTCCCTGGGAAGGCCCCAACTTGTTCCAGGGGAGGCTCAAGCAAGTCTGAAAAACTACTGTATTTAAATTTTGAGTTTTATATATTTTGTGTGAAGAGATGAATCAAACTGAAAGAGGATAATAGCACATGAATTTTATGTATTTATCTACTAATAGGTGACAAGGGAAGGTGAATGAGCCAAGGTTCATTTCAGGTGTACCCAGGGAAGGGTAGGGAGTGAATACATTTCAAAAGGTAACAGCAAAACAATCAAAAAATACACAATGAACAATGGTGTAAACAAATATGAACAATAAACTAATAATGAGTGGTGGTAATTGATCAGTTTGTAGAATGATGGCAGAACAGCCCAAATACAAGGGTTGAGCATAGAAGTGCAAAAAGAAATAGAAAGAAGGAGAAAAGTAATCCCTGAAAAGTTGCTTAGGAGCAGGGAAGGAGGGGGAGAGGCAAAGTATGTAGGAAGGTTATCTCATATAAAGATGAAACAGAGAAAGTAGTCTGACCCATGAAGGTACTGCAGCAAGGGGTAACAATGGTTCAAGAATGAAAATAGCGGAGCAAGTTGGCTGACCTGTTTGGGGGGGGGTGTTACAATAAGCTGAATAATATTTGTTTATTTTATTTGTTATTCAGATAACACCTTTGAGCACAGAAACTCTTTTTCAAAGGTTCCATGTCAGTATAAGACAAAGAACTGAATGTGAGCCAAGTACTCAAAGGGGTTCAATTTATTTATGGTATACTGTGCATAGTACAGTATATTTTTCTTTGGGGAAGCCCAAGATTGTTTCAGTTTTTTGGGGAGGCTCACTGTGACAAAGTCTAAGAACTCTTGCTCTACCTCATCAGATTAGAGAGTGCTTGACCACTGACAGTTTTAAGACTGAATTAAAAACATATTTGTTTAGCCAGGTATTTGCTGATGGGAGTCAAGCCTAATTATACTGCATTCTGTTGTTATTTTTATTAAGTATTGATATGTTGTATTAAGTTTAACGTTTTAGGATGTGAAGTGCTTTGATCATATGGAATTGCACTGAAAATAGCATTTTGATTGATTCACTGACTGATCATGCCAGATTAGCTCTGGTTGCTGAGAGGAATAGATCAAAGGAAAAAGCTGACCCATGATTGAGTTGGCTTTTTCTTTTCAAATTCATGGCATCTCTGCCCAGCAAGCCAAAACGCTGTCATGATCAGTCAGGCTAAGGATTGGTTTGGCAATGTCATGCCCCTAAAACACTCCTCTGCATTGAATGGACAGTGTAACACCTCTCAAAACTCAACTACCATCACAAGATGTTCGCTACTTGCACATGTGCATGGTGAACACAAACAGTCAACCCACTGAAGATGAACAATATTCAAAATAGTTACAAAAGAGCAGGAACCAGCCTTCTGAATAAACTGCACCAATGATTTTCTTCATGCACCTACGGTTGTTAACTGTGGCTCAACCTGCCTTCAGTGGAGCAGCTTTTTTGTTTTGTTGATACTTTCTCAGCCAACTCACTGATTCATATACTTAAATCACTTGGGTTTCTGCAGGCTTTTGTGAAATCCAGCAGTTTTCAGCTTCTTTGTTAGTAGCTCAGACTTAAGTGCTGGCAGTGAGTGTCTTCCATGTTATCAGGGGATTTTAAGCCAGGAAACAGACACCTTTATGAACATTTTATTTGGAGATGCAGGGGAGGGTGTTTTCTTTTTCTGATGAGGCTACAACTACTAGAGGGGAGGAAGATGGGTAACTATTGATCTGTCAGTCTTACCTCCATTGTGGGTTAATTGATGGAGACACTAGTCAAAGAGGACCTCATTGACTACTTAGGGAATAATGACTCTAGAATAGTAACATCATGGGTCTGTGGCAGGGCAGTTTTGTTAGAACAACCTAATCAATTTCTTTATCTGGGTAATAAAGGTGGTGGATAAGGGCCACACCATGGATTTACTCTACTTCAATTTCAGCAAGGTGTTCAACTTGATGAGTCATAGAAAGTTGCTGAAGAAGATGGAGGATCAAGGTTCAGCAAATTACATAGTTATATGGGCAAGTAATGGGTTGGAAGGATGACAGCAGAGAGTGGTGGTTAATAGGATTAGATCAGATGAGAGGTAGGTCATGACTGGGGAGCCACAAGGCCCAGCCCTGGCTCCTGTCCTCTTCAATATGCTTATGTGCAACATCGGAGAAGGAATTCAGGGCAAGATGTGTCTCTTTGCAGAGGATGCTAAGCTCTGTTCTAGGTTAGACAGCAAGGAGGGGATTAGGGAGATGCAGAATGATCTACCAAGGCTAGAAATTACAGCAAAAATTCAATGCCAGAAAGTTCAAGGAGATGCACTTAGGGAACAAGCACCCACCATGGACAAAGTACTGGATATGAGCTTGTTACATGGTGCACTACAGCTGAGGAAAGAGCCCTAGGAGTCATCATTAGTGACTCCCTAAAACAAAAAAATCCAGTGCAACAAGGCCTACTGTAAGACAAACATGATGCTGGAGTGTATCGGAATGGGTATTGACAGCAGAAGAAAAGAAGTAGTGCTGTCTTTCTATAGATCACTGTTGAGGCCACACATGGAGTACAGTGATCAGTTCTGGAGTCCTCACCTAAGAAGAGATAAGGACAGGCTGGAAATTGTGTAATGTAGGGTGAACAAAATGATTCAGGGCCAGCATGGCAAGTCTTATTAGGACCAACTCAAGGCACTCAACATGTACTTACTGGAAGCCAGAAAAGAGAGGGGACATATAACAGATCCCTTCAGGTTCCTGAAAGGAATAAACAAGGTTAACTGCAAGGAAATATTTAGCATGAGTAATGATTTAAGAACAAGGGGACATGAGTGAAAATAGCCAGAGGGGTTCAAGAAGGATGTGAGAACGTTTTATTTTACAGAAAGGGTGGATGAGCCATGGACCAGTCTGCCATCTGATGTGGTGAGTGCTAAAACCATTAATGGTTTCAAGCACTGCTGGGACAGAGTTGAGGATCTAGTAGTCGCTCAGGGTGGTAGCGGCAGGACAGAAATCATGGAGGTGGATAATGAGGGCTAGAACCCTTTATAGGCAATAGGTCCTGCGGTTTTTACATGTGCTACAGGCAGACTGGATGAATTATTTGGTATTTTTCTGCTCTTATTATCTGTTTCTGTATCATTTGTCTACCAATCCAATTGCTAAATATAAAAAAGTAATTTACCACTTCCTTTATGAGGGAGTTTTGAATTGCACAATACAAGAAAATGTGGGAAAATATCTTGAAGTTGATTTCTCCCATTACAGTTACACTCTATGTGCTCCCTAAGCTACATAAATGACTGGATCATCCTATATGACATCCAACTGTTGTAAGAATTTGGTCATTAACCGAACATTATCCCAATTTGTGGATGCACATATTAAACATCTGCTACAAAGTTTAGTGTCCTATATTAGGAATACATCACAAATACTGGACTTCCTGGAGGATACCCAGTTGGAAAAGGATTGGTGGCTTGTGTTAATGGACATAGAATCATTATGCACCAATATTCCCCACACAGTTTAGCTGATTTACACCTTTAGTTTGAAAACTGTACACAGCACAATATCACCAAGTGCAAGGTGTTACATCTTGGGTGGGGAAAACCTAAACACAGGTACACCTTGGGAGGGGAGGCGCTGGAGGTCTTGACAGGGGAAAAAGACCTAGGAGCCATGGTGGATGCATGTATGAATAACTCCAAGCAGTGCAGGAGAGTGGCTAGCAAAGCAAACAGGATGATGGGATGCATCATAAGGGGATCACTTCTAGGAGCAGGGAAGTGATTCTGCCACTGTACAATGGATTGGTTAGACCACACCTTGAGTACTGTGTACAGTACTGGAGACCACACTTGAAGAGGGACATATAGCTCCTGGAGAGGGTACAGAGGAGGGCAACTAAGAGATATGAGGACTAGGAGATTTGACATATGAGGACAGACTTGAGGAGCTCTGCCTGTTTTCATTGGAGAACAGGAGAGACGGGGAGACGTGATTGAGGTCTTCAAGTACCTCAAGGGAATAAATAGGGTAAACACGGAGGGGATCTTTAGACTAAAGCAGGGAGGTATCACCAGAGGGTATAGTTTGAAGTTGGAAGGTGGAAGGGTGAGGGGGAAAGAGGAGGAGGTTTTTGACTAAGAGGGTGGTGGATCCTTGGAACATGCTGCCTGGTAAGCTGGTTCAGAGATCCACAGTGGAGGGCTTCAAGAGAGGGTGGGACAGACGCAGGAAGTGTATGTATCAGATGATGGCCTGGCCCAGGGGTGTAGGGATGGATGATAGGGGTTTCTGGAACACAAGGGGGGGCCTCAGTATCCAACTAGGGATCTGAGTTTCGAGTAGACGCGATAGACCATAAGGCCTAATCTGCTGCCAATTAGTATGTTAGTATGTTAGCACAGTGAAGATTTTAATGCCTTTGTGCTTAAATGTGCATGGCTTTTACTTTGTTCTTATGCCTTTGTCTTCCAGGATGAATTTTACCTGCTGATTAAGGGTATAGCTATATGGGTGACTGTCACCCCCAATTATGCAAATTTATATCATGGATTTTCAGAGAAAGAAATATTCTATAGCCTCCAGACTTATCCTTTTAACCATATGAAAGATCTGTGGCAGTGATATGTAGATGGTATATTGTCGGTCTGAAGTGGAGACAGAAAAGAGTTGGATTAATTTGTTAATTTCTTTGAAGGGAGAAACTCCACTCTCAAGTTTGCGGCCCAAACCAGTAAGGCTGAGATTAGCTTCTGTGATCTAATAATTCACAAGAAAGAGAGCAGCACTATACAAATGGATTTATTCTGCAAAGCAATGGACTGCAGTACCCTTTTGTTGTCATTCAGCTGTCACCCCAGGCACATGGCAAATAAAATCCCCAAATTGCATTTGTTAAGAATATGTAGAACTTGCAGTGAAAAGGAAGAGTTTGTGAAACATTGTGCTGAAATGAAAAGGTTTCAGCAATAAGGCTGTGGGCGAGTATGCATTGAACAGAGACAGCATCATACAATATCTACTGATAGGACAACACTGTTGAGAGTTAGACTTTGAACACAACCTTTAAATTTATAACAATCCCATGTAGGCAGAAAAAAGCAATAAGAGGCATTGTAAGTAAACGCTGGGGTATCCTTCATAGTAACCCTATTCTGCTGTATGCAACTCTACTTGACAGCCCCCCTCCCCAGCATAGTGTGCAAGAGACACCCTAACATGGTGCACAGCTTGAAACCTTCTGCAAGAGCCCAGATGAAAAGTTGGCTACCACCTTTACCATATGAAAATTTTACCTGGTGCAGATGCAAGTTTTAAGAGATTATGGTAAAAAAAAACATAACTTCTACCAATTCCAGGAAAGATGGACATATCAGATGTTTCATAAATTGTGATGCACAAAGTGTAATATATTTGGCAATTTGTGACTGTGGAGTGTTTTATGTTGGCAAGACATCCTGTAACTTTAGTTCACTAGCCCAACACATATACTCACAGCTTGATAGTAGGGGGACATTTCTGTATTGTGGCATAGAAAAAGAAAAGGTTGTTGGGTGGGGGGGAGGATTGAGAATCTGTTACCTTGGGGAGATGGTATGTGTATGGTTCAATTGTGAGGTTTATATCAACCTAGGCTAAATGATAACATGGATGTCATGGATTTTATCTGCAGAAGACAGCAGCTTTCCATATTACTGTCATTACATTATTGGGTAACACTTTATTTTAATTGTCCTTAACTGCACTGAAACTACTGTATAACTACAATGCAACTTCTGTGTAGTTACATGTAACTACAATGTAATAATTAACCAGTGTCACATTTGCGGTTTGGTGTAGTTACACAATTTGCATGAACTGGTAGTTACTGCAATTACTGGTGCCTTCCTTCAGCCTCAAATCAGTTGTCTGGTAAACGTAACTTACATGTTGCACTTTGCAACAGCTGTTACATGTGTAGTTACACTTCCAGCATAAATAATTTTTTCTGTTGCATTTTGCAACAGCTGTTACATGTGTGGTTACACTTCCAGCATAAATCAATTTGTGCCAGAAGAGAGACAGTTATGGTTGCAAGTGTAACTGCCACTTCATGCAATTTATATAACTACACACCAGGCAGGGTCCCTACCTGTGTATCATTCACCACCCACCACCAATCCACACAGCAGATCAGTGGTAAAGCATGGTATGTAGCCATGCCCCACCCCAGCCACCCACCTGGGCTGTAGCAGACCAGGAGTGTGGGTGCAGAATAGGTGTGGGTCAATGCAGCAGAAGCAGCACATTTCTTAGTAACCAAAGCATTGTTACAAGTCAATAAGTAATTATGCAAATAATTTTTATCGTATAAGTAAAATCTTTAGCTGTATAGCTATTAAGAATATTAGATTGTGTGTTTATTAAGCAGTAAGTGTATGAGGGAACAATTTCTGAAGGAAAGCATACATCAGAACTACAGCATTGATATTCAGTGTAAGTGTATAATAGTTACACCCTTCTTCACATGCTTTATTTTAAGTCTCAGTTTCTGCTTACTTACTTTGCAAATACATGTTAGTTAGCCATTAACTGTGGAAACAACACCACAGAAGCAGCACATTCCTTCGTAACTACAGCACTGTTACAACCTTCTTACACTTTAAGTCTCAGTTTCTGCTTACTTACTTTGCAAATACATGTTAGTTAGCCATTGACTGTGGAAACAATGCCACAGAAACAGCATGTTCAATAGTAACTACAGCACTGTTACACCCTTCTTCTTACACTTTAAGTGTCAGTTTCTGCGTATTTACTTTGTAAGTACATGTTAGTTAGGCATTAACTGTGGAAACAATGCCACAGAAGCAGCACCTTCCTTAGTAACTACAGCACTGTTAAAAATAAATAAGTAATTATGCAAATCAATGATTTTGTATTGTATAGTAATTTACAATGTAAGATTGCACGTTTATTTTTAGTTCTTTTTATTTTTTGATTGCACAGTATACAAGTGGTGGCTCTGAGATTCGAACACAGTTCTCCAAGTTTGCAGGTCAGTACTTTTAATCACTACACTACACTATACTTCAGTAACTTCATGAGGGAATGATTTCTGAAGGATAATTTTAAATGCCACTAACTACACTGTAACTACTGTATAACTACACTGTAACTGTACTTCTGTGTAGATGTTAACTAGTTTCACAATGCATGTTGTGTACTTTCATAACTTTAAATTTGCTGCTTCTGCGAGACTGACACACATGTATTCTACACCCATGCCCCTGTCCTGCTGCTGCCCAGCTGGGTGGCTGGGGGTGGGGCATGGCTGTTCTAATTCTTCTGTACCTAAGAATAAACTGTCCCATTGTAAAATGCTGAGCAGTCATAATATTGACTGATTGTACATCATGTATATTGCACCCCCACTTTAGTTGCTACTCTATTGTGTTTCAGCTGTATTCTTGCACTTAATTGTATCTAGCTGTACTCAATATATTCAATGTAATCTATTTCCTGTACCTTTCTCCATTAGAAATACAGAAACATAGAATTTGATGGCAGATAAGGACCGCTTGGCCCACCCAGTCTGCCCATTTCCCTACCTAATGGATAAGCTGCAGATCCTAGTTAACCAGCAGTGTATTGTCTATATTACCTATGTACCATCTTTATGGCCTGGGTCATGCCTAAAAATGGTCCACTAAATCAGTGCACCTACCCAGTAAACAAACAAACAAAAAGACAAACAAATAAACAAATAAATATCACCTATCTGCTGAGTGCAGTGATTGTGGGTGATGTCAGATACACATACTAGGATGCTTTCTTAGCCATTACATGCCCTTCCCACTAGCTGAATGAGGTGGCAGCCATGGCACTATCAGTCTCATCAAGCTACCACAGTCCCCTGACTATACCATGAGGGTTTGGGACATGATGGTGAAAACGTGTATGTAACTGCTAAGGAAGAGTCCCTGCATGTGTTTCTGGCACCACCCACCATTACTCCACACAGCTGATTGGTGATATATATATATATATATATATATATATATATATTTTAGAGGCAAAAAACTCTGGGTGGGATATTCAAAAGGGTTGCGCCATGCGCAATAGGGATGAGCCTGCGCAAGTCCAAAAGTGCGCCATTCTGCGATATTCAGCAGGAGGCAGTTGCGTCACCGAAAACATGCTGAGCAACAGCACAATGCAAATGATGGCATGCACAACCGAAGGGGGTGGATCCATGCATAAAGAGCGCAAAGCGATATCCAAAGACTTGCGCAATGCGCAACAGCGGACCAGCCGGAAGTTGTGCCCCAGCGGAAATGAGCCAAAATAAAAAGGCTCAAGGAAGCGGCGCAAGAATACCACAGGGATGCCAAGTGGGAAGAGAGAGAGAGAGAGAGAGAGAGAGAAAGACAGACAGTGACAGGCCAGGGCAGGCAAGGGAAGCAGTGTGGGCCATAGGCTGCAGAGGCCAGCGGGGGGGGTGCCCCATGCAGTGGAAGTAGCATTCAGGACAGCGGGGGGTAACAGAGCAACATCAGCCGGGGGGGCACAAGCCAGGGAGATGGACAGTGGCAGCTTCCACATGGAAGCTGTAATGAGGGGGGTGAGAATGCAAGGTGCAGGGGACGTGGCCGTGGAGGGGCCCATCGGCCGTACGCCCCCAACAGGCAGTACCGTGCCTGCATCAGCTTTGAGTTGTACACAGGTGTAGAGATCGTGGGCCGGTACCGCCTGAACAGGGCAATACTGAGGCGGCTCTGTGAGCTGTGCAGTGATGTGATGCAGGCACCCTCACGACGGAGCCATGCTCTGTCAGTGGAGACCAAGGTGACAACCTGCATGTGCCTGCTCACCACGGGCACCTTCCAGAGGCCAACAGGGGACACCACAGGCATCACACAGTCAGCCACATCTCGCATCCTCACCCAATTCCTCAGCGCACTGCTGCCACATGCTGCGGAGCACATCCATTTCCCCAGCACGTGGGAAGCGTACAGCAAACATGCAGGCGTTCCACAGGGTAGCACATATGCCTGGTGTGCTAGGGGCCATAGACTGCACCCATGTGGCCATTCACACACCACCTGGCCCCGGTGGGGACGCCTATATGAATTGGAAGGGCTTCCCCAGTGTCAACTGCCAGGTGGTGTGTGATGCCACTGAGCGTATAATCAATGTCTGAGCCACACACCCTGGCAGAGCACATGATGCCTTTATATGGCATCAGTCTGCACTGTGCCATCAATTCGAGAGTGGGGACATCCCCACAGGCCATCTAGCAGGTGAGTACGCATGTAGGGAATGCAAACTCGGGGCAAGGGTGGGAATGCCACAGGTGCCATGATAGTGGCACACAGGGATATGGGCAATATGGACCTGAACATGAGACTGATCTCCACTGTCTCCACACAGGTGACAGCGGATACCCACTCCATCCCTGGATGCTCACACCGTACCGGGGCCCCATGACCCCATCGCAGCAACGCTATAATGAGGCACATGCCACCACACGCAACATCATTGAGCGGGTGTTTGGGAAGATCAAGGCACACTTCTGATGCCTAGACACCTCCGTCGGTGCCCTACAGTACAGCCCCTCAAAGGCTTGTGGGATATTCCTGGCCTGCTGTATCCTGCACAACATGGCCAATGACTGTGGGATAGCCATACAGGTTGAAGAGGGGGACAGCAATGGGGGCGCCAGCGGCGCCAGTGTTGATGGTGATGAGCAGCCCCCCTTGGACGGTGGGACCCCCGACTGATCCGGCAGGCCCAGCTGCACCGGGACACTATCACGGAGGAGCATTATGCACAACACAGGTAAGTCAAGGGGCCATGTGCAAACAACACTGTCCTGGCGCAACCCACAGGCACACAGAGTAACACACCAGGGGTGCATGACGGCAAGGAGGGTGGAAGGGACCAGGCACACAAACACACCATCAGGGAGGGGCAAACAGTCATATGGACACACACACACACTCAAAAACACACCAGGCACAAAGCATACATGGGCAGGTGCACAGCAGAGAAGGAACAGACATGGCAAACACACAGATCCACAGACCACACCCACCACCTGTACTGTCCAAGCACGTGTGTCAGATGCTGGGCACCCTTGCACCTTGGTGTACAGTACAATGCAGGCATCATCATGCACGCACCTGTGGACAGCAGTCAGGATGGTGTGCAGGTGGTCCATATGTCAGCATGATAGGCAGGGCACCCACCAGTGCACTGCCCACCATAACGCACAGTGCACACAGGGCAGCAGCAGACAGGGCCCGTGACTGGGAGACAGGTCAGTCATGTTGCACTGCTCCACGGCCATCGCGGATGCGTGGGCAGCCCCGCCGTGACCCAACAGCACTGGCAGGCTGAGCAGGTGCCACATGGGGTGGCACCGATAGACCACCAGGGGTCCCACTGCATGATCGCGACCTTGTCCGCACTGGGGTCTGTAGGATGCCAAACATACGTGCACCAGGGGTGCTTGGGATGCCCACAGCAGAACCTGGTGTCAACAGGCCTGGTGTTGCATGATGCCGGGAATGGGGAGTGGAGAGAGTACTGTGTGGGGTGTGCGGTACAGGAGCACCTGCGTGTGTGCCCAATGCAGCCACGACAGCGACCAATGCCTGGGTCTGCCTGTCAATGGCGGTGGTCACATCCATCCACATACAGACCATCTCTGCAGGGTCCAGAGCACACTCCCTGCTGTGCCACTCCACAGCCGCACACAGTGCCTCCACAGACGTTGCAACCCACCTTGGCTGCTGTACTGATTCCCGCAGCAGGCGGGTGTGCTCATCCAATGGGTACTCTGCCACAATGGCATCCTGTCCCCCAGGGTGTGGAAGGTCCTGATGCACAACACCCCTTGAGGGTGGCGCGCTCGCCAGGACCAGGAATGGTGTATCAAAGGGCGGCGGGCATGTGCCACCACTGGACACTGCACCCCCAGACCTGGTGGGTGACTGCTGCTGCTGCCCCTCCAACCTCTGTGCCCCAGGGACCACTCATTCCACCGCTGTGGCTGCAACAGTGCCAGACACCTGCACAGCCACCAGTGCTGCCCAACCGGTGCTGACAGGCACAGCCTGGGACTGTGCCGACATGCTGGCACACAAGTCAGAACCAGCAAGGCTCAGGGGCATGTGCTGGCCTGCTGTGTGTCCGTCATGGGACACACACATGTCACTGCTCATTGCAGTCCTTGCATCATCAATGGTGCAGGTACGAGCTACAGCCACAGTCACAGCGTGCGGGCATGCTTGCATGCCAGACTGCTGAGACACAGGCTGTGCACCCCCACACCTGACTCACCGACACCAGAGTTGGCAGCCCAGCGTGCTTGCTGGTGCAGTGCATGCTGGCTGGTGACAGAGATGGATGAACCCTCCTCCATGTCCAGCAGGTCATCCTCACTGCCTGGACCCACGACCACCGTCCCCTGAACATGGACAGGATCTGTAACAGAAAGAGAGGAAATGTGAGTGCATGTGAACAATCTCCCCCCCCAACACCACCACCATGTCATTCCATCCTCAATAGCACTGCGCAGCCAGTCGGTCCTCAGCCAGGGTCAGCTCCACCACCGCTGGCTGGCCCCCGCCAGTGCCAGCACGTGCCACCCTGAGGGCTGCCACCTTCTCCTTCACCCTCCTGCGGTCTGTCCCAATCTTCTTTTTGCACTCCTGCACGGAGCGCTGGTGGCTTCCGTGCAGGTTCACTGCCCAGGCTACCCCCTCCCATGCAGCTGCACGGGCCTGAGGGGTGCCCCGCCATCCACTCAGTAGTGCCTCCTCCTCCAGGTAGGCCTGGAAGAGGGCCTCAGTCTCTGCCGTGGTGAAGTTGGGCCTCCTCCTCCTTCGCCCACCATCCTCACCCTCACCTTGGCTCTGCTCGGTCATGGCGTTCTGTATGGGTGGAAGTGGACACCTGTCACTGTGCAGTCTACAGCATTATCCCATGCCCATTGTCCAGAACATCCCACAGCATGCATTTCACCTCTCACCTGCAGTAACCGAATCTGGCCAGCGCAGCCCACTGTCACACTTTTATAGCACAATGCATGCAAATGAGGAGTGAGCAACTGTAATGAGATGCAAATCACGCCACTGCACCACTGAATGGCTGATCAGATGATTTGCATGTGTCGGCTGAATATCGCGCCATTGCGCACGATATACGGTTGAGCTAGCTGAGCCAATAGCGCAGATCTGTGACTGTGCGGTACACTGCATTGTGCATGCCCAGGTAGCTTATGCAGGTCTCTGCCACGCTGGTGATGTGCTGTGCACGATCGGCAATTCAGGCCATGGCCACCAATGTGCCAATGGCGCTAGAGCGCTGGTCACCACATGCGCAGTGGCAGTACTGCGCAATAGTCCACTGTGGCACTGGCACGCAGGTGTCCAATCGCGCAGGACATGTGGACATCCGATGGCGCTGTGCGTGGCCTTGTGCCACTGACCCATGACCTTGTGCCCGACCTTTGCCCCCGGCGCTGTACGTCTGGCATGTGTACAGCTCTATTGCGCTGTTTGGTGACAGCGCTATGTGAACCGACGGCGCTCTACGAACAGCGCGATTGGCACCTATGGTGGTCTATTGCACAACATTCCCGCGTGGGGTTGCTGTGCTGCAGGGCGCCATATTGCCTGCTGTACCAGCGCGACTATGGCAAGCAGGAGAGCTCCCCAGTGGAGTCCAGTGGAGGTGGCCAACCTGGTGGCCATGGTTGAACCCCACTTTGGGGGACTATTTGGTGAGGAGCCCCTCACCATGGCCCACACCCATGTGTGGCTGCAGGTGGCCACTGACCTGGCAAGAGTTACAGGGTGGGGCCGGTCTGCAGAGCAGTGCTGGCACAGGTACAGTGACCTCCGCAGGAGGGAGCCAGACCTGCTGCAATGCCTGAGGTCACGTGCCAGGAGGGGCATTGTGCCTAGGCCAGGTGGGTGTACCATCTATGCACATGTATTCTCTGTAGGGGTGTGACTGTGTTTTGGTGGTGGTGCATGGGGGATGGCTGTGCCATGGTTGGGTGTGTCAGTGTGTGCAGCTGTGAGATGCATGGGTCTGGCTGTGTGGGCAGGCACACTCACTGGGACAGGGGGAAGTCAGCTTCGGGGTCACACTGATGTTTTTTTCTACATTTGTCACCCACAGGCCTGGCGGAGAGGGTGCAGGCCCAAGCTGAGGAGAGCCGTGGCAGGGCCCAGGAGGCAGCTGGAGAGGATCTGAGGGGTGCGCCACCACAGCAGCAGCAGCAGCAGCAGCAGCCACAGCTGCTCAATGAGCGTGAGTGTCATAACATCATGGATGCAATTGCATGCTGGAGGGGGTGGGCATGACCACCAGCCATGGACAACACAACCATGCACGACACAGGCGACGGTCATCACTGTCCGTGTCACTGCGTCTGTGTGTGTGTCACTGGTGGTCCAGCATACACTGGGCACATGGCTGTGGAACTGGCATCCCACCACATTGCCACGTCACTTGACAGCCTTGTTTGTGCTGTGATGGACATGGGCAGTGTGTGTGTGTGCAGTGGTGCACATAGCTGGTGCTGCCTGGTTGGGCGTGTCATGTGCATGGTCACTGTGGGAGGGTGCATACTATCACAGGTGCAGGGCACTAGGCTTTATGCCTTGCTGGATGGGTGGTGTTCAGGGTTTTGGACAGTCACAGCCATTGACTGTGTTCCCTTTTCCTAGGTCTCAGCATCCTAAGGAGGATGGAACGTGCCCTTCAGCGGATTACATGTGTGTCAATTGCAACACATGGGATCCTGACCGACATTTACTGCCATGGGATCCAGAGACGGCGGAGGGGACAGCGATGGCAGCAGGCAGCGGCAGACCAGCCTGCCAGGCCATGATTGTGCTTCCCCTTCCCACTTCAACAATCCCTCCCACCCTGCCTTCCCTCTCCTAGTTGTTCACCCCTACCCCTTACCCACCCCTACGTTGTACCCCTACCCCCCTTGTCTTGTACATGACTGTATATAGTTGTTCTTGTTCTTGTTGTTGTATTTTATTGTTTCTACATATATATATATTTTGTTATGAATACTGTGGTGGTCTCTGATTTGCAGCTGGCTATGGTTGCTCAGTTGCAGTGGTGTGCATGACATCTGGGGTGGTATGGGCCTGGGTATGTGTGTGTGTGTGCATGTGTGTGTGTGTGTGTGTGTGCATGGGGAGGTGTCTCTGGTGTGGGAGTGACTTTCAGTCGGTCTTGCCATCTGCTGCCGCCTACTTCTGGGTGCCCAGAGTGGGTCTGTCTTGTATGGTTCTGTGCTACACGAGGTTGCAATGTGCCGGGGGGATGCATGCTGTTTACTGCAGTGACAGTCAGTGCACATGGGTGGTGTCTTGGGGTCACAGTGCAGGGTGTGCTGTGCAGAAGGGGGGGCTGATGTGCACTGTGGTTGTCGACCCCCTGTGTGTGGCAGTCTCAGTCTGACAGTGGTTGTGCTGAGGCGTCATGGCCCTGCTGTGCTTTGTTGGCTTGTCCCCATGGGCCAGTGGATCATCCATACCTCCCCCAGTGATGCTGTGCTTGGGGTGTGCGGGTGTCTTGTTGGTTCTGCAGTATGTTCCTGTGCCCATGTGTGGCAGTGCTGGTGGTGGGCCCCAGCCTGCCTCCCTGGTTGTGCAGTTCCACTGCTCTGCTGGGGGGGGCTCTGCTTGCGCTATGGCACCTCTGGACTGCTCAGCTGGGCTAGCCTTGTTGCGCTATGGCGAATCATATCTGCTCAGCTTCCCCTTCCTGGTTGCGCTATGGCGCATCATATCTGCTCAGCTTCCCCTCCCTGGTTGCGCTATGGTGCAGTTTGTGTGATATTCAGAAATTGGCTGCTTGCGCATTTGGTCTTGCTCCATGTTTGAATATCACGACGATTGCGCATGTGCGCAAGTGACTTGCGCATGCTCCTGCTGTTGCACACTTTTAGTGCGCAGTTTGAATATCCGGCCCTCTGTTTAATGCATCAGTTAGGGTTGTTCCACAGCAATAAAGTGAAATTCAGTGTTAGGGTTGAAAACCCTTGACCCCAGCTCACCCCTCAACCGGCATCATGGGTGCATTAGGTCATCGGCCCTAACTCTCACCCCATCACATTTGTAAAGAAGCAGAGGTATAGGAGAATGGGTAAGAGTTAGACCAAAGACTCAATGCGCACCCCAATGCCAGTTAGGGGGTGGGCTGGGGGGTCCAAGGGGGGCTTTCAACCCTAACACTGAATTTCCTCGCTTTTGTCACTGTGGAACAATCCTAACTGATGCATTAAATGGAGCTTTTTGCCTCTAATTTTCCTTCTTTTTGAGAATGATAATGAGAAATAGTGAATGTAATGCAGTGGCAGGAGTGCGGAGCCCCCCAGTAATATTTTTTCACAGAAACACTGAAAGGCACATCTGTGAGAAGTTGGCTGCGTTCCCTCCAAATTTCAGCCCAAAAGACCAAACTGTTCTTTTGCAGCAGGGTGGCAAAGAATTGCTGTCATTTTCCCACAGCCTGGAAAAGTACTGTTGAACTTTGCGAAAGCTTTCACAAATTCATGCGGCACTGTCTCAAATGTGAAAGTACTTTGCAAAGGTACTTTTCCCAGAAATCTGAAAAACATATTTCTGCTGTGTTTTACCCCAAAATAAAGACATGCCTAGCATCCTCAGGGTCCGACTATGTGAATACAAAAAGAATTAGGTTGCTAGAGGGTCCCAAATTTAAATACCAAGCATTTTTCTGATGACCAACTGAAAACAAAATGGTGGATTTGTGACAGTTAAAGAGCCATTTGCGAAAGTAAAAACTGCATTTGCGAAAGTGTTGAACTTTTTGTTAACTTTTCCCATTGACTTATAATGGGAACTTGTTTTTTGAATAACTTTTGAACTGTTTAATATTTTTTCATGAAATCTTCAAAAGGCACATCAGGGACCCTGGCTGCACGTTCCCTGAAGATTTTGGACCAGTCGCGCAAACCGTGCGACCTGTAGAGATGACCAAAGAATTGCAAAAAAGCGTAAATGAGCGTGCAGATCATGCTTAATAACTCCACAGCTGTATATCCGAAGAGTATGAAAGTTGGCAGATCCCAAGATATATGGCTCTTGATTGTGTATTCCAAATTTCAGGCAAATCGGTTGAACAGTTGCAAAGTTATTAAGGTGCAAAATTTTAGGTTTAACATGTAAATGGCTCCTCAAACCTAATTATGGTAGCACTAGCATGCTACCATTATATATATATATATATATATATATATATATATACACATATACATATATACATGTATATATACATACACACAGTATATTATATATATATATATATATATATTTGTTTGTTTACTGGTAGGTGCACTGATCCAATGGACCACTTTCAGGTATGACCCAGGCCATAAAGATGGTACATAGGTAATACAAACAATACACTTACATTAACAAAGAAAGGTACAGGAAATAGAATACTTTGAATATATTGAGTACAGCTAGGTACAACTAAGTGCAAGAATACAACTGTTCAGCATTGTACAACAGGACAGTTTAGTCATAGGTAAAGAAGAATCAGGACTCTCATCCGAAGGTAGCCATGCCCAACCCCCAGTCACAAACTTGGGCATCAGCAGGACAGGGGTGTGGGTGCAGAAGACATGTGCATCAATCTCACAGAAGCAGCACATTTAACGTTATGTAAGTATACAACACACATTGTGAAACTAGTTAACAACTACATAGTAGTGCGGCTACAGTGTAGGTATACAGTAGTTACAGTGTAGTAAGTGACACTTAAAATTATCTTTCAGAAATAATTCTCTCATCAAGTTTTTGCAGTACAGCATAGTGGTTAAAAGCACTGACCTACAAACCTGGAGAACTGGGTTTGAATGCCAGAGCCACCACTTGTATACTGCACGACCAAAAAAAATAAATAAATAAAAATAAACATGTAATCTAAAACTGTAAATTGCTATATAATAAAAAAAGCATCAATTTGCATAATTACTTATTGACTTTTAACAGTGCTGTAGTTACTAAGGAGTGTGATGCTTCTGTGGCATTGTTTCCACAGTTAACGCCTAACTAATATGTATTTACAAACTAAGTACACAGAAATTGACACTTAAAGTGTAAGAAGAAGGGTGTAACAGTGCTGTAGTTAGTATAGAATGTGCTGGTTTTGTGGCGTTGTTTCCACAGTTAATGATTAACTAACATGCATTTGCAAAGTAAGTACGCAGAAACTGACACTTAAAATGAAGCATACAAAGAAGGGTGGAACTATTATATACTTACACTGAATGTCATTGCTGTGGTTCTGATGTATGCTTTCCTTCAGAAATCATTCCCGCATGCACTTAGAGCTTAATAGACATGCAATCTAATTTTCTTAATTGCTATACAGCTACACTGTTTACTTATACAATAAAAATCATTTACATAATTACTTATTAGCTTGTAACAGTACTGTAGTTGCTAAGAAATGTGCTGCTTCTGTTGCATTGACCCACACCTATTCTGCACCCACACTTCTAGCCAGCTATGACCCAGGTGGGTGGCTGGGGGTGGGGCATGGCTACATACCATGCTTTATCACCACTCTGCTCTATGGAGTGGTGATGGGTGGTGAAGGATACACAGGTAGGGACCCTGCCTTAGCCATTACATGCCCTTCCCACTGGCTAAACGGTGTGCCTGCCATAGCACCATACTTCACATCAAGCTACCCCTTCAATCTCACTATACCATGATGGCTGCGGGCAAGGCAATATAAATAGGCAGAACAGTAGGTACCTTTACTGGAAAATAGCAGTAATGGGAAGACCACCCATAACCCTCAATTCCCCACTCCACACATAGTGCAGGATCCAGTCTGCTCCTGGTCAGACCATTTGATTGGATGGCTGCTATTGATCACCAGGCCGGGCAATGCACATTTGACACATTGCCTGCCACCTATGTGAACAGGGTCCAATATTAGATTGCATGTTTAGTAAGCAACAAGTTCACGAGGGACTGATTTCTGAATGAGAACATACATCACAGCTACAGTACTGACATTTGATATCTGTAAGTGTGTGCAATTGCAAACACATATTAACTAGGCATCAACTGTGAAAAAAATACCATTATTTCTTAGCTACAATATAGTTACAATGCCAATTTGTAATTATGCAAATAAAATATTTTTGTGTACGGTTACATATCAGTTCATAATATTGGACTGCATGTTGATTAACCTGTAAGTTCATGAAAAACTGGAATACAGACATGGAACATCATCTAAAGAGTTGCCAGTCAGTGCATATAACTGTAGCAGACTGGTGATGGTGCATTGTATTCATATTTTAGTTACCATTCTTATTACACTTCAAAATTTTTCTGTGTGATTACTTTAGAAATAAATGTCAGATAGACATAGACAGTTGAAACAGTGCACAAGACCTGCAGTAACAGCATAGTTATACAGTAGTTAAAGTGTAGTAAGGGATGCTCAGAATAAAGTGTCACAAAAAAATGAAAATTACATACCTATCGTAATTCTTGATCTTCCTGTGTATCATCACCATTCATCACTGTCTGGGTGACAGCCGTAGGTGCAGCACCCTGCAGGAGCTTTTTTTTTGTAGGGAAGGAGCTCTCAAAGCCAACGCATTATGTGGCACTCGCAGGTCGGTCAGCAACAGTCACCAGCTCCTCCTTAACCCCAATTCTGCTAGCCAGAAAGAGAGGAAAACAGATGGATAGAGAAAAGACAAGAGTGGGGCAAGGAGTCCAAGGGATAGGTAAAGAAAAGGATATAAAACTGAAAAAGGATTAAGCCAGCCAGAGGACAGAGGAGGAGGACCTGAGGGTGCAGGCTTAGGCCCTAGCCCCAGGAGGCCAACCAGACAGAAAGAAAAGAGAGAAAGGTAAAGTAAAAAGGAAAAAAGATGCATGGAGGGAGAGAGAGACCCCACCACATCCTATACCCAGAAAGAATTCTGGGAAGAGATGTTGTTTGACTTCAGGGAGGTCACTGAGCCTGTTGCTATCCCATTGAGACTGCAGAATTTGGCTGAACCAAAGCTAGGCCAGGCGCCCAGAACCTCCAACTGGAGGAGATGAAGAGCAGTTCAGACGGAGACACAGAACCGAGTACTTCCCAGCTTGAAAAGATGAGAACAGCATATTAGACAGTCTTAGATGTCAATTCCTCCTGAAGAGAAGGTGGGGAGAAGGTCTCCCCCCCCACTGCAGTACAGGGTGGTGGCAGCCACCCTGAGACAGAACCCCCTCTGGTTAGTGTGTCCCAAGAGGGAGAACCCACAGGGTTCAGGGGAGGAATCCTGTCCAGGATAAATCCTACCCACCCCAAAAAAGGGGGGGGTAGAAAAATGATATAAGGAGGGAGCAGGAGAGTCCTGGTGGGCCCTCTCCTCTCCTCCCCACCTAGGGGAGGTTCCCCACCACTAGGAGTCAGTCACAACCCACAGGACTGGACCAAGTCCTGGAGAAACCGCACCCAGCTGAAAAGGAAAGGATCCACAGGGAGTTCCTAAGGCCAGGGCAAGAAGCCCTACTTGCCCTCCCTCCCTGGGTGGTCCCTCTGTTGCTTAGGAAGGTAACAGAGGACCCAGAGGTACCAGTGGGACCCCACCCACAATTGGCCTCAAGGAGGGGAAGGCAAGCAGGAAGGGGACATTGCCCAGGGACTGAGGCTGAGAGGGAAAGGTGGGCAGGTGCCAGTGATGAATGGTGAAAATACACACAAAGATCAAGAATTACGATAGGTATGTAATTTTTATATCTTCCCTGTGTCAATCTTCACCATTCATCACTGTCTGGTTGAGTACCGAGCCTGCCCCCGAAGCGGGCCCAGCACTTCCCTGAGGGACATGAGTCCCTCAGCCTCTAGTGGGGAAGACCAC
This sequence comes from Neoceratodus forsteri, assembly GCA_016271365.2. NCBI lineage: Eukaryota > Metazoa > Chordata > Ceratodontiformes > Ceratodontidae > Neoceratodus > Neoceratodus forsteri. Next base: position 933,098,304 of record CM057455.1, read on the forward strand.
AAAAGGGGGAGACCCATTACTGGCCAGTTAGGCCTGTGACTGGCCAGGGCAAGGCAGTGTCTCCCACTGCCTGGGAGACAGAAGTCACCGCTGTAGTTCCTGCCTTGCCCTGTGGGAGAAAAGGTGGGTCCCCCAGAAAGTGGAGGCAAACTCCCCATGCCGGGCCAAGGGTGACAACCTTGATAGACAAAGCCATGCCATCCACCTAATGCAGATTGCTGTCACCATAGCCTTGAAGCTACCTCATTGGCATTGTAAGACACCATTGCCTGGTGCCTTGCAATCTCTAGGCCCTGCATGGAGAGGTAAATGGCCTGTCTGGTTGCCTCTGTATCAGGCAGCAAAGCACCTGGCCTAGCATTGACTACAGGTGCTTGTTGTAGGCAGTGGGGTGTGCCTGATGAGTGGCAATGCTGAGCATGATATGCATTGAGGAGAACACTCTTCCCCAGCAGTCGAATTCCACAGAGTCAGCATCCGGGGGTCATTCATGCACCCAGTGTTTATGCCCAGAAGGGGTATCCAGTACCCTCACTCCCAAAGTGGGATGAGGCAAGGTCCCTGGAGACCCCTGGGGTGTGCAATACTTGCGCTGGCAATCCATGAGGGTTGGAGTTGGGGCAGATGGGCACTGCCAGGCTCAGGATGATACCTCCTGGAAGGGAATCAGCAGGAAGGGATCACCAGGTGCTCCACAATGAATTCACTATGGAAGACACTCATCATTTGCTTAGTATTGTGTCTTGAGATGTGTGATAGGTGCAGATCACTGCCAAGCCTCGATAGGAAGCACTGATACTCTGTCGGATCAGCATCTGAGGACAGATGGACAGAGGTATCCTCTTTCTCAAAGGAGGAAGATGAGGAGGTGGATGAATTTGAAGAGTCCAAGTCTGGCTGCAGAGGGGGAGACAGGATAAAGAACCGTTCATCCATAGTCCTGACATACCTGGGAAGGAGGCAGCAGTGGCTCTGAACTGCTGCTGGATCATGGGCCCCGAAGGACATGGAAAATGAAGGGGCTGCTGCAAAGGCAGTGGGGAGACACACTTCACCTTATGTGAATGACCTTTGCCAGGTCTAGGGGACCTCACTGGTGAACTCGGACCTTCTGGGGATCCACTGGTCCATGCAGTTACTGGCCACTCAACCAGCTCAAAAGTGGTCAGCACTGAACCCTGAAGGGGAAACTCCCAGGTCTGCATAGAAACAGAGGGGCGGACCCCAATCCCACCCAATAAGGTCTCCCTCAAAGGGGACAAGGGAGAGAATAAGGGTTCACTGCAGCGACTCCTCCCTGAACCCCAAAGGGTCCCTGAGGAAGGTCGCTGCCCCGCGCCTTGCCCCCTCAACCTCATTGATTCTGAGGTCGACCTAGTTCTCACTCTCAAAGCTAGGGACTGCTCCAACCTCACAGGCCCCGTGAGGGAGGCTGCAGAAGAGGGATTCCATGTTCCAGCCCCAAAGGGCCAAACGGCACCAGCACCAGGACCGGCAGCTGTCCAGGCCACTCTAGATGCAAACCACCATCCCCTCAGATCAAGGGCAACTATCAGCAGGCCCGCTCCTGATGTCGCCACTGGCGTGGGAGCCAGTAACAACAAATGATCACTGGTGCCAAGGGAAGGGATGCCTGAGAGGGTGCAGAGGTATTGTGCACTGGAGAACCCTCCAACTCCAAGGAGTTGAGGAGCCAGTCTGGATCAGTCTCCTGATCATCTGGCTCTGAAGAGGAGGAGGACATACAGAAGACCTCCAGATGAGCAGTCCCAGAGGTTTTCCCACCCACAGCACCATTCACAGCACCGCAGGAGGGCCCAGTACAGCTTGCAGTGCCATGCCGATCACCAGAGCCAAGAACGGCCCTAGGATCAGGAATGTCACTGGCAGGTGGTGGTGAGGAGCCACCTGTGCAAGGCCCAGCAGGTGTGGGCTGTGACACCAGGGGAGCCTGCAGCTCTGAACAGGTGACTGCCTGTGCGGTCCTCCCAGCCCGGCCCCTGAGAGGGCCAGATCTTTCCTCCAGCACCATGGAAGAGACCTCTTCCCTGACAATGATAGAAGGGGAGGAGGTCCCCTCCTCACCTGTCTGTACAGAACCTGGTGGGGACCCAGAGGCTGGGTGGAGAGACCTGCGCTTGGAGTGCCTCGAATGATGACACCCTCCAAAAGTCAGTGGATTGTGCCCAACTTTTCATGCGTGGTGCTCCAGTACTCCACAGTCCATGGAGAAGCAAGTGCCGCAGCTATACATATCGTAAGATGGACCCAGGCAGGTGAGGTATTAGTCATGCAGGTCCATGATGGATATCTGCCGGCACAGGGACACCGACGCAAAGGAGGCAGGCCCACCTTGGAAGAGTGCTTTTTGTTCCCGGACAAAGCTGACATGAGTCATAGTAACTAAAATAATAAGAAGAAACAGACTCGGCGCTGTTTCAAGACAGAAAAATGAAGTCTTACCGGATTTCTGCAGAAAATGGCATCACGTTACTAGTGGACGGCTGAACTGGAACAGAGCGAAAATGGCATCGACAATGGCGTCAAAACAATTGACTAGGCTGCAATGTCGCAGATGAAATTTTTTCAGCAGGTGCGAGGTGCTGCTCTCTCAACAGCGGGAGAAGTAGAACTGGGGCGGAGGAGGAACTGGCAACCGTTGCTTGCTGAAACGCCAGTGCCACATAGTGTGCTGGCATCTAGGGCTCCTCCCCTACAGAAAAAAAAGCTCCCGCAGGGTGCTGCGCCTCTGGTTCTCACCCAGACAGTGATGAATGGTGAAGATTGACACAGGGCTGATCAGTAGTACTTTGCTGTAGTTACACAATTCACATGAAGTGGTAGGTACTGCAGTTACTGTTGCCTCCCTTCTGTCTCAAATCAATTCTTTCTGGCAAATGTAACTATGAATGTTGCACTTTGCAACAGCTGTTATATGTGCAGTTACACTTCCAGAATAAATCAATTTTTCTGTTGCACTTTTCAACAGCTGTTACATGTGTAGCTACACTTCCAGCATAAATCAATTTGTGCCAAAAGAGAAACGGTTGTGGTTGCACATGTAACTACTACTTCATGCAAACTGTATAACTACACACAAAGAAACATAGAAACATAGACTTTGACAGCAGATAAGGACCGCTTGGCCCATCTAGTCTGCCCATTTCCCTACCTACAGGATAGGCCGCAGATCCTAATTAACCAACAGCCTATTTCTTCCTACCCCCACAAGAATTGCCTTATATCTGTCCCATGCATTCTTGAATTCTCCCACAGTTTTAGACCCCACAACCTCCTCAGGAAGGCTGTTCCATGCATCCACTACCCTCTCTGTGAAATAATACTTCCTCACATTGCCCCTGAACCGCCCCCTCTATCTTTAAATTGTGTCCCCTTGTTCTTGCACATCTCTTTTTCTGAAAGATGCTACCCTCTTGGACTTTGTTGATTCCATTGATGTACTTAAAAGTTTCTATCATGTCCCCCCTCTCCCTTCTTTCCTCAAGGGTATACATATTAAGCTCATTTAGTCTTTCATCATACGACTTCTCTTGCAGACCCTGCACCATTTTAGTTGCCCTCCTCTGGACTGCCTCTATCCTGTCTATGTCCTTGAAGAGATGGGGTTTCCAGAACTGGACTCAGTACTCCAGATGGGATCTCACCAACAGTCTGTACAGAAGGATAACAACTTCCTGTTTTCTGCTGCTGATGCCTCTCCCTATGCATCCCAGTATACCCCCAGCCCTCCCTACTGCCTTCTCACATTGCTTGCTAACCTTAAGGTCATCTGATATGATTACCCCCAGGTCCCTTTCCTTTTTTGTTGTTGTTACTACCTCCCCCATTGTGTATTCTTCCTGGGTTCTTGTTTCCAGGTGCATTATTTGCACTTCTTGCATTGAATCTAGCTGCCATACTCTGACCATTCCTCCAACCTTGCCAAATCCTTCTCATCCTTTCCATGCCTCCTTGTGTATCAAACCTGTTGCAGATCTTTGTGTCATCTGCAAAAAGGCATACTTTTCCTTCCAGTCCCTCTGCAATGTCACTTATGAAGACATTAAAAAGGACTGGACCCAATACTGAACCCTTTGGTACCCCACTAGTAACCCCTCTTTCTTCAGAGTGGACTCCATTTACAATTACCTTCTGTGTCCTGTTGTCCAGCCAATGTTTTACCCAGGCTACCACCCTGGAACCCACTCCCAGGCTGGTTAATTTGACTACTAATCTTTTGTGTGGGACTGTGTCAAATGCCTTGCTAAAGTGAAGGTAGGCCATGTCCACAGCCCCTCCCTGGTCTACTACTTTGGTCACTCAGTCAACGAAATCTATTAGATTCATCTGACATGACCTTCCCACTGTGAACCCATGCTGCCTTGGGTCCTATGCCCCACTGGCCTGTAGGTACGCAACTATTCTTTCCTTCAGAAGTGACTCCATCACTTTCCCTACCACAGAGGTCAAACTGACAGGTCTGTAGTTTCTTGCCTCTGTCTTGGTCCCACTTTTGTGAAGGGGAATCACATCCACCTTCCTCCAGTCCTCAGGTACCACACCATCCTCCCATGATTTATTATAAAGAGTAGCCAGTGGTTTCACTAGTTCCCCCTCTTAATTCTTTTAGAATTCTAGGGTGAATTCCATCAGACCCCATTGCTTTGTCCACCTTCAGTTTTAGAAGTTCCTGCAGAACCCTTTCTTCTGTGAAAGGACTGGGATCGACCTCCCTATCAAAAGTGCTTCTGTTAATTGGATTAGGCACTTCCCCCTCCTCTTTTGTGAATACTGAGCAGAAATATTCATTCAGTATCCCTGCTTTTTCACTGTCCCCCTCTGCCCACCCACTGTTCATTCTATTCAGCCTCACTATCCCTCCCTTTGTCTTTCTATGCTCGCTGATGTACCTATAAAAGGTTTTATCCCCCTTCTTAACTGAGTTGGCTACCTTTTCCTCAGTTTGTGCCTTTGCTATTCTGACTTCCTTCCCTGCTTCCTTCTGCCTTAACTGGTACAGCTCTCTGTCCTGCTCCTTCTCTGCTTCCTTATACTTCCAGAATGCTATCTTTTTCTTCCTGACTTTCACAGCCACCTCTTTTGAGAATCATAGTGGCTTTTTCTTTCATTTTGATTTGTTTATTTGCTTCACACAAAGGCTTATTTCCTCTGTGATGGCAGTTTATATGATTCCCCATTGTTGCTCCACACTCCTTCTAGCCTGTTTGCTGGTGCATTCTGGGGCACTCCCCCATCTTGCCAAAGTCAACCCTCCTGAAGTCCAGTACCTCACTTTTGTATGGCTTGACTCTGTAGCTGAGTTTAACGTGAACCACACTGTTTGATGGTCACTTGTTCCCAGATGGCAACCCGCTTCTAGATCTGAGATCCTCTCACTGCCCCATTTGAGAGTACGAGGTCTAAGATTGCTTCCTCACGAGTGGGTTCCGAAACTAGCTGTCTAATGCCTGCCACCTGTACGGCATCAAGAATGGCCCTGCTCTTGGATCTGGCTACAGCAAATGTGTTCCAGTTAACATCTGGCATATTCAGGTCTCCCATCAACAGTATCTCCCCTTTCTCTGCCATTCTAAGAATGTCTTCTATCATATCCTTGTCCATTCCTTCCCCCTGACATGGAGGTCTGTACACAACCCCTGTGCGGATTGTGGTGCCCTTTCCAGTCTCCAAGGTGACCCACAGTGCCTCCTCTCCTCCCTGTTCACTCTTTTGTTCAGTTGCTTTTATCCCTTCCTTTACACAGAGAGCTACTCCTCCCCTGCCTGTCTCTCCTGTAGGTTATGTACCCTGGTATGTTAACATCCCAGTCATGGTTCTCTGTGTACCATGTTTCTGTGACTGCTACGATATCCAGACATCCCTCTTCCATCAAGGCCACCAGCTCAGGGAGCTTGTTGCCCAGACTATGGGCATTGTTACTCATTACATTCCATTTCCTGATGGCCTTACTTCTTTTTGCCACATCCCTGTCCTTTTTGCCTTTGTCACTTTCTCCATTTACCCCTGCCCATCTCCCTATCGACACCTCTATGTTGGTGTTTACCGCACTTACTACTGTGATTTTTTTGGTGGGGCTAGGATTTCCCTGCTCCTTTCCAGTGCCTCCCCCCTTTTCTAGTTTAAATACTTGCAAATAAAGCATTTAAACATATCACCTAGGATCCTGGTTCCCCTACTGGACAGATGCAGCCCATCATGCCAGTATAGGCTTGCATCACTCCAGGTGGACCCCAGTCTCCAGTGAAGCCAAATCCCTGAGCTCCACACCAGTTTTTCAACCACTGATTGAATCCCATGGTGCAGAACATCCTAGCCTCTCCTACGCCATAGATGGGCAGCACCTCCGAGAAGGTTACCATGCATGCTACTTGTCTAAGGCCCCTCCCCAATTCCACAAACTCTTCCTGCACTTCTCTAATCCCTTTCTTAGCTAGGTCATTTGTCCCTAGGTGGACAATGACATCCAGCTCCCTCTCCTGTGCAGCTGCTCTGCAATCCTGAGGATTCGCTCCCTGTCCCTCCAAGTCATGGCGCTAGGCAGGCACCTTACCTCCCTCTCCCCTTCCTCCCCCAGTTCTACCTTTCTAACAATGGAGTCCCCCATCAGGAGTTGCTTCCTTCCCCTGCGGGGTCCCCTGCCACCCTCCTGTGGGTCTCCTTTGTGGAGGTTCCCAGCATCCTCCTTGGTCTCCACTGCGGGTGCCTCCATAGAGGAATCACACTCTGCCAGAATGGCATAGGAATTGTGGAGAGGTACAACTGGAGGGATGCACCTCTGCTCCACCAACCTCACCCTCCCTGAGTACACTGTGGTCCAACCGCTTCTCTTTCTTGGCAACCTCTGAGGCAACAGCAGTGGCACTGATGATCTCTGGATGGAAGAGGAGGTCCCACAAATCCTGGCCAACTCAGTCTGCAGATGAGGAACCTCCTCCCTCAGCCCAGAGAGATGTCTGCAGATGGGACAACACCACATCCTCCAGAACGTCTCCCTGAAGACTGCTGCTCCACAGCCACTGCACTGCACCATTCCCATCATGTCTTATTTCTGGCCCCTTAACTGTTTGCATCTTTACTCTTTCCTCTGTTTTTTTTTCTCTCTCTCTCTCCTTACTTTCTGCCTGTGTGCCCTTTAAGCTCCTGACTGTCCTGTTCTGAGACAAGAATATCCTCTATTTCTCAGTAGACCCCTTACTTGCTCAGATGCAGACCTCCAGCAGCTAGAGGGGGCCGGAGAGCAACTCTTGCCCTTCTAAGATGGTGGGTCTTTGGTGGCTCTGTGATCACTCACTTCCTGTTCCCAAACAGGGTTTTTCTGTTGTCAGTCAAATCCTGTGCCTATAAAAGTAGAACTAGCTTTGGGTGGGAGGGTGGATGGGAGGGAAGTAGGACAATATAGTCCCAGCAGAGAAGTCTAGTCACACAGCAGTCCTTTCTCCTGGTGTCTTCTGCCAAGCTACTAGTAGAATCTTTCTAAGGCAGTCTTTAAATGTAGCTTCCTTCTAGCTAGCACTTCCCTACTTACTAGATCTTTCTATAAGTAATTTAAACCTCACAGCTATCAAGTCCTTTCAATCACCTGATATTTACACCTAGATAACTGTTCAGATAACCATTCAGTTCAGTTAACTCAGACAAACACACACTTTTTTTTGCATTGTTTGTTAGTTTTTTTACCCTAAATTAAAGGTCCAAGTACAAGAGTTCTACTTCTTTAGTCCCAGGAGAGAAGTCCAGTCACACAGCAGTCCTTTCTCCTGGTGTCTTCTGCCAAGCTACTACACCATACAAATGTGAAAGTAATTAACAACTACATAGTATTTACAGTGCAATAACAGTGTAGTTACTTCATAGAAATGTGTCTAACTACATAGTATGCAAATATGAAACTAATTACCAAATACATTGTAGTTACATGTAACTACACAGTACTTACATAGCAGTTACATTGTAGTTATACAGTAATTACAATGTACTTAAGGACACTTAAAATAAAGTGTTACCCATTATTACATTTACTTGAATTGTATGTTGTAGTATTTAGTGATGATCTACAATAATCCAATATGCTTCTTTGCTTCTCTTCATTTATCAGATGTCATACTGGACAGTCACCTGGAAAAAATAGTCAGATAAATGTATCAAGAATGCTTGCACAGCTCGGGGGTTATATTTTAAATGTCCAACTGTTTCAAGTGTATCACTTGATATTACAATAAGAGTACTCAATATTCTGAAATGTAGTAAATAAATTACGCTAGTTGCTATCATGTAATTGAATTCCTCTGATCCTGTACCTTTGTTTTGTTTTTTTAATGTTAAGTTTTAATAGGGTGTAGAACTTTGTTCCACTGTTGTAAATGCACAGTTTATGAAATGCACTATCATTTAAAATCTTCTGTTTATACAAGACAGCATGATCTGCATCCACGACTCTAGAGGAAGCTTTTCAAATAAAACTGGTAGAGTCTTTTGTCCATGTGTGTGCATCTTTTATATCCATGCTATACAGTGTTTTGTATTTTGCACATTTAAAGTCATTATCCATTCATGTTAATGCATTTTTGGTGCAATTTATTTGAAAGGCTAATGGCAGCTCATTTGTTCCCATCTTCTCAAGGTTATTCATGAGCTTCAGCATTTGACCCACATTCTGAGGTAAGGCACTGGTCAAACATCTCTGACTCTTCAAAGTTGTTGATACCCTTAAGTATACAAAAGATTATCTCTGCTAATGAAATAGTAGTGAAATAGTGGCTTGGGTGCATGGACGACCATAGGAGTTATGTGCCTCCATGCAGTACTGTGCACATCTCCATCCAAATCTTGCAATATTGCATAATGCTTGGTCAGCATCAGTCCATCATATGCACTCCTCTCTCAAATACTTTTGGTGTCTCACTGAGCTTTCTGCAGTGATACAGTGGGGCTATTTCCATGCAGGCCATGCTTGTGGTGTATCTTCTCAACAATAGTCCTGTACCCCCAGTCATTTCTCTTCTGCTCAGTGACATCCCATACCCATTCAGCCAAGTATGACCACTCATAACAGGGATACTCCTAGCAAATACAGTGAAGAAAAAAAATGTATTTGCACTCCAGAGCCAGGAGTGGCTGGGTAGCCACTAGAGTGAAGACAAACTCCCAATGTTTTTCAAGAAAAATCCATTTATTGCTTGTCAACCTGGTAAAGCACACCAGAATAATGCTGTCTTGTAACAGGTAATCCTGGGGAATACACATGTGGACTATCTTCTCCTGGGAAAGGGCACCATCAGATTCTCTGGATGCTGATTGAAATGCCAGATATTCTGCTATCAGGTCCAAACAGTTTAAAATAACTGGAACCAGAACATCAGTTAAAGGGCAGTGAGATCCATTTTAATAATAAACACAAGCAATTCCATGGAGCTGGTTAACAAATTGATAATCATTCCAGTGAGAGCATGTCTTCAACAGTCCATGGAGGTCACATTGATTCAAAGTTCAGAAATGTCTTTGAGCTGGCACTATAGTGTCCACACCACTTGGCATTAATCCAAAGACCCAACACAGCATTAGGCAGCACAATCACATAGACAGCTTGTACAGAGTCCATAAACATGGGGCATTAATCCATCACCCCCTCCATCATCCAGACAGCACAATTACATAGGCAGCAGCATCCTCTGTACTGACTACACTGTCCCAGTGCAGCCTACTGACACTCAGATCTCTGTATCCCAATAAGCTTGTTGACCTAACTATTCATGTGCACCTCATCTTGGGTGACTGCTCCATGGAACTATGGGCATCACATCCCCATAATTAGCTCTGCTTTCCACCTCTCCTGGTGACCAGTTTCAAACCCCAGATCCTACATATTCTGTTCAGGTCTGGGTGTCCCTTCTCCTTGGTCAACTTTCATCTCAATATCCTTTAGGGCTTTCTCTCTGACCATGTCCCAGATGGACATGAAGTCCACTTCACTCTCTCAAATTCTTGGCACCCCCCTCAACTCAGATTCGGGTCTCATGGGTCACATCTTTCTCCCAGCCACAGTGAGACACATGAATCAGGTACCCCCTCCCCACACTGGGGAAAACTCCACAAAATGGCTGCTGCCACATCAAAAGCCTTGTCTTCCTTATCTACCCTCTCCAGAAGCCGTCAGAGGAACTGTGGGTGTGGGCCATTGGCTTCTCCTTTTCCACTGGCTTCTGCCTTCCTCTGCCTGCACTTTCTGGCACTGACTCTACAAGGTTCACCCACAGGGCGCTGCCAATTTAAAGCAATTCCCTGGAGGCAAACAATTAACCCTTTAAGGGTCTGGGCTGAAACAACCCAAACAACTCCCATTGTGTATGCCTTGTACACTAACTGACACCCCAAGCCCCGGGGGGGATTACACAAAGATGATTCAGGACCATCAGGGCAGATTCTGTGAAGAGAGCTCAAGGCACTGAACATGTACTCATTAGTGACCAGAAGGGAAATGGCTGATATGATAGAGACCTTCAAATTCCTAAAAGGAATTTACAGGGTGAACTGCTGGGCACTATTTAACTTAAATGCAAGCTTGTGGTCACATAGGCATGAGTGGAAGCTAACAGGAGGGATGTTCAAGGAGAGATGTAAGGAAATACTATTTTACAGAAAGGCTGGTGGAGCTGTGGAACAGACTGCCAGCCAAGGTGGTGGGTATGGAAACCATTGGTGATTTTAAGCATGGCTGGGGCAGAATGTAGGGTACGATGGTTGCTGGGGCATCAGAATGGAGGGATGGTGAAGGGGGAGGACCAAGACCCTAGAGGAAACAAAAGGTCCCAGGACTATATAGGGAACTAGGGTAGACTGGATGGACCTTGGTCTTTTTCTGCCATCACTGTGTATGTTTCTATTTTTCTACAATCAAGTCACAGAATGAAATGGTGTCAGCCTTCTATTTTGAAGGATCTACAGTGAGATTATCTGCTTTGTTATCCAACTAGAGTGAGCATATATAAGATATGACATGGGCTGACTTAAGATGTTGTTTTTATCTTCATGAGAAGGCATTGGTTATAGACCAATACCTACAAATGAAGATAAAAAAATGTTATCTTAAATCAGTCCATGTCATTCAATTTATACAACTGTTTACTGTAGGTTGTCTTGTGACAAAAATGGTAAAAAAGTTAAAAAAGGAACAAAAGATGAACCATGCCCTTCTCTTCAGTGACTCAGTATAAGATCAACTAATCCACAAACTTATGGGATCAAAAAATAAATGGCATTTCACACGTGCAAATAAATTTCTGAGCATACTCAGTGTGGCCATGATGAGTGAGATACATTTTAGGCATGCTCAGTGACCAGCTTCATTTGCCTTGCACGTTGCCAAAAATAACATGTTAATCTTGACACATTTGTTTTCATAGCTGTTGTATAAATAAGGAATATGCGATGTGGAGCTGTGAGATACATCATTTATCTTAGCAAGGGCAATCTGACCTCGAGTAACCTTACTAGGGGGGTAAGCCATGAGTGACATGACTGAGGTCAAACTGCCTGGGTGAAGATAAATGGTGTATCACCTTTAATTTATGCAACAGGGATATGTAAGGGAACTGGCAGTAGATAAATATTTAATGTTTGTTTAATTTTCTTTAAATCAAAAATGTAGTCGACTTTCTGGTGCTTTGGTGGCATGTTAGTATGCAGACTACACTAGCTGCTATGTGTGCTAAGGATGCTACATCATCCTGATGTCTGGATGTCTGTTGTGCCACTACTGTGCTTGTCTACTGGTTGCCTGGGTAGAGATTAGGAATTTTATCTAAAAAATGGTGGTCTTTGTTAGCGAGCAGTGGCTGAAAGTATAGCGGAGTTGATAAAGTGTGGAAGATGCCATTAGTGGCCTTGAGCTTTTTTTGGAATGCTTTGAATTGTTGAACGAGTGCTGCGGGAGTTATGTGAGTGCTGCTGGGTGGTGTTTAAGATAGGTCAGGAAAAATGGAGCAGAACAGAGAGACAAAAACTGAGGGGTCATTTGTGCAGTTTGCGAGCAGACTGTGAAAAAAAATCAAAGACTATTTCCTGGTGTTAATTTGTTTTTTTTTAAGACAGTTCACCATGCTGAGATAAATACAAATACAGAATTTGCCAGAAGATACTGATCATTTGCCCACCTAGTCTGCCCATTTTTCCCTTCCTATAGTACCACCACAGATCTTATTTGATCTCCGACCCCTTCACCCACCTCCCTTCCCTTTCTCTAAAATTCCCTTATGCCTATTCCTTGCATTCTTGAACCCCACCACTATTTCTGCCCCAACACTTCTTCAATGGCCTTCACAGCCAGTATAGCATTATGCTTGTGCAACTGTGTTAGTTTGGTTTTTGGCTGTTTGCACTCTCTGTTCCAGAGGAGTTACCACCCTGTAGGGGTAACAAAGGCAAGGAACCCTCAAAGAGGGTTCCACCCCTAGCAGTGCCATGGGATGATTCCCATGGCTAAAGGTACCTTAGGAAGGATCGATCCAAAGTTTAGTACTGCACAAGGAACCACAGTGCACTGTTGTAAACTAATTTAATTTTGCTAAATTCTCAGAGTGCACACAAGATTACAAGAACACAGGAGTTCAGTACAACAACCTCTAGCACCTTGACCACATGAGTCTTCAAGGATCCAAAGGAGAGAAGTGCTGCCACTGAAGGAGGAGGGGAGGATGGTGGGGCAATGAAAAAGTGCTTCACAAGGAGGCAGAGAGGAACAGCTTATATAGCTTCCACCTGTAGAGGTGCGACAGGATGATTCCCCTGGCTAATGGTGCCTTAGGAAGGACCCCCCAAAAAGAATGAAGTACGAAGCATATAAGCAGCAGTAACTGTGATGTAATAGTAGTAGATACACAAAGACAGTTTGATAACATAATGAAATGCTCAGGTTGGTAATGTAAACAAAATGCCCAGGTCTGCATGGCATGATTCTGATGGTTTGCATTGAGAATGAGGGGATCCTCTAAGGAGAAAGGGGATGGCAGGGACACTAGCTAACTCCATCCTACCTAAAGAGACTATGGACACTACTATGCTAACTAACAGTTATGACCTGAGGCAGTGGAGGAGAGAATAAAAACCCTATGAGGAGGAAATCTCTGGGGATCCAAGGCATAGGTCGCCTTCCCTTCAGGCTTGGAATGTTTTATTTAGTGACAGCTCTGCAGCTGCAATTTGGAAGCCTAATTAAAGGGAGGTGGACAATATTCCAATTTGGTGGAAGGCTCTCACTCAAAACTTTCTAGTGGGAACTCCATGGAAGGTTGCTAGAAAACTCTGCAATGTCACGTGCAACCAAGGCAGGAGGAGGAGAACAATGACTGCTGAGGCACTCACCTGACCTACTCACCCTAAACTCAAACTAGGTGAACCAGAGGCAGTCATGGGGAGAATGCATGAAAGTGTCTTCCTAGGGAAACCACTAAAGCCATGGATAACCTTTGTAGTGGAACACTAGAGCCAAAGGAGGTAACTATTTCCTCTCTTCACAGCTAGTCTTAAATTCTACAGGAGGACCTGTTGTCAAGTAGTGAACAGCTAAAGTTGAGCCCAGAATGAGGACATTCCCAGCTATGGACCAGGTGAGAAGGACCACACCCCAAGTAGATCATGCTCAAGATGAGGACTAAATGCAGAGCGAGAACATCAACTGCAGGGAACCTTGTGCCAGAATGGTATGGCTGGCATGCCCCAAACTGATAGAGAGCTGAAAAGCTGGTGAGCAGCTGAATGAGTGCAGGTATGTTGAAATGTAATGAGCATTACGTGCTGAGACCTTGCAAGGTCGAAAGCAGACTGAGTGCAGCAGACAACCCAGAGGCTGAAGTCGAAGGGTTGCGATAGGCATGAGCAACGATTGCATAAGCAAGAGTGGACCTGCACATAGGTCAGTAAGCAGAGTAGTAATAAGTGGATCTGTGCATAGGTCTGCATAACATAATAACAATGATCAGCACTGAATAGTGGGGCAAGCCAGCCAAGCATCCAAAAAACCAATAGAGGTGACACATACTCAGAGGATTTGTCGGCAGTGGAGACAGGATTTAGAATTAGCCACACAGGGCCACGACTCCCCAAACACTTCTAAGTCCCCACCATAGGAAAAATAAGAAAGTGATGGAAGGCTGAAACCCACATGTAGGTATTGAAACTAAGTTACAGCCTCAGCAGTAGCTTTAGCTGACCTCTGAGTATAACAGGGTGAATAAACATAGAAGCAACATGTATATGGAGTACACTGAGTTGTAAAACTGCAATAAACATAAGTAAAGAGACACAATGCTCTGAAGACAGATGTAACCAAGCAATGCAATGAAGCCACTGCAGTGAGGTAAGTAGAATGACATCATGACTGAGCTGCATAGCTAAGTTCAGAGTATGCCTGAGTCAGGTGAAAGTAATTGAGTATGCAACATGGAGCAGCTATGGTTGAGCTGAAACACACAGATAATGATTGCAGTTGTATTGCAGTTGTCTGAGAGTTGTGAGTAACAGAGCAAATAGTAGGAGCACAGGAACAATATGCTAGGAGCTTGAAAACAAAGCCACCAGCTAAAAACAAAAAACAAAGACACACAAACACAGAAAACAGGGAACACACACAGAAGAAGCACACACAGCCAAAGGCAAAATACAAACCAGAAGCAGGAAAGAAACATGGAAATCCAGCAGACAAGCAGGAGTAGCAAGGTGGGGGGGGGGCCCAACCAGCTTAGAGAACAGACAGACAGAGCCTTCGGCTGCAAAGAAAAAGTACTTCACAAGGAGGATGAGAGGAACAGCTTATAAAGCTCAGGAAGTGGGAGTGGCTGGCTGCTTGTCCATTGAACTCCAGGCTAAGCCTTCCAATTCTGAAAGACTGTTCCAGGAATCCACCACTCTTTCTGTGAAGAAATACTTACACGCATCTCTCCTGACTCTACCTCCTCCAGCTCCTTGTCATAACCCTTGTTCTAGAGCAGCTTTTTCTCTGAAAAATATTTCCCTCCCGTACCTTATTTTTTCTCATGAGGTATTTAAAGGTCTCTATCATATCCCCTCACTCACTCCTCTTTTCCGGCATGTATATATTAAGGTCCTTAAGTCTCTGCCCATAGGGCTTCTGATGTAGACACAGCACCATTTTAGTTGCCCTCCTCTACCCTTTTATGTCCTTCTGGCTATGTGGGCTCCAAAACTGGACAGTACTCTAGGTGGGGTCTTACTAGTTATCTATACAGAGGCACTATCACTACCCTCTTTCTGCTGGTGATTGCCCTCCCTATGCGCCCCAGCATCCCACTTGCCCTCTGTACTATCTTGTCATACGAACATACGAACATATGAAATTTGCCAGCAGAAAAAGGCCATTTGGTCTATTGAGAATGCTCGAGTTTGCAGCTAGCAGCCCTATTCCACAGCTGCAACTCTCTCCTCACCCCCTCCCTTTATCCTCCCTCTTGCCCTCTCCCAGACCCTTTTGAAGCAGCCCACTGTTTTACAGATTATCACCTCTGCTGGTAATGCATTCCACCCTGCCACGACCCTCTCTGTAAAAAAGTGTCTCCTCAATTCCCTCCTGAACCTTCCCCCCTCCAATCTCATGTCATGGCCTCTAGTGTCCCTCCTCACCCTTATCCTGAATTGCCTTCCATACCAGTCTTGTTTATACCTCTCATGTACTTGAATGTCTTGATCATATCCCCTCTGTCCCTCCTCTCCTCCAGCAAGTACATGTTCAACTCTTTTAGCCTATTCACAGACAGTAAGTCCCCAGTCCCTGGATTATCTTAGTTGCTGTGCACTGCACTGCACCCCTTCCAATAATTTAATGTCCCTTTTCAGGTACAGGTCCCAGTACTGCACGTAGTATTTGAGATGAGATCTACTGTAACTAATGATCTATACAGCGGCAGAATCACCCCCCCCTCGACATTATTCCCCTTGTGAGGCAACCCAGAATTTTTTTGGCCCTTGCTGCTGCCTTCCTACACAGGGCTGAGTTGTTAATTGATCCTATGACGACCACCCCCAGATCCTTCTCCTCCGTCTCCGCCAGCTTCACTTCTCCCAGTTGGTAGTTTCTCCTTGGATTTTTTGCCCCAAAATGCAGTACCTTACACTTTTTGACATTGAACCCTAGCTGCAAAGTTTCTGACCATGTCTCCAGCTTTTTCAGATCTTCCTGCAAACTCTGCCATCCCTGTATGTCATCCACCACTGCCCTTACCTTGGTGTTGTCAGCAAAACAGGCTGATCCTGCTTTTGATGCCCATGGAAATGTCTGCAACAAATATCCCAAATAACACTGGTCCCAGCACTGATCCCTGTGGAACCCCACTCATTGCTGCCATTGGGGATGAGAGTTCCCCTTCCACCACCCTCTGCTGCCTTCCCTGCAGCCAGTTTGTCACTCATTCCACCATTTCTGCTCCTACTCCTGTGCCTTCAAGTTTTATTCCAAGTCTCCCTTGCAGCACTGAATCAAATGCCTTGCTGAAGTCCAGGTACAGGACATCCACTGAATGCCCTTGTCCATCGGCATAGTTACCCAGTCTTAGTAATCTACCAGGTTGGTTTGGCAGGCTCTGCCTTCGACAAAGCCATGCTGTCTATTGTCCTGCAGCCCACTGAACTGCAGCAGGGACACCAGCCTCTCCTTCAGGATCATTTCCATCAGCTTCCCCACGATGGATGTGAGGCTCAGTGGTCCATAGTTCTCTAGTTCATCTTTGGAGTCACTCTTATGCAGGGGAACCACATGAGCCAACCTCAAATCCTTGGGTACACATCTCAAATTCAGTGAGGCATTGAATAGGCCTGCTACATTTAGGTCATCCGATATGATCACCCTCAGTTCTCTTTCCTGCTTTGTGATCATCAATACTACTCTCATTTTGTACTCTGCCCCTGGTATTCTGTGCCCCAAGTGCATTACTTTGCACTTTTTCCCATTGAAACCCAGCTGCCATATCATTGACCACTCCTCAAGATTTTTCAACTCTCTGCTCATCCTTTCCACCCCTTTGGAGTATCAAGCCTGCGATTTTGGTGTCATCTGCAAATAGGCAGACCTTGGCTTCCACTTCCTGTGTAATATCACTCATAAAGATATTAAAGAGGACTAGTCCAAGCACTGATCCCTGTGGCACCTTGCTGGTCACCCCACCGTTCCTCTGAGTGAACTCCATTTACTACTACCCTCTGTTGCCTATTCCCCACCAAATTCTTATCCAGTTTACCACCTTTGGACCCCCTCCTAAGCTACCCAGCTTGCTTTTTAGCCTGCTATGAGAAATGGTGTCAAAATCCTTACAGAAATCTACTTAGGCCATTTCCACAGATCCAACCTGATCTAATTCCTCAGTCACTCAGTCAAAGAAATCTATCACATTCGTTTGACATGACTGCCCCCCCTCCCCACAAATCCATGCTGCCTTGGGTCTTCTTATCCATTGGATTCAAGTTAATACACAATCCTTTCCTTCAGCAGTGACTCCATTAACTTTCCTACCAGAGAAGTCAGGCTGACTGATCTATTATTGCTAACCTCTTCAATGTTACCACTTTTGTGAAGTGGGACTACACCTGCTCTCCTTCAGTCCTCTGAAACCACTCCTGTTTCCAGTGAACTGTTAAATAGGACTGTTACAGGTTCAATCAGTACCTCCCTGAGCTCCCTCAGTACCTTGAATGCACCCCATCTGGCCCCATTGCTTTGTCCACTTTCATTAGTGAGTCCCTTTCGGACACTGTCTGTCTAAGTTACTCCCTCCAATGCTCCTAGCAAGCAGGTTGTTGCAGAATGGGAATGTGCTGACTACGCTGGTATTTGGGAGGCACGTCGGCAGTCAGGAACAGGTAGTGTGAAGTGGGCAGGGAAGGATGGAGCAGCATGCCGAAAGATATGCATTACAGGTACTGTACAGTACAAAGTTTAAGGCATTGTAAACTTTTTTAATTACAGAAGCTCAGGTTTGTGCTAGGATGGAAATTGTTGAAATTTTTGGACTGGTTTAAAATGTGGCAGATTGGGAAAATGCATGTATCACACTTAGGACATGCGGGTGAATTAAACTGAAAGTAACATAATGTAGCACCGGTGGATGGGCAAGTGGGAGTGGGGAGATGGCAAACCAACTATGCATACAAATTGCTGATGACACGCTTACTAATGTGTAAATCTGTGGTCTCCAATTTATACATATAGTTGGTCTGATGAAGGGATTCATCAGGTGCCTTTTGTGTCCACACCTATTGCATAAATATGTATTCCAGCAATGCCTGTTCAACATTCTAAACATTAAAACAACAGGATTGTAACTTTCTTAACAACACATAGAAACCAGTGCACTCATTGTATTAACATAAAAAAGTATTCTACATTTTACATTTTTTAATGTCCCCTCCATCCAGTTGACTCTCTTTCAGAGGAGTGCCTCAGCCCCATCGACCTGATGTCCACCAGGACTTACCTGCCAGCCATCTTCCCCCAGGGTTGGCAGGGTCAGTGGAGTTCCCCAAGCCCCACCAAAGAATGGATCAGCTCAGGCCAGCATTCCCAGCTGGTCAGTTATGGGGCCTGTGGGCACTCCTCCTCCTCATCCTGCTGCTGTGCTTTTTCCATTTTCTGCCCTTTAAGAGGTATAGTGTGTAGTGACGTCATGATGCATGCCACGCACTCCTGCACGATGTGTACCAACATCTGCCATGCCTCCTAAACCTCCTGGCCCAGGCTGCCTTTCCCCCAGCTTCTGCCAGGGGCCAGGCAAGCATCAGGATCTACCCACCCTCCCCCATGCAGGAGGAGAGCAATCCTATGGATGCTCAATCTTCCTCTCCCAGCTGGTCCTCTGACACCCCGGATTCATTTTCAAACCCTGGTTGTCACTGTTGCAAGTGTTAGTGCTACTGCACCAGCAGGCTGGTCAACATTTTCAATTTAAAGAAAAATTAGGTCTGTTCCCTCACCCATCCCTATTGTATAAATGAAATGTGATACACCATTTATCTGCACCCAGGAAGTTTGACCTCGGTCACATCACTTGAGGTCAGTCTGCCCTTGTGCAGATAAATGATGTGTCACAGAGCTCCCCCATCATATATCCCTTATGTGCGCATATGCAGACACCCACATAATGTGTTATGTTTACAAACTGTATTCAGTGATTATTAAGGACAACAGAAATGTAGCAGAGTAGCTGGAGCTCTGCCAGCTGTCATGATTTAATAACAATCCACTGTCTCCACCTTTAATTTTGAGGCGCTCATGATCTCTTTCAACGTGAATTCCATAACTCCCAAGCTGTCTGAAGTTTCTGCTGCAGTCTAGCTCTTGCCAGTTACACAGCTCTCTTTTGGGAATAGCACTTGGCAGCTTCCCACACACACAGTCCTACCTTCATTTGAAATTGATTCCGTTAGGTCCCAAAACAAAGGAAAAACTCTTGGCACTGTGGTAGGTTTTCAGAACTGATTTAGCAGCTGCTCCCTCCTATGCTGTACTACCCTGCACATCTCTCCTGGATAAAAAGGGAAAAAAAACTAGAGGGTGTAAAAATGCAGGATTAATGATGAACATGGAGTTGGATTGTGAGCAAGGGATGCTAAAGGGTGCTGCTTTAGGGGAGCTTGCACTAGTGCTACTGTGTGAGAGCAAGAGATGGCTCTGTGCTCCCCCACCCACTAAGCACCCAGCATCATCCTAAGAGTGGAACCAATAACTGAAATGTGCCATAGGACATGGCAACCACACCAGATTATCCAGCAGGCAGTAAGAGGACCTTTATCTAAGCTCTTACAGCAGTACTCTTTCCTATAGTACCTTGTTACTTTTTTAACGGTAAGTGGCAGTACAGACATTTAGAGCTGAAGCAAGATGCAGAGGAAAGACTATCTTTTTTTGTGATATATGTCAGTAATGGAACACTAAGAAAATCTTTCAACACAAAATCTGTTTTATTTTTACTTTTAGAGTATATTTAAGGTATTTGTTTTAACAATGTACTCCTCATTAAATAAAAAAATAAGGTTGATTTCAGGAACCAAGAAGTACAGCAAAACCCTATCTAGGGTCCTATAAAATCCATTGTTGATATCAGGTAGTAACAAGGTCACAGTAAAACCCATTCTAGGGTGCCTTTACATCCATTGTACATACCTTCAAAGTGCATTTGGGGAGTAGTCATACTGTAATTCTTGAATAAGTTATCCTTAGTTTCTGAACCTATGGTATCAGTAACAAGGCGAACATTTAAAATTACTGTATAGCCAGAGGAAGGACTGCAGGACACAAGCAGTTATGTATAACAACCAGATACATAATAGATCCTTGGGGTAAGGGAATTTTGTTATCTGCAGATACTGTGTGCTGTACCATCCCAGGGCACACTGCGGATGTGTGGTGGCTTCTCAGTCTGCATGAGCTTGGCAGCATGCCATTCTGAGCTAACTACAGCCAGGCCTGAAATACACCAGCTGCAGTGTAGGTCAGAGTATGTGTGTGTACGTGTGTCTGTGTGTGTGTGTGGGGGGGGTACAAATGCCAACTGTTCTTTTTTCTCAGCGACTTGCTATACAACTTTCTATGACCCTAATGGAGGCTGGAACATAGTCGGTAGGGCCAGGGGTTATTGGGTGGCAACAACAGGGGAAGGGAAAAACACTGGAATTGCAACTAGTAACGGTTTCTCTCCACTGAGCGAGTTAGTGCATGGGAGTTGGGGGACATGATAGAATCATACAAATATCTGCACGAGGTAAGCAGAGTATATTTGTTCTAAGTAAGAATAAGGCAATTTGGGGGAATTTAATGAAATCAGCAGGGGACGATTCAGGAGAAATGTCTGCAAGCACTTTTACACCAAAAGAGTGGTGGCCAAGTGGGACAGACTTTCAGATGAGGCGATAACGGACAAAACAGTGGGGGGTTTCAAGGTAGGGTGGGACAGGCCCATGGTCATAATAAGAGGGTAGTGGGCAGAGGCATGGGAAAGGGATGACTACTAGGGCCTACATATGGCAGTTAGGTAGGGTGGGCAGACTAAATGGCCCACTGGGCCTTTTCTGATGTAATTTCCTATGTTTCTATGTGAAGAAATACTGGTTCACGGAGATGGTGGAGGATAAATGGAACCATCTACCTGACGGTTGGTCGTTGTCAAGGGAGTTACAGGTTTCATGAGAGGCAATAATGAAAATGGTGGCTGGGGGAGAAGGGTAGAGTGGAGGTCACTCATAGAAACATAGAAATTGTTGGCAGATAAGGACCACTAGGCCCTAGTTTGCCCATAAGCCCTACACTGGTATGCAGCTACTTACCACATCTGATCAATGGCCTCTTCCCTCTCCCACCTCTAAGGTTCTCTTATGCCTGTCCCAGGCATGTTTAAACCCCTCCACTGTCCTCGCTCCCACCACCTCCTGGGCAGGATATTTCATGCATCAACCACCCTCTCAGTGAAGAAGAACATCCTCACATTTCCCCATAACTTGCCTCCTTCTAATTTCATATCATGCCCCCTTGTTCTTGTACTCTGCCTAAACTGGAAGATGTCTCTCCCTTCACCTTGTTTATACCCTTGATGTACTTAAAAGTTTCTATCATGTCACCCTGGTCCCTTCTTTCCCACAGCAAGCACATATCGAGATCCCATAGTCTCTCCTCATATGTTTTCTGGTGTAAGCCCTGCACCATCTTTGTCACCCTTCTCTGAACCACCTCCAACCTGTTTTGATGTTCTTTATGAAGGTGTGGCCTCCAGAACTGCACTCAGTACTCCAGATGAGGCCTTACCAGTGCTTTATACAATGGTATTACCACCTCCCACCTTCTTCTTGTGATGCCTCTGCCTATGCACCCCAGCATGACACTTGCCTTCCCTGCTGCCTTTGTTCTCCGTTTGGATACCTTTAGGTTGTCTGAAATGATAACCCTCTTTGGTGAACGTCACCCCCCCCATCCTGTAGCTTTCCCCATGGTTCCCTCTTCCCAGGTGCATTATTTTGCACTTCTTTGAACTGAACCTTTGTTCCTGCTCCTCAGACCATTTTTCAAGCTTCCCCTGGTCCCGCCTCATTGTCTCCACCCCGTCTGGTGTATCCACCCTGTTGTAGATCTTGGTGTCATCTGCAAACAGGCAGATCTTTCCCTCCAGCCCTTCCGCAATGTCACTAATGAAGACATTGAATAAGACTGGCCCCAGGACTGATCCCTGGGGTACCCCAGTGGTCACTCCCCTCTCATCAGATAGGATCCCATTTACCACCACCCTCTGCCTTCTGTTCTTTAGCCAGTTTGTCACCCAGTTCACTGCCATTTGCCCCATGCCCAGACTTCCCATTTTGTTAACCAGCATTCTACATGGGATGGTATCGAAAGCCTTGCTAAAATCAAGGTAGTTGACATCCACCACCACCACCACCCCACCTCAATTTACCTCCTTTGTCACCAGTCAAACGCATCTATCAGATTTGTCTGACACAACCTTTCTGCTGCGAATCCATGCCATCTTGGATCCAGTGCATCAATGGATTCTAAGTATGCCACTATTCTTTCTTTGAGTAGTGCCTCCATGATCTAACCTACTACTGAGGAGAGACTGACCAATCTATAGTTCCCTGCCTCCCCATGCTACCACTCTTGTGAAAAGAGACTACATGTACCCTCCTCTAGTCTTCCAGAACTACCCCCATGTTGAGTGAGTTAGTGAACATGGCTGCCAGACTCCACTAAAGAAGCTGAGATACACATTGGGAGCACTGCATAGGCCCTACAAGTGCTAGACTCCTGGGCACTAAGGTAGGGACCTGCAGGGAAGATGGTCCAAAGGTCTTTTCTGCCTGTAGAATTCTATATTTCTATGGAAGATACTATTATAGTGTATGGTAGAGCATTGTTATTCATGAAATTCAAGCAAAAGCTAATCTTATTGTACCATCACCGTGACATCATATTGCTTTTGTACCATTGTTAGTACGTCACATCGATGGTACAACAGCTTGTAATGTCTTTGCACATGCATGACAATGAAATCCCTGCTCCTCGAGAAATGGCCACAGCAGTGAGATCAGTCCACAAAACAGAGTAGTGCCATTAAAAACTGCTGGTATGGGGACACTTTTGTATCTCAGTACCGAAAGTGCATGTAGCTGGATTTATTTTTAAAAAATTCAGTTTGTGAGTGTAGGGGAGCATGGTCAGAGTGGGACTTGTTCTTGTGTAGGTGGTGGGGCCATAACAGAACCACATAAGGACAGAGGATAAGACTGGGGCAGGCTGGTTGAGAGGGTGAACTCAGTATAGGAGGTTAACCGGTGCCAATACATACAAGACAATGGATGGCCATCAGTTAACAACAATGCTGAATTCCCTTCTCAAGGTTGCCATGAAAACAGTAAACATCTTGAG
Organism: Neoceratodus forsteri; assembly: GCA_016271365.2. NCBI lineage: Eukaryota > Metazoa > Chordata > Ceratodontiformes > Ceratodontidae > Neoceratodus > Neoceratodus forsteri. The sequence goes on from CM057455.1 coordinate 933,121,732, forward strand.
CTTCACTCTCGAGCAGTACTAGCTTGTCATGGCAACCTCTTGAAGGGAATACAGCATTGTTGTTAACTGATGCCCATATCTTCTATATCATGTATTGTGGAACGTTGTTCCAACTAGCTTTTTATCTCGGCTGAAATGCTGTTGTATCACAGTTCAGAGGTTATGGAATGCAATTCTACCCTTCTGTGGTACAACAGCATTCCATCTGATCCGAAAAGTGATCTCCCTTCTGAAAAAAGCTTCTTTAGACCCTGAGAACCTCGCAAACTATAGGCCTATCTCTAACCTCCCTTTTGTGGGGAAGGTTGTTGAGAAAATTGTGCTGCTCAGTTGGATAAGCATTTAACCATCCATAATTTATACGAACTTCTCCAATCTGGTTTTCGCAAGAGGCATAGTACTGAGACTGCTCTGGTTCGGGTGGTCAATGATCTCCTGATGGCGAGAGATCAGAGACACTGTTATATCTTGGTTCTCCTAGATCTATCATCAGCTTTTGATACTGTGCATCACGGGGTTCTGCTTGAATGCCTGAGGTTCATATGTGGGCTGTCGGTTACAGTCCTCAGATGGTTTTCATCTTTCCTCACTGGGAGAATGCAGAGGGTGGTCTCGGCTTTGTTTTCATCCGGGGCTTTCTCTCTGTCTTGTGGGGTACCTCAGGGTTCGGTGCTGTCCCCCATGTTATTCGCAGTATATATGCTACCCCTAGGAGACATTAGTAGATGGTATGAGCTGAGGTTTCACTGCTATGCTGATGATACCCAGCTCTACCTGTCTTTTGCACCCGACCCGGTTGGTTCTACATAGATACATAGACAGTGTCGCAGATAAGGCCTATGGCCCACCCAGTCTGCCCATTTGAGCTTGTAAGTTCAGTTTTGTTTTCCTAGAAGTCTGTTGCCCTACCCTGACCTCCAGAATTCCTTTATGTCTATCCCATGCATTCTTAAATCCCGTGATTGTTTCAGCCCCCACCACTTCCTCTGGCAGGGTGTTCCACTTGTCCACCACCCATTCTGTGAAGAAATTCTTCCTCCATTTCCTCTGAATCGTCCTCCTCCAACTTCATCCCATGCCCTCTAGTCCTGGAACATCTTTTTCGCTTAAAAATAGTGTATTCCTGCACCCTGTTCCTCCCTGTAAGATACTTGTATGTCTCTATCATATTCCCTCTCTCCCTCCTCTCCTCCAGGGAGTACATATTCAGTTCCTTCAACCTGTCCTTATAGGACTTGTGATGCAATCCATGCACCATCTTTGTTGCCTTTCTCTAAACCTTCTCTACCCTGACTATGTCCTTACATAGGTAAGGTCTCCAGAACTGTACACTGTACTCCAGGTAGGGCCTCACTAGTGTCTTGTATAGTGGAATTATGACCTCCCTTTTCCTGCTGGTGATGCCCCTGCCTATGCATCCCAGCATCCTATTTGCTTTACCTGCTGCCTTCTCACACTGTTTCCCTACCTTGAGGTCATCAGAGATGATAACCCCAAAATCCCTTTCCTGCTTGGTGCATGCTATATCCTCACCCCCTAACTGATATATTGTGCCAAGGTTTTTGTGCCCCATATGCATTATCTTGCACCTCTTTGCATTGAATTTCGACTGCCAAACCTCTGACCATTCTTCAAGCTTCTGCAGGTCCCTTCTCATTCTGTCTACACCCTCTGGTGTGTCTACTCTGTTATAGAGCTTTGTGGCATCAGCAAACAGTGAAATTCTGCCTTCTAAGTTCTGCGCAATGTCACTGATGAAGATGTTGAATGGGACCGCTCCCAGCACTGACCCCTGTGGTACCCTACTGGTCACTCTTTCCTCTGTGGAGTGACAGCCATTTACCACCACCATATGTGTCCTGCCTCCCAGCCAGTTACCTACCCACCACACTACTGTCCTGCCCACACCCATATTCCCCAGTTTGTGTAATAGTCTTCTATGTGGCACAGTGTTAAAGGCCTTGCTGAAGTCCAGATAGGCCATGTCCACTACTTTCCCCGATCCACCTCCCTAGACACCTAGTCAAAAAATTCAATGAGGTTGGTCTGACACGACCTCCCCTGGTGAAACCATGATGCCTTGGGTCCTGTAGTCCATTGACAACCAGATGTTCCACCAATTTCTCCTTCAGTAGTGCTTCCATGATCTTCCCCTCTACCGAGGTGAGGCTGACTGGTGTGTAGTTCCCTACTTCCTCTTTGTTCCCACTTTTGTAAAAGGGGACTACATCTGCTGTCCTCCAGTGTTTGAGTACCTCCCCTGTTTCCAGTGATCAGCTAAACAGGATAGCCAGAGGTTCAGCCACCACCTCTCTTAGTTCTTTAAGGACCCTGGGGTGCACCCCATCTGGCCCCATTGCTTTATCAACTCTTATTACTTCCAGTTCCTTCAGGATCCTTTCTCGTGTAAAGGGACTTGTGTCCATTTCTGCATCATTCTCACCCCTTGTACTCCCTTCAGACCCATTACCCTCTCTCCCCTATTTTGTTCTTCCTGGATCTCTGTGGCCTTTATGTCATTTTTCTCAAACAGTGCCACTCCTCCTCCCTTCCTACCTGCCCTGTCTCTTCTGAATATGTTGTAGCCAGGTATGGCCATCTCCCAGTCATGGTTATCATTACACCAGGTTTCAGTGATGGCCACAATGTCCAGGTCTGACTGTACCATGACAGCCTCCAGATCTTCCATCTTGTTGCTATCTTGGTACTGAACAACTGCCTTGCAAAAATCAAAGATTGGATGAATTCTAGTAGTCTAAAGTTGAACCCTGGAAAGACTGAGGTTTTGGTCATGGACCCAGGTCATAGGGTAGAGGGATTGAGGACTGGGCTCACTTCTGGCTTAGTTCTGGGGTATACACAGATTCTCAATTCTGAACAGGTACGTAACCTGGGAGTGGAGCTTGATGTTGGTCTGACTCTTCATCATCAGGTGTCAGCAGTTGTCAAGCTAGCCTTTTTCCACGTTAGCAACATTGCCAGGATTAGGCACCTAGTTCCACCCAGTGACCTGCTTGTTCTGGTCCACGCCTTTGTGACATCGCTCATTGACTACTGCAACTCCCTTTATCTAGGGCTTCCAGGGGTTGATATCCACCACTTGCAGCTAGCGCAGAACACAGCAGCACATTTGTTGACTGGGGCATCGAGGAGATCACACATCACCCCTGTGCTGCACGCTCTGCACTGGTTGCCAATACAGAGGCAGATCACTTTCAAAGTAGGACTATTGACTTACAAAACCCTACATGGACAGGGTCCCGATTACTTGAAAGAACTCCTGGTTCCTTACACTCCTGTGCGACAGCTCTGCTCGGCTGATGAGGGGTTGCTGGAGATTCTGAGGGTTAATTTGAAGTCATTCGGTGCGCATGCTTTTGGATTTGCAGAACCTACCCTCTGGAATTCTCTGCCCCGTCAGCTCCGGGAATCCAGGACAGTGGGGAGTTTTAAGCAGGCACTAAAAACTTTTCTATGGGGAATAGCATTTCCAGTTTTATTGTGATTTTATAAGATATGTATTTGTATATGTTTTATCTGAATTAATTCTGTACAGTGCCTTGGAATTTTGAAAGGCACATTATTAAAGAAATGTTATTGTTATTATTATTATAAAAGCACATGAGCCACAGGCAACAGAAACTGCAGATTCAACCAGATAGAAACTACCGGTGGCTGCGGCACAATCACTAGAGTCGTGAGATGAATAAATTTCACAGATGCAGGATCAACTAAATCCAAAAGAAATATGCAGGATCAAACAGATATATTAAGTTATAAAAAAAAATTCAATGCAGAAAAAACTAGATATTTTAAATTGCTCTCCATTGTGTTCCTTTTCTTCACTTCTGAGTTTCACCCTGCCTACCATTCTACCCTTCCTGTAATTCTCTTCTACTGTTTTTATACACTGCTCCACAGTTTATATAAATACTGCTTATGCTGCTCAGTTTGTCATTCAACTGAAAGAGGGACCTGTGAGGCCCTGAAAGCTTGTGTAAAATTCCATCTTTGTACAAGACACTTGTTAGTCCAATAAAAGGTATCAAACTATTCCAGCATCTCCTGTTTTCCAAGGACCAATATGGCTAGAATCTCTTTTTACCAAATTAAAAAAAATGATTCCTCACGGTAACGCCTCTTGCTAAACAAGAAATATGGTTACTATGTTTGTTTGTTTTTTAAATCCCTCCCACATGCACCAGACAACCAATGGAAGACTGAGCTAGAGAGGCGTAGGTATGTCTGGTCCCTAATCACCATGCAACTCGCCCTAGCAACCAGCTCAAACTCTCTGAGGCAAACAATTCCTTTTTCTTTTAAAGAAAAATATAAAGTGCTAAACTATATATAAATTATTTGGGGGGACACCATACGCTATAAAAAATAGTGGATGGGCAACTTTATGCTGAACCAGTGAATTCTGCCACCTCAGGGTTCTAGTTCCAATGGACCTCTTGAGCTTCACTCTCGAGACCATAGGGAATCAGAACCCCTCTGCAGCAGAATACACTGGTTCCACGTAATTGCCCATCCACTATTCTCTATGTGTAGCATATTTTTATGTTCACTCTGCATGCACACCCAGCGAATATTTTGTTATGATAGTGACTTTTGAGGGGTGTGACACTGTTGGTCCAATGTAGAGTGATCTGCAGGGGGCACGGCAGTCCCACACCAATCATCAGCCAGGCTGATTATGACACACTTTTAGTTCGCTGGGCAGAAACTTTGTGTATTTCAAAAGAAAAAGCTCACCCAATCATATGGCAACTCTTTCTATTCATCTGCATGGCACCGCCCAGCAAACAGCTGATCAGTGTCTTGATCAGCTTGAATCACTTTGCCCACTTTCATTTTGCAAGCATGTAGAAAAAGAAAACCTTCCAATGTTGCTGCTTACTGACCCACCATAACTGCCCCCCTCCCAAACCATATTGGAGGGCTTTACTTGTGGTTTAATGTGGGGGTGCTCTGGCTGTCCATCTCTGCCTCCCCCTGCTGCTCTCCATCTGCTTTGATCTCCCATTTTTGTCCATTTTTCCTGCTTGCTCCTGCTTCCCCTCCCTTGTTTCCCACACGAACCCACCACACATACCCAAAAAGAGAGGATACAGCTTGCTATTTCATTTTACCTCATCTTACTGATGCTGCACCTTGCTCTTGCTCTGCCCCCCTCTCTCTCTCTGTCTCTCTCCCCTCACTCTCTCTGCAGCAGCCAGTGCTGACACCATCACTTTTAGCTACTGAACTGCCCAGAAACAACAGCAGCAGCACAGAACACTACCACTTCTGCCAATAACCAACCTCTTCAACTGTTACCTGTTGAACCGCAGCTCACAGTGCTCTGCTGTCCCAGTGACTGTGTTTACCTGTTTGTGCTGCCCAGTTCTACTGAGGTACAAACTCTCTGTCTCTCTCTCTCCCCCTCTCTCTATCAGATGGATGTCAGCTGCTACATGTTGGGAGACAGAGAGAGAGAGAGAGAGAGAGAGAGTGTGAGAGAGAAACACCACACTGCCCAAATTCTGTACTAGCTGCCCTGATCATGCTGTGTGTGTGTGTGTGTGTATATGTATCTCTCTCACAGTGTCTCTCTCTCTCTATACCACATTTACCTGTCAAACAGGACACCAGACTGCATAGACAGAATGGGCAGACAAAGCTGACTACACAGCTGTCGGGTGACATAGAGAGACAGAGAGAGAGAGAGAGAGAGAGAGAGAGAGAGAGAGAGAAAGAGAGACACACACACTGCGCTACCGAAACTCCCAGGGACAACTGTATGTATCATTGTGGCTATGACTGAAAAAATACCACTGTGTCTCAATTGCTGTGTCTATCTCAACCTCCTCACAGTCGCTGTCTTGATCGGTCTTCCTCTCACCACCGCATTTCCTGATGCTGGCTGTTAATCTGTCTCTCTCTCTCTCTCTCTCTCTCTCTCCTCCCCTCACTCTCTCTGTAGCAGCAGGCACTGACACCCCCAATTTATCTCTCTCTCTCTTTCTCCCTTCATTCTCTCTGCAGCAGCCAGTGCTGACACCATCACTTTCAGCTACCAAACTGCCCAGAAAGAATAGCAGTGGCACAGGACACTACCACTTCTGCCAATTACCAAACTCTTCAACCACTACCTGCTGAACCACAGCTCACAGTGCCCTGCTGTCCCGTTGACGGTGTTCACCTGTTGTGCTGCCCAGTTTGATGGTGTTACAAACTCTGTCTCTCCCTCTGCCTCTGTCAGATGGCGGTCAGTAGCTACATGTTGGGTGAGACAGAGAGAGAGAAAGAGAGACACCACACTGCCCAAATTCTGTACTAGCTGCCCCGATCATGCGATGTGTGTGTGTATCTGTCTCACAGTCTCTCTCTCTCTCACTTCCACATTTACCTGTCAAACAGGACACCAGACTGCAATGACAGAATTGACAGACAAAGTGGACCACACAGCTGTTGGGTGACATAGAGAGAGAGAGAGAAAGAGAGAGACACACACACCACACTGCCGAAATTCCCAGGAACAACTGTATGTACCATTGTGGCCATGACTAAAAAAATACCAGTGTGTCTCAATTGTTGTGTCTCGCTCAACCTCCGCACATTCACTGTCCTGATTGATCTTCCTCTCACCACGGCATTTCCCAATGCTGGCTGTCAGTCAAGATCGTTCACTCCCGGTCTGTGTCTCACCCGCTTTCTTTGTCTGCTGCTCCCATTTGGTCTCTGTGTCATCTGCAAAAAGGTACACCTTCTGTATCTGATCTACAGCAATACCATTGGTAAACATTCGGCATTGACAAATGCTCGTTACTGCCGTTTCTGCCCTGAGTTATGAGTACTGCTACATTCTGGAGGATATGGCATAATCTAATTTTAGTTACAGCACATTGTTCATCTGGTAAAATGTGACAAACTGTGCCCCACTGGTATAAAAAGCAGTTACTTCTGACACTCCAAGTCTGAACACTTTATCTGTTTACTGAAAACTCTAACATATGATGAGCTATGCCAATAGGAAATAGTGATGAAAAATAATAAAAACAAATTACTGTATTACTGGTATATGCTACCATTAAAAGCAAAAACAAATTATGCTGCCATTGATCCTTTAAGTGTTCAATTCACTTTGGATTGAAGGTTATGTGTTATTATAAAATGGGCAAAGAAAATGCCTTATCCTGATTGGCTGAAAGAACTTTTGAGCCATGTCCTTATCAGCTGATATTGATGCCAACTGGCGCTATCCTTAGCTGGGCAACCTCACAACAACAAATATCAGTACCTAGAAGTCCTGAAAACTAGTTTAGACACGGGCACACACAGTGCAGCAGCATGAAATGCGGCACTCCTATGACAACTAATATCTTACTTTATAGCCCCACTATATAACTTTCCAAAATGTATAATATCTGCTTACACTGATAACCAGCTTTCTTTTTAAAACAAACTGTAGTATACTAAAACCCACCGCACTGAAGAAAGTGAAGTGGGAGCTGACTCTTTGAAATCCTGCTTGACATCCGCCTCCGTTATAGATCCTGCAAAAGACACAGCAGCTTTCAGTATTTAAAAAACAAAAACAAACCGATCCTCCACCAGTACTTTTCAGCTTTAACCACATAAACAGACCTGGTTCTCCACGCTACTTTACTAAATGCACCATACTGGTCGTTTTACAAAACGGAAACAGAAAAACCCATACAGTACGACAGCCGCCAAGGGACACACTCTATAACACTCAACCAACCATTTCTCAGAAATCCCAAACTAAAATCAAACAAAAGGAATTCATTAAAAATATATATATATGGAAATCCTGTCTACATCTTCGAAACTGCACAAGAAACAGCACACATAACAGGTCAGCCCAGCTTTTACACATTCGGTGCTGGTGCCTTACACTGAAACTGTCGCAAAGAAAGAAAAATATTAAAAAAATTAAATAAAAAAATACTGTTCACAGTTTCTGTGGCTGGCTTCTCCACACATTACTGGGTGGCTGCTATAGACACAGACAGTGATTTTCATTTAAACAGAGGGACTACTTTTTCTATTTTCTACAGATATCATCAATTTACTTATTTTATGAAAATGTCTACTCCATTTTTTTATTTCAAATTAATTTTTTTACCAGTGGCCTATTTTATAAGTGCAATAACACACTCCAAGGTGTGGATTATGTGCTGATAAGAGCACGCCCAGGGGCATAAGGCACTCGGCGCTTAGTACACCCCAGGGCATGCTCTTAACAGCACATAACCCACACCTCGTTGCGTGTTATTGCTTGCATAACATATGAAATGTTATGGCTCTGTCTGCTTTGCATGCCAAATAAATTGCAACACACTCAGTAAAGAAAAGGAATGAAGGAAGGAAGGAAGGAAGGAAGGAGGGAGAGTAGTAGGGAGGAAGGAAGGAAGGAAGGAAGGAAGCATTGTCCATGAGAATGGAGGTAAAATATGTAAAGTTGGAGTCAGGTGTTTGGCTACAGTTATGTTCAGATTCAGGGCCTCCACAAAATCATATGTGACTATGGAGATAATTCATTATCAAGCAAAGTAAGACCTGCAACTAGGTACCTAGGTTCCTACATCAGATTAATTGACTGGGCCTGAAGGATGCCTCCACCAGAAGAGGTGCTGTGCCTTTGATGCCTGCAGTATGGCTTTATTTATTCATGCAGTCTTGGAATTACAATTATCTTTTGAGCTGAGAGCTCATTTACAAAGGTTCCACGTCCAGCTTTATCAACTACCAACTGAATCCTGGATCCTGTACATTCATTCCTACCCAATGACCATTTATTGATGTTTGCTTTGGTTTCAGGATGAGTTTAGGCAAGCTTGATGAGTTTAAGAGACATTGCGGTCCAGTGGCTGGAGTACTATCTTGGGAACCAATGGATCACAGGTTCAAACATCATCAAAGCCAAATACTCACTGTGTGTCTCTGAAGCTACCTATAGGTTGGGAGGGGAGTTGCTGGTAATCACAAGGGAAGAAAGAGACTTTGGCATCATCACCACAGATGACCTAAATCATCCAAGCAGACCACTAAAGCATTAGGTAAGGCTAGAGGGATGTTGGGGGTGTATTAGTAGGGGTATCACAAGTCATAAGAGGGAGGTAATAATCCCTCTTTACAAGACACTGGTCAGGCCCCATCTGGAATACTGCTTGCAGTACTGGAAGCCACACCTGCACAAGGACAAAATGGAGGCAGTCCAGAGAAGGACATCCAAAATGGTGAAGGGACTGCATCAAAAAACATATGAGGACAGATTAATGGAGCTCAATATGTATACCCTACAGCAAAAGAGGGAGAGAGGTGATATGATTGAAACATTCAAATATCTCCTTCCCCCTCCCAGTATCATCATGCCCATTACCCCTCCTGCTAATTCTATCAGTGCCACCTGTACCGGCTGAGCTGTCTGATAGTCCACCCCCACCCCCACCCTGAAACCACTGAAGTCTTAACTTTTGCTTCTCTCCCCACCCACCGATTTACTTAATTGGCCTGCCTTTGTTCCCTCTCCTAGACTCCTAGCTAACACCCCACTCTCATTTCTTCTACAGGAGCCCTTGGAAGGGCAGCCCACTTCATTTGCTGCAGTGGTCTCGGCTGGGGAAGCCAGGCAGCCGTGCGCTGTCTCTGTTGCCCGGGAACCGCTCTCTCTGACTGGGGTAAGCCTGCCTCCTACCTCCAGGGACAAATAACTAACACCGTTGGCTGTTGATCCGCCAGCAGGCTTCTGATTGGCTCATCCATGGTACGGCTTTCCTGCCGATTGGCCCGTGCTCCCAACTGCCTTTCTGGCTATGGCTTTTGGATTCACTTAATCTGGGGCTGCATAACTGTTCTCTAACTTGTATTTTTGTCTCACACCTCTCACCCCGACCCCGGCCTCTATTAAATACACCTCTAACCATGCCCATCACCCTCAAATTGGCTAGTCACTGTCATGCTATCATCCTGACAGCTGTTAACTCCCCTTCATAAGTATAGCTCTCTCTCCTCTGCTGTATCCTACTCTCACTATTCTGTCCTCTTCCTCTCTAAGCCCCTTTCTTGCTCTATCTCTCACTTTCCCCTGTGGCTGGTGTTTTTACTTACCTCTCTGGCCCTGCCCCCTCTGCCTGATCTGTGATCATTTTACCTGTAGCGGCCCATCTGTTCCCAATAATGGGCACTCTCTCATGACTAATGACCCTATCCTTCCTTGTTCTCATTTGTTGTTGTATGGACGGACTAATAGCTGTGTTCCTGCACTACCCGACTGTCAATAGCTCTCCTCCTCCTCCACCTTGTTACAGCTGTCCTCACTCTTCTCCATCATTACTCTATATCCCCTTTGCTCCCAAGTGTGAAGTTGCACTACTGGGATACTGGCTCCATAAATGCCTTTGAACACCGTATGCTTCGCATCTCCCTGAAATGATCTCCTCCTGTACTCTAACCTGGTCTCTCTCAGCAGTCCTCCTCCTTCTGGTCCAGGCCGGGGACATAGAACCCAACCCTGGGCCTGCTTATCACACCACTCTCCCCCACCCTTCTTCCTCCATGTCCACAATTAAAGGCCTAAAAATCACCCACTTGAATATTCGTAGCCTGCGCCCTAAAATGGCTGAACTTCATGCCTGGATTATCCAAAAATCTCCAGACATCCTGTGCATTTTGGAATCCTGACTTAAACCTGCCATAAAACAACATGAAATATCCCTACCAGGTTATGGCATCCTCAGAAATGACAGACTAGGAAGAAAGGGGGGGGGGAGGTGTATTAATCTACTTCAGGGCTGACCTGGAAGGAACTAAACTTCACATGTCAGACCTGGAACCTTCTCCTTCTGAGTCTCTCTTCATCACCGTTACCCTAGGAAATGTCAAGAAACTTATTATTGGATGCGTGTACATACTTCTGAGCCATGCTTCTGCCAGTCTGCCATCTCTTCTAGCCTCCCTTGCCTGTCTCCCACATCATGACCTAATACTTTGTAGTGGCTTTAACATCAATTGGATGCACCCTGATGGAGGAAAATTGTGTGCATCCCTTGATGACTCAAATCTTACCCCACTCCTCCATGGTCCTACGCGTATTAACCCGAAATCTGGGAAACACACCCTATTTGATTGGATGATCACCAATTGCCCTCAGAAGATCAAATCATCGGGCATACTCCCTGACTGTATAAGTGATCACTCTCCCACCTTCTGTGTGTGGAGAAACAACCATCCCAACCCACCTCCTAAAATCTCACTTATTTGGGACGTGTCCAGGTTTGACCTAGACTGCTTTATCTCCTCTCTAAATAACACTGACTGGCATCCCATTAGCATGCTCCCTGACATAAATCAGGCTCTAGATTTTCTAATTGACACCGTATCTCAGATAATAAACCAACATGCCCCCTTGAAAAAATGCAGATCCAAGGGTGTCAAGGCCCCATGGATCATTAAGGAGATCAGGATGCAAATGTCCCTTTGAGACAAAGCCTTGTACACCTACAAATATAGTGGAACTATCCCTGACTGGCAAACCTACAGACAACTCCGTAACAGTTGCAAAAACGCACTCCAAAAAGCTTGACGCCTCCATTTTAAATCACTGCAATTAGAACACCTCAGTAATCCCAAGGATTTCTGGAGGCACATTAATTCACTAGTAAAAGGTAGAACCGTGGTAATCCCTAGTAATATCACTGTCAACGGCTCGACCCTTGATGACTTTGCATCCATTGCTGCAGGCTTTAATCATTTCTTTACCGACCTCCAAAAATACACTTCTGTCTTTTATAACTCTCCCTACCATATGCCTGCTCCCTCAACTACCACAGGGGAACATCCTGAGTTCCATCTAAAGTTAGCCACACTCAAAGAGGTGCAACAGCTTCTCTCCAACTTGAAACCTGAAAGCTCTCCAGATCATGACACACTAGAACCAAAATTTCTCAAATTGGGTGCTCCTGCCCTCGCCCACCCTGTTCGAGACCTCTTCAACCAGTCCTTTCTCTCTAACTCTGTTCCCAATAAATGGAAGGTGGCGGTAGTCATCCCAGTGCATAAGGGGGGCCCAAACTCTGGTGCAGACAACTACTGTCCAATCTTTATCCTGTGTAAACTGGCCAAAGTCCAAGAATGCATAGTCTGTAACCACCTCCAGGACTACCTTGACCTTCACAACATTCTCCCCCCTATCAACATGGCTTTAGAAGGAAACATAGTATTCTTATTGCCCTGTTAAAGGTTACATCCAATTTATTTCATGCCATGGACAAAGGCCTCACTACAGGTACCATCTTTGTGGACTTCACCAAGGCATTTGACCTAGTGAATCATGATCTCCTTCTCCACCAGTTTCTTCATATCAGTATGGATAACAGTACCCTCCACTGGGTCAAAAGTTACCTGACTGGACATTCCCAGACAGTGAAGTGGGATGGCTTCCTCTCTGACCTCCGCTCAGTAACACACGGGGTACCACAAGGTTCCATCCTAGGCCCCATCCTATTCTCACTCTTCATTAATGAACTTCCTCAGCATTGTGGTGGTGCCTTTGTACATCTTTATGCGGATGACGCTATACTTTACCGCTCCTCCCTTCTCCGTAACACTATTAACCGTGACCTTGCCTCAGACTTTGCTTCCTTAGAAAGCTGGTTCCTCCACAATCATCTTGTCCTTAATGCTAATAAAACCAAGTGTATGCTCTTGTCACTTCGTCTAATTCCAAATCTTCACCCCTCACACCTTCACACCTCTACCCTAAAGGGTGAGACCCTGGAGGTAGTTCACTTATTTAAATATCTAGGATTCACTTTGTATCCCATGCTGTCCTTCAGCTCCCATGCCTCAATCATTGCCAAATCTCTTAATAAGAAAATAGGTCTCCTCTACCGTATTTGCTCGCTTCTCACATCTGCCATCTGACAGAAAATTGCCTCCTCCTCCTCCCTTTTACCTCTCCTAACCTACTGTGCTCCCCTGCTACTCTATGCCAACTCTGCCACCATGTCCCTCCTCTCTCAAGTTTACCATAGGATTGGAAGGTTTGCCCTGGGGGTAAAATCTAGCTTGCACCACTGTGATGTCCTCTCCTCGCTGTGCTGGTTCCCTTACATTGATAAATCAAGGTACTCCTCCTTGAGACTCATATTCAAGCTCGTCCATGACTTTACACCTCCTTGTCTTAACGAATTTGTGCACCTCCGGCATGCACCACACAACCTTTGCTCCGTCTCACTTCCCCTCCTTGTCCTATCGAATCTACGTTTGGCCACCTCCAGGAGATCCTTCTCATTCGCTGCTCTCTCGGACTGGAACTCTCTCCCTCTGACAGTTTTGTCCTGCTCCTCTCTCACTCTGTTCCAATCTAAGCTATCTCTCTCATTTTTCCCCTCTTCAACCTGTTCTTGCTTCTCCTGAATAGGTCCCCACTTCTCCCCTTCCCTTCCTAATGTACCCCTGATTGCACTTTACTACTTAATGTCATGAAGTAACTATTATCATGTGCCAACTGCCTAATCACTGTTTTATCTCTTACTCTGATGAACCTTGTTTAAGCCTTTAATCATTGCTTTGTTTTTTTTGTTTCCTCTAAAATGTCAAATGTTACCTCTCTGTAAATATGCACTATTAATGTCCAATTTATTACCACTCTGTTAATTTTGCTCTGCTACTGTATGTAATCCATACCCAGGTCACCCCTGAAAAGGGGAATGTATTGTCTCAGTGGACTCACCCAGTCTCCAAAACTCAAATAAATAAATAATAAAATATCTTAAGGGCATTAACACGGTGAAAGAGTCTAACATGTTTCAATATAAGAAAAATAGCAGAACAAGAGGATACAGCATGAAATTAGAGGGAGGATGATTAAGGGGTAATGTGAGGAAGTTCTTTTTCACAGAAAGGGCAGTGAATGCATGGAATGGCCTACCTCAGGAAGTGGTGGATTTGAATACAGTGCAGGGTTTTAAACATGCATGGGATAGGCATAAGGGAGCAATACAGTATGAATAAATAGGCCATTGACAGAGTAAGGTAGAAAACAAGCATTTGTCAATGCCAAGTGTTGCTTGCTTCTATGTGCTGTTTAGGTATTTGGAAGTCATTGGAGTGTAAATATTGAAAATTTGCGAACTTACGAGCATGCGTAGGAACTGCGCAATACACACTCGTAAAACAGTCATTTTTAGGATTTTTTTCACCAAATTTTCAACATAGCCATTTTAAGACCTCTGCTCATGAACAGTGTCACTGTGATTTTGTTAATGTGTCCCATACATTGAGTTTGTACACCGACTGCGCCATTGTGCGCTACATGGGGGAAACACGTTTTGGGCAGGATGTGAAAATGACAGCAGTACTGCTCATAAGGAGGTGTGGTAAAATGGCAATGTTGAAAATCTGAGTGGAAATATTGAAAATTCGCAACCCTCTGACGTGCGTGGGAACTGCGCATAGCGCTACCGTCAAACAGTCATTTTAGGAATTTTTTCACCAAATTTTCAACATAGCCATTTTAAGACCTCTGCTCATGAACAGTATCACTGTGATTTTCTTAATTTGTCCCGTACATTGATTTCGCATACCGACTGTGCCATTCTGCGCTACATGGGAGGAAACACATTTTGGGTGAGATGTAAAAGATGACAGCTATACTACTCATAAGAAGGTGTAGTAAAATGGCAATGTTGAAAATCTGGAGTGAAAATATTGAAATTTCGCGAACTTACGAGCCTGAGTAGGAACTGCGCAATGCTGCTAAATAAAACAGTCATTTTGGAATTTTGACCAAATTTTCAACATGGGGGTTTGGACCCCTCTCATGAATGATGTCACTGTCATGGTGGTATTCAGGCCCAAAGGGTGATTTGAGTCACTGCGCAGTCACTGCGGCGAAATCACCCTTCAGGCCAGCTATAACACCGACGGCTGACATCATTCTGCAGAAGGTCCAAACTCCATGTTAGTGATGCAAAACTCAAAATGGCTGAGATATCGCAATAAAGTTGAAACCCCTATCTAGCCCATTATACAGCTTACGGCATTTCCTCAGTTCGCGGTCGGCTTTGAAGAGTGCAGGCGTGTTCCCGGTCCACCGAAGATCATCGCAGAGGCCAGAGGTAAGTATGGGGTGAGGGGTAGTGGGAAACTTGGTGCACAGTGGGTGGGTGTGGGTTGTGGGAGGGGTTGGGAGGCGCACATGAGGACCATTTTGTCTTACAGGTAAAAAAAAAAAGAGCGTCGTGGGACCATTTGCCACGCTGGGGTGGAGCTCCCAGCATGGCACAGGACGATGGGGAGGCGTTCAGCTGATGGGGATTGGACACCCCTGACAAAAGGACTGGTTGCCACACACCGGTGGGCTCCAAGCGTGGCGTCAACTACTGGGGGTAGAGGGCAGCGCAGCTGGCCGGCGGGATTGGGCACCCGTCGGCTATACAGTCGTATGAGGCGCGCATGCCTGTGGGTGGGGGGGCTGTGTGTGACAGCTGCTTATCGCTGCTCACTCAAGCGTAAGCCTCTTTCAACTGGGAGACATTGCATTTTGGAGCGTGACATAGACAGCTCCAAAATGCATTGGCTTACAGGGGTCATGCCTGCCAGCACACTGCCTGAATTGGAGGAGGAAGTGACACACCTCCGAAATCTTCGATGATGGCATTATGTTTCTTGCACATGCGTGCAAGCAACATAAAAATGGCCAGACTGGATGGGCCTTGCAGTCCTTATCTGCCATCAACTTCTATGTTTCTATATGCAAGTCACTTAACCTGTCAGAGCTTCAGCCCACCTAGCTTTGAAAATGAGTAGAAGCAGTAGACCACTGGAAATAAAAAGTTGCATCTCAGCTAGGCTACCCTGGGTAAGTAAGTCATAAAATTAATAAAAAATGAAACGTGTATGAGGCTTAGAGCACAAATGGAGGAATTTTCAGAGCAGTGCTGTTCACATATGTTCTGTGGTTCATTAGAAGCCTTTGGACACCATAAACTCAGCAACACGCATTGTAGTTATTGCCTGCATTATTACAACAAAGAGGAAAAACCTGACACACTTTTAAGGAGCACAGACTGTATTTTCCATCTAGACTGTTTACATTTCAAGGAATGTAAATCAATGATGAGATGAAAGTGTTGAAACTGATTCTTCAAAGTCACAGTTATGGACATTTGTACCATACCAGGCATGGAATGTGTGCCCTGCAGCTGTGGTATGAGTTTCAATTGGTAGGATATGAGGAGGTTCTTGTGGTGTTGACAGAGCTGCACCCCATCTTGGGTAATCTTGAACATGATCCACCACAACTGGTAACTGCTTGTTTTGAAGAGTGGGTTCAGTATTTCCAAATACCAGCAATGCTTCTTTTTAGGATAACCATTTCTCCAGACCCTTGAAAGAGGCGATAGTGATGACACTATGAAAGAAGCCCTTGTTATATCATGATGACCTGATGACCTATAGACCTCTGTTAAATATCCACTTTTTCGGGATGGTTATAGAGATGATGCTAGTGATGCTTCCAGCTCATGAGCCATACAAATTAGGTTTCAAGTGATATGATTGTACAAAAGTGGCATTAACTAGGACAGTAAGTGATCCTCTGGCAAGAGACCAAGAAGAGCTATTCATTTTGATACTCGTTGAATTCTCCACAGTAACTGACATAGTCAACCCCTGGGTGCGCATTGACATGCTTGAAGGTTACAAAAGAATGTTGGGAGCTCCCCTTTTATAGTTTTTTTCAGGTCTCTGTGGTTGGGTGAAGTTAACAGTGGCAGTTAGTAGTGACACAAGCTTTCCAGTTGTGTCTGCCTTCGGATGTAGTTTGTCTCAAGACTGCCTCCTTTCCCATTGCTTTTGTAAGGTTTCAGATACCCTAGGGATGTTCATTTGTAGGTAAATCCCTGGATTAAGCAGTCAGATTGAGGATACCCTGCTTAACCCACTTTGCTCACCTAAAATATGATCTCATCTACAGTATGTGCAACATAAATTGCCATTTGTCTTTATCAGTGAGTGAATGTCTTCTAGCTGGCTGAAACTCAATCCCAGCAGTATTGAGCTGATGCTAGTCAGTTTGGACCAGTAGGTCTCAATAATAAATATTAGTGTGAGGCTACGCATCCTTGATGGGACACATCTAAATGCTGAAAACATATGAAAAGGAAGCCATTCTTAACAGCAGCATGCCCTGAAGTCCCATATATCTGCAGCTGTCAATAGAGGCAGATTTTACCTTCTGAAACATATCTCTATTGCATGTATCTTTCTGGGGCATGACAGTCCAAGGACACTGGAGAAGGCACTCATGACTTCTAGATTTGATTTCTGTGGTGTGCTCTATGAGGGCTTACTCAGACATTAGACTCAATGCCTGCAGTTAGTGCAGAATGGGGCTGCACAACTTCAGACAATCAGTCAGAAACTGGGCTATATTGCCCTCATACTCCATGAGCTGCACTGGCAGCCTGCTAGGAGGAGTAAATCTTAAAGTCCTGCATCCTAAATTTAAAGCCCTAAATGGATTGGGGCCTCTCCAGCACTGTACAAATCTGATTTCCTACTCCTCCAGTGGGAACACATGTTCTGGAGGCAAGGGAGTCATTTGCTTCCCACATTCATGTTAAAAACAATAGGTCAATACACCTTCGTGGTAGCTGCCCCAATACTCTGGAATGTTTTACATGCTGGGATCCATTCTGCCAGTTCACTGTTTTGAAGACAGCATTCAAAATGTTTCTTTTCATCAAGATTTTCAACACCTTCTACATTAAATAATAATTAATATGGTTCCAAGAACTAATGATCAGTCTCTGCATAGAAAAAAATGACTGCTAGTTTACATGATTTAAGGAAGACTTTTGATATGCATGGGGTAAGAGATTGTCTCTATGTGCCTTGCCATAGGAGTAAGATGCAATCAAATATCTATGTTTGTTTTTTCGTTTGTTTTTCTATATAGGTGTTTATCTCCTTCTCTGCTCCCAGCTGCCCCTTGCTAACAGACCCCCCCAGCCCCATCACCCCAGTCTCACTGGGACTTACCCAGAGCCTGCCCAGTCGCCGGGTGCAGAGCCCTTGAGGGGTCGGTTGTCATCCACAGCTGGGGGTGTTTTTCCTCCATTTTTTCCCTTTCCTCGTTGCTGGGGCACACACGCAGGACATGCTTATGTGGAGGCATACACACATCCGCAGATGTCCCGCAGCACCCTTCCTTCCATGGTGCCCACAGTCCTGCACTGCCACCAGGCCTCCACCTGGGGCAGTCCTCCCTACCCAGAAAAGGACAGCTGTCCTCTGGATGCTCGATCCTCTCCCTCCCCTGCCAACCCCTGGTGGCTCGTGCTTGTTCCTGAACAAAGGTCACCAGTGTAGCACGAGGTGTGGTGTCCAGTGCCTCAACTCTCAGCGCCATTCAGCCAACTTCAGATATTTATCTTTAAGCATACCTGATAATGCACAATTTACTTTCCTGATGTTATTTTCTTGGATATGCTACAATCCAGTGCTATGTCACATATTTACAATCAACTGCGCATGGCGACTGATGACTAAATAACCTCCCATGTGCACAAGTTGGGGGTGTATTCTTGCCAGTTTGTATGCATTTCATTATGGGGCTTTTTTTATGTGTACTATTGCGAATTCAATAAAATTTACTGCATCAAAAAAATAAGTAGTGTTTAATGAGTCAGCTGTTTTTTATGGAATAACTACGGTATTGTTGGGTTGTTTTTAAGGTTTATGGGCATCATGCACTTTTGTTCTAAGTGTTTATTTTCTTGTACTGTAAAGCACCCTGAGTAATATGCAAGGGCATTGTTAGAGTAATAAAAGATCCTGGGCTCAAGCACTCAAAAGTGGGAGGTAGGCCATAGCTATTTTTATAAAAGGATTAATTTCAGAAGTTCTATTAAGGAGAGGTTTGGGCCTATATAAAAACAACGAGGGCTCAAGACCTTGAGGCCCAGGTCTAGCAATGCCTCTGGTAATATAGAACTATGCAGTATAGAATAAACTCTATAGTAAGGTGGTGAGGTGCTCTCTCTGATCAATGGCCCATCCTATATGGAGTTCCACAAGGCTCCATTCTGGGGCCTTTATTACATTTGTTATTCATAAATGACCTCCCCCAGCATTCCAGAGGGGCCATCATCACTCTATATGCTGACTATGCAACAATCTTTAGTACTGCCCCAGACTCCGCTAACCTGAATGAGCATCTAGGCAAAAGACCTCAGGTTACTTGAGAAATGGCTCCACTCCAACAAACTTGTTCTCAGTGGGAAAAAAAATAAAACTATGTTGTTTGGGCCAAGGAATCTGGGCTTTGGCTGCTCTGCAAAGCTTTCTCTTTGCTTCTGATCAAACAAAGATTGAAGTGGTCAAATCCACTGAGTACCTTGGGGTTCACCCTGACCAAGATGGGTCCTTTAAAACCCACATTAGATACGTAACCAAAATAATTAATCAGAAGATAGGCCTTTTGTACTGGCTCAGTCCCTTCCTCACCAGTGTCCTGGACTAGAACTGCTCAAAGCAACCTTCTCCCTACCCTCCTCCATGGGGCCCCCATGCTACACTTACTCAGGAACACAGAACTGCAGATGATTAGGTCCCTCTATCACAGGATAGTCAGGTTCGTCAGCTCAGCACGGTCCCATGGCCACCATTGTCTGGTCCTCGGGTACCTTGGGTGGCCATCACTAGAAGGAAAACTGAGCTACCCCTCCCTATGCCTGGCCTTCAAAATAGTGTAGGATTGTACCTCCTCCCAGCCTCAAAAATTTGCTGCAGCCGAAGTTATGTAGCCGAACCCTGAGGTCCTCAGAATGCAACCTGCTCCAGGTGCCAAGAGTTAGGACCTCTGGTGTAGCGTGATCCTTCTCCACATCCATCCCATCCCTGTAGAACTCGCTCCCTTTCTGTATCAAGTCCTCTACTTCCCTGAGAGATTTCAAAAAGCAGTTTAAGTTGCACCTACGGAGTTTGAGCCAATGTTACTGTTACAAATGATAAGGTACTTGTGCTTTGGACAGGATTCTGAGTGTACTCAGATTGCAAAGTGTCTCTTAAAATACAATGTAAAGTTTGTCTTTGACTCCCTGTAACTGTTTGTAACAGTTTTGATCGTAAGCAATGTGCTGTTACTGATTAATATTCTGTATCTTTCCTGTTCTTTAACCCATCTCAATATGTATTATGTATAAATGTATTATTTATGTTTACCTGTAATTAGCTCTGGGTCACCCCTGAAAAAGGGTCCTCTGGTCTCAGTGGGCTTACCCAGTTACCAAAATTTAATAAATAAATAAATTAAGAAGGGCAAGAAGGAGCTGCTCTTTAGCTAACAGAGAAGAGTAATCTGCATCAACATGTTAAATACTGAGGATCTGGGTACGAAAGAAGGTATATTGATAATTAAGTCGTATGCTGCATACTCTAGTTGAGGGTGCAGCACTTGTATAGCACTCCTACTATCTCTAGCATTTGCACTGTAGGATCCAATGAAACGTTACAACAAAACCACCTGCATGCATAGTCCAAAATGGGGGGGGACAGGCCCAGTGGTTTTGGAGAAGTATGCTCTGAGCATGACTCATGGAACTGGGCCAGAGAAGCACACAGGGCACTGCAGGGGTGGCACACTCATTCTCTGGGGCGAGGGACATGATCATCTCACCACTTGGCCACTTCCTTTAGTGGGATTAGGGAGAGGCCTTGTATATCACGGGTGACCAAAAGACATGCTGCCCTCCCTCAGAGGTGTGCTGCAATAGAGACAATCATGTGCAGATTGACGTTATTAGGTCCAAATGGGAGAGGAGAACCACTGCAGGCATGGCAGCATGATACCAGGTCATCTTATGGCCCAGGAGCTGAGTGGTATGCCACAGCCTTCATCTCCATGCTAGATTCTGGAGCAATGTTGAGATGGCCTACCTGTGTAGTGGGGTCCCATTAAGTGAAAGACAGACAGGCAGGTTTGCAGGTAGGAATGTCTTGGCTAGGCATATATTTATTTTAAAATAATAAAAGTCTCTTTCAGGATTGTTATAACAGTTCTTTTCAATTGATGATGAATCAAGCAGAATGTCAGTCACCATGAGACTTTCTTTCTTTGGATAGAAATGTTTTGCTGTTTCAAATCACTGTTTGCTTCGTATGACATGCCTCTCTTGCTTTTTTAGCAGCAGATGGAGGGAGTGGATGACACATTAGGGCTCCTGTTCCCTTTATGTTATTTGTTGATTGTTCACTTGTAGTGCTGGAAGCGAAGCCCTGCTTCTTTGAACAGAGTAAAGCTGACATGCTGGTTGGGTGGCCAGCAAGTATATAAATGTAACAGGGGAACATCCCAACAAATACAAGGGAACTAGAAATAAAACAGCTATGTAGCTCTGAAGGTGCTGACATCCTTCTCAGGCCAGCAGCAGGCTGAGTCATGAAATGTGGCAAAGGCTGTCAGACAGGGTGAGACAAACACCCTCAGCCCAGGGCAGATAAGCACTGCTGTCCTGAGGCCTGAGGGGTGTTCAGTCTATGCTGAAGGTTGTTTCCAAAGTTAAAGCTGGCCACAAAGCTGACTCATAATAGGAAACATTCTATTTGCATACAAGTACCACTCCATGTTGCTTAAACTTTTTGGATTGCTTTAAAGAATAGTAGAAATTTAAAAACATGCATTTGTCAATGCTGAACGTTTGTCTTGTGCACTGGTGTCTTTTTGGGGTGAGGGGCATTATGAGCCTGCATTGACGGTACTGAGAAGAAATGGATTTATTGGAAATGTGGGTCAAAATATTGAAAACTGGCATTGCAAATTTCAATGCAGGCTCATAACTTCTTTGTTGTTTGATATATTTACACCAAATTTTCAACATGGCCTTCTTAAGACCCCACCTCGTAAACAATGGTGAAGAAACTTTTGTACTCCTGCCCGAAAGGTGATTTTGCACAGTGACAGCAAAATCACCTTTTAGGACCAATTTGTCTAACATCAGTTGCATTGTTAATGAGGTGGTGTCCCCAAAACCTTATGTTAAAAATTTGGGGCAAAATATTTAAAACTAGCCAAGTTATGCCACTAAGTTGAAAATCCCATTGAAATACATTGACTCAAAACACTGCCTGAACTGTGTTTTGACAAGTTGTCATATTTTGGACAGCATTTGAGTGTAATAGCTCGGGGAACAAGAAGGCTAAGTTGAAAATATGGAGGGCATCGCCAGCCCAGTGACATTGAGGGCTGAGGGTTTAGGTGCTGGATGCCACACCTTGCATCACGCTGGTGAACCATGTTCAGGAATGAGCATGGGCCACTGGGCATTGGCAGGGGAGGAGAGGAGAAGGATCAAGCACCCCAGGGAAAGCTCTCCTTCTCCAGGGAGAGGGGCGACCAGTTGTTGGTGCATGCCTGGCCCCTAGCGGTGGCTAGGGAGTTGGCACACTGACACTACAGACATCGGGTCAGAGGCGGAGCAGACACCTGACAGGGTACATGCACAGGAGTGTGTGTGGCACTGTCGCCGGCATCGTTGCGCACTCCACCCCTGAAGGGGAGAAACCAGGAGGAGAAAAGCTCATGACAGATGATGGAAGGAGCACACAGGTCCCACCCCCAAAGAGTTACAGTGATGGCCCTGTGCTGGATCTGGTCTTAGTGAGGGAGGGCCTCTCACCAACCCAGTCAGGGGGGTAAGCCCTGGGGGTAGTTGGTCAGCACTGGCTGGTGGGCATTGGGAGACAGGGCTGGAGATCCCTCCAGATAGATAGGGCCATGGAGTAGAAGTACAAATAATTTTTAAAAAAATGTAGCATGCAAATATGTAAGAGTTCCGCAGTTACTAGCATGCATACCAAAACTGTAACAACTGGCCATAACTTTGTCATTATTTCATATTTTGACCCCAAGAGCTGAACATAGTTTTCTTATCACCCCACATCATGAACTCTGTAGGTGAACATTTTCAGATCAGTGGGAAAATGGCATTCAATGCCACAGGTGCAAAAACACATTATGGGCAGGATGTGAAAAATTACAGCTGTACTGTTCATGAGGTGGTGTGATAAAAAGGCTATATTGAAAATTTGGAGTGAAAATATTGAAAATGACCTAAGTTAAATGTGTACATAGAAAATGTTGAATGACTTGATGTAAACTCAGACAATTTTTGGAGCTGTTTCAACAAATTTTCAGCATGGCCTTTTTGAGACCCCACCTCATGAAGACTACCACTGCAAATTGGTCCCTCCTCCCAAATGGTGATTTCACAGAGTGGCTGTGCCATTCTGTGCCACAGGCGCAAAAACATGTGTCGGGTAGGATGCAAAAAGTGACAGCTATACTGTTCATAAGGAGGTGTGAAAAAATAGCAGTGCTGAAAACCTGGAGTGAAAATATTAAAAATTAGCGAAATTACGAGCCTGCACAGAAGCTGCACAATGCATGCTCGTAATGAGGTCATTTTTTTTTTTTTTTAATTTTTTCACCAAATTTGTAACAAGGGCTTTCTGGGACCTCTCCTCATGAATAGTGGCACTGTCGTTTCATTAATCAGTCCCGAAAGGTGATTCCATGCAGTGACTGTAAAATCACCTTTCGGGACTGAGTAACGAAATGACAGTGACAGTGTTCGTGGGGAGGGGTCCCAAGAACCCCATGTTGATAATTTTTTTTTTTATTTAGTTGTTTAACCAGGTATAGCACACTAAGCTGAAAGATTTTTTTACAGGAGCGACCTGGGAGCACAAGGAGGTTAAGTGACTTGCTCAGGGTCACACAGTATGCAAGTGGAAGCTGTGGGATTCAAACCCAGGTCTGGTCTGCTGGATGTCACCAAATTTGCAGCTCAGAGCCTTAGACCACTGCGCTATACTGTCTGCCTAATTTGGGGCCCAAATTCCTAAAAGTGGCTGAAATATCAACCTAAGTTGAACCCCCCTTGATTCTTCTGTTTTCCCGTCGGTTTTGAAGAGTGCAGGCATGTTCTCAGTCCAGAGAAGATGACAGCGCCAACCTGTAGAGGTAAGTATGGAGTAAGGGGGGTAAGGGGAGGTGGGTGCTCAGTGGGGAGGGTGAGGATGGGGGAGGGGGGACTATGGAGATGATGATGGATCATTTTCTTTTTTACAGGTAAACAGAAAAAAAGACTGTGTGGAACCGTTTTCTTCATTTATAGGTTAAAAATGTTTTAAAACATTTGGGCACACTGGGATGGGCTCCCAGTGTGCCACATGAGTTGGGGAGGGGAATACATAAGGCCAACATGGGGATTGGGCACCCTGATGTCAGCAGTGAAAGTGGCTTTGGGAGGGCGGAACATCTGACACTGGGAGTGGGCATCCTGGTGTCGGAAAGCTAAAAAAAATAAATAACTTGGTACACTGGGGTGGGCTCCCAGTGTGCCACAATAGTGGGGGGGGATGCTGATAAGTGGATTGGGCACCAGCACCCAGATTTTGGCATGGGAGCAGTACTGGAGGGTGCAGGGTGGACAGCACACAGTGGGAGGGAGCAGGAGGATTTGATAGGTTGACTGCTGGGATAATGATGGGGATCGTCTTCTTCACATGTGCTCTCTTACTGCCATAATACTGCACTCTGCTGCCTGTGGCTTTTTTTTTGGGGGGGGGAGGCTGAAGGGGGGCCAAGAGGGAACAGAGAAGACAGAGAGACAGAAAGAGAGGGGAGGGAGAGAGAAATTCAGAAGTGTGATGTTGATGCAGGAACATTTACCGAAGGCACTTCACAGCACCTCTCAGCTGATGACAGGGAACAGGGATTATGTAAATATCAAAGGACGAGCAGCATTACTACTGGTTCTGCTTTGTTCTTTGAAATCTTTGCCAACTCTGCCCAAAAACCAGAAAGTGTGTTATCAGCAGCTGCCTGCTGATTTGCCTGCCACAGATCTGCCCCTTGAAAAGAGCTCTCCAGTGGATGCACCCCACCCTCACACCACTCTATAGTAACTCTCATATCAACAAGTTTGCCTGCGCTTGCATGCACAATGAACTTAATAAAATTGGGGGACCTCACTGCCTTCTCCTGTGCTGTACTGCAGACAGCCAGAGAGAATGAACGCACAGAGCCATGTGCTCTAGGGTTACTCAGTTACTCAGTTTTGTAAGACATAAGAAGGCTTACACCCATCTAGAATGACTCCCATGACTTTGTGGGTGGATTGTGAACCTATTTCCATCCAAGGAAGTTATCCAGTCTATTTTTGAAGGAAGTAAATGTTGGTGGTTTCACCACTTGATTAGGTAACTTATCCCAATCCTTAGCATTTCTTATAGTGAAGTTCTCTTTTAGTAGTCCTAATTTTCGGTATTAATAATTGATGATTATTTCTATGAAGTTTTGTCAAGTGATCGTGAAGCAGAAACCCACAAGTGTCCTTTAGGATAGGATTATGTAAGATTTTATAGAGCTGCAGGAGGATTCTCCTCCTCCTTCTCTCTTCTAGGCTTGCTAAACCTGTAGCCTGTAGTCTGGTACTGTATGATAAAGTTCTTAAACGAGGGACGAGTTTAGTGACTACGCTGTACCCTTTCAGGTAGTTCAACATCCTGTTTTAAATATGGATCCCAAAAAGGGGAACAGTAATCCAGATGAGGTTGAATGTAGGATCTGTAAACAGGCTTAATAACTTGCTCACTCTTATTAGTGAAGGACCATTTTTCACAGTTTATGATCCTTTTTGTTGTTAAGGCTATTTTCTTACACTGGTCACTAGCGGTCAACTTGTTGTTGATAAGTATTCCAAGATTCCAGGTTCTGCCTTACAGACACTGCTTTGAGGTTGCTGGTAGCTGCAAAGTTAACATGCTTAAAAAGAGTATAAATGTTAAAGAGAATAATATTACTTATTTCTCCTGTGACTTGAACTCCTCAAGCAGCGCTATCTTTGTCCGGGACTCTGGTGACTGGCCTGTCAGCCCAAATTTTGGAGTGGCCATTTATAATTTTTAACTTATAATTGTTTTTATATTATATTATATTTTATTATATTATATTATATTATAGTTTATTGTATGGTTGGGGGTGGGTGTGCAGAGTTATTTATCGGAAGTTTTTATTTAATTTAATTGTTTGAAACTATCCTCTCAGTGAAAGAGAGAAGAGGAGTTTCTAAAGGGGGGTTAAACTTAATTGTTAGTTTTGGCTGTTTGATTGTTTTATTTGTTCTTTTTATTTGCTTGATCCTCTTTAAAGTGAGAGTTGTGGGAGTACTGAGCTGTATTATTTATTTTGGGTTTTTGTTTTGTGTTTATTCCGTTGGGTTTTTATTTTGTTCTTTGGCTTGGTGTAGTTTATTTGTTTGGGATAATGTCGTGTTGGAGTCTATTTCCCCATGTCATGCACTATTCATCCTCTGTCCTCTGCCCTCTGCCCTTTTCCTTCCCCTTTACAGTTTCCAATCTATCAGTGCTGTAGAGCACTGGGTTGTACCGTTGGAGATGACAGAGGATAGATAAGTGGGGCTCTCACATCGAGGGGTTGTGGGTCCAGAAGATGCCTGGGTTGAAATGGATTCTGGAACATAGTCGCCCATGTCTGGTCTCCATACCCAAGGGCACCACCACTATTGGTGGGCAGGTAGCCAGGGTGGCCCTGGAAACCCGTCCAACTCGAGTGGTGTTATGCAATGCCAGATCTATTAAAAACAAGACTGCAGTTATTGCAGATCTTGTTAATACAGCTGATCTGGCTTGCATCACTGAGAACTGGCTGGACGAAAATGCTGGCCCCACGTTGGAAGCTGCGATTTCAGCCGGGTACTTGGTGATACACTGCTTGAGATTGGACTGGGGGGGGGTCCATTTTTTGAAGACTGAACTGGGCTTCACAAGTGTACCAGTCGAGGAGGCTGGTCATTTGAGTGTATTATAGTAGCAGGTGTAGGCTGTAGGATTGCTCTCATCTACCATCCACCCGGGGATGAGAATTGATTATTTCAGGAAGTAGCAGACTTCATGATAGACATGGAGTTTGAGTCACCCAGGCTGATGGTCCTGGGCAACTTTGATGACTGGGTCAATAACGAACTCTCACAATTTGAACAACACTTCCTCTAGTTGATGACATCACTGGGCCTTACACAGATTGTTACCTCTGCTACTCATAAACACCCTCACTATCTTGACCTGGTCTTCCTCCTGGGAATCAAAGCCTCAGATTTGGGGGTGGAATCTGTCAGATGGTCCGATCACTACACTGTGGGGTTTTGTTTTTGCATCCCCCCCTCTTCATAGGCCTACCCCTGTGGAGATGGTCAGATACCGCCCTTTACGAGATGTGAGCACTGATGGCCTGGTGGCAGTATTCGACCTATCGGAGTTTCCTGTAGTAAGCAGGAGCCCAGAGGCCTTGGTTCTGGCCTATAATAAGGTCATTACTATAGCCCTGGACTCTATCACTGCTGTCTGAGTTCATCCTCTCTCTCTTCACCCTCGGTACCCTTGGTTTGATGGGATCTTGAGGGAGATGCAGTGACTAGGACGAAGGTTAGAGCATTGCTGGTGGAAATACACCCTGGATGCCGATCATCTTAGATTGATGGAACATTATTAAGTCTATCAATCAACAATCTCCAGTAAGAAGGCGGAGTTCCTGTCTGGGGAGATTGCTGCTACTGAAAACCGACCGGCTGAGATCTTTTGAACTGTGTACAGGCTGTGCAACCCGGCCTGTCTGCAGTTTTGACGTGCCTTTTCACAGTTAGAGTGTGACAAGATTGCTCCGTTCTTTGCAGATGAGGTGGCTGACATCAGGGCGGAGATCCAACCAGCACACTCTACAGGGGATGCTATTGATCGGTGCTCAATCACTTTCCTCCACTTTTCCTGGATTACTTTGACTGGCTGGAGTTCATGGATATCATTCGGATTGTTCAGGGTATGTGCCCTATGTGCTGTAGTTTGGACCCGGGCCCAACTTCCCTGATTATGGGTTGTTGTGACATCATTGGCCTGGTCCTGGCATTGATAGTCTGGTGCTCCCTTGAGTCAGGTGAGTTCCCAGCTCCCTGAAGGTGGCGGTGGTGACATAACTGTTGTGAGGTTTAAATTATTTGTAGAAAGATCTGGTAAGTAGGGGGAGTGGCTTAGCTAGAAGGAAGCTACATTTAAAGACTGCCTTAGAAAGATTCTGCTACTAGCTTGGCAGAAGACACCAGGAGAAAGGACTGCTGTGTGACTGAACTTCTCTACTGGGACTATATTGCCCTCCTTCCCTCCCTCGCACACAAAGCTAGTTCTATTTTTATAGGCACAGGATTTGACTGACAACAGGAACTTCCTGTTTAGGGGCAGGAAGTGAGTGATCACAGAACCACCAAGGACCCACCATCCTGGAAGGGCAAGAGTAGCTCTCCGGCCCCCTCTAGCTGCAGGAGGTCTGCCTCTGAGCAAGTAAGTGGTCTACTGAGAAATATAGGATATTCTTGTCTCAGAACAGGACAATCAGGAGCTTAAAGGGCACACAGGCAGAAAGTAAGGAGAGAGAAAAACAGAGGAAAGAGTAAGGATTGCAAACAGTTAAGGGGCCAGAAATAAGACATGATTGGAATGGTGCAGTGCAGTGGCTGTGGAGCAGCAGTCTTCCGGAGATGTTCTGGAGGATGCGGTGTTGTCCCATCTGCAGGCACCTCTCTGGGCTGAGGGAGGAGGTTGCTCATCTCCAGGCTGAGTTGGCCAGGATTTGTGGGACCTCCTCTTCCATCCAGGGACCACCAGTGCCACTGCCGTTGCCTCAGAGGTTGCCAAGAAAGAGGAGCGGTTGGACCACAGTGAGCTCAGGAGGGTGAGGGTGGTGGAACAGAGTTGCATCCTCCAGTAGTACCTCTCCACAATTCCTATGCCATTCTGGCAAAGTGTGTTTCCATGGAGGCACCCACAGTGGAGACCAAGGAGGATGTTGGGAACCTCCACAAAGGAGACCCACAGGAGGGTGGCAGGGGACCCTGCAGGGAAGGAAACAACTCCTGGTGGGGACTCCATTGTTAGGAAGGTAGAACTGGGGAGGAAGGGAGGAGGTGGGCGCCTGCCTGGCACCATGACTTGAGGGACAGGGAGCGAATCCTCAGGATTGCAGAGCAGCTGCACAGGAGGGAGCTGGATGTCATTGTCCACCTAGAGACAAATGACCTGGCTAAGAAAAGGATTAGAGAAGTGCAGGAAGAGTTTGTGGAATTGGGGAGGGGCCTTAGTCAAGTAGCACGCAGTGGTAACCTTCTCGGAGGTGCTACCCATCTATGGCATAGGAGAGGCTAGGTGTTCCGCACATGGGATTCAATCAGTGGTTGAAAACTGGTGGAGCTCAGGATTTGGCTTCATTGGGGACTGGGGTCCATTTGAGGATGCCTATACTGGCATAATAGGCTGCATCTGTCCGGGAGGGAACCAGGATCTTAGGTGATAGGTTTAAATGCTTCATTGGCAAGCTTTAAACTAGACAGGGGGAGGCACTGGAAGGAGCAGGAAAATCCTAGCCCCCAAATAATCACGGTAGTAAGTGTGGCAAACACCAACATAGAGGTGTCGATAGGGAGAAGGGCAGGGGTAAATGGAGGAAGTCACAAAGGCAAGAAGGACAGAGATGGGGCAAAAGGGAGTAAGGCCATCAGGAAATGGAGGTTAATGAGTACCAATGCCCGTAGTCTGTGCAACAAGCTCCCTGAGCTGATGGCCTTAATGGAAGAGAGATGCCTGGATATTGTAGCAGTCACAGAAACATGGTACACAGAACCATGACTGGGATAACGCCACCAGGGTACATAACCTGGGAGAGACAGGCAGGGAGAAGAGGGGGAGGAGTAGCTCTCTATATAAAGGAAGAGATAAAAGCAACTGAACAAAAGAGTAAACAGGGAGGAGAGGAGGCACTGTGGGTCACCTTGGAGACTGGAAAGGGCACCAAAATCTGCACAAGGGTTGTGTACAGACCCCCATGTCAGGGGGAAGGAATGGACAAGGATATGATAGAAGGAATTCTTAGAATGGCAGAGAAAGGGGAGATGCTGTTGATGGGAGACCTGAATATGCCAGATGTTAACTGGAGCACATTTGCTGCAGCCACATCCAAGAGCAGGGCCATTCTTGATGCCCTACAGGTGGCAGGCATTAGACAGCTAGTTTCGGAACCCACTCATGAGGGAGCAATCTTAGACCTCATACTCTCAAATGGGGGCAATGAGAGGATCTCAGATCTAGAAGTGGGTTGCCATCTGGGGACAAGTGACTATCAAACAGTGTGGTTCACGTTAAACTCAGCTACAGAGTCAAGCCATACAAAAGTGAGGGTACTGGACTTTAGGGGGTCTGACTTTGGCAAGACGGGACAGTGCCTGGTCTGGTCAGAAAAGCACTAGCAAATAGGCCAGAAGGAGGTGTGGAGCAATAATGGGGCACCTTTGTGGTGCAGGGCCAAGTCATGAGACTGCAACTGAGCGGTAGCGCAGCTGCAGTCAACCATGAATTTCACAGAAGTCCAAGTGGCTCCAAAGTGTGAGTGACCCCAAAGCATGAGTGCCATGAAGCAGGAGTGTGGCATTTACCTAAGTATTGTCTACGGCATCCACAGGGAGGATCATATGCTGCAGGGGTTTCTGTCCAGAGGATACAGGTAGGGCAGTGAGGTAATCCTTTGAACTGAAAGGGATAGGTGAACAGGATAGGGCAGGAGAGGGAAAGAGTAATAGAGACAGGGATGGCCTATAGAAGCAGGAGTACTAGGGAGATATAACTGATATACAGTAATTCCCTCCCTGTTTCCTTCTGCCTTAACTGGTACAGCTCTCTGTCCTGCTCCTTCTGTGTTTCCTTATACTTCCGGAATGCTATCTTTTTCTTCCTGACTTTCACAGCCACCTCTTTTGAGAACCATAGTGGCTTTTTCTTTCATTTTGATTTGTTTATTTGCTTCACACAAAGGCTTGTTGCCTCTGTGATGGCAGTTTTGATAATTCCCCATTGTTAAGGCTGTTGATTGCTTGTTTTTTAATTTTGTTTATTGTTGTCTTTACCTGTGCACCAGCCATGCAAGGAGCGATCCCTTGCTGTGGACATATCTCTGCATAAGATACCCTAGATCCCTGGTATGACTGTGGGTGGTGCAGAAGGGGGTAAGTGGGAAGCAGAGTGCACTAGGACGGGTTGGGGCAAGTAGTGAAATCTGCTGACTCTGGCGCCATTCAGACCAGAAAACTGGGAAAATGTAAATAAAAAAAAATGGAGTGCAACAGAACCTAGAAACAAAAGTCCACTATGAAGCAGACACAGCACACGGCTGCTACTTCACTGGGAAAAACTAATATGCAGAAGAAAACTAGGAAAATACTAACAGAATTGAGGGCATCAGTAATTTTGTTCTGCATAATAGAAAAAAATAAGGGGATCAACAGCTAACCACTGGAAAATCAGTTGAGTTCGGACTTACTCATTAATGATGCAAAAATTCATTTTATTGAAGGTCAGTGCAGCAAATAAATTGCTAAGGCACCGGATGTCTACTGCCTCAGTAAATTTGTCTTGCTGCACTGACCTTCAGTAGAGTGAACTTTTGTACTATTAGCATGTAAGTCAACACTAGACTGATTTTCCAGTGATGAGGCTGTTGATTGCTTGTTTTTTAATTTTGCTTATTGTTGTCTTTACCTGTGCATCAGCCACTCAAGGAGCGATCCCTTGCTGTGGACATATCTCTGCATAAGACACCCTGGATCCCTGGTATGACTATGGGTGGTGCAGAAGTGGGTAAGTGGGAAGCAGAGTGCACTAGGATGGGTTGGGGCAAGCAGTGAAAGCTGCTGACTCTGGTGCCATTGTGGTGCAGGGCTGAAATATGAGACTGCAACTGAGCAGTAGCACAGCTGCAGTCAACCATGAATTTCACAGAAGGCCAAGTAGCTCCAAAGTGTGAGTGACCCAAAGCATGAGTGCCACGAAGCAGGAGTGTGGCATTTACCTAAGTATTGTCTACAGCATCCACAGGGAGGATCATATGCTGCAGGGGTTTCTGTCCTGAGGATACAGGTAGGGCAGTGAGGTAATCCTTTGAACTGAAAGGGATAGGTGAACAGGATAGGGCAGGAGAGGGAAAGAGTAATAGAGACAGGGATGGCCTAAAGAAGCAGGAATACTAGGGAGATATAACTGATATACAGTAATTCCTTCCCTGTTTCCTTCTGCCTTAACTGGTACAGCTCTCTGTCCTGCTCCTTCTGTGTTTCCTTATACTTCCGGAATGCTATCTTTTTCTTCCTGACTTTCACAGCCACCTCTTTTGAGAACCATAGTGGCTTTTTCTTTCATTTTGATTTGTTTATTTGCTTCACACAAAGGCTTGTTGCCTCTGTGATGGCAGTTTTGATAATTCCCCATTGTTGAGGCTGTTGATTGCTTGTTTTTTAATTTTGTTTATTGTTGTCTTTATCTGTGCACCAGCCACGCAAGGAGCAATCCCTTGCTGTGGACATATCTCTGCATAAGATACCCTAGATCCCTGGTATGACTGTGAGTGGTGCAGAAGGGGGTAAGTGGGAAGCAGAGTGCACTAGGACGGGTTGGGGCAAGTAGTGAAAGCTGCTGACTCTGGCGCCATTCAGACCAGAAAACTGGGAAAATGTAAATAAAAAAAATGGAGTGCAACAGAACCTAGAAACAAAAGTCCACTATGAAGCAGACACAGCACACGGCTGCTACTTCACTGGGAAAAACTAATATGCAAAAGAAAACTAGGAAAATACTAACAGAATTGAGGGCATCAGTAATTTTGTTCTGCATAATAGAAAAAAAAAAAGGGCAATCAACAGCCTAACCACTGGAAAATCAGTTGAGTTCTGACTTACTCATTAATGATGCAAAAATTCATTTTATTGAAGGTCAGTGCAGCAAATAAATTGCTAAGGCACCGGATGTCTACTGCCTCAGTAAATTTGTCTTGCTGCACTGACCTTCAGTAGAGTGAACTTTTGTACTATTAGCATGTAAGTCAACACTAGGCTGATTTTCCAGTGATGAGGCTGTTGATTGCTTGTTTTTTAATTTTGTTTATTGTTGTCTTTACCTGTGCATCAGCCACTCAAGGAGTGATCCCTTGTTGTGGACATATCTCTGCATAAGACATCCTGGATCCCTGGTATGACTATGGGTGGTGCAGAAGTGGGTAAGTGGGAAGCAGAGTGCACTAGGATGGGTTGGGGCAAGCAGTGAAAGCTGCTGACTCTGGCGCCATTGTGGTGCAGGGCCAAGTCATGAGACTGCAACTGAGCGGTAGCACAGCTGCAGTCAACCATGAATTTCACAGAAGGCCAAGTAGCTCCAAAGTGTGAGTGACCCCAAAGCATGAGTGCCACGAAGCAGGAGTGTGGCATTTACCTAAGTATTGTCTGCGGCATCCACAGGGAGGATCATATGCTGCAGGGGTTTCTGTCCAGAGGATACAGGTAGGGCAGTGAGGTAATCCTTTGAACTGAAAGGGATAGGTGAACAGGATAGGTCAGGAGAGGGAAAGAGTAATAAAGACAGGGATGGCCTATAGAAGCAGGAGTACTAGGGAGATATAACTGATATACAGTAATTGATTAGATAGATAATTGTATTTATTTTGTGTCACTGGATAATGGTGTAGATTTTTAATTGTATGTTTGTATACTTTTAATATTGTGGTATTATATTGATTGTGAAGCGCTCCGCGTCCCCTGAAAGGACAGCTATATAAATAAAGTATCTATCTGTCTGTCTGTCTATCTATCTATCTATCTATCTAATACCTAACTGGGGCAGGCCTGCAGAGATAGGAACTATAGCTACTCCCTAGATGAGGTAGACCTGCAGAGACTGGAAGAAGTTGGGACTAGAGATACTCCCTATCTGGGGTAGGCCTGCAGAGGTAGACCATAGATGAGATTATAGCCACTCCCTATCTGGAGTAAGCCTGCTGAGATAGGATAAAGTGTGAGCTAGAGCTACTCCCTATCTGGGGTCGACCTACAGAGGAAGAGTAAATTAGGTACTATATCTACTCTCTATCTTGGGATAGCCTGCAGAACAATGGTAAAGTAGAAACTATAGCTATTCCCTATCTGGGGTTGGCTTACAGAAGAAGAGTAAAGTAGGCTATAGCTAGTCCCTATCTGGGGTAAGCCTGAAGAGGCAGAAAAAGGTATAGACCACAGCTACTCCCTACTTGACATGGGCCTGAGGAGGCAACATAAACTGAGGGACTACAGCTGCTCCCTATCTGGGGGTAGGCCTTAGGAGGACAAAAAAAAATTGAGAGACTACAGCTACTCCATATCAAAGGTAGGCCTAAGGAGGCAAGAAAAATTGAGCGACCACAGCTACTCCCTATCTGTGGTAGGACTGAGAATGCAAAAAAATAATTGAGCGACTACAGCTACTTCCTATCTGGGGTAGGCCTAATAAGGCAAGAAACAGTGAGCTACTACAGCTACTCCCTATCTGGGGTAGGTGCGAGGAGACGAGATGAACTGAGCAACCACAGCTGCTCCCTGTCTGAGGTAGGCCTGAGAAGGCAAGACAAATTGAGGGACTAGAGCTACTCCCTATCTGGGGTATGCCTGAAGAGGTAGGTTTCTTATGTAGGTGTAACTAGGAGGATAACTAGGAAAGTGGAACAGTTCCCTAGCTAAGTAAAAAAGAGTGAATGTAGTAAATAAGACTACATAGGAAAGGAGGACAGCATAGGACCTTGGAGGGACAGTAGGTCCTAGGGCTAAATAGTCAACCCTAAGAAACTCCTTGGGGATTTCTTGCTAGTTATTTTTACTACTAGACAGGGTAGCCACTTCTTATCCTTGCACTTTAGCTTCTAGCCAATTTGTTCTTCTGTCCACTAGGTTAACTAGGCTTTTGATATGCAATAATGGGGGCTAAAGGTTTGTTTTTAACTTTGACTTAGTAAAGCCCACCAGGATAAAGTGCAATATTACAGGATTCTGCAGTACAATTACTGTGGCAAAAAATGTAATTTCAATGGAAGTTAATCCCTTTTGTCATGCAGGAAACCTGTGACACTGCAATTCATCCTGGTGGGCTTCACTGTATGTGCTGATTTTTGTCTGGGCTGGCTCTCTGTACACTGATCCATTTCCCTACACCCTCAGATGGGTAATTGCACCCCCCACTTAATCAATCTGCATATTCTGTGTGATATATTGTGGGTCAGTGCAGGAGAGACTCATACACGTTGTGTCAGTTCAGTGGCCATATTTTATTCTACTCAGAGATAGTGGTCTTGCATCACTGGACATACACAAAGAAAGGCTTACTGTGCATGACAGAAACTTAAATATATAATGAACTATAATACTCATATGTATAAACTACAACTCTAATCAACTTCCTACCATATATATCCATGTATATCCTACCACACATATCCATGTGTATGCTATACTCCTCCTCCTTAGACAGAAACTTGTCTAAAATACTTTGACTGTAACGTTTCTAACTTCCAGGCCAAAGCAGACTGTTCGGTACCCAGAAACAAGTTCAGGGGATTATTCCGCCCCTTCGGTAGAACTTGTCGCTAACTAAGTAACAGTACAAGTAAGAGTTCAATTTCACACAGGTACAATTTCATTACTTGACTTTAAAGGTCAAGTCTTTATGGTGGTCTTCGGTGCCTCAAGGGATATCTCTGGGCTGGAATAACTGCTGCTGGTGGAACAGGGGATTCATTATTATTTGGCACCAGCTCCAGTGAAACTTCACGAGTAGGAGCAAAGTCCTCTGTGTCACTGTCTTCAGCTGGAGTGATGTCTTCTGCTGCATTTGCTGGAATCTTGGAATGTAGCAGGTGATTCACATGTATGTGAACAAGTTGCTGTCCCATGTGGACTGCATAAGTCAAAGGTCCACGTGTTTCAATCACCAGCACAGGAATCCAAAAAATCTTGGGATGTCTACAGTCTTGAACCACCACCCTCTCCCTAGGATGAAAAATCCATACTGGCTTGGCTGACATGTCATGGCCCTTTTGCTGTTGTTGTTGATGCTTTGTGACAGTGTCGGCCAAGTCTAGCCTGAACAATGACAAACATGCATGAGGTTGACGTTTTAGGAACAGTTCAGCAGGTGTTCGCTCTGTGACTGTGTAAGGAGTGTTTCTGTAAGCAAACAAAAATTAGCCAACCTTTGAGTTGTAGGCACTTGCTGTGAATCTGGTTTATTCCAAGCTTTGTTGAATGTCTGTACAGCTGTTTCAGCTGCACCATTTGATGCTGGATAGTAAGGTGGAGTCAAAATATGTCAGACGTCATTCTGCTTTAAGAACAGTTTAAAGACATGGAAAGCAAATTGGGGGCCATTGTCTGACACTAACTCCCATGATAGTCCATAAGAGGCAAAAAGTTGTCTCAAAAGGTCTATAGTCTTTTCAGTAGTTATGACTTGTGTGGGTAATACTTCCAGCCATTTAGAGTGGACATCAATTACAGTACTACCAAGAAGTGTTTGTTCAACTCAGCATAGTTGAAATGGATGCGATCCCGAGGTGTGGTAGCCCAGGTCCAAGGTGCAGGGGTGTGGTAGCAGGTTGGTTGTGGACAGTCACACATGGCTCACATTGGTTGACAAGATGTTGGATATCTTGATCAAGTCCTGGTCACCAGAGGTATCCTCTGGCCAATGTCTTCATTCAAGAGATTCTGGGATGACTGTGATGTAAGTCAGAAAGCAAACTGTTGCAGAACTTTGGAGGTATCACATCTCGAGCTCCCCACAAAACATAGCCTTGCTCTGAGGACAACTGGTCCTTCTTGTCTAAGAAAGATCAGATGGTTGGGTCTCTCATGAAGTAAGGCCAAATGATAAAGGTGAAATCTAGGACTTTAGGGAGGAGAGGATCTCACCATGTCTCTGCTATGACATCCTGTGAAGCAATTGGTAAGTCCTCGAGATGTGAAAGATGGAATACTGTTGCATCGTATTCCTTTGCGGTAGCATCCTTGCATGGCAGTCTTGACAATGCATCTGCATTTACGTGATCTTGAGAATGTCTGTATTCAATATCATAGACATATGCCAACAAAATTAAGGTCCATCGCTGCATTCGGAGTGCCACAAGAGTTGGTATTGTGGCCTTTGGCCCCAGAATTGCCAATAGAGGCTTGTGGTCTATTAACAGAGTGAATTTCCATCCATACAAGTACTTATGGAACTCCTTGACACCAAAAATTGTACTCCAGGCTACTTTCTCTATCTGAGCATAGTTTCTTTCACTTGTGGACAATGTCCGGGAAGCAAAAGAGATCTAGTGTTCTCCTCCAGATAATAACACATGAGATATGAAAGCCCCTACTCCATATGGTGATGCATTGCATGCCAGCCTCAGAGGTTTGGCTGGATCATAGTGCGCTAACCATTTGCTGCCTGGAAAACATTTCTTGCAAGCCTGGAATGCTTCCTCACACTGTGGGGACCAGTTCCATTGAGCTTCTTTCTGTAGCAAGTAATGGAATGGTTGCAACAATGTGGACAGATGAGCTAGGAACCATCCATAATAGTTCAAGAGGCCTAAGAATGAGCTGAACTCTGTCACATTTGTTGGTGCAGGTGCCTTGACTCTAGTATCCACCTTGCTGTCTGTTGGGTGTAGGCCTTGGGTGTCAATCAAGTGATCTAGGTACTCAACAGAATTATGCAGAAATTGGCATTTGGCTAGCTTTCCTCTCAGTCCATACCATTCAGTCTGGTCAGACTTGGTCCAGGATTGTCAGATGATCTTCCACTGTGGGTGCTGCTACCAAGATATCATCCATAAAGCATACTACATGGTCCAGCCCATGCAGTATCTGGTCCATTGTGTTCTGGAAAATTGCTGGCACTGTGGAGACTCCATATGCCAAGTGATGATACCAGTAAATTCCCTTGTGGGTGTTGATGGTTAGATACGATTCGGACTCTGGTTCCAGTTCCAATTATTGGAATGCAAAGGATAAGTTCAACTTGCTAATGAACTTGCCCCTTGAGAATGTAGCAAACAAGTCCTCTGCATTGGGTAATGGGTATGGATCTTGCCATATACAACGGTTCACTGTAACCTTGTAGTCACCATACAACCTCACTGCTTTGTCTCGTTTTGGTACCACAACGATAGGGGCAGCCCAGTCACTCCTCTCTGCTAATGAGATGATACCATGGCTTTCAAGATGGTCCATTTCCTTCTGTACTGCTTCCCTTAAAGCATAAGGTACCGGTCGAGGCTTGTGAAAAATTGCAATGGTTCCTGGTTGCACTGGGATCTTTGCCTTGAAATCCTGGATCATTCCGTAACCGTCCTGGAAAATAGGAGCATGATTGTCCAATACTTTCTTTAGCACATCTTGTGGTGCTATGGTCACTGTATTTAAGCTGAAGATCTTTTCCCAATTCAGTCTGATCTGCATGAGCCAGTCTCTGCCTAGTATTGCGGGTCTTTCTCCTTGTACTACCAGCAGAGGCAAGGTCCATGTTCCTCTCTTGTAGGTGACTGGCCCTTGGATTTCCCCTAGCAGGGGGATTTGCTCTCCCACATAAGTCAAGAGCTGCATAGATGATGGTTGCAATGGGCACTTCTGAAATTTCTCTCTGTAGATGTTCTCTGGCACAAGAGATACAGGGGCTCCGGTGTCTAGCTGCATGCTCACCGGATTGCCTGCTAGCTCAAGCTGGAGGTAAATTTCCTTTTCAGTTGCTCGTGTTGCATAAACTCTGAACAAGTGCAATGCCTCAACTTCTGTTTCAGTGGTTGCAGTGTCGTCTGTGACATACCGTGCACTAGCAGTCCATGATGTACTTTTGCACACCCTTTGTATGTGACCCACTTTTCCACAGCTGCAGCATTTCTCATGACAAAAGCAGCATGTGCTTTGATGGTGGTTACCTCCACATCAATAACATGGTTTTAACATTGCGGAAGTGCCCTATGGTGCTGACTTCCTAAATGTTTGGGGTTGCTGACGAACATGTGATGGGCTACCGTGTGTTGTGTCATGTCCCTTTTGTTCTAGGGTGTGGGTAACTTTGTGAACTTCACTTTTTGGGGTTCAGAATGTCTCTTCAGTGTTTGGGAGCCTTTTTGAGTGAACTCCACAGTGATTGCAATGTCACAAGTTACTGTAAAGTCTATTTTTTTTCCTTGCAAAAGCCTTTTTTTTCTGTAAGCTTCCCCTCTCAGGCCACAGACAAAATGATCCCGGAGGGCATCATCCAGGGACTGGCCAAACTCACAAGTGCGTGCTAGATGCTTTAATGCAATGATATAGTTATCAATAGGTTCCCCTTTCCCTTGGTTGTGATGACAGAAGGTGTACCGTTCAACAATGAGAAGGGGCTGGGGATTGAAATGTATTGCAAGTGCCTCAGTGACCTGCACATATGTCAGGGTCAGGATGTCAGTTGGGGCTGTTAAATTCCATAGAAGGACATAAATCTGTGGTTGTAAGGCTGCTAGGAAAACATTTACTTGTTCATTTTCTACTATTTTATTTGCGTTAAGTAGGCATTGGAAACACTAGATATAAATCAAATGTTTCCTTGGATTCATCAAATTCAGGTACTCTTATTGCAGTCACGGTATCTGTGGCT
Source organism: Neoceratodus forsteri (assembly GCA_016271365.2). Classification (NCBI taxonomy): domain Eukaryota; kingdom Metazoa; phylum Chordata; order Ceratodontiformes; family Ceratodontidae; genus Neoceratodus; species Neoceratodus forsteri. Next base: position 933,161,344 of record CM057455.1, read on the forward strand.
AGGTGCTCTGTAGTTGCGGTGTCCACACACAAAAAAACCAAAAAGTGTATTTTTTGGCATTTTATGTTTGCTTGCACACATGTGCAAGAAACATAGTGCCACCATATGAGTTTCCGTAGGTGTGCCTCCCTCACTTCCAATGCTCTGCTCCCTTTTGCAGGTGCGGCTGCACCGCGTCAATGAATGTCCAAGCTGTCTATGACAGGCATTCAGATGCAGTGGTGTACAGTTCTAAGGAAAACACCACCATAATCAGCGGTGGTAACATGTAGGCAATTTGCATACTGCCGTCAGCAGTATGCAAATTGCCTACATGTCAGCACTGCATCTGAACTGTCATAGACAGTTCATTGCTCCCTCCCCCGATTAACACCCACATAGCATGCTGGGAGCCCACCCCAGCATGCTCATGCATGCCCCTCCATGCCCGCACACAATATGACTGATGGGGGTGCCCAATCCCCATCGGTTCCATGGCCCCCTCACCAAACAGACTTCTAGGTGCCATGCTGGGAGCCCACCCCAGTGTGGCGCAAGTCCGTATGAGAGATGGGGGTGCCTAATCCCCCATCGGCTCCACTGTACCCCCTCCAAAGAAAACAGACTTCTAGGTGCCATGTTGGGAGCCCACCTCAGCATGGCAAAAGTTGGTATGGCTGACAGGGGTGCCCAATCACCCGTCAGCTTTACTGTACCCCCCCAAAGAAAACAGACTTGTAGGTGCCACACTGGGAGCCCACCCCAGTGTGGCAAAGGTTGATATGGCCGATGGGGGTGTCCAATCCACCATTGGCTCCACTGACCTCCCAAAAAATAAACTTCCAGCTGCCACGCAGGGAGCCCACCCCAGCATGGCAAAAGTCCCGCGTTGTCTTCCCGAATAAGGGGAAAAAAAACCTGTAAAAAAATAAATGGTCCCTTGTTGACTGTCTTGACCCCCTCTCCCAACCTGCGCCCACCCTCTGTGCACCCACCTCCCCTTTGACCCCATACTTACCTCCAGAGCCCGGCATGATGATCTTCGGTGGACCGGGAACACGTCTACACTCTTCAAAGCCAACTGCGAACTGAAGAAATGCCGGTAAGCTGTATAATGGCATGGATGGATTTTTTTTTAAACTTTGGTGCATATCTTGACCATTTTGGGGAATTTTTTCACCAAATTTTCAACATGGGGTTTTTGGGGCCCCACCTCATGAACTTAGTCACTGTCATTTTGTTATTCGGTCCTGAAAGGTGATTTTGCGGTCACTGTGTGAAACCACATTTCAGAACAGAGTAATGAAACAACAGCATCACAGTTCATGAGGTAGGCCCCCCAAAACTCTATGTTGAAAATTTGGTGAAGAAATTTCCAAAAATGGCTTTTGCTAGCATGCATTGCGCAGTTCCTATGCACGCTTGTAACTTTGCAAATTTTTAATATTTTCAATCCAAATTTTCAACATTGTCATTTTACCACACCTCCTTATGAGCAGTACAGCTGTCATTTTCCACATCTCACCCAAAATGTGTTTTTGCGCATGTAGGGCGCACAATGGCGCAGTTGGTGTGTGAAATCAATGTTCGGGACAGAGTAAGAAAATCACAGTGACACTGTTCATGAGCAGATGTCTTAAAATGGCTATGTTGAAAATTTGGTGACAAAAGTCCATAAAATGACTGTGTAAGAGCGTGCATTGTGCAGTTTCCATGCACCCTTGTAAGTTCACGAATTTGTAATATTTTCAGTCCAGATTTTCAACACTGGAATTTTTCCACACCTCCTTATGAACAGTACAGCTGTCATTTTTCACACCCTGGCTGAAATGTGTTTTCACACTTCCGGCGCAGAAATGCATGGTCGCTGCGGGAAATCAGTGTTCGGGACAGATTTACGAAAATCACAATGACACTGCTCATGAGTGGAGGTCCCAAAATAACTGTGTTGACAATCTGCTGTAAAAAATCCCCAAACTAATTACGTTACGGGTGGGCGTTGCGCAGTTTTTACGCACGCTTGTGACTTCACCTGTTTTTTTATATTTTCACTGCAGATTTTCAACATTGTCATTTTTCACACCTCCCCATGAACAGTACAGCTGTAATTTTTCACATCCTGTTCAAAATGTGTTTTTGCACCTGTGGTGCCAAATGGCATAGTCGCCGTGCAAAATCAGCTTTCAGTTAACGAACTGATATTGCCACTGTTCATGAGGTGGGGGTCTTAAAAAACCCATGTTGAAAATTTGGAGTGAAAATACCAATGAACACCTGGGGTGTTAGGGTTTCTGACCATAACGCCCCACCCTGTAGAGACTGACAGGCATCAGCGGTGTGATTTGGGATTGTTGCCTGTAATGCTCATGCCATTCCACCCCACCCACACCCTGCAGCCAGTGACAGGCATTGAGATGTGCCTTGGACTCTTCAGCCCCAAAGTTCACCCCATTCTCCTATACTGCACCCATTTCACTATATTTCCATATGGAATGGCGTGAGCATAAGGGACAAAGACTCCAAGGCACACCTTGACACTTGGTGTCTGCAGGGCAGGGTGTGGTGAAATGGCATGGCCATTATGCCTGACAACCCAAAGGCACTCCCCAATGCCTGTCAATGTCTGCAGGGTGGTGGTGGGGTTGGCTTCAGTTCAGTACTTCACTGCCATTCCTATTATGCATCTCTCTAACTCCTACACTACCAATGCCAATGCCAGCAAGCAAACATTCGGCATTGACAAATGCTTGTTTTTCCTTAGTGTGTGATGCACTTGCTCTGGTGTCCCTCAAGAGGCTTCTGTCTTGTGTCTTTGTGTGCTGTGGTCTGTCTCTGAGTTGGTAGACCAGCGAGAGGGACCAATGGAATTTTAACTTTCGATTTGCAGCTATAATTCATGTGCTTCATGAAGCCCAGCAAGCAGCTATGTTGTATCTTTTCAATATATCAAAGTAGCAAACAGCTCTTTAGGTTTCTGTGTTATCTTTCTTTAGATAAATCTGTAGCCAGAGCATACAAGTAAGCAATTTATACAGTTTTCAGAAAGCAGCCACAGAGAGACAGCTAAGCAGCCCAAAGAACAGAATAGACACAAGGAGCTGGAAAAAGTTACAGAGAAGTTTAATTAAAAAAACAAACAAACATGCATTAGTTGACATGAACCTTCAGCTGCACTCTTAGGAGTTTTGGTGTGTATCCTCATTGCCAATGTGATATATTGTGGGTCAGTGCAGGACAGACTCATACACAGTGTGTCAGTCCAGTGGCCATCTTTTATTCTAATCCAAGATAGTGGTCTTGCATCACTGGACATATACAAAGAAAAGCTTACTGTGCATGACAGGAACTTACATATATAATGAACTACAATACCCATATCTATAAACTACAACTCTAATCAACTTCCTACCATATATATCCATATATATACTACCACACATATCCATGCATATGCTACACTCTGAAACATACTCCCCTCTCTTACTGGTTATGTATGAGTTGTATCGTAAAAGGTACCTTTACCTGCTTTCCTATTACCACCTCAGGCCCCTATGGTCTACTACCCTATATTTCAGTTACTGGTCTCCAGGGGGCCTGGTCCTGCCACTCCTACTTATTCCTGGTGACATTGAGCCTATCTCAGGACCTCCCAATATCTCACATACTGACCCTTCATGGTCTCGTACCAAGGGACTAAAACTGGCACATCTAAATATTAACAGCCTCTGACCCAAGCTCTCTGACTTGGAAGCATGGCTAGCCCTATACAACCCTCATATCCTAGCAGTATCCAAAGCTTGGCTAAAACCTTTCATTGTCCCTCATGAAGTAACAGTTCCTGGGTATTCTACCTTCTGGAAGGATCAGTGTGGGGATAAGAGAGGTGTGGTCCTCCAATACATAAGGGGTTCCATTAGAACAACAGAAGTCCTCCTCCCTGCACTGAACCAGTCCTCCTGTATATGGCTATTTGTGAAGCTTACGCTAGGGTACACTAAGCCCTTACATACTGGCTGTGTTTATAACCCCCCCCCGGTCACTAGAATAACATTTTATGCTTTTATCACCTTCATGAGATTCCTCTGTTGGTCACACAATAACCCTAGGTGATTTCAGTCTCAACTGGATCAATGACAGCCCCTGTAACTTCAAGGCACCACTGCATGACCTGAACCTCAGCAAAGTCATTACTGATGCCACCCACTCCCTCCTAGACTGGTTCTCGGTAACCAGAACAATTCATATTAGAACATGTGCTATACTAGCTGAGTCTCTCAGTGATCTTTCTCCAATTTTTTGTACCTAGAGTAATGGGTTTACTAAGCCCCCTCCAAGAGCTATCACTGTCAGGAGCTACTCCCACCTTGATGAAGGTGCATTCCTGGAAGATATTGCTGCTGTCAACTGGGATGAGATTTGGAGATTTGGAAATGTAAATACTGTGCTTGACTTTTTAGCAAATGGTCTACTCAGCATACCTAATAGGCAAGCTGCATTAATCCAAAGAAGGGTCAAGGGCTTCTGCTCAAAATGGCTGACTCCTGATCTGCGTAAACTTATGAAGAAAAGGGACAGAGCTTGGGAAACCTTCTGAGGGTCAGGCCTATGCTCAGTGCGGCAAACTACAGGGCTTTATGAAATATCTGTAAGACCAGTGTGAAACAAGCACAGGCACAGTACTTGAAGAAATTGGAATCCAGAAACCTGGGAAACTCCAAGTTTTGGTCACTGTTAAAAAGTTGTCTCAACGTGACTGCAGGCTCGCTCTCCCCAGCATACTGTGTTCGATGTTCAAACCTAAATCTGTGACACAAGGTGCCTGTGTCAAATGGGTATGATGCAAATGGCACCTTGCATCATAGTTTCCAGCTATCCCGATTTTCAAACACCAACTGCTGTGAAGTTGGGATGCTGTGCAGCAAAGCTCCACCAGTGCCACCCTTGTAGCAAAAGCACCAGTGCACCAGGTCGCATGGGGGCTTGTGCCATGGCAGGGCTTCACCATCCCCTTATGTGGCATTCTAAAAGCCCCATTGTTGTCACAACAGGGGGCTGCCTTTAGACCAGCCAGAAGGTAGTCTAAGGGTCATGTGCCACAGCCTTTCAGGGTGGCAATTGGAAGGGGGCTACAAGGAGGTGACTGGGGGCATAAGAAGCACAGGGTGCCCTGGGGGGGGAAGAGGCACAGCAGCAATGTGCAGGGGATTTAAGTGGCACCCTGTGGGGATGCCTGTGCTATTAAGGACAGCCAATTGGCCCAGATAAAGGAGGCTGGCAGACAGGGTCTGGGCTAGGCCCTCAGAAGGATACCACCCTGGCATCTGCCTCACAGGTGCCACTGACCCTAGCACCATTGGTGGCAGCAGTGGCTGTAGGTTGTGGCATGTCAGTGGTGGCTGAGGAACAGTCCCTAGGTACTGTGGCAGTCACCTGATACCTGTCCCCCTGTGTGGAGGCGGGCTGCTGCCCGTCGATGGTGCTGGGGGTCAGTGGCATCTATGGTGCAAGTGCCAGGGCTGTGTCTCTGCGGGGGCCAGCCCTGGACCCTGTCTGCCAGCCCCCTTTACTTGGGCCAGTTAACTGTCCCTAATAGCATTGGGCACGCCCACAGGGTGCCATCTTAGCACCCTGCACATAGCTGCCATGCCTATGTCACTCCCTAGGACACCCCCATGCTCTTTATTCCCTTGGACTCCTTCTGCTAGGTGTATTTACCTCACCCCCCACTTTCTTGGCCCCTCAAGTCTTCTGCTGGGTGGGGGGTGGAATTGATGAAGCCTTCTGCCAAACTCTCAAGGTGCACCACCTGTCCAGTGCAACCCTGTGGATGTGTCAAATCTCGGTTCTTGGCACAGGGACCTTCATTTTTGTAAAATACAGCACAAGGTCCTTGATGCACCCCACAATTGCCACAGCCCGTCATTGCCACAAATTGTGGCAATCTAATGGCTCTTTGAAAATCGAGCCCAGTGAATAAAACAACCTCTTTTAGTGAGCCTGACCCAGCTGCTGATGTTTTTAATAACATTATTTTTTACTAATCTTACTCAGTTTAAGGTACAGGTTGATAATCCCCACCATGCAGCTCCTCATCACACCTGGCCAACCTGCCACTATCCTGGCCTGAATTTCATTTTAAGTTGCTAACATGGCAGGAGGTACTAAACCAGCTTTTGAGAATAAAAGCAGAAGGATCTGTAGGCCTCAATAAACTAGAGTTCAGGTTGCTAAAACTGGGTGCTGATATTCTAGCTGCCCCCATTACTACAATTTTTTAATATATCTCTACTGCAGAGTGACCTTCCCAGAATATGGAAAGTGGCTCACATAGTGCCCATACACGAGGCAAGGCAAGGCAAGGCAAGTTTTATTTATATTCGCACCCAGTCCCAGATGCTCTGGGCACCTTACATCAATATAGAAACAGAATATGAAGCTTGAAGCTTATGAAAGGGTAGGGTACAATGGCCCTCCCAGACTCACTCCCAGCTGTTTTAGGATGTAGAAAACATCACAGATAGGATAACGTTTGTTGGCAGCCTTAAATTTGAGGGAACGGAAGCAGCCAAGGGCACATTACTTTTAGAGTGCAGTGTTTTTCTTCCACATGACTGATGACATACCATTTAACATTGATTTATTTAGAATGTAGTTCCCCAGGATATCCTAGCCGAGGTGTAAAATCTCCTTTGACCAAAAATAAAGCAATGCTTGTTTTCATTTAATGCTAAGAAAAACAGTATTTTACTCAGTCTTTTGATAAAGAAACTCCTGACATGCATGAGTAACAAACTACTGATTCTGGTGGCCTCAGCCTCTGGCTTGTATGCAGTTTCATAGCCATTAGGTGGGAAGACTGAAAACACAAGGAGGTTGATGGTGTGTCTGAGGTTAAACAAGAAGTTACAGCACAGGTTGCCAATGACTGAAACCACCCACCATATTCTGGATTACAGTTTTTTTTTTATTTTTATCCTCAAGATCGAGTCAACCTCATTACAAATACTTCCACACATACCTCTCAACTGTCCCACATTACGAGGAACAGTTCCTCGTTTTACTTGACAAAAGCTCTCTGTTCTACGTTGTGAGGACTTGTCCCACATTCAATGTTCAGATTTTAAAGCAAAAGCTATAGTAAATTATGCAAAAAATATATTGTTCAATTAATAATAGACTTTCTGAACATAAAAGCAAACATTTTAACAGTGTATTGAGCTTCTTAGGCAAAGATTTTATTAAGTGTTCCACATTTTGCCCATTTGTTCCACATTTTGAGAAGCAGCGTTCCACATCTGGGGGACAAAAGGTTGAGAGGTATGCTTCCATACTGTATAGATAGACTTTTGATACCCGTTTTTGCCAGTGGGTTCCAGAAGCAGACAGTGTATATAAAGGCTAGATGAACCAATTAAACTGTGTAGTTGGAGGATGCCTAGCTCTGTCCCATGGGGTGGGAATTATACCAGAGACAGTTCTCTGAGCAACGGTGTGCAGCATGTTTTTAAACTACTTGTTTGCAAATACATACACTCTACCTTTGGTTATTAAAGACCATCCAAGATAATTCAAACAACAAGGAAGTGAAGCTGACACATTGTGTCTGCTGCTGCACAGACTTTGTATTTCAGTTTTGAGCCTTCTGGAATTGTGAACAGGTATCTGTGACAGACCTGCTGACCACATGTCTGTTTAACACTTAGCAACAAAAACCATTAACCATAGCACTGTTCTGACATCTCATACCTAAAATGGTTGAGAATGTGGAGTTGCATTGGTACCCAGAGATACATCTTAGAAAGTATCTAGATATACTAAAATATATTGTAGAACATCCCATTTAAATGAATATTTCCTGACTGTGTTATATCTAGATATATATATATATTCAAATATAGAGCCAACCTGCAGCATGTGCCTTTCTTCTCAGTTCCAGGTTCCCTGCAGTCTTCATCATCACACATCAAAGTGATGAGAACGAAGTCATCACTTAACCACCCACCCCAATGGCCAATGCTCCAAGCCACTACTGCAGCCGGTCACCTGACACCCACCTCTAAAAAAAAAAAAAAAAACAGCCTGCACTTGTGCCCTGGTGGACCTCCAGTCCTTACCCAATTATCAAAAGAATACTATAATAAAAACAAGCATTTGTCAACGCCGAATGTTGATTGCGTTGGTCTGTTGAGCTTGCTCACTGGCTCTCTGTCAGTCACTCAGGGTGTTTCTTCCGTTGCTGCAGGCTGCTCTTTTGTATGGGCTCCTGCCTGCGTTGGTACCTTGTTCTGCCCACTAAGAAATCCACAGCTGTCCTGACAGAGCTCCGTTGAGGTGGCTCACTCCCCCTCTCTGACTAGCTCATTCTGTTTCTCCTGGCACTGCAGGGTGCCCTTTGGTACTGGACTCCTGCCTCTGTTGGTGGCTTTTTCTGTCCACAAAGAAATCTGCAGCAGTCCCGACACAGGTCTGTTGAGCCTGCTGACTCCCCCTCTGTCACTCACTCGTTCCGTTTCTGCCAGCGCTGCAGACTGGCCTTTTGTACTGGGCTCCTGCCTGTGTTGCCGCCTTTTTCTGCTAACAAAGAAATCTGCAGCAGTCACGATAGAGCTGCATTGAGCTTGCTCACTCCCCCCCTCTCACTCACTCATTGTGTTTCTCCCAGTGCTGCAGGCTGCCCTTTTGTACTGGGCTCCTGCCTGCAATGGCACCTTTTATTGCCCACAAAGAAATCCACAGCTGTCCCAACAGAGCTCCGTTGAGGTCGCTCACTCCCCCTGTGTCACTCAGTCATTCTGTTTCTCCTGGCACTGCAGGCTGCCATTTTGTACTGGGCTCCTGCCTGTGTTGGTGGCTTTTCCTACCCGTGATGAAATCCACAGCTATCCTGGCAGAAGTCCGTTGAGGTCGCTCAGTCCGCCTGTCTCACTCACTCATTCCGGTTCTCCTGGCGCTGCAGGCTGCCCTTTTGTACTGGGCTCCTGCCTCTGTTGGTGACTTTGTCTGGCCACAAAGAAATCTGCAGCAGTCCCAACAAAACTCCATTGAACTCGCTCACTCCCCTTCTTTCACTCACTCATTCTGTTTCTGCCAGTGCTGCAGGCTGCCCTTTTCTATTGGGCTCCTGCCTGCGTTGCCGCCTTCTTCTGCCCACAAATAAATTTGCAGCAGTTACAATCGAGCTCTGTGGAGCTTGCTCACTCCCTCTCTCTCACTCGCTCATTCTGGTTTCCCTGCCACTGCAGGCTGCCCATTTGTACTGGGCCCCCGCATGCATTGTTGGCTTTTTCTGCCCACAAACAAATCTGCAGCAGTCCCAACAGAGCTCCGTTGAGCTCACTCATTCCCTCTCCCTCACTCGCTTGTTCTGTGTCTCCTGACGCTGCAGACTGCCCTTGTGTACTGGTCTCCTGCCTGCATTGGTGGCTTGTTCTGGCCAGAAAGAAATCTGAAGTAGTCCTGACACAGATCCATTGAGCTCTCTCACCACTCATTTCATTTTCTGCCATGCTGCAAGCTGGCTCTTTGCACTGGGCTCCTGCTCATGCTGCTGCATTTTCTGCCCACAAAGAAATCTGCAGTCACAATAGAGCTTTGTTGAGCTTGCTCACTACCGCTCTGTCACTCGATCATTCTGTTTCTCTTGGCATTGCAGGCTGTGCTTGTGTACGGGGCTCCTGGCTGTGTTGGCACCTTTGTCTGTCCACAAAGAAATCTGTAGCTGTCCTGACAGAGCTCCGTTGAGGTCGCTCAGTCTCCCTCTCTCACGCGCTCATTCTGTTTGTCCTGACGCTGCAAGCGGCTCTTTTGTATGGGGCTCCTGCCTGCATTGGCAACTTTTTCTGCCCACAAAGAAATCCACTGCAGTCCTGCTAGAGCTCTGTTGAGCTCACTCAGCCCCCTCGTCTCACTCACTCATACTGTTTCTTCCACCGCTGCAGGCTGGCCTTTTGTACCGGGCCCCTACCTTCATTGAAGCCTTTTTCTGCCCACAAAGAAATCTGCAGCAGTCCTGACAGCGCTCTGCTGAGTTCGCTCACTCCCCCTCCATCACTTGCTCTCTCGTTCTGTTTCTCCCAGTGTGGCAGGCTGTCCTTTTGTACTGGGCTCTTGTGTTTGGGGCCTTTTTCTGCCCACAAACAAATCTGCAGCAGTCCCGACAGAGCTCATTTGAGCTCGGTCACTCCCCCCTCTCACTTGGTCGATCTTAATCTGTCCCAATTTCCCACAGTGACCATGCTATTGCCCGCAGGAGAACAAAAACGTTTTAGCCAGGATGTGGAAAATGACAGCTGTAGTGTTCATAAGGAGTTGTGAAAAAATGCCACTGTTGAAAATGTGGGGTAACAGTATTACAAATTTGCGAAGTTACAAGGGTGCATGGAAACACTTCAACACACGCTTGTAACACAGTCATGCTATGGAGTTTGTGGTCGCAGATTCTCTTTACTGTCTATACTTTACCTTAAATTCTATATACTCAATAACCACACCCAATGGTTATTCCAATAAACTCAGTTTATTGTCTGCACACATATATGTGGGAGCCTCAGCTAAAGGCAAGAGCTCCCCGAACTAAGTTTTACACAGTATTTTATAGCACTTCTTATCTTGGAAAACACCAACATTTCAGTATAAGCCAATCATAGTTTTTAGCCATGTAACAGAAAAAACACATTGAAGCATTAGGTACTTTTCCACTGGCTTATTTCATCACTGCTTAATACATATACCTGGGTCAAGCTGACCTAATAGAAACAATGAGTTTCACTCACTCCATGGTACCGTACAGCTTGGTTTCAATGCATCTACATGTTCTTATCTTTATACTTCGTCCAAGCCTGCTTTTCAGGCTGGTACAATCAGTTCTGCTCAATTTTATCTAACTTATTATTTTTCACAACCTAAGGAACTAGTTTCAGCCAGCACGAGCTATTGCTTTCTGCTCGTTTTGTGATTCTTATGAACTTATAATGACCCTTAGCTTCTACTCAGACCTGGCTATATTCAACTACACTAGCAGCTTCTACATTATAATATATTGTAACACACTTTACTTTTTATGTATGCATGAATCCACTTCATATGTATGCATAAAAGAAAGATATAAAAAGAAATTCCTCCACACTTCCCTTTGATACTCTGTATCAACTAACCACTTTCCTTTTATTTATATAATTTAAAACTGGTTCCCAGCATACAGATAGTTAAGGCATGGAGTTACAGATGGAACACAATGGTGAGTTTGTAAACATAATACAGAATTGAGGATGTCAACACCACAATTGAAATATGTGAAAAATGCTAACATATGACACCACATATAACACAATATAACATAACAATTTTGTTGATGAAAAAGAGTTCATGGAATTCACTTTGAGAGTGAATAAGGTAGATGCTACCTTGTGTTGAGGTGTGGCACACCCTTGGAGCTTGATTGAAGAATCTGTTGATAATGTCTCTTGACAGATAAATCCTTATAAAACATAACAGTCCATGAAATTAACAGTTCATAAGTTCATATAAGTATCCACAGGTTGATGTAGTTACAGTACAGATGAAATGTCATTTGCAGAATGGTGGTAACCCCACAAGGCATATGGGGCAATGCAGACAATAATTTAAAAACAAAACACCAGCATAGTAGAAAAGTCAGTGTTCATTTTGCTAGCTGGCTGATTAGTAGACACACTGGCCAGGGGTGCATTGAGTCCTTTTAATGGAGTAGTCACACACACACACTGGCATGGCATTTGTTTTGTCGTAGTTGATTACACCCCAGCATAAAGATTAACAGTCCATAAAAAGGTAAATTGACAATAAACCATTAAGAACACAGTCCATAACAGAGCAATAGGGTTGTAGAAAGTACCAGCCATGTTTGGAACAAGCAGCAGCGAAGAAAATGGATGTATTGCTTGAAGGTCAATCGGCAGAATCTTCGCTGGAGTTGGGGAGTGCCCTTCCCAGACTTAACTTCATAGTAAGCAGAAACAATAAGCTTGATTGCAGAGTCTGAACTGACTGGACCTTTTTCAGTTGATTTAAAGTTCTACAAATAGGTGTAATTTCGCTGAAAACATTACACTTGTAGAGGTTACTGCTGTTGAACGTGGAGATCTTGTGTGTGCCACACCGTGGAAACCTGCAAACTTGCAAAGTGTGTTAGACACTGAGTTAAAAACACATAAATAACAATCTTTTAAACCATTTACTTTTTGTTTTGTAAAGAGTGGTGTGACAGAGCCTAAATTCTGGCAATTAGAAAGAGAAAAATTAAAAAATGGGACATTAGCCGCACACCTGGGGGTGCAGGCCAAGGTTTAGTTATACCATTTGACCATCTGTAAATCATGACAATGTTATGGTTACCTCCTGCTTTTAAATCACAGAAGCAGTTATGACAGTGATGAACATTATTTCCCTGTCTGTTGCAAGCAGGCCTGAGTTATAAAATATTGTAATGTTACAATACATAGATACATAGATACATAGACAGTGTCAGCAGATAAGGGCCTATGGCCCACCCAGTCTGCCCATTTGAGCTTGTAAGTTCAGTTTGTTTTCCTAGAAGTCTGTTTTCCCTTACCCCTGACCTCTAGAATTCCTTTATGTCTATCCCATGCATTCTTAAATCCCGTGATTGTTGCAGCCCCCACCACCTGTTCTGTGAAGAAATTCTTTCTCATGTTTCCTCTGAATCGTCCTCCCTCCAACTTCATCCCATGCCCTCTAGTCCTGGAACATCTTTTTCGCTTAAAAATAGTGTTTTCCTGCACTCTGTTTCTCCCTGTAAGATACTTGTATGTCTCTTATTATATCCTCTCTCTCCCTCCTCTCCTCCAGGGAGTGCATGTTTAGTTCCTTCAACTTGTCTTCATAGGACTTGTGATGCAATCCATTTCTGCACCATTCTCACCCCTTGTACTCCCTTCAGACCCATTACCCCCCTCTTTCTCAGTAAAGACTGAGCAGAAATACCTGTTCAATATGTCAGCTTTACTGTTGTCATCCTCCACGCGACTCCCATCCTCCTCTTCAGTCTCACTATCCCTCCCTTTGTCTTTCTTTTTTCATTTATGTACCTGTAAAAGGTTTTGTCCCTTTAACCACTGATTTTGCAATGTGTTCTTCTGTCTGAGCTTTGGCTTCCCTTACTGACTTTCCTGCCTCCCTTTGTTTCTCCTGGTACTTCTCCTATCCCCTTCTGCCTGTGTCTTTTGTATTGCCTGAATGCTATCTTTTGGCTTTCACTTTCTTTGCTACCTCTTTGGAAAACCATAATGGTCTCTCTTCCTTTTCTCTTGCTAACCTGCTTAGTGCAGTTACACGCTTCAAACATATTGTTCATAACAATATGCCTTTACACAATGCAATTAGTGGGACAAATACATATGTTGTTGGCCTATGCTAATTTAATAACAGTGCCTATTGCACCTGTGACACGTGAAAAGGTCTACCTTTTTTACCCTGTATAGTGACATACTTTAAAGTACTGAGTGAGATAAGGCTTGAAGCATAGGTTTGGAGTACAATCTAAATTGTGCATATTATAATTGTTAAAATTGAAAATGACAAAACCTGCATAGAGTGCACTTATTTTTTAGGGGTACCTGTGAGTAATAAGACAAACGGAGCATTAATTTTACTTTTGGTTTTGCTTTGGAACATATTGTAGGGGTGGGTCAGCAATGCTGGCCCCAGTATTTAAGTTTGGTTATGAGCATTAAAAACATTATACATGTGGAGCACTTTTTGAACACACACATGATACAGTGTAGCAAGATGTATATCAAAACATTATAACATAAACATGAAACATAAGCATGTTTGTAATAGAACAATTTCAGTATTGAGCATAATGCATAATGCATAAAATACGTTTTAAACAACACATACAGACTGTAAACTTAGCTTAGAATCCAGAAATGTTAGAGTACTGTGAATTTACTGGTTGAAAATGCATTCATTGCTGTAAGGCAATGACAAAAGTTGCTTTGCATTTGTTTTAACAGGATAAGAATGCTGAAAAGACAATCAAAGAATGAATATGTGGACATACATACACAACTCTACCCTCCAGTGTAACAGATTACTTGCTGAGGGCAGAAACCCTTGTACCAATAATAGGTGTGAGATTTAACTGTTTGCACTAGAAAAACAGAAGGGCTTGGGCTGGTTATGCTGTTAAAATACCTTGGGTCTTTTTTAAACCTGTAAATAAGAAACAATTATTGGCAAATACATATTTTCCTTATTTACCCTCTAGGGGAACAGTGATGTAGCTTGCAACCTTTGTGGGTATTACACTGGAAGGATAGAGGAAGGTAGCTACCCCCCCCAAGCTCCTACTGGTGGAAGGGACAGCTCAAGTGAAAGAGACAGCTCGAATACTGTAGCAATAAAAGGTTAGCTGTGGATGGTGACATGATCCCCACCTACTACACTTTAAATTATAACAAGATAATATTACAATTAGTTTAGTAAGTTTCATACCTTACTATAAAGATGGGGAACTTCTTTTTCTCTAGAAGAAAGAGAAGAAACACAGACAAACAACAAAAACAAACACACACCAGTTTAAAAACAAAACAAGATTATTTTCACAGGATAAAAGAAGTCAAGTGTCCCTGGGTTCCCTTATCCTAAGCATGACAAAATGTCAGCTGAGTTTATAAAAAATCCAGATTGATGGTAATACCGTACGTACGTATCTCTTAGAATGCATTTCAAAAAGACAAAAAAATGATTACACCATGGTCACACATAAAAACCAAAACCATTGTTTTTTAACTGTAGATGGTATACTCTCAAAAATAGCTGTAATAGTCCTTTTTTCAAAAGCGTACTGTATATATATATATTAAAAATATGGGGAGATGATGAATAATTTTCCCCTTCCAGCTGGAGTATTGCCTGTGTTGGCTGCAAGTCAGAAGCAGTGAGAGGAGAAGAAAAGTTTGTTCCTCTTCACTTAGAATACTAGTTTTGCAATAAAAGTCAAATTACATGGTTCACTCTTGGTGTGCTTTCATGAAAACATACATTTGTGTGAAAAGTTGTGCTTTAGGTATGGAATACACATCAAGTTTGAACTGGTAGTAACATAAAATGTTGAAACACAAGAAGGTCAAATAACGTGCAAAAGGTCACAGTGTACATGCAAGGGTCGTTCAAACCCAGTTATTTATTTTTTTAGTGTCCTTGAACACTACTGATATTAAATATCTTTACAATAAAACTGCTGGCCAAGACAGTACACACACATACACATACACAAAAAGAAATACTTAACACAAAATAAGACTGACATTGTTTCACACCAATTTGCTGAGGTAATGCCCATAGTTTCATTAGAAAACTGTACGTGTTTTAGATATATGTGCTGCCTCCTGCCTGTCTTGTAACACTGACTATTTTTAAACCAACACATTTATACATATCGCCATGCCAAATCTTTCCAGAACAAAACACTTTTTAAACACATTTTAACTCCTTTCAACACCTTTAAAACACAACACAACGTACCATCTGTAAGTGAACACATCTTGTATAACATGGTTACACCTTTTGGCGCATAGCCAAAATATGGCACCCTGCCATTTTGCAAAAGTTTCTGGTTATAACTAGAAGTATGATAAAGCCATTTATAGCTGTTAACACATTACATTTTCACCTAGCAGTGGCTTGGCACATTGCTTGCAACTACAAATCTTTCTGCACGCTTGCAATCTATGACGCCATATCTCTTCACCTTCAACACTACCTGCTTCACCCAACAACTACATACAAAAGTTCTTCACTGACCCTATCTAGGCAGCACAAATGTTCCATTAAAAATAAAGCCAATTAAAACAGTCAGCTATGAGGCAAAGAATTTTTTTTTTTTTTACTGTAACATGTTGTGCACTGAAGGCAGTCAATCCTATCTCGCAACCTTGACAACAGAACATAATTACAGAACACAGATATAAGCTGGAAAATATGCACGAGAAAGACAGAGCATTACCTTGTTTAGTATATGTATTACAGAAATAAAACAGACAGACATAAAACAACTTTGAATAAAAAAATTCAGACTTACCCGTGCCAAGGTATTTTCTTCTTCTTTCTCGATACACAAGTCTGAGTAAGAAAACTGACTGCAGGACCTTCATGATAATTTCCAAACACTGCAGCTATTAACCCTTTTCAAATGTTTTGTTTTGGCCATTTTAGTAACCTGCCAAACCAAGTCTTTTTCCAGAGCTTTGGGTTGCAGTTTAAAAACAAAACAAAACAAAAAAAAATCTCTTAACAGTACTCGGTTGAGATCCATCTGGTAGAGGTCCCCCGTATTCCCCATTGTAGTCCCTAAAAGGCGCCTTGACCAAACTCGGAGTGCCCAACACTCCTATATTTCTTACGGGCGTCCCCTGACACCGAGTGCCCCTTAGCACCCTTACTTTTTACGGGCGTCCCCTGACGCCGAGTGCCTCTTAGCACTCTTGGTGCCACCCCTGCACCTAGAAACTGTAACTGATGACTGTCATCGCTCCAGCAGGCCACACATATGGTGGGACTTAAACCTCCAGGGCCACCTTCCCTGAGGCTGGGACTTGTCAGTCCGATCACAGTGTGACACGGAGAAGTGAAGCTATCCTGCCGACTACGCCAAAAACTGTGGTCGCAGATTCTCTTTACTGTCTATACTTTTACCTAAATTCTATATACTCAATAACCACACCTAATGGTTATTCCAATAAACTCAGTTTATTGTCTGCACATATATGTGGGAGCCTCAGCTAAAGGCAAGAGCTCCTAACTAAGTTTTACACAGTATTTTATAGCACTTTATCTTGGAAAACACCAACATTTCAGTATAAGCCAATCATAGTTTTTAGCCATGTAACAGAAAAAACACATTGAAGCATTAGGTACTTTTCCACTGGCTTATTTCATCACTGCTTAATACATATACCTAGGTCAAGCTGACCTAATAGAAACAATGAGTTTCACTCACTCCATGGTACCGTACAGCTTGGTTTCAATGCATCTACATGTTCTTATCTTTATACTTCATCCAAGCCTGCTATTCAGGCTGGTACAATCAGTTCTGCTCAATTTTATCTAACTTATTATTTTTCACAACCTAAGGAACTAGTTTCAGCCAGCACGAGCTATTGCTTTCTGCTCGTTTTGTGATTCTTATGAACTTATAATGACTCTTAGCTTCTACTCAGACCTGGCTATATTCAACTACACTAGCAGCGTCTACATTATAATATATTGTAACACACTTTACTTTTTATGTATGCATGAATCCACTTCATATGTATGCATAAAAGAAAGATATATAAAAAGAAATTCCTCCACAAGTTTCGTCACCAAATTTTCAACATAGGCATTTTAGGACCTCTGCTCATGAACAGTGCCACTGTCATTTTCTTAATCTGTCTTGAACAATGATTTCCCCCACAACGACTGTGTTATTCTGCGTTGGAACTGTGAAAACACATTTCGGTCAGGATGTGAAAAATGACAGCTGTATTGCTCATAAGGAGATGTGAAAAAATGCCACTGTAGAAAATCTGGCATGACAATATTACAAGTTTTTGAAGTTACAAGGGTGTGTGGAAAATGCACACTTGTAACAGTCATTTGATGGGCTATCATCACCAGATTGTCAACATAAGCATTTTAGGACCTCTACTCATGAACAGTATCACTCTCATTTTCTTAATCTGTCCCAGACAGTGATTTCCCACAGCGACTGCTCTATTCTGCGCCCGAAGTGTGAAAACACATTTCGACCAGGATGGGAAAAATAACAGCTGTACTGTTCAGAAGTAGGTATGGGGAAAATGGCAGTGTTGAAAATCTGGAGTGAAAATATTATAAATTCTCAAACTTACCAACATGCGTGCAAACTGCGTAACGCGCGCTCGTAACACAGTCATTTTATAAAATATCATTACCAACTTTTCAACATAGTTATTTTAGGACCTCTACTCATGAACAGTGTCACTGTCATTTTCTTAATCTGTCTTGAACACTGATTTCCCACAGTGACTGCGCTATTCTGCGCCAGAAGTGCGAAAACACATTTCTGCCAGGATGTGAACAATGACAGCTGTACTGTTCACAAGGAGGTGTGAAACAATGTCAGTGTTGTAAGTCTGGCATGAAAATATTGCAAATTCGTGAATTTACGAGTGTGTGTAGCAACTGTGCAACGTACGTCAGAACAGTCATTTTTTGATGAATTCCACCACTTGGTAACATAGACTTTTTGAAAGCCCACCTTATGAACACTGGCACTGTTGTTTTGTTACTAGGCACCGAAAGGTGATTTTGCACAGTGACCATGAAATCACCTTTCAGGGCCGATTAACGCTATGGCAGTTTGAGAATTCATGAGGAGAGGTCCCAAAAACCCCATGTTGAAAATTTGGTGCCAAAATTCCAAAAAATGACTGAGATATGCATTAAAGTTGAAAAAACCCTATTTCTACCATTATACAGCTTACCAGAATTTTCTCAGTTTGCAGTTGGCTTTGATGAGTGCAGACGTGTTCTGGTCCATCGATGATCGACGTGCCAGACTCCGGAGGAAAGTATGGGGTGAGGGGGTGTGTGGGGAGGCAGGGTCTGCAGTGGGTGGGTGCGGGTGGTGGAAGGGGGGGCCAGGGAGACTGCAAGGGACAGTTTTCTTATTTCACAGGTTTACAAACAAAAAAACCATCACGGGACAGTTTCTTTTCTTCACAGGGGCATTAGGCACGCTGGGGTGGGCTCCCAGTGTACCACCTGAGTGCTTTTTTGGGGGAGACCAGTAGCCGATGGGGGATTGGGCAACCCCGTCTGCACACAAGTAAAGGGGGGAGGAAGTTCACACCACCCGACTGTTTCTTTTGGGGGGGCCAGTAGACGAGGGGGGATTGGGCACCCCCATTGGCACACAAGTAAAGGGGAGGGTTCACATTATGCTGACAGGGATTGGGCACCCTGTCAGCACACAATATCAGCCGGGGTTTGACATAATGCCGACGGGAGTGGCCCCTGTCAGCACAATCAACATTGGGGTTTAGGCCAGTGAAACCAACGGGGATTGGGGCCCCTGTGGCAACTAAACATGGTGGAGGGAGTGATATTGTTTGTGAACATGGCGGCAAGCCACCACCATGTTCACAAACAATATCAGGGTTTTTACATCCTGCCCTGCAATGATGAGTCACTCCCTCATTGCAGTGGATGGCTGACGCTGCACTGACGAGGTGGCCCCTGATTCCAGCGGCTACTTTTTTAGAAAGTTGTGGCACACAGGCTAAACTAGTGTCAGCAGCAGCGTGCCACGGCATTGGGGGAAGCGGGACAAGCCTTTGCAGGCTGTGGGGGCATTGGCCACAACAGTGCCATGCCTCCTCAACCTGCTTGTGGAGAAAGCTGACGCAACATGTTTCTTGAGCATGCACGCAATCAACATAAAAATGTACCTGTGTTGGTTGTTGAACCTGTGTTGCACTTTGCCACTCTGTTTTTACATAAATATATGAGAAGATGGCTGATTTGCTATTTTTTTACTACCAATGCTTACCAGAACATTGGGGGCGGGGCTGTTTTCTTAACACCATCAGATTGTAATATATAGTTTCCCTCCAATATGCTTGTACTGAAGATAACTATATTACAAAAAAGAAAAAGCGTCAAACAATATACTGATCGCAAGGAGAGGGTCACACTAAAATATAAATTCTTACCATTATTTCTACTGACTCTACTCTAACAAATCAATCCAGTTTTTGACCAGGAGCAGTGAGCATCACAGCATTTACTCAGCATCAGTTCCAATGGTCCCACACTTCGGGAACCCTCCCCCCCCCACACACACACACACTAGCATCACATAACACAGGGATGGTGGAGAGGGTTAACACACAAAAAATCATTATTGCTACCATTTCTATATTTCAGACTGTTCAAAGGTTCAGTGTCAACAGGTTAGGAGGTAGGAGTCCATTATTTCTGCAGAACCATACCTCTCAACTTTTTGTCCCCCAAATGTGGAACGCTGCTTCTCAAAATGTGTAACAAATGGGCAAAATGTGGAACACTTAATTAAATCTTTGCCTAAGAAGCTCAATACACTGTTAAAATGTTTGCTTTTATGTTCAGAAAGTCTATTATTAATTGAATAATATATTTTTTGCATAATTTACATCTTAACATTGAATGTGGGACAAGTCCTCACAATGTGGAACAGAGAGCTTTTGTGAAGTAAAATGAGAAACTGTTCCTCGTAATGTGGGACAGTTGAGAGGTATGTGCAGAACAGGGCAACATAATATTGCTTTCATTTTGACACTACTATGTGTTGGGTGTTTTGATGAGGAGCAGTGAGCATTACAGAATTTACTTAGCACTAGTTCAAACTGTCCTGCACCTCCAGAACCTGCCCCCCCCCCGCAGCATCATACTGCACATGGATGGCACAAAAAAAAAATGTCCATAATTTCGTCAGCCCCCACTATGGGTTAGGGTGTTTTGATGAGGAGCAGTGAGCACTGCATGCATGGGAAACAGCATTTTGCAGCTGAAAGACTATATTGATGCCCACTGAAAATATACCGTATAATCACTCTGTTTATATTCCCTTTAAAACTCACCAGTCATCAGCTTCAAGGTGCCTGCCATTGCTGGAGTGGAGTGGACAAGACTTTCATTCCAACTTTCTTCCCAGGGTACCAGATCTGACTGGAAAAGCAAGCAAAGTGACTATAGTCCATCTAAGCAAGATAGCATGAGTCGAGACAGCCTGGCTGGCAGGCAGCGAGGGCTGTACAGCTGAGCTGGTGCTACAGGGAGAGACTAGGACAGGGGCCGGACAGTTGGCTTGTGGGCCCCAGGCCGGGGTCAGTCAGAACATTCTCCTCACTCACACATGAATAATTGGAATCACCACAGCACTCATTGACTCAGGGATCCAACCTGTGTTTGGGAAATTGTTTTACCATCCGACGTTCACCCAAGCAAAATAAAAACAAAAGTTGTTTGCATCAGAGACAGCTGAGAGCAGTCGGTGCACTCGAGAGGGTAGCAACCATTGAAACTCTGCCTCACAACCTTACGGAACAACACTCACAAAGCTAGTTAACATAAAGTTAGCAGGAGTCAGTCAGTGAGTAGCAGGAGAAATAGGATGGGCATGGTGACGAGGGGCTATACCTTTAACCCTTGCTAGCAAGTTGTTACACTGGAAGTGGCTTCTGATCTCTGACTCGAGTCGCAACTTCACGTGGGACGTGGTTCAATAAAATTAAATAATTTCTCACCTCACCAATTCAGTTATTGCTGCACAGAATAGACTTAGAGGCACCAGCACAGGCAGGAGGGCAAGTTGGACAAAAAGCTAGGTATGTGTTAAGTCTTAAATCCCCCTTCCCCACCAGAGCAAAGACATGTTAAGGGCAGGGCTGGCTGATGGGCTGCTTGAGGGAACAGGAGGAGAGGGGAGATGAAATTCCAGACTTGTAAAACAGAGCCATTATCAACCAGCTGCTTAACAATTTTGCAGTCTTTTAACAGATAGCTATACTTCACAACTCTGCCGGGACTGGGAGGCACGCAATGATACTGAGAATGGGCCACGCTCTTTAATCTTGTGCTGTGTGTGCGGAGCCCTGAGGGGGTGGGGCGGTGGGGCGTGGTGGCAGATTCAGTGGAGAAGACACTGTCTAAACTGTCATGCAGGGACCTGCTGATCATCTGCAGCTGTGAAATAAATGAAAGGGTAATATCATTCGGCCCCAAAAAACTGAAGGGGCTACCGCTCCCCCTCTCCCTCCCGGTTCTGGTGCCTATGTGTTTAGTGCCCAGTCTCTATCTGCAAGCCACAATTGTTTTTTGGCTTCCCATCCACTGGCCCAGACTGAAAGTTCATAAATCTAAATTTGTTTAGAATTTTCTTGATGATCCCCAAAAATGCCTGCAAAGAGACATACAAGCAAAGCTGGTTCTGGCCATGGCACTGCTGCCAGTGGCAAGATTGGCTGTGGGCGTGGTAGTATGCAGAAGTGCATAGCTGATGGCAATAAAGAGATTTCTCTGTCAATGTTTTTTACAGCTCAATCTGTTGCTTCACTGCTAGTTGGAGGAGATGATGTTGTCCCCACTGGTGGTGTTAGTGCAGTTGCTGCTGGCATGAGTATTGCTGCCCCAGGTTCCACTTCTGACCAGTTAACCATTTTAGAGGAGCCCCCTAATGAAGACCTAACCACCAAAGCACAGGGGTCATTTGTGTGGCTTGTTTTGCCATCAATACATTTGCACTAGCAGTGCACATTTTTTCTTGGCATTTATTCATCTGGAGTGCTGGCTTTCTGGTTTTGTTAAGTAGGAATATAATGATGGCAAGGGCACCTCTTTTGTACTTTATTTTATTTCAGTTGTTTTGGGGCATGGTTCATACCATTTTTGGGAGGTAAACAAGGTTATGCGAAAAAAAGAAGGAACACTCACTTAACATTATACACATAACTATGCACAATGAAGGGGGGGGAACTAACAACCACAAAAATGGACAGTGACCTGTGTCAGATGACCTAAAGGTATGCAAGAAATCTGAGAAGGTAGTAAGGTGGGCTGGGGGTATACTGGGATGCATTAGGAGCCATCACATTAAAATGAAGTCCAAAAATGGATGTTCTTATCCCTATGTGCATATATTTGGTAAGACCTCATCTTAGGTATAGCGTGCAGTGATGAGAGCATATCTCTGCAATGATATACACAGGATGGAGGCTGTACAAAGGAGGGCAACTAAAATGTTGTAGGGTATGTGCCAGAACAAAGCAAGATGAAGAGACACTAAAGGACATTACATATAAATGCAAGGAAAGAGTTGGGGGGGCATGATAGAAACTATCAAGTACTGAAACGGAATCAACAATGTACAAGAAGGCAACATCATCCACAAAAAGAGATGTGCACAAAGAGGAGCCCAAATTTGAAGATTTGGGGGGTGGATGGATCGGGAAGCATCAGGAACTATTTTTCACACAGGTGATGGGTGCAAGGACAAAATAAAACTAATGATCAACGTTCTGATAGGATAGCAGCAGTTGAAGCATCCCTATAATTTGTAGCTGGTGCCTCTCAATTAGCTCCAACTGCTGCTCAGTGCTGTCAAGACAGTGGTTAACAGCCTCCAACTCACTCCACATCTGGCCCAAATTGGCCTGTGTGGCAGGTAGTTGGACAAGGTTGCCACTGTCACCTGCTGCAGGTTGTGGTGGTGGAGCAGCCAGTTGATCCATGACCCTCCACCACTTCACACTACCATGCTCAGGTGGATGCCGTGTTGCCCCCTCTTCCCCAGCAGGTGCATTACTCCCCAATTCTGCAACCTTGGCATGCCGCTGTACATGGTGGGGATTGTACAGGTGGGTGCTCTGACCACCTGTGCCAAGGTGAGTTCCTTTGGGGCCATGGCAAACCTCCACACCACACAGATTACATTTCACTACACTGCTGTCCCCAGGCAGTGTAGTAAAGAACTCCCACACTAATGAGGTGCGGGGAGGACCAGGTACAGGCAGGGGGAGCCCTAGATGTTGTTGGAGTGAGGGGCTGCTGCTGCACAATTGGGGACGGGGGTGACCAAGACTGTGTAAGCCATGTGATGTGTGTGGGCTGCCTGTAAATTCTCACTCCACCTTTAAAGTGAAGTAAGGTGGAGTGAGCAACTCAAAGTCATTATCAGCATTATTACAAGGCGAAGTGGTGAAGTATTGGTTTTTAATGGGTACTTCACGTAGCCTGAAAATAACGCAAAGTGGGCTACTTCATGCCTACTTTGCAGGCAGAATTGAACTTCACTGCATCTCTACCTATGATGTCCTAAGGAAGATAACACTGCTGCACCTAGTATACAAACTCAAGGTGCTTGTTCAGTAGACAGTACTCTTAAAGGTGCTGACTGGGAACACAATACCTCTACAGGTGTGTGGCAATCAGGGGCTTCTCCTATTTGGATGCCCACATCAGAGGATTTCTCAGAACCATAACAAAATATAATAGACCTTCCACCTGGGAATGTGGCTCTGGACATCCCTACAGAGCTTGCGCCAACACAGAACACTATTTTACAATTACTTACAATGTGCAAACAGGTGGCTAGAGCTCCTGCACATATGGAAGTTCAACAACCAGACTCATCTAGGCCTCAACCAAATGCTCTACAAAACATTCAGAATAGAACCACCAATAGACCCATTGCCTCAGTATTTAATACTCCAATATTACTGGCTAAGAAACACAACGCAGTTTGTCTAACCTACCTGGTAGGGATGTCTGACCCCCCCCTCCCCCCCCCCGGGCAGACTGTTTGTAGCCCACATCCTATTGAAAGACTCTATGAAATGTTTTGCCAACAAGATATATGCATTAATTTATGTTTCAGGAGAAACAACGTTTGACATTGGTTTCAAATCTGCAAATGGCCTAGAACGCTTCTGTATAAAATACAACATGATGAAGAAATTAGCATTGGGGTCACCCTTTCTAGCAACCACGCTTACTAAGCTGACGAATAAAAATGTGACTGTACTGTTTCAAAGTGATGACGTTAGCATCCATAACCTAACTATTGGCTAAAATAAAAATGCACTGTCCTGGGAGAACCAAAGGCAATACTTTACTCTGAAAATATTTGGACTTGGGGATGGAGAGTGAAAGTATTGTTGAAATCAAATGATGCAGGAATGGTGCACCTCACATACTCCTCTTTTGGAGGCAGGGACTGAGGAGTTCTCTTTTCCCCGGGGCAACCCAAGGCATGCTACCACCATGAGTCAGTGACACACCTAAGAAGTGTATGTGATAAAATTAAGTGTACAGTGTGTGGAAAATTGGAATGTACTGGGTCTGATTGCTTGAACGAAAGCAAGTGTAATCTCTGCAATGAAAGGGTGCATACTTTTCAATATTGTACATGAGTAGCCCACAATCACCCAGACCATGCTAATGGCATGGAGCAAAGAGCATATATTGCTTTGGCTCGAAACATTAAAATGAGCCTACAGTCCAGACCTCTTCCTGGGACACCAGCCTCTGACCCCCCTTCCACAAACAGATACACTGATAGTGTTTGACCCCTTTTTCCTGTTACACCTCCTCCATGAGAGGGCCCCCCCCACACCCTCACGAGAGAGAGAGAGAGAGAGAGAGAAGAGCAAGTAAATATTTCTGACCTTCCAGACCTGAACCCGATGCCCCTCCTCCTATCCCACTTCCTGAAAGAGAGAGAGAAGGGATACAAGGCAGGGCTCCAAGATGGGTACCCTGATACCAAAAGTGGCAAGAAAAGTAGGTATTGCCCTTTCTAATAAATATGATGTGTTACTTGATCGATGAAATGGCTCAGCTTACGACTTGGACTGTTCTTCTGTTGTGTCCTGTATTCCAGAGGCTACTACAGATACGGAAGTTCCTGGAATGGCAGGGAAAAGGAAGGCAAAACTTAAACAAAAAAATAAGGAAAAAATATATAGGAAGGGCAGGAAAAAAGTGAATTCTTTACTTGTGTACCATAAATGTATGAGGATTTCTCCTTTTACACTATGAATGTTAATAGTGTAAAAAATGTTGTCCCTTGATGCCCCCCGGAAATAAACCACACCTCACCACTTTATGTAATCTTTGGATGCTCATTGGCAACCATATTTACAGTATTTTGGCACAAAATATCTATTTACATTCCAACAGTCATGTTCATCACAAAAACACAATTTTATCTTCAAACAGTCTTCTCCTTCTGGCCTTGTCTTCTTCCTGCTTGGTTCTTTACTTTCTGGTCTTCCGGGTCCGGACACCCTGAATCTGGCCCCCCCGCATCACCAAAACCAGGCCAGTTCCCTGTTTAAACTGGGCCTTACTCACCAGGTCCAGATACTATGCATCCGGCACCCAGACCTATTCCTCCTCCCCTTCCTTACACCACACCTGGACTCCTTGCCCCCAGTCTGTGGTCCTACCCCTCCCAATTCTTAGTCCCTCCTTCCCCCTTCTATTCTTCCTCCCCTTCTTATCTCTTCTCCTATTCTGATCTTTTAATGGTCCCTGCTTAGACATTCCGGTGGGCACCCAAACTTGTCCACCACCAGTGGGACTCCACCCAGCCCCCTGGCCCCTTGCTGCCTCTTTACAGCACCACCTTGCTTTGCCCCCATGACCACGGCCCATCGGGCACCATTCATTGCCTTGCTCACTTCTCTTCCCTTGTACCAAAACTGCTGCCCAAAACCCTTCCTTAACAGGGTTTGTGAGTGGGTAATTTCCAACAAAGGAGGGCTAGCTGAGGGTGAGCTGCCCTTAAGTATCCCCTAAAGAACCCAAATCAGGACCCCTGTTTGCCCCACCCCCCAGCCAATCACCTGTGTCCATGGGCGACCTGTCATATGATGTTGCTTTATGTCTGAACCCGGGTGATGTCACTATCTCCTCCCTTCCCCTCCTCCTTTCCCTGCCCCCTCTCCCCTCTTTAATTCCTGAAGGGGCCTTGGAACAACCTGGCAGGCCTTTTATTGGCAAGCCTCTTTGTCCTTTGATCCCCCCCAGAAATAAACCACACCTCACCACTTTATGTAATTTTTAGATGCTCATTGGCAAACTTAATTATTTTGGCACAAAAT
Organism: Neoceratodus forsteri; assembly: GCA_016271365.2. NCBI lineage: Eukaryota > Metazoa > Chordata > Ceratodontiformes > Ceratodontidae > Neoceratodus > Neoceratodus forsteri. The sequence goes on from CM057455.1 coordinate 933,187,992, forward strand.
ATCTATTTACATCCCAGCAGTCATGTTCATCACAAAAACACAATTTTATCTTCAAACAGTCTTCTCCTTCTGGCCTTGTCTTCTTCCTGGTTGGTTCTTTATTTTCTGGTCTTCTGGGTCTGGACACTCTGAATCCGGCCCCCTCCTCCATCACCAGAACCAGGCCAGTTCCCTGTGTAAACTGGGCCTCCCTCTCCAGGCCCGGACACTATGAATCTAGCACCCAGACCTATTCCCACTCCCCTCCTTTACACCATGCCTGGCATCCTGGCCCCCAGTCTATGGTCTTACCCCCTCCCCCCAAATTTAGCCCTCTCCTCCCTCCTTCTTACTTCTTCCACTGCCCCGCCTCCAGCTTTGACTGAATGGTGGGGCTCCCCCCTTGCGGGTTAAAACCTAAAACTCTTCTCTTCTGTTCTTCCCACTAGCTCCCCAATACTGTAGGCCTAGGAACTGGCACATCCCGCATTCTGAGACGTGCACCCCAACCAACCTGTAGACAGCTGCCTGGTCGAATGCTAAGTCCCTGTGCTGGATGTGCACTACCCCACCATCTCGATGACTGCTCTCACCACCCTCCTGTTTAGGGGCTTCCTTACCTTCTCTATCAGCTTGATGTCCCTGGCCCCCCTCCATACCCTCCTGGATGTGATCTCGGACCAGCCGGTGGCCATGCCCGGCCACCAACCCTTTATCCTTTCCAAGTCTCCCACTATTGTCTTTCCCAGTTCTCCCCAGGGCAACCCTCCCAAATCATTAATGCCCAAGTGGATGACAATGCAGTCCGGTCCTTCCCATAGCCTCCTCAGCTCTTATAAGAGAGGCAGCAGCTGGGCCCATCTCATGCCCCTGATGCCCCTCCATTGGACCTTTGTGCAGTTGAAATCTGAGTGCAGTTGTGTCCCTCTGCCCATAGTGGCCTCAAACCTCTCTGCCCAGTACACAAATGAGTGCCCCACAATCTGCACTTTCCTTCTGGTACCTGCCACAGAGACAAAAGAAAAACAGTGAGACTCTGTTGTTAACACCTGATGTATTGCTTATAGCAGTTTGACTTCCATTGGCCTATCTTTTTCAGTTCCTCCACCGACACCCCTTTCCAAGCCTTCAAAGTGTTGGCTGACCAGGACCCCCAGTACTGCACCCCGGCGGTTGCCCTCCAATCTCCCACATTCGGTCCGGGACCCTGGTCCTGTGTGTTGCTGCTTGTGCGGCAGCCTCCGGAACCTGTCAAGCTGTAAATGGGACAGACTGTCAGCCAATTCATTCTTGATTCCTGCAATATGCTGGGCTTTGAACGATAAGTTTAGCCATAGCCCCAACAGTACCAACTGCCTCATTATCCATCCCATCATCTCCTTGTTCCCGCACTGCTTGTTGATGACCGCCACCACCCCTTTGTTGTCGTATCAAAACATTATGCGTTTCCCCCTCATCTGCTCACCCTACACCTCAAGTGCCACCCAAATTGGAAATATCTCCAGAAAGGTGATGTCCTTGCAGAGGCCCATGTCCTCTCATTGCCCTGGCCAAGCCTCCGCCATTCACTGCCCTCTAAAATATTCCCCCATCCAAAGTGCCCCAGAGGCATCAGTGTACAGCTCCAGGTCCGTGTTGCATTCCCATTCCTCCTGCCAAAATGTTATCTGCCTTACGAACTCCTCCCACATTTTGAGATCTTCCTGTACCCCCATCGAAATGTCCACCCAGTGGTGTGTTTTTTTCTTCTTTCCCATCGCCTTCCCTAGCCTCCTGGTGAATGCCCTACCTGGACTGATCGCTTTGCATGCAAAATTGAGGTACTCCAGCAGTTGCTGTGCTTGTACCAGTGGCATCCTCCTCCTCCCCATTATCTGCACTAGCAGCCCCCTGAGTCAGGACACCTTGTCACCTGATAGCCTAAAACACCCCTGCTTCATGTCCACCTCAATCCCCAGGAACTACAGCCAGCATGCTGGGCCCTCTGTCTTTCCTTGTGCCAGCGGAAAGCCAATCCGCCTACACATCTCAGTGGAATCCTTCAACATTGCCTGCACCTCTGTGTGACTCACCCCAATGAGGAGGAAATCATCTAGATAATGCACTACTCTCTTGTGGCCATACCTCTCCCTGAACACCCACTGTACCCAGGAGCTGAAAACCTTGAAGATCAAACAAGCCACCTAGCAGCCCATGAGCATGGCCTTGTCCATGTACAAACCCCCTTCAAACTGGAAACCCAGTAGATCCCAGTCATCTGAGCTGACCGGCAACAGCCAGAATGCTGACTCGATGTCTGTTTTGGCCAGCCATGCCCCCTCCAGTGCACTGATCAAAACTACCGCTTGTTCCAACGAGGCATAAGACACTGCCCTAAGGTGGTCTGGTATGCCATCATTCACTGACTGACCTTCTGGGTAGGACAAGTGGTGAATCAAGTGAAATTCCATTTTTTGCCTCTTGGGGACCACCTCCGATGATGAGACCCGGAAACCGGGGCAGGGTGAAGCCTTCAGTGGGCAATCGACCCACCCTGCTCCTAATTCCTTCCGTAGCTTCTTCCTAACCACTACTTCTTTCCCCCTTACTGACCCGAGGTTCTTGGCCCTCATCCCTGTTCACTCCCCTTGGAAACCCAGGGGGGAACCCACCTTGAATCCCCTATGCAGGAACGCCACCCCCTTTTTGTCTGGGTACCCCCGCGTCCATGCCTTCACCATCTCCAAAACAATGGGTGGGCACGCCAATGGGTACCCCCATTGCCCTCCATCTATTTTCTGACTAGTTACCACCATTGCCGGAACTGTATCCCCCCCTGCCATGCCCCCCTCCCTCTGCCATGGCACCCCCTGCCTGCTCAAAAGAGGTGATCTTGCTGGTGCCTGCTACCTTGCCCCACCTTCCCCTTCTTGTCTGCAGCTTGATAAAGGGTGCACCCCTCCACACTTTGAGCACACATGACTGAATTTGCAGTTAGCCCAAGTACAGGACACTTTGTTAAAATCCCAACATGTCTTGGTTCCTGCAGCCAATGAGTTCTTCCTCCCATGCTCCACCCCAGTCCCCCCCCCATCCAGACAAGGACATTGTCTTTACCCACAGCTCCAAATGGGTGCTGTTCCACCTCAGTCACCCCTCACTGACATCTGCCTCCGGAAAGCCTCATCGTACCTAAGCCATCCATACTCCAGTTTGGCCTTATATGCGTCCCTGATGGTCACCATATAAGTTAGTAAAGGAATGGCCAGCTCCAATCTCTTCTCTAAAACTATGGCACTAGATACCATGAACCCTGCTTGCCAATTGTCAAAATTCTTTCCTTTCCACTTCGCTTCCTCTGCCTTGTGACCTACCATGGCGAGTGCTACTGCCATCTCAGATTTTCCGACCAGCAACTTCTGCTCGTATTTTTTGGTGGTGTCCTCATCCACAAGGCCAAATACTTCCACAAATTCCCCTTTCCATATCCTCTCCTTGAGTGAGGCTGGCACATGATCCCCCAATGTGAGGCCCGGTGGGTCTTTGTATCTGTGCCCTCCCAGCTTCCCCCTTCTGCGCCCATCCCTCTGCAGTCCTTTTTCCCACGTATTGCTTTCAATGCCCACTCTATTTTTTCAATCCCCGCATCACCCATATCCCCTAAAAGTCCCTCCAAATACTCCTTGAGGTTACCCTCATAGGAGATATCCACTTCATCCTTATCCCTATTTGGGCCCTCTTTGTTCTGCTGCGGTTCAGGCTGCAACTCCGGGGTGGGCACCTGATTGGTTCCCCTTGCCTTGGTCTCTTCTTCGGTTGTCCTCCACCTGAGTGCTCCTCTTGCTTCTTCCACTTCCATAGCACCTCCTTCTCCTCTTCCCTCTGTTTCACTGCCACCATAAGCTCCAACATCTGGCCCATCAACTTTGCCACCTCCTCCATCATCTTTTTGCTCGACATCTGGACTCTTTTAGGTGCCATCTCTGCGAAGATACTGTGGGTGGAAAAAGACACACGTCAAAACAATTATCACAGTCCCTCTGTGCAGGCCCTCCCAACCTGCACCGCTATTTGGGGGGGGATTTCTGGTCTTTGACCACCAGCCGCAATGGCTAGAGCACGTCGAAAAACCGCTACCTATCCAGTATCCCTTTTTTCTTTCTTTGGTGCATGGTATAGGAACTGGCTTGTCTGGGTTTGATTTTGTAGGAAGCACCCCATGGACTGACAACACCACCCCAGAAACCGTTTGGACAGCCCCAACCCACTGGAAGCAGCCAAAGGACACTCCTGCTCTCTTTATCTCCAGGCATCCTGGGGTTGCCTCACTGCGTCTTTAAGCTAATAGCCGTCTTGCCCATCTGAATTGCCCCACATCCATATAAAGACCACTAGCTGCTACCCTCTATCTGGTGGCTGCAGTTGCCCCTCTGTGTATTTCAGTGAAAACTATGCTGCTTCCCTGCCCAAAACACACCGTGGACCATATCTGAAACCACCCACTTATCTCTTTTCCTTTCTTTCTGTTTTTTTTTTTTGTTTGTTTTGTTTTCTTGCCTTGTTCAGTTCTATAGACACATGGGGGTTGATGAGATTCTCCTGGCCTTCATGCCTCCCAGTCTCATGTATCAGCCAGCTTAGTGCCTTTCCCACTGTGCCATACTGCAGCACCAAGTGGCTTCATGCTTGATCTGCCCCCCCATTCCGCGGCACATGCGGTCCTCTTTTAAACATTGGTGTTAAGTTGGCATGCACGCCCAAACAGTCCCGTGAGCTACACCATGCTTGCTCTCTAATACCACTGAGTAAGACCCAAACCAGTTTCTTGGAAATCCTCCAATTTCCCAGAAAAATCTAGCCTTTTGCCATCCAGACCTTTGTCTCACTGGACTTTGTTAGTACAGGTCCTTACATCATTAAACCCCAAGCACACACACACTCTAATGCCCCATTCCCTCGATTAGCACACATTCTCAAACTTCAAAATGGCACTACCATACCATGCAGTGTTCAGTTGTGTTTCAATGCTTTTTGTTTGCATTCTGTGATGTGTCCCTGACCTCTAGCAGGCACGCAACAAACAAAACCCCCCTCTGTTCTTGATTACTTATATAAAAACCTGATTCCTTCTTTAAATAAACTAGTCACGGACCCCCAAAATGCCCTTGCAACAATGCGCTTCCTGATGGCCATGCCTGCCCCGGAGTCATCCGTACTCCTTTGGGGTTAGCCTGTTCAAGTGCTGCTCAAACCTTTTGTCCCCTTTTTTTTTTATTTTTTAAAATCCCAACCACATGCTTGTTGCGGCCTCTGCATGGGCTGCCCACGTGGCCAGAATCCAAAACTGGGACCACAACCTATTGCCACCCTGCTGCCCGGTTCCAACAATGCTACCTCCTGATACTCTCAGGCCACCCACATGGCTGCCCAATGAAAAATGACTCCTTTCCTCTAAGTGCTGCTGCAGCCCCACCAAAACTACAGGTCCACAGCCTATTGACGCTTGCCTGCTGGTTCTACTGTCTGCTCCTCCAGTCTCTCTCGGGCCAGCCATGCAGTTGAAATAAGCACCAAACAGCCCTTCTGTGCCAGCGGCCACATGCTTGACCTGCCTAACCAAGGCTGCACCAACTGCCTGGCGGCTACCCGCCAGTTCCCCTGGCCCTGATTCACCGTGCCCTCACCACACGGCCCTTCCGCCATCAACCTGAAATTTTGCATGCTTTATCCTCCTAGCTCACACATGCTTCTGTCTCGCTACATTCTTTCTTCTAACCTTGTAACCTATCAGGCCTGGGACAACAAAATCCTTGCTCTGCTCTGCTGCCCAGCCCTATCCAGTGCTTCTACCTCGCAGCTGGATTCTACATAAAGCAACCAAAACCTCGCTGGGTAAGCAACCTGTTCTACCGTACTACCCAAACAAAAAATCCTGCTGCAATGCCAGGCTGCTAGTCCATCTTGCTCTATAAAACTACCTAAGACTCTACCACTTTTGCACAAAAAACCTTACATGGCCAGCTAATCTACCGCATGAGAAAACCTCTTTCCGTTTTCAAACAAAAAAATGCCGTAATCCTGCTTTATCCAATGCATTTTGACAATATCTCACCCAGCAGCAACCATACCTCATGGCCTTCTGTGGCCTAGCCAGACAGAAAAACAAACTAATCCTCCTTGCTTTACCTAATTCTTTTGCCAATGATGTGCTGAAAAGAGTAAGTAATTTCCAGCAAAAGAGGGCTAGCTGAGGGTGAGCTGCCATTAAGTACCCCCAGGGACCCCAAATCAGGACCCCTGTTGGCCCTGCCCCCCACCAATCACCTGCATCCATGGGCAACCTGTCATATGATACTGCTCTAGGTCTGCCCCTGGGTGATGTCACTATCTCCTCCTCCTTCCCCCTTCTCTGCCCTCCCCCTCTTTAATTTCTGGAGGGTCTTGGAACAACTTGGCCTGCCTTTTATTGGCAAGCCTCATAAACAAGAGACATTGTTTTTTTTCCTTTTTACAGTATTTGCACCTGGGTATTTTTTTCTTGCAGAACGCATGTCTGCATACCATCTAAGAAATATACCACACACAGGCATACTAGTATTCGGGGGCCCTCATACTGTTCAATAGGGCCAGACACATGTGCAAGGGTAGGGATATTATTCCGAATGCCAGAAATCCAACTTTTAAAATTGTATGATTTAATGCCAGGAAAAATGCTGATCCTGGATGTGCAGATCCAAAACACAATATATAGACTAATTAATCTATACACCCCCCCAAACCAAAACATCAAGAACTGATATGCTTAAACATGTGCAGCCTTATTTATGTACATCATACCATATCATCTGTGGGTGATACTTTAACTGCAGTCTGTCTGTTCAGGACAGAAGTACACAATCTAAAACAAGAAAAGTTTTTTGTGACTCCCATTTTCTATCCCGACTGGTTAGACAGCCAGGCTTAGAGATGCACATTTATAATCTTTAAATTTACATACACCAACATTCCAGAAAGGACAATTGCCTACGAGGATTGATTATTTTTTTATATCCCAGAATATTCCTCTTAAAACAGCACAAGTCAGCCCTGCAGAGTTCTCTGACCACAATCTACTAGGTTACAGGATAGGATATCCTGAATCTGTATCCAAAGGTCCAGGTATATGGAAGTTTTTTTAACTCAATTTTCTTTTATTGTTAAAGAATGAATATCCGAAATCTCGGATATGACAAGTAAACAATAATTCTTATACATCAGTTCTACAGTGCCAGCTTACATATAAAGACAGAATAAACAAAAATACTCTCTTTGCTGTCCATATGATCAGTTCTTGAAGGTGCATGGGGAGGAAACTTTACTGCACTGAGTCTGAAGACCTCTCAAGGTAGTTACAGTCCTGTGCAGTGGTTCCAAGTCCCTCTCCCAAGTTCATTGTTAGGTTTGGTAAACTGAGAGTCCAAAAAAGATGGAGAGATATTCAGACAATAAAAATTTCTTCGAAGAGAAAGACACAAAAATAGAATGGCTGGCTAGCATTCAATTCTTTGATGCATTCTAACTCAGTGAATGCACTTATACTATTTATAACTTAAAAAAAACAGGTATTAACAGAACAAGAATTGTTTAGTCATCTACAATTTGAAATATTTATATTATCACTAAATGCACCTCATTCCTTCCTTTCCCCATACCATTATCTAACTATAATCCAAAAACAGTGCTCCCTTGCTTTATATTATATCCTTGTCTTTGAAATTAGGGTATCCCTTGTCGCACAACAGGCCTTTAGTGACCAGCAGCTCCTTTTACCCACCCTTTCCCCTATCCTTTCTACATCTTTTTTGATCAGAGACCTCCACTATTCTTCCCCTCTCTGAGTCTCTCTACAGGTTTGCCATGATCTCCAAACATCTAAGTATTTTTCTTTCTCTAAATGAATCGTTTATGTAATATTTTCCATTCTCTCCACCTCTTCTAATCTTGAGATCCACTATTCTCTCATAGGGGTCTCAGGCCTCAACCAAGTGGATGTAATACACTCTAGGGCCACCACCCTTAGGATTTGGCTCAGCTCAACCACTTTCCCAGGTATATGGAAGTGTAATGTCTCCTTATTGCAGGATGCATTATTTCTTACCTCTTTATCCTACTTCTTAGAAGCCAGGAAATCAGTCCTAGTATTTTTTGACTCCCCCTTACTTTGGTGGGAAGATACTTAATATGAGCTTACAAACATGATAAAGCAGTTAAACAAAAAGCCTTAACTCTTATCTAGATTATTTACATAAATGGCAACACCTCCAAAAACTATATACCATCTCTTATAACACAAATAAAGATATCTCACAGCAAATTCAATTATTGAAAAAAAGACTTATTGCAATTTCATGGTGAAAAATCCAGATTGTTACATCAACAACATACATTTGGAACTTCAGGTCTGGCCTCATTAGCTTGCCCTTATGAATACTGTACACAAAAGATTAATAAAAAGGAAATTACATGTCTTACTGACACATCAGGGAGAACACAATCTCAGAAGATGGATATATTACATATATTATCTAGCTACACAAGAAAATTATATGGACCATTATCTACAAATACTCCTCAGAACAACTGAGCACTTTTAGACATATTTGTACCAGAAGTCCCAACAGAAATACTAAATACTGTAAATCTATTCAACCCATTACAGAACAAGAGATTCTGGAAGCCATCTCCAGGTTAAAAACAGGTACTATGCCAGGCCCTGATGGCCTGTTAAATGAATTATATAAGAAACTGGGCCCTGAAATAGTACCAGAACTAGTCAAGTTTTAAACACAAATAATGTGCCCTTATATATGAATATGGGTACTCATATCTATCTGTTTAAAAAAGGGGACAAAACCCAAATCACTAATTGGAAGCCAATATGTATGCTGAACACAGACTTTAACACTTTAACTAAAATCATAAGTAAAAGGCTTGCGCAGATTGTGTCTTTTGTTATCTCTGAAGCTCAAGCATGTTCGATTCCAAATCGACAAATTGCAGACCATGTGATTTTGCTGCAAGAGACCATGGAAAGAAGTAATATGGAATCATTACAGGGCTATGTGGTCTCTTTAGATAAAAAAAGGCCTTTGATTCGGTAAATCACAAATTTTTATGGCTGGTACTAGAAAAGTATCATGTGCCACCTATAATGGTATGATGGATCCAAAACCTGTATAGAACAGCAACAGTGGTACCCCTAACAAATGGATGTAAGGGCCCCATGATACTCATTAAACAGGGAGTGAGACAAGGGTGCCCTTTAAGCCCTATTTTGTATGTCTTCTTTATTGACCCCTTATTAAGACAGATTGATAGGGTGTATAATGTATCCCCCCTTGACATCAATTTAGGGATTATGCCTCACAAAGCCCTATCGTATGCAGACAACCTCTGCCTTCTGGTAGCAAATGAAGCCTCCATCTCTGAGGCGGTAAAACATTTGTGAATGATTTGGTAACAGTTTAGGTGCTGCCCTGAATTTAGATAAATGTATAGGCCATAATCTGAACCATAACCAAAGCCCACAGAGGCCTATTCATCACATACAAATGCACATAGGGCCCATTACAATTCTTGGAATATAATATGCGGTACACAACATGGATATGGTTAATTGAGAGCAGAAAATGAAACGGTAAACAAAAAGTGGATAATTGGAATAAATGGAAATTTGGGAAAAAGAAAGCAGTATACCTGATCAGAACTTATCTGATACCACTCTTTTTTTATGTTAGTACAGTCCCCCCAAACACCTGGAAACAAGTCTCCTAAGCCTCTTCTTTCAAGCTTTGTGGGGAAGTCAGCTTAATCCAATAAAAAGAAGTATAACACATTTATCCATTATGCAAGGTGGGGTTAACAAGGTAAACCCCATTCTTTTCTTTAATAGCATTTTTCTTATTGCTAATATTAAACCTTTGCTTTTAAATAAAAATAGAGGATGGGAGGTCTGGTTATGTGATGCTTGTAAAATATGGTTTACACAATGGGAAAGAAGTTCCTTGAAAGTAATATGGAAAACCATTATGGTACCTACGTACATTCGTGACACATTTTGTAGATTAAAACAATGGGGAATCACATATCATATATAAAATAGTGGATGGGTGAACATCCACAACAAGGCTGTGTTTCCATTCAGGGAGTTGATGACATCACAGAGACCTTGAGAGTGAAGCTCGAGAGGTCTAGCTGATGTCATCAACTGCCCGAGATGGGAACGCAGCCTTAGTTGTGGATGTTCACCCATCCACTGTTTTATATAGTATACATTTTTTTCTTTTTGTTTTACATTGGTTTTGTTTTTTTTTTGTTACTTGCTGTACGCACCGCTGCTCCTGTTCCGTCTGGTGCTCCTGCTTGCTCATGTTCCCGCTCCATCCGACTTGTCAGTTTCTCCTCTGCACAGTTTTAAAATTGTGGAGAAAAAAAAAAAAGTGTGTTCAGAAAGGAAGCCATGTATGGCTCTCCGTGTCCTGACTCCCAACTTCAAAGTCGATGACTCCGCTGCTCGGCGCTCGCTAAATCGCGCCGCCATGTTTTGTTTTTTTTTTCTTGAGAGCCACGTCTGAGCCAATCAGGCAGAAGGTCAAGGGTAAAAAGTTGTTGCACTATTGATGTGACATCACATCGATAGTACAACAACTTTTTTGACCTTTGAACTGTACTACAACAAGATTTCAGCGGTTGCTGAAATCCATGCACAATAGGCAGTACCCATATACTATATGATGGTATCTGCAACCAAGAAGGGTCTGTATCATGGACTATTGGAAAATATATGTACGGTGGACACTGTGTTTCAAAAAATGCCCCCCCTAATGTTTCTATCATCTTTAAAATACTTGTTGAGCAACCCTAGGATTCCACCACACATGTGGGACATGCACTGGTTATCATGTCATGAGAAATTAAACATTAAAGCAAACCTTAAGCACAAACAGCTTGCAGAATGCATATGCAGTAGACCAAAATGTTTTCAGACTCTAGAAACACAAGAACATTTATTCTTTACCTGTTCTTTTATAAATAGGTTTTTGAATTATTTAGTTGAGCAATGGTCAGAAAAACTATTCAGACACTATCTTATCAAAATATAATGTATGGTATTTTTTCAGGAGGATGGGAGAAATGGAACACGAGTGGGGGTAATTTTCACAGTCATTAAGTGGCATATTTGGATGGCTAGGTGTATGTTTACACTTCAACAAGAATAATCATATATAGAACTTTTAAACAAGATTGTTAAAGATATGCAAAAAATATATTATATAGAATGCTCCTGTTTACCACAACATGAACTCTTGGAATTGTGAAAAAATCTCCCATGGATTACGGACTCAGATACAGCAGTGACTAAATTCCTGTTAAAATACTGTATTCTCTGTTCTGTGATACTTTTTAGTACTACAACAGATATCATTTGCAATATATGTTTGTAATTTGTTTTTGTAGGATTTTGTTCAGTTTTTGCTTTAATGAAATATTCCCCTACTCTTTTCGTGAAATGCCATGGGATCTTTAAAATCCACCTGTACTACCACCAGAACAGGCAGATGGGACCTCGGGTTAATGTCTCATCCAAAAGACAGCACCTCAGGAGTGCAGCACCCCCCTCATGCTACACTACAGTGTCAGTATTAGGCTTTAACCCAAGTGCCTGGAGTGTGGATAGATCCCACAGCCTTCTGATCTTTCAGTCTCAAAGGCAAGTGTGCAACCTGCTGAGCTACTGACACTGCAAATGGTTTAAGGACTAGAATGGTTTAAGGCTAACAAGATGCTATTAAATGATAAGAGAACTAAATCCATACTCTTCAATCAATGCCAGCCTGGACTTGACAGGAGTAAATTACTAAAAATCTGTTCACCAAATTGGGACCCTATAGAGACCACAGCATCCATCAAATACCTAAGAGTTATACTGGACCAGGATATCTCATTCAAACCACATGTGGACTGAGTAACCAAACAGTTAAACCAAAAACAAGACTCCTGTATAGATTAAGCCCCTATCTCAGAACTGATGCCAAACTATCCATCGCTAATAGTATGTTACTACCCACAGTTCTGTATGGTGACCATGTCCTATCTTCACTCAAAACCATTGAGCTAACAAAACTTAAATCCTTATACCACCTTATAGCCAGGTTTGATGTCAGTGCTGGTAACAGGGCACACCACTCCAATACACTAACCAAACTAAACTGGCCACCCTTGGAAAGTAGAATTTGCTACTGTATTCTACACTCTGCCTGGCACACAAAATTATACAAACCCCTGTCCCCAACCTAGCATTGACCCTGGAAATAAAACCTCATAGAAGAATCCTCATGTCCTCCTTACAACTACTGCTTACTCTCCCTAAAACAGCAACAGATGCTGAAAAAAGGTTATTTGCCTCTGTGGCTCCTAGGCTATGGAATGATCTCCCAGCTGATGTCCAGGCAAGTATCAACCACTGTTCCTTCTAATCCTGCCTCAGGATCACTCTGCTTGTGTGCTGCCAATGTACATGTCCGGACTGAGTCCTTCTGAGACCCCCAGTGCTACTGCTGAATCTTACTCAGGGTACACCTGCCAACGTTAATATATAAATGTATATTATAAGTCTATTTTGTGTGCTAGTGCCTTGTAACTAATGTCAGTTGTTCCCCATTATGTATTATTCTTAATTGTGTGCCTTATCTTTGTAGCTGTTGTAATACAGTTAAACAATAATGCACTCCAGGGTGTGTGCTGTGCTGGGATAACGTCACACCTGGGGTGAATAGGCACGAGGCCACATGTCGAGTGCAACTAATCACCCTGGAAGTGATGTTATCCCAGCACAACACACACCTTGGAGTGAATTATTGCTATTATACAATGGCTTGTTTTGTCAGATAAAGAAAAAGCAAAAATGTGTTTAAAATATTTATTTTTTACTTTTTTTGCTAGGGGAGGTATACCAATTGAAAAAAATTCCTTAGTTTCTGTGTAGTCCAACAGGTGGCACTGCTGCCACATAGAAACATAGAAACATAGCCTTTGATGGCAGATAAGGACCGCTAGGCCCATCTAGTCTGCCCATTTCCCTACCTACAGGATAGGCCGCAGATCCTAGTTAACCAACAGCCTATTTCTTCCAACCCCCCACAAGAATTGCCTTATATCTGTCCCATGCATTCTTGAATTCTCCCACAGTTTTAGGCCCCACAACCTCCTCAAGAAGGTTGTTCCATGCATCCACTACCCTCTCTGTGAAATAATACTTCCTCACATTGCCCCTGAATCGCCCTCCTTCTATCTTTAAATTGTGTCCCGTTGTTATTGCAAGTCTCTTTTTCTGAAAGTTGCTACCCTCTTGGAGTTTGTTGATTCCACTGAGGTACTTAAAAGTTTCTATCATGTCCCCCCTCTCCCTTCTTTCCTCAAGGGTATACATGTTAAGCTCCTTTAGTCTCTCCTCATACGGCTTCTCTTGCAGACCCTGCACCATTTTAGTTGCCCTCCTCTGGACTGCTTCTATCCTGTCTATGTCCTTGCAGAGATGGGGTCTCCAGAACTGGACACAGTACTCAGATGAGGTCTCACCAACTGTCTGTACAGAGGGATAACAACTTCCTGTTTTCTGCTGATGATGCCTCCCTATACATCCCAGTATGCCCCAGCCCTCCCTACTGCCTTCTCACATTGCTTGCTAACCTTAAGGTCATCTGATATGATTACCCCAGGTCCCTTTCCTTTTTGTTGTTGTTACTACCTCCCACCCATTGTGTATTCTTCCCTGGGTTCTTGTTTCCCAGGTGCATTATTTTGCACTTCTTTGCATTGAATCTTAGCTGCCACACTTCTGACCATTCCTCCAACCTTGCCAAGTCCCTTTTCATCCTTTCCATGCCTCCTTGTGTATCAACCCTATTGCAGATCTTTGTGTCATCTGCAAAAAGGCATACTTTTCCTTTCAGTCAATCTGCAATGTCACTGATGAAGACATTAAAAAGGACTGGACCCAATACTGAACCCTGCGGTACCCCACTAGTAACCCCCTTTTCTTAAGAGTGGACTCCATTTACAATTACCTTCTGTGTCCTGTTGTCCAGCCAATGTTTTACCCAGGCTACCACCCTGGGTCCCACTCCCAGGCTGGTTAATTTGACTATTAATCTTTTGTGTGGGACTGTGTCAAATGCCTTGCTAAAGTCTAGGTAGGCCATGTTCACAGCCCCTTCCTGGTCTACTACTTTGGTCACCCAGTCAAAGAAATCTATTAGATTTGTCTGACATGACCTTCCCGCTGTGAACCCATGCTGCCTTGGGTCCTGTGCTCCACTGGCCTCTAGGTACTCAACTATTCTTTCCTTCAGAAGTGACTCCATCACTTTCCCTACCACAGAGGTCAGACTGACAGGTATGGAGTTCTTGCAGAACCCTTTCTTCTGTGAAAGGACTGAGATCGACCCCCCTATCAAGAGTGCTTCTGTTAATTGGATGAGGCACTTCCTCCTCCTCTTTCGTGAATACTGAGCAGAAATATTCGTTCAGTATTCCTGCTTTTTCACTGTCCCCCTCTGCCCACCCACCATTCATTCTATTCAGCGTCACTATCCCTCCCTTTGTCTTTCTATGCTCGCTGATGTACCTATAAAGGTTTTATCCCCTTCTTAACTGTGAGTTGGCTATCTTTTCCTCAGTTTGGGCCTTTGCTATTCTGACTTCCCTCCCTGCTTCCTTCTGCCTTAACTGGTACAGCTCTCTGTCCTGCTCCTTCTGTGTTTCCTTATACTTCCAGAATGCTATCTTTTTCTTCCTGACTTTCACAGCCACCTCTTTTGAGAACCATAGTGGCTTTTTATTTCGTTTTGATTTGTTCATTTGCTTCACACAAAGGCTTGTTGCCTCTGTGATGGAGGTTTTGATAATTCCCCATTTTTGCTCCACACCTCCTTCTAGCCTGTTTGCTAGTGCTTTTCTGAGGCACTCTCTCATCTTGCCAAAGTCAGCCCTCCTAAAGTCCAGTACCCTCACTTTTGTATGGCTTGACTCTGTAGCTGAGTTTAATGTGAACCACACTGTTTGATGGTCACTTGTCCCAGATGGCAACCCACTTCTAGATCTGAGATCCTCTCACTGCCCCTGTTTGAGAGTATGAGGTCTAAGATTTCTCCCTCACAGTGGGTTCCAAAACTAGCTGTCTAATGCCTGCCACCTGTAGGGCATCAAGAATGGCCCTGCTTTGGATGTGGCTGCAGCAAATGTGCTCCAGTTAACATCTGGCATATTCAGGTCTCCCATCAACAGTATCTCCCTTCTCTGCCATTCTAAGAATGCCTTCTATCATATCCTTGTCCATTCCTTCCCCTGACATGGGGTCTGTACACAACCCTGTGCAGTTGTGGTGCCCTTTCCAGTCTCAAGGTGACCCACAGTGCCTCCTCTCCTCCCTGTTTACTCTTTTGTTCAGTTGTTTTATCCCTTCCTTTACATAGAGAGCTACTCCTCCCCCTCTTCTCCCCTGCCTGTCTCTCCTGTAGGTTATGTACCCTGGTATGTTAACATCCCAGTCATGGTTCTCTGTGTACCATGTTTCTGTGACTGCTACGATATCCAGGCATCCCTCTTCCATTAAGGACATCAGCTCAGGGAGCTTGTTGCCCAGACTACGGGCATTGGTACTCATTACCCTCCATTTCCTGATGGCCTTACTCCCTTTTGCCCCATCCCTGTCCTTCTTGCCTTTGTCACTTTCTCCATTTACCCCTGCCCTTCTCCCTATCGACACCTCTATGTTGGTGTTTGCTGCACTTACTACGTGAGTATTTGGGGGCTAGGGTTTTCCTGCTCCTTTCAGTGCCTCCCCTTGACTAGTTTGGAAGCTTCAATGAAGCATTTAAACCTATCACCTAGGATCCTGGTTCCCTCCAGACAGATGCAGCCTATCATGCCAGTATAGGCTTGCACTCACTCCAGGTGGACCCCAGTCCCCAATGAAGCCAAATCCTGAGCTCTACACCAGTTTTTCAACCACTGATTGAATCCCATGGTGCGGAACACCCTAGCCTCTCCTATGCCATAGATGGGTAGCACCTCCGAGAAGGTTACCGTAGTGCTACTTGACTCAAGGCCCTCCCCAATTCCACAAACTCTTCCTGCACTCTCTAATCCCTTTCTTGGCCAGGTCATTTGTCTCTAGGTGGGAATGACATCCAGCTCCTCCCTGTGCAGCTGCTCTGCAATCCTGAGGATTCGGCTCCCTGTCCCTCAAGCCATGGTGCCAGGCAGGCACCTACCTCCCTCTCCTTCCTCCCCAGTTCTACCTTCCTAACAATGGAGTCTCCCACCAGGAGTTGTTCCTTCCCTGCAGGGTCCCCTGCCACCCTCCGTGGGCTCCTTTGTGGAAGTTCCCAGCATCCTCCTTGGTCTCCACTGTGGGTGCCTCCATAGAGGAACCACACTTTGCCAGAATGGCATAGGAATTGTGGAGAGGTACAACTGGAGGGATGCACCACTGTTCCACCACCCTCACCCTCCCTGAGCCCACTGTGGTCCAACTGCTCTTCTTTCTTGGCAACCTCTGAGGCAACGGCAGTGGCACTGGTGGTCCCTGGATGGAAGAGGAGGTCCCACAAATCCTGGCCAACTCAGCCTGGAGATGAGCAACCACCTCCCTCAGCCCAGAGAGGTGCCTACAGATGGGACAACACCGCATCCTCCAGAACATTTCCCGGAAGACTGCTGCTCCACAGCCACTGCACTGCACCACTCCAATCATGTCTTATTTCTGGCCCCTTAACTGTTTGCAATCCTTTCTCTTTCCTCTGTTTTTTTTAATCTCTCTCCTTACTTTCTGCCTGTGTGCCCTTTAAGCTCCTGATTGTCCTGTTCTGAGACAAGAATATCCTATATTTCTCAATAGACCACTTACTTGCTCAGAGGCAGAGGCACAGGCACATAGTTGTGTGGATTCCTGTTTCGGTCTGTGGCTGTGTTTGTGACCCCTGTGCCCTCTTGAGCAGGTGCTGTTTCTCCTTCCTGTTCTGTTACACAGATGCATTTTTTTACAGAGGAAGCCTGCACCAGCTTAAGCTGTATTTTTTTAAAAATAGTTTATGTGACTGCAACAAACGGTCATGATAGGAGCTACATGTATACTTCTGGTTTCCCCTTCGCATTGCATCCGTAAGTGTGCCTGGATCAAGTACTAAAAGCTCTTCAAAAAAGTGTTTTAAATGTTCATACAGCCACTTAGTACAGTTGTTGGAGAAAGGCTGCTTTTTTTATTGTTATGAAGCGAGCGGTTATAGTCAGCGAGAAAGTGGGTCAATGAGATGCCGTGGCCGTTCGTTTCACAGAAAAGAGCACAAGCGTATGCTCACACAGGTAGCAGGTGAATGCACTCTAAAATGGAATTAAATAAAGGGGGGGGAAGGTTGTTTCATGTGTAATGCTAGCAGTCGATCATGACTGATTTACAAATTTACTCTTAGTGTGAGAGCAGAAGAGTAGTGCCATGAAGGCAAGCAGGAACTGGTGTAGCGGGTGCCGAGCAGGCTGGGGTGCATGAAGCTGACTGCGTGGAGCGATTACACTTGAAAATAGATGTGGTCATCTGTGTGCTGGTACTAGGGCCATGATGTTGTGCTGGGATAACATCACGGGTCCAGTCCCAGACTGACCAGTCAAAGGTCAGCATTTTTTTATGTCATTGTATAATATATTTTTTAATCACTACTTGTATCAGAATTCTACTATTTATCATGAGCTGTTCCCTGAAGATGTATGTAATCTTTATATGTACTTAATTCTGGGTCACTCTTGAAACAGGGCACTCTAGTCTTAGTGAGTCTACCCTTTTAACAAAATTAAACTAAATAAATAAATAAATGAATAGGGGACTCAGACAGACTGCATAGATCATTGATCTTTTTCTGCTGCATTGTCTATGTTTCTATGTTTATAAGACTGCTAATAAGCATAGCAATGGTTAGTTCAAGAAATAATAGAGAGGAAGAAAAATGTATGGATGTCAGGAAGGTAGGGGCTGGGTGGTGTGCCACAGAAGGTGTGGGGACAACAGTATTTCTATGAACAATGTGGGAGTCAGGGGGTGCCCAGTGTGCAAGAGTTCAAATTTCTTGATTGCAGAAGTACGGCTGCCTATGTGGGAGCTGGGAACACTGGAGGGGGGAGGGAGAGTAGGGCCGACCAGGTGGGAAGAAGAAGAAGGAATAATAGGACTGAGCACGAAGGAGGAAAACACTGTGGTGGGAGGCCATGGAAGGGGGAGGCCCCAATGCATTGGGTCCCTTTATCCCAGAGGGAGAGAAAACCTTGGGAGGGGATGGGAGGACCAAGGGGGGAGGTAGGGAAGGGATAGTGATCAGTTCATGGAAGGGGATCAGAGGAGAGTACATTGGTGGAGGGGGTGGAAGGGACAATAGCAGGGGAGTCTGGAGTAGGAAGGGGTGCCAGAGGGGGAGTAATGGGGAAAGGGAAGAAGAAGAAAGAAAGGGAAGACATAGTTTAACTAGGGAGAGGAAACTAAGTGCAGCAACTGAGGAGGATAAAGGAGGAAGGCGGAGGACTGGGTACAACTAGAAAGGAGACAATAGGTGGGGCAACTGAGAAGGGTAGGGGAAGACAGGCAGACAGCAACAGGTAAGCAGATGGAGGGATTGGGAGAACTGGAAGGGGGGGAAGAAGAGAGGAAGGAGGCTAATTAGGGAAACAAGAGTGCTACTAAGTGACAGGATAAGGAGAGGTTGAAAAAGACAGCAGGATTATAGTACTGGGAAATTCAGTTGTGAAGGGTGTGAGATGGAAGACGAGAAGGGAACCACTCCAAAGTAGGAGGTTGGTATGTATGCAGGGAATGCTGGTAAAGATGGATGTGTGATGATAGTCTCACTCACACACAATGGGGGAACCTCATGTAATAGTACACCTAGATACAAATTACTTAGCAGGATGTGAGGTAGAGACAGTGCAGGAGAGGTTCAGGGCAGTTGGGCAGAACTTCAGGGGGGTGTCTAAGTTGGTAACCTTCTCAGAAGTGCTACCAGGGCTGAAGGACAGCACAGCAAGGAAGCACAGAATTAAAGACTTTAAAGAGCTCTTGACACCTCAAAGAAAACTTTGAAAAACATAATATTTACGTACAATTCAGCTTGCATTCCATATGTGTTTGGTTCCTGTACCAAGGGGTACCACCAGACTGAGTGGTCAGGTAGCTATAGGACCCGCCTCCCCTAATCTCCTTTGGGTGGTGCTTTGCAACACCAGAAACATAGAATTTGATGGCAGATAAGGACCTCTTGGCCCACCCAGTCTGCCCATTTTCCTACCTAATGGATAAGCTGCAGAGCCTAGTTAACCAGCAGCATACTTCTTTCTACCCCCACCCCCTACAATTGCCTTATGACTGTCCCATGCATGCTTGAATTCAACCACTGTTTTTGACTCCACAACCTCCTCCGGAAGGCCGCTCCATGCATCCACAACCTTTCTCTGTAAAAAATACTTCTTACATTACCCCTGAGCGCCTCTCGCCATCTTCAAATTGTGCCCCCTTGTTCTTGCACACCTCTTTTTTTGAAAGATGCTACCCTCTTGGACTTTGTTGATTCCCTTGAGGTACTTGAAAATTTCTATCATGTCCCCCCCTCTCCCTCCTTTCCTCGACGCTCTACATTTTAAGCTCCTTTAGTCTCTCTTCATATGTCTTCTGGTGCAGACCCTGCACCATTTAGTTGCCCTCCTCTAGACAGCTTCCATCTTGTCTATGTCAATTAGGAACAAGACTGCTATTTTTGTGGCCTTGATTTCCTCTGTCAATCTGGCTTGCATTATGGAACCTTGGTTGGGTGATGATGCTGGCCCCGTGTTAGCAGCTGCCATCCCACTGGGTACTCTGTGGTGTACTGCATGAGGAAGGATTGCAGGGCCGGGGTTGAGGCCATTTTTTTTAGAGCCAACTTAGGCTTCACAGTTCATTTAGTTGGTAACACCAGGTCTTTTGAGTGTGTCGCCATTTGTGGGGATCCAGATGCAGGGTGCAGGATTCTCCTCATTTACCGCCCGCATGGGCTGGCGGGAGAATTCCTGCAGGAGGTAGCAGAATTCATCGTTAACCAGGTGCTGGAGTCACCCCGGTGTTTAATCCTGGTGGATTTCAAAGCCTGGGTTGATGACGAATCCTCGCATTTTGGTTACAACCTCCTCCAGTTAATGTCATCACTGAGCCTGACACATGTGGTTGCTTCTGCGACCCACCAGTATGGTCACACACTCGATCTAGTATTCCAGCTGGGTCTTAGGGTTGATAACCTTAGGACTGATCCAGTTTCTTGGTCCAATCATTGCACTGTGGAGTTCATGTTTGGGGCCCCCCCCCCGATAGTTCTTTCCCTGTGGAGATGGTTAGCTATCGCCCTTTAATGGGGTTAGACCTTGAAGGACTTTTAGTGGTAGCTGACCTACCTTGGATTGAGGTGGTTTGTGCGATTGGCTCTGGGGAGGCAGTGGCCACCTATAATAAGGTGGTGTATGAAGCCCTGGATGCCATTGCACCAGTTCGTATATGATCTAGATCTTCTCACTTGAGATCCCCATGGTTTGATGGGGATCTTAAGGCGATGAAGATCAAGGGTCAGAAGTTGGAGCGTTGCTGGTGGAAGTCCCGGCTGGATGCTGACAAACTGGTCCTGCGCACTCACTATTGTGAGTACCAGGAGGCAATCTTCCATAAGAAGGCAGAGTTCCTGTCCAGGGAGATTGCGGCAGGGAGGAACAGACCTGCTCAGCTTTTTCGGACTGTGGACAGGCTCCTTTATCCAGCCTGTCTTCAGCCAAAAAAAGCCTTTTCATCCACCTTGTGTGAGGAGTTCACTCTGTTCTTCTCTGACAGGGTGTTGGCTATCTGGCTGGGGTTTCCCTCAGGTAGGCTTTCACCTCACAGTTGCCGGTCTGTTGGGAGCAGAGGAACTCTGCCTGCCTGGGAAGAGTTTAGGCAAGTGGAGGTGTCTGAGGTGACTCAGGTGATCTTAGAGCTGAAGCATGCATCTTGTAAACTGGACCCAGCCCTGACATGTTTCTTGATGGATGTGCTGAGGCTGTTGGCCCAGTGTTTTCTGGGATAGCCAGGTGCTAGATGGTGGAGGGAGTGTTCCCAGCTCCTTTGAAAGAGGCGCTGGTGAGACTCCCCCTCCTCCTTAAAAAACCTTCCCTCAACCCAGACAGCTTGGTGAATTATCGCCCTATTTCCTACCTACCTTTTTTTTTGCTAACGTTGTTGAGAAATTATTTGCACAGCAGCTCGAGGATCAGCTTGTGTCCTTCGACATCTATGAGCCATTTCAGTCGAGTTTTTGGGCTTGACACAGCACAAAAACCATACTAGTCAGGGTGCATAATGACTTACTCAGAGCTACAGGTAGAGGAAACAGATCAGTTCTTGTGCTCCTCAGTCTCACTTCAGAGTTTGATACCATGGACCACACAGTGCTTCTTGATTGATTCTATGGATTTTGTGGACTCGCCGGTGTTGCCATCAGATGGTTTGAGTCCTATCTCTCTGACAGGGTGCAGTGAGTAGTGATGGGAAATTTCTCCTCCTCTCCAATGCCTCTGTCTTGTGGATTTCCACAGGGTTCAATGTTGTCGTCGATGCCGTTCGTGGTGTACATGCTGCCCCTGGGTGAGATCATTCAACAGTACAGAGTGGAGTTCACTGCTATGCAGATGACACCCAGCTGTATCTGTCATTTGCCCCTGGGACATCCGATGCAGTTGATGTGCTTAACACCTGTCTGGCTAAGATCAATGACTGGATGGTTTCCAATTGGCTGTGACTCAAACCGGACAAGACAGAGGTGCTGGTGGTAGAGCCGGGTCACGGTCATCATGGGTTGCTACCTGGAATGGACACTGGTCTTTTCCTAGGGTCTGCCCCATTGGTTGCTTCCCTGAAGGTGAGAAATGTAGGTGTGATTCTGGACAGCAGACTGACGTTTGAAGATCAGGTGTCATCTGTTGTGAAGAGTGGTTTTTACCACTTACGGAACATCGCCAGTATCAGGGCCCTCATTCCACCTGAAGATTTGCCGACCCTAGTACATGCCTTTGTGACCTCCAGACTCGACTACTGTAATGCTCTTTACTTCAGAGTTTCAGGAGGAATCCTCCGCAGGCTGCATCTGGTGCAGAACACGGCAGCCCATTTCTTGGCAGAACTATCTTAGTTGTGCCATGTGACCCCAGTCCTGTGTTTTCTGTACTGGCTGCCAGTCAGGTGGAGGGTCCTTTTCAAGGTGGGCTTGCTCAGCTATAAGGCCCTATATGGCTGGGCCCTGGCTACCTGTCTGAGCTTCTGTTGCCTGTGACCTCTGCCCACTCCCTCTGTTCCAATTTGAGGGGCCTCCTGGATGTTCCCAGGGTTCTGCTCAAACCCCCCATGACCAAGCATCTAGTGTCTCTGAGCCCACCCTGTGGAACACGTTTCCAGCTGCAGTCCAGGAGGGTCCCTTGATTGGTTTCTTTAAGCAGAGGCTTAAGGCCCATCTTTTCAGCCAGGCTTTTGGGGATTAAGCCATCTTCCCCTGGCCCTATCCTCAGCTATTGTGCATTTTATACTCTATATTTAAATTTTTAAGAATGTAATTTTAAAGATTCTGTTACTGTACAAAAGCTATTTCTGTATTTTGTATCTTGTTTTTATTACGTATGGCACCCAGCACCTCTGGGATTGGGTGCCCTAGAAATAAAGTTGCCTTGCCTTGCCCTTGCCTGTATTCAATAGACTTCTCCTCCCCATTACTTATTACTGAAAACTGTGCATGGAAACATGCACTATATCCCTTAGAGTTCTTCTGCCTCTTTTGCTTAATCCTTACTTCTTGTCATAGTCCTCTGTTTTGGCATCACAATCTGTTGCCATGGGAGTAATTGTGATGCCACAAGTAGAGCATTATGTCCTTTGGTAGGGGCAAAACAATAGGAATAGATGAACTCTTAAAGAGCAAAGATTCCATTTTCATGCAAATGGCTTCAGTAATAAATGATGGGAATGAGAAATACAGAACTAATGTGAAATTCAAACTAAACTGTGTCTAAATAATATGTTTTGTTAAAGTTGTGCTAACGGTGTCAGCTGCTTTTTAACAGCTGGTTGAGGGATTGGTGCAAAGAGGATGGTTTTGAGTGCATAGGGAACAGTGAGTGAACCTGGAACAACAAATCCCTCTATGCACTGGATTGGCTACATCTATGTAGAGGGGGTTCCAGGTTACCCATTGAAAGAATTGAGGATTATATAAGATACAGCCTGAACTTAAATTGGGGGGGGGCAGAATGGGGCATTCTACCCGGGGTCTCCAGGAGGAGGGGGGCTACTAGCCCCCCCCCAGGTTGAATCAGTGACAGAATCAAGGAAGATATGGATAGCAGATTGCCATAGAGGGCAGAAGGAAAGAGAGAGATCCTAAAGGGGAGGGAGTTCAGGTAAAGACCATAGGGGATTGAATCGGGAAGTGAGCAGAGGAACTGGAGGGGAGCTGGAGGCAAGGATGGCATGGGGGGAAACACAGTATAAGGAGGAAGGGGTGGTAGACAGAGGACAGGAGAGGCACGGAGTCATGTTGGAGGATGGAGTCTCTCAATGCTGATGTCTAGGGAACAAAATAGATGAAATGCAGGCACCGATGGTGGAAGGGAAAGTAGATATAGCGGTGAACACAGAAACTTGGGCTGCTCCAAATAATGACTTGGTGCTCTCTATTCCAGGGTATAAGTTGTACAGAAATGAAAGGGAAAGAGGGAAGGGGGAGTAGCCATTTACAAAAAGGAGGGCATTCTTACCACAAGGAAGGGGACTGGGGAAAGGAAAATAGAGGCACTGTGGGTGCAACTCCATACAGCAAAAGGAAAGAAAGTGAGGCTGGGATAGGATATTGGCCACATAACCAAGATAAGGAAAGGAACAGGGAGTTGGATACCATGATCTGGGTGGCAATGAGTAAGGGAGTGCAAACCAGAGCAGATTCTTGGTTCAGGAGGTCACTGATCCCACAAGAGAGGGGGTTATCCTGGATCTGGTACTAACAAATGGGAGCAGGGTGGAGGAATCCTTGGGGGAGGGCAATAACCACCATACAGTTGGGTTCAGAATGGACATGGATAAGGAGCCTGCAAGCACTCAGACAAAGGTATTAGATTTCAGAAGGCAGATTTCAAGAAGAATGGGGAGTGGCTAAGGGGTCACTAGCCAGTTGCAGAGAAAGTATATATGTGGATCAGAAGTAGTCTGTCACCAAGGAAGGGATAGAAGCTGCTACTAGAGAGTGTGTCAGACAGAAGGGAAAAAACTCCAAGGCCAGGAAACTAAGTTGGTTTGGTAGAGACATGGCCCAGGCAGTTAGGGAAAAGAAGGCCACATACAGGAAATTCAGGAAGACCTAGAAGATGAAGATAAGGAGGAATACTTGGGGAAGGCTAAAGGGCAGGTAGGTCAGTCAGGCTAACCACGGCTAGTAGGAAGCTGCAAATAGCGGAGGGGGTCAGGAAGGGAAAAAAAGTATTTTTCCAGTAGATCAGGGAACAATGGGAAACAAAAAGGATGGAATAGTGAAGCTCAAAAGGAGGGGTGGGTGTAAAGTAGTATACAGAAGGCAGAAGAATTGAATGAATAGTTCTGCTCTGTCTTTACAAAAGAAAAATATGGCCCAGTGCCACAAGGGAGGAAAGGAGAGATAGGGCGAAAGACAAGATACCAGAGGAAAGGGTGAAAAGAGGTATCATGTCTTTCAAAGTTGATAAGTCCCCCAGTTCAAGATGGTATTCAACGAGGAGGGTCACGTGATGCGGTGCGCTGAGTAAGACGCCTCTCTGTTTGCTCCGATCTTCTGCCCATTAAATCTTCTTAAAAAAAACATTTTGCAATGAAATTTACCGCTGATCATCCAATTTTAAGCTTCCTAAGCAGTGGTGCTTCCTAGATAAGCAGTCGATGGAAGAGGAGATGTGGAAAATTGCCACCAAACACACACCTCCTGCAACGCCTGGGAAGGCCTCTAAAAAAGTCAGGGCCTCCTCCTTGCTGTCCTCGTAGCCTGCCACTAATGAGAGCTCTGAATCAGATCCCCTTACGCTCTCTAAGTTTTTAGATGAGTTTCAGCCTTTTAAGGTTGAAATGCAGAATATGGCAGGGGAAATAAAAGGCATCTCGAACACCTTGGAAGAGCTTTCTAAGAAAACAGCTGATAATGAAGCATGCATATACTCTGTCGCGAGGAAACAACACAAAGTAGAGCTGGATTTGGTAGCCATGAGGCAAAGGCTAGTGAAGATGGAAAATAGAGTGGAAGATCTGGAGGGTCGTAGTCGCCGCAATAATGCGGTAATTATAGGTCTGCCCGAAGGAAAAGAGGGCTCCGACCCTATTAAGTTTGTTAAGAAGTTTGTGGAGAAGGTGGCAGGTCCTTCCCCCTTTGGAGCAGGCTATATCATAGAGAGAGATCATCGTGCACTATGCCCCTCCCTGATGGAGCCCCCCCCCCAGGTCATTTATATTTCACTTTTTGAATTTTCAGGAGTGGCAGCACTTTCTATAAAAAGCCAAAGACACACAAGAGTTGCAATGGGAAGGTAAAAAGTTGAGGGTAGCGCAAGATCTGCCGTTATCTGTGCATCAGAAATGAGCCACGTTTCACAAACTGGTCCTCAAACTAATTGCCATTGGCATCAAATTCCGAATGGGGTTCCCTGCAAGGCTTCAAGTTTTTCTGAATGGTTCCTGGGTGACCTACAAGGATGTGGAGTTGGCAGCTGTAGGACTTAAAGAAGCACTTCCTGACCTATTTAAGTCCACCTGAATATCGACCTGAAGTAGTCTGCTATGCTGTGCTGTCCTCTGGTGGATCTGTTTAGCTGATGTTAATCTGCAGATCTCAATAAACTCTCTGGGGCCAGCTCTGCGACAAGTGGCTTTATCCGGTTACCTATTCATATGCTGTTATTGTCATGGAGGGTGACCTCTTTGTCCTAAAAATACATTTTGCTCCTGCTTTAACTGTTATCCCCAGGACTGCCCAACATTATACTGACTTTGCATGCTTTAGCTAACGGTCAGCCCAGTCTTGCCTTCGGGTATGAAAACGAGGTGCAAGTGGGCACCTGTGGTTATTCATTTTTGGCTCCAAATAATGGGCATTTGGCCGGTGTAAGAGTGGCCAAGCTAAGTTTTATTTCAGATAGTAATAGCTGTTTATTTCTGTAGGGTGATGCCTCGATTTCAATGGCAATGGTGTGGGGGGGGGATGCTCAGTATTCTTTGTGCCTGTAATAAGATCCTGTCTGTAGTCGTGGTCCCATCTTGGTCCATATAGCAAGCTCTGATCTTTCCATGGCTTCCCCCTCTTTTGTTCTAAAAGCCAGCATGCACTAGATAGGGTAAGCTGGAATACCAGGCAGGGACCTCGAAATTACAGACAGGTTTGGACAATGTGGTATCTGAACGCTTCAATCAGACGTTTGTAAGCTCCTTTGCTATGATCCTGCTTGTTATATCTCCTTGGAGGGTCCCCTCCTTACATTTCCCTTAAAAGAGTGATGAAGTCGCTGCTTCTGGGGTAAGTAAAGTGCTCTGGACAGTGACCTTGGAGTGCAAAGACTCTCCTTTACTTTTAGAGAGGGTGTTAGCGGCCTGCCCACTCTCAGTTTGTTGTGTCCGTCGTTTGCGGATTGCACTACAAGAGGGCAACAGAGATTGTTATTTTTTACGTTTGTTATTGGTGTTTTACACACCTCGCGCTCTGTGGTACATGTTGGTGCATGGATTGTGGGGGTTACAGGGGGAGGGTTACTTTTCTTTGCGGGGCATGTCTAGATAATTCCCTTGAATTATTAAGGGGTGTTGCTAAGAAGAAGGAAATGGGGATACTTTATGGACCATTCTAGATACATAGGGGTACTGTTGTTCTGGTTTTCTTACTTGTGAGGGTGGGGGGATTGGAGGGAGAGGAACTTTTCAGGTTGCCGATCATCATGTACTGTGCAAAAGGGGGATGGGAGCGGGAGGAGGGGGTTAGGGTTTACTGGGCGTTTTGTGAGGGGGGGTTCTGGCGGGGCGGTTTGGGGATAGTACTAAGTAATGGTGGGGTTGGTGGGAGGGTAGAGCAGCCCAGCACATATCACATCTGGAGCAGTATGGATGTTATATATGAGTACAAGCAGCACTCTGAAAAGCCTTTGAGTGGTGACAAGGGTGACAGATGAGGACCAAGTGGGTGACATACTGTATTTGGATTTTAGCATGGCATTTGACTCTATATCTCATAAGAGGTTGACAAGGGTGATGGCTAGAAGTATTCACTTTATTAGCTGGAACGTTAAAGGGGTGAGGCATAAAACTAAACAATATAAAATGTTGAAGCACTTAAACTATGTGAAGGCAGAAATCATGTTTTTGCAGGAAATGCACCTGCTTAAGGGGGAGGCTGACAAAATGAGATGGCAACAGATTGGGCAGACTTTTGCGTCGAAGGGCACGACCCCGAGTAGAGGGGTTATGATCCTTCTGCATAGTTCGGTTCCATTCAAACCTCTCCTCTGGGCAGATTTCTGTTTGTAAAAGGCAGATTGCATACCTTGGACATTGTTCTGGGTATGGTTTATGGTCCTAATGTAGACTCCCCTAGCTTTTTTGTCCAGATAATTGAAGCCCTAATTCCATTTTTGGATACCCCAATGGTTATAGGGGGCAACTTTAATCTTGTTTTTGATCAGGCTCTAGAAAGATCAGGTCA
The DNA here is from genome assembly GCA_016271365.2 of Neoceratodus forsteri. Lineage (NCBI taxonomy): Eukaryota > Metazoa > Chordata > Ceratodontiformes > Ceratodontidae > Neoceratodus > Neoceratodus forsteri. The sequence goes on from CM057455.1 coordinate 933,215,771, forward strand.
ACCCCGTCAAGGTCTCTCCCCAGCACAAAGAGCTTTTAGGGATTTGCTGGACTCTGTAGGTCTCTGTGACGTGTGGCGTGTGTTGCATCCTAATACAAGGGAGTACACTTTTGTTTCCCAGGTTCATGCAACCTCCTCACGGATTGACTACATCCTAATTTCCAAAGCTCTTTTACCAGGAATTATAGGTTCCTGTATTGTCTCAGGGCCCCCGTCAGATCATTCAGTGGTCACATGCCTAGCATCCTTAGCTTCCTTGCCAAACAAAGGGAGCAGGTGGAAGCTGAATAATCAAATACTGAAGGAGTCGAAGACAGTTCAATACATAGTATCTCAAAAAGAACAGTTTAATGCTACTAACATTAACTCCATAGGGAAGCTTGATATAGTATGGGGTGCTTGCAAAGCATATTTAAGAGGAATTATAATTGGCCTAACATCGACAAGGAAAAGAGAGAGGGCATCTCAGGTTTCTGATCTCTTTTCTTGGATTAAGTGCATGGAGACCACTCTCTCTCCATCCTCCTCAGAAACTTTTAAACAAGACTTAATGAAATTGAGAGAGGCCTACCTGGCTATGCTGGCGGAGCAAGTCAAATTTGCAATTTTGAAAACAAAAGCTGTATATACTGATCAGGGTGAGAAAGCTGGTCGAATGCCAGTGTTGTGTATAAAGCAGCAGGAATCCACCAGATTTATTCCTGCGGTCCATTCCCTTAAAGATAACTCCCTTAAAATCCTACCCTCAGAGATAGCGTAGGAGTTTACAAGCTATTTCAGGGGTTTATATGGCCCTATGGCTAACCCCCCATCTAAGAATAGGCTCTATGAATATCTGAGGGATTTACAATTGCCCTCTCTTACACAGTCCCAGCAGAAGGCATTGGAGTCTCCCATCTCTGAGGGCGAGATAGAAAGGGTAATTAACTCCCTTCCATCGGACAAATCTCCAGGCCCAGATGGGTTCACCTCCAATTTTTATAAAGTTTTTTCAAACAACTGACTCCCATTCTTTTACCACTTTTTCAGTCTATTGTCTCTGGTCAGGTATCTGATCCCTTCCTTTTCGAGGCGTTGATTGTTCTGCTGCCCAAGCCGGACAGGCCATCTGAACAGGTCTCAAGTTATAGGCCGATCTCTCTTCTCAACCATGATATTAAAATTTTGGCAAGATTGCTAGCCGATCGCTTGGAGGTGGTACTTCCCTTTCTAATTGAGGCCGAACAGGTAGGTTTTATGAAGGGGAGAACCTCGGTGGATCATCTGAGGACTCTGGCTCACGTCTTCTTGGCATCCAGGGATGCTCCTCTTCCAAGGATCCTGATCTCATTGGATGCTGAGAAGGCATTTGACAGAGTCCATTGGGATTATTTGTTTGCAGCGATGGAAGTATTTGGTTTCCCCACGAAATTCCGGAACTGGGTTAGCTCGCTTTATAAGTTTCCCTCAGCCAGAATCTCATGTAATGGGGTTGTCTCTAGTCCCTTCAAATTGCATGTGGGAACCAGACAAGGATGCCCCCTGTCTCCCCTCCTTTTTAATTTATACTTAGAGCTCCTTATTAGGAGGTTATTAGGTGCCCAGGGCATATCCGGCATCTTTATAGGTGAGCAGGTGGTTAAGATAGTGGCATATGCAGATGACCTCCTGTTGCAAATAGCACATCCACTTACATCTATCCCCATCATTCTTAAGACAATAGATGACTTCAGTAAGGTCCAAAACTATAAACTCAACGTAGGAAAGACTGTAGTTTTTCCTCTTAACTATAGGGTTTATAAACAAGAAAGTATCGCCTTTGGGCTTACTTGGAAGTCTGACTGTATTAAATATCTTGGGCTCCTTTTAACTCGGGATGCTGCCCGGCTTAGACAATTAAATATTGACACCCTGGTACACAAAATAGAGCAAGACCTTTGCAGGTGGACCCTACTTCCCCTATCTCTCTGGGGTAGAATCAATTTAATTAAAATGAATGTTTTTCCTTGCTTGTTTTACCCCCTCAATATGTTAAACATATGGCTTCCCTTGTCTTGGGTTAAAAAAGTGCACAGTATGATTTCTACCTTTATCTGGGGGGGATAAGAAGGCTAGGATAGCATTCCATAAATTAGCCACTCCGAAAGTTAAAGGAGGATTAAAGCTTTCCCACATTGGGCTGTACTATTGGGCCAGCCAGGCCAATAAGTATCTCAGGTGGCTGACAGTGGATCAGCTGTCTACTCTGGCCATGTACACCCCGACCTGGTTAGTCGTGGAGTCTGCCTCCATTAAAAAACATGTTTATTCCCCTGCTGCGCTGTTATACACCAAAGTTAGCTCCCTACCCGAATCTTTACGCAGATCCCCTATAGCAGTTTCGATTAGGGTTCATACTCAACTGTGCGCATTTCTGAAATATGAGAATCGCAAGGATTTATTTCAACCCTTGAGAGGAAACCCCAATTTTTTACTAGATAACAAGCCCCTTTCAGTCAGCTGGCTTCCTCAGATAGGAGACTGTCACCTCAATGAGCTTATAACACCCAACAGGCAATGGTGCTCTTCAGCAGATATTATGCCCAAGTTTATGAAACCCCTCATAAGTATTTTTAAGATTTTCCAGCTTCGTCATCTCCTGGTTAAGGTAATAGTTTCAACTCCCCGGCTACCCACATCAGTTTCAAGCTACTTTAGCAGATCTAGCGGGTTCACCCCGCCATATCCAAGATATATAGTGCTTTATTTACCTGGGCCTACCCTGATAATTATGCTCCCATTACCTTTTGGGCTTCCCTTTTCCAGGGTAAAGAATTGGACTGGCCTCTTCTGTGGCAAAGCTGCCATATATTTCTCCACCAGGACAGACTCAGGTTAATGCAATTCATAATTCTGCACAACATTTATTACTCTCTGCAGAAGTTTGCCAGACTGGGTTTAGTGTCTTCTCCTCTTGCACAAGATGTCAAATGCAAAGAGGAGATCTTCTTCATATTTTCTAGAGCTGTTCTAAAATTGTCCCACTCTGGACTATTATTAAACAACATGTTGACCCTCTTCTCGGGCTCTCAGACATGTTCACCCCTGAAATATGTCTTCTGGGGGATTTCTTCTCCATTTCGGTGGTGAACAGGAAGTAACATACAGTTTTAATTTCATTGTCTGTTAAGAAAGTGGTTTTAAGACATTGGAAAGATTCGGAGGTACCAACGTATGTTGAATGGCTCCAGGAGTTACTTGATAATCTGATAATGGAGAGGACTATTGCCAGTCTTTACAATAAAATTAGGAAGTTCGACAAGATCTGGGGCCAGTTACAAACTCTTTACACACTGCAAGTTTAAGCATTCCTAGGCCACTTCCATAGGTACGGTGCTGAGTTTTATTGGCTGTGCTGGGCTGTTCAGGGTGGGTGCTGGGTAGGGTGGGAGGGAGGGAGAATGAATCATTACATACTTTGTACCTGATGTGAGTGATTATGTTTATATTGTTATGATTTGTTCTCTGTATTAAAAACTGCAATAAAATTTGAATAAAAAAAAAAAGATGGTATTCAAAGAAGGGTGTTAAGGGAACTGGCAGATGACCTGGCAGGTACAATGGCAGATTTGTTCAACAGCTAGCTGGATATGTGGTGGTACTACAGAAGAGGAGAACTGCACATGTAGTGCTGCTCCACAGAAGTCAGTCCAGAGATGACAGGAGTAACTACAGATTCATCAGTCTGACCTCTGTTGTTGTAGCTTATGGAGACCGTCATTAAGGAAAGACTGCTTAAGTTTATGGAGATGTATGGTTTCCAGGATGAAAGGCAATATGAGTTTGTGGCAGAAAGTTTCTGTCAAACTAATCTAATCAACACCTTTGACTGGGTAACAAGAACTGCAGATGAGGACCAAGTGGGTGACATACTGTATTTGGATTTTAGCATGGCATTTGACTCTATATCTCATAAGAGGTTGATCAGAAAGTTGAAGGACCTAGCAGCAGGGGCTAAGCTAACTAGGTGGATGGCAAATTGATTGGAAGGAAGGACCTAGAAGGTGGTAGTGAGAGGACTATCCGGTTTGAAGGAAGTCATCAACAGGGTGCCACAGGGCTTGGTGCTTGGCCCAGTGTTGTTTAATGTTTATAAGTGACATCAGAGATGGAATAAAATGCAAGATCTGCCTCTTTGTGGATGATGCCAAGCTCTGTGGGAGAGTAGACACTGCTGAGGGGATACAGGACCTTAAAAAAGATCTAGCCAGGCTAGAAAAGTGATTGAGAATATAACAACTCAGTTTCAATGCAAGGAAGTGCAGCCTCATGCTCATAGGATACAGGAACCCAAAGAAAGACTGCTTTGTTGGGAGGGCCAGATCACCAAATCAGAAGAGGAAAAAACCTTGGGGATAGCCATCAGCAGAGACCTGAAACAAATGATGCAGAGCAGGGAGGCAGCAGCCAAAGAAAACAGTGTTTGACTGTAATGTGAAGGTGATCATGAGCAGGTGGGAAGTGGTTATATTGCCACTGTACAGATCATTGGTGCAGCCACACATGAAGTATAGGTGCATCATTGGAGATCCTACGCAAGGAAGTATATAAACCTGCTCGAGGCAGTCCAGAGGAGGATGACAAAAATGGTCCTGCGACAGCAGGGCAAAAGCATATGAGGACAGGCTTAACGATCTCAACACGTACTCACTTGGGGGGGGGGACATGAATGAAACCTTCAAGTACCTAAATGGTATACACAGGCTAAAGAAAGAGGTCAGGAGATACTTCTTCACAGAACATGTGATGACGGGATGGAAAAAACTCCCCGAGGAGATTGTCTCTCTGGAGATAGTGGATGCATTCAAGAGGGGTTGGGAGATGTTAAAAGGGAGGGTCAGGATCAATGAGAGGGATGGCAGGAAAAAGGCAAGGGGGGGATCAGAGTTGATAGATAGGGGCCTAGCCCACAGTAGTTACTGAGAAAGGGGTCTTCAGTTTCAGCAGCCTAGATAGATCGATAGGCCTTCTTCCGCTGGCTATTTTCATATGTTTGTATGAGCATGAGACTGCTGTATTTCTGGATTCTGCTGCTCAGGACCAACAAAGAATTAAACTTGTAGTGTAACTTTGATCTGCACACTGAGCGTACTATATGATAAAATAATTGCAATTTTAGTATAAAGTCTAACAGATTCCAACCCATAGGAGCACAGCACCAACAGAACATAGTCATTTGATTTAGAACAAAAGTCTCAGTGTCTATGGGCCTGCTTTTTAACCATTTGTTTAAACATTCTTTATTTGACCCTTGCCAGAAAGTGGAGCAGTAATTAAATAACCCAGGCATGACAGAACCATTTCTGATAAACTGCAAACCTCCTAGAATCTGGATCATTTTCTAAAAAAGAGTCTTAGCATGCAGAACATTTGTCCATGTTCTAAACTTTTGTGATAATAAGAAAGAATTGTGAGGCAGTTAGGTCAGTGTACTTGTGAAGGTTTGGGTATAAGAAAGACACCAGATTCCAGAATAAGTCCAATAACAAGTGTTTATTTACAAAATAAAAGGTGAACTGAATGACCAAATAAAGTAAAAAAAAAAATAATAATTCCAAATAACAAAATAACATACAGCACACTAGAAAACAGCTAGTGTTATTCCATCAATAGGATAGAAGAGAACTAGTCCCTTCGAGATCTGATTACAGAATGAGAAAAGATTCCTTTTATACATACAGGTCATGTGGTTTTTGGAAGCTCCACCCCTTTTAGAAGCTAAATCTTGAACTCAGTTAAATAGACATTTTATTTGTTTTCACAACCAAAAACCCCTTCTAAACTTTATTAAAAATAACATAGTGGTAACGACACAACATAAAATCCTGCTTAAAGATATATAGAAACATCAAATGACTATCTAATCCCTCCCCCTTATTTACAAACTATAAATAATGTAACAGAAAGGCTGGCTGGCTCTATAGATAAAAGGCAAAACAAACATGGCTTCCCCCTGCTCTACACCTCATCTTTGGTAAGCTCTTTATACTTATATTTCTCTCCTTTTGGTTTATCAAAGTTACCCCTACTATTTAGGAATCACTGTACAGAGAAAACAAAAATACATATTTTATAGTCTTAGAATTTCCTTTTATATACATTTCCTTTTAAACACTTTGGGCTGGATATTCAAACTGCACCATTCTGTGGCGCAAGCCCTTGCGCTGCTCAAAAAAGTTGAGCTGGGGTGTGGCCGGGGCGACATTCAATGAAGTTGCTCTATTGAGCAACTCCTTTGAATATCACCCCAGCCACACCACTGTGCATGGTGCAGTGGAACTTGTGCCACTGCAAGTGGTCAGAGTGGAGCATTCAAGATGCGGTGGCGCCAAGTTCCATTGCGCCTTGCCAAATTTCGAATTATTCAAAGGTGACATACAAATGGGGCTATAATATATGCAAGCGCGGGGAGCCATTTGCATCTACTATGGCCCCATTGCTGCCATTAGCATGCAGGTGTGCCGATCCCCTACATTAGCGCCTGGCACCCTGCCAGGCAGCCATCATCGACCGACGCCCCTTGTAGCCCGACCGAGGCATGAAGTAAATCCCCTTCCCCGAATGGCCCGATCACAGGCAAACCGTGAGTAATCCCCCTCCCGGCTGCCCGATCGCGGGCTAACCCGTAATATCCTCCTCCCCCGACTGGCGATCGCAGGCAAACCCGTAGTATCCTCCCCAACTGGCCCAATGGCGGGCAAACACATAGTTATCCCCCTCCTCGACTGGCCGATCGCGGGCAAACCCGTAATCCCCCACTAGCCCGATCGCGGGCAGAACAAGTTCAACCCCAGGAACAATATCCCTGGTGGTCCAGTGGACCACGTGTCCAGCGAACATTAGGGGTCACCCCCAGGTCCGTGCCCTGGTGATCTAGTGACCGCGCCACCCCACCTACACCATGGAGCCCACCACCCCAATCCCCATCAGCCGGGGTGGCAGCACATCCTCCTTCGCCGCCGCCCATGCGCTTGACTGACTGCCTTAGAGGTAGTAGCTGCACGCCCATTGGCTCTTGCTCTGAACCACGGGCGCAGCCCTATCGAGCAGTCAGTCGGCAGGCATAGGGCAGCAGGCTGGTGGGTGCGCCACCACCGGCTGCGGGGGAGCGGATGGTGGGGCTCTGTGGGTGGGTGGGGTGGAGGGCCACTAGATCACCAGGTACTTGGACCTTGGGGGTGGACTCAATGCTCTGCTTTGGCTTTTGGTCCACTGGACCACCAGGAAATTGTTCTTGGGGAGGGGTTGAACTTCGTTCTGCCCGCCATCGGGCTAGTGGGGTGGGGGATTACTATGGGTTTGCTCATGCATCGACCAGTCGTGGGGGAGGAGGGATTACTATGGGTTTGCCTGCACTGGGCCAGTTGGGGGTTACTATTATGCCCAGGCTGCAGGGGGCACAGAGTAGTGGGAGGCCACCCACAGGTGGCAGCTGCTGTGTTTCGCCTGCAATGCAGCAGCTCACCTGTGGGTGGCCCTCGACTTATTCTTTTTTTTGTTCAACTACTGCAGGCACGGAAGGTTGGGGTTCAAATCTGCACAACTCTGCAGCCGGCTGAATATCGGGTTGTGTAGTTTATGCATGGTTCCTCCCTCTCTGATTGAGCATGCCTTCTTTAGCATTGCGCTGTTGCTCAGCATGACTTGGGGGGCGTAACTGCCTCCTGCTGAATATGGTAGAATGGCACAATTTCAGACTTGTGCAGGTGCAACTCTATTGCACATGGCACAACCCTTTTGAATATCCAGCCCTTTGTTTATACTAGCTTTGTGTCTCAGAATTGTAATGCCCAGTGTTATAAAACATTCATAGTTCTTTAACCGAGCCCTCATTCTTTAGAGAGATTATAGCCTCCTTTTGAGAACAATGTGACAGAAGGAACATCATGTTTTGGGGTTTTCCTGCAAAGAAAACAAGCTTTCTACAACATTACCAGCTGCTCACTTCAGCAGCAACTGAAAAGCTGTAGAAATTCTTCTCGCAACACTCTTCATGAATGTGAGCAGAAGCGAGAAGGATTCTCTCCTGATAGAAGCGCTTCCGAGCACTTCTCGATGAAAAAAACACCAAATTTCTACTACTAGCAGCCTTTGGAGTAGAAAGCCTGTTAAAAGCTCATTTTTCAATTACCTCGATGCTCCTCTGTGTAGTAAGGAGCAGCGGCACGGAGGAGAAGCCGAAGTGGGGGTTACATAACCAAATGAGATCTGCCTCAATATTTATTTTAAACAGCTCTCAACTTAAAAATAAGGGAAAATAAAAGGAGATAGAGCTATATTTTACCAAGGGCAACACAGAGATAAGGAATATATATATATTTGAATGTGCTTCACCACTATATGTATAGCTGGCCAGTCCACACATATATCATAAAGGGGTTATGCACATCAATATACAGTATATATATTCCTAACAAAGAGATAAAATACAGGACAGAAGACATGCTGTTGCAACTGACTGAAATACACATTACAAAGGGGAAGGAGAGAGTAAAACAACAAACAACAACAAAATAAAAAAAAGAAAGGGGAAACATAGAAACATAGACTTCGACGGCAGATAAGGACCGCTAGGCCCATCTAGTCTGCCCATTTCCCTACCTACAGGATAGGCCGCAGATCCTAGTTAACCAACAGCCTATTTCTTCCTACCCCCCACAAGAATTGCCTTATGTCTGTCCCACGCATTCTTGAATTCTCCCACAATTTTAAACCCCACAACCTCCTCAGGAAGGCTGTTCCATGCATCCACTACCCTCTCTGTGAAATAATACTTCCTCACATTGCCCCTGAACTGCCCTCCTATCTTTAAATTGTGTCCCCTTGTTCTTGCAAGTCTCTTTTTCTGAAAAATGCTACCCTCTTGGACTTTGTTGATTCCACTGAGGTACTTAAAAGTTTCTATCATGTCCCCTCCTCCTTCTTTCCTCAAGAGTATACATATTTAAGCTCCTTTAGTCTCTCCTCATCACGCTTCTCTTGCAGACCCTGCACCATTTTAGTTGCCCTCCTCTGGACTGCCTCTATCCTGTCTATGTCCTTGCAGATGGGGTCTCCTGAACTGGACACAGTACTCCAGATGGGGTCTCACCAACTGTCTGTACAGAGGGATAACAACTTCCTGTTTTCTGCTGCTGATGCCTCTCCCTATACATCCCAGTATACCCCCAGCCCTCCCTACTGCCTTCTCACATTGCTTGCTAACCTTAAGGTCATCTGATATGATTACCCCCAGGTCCCTTTTTGCTGTTGTTACTACCTCCCCACCCATTGTGTATTCTTCCGCTGGGTTCTTGTTTCCCAGGTGCATTATTTTGCACTTCTTTGCATTGAATCCTTAGCTGCCATACTTGACCATTCCTCCAACTTTGCCAAGTCCCTTTTCATCCTTTCCACGCTCCTTGTGTATCAACCCTATTGCAGATTTGTGTCATCTGCAAAAGGCATACTTTTCCTTCCAGTCCCTCTGCAATGTCACTGATGAAGACATTAAAAGGACTGGACCCAATCTGAACCCCCAGTGGTACCCACTAGTAACCCCTTTTCTCACAGAATGGACTCCATTTACAATTACCTTCTGTGTTCTGTTGTCCAGCCAATGTTTTATCCAGGCTACCACCCTGGGTCCCTCTCCCAGGCTGGTTAATTTGACTATTAATCTTTTCGTGACTGTGTCAAATGCCTTGCTAAAGTCTAGGTAGGCCATGTCCACAGCCCCTCCCTGGTCTACTACTTTGGTCACCCAGTCAAAGAAATCTATTAGATTCGTCTGACATGACCTTCCCGCTGTGAACCCATGCTGCCTTGGGTCCTGTGCTCCACTGGCCTCTAGATACTCGACTATTCTTTCCTTCAGAAGTGACTCCATCACTTTCTCTACCACAGAGGTCAGACTGACAGGTCTGTAGTTTCCTGCCTCTGTCTTGGACCCACTTTTGTGAAGGGGAATCACATCCGCCTTCCTCCAGTCCTCGGGTACCACACCATCCTCCCATGATTTATTAAAAAGAGTAGCCAGTGGTTTCACTAGTTCCTCCCTTAATTCTTTTAGAATTCTGGGGTGAATTCCATCAGGACCCATTGTTTTGTCCACCTTCAGTTTTAGGAGTTCTTGCAGAACCCTTTCTTCTGTGAAAGGACTGGGATCGACCCCCCTATCAAGAGTGCTTCTGTTAATTGGATTAGGCACTTCCCCCTCCTCTTTTGTGAATACTGAGCAGAAATATTCATTCAGTATTCCTGCTTTTTCACTGTCCCCCTCTGCCCACCCACTGTTCATTCTATTCAGCCTCACTATCCCTCCTTTGTCTTTCCGCCGTGATGTACCTATAAAAGGTTTTATCCCCTTCTTATCTGAGTTGGCTATCTTTTCCTCAGTTTGGGCCTTTGCTGTTCTGACTTCCCTCCTGCTTCCTTCTGCCTTAACTGGTACAGCTCTCTGTCCTGCTCCTTCTGTGTTTCCTTATACTTCCGGAATGCTATCTTTTCTCCTGACTTTCACAGCCACCTCTTTTGAGAACCATAGTGGCTTTTTCTTTCATTTTGATTTGTTCATTTGCTTCACACAAAGCTTTTGCCTCTGTGATGGCAGTTTGATAATTCCTCATTGTTGCTCCACACCTCCTTCTAGCCTGTTTGCTAGTGCTTTTCTGAGGCACTCTCCCATCTTGCCAAAGTCAGCCCTCCTAAAGTCCAGTACTCTCACTTTTGTATGGCTTGAATCTGTAACTGAGTTTAACGTGAACCACACTGTTTGATGGTCACTTGTCCCCAGATGGCAACCCACTTCTAGATCTGAGATCCTCTCATTGCCCCCGTTTGAGAGTATGAGGTCTAAGATTGCTCCCTCACGAGTGGGTTCCGAAACTAGCTGTCTAATGCCTGCCACCTGTAGGGCATCAAGAATGGCCCTGCTCTTGGATGGCTGCAGCAAATGTGCTCAGTTAACATCTGGCATATTCAGGTCTCCCATCAATGGTATCTCTCCTTTTCTGCCATTCTAAGAATGCCTTCTATCATATCCTTGTCCATTCCTTCCCCTGACATGGGGTCTGTACACAACCCCTCAGCGGATTGTGGTGCCCTTTCCAGTCTCCAAGGTGACCCACAGTGCCTCCTCTCCTCCCTCCCTGTTTACTCTTTCGTTCAGTTGCTTTTATCCCTTCCTTTACATAGATAGCTACTCCTCCCCTCTTCTCCCTGCCTGTCTCTCCCTGAGGTTATGTACCCTGGTATGTTAACATCCCAGTCATGGTTCTCTGTGTACCATGTTTCTGTGATCAGCACATATCCAGGCATCCCTTCCATTAGGCCATCAGCTCAGGAGCTTGTTGCCCAGACTACAGGCATTGGTACTCCATTACCCTCCATTTCCTGATGGCCTACTTCCTTTTGTCCCATCCCTGTCCTTCTTGCCTTTGTCACTTTCTCCATTTACCCCTGCCTTCTCCCTATCAACACCTCTATGTTGGTGTTTGCCGCCATTACCTTGATTATTTTGGGGCTAGGTTTTCTGCTCCTTTCAGTGCCCTCCCCTCTTGGCTAGTTTAAAAGCATAATGCAGCATTTAAACCTATCACCCAGGATCTTGTTTCCCTCCTGGACAGATGCAGCCCATCATGCCAGTATAGGCTTGCATCACTCCAGGTGCACCCCCAGTCCCCAATGAAGCCAAATCCCTGAGATCCACACCAGTTTTTCAACCACTGATTGAATCTCATGGTGCAGAACACCCTAGCCTCTCCTATGCCATAGATGGGTAGCACCTCCGAGAAGGTTACCATGCGTGCTACTTGACTAAGGCCCCTCCCCAATTCCACAAACTCTTTCTGCACTTCTCTAATCCCTGTCTTAGCCAGGTCATTTGTCCCTAGGTGGACAATGACATCCAGCTCCCTCCCCTGTGAAGCTACTCTGGCAATCCTGAGGATTCGCTTCCTGTCCCTGCAAGCCATGACGCCAGGCAGGCACCTTACCTCCCTCTCCCCTTCCTCCCCCAGTTCTACCTTCCTAACAATGGAGTCCCCCACCAGGTGTTGTTTCCTTCCCCTGCAGGGTCCCCTGCCATCCTCCTGTGGGTCTCCTTTGTGGAGTTCCCAGCATCCTCCTTGGTCTCCACTGTGGGTGCCTCCATGAGGAACCACACTTTCCAGAATGGCATAGGGAATTGTGGAGAGGTACAGTGGGAGGATGCGCTCTGTTCCACCACCCTCACCTCCCTGAGCTCACTGTGGTCCAACCGCTCCTCTTTCTTGGCAACCTCTGAGGCAACGGCAGTGGCACTGGTGGTCCCTGGATGGAAGAGGAGGTTCCACAAATCCTGGCCAACTCAGCCTGGAGATGAGCAACCTCCTCCCTCAGCCCAGAGAGGTGCCTGCAGATGGGACAACACCGCATCCTCCAGAACATCTCCTGGAAGACTGCTGCTCCACAGCTACTGCACTGCACCACTCCAATCATGTCTTAGTTCTGGCCCCTTAACTGTTTGCAATCCTTACTCTTTCCTCTGTTTTTTTTCTCTATCCTTACTTTCTGCCTGTGTGCCCTTTAAGCTCCCTGATTGTCCTGTTCTGGAGACAAGAATGTCCTATATTTCGCAGTAGACCACTTACTTGCTCAGAGGCAGACCTCCAGCAGCTAGAGGGAGCTGGAGAGCTGCTCTTGCCGTTCTAGGATGGTGGGTCCTTGGTGGTTCTGTGATCACTCACTTCCTGCCCCTAAACAGGAAGTTCCTGTTGTCAGTCAAATTCTGTGCCTATAAAAATAAAACTAGCTTTGGGTAGGGGGGTGGAGGGGAGTGAAGGAGGGCAATATAGTCCCAGCAGAGAAGTTCAGTCACCCAGCAGTCCTTTCTCCTGGTGTCTTCTGCCAAGCTATTAGCAGAAACTTTCTAAGGCAGTCTTTAAATGTAGCTTCCTTCTAGCTAAGCCACTCTCCCTACTTACCAGATCTTTCTACAAGTAATTTAAACCTCACAGCAGTTAAGTCCTTTCAGTCACCTGAGATTTACCTCAGATAACTCTTCAGACACCCATTCAGTTCAGTTAACCCAAACACACACTTTTTTTTGTATATTTGTTTTTTTACCCTAAATTAAAGGTCAAATACAAAAGTTCTTCTACTTTAGTCCCAGCAGAGAAGTTCATTCACACAGCAGTCCTTTCTCCTGGTGTCTTCTGCCAAGCTTTTAGCAGAAACTTTCTAAGGCAGTCTTTAAATGTAGCTTCCTTCTAGCTAAGCCACTCCCCCTACTTACCAGATCTTTCTACAAGTGATTTAAACCTCACAGCAGTTAAGTCCTTTCAGTCACCTGAGATTTACACCTAGATAACTCTTCAGACACCCATTCAGTTCAGTTAACCCAAACACACACTTTCTTTTTTTGTATGTTAGTTTTTTTACCCTAAATTAAAGGTCAAATAGAAAAGTTCTTCTACTTTAGTCCCAGCAGAGAAGTTCAGTCACACAGCAGTCCTTTCTCCTGGTGTCTTCTGCCAAGCTAAGGGACAGGAGGGGATTACAGAAAAAGGAAAGGTTGCCCCTATAAAATATAGATATCACCACACTTCTCCCTGCCTAGGAAGAAAACTGTTTCTACAATATTACTGTTTTCTGAAAGACTACACAGATCCCTCCATTTTGAGGGACGGAGCTTCAGCCCACCCTCTCCCAAACTCCACCCCAGGGTCCCTTCAAAAATAATATAGTTTATTCAGCACAAGTAGAGCTCCTTACTGATCCCTACTGTTATACATTCTTTACCCTGGGGTCTGTGTAGGATGATGAATCATGTCCAAAACGGGACATGTAATCTGCATTCTGATGTTTCTTACCAGAAAGATGTTCTACAGAGAAACGATAAGGCTGAAGTGCAAGGTACCACCACATTACGCGGGGATTATTGTCTTTCATTATATTAATCCAACATAGAGGGTTATGATCCGTTATGATTTTGAATTCTCTCCCCCATAAATAGAACTTTAAAGCCTCTATTGCCCAGCGAATAGCTATACACTCTTTCTCTATAGTTGAATATTTAGACTCCCGTTCATGCAATTTATGACTAATAAATTTAACAGGATGTTCTTCATCACCATCTATTTGAGAAAGGACAGTACCAATACCATTGTTGGAAGCATGTTTGTACAAAAAAGGGGCAGTAAAAGTCAGGACTGCGCAGTACCGGATATGAACACAGTTTTGCCTTTAATGTACAAAAGGCTTCCTCACATTGTGCTGTCCAATGTACTTTGTTGGATTTTACCTTATGGGTTAGTTCCATTAATGGACTAGCAATTTCTGAGAAATTTGGAACAAATCTCCTATAGTATCCTACAAGTCCTAAGAAAGCCCTGACATGTTTTTTCGTTTGAGGTCTTTCACTATGTAGAATAGCTGCTATTTTAGTTAATTCAGGTTTTACCATCTCGTTACCTATAATAAAACCTAAATATCTTGTTTCTTGCATAGCCAGGGAACACTTGACAGGATTGATAGTCAAACCTGCTTTAGTTATAGCTGTAAGAACCTGTTGTAAATGTGTTAAATGGGCATCCCAAGATGGACTGAATATGATAGCGTCATCCAGATAAGCTGCAGCATAGGAAGTATGGGGCCTTAAGATCTGATCCATACATCGTTGGAATGTAGCGGGGGCCCCATGAAGGCCAAAGGGCATGGTAATAAATTGAAATAGTCCAAGAGGAGTGGTGAATGCCATTTTTTCTTGTGATTCTTCATCTAAAGGTATTCGCCAATATCCTTTTGACAGATCTATGGTGCTTTTATATTGTGCTTGTCCCAGTCTGTCAATGATATCATCGATGCGGGGCATCGGATATCCATTGAAGACAGATATGGCATTTAATTTGTGAAAATAAAGGCAGACACGTACTCCTCCTTCTTTCTTATTTACTACCACCATGGGGAAGCTCCAAAGACTTTTAGATGGCTTTATAATCCCCATTTGCTGCATTTTCATTATTTCGTGTATCACGTCCTCTCTCACACTTTCAGGCAAACGGTAAGGTTTTTGCCAGATGGGAGTTACCTGTGCCACTTCAGTATGGTGTTTTATATCTTTTACCCTGCCACGAGTTACTGTAAAGTAAGGCTGAAAGGTTTTGAGGACTGCATCTATTGCCTTTCTTTGATCTGGGTGTAGTGCAGGATTTATGTTAATGTCCTCAAGTGACCTTTTTCCATCTAGTTTTTCATAGGCCAATTCCATTTCATTCTCCTCACTTTCTGGTAGGACATACATACTAGGTTGACTTCTATCATACCATTTTTTCAATAAATTGGCATGATATATCTTCTTTTTGTGTCTTTTATCTGATAATGCTACCTCATAATTAACATTTCCCACAGGTTATATTATGGTATATGGTCCCTGCCACTTCATCAATAATTTGTTGTCCAAACAGGGTAGTAAGAGCAAAACCCTTTCCCCGGGTTGCAAGGATTTATTACCTAGTCCCTGATCATACTTTTCTTTTTGGTAGTGTTGGTGTTTTAATGCCTGTTGGTGTGCTGTGTTCACATATCTAATTAATTTGCTTCTAAGGTTAGTGATGTACTGCACTGCTGTTAAGGTATTTGCTTCTGGATGTTCATCTTCCCATGCTTCTTTCACTATATCTGACATACCTCTGGGTTTTTTACCATATAACATCTCTAATGGGGAAAACACAGTAGAGGCCTGTGGTACCTCTCTATATGCAAACATTAGATATGGCAGATATTGATCCCAGTACTTCCCTTCCTCTTGTATAAACTTCTTTAACGTGTTTTAGTGTTTGATTGAATCTTTCAAACAAACCATCATATTGTGGATGGTATGGTGATGTGCATATAGCATGAATCCCTAATGCTTGGTATAGGCATTTTAACAATTGAGAACAAAAATTATTTCACTGGTCGGTGAGAATTTCCTTAGGAATGCCTACCCTGGAAAACATTTTCACTAGTTCATCTGATATCTTTTGTGCAGTTACAGTACGCATTAGTATAGCTTCTGGATATTTTGTACTGTAATCACAGATTACCAGAATGAAGCGATTCCCCTTTGTTGTTTTTGGTAAAGGGCCTACTATATCCATAGCTATACGCTGAAAGAGTTCAGTTATTAAAGGCAGGGGTTGTAGGGATACTTTATCCTTTCTAGTAATAGGACATACTTTTTGGCAATGTTCACAGGTTTTACAGTAATCCTTCATTTGCTTATGGATACCTGGCCAAAAAAATTGATATACTAGTCTATTCAAAGTTCTTTCTGCCCCTGATGCCCTGCTAATGGTATATCATGTGCTACATATAATAAATGCTGTCTATAGCTCTCTGGGACCATTAACTGGGAAACTATCTCCCCAGTCTTAGGGTTGACACATTTCCTGTATAGTGACCCTTTCAGTAGTACCATTTTTGGTCCTTCCCCAGCGTCTTTACCCACCTGTGGAAAAAAAGGTTTTAAGGTTAGGCTATGCATCTGCTCAGTCCCAAAAGATTTTAAAGAAATGTCTGTTCCAATAGCACTACTCATCTCTTTAACATCATCTTTGTTTAATTCTTTCTGTATAAGAGTCCATGTATTCTTATCCAGTCTTCGTTCTCTTCTGGACTTACGAGACTTTTCTGGTGATGCACAAAGTTCATCTTCGAATGTAAAAATATTATTTAACTCCACAGTCTGCTTAGTGTGTGACCTGGTGGTAAAGGCTCCCAGTTGTGTAGCCTCAGTCAATAAGGTGTCAAAATTAGGATAGTCATGACCGATAATGACTGGCACAGGCAAATGGGGTACTAATCCGACTGGCATTTGTTGGATAGTTCCCTGTACTTCAAGAAGTAAGGTTTTCACTGGGTAGTAATGGGCATCCCCATGAATACAAGTGACTCCAGTTACATTATAAGGTTCTGTGGTACAGGGTACTAAATTAGCTTTTATCAAAGTTTGTCGACTGCCATAGTCCAGGAGACCAGCTACTGTTTGGCCATTTACAGTGACTGATGTTAAATATTGCCCCCAGTTGGCCAAAGCCAAATGTATTGGTGCAGTCTTTTTCTTAGGGCAAAATCTGGGAATATGCCCTTTTGCTTGACATAAGTTGCATATAATGTCAGTGTTATATGGTCTCTCAGGTCTTGCTGCTCTTACACCCCCAACTGTATTATTTGCTGTAGAAGTAAAAGTTCTTACTGTGGGAGCTGGTGTTTTGGTGGAAAAATTTCCTTTTTGTCTATAGGGTCTTGCTGCCAGATAATCTTCAGCCAGGCTTACAGTTTTTGAAGCAGTCTCGGGTTGATGTTCTCTGACCCATACTTGCACATCTTGTGGCAGGATCCTCACAAACTGTTCCAGTAGGTTAGCCTCTAACATCTGTTCCTTAGTATTAGACCCTGGGCACAGCCATTTTGTACACAAGTCCTTCAATCGGGTATACGCCTCCTGTGGCATATCAGTAGTCTGAAACTTTAAAGCTCTAAATCTCTGTCTGTAGGTTTCAAGGCAGATGTCATAACATTTCAGGATGGCCTCTTTTACTGTGTCATAGTTTTCACTCATGCCACTGTCTATATGCCTATAAGCCAATTGTGCTTTTCCGGTCAGATATGGGGCAAGTCTGATGACCCATTGCTCTCTAGGCCAGTTACAAGCCCAAGCGATGCATTTGAAAGTTGTCATAAATGTTTCTATATCATCAGTTTCTGTTAATTTTGTCAGTTTAATATCTTTGGGGCCATCCACTGGTGCAGAGGGATGACTTGTTCCTAAGGCTTGGACGGCTCGTAAGGTATCCGCCCACCTAGCCTCATTGCATTGGTTTCCCTCTCTCTTTGTTTTTCTAAGGCTATCTGTTGCATACAAAGCCATTGTAACAATTCCTGGGAGTCACCCACAGGTGAACTCACCATTTTCTCTTCTTCTTGTGTAGGCTGTTCCGCCACTTCTCCTCCTATGGCACCTTCCTCCTCCGTCCTGATCATTTTATGCCTCACATCCTCCAATCAGGGTAACAAGGTTGCCCCACTTTTAGCTGTCATGGTTCTAGTGTAGACACCACTAGTCAGCTCTCCTTCCAGCATCTGATCCTTCACTGATACTTGGTAGTATCTTTCAGTCTGAAATATCAAACCTTATCCCAATTCTGACACCATATGTGAAGGTGTGGGTATAAGGAAGACACCAGATTCCACAATAAGTCCAATAACAAGTGTTTATTTACAAAATAAAAGGTGACCTGAATGACCAAATAAAGTAAAAAAAATAAAATAAAATAATTCCAAATAACAAAATAACATACAGCACACTAGAAAACAGCTAGTGTTATTCCATCAGTGGGATAACAGAGAACTAGTCCCTTTGAGATCAGATTACAGAATGAGAAAATATTCCTTTTAAACATACAGGTCATGTGGTTTTAGGAAGCTCCACCCCTTTTTAGAAGTTAAATCTTGAACTCAGCTAATTAGACATTTTATTTGTTTTCACAACCAAAATCCCCTTCTAAACTTAATTAAAAATAAATAGTGGTAATGACACAAAATAAAATCCTGCTTAAAGATATATAGAAACATCAAATGACTATCTAATCCCACCCCCTTATTTACAAACTATAAATAATGTAACAGAAAGGCCGGCTGGCTCTATAAAGAAAAGGCAAAACAAACATGGCTTCCCCCTGCTCTACACCCCATCTTTGGTAAGCCCTTCATACTTATATTTCTCTCATTTTGGTTTATCAAAGTTACCCCTGCTATTTAGGAATCATTTTACAGAGAAAACAAAAATACATATGTTATAGTCTTAGAATTTCCTTTTATATACATTTCCTTTTAAACACTTTATTTATACTGGCTTTATGTCTCAGAATTGTAATGCCCAGTTTTATAATACATTCATAGTTCTTTTACCGAACCCTCATTCCTTTAAAGAGATTATAGCCTCCTTTTGAGAACAATGTGACAGAAGAAACATCATGTTTTGGGGTTTTCCTGCAAAGAAAACGAGCTTTCTACAACAATACCAGCTGCTCGCTTCTGCAGCAACTGAAAAGCCAAAGAAATCCTTCCTAGCTCTTCTATGAATATGCGCAGGGAAGGATTCTCTCCCGATAGAAGCTTCCGAAGCTCTCGATGAACAAACCACCAATTTCTGCTAGTAGCAGCCTTTGGAGTAGAAAGCCTGTTAAAGGCTTGTTTTTTTAGTGACCTCGATGCTCCTCTGTGTAGTAAGGAGCAGCGGCACGGAGGAGAAGTCGAAGTGGGGTGGGTTACATAACCAAACGAGATCTGCATCAATATTTATTTTAAACAGCTCTCAACTTAAAAATAAGTTAAAATAAAAGGTGAAAGAGCTATATTTTACTGAGGTCAACACAGAGATAAGGGATATATATATATTTGAATGTGCTTCACCAGTATATGTATAGATGACCAGTCCACACATAAATCTTAAAGGGGTTATGCACATCAATATATATTCCTATCAAAGAGATAAAATACAGGACAGAAGACATGCTGTTGCAACAGACTGAACCACACATTACAAAGGGGAAGGAGAGAGTAAAACAACAAATAACAACAAAATAAAAAAAAGAAAGGGGAAGGGGGGGTTACAGAAAAAGGAAAGGTTGCCCCTATAAAATATAGATATCACCACAGTACTCTTTCAGCATGTTTACATCTTCACATTCACCTGGCTGCAGTGCATGCCACACTGTGAAGCTTTTCCCTGCTCATCAGTGACTTAACCTCTGTGAGGCAGTTCCACATAGATTGGAGGAGCAGTTTTTCAGCTGCTGCTGTGCCCCGGGACATTTCTAAGATCCAATCTGAAGGAACATACTTGCTTTCCCAGTTCCAGTAAGCAGGGGGGCTACCAGATGGGGGGGGGGGAGAACACAGGGCAGTGAAGGGGCAGAGATTACTGGCTACATAAGCTCACCTACCTAAGCTGCTTCCCTCTTGAGTGGCTCATGCAGGAGTAGCTCACGCAGAAGTGGCTCACGCTGGAGTGGCGTGAGTCACCCATGTGAGTCTACCGCGGGAGGCTGTAGATAAGTTTATTATTGCTTTGCACTTGTAAAGTTTGAATATAGGTATTTACAGCTAGAATTAATAAGGGGCCTATTGCAGTGGTCTGGGTGTAGCCCCAAGTTAACCATGAAGAACGTTTGTCTTATAACATTGTTTGTAGTTTGGGGGGGTTATACCTATATTAACTGAGGGGCCTACTAGAGTCAAAGCCTGTTTTGCGTTTGCATTTAGCAGGAACATGGGTACAGATGATCAGGGGTTGATGAAATTTGCAGGGAGAGTTTCTAGGATTAATCCCACTGTGACTACATACTCTGGCCTCTGTGGTTTTATTAAGATGGTTCAGATGTGGAGGTTCAGCATCAGCCAACGCATAGGACAAATAGCAGAGTTGCTCAAATGGTAAATATGTTTCTGTGTTGGTCTAAGAAATCCCTGGGAAAAATCACAATGAGGATGCTATACTTATTTAAGTATTTATTGATTCTGTATCTTATAATATGTGGCGATATCCACCCCAATCCAGGCACAGTTTCCCCTGTATCCTTGGATGGAAATATGTACCACACTGGGGAATTTAACATAGTGCATTTCAACTCTAGAAGTATACAGGGGAAATCTGACCTTATAAAGGATTGGATGGGAGAACATCAGCCACAGATTATTATAATCGCAGAGACATGGTTGAGTCATAGAGTTAGCAATGCAATTGTTGAATTAGAGCAGTATCAGATGTTCAGAAAGGATAGGAATAAGAATGGAGGAGGTATTTTACTTTATGTGAAGTCAACGCTGGAGATAGGGGAGCTTGAGAACATCAGTAATAAGGGAGGACTGGAAACATTACCTATAATAATAAAACTCCCACACACAAAATCACTTTTGCTTGTAGGAATTTACAAACTACCCAAAATTAAGAATGAGGCATTTAATATGTTGCAGGATTATTTTAAGGTATACAGGGATACACATGAAATACTTCTCATGGGAGATTTCAATGTGAATTGGGCACAGGTTAATCCAACCCACCCTTTGATTGAACTACAAGAGGTTTTGGGCCTTGTTCAGTTAATTGAGGACCCAACCAGACTGAACATGCAACACTTGCAGAATCCCACAATTTTGGATCTCATATTTACAAATTGCCCTGAAGTCTATGCAAAAAGGGGGTATTGGTAGAAGCCTTTTCAAACCATCAGGTCATTTTTGCTGCTGGCACAGATATGAAGACTATACAAAATTCTACGTTCATTAGCTAAAGAACTTTTAAAAGTTTTGATTATGTGGTTGTAGGGATGTAGCACATTTTCTTTATATCACTAATGCCGTGATCGGGCATGGGGGGGCACCACCACGGAGGTGCAGCCGGAGCTCGGGTGGCCACCAACCGGTGGTGACTGTTATATTACGCACCCTGCAACACTGTAGCTCACCTGTGGGTGGCCAGCCATTGATCCTTATTTTTTGGATCAGCTTTGTGTGGCGCAAGTAGGGGTTGCTCATGCATTTTGATTATATGAAGTTCATGTTGGATGTGGAAAATAGGCGCTAAGACAGGATGGAGTTGATCCCAGATCCCAGATGGATCCATTCACATATCTGGAACGTGTAGTACAGTATGGGCTGCATGCGCATTGGCTCACGCTGTGGACCAATGGACGTATAGCCCTACTGATGGTGTCAGTCGGCGGGCGGCAGGCGGGTGGGGTGCTCCGCCGCCCGCTGACTGGGGGGAGCGGGCAGTGGGGATCAGTGGGCAGGTGGGGAGGGGGGTCCACTGGACCACCAGGGATAATAGGTTTCTGTCTTTTTTAATTCAGCCCACAATCAGGCAGACAGGTCCACTGGACCACCAGGGATAGAGGTTTATTTTTTATTACTTCAGCCCTCGATCGGGCAGACAGGTCCACTGGACCACCAGGGATAGAGGTTTATCTTTTACTACTTCAGCCCGCGATCGGGCAGACAGGTCCACTGGACCACCAGGGATAGAGGTTTATCTTTTACTACTTCAGCCCGTGATTGGGCAGACAGGTCCACTGGACCACCAGGGATAGAGGATTATCTTTTACTACTTCAGCCTGCGATCGGGCAGACAGGTCCACTGGACCACCAGGGATAGAGGTTTCTCTTTTTCTTACTTCAGCCCGCGATCGATTAGGGAGCGGTCCACTGGACCACCAGAGATGTATGACAAATAATTTAATTTACTTAGCCCACGATCAGGTAGGCAGTGGTCCACTTGACCACCAGGGATGTAGGACATTTTCTTTATATCACTAATGCTGTGATCGGGCATGGGGGGCACCACCACGGAGGTGCAGCCGGAGCTCGGGTGGCCACCCACCGGTGGTGACTGTTATGTTGTGCCCTGCAACACTGCAGCTCACCTGTGGGTGGCCAACCATTGATCCTTTTTTTTTGGATCAGCTTTGTGTGGTGCAAGTAGGGGTTGCTCATGCATAACTCAGCACATCCTGGGCTGAATTTCGAGCTGTACAGGGTATGCATGGGCACACCCACCGGCACTTGCATATATTACTGATGCACTCAAACGGAGTTGTGCCAGGCAATACCTTCATTTGAATATCACCGAAGATCAGTGGGTTGTGCATGGTGACAACACTGCTGCACCATGCCAGCCCTTTGAATATCTGGGACAATATGTTTTGAGAGAGTAAGGAAAGAAACATCTGCTATTAGGTGTTTGGGATAAGGAGGATCAGACGTATTATTGGAAATACAGCTCTGACTGGCGCTAGAAACAAAAGGAAACAGTACTTAATAGTAATGGACTGAAACAGTGTTTTCTCACTGTAATTGCAGGTTGGTGCTTTATTGTATTTATTGTTTTTAAACGTTGATAACTGGGAAAGACACACAGAGCCGAGGCTCGGTTTCAGGTATGACCCAGGCAAGGGGGAAAAGGAGTAGGCAAACAGGCAATTACAATTATTATTAATGATTTCAACAGCAGCATTTCAGTTTTTTTTTATTCTCCACATGAATTGGTTTGGATGCGTCATGTTAGTCATTAATCATGTTTTCCCATGTATGTAATGGAGGTTTCTTATCGTTTTGCTAAAATTGTATTGAATCTGTAATAAATCTACTTAAAACTCAATAAAATTATAATATTAAAAAAAAGATTGCACAATCTCCTCTGGGACCAGGAAATCAAAACTAAGGTCATGCATTCAGCATCTAGTCCTACACCAGAATCTTGGGCTAATACCCAGTACTGACAATGTAGTGCAACACTATGGGTGCTGGACTGTTAAAGTGTTCAAATTCGATAAGACGTATTAAACATAGATCCCTTCTGTCCAACTGTAGAGGTTGTATAGGTAGGAGTTAAAGATCCCATGACACCTATTGTAAGAGTAATGACATTTTTATTGACTTCAAAAACAAAAACAAACCTGCGTACAACAATCAATAGTTATAAAGGCAATCTCTGAAATATATTAGCAAATAAACTCACACCAAAGCATGAAAAATAACCTATACACCCCAAGAATGCACATTGATACAATACCTTTCTGAGTTTATCATGCAAAACTAAGAATATAATATTCCAAAGTTTACGTTTTTCAAATTTTCCATTAACAAATCAGGAAGATCATGTCCTATTGTACCAATCGTGTTCCACTGTGGATTTCCCACTTTCCATTTTTTAAAAAGAAAGCTCTAAAAAAAAAAATGAGGCATTGCATCCACCTTCCCCTTTTCCATTTATTAGGGTACTAAAATTTGCAGAAAAAAAAATATTATACATTAAAACTGCTGGATTTAACATTCCACCTTCCGCACCCTTTTGTGACTGTTAGAATACGTAATACTTTTTATTTGATTTAGTCTACTACCCCCAAAAAGTTGAAAAAGCAGACTATATAATTTTACCTCAGTAGATACTGGGGATACACATAACTGAAATACAAAAAAAAGATTGACAACAAAAATGCTTTTATGTAATAGATCCTTTCCTTTTTGGAAGCCAGAAGTTGTTTCTATCATCACTGCTACCAAACCATATTCCCAATAATCTAATAGGACCTTGAACTATAGAAACATTAGCTACTGACTGTTTTTGGTCTTGACTGTGCAACATCATCCCCGCACATTTTGAATGATTAATCTTTGACTGAGCATTCTGAAAACAGTTCTAAATCTGCTACCACCTCTTTTTCTGAATCTTCTAGCAAACAAAAATCATCTGTGTATGCCAAGGTCTTTCTCACTACTATGCCCTTCATAAGTTCAATTTCTCTTATTGCTCTATTTTGATTTATTTTCCACAGTAAAGGATCCATCCCTAAAACATAGAAAAGGGAACTAAGGACACGCTTGCCTGTTAGCTTTCAAAACTTAACATTAGGAATCACTATAGCTTTACTATAACATGTTTTGAGCCATGAAATGAAGGTATCTTAAAAACCACACTGTTTGAAACCGTGATTATATCCAGCTACATAATCATGGTTTTAAAACACCTCCGGTCACCAGCCTCCTCATCGACAACAATCCAGGACCCCAATCCAGGACCCTCAGCCCATGCTGTGGAAAATTCATTAAGGAGGGAAGGGTCTCTCACCCTGGCATCTATTAATGCCTGTAGCATCATCGACAAGCTAGATTCCCTCCAAACATGGATTCAACAACACAACCCTGGTATCCTCTCCATGGTTGAAACATAGCTAAACCCTAAGATCCCAGATGCGTCAGTTTCAATCCCTGGCTACTCCATATTTAGGCAAGACAGAATTTCCAAACAAGGAGGGGGATGTGCAATATATCTCAGGAGTACCCTTTCTGGTCACATTATACCATCTCCTAACCAGGGCATCTCTGCTCAGGTCCTCACTATCAAAGTCCTCCTTGGAGCTCACAATAAGGAACTTACTGTTGTCTCAGTTTATCTACCCCCTAAGGACCAGGCCACTGGCTTCAACAACATTTTGAAATATATAAGGAACCTGTATCATAACACAGAAACTATAATTCTAGGCGATTTTAATATTAACTGGCTCTTCTCTGAGGCCTCTGTATTTAAGGATGCAGTTGCTGTGCAGCACCTCTCACAACTTGACCTCACCCCCACCAGATGCAACTACAGGACTGGTACTCTCACACTACTAGACTGGATTCTGTCCAACCGCCCTGAATGAATCTCTAATGTCTTAGTCCTCCCAGATAAAATAAGTGGTCACTCACCTGTCATCTGCTCTTGGACTAACAAGTTCCTCAAACCCCCTCCCAAACTACTCTACACAAGGGTATTTAGTCAGGGGCATCTTCAGTTACTAAAATCCCACCTAAATAGACTTGAATGGGCAGTGTTGGACACACTCAATGATGCTAACAAAGCCTTGAACTTGTTCATTGATCACTTCAACACAGCCTGTAACATCTATGCGCCACTAAAAAAGATGAAGGTCAAAGGATGCTCGAACCCCTGGATTACCTCTGACCTTGGAACATGCCTTAAGTACAGGAACCACCTCTGACACTGTGCTCATGCTACCCCAACACAAGGAAACATACAAAAATACAAAGCAGCCCGAAATGCCTGCACTCATCTGATTCGTAATACCAAAAGCAAATATTACAAGGAGGCTCTGATCAACTCTTGGGGTGACAAGAAAAACTTCTGGAACAACCTGAAAGAACTCACAGGCAAGGATCCTAAGGCACCTCCCCACTTTGCTCAACATACAAGGCATTCCAACACTTGACCTTGGCACCATTACCAATACCTTCAACAATGCTTTCTCGAACCAGGACAATGTGCTTCCTCCTAATTTCTTCAATGACCCTTCCCCCAATACCCCAATCTGTCCACCCTAAATGCTTATCCAGCACCACGATTCTTCTTCAAAGAGGTTCCATCACATGTGGCTCATAACTATATCTGCAAGGCCATCTGTAAGTCTGTGTACAGTGAAGATTCCCTTGACCTCAAACTACTGGCACTAGTTCTGGATAAGGTTGTTGAACCTCTGACAAAGATCTTTAACCTCTCATTAAGACTGGGCCAATTCCCCTCTCACTGGAAACAGGCAACTGTCACACCCGGTGCATAAAAGTGGAGACAGGTCTCGTCATTCCAACTACAGACCTGCCTCACTCCTCCCCCCATTATCTAAGGCATTAGAACGAATAGTGTTTGATCAGCTAGTCGAATTCCTGGATAAGTATGAAGTCCAATGCCCAGAACAGCATGGCTTCAGAAAAGGTCACAGCACCACCACAGCTCTCCTGGAATTCATGAGTTTTATTCACAATACACTCAACGAAGGAAACTGTTGGGGAGCAGTTTTCATTGACCTGATGAAGGCCTTCAACACTGTTAATCACCCTCTACTCCTTAGGCAACTGTCTTACATTGGGCTCTCTAATTATGCCCTTCCATGTTTTGCCGGCTACCTCAGGAGTCAGACACAATGGGTCAGGATACCAGGTGTCACATCTGAAGTCAAGCCAGTCCTCTCTGGAGTCCCCCGGGGGTCCATCCTGGGACCTCTACTCTTCTCAGTCTTTCTCAATAGACTCCCTGGTTTCTGCCAGCAAAACATGCTACTCTATGTGGATGATGCAGTGCTTTTCTCTAGCTACCATGACACTAAACTCCTTGAAACACAGCTGCAGCTTGACTTCAAGCATGTTGAAGATTGGTTCACAATGCATAAACTCATCATGAACTATAGTAATGACCAAAGTAATGACCCTCTGTAATCCACGGAGCAGGCACAAATCCCAGTCCTTCAATATCATGAACAATGCAGGGAACTTACTCAAAGATGTCCCGGAGTTCAAATACCTTGGTATCACACTGGATAGTACCCTCTCCTACACATGGCACAGTGACACTGTTCTCAAAGCCACCAATATGCGAATTGGTCTGCTACACAAGCACAAGCACTGAATGACTGTGGACACCCTCAGACTGGCCATCTACAGCTCTGTCACCTCTATCATTGACTACGGTCTGGCTATCTATGGCTCTGCTTCTCCAACTGCCCTCCATAGAATCTCAATCTCGCTCAACAAAGCCTGCAGGCTTTTAACAGGCACTGCCCGAGACACACACACACCTGTGACCTCTACACACAGGCTTGTTGGCTACCACTCCTCAACAGAATTCAATATCAAACCTGCCTGCTTACCAAAAAGATTCTCCTTGGTCTCATGCCCCCTGGTTTTTGTAAGCTCCTCTCTGCCTTCAGTGGCACTCAGCAAATGCGTAGTGCCCAATCCCAAACCTTCCACGTTCCTAGATGTTGTACCTCCTTGGGTCAGTGGTCCTTCACCTATAGGGCTCCTCTTTGATTTAATACCCTCAATAAAGAAGCATTTTCCTCCCCAACACTTGGACCCTTTAAATGGAATCTCTGACTTCACCTCACCGCTACCTCCAAATGTGACTGCTTCAACTAAAGGACTGCTCCATTTCTCCACCTAGTCATTCGTGACCTGTGCCCTTCATCCCTCCTGGCTTTACTCTCTCTGGCTTCTGTCTTTCCTTGTGACCCTTTTCATTCCACTCTCTCCACCCTCCTCCCCACTCCTCCCCCTCGCTCCTCCACTCTTCAAACTTCATTTTCTTTTCCCCTGTACCAATCTCCTCCCTCTGTCCCTCTCCCACCTCACGACAAAGGCCCCTCAGCCTGCCTACTTCTCTCTGGCACCCTACTACTCAATTTAAGTTTAATATTCACCTTCCTTCTTTATCCCCCTTTGTCTACTTCATCATCTATCTGCCTGCTCTTACATTGCTGTCTAATGTTATCCTTTATCTATAAATTGTTTTACAGCCACATAACAATGTCAACCATGTCTGTACTATGCCTGTTTACCATTACCAACCTTTGTTTTTATGTTCCCCCTTCCTTTGACATGAAACCTTTGTAAATGAGTAGCTCCTACTCCAAGGTACTTGTAATCCAAGAGATTAATAAATAAAAATAAAAAATAAATAGAACAAATACAGCCACACTGAAGTTGCACTTGATGGAGCGGCCTGTCACTCTCTGCCACTCACACATTCAAAAGCAGCACACCATGGCAACAGCCCGTGAGTGACAGCAATGGACGAGTAACTTTTTTTCTTAGAAAAACAAAACAAAACATAAAAGACAAGCCAGAAACCCCTGACCAAAACAACAACTCAGCCTGTTTCACAGGACACTGGTTGGGATGATGAGAGAGAGTGAGTGACAGCTTGCATAAGTTCAGGAACAAAACTGCCACCAACTGTGGCATATGGGAAAACATGCACTCTTCATTGCTCCAGCCACTCTCCAAAAAAAAAAGAAAACAAAAGCACCACAAAACACAACATACTACATGGACCTTTCTTTTTAAAACAACTTCATCTGGCCTGTCAGCGGCTTCACCCAGCAACAAATACTCCTTCAACTCACTTCCTGACAAAATCTCTGTCCACACTGGGGATTTTAAAATGTTACAGGTGACTGGTAATGTTTTAAAATCAGAAAACACAGTTTGTGTCCACACTGGTGATGGTACTGAGCCATGTTTCAAAACTATGTTTAAACCCTAATACAATTAGGGTTAAAGCAGACTTTTGAAAATATTTTAAGAGAAAAAGGTTTTACGTTACCTGTGTGTAGGGGCATACGATCCATGTTTCCCACTGTTGTTCTTCCTGGCATCCACAATACACTGATCAGCCATCCCACAGTGCATGTTTTAACATGCTTTCCTTATAGAGAATGTGGATGGACACTATCCGTGTTAAAACACGATTCTGACTAGGTATGAATGCGATAAAATGGTAAGAGTGTTAATAGTTTAAAACTCATTACCAAGTTTTTATTTCCAGTGTAGACAAAGCTAAAGTGTCCACCTTGATATGGCGCATCTCGCAAATCAGGTTTTGCAAGAAACAAAAACACACATATACACATTTGCACCCAGTCCCATAGCACACAGCGGGACTGGGTCAAAGGTGGACAGAACCTTGTTAACATCCTGGCCTGGAGTACTGATGAAAGAATGAGAAAGAGTTCACAGCTACACCTCCTCTACTAACTCCAATTACAATATTGCCTTCTGCTGCCCAAAGCCCTGCAGTAACTATTTTATGAAAACATACTCCTCCAACAAGTAAAAAAGGCACTTTCAAAAGGTTTTAAAATATGTTGTTATAATTTACTAATAAAACTTTTTAGCCAGTTCATAATAGCAATAATGTATTCCAGGGTGTGGTATATCATGTGATATCATCGCTTCTTGGGTGTTGGATACACTCAGCTTGTGGTCTCATGCCCAACCACCCGAGGCATGATGATATCCCATGATATACCACACCCTGTTGTGCATTATTGCTTAATTATTAACTTGTACAATTCTACATGTAACCCCCTTGCAGATGGGGGTTCTTGAAAGCTTCCTCGGAGCCTGTTTAAAGTGCTCCCTACCAAGCTAGTGTCCTGCTTTTTAGCTGCTAAATGAGTAACAAGGAGCATTTTGAAGCCTCTGTTTACTGTTTCTTTAAGGACTGCCTGTTGCAGTCATGATTAATTGAAATGGGGGAGGGGGGCTGTGGGTTGTATGCCCGAGTCCCGCCTGGGACATGGAAAAGTAGCTTGCTTCTGCTGTTGCTAGTGGTTTAGAGGGAGTTTTGCTGGGGGGATGCAATTGTTGTTGAAAATAACGTAAAATAGTAATGGCAATGAAGTTGTTCTAACCTGCCTTCCTTTGCAGTGAGGACTATTTTGGTTGTCTCCTCCATTTTGGTCCGGAACTGCTGAATTGGACCAATCAGTACGTCGGGACTCTGGAGAACTGCCTGACCAATAGGGGAACTGCTCGTAGGATGGAGAAGGCATTATGGGCTATAACGCCTTTTTCGCACCACTGAGGGACCGTTTTGCCGTTTGAGCAAGTCTGAATAAATCTGCTGCGTGGCGATCAGAGGAGGCTGGTGCCAGCCCAGCTACCCACCAGGCTTGACCTGTTTGGAGGATTTGAGAATCTGCTGAATCGCGCTCAGTCCTTGGAAAAGCTGAAACTGCTGTTGCAGCACCTTAGCCAGCTGAGAGTTCATGTTAAGCTTTGGAGGCTGTGGCCTGGTGTGGTACCCCTCTGGATTCTACCATATAAATGTGTGAGGAGGCTGGTGAAACTCCGGCTTAGCCCTGCCCATGGTGCAGAAACTGTGCTTGCTGGAGTTGTCTTGAGTATTAAACCAGGGTAGCTCCCTGCTAAGTTACAACAGTGGTCTCAAGTTATTTTGTTCTATTGCTGACTGCCTAGCAAAACCTCCTTCCCATCCTGACTTTTATTGGCATTACAAAGGTATATCTGTGTCAGGCCCCAACCAGCTGCCACGGAGGACTAGCTATTAGGGCTTGGGTACTCAGGGACAGTAAATATTAGGTTCAGGCCTGTGCACAGAGCCCTAGGTAGATAGGTATAGTGAAAAAGCCAATCAACATGATTTCCCCCTTTTCCTGGTTACTTCCCCTTGAATAAATCAGATTGTTTGTTCTGCAACTACACCCTGGCTAGTTTGTGCATTTATGGTGAACTACTGCATAGTAACTGTGATATAACCGCACCTTACTTTACAGGGGGTCCTCGGAGGGTGCTGAGAGATACCAGCTGGAAGGCAAGTGTACTGAGGAAAAGTATTGCTGGTACCTTGTGTGAGCCATTAGCGGGACGAAAGGGGGGTTGCAGTAACCCAGAGGGCTGTGACCGAGGCAATCTCAACAGTATTAACCCCGACCTCGGGGTGGATGCACCCGCCAACAGATCTGGGCCCCTTACCCTCTCTCTGGGGGGGCAGGCAGGGGTAGTAGCCCTAAGGGTAGCACCCCCTGGGGGTTACATACACATAATCCAACCTTGCCAGGAGCTGTATTGAGAAAAAGACCTCACCACTTGCTTTACTGCTAGAGAAAAATGGCTTAATTAAAGCCTCTCAAAAACCTGCATCTAATATGCTTCACTAGTTCGTAATGTGCACTGTCACAGGTACAGTACTTTGCCTCAGTAAAGGCAGTATATTGGAGGCACACATTACTAAAATTAATAACATCTCAAATCAGACGAAACTCTGGATAATTGCTGTAACAGAGAAATTGGATTTGAATTGAAATTCTCATTTACAAATATAGAAATACAGATCCCAGCTCCTGAAGAAGCCCACAGAGGGCGAAACATTGTGTGTAATCAAGGGATCATGGTTGGTCAAGCTATAAAATAAGAGATGTTTGAAGTTCTACATTGGTACTGGCTTTTCCTTGTATATATTTTGGACTTTTCTGCTTCTCCAGCTCTTTACATGATTGTGGATAGTACTCACAGAAGGGAACCCACCTGCTACTTGCTTTAAGTGGACACTGTAAAGAATTCCATAACTCCCTCTAATTTGCAGGTGTTCGTGTTTTTGCAAAAAAAAAAAGTATTGTTTATTAACCACCTGAACCATCCCCAGCTGGTCAGAGGCAATTCTCCCATCTGAGTGTAATAACTCTGAAAAACATCAATTATTAATTGGCTTGGAGCAGCTATTGAAAGGATTTAGTGAAGGCATCTCCTCCTGCACCCCAAACTTCTACTCTGCTAATGAAGATATAACCTTGGTGTACTGCAGCTTTTTCTTCTCTTCTCTAACTGCCCAAAGTTGTGCCTTGTTGGAAGTTTGAGATAAATACAATAACTTTCTGAGATTAAGGACTGTAACTTCCCCCTTAGAGACAGATATTTTAAATATTCCTGTTTTCCCTTAGATTGACCAAATGTCTAAAAAAAAAAAAAATAAATAAATCTAATTTAGTATTTCCAACCACTCTGCCACTGAATCATACAGACATCTAACAGAATTTCAGGCAACACAATGGAGAAAGAGCCTCTCATACTTGTTCCTCTAGTAAAACTTTTAATGTTCATTTTTCATAACCTTGTATCTCCTATTTTTTGTCTAAGGTCTTGAATTACACAGCCTAATACTCAGTGGTCTGAGGATTTGATGGCTACTATCTCAGCTGCACCAGTTAGGAGACTAGATGACAGAAAGTCAATATGTGATGCAAGTGTACATTTAAAAAATGTTTCACCACCAGAATGATGTAAAACTTTAAATGCATCCAGTAATTGGGCAGAATGAATCATATTTCTCAAAAATATGAATCACAGTAAGTTTTCTTTGCCAGAGATCCCATTAGTTTTTTATCAAGATGGCAGTTGAATCACCCCCCCCAAAAACAAGCATTTGTCAATGCCGAATGTTGATTGTGTTGGTCTGTTGAGCTCGCGCAGTGGGCCTCTGTCAGTGGCTCAGTCTGTTTGTCCCAGTGCTGCAGGCTGCTCTTTTGTACTGGGCTGGTGCATGTGTTGGCACCATGTTCTGCTGAGGAGGGAATACGCAGCTGTCCCGAGAGAGCTCCATTGAGGTGGCTCACTCCCCCTGTGTCACTCACTCATTCTGTGTCTCCTGG
The DNA here is from genome assembly GCA_016271365.2 of Neoceratodus forsteri. Lineage (NCBI taxonomy): Eukaryota > Metazoa > Chordata > Ceratodontiformes > Ceratodontidae > Neoceratodus > Neoceratodus forsteri. Next base: position 933,248,296 of record CM057455.1, read on the forward strand.
CACTGCAGGCTGCCCTTTTGTACTGGGCTCCTGTCTGCAGTGGCGGCTTTTTCTGGCCAGAAAGAAATCTGAAGCAGTCCTGACACAGCTCCACTGAGCTTTCTCACTGCCCATCTGTCACTCTTGCATTCCGTTTCTGCCGGCGCTGCAAGCTGGCCTTTTGTACTGGGCTCCTGTCTGCGTTGCCGCATTTTCTGCCCAAAAAGAAATCTGCAGCATTCACACTACAGCTCCATTGAGCTCGCTCAGCACCGCTCTGTCACTCGCTCGTTCTGTTTGTCTTGGCACGGCAGACTGTGCTTTTGTTGGGGCTTCTGGCTGCATTGGCACATTTGTCTGTCCACAAAGAAATCCGCAGCTGTCCTGACAGAGCTGCATTGAGGTCACTCAGTCTCCCTCTCTCATCATTCATTCTGTTTGTCCTGGTGCTGCAAGCTGCCCTTTTGTATGGGGTTCCTGCCTGCATTGGCCCCTTTTTCTGCCCACAAAGCAATCCCAGCAGTCCTGGCAGAGCTCCGTTGAGCTCACTAAGTCCCCTTGTCTCACTCGCTCGCACTGTTTGTCCCACCGCTGCAGGCTGCCCTTTTGTACTGGGCCCCTGCCTGTATTGACACCTTTTTCTGCCCACAAAGAAATCTGCAGCAGTCCTGACAGCGCTTTGGTGAGTTCACTCACTCCCACTCCCTCACTCGCTCTCTCATTCTGTTTCTTCCAGTGCTGCAGGCTGCCCTTTTGTACTGGACTCTTGTGTTGGGGCCTTTGTCTGCCCACAAACAAATCCATAGCAGTCCCGACAGAGCTCAGTTGAGCTTGGTCACTCCCCCCTCTCACTTGGTCGATCTTAATCTGTCCCAAACACTGATTTCCCAGAGTGACCGTGCTATTGTGCAGCAGGAATGAAAACACATATTTTAGCCAGGATGTGAAAAATGACAGCTGTAGTGTTCATAAGGAGTTGTGAAAAAATGCCACTGTTGAAAATGTGGTGTGACAGTATTACAAATTTGCGAAATTAGAAGGGTGCGTGGAAACAGTTCAACGCACGCTTGTAACACAGTCATGTTATGGCACTCCCAACAGAGCTCCGTTGAACTCGCTCACTCTGCTTCTCTCATTCACTCATTCTGTTGTGCCGGCACTGCAGACTACCCTTTTCTACTGGGCTCCTGCCTGCGTTGCTGCCTTCTTATGCCCACAAAGAACTTTGCAGCAGTTACAATACAGCCCTGTTGAGCTCACTCACTCACTCATTCTGGTTTTCCTGCCACTGCAGGCTGCCCTTTTATACTGGGCCCCTGCATGCATTGCTGCCTTTTCCTGCCCACAAACAAATCTGCAGCAGTCCCAACAAAGCCCCGTTGAGCTCACCAACTCCCCTCCCTCAAGTGGTGGTTCTGTCCTGGCACTGCAGGCTGCCCAGTTGTACTGGGCTCCTGCCTGCATTGGTGGCTTTTTCTGGCCAGAAGGAAATCTGAAGCAGTCCCGACACAGCTCCACTGAGCTCGCTCACTCCCTCTCTGTCTCTCTCACATTCCATTTCTGCCGGTGCTGCAAGCTGGCCTTTTGTACTGGGCCCCTATGCCTCTATTGACGCCTTTTCTGCCCACAAAGAAATCTGCAGCAGTCCTGACAGCGCTTTGGTGAGTTCGCTCACTCCCCCTCCCTCACTCGCTCTCTCGTTCCGTTTCTCCCAGTGCTGCAGGGTGCCCTTTTGTTCTGGGCTCTTGTGTTGGGGCCTTTGTCTTCCACAAACAAATCCACAGCAGTCCTGACAGAGCTCAGTTGAGCTTGGTCACTCCCCCCTCTCACTTGGTCGATCTTAATCTGTCCCAATTTCCCACAGTGACCATGCTATTGTCCGCAGGAGAACAAAAACATGTTTTAGCCAGGATGTGGAAAATGACAGCTGTAGTGTTCATAAGGAGTTGTGAAAAAAATGCCACTGTTGAAAATGTGGCGTAACAGTATTACAGATTTGCGAAGTTACAAGGGTGCATGGAAACACTTCAACACACGCTTGTAACACAGTCATGCTATGGAGTTTCGTCACCAAATTTTCAACATAGGGATTTTAGGACCTCTGCTCAGGAACAGTGCCACTGTCATTTTCTTAATCTGTTCCAACCCCTGATTTCCCACAGTGACCATGTTGTTCTGCGCCGGAGCTGTGAAAACACATTTCGGTCAGGATGTGAAAAATGACAGCTGTACTACTTATAAGGAGGTGTGAAAAAATGGCACTTGTGAAAATCTGGTGTGAGAGTATTACAAATCTGCGAAGTTACAAGGATGCATAGAAAGTGCGCAACACACACTTGTAACACAGTCAACTGATGGGCTATCATCACAAAGTTTTCAACATAAGCATTTTAGGACCTCTGCTCATGAAAACTATCATTGTCATTTTCTTAATCTGTCCCGAACAGTGATTTCCCACAGCGACCGCTCTATTCTGCGCCAGAAGTGCGAAAACACATTTCCGCCAGGATGGGAAAAATGACAGCTGTACTGTTTACAAGTAGGTCTGGGAAAATGGCAATGTTGAACATCTGGAGTGAAAATATTAGAAATTCATGAACTTACGAGCATGCGTGCCAACTGCTTAACGCATGCTCGTAACACAATCATTTTATGGAGAATCGTAACCAAATTTTCAACATAGGCATTTTAGGACCTCTATTCATGAAGTGTCACTGTCATTTTCTTAATCTGTCCTGATCACTGATTTCCCACAATGACCCTGCTATTCAGCTGTCCCGACAGAGCTCCTTTGTGGTAGCTCAGTCTCCCTCTTTCTCATCGCTCATTCTGTTTATCTTGGCGCTGCAAGCTGCCCTTTTGTACGGGGGATCCAACCTACATTGGTGCCTTTTCCTGCCCACAAAGAAATCCCAGCAGTCCTGACAGAGCTCTGTTGAGCTCACCAAGTCCCCTTGTCTCACTCGCTTGAACTGTTTCTGCCACCGCTGCAGGCTGGCCTTTTGTACTGGGCACCTGCCTGTACTGATGCCTTTTTCTGCCCACAAAGAAATACGTAGCAGTCCTGACAGTGCTTCAGTGGGTTCGCTCACTCCCCCTCCCTCACTTGCTCTCTCGTTCTGTTTTTCCCAGTGCTGCAGGCTGCCTTTTGTACTGGGCTCTTGTGTTGGGGTCTTTGTCTGCCACAAACAAATGTGCAGCAGTCCTGACAGAGCTCAGTTGAGCTCAGTCACTCCTCCCTCTCACTCGGTCAATCTTAATCTGTCCCAAACACTGATTTCCCACAGTGACCATGCTATTGTCCGCAGGAGTGTAAAAACATATTGTAGCCAGGATGTGAAAAATGACAGCTGTAGTGTTCATAAGGAGTTGTGAAAAAATGCCACTGTTGAAAATGTGGTGTGACAGTATTACAAATTTGCGAAGTTACAAGGGTGCATGGAAACAGTTCAACTCATGCTTGTAACACAGTCATGTTATGGAGTTTCATCACCAAATTTTCAACATAGGGATTTTTGGACCTCTGCTCATAAACAGTGCCACTGTCATTTTCTTAATCTGTCCCTAACACTGATTTCCCACAGTGACCATTTTGTTCTGCACCGGAACTGTGAAAACACATTTTGGTCAGGATGTGAAAAATGACAGCTGTACTACTTATAAGGAGGTGTGAAAAAATGGCACTGTTGGAAATATGGTGTGACAATATTACAAATCTGTGAAGTTACAAGGGTGCGTGGAAAGTGCTCAACACACACTTGTAACACAGTCAATTGATGGGCTATCATCACCAAATTTTCAACATAGCCATTTTAGGACCTCTGCTCATGAACAGTATCACTGTCATTTTCTTAATCTGTCCCAAACAGTGATTTCCCACAGCGACTGCTCTATTCTGCGCCGGAAGTGCAAAAACACATTTTGGCCAGGATAGGAAAATGGCAGCTCTACTGTTCATAAGAAGGTCTGGGAAAATGGCAATGTTGCAAATCTGAGTGAAAATATTAGAAATTCAGCTAAGATTCACAGGCGTGCGTGCCAACTATAGCAATACTGCGCTTATCGTGATCATTTTTTGGTTTTCCACCAAACTTGCAATATAGGCTTTTGAGGCCCACCTCATGAACACTGGCACTGTCGTTTCGTTAATCAGCCCCAAAGGGTGATTCCGCACAGTGACCGCGAAACCACCTTCCAGGGCTGATTAACACCATGACAGTTCAAGAATTCATGAGGAGGGGTCCCAAAAACCCCATGTTGAAAATTTGGTGAAAAAATTCCCAAAAATGCCTGAGATATACACTAAAATTGAAAAAACCCTATTCATTACATTATACATCTTACCGGCATTTCCTCAGTTCGCAGTCGGCTTTGAAGAGTGCAGACGTGTTCCCGGTCCAGCGAAAATCATCGCGCCATGCTCTGGAGGTAAGTATGGGGTGAGGGGGTGTGGAGAGGCTGGGTGCGCAGTGGGTTGGTGCAGGTTGTGGGAGCGGGTGCTGGGAAACTACGAGGGACCATTTCCTTTCTTTCAGGTACAGTACAAGAAAACATCGCGGGATGCTTTCCACATTTCAGGGGCATGGGGCATGCTGGGGTGGGCTTCCAGTGTGCCACTGGAGTCTGGCAGGGGACAGCTGTAGCCGACGGGGGCTTGGGCACCTCTGTTGGCAAACAACAAAAGCGGGGGAATTTATTTCTGCTGACGGGGATTGGGCACCCCCGTCAGCAAACAACAAAAGGGGGGGATTCTTTCTGCTGACTGGGATTGGGCACCCCTATCGGCAAACAAAAAAGGGGGGATTTATTTCTGCCAATGGGGAGAGGGCTTCCCCGTTGGCAAATAAACATTGGGGGGGTACGTATTGTTTGTGAACATGGTGGCAAGCCACCGCCATGTTCACAAACAATACCACAGATCCTACATCCCGCCCTGCAATGACAGGTCGCTCCCTCATTGCAGCGGATGGCTGACGCTGCAATGACAAAGGAACCCCTGATTGCAGCAGCTAATTTGTTTGAAAGTTGTGGCACGCTGGCTGAACTAGTGTCAGCAGCAGCGTGCCACAGCATTGGGGGACGAGGGACAAGCCTTTGCAGGCTGTTGGGGCATTGGGCACAACAGTGCCATGCCTCCACAACCTGCTTCTGCAGAAACCTGCCTCAACATGTTTCTTGCGCATGCGCGCAATCAACATAAAAATCATGTGTCTTGCTGTGTACAAAAATGTTGCACTCTCTCAAAAGCATAGATACATAGATATATAGATACATAGACACTGTCAGCAGATAAGGACCTATGGCCCACCCAGTCTGCCCATTTGAGCTTGTACTGTAAGTTCACTTTATGTTTTTCTAGAAGTCTTTTGTCCCTTACTCCTGACCTCCAGAATTCCCTTATGTCTATCCCATGCATTCTTAAATCCTGTTACTGTTTCAACCTCCACCACTTCCTCTGGCAGGGTGTTCCACTTGTCCACCATCCTTTTTGCGAAGAAATTCTTCCTCATGTTTCCTCTGAATTGCCCTCCTTCCAACTTCATCCCATGCCCTCTAGTCCTGGAACATCTTTTTCACTATAAAATAGTGTATTCCTGCACCCTGTTCCTCCATGTAATGCACTTGTATGTCTCTATCACATTCCCTCTATCACTCCTCTCCTCCAGGGAGTACATATTCATGTCCTACAGCCTGTCCTCCTAGGACTTGTAATGCAATCCCGGTACCATCTTTGTTGTCCTCCTCTGAATCTTCTCTACTCTGTTTGTGTCCTTATGTAGGTAAGGTCTCCAGAACTGTTCACTGTACTCCAGGTGGGGCCTCAGTAATGTTTTGAATAGAGGAATTATGACCTCCCTTTTGCTGCTGGTGATGCCTTTACCTGCTGCCTTGTCACACTATTTCCCTAATTTAAGGTAATCTGAGATGATAACCCCAAGGTCCCTTTCCTGCTTGATGCATGCTACATCCTTACCTCGACCCAACTGATATGTTGTTCCAGGGTTTTTGTGCCCCATATTTTTTTTGATTTAAGCTGGTGAGCATTAATCAACGTACCGTAAAACTCCAACATCTAATAACAGTACCCTTCTTGGAATAACATTAACCAATTTTTGAACTGAAACAGTTACTCCCCAAATCCCAGGCCCAACCCCTGAACATGATTCTTCCCATAAGGACCAAAACAATACCCCTCCTCGTATTTCTTTTTATGGGATATGTCCTCCAAGGACTTGACCTAGTATTCTGAAAAAAAACACAATTATTGTACCCCAAAGGCTGAGCTGCTGAAAAGGTTATTTCCCATTTTTTAATATTATTAGTTTTAAGGGAGACACATTTTAAGTTAACACAGGATATCAGAAAATATAGAAGAAACCCCAACAAACCCACCCTCATGTCTTATTCTGTCTTCCAGACCTAATTGTTGTATTCATCTGATGTGTCCTGCCCTCCCCAGAATTATCAGGGACTGGTTTGGATGTGTGTCACCTAATATTATGTGCAGCTAGATAGATAGAAATCTATACCTGAATCCATCAGAAGGTTGGTGGGTTGCCAGAATTAAAAAGGGGGTATGAATCTAAAATGCAACTTGACTGTTTATGCAATGCCAAGAATGCAAACCTGAAAAATGTAATCAAACTATTGTTTAATCTCTGCATTCAATTTTCCTATCCTAACCCTCTCCCCTTTGTAAAAAATTGTTGATTAACTATTTTTTATAAACTTGGTGTCATGAACATATTATTAGTGTGAGCCTTTAATTCTGAAATATGTGTTTGGAGTTTTGCTAACTGATTATCCATGAATGGGGTGACAATGTGGTATTGTGGGTGGGTACAGCATCTCAGGGGGTTTTACCAGGTTATTAGCAGACCCACATAAAGATTACACTGGGTGGAGGCACTGTGCAATATTGTTATCTTGAGAACAAACCAGTTTTAATATCAGAAATAGGAACCCAGGCCCCTCAACCTGGTTAGTGGCCACCCAGGCAGGGGGAGTAGCCCTTTGATATCTGGCACCAGGGTTACATGCAGTAGCAGTGCCTGTCCTTTGGAATTCTTTGCCTGGACACTTGAGCGATGTCCCCTCAGTAGACATATTTAAACGAGAGCTAAAAACATTTTTCTACTACTACTACTATTATTCTGCTTTCCAGATCATAAAGAGGAGAGTTCTGTGGCTGAAGATGGTTCATGTGCCTGGCTCAATCCCTGACTTGAATATAATGAAAGATCTGAGCAGATTGGCTCTCCAACCTTTCAACCAGTTGTGGATAAGTTGTAAATCCTTGACTATTATATAGGTCACCCAAACAGTGAACCCCCGTAGCATCCCATCTCTGAAAGTCTCTGTCCTCAAGCCCCAGGAAAAATTCTGGGTTGGAGAAAATTGGAGCCATCAGACTACCCTCAGAGGTATCTCTCAAGAGGTTCCTGATCTTTCCTGGTGCTAAGAGCCACTCAGGGGACTGAGTGCCAGTTACAGTTGTGCAAGGGCTATGTCTAAAAAGTCATGACACTCCTGACTCATATCAAAATAAGTCAGTCCATAAACTGAATTTCTTTTACCTTATTTTATTAGAAATACATGCAGATGAACAATGCAGCATAGCACAGACCAGAACATTATTGATGTTGATGTGAGTCAGGAGTGCTCTGACTTTTTAGGCAAATGTTCCTGATCCTCCCCCTTGCCACTATTAAATGCTGAGCCAAGGGACTCCTGGGGCCAACTGATCGGTACGCCTAAAAACTGCCCTGGCCCAGATAAATTGTAATATGGTGCCACCTCCCATCCTGATTTAGGGACACCCACACAGCCCCACTCAGGCCTTTAACCAAGTCCATAATCAGCCTAGCATGTGCTGCTAAATGGTACAAATTAAAATCTAGATAATGTAGGCCACACTGAGGGGTTGGGGGAGTTTTTAAGCCTCTGAACTCTAATTCTGGGCCTTTTTTTGTTGCCAAATAAAACTGACACAGTCCCTTTCTAAAATGTGAAGGTCTTTTTGTGCAGCCCCACTGGGAGCATCTGTATAGGATATAGCAACCTTGGCAAAGTTATTCATTTTGATTATATTTATTCTCCTGAGCCAGGATACCAGGAGGTCCTGCTATCCGGAGATCCCCCATTATTTTCTCAATGAGGGATGTGTAATTGAGTTTGTACAGAGTCCAATTTTCTACCCATCTGCACTCCCAAGTATCTAATATGGGAGGCCACAATAATAGAAGCCTTTTTAATAGAACTGGAGGACAGACTGCTCTTTAATTCATTTTTCTTTTTCTTTTTAAATTTTCCCACACATGGCCAGTGGCTTGGGCATTTTCTGAATCACCACCCATGGATCACCCTCTAAATCAGCGGGAACAGGAACAACCAAACACTTTATTCCTACTGTCTCTTCTACATCAGCCAGCACCACAGAATCCATAACAACAGACAAGGACATTTCAAGAACTTTAGGCACTGCAGACGTTCCATCTCTCAGTGCCAGAAACAGGTTGTCAGTTTCATCTTTCACAGCCTTCACCTCAGCTGTCATCTGATGCTGTGCATGTATTTGGGCTTTCTTTTTTGTAAACCTCTTATTCTTCCTCAGCCATTAAAGCAAGCAGACTGGCTTTTTTCTCCTCCAGTTCTTTCTCCAAACATTTTCTCCTTAGCCATGACAGTTGAGAGTTTGAATACTATGTCAGGGGTCTCAGCTAGAGCACCAACATCCATATTACCAGCATTACTTGTGTTTTGTTCTATAATCATTTGCAAGGGAACCTCCTCACTACTCTGTATGGGAAGGGAGGTAAACTCCTCCACCTGGACCACATCTTTCACCTCCATCTCCAAGGACTCACTCTCTACCCAGGAAATGGAGAGCACCCCTACCTCCAAAGAGTAGGGGATTTTCCTTGGCGTCATGGCCAGCCTTCACCATATCAATAAAACAGGTCTGCGTAACCCAGTCCCAAGGATACACCTAGAGATGTGCAGCTGCAACTCAGTGTTCTTTTTCCTGGTAAAAAAAAAATAATAAATTAATATAATAAAAACTATTAAAATGGAACCTCAAAATCCCTATATAATTTCTGTTCCAGCTACTAACCTACAACATAGATAGACAAAATACACTTGCATTTCACAATTGAATTGCTCTAGTAGGCTTGGGTTATAGTTAATGCTGTTTGGGTCATTAAGCTCCCCCATGAGCTTGTGTCCTTAGCCTAATTTGCAGACACAATCTTCTCAAAGCCTGCTATGTCATGTACTGTAGTTTGGGAGCTGAAAAGAAAAATCAAGCAGGATCACGTGATGAGGCAGCCCGAGTAGCTGGACCAAGTCGGAGCTCCCACTATGCTAAACTATTTTCCCGATAGAAACTATTTTAAAGAAGACTTACAGCACCGCAGAAGAAGCCTGCACGATTCGTAAGTTGAGGGAGCGAGTCTACATTGTGGTATGGAGGCGGAAATGAAGTCAGCGATGCCCCAACATACTCCTCCTGTCTCCCCTGAGAAATCCGGGAAAAGACTCAAGGCCCAGTAGTCAAGTGGTGGCAAGGCGCTAACTACCACAGCCCTGAAAGTGCTGGAGCCAGAGACAACACCACTCACCTTAGAGTTGCTTCGGAGAGAATTACTGCCACTAAGAGAAGACATGAAGGCAGTAGCTTCTGAAATTAAACACTTGGCAGGGGCCCTGGATGATCTGAATGTCAAGGTCGTGGATGTAGAAGTCCGGGTAACATCTGTTGAGAAAGTGTTGAACTGAACCGAGGAAACTGTGGTGAGCGACCGCCAGTGCATCAAAAAGCTTGAGCAAAAGGTAGAAGACCTCGAGGGGCCATCCCAACGGAATAACCTGGTATTTTAGGAGTGCCCAAAAAAGAAGAGGGTCAGAATGCAATCTTATTCTTGCAAAGGCTTTTTGAAAAGCGCGCCGGCCCCTCTCCCTATGGCCCGTCATATATTCTTGAGAGGGCTCATTGAGCGTTGCGGCTGATACCAGCCCCAGGCCAGCAGCCCAGACCCTGATAGCTAAGTTACTGAATTATCAAGAAAAGCAGTATCTACTTGCCAAGATGAAAGAATTAGAGAAGGTCCTTTGGGAAGGCAAGCCTATAAGAGTCACCCAGGACTTGTCAGCTTCTGTGTGACAAAGAAGGGCCCTTTTCCATCCTGTCGTCACGAAGCTTATCGCAGCAGGTATAAAATTCCGTATGGGGTACCCGGCCCATCTGCAAGTGATGGTATCGGGGGCCTGGGTATCCTTTAAAGACACCAGTTTGGCTATGAAGACTTTGCAGAAGGAGTTTCCAGACCTGTTCAGGCCTAAGTGAGGTTAGCTGAGGGGGAAGACTACTGGAGAAAGATCCGATGAAGATGGTGAATGTTTTGGAGGATGCAGATTTCAACGGTTCTAAGTCTAAGAGTCAGGAAAGAGAAGAGTTTCTGTTTTTTCTCAATCTTTTGTTTTGTGGGTTACAAACTTTATTGTTACAGATCCAGTTGTAGAAGACTGATGGACACAAAGAGCTTTTATGGACAATTTTGTTCCAATATTCGGGGGGGGGCAGTTGATTCGCAGGAGATGTGCTGCTTTAGGAACCCAGATGCTGTCCAGAACTAGGTCAATTATGGAGTCCCAGATAGGAGCTGAAGGTTACTCCATGCTCCTGTTCATCGAGCCTGGGCTGTGGATGGTGACATGGGTGGATTTTCCCCCAGGTGAAGTGAGAACATGAGAGGTGCCCTAGGCGAGACCTACAAGAGGGGTCTAGTACGGGGGCTTCCAGGAGGTTGAGTGCATAACCTCTGGACATGAAGCCTGGGCATAAGCACCCATCCCAAGATACCACCCCCCAAAGAGTTATGCATCTAAGGAGTTCGGGATGGTGGGAGGGCTATGGCTGAGGACCTCAGCGGGACTCGCTGCGTCACGTAACTGTGACAGGAGGGTTGGGCAACATTCGATACAAGGGGTCAATTATGGATCTTGGTGACATGTTTTTCAGTGGTTTGGAGGGTGGGAGGTGTTGGGGTATGTTTGTTACTAAGGGGGTCGGTGGGGGAGGGATGGTATCTTGGTACTTCCTCATATTCTTTTTGGGTGTTCAAGGAGGGGAAGGATAAGGGGACGGTATGTGAGGGGGGGTCCTCAGCACAGCTCAATGGGTATAGTAATATGACTACACTGCCAGGGGCCCGAGTTTTGTTAGGGTCTTATTCCATAGCTAGTGAATAGGGCTAGCAGCATAAGGTTCGCCACTTGGAATGTCAAGGGTTTAAGACAGCATGTCAAGCAATACAAAGTTCTCAAGCATTTAGATTTGTTATCAATAGACATAAGGATTATCCAAGAATCCCACCTGCTGGATTTGGAGGCTAACTGGATGAGGCAAATGCAGATTGGGCAAGTTTTTTCTGCTGAGGAGACCACCAATAGTGCGGGAGTTCTCATAGTGATTAGCAGAAAGGTCCCCTTTGCAGTGAAATAAGTAATCAAAGATCCAGAGGGCCATTTCCTCTTTATTCATGGGTATTTGTGTGCTACTGAGCTTGTGTTGGGGACTGTCTATGGGCCTAATTCTGACTCCCCTGACTTCTTTGTGAAGTTAATTGATGTTCTACAGCCATATTCCTCGTTGCCGAAGGTTGTGGGGGGAGATATGAATGTGGTGATGGACTCCTCAATGGGCCGCTCCGCCTTTTCGAGCAGAGCATGCTCACCAGCCCAAAGAGCCCTATCAGAGTTCTTAGAGTTGTATGCTCTTTGTGACGTCTGGAGAGTGCTCCATCCTAAGGAAAAATAATTCACTTTCACATCTCCGGTCCATAACACATCATCCCGCATTGACTATATTTTCCCCTCACACAACCTTCTTCCCAAGGTGGTTGAAGCCCTCCTGCTGCCAGGTCCCCCATCTCATCATGCTCTAGTCGTATGCCACCTAGCGCCCTTCATTTCACGTAAGAAGTCTCTCAGGTGGAAGATAAATAACTACATGTTAAAAGAGGACAAAATGGTCTAAGCAATCAGTGAGCATATTCATCAGTTCATAGAAACCAATTCCGGTTCAGTTGAGAGGCCAGATATGCTGTGGGGTGCCATTAAAGGCATCTACGAGGGGCATCTTAATTAGCCTAGCTACTTTCTGGGAAAAAAGAAAAAGAGAGAAAATTGAAGGCGTTATTGCGGGAAATACAGCATAAAGAGGCCAGAGTAAGTCTACCTTTAACCGAACTTGAAAAACAGGAATTAGTTAAACTCAAGGAGGGCTACTTAGAATTATTGAGAGATAAAGCCGAATATGCAATCCTCAGGGCCAGAGCGGCATATTCAGACACTGGAGAGAAAGCCGGAAGGCTGCTGGCACTGAGGATCAAGCAAATGGAAGTGAACCGACATGTTTTGGCAATTTGTTCCCCAACAACTAATACGCTCCTAACAACAACCGAGGAGACAGTCTTGGAATTTCAAAGGTATTACACCAATTTATATAGTCCCAGAGATTCGGCTTTGGATATTAGTATGGATTATTATTTGGGGGCCTCCAGGCTATCCTCTCTGATGGATTCCCAACAGGGCTGACTGATATCCCCTATAACCGCAGAGGAGATTACCAGAGTCGTAAAGGCCTTGCCCTCTTACAGGTCTCCTGGCCCAGATGGGTTTTCGGCAAATTTTTATAAAAAATTTCTAAATATTTTGCTCCCTATGTTAATGTCCCTCTTTCAATACATCCTATCTGGGGCACAAATGGACCCGACCTCGTGGGAGGCCTTAATTGTGTTAATCCTGAAACCGGGGAAAAACCCAGAGTCACCGGCAAGTTGCCGCCTGATATCCTTACTGAACCAAGATATTAAAATTCTAGCCAAGATTTTGGCAGACCACCTAGTTTTAGTAATTCCCGATCTGATTGGGCCAGAACAAGTTGGGTTCGTACAGGGTCGGTCGTCGATGGAACACCTTAGGACCCTGTCACATGTTCTCTCTGCATCCAGGGATGCCCCTTACTCGGTGGTTTTGGTCTCCCTGGACGCGGAGAAGGCATTCGACAGGGTGGACTGGAACTTCCTACTTAGGACTCTGAATGCATGTAAGTTTCCCCACCTTTTTCAAAACTGGATCTGAATTTTTTACAGTGCACCATCAGCTAGAGTGATGGTGAACGGAGCATTTTCTGAAAAGTTTCTGCTTCACTCAGGTACCAGACAGGGCTGTCTCCTCTCACCATTGCTCTTTATTTTATACTTAGAGCCCCTGATTCGCTGAATCAAGCAATGCTCCCTAATACGTGGGATAGTTATCTAAGGGGTTGAGATCAAAATATCGGCGTATGCTGGTGATCTACTATTACAGTTGACAGATCCGAGTAAGTCGATACCAGCGTTGTTGGGAGTGATCCAAGATTTTGCCATGCTTTCCAATTACAAAGTAAATGTCAACAAATCTCTGGTATTCCCACTCAATCATAGAGTGAATAAATCCCTAGTCAATCAGAGTGGCATGTCCTGGGCCTCGAACTCCTTAAAATATCTAGGTATTCAAGTGGCTAGAGATCCAGCTCGAGTTTTAAAGTTAAATCTGGATGATTTAATTAAAACTTTGGAAGTAGACTTGAAGAGATGGTCCAAGCTATCTATTACACTCTGGGGGCAAGTAAATCTCTCATCAAGATGAATCTTTTCCCTAGGATTTTTTACCCATTACATTTGCTCAACATGTGGATTCCTAGTACATGGTTTTGCAAAGTTAATGCAATAATAACTAACTTTATTTGGCCCGAAAGGCAACCCAGAATCACATACCACAAATTAGCTGCCCCAAAGGAGAGAGGGGGCCTTCGCCTCCCATTCCTGGTCTTCTATTACTGGGCGAGCCATATGGTTAAGTACTTAAGATGGTTGGAGAATGAGGAGGAACCTGCCTCTGCAGAGAGCCTCCCAATATGGTTGACAGTTGAGTTGTCTTATATTAAGCAGGGGGGGTCTGACACCACTATCCTTGCTGCATATTAAACCGAGCAACCTCCCTCCAAAACTGAGACTCACCCCGCTGGCAATCTCAGTTAAAGTGCATGCACTGATATGTTCCAACACGGAATATAGGCAGGTGATGGACTTGGCCCAATCGGTCTGTGGCAACCCTAACATAAAATTAGATGGCAAGCCAATTAATAGAAATTGGCTCCCACAGCTGGGCAATGTTACCCTTGCTCAGTTAGTGGCCCAGGATGGCTCATGGTGCCCAGTTACCACTATTTTGAGCAGGCTTGTGATACTTGTCAAGTCTATTTTCAAAGTTTACCAGCTAAAGCACTTACTAGTAAAAGGGTTTGGGCCGGTCCTCCCCCTTTCAGATAAGAAAAGGTTCCAGGATGTGCTGCAAGCATTCATAGGACATAGACATTCTGTGTCCGAGATTTCCAAAAGTTTATATGACTGCAAATATCCTGAAGAGTTCATACCAAAGACATACTGGGCAGCCTATTTTCCAGGTCTAGAAATAGATGGAGCAACTCTCTGGAAAAATGTTCACAAATATATTACGCAGGATAGGTTGAAACTGACACAGTTTCATATCTTGCATAATATATACTACACTACTCAGAGACTTCATAGGTTCAGCCTTATAGACTCGGCCCTCTGTTCCAGATGTGGACAGGAGGAGGGTACATTGTATCATATATTCTGGTCGTGCCTGAAGGTCACTACTCTCTGGGATGATATTCATCATAGGATAGACCTGCTCTTGGGCCTTTCTGACCTTTTCAACCCCGAGGTGTGCCTTCTGGGAGATTACATTTCCATACCAGTTGCATCTAGCAGGTATCATATGGCCTTAATTTCATTATCGATCAAAAAGGTCATCCTTCGGCACTGGAAAGATAATGCGGACATTTCTTTCTCAGAGTGCCTCAAAGAGATTTTAGCCAACCTGAGGATGGAAAAAATGGTGGCTAGTTTTAATAACAAGCTGACTAAATACAAAAGTATTTGGGAACCTTTATACACGCTGTTAAGTATCTAAATTACATCTCCAAGTAATTGCTGAGGATATCCCGGAGAATTTGAGCTGTGCTGGGGAAGGGGAGGGAGGGAGGTTGCAGGGGGGAGCAGCCTCTTCAATAGTTATACGAAAATTTTGCAAGTGGAATGCCATAAGTAATGTAAAGAGCTGCTCCTATATGTAATTGTGAAAAAATTAATAAACTTTGAATTAAAAAAAAAAAAAAGAAAAACCAAGCAGCTCAGCATCTTCTGAAACATACATATATTTGCCTTTCCTGGGGTATACTGCAAAAAACTGATAAAATCCTGTTAACCATGCTCATTCCCTTTATGTGATTCTCAAATCTGCTTCCACCTGATTATGCCCTTTATTCTAACAGCTGTCTCCATCGCCCACTTCTTTGGCAATCCTACAGCACATACTCTTCATGCTGACAGCCTGTCATCACTAGAGTTGGGCAAAGTGGCCTCAATTCCCTCTGCGAAGTGATTTGTGGGGTGAAGTCAGATTCAAGGAGTGCTCCGCAACACAAAGCGGAGTACTTCACGTCATAATAGGAAGACAATGACTTCGCATTACTCTGCCCTCCCAAACCACTACACCACTAAATCTTAAGGTGAAGTACCTTGAGAACAATGCACTTCCCCTCACTTTGCTTTGCTTTAAGGCTCCAAAGGTGATTTTTGCAGTGATTCATGGGATTTCAGGTCACATGGGCCTAGATTGTTCTGCACAGCCTCAGTTCTGGGTAGTGTGTGTAGGAAGCTGTAGAATACAGTCTGCTCTGAGAGCTCTCTGTGATTCAAACATTCTAAAAGCTGTTAAAAAAAGTATTTTTGAGTCATTTTTTTTTTTGCTGAAACTTTAGTTCATTGATTGTAGGAAACCCTCCTGTGCTCGTATCATCGAGCGTTTATTGTTTGTGTGTGTATTTTGAATGTTAATGTACGACATTCAATCTGTGTACTGAGAGACAGTGGAAGTGTGCTTTGGGGAAGGGGCGTATCTGGTGAAGGTAGATTTAAGTTGGAGAAATAGGGAGTTCTTTGTTTTTTGGTTCTATTTTTCTTGTATAACTGACTGTGTTATTGTACACACAGTAATATTTTCAGTAACTGTTGACATTTTTATGCTGAGTGTGTGATGTGGTCTGGAGGAAACTGGTGCAGCATTGAGGCCATTTAAAATACATTGTATATTACTGAAGTTTTAAATTTGGTATGCATTATTTGTAGACAAATTGTGTGTGTGAGTGTGTGTGTGTGGTGCATGACATGACATCAAATAATACACCTTTTATTGTGCCACAGTGTAATTGCAGGCACAGCAGTTTGAGCCTGCTATCCACTGCAGCTGCATGACTTTCTACTGCCATTGTGGTATCTTTTTTTGGTTTTGCACTGCAGTAATATGCAGTCAGTGCTCCCCCCCACCAGTAAAAGATATTCTTTTCCAGATTGGATTGTTTGTGACTTGAGAACACCACTGGTTAGTTAAGGTGTTGTTGAACTTGTGACTTTGCGTCTGTATCTGTTGTTGAAGCCACAGTTGTTTTTTTGGTTTCACATCCAGCGTCATCCCCATGGCCCCCACCCAGAGTGAACATTCCAAAATCTGAATTTGTTTAGAATATGCCCATTGATGCCACAAAATGCCCACAAAGAGACATGCAAGAAAAGCTGTTTCTAGCCATGGCACTGCTGCCAGTGGTAAGATTGTCTGTGGGTGTGGTAGTAGTACGCAGTCGCAGAAGTGCATTGCTGATGTGAGGAAAGGTATTTCTCCTTCAGTGTTTTTCACAGCACAATCAGTAGCTACACTCATAGTTGGAAGAGATGATGTTGTCCCAGCTGGTGGTGTTAGTGCAGTTGCTGGTGGTGGTATGAGTACTGCTGCCTCAAGTTCCAATTCTGACCAGTTTACTGTGCCCAAAAATATAGTGGAGTGTGAAGCAGTGGCAGTGAGTAACAGTGTAGATGATGTCATACTCCCCAGTAACATCCCATCAACTGAACATGAGGATTCTGATCATCATGTCAATGATAGCACACAAAGTGACATTTCTTCCACTGCAGTTCAAGTCATGTATTTGCCATGCAGTGATTCAGTGTGGTGAAAAAAATTCTAGTGATTGTGGTGCTGATGATGACGATAATGTTGCTGTGGTTGCAACATGCCGTCCATATGCCAGCATCCAAGTAGAAGATGTGGATGATGTTGATGAATATGATGATGATGATGTCAGTGACCCCTGTTGGAAACCGGAGATAAAGAAACTCAAGGTGGCTGTGTCTGGGTCTGCTTGCACCCCCCCCCCATAAAAAGTTGTGATTTACCAGTTTCAGTTGATGGTGATGACCCAGTAATAATGATAGGTAGTCATGGTGGTCAGTTGCAGTCCAAGTGTGTCCTGCCTGAAAAATCATGTAGCACACCCCCCACTTCATGGCTTAAAAAAACAGAATCCAATAAGCAGCATCGGGGGAACATGTTAAAAGTAGAGCATCAAAATCCCTTGTTTGGGATTTTTTTGTGGAAGATGCAAATGATGAGTCAGTTGCAATCTGCCAGGTTTACCAGGTGCGTGTGATTTGAGGTAAAAAGGAGAGCCATCTGGGCACAGAGAGACAGCATCTTAAGAATAGGCACATGGAACTGCGGAATCTGCACAAGATGGCACCTAATACCTGTACCACAGTGGGGTGTTCATCCTCATCATCAACCATAATGAGCATTTTATCCCCTTCCATGACTATAGCATCAAGTAGGAAATTAAATGCTTGCAGTAGTGATGAAATAACAGCAGAGGATTACTACAGACATGATGAGGTGGAAGAACAGAATGATTTTGAAGTCTTGTCCAGTGCTGGTGAGAGTAGCAGTTTTGGTGGTGGTGGTGGCGGTCAATGCAGTATGTCTAGTGCAAGTGGTACATTAACCCCTGTTGGTAAATCTGGGAAATTATAGAGGATAATGTGTGGGCATCAGTTAACAACAGCGCTGTATTCATGTCGAGAGGTTACCATGGCAACTGTGTAAACCTCGAGCAAAACTCGAGAGGTTTACTGTTAACCCTAATGTTTCCAACGAAAATGAATGGTGAGGTTGTTAACTGATACCCATACAGTATCTTGTATAGTGTATGGGCTCAGCACAACGAGAATTCACTACTAAAGGTTGTCTACAATTTAAAAAAAACAAAAACCTGCCGTCCAGCTTTTCCACCCGCCCACCCAAGAATGAGTTACAATCATCCCAGTCCCTCAGTTTCAGAGACAACATTTTATTTAAGAAATGCATTTAAACACGTCTGCTGTTGGGACATTAAACTTCCTTACTTTATAAGGCATTCTTCACTTTCGGGGTAATTTTTCATCACCGCAGCAGTTTCCTGAGATGTGTTGCTTAACTTACCCACCTAAGCAAGAGCATTCCATGCCATTGTATCATTGATGTGACATACTCAGGATGGTACAACAGCAAGTTACGTCACATCGATGGTACAGCAAGGTTGTCTTTCTACCGAATTCAGCATATAACAACGTTCCATAATACACTATAACTGCAATTCTAGGTTTGTCATCACCTGTGCAACTGTCTTCATCACAAGTCCACACTCCACCCCCTGCCATTCACAGAGCAGAACCATTTGTCATTACACCCCGTGAAACATGTTTAAGTCAGCTCACATTGCAGAGTATATTTGCACATAAGCTGAAGTACCCACCCAATCATACACTTTCATGTGAACTTAATGCTGCTGCAGCTGAAATGCTGGCAATTGATCTTTTGCCCTTCTCCTTTTTGGAGAATTCTGGGTTCCCTGTGGCTTGCTGCATGTGCTTGTCCAAAATGGAAAGTCCCATCCAGGACATACTTTTCGACGTGTGCTGTCCCAGAGTTGTACCTCACTATGTCCGACTCAGTAAAACATGCCATTCAGCATTCCTCCTCTCCATTCATCCATTTAAGTGTGGATATGTGGACAAGTGGCAAAACAGCAGAAAGTTCATATCTGTGTATAACTGCACACTGGGCACAGGTGCCAGGGGTTGTTTGTGCTGTTGGTAGTGTGAATAATCAGTGTAGTGAGGTGGAGTGTAGTGGTAGCAATCTTCCAGGAATTCGACAGCATGCAATGATTGCTATGCTCAATGTGACCTGTTCACACACTGGTGAAAACATGTTGGATGTGGTACTGACTGAAATTGACCAGTGGATGAAACCCTTGTCCATGAGAACTGGGTTGATAACAAGTGACAATGGGTCAAATGTGGTGAAATGCATCACGAATGGTGTTTTTTTCAGATTCCATGCATGGCCCACTGTTTAAGTCTTGTGGTGCAGGAGTTTCTGCAGCACCCCGATATAAAGGAAATGCTGACAATTACATGCCATATCTGTTCTCACTTTTCACACTCTGCAAAGTCCCATGACCAACTTCGGCAGTTGCAGATCCAAAACAGCCTTCTGCAGCACCGTTTGAAGCTGGAATTTATCACCCAGTGAAACTCCACTTTATACACGGCAAAGAGGTTGTATGAACAGTATAAAGCCAACTCAGAATATCTTGTAATGCACACTAGCCGTGACAATTCCGAGGCCTCCATGTCTATGATGACTGAACAGTGGCACCTCATAGACTCTGTAATAAGAATCTTGAGGCCTTTTGAACATTCCACACAGGCAGTGAATGGCGAGTCGACCACCATTAGCCAATCAATTCCACTGCTGCAGTTGCTGAGGCAGACATTGGTGAATGTACAGCATAGCCTTGATGCTGTCGGAGACAGTGCTGGCAGTGTGTTGCTAAAACACATGCTGATAGTATTTGACCAAAATCGTCATATCTTGAGCATTCAGCATAGTGATAACTTTGCAATAGCAACAATGCTTGACCCACGATACAAAGGTGGAATTGCCTCAGTACTGGAGATCGGGCCTGAATTGGTAAAAAATGTCAGTGGGCAACTGGTGCACTTTGTTCATCGGGCACAGAAGTCACGTGCCAAGGTCAGGAAACCTGAGCAGCATAATCAGGCTGAAGGTGAATCTGGAGGAGTAGTATCAAGCATATCCTGTAAGGGGAAGGGGGCTGCAGTTCCAGGTAGTCTGTCATCAAAAGAAGCTGGCATTAACCCACTTTGGGAGGCTTTGTCCCAAGTGGGGATTTGTGACAAATGATTCCGGAGAAGAGGATGATACATCAACCACTGGACTTAGAGCAGCACAGCGTATAGTTGAGTCATATGCGTCTGAAAACAGGTATCTGTCAATCACTGATGATCCCCTTTTATACTGGAGTGGAAAGGTCAGTGAATAGCCAGAGCTGACCGCTGTAGCACTGAAGTACCTGACATGCCCACCCTCCAGTGTGAGTGTCGACAGGGTATTCAACTCAACAGGTGCAACAGCATGGGATTATCATACAAACCTCTCTCCTGCAAATGTCAGTTTGCTGAAATTCATAAAAATGAATGAGAGGCACATACCAGCTCAGACTGCAACCTCGGTATTCATACCCTGGCATACTCATAGTTTTGCAGATGTTGAAGAAAGGGACCATCATGGTGGCAGTGACAGCATGAAGCAGCCTACCACTGACGTAGATGACAACACAATGGAGAAAGAATTTCCCTGTGGTCCGAATTCAGACACAAAGGACTACGAGGGCAGCTTTCTTTCTAAGGATGATGATGAATGATGATGAGGTTAATGTTGGCAGGTTTTAACTTAAGTGGTTAGAAGGCTGTCACATGTATTGTATGATGCATGTTCTCTTTTTCATAAAGTTAAATCACTGTCTCAGTCATACTGATTCAAATTTCATAGGTCACATCATCACATTTATAACACAGAGCACAGTATATCCTGGCCCCCGAACTACCACCACCATAAGACCGATGTTCTTCACTGCCACCATAAGGAATGTGACTGTGTGTTCCCCAAGACTACCACCACCATAAGACTGCTGTTCACCATTGCCACCACCAGATGCAGGAAGACGTTAGAGTGAATGTCATCATGTGCCACAGCTATGAACAGCAGCAGCCACCACCAGTGTCATTGTAATAATGTTTTTCCATTACATTGATCATGCCAAGGCAGAGGGAGTCGAACAGGAGACCGCATCCATCAGCCACAGGCATAAGGCTTCTTACTATTAAAACTATGACGTGAGTAAGTGTACTAATGTTTTTTATGCTATTCAACTTCCATTAGCTGTGTGTTTTGTTTTCTGTTGTTTTTGTGAACTGCAATGGTCAAATACATACAGTCAACTTATTTTGTTGTTTTACAGGTTAACAACAAATGATTCTCCTTCACTGAAGGTCTGTATCAATGGTACAGCAGCAGTACTGTCTACAGAAACCTATGGAATATTCATTACCAATCCATACTGGTAAGTATATCAATTTTATTTTATCTGTTCCTTTTTTTTAATAAGACTGCAACAAATCCAACTGAGGATTCATAAATTAGGTGACATGTACATCACAAAAAATATTTATGCAACATACCATGCACTGTATTCCAAACTTGCAGCTGTGTAGCCATGACAGTGTTGAAAAAGTTGGACCCAGATTGTGTTACCTGACTAGATGTGGTTTTGAAATGTAATGTGAGTTGAGATGCAGAAGCACTGACACAGTGTATTTGTTACACAGGCTGGTACTAAATTAATCTGTGATCCGATGAATGCAGTGAGACAGCTTGCCATCTGTGTTAATCCAGATACCTGTGGAACAGCCACAGCTTAAACATAATGTCTTACTGCTGCAATCAAGTTGTAATAAGTCGTTCATTTCTTTTTATTAGGAAAGTTCCAGATGCTTTGTTGTGTCATAGTTGCCTTATCCAAAGAACTTCTTCATCATCAGCTCCCTCCCCATGCTGGGGTAGACATGCAACATGCTGAAGTCATTTCAATCAATGACCAAGACCATCATTACCAGACTGGAGAAGGATGCGAATGAAATCTGTGAAGAAGTAACCAAATAATAAACCATTAATGAGACCTACTTGCAAATATGCTTCCTCCCAAAAAAAAAAACTTACCTTCATTGGCTGGAGAGTATTCCATTTCCAGTTTCAATGCCAACATTTCTCATCAAGCACTGGAATGTGCATACCAACAGTATGTGACCTGTGATACAAAACAATACAATGAGTACATGTCTAGATGGCCATTGCCTCTCTTACAGAAAGAATACCTTTCCTCACTACCTCCTTCCGCTGATCAAATTCTGGTGGGTGACTTAAATGTCTACTGGCTCAACCCCTCCTCCTCCTCTACCCATGACTCCTTTTCTGCAATAGACCTAATGCAACTAGTTACCCACCCTACCAGGACTAACCCCAAGAGAGGCTCCAGTACCCTGCTTGATGTGGTACTCACCAACTGCCCTAATTGGATCCCCAATGTACAAGTCCTCCCAGACTCTCTCAGCGATCACTCCCCCATTCTGTTCCACTGGTCATCCTCAGTCCCCAAACCCATAGCACAGTCCACATGCCGGTGGCGTCTAATACCTGGTGGACTGAGCAAACTTAAGGAACTTCTGTCCCAAATTGACTGGTCTCCTATACAGGCAACTCTTGACATCAACACAGCTCTCTCCTTCTTTACCCGAACTTTTAATAATGCCTGTGATATCTTTGCCTCAATGTTGACCCACTGTTCTAACAGGCAGAATGACCCCTGGGTAACCCCAGCTTTGATCTACCAACTCAAACATAGGGACAACCTATGACACCATGCCATTGAGACTGGCTGGCCCAGTGACAGGCAGTTATATGCTGCCGCCTGAAACAAGTGCACTCGGGCCATCAGAAAGGCCAAATCTGAGCACTATCGGTCCTCACTCACTGCCTCATGGGGGAACCCCATAACCTTCTGGGATAACATTAAACAGTTAAATGGGAGTGCACTCCCCCCCACCCACCCAGATCAACATTAATGGTGTGATCTCCTCAGACCCAGCCCTCATAGCCAACCACCTCAACACCTCATTCAATGACCTTAGCCCTATCCTCCCTACAAATTTTTTTTGACCCTCCTCCCCCAGCGCCTGCCATAAATCTTTCTCGCCCTTATTTTCTCCTCCACCGTGTTTCTGCCCAAGAACTTAGGCCGCACCTTGTCACTGCCCTCAAGAGTAATAGTACGGGCAGTGACACCCTGGATCTGTGTATCCCATGGCTGGTCTTAGACACAGTCCTTACCTCGATCACGTGCCTCATCAACCACTCTCTTTGCCTGGATAAGGTTTCAACTGCCTGGAAAGTTGCCACTGTCACCACTATCTTTAAAGGTGGTGATAGGACTGTGACTGGACACTATCGGCCAATCTCCATTCTCTCTCCTCTCTCCAAGGCCTTGGAAAAAAGTGGTGGCCTCTCAAATCTCTGACTACCTCTCCACCTACAATGTCCTATGTCCTGAGCAGCATGGCTTCTGAGCAGGCCACAGTACCAACACAGCCCTCCTAGAGTTCTCCAACTTTCTCCACTCCTCCTTAGACACTGGTTCTCTGGCTGGTGTGGTCTTCATTGACCTCTCTAAAGCTTTCGACACTGTCTCCCACCCCATCCTTCTTGATGCCCTTAGTTTCTCTGGTTTTGCTGCTGGGCCTATCTCCTGGTGCACCAGTTATCTGTCTGACTGCTCACAGTGTGTAAAAATTAATGGGACCGACTCAGACATCTGTTCTATCTTTTCTGGGGTTCCCCAGGGCTCCATTCTGGGCCCCTTACTATTCTCCCTTTACCTTAACACCCTTCCATGCTCTTGCTCGAGGAACATTCTATTGTACGCTGATGATGCAGTCATCTTTGCCTCAAGTCGTAACCCTATTGCCCTCCAGGACTCACTGCAGAAGTCCTTCGCCGAAGCCTAGGGCTGGTTCAAGGAAGATAGATTGGTGATAAATCTTAAAAAAACAAAAAACCATGTTCTTCACTCATCCTCAAAACAAGTTCTGCAACTTCAAACTCTTCATTCGCTCTGGGTCCTCTTTTCCACTCGAACAAGTTTGCTCCTATAAATACCTAGGGATCCATTTGACCCCTACCTCTCCTTCCATGGACACATCGCTGCCCTAGCCACTGCCACTAATATCCAATTGGGCATCTTACATCGGTATAAACACTGCCTCCCCCCGGAGGCTCTTCGACTCACAGTCATCTCCTCTATCCTGTCCCTAGTGGACTATGGACTGCCGGTGTATGATGCTGCTGATCAGACCGCACTCCATAAAATTCTCACTACTCTGAATAAGGCCTGCAGTTTAATTACTGGGGCACCTAGGCTAACAAACTGTCTACTGTACGCTAAAGCACTGGTACTTGATCTTGATGAGCACCTCAAATATCTGACCTGTACCCTTACAAAAAAGACCCTCCTTGGGCTATCCCACCAGGATTGACCACCGCCATCCGCCACTCTGTCCCACTAGTTCATACTCGGACCTCTGGGAAAACCTCTC
Source organism: Neoceratodus forsteri (assembly GCA_016271365.2). Lineage (NCBI taxonomy): Eukaryota > Metazoa > Chordata > Ceratodontiformes > Ceratodontidae > Neoceratodus > Neoceratodus forsteri. The sequence continues at coordinate 933,272,790 of CM057455.1, forward strand.
TTGTTATCCCTAGAGCTATGACCTCTCACGGCCAAAGAGCCTTCAGCTTTAGGGCCCCCTCCTGGTTCAACACACTGCCCCCCTCCATCTCTGAAGCTCCAACTATATCGTGCTTCAAAACATCCTTACGGAACCACCTTGTTAACACCCGAAGTTGTAATTGCCAGTAGTCAAAGCTTATGACAATACTCAATACTTATGACAAAGCTTACTACTAAGCTGCTAAGGACAACATAACTCTGGTATTGTTTGCATCAATCCTACCTGTACCAGCTTGTTTGTATCTATGTACTTATTGCTGTCTTAAGTTACTGTTATACTGTGTTATACTGTTATACTGTGTATTTTCGTTTGTCTTACTGTGACAAGGTACCTTTGTAAATGAGCCTATGGCTCAAAGGTTTTCAAACTGCTGTCTAAATAAATAAATAAATAAATAAATATATATATATATATATATATATATATATATATATATATATATCTATCTATATCAACTCATCAAGGCTACTATTAGTGTAAACACAAAGGGCACCCTTCCATCCGGTTGAGGTGATCGCATCGCATTCATGGGAATCACAGCACACTTTGGACCAGCAACAGTTCTCTCACGGTCATCATTTCTGACAGAACACTGAATTGATTCATGTCATTTTATCCCTCCTTCACATGGTTTGGCAAGACATTCTGCATCATGACATCATCGTCACAGAGTACGTAAACTTTCTGGACAGAAGACAGTTGCATTTTGGGGATACAGAAAAATGCTGGGGACTCTGTGTGACCACTGCATGCATGAGTGACTGCACAATACATTCTGGGGGACTTTGCATGTGGTGTAATACTCCCATTTCACTTTCTCAGTACTTGGGAAGTTTCTGAATACAAGACAGATGCATTTTGGAGACGCAGAAAAATTCTGGGGACTCTGTGTGACCACTGTGCATATGAGTGACTATGCAATACATTCTGGGGGACTTTGCATGTGGTATAACACTCCCATTTCACTTCCCCAGCACTTGGGAATTTTCTGGACACAAAACAGTTGTATTTTGTGTGTTGTGATTGTGAGCACATAATGTCATACTTAAATTACAAATTAAAGCAGCAGTGCAACAATGTGGTGAAAATTTTGACCTATACTTTTTATGCTGTTTTATATTGCCAGCCACTAGTTACCTCCTGACTTGTATGATACCCTTCTTTTCACAATTTGTGTCTGCTTTACTACTTTTTCTCATGTCTGCAAAAAAATGGAGCATGCCTTTTAATATGGCTCTGACCAGGTTTTCATCGCTATTTGCAGCTGTTTTTGAATAAATATTGTTCTGTGAGGTCATAAAACACTGCCCGCTGCATAATTGTTAATTTTACAACAGAAGTAATATATAACAACTGATGGAGAAAAACAGCAGAAAATACTGGCAAAGACCTGGTCTACACCATATTAAAAGGAGTGCTCCTTTTATTATGTCAGACATGAAAAAAAGTACTAAAGCAGACTCAAATACTGGAAAGAATGGTATCATACAAGTCTGGAGATAAGTAAAGTGGCAATGTAAAATAGCATAAAAAATTATAGGTCAAAATGTTCAGCAGATGGTTTCACTGCTGCTTTAATGTCTATTTCAAAAATTAAATATTTCTGGAGCCTCAGTAATGTTTACTTTGTGTCAGGACTCATGAGTTGAAGTGTTTCACAAAAAGCATGACTGAGCAGTGCAAGTATGTTGTGCTAAACTGCATGTGTGCTGTCAGTGTTCTTTCCAGTGTGTGTAGACATTGTACAGCTTTGTGCAAACATATACATGGTGTGACTTGTTGCAGTATGCCAAGAATAAAGATAAGAAGGAATATATGACTTATATTTTATTTTTTGCCATCAGCACCAGCAGCGTAAGTGATATGATATTTTTTCAGAGGTATCGGGTCACTGTACACCTCAGTCACTCACAGTGCACACATGACTTTGCAGGATCATAGCACAAAAAATACATGCTCTCCTAAAAGTCATGTGTGCAGTATGTGACTAAGGTGCACTCTGGCCAGACACCTCTGAAAAAATATTGTATCACTTAGTCCGCTGATAATAATGGTGACAATAAAATACATGTTATTCATATCGTTATTCTTTATACCGTAAACACTGCAACAAGCCAGCAATATATGTTTGCAAGAAGCTACACAATGTCTGATGTCACACACACACACACACGCACAGAGAAAACAACAATGAATGCATACATGCAGTTTAGCACATCATACTTGCACTGCTCACACCAGCTTTTCCACAGCCACTCCACAACAGAACGTAAACATTACCAAGGCACTGAATTATAATAATAGGGCAATAAGGAGCATGTAAATCTGTATGTGTATGTATATATTTAAAGGGAAGCAGTCAGCAACAGGAGGTCCTGCCCCCTGCAAGGCTTACCCTCAGGTTAATCCCTTTAAGTATGTTGCAGCATTTTTCTCATGCTGCAACATACTTTGTTTTAATAAAGAAAAGTCAGTGACCCAGAAGTATGGTGGACGTTATGGGGGTTCCATTATGTGTAAAGGTGCAACGGCGATGAACCATGTGCTTCCTACCATATTCACTGTCTCCTCTGGGACTTGAGGACAGTAGGCTCATAGTAGACCTATGACAGCTCAAGACACCTGGTAGGACAAATAGCAAGATGTCTGGGGCTGAGGGTTGGGGCTGACTCTGCTGCAATCATGGCATATGTAATCTGAATTTTCCAGCAATTTTCTAGGCACAAATGTTATAATAAACAGTTTGAAAGGAGTTTTCTGGCTGGGGAGGGGAGGAGAGTAGATGGAGAAAGAGAGAGGCTTTGAATGTGAGTGTTTAGAGCACATGACTGCAAGCAGCCAATAGGTCACCCCGAGTTTGGGCTGTTCAGTTTGGACCTGATAGAGCTGAGGACTGGGGCTGACCTCTGCTGCAATAGTAATGTGAGTAAATTATACTTTGCAGCAAACTTCTTGGTACAAAATGCTGTAATTGTTATTTTAATTTGATTTAGGGTCATACCATCGAGCGTAGCTTGTTTGCAATGGTAACCCATAATCTGGTTTACCACAGTATAAAACACACAGGTTCCAGTTGCACATAAATGAACAAACATATATATCACAATACAGACACATTTCAACTATATACAATCCAAGTCATATCTGCTGGAGTACTGCAACAGCACCCTCCCCATATTAGTTTGAAAACCATTGTTTTAGCACTCCTACTGATGGGGGCTTCATAGTCAGTGAAAAACATTGAGCCAGGAGTTTATTCAATAATATGGGAATATACTGGTTGTAAAATGTGAAGACCTTTGTGTCTTTATCCTGGGGACTACCAGCTCCCATAAGGTTGCATTCCTCAAAGAAGATTTTGTCCTTCTTTCAGAAAATCTGCCCCCCCAGATATTCAGTCACTTTCCCCAGGACACTATTGTGAGTAAAAACATGCTTGTGGAGCCTCCTTCTATTAGAGAGCCAACCTAACCTCTTGTAAAGCTTACAGTGGTATGTCTCCCTGGGACACCTGAGTAGTAGCCTAGCTAGGTGATTATACTTGATCTGCAGTTTCTGTAACCTGTCACATTTGGCATGGTCATATGTCTGTGTAATCAAATAAGGGAATTACTTGGACCTGGAAAATCTTTTGACTTGTTCTTGGATCCAGGCAATTTATGTTCCTGTACCAGAGCCTGACATTCTTACCAACTTGATTAATCAGTTTGCCTATGTGTTCATTATCAGTCCCTGCAGGGTCTGGCCAAAAAACTAAGTATGGTACTTGTATGTTTCTATGCTTTCTACAGGGTTCCATTAATATCCCTAACAGGTACATCAGAACAAACACCAACTTGGTCTTTATTTCCGCTCTGCCTCTGAAGCATTGGAAAAGGCCTGAAGCATGTCAGAGCTCTTTAGTAGCTGTTCTTGGAGCTATGAAGACAGTGAACTAGATGTACAGACTACAGAGCCTTCCATGTATACGTGATAGGCTGCATCACACTTCTAAGCCTCTCAGATATATTTAAAAAAAGGAGAGGTCAAAGGAGCGAGTCCTGGGGAACCCCTCTTGAAATAGTTAGAGGAGATGAGTCTAGTCTATTCACTGTAGTTGTTTGGGTCACCGGTTGAAATATGATAAAACCAGTTCAATGCTTCCCTGTTGAGACCCACCTCAGCCAACCTAAACAGCATAATCTTCTGGTCAACAATGTCAAAGGCCTTAGAGAGGTCAACAAATATGGCCCCAGTAAGTTTCCTGGAATCTGTTTCTCTGTTGACATCATCTAAGACCCTAAACATGGAGCCCGCTGTACTGTGGTGCTTACAAAACCTGGACTAGAAGCTATCAAAAAAGACAGTACAGTACTTCCGTAAATGGGCTGTTAGTTGTTTAGCTATCAGCCTTCCCAATAATCAAGAAACCAAAGAAAGTATAGAAATAGGATGATAATTGGTCAGCTGGCCAGGATCGACCCTTTGAAAATTGGGACAACCCTGGCCAGCTTTGAAGCTTGAGGAAAATGTCCAGAAAAGAGAGAGACCAACTAAAGAGGTAAGTAATGGGCTCAACTACATAGAAAGCTGAGCTTTTTCAGGAGGGAAGGGGTCAGTCCATCCAAATCACATCTTTTGTTGGTTATTCAGCCCAAACAGGTTCTAGGACATTGTACAGTTTTATTTCAGTAAATGAAAAGGGGATATTATCTCCACTAGCCCCACAATCCTATGGATTTTGCAGATTCTGCACAGACTGCCCAAAATAGTTTCCAGATTCAATAAATAATTTATTAAAGAGGAAAGGAACTAATTTCTAACTGACAGCTATTTATAATGTTCTTAGTTTCAAAAATGATGTGCATTCCCCTAAATAAGTACCATTAAACATACATGTCTATGACATGATGTGATAAACTGCATTTTGTATTGTTTTGTTTTTATGGTCAGCATTTATCATCATGAAGCCAGTATTCTGGAGTTTTAACTTTGTCTCAGTCTGTGTACAGAACTCTGAGCATAGTTTGTGATAGATCACAAGCTTATGCATTCAATACGGAAACCATCCCATACTAAAAACTAAAAATTACACATTTCATGTAGAGAACTGTGTGGAATGTTGTCCATATAAAAAAAAAAAAAAATTAATACAGGTTTTTAGATCAGTGTTTATTGTGGTAAAGTTATATATTGATACTTTGGGGGAGATATGAAATTCATATCTGTAAATAGGTACATTACTAACTACTGTCAGTGGGCTCCACGCATGAATGCGCAGCATATAGGTAGTCCTACAGTATGTTCAAATGCCAGGCAGTGGTGATCTGTGCACCCCAGCAGCATTCACCACAGGCATGCTAGTGCCTTGCACACTGGATCCTCTGGCCACCTGAGCAGCTACACTCCATGGGTGATCTAGGGGTATGCCAGGGGGCATGCCTGTGCTGCGTACATTCACGATGGCACTATGTACTGAGCTGGGCTGGAAAATGCTGCACAAGGGGGATCCTGCAGTAAATGTTTACATGCCCCCAAAAATATTACTAGTGGGATGTGGTGGCAACAGACTCCTCCAGCACACAGCTACCCATACCCACTGGGTTGCCTGGAAGGTCTGGGGTTGTCCATTCAGGCAAATGCCCATTGTTCATTCCCTGTAGGGGTATGTGCTCTCCCAGGATCCCCTGCATGAGCACAGCAGGGGATCCACTTGGGGACTTGGTATGGGCATCCATTGCTCACTGGGGGGCAGGGCCATGGATAGACACCTGGCAATGGTGAATACTGGCTGGTGATGACCTGTCCTTAGCTGTGGGACAGGGTAGGACAGGTACATGCCTTTTACACGTACCTGCACCTGGGTTGTGGATAGGGCCCAATAAGCACAAATTTCTTGGCCCCTATAAAAGTGTGTCTGCAAGAGGAGCCACCTCATCAGAATTCTTATCTTGTTTGTACTTGTATTTATGGGTTAGGTTTTTTTTTGGCCATTTATCTCCCTTATAATAGACTATAATTTCTGTGGGGGTCCCCTGCAGCTTCTGTGGTTTTGTCAGGGAAAAATATATATTTTTTGCATTTCTCACCCATGCCATTTAGATATTCCTTGATCTTCTATAAAGCTCCCAGTATTGAGGTTTATAACATTGGGTACTGAAAACCAGCAAGATGATTGGCTGAAGCCCATCAGATGACTGTGCATTAATGTACATTATCAGCACACTTGCTGTGAAGGGGTCAGCAGGTGGAGTGGTCCCAATCAGGAATTGTTGTCTCTTAAGCCACAGTAAAACAGTGTGGCAGCCATTGAAATCCCCCACCACCCCACAAAAGCAGTGACTGTGACCGTTCTGAAGCAGTCCAGTTACTTCCTTCTCTACAGTCCCATTTCTGTTGCATGTGGCTGTCTTTACCCCCCCACCCGTAGCCATCCTGCTTTTTGATAGCTGTTGTTTCCCCTGCCCTCTCCTCATGAAGGACTGGTTCCCACCATTCTCATTGCCAGTCATGGCATTATATGCTCCAGTGTGCAGATGGGAGAGAGAGTGCTCTGTGCCAACGATGTCTGGTCTCCTTACACAGAGTGAGAGAGAGTAAAACCCCACCAGAGCCCTGTCCTCCATTCCCGTTCTCCCAAAAAAGGGTGACACAGACACAGGAGAGAGAGGGAGAACCCCCCCAGCAACAGACAGTCCAATACAGCAAGACTGAGGAGGGGTGAACTGAGCAGCTGTGAGCACAGGAGAGAGAGAGAGAGAGAGAGAGACAGACAGACAGACAGACAGACAACAGGCTGTTTAATTCAGAGTGAGAGAGAGACAGAGTGGGGCAGTGTTTAATGCAAACTTGCTGCACTCCCATGTGTGTGTTTGTGTGTGTGTGTGTGTGTGTGTCTCTCTGTCTGTCTCTCTCTCTGTCCCTCTTTCTTTATTGAGTTCCTGTGCAGTGTAAAATATTGGGGAAGCATGCTTGCCTGGGAGCATACACCTGACTGTACCTGGGATAGGGTCTGTCAGGATGCACTGTATTCCCCCACCACCCCACCAGCAGAGATGCACAGAGAGGACCGGTTACCTCCAGCAGAGAGAGGGAGAGAAGCACAATATCCATTCACTGTGCTGACATGCCTGTTGTGGTTGTGTGTGTGCCCTCCACCAACTGTCTTCATGAGGTGACCGTGGCATGCAGTGCAAATGTGGTTCTATGTCCTCTCTCTCTCTCTCTCTCTCTCTATCTCTCTGTCTCTCTGTCTCTCTGTCTATCGCTCTGTGCAGGCATACTGCCCACTCTTCCCTGGCTGTGTGAGCCATGGGTGCTTCACACCAGTGAGCCACCTTGTTCAACCGTGTGTTTCAAGACAGAGAGAGAGAGAGAGAGAGAAAGAGTGAGAGACACTCAGGCAGCCCAGAAAAAGAGAGACAGAGAGTCAGTTGTTACTATGGGAACAGGTTTCCTTGCTTGCCCTGTCACTTACTTGCTGTGTGTTACTGTTACAGTTCCCAACTGTTCCGTTACTTTGTTGATAGTGAAAGCATGAAAGACAGAGTGACAGTGGGTGCGTGAGGTAGGTTGGGACTCAGAAGAGCTGTGGCTGTGAGGGGGTGAGAGGGCTGCAGCAAGCACTGGAGAAAGAACAAGACAATGTTGACTGCACACAGACAGAGACACACCAACACAATGTGTAATTCACACTTGCTGCAGTCTTCTCTGTCTCTCTGCGTCTCTCTCTTTCTGTCTGTAATGAGGAGGTTGACATAGCAAGCAGTGGGGAGACAGCTTGGTTTGCAGCAGTTTGCATTCAGGCACATCGTACTGGTACAGTGGTCGGTACCTGTGTCCTTCATTCCCATCTGTTAATGTTTGAAAGTTGTTGCATGTACTGCCCATACTTCCTGACTGCACTGTCTTTCTACTGACAGTGTCATAGTCATCTGTCAGGGGCATTGCAAGAGTGGGACTACCTTGTGTGGGGGGGAAGGACACTTCCAAAAATCCATAGATTTTATCCATTTTACATGACTTTCATTTAGTTTTTTCACTGTGTGGTAACCCAATGTTATAAGCGCAATAACCCACGACAGGGTGGGGGTTTATTTTGGGGATTAGTAACACCCCGGCTGCTGTGTGGGAACCCAGCCTGCAGCCTTGTGCCTCACAATGCACCCGGGGTTGTTGATTAATCCTCAATAACTCCACACCCTGTGGTGAGTTATTGCTTACATATTTGAGGTGGGTCAGTTGTCCAGGTTTTGTTTTTGTCCCTTTATAACATCAACAAATAAAATGGGTACCACTGTACAGATTTATTTTTAATCTTCCTAGTCTTTAAAATACCTGCAATGGACTGCTATATGTTCTGAAACAAAATATGCTCACCCCTCCTCTATGTCTGGGATCAGTTGAAACCTGTCTCAATTTCCCTGCTAAAAATACATGTCCTGTTGAGTGCCTGTATTTCCACTGTTCTATGTCTGAAATATGAAATCAGCCCTATTAGGTATCTGTACAGGCAAAAAAACAGGCCCTGTTCTGCAGTATGACTGCAGCCACTGCATTCTGCCTGTGCAGGCATCGGTCAAAACACAGGCATTATGCAGTAGCTTTACAGTAGCTGTTTGATACCTGTCTAATGTCAGCATTGTTTGGATGCATCGCATACCTGTTTAATGCCTGCCTAATGCCTGTGTCTAAGAGATTTCACAGGCCCTGCAGCATAGCCATTGAGAATTTATGTATTTTGGGGGTGGGGGGGGGGTGAGGAGAGGACCTGCACTGTACCCTGCATCCCCATACAGAAAAAGAAGTGTACATTTTCACTTGTTATTCTGAAAGTCCCTTCATTTCTCAGTATTTGTACCATTCAACCATTCATTTTCCATACTGCATTTTTACCCTTCATGTTTTGCTCCCACTATCCCTTCAAATGCCCTTCAGATTACCTATCTTTTTGTGCAGTTTATTCTGAAAAATTAATTTCCCGTGTTTTCTTTCACTGTCAAAACTGCTCCCAATATCCCTTCAAATACTCTTGAAATGCTCATATGTTTTGCTAGTTAATAATTCCAAACCTTCATTTTACTTTTTTTTGGCTGTTCAATTTTTCTATTTATGCTGGTTCAGTTTTCTCATTTACTTTAAACGACTCTAACATTGTAAGGAAAATCAGTACATCTTTGCAAAGCAAGAGTAAATGAGGTTGTAAAAATATTAGCTCTATGAGAAATGCATTGAAGAGCTATGTGTGTGGGTGTGGTAGGGGGTTGAACAACTTGTAATTGCATGTTGCTTAGGTATTGTGAAGCTCACAGCATAGGGGCTTCCATATTTAGAGCTGGGTGAAAGCATAATGTTCTTACAGGCACAAGCAGAGATGATTAGCACAAATACAATAGAGGGTAGCTGGCCACAGCGTTGGTGCTAGTACGCCTATTCACTTAGTAGCTTCAAAGAAGGACTCAGCACTCAGCACACACATATTCACTACTGACACCTGTACTCATGATGCATCCTTTATTGAACCAGACTCTCCAATGGGAATACAACAATGCCAGTATAGCCCGAGGAGGTATCCAAAATGCAATGTTTCGCACCCACTTCCTGGGTGCTTTGTCAGGCTAAGGTGCCCTCCTTGCAGTATACTTATATACTTTCAGAACAGTGCTAAAAACATGGAAATACTAATAATTAAAACCTCTATCCACCACTTTGCATCAAATGAAACATAACATTGACAGGTAATGATTGAGGTACTGCAGAAACAATTGAATAGCATGCATTCTCACTAAGGAACTCTGATTTATAATTCTACAGTATGCAATAAATTACTTTTTAAAACAGTCCCTACTCAGCCTTCTTCTATTACTTAAAGAACCAGGCACTTATTATTATTATTACTATAAAACCAGACTGAATATTTTTATAAAAGCTGGTCATTTAATATAGTGCCCACTCCTAAAGCTTTTTCTTACATGCTGTCAGTGTTTCATAGAAAGACACAGATACATTCATAGAGTTAAATCTGACACCTCCACTCCAGATTTGGGGGACGGGGCTGGACTGATAAAAGGAAGAATGATTTTTAATGTGTGTAACATAATTTACAACTCATTTTTTATATTCTTCTGAAAGTCCATAAAAGTCTGATGAATCCCCCCATCCCCCAGCAGACTTATAATTTCTGATAAAGGATTTCGGGTCTGCTCAAAAGCATTATCCCAGTTAATAGACTGCCATATCAAACCAATAGTTACGCATTTGAGGTCCTATTTACAGGACACCAGAGATATTATCAGCTTACCACCTAAGTAATAAAAAAATGATGAGTAGGGATTACTTTAAAAGGCAGTTTATTGCATACTGTGGAATTTTAAATCAGAGTTCCTGATGCACTGCCATTTAAATGTTTCTGCAGTATCTGGGTCATTTGCTGTCAGATTCTCTCTCATTTGGTGCAAATAGAAGTTTTAATTATTAGTTAGCACTTTCATGTTTTTAGCACTGTTCTATGGGTACAGATGTATACTGCAAGGGGGGCATTTTAGCTTGACAAAGTATCAGGGAAGTGAATGCAAAATACTGCATTATACCTCCTTGGACAACACCGGCACTACTGCATTCTGCTGGAGAGTCTGGTTCAATAAAGGCTACATTGTGAACACTGAGCTACAGTATCAGTAGTGAATTTCAAGTTCAATTTCAAGTTTATTGGCAGGGAAAAACTCCATTGAGCAGGCTCATTGACAAGGAGGTCCTGAATAACAACAAGGACAATATACATAGACATATTCAAAAAATACATTAAGCAGTACACAGATGAGTATCTAGGAAAAAAGGAGGACAATATTATTTATACCATATATACAGAGGCACGTTAAAGCTTGGAGATAAATACATGGTACACAATGGGTAACAAGGCAGCGTGTTGTGAAAGCAGTAGAGACTCCATGGGCAGCAAAGATAGCAAAGAAAGTGAGAGCAGTTGGTGTAGACATTGTTTAGGATTCAGTCAGAGGGAAGGAGGGGCAGATGACAAGTGGGGTGGAGGGTAGGATGGAGCTGACAACAGGGGGAGGAGGAGGAGGAGAAAGTAGAACTGAGTGTAGCAGAATGTCTGTATTGGAAAAACAGTGGTCTGGAGGGGTCACATGATGACAGCCTGAGCAGAAGCAGCTTCCTCCTTGAGCTCCATCTCCCATCTTCTATTTTCTCGGATTTGTTAAAGCTACTGATTTAAGATTGCTTTGTTGGGTACTCTCTGGCTGGGGAAATGCATCGAGAATCTTCCGATTCAGTTTTGGATGAAGCCTACATGAAAAGGCCCCTCTGCGGCACTCTCCCCCTCATACACCCGAGAAGGACAAGGTCACAAAGAGGCCTAAACAGCAAGCTACTAGTGCACAAAAGATGCCCGCAACAGCGTCCACACTCTCGGAAGAGAGGTTCTTAGAAGTCATGCAGCCGTTACAGTTAGCGGTTGACACAATATTGGAAGATTTATAAATGATCAAGAGCTCAGTTGCTTCACTCACTGTCAGAGTGGGAGATTCAGAAGTTAGGATCTCGTCCATAGAAAAAAAGCAGGAAAAAGCTGGAAAGGAAACATCGAATTTTGTCCGCAGGATTAAAAAACTTGAAGATAAACTTGAGGACCTGAAGGGGCATAGTAGATGAAACAATCTAGTTATTGTGGGTCTGCCAGAAAAAGAAGAGGGGAATGCTCCGATTTCTTTTATACAAAAGTTATGTGCCAAAATTGCAGGGCCATCCCCGACTGGTGGAGACTACATAATTGAGAGGGCTCACTGAGCGTTACGCCCGATGCCAGCAAGTGGACAACCACCCAGACCAGTCATTCTGAAATTTTTAAATTATCAAGATAAGCAGCATGTGCTAGCCAGAGTGAAAGAGCTCAAAGAAGTCATGTGGGAAGATCGAAAAATTCGGATTACTCAAGATTTACCGCACTTGGTACGGCTGAGGAGGCAAGAACTTCATTCTGTCGTTTCCAAACTGCTGGCAGCAGGTAAAGTCTTTCAGATGAAATACCCAGCAATCCTGTTGGTCAAGCTGGACGATAGCTGGCACTCCTTTGATTCCCCGGCACAAGCTCTGGAAGAATTAAAAAGTCTGCTCCCTGATTTATTTAAATGAATGGAAGATGCAAACCCAGAATCTCAGACTTCAGTATGTTTGGCTACTGTTTCATTTTTGTCTCGTGTTACTGAAAAGGTAAAAATGAGTGAGCCGCAGGAACGCAGCTGAAATCTCAGTAAATTTGATTTTTGTTATGGTGACTGGAACCGCATATCAGTTATATATTTAATAGCAGTTAGAGGGAGACTCTTTGAAACTGGGTAGTTATTGCAGAGATAATAATGCATCGAAGCTGAGAAACATGCCTGCTTTGATTCCTGCTGATTGTGGGTTACGAACAATGGAAATCGACAAGTTAAGACACTTGGATTGACTGGCTGCAGTTTTGAGTTATCGTCAGCCACTGTTGGCATGGATGGAGTGGAGGACAGAAATCTTATACCGTCCTTGAAGTTACTGAACCCTTTTTGGTCTGCTACCTTGTGCCCTACTCGTCAGAGTTCCAGGAGGTGATGGAGGGACTTTGGACTTAATGCCTCCTCATTAAAAGACTGATTGTCGGTGATGGGGGGGTGGATTTTTTTCTTTCCACAGGCTAAAAAACACAAACTTGAAGTAAAGTCTCATTTAGTTCTCAAGGTTTACTATGGTGAATATGAACAGGGACAATAGAGAAGAAGTTTCTGTGGGGGGTTGTTGATGTTTGATCCCTTTTTCCCTCCTAGTCTTGGTTTCTCTAGGACAAATTTATTGTAGGATAAGGTTTGGGTAACTATGGGGTAGCAAGCTACAAGTTGTGTAGATATAAATGGCTGTTGGGTGGGGGGGAGCCTTGGGAGATGAATAGCCATGCCAGGTTGCTTACTTTTAACATCATGTGGCATGTAGAGGGTTGGAGTGCAATTATTTTGAACTGGGGAACACCTGCTAAGGGGCTGTTGGAGGGTGTAGGGCAGGTATTGGGGAGATGGGTAGGGGGAGGGGCTGGGGACAATGGGATAGGACCACACTCTTTTCTTTTTATGAATTTAGCAAGGCCCTAGGGGTCATTGCACTCTTCCCAGGGAATTCACAGGTGGATCTTGTATCTGAGGTACGTGGCTGGCAAGCACAAGTTGAATTTACAGGCCTTCCCATCCACTGGTTTTTACCGGGTTATGAGTAACTAATATCAGTTTGTAAGTTGGAATGTTAAAGGGGCCAAAGATAGAGTCAAGAGGCAAATAATTCTAAAACATCTAGCTCAATTGAGAGCTAGAATAGCATTTCTTCAGGAAACACATTTGAAGAGGGAGGACATCACTCTTTTTAGAAGACTATGGGTAGGACAAGCCTTTGGAGCAGGGAGAGCAACTAATAACGGGGGTGTGGCGATTTTGTTAGCTAAGGGAGTCCCTTTCAAGTTAATTCAAGAAATCTGGGACCCAGAGGGCCGTTATGTTCTGATTCATGGTTTGTTAGAGTCCCAACCGGTATTGTTTGGGTCGATTTACGGACCTAATATTGATTTGCCTTCTTTTTTCATTAATCTGTTAAGTCTAGTGGCGACTAATCCTCTAAAGTTAACAGTACTGGGTGGGGACTGGAATCTAGTGCTCCAGGTGGAGCTTGATAGATCAGATTTTAGTAAACGGGGCCTTTCTCCAGCCCAGCGTGCCATGAAAGAGTTGCTTAGTGGGGCAGCTCTGTTGGATGTGTGGAGAATCCTCAATCCTGCAGAGAGGCAATACACCTTCTATTCTTCAGCACATGGTACTTAGTCTAGAATTGATTATTTGCTGTTAAGTGCTGTTGCAATATCAGGGGTATCTCGGGTGGAGATAACAGCTAGGGTTCTATCTGACTATGCCCCTGTCATTATGAGTTACTGTTTAGACGCAGGATGCAAGCGGTCACCATTGTGGCGATTGAATACTCAGTTATTACGAGACCAAGCTTCCCAGGAACGCATTGGAGACTTTCTGACTTCCTTCATGGTTATCAATCAGGGTTCAGTCAGCAAATTGGATCTGGTCTGGGCGGCACTAAAATGCTCATTGAGAGGCGAATTTATAAGAATGGCGGCAAAAAGAGCCCATTGTCAAAAGACTCAAATTGATTCTCTCCTGGCCTCTATTACAAATCTCAAGCGTACTCTGTCTAAGAACTCCTCGGCAGATACTTGGGCTAAATTACACCAGCTGTGGGCTCAGTACACGGGACTCATTTCCCAGAGAGCCGAATTGGCCCTATGCAGAACAAAATTTAGATATTTAGAGTTGGGGGAGAGGCCAGGGAAGCTTCTTGACCTACGCATTTGGCAGTTAGAGTCCTCTCAATTTATTGCAGGAATTAGAGAAGATCAGTAGGATCCAGTGTGTACTGATCTGGAAGAAATCGCAATAGCGTTTGGTAAATATTTTCAGGAACTCTATACTGCAGATACGGCATTGGGCCCCAGTAAGGCAGATATTGGATGTTATCTTGATTCAGTGAGCTTGCCCATGATTACACCTGTAGAGGCAGCTTTCTTGGGTGAGCCAATTTTTTACTGGAAATCCAACAGACTATCCACCTGTTACCTGTTGAAAAGTCCCCAGGGCCGGACGGACTCCCAAATAATTTATACAAGATGTATCTTCCAATATTAAGTCCAATTTTATGGGATGTATTTAATTATTGGTATGATAATGGCATATCAGACACCAGCTTTCAAGAAGCTGTGGTATCACTAATCTTGAAGCCAGGAAAAGACCCACTTAAATGCAATAGTTACCGTCCTATTTCCCTATTAAATTCGGATATTAAAATTCTGGCAAAGCTCTTAGCTCTCAGACTTTCAAGTGTATTGGGTAAACTCATAGGTCCTGAACAGGTGGGATTCATGGCGGACAGGTCGTCTGGGGATCATATGAGGAAATTGTTACACCTTATTTCATCTGCTAGAGATGCCAATATACCTACGGTCCTAGTGTCCCTGGATGCGGAAAAGGCGTTCGATAGGGTCTCCTGGGATTTCCTTTTTGCCACCCTAGCCCGATTCGGCATGCCTGAGGAGTTCCTGAGATGGATAAAACTTCTTTATGCTGCTCCTTCAGCTAAAGTCAAGTGTAACTGCATGTTATCTCCCGTTTTTCAGCTGTTTAGGGGTACAAGACAAGGGTGCCCTTTGTCTCCCTTACTTTTTAATTTATACTTAGAGCCATTATGCCACAGATTACTAAGCAACTCCAGTATTAGAGGGATTCCAGTGGGAACCTCGAGATATGCCCTGTCAGCCTACGCGGATGATATTTTATTTCATGTAGAAAAGCCTAGTATATAGATCCCAGCTATACTAGACGAAGTAGAGGAATTCGCAAAGGTGTCATTTTATAAGTTGAACTGAGAAAAATCCAAGATTTTCCCCTTAAATAATAGAGTGAATAGAGCGGATTTGGCTCCTTACGGGTTTTCCTGGGAAGCTAAGTCATTGGCATATCTGGGTATTAAAGTTTCTAGAGACATGGGTACCATGATCAAAGATAATGTCGGTGTTTTAATTAAAATGATTACTGGAGATATGGAGAGATGGGGCCTGCTCCCCTTCTCATTGTGGGGGAGACTAAGCATGGTAAAAATGAATATTCTGCTGAGAATTTTATATCCAATGGGGATGCTAGGGGGTTATCTACCTAGAACGTGGTTCTCCAGACTTCAGAGATTAGTGAACAGGTTTCTGTGGAGGGGGAAGAGTATTCATAGGTCCTATTTCAAATAGACTGCTTCTAAGTCCAAGGGAGGGCTAGCTGCCCCTTCTTTTTTTCTATATTACATAGCATTCCATGAGTAAACTGGCCTTTTGGTATAAAGAACATGAGCCCTCGGACTCACACCTGCATGGCTCAATATAGAGAAGTACTTGCCAAGAGTTAAATGCTCTTTAGGGGCTCCCGTTATATACCTCCCTGGTCCACTTGCCTAAGTCAGTGAGGAATAACCCTATGGGATGGTCGCTAAAGGCCTCTCTGCAGATTCAAAAATATTTGGGAATAAGATGGTGTCAATCGGTGGACCAACCCATTGTAAGTAACCCGCAAATTAGGATTGGAGGGACACCGATATCTTCTTCCTTCTGGCATCAATTGAATGGCTCTAAGGTTTTGGATATCTGGGTAAATGGGAGACCGCTTCTTTTTGCCCATTTTCAGAGCATCACTGGGACGTCTGAGAAAAATACCTTCAGGTACGCCCAGGTTAGCAAAGCCCTTAGTACCTTGAATGCCTTTTTTCCGCTGAAAGACTTGTTGGGTCTAGAAGCGGCTATAATGCTACAGGTAGCCTCTCAGTCCCACCCGGTTTCCAGGTGTTACAAAACTTTACAAGCATTAGATTCCAGATTACCAACCGGGGTCTGTTATTATTGGATTAACGAACTGAATATACTGGAAGATCCGGTCCTATGGGAAAGTCTTTGGCAGGCAATATACAGATATGTTAAATAGGATAGATTGCGGTTAATTCATTTTAATATTATGCATAATATCTATTTGACCCCAATGAAACTGTTCAGAATAGGGAGGTTGGCCACTCCACTGTGTGGCAAGTGTAAGGAGGTTATGGGTTCTCTCTTTCATATGTTATGGACTTGCCAAAAAGTGCAAAAATTCTGGCAATCACTCAGAGAAACACTGGATCCCATCCTGAGATTGGATTCTTTGTTTATCCCGGAGGTGTGCTTGTTAAATTATATCTCCAGAGATACCCCTAAAGTTAGGAAAGCACATATGTTACTCATCTCGGTGGTGGCTAAGCTGGTTATTGTCAGGCATTGGTTGGATGACATCCCCCCCACTACATTGGAATGGTACAGGGAGATTATGCTTGCCCTGCAGCTGGAAATACATATTGCCTCTATGCAGAACAGAGTAGCAACCTACTTAGAAATGTGGGGGAACCTTGAGACCCTTCTGGCGCTTTGTAAACCTGGAAAGTGTGGATGAGCCCTGAGCTCTATGTTTATAATTAAACATGTGTGGTCTGGGAGGGAAGGAGGGAGGGGGGGATACTTGACACCTGATATTGTAATAATATTGTAACTCGGTCTGTCTCACTGTGGTGTTCTGAAACTTAATAAAGTTTATTAAATTTAAAAAAAAAGAATGTCTGTATTGGCTAGGAAAGGGCACTATAAGAGGGGTGGGGAGAGGAGATGGAGAGATAGAAGATATAAGGACAAGTTAGTTGTAAGTAGGGGAAGGGACTAGGGAGTGAAGATAGTGTAAGATACTGACTTGGGGTAGATAGAGTGACAATGGTAATTTGTGTGTGCTGAGTAAAAAAAGATGATTAGCAGCCTGCATATACTTTGTGCACCCAGCTCTGTGGGGATACAGGAAGGAAACTCTATGTTATGAGCAATCTCCAGGGAAATGGCCACATGTTGTGGAAGAACTGATGAAAAAGGCCAGATCCTGATCTTGGTGGCCATGAGGTTCTAGGCAGCCAGTTTCAAAATGGCTGCCAAGTATCGCATGGCCACTGTGATTAGAGTTAGTCCTTCTGATTGGTTCTGATGGGCATGACTGTGCTGAAGACCAACCCTATTGGTTGGAGGTAACAGTCTTCAGTGCTGATGCTTTATTTGTGAGGATCAGGGTTGAAGTCATCTCCGTAGCCGAAAGAACCATGTCCTCAAATCAAAAAGCATGCAACTGCATTGATCATGAAGCTTACAGTGAGACTGCTGCACCTGTCAGGATACAGGAGCTTGAGCCCTCAGAACTGTGTCGAGTTGCATTGGTCCAGAGCTGCGAGGAGCAGGTGGGCTGTGAAGCCATGATCAAGGGTCTGGTATGAATTCCCGACTATCATATTCCCGTTACTTGTGTTCCTGACTCCGATTGGCCAACATGTTCAGAATACCACTGCTATAAATCCTGATAATTGAAATCCCAATTGTGAAAATACTGACTGCAAACACAAGAACTTACTTACCAATTGCACCAAGTTGTTAGATTTGTTAGAAGCAGCCAAAACCGTATTAGAAAAACTTGAGATCTCTCCCCTCTAGATGGAGCAAAGCCATAGGAGCTCACACCCTTACTCTGGTCTCCTTTGTGTGTGATTAAAAAAAACTGCACAATTTGGACCATTAATGCATGGAGCATAGAGCATTGAAATTACTACCATTTGCAAGTTATGTTACTTTGTTGGAAGCTGCAATCACATCATGGGGAGGGTGGGGGTTTGAAGAAACTTACAAAAGAAGAAGAGAAGATGCCATGCAGAGGGTTATTATTTATCTCCCATCTCATGTCTGGATAGTTTACAGGTACAAAGTGATCTTTTAAACTTTTCAGGAAGTTAAACCTGAAAATATTTTTGTAGTTAAACAGCTGAAGCAGAGGGAGACATTGCAACATGCCGAGGGAGAACAAAAACATTTCTTTAAACGGGGTTTCAGTGTTTACTACTCTCCTCATTCTGAGTATGCCCATTTGATAGTATGGTAAAAAACCTCCAAGCACCAGTAAGTTATGTCCCTAGTGCTTGCGGTAGGTATTTTCATCTCACCAATCCAACAAAGTAACATAACCTGCTTCACGCTCCAAGTGACAGTAAGTTCTGACCCTGCATTTTTTGCATTTTTTGCCAATATTGCCCAGTTTTTATTTTATCACACAAATGATACCAGAGCGAAAGTATGAGATCCTTTGGCTTTGCTCCAGCTAGAGGGGAGAGATTGCAAGTTGTTCGAATACTGTGCTGGCTGCTTCTAACAAATCTTGTGATCAATAAGTAAGTTCTTGTGCTTGCTGTCGGTATTTTCAAAATTGGGATTTAAATTGTCGGGATTCAAAACGGCGGTATTATGAATGTGTCAGACTATTGGAGTAGAGCAAAATAATTGTCGGGCTTTTGAGAGTTGGTATATAGTACAGATCCCATGATCAAAAGGAGTCCTCCAGCTAAGACAAGCAAAGCTGCATACCATTGTGCAAGTGTCTCAGGACTGGACTGTCCAGTTTCCTCCAAGCAGCCACTACTGGAACACAACAAAACACCACAGCATACTCACCAAGTAACAAACGTTCCACAAATTGGGAGCAGAAGCTGATTTTTCAGAAAAAAAAAAATGTTATTGAAGAGAGCCTGGGGGGAAAAGCACTCTCAGCCTCAACGCTTCATGTCTACCATGTGACGCTTCATCAGGCGGTGGCGCTACAACTCTATAGGCTGCTCTTAAATAGTGAACATTTTTAAGTGACAGTACACTATTACCAATATTTAATATACATAGCTACATACTAAACTGATATACAGTTATATTACTACTAACCAGCACCTCATGTGGAAAATATTTGTTATGTAAATGATCATAAAAACACCCAAAAATAGTGTAACAATAAAACATTGTTAAAAACTAATGTTTGGTACTACTCATAATTACCAAAAAAAATGTTTTATTCATTAGAGCCTGCAAACAAAACCTTGAAAAGAAAAAAAGGACAGCCCTTATATATAAATTGTAATACAGTGTGCTTTTTCAAGCACTACATGTTATAACATTTATTACTTAAGCTTCAAAAGTAGTTTAAAAGGAGGCTGTCAAAATCTATTCAAGATAATGTAATGCTCAGTGGTAACAAATTTGATCTAGTTAGACTATTACTCCATACAAGCAAATCCTGTCAGTCACACAGGCAAAAGGGAAAGGAAATATACAATTGGATGGATATTGTATTGGTAATTCAATAAAATTCTTAATCAAAACAAATGCAAAGATCTAAGAACATAGTTATGAATTCAGGGTGAGTGTCATTTGGGCATGCATATAAAATCCTGAAAAGATTGATAAAACAGCCCTTATATCAAAAGTGTAGTACGGTGTGCTTTTTAAAGCACCACATGTTCCAACATTTATTAATAATTAGGCTTCAAAAAAGCTTAGAAAAGGGCTGTTTGAATCTATTCAAGGTAGTATAATATTTAATGATGATGGATTTTTTGATTGACATATTAATATATGTAGGCAGGCTCTGTCAGACTTTCAGGCAGAAAAAGAAAGGAAAAACAGGAGAAAATAATACTATTAGATATATATTAGCTGATACTTCATTAAAATTCCTGACTAAGACAAATACAAAAATGTACAAAATACAGTTACAGATAAAGGTTAATATCAATGGTATTGCTATTAAGATGACCTAGTAGAGAATGGGCCTTTAAAGTTAAGATCCACTTTGCTTCCTGTTGTAACAGTTTGCCCTTTCTGTTGCCACCATTGGGATTAACTGGAATGTGCTCAAGACCAGTGAAATTAAAGCATTCTACATTGCCATTATGAAATTCTGCAAAGTGCAAACCTACTGGACTATCATGTTTCATATTAATAAGGGAACACACATGTTCTTGGATGTGTTCCTTAACAGGTCTTACTGTGCATCCTACATACACTTTCAGACATGGGCATGTTAGAACATAAATTTACAAAGGGAGTGATGCAATTGATTAACTGATCAATGGTGTATATCTGTCTAATACTGGATGTTCAAAAACTTTTTGCTGCACACTAAAGCGACAGATGTTGCACCGGCCGCATCTGTATGAGCCCACCGGAGCTGGTGGCATCCAAGTGGGTCTGACAG
The DNA here is from genome assembly GCA_016271365.2 of Neoceratodus forsteri. NCBI lineage: Eukaryota > Metazoa > Chordata > Ceratodontiformes > Ceratodontidae > Neoceratodus > Neoceratodus forsteri. Next base: position 933,293,516 of record CM057455.1, read on the forward strand.
AAGTTTTTTGACTTCTATAGGCTTGAACTTATCTCCTCCCTTAAGTATTTTCCCATGTGAAAAGATATTCATGATATATCACCCACTTCTTGGTATAGCAGAGGGTCACCTCTAAGTACCTCCCAATGTTTGTGAATAATATCAGATACGTACTTAGAAATTCTGTTGTACATAGTGACCAAAGTCACTGGCTGTTTGGTGTCACTATTGGGAAGCTTTGGTGTCAAAATATCTGAACATTTAAGGTTTTTGGCTCTATTAAGGGCTTCATCCAACAACTTTTCAGAATATCCTCTGTCTAGAAATCTGTATTTAAGTTCAGTGGCCTGTATCATGTAATCCCCCAAATCAGAGCAGTTTTGCCTGATTTTGGTAAATTGGCCAAATGGTTTTGACTTAATTAGATACTGTGGGTATGCACTGGATGTATGCAAAAGCATGCTTCCAGCAACTAATTTTCTGAAAGCTGAACTTTTCGCCATTTGATTATGAATGCCTGTGAAAGTTAAATCCAAAAAGGAAATGCACTCAGGATCAGTAGTGTGAGTAAATTTTAAACCCACATCATTTTGGTTCATAAAATGCATAAATAAATTTACTAATTGTTCATCCCCCTTCCAAATAACTATGTCATCAATAAATCTCCCCCTCATGAGTATGTGGAGGATAAATGGATTATGGTCTTGGTTAAGAATGGTGGTCCCTTCCCACCAAGCCAAAGATAGTTTAGTGTAGAAGGGGGCCACCATAGTACCCATGACCGTACCTTGTTGTTGCATATAGTATTTGCCATCAAACAAAAAGTCATTCATTGTTAAGATGCGCTCCATAGATTCCAAAATGAAACAAGAAGGAAAATATTTGCTCAAATCTGACAAATGCTATAGCTAGAACTCTAAAGCAGCTAGACCCAAATCATGGTGGATTGAAGTGTAGAAACTTTCTACATCCATTGTAATTCACCTGCATTCATTGGACCAGAAAAATCTGTCAAGTTTGTGCAGTATATCTGCATTGTCTCTTATATAAGATGGTTGTACAATTACCAGTTGTTTTAGAAAAAAATCAATAAATGTTGACACTTTCTCCATTAAAGAGCCACATCCTGAAACAACTGGCCTGCCTGGTGGGTTTGTCTGGTCCTTTTGAATTTTTGATAAAATATAAATGCTGGGTGTGACGTTGGACAGCCAGTTATGAGTTCTGTATCATTTTTTTTAATATAAAATGTATTATTGACTGTCTCGGCTGAAAATCTGGTGCTTTAGGAGTGACCTTGTTTCCCCCCAAGGTTTCAGCTGAAAGATGAAAGCCATGAGAAAATGTTGAAACAGCATGTGAGATCACACACACCAGTTTAAGATACCAGGTGTTATGTGGAAGGCCTGAAGCTAATTACAGGGTGGAAGAAGCTTAAGTTGAGCATATCCATCTTATGACACTTCCAGAGAAAGAAAAGCAGGTTGTGATGTATTAGTGCGAAATCATAAAGATGCTTTCATGTCCTGGAAGGGGGAAGCTTATCATGAGATCACAGAGATGTCATTTGAAGAACATATGAGTAATGCTGAGGATTGCAGAATTTAATTCTTGAAAAATGCATCCTGTTTTTTTTATTAGATACATTTTTTTATATATTCTGACAGAGGAGTAGCTAGGTGACATTACACTTAAAGGGGTTGGCAAATACAGTTTGCTTTAAGGAATATTCTGTTTTACTTCACACACACGTTTATCTAGACTCTGACAATGAAACATCTGTGAGCACTTTAAAACATGTATTTAGAAAGACAGATAAAAATCTAAATATTGTTGTAGGAAATTTGCACTGTTTTAACCTTGTTCTTTTAAAAAAATGTGTATGTCTTGTGATATAAAACTTCTGTATTTTGTGTTTTACATGTTTTTATCTATTTTAGTAAAACTCTTTTTAGAGCATATTTAGTCTGTCTTTGATTTCTTTTCATTTGTAAGAAAAGTATATATGGTTATAGCAGCCACAAGACATAGGCTTGAATGGTGATACCAAACTGGAAAGAGACACATTTTAAATCTGAGGTCTTTATTAAACTTTTTAAGGGTTCATCTCTGTATACCTGGTTAGGTGCCCATAGGCAAAGATATCTTGCCCCCCGAAGACAGAAATATCTGACCCTGTACATTGGGTATGCTAGCGAGAGGATCACAGTTTGAATCCCTCCAAGACTTGAGACCAAAGGTTGATCCAAACTTACAAAACAGACAGGAGGGTTACCTTGTTCTGTTAAACTGTTCACAAGACTGTGCAAGGAGGTTGGCACTTTGGGAGTAGAGGGCCTGACCTGCTGATTGGGTTTGTGATAGACTGGTTGGCAGCGGTGGCATAATTTTGGTATCACAAGCTTTATTGTTCTGTGTCAGCATGAGACCGTAAGCTCTCTTGCAAAGAAAGAAAAAGCCAGAGTTTTATTTTAAAAAGGAAACAGAACTATATATCACTTGGAGTACAGTCAAGTTCCTACCCATTTAATTTTTTTTTTCCTAAAGTACAAGTCAGAGTAGCCATAGTCAGAGAAGAAGATGGCTTCAGACTACAGCAGGCACACTGTAGATTACTTGAATCAGTTGTGAGGGGACAGAGGAGTCCCGTTTGAGGTGACAGCCAAAAAGCAGAACCTCATAGAGGCCCTGAAGTAGCAGATACCAAGAGCAGCAAGTCACAGACCGTGACTGAAAGGGACCACACCTCGAGTGTGGCAGTACTAGTGGCCAGTGCTGTGTTCAGATCCAGTTAGGAGGACAGCAGGACCACTGTCAGTGAAGGGCCACAGCAGCAGGGGAAGGTCACCAGTATCCTGAATCCAGAGGTACTCAGGCTGCAAACTGAGTTGCGCAGGATGGAGCTGGAGTTCCAGGAGAAGAAAGAGCAAGAACGCCAAGAGGCAGAGTGAGAGAAGTGAGAGGTGGACTGTGAGGCAGAGTGAGAACGCAGAGAGGCAGAGAGGGAACAGTGAAAGGAAGAGTGACAACAGAGGGAGGTAGACCATGAGGAGCATGAGTGCCAGTGAGCTGCAGAGAAGAAGAGAGAGAACGAGAATGCTGAGACACAGACCTTGAGGAGCAGGAGAGCTGGAGGCAACACAAACTGGAGAAGATATGACTCTGACCAGCGGCACCAGAGCAGGTAAGTGGCCTCGGTTTAACTGGGACTGCAGGACTGGGTTACAAATTGAACTCCAAATTAATAGCTGAATTTAAGGAGAGGGAGGACATGGATGCCTTTTAAAACTCTTTTGAAAAAGTTTTTATTCAGGCTAAAATTCCTAGGGAGTCCTGGAGCTTCCAGCTATCCCTGCTACTTACCGAGAAAGCTCAGGATGCATTGGGTCAAATGGACAATGAGGACAGTAATAATTACAGCAAACTAAAAGCTGCACTGTTAAAAAAGTTTGAATTAACTGCTGAATCGTACAGAGCTAAATTCTGTAAGCTCAGTAGAAGCCCTGATATGAGCTACGAGGAGCTAGCCATGAAACAACGTCAGTTTTTAAAATGTTGGTGGGAAGGAATTGAGGCAAATTCTGTTGATAAAATTGAAAATGTGATTTTTATTAGAACAGTTTTATTGGGCTTGTCCAGCAGAGCTTAAAACCTGGTTAGAGGACCAAGATCCCAAAACAGTGCAAGAGGCTGCTGAACTCTCAGGCTGCTATGCCAAGAGCAGACCTGCTCTGAGAGCAAATGGGTTGGGTGCAGCAGCTCAGAAAGGGAAAAGCATACATTCAGGGCAGCTTAAACTCTCACTGCCTCCACCGAAACCAGTTAGCCTCAGGTTTCAGAGAAAAGATTTCTCTGAGAGAAGAAATGAATGTTAGTTGTGTAAAGAAACTGGGCATATAGCCAGTGTCCCAAAAAGGCAAGCAATAATACACAACAGGGTGCTAGAAAGGAAGTAGGTTGTTTGTGTGTCCCTGGAAGCATGTCAGTGAACATGAGGGAACACATGCACCCAGTCATGGTGAATGGTGTAGAGACGCAGGGGTTAAGGGACACAGGGGCATCCCTGACCTTGGTAAAGGGGGATCTGGTACAGTCTGGTCAGCTTATACCCAATAAATACATCACTGTACAAGGGTTTACTGGTGAAGAGAAAACATTGCCACTCGCTAGTGTTCTCTTAGACTGGGGTGAAACAGGGGGAACTGTGCAACAGGTGGCTGTAGCCAAAACATTAGCAGTGGATGTGATCCTGGGTAACAATCTCCAATAGGGGATGGTATGTGCAGTTACCCATGGCCAAGCAGCAAGGAAAAATTGTGGTTCCCTGAACCCCACAGAAACCAGTGTGTAAACCACTGAGAGGCTGGTTCCCCAGCCTGTGTCTCCAGATGGAGAAACTGATAAAAAGGAGGTAAAAATTTCCCCGGTAGCAAGTGACCACACAGCTTCAGAGGATTACTCCAAAGAGGGAGGGGTGACCCATTGTCAGAGGGTGGGGTTTGACAGTGATCCTGAGTGTCCTGATGCTAGTGCTAGGGACCCTAGTTTAGCAACAGAAGGGGACCTGTCCCATGTCTTGGGAATGTGTGAGGGGTTTGCAGCTGCTCAGAGAAGTGACCCTAGTTTAGAGAAGCTGAGGGCTTGGGCAGACTCAGACGGCACACAGGGAGGTGACAGCAGATATAAGGTTTATTGGGAAAATGGACTTATGTATACTCAGGCAGTACAGACAGAGGGAGGGATGCAAGGCATGTAGCTTGTCATTCCACAGGGTATCGTGAGCAGTTGCTCAAGATTGCACATGATATTCCCTTGTCTGGTCATCTGGCAATTGCACAAACAATTCAGCGGTTGGTCCAGAACTTCTACTGGCCTAACTTCACCCAGCAGGTGAAGGAGTATTGCAGGTCTTGTCACCGGTGCCAAGAAATAGGGAAGGCAGACAAGAAAACCCAAGCAGCCCTGATCCCCTTACCCATAGTGGAGGAGCCATTCCAGAGGGTGGGAATGGATATTGTGGGGCCTTCAAATAGCCTCAGCTCCTCAAGGAAGACATTCATCCTGACTGTGGTGGACTATGCCACCCGGTACCCAGAGGCAGTCGCCCTATCCTCACTGAGGACAGACAAAGTGGCAGATGCCTTACTTGGGAATTTTTCCCCTGTTGGGTTTCCACAGGAGGTTATCACTGATCTAGGGGGTTCCTTCATGTTGGACCTGATCAAATGTTTATGGGAGAAGTGTGGGGTGGTGCAGAGATGCACGACACTGTATCACCCACAAGCCAATGGACTTGTGGAACGATTCAATGGTACCCTAAAGTCAATGCTCCGGGTGTTTGCTAAACAGCATGGGAGGGACTGGGTGAAATACCTTCCCCACCTGTTGTTTGCATACAGGGAGGTGCGCAAGAGTCGACATGATTTTCCCACTTCGAGCTCTTATATGGATGCCAGGTATGTGGGCCCCTAGACTTAATCCAGGAGGACTGGGAAGGCAAGCACGCCACCCAGGGAACTCCCATTGTGGATTACATCCTAAGGTTTAGGAAAAGGCTGAAGGTGCATATGGGGACAGCCCAGAGCAACCTGGCAGCTGCCCAACAGAAACAAAAAGTGTGGTATGACCGCAGAGCCAGAGCTCGCTCATACATGGTGGGTCAGGAAGTCATGGTCCTTATTCCGGTCTGGAAAGACAAGCTGCAAGCTGAGTGGGCAGGACTGTACAAAGTGGTTAGGAAGGTAAATGATGTGAACTACATAGTGAAGTTACCCGACAGAAGACAGACAGAAAAGATGTACCATGTCAATATGATGAAGCCATATGCAAATAGGGCCGACATGGTGTTCGCAGTGTGTAGTCATGGGAAGGGGACGGACGAAAGAGACCCCCTTCTGGAGTTGCTGGAGGAAAGCAAGTGGAACTCCTCTGTGGAGGCAGTTGAACTGTCTCCCTAGCTGGCCCCAGACTAGATCCAGAAAGTAAGGGAGGTTTTAGCAAACATTTCCCCATTGTTTAATGCCAAGTCTGGACCAACCCCCTTAGTGATACACGATGTGGAGACAGGGACACAGACGGCCATACAGCAGCAGCATATCGGGTGTCAGAGGCTGTCCAAAAGGACATTAGGAGGGAAGTGGAGGAGATGCTGGATTTAGGGGTAATCCAGAGATCCCACAGCCCCTGGGCCTCACCCATAATCCTTATGCCCAAGTCAGATGGCTCAACTCATTTCTGTGTGGACTATTGTGGACTGAATCTAGTCACGAAGTCAGACGCCCACCCGATGCCCTAGATGGATGAACTCCTGGACAAGTTGGGGGGGCGACCTACCTTACAACCATTGACCTGACCAAGGGGTATTAGCAGGTGGATATGACAGACTGAGCTAGGGAGAGGTTGGCCTTCATCACTCCGATAGGCTTATTTGAGTTTAAAGTAATGCCTTTCAGAATGAAGAACACCCCAGCCACTTTCCAAAGGTTGGTGAACCAGGTGTTAAATGGTGCTGAGGAGTATGCCATGGTGTACCTGGATGACATTGCCATCTTTAGTACCAGCTGGGAGGAACACCTATCTCACCCTAGGGAAGTGCTGGACAGGATACAGAAGGCAGGGCTCACCGTCAAAGCTGAGAAGTGCCAGGTGGCCATGGGGGAAGTGGCATACCTCAGGCATGTGGTAGGCTGGGGACAGCTCTGTCCTAACCAAATAAAGATAGAGGTGATTCAGGTGTGGCCCAGACCTGAAACTTAGAAGCAGGTCAGGAGCTTTCTAGGTACTACAGGAAATTTGTACCCTATTACAGTGCCCTGGCTGCTCCCCTGTCTGGCCTGACAAAGAAAAGGATGCCAAAGAAAATTACCTGGGGCCCAGCCTGTGAGGAAGCCCTTACCAGACTAAAGGAGGCACTGTGCAGTGCTCCTATTTTGACAAGTCCTGACTATAGCAAAACCTTCATAGTTCAGACGGACGCCTCAGACATGGGTATTGGGGAAGTACTGAGTCAGACATCCAGCCAAGGGACAGATCACCCAGTAGTGTACCTGAGTAGAAAGCTACTTCCCAGGGAGCAAGTGTACTCCACAGTGGAAAAGGGTGTGTTGTGATAGTGTGGTCCCTAAAGAAATTAGAGCCACACTTGTATGGGGAGCATTAAGTGGTGCAGACTGACAACAACCCCCTGGTTTGGCTGATGCAGATGGGGAAAAACAATGGCAGACTGCTTTACAATGGTATGATCTCAAAATCGTACATAGGGCTGGAGCCAAAAAACAGAACTCAGATGGGCTATCTAGGGTCTATGAGGAGTGAACTGATTTGGGAAACTCATCCCATGTAGAGGATAGAACCCCCAAATTCAGTCTAGGTAGGGAGGAATTGTGACATGAACAGCCAGTTCTGAGTGCTGTATCATTTTGTTTTAATATAAAATGTATTACTGACTGTCTGTGCTGAAAATCTGGTGCTTTAAGAGTGACCTCACCCCCCCAGGTTTCAGCTGAAAGATGAAAGCCATGAGAAAATGCCAAAACAGCATGTGAGATCACACACACACCGGTTTTAGATACCAGGTGTTACAGGGAAGGCCTGAAGCTAATTACAGGGTGGAAGAAGCTTAAGTTGAACATATCAATTTTATGATGCTTCCAGAGAAAGAAAAGCAGGTTGTGATGTATTAGTGCAAAATCATAAAGATGCTTTCATGTCCTGGAATGGGGTAGCTTATCATGAGATCACAGAGATGTCATTTGAAGAACATATGAGTAATGCTGAGGATTGCAGAATTTAATTCTTGAAAAAGACATCCTTTTTTTTTTTAGTAGATGTATTTTTTTATATATATTCTGACAGAGGAGGAACTAGGTGACCTCACACTAAAAGGGGTTAGCAAATACAGTTTGCTTTAAGGAATGTTCTGTTTTACCTCACACACACTTTTACCTAGACTCTGACAACGAAACATCTGTGAGCACTTTAAAACAGGTATTTAGAAAGATAGACAAAAATTGAAATATTGTTTTAGGAAATTTGCACTGTTTAAACCTTGTTCTTTTAAAAGATTTGTATGTCTTGTGATATAAGACTTCTGTATTTTGTGTTTTACATATCTTTATCAATTTTAGTAAAACTCTTTTTAGAGCATATTTAGTCTGTCTTTGATTTCTTTTCATTTGTAAGAAAAGTATATATGGTTATAGCAGACATGAGACATGAGCTTGAATTGTGATACCAAACTGGAAAGAGAAACATTTTAAATCTGAGGTCTTTATGAAAGTTTTTAAGGGTTCATCTCTGTATACCTTGTTAGGTGCCCATAGGCAAAGATATCTGGCCTCCTGAAGACAGAAATATTTGAGCCTGTGCATTGGGTACGCTAGCAAGAGGTTCACAGTTTGAATCCCTCCAAGACTTGAGACCAAAGGTTGATCCAAACTCACAAAACAGACAAGAAGGTTACCTTGTTCTGTTAAACTGTTCACAAGACTGCGCTTGGAGGTTGGCACTTTGGAAGTGGAAGGCCTGACCTGCTGAGTGTGTTTGTGACACTGGGGACTGTTGGGTAGTCCACCTGCATATAGTCAGACTCAGATATGCTGATTTCACTAGAAAAAAGAGATTCCTGCAAAAATACATCCGTCCAATGTTTAAATGCTTTTTTTGTACTGTCCTGCTGTAGTCTTCTGTATCGAATGGTATCACTTAATTGTCTCAAAATTTCTTGTTGGTACTTCTGTCAGACACACTTGGATGCCACTACCTCCAGTGGGCTCATACAGATGCAGCAGATGCAACATCCGTCACTTCTAAGTGCAGCAAAAAGATTTTTGAACATCCAGTATTAGACAAAAAATACACCATTGATCAGTTCATCAATTGCATTACTCCCTTTGTAATTTATGTTCTAGCACGCCCATGCCCGAAAGTCTGTGTTAGATGCACAGTAAGCCCCGTTAAGGAACACATCCAAAAGCATGTGTGTTCTATTATTAATATGGAACAAGATAATCTGGTAGGTTTGCACTTTGCAGAATTTCATGATGGTAAAGAATGCTTCAATTTTACTGGTCTTGAGCACATTCCAGTTGATCCCCGTAGTGGCAACAGAAAGGGCAAACTGTTACAACAGGAAGCGAAGTGGATCTTTACTTTAAATGCTCATTCTCTATTAGGTCTTAATAGCAATACTATTGATATTACACCTTATTTGTAACAGTATTTTGTGAATTTTTGTATTTGCTTCAATCAGGGATTTTAATGAATGATCAGCTAATATGTATCTAATACTGTTATTTTCTCCTGTTTTTCCTTTCTTTTTCTGCCTGAGAGTCTGACAGAACCTGCCTATATATATTAACATGTCAATCAAAAAAATCCATCATCATTAAATATTATAATATCTTGAATAGATTCAGACAGCCCTTTTCTAAGCTTTTTTGAAGCCTAATTAATAATAAAAGTTGGAACATGTGGTGCTTTAAAAAGCACACTGTACTACACTTTTGATATAAGGGCTGTCTTATCAATCTTTTCAGGATTATATAAGCATGCTCAAATGACACTCACCCTGTATTTGTAACTATGCTCTTAGATCTTTGCATTTATTTTGATTAGGAATTTTATTGAATTATCAATACAATATCCATCCAATGGTATATTTCCTTTCCCTTTTGCCTGTGTGACTGACATGATTTGCTTGTATAGAGTAATAATCTAACTAGATCAAATTTGTTACCACTGAGCATTATATTATATTGAATAGATTTTGACAGCCTCCTTTTGAGCTATTAAAGTTTAAGCAATAAATGTTGTAACGTAGTGCTTGAAAAAGCACACTGTATTACAATTGGATATAAGGGCTGTCCTTTATTCTTTTCAAGATTCTGTTTGTAGGCTCTAATGAATAAAAAAAAATGTTTAGGTAATTATGAGAAGTAAAAAAACATTAGTCATCGACAATTTTTTATTGTTACACTATTTTTGGGTGTTTTTATGATCATTTACATCAAAAATCTTTTCTACATGAGGTGCTGGTTAGTAGTAGTATAATTGTATAGCACTTTAGTATGGAGTTATGTATATTAAATATTGGTAAGTGTATACTGTCACTTTAAAATCTGCACTATTTAAGAGCAGCCTATAGGGGGTTGTGGCTTGGGAGCCAACATGGAAGTAACTTAACTACAGCAGTCCTCCTCTAAAACCTAGCGTTTGACAAAAATCCTGGACTGAAACGGCAGAATCTTTCAGGAAAAAATACAACATCCTGCTGTAGGTCATCTGCGGTCATTGAGGGACATTGCAGAGCTAAAATTTATTGAACTGACTGCAGTCCAGATACAGTACCTGTATTTGTGTGTCTTCTGTCTTCTCCATAGCAGACAGCAATGACATGGGGATCCACAAGGCAGCATGGCCTCTGAATCTGGAGTCGCTGCACCCGCAGGGATGGCATCATGGGACCTGCAGGATATGAGAGATGTTTGCCACCCTGCTTGCAAGAAATGGGGAGCTTATTACCCAAGTGCAAAGCAATACAGGAGCCATTGTAAGTGTCTCCCATAGCGTGGAGGAAAATACCAGATATATTGCACTACAAAGAGACTCAACGGACCGTATAAACAAACATTTAGATGAGCAAGAAAAAAATAATCCAACACTTTACTGATGAGATTGACGATTTTGAAAACAGGGGGCACCACAATAATTTGCAGTTTGTGGGCTTTCCAGAGGGAATGGAGGGCCAGGACACAATACTTTTTCTTCAGCAGACCCAGCCTGGACTATTACAATACCACTGATTGGCCCCCTTGGATGTGGAAAGGGCACACATCTCTGGCCCCCTCACCTAAAGCCAGGTCCTGGGAGGCAGCCACTGCATCCATAAGTCCACAGACCAAATGAGACATTGCGGGCCTAACTTTCCCCATGGAGCAGGATGGCTCCATTACAGACCATTGAAATATGCAAATCTGGTGTAGGTAGTTACAAAGGGCCCAGATCGTCATGCTGGCTGGACTTAGCCCAGCTGACTAACTCACTTAAAGCGGCATAATCCTGTGACTCGGTGTTTGTTTAATGTGCAGCACTAAAGCTTGCACAGAAATGTATACGAGCCACAGGTTTCTGGTCTGTGTTTCTTTTTTTTATTTGATCTTTCACACCATTTTCTTGATTCAAGTGATGCATGGGCCAGTGCAGGGAGCTATTTGAATATAGTAGCCACCGTGACAGAACAGTTAAGGATTCAGCATCTCTGTCATAGTGTAAGATCTGGTTGTACAGCAGCATTGTAGTCCCCCAAAGGGCAGGATAGGACACTGGCTGTATGCACTAAGGGAACCAATATGTGGGTGGAGGGCTCATGTGACTACCACCACCACCCCAAGGCCTGGAGTACACATACTGAATAATAGTACCAGTGGACTATGGAGTCCATGACAGATGGCATCTGGTACTGGGGGTCTCACCCCTGAGATGGGCCCCAGAACCCATGAAGGTTCTAGTCCCAGCCAGTCCATAAGGACAAGAAGGGAAGGGAGACAGAGAGGGGCAGGGGGGCAAGGGCACAGGGGCATGTGTTCCCATCTGATTACCCCCTCCTCACAGATGTGTTCTCAGTGTATGTGGGGGGGGGGTAGAGGGAGCAGGACCTGATCCTAGGTCAGACAATAGAATCGGATCCAATCTCTTCCCCTTCCCCCCACATACATCTGGGGCTCTAAAAAAGCCATTTGTCCTTCACAAACCTCCATGTAGGTTAGGGAAAGGAGAAGACTGACATCCAAGCAAGTATCTGTGCTTGGTGGGAAGTATACCACCACACCAAGGTGATGCTTGACTATGGTAGACACCTAAAGATAACCATAACATTGCTCAAAGGAGAACATATATTAAGAATTGTATATAGTTGCCTCATTTGGGCAAGTTTTTGTGTAACAAGTACTCAACTTGCATACCGACAACCAATGTACAGTATGAAACTGCACAAGCACAAACAGCAGGGTTACCCATCTCCTGGGGCTCATCCACAGGTGTGCTCCAAAACCTATCAGACACACCTTTCCCCTAAGAAAGAAAATGGGAGATCTGACCTTAGTGGCATGGAACATCAAGGGAATTAACTCCTCCACTAAATGGAAGCAGATGATGTCACACATTAAGAAACAACACGCCAAGGCGGCCTTCCTCCAGGAGACAAAACTCTCACATGCTGAAGCATGTAAATTTAAAAGAGACTTCAACCTTACCCTGGAGCCAGCCATAGACAGATCAGGCACTGTGTCAGAGCCCCACATGAGGGCCCTGGGTGCACTGCAGCAAATGTTAGTAGAGCAGAGCCTGGTGGATGTGTGAAGACTTTTGCACACTAGTGTGAGGGATTACTTGTTCTGCTTGCCTCCACACTAATCCTTTAGCCGATTAGACCTATGATTAACCTCCCCAGTGATAATGGCTACAGTGATGGGTTCAAATATTCTTTCAAGAATAATTTCAGATCATGCTCCAGTGGAGCTTACAATATCCTGGTGCCTCCCTCCCCCTAAGTCAGCCAACTGGTGACTAGACCCTCTCCTTTTCAGTGACAAAGAATTTATCTCATAGGTCAAAGCTGAGATCCAGGAATAACTAGCCCACAATGACAATGCCAGTGTATCTGACTCCACTCTTTGGGAAGCCCTAAAGACCTGCCTGAGGGGTAGAATAATAGGATATGCATCAAACAGAAGGTGTCAAAGGGAACGGAAGGTGGTAGCACTTGAGGGACAGCTCAAGGAGGCTGAAGTCAAGGTGAAGGCTGATCCCAACAAAGACCCTAGTGACATGCTAAATATATGGACCAAACTAAACACCGTCTATACCAGGAAGGCCGAACTAGCGCTATTGTGCCTTAAATATACTTGCTGGGAGGGAGGGGAGAAAGCCAGCAAAATTCTGGCATATAGACTGTGCAAACAAAGGGCAGAGAGGCACATACCAGGTCTAAGAAATGAGCAGGGTCAGACAAGCACTACGCAAAAAGAAATTTTGAATATCATGTCCAAATTCTATGTTAAACAACATACTTCTACCCCCCAGCCAAACACTAAGGAAACCATGCAGTTCCTGGCTTCCCTCAACCTTCCTCAAATAATGCAACTACAGGCCCAAGAGATAGACAGGACCCTCACAACGGGAGACATAGAGGAAGCTATCTAGGTTTTGAACAAGGTCAAATCCCCAGAAGGGGATGGCTACCCAGTAGACTTCTATCAGGGTGTTAAGGAAGTAATATCCCCTCTCCTGCAAAGAGTATATACTCATGCACTGGCAGTCCAGACCCTTGCACCAACTGTAAGAGGGGCTAGCATCACCGTACTGCCCAAAAGGAAAGTGCCCTCTTCTCCCTGCCAGTAATCGCCCGATATCACTCATAGACATGGATGCCAAGATCCTGGCCAAAGTACTAACATCCAGATTAGGGCAGGTCCTCCACAGTAAAATGAATCCCTCGCACGTCGGGTTCCTAAAAGGTAGGCAAAGTTTGGATCACCTGAGAACATTTTTCACCCTCAAAAAAGACACAGGGAAGTTATCCACCCCTGTGACAGCTTTTGCAGTAGACTTTACGGAGGCCTTCGATTCCGTAGAGTGGGAGTACCTTTTTGAAGTCCTAAGAAACAGAGGAATAGGCCCCTGCTTCATTAACTGTGTGCAAACCTTGTACTTTCAGCCAAGGGCCAGAATTCTAACTAACAGCATACTCTCCCCTTCTTTCCCTCTGGCCAGGGGGACTAGGCAGGGCTGCCCCCTCTGCCTACTTTTGTTCACATTAGCAATCAAACCTCTCACAGCAGCAATTAAGCTGAATAAAATCATCCAAGTAATAAAGGTGGGGAAGGAAGAGTACACATCCTTATCATACACAGATGACCTACTACTGTTGCTCAATGATGCACCTAAGGCAATCACCCCCCCCCCACCCTACCGTGTGAGCTGATTGACGGATTTACAAACACGTCAGAGCTCAGGGTCAATCACAATAAATCTGAAGTCTTGGCGCTGAACCCCATCACCAAACCTGACCGGTTCCTAGACACTAACTGGAAATGGGCAGATGAAAGGATTACATACCAGGGCACACAAATAACATCATGCATGTCAGATATCTGTAAAGTCAATTTTGCCCCACTCATCTCATCCCTCCAAGCAGACATTCAAAGATGACACCAACTCCACTTATCACTGACGGGCAGAACTGCAAACAATAAAATGATGTTGGCTCCAAAAGTGCTCTTCCTCCTTGCCCACATCCAGATTCGGATTCCAGACACCTGGTTCTCCAAATTAAATAGCATTATGGGGCACTTTATTTGAGTGGGGAAGCCCCCTAGACTTATCAAAGCCAAATTGAGGAAGCACTGGAAAGAGACAGTGTGGGGACTGCCAAGCTTTGCCCACTACCACATAGTTTTTGTAACAGCGCAAACATTACAATGGCACCCCCTGCAGAGCAGAGCTGCCCCCCAATGGGTGGTAATCGAAGGAGTTTGCTCAGGGGCTTGGACACCGTGGCACTTGCTCTACACTAAACCTATGAATGCAGATCTTGGATGCCCCACTATTGCCCTGTCCATTAGGTACTGGAAGTTGCTAACCAACAGATTGCAAATTGAAGAAATGTCACCTCTGTGGGCCCCCCTTTGGGGGAATCCTGAGTTTACCATTGACCAAAAGACCATCAGGTGGGAAGGATGGCAAAGGGCCAGGATCCAAACTATCGGGGATTTATGCACCCCAAATAAACTGATCATACATTGCTTTCAGGTGCTACAGTCCAAGTTCGGTATACCTAAGGCATTTTTTTGAGGTACCTACAAATCTGGGCTGCAGCCACATCCTACGTTAGACGAATGAAAAACTAAGGCAATGGGCAGCATAGAGATCTCATAGATGTTTGGATTGGGAAAATTAAGGGAAGGGCAGGAGCAATACACAGGCAGTTTAGAGGCCTAGGCCCACCTCTTACTATGCATGCCAGGGTGGCCTGGGAACAGGAGCTAGGCATCCCCATACCAGAAGCCACATGAAAGGCATGCTGGACCACAGCACACACTGCCAGTAGAGACACCAAGGCACAACTAATCCAGCTAAAAATACTTCACAGATGGTATAGGACTCCAGAATACCTATACAAGCAAGGGATGATACCAGCAGACAAATGCTGGAGGTGTCAGGAGGGCATAGGTTCCCTGTCACACATATTGTGGGACTGTTCTTTTTTTTTTTATTTATTATTTTTCTCTTTTTGGTTGCTGGACCCCAGCCCCACGAATGGGCTTGCCCCGGTCCCGGTGACCTGACCCACACTCTGGGAAGCCGCCCCAGAGTGGGGCCACCAAAGCAGAACTGATGTGGCTGGAGGGTCGGGCACTGAGCCTGGCTCATACATGGGGGCTGGTGATTTTAGACTTACATCCCCTTGGATCTAGGATGTGCAATGACGCTAGGGTTCAAGCGTCTGTCCTAGCTCCTCCCCATGTTGTGGCATGGTGCTGTGTCCCCCAGCATTCGCCAGAGGGCAACTGTCACCACCACACAGGTATCCCCTCTCCCTGGAGAAGGAGAGCAGTCCTCCAGATGCTCAATCCTTCTCTGCCCCTGCTGACCCTCGACGGCCCATGCCCATTCCCGAAAACAGCTCACTGGAGTGGTGCAAGGTGTGGCGTCCAGCACCTCAACCCTCAGCACCACTGGGCCAGCTGATATTGTAGGACTGTCCTAAGATTAGGCCCATATGGACTCAGGTAACTCAGTTCTGTAAGCAAAACCTACCCCATCCATAGATCATAGATGTGCCTTTTGCCATCTTGGGGATCCCCAATATCATAACTCCAGGCGACAAACACCTGGTACAATGGGGGATTGCGGCCACAATAGCTCTCAAAAGGTTGCTGCTTAGGAACTGGAGAACCATTAAAGTCACAACTTTCAATGAGTGGCTGAGCTTCAAAAGTCAATTAGCCACACTGGAAAGAATGCCCTATGTAGCAATAGGGAATGTACTCAAATATACAGAAATTTGAGCACCATTTTTGCAAATACAAGGGAATGATGGATAGCATGGAAGTGTCCCATGGGGTCAGCACAGTAACACAGTATTATATAGAAAAACACTGCCGACACCCAAGACCCGAATATCAGACACCACTAGTAACTCAGAATATCTGCTGAAGGACAAATGCAGGATTAGTAAATTCGACAAGTATATTGTGATATATGTTATAACTGTTATTGGTATGTACTTTCAAAATGTTTACCGTTTTTCACAAATTGTATTAAATGTGTGTGTTATTGTGTTTGTACCTAGCAAAGTTGGAAAAATACCAATAGACAATTTAACGTTAAAAAAAAAAGAGTAGCCTATTGAGTTGTAACTCCACCTCCTGGCAAAGTGTCACGTGATACATGAGAAGTGCCAAGGCTGAGAGTGCTTTTTCCCCTGGGCTTTCTTCAATAAAATCTTTTTTGCTGAAAAAAAACAGCTTCTGCTTCCAATTTATGGAACTTTTTGCTACTTGGAGAGTGCGCAGTGGTGTTTTGTTTGGTCGTTTACTTTTGCTCACCCCACCTCTCTCCAGAGCGCTGCTTTGTCATGTAACAAACTACTGGGACATAGGCAGGTAACCAAAAAAAAATCAAATGTTGGAAGTGGTTATTTAAACAAATGTTGAGAGCTATCCAGCTTTACATTTGATTTGGTTTGGACCCAATCAGTTCCAGCTTTATAATTTGTTTCTTCTTGTAACCATCTCAACATAGCAGTGCAGGCCTGGAATAAAGATGCTGTTGATTTTTTAACATAACTGTCAGTGCTGCAGAATCAGGTTATAACACCTGCTTGTGCACCCTGCTTTGACCTACCTGGGTGAGCCAATCGGGAGATAGCTCAAGCCCTCCTAGAGGTGGAATGTCTTGAGCTAGCCCCTCCCACCTGCTGTCCTTGCCCCATTTTATTTATTTATTTAAATGTTTCACCAGAAAGGCACACTGAGCAACAAGTTGCTCATCTCCCAATGAGACCGGGGGGGGGGGTAGTATTGGATGAAGAATTATACATACAGTTTAACATTTAAAATATACAAGAAACTAAACATTCAATTACATTTGTAACAATACAAATATTGTAAATAATCATTCAGTAGCATTTGTAACATAACATATAATTAAATATATCATACCTGTGAAATATGCATTTAATTACAAGTGGCATAGCTGAGTAACACAGTACATAGTGGTGAAGGGGGAGGTGAGCGTGCCAAGATGCAGGCTGGGGGGTGGAAGGTTTAATAGGTGATGTGAGTCATGGAAAGGAGCAGAGGCATAGGAGGACAGTTAAGAAGGGTTAAAGCAGGAGCAGTAAGATGAGAGAAAGTTATGTAAGGCAGAGGCAAGGGAGTGGGAGGAGGAGGAATGCCATATTTGGGGGGGAGGGAGTTCCAGATTTGTGGGAAACGATGGGTAAAGCCTGACTGACTGACTGATGAGAGTGGTACGATGGGGGACCAACAAAGTGCCAGTGACAGAGGATCTGAGGGAATGGGAGGGGAGAGGTGGGGAAGAGAGCAAACATGAGCGGTAGGAGGGAAGTTCTCCTAACCATGACTTAGAAGAGAGTTTGGCACAATGAGTGAGGTGCCTGTTGGTAAGTGGGGAAAGGGAAATGGTGTGGTAGAGGTCATAGTGATGAGTGTGTGATGGAGCATCAAGGGCAAATCAACAGAAGGAGTTTGGGAGCAGCACCATAGACCACATCACAGTAGTCGAAAATGGGGAGGATCATCTTCTGGACTAGTTCATGTTGCGCTGCAGGAGGGATGCAACTAAGGTTCCTGAATAAGGCACCAAGCTTGGGGCATAATTTTTTCAGGATGGCATTAATGTGGCCAAAGAAGTTGAGATGTTAGTCCAACCAAACCCCAAGGTATCTGAATGAGGAGGTGTCCTCTAATATTGTCCCATCAAGGGTATGGATAGATGGTAAAGGGTGGAGCCTAGTGAGTCTCTGCCTATTGCCAAAGGTCATGGAGACAGTCTTTTTTGGCATTTAGGAATAGTGGATGTGAGGCAAACCATAACTGAACCTGGTGGAAGTTAAGCTGAAGGGTGATTGCAACATCAGCAGGGCATTTGCCAGATGAGAACAGGACAGTGTCGTCGGCATACATATGGATAGAGGTGGAGGGGGAGCATATTAAGGGCAAGTCATTTAGGAAGATCGAGAAGAGAATGGGCCCAAGCACCAAGTCCTGTGTGACTCCAGTGGAAATGGGGGGGGGGAGGAGATTGTATCCTGGATCTTGACTGATTGTGTTCTGCCTGAGAGGTAAGCTCTAAATCAGTTTTGGGCAGACATAGATAACCCAGCAGCAGTAAAAAGGAGCCAAGAAGTAGGGCATGGGAGATTGTGTTGAATGCCTTGGTGAGGCCGACAAAGATGGCAGAGGTAATGAGGCCATTATCCATCCCAGTGAGGATGGAGTCAGTGAGCCTGAGTAGGGAGGTGGTAGTGGAGTGGTTCTTTCAAAAACCAGATTGGAACGGGATAAAAAAGGAAGAGTCATTGAGGAAGGAGGTCAGCCGAGAGAGGACCCTCTTGGAGTTTAGCAAGGGCAGGGAGTAGGTAGATTGGGTGTAAATTTGCAGGGGAAGAGGGGTCACCACCCTTTGGGAGAGGGAGGACCACAGCATGTTTCCAGGATGAGGGGACAGATGAGGAAGGGAAGGAAAGATTTAAGATCAAGAAGAGAGGGTAATTCATAGCAGAGGCTGAAAGGTAGAGGAGTTTAGGGTCAAGATCATCCAGTGATGAGCCTTTGGAAGGATTAAGAGAGAGAAAGGCCATTAGTGTTTCTCCTGGGGAGACTGCAGAGAAAGAGAAGGAAGGATGGGCATGGACTGGTTGAGTACTGAGTGTGGGACAATGAGGAGGAGTGAGGTTAGAGGGGAGTGACTTTAGAAGTGCTGTGGTGCAGGAGGTATAATAGGAGTTAAACTCTTGAGACACTGCACATGGTTCAGAGGATGTGAAGGGGGAGAATAGGGCATGAAACACTTTCCAGAATTTGGAGGGGTAATTGATGTTTTTGAGAAAAGATGATTTAAAATATTCAGACTTGGCAAGTCTAGTAGCTTTTGTGCAGGCATTTCTTAACATGCAATATCGGACATGGTCTAGGGGAGGCCTTATGTTTCCTCCAAGCTTTGTCTCGTTCCCGGAGACAGGTCAGTAACTCAGGGTAGACAGAGGGATGATGGTTGCCGTGAACTCTAGTGCATTTGAAAGGAGCATTGGCGTTCCATGCAGTTAGAAATTTATCTTTAAAACAACTGAGGGCTTGGTCAATGGAAGGGGCAAAGGCAATAGGGGACCAATCGGAGCTGGCCAGAGAGGATTAAGGTCTAAGGAGCTGAAGGAGCGGAGTGCAGAATTTTGTGAGGCAGTTTAGGTCTATGGGCTTTCCTGACTACGAAGACTGGGTGATGATCATTGAGGGCATCCAGAAGGATGCCTGATTTAATGACTTGGGGGTGAGAGCCCAGTCTATCAGGGAGTGGTTAAGAGTTTTATGATTTAGGCGGGTGGGTTCCAGGGTGAGTTGGACGAGATTGAGGGCCATGATGTAATTTTGTGTCTTGGCAGTTGTTGATGATAGCCAGTTTTGGTTTATATCACCCAGGATATATAGCTTACCTTTATGAGAGAGAGAGGTTATGGAGGTAATGAGATCCAAAGTATCGGATGATTCGGAACCAGGTCGACAGTAGATGTCAGCTATGAAGACTGGGGAGGAAAAAGACAAGGTAATGTTTGCTACAAGTGCTTCATAGGCAGAGGGTATTGAGGATGATAGAATGGTTGAGAACTGAAATGAGGACAAGATATACATGGCTACTCCACCACTCCTGCCAGTCCTGTCCTGCTTGATTATGGAATAACCTGGGTTATTAATGGCGTGAGCAGGTATTTTAGAGTTTAACCAAGTTTCCGTTAAAATTAGTATATCAGGTGTGAGAGAGATTACCATAGGATGTAAAAGGTCAATTTTTGACACAAGACTGCATGTGTTAAAGTGGAGGATTTTCAGGTCTTTGGGAAGGGCAGAGAGGGTGGGAGACATTGGTACATTAGTGGAAGGATTGCAACTGGCAGGGATGTGTCTAGTGGGATCAGGATGGGATTTGAGCCCCTTGCTTTCCCCCTTTTTCTCCTTGGGTCCCAGGTTGACATCTACATCCCAGTCGTCTCCCCAGCCCATACCCCAACATGAGGCCGGCATCTCCTTCTTCCCCCACAGCTTCCTCTCCATGGCAGGGCAGCGAGGAGCCCCCAGCTCAACACACCAATGCAAGGATCCAGATTCTGGGGAAGTGCCTCCTCAGTGTCGGAGCCTGCAAGGGACAGCCGATCATGCCACACAACCTGGGATCCATTTTTCCATTTTCCTCCCCTTCAGCTGTGGAGTCTGCAAGGATGCCAGTGATGGCACCATGCACACTCCCATGCATGCACTCCATCAAGCATCTACCCTGCCTCTGACCCAATGTCTTGCAGCATCAGTGTGCCAGCCCCCAGCTGCTGCTAGAGGCTATGCATGCACTGACAGCTGGTCACCCCCCTCTCTGGAGAAGGAGAGCTGTCCCTATGATGCTCAATCCATCAACTTCCCTGCTGACCCCGAGCAGCCAGTGCTTGTTCCCGAACATGGGTCGCCAATATGGAATGAGGTGTGGCATTCATTGTCTCAACCCTCAGTGCCACCGGGCAGGGGAGGGCCATTTTGACTTTTTACAGGGGGGGGGCAACAACTGGTCAGAGGGGCTATGGGGGTGGATCCAGGTGATGAAAAACAAGAAAAATAACAATGGTCTGCAGTGTAGTGGGGGCGACTGCCCCCCGCCCCCTCCTAAATGGAACCCCTGCCACCGGGCCAGCTGTTTTCTTCTTTTTTAAGGTAAATACTTTCAAGTTATGGTGTGGGTGGATAGGGCTGGCATTTCCCTAGATACCCCATCTCATACTTTTTAAAATTATCAATTCCTCTGCCTGTTGGGAGCAGCCAAATATATCCCCCCCAACTTGTCTTTACATTGCAACAATTTCCAACATGTATAGTATTCAATCATGTAATCTGCTTAATCCGTATGTTAACATATTGTAATGTAATAGTAATGTACTGTACACACTTGAACTTGTAATCTATATTATTGTGTCTTTTCCCCCCCTCCCCTTCCCCCCAGGACACAACTATAAACACGCAGTTCTGCTCAGTGCCCTCCTGGTGAAACTTTTAAAGCAGCCTTACAAGGAAAAATATTTTCTCCAAAAGGCTAGTTTCAAGTACAAGTAAGATAATATCATACCTGTCAAATGTTCTTGCCTTGGTATCCCCTAAGCTGCCCACCATGAAACTTTCTTTGTATTTTTCTGTTCTAATCCTTGCCACATCTACAATACTATTTCTACATATACCTCTCAACTGTCCTTGATTTTCAGGGATGTCACTGATTTTGCCTCAAATATTTCTTCTGTCCCTACTCTTAAAACTGTATCATATGTCACAAAAAACAAGGATTTGGAGCATAAAATTATGGAAACCTTCAGTGTTACAGTCTGGATTTCCATCAAAAACTGCTTTTTATATTAGGACACATATAGCAATAGGCTTTCTGAGAGCTGATATTATGATTTTCTTTAAATGGACACTGTCAGCTTTGAGCCCAATTTTACAGTGTGGGCACTGAATGTATGCAGTGGAAGCTCTGTTGTTGTAGAAAATGTTCATGAGAAGAGATTTTAAAATAACCCCAAGATATTTCTCATTTTCTCTAAAATAATATGCTCGGTCTGCTTGAAATATATGCAGCATGCATCTTTGAGTAGGAATAGCACCAAGCCATGGGTAGACTCGTTCACAAATGAGTTAAAAATTTGGTATGACATAGTAATAAATGGTCGGAGCTCCTACCATTCACGCCAGTGATCCATTCAAAATTACTCCCCTTGAAAAATGAATGCACTCTAAAATTTTTAATTTTGTTTAAAAAAATTGAAGCCGTGCTTCTGGGCATAAACACTAGAGTTGACACTAATGCACATGCCCAGAAGCATGTGTTCAACTTTTATAAACAAAATTAAATGTTTTAGAGTACTTATTTTTAAGGGGAATACTTTTGAATGGATTACTGGTGTGAATGGAAGGAGCTCTGACCTTTAATTACTATGTGATACCAAATTTTGAATTAATTCATGAACAAGTTTACCCCAGGGCTTGGTGCCATTTCTTCTCGTGGATGCACACCACATGTATTTCAAGTGGACAGAGTATACACTTTTAGAGAAAATGAGAAATATCCTGGTGTTATTTGAAAATCTCTTCCTATGACAGTTTTCTCTAAGTGGTTCCTATGCACACACTCAGTGCGCACACACTGAAATTGGGCTCAAAGCTGACACTGTCCCTTTAAGATGTGTCCCTGAATTTGGTCATTTGTCCAATATTTTTAAGCACTTTTCCTGATTTGTAAGGCAGGAGGCTGAGAGGTATGTATCTATGCAAAATGCAGCAACCATCTTTTTTTCTTGAGGAAAAAAAACATCAATTAAAACATTAATAAAATACTCAAGTTTCAGTGCAATTAGAAAAATGTACCATGAAATAAAACTGGAAAAGGCCTACGATCTTTTATAGTGAAATAGGGTCACATTTTTTGCCTAATTTCATTGCACTGCTGTTTTAAATAAATAAATAAACTATCTGACTGATCCCACCTCCTGCTGTCGATGTCATGATGTCCTGATGATGTTAACGCCAGCCTGCATGACCTGCCTGGAGTTTTCCTCATGGAATTGTTTGCTCCCCCCCCCGGCAGCCATTTCTTTAATATATACTTGTTTGATTATCTGTTTGCTTATGCTCCCAGGCCACTTCTTCTTCTTTTCTACCCCCGTTTCAGCCCCATGTGGCTTGCCTGCAGCCACAGTGCAGGCGTCTTTCACTGTCCTTGAGAAGTGCTCAGCTCTTGTTTGCATCATGCAGGTTTTTACAGTAAATTTAGAATGAAATCATCTGTCATTGCCATGAGCCACGCTGCGGCTTACACTGTGGGGCATCCACCATTGCTGCTGCCTTCTCTCCATCTGCTCTAACCCTAAAGGCCCCCGCAGTTTTACTGTTGCCATGGGAGTGGCTTCCCTAATGGCAGCTCCTCATTGCTGCTCCTTGCTAGCCCAGCCTAATGCATGGACGTCTGCTACCAAAGTAGTAGTTCGGAAAGGTGGCAGGAGGTGCTTCCACAATTGCCTTATTCATCTCCCACTGGTTCCTTTCTTCTGTCACTGACTTTCTCTCCCACCTGGGTGAAGTAGGCTGCAGCCTGGTATCTGTAGAGGTTGGGAGATTTTTAGTGTGATTGCGCCATATTGCAGGCTGCAACAGCAGCCACAAAATATTCTCCTCCATGTGTTAACTGTTCTTCTGTTTATTTTATTGTAATAGTTATTTGTTCCATTGTTTTATCATTGTTTTGTGCCTTGATCTTTAGAAAGGCATTTCTTGAATAAATATATCCAGAAGCAAATGATTTGATACCTTTTAATGGACCAACATAGATGTAACAACAAGAACAAAGTGCTCTAGCTTTTGGACCAACCAGTCCTTCTTCAGAAGCTCATGGCAGTTGTTTAGAAAATACAATACTTATAACAGCTAGATAATGCAGAGAAAAACAGAAAAAATTCCCCCTTGGTTTAAAATACTCATTTAAAAAAAAAACAGAAGATGATGTCAGAGAAGTTTAACAGTACAATACTGCCTCAGTCCGAATGAACCTTGGTTTCAGATGTGCTTGGTGCAACACACATACAAAGAATCCTACTGCACATAAATTTAATTGACATAAGATAACACTGCTGAAGCAGATAACTCCCAAATCAAGCCATGAGTGTCACAGTCAGTATAAGGATGTGATTACTGAAAGGCAACCCCCACCCAGCTTAAAGACAAACTAAGATAGTTATAGGGCTCATGAAATTACAATGTATGCATTAAAGACAAGAATTACCAGTAAAGTTGTCTAAAAAACATCAGTGCACACTGTGCGATGTGTAAAACCTAGCTGGACATGCCACCCAGCTGTATTCTCAAGCTAAATAAAAGGCCCAAGAAATTACAAAACCTCAGGACTATATAAATGATAATTTAAATATAAATTGATAATATTAGTGTTAAACAAAAACTCTAGTCGAGGAACGTCAAGGAATTCAGACCATGCAGCCTGATATGTACTGATGTCAATATATACTGAGAATGTAGCAACTTCATGTACCACAAGTGTCAAGGGAATCTGAAAAAGATAAAAAAAAGAGATAAAAGGTTGCATGGTCTGAATTAATGCATACATTGTAATTTCATGAGCCCTATAACTATCTTAGTTTGTCTTTGTTGGTGGGGTTGCTTTTCAGTAATCACATCCTTATACTGACTGTGACACTCATGGCTTGATTTGGGAGTTATCTGCTTCAGCAGTGTTATCTTATGTCAATTAAATTTATGTGCAGTAGGATTCTTTTGTATGTGTGTTGCACTCAAGCACATCTGAATCCAAGGTTCATTCTGACTGAGGGCAGTATTGTACTGTTAAACTTCTCTGACATCATCTTCTGTTTTTTTAATGAGTATTTTAAACCAATGGGGATTTTTTTCTGTTTTTCTCTTGCATTATCTAGCTGTTATAAGTATTGTATTTTCTAAACAACTGCCATGAGCTTCTGAAGAAGGACTGGTTGGTCCGAAAGCTAGAGCACTTTGTTCTTGTTGTTACATCTATGTTGGTCCATTAAAAGGTATCAAATCATTTGCTTCTGGATCTATTCTTGCAAGGACCAATACGGCAACTACTAAATCTAGATTTCAACATGGAAGATACCGGAATTCGCCTTAGAATGTGGCAGTTACATAACATCAAGAAGAAATTGGCATGGCTAGACAGTGACATCTATTTTCTAACCCAGTGCAAGAGGAGAAACATTATCCCTAAAGGTCTTACTATTTGGAATCCATTAAGAAATACAAACAATTCTACTTATGCAGAACAACTTTGTCATAGGACCTCTGAGAAACTGAGAAATCACAGGATTCGCATGTCGTATGCCCAAAAAGTTGTTCTTAACAAAGAGTTTGCTGAAATTGTAACCACTCTGGAAAGGGTGTCTGGGGAACCTATTCAAGACATCTTTGCAGAGATACACATTAACTACCAAAGGACCTTAAGAAAAGCCATGCTTGTAAAATAGGAAATTAGATGCCCTTCAACATACCATACTTCCTAACAACCATGAAGCACATAATGGAGTCACTGAACAACAACACAATACTGATGGGCACCTTTCAGTTGTTAATTTGTCCAACCACACACTGACTACTGGAGAACTGAATGTACTTTCAAAGGGCCTCACTTTCGCCCAACAAAACCACTGGATAACATACTGTTTTGTGGTGAACTAGAGGAGTACTCTAGATTGAGACTTAAAGAATTCTTTCATGGAAGGGAAGAAATCACTGGTAGTGAAGACAGTGCAAACAGCAATAATGTAATGGATAAGAAAAAGGAATCTTATTTTACCCCTCAAGTGGGCGAACAAAAAACTAGACAATTATATTAATTGTTTCCGCCAACAAGTCAGTGGTCAGATCCTTACCAGGCAAAAACAAACCCATTATAACCTCTCTCACTGGAACGGCGGAGCTATAGGGACACTGAAATCAAACCACAACATTGTCATCAAAAAGCTGATAAAGTTCTGCAGTGGTGATTTTAAACAGAGAGGATTATATTACTGAAGCTAATAGACAGCTAACAGATCTTACATACTACAGAGAACTGAGAGTGACCCCACTACAAGATATAAAGATGAACTATGTGACTTAATTAAAACTTTTCCTGACCATGTCCGAAAGAAACTAGCTCACCTCATTCCTGCTGAACCAAAGTCAGGGACATTCTACATGCTGCCTAAAAATACATAAACTCATAATCCATCGAGACCCATAGTCTCTGGTAATGGTACCTTGACTGAGGGGATCTCAGGGTTTGTAGAGACCATTTTGAAACCGCTGGTTATGGAAAGAGACAGTTATATCCAGGACACTACGCACTTGTTGTGTGTACTTTCTGGTTATAAGGATTTACCACCTGATACCATTTTAGTGACAATGGATGTAACATCCCTCTACACTAATATTCCACACACAGATGGCATTGCAGCATGCCTTAAATACATACATGAGAAAGGACCTGAACAAAACATCAACCCTGGAGTGGTGGGGGAACTTATGGAATTCATTTTGACACATAACAACTTTAACTTCAATGGTAAACATTATGTTCAAACTATGGGAACAGCAATGGGCACCAAAATGGCTCCACAGTATGCTAACCTCTTTATGGCTGACTTGGAGGAGGATTTTTAAGGCAGTATCCCCACAAACCACTGGCTTATTTCCGTTACATTGATGATTTGTTTATCATCTGGACGAAGGCACAGATGCACTCAAAGATTTTCATCACAAACTTAATAATCTCCACCCTACTATAAAGCTTACCTTGAGTACTCTACCACCAAGGTTAACTTTCTGGACACCACAGTCATCATTAAGGATGGAACCTTACATACATGTATTTACAGGAAGCCAACAGACAGACAGAGATACCTGCACAGGAAAAGTAACCACCCAAACCATACAAAAAAATCTGTCATATACAGTCAAGCACTTTGTTGTCAACGTATTTGTTCAAATGAGGATGACAGAGATACACATTTGTCTATGTTGAAAAACACCTTTATGGAGCAGGGACACTCTTCCAGGGAAATTGACAGGATAACAGAACGGGCAACGCAAGTACCAAGACAACAACTACTTCAATATAAAGAAAAGACAGCTACAGAAAGAATACCCTTGGTAGTCACATATCATCCAGACCTTGAATGTCTGTGTAGATTATTAAAGATTTCACCCAATATTTAGTGAGGATGACACCCTTAATTGTATTTTTAGGAACTCCCCCTACTCTCTTTAAACAACCACCAAATTTATCCAGCCTAATTATTAGGAGCAAACTTTCACCGGAACAGAATACCATGTCACACAATGGCACACGACCCTGCAATCAACGCCCCTGCAAGACTTGTGGGCTCATTTCTACCTCAGACGGTGTGGTTACATCACAAAACAGACAATTCCAGGTGCATGGGAGTTATACATGCATGTCACGACATGTTGTTTATTTCATTCAGTGCAAGAGATGTCCACAAACAGGTTATGTAGGAGAGACACGCCAACAGCTCTGCACTAGGAGGAACTCACACAGACATACTATTACAGCAAGGAAGACTGAAAAACCAGTGGGGCATCACTTCTCCCAGCCTGACCACTCAGTCTCAGATATGTCAGTAATGGTCTTAAAAGGAAATCTCAAAAACACACAACAGAGACGAGCTTTTGAGATTAAACTTATTTTACATCTCAATATGGTAGCAGATGGGATGAACTTGGATATTGGCTTTATGGGACACTACAGAAACTAACATCCACAGACCTTTTCTTCTTCAAACTGACATATTATAGGACTTCAGCATGTGAGATGTGGATGCGTGTGTGTATGTATGTGTGTGGGTATGTGTTGTGAGGTATGTGATATAACAGATGTGGGGCTTGCTGTCACATTGAGGTAAGTCTCTATTTAGCTATGTGGAGTTATAATGTGTTACTATTTTTATTTCACACATAAAGATTTCTCCTTACTTTTTATCTTTTTGCCTGTGGGGAGATTGATTCCATTGCACCATATTCAGATTACCCAGCCTGCTAGTGTACATACAGGAGTGTTATCTTTATACTGTTATATATAATTTTTGTAACTCTCTACATATTGGGATGTGTGATCTCATTTGCTTGGGGGTCCTGCACATATCTTTTTACATTAGGCTAATATTGT
The DNA here is from genome assembly GCA_016271365.2 of Neoceratodus forsteri. Taxonomy (NCBI): domain Eukaryota; kingdom Metazoa; phylum Chordata; order Ceratodontiformes; family Ceratodontidae; genus Neoceratodus; species Neoceratodus forsteri. The sequence goes on from CM057455.1 coordinate 933,321,533, forward strand.
AGTACTTTACTCAGGATTTCATGACAAGTTGTATTCATTTGGGGAACAATTACAGCGACTGAAGTTAATATAGGTTCACTAGGAGAGAGATTGAGTGTGTGTGTGTGTGTGTGTGTGTGTGTGTGTGGAGAGAGAGAGAGAGAGAGAAAAAAGGAGGTGGGAGAGAGACAGAGAGACAACATCTCATTTAAGCTATGTATCTCCCCCACCCTCATTATTGTGATGTGGGGTGGGTTAGGTTGTATAGTTTGTATGAACAGGAGAAGATAAATTACATTTTTATCTCTTTTTCAGATTCCCTAGACACTTGTGGTACATGAAGTTGCTACATTCTCAGTATATATTGACATCAGTACATATCAGGCTGCATGGTCTGAATTCCTTGAGGTTCATCAACTAGAGTTTTTTGTTAAACACTAATATTATCAATTTATATTTAAATTATCATTTATATAGTCCTGAGGTTTTTGTAATTTCTTGGGCCTTTTATTTAGCTTCAGAATACAGCTAGGTGGCATGTACAGCTAGGTTTAACACATCGCACAGTGTGCACTGATGTTTTTTAGACAACTTTACTGGTAATTCTTGTCTTTAATGCATACATTGTAATTTCATGAGCCCTATAACTATCTTAGTTTGTCTTTAAGCTGGGTGGGGGTTGCCTTTCAGTAATCACATCCTTATACTGACTGTGACACTCATGGCTTGATTTGGGAGTTATCTGCTTCAGCAGTGTTATCTTATGTCAATTAAATTTATGTGCAGTAGGATTCTTTGTATGTGTGTTGCACCAAGCACATCTGAAACCAAGGTTCATTCGGACTGAGGGCAGTATTGTACTGTTAAACTTCTCTGACATCATCTTCTGTTTTTTTTTTTAAATGAGTATTTTAAACCAAGGGGAATTTTTTTCTGTTTTTCTCTGCATTATCTAGCTGTTATAAGTATTGTATTTTCTAAACAACTGCCATGAGCTTCTGAAGAAGGACTGGTTGGTCCGAAAGCTAGAGCACTTTGTTCTTGTTGTTACATCTATGTTGGTCTATTAAAAGGTATCAAATCATTTGCTTCTGGATCTATTCTTGCAAGGACCAATACGGCAACTACTAAATCTAGATTTCAACATGGAAGATACCGGAATTCGCCTTAGAATGTGGCAGTTACATAACATCAAGAAGAAATTGGCATGGCTAGACAGTGACATCTATTTTCTAACCCAGTGAAGAGGAGAAACATTATCCCTAAAGGTCTTACTATTTGGAATCCATTAAGAAATACAAACAATTCTACTTATGCAGAACAACTTTGTCATAGGACCTCTGAGAAACTGAGAAATCACAGGATTCGCATGTCGTATGCTCAAAAAGTTGTTCTTAACAAAGAGTTTGCTGAAACTGTAACCACTCTGGAAAGGGTGTCTGGGGAACCTATTCAAGACATCTTGCGAGAGATACACATTAACTACCAAAGGACCTTAAGAAAAGCCATGCTTGTGAAAAATAGGAAATTAGATGCCCTTTCAACATACCATACTTCCTAATCGACCATGAAGCACATAATGGAGTCACTGAACAACAACACAATACTGATGGGCACCTTTCAGTTGTTAATTTGTCCAACCACACACTGACTACTGGAGAACTGAATGTACTTTCAAAGGGCCTCACTTTCACCCAACAAAACCACTGGATAACATGCTGTTTTGTGGTGAACTAGAGTAGTACTTCCGTGATTGAGACTTAAAGAATTCTTTCATGGAAGGGAAGAAATCACTGGTAGTGAAGACAGTGCAAACAGCAATAATGTAATGGATAAGAAAAGGAATCTGATTTTACCCCCTCAAGTGGGCGTGAATAAAAAATCCAGACAATTATATTAATTGTTTCCGCCACAAGTCAGTGGTCAGATCCTTACCAGGCAAAACAAACCCATTATAACCTCTCTCCACTGGAACGGACGAAGCTATAGGGACACTGAAATCAAACCACAACATTGTCATCAAAAAAGCTGATAAAGGTTCTGCAGTGGTGATTTTAAACAGAGAGGATTATATTACTGAAGCTAATAGACAGCTAACAGATCTTACATACTACAGAGAACTGGAGAGTGACCCCACTACAAGATATAAAGATGAACTATGTGACTTAATTAAAACTTTTCCTGACCATGTCCGAAAGAAACTAGCTCACCTCATTCCTGCTGAACCAAAGCCAGGGACATTCTACATGCTGCCTAAAATACATAAACCTGGCAATCCATCGAGACCCATAGTCTCTGGTAATGGTACCTTGACTGAGGGGATCTCAGGGTTTGTAGAGACCATTTTGAAACCGCTGGTTATGGAAAGAGACAGTTATATCCAGGACACTACGCACTTGTTGCGTGTACTTTCTGGTTATAAGGATTTACCACCTGATACCATTTTAGTGACAATGGATGTAACATCCCTCTACACTAATATTCCACACACAGATGGTATTGCAGCATGCCTTAAATACATACATGAGAAAGGACCTGAACAAAACATCAACCCTGGAGTGGTGGGGGAACTTATGGAATTCATTTTGACACATAACAACTTTAACTTCAATGGTAAACATTATGTTCAAACTATGGGAACAGCAATGGGCACCAAAATGGCTCCACAGTATGCTAACCTCTTTATGGCTGACTTGGAGGAGGATTTTTTAAGGCAGTATCCCCACAAACCACTGGCTTATTTCGTTACATTGATGATTTGTTTATCATCTGACGGAAGGCACAGATGCACTCAAAGATTTTCATCACAAACTTAATAATCTCCACCTTACTATAAAGCTTACCTTGGAGTACTCTACCACCAAGGTTAACTTTCTGGACACCACAGTCATCATTAATGATGGAACCTTACTACATGTATTTACAGGAAGCCAACAGACAGACAGAGATACCTGCACAGGAAAAGTAACCACCCAAACCATACAAAAAATCTGTCATATACAGTCAAGCACTTCGTTGTCAACGTATTTGTTCAAATGAGGATGACAGAGATACACATTTGTCTATGTTGAAAAACACCTTTATGGAGCAGGGACACTCTTCCAGGGAAATTGACAGGATAACAGAACGGGCAACGCAAGTACCAAGACAACAACTACTTCAATATAAAGAAAAGACAGCTACAGAAAGAATACCCTTGGTAGTCACATATCATCCAGACCTTGAATGTCTGTGTAAGATTATTAAAGATTTCCACCCAATATTTAGTGAGGATGACACCCTTAATTGTATTTTTAAGGAACTCCCACTACTCTCTTTTAAACAACCACCAAATTTATCCAGCCTAATTATTAGGAGCAAACTTTCACCGGAACAGAATACCATGTCACACAATGGCACACGACCCTGCAATCAACGCCCCTGCAAGACTTGTGGGCTCATTTCTACCTCAGACGGTGTGGTTACATCACAAAACAGACAATTCCAGGTGCATGGGAGTTATACATGCATGTCACGACATGTTGTTTATTTCATTCAGTGCAAGAGATGTCCACAAACAGGTTATGTAGGAGAGACACGCCAACAGCTCTGCACTAGGAGGAACTCACACAGACATACTATTACAGCAAGGAAGACTGAAAACCAGTGGGCATCACTTCTCCCAGCCTGACCACTCAGTCTCAGATATGTCAGTAATGGTCTTAAAAGGAAATCTCAAAACACACAACAGAGACAGAGCTTTGAGATTAAACTTATTTTACATCTCAATATGGTAGCAGATGGATGAACTTGGATATTGGTTTTATGGGACACTACAGAAACTAACATCCACAGACCTTTTCTTCTTCAAACTGACATATTATAGGACTTCAGCATGTGTGAGATGTGGATGCGTGTTTTATGTATTGTGTGGGTATGTGTTGTGAGGTATGTGATATAACAGATGTGGGCTTGCTGTCACATTGAGGTAAGTCTCATTTAGCTATGTGGAGTTATAATGTGTTACTATTTTTATTTCACACACATAAAGAATTTCTCCTTACTTTTTATCTTTTGCCTGTGGGGGATTGATTCCATTGCACCATATTCAGATTACCCAGCCTGCTAGTGTACATACAGGAGTGTTATCTTATACTGTTATATATAATTTTGTAACTCTTACATATTGGGATGTGTGATCTCATTTGCTTGGGGGTCCTGACATATCTTTTACATTAGGCTAATATTGTAGTACTTTACTCAGGATTTCATGACAAGTTGTATTCCTTTGGGGAACAATTACAGCGACTGAAGTTAATATAGGTTCACTAGGAGAGAGATTGAGTGTGTGTGTGTGTGTGTGTGTCTGTAGGAGACAGAGAGAGAGAGAGAGAGAAAGGAGAGGGGAGAGAGAGAGAAACAACATCTCGTTTAAGCTATGTATCTCCCCCACCCACATTATTGTGATGTGGGGTGGGTTAGGTTGTATTGTTTGTATGAACAGGAGAAGATAAATTACATTTTTATCTCTTTTTCAGATTCTCTAGACACTTGTGGTACATGAAGTTGCTACATTCTCAGTATATATTGACATCAGTACATATCAGGCTGCATGGTCTGAATTCCTTGAGGTTCATCAACTAGAGTTTTTTGTTTAACACTAATATTATCAATTTATATTTAAATTATAATTTATATAGTCCTAAGGTTTTTGTAATTTCTTGGGCCTTTTATTTAGCTTGAGAATACAGCTGGGTGGCATGTCCAGCTAGGTTTTACACATCGCACAGTGTGCACTGATGTTTTTTAGACAACTTTACTGGTAATTCTTGTCTTTAATGCATACATTGTAATTTCATGAGCCCTATAACTATCTTAGTTTGTCTTTAAGATGGGTGGGGGTTGCCTTTCAGTAATCACATTCTTATACTGACTGTGACACTCATGGCTTGATTTGGGAGTTATCTGCTTCAGCAGTGTTATCTTATGTCAATTAAATTTATGTGCAGTAGGATTCTTTGTATGTGTGTTGCACCAAGCACATCTGAATCCAAGGTTCATTCGGACTGAGGGCAGTATTGTACTGTTAAACTTCTCTGACATCATCTTCTGTTTTTTTTTTAAATGAGTATTTTAAACCAATGGGGATTTTTTTCTGTTTTTCTCTGCATTATCTAGCTGTTATAAGTACTGTATTTTCTAAACAACTGCCATGAGCTTCTGAAGAAGGACTGGTTGGTCCGAAAGCTAGAGCACTTTGTTCTTGTTGTTACATCTATGTTGGTCCATTAAAAGGTATCAAATCATTTGCTTCTGGATCTATTCTTGCAAGGACCAATACGGCAACTACTAAATCTAGATTTGAATAAATATGAAATCTTATCTATCTATCTGATGAACAGAAAGCTGAGGATAGGAAAATCTTTTTGTTGTTATAGACCTGTGAGGGAAAATGCATAAGTTCAAGAGACTCAATGACTAAATAAGTAATGTGACAGAGGAAATCCAGTGATCATTCACTGCCATTCATTATTATGGTCAGGGTGTGGTCTCTAGCTAGCACTGTCTGCTCCTTTTTTTTTCAAACTCTCATTCTTTATTTTATAGTAAAGAACATATACATTGCTTAAAGCAAAAGTGTATACCAACTATACATTAAGATGACAAAGACATAAAAATACAGAGAACATAAATAATTTAAAAAATATATATAAGGGTAAACATAAAATGCATTTGCATCCTGTATTTCATTATATTTTACATGTTGCCAAACTGATACATCAAAATGAATAGACGGGGCAACTGATACCCCCTGGATAGCAAAGAACTACCTGGGATCAAGGAATTAATTCTGTTCGTATTGGTGTGATATATATTACCTTTTTTTGCCACATATTTTCAAAAGCAGCCTGGGATTTATTTAATGTGGCTGTAATTTTCTCCATTTTATAAATGTCAATCATTATTTGATGCCACTGGTCCAAAGTAGGAGGCAAGGGGGACATCCATTTCTTAGTAATAGCTTTTTTGGCGGCAAGAAAGGCCAGATTAATAAATTTCTTTGGTTGGGATGTCCAATTGAACCAGGGGACAAGTACCAAAAAAAAAGAGAGAGGGTCTGGATTGATATTTGGGGAGATTATTTGTTGAAGGGCTTCATAGAAACGAGCAAGAAATGGTTGCAGAGTCCGGCATGACCAGAAAATATGGCCTAGAGTGGCTGAGGAAAATCCGCATTGCCTCCAACAATTTGCTTCCCCCTGCTTGCTGTACTTCTGGGTCACTACAGGAGCTCTGAAGTACCTCACAGATATTTTCCAGGCAAATTCCTTCCAGTGTCCAGAGCTGGTACCTTTCTGCATTGTTTTAATGTGTCTTTCCCATATAGACAGGGAGATTCCCATCCCCAAGTCTTTCTCCCAAGCTAGCTTAGTTTTATCTAAGGGGCTCTCTTTCAGAGATTGTAGACCCTTATATAGATTTGAAATAATATGGGCTAGGACGGATCTCCCATCAATTACTTTTATCAAACTCTCCAGGAGCCCAGGGAGGGGACAGTCCCTCTGCCTCACCTCCTCGAGGGAGCGAAGATAATCTCTGGTTTGAAAATATCTGAATCTATCTGAGTATTGGATGCCATACCTTTGAACTAGGTCTGTAAGTGATAAGATTATCCCCTATGGCATGAAATGGTGTATCAGGTGCAGACCTTTTCTTTGCCATTTGAGGTATCCCTTATCCAATTTGGCTGGGGTAAAATAATCTATATGGGGTAAGGAGAACAGGGCGGGCCTCCACTTTGTGAATTCTGAGAGGGGCAACATCTTCTGCCAGGACCTCAGAGTAGATTGTGTAAGTGGGTTTGTAATTTCCTCAGTTTTTAGGGTAAGGGGAAAGGAAAGCAGTGTCTGAAAGACATCCTTAAGTTCCCTCTCTTAGCTTTCAACTGATTTCCACCTGGCTTTGTAATTCTTGTCTAGCCAATACAAAGGAATGCTAACTTGAGAAGCTAAGTAATATAGCCTAAAGTTAGGAAGGGACATACCACCCTGCTGCCTGGGAAGCTGCAAAACTGAGAGATTGATCCTCGGTTTCTGTTTCCCCCAAAAGTAGGCTGACACTTTCCTTTGTATTGACAAGAAGAATGAATCTGTTATCTGTATTGGAGAGTCTGGGTCAAATAAAGGAAGAGAGGAAGGACCACCATCCTAATGGATTCTACTTTTTGGTATAAGGATAAAGGGAGAGTACTCCATTTTTCCAACTCAGCATTGGTTTTAAGCAAAAAAGGAGAGTAATTTATAGGGAACAGGTCTTCATAAGTCATACCAACCCATACTTCTAGATATTTTACACTTTTTAAGTCCCATTTGAAGGAGTACCTATTCCTGAGATCCGCTGATGGAGTAAAATTTAGGGCTAAAACCTCCATCTTAGACAAGTTGACCTTATATCCTGCCAGTTCCCCAAATTTGGTCAATTTATCCCAAAGAGGGGGGAGGGAGGCCTCAGGCTCAGTCATGTATATCACTAAATCATCCACATAGAGTTCAAGTTTATGAATGCCAGAGGTCAGCCTCACCCCGGACACCTTCATCTCCTGTCTCAGAGCTTGGGCTAAGGGTTCTAAATACAGAGCAAACAGCAGGGGGGACAGGGGGCAACCCTACCTTGTACCATGGGACAATGGAATGGGGTGGGAAAATGAACCGTTGATTCGGATGAAAGCCCTGGGATCCGTATACATTAGCTTTATTAGGTTAATAACAGAATCTTGGATACCAAATTTCCCCAGAACCACCCACAGAAAAGGCCATTCAATGCGATCAAACGCTTTCTCTGCATCCAGAGAAAGCAAAAGAAATGGGGACCCCTCCTTCCTAGCATGCTGTAACAGTAGTAATGTTCTTTTTATGTTATCTTGTGTTTGATGTCCTGGGACAAAACCGGTCTGGTCCAAATCTATTACCTCCGGCAAGAATACTTCAAATCTTTTAGCTATAATAGAGACAAAGATTTTGTAATCTATGTTAAGAACCGAGATGGGTCTGTACAAGGAGCAGGATGTGATGTCTTTATCCGGTTTTGTTATACTAGAAATGTAGGCATATCACCAGGTGTCAGGGGTTAATTCACCTAATTGAACACTTCTTCAGGCCTCCAACAAAACTGGAGATAGCTCCTTCCTGAATGCCTTATTGAAATCGCCTGTGTAACCGTCTGGGCCCGGGCTCTAAAAGGTTTTAAGAGCCGAGATAGCTTGAGCAAGTTCTACCGGGGAGATAGGTTTCTCCAGGATTTGTTTTTGTTCTTCAGATAATCTAGGAAGTCTAAGACCCTCTAAGAAGGCCTCCATCCCCCGAGCACCCTTATCTCCCTCAGATCTGTATAAGGCACTGTAGAAGGTCTGAAAAGCATAGTCTATCTCCCTGAGGAAAGTAACCATTTTTTTGGAGGTTGGGTCTCTGATCTGAGTAATATTGGACCGGGTCTGGTGCTGCCTAAGTCTGTGGGCTAGTAACTGGGTAGCCCTGGGTCCCCCTTCATAATATTTCTGCCAGATAAACTGTTAGGCTTGCTCAGTGCGAATGTCTAATATCCCTTGGATCTGATCTCTAGTGGCCTGTAATAGTGGGGAAGCCCCCTCATCTCCAGCAGCATGCTGAGCCTCTAAGTCCCTAATTTGCCTATGGAGTTTGTCAAGGCATGACTGTTGTTTCTTTTTGTAGCAAGCCGTGTACTTTATTATCTCGTCCCTAAGAACTACTTTCAGGGTGTCCCAAAGTATTCCCTTCCTTGTCCCTTGTTTCTCATTGTCTGTTAGAATTTGCTTAATTTTATGCTGAACCATTTCCTTAAAATCTTTTAAGTGCAGCAAAAAATTATTAAACTTCCACAGAGTATTAGTTTTCTCGCTTTCCCATGACATAGTAAGCATCAGGAGAGAATGGTCAGATAACACCGTAGGTGTCTATGTACAGTTTTGAATCCTATATAAATGTTCTTTAGATACATGAATATAATCTATCCGAGTATAAATTTTGTGGGGAGCCGAAAAATGCGTGTATTCTCTTTTATTTGGATGAAGATATCTCCAGGCATCCACCCATTGTGCACCAGAAAGGCAGGCCTGCATCACCCATAGTGTTGAAGATTTCTTGAAGGGATTCACACAGGAAGTATCCAGGTGAGAGGTAGTTAAATTATGATCACCTCCAATTATTAGGACCCCCTTGTGCATTTCCATAATCCTCTGAAATAACAACTTTCTTACTTCGGGCCCCTCCCCAGGAGGAATATAGATCAAAGCCAGCGTGATATCCTGCCCCTCCAGATGACCCACAACTAGTGCTAACCTGCCCTCTGGGTCTGTATAGGAGTCGGACAACAGGAAAAGTATGTTTTTAGGGACGAAAACCACTGCCCCTCTTCTCTTCCCCTTCCTGAAAATCAACCTCACTATTGTGGAGAACCCAAATTTAGAAAGTTTTTGGTGCTCCTGTTTGCTCAAATGTGTTTCCTGTAGGAGAAGGAACGAAGGTTTCAATTTTTTCAGAGAACTGATCACTCTGTAATGCTTTAATGGGTTATTCAGCCCATTAACATTATGGGAGCAAACCCTGATTGTAGGCTGCTTAGCCATTCGAGATATTTTTAATATTCAAAGCTGGTCTAACACCTGTAAGTAAAAATACTGTAAGGGGACTGCATAATATTTATTATACACCTCAGAAATTGAAGGATTTAAAATTAGTAGAGGAATCCTTCTGTTATAGATGCGGTGAGGAAGGGGGTGATCTTCTACATATTTTCTGGGCATGCCCTAACATAGCTCCTCTGTGGAACGAAATCAAAAGTAAAACAGACCCGTTACTGGGTTTAGAGGATCTGTTCACTCCGGAAGTATGTTTATTAGGAGATATGTCGGGTTGCAGGGTTAAACAGAGGAAATTCCATATATCCATGGTTGCTGGTGCAGTTAAAAAATTGGTATTGAGATATTGGAAGAATCCTCGCCCTATTTCATACTCTGAATGGTTGACGGAGCTCCTTTCCTTTCTTAGAACTGAGAGGATGATTGCTATGCTGCATAATGTGTTACCCCGCTTTGAAAAAATCTGGTCTCCTCTGGAAACGGCTTACAAATAGAAAATCTTGTCCAGAGAAGCCCTTCCTTTCCTTGTTTGCCTTTGATTCAACTATTATTTGCAGTGCCTTTTCTGGGGTGGAGGGTTGGGGTGGGGGTTGGGAGGATTAGTGGAACTATGTGATTTCTTTTTTCGCTATAAGTAATCTTGAATGTTGGCTATATATAACTAATTGCATGTTACCAATTGTTTTGGTATTGTTCCCGCAATTGTATGTTTAAAATGTTCAATAAAATATTAATTGCAAAAAAAATACTGTAAGGGGAACCCAACCCAAGTGCCTAGATGTCAAAATATTGGAAGGTTCCCTCTGCCTCCACACCAAGAAGTTCTGAACTTCCTTATACATTTGACCCATCCATTTCAACATAATATTCTCTAATTGGCAACTATAAACTAAATTGTGGACATTTACCAAGATAACAAAATACCTAAACATAACATATTTTAACCTCTTAAACTTATTTACAACAGTACTTTCAAAGGAAGAGGGTATGGAAACTGTCCCTCTGAGCCAAGGCTTAGCGGACCTTAAAAAGGACCCAGAACCTAATGGAGGAATTGTGACCATATGTTTGGTCAGGCCTCCCTGACCCCTATCGAGGTCATTACAAAGTAACATCAACCACACAAGGAGAGCAGTCCAGCTAAGCCGCATGGCTGCCCTCCCTTGAAAATGCCCCGAATGGGCAACGGTAGGAATAGCTGTGTGGGGGGGTACACTTAAGCACCTCAAACATCACCCCAGCACATCCCGCTTCTGATCTCTCTCATAATTATGCTTAGGGGATTCAATAAACTTGAACCTGCAAACAGAAACAACATAGGTCCTTTTGTATTGCACAGCCCATAGCATATCCCCTTAAAGCTCAGAAAGTAACAAAGGGATAAAGGCTGCACGTAATATTTCAAACTGACAAATAAATGAGACCTTACTGAGTGATTATATCAGTGTCCTGCCATACATTACAGGTACACTGAAGCAGAAGACGTGAGCAGACGGCCTTTTAAACCCTCAGGTCGCCAGTTCAAGTGTTTGAGTTCTGGTCTTCATGATCTGCCTCTTTAGGATCTGTTTGGGGTCTCCCAATGAATTCCCTGATTTCCGGAAGTGAACAGAATCCTCTCCCTTTGCCTGTGCCTGCACGTTTGTTCAAGATGCTCTGTCATTGCAATCTAGGGGGACACTTTTCTTTAGGCACTGGACCAGTCGACTAGAAACACCATCCCATCTTCTTTAGTTCCGGCTGAATTTTATCTGGGCTTGCATATACTTTAAAGCCAGAATCCTAGCAGAGCCGTAGTATGGTAGGATATGCGGTTTGGAAGCGAACACATTTCTCCCTCAAGAATCTCAAAATTGGAGTGTAAGCTACTCTTTTTTTCATAATTTCAGGAGGGTAATCATTATCAAACAGCAGTCTAGCTGAGTTATAAGTCACATTTCTTTTAGCCCACGCGGTTCGAAGAAGCAGTTCTTTGTCTAAGTAACTGGACAGTTTTAAAACTATCGAGCATGGTCTGGCTGTTGAATCCATTGGATTCCTCGCCAAGGCTCTGTGCGCCCTCTCAATTTTAAATTGGAATGATGGGGGGAGATGTAATACATCCTTGAGCAGGTCAGTCAAATAGTCCTCCAGCTTGCCAGTCTTGCCAGTTTCAGACCCCTCTGGTAGGCCGTAAATACGGAGGTTATCCTTTCTGGAGCAAGCCTCTAGGTCCACCAGCTTATCTTGTAGGATTTCATGTTGATCTATTAAGTAGTCGACAGCCTGATGTAAGCGGGTGGTCTCCTCGGCGATCTAGCCTTTCCTCCACCTCAGCCTGTCTGGTTTGTAGGGCTGAGAACAGTTTTTTTATTTTCTGCACGAAATGCCCGTATTTCTGCTAGAAGCATTTCATATCTGGACCTGGAGAGCCTCTCGCTTTCTGTGTCTGTGTCGGGATCCAGATCCCCGGCCATGCTGCTTGCTGGTGATATGCTGCGGCTGGAGGTGGGCCATCTCACACATCCACCGCCATCCGCCCTTTCTTTGTATCTCCCCAGGCGCAGTTTCACTTTGTCTTTACTCCCAGACATTGTTTATTAAGTTTATGTGTTTTTAGGAGCAATGAAGCTGAATCTGGGAGTTTTCTCTAGCGGGATGTGTCAGAGCCCCTATCCTATGCGGCCATTCGAGGTGGTGACGTCACCGGAAGTACTCCTTTTTTTTTTATCTGAGAGGTAATTCAATATTGTTTATTGAGGGCTGGTCTTTCTATGTTAACTTGAGGTGTCTACTAGCAGACAATTTGCATTGCAGTTGCGAACTGGCGACCGCACAGACTGAACTGAGAGAATTCAAGCTAAGCTATAGGCTGATGCTGTACAAGCAGCACTCTGGTGGCTGTGCCGTGCACCAACAAAGACATCACTAAGGCTCTGGGAGCTCCAGCTAGACCCCAATGAAGGATATTAATTTAATTAAAATAAAAGCTAGCCTCAACCATCCAGGATCTAGTCCACTAGACCATGCAGATCTAAATTTTACATAGTGCAACCCCAGGGCATTTCCTAGCCCACAAGACCACCAGTGTCTTCCATTTATTCACCCACAAGCTTGCTAGCCTTCCCCCAAGCCTTCACTAGCCTACCTGGGCTACCATAGTAAAATACTAGCCACTAAGTGTGTGCAAATACGTTATTTCAAATATTCTGTTCAGGCCCAAAATATACGGGTATTGGTTATTCGGGGAGGGTGGATGTAATTAAAAAAAATAGAAAACTAACAGTTCCCCACCCTCCTCCACAGCCCAAATCATTAAATCCCAGCTCCCCATCCCCACACCCTTTGTCAGTAACCTAATCCCACCGTCCCAAATATTAGATTAAGGTGACTGAAACAAACCCGCCCCTCCTCCACATCCAGCTGCCTGCCAAATGAAGCATTCCGCACTTTCCCACCCTCTGTACCGAAATTATGTGATTAGCTGAACATTTCAGTACAGAGGCTGGAGACCAAGCAAGCAAGGATGAGAATGCTTCATTCTGCAGTTGGCTGGCCATGGAGGTGGGTAGGTTTGTGCCAGTTACCTTAATGAATTAATATATGAAATGGTTGCTGCCAACAGGGGTTGGGAAGAGAGTGTTGGGGATGGGGACATGAAAAAACAAACAAACAAGCACTTGTTTAGATTGGCGGGTGGCCATAGAGGTGGCCGGTTTTTGACAGTCACCTTAAAAGAAATGTAAAATATGAATTGGGTGTTGGAGAGGTTGATAGGCACCTATCAGTGAAGCGCAGGGGTGAATGGTGGCTGGTGTACTGGACGAGGGGTAGGTTTTGCATACTCTGTATGGTAGCACTGTATTTTTCTGTTGAGAATTGGAGTTATGTTTTGTAATGAAGAACACTACATAAATCAATTGAAGGTTTTGGAAATACAGTGGCTTGTTCCTTTTTAGTTAACTTGAGTTACCTGACCAGCCCCTCCATGCTCACTTTTATGCTTTGTGGTTCACCACAATTGGGACAGTGTATTTTATTAGTGGGTCCAGACGAGGACTCATGTAAGTGGAGCACCCCTATTTATATATTCAGCACAGGTTTTATTCTAATGGACTTTGGGATTGGTTTACTGAGAGAGGGTGGGGGATTGGGGGCTTGGATTTAGTGATTTGGGCTGAGGAGGAGGGCTGGGGATGGTTTTTGTTTAAGTACATTTTTCCCCCTCCCAAACCACACTTCCCTTCCTCTGTTTCTAATCCACTACTGCATTTGTCCCAACAAACTTAATTTTATTTTTATTTTGCAAGTCTGACAGGATGTGGACTCTTACCCCATCTGACAAGTATAGTTTTGTGCTTATCCTGTCCTTTCCATCCTGTTGTCCCCCCATCTCTTCCAAGAGCTACGGATCATTTGTGACCTCTTTTCTATCCTTTTTATTTACAAGAGCAGTAGACAATATCTGTCCATGACTCCTACCTCTGAATCCCTAGTGCTCAGGTAAGGCCCTCTACTTAAACTGTATTGGCTAGGTTGACTGTAATGGGGCACTCGCGCCTGTTACAAGGTGAGTTTTCTTTGTGTTCTTATGATGGCAATAGAAGATATCTAAGAAACTATGAGCCCCCATCCCATTTTGATACTGTTCCTGTACCTACCCACTTGCTTAATGGGTTCACTGACCCCTCTTGCTAGTCTCTTGTGGGTGTTCTTCCACTGAGTAATCATTTTGTTTCTTTGTAAAGAGTAGGCTTTGACTTTTAAGCCACCTAATAAGAACATTGGTCATAATGGGGCACATTTTACACATGGAACAGTTCTGCATCTCACAGACTCTACATTTATGGACAGTTTTGCCAGAGAACATGGTTGCCTTTTCTTGATAATCTTAGGAGCTTCTGCCAAGGCCAATTCCCCCCTCCCCCCAACACACACACACACACACACACAAACAATTTGTGGGACATCCAAGTCCTTGTCTCACTGTGCCAGGAAGGGCAGTTTAAAATGGTTGGGAGATATGGGGCTAATGTCAGGTAAACTTCTAATCCAGAGAAAGGTAAGAGTGTAGAAAGGTCCTGAGGAAACAGAGAAAGAGTAGTACCACAGCTTGGAACAGTGTGGAAGGAGCACAAAAGGACTAGTGCACCTCCTGTCTTCAGCAAGGAGGAGGAGCACAGGTCCTGTGTTCAGGGGAGTGGGAACACATGTCCTGTGTGGGGGGGAGCATAGCTCCAGTGTTCTGGGGAAGGGGGGCACAGCTCATGATTTGAATGGGAGGTGAAACATATCTCTTGCTTTCGGGGTTGGAGGGTGAACATACTGCAGCTCATGCACTTGGGGGAGGAGGTAGAGCACAATTTCTCCACTCGGGAGGGAGGAGGAGGAGTACAGCTCTTGCAACTCAGGGTGGGAGTGGGAGTGGGAGAACAGCTATTGTATTGGGGGGGTGTAGTAGATTTTGGGACAAAATGTGTACGAGCATACGAATTAGCCAGCAAAAGAAGGCCTTTTGGTCTATCAAGTCTGCTCAAATTGTGGAACCCATAATCTAGAGATTAGTGGGCCCTATCCCCCTCACTGCCAAAACTAACATTCCCCTTCACCCTATTCTACCCCTTTTTGAACCCCCCCCCATCTTCTGAGTGACTTTGTCAGATGGGACCTCATCCCACTCTGACACCGCCCATTCTGTAAAGAAGTGTCTCTGACCTTCTTGAACCTCCCCCCACTAGTTTGTAACAGTACCCCTTGTGGTCCCCTTTGTCACTAAAATGGAAAAAAGGTCCCTGGTATCCACCTTGTTAGGTACTGGAAGTTTTCAATCATGTCCCCTCTTTTCTTCCTCTCCTCGAGTGAGTACATATTCAGTTCTTGCAGTCTTTCCTCATATGTACACACGTTTTTCCACCCTCCAACCTTTGTTGTCCCCCTTGATGCCCTAGGGGAAGCATCATGATATCAGCCCTTTGGCTTGTTTTGGGGAGGAAGAGTTGGGACTGAGCATCACTTATGTTGTGGTTTCAGCTGGGGTTCAAGTAAGAACATTCTTGCATATACCCCTGACCCAACACCTCTGCACCCCAAACCCCTTAATCAGCCAAGGGCAGAACACCATAGTAACCCTCCATGTATTTTGTTTGGGATAACAGGCAGGCTGTTAGCAGTAGATGAGACAACACCCCCCCCCACCACCCAAACAACTGAATTCAGCTTTACTTTGATGGTAGGAACCCAAACCTATCCAGAACCCTGTTCATTGAAGGCTGGCTGGAGTGGGGAGGAGGGTGTAGAATGACTGAAGTTTTCCATTTAATTCTGTGACTGTGTTCCCCATCCATCACTAAATATCCCTCACCTTTGTGTGGGGAGAGCCCTCGATTTAGGACTTTTATGACAGTTTTAATGTAAGTTGTTGCTGCATACTTTATAATCTGCCTTTTATGATCCCTGTCACAAGGATCACATCCCAGAATCTACCATGACTGAAGTTTTGCCAGCTGCCAATCCAGATGCCTTCCCCACCAATTTACATTTTATTCCCAGCCCAGTAGTCAGTCTGTCTTCAGGGATTTTCTCTTTTCATGGGGATTTACCTTTTTTGGGCTGAGGATCCAAACTGCATTTAGACAGCTACCATTTTTTTCCCTCTTGTTTACCCTCCCTTCTCCCCTGGCATGAGTGATGCCTTGCATACACACACACACACACACACACATGCACACACACACACACACACACACACATCTTCCCCTGCAGCAGGAGCAAGCTCCCTGGCCCAGCCATAGGGGTTGCTGTGGTGTGGAACCCACCACTAACCTTCCCTGACTGAGCAACAGCTGTGTTGGCCATGGCCTATCAGCTGACTTCCTGGGCTCGCTTCCGAACCTGTGTCATCTATGCAGCAGCGCAATGTGCTGCCACTGGGCCATTGGGGGCCCTTCTGCCCTATTGAAACTAAAATCTAACACTCTGCAGGAGATTCTGTGATGCACTTCTGGTAGCAGAAATCATAAGATATTGGGCGGGATTGATGGCCAGATCAACTCAATAAAATATAAAGTATGCAGCAGCAACTTGGGTAAAAGAAGTGATTTTCCTCTTAAAGTAGTAATTGGAGGCTGCCCCACACTAAGGTGTTAGACATTGACTATGGATGTTGACCATTAATTGGAACTTGTGTTCCTTTAAGGCTGACTGGAGTGAGGCAGGGAGTGATTGACAGCTGCCCAAATAGCCAGTGGTAATACAAGGTGGGACTTCCTGTATGGAAACCCATGAACTCCTTCTATGTCCTCGGCATAGCTTTTGTGCAAATAGCATGAGCACTACTCAAGGGAGAGGGAGGTAAGCCTACCAGGGCCAGCAACCAACTCACTTTTATTTAAACAGAAACTAACACCCTGAGGAGAGCTAGTGTTAGTGGATCAGCAGGTTGCACACTCACTTTTGAGGCTGGAAGATCAGAAGGCTGTGGGTTCTATCCCCACACCAGGCACATGGGTTAAAACCCAATACTGACACTTTAGTGCAGCCTGAGGTGGGTGCTGCACTCCTGAGGTGCCATCCTTTCGATGAGATGTTAAACAGAGGTTGCATCTGCCTGTTCTGGTGGTAGTTCAGGTGGATGTTAAAGATTCCAAGGCACTTCTCAAAAAGAGTATGGGAATTTGCTTTTATTGAAAGTCATACAAACCATAACACTATATAACAAATATACATAATCAAAAAAAAACACCAAATTAATATAAACATACATTTGTGAAAACAGAAAGTAAATAATAAATGGGTGAGTATTACTTCATACTAAACCCTGACAGTTTTATTCAAAACACATATATAGGTCATTCATGTAGTAGGAACGTCTGTCTTCATAATCTATAACAAATTCCTCCATTTCTGACATATGTTCCTTTGTATATTAGTTTTTGTTTCTATATAATACATTTATTTTAGTTAACAAGTTATTTTTGATAATAATTGTATATAATTTATATTCTTCTGTTGCAGGGTAAATAAACAGTGGCTATTCCACAAAAACATTTAAATACTGCAGAAATAATATTTAAAGTGCTACTATCCCATTTGTCTCATTCTTTGGTATATATATATATATATATATATATATATATATATTCCATAAATCAAATTTCTGTAGTTTATAGATGAAAAACAGTTCTCCTGCTACTGTAAAGCAACACAATCCCAGAAGTCTTGCACACATGAGCATTTTAAAAACATGTTCCATCATTTCTAATTGATGGATACAGCCTAGTCTAGAATAGATTCTTTCTTCCAGTTGTTTGTGCTTCTGATTGTCCTTAAGATTTAATGTTTCATGGCAACATAACTAATGAATGTCTCTTAACTGGAATTCTCATATCAAGAATTAAGTGTTGTAAGGATGTTAGGCAATTTACAGGACATTTTGGGAAGGTAATGGGTTCTGTGAAGTAAGTTTCCAATACTTTCTCATAAACCTGTTTTTTTTTAGGTATGAGTATTGAGGAACCTGTAATACTTCATGTTTTCATTTTTACAAACAGATCTCTTAAATAAGGTGCTACCAATTGTTTTTTCTGTACAATTTTAAGTGTTCCAGTCTCCCATTTACGGAACCAGGTGGATATGTCTCCATATAAAATTTGTGACCATGATTACCCTTTATGGATTAGAAGTGGCTCAATGTTGGTAAAAATAAATTGACAATAAAAGAACAATAGTAAATTAACCATATTGAGACCCCTTGTTAAACAGGAAGGTATAGGATATTTATTTTAATAGGGTCCAATCAGCTCCCCCAAATCACTTGAAAAAATATACTTAAAATTGTGGTTTCCATTGAATGGGGGAGGGGATGAAGATATTACCGATAAATGTAAATATAGGGAGAAGATATGTTTTAATTAAATAAATTCTTTTCTGTTTGCTCATTGTCCAGTTATTCCAGTTTTGCACCATTTTGTTCCCCATCTGAATTTTCTTATCCCAGTTTAGTAGGTCCATAGCTTCCAAACTAAAATGTATTCCCAATATTTTTATTGG
Organism: Neoceratodus forsteri; assembly: GCA_016271365.2. Taxonomy (NCBI): domain Eukaryota; kingdom Metazoa; phylum Chordata; order Ceratodontiformes; family Ceratodontidae; genus Neoceratodus; species Neoceratodus forsteri. The sequence continues at coordinate 933,340,173 of CM057455.1, forward strand.
ATCTCTAGTTAGGGCTATCCCTGCGACTTGTGTGCTGAAGGATTATTTTTTTCCCAAATTCTTTTTCTATTCATTTATTCTGGTTCAGTTTTGCTCCAGATACTAATACATGGTTTTTGCAAATTTGTATAGGCTTCTATAGCTGCAGATTCCATTAGTACCATAATAACAATAACATCATTTGCATACACCATTGCAGAGTAGGGAATAGTTGCATTTTTTACTTTGATTACTGGGAGAGTTTAGTTTAATATTCTAAGCATGGGGTCTATACTAAATAAATATAAAAGAGGGCTGATTGGGAACCTTTGATGAACCCCTTTTTGTATTGGGACCATTGGCCCACATCTGCCATTCACCTGTGGACCGGGTCACCATTGTCATTTTTTATAGTGTTTGAAGCCATTTTATGAAAGTAAATGGAATTCCATAGTACTGCAAAGTTTGCCACAGAAAGGTGTGGCTTACTGAATCAAAGGTTTTTTGCTGATCTAATGAGAAAATGTCTAGCCCTGATATGTTATCCTGCTTGAATAATTCCCTTAACAATATAAATTGGTCTGACATTGACCTACCTGGCTCAGTGCATGATTGTGCCTGTGTGATCAGGTGTGTGGCTACAGTTAGCAGTCGTTTCTTTAAAATTTTTGCCAATACTTTAAAATCTGTATTTAATAAACTAATGGGTCTTCAGTTTTCTAAATTATACTTTTCTCCCTTTTTATATAAAAAGATGAGAATGCCTTCTGTCATGTCTAATGGCATTTTTGAGGTTTCCAAAATGTAGTTAAACACTTGTGCCGGTCCGTATGCAATCTCCATATTTAATAGTTTAAATAATTCTGGTGTAAATCCATCTTACCCAGGTGATTTCCCTGTACTGTAGCTAGAGAGGAGATAGCAACTTCTGCTTATTCAGCTGTGATAGGTATAGTGAGATTTGCTAGTAGCTCTGCAAAGCAATCTTTAAGTTGTATAGGGGTCTAAAAAATCAGCTATTTGAACTTTGCAGGTGAATTCTTTTTGAAACAGTTTGACTGAGAATTTTGTAACCTCCTGCAAAATATGATCTTGGTCCATTTTTAAAACATTGTTTCAGTGTAGGACTGCCTCTGTTATTTTCTTCTCCACTCTTTCGTGGCAGCTTAAGAAGGGGCAACTTATATCTGATTTCCCCTGTGTACCAAAAGTTAGTTGCAAGGTATCTGTCTTTTTATATGAAATTGTTGCATATCCCCTTTGACTATTTTTATTTGCTCTGAAAAGATATGTTTTGTTGATTGAGCTAAAGACATTAAATGCTGTAGCTGTTTCCAATGTTATAGATTCTGAAAATGGTCTTTATTTCTGTATGCTTTGCTTAAGGTCCTTAAAAACTGTTTAATCTCTTGTTTTGTATCAGACCACCATGTAATGGGGTCATCATACATATCTTAAACTGACTTTCTTATTGTAATAAGGTGTTTTAAGTTTTGGATCACCTCCCCATGAATTAGTAAAGATGAATTTAACTTTCAAAGGCCTAATCCATGTTTAAAAGTTTGATGGTGACCTATTGCCATGTACAACTCACAATGGTCTGAATATGCTACTGGAAGAACCTGATCAGAATGAATTATCAGAGATTTGTTGGTAAATAAAAGAAATCTATATGGGTAGCTAGTATTCCTTATGGAAAGCTGGATCTATTTTAGCCATTTCTGCATAGTAAGAACCAACTAGATTGGCTGTTTGTGTAATATTACTCAAACAAGACATGTCACAAAAACATTTCTTTGTGAAGGTATGTTTATTTCTATCTTTAGCTGATAATCCACAGTAAAAGTCTCCACCCCAGATAACATTCTGGGATTAAAATAAGTAGGGTTGAATGGCTTTAAAAGTTTCTATTCTGTCTGTCTTGGTCTGAGGGGCATAAATATTAATAAAACTGTAGTGATCATGTTGTATAGATATATCCAAAACCAAACCCTATCTAGGATCAAATCTACTAAATTAATAAGGTGCACTGAAATATTGTGAAATAAGATTCCAATGCCAGAACAGGCATCCAAGACAATTGACCAATATGACACCTCTGAATACCAATTCCTAGTTGCCTGTGAAATTTCGGTTATAGTGTGGAGTCTTGTGTCTTGTAGTTGTGAAAAAAACTGCCTCTCCTTTACTGAAATGTTAGAGGCCTCTCCTTGTTAATTCAGAGATTTAACAGTAAACCTCATGGTGGTTTCCTTTTAGATTTTCTTGTTTTCCCTCCTGCTTTCTTTCTTCCTTCCACTTTTTCCCTTTTTTTGTTATGTGTGTAGTGCCTTCCTCTTCACTCAGCTCTGTGTCAGATACCCCATATAGAAACATAGAAACATAGAATTTGATGGCAGATAAGGACCACCTGGCCCACCTAGTCTACCCATTTCCCTACCTGATGGATAAGCTGCAAATTCTAGTTAATCAACAGCTTACTTCCTCCTACTCCCCACTAGAATTGCTTTATGTCTGTCCCATGTATTCTTGAATTCTCCCACTGTTCCTGACTCCACAACCTCCTCAGGAAGGCTGTTCCATGCATTCACAACCCTCTCTCAGAACAAATACTTTCTAACATTACCTCTGAGCCGTCCCCCTCTATCTTCAAATTGTGCCCCCTTGTTCTTGCACATCTCTTCTTCTGAAAGATGCTACCCTCTTGTACTTTGTTAATTCTTTGAGATACTTGAAAGTTTCTATCATGTCCCACCTCTCCCTCTTTTCCTCAAGGGTATACATATTAAGCTGCTTTAGTCTGTCCTTGTATGTCTTCTGGGGCAGACCCTGTACCATTTTGGTTGCCCTCCTCTGAACAGCCTTCACTCTGTCTATGTATTTGCATAGATGGGATCTCCAGAATTGCTCGTAGTACTCCAGATGGGGTCTCACCAACTGTCTGGACAGAGGGATAACAACTTCATGTTTTCTACTGTTGATGCCTCTCCCTATGCATCCCAATATCCCCCCAGCCCTCCTTATTGCCTTCTCACATTGCTTGCCCACCTTTAGGTCATCTGATATAATTACTCCTAGGTCTCTTTTGATTTTTGTTGTTGTCATTAACTCACCCCCCCCATTGTGTACTCTTCCCTGGATTTTTGTTTCCCAGATGCAGTACCTTGCACTTCTTTGCATTAAATCTAAGCTGCCATATATTTGACCATTCCTCCAAACTTGCCAAGTCCTTTTCATCCTTTCCACCCCACCTTGTGTATCAACCCTGTTGCAGATCTTTGTGTCATCTGCAAAAGTTGGACCAGCATAACATTCTATGGTGATTTGCATATGAGCCCATGATGCTTTGCATTGTGGGAGCATGTGTGATTTGTATTTTTGAAACTTGGCTTCCCAGCCAAATGCCCTTTGGGGTAACCCTTGCCTCAGTGTTTGATCTCACAGAGGTTCTTTGTCTTTAAATAGTTTTTCTTTAATGGGTTCACCACAATATATCCAAGGCACACTGCCTTAAGGGTAGCTGGTCCATTCCACTGGGGTGTCAAACAGACGAGGCATACTGATGAGTCCTGGTAGGACGAAACACGTGTCTATGTCTTCTGTCAGCACCCTTTGTAAACTGTGTGAGAGGCCTTTCGGCACCATGCAATTCTGCTTAAAGTTGGACCAGCATAACAGTCTGTGGTGATTTGCATATGCAGCCCATGATGCTTTGCATTGTGGGAGCATGTGTGATTTTGTATTTTCTTGAAACTTGGCTTTCTAGCCAAATGCCCTTTGGGGTAACCCTTGCCTCAGTGTTTGCTCACAGAGGTTCTTTGTCTTTTAAATAGTTTTTCTTTTAATGGGTTCACCACAATATATCCAAGGCACACTGCCTTAAGGGTAGCTGGTCCATTCCACTGGGGTGTCAAACAGATGAGGCATACTGATGAGTCCTGGTAGGACGAAACACGTGTCTATGTCTTCTGTCAGCACCCTTTGCAAACTGTGTGAGAGGCCTTTCGGCACCATGCAATTCTGCTTAAAGTTGGACCAGCATAACATTCTGTGGTGATTTGCATTGTGGGAGCATGTGTGATTTTGTATTTTCTTGAAACTTGGCTTCCCAGCCAAATGCCCTTTGGGGTAACCCTTGCCTCAGTGTTTCCGCACAGAGGTTCTTTATCTGCAAAAAGACATACATTTCCTTCCAGGTGCTCTACAATGTCACTATTAAAGACATTAAAGAGGACCGGTCCCAGTATCGAACCCTGCGGTACCGCACTAGTTTTCCTCCTTTCTTCACGGTGGACTCTGTTTACTATTACCCTTTGCGTTCTGTTGTCCAGCCAGTTTTTTTATCCAGGCTACCACCTTGGGACCCACTCCAAGGCTGGCTAACTTGTATATTAATGTTTTGTTTGACTGTGTCAAATGCCCTGCTAAAATCTAGGTAGACCATATCCCCAGCCCCTCCCTGGTCTACTACTTTGGTCACCTAGACAAAGAAATCTACTAGGTTCATCCGACATGACCTTCCTGCTGTGAAACTATGTTGCCTTGGGTCCTGTGCCCCACTGACCTCTAGGTACTCAACAGTTCTTTCCTTCAGAAGTGATTCCATCGTTTTTCTACCACTGAGGTCAAACTAACTGGTCTGTAGTTTCCTGCCTCTGCCCTGCTCCCACCTTTGTGAAGTAGAATCACATTTTCCCTCCTCCAGTCCTCAGGTACCACCCAATCCTCCCATGATTTGTTAAAGAGAGTAGTCAGTGGAGTTACTAGTTCTACCCTTAGTTCATTTAGAATTCTTGGGTGAATCCCATCAGGCCCCATTGCTTTGTCCAGTCTCAGTTTCAAGAGTTCTTTCAAAATCCTTTCTTCTGTGAATGGACTGGTATCAACCCCATTCAGAGTTTCTCTCTTGTTTGGTTTAGGTACCTGCCCCACCTCTTCCGTTGTGAATACTGAGCAGAACTATTCATTTAGTGTCCCAGCTTTTTCACTGTAGCCCTCTGCCCGCATTCTCTCCCCTTTATTAAATCTCTGTATCCCTCCCTTGGTCTTTCTTCGCTCACTAATGTACCTATAAAAGGTTTTATCCCCCTTCTTAACAGAGTTAGCTATCTTTTCCTCAGTTTGTGCCTTTGCTATTCTGACTGCCTTCCCTGCGTCCTTCTGCTTTGACTGATAAAGTTCTCTGTTCTGCTCCTTCTGTATTTCCTTATATTTCCTGACTACTATCATTTTCTTCTTAACCTTCCCTTCCACCTCTTTTGAGAACCATAGTGGTATTTCCCTTTGTTTTGATATGTTGATTTGCTTCACACAAAGGCTTGTTGCCTCTGTTCTGGCTGTTTTGATTATTCCCTATTGTTCATCCACCCCTCCTTCTTGCCTGTTTGCTAGTGCTTTTCTGAGGCACTCTCTCATTTTACCAAAGTCAGCCTTACTAAAGTCCAGTACTCTTGTTTTGGTATGTCTTGACTCTATGGCTGTGTTTCTTGTGAACCACACTGTTTGGTGGTCACTTGTTCCCAGATGGCTACCCACTTCTAAAGCTGAGATCCTTTCTCCTTCCCCATTTGAGAGTACCAGGTGTAAGATTTCTCCCTCCCGAGTGGGTTCCAACACTAGCTGCCTGAGGCATGCCCTCTGAAGGGCATCAAGAATGACCCTGCTCTTGGATGTGCCTGCAGCAAAGGTACTCCAGTTAACATGTGGCATATTCAGGTCCCCCATCAACAATATCTCCCCTGTTTCTTATTCACTAAAGCTTATGGCCTATGATTTTATATTGTTACTATTGTATTGTTTGCTTATTGTTTTTGTAAAGTGCTTTGGTCCTTGGAAAAGCATTTTTTAAATAAACTTTGCTTACTTACTTACTTTTCTGAATTTTCTGACTCTGCGGCTGTGTTTGTTGTGAACCACACTGTTTGGTGGTCACTTGTTCCCAGATGGCTACCCACTTCTAAATCTGAGATCCTTTCTCCTTCCCCATTTGAGAGTACCAGGTCTAAGATTGCTCCCTCCTGAGTGGGTTCCAACACTAGTTGTCTGAGGCATGCCCCCTGTAGGGCATCAAGAATGACCCTGCTCTTGGATGTGCCTGCAGCAAAAGTACTCCAGTTAACATCTGGCATATTCAGGTTCCCCATCAAAAATATCTCCCCTGTTTCTTATTCACTAAAGCTTATGGCCTTTGATTTTATATTGTTAATACTGTATTGTTTGCTTATTGTTTTTGTAAAGTGCTTTGATCCTTGGAAAAGCGTTTTTAAATAAACTTTACTTACTTACTTTCTGCCATTTTAAGGATGCCTTCTATCATTTCCTTGTCCGTTTCCTCCACCTGAGAGGGGGGTCTGTACACAACCCCCATGCAGATTGTGGTGCCATTTCCTGTCTCCAGGGTGACCCATAGTGACTCATCAACTTCCTGTTTACTCTTTAGTTCTGTTGCTTTAATCACTTCCCTTATATAGAGAGCTACTCCTCCTCCTCTTTTGTCCACCCTGTCCCTCCTGTAGATTGTGTATTCTGGTATGTTCACATCCCAGTCATGGTTCTCTGTGTATCATGTTTCAGTGACTGCCACAATATCCAGGCATCCCTCTTCCATCAAGGTCACTTGTTCAGGGAGCTTGTTACACAGACTGTGGACATTGGTAATCATAACCTTCCATTATTTTTCAAGGCCTTACCCTTTTCAGCCCCATCCCTGTCCTTACTGCCTTTTTCAGCATTTACCCCTGTCCTGCTCCGTACTGACTTTTCTACATTGGTGTTTACCTCTTTAACTACTGTGTTTTGAGGAGGGAGGGAGGGAGGCTGGGTTTCCCTGCTCCTTTTCAGTGCCTCCCCCCTTGGCTAGTTTTGATGCTTGCTAATGAAGCATTTAAACCTATCACCTGGGATCCTGTTTCCCCTATGACAGATGCAGACCATCGCGCCAGTATAGGCCTGCATTCCTCCAGGTGGCTCTCCAGTCCCCAATGAAGCCAAAACCCCGAGCTCCACACCAGTTTTTCAACCATTCATTGAATCCTATGTTGCGGAATGGGTGGCCCCTTTTACCTGATACTCCGACGGCGAAACACGGAAAATGACCACTACAGCGACAGTCGCTGTAATGGTCCGTTTCCATGTTTCACTTTCCCCCAGTGTCCTGCCCCCTCTCTGAACCAACTCTGACCTGGAGTTGAGAATCCTAAAGTCTGGGTGGTGTGGGGGGCAGAGACCCCTGCATGGTGGGTGTGGGGGATGCAGCCCCCCACAGAAAACAGTGGGATCTTGGGCGGCACAATACCTGTGTCGGTATTGTGCCGTCACTGTGCTAGTGGTCGACAGATTTACTGTTGACCAAACTTGGTGCTTTTGTGTGAAATACCCTAGCATCATCCTTGCCATAGACAGGCAGCACCTCCGAGAAGGTTACCGTAAATGCTACTTGTCTAAGGCCCCTCCCCAACTCTACAAACTCCTCTTACACTGCTCTGATCCCATTCATATCCAGGTCATTTTTCCCTAGGTGGACAATGACATCCAGCTCCTTCCCTTGTGCAGCTGCTCCCACCATCCTGAGGATTCACTTCCTGTCCCTCTGAGCAGCAGCGCCAGGCAGGCACCTTACCTCCCTATCCTCTTCCTCCCCCAGTTCTACCCCCTAATGATTGAGTCCCTACCAGGAGTTGTTTCCTTCCCCTGTGGGGTCTCATGCCACCCTCCTGTGGGTCTCCTTTTTGGAGGTTCCCAGCATCTTCCTTGGTCTCCACTGCAGGTGCTTCCACAGCGGAACCACTCTTCACCAGAAGAGCATATGAATTGTGGAGAGGTATAATTGGAGGGATGCACCTTTGTTCCACCCCCTCTCCTTCCCTGAGCCCACCTTGGTCCAACTACTCCTCTTTCTTGGCAACCTCTGAGGTAGTGGTGGTGGCCCTGGTGGTCCCTGGGTGGGGGAGGTGGTTTCACGAATCCTAGCCAGGTCAGCCTGGAGATGGGCAACCTCCTCCCTCAAACCAGAGAGGCACCTGCAAATAGGGCAGCATCGCATCCTCTAGACTGTCTCCGGGAACACTGCTGCCCCAAAGCCATTGCACTGCACCACTCCCATCTTGACTTATTTTGTGTCCCCTCTCCTGTTGCTTTGTATGTTTACTGTCTCCTCCTTCTTTGCATTTTTACACTTACTTTCCTACTGCCTATGTGCCCTTACAACTCTCGCCCTTCCTGTAGTCTTCAGTAGTCTCCTTCTTCCATGCTTGGATTCAGACCTCCAGCAGCCAAGGGGGGGAGAAAGAGTTATTTTTTAGGTTCCTTCAAGGTTGACAAAACTAGTATGTCTCAGTGATCCTTCCCTTCCTACTTCCTAACAGGGAGTTCCTGTTGTCAGTCAAATCCAGTGGTTATAAAAGTAGAACTGGCTTAGGGTGGGACAGTGGGGGGGTGGGAAGGAGGGCAATTAGTAAAAAAGTTGTAGTTCTAGACTGCTGTTACTTGCTCTGAAAGCAAAGTTCTCCTCTGTGAAAAACAGCAGGAAGCTGTAATTGGAGACACATGCATTTGTACTCCTAAGCTCTTAAGCCACACCCTGAATTAGATTCACCCCTTCTCCTGACTCAGTAAATTAAGCTGATACAGTCCCCTTGCTCAGAGAAACACACAGCGACTTTCTTCTTCTTTTTTTACTTAAATGAGACCCCCTTCTTCTAATAAAGTATATGTTTGCTTAATCCAAACAGGCACTGCCTCCTGCTGAGATAGAAGTGATTTATCAGTAAAAAAGCTATAGTTCTAGACTGCAGTTAATTTCTCTGAAAGTAAAATTCTCCTCTGTCAAAAACAGCAGGAAGCTGTAATTGGAGACACCTGCTTTTGCACTCCTAAGCTCCTAAACCACACTCCCAATTAGATTCATCCTCTGCTCCTGACTCAGTAAATTAAGCTGATACAGCCCCCTTCCTCTATGTTCTATATGTTCTTCCTATACTTAGCTGTGATCCCTCAGAATCTTTTTCTAAAGGTTCTTGTGCATTCTGCAGTGCCTGGAATCTTTTAAATGTTGGGGTATTCATCATTTGGGACATTTGTGATGCTGGCCATGACCAGGCCTGTCTACGCCTTAGCATCATTTGCTCAGTCTGCCTCTCTTGGGGTGGAGGGGGTGGGGGCATATCTATATCTGGCTGACTCAAAGTCTCCTCACTTGAAGGTTCTGTGACCACCATAGCTTGGTCCATGTTCTCTTCAGTGCTGGTTTGAGGAAGAGCAGAGAGGGGAGATGTCATCCTGAAGTATACCTTCAGTCCCCTGATTCACTTGTTGCTGCTGGTCTACTGTATCCTCTGGATCTACTTGAGGATTTGCCTGTTCCTGGTGTTTAGTGTGTGAGCCTCTAGCAATATTCACTAACAGACATCTTTCTTCTGAATCCTGGGAACCCTTTTGTCTGTGTGCTGCTCTGGGACATGCGGAGTATGTGTGTCCTTTTTCCCTTCACAAGTTACAAATAGCTATATTCTGTACTGGCCACTTGTTTGCCCCAGTCTATTACATAAAGTGCACCATAATCTGTCACACACACTACTAATGTGGTCTGGTGACCCACACTTGTAGCAGGTTTGGGGCTGGCCTGCATAGAGCAAAATGCCCCTATTCCTGTCCAGAAAAAAGCAATTGGGTAAATGTTGCAACCCTCTGTCATCTGACCACAAAATAACTTTAATCCTCCATCACCCAACCCCATACAGATATCTTCAGCATCATATATAACATCTGGGTGCCCCACTACAGTACACCTCTGATTTAACCAGAAAATTAAATCCATGACACTAACTCCTTCACTTCTGAAGAGAACTTTAATGAGTTTGTGCACTGGTCTAGTCAACAGAATAACTTCAAATGGGGACCATAATGGTGTATTTTCAACTTCCCTGTATTTTGCCTAGAACTTTTCAAGCTCACTATTAAGCTTAAAGCTTACATCAAATGAAGACTCCCCAGATGCATGTATTAAGGCATACATTTCTGAAGCCAAAAAATTTCAAATTCCCTTTCAGTAATGTTTTTGCCACAAATTTTCTGTTGGGAAACATTTCCATTCCCTCTTTGTGAAGTTCTGACTGCATTGTGGCATTTAGCAGAATGTAGAGGAGTCTAAAAAGACCCTGACCTGAGGATGGTCAAGTCATGGGCAGGAAAACCTCTGGGCTAAAACTTTAAGGGGGAGCCTGCTCAATGCCTCGAACCGGGTGTGCAACCTGGGGGTGGTATTTGATGAAAGTTTGACCCTGAAGGCTCAGGTGTCAGCTTTAGTCAAATCTGCCTTCTACCATCTCAGAAATATTGCTAGGGTGAAGCATCTGGTTCTGTCTGAGGATCTGTCTACATTGGTCCACGCCTTTATCACAACTTGACTTGATTACTGCAATGCCCTTTACCTAGGGCTACCAGGAGTGGATATTCACTGATTACAGCTAGTGCAGAACATGATGGCCAGATTGTTAACTGGAACCCCAAGATCCAGTCACATAACACCTGTGCTGCACGAACTACACTGGCTGCCTATACAATGGTGAATCACTTTCAAGGTCGCATTGCTGACCTATAAAGCTTTATATGGGCAGGGACTCCAATACCTGCAAGACCTCTTATCTCCCTACCATCCCTCCTGCTCACCCTGATCCTCTGACGAGGGATTGCTAGAGATTCCCAGAGTATATCTGAAGACATTTGGTGGAAGATCTTTTGTCTTTATGGCCCCTAGTGTGTGGTATTCTCTACCTTGTCAGATACATGAGAGCCTGACTGTGGAAGGGTTTAAAAACTGTCTTAAAACATAGCTTTTTTTAACTCTCTTTTATGCACCCAGGGTGCAGGGCATCCTTCTGGGGTACCCACATGATGAGGGCCTCTCACTCCCTGCCTGAACCCTACCAGGAACTCCCCATCCAAACAACCCAGTCCACACCCAGTCTCCCAACAACTGGGTACCACTGGGGGAGGGTTTGCCCACCCTTGATGACCTTACAGACTCAAGAGGCCCTACCTGGCTGCTAGGGTTGGTGCCTTGGGGAGGATCCTGATATGTGGGCTGGTGTTGGGATGTGGGCCATGTCACTGGAGTCCCTATCATCTCCACTGTCCTCCAGGGGGATTTTATGTCCTTCCCACATCCCAGCACTGTTACTTGCCAGTCATCCTGCAGTACTTCCAATCTCCATCAGGGGTCACTGGGACACCGGACAGTCCTTGGCCCTCCCTCCAGGAGAGGAGAGATGTCCTCCAGATGCTCTGTCATCTCCTTCCCCTGACAACCCATGGCAGCCTGAGTCTGCTACCGAACCTGGGTCACCAGCGTGGCGTGAGGTGCGGCATCCAGCGCCTCAACCCTCAGTGCTACCTGGCCAGCAAAACATAGCTTTTTAAAAAAGTATTTTTAGGAACACGATGTTTTATGATTTTGTGTTGTTTAATTGGGTTATTGTTGTCATTTTTAAATATTTTATTGTATGTTTTTTGATTACTTTGTAAGGGTGCCCTGAGCATTGAAAGAACTCTTTTGATAAGCAAAATTTTACTTACTTACTAAAAAAAAGATGAATATGACCTAGAGTTCTGTCAAGGTTGTTCTGAATTTCCACCCCGTGGTTGAGCTTCATTGATGGGCAGACTGGATGGGCCTTGCGGTCCTTATCTGCTGTCAACTTCTATGTTTCTATGTCTGGAGTCAGATATATTTTCTATTGAATTAGACAAACTTGATGCCTCACTTAATGAAGCCATTGTTTCTTCTCCCCCCAGTGTAGGCAGGGAGGTGGGGGGTACCTTTGTTGATACTGGAATATTTAAAACTGTGTTCTGAGTTAGATTAAGTTCAGTTGGCAACTTTAAAGGTGAATTTGGAATGTCATTGCAGTTCTCTTCTTTAGAGCCCAAGGTTGCCACTTTTCTGCAATAAGCTCAGGCTTCTTGTGTGTCTGCCCAAATGGCTTTCCCTCTAAGTCAATATGAACAGTATTTTTTCTTTAGAAGGGGGCTTTACCATGCTTACCCCTGGAATCTGTAGCCCCCAACTAGATGCAACATAGTCCCAAAATTGAGTAGCATATTCACATTCTAGAAAAAGATGTTCTTGTGTTTCTAAAATTTGATTACAACTGTGCCTCAACCAATACGTCTCCTGTAGTGCTTTGTGTTTATTATTGCTCTTCACATTCAGTTTTTCATGCTTGGTTAACCATAAGACCAAAGTGTCCTTCCAATGCCCAGGGTGCCCTTACAAAATAATCAAGACATCCCAAACAAACACTGTCATCCTCTCATTCAATAACTGTTGAAACATCCCTAGGCTATTCTGAATGGTACAATAAGGTAAAACTATGGCCTCTGAACATTGTGGGGATACCATCATATCATAAATATCAGTCCTCTTGATCATCCTTTCTGCTGCATATTAAACTTTCCAGTTTATCACCTGCTGAAATAATACCCCACTTCTTTTGAAACTACCTGAAGTTTGGTCAGCAGTCTGCCTCTCTTCTGTCGCCAAGCAGTCAGACAAGGCCCAATCTAATCCAACAATAACGTATACCAGTACCTTTTCTGCTTCAACCTAGGCTCACTAACATTATAATAGAGTAAGATACTGTAATAAAAGGCAGCAGGGTGAATCATACCTATCCCTTCCTCCCGTATACCTTGGCATGTCGCATGCCTCTTAATCAGGTTCAATCTGCTCCCCCACAAGGCCCTAAAAAACAAACTAAACAGTCTGGTGTGAAGTAGCTTTGGGTGGGGAGATAGATATAACTGACATATAATAAAATTGGGATAAGTAAAGATTTAATCAAAAGGATCCTCTTTTGTTTAGAAAGAGAGCCACGAGCCCATCGTACTAAAGAACCTTCTGTCTTCCGTAACTTAACTTCCCAATTCCTCAAGGCTGCATTCTCAGTCCCAAACTGAATCCCTAAAATAGCGATGGGTTCACAGGACAGGGAAATACCTGCATACTGTGAAGCAATCAAATGATCCCCGACCAACTGATAACCTACACTCTTGTCAGGATTAATACAAGAGCCAGAGACCCCCAAAAAAGCCTGAAGCTGAGCCTGTACCAATCTTTCATCAGTGGAGTTATTTACTAGTAAAACCACATCATCCGCATAGGCTAACACTTTTAATGGAGGGACAGAGTCTGACAGATGCACCCGTCATATGTCAGGATCTGACTGTATCATTTGCAACAAAGGATCTATGCAAAACACATAGAGCAAAGTACTCATGGGACATCCCTGCCTAATTCCTCTACAAGCAGACACTCTTGCACCCTGCCACCCATTAACTCTAGGAATCACTGAAGCCTATTTACATACCTTCCTAATCCTAGAAATATAAAGTTGTGGGATTCCATACTGTGGTAAAACCAAAAATAAATATTCCTGAGAGAGGAAGTCAAAAGCTTTTTGTTGATCAAGACTCAAAACCAAACTAATGTCTTCCCCTCTGGAATGTCTACAAAACAATTCCCTCGATAAGATCAAATTACTCTGAATTCCTCTCTGAGGTATAGCACATCCCTGTTCTTTGCTAATTAAACAATCTGCACATCTATCAGATCTGAATTCATCAAACAAATAGGTCTCCAGTTATGTAACTGTGACCTATCCCCTTTTTTAAAAAGAAGTATTAACTCAGCCTCTACCAGTGAACCAGAGATAGAGGGAGAGTGCAACAATTTATTAAACAGTTTCACCAAGTCTGTCCATAACGCGTCACAAAAGAATTTATAAAAGTCAGCCGGAATATCATCCGGACCAGGAGTAGAATTATTCTTTGCTGCAGTGATGACAGCCCTAACCTCCTCCACTGTTATTAAAGCAACCATCTGGAACTCCTGAGCTTTGGAGATTTGTTTTTTCTCCAAACCTTGTATGAATTGAGCCAGATCCTTAACCTCAGGCTCAGTACCAAAATTATCTGCTACATAATTATTTACAACACGTAGTATGGAAAGTTTATCTTTGTGCAACACACCATTCCTATCTACAAACTTGGCAATCAATTTTTTTCTCATAAGATGGTGACTGTCCTTAAATGGTTCAAACATTTGCTTCTTGCTAACAGTGCCAAACCGCAATTCTTGATTTAAAGTTTTGGACCTATCATATTGAAACTGATACATATCTCTTTTAACCTTCTATATTTGTAAGTTAAAATCCTGCCCTGTCGTATCAGCCAAAGAAAGCAATCGAAGCAGTTGTTTTCTATGTTGTAAATAAAGAAAATATTTATCCTGATTGATTCTACCTGTAACTTTCTGAAAAAAGGATTTCATCTCCTTTTTAGTATCCAACCAACAGTTCTGCAGATCTTCATACAAACATTACACAGAGAGACATGCTTCCCATAAAGTCAGAAACGTAGTAACCGCTTCGTCCTGATTCAATAAAAAAAATTCAGTTTCCATGGAGGTTCCCAGGAAAAAGTTCTGTATTCCAATGACAATCAATATACACTGCTGAGTGATCTGAGAAGGCAAAGTCTGTAACAGCAGAGTTCATGACCTCTACAGATTGAGAAACCCCAAAATAGTCAGTTTTTGTTTTTTGTAAGCCCTTTTGAAATGTGAATCCCCCAGAACAATGCAAAGAGTGGTACACATCTTTCAATTTAGCAGTGGCAGTAATATCTAAGAGAGCATTGGAATCACAAAACAGTTTAGTGGTACATAAACCTCTATTCTCCTGGTGGATACTACAATTAAAATCACCCCCCATATTATAGTTCTAGCTGTACACAAAAAAGGTTGTACTCTTTTAAAGAGATCTACTCTCGATGCCTTACCCAGGGGGGCATAGACATTAATCAGTAGAAATCTCAGCCTCCTGTAGGATACATCAAGAATCAGTGCCCTACCTGGCTCCAGGTCTACCAGTCTGGAAACCTTTAATTCAGAATTTGAAAATAAAATCTCCAACCCGTCACATCGATCTTGACCCTGTGACTAGAATGTGACCCCCTTATGCCATTTAGCAGAACACTGAGAAATTTCTTTGAAAGATTTGATTCTGGTATCCTGTAAAAAAATAATATCAGATTGTAAAACTACATCCCTCTGTATACTCTTCTTTATACTGTTGACACTGAGGGTTAGAATGCAGAAGTCACTCATGAGTATTAAAGGAGCAACAGCAGCCAGTTAACACTGAGATCTGGTAGCCCATCTCTTCCTTCTAGAGCAGCCTTCACCCAGTTCCAAAGAAGTTCCTTTGGAAGAAGCCACCGAGGAAGAATCAGACTCAGAATCCCCATCCTCTGACACCTCTGATGGTTTATCTATAAGTAGAGGGGCATATTTATTAGATCTCAATTGCATCATTTTTTTGACATTTTCTTTCTTTCTTTCTTTCTTTCTTTCTTTCTTTCTTTCTTTCTTTCTTTCTTTCTTTCTTTCTTTCTTTCTTTCTTTCTTTCTTTCCCCATAGGTTCTGGAGGGACTCCAACTTTCTGTCTTGTCCTTTCGTTTGTAAGCAATGGTTGTGAAAGTGTCTCACAATGTAATACAGGTGGGGATGGGGGAGGCATGGACTGTTCGCCCACTACAAGATATCCTTCAGTAAAGCCATGATCCATATCCTGAGACATTTCCTCCTACTCCTGGGATGCAGGTTGCACAATATTGCAAGAAATGCCCTGTTCCTGGACCAGCTGGACTCCTTCCATACTCTGTACCACTTCCAATATAGGAGGAAGGCATTACATTGTGGATGAACTTCATCCGTTGTATCAATAGTAAGTGACTGGCCTACTCCTGCCTCCTGAATGCCCTCTCCTGGGTCCAAATCTGGGTTTATGTCATGTTCTAAGATAACTGACTCATTTTGTTTTAAGAGCACTTCCATCCATTTGGCAGAGGCCTGAACACAGCTTTTCTTCTGGGCCTGGGTAATTAAAGCTTCCTGGGAGGAACCATCACCTGAATTGTGAGAGGCCCAGGGGCACTTAATATAAGAGGGACCTCTTTCCACACAAAGGTTGCAGCAGAAGAGATTTTTACAATTAACAGAAAAATGGCCAGTCTCCAAACAGTGAGTGCACTTGGGGTATCATAAGCATTATTAAGATGCAGGTGGGAGCCACATTTATGGCAAGACTTTGGCTGCCCAGGATAAAACAAGGAGCCCCTGCATTTCCCCAGGAAAAACAACCAGGTAAATGTGCATTTCCACTGTTAGTGGTAAACAGCTTACATTTGATCTTCCAAGGCTCAGTCCAAGACTGTTCAGAGTCAATAATGGGTGTTGGATGTTCAAGCACTTCACAACGCTGTTTGAGTCAGTATAGGATATCAGCAACGTCCACCCCTTAATTTCTGAACAATACAGTAATTACTCATATAGCAGGTTTACTAATGGGGATGGTTAAAAAAAGGGCCTACAATGAAGAATCTTTCAGAGCATTATATTTAGTCCAAAATCTATCCAAAGCTTCTACAGTTTTGAAGCTGATATCATAGTTAAAGTCATCTGTATGTATCAGGGTAAAAACCTTAGAAGCGTAAAATTTCAGGGAATCTTTAAGTAACCTTCTGCCTATGTACACTCTGTCAGGGGGATCCTCCAAACACCCTCTGTAAAGCAATCAAATGGTATTACATGTTGGTGCAGGTTCCCTAGTAGAAGACTTAAACAAATCTGCCATACATAGCAGGGGTTTAAACAGTTTCTGTTTGTTAGGATCCTGTAAAATATCTTTCCCCAGACCTACAGATAATGGTGCAGTACTGGCCTGCCATGCAGGCATGTCAGGCACCGAAGCCCCACCAGGGTCTTCTACATCTACTTGCTGCTGTTTACTAAGACCAGGAATGGGAGCACTCCCCACAGCAGTATCCAACACCTCTTCACCCACAGGCAGTCGCGTAGCAGAGCTCACCTCCACAGGATCCACAACAACATCAGCATCACAGGTACCAGATGTATGGGCATCTTTGTTCTGTATCACTTCCCCTGTCTCTGTAATAGTCATAGTGTCATACTCACACACCTTTGTGTCGGCAGGATCTGGCGACCAACCTTTCTGCATGCACACCCAGCCCGCGGCCTGTAGAGCTGCCTCCAGTAGCTATTCCCACTGCTTCAGATCCGGTACTGATTCTAGTTTTGCACAGGATTGTCTAGCCATCCTCAATATTTTGCCCATCTGCCCTCTTTTGGGCTTAGGTAAGAGTTCCTTAAGTCCCAAATCCATGTCTGCACCAGTAGGTAAATTCACCTTTGCTTCAGCTGCACCGATAGGCAAGCATTTGGGTATTCGGACGTCAGTGATCTCTCCGGAGCCAACTCCAGTAACAAGCAGTACCAGTGCAATGAGCGAGACCTCCTCATTCTGGATTTCCACAACTTCCAAATCCAATTCGAGCACAAGGAGCTTCGTGGATCACATTCAAACCAACCAGAACATAGGATTCAGGCAAAATACAAGCTGAGCTTTCAAGTCCAGACATAATCAGAAAAAGAGTCAATAATTCAGCTTGGGTCTCAAAAGTAATCGAGGATGGGAGGAGACCTGCTCCCCTACTTCCCTTGCATCCTCTCCCATTGATATCTGGGACATAGTGGCCATACTCACTAGGACAGCAACTTTCCCTACCGACAGAGATGGGGAATTTTCCCCGGTGTCCTTGCCAAATGTCCCCCATTCACTAAAAATACCATCAACAGCTTAAAAGTCTGGTTCAATGTCAGTTGGCATCCATCTGTGTCCCCCTCCCACGAGACAAGGCTGAAAATAGTGAAAAAATTGTCTAGTCCTTCTTCCCAGTCAACAAAAACTAAATAAATAAAACTTTGGAAAACATAATATTTATGACATGGTAATTTCTTCAGTAATAAATAATAGAAATGAGAAATCTACAGAAAATACATAATATGCAATCTAAATTGTGTTCAGCTGTTATGTTTTCCAAAGTCAGCTGCTCTTTAACAAAAAAAAAAATACTCATTAGGGCAATCCATGTGCTGCCAGTTGTTGAGGGAGTGAGGAATAGATGGCTGCCTGCAGTTCTTGTGGACTGCTTCAAGCTCCATGTAGGCTTATCCTGTTCTCAGAGCTTCAACTGTCTTTCTATGAATGGCATTCTTTCTTATGGAAAATTCATGTTTTCATTTAGAAAAATGTAAGTCTATGGGAACAATTTCTCAGTAGACTGAACCTTTTCCTTGTAAAATACATGAATCCCTGTAGATTTGGGAACCTTTACTGTGTGGTCTAGACCAGAGTAGAAGGAAGGCAGTTTCTCACAGTATTTCAAGCAAAGAGCTGTGAGCCTGGAGTTCCATTTGATAATTTATGATCGATGATGCCGGTTCAACAACACTTTTGTTGACCGGCACCACAGCGACGGGATTTATGTCAACCGCAAGTTGCAGTAAAAATAAATCCCAAATGTCTCCTGGTCCTGTTTTTTTATCAAGGGGCTTCACCCCACTTACATGTACTTTAAGTTGTTTCAGTCCATTTGTTTATTCTTTCCTTTTTAACCATTGCTCACAATCTGATGAGGTCTATGGAGTACCCTGCATTGTGTCAGATAATATATTCTTCACCTGTCTTGCCTTTCCTGTCTGTCTTTCCCAAAGAACTACAGATCCTTTGTGACCCTTTTCTTTTGATTCTTATTTTACAGATCCCTGTCTACTTTGGTTCCTTACCTCAGGCTCAGCTAGAATCAGGTCAGCAAAACCTTTAATCGCTGCTTATACTGGATGGGGAAACTGTAATGGTACAATTTTAGATGTTACCCCGAGAGCCTACTTGTTTTTTTTAAATATTTATTTATTATGCTTTTTGTGCCAGCCTAGCACTGAACTCAGCCCTGGTCATGACCCTCACCACCTCCTGCACCCACGTGAGCTACACTCCCCCTATGCCCCCTGGCTTACCCCCCAGGGCGGGGTCACAGCACTTATCCATGTCACAAACGTCGGTTCGGGTTTCAGGGGAACCATCTCGGAGCACATTGAAGGCGGCGAGGAGGGCGTCATGGAGGCGCTTGGTTGGGGATTTTTCTGTCCCCAAAAGGACATTTATTGTTCCTCGGTGGTGGGGATGTGCAATGACATCCCATTTCTACCTCACCCCCTCTTAAAATCCAGACACAGTTGCAGCAAAGCCCCCGGCCTCCACCAGGGGTCTAGGGTACACCTGACATTCATCCCCCTTCCCCCCGGAGAAGGAGAGCAGTCCAGAGGATTCTCTATCCATCTACCCCTGGCTGGCCCTCCAGCAACCCAGGTCCATTCTCGAACCCAGGTCGCCGGCGTTGCAAGCAGAAACACCAACCACTGAACCGACAGGCCAGCGCGAGACCCTACTTGTTAAGCTTCTGTCAGTCTCACAACATTTTGCAAGCAATCTCTTTGATAATTTCTGTGCACAAAACAACATAAGGATGAAAGGAAGGTAATGGGAACAAAAAAATGGCTACCAGAGTTGTTTTTATACACTTCCATCAGTGTTTTTTTTTAAGTAAACATGATATGGTTACTATGACTTTTTCTACATGTTGTTTATTCAGAATAAGACATAAATAGAATGTTGTTTCAGACAATGAGAATTCCTGCACATCCATTGTATAATTAAGCAATAATACACAGCAGCGTGTGTTATATCATGGAATATCATCACGCCGCAGGTGTATTGTGAGCCACGAGTCCACGGGTTGTGTGCCCATATGCACCTGAGAAGTGATGATATCCTATGATATACCACACCCTATCATGTATTACTGCTGTTAGAAAGTGGCTCCACATTTAAAGTAATTAAAAGAAAAGATATTTAAAAGGTTGTCACGTAGATGTACATAAAAAAAGTTCCTTTAATTTCAGTCATGGCCAATGGGTAGCACTGTTTCTTGTAGTACACAGCAATGTTTGTTGGTGGTAGAGCTGGCCCAAAGCAACAGTTGGTGTGAGCTGGCAAGATTATAATGTCTGATGTTTTTTGGCAAATTCTATAAAGACAGTGCAGGGCTTCGGAGATATAGTCATTATAAACATTGCATACATAAGGGCACTATTATGGGACGAGCAATGCAGTGTCATTTTTTCATGGTATTACCAGCCAGATCCAGGGGAAGGGGGTTGAGGAGTGTCATAATTAAAATGCCAGACATATTGCAGGTTCAGGAGACTTTTATGAGTGCTCAGGTAATAAAAATATTAATTGCATATGGTGCCTACAGGTGGGAATCGGAGAGGTAAAGCCCCGATTTGTGCAGTGGTCAGTGCTTCACTTCTCCCAGTAGAACTCCTTTAAGTGCATATCTACAGGTACTGTACAGGGTCTGTACAGGAGTTGGGCAAGGATAACAATGATTTAGTTTTTGAAGGAGCAGGCACTGTGCAGGTGCTGTGCAAGGACTAACACTCACTTGGGCTGGGCAGGTACAGGTGCTGAACAGGTGCTATGCAGGGCCAGTACAGGCACAGCTACCACTCTAGCTGCAGCTGTAATTCTGTGAATGTTCAGGCCTGTAAGTGCCTGTGAAGGATTCATTAGTGTGCACACCTTCAGTCTCATCATGCACACTTTCAGGCAAACTAGAGGCACCCTTTACAGATGTAATACAGGTATGCCAAAGGTATAAAAGATAGGTACTATATAGGCAAAGAACAGTCATTGTGCAGATATAGGACAGTGCTGCATTTTTCAGCAGTGTTAGCATGTCTAGGTGTCTGACAAAAGTCAGCTAGTCAAATGAATTCAATGAATGAAATGTAACACATTTTTGTGGACAGGAAACTCTTTCTCTGCTTTGGACACAGTAAACAATATTGTGATCACTGAATAAATCAGCCATCACACCTGAATCTATGTAGTTGTGGGTGGAGTTTGTTAACACCAAACCAGTAAGTGAAGAATCCCTTACATTCTCAACATTAATGCAAGTAGCATCTAAAATGAACTGTTCCAGGCCTACTTTAAAATTTAGTAATCTAGTTTGCTTAGATCTATCTGGGTTCAGTCGATCCACATTAAAATCTCCTATCTGGAAGTTCTGGAATTACTGACAGAGAGGAAAGTAAGCACCCAGTTTAAACCTAGAGGTATGTATTTCTATTTTCTCTCCATACTTAAAGTTGCAGTGTAAGTGGTTAGTTGGAGGAAAGATATTTGTAGTCAGTGTTTGGGGAGGTATACTGTGAGTTTAGCGACTGCGATTGGGTGCCTATCGAAATGGCAACTCAATCATGGCACTTTTACCTATGGGGAGGAGAGAGGGCGATTGGAGGGTCGCTACATGTATATTAGCATGGGGGGGGAGCCAGCACGCTGCACAAGGAGTGGGGCAGGAGAGAGGGATTGTGAGAGGTGGAGTCGCAGTGAGTTGCCAAGCTGTTCCCGTGGCGTGGTGGGTGGGTTCAGAACTAGGGCATGTGTGATGCTGGGATCAGGTCTGGGCACGGGTGCATTTTGTTGTGCCTGGCCTGAATTTCTTTTTTGCTCAGATTTGCACCCCCCTGACATGCACTCCCCTGGAGCTGAGAATCCTTATGTAGGGGGGTGCGGGGGGTGAAGCCCCCCATGTGGGGGTGCAGATGGCACAGCCCCCTACATTGAAATTTAAAATGTAAGTCCCCAGAGCCCTTGTGCTATGCACTGGGTAGTCAAAGTGCCGAAATTGATTTTTGGCAGTCAGACTTCACGATAACGCTGATCGTCTTTAGGCTTTCGCCATTATCACATAAACCCATTTGGAGCACTTTAAGTTTTTTCATTAAATTTGTAAAAGGTAGTGTGGGGAACCTAGTGCACGAAATTAATCTTAGGGGTGAGTCGATCAAGAAAGCTGTGTGACTCAGGTGTGTTATAGGGGGGTTGAGCTGCCAGAGGTTAATGAGGACAGGCAATTAGGGGATGCCAGAAAGCAGAAAGGGGAGCACAAAGGAGTAACAGGAAGTGTGTTTTATCAGGCTTGTGTCCCAGCATGTGAGTGGGATAATGCATGAGTACAGAATCTGCCTTAAAGAGCAGGTTTCAAGCTTAAAAATTTCTACCCCCTCCAACATATAGTATAACTCACTCTCCGGTTTAGCCATTCCATCCAAAAGTGCCATTAGTTGCACGTTCTAGTTTCTTAAATTTCACTTGCAAAACAGCTCCATGGAGCGGGCAGCAGAAATGGTAACATTCCCCACCCAGGAGCCGGGCCCCAACACTTTCACGTTACATGATGTCAAGCTCAAAAACGCACAGGGGCATACTCCATAGACTAGAATGGGGCCAATTTTTATTCATTTTTATGTTTGCTTGCATGCATGTGCAAGAAACATAGTGCCATCCTCTGAGTTTTCATAGGTGGGTCATTCTGTCTTCCAGTTCATTCATTATGTTTGCAGGCATGGCCACAGTTCACCAATGAATACTGCCGCTGTCTATGACAGCTGTTGAAAATGCAGTGTCATACAGCTGAAAGGCAGAGCTCTGCTTCAGTGAGCAGCAATAAGATATGCTGATTAGCATATTGCATGCTCATGCATTCCCCCCACCCCACGCACACACATATTGTGTGCTCATGCACTCCTCCCCCACGCACATACTGTATGGCTGATGGGGGTGCCCAATCCCCCATTGGCTCTGTTGCACTCCCCCCAACAGAGTTCCAGGTGCTATGCTGGGAGTCCACCCCAGTGTGGCAACAGTCCGTATGGCCGACAGGGGTGCCCAATCCCCCATTGGCTCCACTGCCCCCCCAACAGACTACCGGGTGCCACACTGGGAGCCCACCCCAGCATGGCAACAGTCCATATGGTCAATGGGGATGCCCAATCCCCTGTCGGCTCCACTGCCCCCCAAACAGCCTTCCAGCTGCCACGCTGGGAGCCCACTCCAGTGTAGCACAAGTCCAGCATTGTCTATTAAAAAAAAGTAACCTGCAAGAGAAAATGTTCCCTCAGTGACTGTCCTGATCCCCTCCCCCACCGCGCCCACCCTCTGTGCACCCTGCCTCCCCACACCTCCACCTCACCCCATACTTACCTCTGGAGTCCAGCGCAATGATCTTCGGTGGACCGGGAACACGTCTGCACTCTTCAAAGCTGACAGCGAACTGAAGAAATGCCGGTAAGCTGTATAATGGAATAAATAGGGTTTTATCAACTTTGCTGCATATCTCAGGCATTTTTGGGAATTTGTTTCACTAGCTTTTCAACATGATGTTTTTGGGACCCCACCTCATAAATTCTGTCACTGTCATTTTGTTAATCAGCCCCGAAAGGTGATTTTGTGGTCACTGCATGGAACTATCTTTTGGGACCAATTTATGGAATGACAGTGTCACAGTTCATGAGGTAGGCCCTCAAAAACCATATGTTCAAAATTTGGTGAAAAAATTCCCAAAAATGACTGTTTTAAGAGCATGTGTTACACTGTTCCAATGCACACGCGTAAGTTCACAAATTTTCAATATTTTCACTCCAGATTTTCAACATTGCCATTTTACCACACTTCCTTATGAGCAGTATAGCTGTCATTTTTCACATCTCGCCCAAAATGTGTTTCTGTGCATGTAGCTCATAATGGCACAGTCAGTGTGCGAAATAAATGTTCAGGACAGATGAAGAAAATCACAGTGACACTGTTCATGAGCAGAGGTGTTAAAATGGCTATGTTAAAATTTGGTCAAAAAAGTCAATAAAATGACTATGTTATGAGTGACCATTGCACAGTTTCCATGCACCCTTGTAAGTTCATGCATTTCTGATATTTTCAGTCCAGATTTTCACCAGTGCCATTTTTCCACACTTCCTTATGAACAGTACAGCTGTCATTTTTCACACTATGGCCAAAATGTGTTTTCGTACTTCCAGTGCAGAAATACATGGTCACTGTGGGAAATCACTGTTCGGGACATATTAAGAAAATCACAGTGACACTGTTCATGGCAGAGGTCCCAAAATGCCTGTGTTGACAATCTGCTGTAAAAAAATACCCAAACTAATTGCATTATGGGTTTGCGTTGCACAGTTTCTATGCACGCTCATGATTTCACCAGTTTTTTTAATATTTTCACTGCAGATTTTCAACATTGCCATTTTGTGAACCTCCCCATGAACAGTACAGCTGTCATTTTTCACATCCTGTTTGAAATGTGTTTTCGCACCTGTGGCGCCAAATGGCATAGTCGCTGTGAAAAATCAGCTTTAGGCTAACGGACTGATATTTTCACTATTCATAAGGTGGGGGTCACAAAAAACGCATGTTGAAAATTTGGAGTGAAAATGCTAACGAATGCCTGAGTCGTTAGGGTTTCCGACCATAATGCCCCACCCTGTAGAGATTGACAGGCATCAGAGGTGTGACTTGTGATTCTCGCCTGTAATGCTCATACCATTCCACACCCTGCAGCCAGTGCTGGGAGGCAGTATAGTGCAGTGGTTTAAGGCTCTGAGCTGCAAAACTGGTAACATCCAGCAGACCAGACCTGGGTTTGAATCCCACAGCTTCCACTTGTATACTGTGTGACCCTAAGCAAGTCACTTAACTTCCCTGTGCTCCCAGGTCACACCTGTAAAAAAGCTTTAAGCTTAGTGTGCTACACCTGATTAAACAACTAAAAAAAAAATAGAGACATTGAGGTGTGCCTTGGTCTCTTTGGCCCCAAGGTTTACTCCATTCTCCTATACAGCACTAATCTCACCATATTTCCTGATGGAATGGGTTGAGCATAAGGGCCAAAGACCCAAGGCATACCTTGACACTTGTCGGTGTCTGCAGATTAAGGTGTGGTGAAATGGCGTTGCCATTATGCCTGACAACCCAAAAGCACACTCCAATGCCTGTCAGTCTCTGCAGGGTGGTGGTGGGGTTGGCTTCAGTTCAATACTTCACTGCCATTCATATTATGCAGCTCTCTAACTCCTACACTACCAATGCCAATGCCAGCAAGCCAGCAAGCAAACATTCGGCATTGACAAATGCTGGTTTTTTATGCTTTTAAGTGCTGAATTTGAGAATAAAAGGCCACCGCTCAACTAACCAAGTCCTTATTAGTTGAGCGGTGGCCTTCCTTTCTCAAATTCGGCATTTAGAAGTATAAAAAAATGAGTAAAAATTGGCCCTATTCTAGTCTATGGAGCACACCCCCACGTGTTTTTTTTTTTTTTTTATTTAGTTTTTGTTGACCGGGTAAGTGCACTAGACAAATCCTGCCTATTTTCAGGCATGACCCGGGGAAGGGGGATACAGATGAATGCCAACTGACCTTGAACCAGATTAAGCTGTTGATGGTATTTTTAGTGAATGATGGAAATTTGGCCAGGACACTTGGGAAATTCCCCTACTCTTTCCGGTGGGGAATTTCGTCACCCAGTCATGGATGCTGGAGAGTGGAGTCAGCATCACGATGGTGCTGCACTACCTTTGGAGCCTCCCGCTTTACCTGGTTCTACTCTATGTTGTACTTCATCGACTGATTTCTACGAGAAACAACAAGATTCACCGGAGGTACAGTTATCACTACCACTTGATGGTCACATCAACGTACCTAATGCTACTTATCCTCAGGATCCCTCTTCTACTACTTTGCCTTCTGATAACACCTTGCAAATGGAACGTATTGCTTCACAGTTGCGGGTTCCCCCGCCGGATCCTCCCCAGAGCACTTCCGTTATTGAAGGGGATGCGACAGGCTCGTCGCACTCAGGAGATTCCCCTATTCTGCCTAGCACATCTCAATTGCCGCAGCCTTCTCACTTGCCTATTTCTGCTTCTACTTCTACGTCGGACATTGTAAGGACACGATTTGGACTTTCAAAAGGGACTTCAGCGGGAGATCCCACTTTGACCACCTCAACTGCGTTACGCAACGCTGGCTGGACTGAAACAACGTCAGGCTCATGGACCCCTGACCCATCTTGGGATGAGGAAAGACACAGTGTTTTGTTCTCCCCCTCCAGACCTGCACCTATGAGCTCCAATGAGGTACCTATCTTGCAACAGGACTCTATTCTGTTACCTGTTCATTGTAATGTAAAAAAAGATATGCCTACAGCAGCTTGGGGGGATGTAATGGATGCGCCTGATAATTTAGCAGCTAAACTGCCTATTGTACATGCCTCTGATTTAATCCATCTATCTCCACCTTCTTCGGAGAAACTTACACATCATGCTTCTTCTTCCTCTACTCAGGCTTTAGACATTATACAGGCCCCACTTAGCCTTCTAGACACTGACTTACCCCCTCCGCTATCCATTTTAGATGACCCTGGAGAGGGTACCTCCTCCACAACTCCCCCTTTACATCCTGCTCTGGTGACCCCCCCCTTCAGTTACCCACTCTGGCCCTATGCTTTCTGACTTATTCAAGAACAAACTAGAGCAAGCCCCACACAGAAATGCTGTTTGTCTCCGTTATAGAGGTGGACTTAAGGAGTTCCAGTACAGGCATTATGTTGCTCACACATTACTAAAAGGCACCATGCAATACCAGGCTTCCGACATATATGCATTGATACATGTTTCTGGGGAGGAAACATTTGATGCTAGCTTTAAAACCACAATTGGTTTGGAAAAATTCTGGCATAAGTATGCTTCCTTAAAGAACACTGCTCCCTGGATTCCATTTTATGTTATCCCCCTTACCAAACCTTCCATACATACAGTCACCATTATGTTTTGGAATGAGGGGGTAAGTGTCAGTGACATAAATCACTGGCTACAGAAACATTGCACAGTGTTATCCCCTCCTGAGGCACTTTTAGATGATGAAGGCCTCTGGACGGGAGGATGGAAGTTCAAAGTCAAGCTCTTTTCAGTCAATTCTGAAATTCAACACATTCCTAACAGTTTCTTTTTAGGTAAAGACCGAGGCGTATGCTTTTTATGGGGGTCAGCCCAGGGCTTGCTACAAATGTGGAGCACACACTCACCTGAGTAGCACGTGTGACCTCTTGAAGTGTAGTCTTTGTGGGGGTTATGGTCATCCAAGTGTCTCTTGTTTAAATGTCTTTAAATGCAATTTATGTGATGAACCAGGGCACGCTTACCACCAGCGTTCTTGGGCTAGCAAAAACAGTAAGGGAGGCTGGGATCCTGATGTGTTGGTACAGAAGGCACAGGATAACAGACAGGAGGTCCCCACTTCATGAGTATCAGTTTCTGACCTTATGGATACTGCCCCCCCTTTCCCATTCAGCGCTTAGTGAGATTCCACCTACAATGCAGGACCCCCCCCCTGCCCCTGATATACCTGCACCCATTTCTTTGCCCTGTCCTGATGCCAATATAGTAACCACTTCTGCTGAACAGGAAGATTTCAAACCCAGCAGACAGGTCACAAGGGCTGCTGCACGGAAGTCTGTGAAATCCTTTGACCTCCCCCTTTCTAATCCCTTTGAATGTCTTAAAGGAGGTAAGGCAGAGTCAGATGAAGAATCTGACATTTCGGTTCATCATTCAGATGTTGAATTTTTCACACCCAAACCTCCTGATGTGTCCATAAAAGATCTGGTAAATCTCTTAAAAATAGCAAAAAACAGAAAAATATGACAATCATGGACGGCAGTGGATGATATTACACTTCCTCATGACATCACTTACAGTAGCCACTCCTAATGTCTGTAGCATTAAAAACTACAACAAAAGAATGGTCTTTCTTCATTTAGCTGCTTCCCTGCCCCTTGACATTCTCTTTATTCTGGAAACACATATTTCCTCCTTGTTTGAGGTACAACATCTCAAACGCAGCTGGATTAAAGGGCCTTCTTATTGGACCTTTGGCAACAGTGTTGCTGATGGGATAGCTATTTTGTTCTTTTCTACACATTTCTCTATTACCCACATTATTGATATTTCTCCTGGCAAAGCCTTCATAATTGATTGTACATTCAATAATTATCAGCTTCGCCTACTTAACATATATGGTCCACAAATGAAAGCTTTTCGTATTGCATTATTTCAATTATTTAAACCGTATTTATGCACCATGAAACATATTATCTGGGGGGGTGATTTTAATTGTTCCTTAGATATTACATATCGCACTACGGAATGGAAGAAGATTTATTGTGACTCTCTAGCTTTATCTGACATAGTAAAAAGAATGAATCTTACTGATGCCTACCGCTCCTTACATACTACAGTTGGTCATACATATTATCGGTTGCACTTTCATACGAGAATTAACTATTTATTTTCTTCACCACACTGTATTGCACAAACAGCCACCCTACGACCCTTAGAGATCTCTGATCATTCCTTACTTTCTTGTACTTTCTGTATTGGTCATCCCCCTATCTCATGCCTTCCTCCCTCTCCTATCTGGAAATTGAATGCTTCTCTTATCTCTACTCTAGAACTGCAAGATCACATACTTCTATTCTTTGTCCGAATTTCAGTTCTATGCTTTTATGATTCTTTACTACAGTGGTGGTTTGACACTAAATCAGAACTTAAATACCTTTTTTCAATCAATGGGCAAACGAATAGCCCGTGATGCGTACATTACCTACTTATTACATAGAAATTACTTATATAGATTATCTTTATCCACCACGTCTTCTATAGATTACTCTTCCCAAATAGACTCCGTTAAACATCAGATGATCTCCTATCAATATAATAGTGCCCATACATTAGATTTCTTCATGAGAGTCGGATCTTCACACTTGCTTTCTACAAACCCGTTTACTGCACACAAAGATAGAATATCACACATGGTAATGAATGGTTTATTTAATCAGGATGGCATCATTACTTATACCACACAAAATATGCTAGTAATAGTTCAATCCCATCTACAACATTTATTTTGTAAACCGACTCCTTTACCACCCAACTTTACTTCATTTTTTTCTGCTCCATTTCCTCAATTCCCTCACCATTGTGCTCAGGCCCTTGTTGCTCACATTACACAGGAAGAAGTAGCTACTGCTATTGCTCATTTAACGTCACAAGTCTCTTCAGGCCCTGATGGATTGACTCATGAATTTTATAAAACTTTCAGAGATAATCTCCTAGAAATTCTGACACAAGTTTTCAACTATATTTTGGTCTGCCCTGAGATTACTACGGATTTTGGCTTATTATTTTTTAAATTTATCTACAAAAAAGGTGATGCTCATGATTTATTAAATTGGAGACCTTTACATCTCCTCAACACTGATTACAAATTACTAGCACTTATTCTAAATTCTAGGTTAGCACACCTGGCCCTTGACCTAGTGGATTCAGCTCAGTCCTGTGCTATACCAGGGCACTCTATACAGAACAATTTATTTCTCCTGCAGAAAATCTTTGAAGCAAAAAAACACAATACACTCACAGGTTAGATACTTTCCTTGGATCAAGCGAAAGCTTTTGACTCTGTACAACATACATATTTACTATATATTTTACACTCTTATGGTAATCCTGCTCAATTTATCCAATGGATCACACGTCTCCTTTCTATGGCATATTTTACACCTCTGGTTAATAGTCATCAGGGTACTACCTTTCTTCAGCAGACAGGCCTCCGTCAGGGATGCCCTTTAAGCCCGTTATTATATGCTTTCATGTTAGATCCTATTATAAGACATATTTTGTGGGATTCTCACATTGTTGGCCTTACGTCGCACCCGACACTACCTTCTGTTAAAATTTCTGCTTATGCAGATGATGTTGTACTTTTTGTTAAGGATAAACGATCAGGGGACCGTGCTATAGACATCTTTCATTCCTTTTCCAAACTCTCAGGTGGTACTCTTAATTTAAGTAAAATTGTTACTATCCCTTTAGCTACCGACCCTATTCAGATTACTGGTGTTGGTGGAATTCCGCTATGTTTAACCCCACACCGTATTTTGGGTATTTGGTTTAATGTTCCAAATCCAACAACATTTAATTGGGAACAGCGATTAGACATTGGAGAAGCGAAAGTTGCCCTATGGAAATCCTGGAAATTGGGTAAGAAAAAGAGAGTATTAATGGTAAAACAATTTCTTCTCCTGATTTTTTTATATCTTAGTTATGTATATGCCCTTCCCCGTACACTAGAAACCAGACTTTTGAGCTTATTTTTTCAAATGATTTGGGGGAGTCGTTTAAACCCAGTTAGATGTCCTTACACATATTTACCTGTAAAACAAGGAGGGCTTAACATGGTGAACCCTGTAATTTTTTATTTGTCTTTTTTTCTTTCCCAATTATTTTCTAGACTCCGCTCAGTTACTCATGTTTGTGATACATGGATTGTTTATCACATGCATAATATCTGGGATAACTGGAGTTTACTCCCCCCATCCTTGCCCATATCCCTGGTTCCCCTACTTATGCAATAGATAGCTTTAGAAAATTACGCAGCTGGAAGCTTACTAAAGTATCTATTACATCACTTTCAAGGAAACAATTGTATGAGTTTCTTCTTAATCTTTTCCGGCCTGATATACAGTTCCCATTTTGTCCCCCTTCCAGTACCGGGAATGCCTTATTAATGTTACAAGAAGCCCGTATTCCTTTACACATGTGGGACATTACATGGTTATGCTGTCATGGCCACTTACTGGTCAGGGGAAACTTTAAACATAAATCATCTCAAGAGAGATATTGCCCTAGGCCTTCCTGCCTTGATACTGAGGAAACAATGTCTCATTTTTTTCTAGAATGTCCGGAGGTACTGTTATTCTGGGAAACATTGGCAAACAAATGGAAATGGACATTTCTTAGCCATATCACATATCAAATGTTAATATTGAATGATTGTTCTTTTTCACAAATACCATGTCACCCTAGTACACTCAGAGTGATCCTTTCAGTTTGTAAGTTTTATTTATGGCAAGCCCGTTGTCAATTTACTTTGCAACAGATCAGATTGCCTCCTCACACTATTTTTCAACATATTGAAACTGCTTTGTTGATTCAAAAAAATTCAGAGTGTCGTAAACTTTCAACTCCCTATGCTACTTCCTTATGGACTAATATCCAATTTTTGTATTAATGACATCTCTCTTATAGCCTACCTATTGTTTTCCTCACGATGTTTCTTTACATTTGAATGGACATGTTTTGAATCTCATGTGTCATAATGTTTCATTTGTTTGCTTTATATACACTTGATGTTATGTTTCCTTGTATAATAAAATTCCCCTACTTTTTTGAACTAACACCAATTCAGGTAGATGGGACCTCGGTTTAACATCTCATCCGAAAGACAGCACATCAGATGTGCAGCACCCCCTCTCATGCTGCACTACAGTGTCAGTACTGGGATATTAATCTAAGTGCCAGATGTGAGAACTGAAACCACAGCCCTCAGATCTCCCAGCCTCAGAGGTGAGTGTGCCACCTACTGAGCCACTGACACTGCTATGAACTTGACACTTCTGGAACTGGCATCATGAAACATGAAAGTGTGGGGGTGCCGCTCCAGGGTAGGAATGTTACCATTTTTGCGTCCAGCTCCATGGCACTGTTTTACAAGTGATTTTTAAGAAACTATAGTACGCAACTAATGAAACATTTTTGGTAGAATGGCTAAACTGGAGGGTGAGTTATACTATATATTGGAAGGGGGATACATTTTTAAACACAAAACTTGCTCTTTAAGAACATCTGCAGAGCTTTTGCAGATAGGCCACAGTCTGCAAGAGACTCTGCAGAGAGGACACCGCACTGAGGTAAGGAGGTAACACATTGTTTTTTACAGTGTACAACCAGCAATGGGGAAGGTAGCTGCAGGTTGTACAGTAGACATAGCACAAGTGGGAATGTAGCATTAGACACCCAGGATACAGTAAGTACCTGTCGGAGGGATAGAAAAGGCAAAATAAGAGGCACCCTACATGTGCTAGGGTAACAATTAAGTTTCAGACGAGCAAAATATAGAGGTAGGAATACAACATGAGTAGAAAGGAGGCAGTAGGGTGCAGAACATTTTCATTAGACACTAAGTAAAGGAAAGAAAGATCATGGGAGTGGTGCGGTTCAATGGGTATAGGCCACAGATTTTCGGGACACCTTCTGGACACTAAGGTGCAGCCCCAGTTGTACTCACCTCTCTGGGTCAAGGGCAGAAACTGCTGGACTCTGGTCCTAAGTGGCAAGGGTGCAGGGGACCTTCTGCCACACTTATTGGTCACCAGGTCTGGAACCACTCCCCAAGAGGGTGCCTAGGTAGATGCTGAGCAGTTGGATGTTGGTGAGCACCTGGAGCTTGGGGGTGGTGGGATGGGTACACACTCCTCAGCCCGTAGCACTACAGAATTCCTTTTCCATACTGGCAGGATGTGGCAGCTGAGAGGAGGCATCTATAGCAGTGGGAAGGGAGGAAGTAGGGTACTTAGAAGGGCAGGTCCCAAGGAAGGAGAAAGTGGCCCCCAGCCATGGAAAAACCAGCTACTGGGGGACTCTATAGTTAGGAGAAGAGACTTGGGAGCAGGGGGAGAAAGGGAAAGGTAGGTGAAGTGACTGAGAGGTGCTTCAGCATGGAGGGATGGAGAGCATATCCAGAGGGTTACTATGGCAGCAGGAGCTGGGAATGAACTAGTCATCACTGTCCATCTGAGGACAAATGGCCTGGCAAGGGACCGTGAAGGGGTAGTGCAGGATAATTTCAGGGGACAATGAAGGGGTATCAGGCAGGAGGTACACATGGTGGCTTTTGGCAAGGTGTCATCTGTGTACAGTATGGCCAGGAAGAGTAAAGGGTACTCCACACCAGGGCATTTAACAATTGGTTGAAGGCATGGTATGGAGGAGAGTTTTAACAACACTGGGGACTGGGGACCAGCCTAAGAGCATATTGACCTCTGTAGGGTAGATGGCCTCATCCTTCCAAGAAGTGACCACATTCTTTAGTGGAAGGTTTAAATGCTATTTGGATGAGCATTTAAACTAGTCAGGGGGCTGTAAAACCAAGGGGGCAAAAATTTCCCCCCACCTGGATGAAGGCCTGAGGGGAATAAACACCTTAGGACAGGGCAAAAGAAGATGGGGGGCAAGGTGAAGAGGGGTATAAATCAGGTAAACAAGAATAAAGAAGTAAAGAAGACTGGAAATGGACAGGTAAAAAGGGAAGAGGAGGGTAAAATGGAGCTTCAGGAGAAACTTTTTCTCAATGAGTGCACACTGGGAAGTGGTGCTCTAAAACCAACAGAGAATCCCAAATAGCAGACAAGGTTTTGGCACTCACAAACTCATTAGAGAAACGTGTAGAGTTAAAACATAATTTAATAAAATACCACACAACCTAACAAGATTCCTGACATGTTTCGGACTGACCACATAGTCCTTTCTCAAAGGTTTGAGAAAGGACTGTGGTATTTTATTAAATTATGTTTTAACTCTATGCATTTCTCTAATGAGTTTGTGAGTGCCAAGACCTTTTCTCCTATTTGAGCTTCAGGGGACAGCATTCTCATTCACACTCATCTTCTTATTCTTACATTTAGCATATTATTTTTATTCTGCACTTGCCTCTCATGCCTTACAGCAGCATCCTCTCCTACCCCCGATTGAAACTGCAGACCTCATCATCACAAGATTCAGAAGAACTGGAAGTGTCATCATCATTCTGTGGTACATAGCCTGGATTATCCCATCCCCAGTCCCCACGATCAAGACCATCTCTATCATTATTTGCTGCCTCAGCATCTGAGCTTAAATTTGAGGAGGATGACTTCTTGCATGCTACTTCAGCAGCTGGAAGTATCCTGGCACATGTGGCAAAATGTTCAACATCTCTGTGAGTAACTCCAGTCAGTTCTTTCCAAAACTCTACTATCATTTCATTGCTAACACACCTTTTTTGCTCAGGACATAAAGTGGCAGTCCTGGTGATGTTATCACCACTATGTTCTTCATTAGTGCTATGATTCATATTGTCCATATTATTAACAGATGCATGTGCAGCAGTACTGTGCTTCCTTTTAGTAGACTTTACCTGGGAAATATGAGATGTAGTAGACACAGCCATGAAAGGATATTGTTTCACTATGTGCTGCAGAGACAGACAGTGTTGCTGATTATGTCACAGTAACAAATAAAAATGACAGGTCTCAGGCCTCAAGGGCACCTCACAAAAGGTGTAATTCAGCCATTAAAAGATTTTTCTAACTTCTGCAGAGACAGCAGAGACAGTGTAGCTGACTGTATCCTGTCAAAAGGGCATGGAAAAGAGGGCATTGTAATGAGAGTAACACGATGACCATGAAACCGATCTCAGTGACTGGGAGTTCACAGCATCTCACACTGTGACTGTCTTGCAGTGTTTCTTCCCTGTGACCTTCTGCTCTCCCTAGCAGGATGCAGTGAGTGGATACTAATAAATATATACTGTATATAACGGGGGGTGTGGGGGCAAAGCCCCCTATAACAGGGAGTGTAGGGGCAGAGCCCGCCAAGGAAATTAAACAGGGACTGCTTGGAAGGGCTATGCACTGGTAGTGTAGCGCAAGATAATTTGGTGCCACTCAGGTTACTGTCAGCATTGTCCCTGCTCTCTAATTTCCTGTGGCCTAGGAAATTTGCCATAAAGTGTATGAACTGTAGCTGACTATGTCACAGTAATAAATGACAGGACTTGGGCCTCAGGGGCACCTAACAAGCAGTGTAATACAGCCATAAAAGGTTTTCACTAACTGCTACAGACACAGACAGTGTATCTGACTACATCACAGTAATAAATGACAGGGCTCAGGTCTCCGTGGCACCTCACAAACAGTGTCATGCAGCCGTAAAATTATTTTTCTAACTGCTGCAAAGATAGACAGTGCAGCTATGTCACAGTAATAAATTACAGGGTGTGGACCTCGGGCACCTAACAAACAGTGTGATACAGCTGTAAAAGGCTTTACTAACGGCTGCAGAGAGAGACAGTGTAGCTGACTATGTCACAGTAGTAAATGAAAATGACTGGGCTCAGGCCTTGGGGGCACCTAACAAACAGTGTAATAAAGCCATAAAAGGATTTCACTAACTGCTGCTGAAACAGACAGTGTAGCTGACTATGTGTGATGAGGGAGATGTGACAGGCATATGACCAGATTGATCTGTTTATTTCTTTTGTTAGCATAGACATGTTCCATTTATAGGTTCTAATATTTGAAAGTAGATGAAAACAAGGGTTTTAAGTCACATCTTCATGCAGGTCTTGTCGGAAATACTGGTTAACTGCTCAGTATGGCTAAGCTCCACATCCTGGCAGATGGGAGGGTGTGATTTCAAGCACCTCAGACATCCTGGAAAACATGATTGTAAAGTTGGACAGAGGAGGTCTAGGTGTGAAAGACATCCTGCAAAACAAAATCATAAAACTAGACAGATGATGTCTAGGTGTGAAGGAGGCCTGTTGGCTCAGATGATGTCATCCACACACATTTGAGGGGGGATCGACAGAAGGGAACTGTCACTCAAAGGATTGAAGTCACTCCCCTCCTCCAAAGAGTATAAGTCAATGGAGTGGTTCAGGCCCTCTCTTTCTGGAACGTTCAACATTTGAAGGCAATGGGCCCTGCCATGACTATCTAAAAGATAAGACAGCACAGTTAGGGACTGTGTCTGCATAGCCAGTTGGCAGGTATAGAGTTTAGGTGAGGAAAGTTCAGATTTTTTCTATACATCAACTGTCTGTGTAACTTGTTTATTTTCTATTTCTTAGTAAACTGGTAATCCTTTTGTGTCACTGTAAATATATCCTATTTGTAAGTACTTGTAGTTCTTCTAGTAGAGAGTCCATTTTCTATAAAATCAGTGACAGCTTGTTTTATTTAAAAAGGTAATTTTACTATTTCTGCTGGGATCTGTTTGCAGTCTGTCTCCAAAGGGCACTCTACTAATAGCTATTGTGGTGACCTCCCTGGCCTTGTGTAAGAGGCAAAGACAGGTTTTCCGTTTCCTGGTAAAAAGCAGGTGGTAGCAAAGGATTAGAAGTCCCCAAAAGAGGAACCGTCCTATAAGTGAGGGGGTCAAGAGGCGGTTTTTGTCACACTATGTCGAACTAATAAATGAAAATTACAGGGCTCGGGCCTCAGGGGTACTTAGCAAACAGTGTAATGCAGCTGTAAAATGCTTTCACTAACTGCTGCAGAGACAGTGTAGCTGACAGTTCCACCAAGTCACATTGACAACAAAGTTGTCAACGGTCTTTTCATCGACAGCATTTTGCCAATGATGATCACATCGACCAGCAAATTCATCGATGACCACCAGCATGACAGAATTCTTTGGACTGTTTGTGGGGGACTTTTCCCCCTGTATCCCCATGTAGGGGCTCTGCCACATGCACCCCCCAGCATTAAAGATTGTCAACTTTGGGGGGGGTGGATTACAGGGGACAGTGGCTACAGCAGAGTGGCTGCATGTCTACATCGCTGCAACAATTCATTTGACACTGTGTATGTCGAATGGTTTTTGTCAATGTAATGGATTCAATCTGGGGGGGTCATTGTAGTAATGGTATATGGTAGCAGATTACATCACAGTAATAAAAGACAGAGCTCGGGCCTCGAGGCCACTTCACAAACAGTGTAATATAGCCGTAAAGGGCCTTTACTAAATGCTGCAGAGACAAACAGTGTTACTGATTATACTACAGTAATAAATAACAGGGCTAAGGCCTCAGGAACACCTAACAAACAGTGCAATACAGCTATAAAAGGCTTTCACTACCTGCTGCAGAGACAGACAGTGTAGCTAATTATGTCACAGTAATAAATGACAGGGCTTGGGCCTTGGGGGCAGCTATCAAACAGTGTAATACAGCCGTAGAAAGTATTTCACTAACTGCTGGAAAGACATACACTGTAGCTGACTATGTCACAATAATAAATGAAAATGATGGGTCTCGGACCTCAGGGTCACCTAACAAATTGTATAATGCAGCCATAAAAGGCTTTCTCTAACTGCTGCAGAGACAGACATTGTAGCTCATTCTGTCACAGTAATATATGACAAGGCTCAGGACTCAGGGGCACCTAACAAACAGTGTAATACAACCATAAAAGGTTTTTACTAACTGCTGCAGAGACAGACAGTGTAGCTAATTATGTCACAGTAATAAATGACAGGACTCAGGGGCACCTAACAAACTGTGTAATACTTTTAACTTTTAATTTCAAACCAGCTGCCTTCTTTGTTTTTGTCTTTGTATTTTCACCCACCGTGCTCCTTCTCTGTTCTCTCCCCAGCACCACCTCCTCGACTGAGGCTGTTCCCCCTAACCCTAGCTGAGATTGTTTCAGTCCACCACCACTTTTCCCTTTGCTCCTTTGTGTAGTGTAGGTTTGAATTTCAACTGTTAATTGACTCAACTTTTAAAGATGAGTCTTTAATATGGTCGTAATTTGTGCTGTAGAGCGAGTGCAGACAGAGCTGCTTCCAGACTGCTGCCAGCTGCCCACACTCTATCTGCAGATTCCACACCACACAGGCTCATAGCAGATGGACCATAGACCTTTGGATACAGCTGACCAATCGTGTGCCAGCCTGGTGTCATCTGCTCCTATTCTGCCATAAGCTCCATGAAGGATCACATTGGTTGACCTTTTAATGCCTGTTTCCAGTGTGAAAGTCCTGCCCTAATTATTGATCACCCATCTTAAACTACCAGACCTGAGAATTACACTGTTATGTTGGGTAGGATAGTACATCACTCAAACTATCCTACCCTGCCAAAAATAGGTGATACCCTAATTACCCAACCCAGATTGCTGTCAGGTAGCCCATGCCTACTCTCATGTAATTCATTTAAGAGGCTATCAACAAATGGAAGGAAAACTGAAAGTCTATAGAATGTTTTTGGATCTAACATTGGATAGTTCACCCATTTTGTTTGCCTTCCTGCTAGACAAAGTATTTCAAGAGGAATGCCTGCAAGGTCTTCTACTTTTTGAAATATGTCATCAATCTCCTCCTTAGAGTTCTGCCTTATTCTCTGAATAGCATTGTGTGCATCTATGACCTGCTGCAAGGACTGTAGAATGTCAGCACCTGGTTTCTGAATGGAGACGGACACTGGAAGAAGCAGTCCTGAGAACCTTGCCAGTGTGTTTAATGAGACAAGAAAGCCATGTGAGTAAATGCAGGTATGAAATTGTTCAGCTTTTTCAGAGGCAACTTTATCAGGCCACTTTCTTACTGTATGTCTGACAGTGCCTCTGTCACACCAGGATATGTATCAATGAAACAGACAATTGTTTCATTCCTTTCAACCCATCGCATCACACATAGTCCAGTGTGTTTCTTATTTTTAATGTTTGGTAATGCATTGATTTTACTTTCAGAATCATCATTCTCTTTGCTGAGTCTCAGACAAAGTTTGATATGTCCTTTATTATTTCAGAACAGTTACTGATTTCACTTAACTGACTCACATGTGCTACGATGAGATTCAGAAAATGACTTGAACAGTGCATGTAGATTACTCTCAGTATTACTTTCAGTTATTAAAGTGGAAGCAGTCTCTAGGCCCATCAAGACCACTTTCCCCACAAAAGTGGGAGATATCAGATATAACTACCCACCAGTAACCTATCTAGTTCCAATTGAAACTGGCTGCATGATGTTTGCTTGACTATGTACTGTGGTAGGGAATTCCAAAGTACAGCAGCTTTCATGGTAAAATAATATTTCCACTTGTTGGTAAGTGCCCTTGGTATTTTGATTTGCCTGTTATTACATCTCAGGCCATATACTTTGTCCAAATATTTTAGTCCACTTAAATTCACGAGATTTTCATCATTTAGAATATTAAACAACAACAACAGGTCACCTCTATCCCATCTTGTCTGCAAGTCATATAATCCTAATGATTTTACCATTTCTTGATATGAAAAATGTTGTATTTCCAGTATTAATTTTGTCATTCTTCGCTGTAAACTTTCCATCATTTTTTTTATCTTTTTGCAAATATGGTGCCCAGAAAGAGACTGCATAATTAGTGTGAGGTCTAATATATGATCTATATAATTTTATAATACATTCTTTATTACGTGTTATAAATGCTTTTTTGATCGCATTAATAATACGATTTCCTGTTTGGATTACTTTATTACATTGGTTACTCCAGTCAAATTTGTTATTTACTATAACTCCTAAATCTTGTTCATAGCATCCTATCTTAATTTCATTCCCACACAGAGTATAATAGACATTGGGGGTTTTCTTCCCTAAGTGCATATCTAAACATTTTTCTGTATTGAAAAACATGTTGTTTTCTTTAGCCCATTTTTCAATAATCAGCAAATCTTTTTTAATGTTTACTTTTATTTCAGTATCAACTTCTGCTGAGATTTTAGTATCGTCTACAAATTTACTTATCTGGCATGAAACTCCCAATTGTAAATCCCCAATAAATATACCAAAAAGAGTAGGACCCAGGACAGAGCCCTGCGGTACTCCACTTGTAACTAAAATTCTACCAGAGGTTGTATCACCTCTCCTTACTCTCTGTGATCTGTCCTTCAACCAGGCCTTGACCCATTTAACAGTATAACTATTAATTTCTGACTTGATCAATTTCATAATTAATAGATTATGTGATACCTTATCAAACGCTTTTTTGAAATCCAGAAACACCACATCCACTGGAATGCTTCTATCCAAACTAGCACTGATGTTCTCATAAGAAGTAACCAAATTTGTTGTACATGATCTGCCTCTTCTAAAACCATGTTGTGTGTCATCTGTTATTCCCTTTGTTATTATTTCTTGATCCATTTTTTGTTTTAATATTCTTTCCATGGTTTTGCACAAGACAGGTGTTAAACTAATGGGTCTATAATTATCAACTCTATTTTTATTTCCCTTTTTACGTTCGCTTGCACACATGTGCAAGGAACATTTTGGGAGAGTAGCACACTTTGGAGGTGTGCCTCTCCCATCCAATGCACAGCTCCCTTGAGCAGATGTGGCGGTCCTGCACCAATGGGTGCAGGAGCTCTGTATGACAGCGGTGTTCCTCTGCTTCAAAGGAAAGCACCGCTGCCATGCTGAGCACTGCCGTCATGACGTCCCCCCCTTGCGTCACACACTCCCCCCCAAAGCTTTGGTGCCACGCTGGGAGCTCACCCCAGTGTGGAAAACATTGTTTGCCGATGGGCTGCCCAATCCCCCATCGGCTCCCGGCCCCAGAGCCATCCTGCTGCCGCGCTTGGGAGCCCACCCCAGTGTGGCAAGCGTTCCCTTTATTTTTGCCGGCAGAGGTTGCCCAATCCCCGTTGGCTCCTCGCCCCCCAGCCATCTTCTGCCATGCTGGGGAGCCCACCCCAGGTGGCAAACGTCCCACGTCGTCCTGTTTTGATTTTAAAACCTGTAAAATAAAACGGTCCCACGGCGCTCCTCAGCCCTCCCACAACCTGCACCCACCCACTGCACACCCAGCCTCCCACGCCTTACCCCATACTTACCTCCAGACTCGTGCAAGCGATCTTTGGTGGACTGGGAACACGTCTGCACTCTTCAAAGGCAACCGTGAACTGAGGAAATGCCTGTAAGCTGTATAATGGGCTAGATGGGGGGTTATAAGTTTATTGCATATCTCAGTCATTTTTTGGAACTTTTGCACCAAATTTTCAACATGGAGTTTTTGGGACCCCTTCTCATGAATGATGTCACTGTCATGGTGTTATTTGGGCTCGAAGGGTGATTTTGCAGGCACTACATAGTCACTGTCTGAAAACACCCTTCAGGCTTGAATAACACCATGACAGTGACTTTGATGTGAAGAGGTCCGCTTCCTGATAAAAATTGGTGGAAAATTCCAAAATGACTATTTTGCGAGCGTGCATTGCGTAGTTCCTATGCAGGCTCATAAATTTGTAAATTTTCAATATTTTCACTCCAGATTTTCAACATTACCATTTTATCACACCCTCTTATGAGCTGTACAGCTGTCATTTTTCACATCTCACCCAAAATGTGTTTCCGTCCATGTAGCGCACAATGGCACAGTCAGTGTGCGAAATCAATGTATGGAACAAATTAAGATAATCACAGTGACACTGTTCATGAGCAGAGGTCTTAAAATGGCTATGTTGAAAATTTGGTGAAAAAATTCCTAAAAATGACTGCTTTATGAGCGTGCATTGCGCAGTTCCTATGCACGCTTGTACGTTTGCTAATTTTTAATATTTGCACTCCAGATTTTCAACATTGCCATTTTAGTACACCTCCTCATGAGCAGTACAGCTGCCATTTTTCACATCCTGCCCAAAATGTGTTTCTGCCCATGTAGCTCACAATGGCGCAGTCGGTGTGCGAACTCAATGTATGGGACACATTAAAAAAATCACAGTGACACTGATCATGAGCAGAGGTCTTAAAATGGCTGCGCTGAAAATTTGGTGAAAAAATTCCTAAAAATGACTGTTTTACGAGTATGCGTTGCGCAGTTCCTACGCACACTCATAAGTTTGCGAATTTTCAATATTTTCACTCCAGATTTTCAACATTGCCATTTTACCACACCTCCTTATGAGTACTGCAGCTGTCATTTTTCAACTCTTGCCCAAAACGTGTTTCCGCCCATGTAGCGCACAATGGCACAGTTGGTGTGTGAACTCAGTGTATGGGACACATTAAGAAAATCACAGTGTCACTGTTCATGAGCAGAGATCTTAAAATGGCTATGTTGAAAATTTGGTGAAAAAATTCCTACAAATAACTGTTTTACAAGCGTGCGTTGCGCAGTTCTCGCGCTCGTAAGTTTGCAAATTTCCAATATTTTTACTCCAGATTTTCAACATTGCCATTTTACACACCTCCTTATGAGCAGTACAGCTGTCATTTTTCACATCCTGCCCAAAATGTCTTGCGCAGTCAGTGTGCAAAATCAATGTATGGGACACAGTCAGAAAATCACAGTGACACTGCTCATTAGCAGAGGTTTTAAACTGGCAATGTTGAAAATTTGGTGAAAAAATTCCTAAAAATTACTGTTTTACGAGCGTGCATTGCACAGTTCCCACACATGCTTGTAGGTTTGCGAATTTTCAATATTTCCACTCCAGATTTTCAACATTGACATTTTACCACGCCTTCTAATGAGCAGTACAGCTGTCATTTTTCACATCCTGCCCAAAACGTGTTTCCGCCCATGTAGCACACAATGGCGCAGTCGGTGTGCGAAATCAATGTATGGGACATTAAGAAAATCACAGTGACAATGATCATGAGCAGATGTCTTAAAATGTCTGTGTTGAAAATTTGGTGAAAAAATTCCTAAAATGACTGTTTTACGAGTGTGCTTTGCGCAGTTCCTACGCACGCTCGTAAGTTTTCGAATTTTTGATATTTTCACTCCAGATTTTCACCATTGATATTTTACCACACCTCCTTATGAGCAGTACAGCTGTCATTTTTCACATCCTGCCCAAAACGTGTTTCCGCCCATGTAGCACACAATGGCACAGTCCAAGTGCGAACTTAATGTATATGACACATTAAGAAAATCACAGTGACACTGTTCATGAGCAGAGGTCTTAGAATGGCTGTGTTGAAAATCTAGTGACAAAATTCCTAGAAATGACTGTTTTACGAGTGTTCATTGTGCAGTTCCTATGCACGCTCATAAGTTTGCGAATTTTCAATATTTTCACTCCACATTTTCAACATTGCCATTTTACCACACCTCCTTATGAGCACTGTAGCTGTCATTTTTCACATCTTGCCCAAAATGTGTTTCCGCCCATGTAGCGCGCAATGGCACAGTCGCTGTGTGAACTCAGTGTATGGGACACATTAAGAAAATCACAGTGTCACTGTTCATGAGCAGAGATCTTAAAATGGCTATGTTGAAAATTTGGTGACCAAATTCCTAAAAATAACTGTTTTACAAGCATGCATTGTACAGTTCCTACGCACACTCGGAAGTTTGCGAATTTTCAATATTTTCACTCCAGATTTTCAACATTGCCATTTTACTACACCTTCTTATGAGCAGTACAGCTGTCATTTTTCACATCCTGCCCAAAACGTGTTTCCTCCCATGTACTGCACAATGGCACAGTAGTGTGCAAAATCAATGTATGGCACACAGTAAGACAATCACAGTGACACTGTTCATTAGCAGAGGTTTTAAAATGCTAATGTTGACAATTTGGTAAAAAAATTCCTAACAATGACTGTTTTATGAGCGTGCATTGCACAGTTCCCACACACGCTCCTTGGTTTGCGAATTTTCAATATTTACACTCCAGATTTTCAACACTGCCATTTTACCACACTTCCTTATGAGCAGTACAGCTGTCAATTTTCACATCCTGCCCAAAACGTGTTTCCGCCTATGTAGCGCACAATGGGGTTAACAAAAAGGTCATGCTGACAATTCATTGTGCAAATACCAGCAATCGCAGAGGGCATAGGGTAAAGCACCATACATGCCAAACACCACTGCAAATACCTGCAAGTGAACGCTCGGCATTGACAAATGCTTGTTATATATTGGGATCAAAGTTCTTTCAGTATTCTTGTTGCAACTACTGCTTGCGCACCTTTTGCTGTACTTCTCATTGCCTCAAAACCATCTTATCCTTGCCCACACTTCTTCTCAAGACTGAGATAATACTACTCCAGGCTATTATTTTCACTTCAATTCCTTCTCCTGTTCCATCAGTAAGTTGTTCAAAACCTAGAAAATATTCTTGAATATTGTTGTTCTCGATGAATCAGATGATTATTGACAATTCTTCCACAGTAGAACTGTCAGTCATTCCACCTGCAAGAACTGTGAAAAACCTACAATATTTACATGCTTTACAAGTGTTTGTCACATCAGGTTGCTTCTTGTGGTAATGAATTCATTCTGGATTTTCCAGTTTATATAAATTGTGTTACCGCCACATTTTTCAAATGTTTTTCCAGAACGTCATCACCTGCTTGCAAATGGAATCTCAGTGCTGTATGAAAATTACCATTGTTATCTTCAGGTTCTTCAAGAGTAAGCAGTGTTTCACTGTTAC
Organism: Neoceratodus forsteri; assembly: GCA_016271365.2. NCBI lineage: Eukaryota > Metazoa > Chordata > Ceratodontiformes > Ceratodontidae > Neoceratodus > Neoceratodus forsteri. The sequence continues at coordinate 933,384,080 of CM057455.1, forward strand.
AGTGACCCCATAGTGGTAATCCTTGCTTAGCACAGAAAGTCACTGTTTCGGTTATTGGAACCTGTCTCTTTCAGTTTTCTTGTATTCTTTTTTTTTTTTTGCAAAAGAATCCATCATATCTACAACGTCCGCTTTTTCCCCTCATAATATACTGAACTATTTGCTGTTGCACTCGTACTAGCTCGGTGGTACTTAGTGCATATGATTGAAACTTGTCAAGACATTCCATTTAACGAGAGGTTCATTAAGAAACTGTCCTGCATTTTGATGTTTTCCATGGCCTACTTCTATAGTTGCAAACAGAACACAAATCTCACAATGAACACCCTCAACTTAAGAAATATACGTTAGCCACTGGTACGTTTTCAACCAGGAAAACCGAAACTACATGTTTGTTTTGCTTGTTATACAGAAGCAAAATTATATGATTCTTGTGGCACCCAACAAGAATGAAGACCTTTTGATGGCGAATTCACGTATTATATTGGACAGAATTTTGCAATGGTGATTAAGTCTGTGTTGATGTTAACTCATCATCACACTCTTAGTTTTGAAGTGAGTATTGACAGTCAGCCAATGTGACTGAAGATGAAGACAATGCTTCAGAGGGAGATTCCTGCTGGCTACAGGTTAATGAAGAAACAGTCAAGGTGGTTGACTTGACTTTGTCAAAACTGTCCGACAACTGCCACTGTTTTGATTTACTTTTGCCAGTGTCATCTTTCTCAGTTATCATGGTAGCTGAAACTTGTGAACAAATGAAAATGCCTCCTCACTACTACAACACACACTATATTGCCAGCTGCCTATGCCTTAAAACTGGATCCATAATGACAGGAAACTAAACAATGAGAATTCTTTTGATCAATGATCAACACACACACACACACACACACACACACACACACACACACTGACTTGAGTTGACAGCTGTTAAAAGATCTTTTTCATAATTGTCCTTTGCAGGTCACTTCTTCCCATCCAGGGCCAACCCAGCTCTCTCCCTCCCTCTACTCTCACTGACTCTTTCGACTCTTTACTCTGTTTTTTTTGTTGTTGTTGTTGAAGTGCCAAGACAGAGTGCTGTGTTGGTGATAATATTACTAGCTCTTAAAAGAGCTTTATAAATATGCAATAATTCACAATTAAATCACTGATCTCTGTAGCAGCTGAGCAACTAGCACAATGCACTACACACCATCTTGTCTCAAGCTCAGTCACAACACTGTGTTAAGCATGCTAGCACTGCTCACATATGTGCCTAGAGATGGGAGGGGACAGAGTAAATGACATAGTATTGGTGTCTGCTATCCACTGACTCATTTTATTGGTGTCCCAATCTGTCAATCGTTCATTAAAGTTGAACTTATAGGGCTTGAGTATGGGGTGGGGTTGTAGTGTGCACATCTTGCTGTGCTGGGTTCCTTCAGTCTGTCAACTGACCTGCAGTCTTTGGCATCCCATGATCAAGACAGCAGTGTGCCACCATCACATCTCCCGATTGCCCCACCCCCATCCAGGTCTGTCAGTGACTCAGCACATTCCAGGAACGAGCATGTGCCACACAGGCTAGCTGAGCTGGCCAGAGGAAAAAAGGGCACTCACACGTGCACAATGCAGTGGCTCGCCAGCCCAGTGCACAGACTGCTCCTCTAGTAAAATTGTGAGCAGTGAGGCAGCAAGTCAAGAATGCATTTAATTTTGGGGGGTTAGGGAGAGTCTATAGCCCTCTCAGCCCCCATCATTGTACCCTGCATCATGATGATATCTTCACTCTGGTTTTGCAACATGTTACGACAACCTTTGGAAACCAGCACCTCAAGCTGATGGTTGGAAAGATTGTATCTTTTCCTTATATATCCCAGAAATATAGGGGAAGTATTTGAACTTTTCCAGTAGCCCATTCAGATAGATGAGGTTAGGGAAACTATCACTTCATTGTGGATGGGAACAGCCCTGGGAGAAGATGGACTACCAAAGGAACTGTATAAATATTTGCTGGATTCTGTCTCTGTTTCACAGACTGGGGTTTTTCAGCTTATTCTTTCCCCTGGGAATATTGGTGATAGTATAAACAAGCATTTGTAAATGCCAAATGTTTGCTTGCTGGCATTGGCATTGGTAGTGTAGGAGTTAGAGAGCTGCATAATAGGAATGGCAGTGAAGTATTGACCTGAAGTCCACCCCACCACCACCCTGCAGAGACTGACAGGCATTGGGGTGTGCCTTTGGGTTGTCAGGCATAATGGCCATGCCATTTCACCACAACCTACCCTGCAGTCACTGACAAGTATCATGGTGTGCCTTAGTGTCTTTGGCCCTTATGCTCACCCCATTCCATCAGGAAATACGGTGAGAAGGGTCCTGCATAGGAGAGTGGGGTGAACTTTGGGGCTGAAGAGTCCAAGACACACCACGATGCCTCTCACTTGCTGCACGGTGTGGAATGGTATGAGTATTACAGGCGAGAATCCCAAGTCATACCCCTGATGCCTCTCAATCTCTACAGGATGGGGCGTTATGGTCGGAAACCCTAATACCTCAGGCATTCGTTGGCATTTTCACTCCAAATTTCCAACATGTTTTTTTTTGTGACCCCTATCTTATGAACAGTGGCAATATCAGTTCATTAGCGGAAAGCTGATTTCGCACAGCAACTGTGTCATTTGGCACCACAGGTGCAAAAACACATTTCGAACAGGATGTGAAAAATGACAGCTGTACTGTTCATTGGGAGGTACAAAAAATGGCAATGTTGAAATTCTGCACTGAAAATATTAAAAATAATGGTGAGGTCACAAGTGTGCATAGAAAATGCACAGCGCACACCCATAATGCAATTAGTTTGGGGATTTTTTACAGCAGATTGTCAGCACAGGGATTTTGTAACCTCAGGTCATGAACAGTGTCACTGTGATTTTCTTAATCTGTCTTGAACAGTGATTTCTCACAGCCACCATGCATTTCTGTGCTGGAAGTGCGAAAACACATTTTGACCATGGTGTGAAAAATGGCAGCTGCACTGTTCATAACGAAGTGTGGAAAAATGGCAGTGGTGAAAATCTGGACTGAAAATATTAGAAATCCATGAAGTTACAAGGGTGCATGGAAACTGCGCAATGGTTGCTCGTAACACAGTCATTTTATGGACATATTTCACCAATTTTTTAACATAGCCATTTTAACACCTCTGCTCATGAACAGTGTCACTGTGATTTTCTTAATCTGTCCTGAACATTGATTTCACACACCGACTGCGCCATTGTGTACTACAAGGGCGGAAACACATTTTGGGTCAGATGTGAGAAATTACAGCTGTACTGCTCATAAGGAAGTATGGTAAAATGGCAATGTTTAAAATCTGGAGTGAACATATTGAAAATTTGTGAACTTATGAACGTGCATAGGAACAGAGCAATGCATGTTTGTAAAACAGTCATTTTTGGGAATTTTTTCACCAAATTTTCAACATAGGGTTTTTGGTGGCCTACCTCATGAACTGTGACACTATCATTTCATAAATCAGTCCTGAAAGGTGGTTACACACGCTGTGACAATGAAATCAACTTTTGGAGCCAATTAACACCATGACAGTGACAAAATTCATGAGGTGGGTCCCAAAAAGCCCATGTTGAAAATTTGGTGAAAAAATTCCTCAAAATGCCTGAGATATGCACTAAAGTTGAAAAAAACCCTATGTATTACATTACACAGCTTATCAGCATTTCCTCAGTTCGCGGTCAGCTTTGAAGAGTGCAGATGTGTTCCCGGTCCACCGGAGATCATCGCCCAAGCTCCGGAGGTAAGTATGGGTGAGGAGGGGTGTGGGGAGGCAGGGTGCGCAGAGGGTGGGCATGGATTGGGTCAGGAGTTAGCGAGGCAAGGTTTTTCTTTCAGGTTTCTTTTTTTAACTTAGGCGACGTGGGACCTTGTGCCACACTGGGGGTGGGCTCCCAGCGTGGCAGCTGGAACTCTGTTGGGGGAGCGCAGCACAGCTGATGGGGGATTGGGCACCCCCATCAGCTATATAGTGTGTGCATGGGGGGAAGCACGAGTATGCAGTGTGTGTGTGTGTGTGTGTGTGTGTGTGTGTGTGTGTGTGTGTGGAGGGTGGGAAGCGCGCATGAGCACGCGTTATCTTATCGCTGCTCACTGAAGTATAGCTTTCCCTTTCAACTGTACGGCCACTGCATTTTCAACTGCTGTCATAGCTGCAGCATTCATTGGAGAACTGCAGCCACAACTGCAAACATACTGACTGAATTGGAAGATGGGTGCCACACCTCCGAAAACTCAGATGATGGCACTATGTTCCTTGCACATGCATGCAAGCAAACATAAAAACGGGTGTTGATATAGTTCTATAAAAAGGAGAAAGTTGGGATCTTGATAATCAGAGACTACAGACTCCAAAATTGTATCCAACATATTTGCATTAAGATTGACAAGAACTGCATCTGTAGTAATTGTCTCCTCTCAGGTATGCTGCTTACCAGGATGGTATATTTATGATAACTTGGTGTTTTAAGAGAAATTGTTGAGTGTATGAAGGTGCAGTTATTTTCTGGATTTATTCTATATTTTGATCAAAGGAAGGACTTTAATATGGTCTCACATGAATTTCTATTCCTGGTACTTTGGCAGTATGGAATTCTGGGTGTGTTCATATCTTTGGCACAGTCCTTATATCATTCTACCATTGTAACACCTCTCAGGGAGACAGTATAGTACAGAGGTTTAAGGTTCTGAACTGCAAACCTGGAGATCTGGGTTTGAATCCCACAGCCCCCACTTGCATACTGTGTGACCCAATGCAAGTCACTTTACTTCCTAGTGCTCCCAGGTCACACCTGGAAACAAGCTTTGGCTTAGTGTGCCTTTCCTAGTTAAACAATTTCTCCTTTCCCTTTCATTAATGGAAGACTAGGCAATGTATGCCAGGTCCACAGGGGGGTCTGTCAGGGCTGGTCCTTAAGCCCTATTTTATATCTCTTATTCTTGAATCCAGTACTCTGGCATCTTAATTTGGATATAAAAGTGCATCTTATGCAGACTTCAGAAGGACATGCCCAAGGCCCAAGGGCAGTCTTTTGGTGCTGCAGTAGCTCTACAGCTCGCAATGCTGGCAACCTGAGTTTGTAAGTGAGCTCTGGATCATTGGGAGCTGGCCATGGGGAGGAGGGATTGAGTATTCCACAGGACCCTCTCCTCTCCTCCTCCTCCTCCTCCTCCTCCTCCTCCTCCTCCAGGATAGGAGGGTTGTAGTCCCTTTTGCTATACTGCTACCTTGGTGACCACTGGTTGTAGTGCAGATTGGGGGATGACAGGGAAGGGAAGAATGTTGGTTCGATCCTGGCATGACACCACACCTCCACACATGCATGACCACACCTTTGTGTGTTGACGTCCATGAGGTGGGAGAAACACCAAGAAAATGGCCCCCATACACCAGGAAGAGAGAATGCCTGACACTATCCTGGATTTCTCCCTGTCTGCCCCCGCAACCACAAGTTCCTGATGAAGTGTGGAAATTAGAAGGGGGGAGAATCCCACATCCCTGCATGGAGGGACAACCACGGCTACATGGAAGAAGGCCCTGAGCACCACATCGCAGATACAGGGAGGACAACAGCTGACTGGATGCCGCGGCGACTTCCAAAGGAGCTGCTGTGCAGGTGGAAGGGGGCACAAAGCATTGAAATAAAAAAAAAGGAAGGCCACCACTGTGGTCCTGGCATATGCAGATGATGTTTGCCTATTAGTTAAAGATGTAGCTGCAGGAGAAGCAGCTGTCTCATTATTTCAGGATTTCTCAGTGACTGCCGGGTTACATCTCCACTTGTCAAAAAGTATGGCTGTTGCACCAGGACATTTTGATACTTCTGTCCCAGATAACATTTCAGGCATGCAGGCTACCACTGAACCATTTCAAATCATGGGGGTCAAATTCAGCAATATTCAGCAATACTGACATGGTATCTCTCAATTCACCTGAAAAGCTGGAGATTGCTGAGAGATCAGTGGCTATATGGAACAAATGGCTCATGTCTAGAACGAAATGTATATATGATCAAAACTTTTCTGGCTCCAATATTTTTATATGTAAGTTCCCCCTTCTGGTGCAACTAGAAGCAAAACTTTATGGAATTTTCCTTAGAATTTTGTGGAGTAGCTGTCCAAATAACAGGTACACACCTATAAATATTTTATGGAAGGCAGGCTCCGGATGCTAAATCCGTTTTTTTAGTATATTTATTTTTTGTAATTTCTGTTTTTTTTCTGTACCTAAATTGTGGGACCCACTTTTGTCTTCTACCTGCTGTCACCATTTACCTTCCAGGATGGAGGGCTCCCTAAAAGTAGTAAAAAGGCCTTTACTTCAGCTCTAGAATATACATTGGACAGCTTTTGTAAAACAACAAAATGGAAAATAATCTTTCAGTTGGCTACCAGGGGTCCTATGAAATGATTATACGTTTCCATTCTATGTAAGGTGTTTTTTAACCTGTTTATATGCCTGTCATTACTATCCCCTATAAAGTAATCACTGAAGGGCTGGCCCAGTGGTGTGGAGGGCTGAGGCATTGAGTGCCTTACCTCCTGCCATGCCAGCACCCTGTGTTTGGGAACAAACATGGGTTGCCAGGAGTCAGCGAGGTGAGAGAGGATCAAGCATCCCAGGGACTGGTATCCTCTCCTGAACAGGGATGATCAGCTGACTTGGTCCATGACTACCACCGGGGGGAGGCCAACTGGTAGTACAGGCATGAGCAGCTTGAAGGGAGGGCCATGATCCCACAGGGCAGTCATGCCTACATGCACACATCCTGTCCTGCTGTTGCAGTGGAGGAACTAGGGAGATAAAACACTGGGTCGCTGTGAGCTCATGAAGCCCTGCCTGTCTACCTCCACCCTGTGCTGTCAGCCGGTCATCTTGTCCAATCTGAATGTTTGTCAAAGCAGATGACTGACAGCCAGAGGTCAGCTTGTTAAGGTATTTCAGTTCCCACTTTCCTCACCAGATAATGCTCTGAAGACACCTGAGAAAGCTCTGGGAGGGGCTGGATGGATGCAGGACTCCAAAGTGAAATGGGTTCCTCACCCAGAATGGGATATCTGCTCCTCTACAGAATTGCAAGACCATCAGTCTCTAGCTCAACTCTGCTGGTGCCAGCCCCTACAGTGCATAGAGAGAAAAGCATGGTGCACAGAGTCCCAGTGAAGTGGTCTTTCTGGTAATTCCAGAATCAGTGACTGAATCCTTGATGCCCATTCCTCGTCAGTGCCTACCATATCCAATGGAAGAAATGTGGCCAGTAGTGCCCTCAGGGCCAGGAACAGGATCAAAAGATGGAGAGAGTAAGACCAGGATGGCACCTAGTAGTGTGAGCACTACTCTGCCTGCTATTGCTTCTCAGCTGGGAATAAATGTCAGTTCAATTGTCAGTAATGATTTGCAGATGGTATCTTCTTCTAAGTCTGTCCCAGTAATGAATGTTGCTTCTCTCTTTGTGACTATCCCCACACCTACTGCTGAATTTCAGGCTGTTTCTTTTCTAGTGCCTGTCCCAGTAATGGCTGCCATTCCTCCTCTCAAGACTGTCCCTGACACCGACTCTGCTGTACCTACAGCTGTGAGCCACCCTAATGTGAAGACTGCCATTGCCATGCCTGATGCACAGGGGAAAGGAGTAGAGGAGATTTTGGATGACAGAGACATTTGTGATTAACCTGTCCAACCAGTAGCAGAACTACCACAGGACACGGGCCGCATTGCTGAGACTGACACTGATACTGGACCGTAACCCTTAAACTCTGTAGAAAATCCAGCTACTGCATCATCCACTGAGACATTTAGATGGCCATCATTAGTGCAGGAAGAAGGGAGGGGGCTGCACAGGACAGTGAAGAGACCTATTGGCATAATGTTCAGTAGAAAGGCCAGCCCATCTGCGCAGTGGTAGCACTAGCACTCGTGATCCCAGCAACCTGAGTTCAGGTGCGAGCTCGAGTTGCTGGGGGCTGGACAGGGGGAGGAGAACTGAGCATCCCACAGGATCTCTCCTCCTCCAGGGAAGGAGGGTGGCTGTTCCCACTTCTTTACTGCCATCTGGGTGACCACAGGTGGCAGTGCAGACAGGGGATGGATGGACATTGGCCAGATTCCAGATACCACCGCATGCTTTTGTGTTTACATGCACCCTTGAATCCCTTCTACATGCTGGCATCCATGGGCTGGGAGAAACAAGTAAAATGGCCACTGCATGCAAGGATAAAGGATCGCCCAGCATTGCAATGGATTCACCCTGCCTGTCCTGCCACTCCAGCCTCCCGACAAAATTCAGCAGCTTGAGGGTGCACCCCTCTAACCTCGTCCCCACATGGAGTGAACAGCCAAGGCTCCATGAGGGAAGGTCTTGAGCTGCCAGTTTACAGGTTAGGGGGAACACAGCCACAATGCCTTGGTGAATCCAGATGGAGTCTGAGTGCAGGGTGTGAAGGGGGCATAACAGAAAGCTAAAAAAAATATAATAATGTTCAGGAGGATGCAGGCCCTTCCAATTGTGACTCCAGAAGACATATCACAGAATCTTGATAGTCAGATGTTTTCAAGCATTGAGCCGAGCACACCTCAAGAAGAAATGCAGTCAGGCTAAAGAATAGAGGGGGGCTGACAGAACACCCTGATAGAATATATGTGGCCAGTCATCTCATTGAAGAGTCCATGCAATTTGTCTCTTCTAAAATTTGTGCATTGATCCATATTTTGGGTGACGTTATCTTCAACATCAGCTAGGTAGATGCTGGACCAAATACCATCACCCGAAAACTTCTCCTTTATGGATAGCATTTATTAACATTCCCCTCACAAGGCCACTCATAAAGACTGTCATAGTTTCACAATGAAGATGGAAGTGTTAGTGACATATACTATTGGTTAGGAAAAAGATGCAAATTTTTGGGATCACCTGAAACCATACTAGACACAGACAATATATGGATGGAAAGATGGTAGTTCAAAGTCAAGTTATCAAAGACATACTTCGGGGTGGTACACCTATCTAATTTGTTTTTGTGTGTGTGGCAGGGATAGAGGAGTCTGCTTTAGGGAGGCCAGCCTAAAGCCTGCAACAAATGTGGGGCCTGCATACATCTGAGCAGTATATGTGACCAGGTGAAGTGTGGTCTATGCAAAGAGTTCAGCTATGTCAGCTTGATGTATAAAAATCTACAGCACTGTCATTTATGTGAGGAAAAAAGATATACATACCATCAATGCCCTTGGGTTGCACGAAGCAGAGATGAAGGAATCGACCAGGAACATCTGATACACAAGGCTCAAACAGTCTGAACCCCTTTGTTGTGGCAGAAAGAGCTGGGCCATCTTCCTCCAGGGGCAATACTCCTAGAATGCAAGACCCAGCAATTTCTACACTTCCTTTCCCTACAGGTGCTGCAATGATGGAGCTTCTCTTTCAATCCCCTACTCATGCCATCTACATCAGTTGCAGATGAACCCCTAGAAGATGGGCAACTGGTGGAATGCAGTACTCCACTGGTGACAATTGCTGGAACTCCAGAAACTCCTATGAAAACTGTAATGGCACCTGATTCACAAGTGACCATGTCCCCCACTTCCTGAAGGTGTCACTGTAGTTCACGCAACATTAAGAATCACCATGTGAACATCTAAGCAACTACAACAACCCCTTCTAACTTTACAGAATATGTATCAGATCCTTTAGGAGCAGAGGGACTGGGAGACATAGACTTGGACTCTGACAATCTCTTCAGCAAAATCACAGACATCCTCAGAGACAGACGAGGAGGGCAGCAGCCAAACCAGAAACCCAGGAAGAAAAAAATTACCTCCTCTTTGCAAGGAGGAGTTACCTGAGAATATATTGCCTGTTGATATTTCCTGTTACCTACCTTCCCATGCATAAGTTAAACATAGCCTCTTGTAACATCCACAACATTAAGAACTAGAAAAAGAGAGTGGCTACTTTGCCTTTTTTTCAACATTCCATCTTTAACATTGGTTTATAACAGGAAAGAAGGTTGGCCTCCCTCTTCGAAGTCTCACAGATTAAAAGAAGCTGGATTAGGGTCCCTCTTTTTGGACTTTTTGGGTGGATAGGACAGATGGTTTGGAATCTAGTTTTGTAGGACTAATTTTTCAGAAACAAGGGCGGTGGACATTAGCCCAGGGAGGACATTATTACAGTGCAGCCCACTTAAGTGAACATCAGATAAGTACATATTGTGCTTAAATGCACAGTTTTTCGATATCCTTTTTTTTCCTGTTTTCAATTTTAATTTAACCTGTTAAATGCACACCATGTACATGCACATTTCAGTTAAGTGCACAATTTTTTTAGGATTCCCCATTTATTTTATGTCCATCACACCCCTAAAGGCACACTTTCTCCTAAACATTTTACATCTTTGCCCTGGATAAACCACCTTAAGCAGTCCACCTTAAAACTCTAACTAGCTTATCACCCCAATTATCCAATGTTCCTTACTGTACTATTTAAATGGACCACAGGGTAGCAATCATTCTGACCCCTGTCAGCATGACGGAGCAAGTCAGGAAGATTACACTCACTCTGGAGCAGAAGGTTTCATTGCTCCATAAACTATTACAGCCAGATGCCAAGTGCTCAGACCTTGCAAAGAGTAGGGGATAGATGTATCCACTGTATCCCAAATTTATATATCTCGGGAGTGCTTGTTTGCTGAATGGTAAGGTGGTGAGAATACGGCAAGAAAGCGGAAACATGCTGGCAAGAGTCAGTCTGTAGAGACTGCCTTATTGTGCTGGTTCCCTTCCAGCCGAGCTGTTGATGACTCCACCAGTGGTCCCATACTCTTACAAAAGGCCCAACAACTAGCAGTCATGCTTTTTATTACATTTACTTAACCAAAGGATGGCTGTGTAGATGGAAGGAAAGGCATGGCATTGTGCACAAACGTTGCCACAGAGAGAAGAGTGATACAGATGCTGAGTCTGCTGAGCAATGGATAAGTGAGATTTTGCCATCAATTTTAACTGAATATGCCCCTGTGAATATTTTTAATGGTGGAGAAACTGGGCTGTACTTTAGCACTACACTGGAGGGCACATTAACATTTAAATCAGAAGTGACCAGCGGGGCCAAAAAAGCAAGAGAAACAATTTCTGTTTTGCTGTGCACCAATATGACAGGCACTGAGAAATTAAAACCTATTGTAATTGGCAAGTCTTGTAAGCCAAGGTGTTTCAATGGCATTGAACTAGGCACTCTCCCTGTCATCTACAAGCCAAATAGTAATGCTTGGATGACTACGGAGATTTTCACCTGATGGCTGTAGATTGTTAATGGCCAAATGAAGAAATGACGATGGGAGATAGCTTTACTCTTGGATAACTGCAGTGCACATCCTAACATAAAGCTGTCAAACATTAAAATGGTGTTCTTTCTGCCCAACACCAGATCGATCATCCAGCCAATGGATATGGGCTTAATTAAGAATGTTAAGCACTTTTACAGGTGAGAGGTGTGTGCCACTACACCATCCTCATCCCAATCAAATTCATTTTATCCCTGATGTAGACATCATTCAATGGCTAACCTTTGTTTTGTTTGTTTCTCCTTTCTACTTAATGTAGATCATTAAGCACATTTTAATCCATATTGACTCTGAAACTTCCGTGAGGTTCAATGACCTGGTGAAGAAGCTGACAAGCTTAGATGCCATCAAAATGCTGGACTGGCCGTGGTCTGCTGTCAGTCAGGAAACAATATCCAATTGTTGTCACAGTGCTGGGCTGTCACCAATTATGTCGGAGGAGACCACGGACCTGGAAACAGACAGTACAAAAACGCCACTGATTCCCATTCTGCTGGCCGGTATGTCAGTGAATGATTTCACTGAATACACTGCAATAGACAGTGCCATTCCTACAGTCAGCCCTGTCAGCACGGAGGAAATATGCAGTGACATTCACGAGGACTCCCATGCCACAGACCTGGACCAGGAAACTGAAGATGAAATGAGCCAAGAAGAGGAGCCAGTGACTTCAGCAGAAGCACTCCACTGCATGTAAACAGTAAGAAAATATGTGCTGGCAAAGGAAAAGCCTGACTTCAGCACATTGTTTAGCTTTCATTCTTATGTGCAGCAGCTAGCCCTTAAGAACTCTAGCAAAAGAAAATAACTGACTTTAAAGAGCCAGTACAGTGTTGTGCTGCAGTACAGTATGTCTTCATTTAGGCACTGTCAGGATTTCTTTAGTTAGATTATGTTGTAACGCTGGGTAGTGTTTTGATTTAGTTGCAAAGCTGCACCGATTGATAAATTACTGCATTCTGTATTATACTGGCTTCTTTTTTTTTTCAGCTATTCTTGTACAGTATTCTCGTGTTTGAATTCAGTTGCAAAGCTGCACTGGTAGATGAATTGTTCTGTATGGTACTGTATTATACCGGCTTCTTTTTTTAAATACTGTACTCTTTAAAAGTAATTACAAATGTCTAGATAATGTCAGGATAGCTAGGTTACCATTATTCATGTTGCCTTTGTACATTTGGTTTATACGCTGTGCCCATATTTAATAAAGCACTTTACCAATCCACCAATGCCTTAAAAGTTATTTTTTTCTGTTAAATGCATAGCCCACTTAAGTTCACAAAAAAACAATATCCCGAGGGTGTGCTCTACTGTACTAGACATTGTATACCAGGGGGTGACATTTTGTTTAATTAATACTTATGCCCCTCAGACAAGATTGGAAGGATAATACTTTCTGAAAGTATTAAACCCTTTTGTATACTGCAAGGCAAGTGATATGGGGCAATGTGAATTGTGGGGTTGGTGTTCACACCTATGGTGAGCTGCAGGAAAAGATGTATCATGGACGGGTGCTCACGGTCTGAAAAACATTGTTGCAGTTGTAGGTTTAACTGATGCATTTCAGGCCTTGCATATGGATGGGGGGTATTGCTACTATAACAATACATTCTCTACTAGGATTGATTACTTTTGGTTTCCTTGACTGACTCCAGTTAATTTCAAGTCACTGTCTTCAGAATTATCTCATTATGTACTTATGGACTGTACCTTTTCCATGGATAATGTTCCTTCTCTGTCCTAAGCCTATTGCTAAAGGGAGGATGAGCACTTCTATGTTAGTCTGTGGAGGTACGCTCGGCAGCAAAGCATTTGTTGATGGCTAGAAAGTCAATGTTTTATTTTTATGATGACCCATGGACATGGTGGGAGAACATGAAGCTGGACATAAAGGAACTGCTCACCAAATATGAGAATCAGAAATGGCAGACTAAGTATTTAAATTATTTGGCATACAGAGATCAGCTGTACAAATTTCTCTCCAAATTAGGAGTAGGAGCAGAGACACACAAAACAGAATGATTCATTAAAAACTGCTATGTTTAAATTACAATATGACAGAGCAGCTTCTTTGGAAGCAGAGCTTAAATATGGGACACAAAGAAAGCCATTTAGTGACCTTTTCACTGCCGATAAATGCATGATGGATAATATGATTTTATATGCTCTGGAAAATGTAAATGAGGTGAGTAGTGACCAATAATAATGACATAATACAAGTGGTACATACTTAGGGATGGGTGGACCTCAAAAGGTTTGGAGGTTCTAAAAGGTTCTCATGAAGATCAAAAGGTTTGGATGTTATCCGAGCCTTTTCTGAATCTTTTAGAACTTTTTTGCAGCAGCATTTGAGTAACTGCATTTGTGCTCCCAGGTCACTCCTGTAAAAAAGCTTTCAGCTTAGTGTGCTATACCTGGTTAAACAACTAAATAAAAAAAATAAATAAATAAAAAAAACTGTTGTAATAGTCCCAGAGCACACCCATTATTTTAAAATAAAATATAAACTTTTCCCTGGTGTCTAGTGGACCATCCTCCCTATCCCCGATCCCCTGTGATAAAAAAAAGTGTTATCAATATTCCCTGGTGTCTAGCAGCCCTCTCCATCCCTGATCGAGCATATTGTTCAATAAATTTCCCTGGTGTGTAGCGGACCCCCCTCTCTATCCCTGCTGATCCCCCTGTCAAAAAAAAGTGTCCCCATATTCGCTGGTATCTAGCGGACCCCCCACCCTGGCAGGTACTGCCCCTTCACCATGACCCCAAGTGGGCATCCGGAACAGCCCTCCTCTCTACGCCATGGCTGGCTACCCACCTGACTGAGCTGACAATGAATGAGCTCATACTTGTACAAGCATACACTCATTCATTGACAGCCAGCCAGCTCCTGTTCATTCCCTGAAGTCTTTGGGTGCAGCAGAGATGAGCAGAGGGCTGTTTCAGTCACTGGCAGGGGGCAGGATAGGTGGTTATGGCATTATGGACAGGGTCCACAATGCTGTACCCTCCATCCCCCCCACCGGTGACTGAAACAGCCCTCTGCTCATCTCTGCTGTACCCAAAGACCTCCAGGAATGAGCAGGATCTGGCAATGAATGAGTGTGCTTGTACAAGTACACATTCATTCATTTTTAGCTCAGTCAGGTGGGCAGCCAGCCGTGGTGGAGAAAGGAGGGCTGTGCCAGTTGCCCGCTCTAGATTGGGGTGGTGGGAGCAGGGTTGGGTCCAGTATCTGCCAGTGTGAGTGGTCCGCTAGACACCAGGGAATATGGAGACACTTTTTTTTATGACAAGGGATCGATGGGGATAGGGAGGGGGTCCACTAAACACCAGGAAAATTTATTGAAAAATATGCTTTATTGCTTTTGTTTTTTATTACAGGGGATCAATCAGGGATAGGGAAGAGGATCCGCTCAACAACAGGGAAAAGGAAAACCAGGGTTTTCTGAACAGATCTGAACTGCAGAAAAGTTTGGATGTGGTTTGACTCCTTAAAATATTGCTGGTTTGGGGAGGTTTGGGTTTTTCTCGAACCGGTTTGCCCATCCCCATACATACTATTGTACAATGGACCTTCAATATGGAGTTTACAGCCAAAAGTCAGTTATGTATATTGTTAACTACCCCATCTCAACTTTGACTGACACACAAACGACACAACTGACGAAAGGATTCATCAAGGTGTACAGTTTTACAATTGTTTCTACTTTGAATAATGGGTCTTCTCCAGGTACAGATAGTATACCCAATGAATTTTACAAAGCCTTTTTGGAACCTTTGAATTACATGTTTTTCTGACTGCATACAATTACGTACCATCAGCTCCAAAGCTGATACCCTGTTTTGGTAAGGCCATTCTAATCTTTCTTTATAAAAAAAGCAAAAGAACTAATTTGAAAAACTGGAGGTCTGCTAGCCTTTTACATTCTGATTTGAAATTTCTATCTAAACTTATTTGTGCTAGGTTACAAAAGGCTGCAAAAGAATTTGCTAAGATGGTACAGGGCTTGTATCAGAAAACATAGGAGAAACTAATGGACCTCAATATGTACTCGCTGTAGGAGAGAAGGGATTGGACGGACATGATAGAAACATTCAAGTACCTTAAGGTCATTAACAAGGTGCAGGGGGGAGACATTTTCCAATATAAGAGATGTACAAGACCAAGGGGGCATGATATGAAATTGGAAGGTGGTAGGCTTAGGGGAAATGTGAGTAAGTTTTTCTTCACAGAGGTGGTGGACACATGGAACAGACTGCCACAGGGGGTGGTGGTGGTGAGCACAGTGGAGGGTTTTAAACATGCATGGGACAGGCATAAGTGTACCTTAGAGGTGGGAAGGAGGGGTGAAAAGCCATTGTTCAGGTAGGGTCAGAGGCCACAAACTAGTGTAGGGCTTTCAGGCAGACCGATGGGCCTGGCGGTCCTTATCTGCTTCCCTCCCTCTCCTACATTACTAATTTACCTGCCTTGCTATTTACTCATCAGCTTGCTCAACCCTTATAGACTTTTCTAATTGTACATGCTCTGTTCATTCATAGCCCTAATAATCTCTCCTTATCATACCTGCCCTGCTCCTTCTTGAGTTTCCCTATACCTGTAATCCTCCTGATCACCACTTCCTCACCCAGGTTCCCAATCCCTTTTGAACACCTTTTCCTCACCCTCCATCTTGTTTTTTACAAACTGCCTTCCCGAATCTGGGGAGGCTATCACATCCTAACTGTATTGTCCCCTTACTGTGAATAAAGAACTTTGATGTTAGTCTTATCAAATGTGTAATCACCCTGTATTGTTTCCTCGTTGTGAATACTAGAATCAGGATGTTAGCTTTCTTCAGAAGTACAATTGTTCCTGCATTGTTAATGTATTGTCAGACACGTATTGCCCTTGTATGAAATGTTGTTTTGTATCATTCCTTATGTTGCATCCTCCCAGAACCACCTTGTAAATGAGCCTGCTCAATGGTGTCTTTTCCTGGTAAAAATAAAATTGAATTGAATTGAATATCTGCCACAATTTCTATGTTCCTATGAGCCTGCACAAACTTGCTTGATCCCAGATAGGAATATACAGTACATTATAATCTCTACATGTCTTGAGCAAAGTTTTTGAACAAGGAAGTACACATAGGTGAGTGACTACACCATGTCATCTGACCAGGAGAGGGCTTTTTGACATGGTGCTACACACTTTCCTATTTGAGATATTGGAAAAGTATTGTATCCCTCTCCTATTCCATGGTTGCATATGGAAACTGTATGGTGGTGCGGAGGTTTTTCCCTTTCCCCATTTGAACGGACAATTTGGTTTTAGTTCCCCAGTCTCCACAGGGGTACACTGTGTCTGTACTCTAACCCTAAATTTGTATAATTTGTCTTAGATCCACTGATCAGGCAAACTTCATGGTCTAGAGAGGTTGTGGCAGTGCCCCCTCCTGGAGCAACAGCTCAGCTGAAAATCTCTGCATATGGAGATATTTGCCTTTTTGTAAAAGATGTGGCATCTGGGGAAGCTGTCATGAAGGTTGTGGAAGTTTTCTCCAGACTTTAGGGGGCAAAGGTAAACAGAGGTAAAAGTGTGGGACTTCACTTTGGTGGCCTTCCAGTATCGGTGCATAGAGTGGCAAGTATAGGTGTCTCTTCCACGTCTATTAAAATGTTACTTACTGTATATATTTTGGTCCTGGGGACTTGCCTGACATCAGTTAGAGAGAAAAGATAGAACTGTGTAGGACAAAGATGGGTTTTTGGAAAACCTGGAAGTTTTCAAAGTTGAAACAGAGAAAATATTAAGAAATTTCTGTTGCCCCTTTTTACATACCTTTTTTTTGTCTACCTCATCCCTCAGCTTTAGAGAGCCAAATATATACTTTTTTCTTCCAAATGCCATGGGGGAGTTGATAGAACCCAATAAAGTGGGATTTTACATGTCTTTCACTAAAATAAGGAAGTCTGAATATGATAGATTCATTTTTGTAATTATTCAATTTTTTTTTCCTTTTTCTATAAAAGGTTGAGTTTGGAGATGTTACATAACCTTGGAAGATTGGTAACAGTGTTTCCTGGGCCCTTACTTAGTGCACTGGGAAGTACACCCCCCAAAAAACAAAAATGGTTTCCTCATTGCATATCCCTGCATATGCTGTTCTTAGTGTGTGTAAATTTGACATTTTGAAGGTTTCTGAAAATTCTTTTACTACTTTTTGCACACAACATTTGCATCAGGATATAATGGGGAATATCCATATTGGGACTGCACAATTTCCTGTACGTAGCCCAGCTAAAACTTCCATGATAATGTTTCTACTTACAAATACGAGGGTCCCCCAGAAAATTTGGGATGTCTTGTGGTTGTGCTGCCATGGGCATCTAGGGGTAAAGAGGAACATGAAGCAGAAATCCTTGCCAGAGCATATGTGTTGTAGGCCTGAATGTGTGCAGGTGGTGGAAACACAGGAACATTTCTTTCTAGAGTATGTGTTTTCTGTTAATTGTGGGGCCTATTTGACCAGCAGGTGGAAATGGCCTTGGTTAGCTAGAGTTACATATGGAAATCTAATATTAGGTGATTATCCATCACAGTGGCAGTGTTATAATAATAACACATTGATTGTGATCTTTGCATGCCTCAAATTCTCTCTTGCAGAAAAGGTATCACCCTGTTGCCTCTATTGCCTAAGGCCAGCCTCTATTTCTCTATACCCCCTACCCGTCCCTCTATGCTACTGCAGCCCCACTGCCTATCTCCCTACCACTTGTTAACATAGACCTGTATCCTATCCACATCCCAATCTCTTCCCCGCTCTCTTTTCTCATCCCCACTATCCATGCCTCCCTAGACCAGTCGACTCCTATTGCTCCCTCCCACCTCCTGTCCTTTTTCCTGATCCCCCCTGACATTCCCCTCCCCATTCCTTTTTCTAGCCTTCGCTCTCAAACAACAAGGCCGTTGTTGGCTGCCTATGTTGACCTGTTTTATACTTATTCAAAAATGTATTTTTATTGTCTACCCTTTAGTGCCTGTCAAAATATTGTACCCTTGTTATTGTAACACTTTGGTACTAATTTGTTGTATTATATTGTATAATGTTATATTTTATTGTATTTCTCTTTCAACGTGGAACCTCTATAAAACAGCCTCAGGCTCAAAGGTATTTTAATCCAAAAACAAACAAATAAATAAATGAATATGTTACAGCAACTGTAAACCACAAACATTTCAATCGCTACCATGGTAGAGTCACTCCTAAGAGCTGTCCGGTATAAAGACTTTCAACTGTACTCTAGGGCACTGTACCATACATACTGGGATACAATTGTATGGCTATATTTTCATTAAAAATTTCAAAACATTGCTATATGTGTTTATTCTTTGCTTTCTGATTATAAATCTTGTGTTTTTTTCTATACTAGATAGTTTTTCTTTTTGTTATTAGTGGAACTGAGATCAAAGCAAGGCTTCTCTTTATTTTTTTTCATTATGTACAGAGAATTAGAGTAGAACTTTTCCCCCTTTTTGTTATCTTTCTTTTTATTTCTTTGATATACTTTTTAGTTTGGGATATATGTCATGTTTTGTTGCTGTTTTGTTTGTATTTTTGAATAATTTGTTTATTTTTTTTTTAAATACAAAGTTCCCTATTGTTTTCAGGAAGTGCCATGGGATCTTTAACATCCATCTGAACAACCACCAAAACAGACAGATAGGCCCTTGGTTTACCATCTCTTCTAAAAGACAGTACCTCTGGAGTGCAGCACCCCCCTCATGCTCCCCTACAGTGTCAGTATTGGGATTTTTCCTAGTGTGGGCCTAGAACCCATGACATTTTGACCTTCCAGCCTCCAGGGAGTGTGCAACCTGCTGAGCTATTGACGCTGCTAATTAAACTCTAAGGGATATGCGGTATATGGCTTCACATTTGCCATCATAATGTGGATGTGGTCAGAGCTAAGACTTTATCTGGATACAAAACACAATGGGACACCTTTAAGAGGCTTATTATGAACAATTGGGGTAGGAGATAGAGAAGACTCTGAAGGGAAGACTAATGTAAATACATTGCAGAGGGCATCAGGGCAGACCTATTGTACAAATAACAATTTTCTGTCCTTCATTCTATGTTTTTTAATCACCACCTTGTGTTAGATTAACAGATGTGAATCCAAAAACTCTCTGTGCCTGATAACACAGCCTTAATCAATGGGATTCAATTTCAGCACTGGTGTCCCTCAGTTCTGAAACATTTAGACACTGGTACTTCGCTTACATGCATTGCCATTTACCAGAATTGGTATGAATACAGTTTCCATTTAAGAGACTCATGCAACATCACTGGGGGGAGGGGGTGCAACTTTAATGCTGCTATTAGATTTCTTTCCTGTGGAGAGCAACCATGACCCAAAGACACAGATCTGCTTTTTTTGTGTTAATGTTAATGATCTGTTCTTGTCCTTTACAGACAGATAAATCTCATTATCCTCATTCCTCCTGGGAAACAGCTGCGTGCTGACTTGGCTATTTTCTCCCACAATACTAACTAATAATTTCTATATGTCCCACACACTAATGTGACACAATCCTGTTCTCAGGCATGCTTCCTTGTAATACAACACTGACTGATATAATTTAAAATTCCCTGGTGTTCAGTATGTTACATGTTTAGCTCTTTCAGACAATCAGCCCTTGTTGCTTCTCTTGGGGAAAGTAAATGGCAAACAGAAAGGTAGCATTCAGTGACTCTGAGTGTGTGTGCCTCAGTTTGCCTTTTGCTGTTAGAAAAATCAGACAGGGTAAAGATGAAAATACAGTAAGTGCAGTGAGCAAAAAGCCCCAGTCTATACACATGAATCAAACCATTAAGTTCCACAAATACCTCTTCCCCCAGCCCATACCCTTTTTGTGGCTAAGATTTATGAAGGCACCTGGCTAAATTCAAGGGCAGCAGCAGAAGGGCCTTCTTCTAATGTTCAGCAGAATGGAAGAAACTACAGATCCTCCTTCTGACTAACCCGTAACCCTCCCACTTTCAGAAAGCTGTTCCTGCAGCAGCTCATGGTTCATAGCCCTCCATTATTGTCCATATAGCTTCTTTCACTAACTTACAGTACCGTATATCCCCCCCAACTCTCCTCCTACAGGGTTTAAAAGCCCAAGACCTACTCAGTCACAGAGTACTCACATTTGAAAACGGGATCTGTCCCCCTCCGGCCCCCCACCCCACATCTGTGACTAAAGAAACTCTTGTGTTGGCTCTCAAGATAATTCTAAATCCAGACTCCTCTGTGATGTCTATTTGCATGTGTCCCCTTCCCCGACAAGTAACCATATACCTTGCTGTATTAAACCAGTGTGCAGCTTAATGCAACAGTTAATGTAATTTTTTAACTATCTTTCATTATGCACTTCTTTTCCACCATCAATGTTAATCCCTGCTGTTAGTTTATGTTTCCACATCCATACTGTATACAGGGTCACATTTCACTGTATGCTCACCATGTTAAAAATTTAACTTTTCAGGTCTGGAGTTAGTCCTCATGTCCCCAATGTCTCACATGGTCAGGCCAGGGATGAGTTTTATTTTTCATATTTATTTATCTCCTCACCAATCAGCCCCTTTTCACCAGCCCCCCAGCCCTGTCACCCCGGTGTCCACTGATGCTTACCGCATGGCTTAGAGGAGCCAGCCGGCCAGGTTCAGTGCCTGCAGGGGTCCAGCATCATCCCACTGGTTGGTGGCATTTTTGGCCTCCATGTTTCTCCCTTTTCCTGAGTGTGGAGGAGGTACAGCATGCAATGATGCCAATGGCTGAGCCGCACATGCTTCTGCATGTAGCATACCAGGCATCTGCTCTGCCTCCACCCCCTCTGTAGAGCTGGTGTGCCAGCCTCCAGTCACTGGTAGGAGTCAGGCAAGCACTGGTTTCCGGTCCCACCCCTTCCTGGGAGAGGAGAAGCTGTCCTCTGGATGCTCAGTCCTCTCCCTCCTCGGCCAACCCCCAGTGACCCTCTCGCACTGTGAACACTGGTCGCCAGCATTGCAGAAGGTAATGCAGTGATGCCTCAACCCTCCATGCCACTGGGCCGGCCAACTGGGATGAGTTTTTACTCACATGCTACTTAATATTAGTTTCAGGTAAAGTGATGGTAAACAATGAGTGTAGTATTTTCAGATACACCTTAGAATACTGATAAAATCACGGGGGCAGCCAGACCAAATGGAGCTCTCCATTAATTATTTTAACTCTAAAACAAAGCAAAAGAAGGAATATTTATTTATTTTGTTAAACAGGTAAGTATACTGAACATTGTGCCCATTTTCAGGAATGAACTGGGCCATATGGGCCCAACAAATATATAACAATATCAGCCATGCAGTCCAACCACTTGCTTTATTAAAGGACATTTATAAGTGTAACCTCCCCTGCCTAATGGGGGCTTACCTGCCACCATGCAGTTCTTGTTTCCAGCCTCTTTTCTCTAGTGCCTCCATGTCGCCTGTAATTTTTTTGTTGCCCAGGTCCTGTTTCTGACCTTGGTGCTCCAAAAAGCAGACCCCTGTAAAAATCCAGCCCTGCGGAGCTCAAAAAGTTTAAACTACAATCTCCCACTTTAGACACGCCCTCGGGGCAGTGGGGATTGTGCATAAGCAAGCAGCACCTTTGATCTGTGATCACTCCAGCTGGCTGTCAATTCAAGGAGTGTTCCATTGGTTCCATGATCCCCATCAGCTAAGTGGGACCTGGTGATGATGGACAGGCCCCTGTGTGGCCACTCCCAGTGAAATTAAAGGAGATCCATGAGGGAGTTTAGATCAGGGCTCATAAATATCCATGAGCCAGAGCCCCGATCACATTTAAATATTCATTAGGATCTGTCTGCCCTTGGAGCAGCTGGTTCTCGGCAAGTGCTGAGAAAGCAAAAGAAAAAGAAATGTTTTTAAAATAAATATTGCAACTTACAGTGTATGTTTGGATGAGAAAGTGGTAAAGGGGAAAGTGTTTAAATAAAATGAATGCTTTGCTCCTGGCTGCACCAGACGACTATGGGACTCAGATAAAGACAGCCTGTCTTCTGCTGCATGTCAGGGAGTTAAAATATTGGCAGCAGTGACATAAAAATGGACTGAGCAATTAGGTAGCTCTGTGCAACGACAGCAAGTACATACGCAGGGCTAATTAACTGTGGGGCACTGGGGCAAATATCTAATTATTTCTGGCTGCACCAGGATATTATTTGGGACTGTTACTAATCTGCTCCAAGGACAGTGGGTTAAGCAGCCATTGCAAGCAGCCACAGCCAATCAGAAAGCTAGGGTAACAATGCCAGGAACATGTGGGACATTCACCAAAGCTCATAGGTAAATGCCAAGTGCTCATGGGGACTTACAGGGACCTAATTCTAGGTGCCAAAACAGCAGACCAACAGTGCATTGAGTGAGGGTCATGCATTATTCATTCTCTTGACTAACAGGGTCCTCCAGCCAATCGGAGGCCATGCAACCAAAAGCTTCAGCCAATCAGGGGCCTCAGGAGAGCCCTATAAGAGACTGTGTTTTCCAGCATTTTGCTAGATTCCAGATCCAGATTCTAGAGGGAGATCAAGAGTGATTGTAGCAGGAGCCCCCCCCCCCCAGGGGTAGGGGACTCAGACCTCAGCCATGCAGCCAAACCTGGTTATCCAGTTAATCTTTTCTAGCCTAGAGAGGATTTGCTTTCATTATCTAAAGTTCAAATGTAATGTAGTTTGTTAAACTGCTAGCCTGGAGGTTGCCAGAATGTCCTCCAGGTGTTAGCCCTCCCTTCCATGTTGGGAAAAGATGTGGGCCTAAACCAGATGACATCAAGTACCTGTGAGAGAGCTGAAAAAGGCTTCAGTTATGAGAGGACTGAAGACTATCATGAGCCTTTCATAGTGGGGATCATCCGTGAGGAACTTGAGTATGTACTCTTGTACCCCCCAGTGCAAGAGAGAAAGCAAACTAAGTAACTATGGGCCATCATGCCCAAGTAACTGTTCAAATGAGAGAAAGCACACTAAGTAACTATAGGCCATCATTCCCCTGTGACTGTTCAAGTGCCAAGAAGTAAATATGGGCTACCATGCCCTAGTAACTGTTCAAGTGACCAGAAAGTAAACTTAATAAATCTGGGCCACTTTGCCCAAAGTGAATATTTGTTAGAAGATAGTTCTTCAGTTTGCAACTTGCCCTGTCTGCCCTGTGTCCAGCATGGGTGGAGCTCTGGAACTGTTTTGCAGATCATAGCTGTTGCTGGGGGACCCATTTTGAGCCCAAAAAGAACCATATAAATGTAATGGATGTACAATTGTATAAATGTGCCGAAATGCACCTATGCCAGATAGTATCATATAAATGTGCTGAGATGCACCTATGTTGGAATCTGGTCAAGATGTCCTGTGGAGCTGCCAGCCATAGCCACACTACAACTCTGATGGACTGAGACCACAAAGTTAAGTCAGACTGGCTGATAAAATCTGGAAATTACCATTTTCCACCTTGCTTAATTAATGTCTGGAAATATAAACGTATTAGAAATATAAATGTACTTGATGTGACAACCACATGAATGTGCTGAATATTCAGGATTGTCAGTCCTTGTTCCAACCATTGTAACCATGCTGGTTACCTTCTCCTGAAATGTTCAGTCTGCAACAAGCAGGGCAACCCCTGCTCTTCTGCCAAAAGCAGAACAACCCCTGCATTTCTGCCAAAAGTGAAAGTTGTTGTTAATTTGTCTTCCAAGTTAATCCTTTCCTCTTGAATTATATTAACTATTATACAATCATTTAACAGATCATTATTGAGGGATGTGTAAACCAAACAAATATATAATTGCAAACGTTGCTGCTACTGAAGCAGAACAATATATATCAGTATTTGTGGTTTACTGTAATTACAGGAACATAACCCTTTGCATACATTTTCCAAGAATGATCTGAAAACACCAAAGCTTACTATGTTGGTCAGTTTGAGTTCATTTTACAATTTATTCTATGCCCTAGGGATGATGCTACTGATAGCCAACTTTCCATAGAGGGTGTTAAACCTCAGTGTCTCAAGCAGCACATAAGCACTCCTTCTTACAATGTAGCTACTGTGTGAGCAAGAAATTAATTCTGAAGCATAATGTGGCAGATTGTTGGTTACTAATTTATAAGCCCACATACAGAGATTTTTGAGTCTCCTCATGGCCGGAGATATCCACCCTGTTGCAATATATAAGGTACAATGGTGAGTTCTGGGCAGAAAAGTTGTAATAAATTGTAAGACCATATGGTACAGTATGTCTAGTTTGTTAAGATAAGTATGGGGGTAGCAACTATAAATCAAGTCAGCATTGGAAGAAATGTGGCTTGCACCCACCTTCTCCTATCATCCAACATGAACCATTAGAAAATGGTTATGGAGAAATCTGACTGCTAATCGGCTAAAACAACCAATCAGCCAGTCCAATATGAGACAACAGAGACTGGAAAATAATGAGTCCCAGTCTCTGTTGCCCCATTTCATTCCAATAGTACTGAGCCAATCAAATTTTGAAAAAGCAAATACTGCCATGTTTGACTTTCCACTTAGCAAGATCCCCTCCCCGACTCCAACTATTGCCATAAAGCACTACATAAGCAGGGACCCCACTACCTGAAAGATCTCCTTTCTCCCTACTGCCCCATCTGACCACTTTGATCTACTGACAAGGGATTGCTAGGGATTCCCAGGGTACGTTTGAAGACATCTAGGGTTCGTTCCTTTGTGTATGCAGTCCCTACCCTGTGAACTCTCTATCTCGTTGGGTGAGTGCTTGACCATTCAGAGTTTTAAGTCAGCCCTCAAGACTCATTTATTTAGTTTAGCTTTCCCTGACAGTGCCAGCTGATAGAACTTATTAATTAATGACGCTGCTGATTATTTATTGATTGGAACATCTGATTTTATTCATGTGATTTTATGAAGTATTTTGAAGATGTTATTTATTTGTATTTGTTTTAGTGAAATTCTGTTCAGTGCTTTGATCTTGGGAAAGGTGCTTTATAAATAAAGCTTATTATTATTATTATTATTATGGTCTACTGTGTCAAAGGCTTTATTTAGGTCCAGGAATGTAGCTCCCATAGGGATCTTACAGTCTAGAGCTGTTAGCTAATCATTAGTGACATTAGCTAATGCCGTTGTAGTACTATGCTTAGGCCTAAATCCAGATAACAACTCCTCTGGGAAGATGCAGTGGGCCTGAGTGCTCTTATCTGCCATCAACTTCTATGTTTCCATGTTTCAGATTGCATAGGTTAACATAATTATTACATTCCAGATAGTCCCACAATTGAACATTAACACATTTTTTAGAAGTTTGGCTGGTGTAGGAAGTATTGATATAGGTCTATAATTCTTGAAGTTACATGGATCACTGGCTTTGAAAAGAGGAATGATGTGAGCTGTTTCCCATATTGCTGGGAGTTTGTTGCTGGCTAGTGATAGGTTAAAAAGGTGGGTTATTGGTGCCATGAGTTGATAATAGCTAATTCTCAGAAATATGGGTCTAACCCATTGGCATTGACATTGGCACCTTTTTGACATCAAGGCTAAGCAGCAGATCTTCTACCTGTTTAAATGTTACAGGTTGGAAGGAAAATGAGTTGCTTAACAATTTGTTAGCATAATTGCTTCCTGAGGTATTGCTACGAATAGGATACTGTGTAGCAGGGAGCTGTCAAATGCCAACCTTGCTGTGGCAAAATGGGTATTTAGTTTTTCTAAAATAACTTGCCTATCTGTTATTATTTTATCTTCTCAATCAATCTTGATTGGGAGGGAGGGGAGATTTTTTGTCCTTCAAGATCCTTTAATGCCTTTCATCCTTTGGCTACATTACCTTTTGAGCTGTCCAGGGCAGCTAGGTAAACATTTTTTTTGTTTCCCCTACAAGTTTGGTAGATACATTTCTCACTTTCCTAAAAGCTGCCCAATCCGATTCTGCTTTGGTGCACCTGGTTGTCTCCCAGAGGCCATCCCTTATGTGCAGAGCTCTTTCTAAGTCACTGTTAAACCATGGGCAGGGACTCTTTCTGACTTTCTGTTTCATCAGTGGAGCATGCTGATTTACGACTTCCGGCACCAAAAGGTTGAAGAGGGAGGTAGCTTTATGAATTGTATTGGCAATGTACTGTACTATAAAAAGTATTTTTTTCACTGAGAGGGTTGTGGATGCATGAAACGGCCTTCCTGAGGAGGTTGTGGAGTCAAAAACAGTGGGGGAGTTCAAGAATGCATGGGACAGACATAAGGCAATTCTAGGGGGGGTAGAAAGAAGTAGGCTGTTGGTTAACTAGGATCTGTAGCTTATTCATTAGGTAAGGAAATGGGCAGACTAGGTGGGCCAAGCAGTTCTTATCTGCCATCAGATTCTATGTTTCTATGTAAAACTGCTGCCAATTTATGGTACCCATATCAGACATAAAGTTAATTGCATTCAGTTTTGTAAATCTCCATTAAGTGATAAATGCTTGAGTTATGTTTATGCTTTATAGCTCCTCTGATACAGGTGACTATGTTTTGGTCATTAATATCATTGTGGAATACTGCAGCGTGCATGTATTTGTGGGGACTATTGGCTAAAATGAGGTCCAATATACTATTGTTTGTAGAGTTTTTATGTTGGTGTGCTTGCATAGCCAACATCTTGCGGCAGTGGGGATTTGGAGGCATGGTTGCTGTTGAGCGAATGCAGGGCTTGCACCAGTAGGTGCGTCCCTCATTCCCCAATCAGCCTGCATGCCAGCACCACACCATGCATAGTAATGTGGTGAGCACATCTAAGGAAAGGTCCGCTGCAATCCAAGCAAAGCTTGTAACATGCAGCAGACCCTTCCTACGTGCTTGCCAGCTACTAGCATGGCGGCTGAACTGCCAACCTCGGGGGTGCCCAATCCCCCGGTTGGCTTGCCCTGCAAACTATGTGCTGATGGGGAGCCCACTCCCCATCAGCAGAATATGTCTCCCCCCCATTTCATTGTTTGCCGATGGGGTGCCCAATCCCCGTCAGCATCTGTCTCCCCCCTTCCCTCTGTAATGTGCCGATGGGAGCCCACTCCCCGATTGGCATGATGTCCCCCTTCTTCTGTGCTGACGTGGTGTCCCAACTTCGGCCAGCCACTGCGCCCAAAGCAAGAAACCGCCTAGAAAAGAAACTGTCAGTGATGGGTTTCATTTGAACCTGCAAGCAGAAAACGGTCCCTCGTGGTCTTCCTACCCACCATCTGCACCCACCAACTGCGCACCCTGCCTCCCCTCACCCCCCTCACCCCATACTTACTTCCAGAGCTGGCCACAATGATCTTTGGTGGACCGGGAACATGTCTGCACTCTTCAAAGCTGACCACGAACTGAGGAAATGCCTGTAAGCTGTATAATGGAATAAATAGGTTTTTTTCAACTTTCGTGCATATTTCAGGCATTTTGGGGAATTTTTACACCAGATTTTCAACATGGGGTTTTTGGGACCCTTCCTCATGAATTCTTTCACAGTTATGATGTTACTCCATCCCGAAAGGTAATTTCACAGTCACTGCGCAGAATCACCTTTCGGGACTGATTAACACAAGGACAGTGGCAGTGTTCATGAGGTGGGCTGTCAAAAAGGCTATGTTGCAAATTTGGTGGAAAAAATACAAAAAATTTCTGTTTTATGAGTGTGCATTGTGCACTTGCTATGCACGCTCGTAACTCCGTGGATTCGCAATATTTTCATGCCAGATTTGCAACATTGTCATTTTTCTACAACTCCTTGTGAACAGTTCAGCTGTCATTTTTCACATCCTGGTCGAAATGTGTTTCTGCACTTCCAGTGCAAAATACCGCGGTCGCCATGGAAAATCATGTTTGAGGCAGATAACGAAAATGACAGTGACACTGTTCATGAGTAGAGGTCCTAAAATGCCTATGTTGAAACTCTGGTGATGATACTCCATAAAATGACTGTGTTATGGGCGTGCGTTGTGCAGTTTGCATGCATGCTCTTAACGTTGTGCATTTGTAATATTGTCACTCTGGATTTTCACCATTAACTTTTTTCCACACCTCTTGATAAACAGTACTGCTGTCATTTTATATATCCTGCCCGAAATGTGCTTTCACATGTCTGGTGCAGAATAGCACAGTCACTGTGCGAAATCACTTTTTGGGACACTTTGAGGAAATGACAATGAAACTGCACATGAGCAGAGGTGCTAAAATGCCTATGTTGAAAATTTGGTGCCAGAACTCCATAAACTGACTGTGTTACAAGTGTGCATTGCACATTTCCCACGTACCCTTGCAACTTGGCACATTTGCAATACTTACATGCCACATTTTCACCACTGCCATTTTTTTACACCTCCTTATGAACGGTACAGCTGTCATTTTTCACTTCCTGCCAAAAATGTGTTTCCGCACTGTACTACCAAAGCCAGTGCCAGCGCGACAACATTCGTCATTGACAAATGCTTGTTAATATTTGGTCTTGTAGGATCTGTGATTAATTGTAACAGCCCTAACTCCTCACAGAGATTTTTTTACATTGTTAGATCTGGGGAGTTCCAGTAAAGGTTTGGGTCACCTAAGATGTTTGTTTCATTAGGGTTAGCATCAAGAATGTTCTTAATATGATTCAGAAGTTCCATGCCACCATTAGGAGGTCTATAGCAGCCTATAATATTGATAGATTCAGCAGCAGCAGATATGGAGAGTATGATAGCCAGACATTCAAATTCCTTAGGCATTGAGAGGGAACTGAATTAATTTGCCATGAATTTATTATTAATATAAATTATAATGCCTAGTTGATCTGTCAAGGTGAACATGATTATATGAGGGTAAGGCAATCTCATGGAGCACTACCATCCCCTTTAACCATGTTTTTGTCAAGATAAAGACATCGGGGTTGGTGTGTGAGGCCCAGGCTTTTATTCCATCTATTTTTTTTTATCAGACTACAGACACTAAGGAATATAGGAACATAGGAACGTGACAGCAAAAAAGAACCTCCAGGCCCACCTAGTCTGCCCATTTGCCTAGCATCCCCTAGGCCTTCCCCAGTCCGCTCTCCTTTCAGCAGCACTCTAAGTCTGTCCCAAGCCCTCTTGAGCCACCCCACTGAATTCTCATCCACCACTTCCCTTGGCAGCCCATTCCAGGTGTCCCCCACCCTCATGGTAAAGAAGTTCTTCCTGATGTTGCCCCGAAACCAACCCCCCCCCTCGAGCTGGAGATTATGAACCCTTCTTCTGGGACACCCCTTCAGTTGGAATGGGTTCTTAGTATGCACACTGTTGAACCCCTTTAGGTACTTGATGGTCTCTACCATGTCCCCTCTTTCCCTCCTCTGCTCCACAGAGTACATGTCAAGGGCTCCCAGTCTCTCCTCATACAGTAAGTGACTGAGCCCCTTCACCATTTTGGTTGCCCTACTTTGCACATGCTCCATCCTCTCCACATCCTTTCTTTGGTAAGGTCTCCAGAACTGGAACCCATGTTCCAGATGAAGCCTGACCAGCTGGATGTACAGTGGAACCAGAACCTCTTTCTACATGCTGGTGATCCACCCCCCAATACAACCCAACACTCTGCTGGCTTTTGCCACTGCCCTGCTGCACTGCCTGGCCATCATCAAGTCTTGAGAGATGATGATGCCCAGGTCCCTCTCCTCCATGATTACTGCTAGCAGCTTGTCCCCCGATCTGTAATCCATTCTCCCATTCCTTCTGCCCAAGTGCATGATTTTGCATTTCACCATGTTGAACAATAATTTCCACTTCCTAGCTCACTCCTCTAGTTTCCCAAGGTCCCTCCACATCCTCTCAGTTCCATCCTGTGTATCTACTCCATTGCATATTTTTACAACATCCATATACAGGCTTACTCTACCCTCCAACCCCTCCACTATGTCACTTATATAGATGTTGAACAGCAGGGGTCCCAGCACTGACCCTTGGGGCACACCACTAGTGACCCAAGACTCAGCTGATGGGACCCCATTTCCTAATACCCTCTGCATTCTGCCCTTCAACCAATTGCATACCCACCCTGTAACCACTACCCCAGCCCCAGGCACTCCATTCTGTGCACAAGCCCACTGTCCGGTAACGTGTCAAAGGCCATCCTAAAATCCAGGTAAGCTATGTCCACTGCCCCCCCAATCCTCCACCCTAGTGACATAGTCAAAAAACCTGACCAGATAGCTTAATAAAATAAATTTCAGTCCTCTAATGGATGCTATTTCAGCAGGAGATACAATTGGTGAGATAGGGCCAGAATTAATTTCCACATTACCTGAGCATAGAAGCATTAGCAGTATTAGCTTTTTGATCTTTTGGTGTCTCTTACTTAAATGCGCATGGACATAACATCTCTCTGCTACATCTTAGCTTCAAGAAATGCAACAAGCTCATATGATAGACCTCAGTCTGAAGGGTATCATTGTAACTTTAGAAATGGGGCTGGATTCTGCCAAGTAAAGTCAAATCATGATGCTTTTCCTCCAAGGAGTGGAACAAGCTAGCCATAAACAATGGACTTTTGTACTGAGTTACTGAGGGGCAGACACTTGTCCCAAAAGAGCAAATGGTTCTGCCTACAAAGTACAAGAAAATGGCATTTCAGACCCTGCACGAGGGTATGGGTCATTAAGGAAATGACAGAACTCTCTACCTTGTCAAAGTCTTGTTCTACTGGCCTCGCCTAGCAATGAAAATGGAACTGTATTGCTATGTGTAGCTAGTGCATCACTCACGAGACTCTGTCAAGATGGGCAGCACCTTTAGTTAACATCACCAGTAATGGATCATTGCATCTTATTGACATGGACTTTCTTTCTCTGGAGCCAGACAAGAAGGAAATCAGCAACATTCTGGTGATGACTGACAAGGGGAGAGACTCTGAGAGTCACTTCATCAAAGAGCTAACTTGACTGATGGGCACTGAAAAGCCTTGAACCACAACTTATCATCCACAAGAGGATCCTCACCCCGAAGTTCAATTGGACACTCTTAAACATGCTTGAACTGTAAGCTTTGCACCCAGTCAATGAATCCAAATGGAGCTAGAAAATGCAGTCTTGTTTTGTACACATTTACAATTGCACCAAGAATGAATCCACAAGGTTCTCTCCTTATTACCTCATATTTGGATGGGAAGCCAGGCTGCTAGTTGACCTATGTTTTGGTGTCTCTGCTGATGGCACCCAGCAAGAGCCATATCTTGAGTACACCAAATGATTACGATAGCCAGCAATTAACTGAAACCTACAGTATTCGGTGGTTCAGGAAGCACTGGGGAAAGACAACTTGAACAAGACAAACAAGTAAGACTACTCTGCTCTACTACCTGAAGACAGTGTCCTAATCAGAAATCTTGGAGTCCAATGTAAACACAAAGTGGCTGACTAGTAGAGTTCTAAACTATGTCACTGTGGAACAGGGGAAAAGATTCCCAACCTGCTGGTGTACCATTTATGGCTGGAGAATGAAAATACTCATAGTAAAAATGTAGCACAGAAACTGCCTGTTGCCCTTAGCCAACTGTTGCCTAAACCAAAAAACTTTATTAATGCATCAGTTAGGGTTCATATTAAAGTGACAAAACTAAGGAAATGTTTGTTTATTGTTTATTGAAATCTATCAGAAATTACCTTTGAGTCAGGGACTAATTTACAAAGGTTCCACATCAGAAACAATTATAGAGACAGTCATTACAACAGAACAGAAATAGTTTACATACATCAATATACAGCAAAAGTGGCAAAAAAAAAAAAATAGTAGCCTGGCAATAGAAGACTAAAGACAGCTAGCTGTGGCACAGGCAAATAAAGTTTTACTGAGGAACAGAGGTATATTAAAATATATACCTATATAAAATGTTGTGTAAGGGTTTTAAACTCTAACACCCTACCTCTCAACCCTATCACCCCTTCTCCACCTTCCACACACCAACAGGTGTCGGGGTATGCCTTAGAGTTATCGACCCTCACACTCACCCTGTTCCATGTGTAAAGAAACTGAGATGGTACAGCATAGGAGAATGAGGTAAGTGTTAGGGTCAACAACCTCAAGGCACACCCCAACATCTGTTGGTGTGTGGAGGGTAGAGGTGGTGTGGTAGGGTTGGGTGGAGTTTTTTATTTAAGTTCTGGGGAGTGCGGGGGAGAAGCCACCCATGTGGGGTGTGTGACAGACCCATTGTTTGCAATGGGCGCGGTGTGCGGAACTGGACAATGTTTTACCTGACTCTGTTTTTGTGGTGTGCTGTTTCCCTGTGGCATTTTCAGTTGTACGTTTTTGGCATACAGTGGTATGACCCCGTGCCTGCATGTACTTAAACATGTTTTAAATCTGGGCCCTGTAATTGTCCCTTTACTTACATGCAGGAGTGCAGTGCCCTCTGGGCCATGTGCTCCCATCATTCCATAATAGTATCCATACGTTTATGTGTGAGCACAGGGCCCAGCAGTCCATAACTGTATGCATGCATATTGTAAATATTCCTCATTTATGTGTGGAAGAGTAGGGCCCTCCAGGTCCTTTGCTTCCATAACTCAATAATGGTATCCATATTTCCATGTGTGAGCACAGGACCCTATGGGCTCTCTGCTCCCACTCCCAGCAGTCCATAACCATATGCATATGTCCATGGGGAGCACAATGCCCTCTTGGCCCTGTGCTCCCATGCATGTATGTTGTCATTGTTCCTCATTTACATGTGGCCCCTGTGCTCCCATCAGTCCATAATGGTATCCATATGTTCATGTGTAAGCACAGAGTCCTACGGGCCCAGTGCTCCCACTCCCATCAGTTCATAGTGTTATGCATATGTCCATGTGGAAGCACACCATGCATGCATATTGAAATTGTTGCTTATTTACATGTGGGTGTGCAGAGCCCTTTGGCCGCTGCATTCCCATCATTCCATTATAGCATCTATATTATTGAATAGCGGCAGCACAGGGCACAACAAAGCAGCACTGAAAGCACGTTGACAATGCATATCACAGTATCAGTCACTTTTGTCCCATCCATGTCAATTTACCAACCATTTAAAACAAGACTAAGAAACATGTAAAACAGCTTAGTGCACATAAAGTTGTACTAAGCTGCGAGTCACAGCAAGTCTGTATCTCAAAGCGTTTTCAAGATATAGCTGCCAAAAGGTACCCCAACCATTGTAAATCACTAAAGTTTGAAATCATATAACCAGGGCCCCTAATGCTGTGTCGCAGAATTTTCTGATTTCTGCAGCAGGGCTCCTAGGCTTCTGTGGCAGCATTTTCTGATTTCTGCGGCATGATTTATTCATTTCTGTGGCAGAATGCAGCCCTGCCATTGGCCAAAATATGAAGTGATGTCATTGATGACATCACCTACCAAGCATAGAGGAGGGGCTTCAGGATAAATAAGATGGGTGCTGGAGCCTGGCACTATGGAAAAACTGTATATTTGAATGAAAATTCACCAAAAACAATGAATTCTGCAGCACTATATAAATTCTGTGGCACGATGCAAATTCTGTGGAAAATTCTGCATCTGCAGAATCACAGAATTCCAGGGTCCTTGCTTATAACTATGGAACAGCTGTTAATTTTCTCAGACAACCAGCAAAAGGCACATCTGTGGGGCAAGCCCTTTCTACCCTGAACATTTCAACCATATGTCCAAACCATTTATTTGCAATGCGGTGACAAAGAAACATAAAGTTTAAAAAAGTAGTGCTGCAAATTGCTGCACAACCCCCGTAGTTTTGCGAAACAGTGTCACAATTTTATGGCATTTTTGCAAAAGTACTTTCACAAGTTCAGCATTAATGCCACAATTTGTGGCAGTAAAAATGGATGATGAAAATAAACATATTTCCATACACTTTTAAAAAAAAAATGAATCAAAGAATTGTGTTCCTCGGGCCCCGATTAGGTAAACACAAGTGTTGGTATTTACCAAGGGGCAGTATTTTTAAAGTTATTTAATTTTTCCAGTGTCACTAACTGAAAACAAGATGGCAGAAGCATGAAAGAACTGTTCCCATTTGTGAAAGAGAATGTCATTGTCCCATGAGACATCTAATTTTTCCCATAAGAAATAATGGGAAACTTTGACATTCCATAACTTTTGAAAGGATTTATATTTTTTTCATCAAACCTTCAAAAGGCACATCTGTGACCCAAGTTCAAGCCCAATAAACCCTAAAAGTTTCAGACATATGTATACAGTATAGGAAGGTCATGTCAGACAAATCTAATTGATTTCTTTGACTGGGTGACCAAAGTAATAGACTAGGAAGGGGATGTGGATATGGCCTACCTAGACTTTAGCAAGGCATTTGACACAGTCCTGCACAAAAGATTGATAATCAAGTTAGCCAACCTGGGAGTGGTTCCCAGGGTGGTAGCCTGGGTAGCAAACTGGCTGTACAACAGGACACAGAAGGTAACAGTGAATGGAACACATTCTGAAGAAAGGGGGTCACCAGTGGAGTACCTCAGAGCTCAGTACTAGGTCCAGTCCTCTTAAACATCTTTATAGGTGATATTGCAGAGGGTCTGGAGGGAAAGGTATGCCTCTTTGCAGATGATGCAAAGATCTGTAACAGAGTTGATACACAAGGGGGGGGGTAGAAAAGATGAGAAGGGACTTGGCAAGGTTGGAGGAATGGCCAGAAATATGGCAACTTAGATTCAATGCAAAGAAGTGCAAAGTAATGCACCTGGGAAACAAAAACCCAGGAGAAGAGTACAAAATAGCAGGGGAGGTACTAACAACAACAAAAATGGAAAGGGACCTGGGGGTAGTCATATCAGATGATCTAAAGGTGGGTAAGCAATGTGAGAAGTCAGAAAGGAGAGTCAGGGGGATACTGGGATGCATAGGAAGGGGCATCACAAGTAGAAAAAGGGAAGTGGTTATCCCTCTGTACAGACTGTTGGTGAGACCCCATCTGGAGTACTGTGTGCAGTTTTGGAGACCTCATCTATGCAAGAACATAGGCAGGATGGAAGCAGTCCAGAGGAGGGCAACTAAAATGGTGCAGGATCTGCATCAGAAACCATATGAAGACAGACTGAGAGAGCTTAATATGTATACCCTTGATGAAAGGAGGGACGGGGGGCATGATAGAAAGGTTTAAGTACCTCACGGGAATCAACAAAGTCCAGGAGGGTAACAACTTTTAGAATAAGAGATGTGTAAGAACAAGGGGGCACAATTTAAAGATAGAGGGGGGACGGTTCAGGGGTAATGTGAGGACATTTTTTTTATGGAGAGAGTGGTGGACTCATGGAACTGCCTTCCTGGAGAGGCTGTGAGGTCTAAAACAGTGGAGGAATTCAAACATGCATGGGACAGACATAAGGCAATTGTAGTGGTGGGTGGCAGGAAGTAGGCCGTCGGTTAACTAAAATCTGCAGCTTATCCAGTAGGTAGGGAAATGGGCAGACTGGGTGGGCCAAGTGGTCCTTATCTGCCATCAAAGTCTATGTTTCTATGTTTCTATATACGGTGCACAGTTGTGCCCTAGAGTTAGGGTTGAGTAGCATGACCGATGTTAAACCTCAAATTTTGCACTTTAATAACTTTGCGACTGATAAATGGATTTGCTCAAAATTTGATATATGCTGTCCCATGAGATAGATTTCTTAATATGGCAAGTTTTGTTACAGTTGGATGTGCAGATTCTGAGATCCGGACAGTGCAAAAAGTCATAAAGTCATCTTTTTTGCAGTTTTTTTTCTCATCTCGCTGTGTCCAAACAGTGTGAAATATTAGTGTAATTTTTTATGGTAGAACCAGCTTGGATAACAGAACAGGCATGCCAAGTTTTGTGAAAAA
Source organism: Neoceratodus forsteri (assembly GCA_016271365.2). Lineage (NCBI taxonomy): Eukaryota > Metazoa > Chordata > Ceratodontiformes > Ceratodontidae > Neoceratodus > Neoceratodus forsteri. Next base: position 933,420,342 of record CM057455.1, read on the forward strand.
ATATGGTTCTGTTGCAACAATTTTTTATTTCCCTTTGTTTTCAATGGGAAGAGCACTTTTCAGGATAGAGGGAGAAAAATTGATGAAGGCATTTGCTCTCACAAAAAAGGATGTAGTCTCACAAGAGCATTTTCTTTTTCATGAGAACAAAATCCTTTTACATGAGAAAAAATTCCTTTTTCGCAAGCTGCCATCTTGTTTTCTGTTTTTTCCCCCCAAAAAAGTTTAAAAGCACTCAAAATGAAGGTATCTAGATACACCAACACATGTATCTTGTTCATCGGTACTCTGTTATGTGAACTCTGAGTTATTTGGTGGAAGAACAACCTTGAATTCCTTTTTTTTTAACATTTGAATTCTTTTTTCATGACTCACTTAGATCCTTTTTCGCAAGCCAATTCCTTTTTCGCGAGCCAATTATTTCTTCGTGAGCTCCTGAAAAAGGATTTTACAGGCTACTTTGATGCATAACTCAGTTGTTTTTTGAGATATTGATCCCAAATTTTCATCATGGCCTTTTGGGAATGCCACCCAATGAACAATATGACTGTCGTTAGGCAACTCCTGTTGGAAAGGTGATTTTGTGGTTTGTTGGCAAAATCACCTTTCCAGTGGGATTTGTGTAATGACAGTCATATTGATCATGAGGTGGGGTCATAAGAATGCTATGTTGAAAATTTGGGGTCAAAATTAAAAAAAAAATGGATCTGTTATTACCATTCTTTGAAATTTAGATATGCATGCACATAATGTTGGGCATTTTCAATATTTTCACTCCATATTTTCATCATAGCCTTCCTGTTTCTCGAACACCTGTGGTTTCTCTGTGGACTAAGGGGGTGGTCCACAGTTGGTTTCAATCTTTCCTGCAGGGTAGGATTCAGAGAGCAGTGTTAGAGATTTATTCCTCGGCCTCTCACTGCCTGTACTGTAAGGTGCCACAGGGTTCAGTGTTGTCTCCCATGTTATTTGCGGTGTATATGCTCCCATTGGGGGACATTATAAGACAGTATGGGTTGAGTTTTCATTGCTATGCTGATGACTCTCAGCTCTACATGTCTTTTGTGCCTGAGCAGGAGTCTGATTCAAGTGCAGTGTTTAACAATTGCTTGCTTGAGATATAGAACTGGATGAGCACCAACTGGCTGAAGTTGAACCCAGGAAAAACAGAGGTACTGGTACTGGAGCCAGGGGTAAGGATGTCAAGCTCATGGGCGGAAAAACCCTCAGGTGTATTTCTGGGGGGAACCCACTAATTGCATCTGGCCAGGTGCGTAACCTTGGTGTTGTGTTTGACGAGGGCCTGACCCTGAGGGCACAGGTGTCGGCCGTAGTCAAATCACCCTTTTTCCATCTAAGGAACATAGCACGGGTGAAACACTAGGTTCCATCAGATGATCTTCCTATCCTGGCCCATGCCTTAGTTGCCAGTTATCTTGATTACTGCAATGCTCTTTATCTAGGGCTACCAGGATTGAATATCCACTGCTTGCAGCTGGTGCAAAATTTGGCAGCTAGGTTGTTGACTGGAAGCCCGCGATCCAACCATATAACACCTGTGCTGCACGAATTGCACTGGCTGCCTGTACAGTGGTGGATCATTTTCAAGGTTGCATTGACGACCTATAAGGCCATACATGGTTTGGGACCCCACTACCTAAAATAGCTCCTAATTCCTTACTGCCCCTCCCATTCCTTCCAATCCTCTGGTGAGGGATTGCTAGAGATTCCCAGGGTAACCCTGAAAACATCTGGTGGAAGAACCTTTGCCTTTATGGCACCTACCCTGTGGAATTCTCTTCCTTGCCAGATACACAATAGCCTGACTGTAGAAGCTTTTAAAAAAGTTCTTAAGACCTTTTTATTTAAACAAGCATTTTCAGAAATGTAAAATTGTGTTTTAAATTGCCGTGGATTTTAATATAGTATGTGAAACTTTGTAAAGGCGCCCTGAGCTTTGGAAGGGTGCCTCATATAAATACATTTTTACATACTTACTTACTTACTTAGTGTTACCCCCACCTCACGTATGTCATAGCTGTCATTTTTCAAATCCTGGCCAAAATGTGTTTTTGCACCTGTGGACCAGAATGGTGTTGCATTTGGACAGAAGTACATTTTGGCAGGAATTTGAACAGTTTCTGTACTGGACACATGTGGGGAGGTCATAAGAAGGCTATGTTGAAAATTTGGAGTCAAAACTATTAACAATGGCACAGTTATGACTATTTGTTACAGTTTCTCTATGCATGCTTGTAACTTTGTGAATTTTTAAATATGTTGAGCCCACATTTTTAACATAGCCTTCTTATTAAACCACCTCATGTATGTCACAGCTATCATTTATTTTCAAATCCTGGCCAAAATGTGTTTCTGCACGTGCATCGTGGATTGGCGTTGTGATTGTGTGGAGTTATGTTTTGGAGGGGATTGAAAAATTTCCTGCACTGGGTACATGAGGTGGGGTAATTACATGGCTATGGTGACAAATTTGGTGACTGTTGTCCTATGACTGGATGGAAACACAGGGGCTGGAGGTCCCTGTGCTTTGGACCCTGCACTCCCATAGTAAAATAAGGATACTATATATTATCTCAAAAAGTAAGGAAATAAATCGCAAGGTCAGATGTGTAGACTTTATGAGAATGGGGTGAGCTTTAGGCTTGAGAAGCCCAAGGCACACCCCACACCTGCTCTCCTGCCTGGTTTGTAAGGGTAGGGTGTTAGGAAAACCCTAATGCTTCATTTCCCAACTTTTGTTGCTTTGACCCTAACTGAAGCATTACACTATATACTATCTCAAAAAGTAAGGAAATGAATTGCAAAAAAACTTTGTTAATGCATCAGTTAGGGTTAAACCAATAAAGGTAGGGAAATATGGTGTTAGAGTTTCCAACTCTAACACCCCATTCCCCACCCTGCACAGATCCACAGGTGGGGGGTCTGTCTTGAGGCTGTCAACCCGAATGCCTTGGGCTCCTAAAACCTACTGCTCACCCCATTCCATCTGTAAATAAGGTCAGATGTGTAGACTTTATGAGAATGGAGTGAGCTTTAGGCTTGAGAAGCCCAAGGCACACCCCACACCCTCCTGCCTGATTTGGGAAGGTAGGGTGTTAGGGAAACCCTAATGCTTCATTTCCCAACTTTTGTTGCTTTGGCCCTAATTGAAGCATTAACAAAGTTTTTTGCAACTTATTTCCTTACTTTTTTAGATAGTATAATAGTATCCTTATTTTACTGAGGGAGCGCATGGTCTTTCGGACCCTGTGTTCCCATCCCTCTATAGATGCACATATGTATGTAGCTGTGGAAGCACTGGGCTCACAATGCCTTGCACTTCCATTTATAGGACAACAGTGACTAAATTGTCAGCATAGCCATCTTATTATTCCTCCTCATGTACCTGGTACAGAAAATTTGCTAATCCCCGCTAAAATGTAATTCTGTGCAACTGCAACACCATTCTGTGCCACAGGTGCGAAAACACATTTTGGCCAGGATTTTAAAAATGACAGCTGTAACACACATTAGGTAGGATAATAAGAAGGCTATGTTGAAAATCTGGGGTAAAAATATTTAACATTTCTGAAGTTACGAGTGGGCATAATGAAATTGCAATGAATGGTCATAACGTTGGCATTTTTTCATATTTTGACCCCAAATTTTCAGCATAGTCTTCTTGTGACCCCAACATATAAACCCTATATGTGACAATTTTCAAATCCATGCCAAAATGCTATTCCATGCCATAGGTCTGAAAACATGTTTTGGACAGGATGTGAAAAATGACAGCTGTACTGTTCATGAGGTGGTATGACAAATTGGATATGTTGAAAATCTGGAGTGAAAATATTTAAAATTACCAAAGTTATGCTTGTCCATAGAAAAACTTCTGGGAACGTGCATAAATCAGGTATTTTTAGCTTTTTTTTTTCCACCAGATTTTCAACATGGTCCTTTTGGGACCCCACCTCATGAACAATGGCAGTGAAATGTTGTTATTCAGTCCCAAAGGGTGATTCTGTGCAGTCACCATGAAATCACTTTCCCGGCTTGATTAACAAAATGACAGTTGCAGTGTTCATGAGGTGGATTCCCAAAAAGGCCATGTTGAAAATTTGGTGAAAAGTCCAAAAAAGTGGCAAGGCTATGATCATAAGTTCAAAACTCCATTGAAATACTTTATATAGCACTTATCGTTATTCCTCAGTTTACAGTTCATCTTTGAAGAGTGCAGACATGTCTCGGTACACAGAAGATAGACAGCATTCAACCCCAATGCTAAATATAGGGTAAGGGGGAGGTGTGGGGCTGTGGGTGCTGAGAGGGAAGATTGAGATGGGGGTTATACAGTAGGGACGATGAGGGTCTGTTTTCTTTTTTTCAGGTTTTAAAAAAAAGGCATTGGGGGACTGTTTTCTTTTTATAGGATTTAACTAATAAAATTTTTCAGGACACTGGGAGTTGGCTCTCCAGTGTCAGAACACTGTTGGGGGCACTAAATGCCGACACAGGGATTGGGCACCCTGATGTCGGCCAATAAATAAAACAACGGCTGCTGGTGGAGGGGCATCCGACACCCGGGGTGGGCAACCTGGTGTCAGATTTTATATAAATCAATAAAAAGGGACTAGGGTACAGTGACTGTAGGGTTAGGGATGACACTTGATATCAGTGAACAATCAGGACAATGATGGGGGGCTGGGGGTGTCAATAGACACAGGGAAACATTGTACATGATTGGAGGGTGGGGGGTGCCACTAGGCACCAGGGAAACATCAGGAACTATAATCAGAGGGTGGGGGTGCCACTAGATACCTGGGAACTTAATTTTATTATGGGCACAGCGATTTCAGGGTGTGGGTGCCAGTAGATACCAGGGAAATTATTTTTATTACAGGGACAGTGATCAGAGGCCGGGGAGGGGTGCCTAGACACCAGGGAAATGAAGAGGCAGGGGTATTGGATGGTGGGGAGGCCACTAGACACCAGGGAAAAACAGTAGAGTACTGTGGAAGGCAATGGAAGGGCCAAGCAATGATTCTCCAGTGGCGAAAAAGGATCCTTTTTCATGACTTGTGATATGAAAAAGGATTTTTTTGTATCACACAGTCACAAAAATGATTTATTATATTAAAAGAAAACACATTTCAAGGGCATATTTTTAACTTTGAAGTGCAGATTACACCTAATGGGGTCTCGATGAGCCATCTACAGTAGGTGTGGTGATCTCGCTCCAGAATGTCATTTTAGTGACTTTTGGAAAAAAAATCTTCAAGAAAAAACAGAAACAAGATGGCAACATGCAAAAAAAGAATTTTCTCTCATGAAAATTTTTGGCTATCAAAACTGAGGGGGATCTGTTGTTGTGTAGCCCCTTTTAAGCTTCTATAATCCCCTCCCCTTAGCTCTCTTCTTTCTCTCTCACTTTCATAGCCAATCATATTCTTCCACCTTTCCCATGCTCCATCCCTGCTTTCTGATGTCATAGCCCTACCCCATTCTTCCTCTTCCCCTCCCCTTTCTCCCTCACTGAGCCCACCTTCATGCCACAGGGCCTAGAACAAAGGTATCTGTCTTTTATTAAGACAGCCCTTCTTATGAAAACCCAACATCCTATTTGCCTTGCCCACAGATCTACTACAATGTGCAGTTGTTTTTAGACTATCCAGTATTATGACCCCTAGGTTGTTTTCCTCTATGGTGATTTCCAGCACCACTCCCCCCATTTTGTATTGCACTCTTAGGTTCCTCTTCCTAATGGGCATAACTTTACATTTTTTTGCATTGAAACCCAGCTGCCTGATCTTTGACCAGATCTCCAACCTACCAAGATTCTCCCTGATGTCCCTAAACCCTTCTTCTATATCCACCCTTGCACAAATCATTGTGTCATCTGTGCAGAGGTAGATCTTGTCCTTGATGCCTTTCACTATGTCACAGATAAATACACGGAAAAGAGCAGGGCCCTTGAGATACTTAACTCCACTTATTATTTACCTTACCTATGATAATTCCTCATCAGCTATTACCCTTTGTGATCTTCCCCTCAGCCACTTTTCCACCAAGGTTTCCAATTTTCCCCTACTCTTAAGTCCCTGATCTCTTTGACCAGCCTTTAGGACTGGATCACAGACCTTGCTGAAATCTACAGTGAGTATGCCACATCTCATGTCTTTCCCCTATATGCTGCCCTGGTCACCCAGTCAAAGAAGTCATAGAAACATAGAACATAGAAACATAGAAACATAAAATTTGACGGCAGATAAGGACCACTTGGCCCACCCAGTCTGCCCATTTCCCTACCTGATGGATAAGCTGCAGATCCTAGTTAACCAGCAGCCTACTTCTTCCTACCCCCATCCCCTAGAATTGCCTTATGACTGTCCCATGCATGCTTGAATTCCACCACTGTTTTTGACTCCACAACCTCCTCTGGAAGGCCACTCCATACATCCACAACCCTCTCTGTGAAAAAATACTTCCTTAAATTACCTAAGTCATCCTGATTTGTTTGGCAAGACCTTCCATTTATGAACCCATACTGTCTGGGGTCCTATATCTCATTTCCCTCCAGTAAGTTCACCAGTTCCTCCCTTAGTAAAGACTCCATCATTTTTCCCACAATAGACATCAAGCTGACTAGTCTATAGTCCCCTGGCCCTATCCTTCCTTCTTCTGTTGTGCAGAGGGATCAAATCCACTGTCCTCCAATCCCTAGAGATTACTCCCATGTCCAGCAAGCAGTTTAATTTGTCTGCAAGCAGCCCTGCTATAACGTCTGCTGCCTCCTTTAGCATCCTTGAGTGCAAGCTCTCAGGTCCCATATATTTATTTACTTTCAACCCTGTAAGCTTTTCTAGATACACAGCATCATATAACATTAAAAAAGTTAACTATGAGCCAACAATTAATCTATCTATTTATCCCAATTAAAATAACTTATCGAATAAATTTTAACAGTTAAAAGCATGTTGGAACAAGTAGGTCTAAAGATAATTTTTTAAGGCTTCTACCAAAGGAGCCTCCTTCAGATAACCAGGTAATCAGTTCCACAAAGTAGGTGAGGCTACTGAAAACACCCTATTTCCCGAGTGCCACAACCTAATCCTGGGAAATCCAAGGAGGCAACCCTCGGCACAATGGAGCACCCAGTCCGATCGGTAGGGGACAAGGAGATCTTGCAGGTAGACTGGCCCCCTATTGTGTAGGATCTTGTAGGCCAGGAGCCCTACCTTGAAGACAATCCTCCACCTGACTGGCAGACAGTGCAGTTCACAGAGGACCAGAGTGATATGCTCACTCCTTTTTGTACCTATCAGCAATCTTGCCACTGTGTTCTGCACTAGCTGCAGCCAGCGGATATTGCCTTCAGATAACCCTAGGTACAGGGCATTACCGTAATCCAACCTGGATGTGACAAAAGCATGCTCCAGCATAATCAGGTCTTTAGGCAGGATCAGGATTCAGATCCAGGCAATGTTCCTGAGATGATAAAATCCACTTCAACAACAGCCTACACCTGAGCATCAAGTGTCAGGTCATCATCTGGGAAAATGCCCAGATTCTTCACCCATCTAGATGGAGTAAGGGGGATCCCCCTAGCACTAAGCCTGGGTGTACCCCCTCACCCCCCCCCCCCCGCCATGATAACCCGAATCTACCAGCAGTACCTCAGTCTTGTCTGAGTTAAGTTTGAGCCAGTTTTGAGTTATCTAAGTCTGGATTTCCTTTAGGCAGCTGTTAAATACAGAAGTCGCCATCTGTATATTGGGTGCACAGGACAGGTATAGCTGGGTGTCATCTTCATAGCGATGGAAACCCAGCCCATACTGCCTGATAATGTCTCCCAATGGCAGCATATACACCGTGAACAATAAGGGTGACAAGGCCAAACCCTGTGGAACCCTGCAGCACAGAGGCTTCGGGTTAGATGAGGCTAAACCCATTATCACCCTTTGCACTCTGTCTGTCAGGTATGACCTGAACCAGTTGATGACATTACCGGACAGGCCACACCAGAACCCCAGGAGATCAAGTAGCACCTCATGATCCACCATGTCAAACGCAGGTGAGAGGTCCAGGAGGACTAAGATGGTAAGGTCTCTCCTATCCCTCACCATCAGGAGATCATTAAGCACCCTCACCAGGGCAGTCTCCATATTATGCCCAGCCCAGAACCCAGACTGAAAAGACTCATAGGTGGAAGATGAGCCAAGATGCTCTTTGACATGGATGGCCAGCACTTTTTCCATAAACTTCCCTAAAAAGGGAGGTTAGAGACTGCACACTCCTACTCTCTGAAACTCATACAATGGGACACTACATGATGGAATGCTGGCAGGTGTGAGGCTTAAAAATCCTATCTCCTCTATGCCTGCTTCGGGCAAGGAGGAGGAGGGAGGGTTGCCAGAGGCCTGTTAGGGTCTATGGAGATGGACCAGGCAGGAAACATCTGGGCAGACTGGGTGGGCTAAGCAGTCATTTTCTACTGACAAATTCTATTTTTCTATTCTTCAGCTCCTTGTACAGACACCTGTTGCAAAGCTTGTAGCTAACCACTCAACCCACAAGAGACAGCAAATATTCCATCAGTTATGTCCCCTTATCGGCTACTAAGATTTACAAAAATTTAAAGAATAGCCCCAAACAACTGAATAAAAAACTCTTACTTCTCCCCATTTGCTCACTCAGATCCTTAAAGTATGAAATTAAATAAATTACCTTTCCTGCTTAAGGTAAGCTGATTTGTTTTCCCTTCCTCTCAGCTCTCCTAGAGTGCATGTGAGAAGCAGGAGACAGAAGCTGATGTTAGGCATGTCCACTAGTAAAAAGACCCCATATTACAACACAAGATCCATTACCATAAGAATGCGATTAAAGGGACATGAACTGACTCAGTTGAAGTGTGTAACACTTCTGTTCTTATGAACTGGGTGGAGAGAGGACTCAGGAAGCTGGCATCAGCTGTGGCACAGGCTGGGGAGTGCTGCCACCCGCTGCCCAAGCCAGCCCAGGGGAGGAGACATTGAGGCATGCTAAGGCACCAACTTCTTGTGGTGGGCCTGGGAAAGTGCTCACTTATGAGAAGTAGCTGCACCATACAATGCTGATGGAGGCTAAAGCAGATGTCAGGGAAGGTGGGTGGAGAGAGGATTCAAAGAAGAACATAAGGGTGAAAAAAGCTTGACTGTTGTCTATATAATGGCCTGCATGGATCCTTGATTTCAAGGAGGAGCCCTTGTCCACAAGTGTCCATTTCCATTTTTGTTTTTCAGTTCTTCTCCAGTCCTACCTAGTGGTCCAGTGGCTTTCCGAATAATACATTGAATAATACTACACAGTGCACATTCTGGTGTTCTGCAGATCTCCCTGTGCTAGTCCTGTCCTTTAGTTTCTACATTTAGGCAATAAGCTACCTATGCCTTCTCCTCAAAAGAACTTAAGTTCCATCTTGGAAGTCTGCAAATTCCTGTGGAACTGCTCCCAGCAATTTACGGTTACACTTTATTTTAAGTGCCTGCTTCAATACAACTAGTCATTAAGTACATGCAACAGGGTACTTACACTGCCATTGACATGCCAGTTGCATGCAACTACATTGCAGTTGCAATGCAGTTACAGTGTAGTTAAGTGAAACTTAAAGTGTAACCCAGTTTACCTGAATTGGGGGTCACTGTGCCTTGTGACCAGGGGCAAGGAAACCAGCAATTTTCTGTGCAGAGCAAGTAGCTCATCTGCATGCTGGCACCCTTATTGCCCTGGCTGCTCTTGCCCCTTTCTCAGGCAAGTGCCTTTATTAGCCTAGCTGCCCTGCCTCATTCCCTATACCATCACAATGCCCATTGCGGTGGTGTGAAAAAGACATTGCAACCCTTTTATGTATTGAACAGAACTGCAGACTTAAAGTGGTACTAAGTGGTCCAAACTGTGGACCAAATTACACCTGTCTATGTAGTCCCATGTGTCTGCAGTATACCCCACTTAAAGTGAGATTCTTCCTCTTTGGAAAACATTGAGAAATGTAACATTTACTGAACAACTCATTCAGCTTATAGTTTTTGTACTTTCTGTATTTGCATTTCCTTTATCCTTCATTACTAGGGTTATTGAATGGAAGCAGGATTTTTGGCCCTAAACTATGTCTACTACAGTACCAGATGTACATGGACTGCACTCTCTTCTGATAAATGTTTGTTTTAATATCTTTTGTGATCACATGATCAAAAAGATTTGGGGGTCAAAAGTTCACAATCAATGTATTGTTCCTTGCATTTGGACTTTCCTTAACATTACAATAAATGAACTCCTACTATGCTAACTATTTGTATTATCGATCAATCATAGTTGAATTATTTTTTTCTAATTTCTAACAGTGAGCAATTTTCAGGCTACATGGTGAGTTCTACTGAAGTAATTAACATGTGATGTGTGCCATTCTAAAACCATATAATTATATGAGAAATGCAGAAATAAAAGGTTTAAAAAAATCATCTACTACAATTGTTTAGTCATTCACTGAAACTGTAATCATCTGCCTTGGACATCATAATAACTTCCAAGCAATAAACTAATGCCACAGACAGAAGATTATTAATTCAACAAAGGATTAAACAACAGAAACAGATGAAATCTAGGGAAAGATGTGAGATGGCCATCCTCACACCTCTTGTGCAACAACTGACAGAAGGCAATGCCTCATGCTGTTCCGTTGCAGGGGGATTACTAATAATGCAGCCCCCAGAGTGGTGTACACTAATTGTAAAATGCTATTGATAAGGTAAGTCTGCCTTACAGTACTTTGAAAATGAAAATAAGTTAGTTAATTATCAGTATCAGCAGATCTTCAAGTGAAGCTCTACCACAGAGCCAGACACACTGAACCATACATCACTGGCATCAGGACCACCCAGAAATGTTTATCTAATTGGGGCCACCACCCCAGGATGTGACCAAATGCATGTTAGCAGCTGTTATATAATGTGAGAGGCAGTACAGCTCCTTAATTTCAGGTCGTAGGTGAATGTGGAGAACTACCAATCTGACAGGAATGGCAGACCAAAATCCTGAACAGGCTGACAGAGGAACTGGGGGGAAAAAAGATGCCATTGAGGGGTAAAACAGAACACCAACCTTACAGTAATTGGGAGGTTTCAAAAAGATTTCTGCCTGACAATACAAAATAAGTAAGTGTGAGGGACAACTGTGTATCAATGGATAAAATTTCCTCAAAGATCTACTGTTACTGGTAAGTAACCAACCTATTTTCATTAAAGACACCACCCTCCATAGAGCCACACATACTAAAGATTTCCAAACAGTGCACAACTGCAGAGTTGGAGGAAGGAAATGTAGGGAGAACTTATAACTCCCTAAGACAGCAGGCCTTGAAGGATGGTGGTGACAAAGCCAAACAGTCTATGCAAGACTAGATCCAGACTGCAGTGTATCATAAAAATGTGGATCATACTCCAGCCCAGAGAGTAGTGCAGATATCAGCTGCCCACTCTAAATCAAAACAAGCCACAGAAGTGGCTATACCACAAGAGGAATGCACATTGACAGTACCAGGAAGTGGTTTACTGTGCTTCTGTTAACAGAAAGCATGGCATGAGGTAAACTACTTATTGTTTCAACGTAAGGGCACCCAGCATTCCTGGATTGGAGGAGACAAGTAGCTGAAAGGACTTCTTGCTATCCATCATGCAGGCCAAATGGAATCATAATGCCCTATGGGCATCCAAGGAATGCAGGAGAACCTTTCTGGCAGTGTGTGGGGACAGAAAAATGATTGATAGATGAATGGTTGGATTCAGGGTGAATGCAAATAATATTTAAGCAAGCGATTAGAATGTGTGTGGAGGGAGACCTGATCCTGGTGGAAAATGAAATGAATGGTAACAGTAACCAGCACCTGCAGCTTGAAAACCTAGTGAGCTAAGATGATAGCAAAAGAGTTTTCAAAGAAAGAAACAAAAATCATAGGTTGCAGCCAGAGTAAGGGACTCAGGAAACAAGTTAAAGTCCCAGACTAGAAACAAAAGATGAACTCGACAACTAGTGTTGTGCGAAATTGGAAAATTTTACCCTGTGAAATATTTTGCGTAATACATGCATTCCGCCAAATATTTCGCCAGGCAAATTGCGCAATTCCACCCATGGAGCAAGCAAAATTTCACCCTCGAGCCAGCGCAATTTGCTGCTCCCAGGCAAAATTTCACCACCTGCAGGTGAAATTTTCTGTAATGACTCCCTGATGTCTAGTGGTCCCCCTCCCCGGCTGCTCACCAGCTTAAATTTCTGTTAAATTAATTCCTGGTGTCTAAGTAGGTCCCCATGATCACTGGCCCAAAGTGAAAAAAGCCCTCCCAGTTAACTCATCATTTCACAATCCCACTGAGCCCCCAATCCTAAACAAAATGTCAATCTCCACTTCCTGGTGTGTCTAGTGGACCCCACCCTCCCACCCTGTCATCAGATAGCACCCACCCGCTCCCCCAGTACCCTGATCAGGACACTGGCACAGCCCTCCACTCACCTCCATGGCCGGCAGCCTAACTGAGCACTTCAATGAATGAGAGTATACTTGTATGGGGGGAGCGGGGGAGGATGCTATCTGATGACAGGGTGGGAATGGAGGGTCCACTAGGTACCAGGGAGTGAGGATTGAAATTTATTTAGAATTGGGGGTCCAGGGGGATCAGAAAAATAATAAGCTAACTGGGGGGGCTTGCTTTATTCACTGTGGGCCAGAGATCGGCGGGGGGGACCACTAGACACCAGGGAGAATTCATTTAATGGAAATTTGGTCTGGTGAGCGGACGGGGGAGGAGGGGCACTAGACACCATCAGGGCAGGGAGATAATTTGCAAGATTGTGGGCGAAATTTTGTGGGGCAAAATTGCCGATTTTGCCAGCAAAATATTATTTCACAACATCTCTATAGACAATATAAATGTGGTACACCTTTAAGGATACAGCAGACACATCTACAATAACTAGTCCCCAGTCTTTCTCATCTAAAGGGAATGAAAGGCAGAAATGTCAGAGACACGTACCTTTCCTATAGGGTATCAGAGGCCAAAGGGACAGGATGTAGTCCAAAACACACTGAACTGAACAGGATAGAGGCCCTAAGGAAATAAAAGGCACACCAGATACTGAAATGTTTCCATTTCAGTGAATAAATGTGCCTAACAAAAGGCTTATGAGTCAACAGGAAAACAAAAACAGAGAGGGATCCACCAAGTAGGACACTTCTACATCTACAGGAGCCATGCGTGGAGTTTCAGGGACCACAGACCTGACTGTAACAGAATGTCCTGGTCCTGAAAAAGAAGCACCACCTGCAGAGCGAGGGGAGCAGGAGGTTCAACTACAGTGTACCAGAGCAGTGATACCCAAATACTGTATATCTCAGCAAGAAAGAAGCCACTAGAATCAGTGTCACAGATTCTGCCCTGAATTTAACGACCATTTTCTGGATGAGAATTACTGGAGGGAATTAATAACATGACAGTGACTTTCAGGAGAGGAACATAGAAACATAGAAACTTAGAAGTTCAAGGCAGATAAGGACTGCAAGGCCCATCCAGTCTGCCCAAATGTGCCTTGCCAGAAAACTCCATGCTCCTAAATGAATGGGCACAAAAACTGCAGTTTTGCATTGACTGGTGACACAAAAAGGCCTAGTTCAGGTCATCGTCATTAATCGAAGAGTTGGATGACCACAGCATCTCAAAGCTTCCACTCATTAGATTGAGCAACTGATCTGCTGAGAGCATCTGCTACAATATTCAGAGAGCTGGGCAGAAAAGTGGTTATGATATGTACATTTTGGGCAGTCACCCTTTCCCTCTCCCTCATGACTTCTCCGCAGAATGGATAGGAGCGGGTACCTCCTTGTTTGTGGAAGTAATGCATGCTACATGGGTTGTCTGTACACACCAGAAGGTGACAACCTTTGACATAATGGGGTAGGGCATGTAGGTCAAGAAGAACAGCCCTCAGAATGTTGATATAAAGAGAGTGGTTGCTATGAGACCAAACACCCTGTGTTCTCAGGGAAGCCAGTTGAGCCCTCCCATCCTAACCTTGAGGAATCAGGGGTTAAGATGACCTGAAGGGAAGAACCGAGGATCAGCATCCACAGCAGCAGATTAGAGCTGTTTTGCCACCAACAAAGAGTCATGCAAAACCCCAACCAGGAGATCCAGCTCAGGTTTTGAAAGCTGGATCCACTGGATACTGAGTAACCATTGGGAAAAACTGCATATGGGGGCAAGCTAATGGGGCTGTCACAATGGAGGATGCTATAAAGCCCAGCAATTTAACATAGAAACATAGACTTTGATGGCAGATAAGGACCACTTGGCCCACCTAGTCTGCCCATTTCCCTACCTATTGGATAAGCTGCAGATCCTAGTTAACCAATAGCCTACTTCTTCCTACACCCCCCACCAAAATTGTCTTATGTCTGTCCCATGCATTCTTGAATTCCCCCACTGTTTTTGACTCAACAACCTCCTCAGGAAGGCTGTTCCATGCGTCCACCACCCTCTCTGTGAAAAAATAATTTCTCAGATTGCCCCTGAGCCATCCCCCCCCCCATCTTCAGATTGCGTTCCCTTGTTCTTGCACATCTCTTTTTCTGAAAGATGCTACCCTCTTGGACTTTGTTGATTCCCTTAAGGTACTTGAAAGTTTCTACCATGTCCCCTCTCTCCCTCCTTTCCTCAATCTTTGTATGGACCTGGCAGTGACCTAGTTATTGAAGGCTACCCTGAAAGCCTGAGCAATCAGAGTAGAGGCCCAGTCCACCAGGAAGAATGCCATGGCCTGAATAGTGTTGAAGACTGCATCTGTGAACTTTAGACACTGACACACATTCAAGACAGATTTCAGTTACTTGAAAAGAATTCCAAGCAAGTCGAATAACTAGACAGCCAGGTGTAATGTTAGGATCACCAACTCATGTGAGAAGGCTTTGAAACGTCAGTTATCTAGATATGGAAAAACATGCTGGGTTTCGCAGTGAAGAGCCACAGCAACCACAGTGAAACACTTGGTAGAGATCCTCAGTAAGGATAAACCAAAGGGAAAGACATGAATTTGGTACTCCTGGCACACCAGAAGAAAAAAAAAGTAATGCCAGTTGCAGCACGATCCTTGATATGCAGGCAAGCATCCTGCATGTTCAGGGTGCAAGGTCAATCACAGTGCGACACCAGAGGGAGGAGGTACTGAGCAGATTCATGCAAAACATTGCATATTCAATGTAATCGCTCAGCAACCTGAGGTCTAGAATGAAATGTAGATTTCTATTCTGGTTTGGAACAAGAAAATAGCTATAATAAAAGCTCAGGTTGTGTTCTGCCAGAGGGTGGGTTTTATTGCCCTTCTGTAAGACCGATAAGTGTGCTGGAGAGTTAAAGTAAAGGTTGGGATTGTGCATAGGAGGATGTAACACTAAATTCAGAGCATGACACTCCTGAAAAATTACAGGACCCACCTGTCTGACATGATCTCTTACTGCTTGGACACAAACAGGGGAGATCCTGCCCTGAACCTGAGCCACTGATGATAAGGTAGGAAGGGAAAGGAAACAGTTAGAGGTAAATTGAGGGGGTGGTGGGAGCACTAGCCAGTCCCTTACCTTTGGATACCTTGAAGGGGGCACCCAAAAGATTGCTTCTTCCAGAAGGCCATAGGGGTATAGATACCCCTAAAACAGATTGAGTGGAAGTCATTACAAAAGGAGCTGTTATCCTAACTGCGAGAAGCATGGGGACATGGGGACCAAGGGACTTGAGGGAAGTGACGAATCATTTTAGAAGACTGCAACTCCCTGAGTGTCAAGCCAGCCTCATGGCAAACAGCATATGCCTAGGGGAGAGAGCATTGAACATCAATAAGCTAGGCAAGGTAATTTTACTTATTTGGCACTCTTTCCCTTGGACTCAGGGTACCGAACAAAAATGCTGTAAACAAATCACAGAGCAAAATGCAATGAAATAAAAACAAACAAAACAATTTACATAACAAATACATTGCTCCAGGGAGCAAAACATATTCCAGCTGGCCACAAGTCAAGCACAAATTATACAGTTAAAATGAAATCGGGCAGTAGGCTAGTTTAAAAAGCTGAAATTTGAGGCCCCCTGTTAAGGTCTCAATGTTTAGCCTAGAGTTAGCATAATGAGCTTTGAATGGTACATCCAGCAGACCTAGGTTTGATACCCACAACCTCCACGTGCATACTGTGTGGCCCCGAGCAAGTCACTTAACCTTCACAGTGTTCCCTGTCAGCCCAGAAAACAGGCATTGTGTGTCTAGTGGACTTTATCTGGTTACCAAAAGAATTAAAAAAAAAAAGGTTCTCACCATGCTGGCAGATCTAATGTGGACTGGCAAAGATTTCCATAGTATTGAAGCAGCCACCAAAGCAGTTCTGTCCCCAGAGAGGTTTAGCACAGACTGTGGTACAGACAACAGGCCAGCATTGGTGGAATGGAAAGGGCAGACTGAGGTTAGTGGATTCAGCAGATCTTTTAGATAGCCAGGACCTGAATCACGTAGGGCTCTGTATGACAACAAGAATGCTTTGAAGTTAATGCACCTCTGAATAGGCAGCCAGTGCAGTTCATGCAGTACCAATGTAATATGATCTCTGGGATGTCCTAATAACTGCACATCAGTAGCAAGGTCAGCCGCACAAAGCCAGGAGTACCTGAGAAAGCAGATTCCAGAAGTTGCAACATGAGCAGAAACAACAAAGGCACCATATGCAGAGTGCAGTAAATTTTTGCCAGTTTCCAAGCCATGGGTAACAGATTGCCAGGCTTCAGTCTTGAATGTCTCTGCTGACATACAGTACACAATAGTAGACAGAGACTTCCATAGGCTGTTCTGATATTCAGTCAAATATCCCTGGTAATTAGCAATACACAGACCTAGTGATTCAGAGGTGAAAGCTAATGTGCTCACAGCATCCAGTTACCGAGATTCTTTTTCAGGGGGCTTAATGCTCATATGACGATGTGGTTTTGACCTATCATGAGCAGTCATAATGGCCACAAGTCTGTCTTAGTTTGGGTAGTATAATACTCCTTGGTGCAAGGGTCAGGATGCCATTTTAGGACCTGCTAGCAAAGTACTAGGTCTATGCCAAGCTGCCAGGGTAACATTTTCCAAAGCAGGAATAATAAGCGACCTTAGACCTACCCACACAAGGCACCAATAAAGACTGAAACCTGGAAAAAAAGGAATGCTGATGAGGCTCAGTTGAGGATGTCTTCTAAGCATTATTGTTCAATGAATGGTTCTTCTTCTTGGAGGGTGACAGTGTAGCCGGACAGAAAGAAGACTGATGAGAAATTGCTGTACCTGAAGATCAAGCAAGAAACCCAAGATCAGTGGCAGAAACTGCATGATTGCCATTCTTCATTTTCTGAAGAACGTTCCCTAATGACTTTCAGTGGCATGAGGTAACAACATGTAAAAGGCCCAGCTGGCGAACACTATGTTTGTGAGCACCTTCAAGAAAGACTTTCTTACCTCACCAGCAGAGATGAAGAAGTAGCTGCTTCTTTGATGGCACTGGTGACAGCATAACACAATAGTAAAATGAAACAACAAATGAGAAACCTTTAGCAAAGTGAACTTGACCACAGTGGTTCTTCAGTCCAACAAGTGGTCAATAGCAGGAATAAGGAAACCGTGGTAATATGGGGCCACCCATATTATACAGGCACGGCTGATGTGTATGTAGGTATGTCAATGTCAGCGGCTCCAACTAGGCAAAAGTTTCTTGAGCGGTCTTGACTCCAAAGACCTGCAGTTCAACATGTGTGCCTCTATTGTGTAAGATGTTCTTGAAGAAGATTAGCACTAGGCTTAGCTCCTGCTCCACCCCTGCTCATGCACCTTTCTCACTCAATGCCAGGAAGTGCATCTGACCAAGGTAGTTATCATGTAATAAACACATGGTTTCCAACCAGTCAAGAGACTGGAATTTTGGCATCAGGTTTATAATTTTCCAGACATAATTTATCAGTCACTATGATACCTGTACCTACAACATGAGTAGGAACCTTATCCCTGCCCCGCTCCACTCAGCTGCTGTTCATCCATTGCCAAACATGCATGATTTCATTCTTCTTTTCTGCACCCTGCCGCACTTCATCAGGTCTTCTCAAAGCCCTCTCACTTTGCTGCCTGTCGGTCTTCCCCACCACTTACTAGAGCTAGGACTGACTGGCAGCAGACTTTGATATATCCTAGCTGGGACTCCTCCCCTGCCGCTAAAGGGAAAGCAGGGAACAGATTCATGCAGAGAAGAACAGTGGATGTGGGGGCACAAATCCAGCACACTGAGAGGTTGGTCGTGTGGGGGAGGAATGTGTAGGCTATCATCTGGCTTAGCAGGTCTGGCCACTGTTTTTCTGTTTTGTCTCTCAACCTCTCCTCTAAGAAGTATGTAACATTCTTGAGAAGACAAGAGAAGGTGCATGTTCCCACACAATGGCGAGTGCATCTCCATCTGCTCTCACGGGGCACCAGTCAAGCTGGGGAGGAGAGTGTCAGTCCAGCTGCTCTGAATAATAACTGCCAGCCTCCATTCATGTTATCCCAGGCTTAAGACATAAGCCCAGATGCCAGAGAGCCAAAGCAATTGCCCACCACTTGGCACCACAGAGCAAGATTATGATTTCATATGTAGGTCGACATGAGCTCAGTGATATCATATCTTTCTTATCAATGGCAATCACACCCATGTGAGAGTTTGCATAATACATTTTTTTGCAACAAAGCCAAAACAGTACCAATGTGAGAAACATATATTTTCCATTGAAGAGGCCCATTAAGATTCCTGCTAAATGGACTAGAAAGAGAGTATGCAGCTGGAAGTGTCTGCACTGTAAGTGCATGGTAGCTCTAGGCCCTGCAATCAATTTATGGAGTCAGAAGCTAAGCTTAAGCAGGCAGTAGCAACCTAAGGTGTTACAGAGTGAGTCACCCACATCAGAGCACCCCTCTGCAGTGTCTACAATGCAGCAAGAAGAAGAATCAGTATTTATATAGTGCTTTTCATACACTGTGTATCCCAAAGCACTTTACATGCAATGGTAGACTAGTAGGTAAGTGACTGAATGTGTAGTGGCAGCCATATCACACATCAGCACCCACTCACAGCCTGGATAATTGCATGAACCGGTTTATGGGAATGGTAATGTTGGCCAGGACACTGGGAATGTCCCCTACTCTTTGCAAAGAGTGCCCTGGGTTCTTTTTACTTCCACCTGGACATCGATCAGGACAACACCAGGATGGGTAGAAGGGACCTCCGTTTAAAATCTCATCTGAATGATGGCACACCCCAGCAGTACAGCACTCCCCTAATACTGCAGTCAGATGCCAGCATTTTAGGTGCAAGTCCAATCCCGGTGTGGGACGAGAACCCATGACCTCCTGGTCCAGAGGCAGATGTGCTGCCAACCGAGCCAAGCTGACACCTCAGCAAACTGAGAAAGATCCAGTGCTGCAATGAGCTGGTTGGAAGCATTACAAAGAGATTAAGATATAGGGAGAAGGTGCGAGTTCCACTTAGGAGTCCTGAGATAAGGAATATCAAAGGAAGACATTAGGCTGGGTGTATGGTGGGAGCACACATGAGAGGCCCTTAACTGAGGGCTCACCTCAGGCTGAGAATGGTCCAAGTGGAAGCCATCCACAAATCTAGCAGATTTCTTTGACAGGGTGACCAAAGTAGTAGATCAGGGAGGCGCTGTGGACATGGCCTGCCGAGACTTTAGCAAGGCATTTGACTCAGTCCCACACAGAAGATTAATACACAAGTTAGCCAGCCTGGGAGTGGGTCCCAAGATGATAGCCTCGGTAAAGAATTGGCTGGAGAATAAGACACAGAGGGTAATAGTAAATGAAGTCCACTCTGAAGAAAGGGGGTTACTAGTGGGGTACCGCAGGGTTCAGTATTAGGACCGGTCCTCTTCAATGTCTTTATAAGCAACATTGCAGAGGGACTGGAAGGAAAAGTATTTCTCTTTGCAGATGACACAAAGATCTGCAACAGAGTTGATGCACAAGGTGGGTGGAAAGGATGAGAAGGGACTTGGCAAGGTTAGAGGAATGGTCAAATGTATGGCAGCTTAGATTTAATGCTAAGAAGTGCAAGGTAATGCACCTGGGAAACAAAAACCCAGGGGAAGAGCACACAATGGGGGGTGAGATACTAACAACAACAAAAATGGAAAGGGACCTGGGGGTAGTCATATCAGATGACTTAAAGTTGGGCAAGCAATGTGAGAGGGCAGTAAGGAGATCTGGGGGGATACTGGGATGCATAGGAAGAGGCATCACCAGTAGAAAACAGGAAGTTGTTATCCCTCTGTACAGACAACTGGTGAGACCTCATCTGGAGTACTGTGTGCAGTTCTGGAGACCCAATCTCCACAAGGACATAGACAGGATTGAAGCTGTCCAGAGGAGGGCAACTAAAATGGTGCAGGGTCTGCACCGGAAGACATATGAAGAGAGACTAAAGGAGCTTAATATGTATAGCCTTGAGGAAAGGAGGGAGAGGGGGGACATGATAGAAACTTTAAAGTACCTCAAGGGAATCAACGAAGTCCAAGATGGTAGCATCTTTCAAAAAAAGAGGTGTGCAAGAACAAGGGGGCACAATTTGAAGATAAAGGGGGGATGGTTCAGAGGTAATGTAAGGAAGTATTTTTTCACAGAGAGGGTTGTGGATGCATGGAGCAGCCTTCCGAAGGAGGTTGTGGAGTCAAAAACAGTGGTTGAATTCAAGCATGCATGGGATAGTCATAAGGTAATTCTAGGGGTTGGGGGTAGAAAGAAGTAGGCTGCTGGTTAACTAGGATCTGCAGCTTATCCATTAGGTAGGGAAATGTGCAGAATGGGTGGGCCAAGTGGTCTTTATCTGCTGTCAAATTCTATGTTTCTATGTTTCTATCATGATTGTACCAGGGCACATATCCATCAGCATACTGTTCGAGAAGCATACAACTTGCAGCCTGGATGGTAAGAGAGCAGAGAGTGCCACCGAGGAAGAAGTTCCTAAATGTAACTAAAGAAGGCAGTAAGCTGAATGGATAGATGGAGCATCCCAAAGAGCGCCTTCATGAGGGTTGGTCCCCCAAGAAGTGGGGCCCTCCCCAGTGGAGGCCAGCAGTCTGTGCACTGGCCATATCTCTATGTGTGCTTTTTATGAAGCTGAGCAATCAGTTATCCAATTAAATCTTTAGAGTTTACAGGCCCAAATTTTCAAAACTCTGGAAATTGTGCACCTAATGATGTAAAAGTTGCACAAAGAAGGGTTTCCCTTGTGCAACTGTAATTTCTACTGCACGCATGTGATACTCAAAAGGGTTACCTTTTCATAACCATTTTTCCACTTTATCATCACTTTTGCACAGTTTTGCTCAGACATTATGCCTGGTACTACTAAAATTAATTGTCTGGATAATTTTTCTAGGATCATTTAATCTGCTTGGATGGTTTTAGTCAGGGCTCTGTGTTTACTTTGTCAAAGTGGACCTACATTCTGCAGCAGGACCTCTTACTTTCTGCGGCAGAACTAGTGCTGATTCTGTGGCCATTCTGCGGCAGATAAATTGTGGTTAAACAGCATACCTTTGAGGGGACTAAGTCTTAGTTAACCCTTTGACTGTCTTCATGCAACCACTCTGCTACACTGAAAGTGGAACACCAGGCGATTTAACAGTATGTAGTCTTCTTATCACAAATATTAAACTGCAATAACCCAAACCTGGCGCAGCCATGGGCATCACTGTTCTTTTGTTCTTTTTTAATGACTTTTCCCTCCCACCCTGAATTTGAAGGCTCATCTGTTCTTCAGGAAATTGGTGGCCTTTGCTGTTCTCCTAGGTTATAATCAGAGGAGGACATGCACACTCAGCTAAAGCTACACAAAAGGCAAACTCTGCTTGGATTTCTGCTGGTTTATATGTGCAGTTAGCAGCTATAAAGAGAGACTCTAACTTGAAAGCCATTTTTTTTCTGATTTTGATCAATGTTCTTTTAGATTATTATTTTTTTATACTAGGAATACCCCAACTGCCTTGCAACAAACATGTTGAGTGCAGTGTGTAAATCTGTGTGTTGGGGGAAGGGGTTTGTATTCCTATAGCAGTGAAGGAGGGTGTAACTTGCAGTGTCTCTAGGATTTGTTGACTCCTGATTTTTCTTTTGGGGGACACACTATAAACTGCAAGCAAGTTATTCTTCTTAGGCTGGAGTAACATTGGTTAGCATGTTCTCTCCTCCTTGCAACTCAGGGGGTTGTCATGTCCTTCAGTCAGTGACCCTCATTTCACTTATGTATAGCAGCAATCAAACTCTCCATTTCAATTTTTTTCCATACCTGCTTGCTCCAGTTCTAGTATACGCTGGTCCCCAACTTTGCAGAAGCTGGGCAACTTGACCCTCCTTAAGAACTGAGCTTGATGCCACCACTTAGGCTGCAGGTTCAAATCTGCCAAGAAATAACTCTCACGCTTACAGGTACAGATCTGCGGCCCACAAATCAAAATAGTGATCAATGTCCACCACTGGGGACTGAGTCCTCTGCTCAGTCTGCCCCCACCCCTGTGTTTCTGCAATCAGCTTCTCCGACGATACCTGCCACCACACTAAGATCGATTCCACCTCCACGGGCACCACTGAATCGTCTTACTTCTTGACTATGGCTCACCTTCCAGTTCTTCCTTCCAAATTCATCGTCCAAGGATTCAGCGTGCACCGTGAAGCAGCCTCACAATGAAAAATTAACATGGCTGAGCTAGCCACACCTACACGTACACAGCAGCAAATCATAACACCTGTGGACCAAATCAAGCTC
Source organism: Neoceratodus forsteri (assembly GCA_016271365.2). NCBI lineage: Eukaryota > Metazoa > Chordata > Ceratodontiformes > Ceratodontidae > Neoceratodus > Neoceratodus forsteri. Next base: position 933,443,248 of record CM057455.1, read on the forward strand.
TGTTACTCTTGCGTCAGACCCCCCCCCCTTACAATACTGGCTGGATGGAGTTATGTATCAAGAGCCAGCATGAGTCAAGATGCCATGTGGCCACAAGCTTTTCAGCATACGTGCTTCTACTGAGCATGTGTGCCATGGCATACTTAACATATGCCCTAGCCTTGTGTGATCACATAGCATAGCTAGCATTTCTGCATCTGTGTGGCTGGTTTTCCTGATTTCTGCAGCCTGCACTGATTTCTGAGGTCAGCCCTGATTTCTGTGGCCACTGCTGCAACCGCAGAATCGCAGAAAACACGGGGATCTGGTTTTCTTCAGCGTGCTCAAATGGACGTTGAGGTGAAAGGCATGAGGTTACAGGCAGTCAGTCTATCTAGTCTGATTTCGACTATGTAGGTGTAGTAGATGTTGTGAGCGTCACCTGGGAGTTATGGCCAACCTACTGTAGTTTGGGCTCGGGATCAACACACCTCCTTGTGGGGTGCATTGATGTCATCGGCCAGGTTCTAGCCAAGATAGTTCGATGTTCTCGGGAGTCGGGGGTTTTCCAGGACCCCTGAAGAAGGTGGTTGTAAGGTCCCTCCTAAAAAGGCCTTCACTAAACACTGATTGTCTGGCAAACTACAGACCTGTCTCTAACCTTCCCTTTGTGGGGAAGGTTATTGAGAAGGTGGTGGCCGTTCAATTTGAGACCTATTTAACAGCCCATGACATCTATGAGCCTCTCCAGTCAGGTTTCAGGAAAAGGCATAGTACTGAGACTTACCTGGTTTGGATCCTAAACGATCTCCTGGCAGCAAGAGGTCAGGGAAGACATTCTTTTCTTGTTCTTCTCTATCTCTTGGCAGCGTTTGACATCATGGACCATGGGGTGCTGATAGATGGCCTGCTGATTTGCTGTGGATTGGCGGGTACAGTCCACAGTTGGTTTAGATCTTACCTAACTGGCAGGTTGCAACATGTGGTGTCTGGGGTTTATTCCTCAGATTCCATGTCCCTGCCTTGTGGGGTCCTATAGGGCTCTGTTTTGTCCCCCATGTTATTCGCAGTGTACTTGCTACTGCTAGAGGACATTATATGCAGATGACACTCAGCTCTACATGTCCTTTGCACCTTAGCAGCAGGTGACGGTCTCAGTATTGAAGACCTGCCTGGATGAGATCCAAGACTGGATGAGGGTGAACTGGTTGATGTTGAACCTGGATAAGACTGAGGTAATGGTGCTGGAACCTGGTCACCAGGGGGCAAGGGTGCAATCTGATTGAGTCTCAGGGCTTGGGATCGGGGACTCCCAGTTGTTCACCACTGATCAGGTGAGGAATCTTGGCATTGTTTTGGACTGCAACCTGATGCTTAGACCACAGGTGTCGGCCATGGTCAGGACCTCTTTCTACCATCTGAGAAACATCACCAGGATTAAACACTTGATATCTCTGGCTGATATGCTAGGATTAGACCATGCTTTTGTGACCTTGTGCCTGAATTATTGCAATGCTCTGTATCTGGGGCTAGTGGGGGTAGATCTGCATCACCTGCAGCTAGTACAGAATGCGGTGCCAGGTTGTTGACCAATCTACCTAGATTGTGTCATATTACACCTGCGCTTCACTCTGCACTGGCTGCTGGTTAGGTGGCGGATCTCTTTCAAGGTCAGTTTGCTGACCTATGAGGCCCTACATGGTCAGGGGCCCAGTTACCTACAAGATCTCTTGTGTCCCTACCAGCCCACCCTCTCCCTTCGTTCCGCAGACGAGGGTTTGCTGGACGTTCCCAGGACTGACTTTAAGACACTGGGGGCTCACGCTTTTTCTTCTGCAGCTCTAATTCTGTGGAACTCTCTCCCTCACCAGATTTGAGACAGTCCAACAGTTGATAATTTTAAATGGAAGCTTAAGGCCTTTTTATTCAGATAAGCTTTAATGAGTAGCTAGTAAAGTTTTTATTGATAAATAACAATGTACTTACCTGTATGTTTGTATGTTTTGTACTGTAGTCCAATAATTTTTAGAATTATTGTGAAGTGCATTGAGTCACAATCGAGAAATGGGCTGTATTAAATAAATTTGGATTGATTGATTGATTGATTGATTGATGGAGCAGATACTGTAAAGTCAGATACAGATGAACCACAGAACAACACAGAACAGTCAGTGCACTCAAAGGAGGCAAACAAAGCTATGTAAATACGCTCATTTACTGAAAAGGCAAACTGAACACAAAGCTTCCTGGCACTTCATTGCCCACTGACCCCCTAAGGAAGTGGCTATCCATCATGAAGAACTGGGTAGAATTTACACCCAGTTTGCCTTTTCATTAAATGAGAACATCTGCACATATTTATTGTCTCCTTTGAGTGTGCTGTAATTTCTGCTGTTTTGTGGCTAATACCATTTTGTCAGTAGCACCATTCCTTTCTAAGTCGAGGGTCCCATTTGTGTGAGTTTGCCAGATATGGATGAATACTGGATAAAGCATGAGTCCCAGGATCTACACCCTTTGCAGCTAAAGCACTGTATGAGAATCTCTGTCCTGGTCAATTATCCCTGGCATGTTGCTCATCTCATTAGGGGCTTCTTCAGGGAGGCGACCAGTAGTTGATGACTTTACTTACACACAAGGAGAAACTGATGGTGGTGTATAAAATAAAGGAACCATACCATCTGGCAACATCTTCTTATCTGAAACATAGATACAAATCTCCTGTGGGTATGGTTTTAGGCCACTCATTCTAAAGGGGATTATAAATCATGACATCATTTTTAGTCAGTCAGGATTGTTTATTACTAAACATTCCAGGTACTCCTATGTATGTTGATAAAACCGGGGAGATCACTGATATGGTTGCTAAGTGTGATCCAACATGTGTTTATATGGAGTGAGAACTATGAATCATAGGTGAGTGGATACAACACACTAAGAATGTGAGACAACTCTTACAACCATAAGAGTGGTCTCCCAGCCATAATAATATATTATTGACTGAGGCCACACAATAATGTACTACAGATTTTAAAAAGCTCCCCCAAACATGCCTGTCTCCAGGGCACCTATGCTGAGACCCTCCATTAGAAAAAAAGTGTGCAAAACAAAGGGGGCAGGAGTGCTCAGATTGGCTTGGAGCACACCCTCAACCTGTAATGCCATAAAAGGGTGTCTCACGCTAAGTGATGTAAAATTCTAAAGTTCTAAGTTGTATTTTATTTGTATTTCTTTTACCAGGAAAAGGCTCCATTGAGAAATGCCTATTTACAAGGAGGTCCTGGTTAGGACAGCAGACAAAACAAGTTCAAAGAAACATTTGAGGTCCATATAGGATACATGATAGTACACTAGTATGAATGATACAACAATACAGCTTGAGCTTACATAACAGAAACCACAGGCAAGGAAACTTTACTTAAGATGCATGAGGAATAATAAAACTACATACAGAAAGTAGACAACACATGGGATGTAAAAGCAAATAGTAGCATGGCAGAGAATGACAGAGACATAATATACAGAGGTTCAGGGTTTAGTCACAGTACAAAGGTCATTGAGAAGAGCTTTAAAGACATTATGATTAACCAGAGAACTCATCTTAATGGTAGACTGCAATTAGTTCCATAACATAAGGATAGAGCAGCTGAGTACAGTTTTACCAAACCGTGTGAGGTACTGTACCTGGGAATCTCAAGGAGAATGCTATTATTTCTAATCAAGGCGGGGAGATTGGTATTGCTGTGGAAGAATGCTTTGCTATAGGGTGGTAGGTCATTTTGTAGCACCTTATAAGTCAATGTATAACATTTTTAAGTCACCTTGTTGTCAGGGAGGACCAGGTAACTGAAGCATACAGTTCTCTCTTGCAAGCACACACTCATTCATTGAAGCACTCAGTTGGGCTGATAGCCGAGTAGGTGAATGGAGGGCTGTGCTGATTGTCCACTCAGGATACGAGGGGGCGGGGAGGAAACTATCTGATGACAGGGTGGGGTTCACTAGATACCAAGGAGTTGTGTTTTTAATTATTATATCAAATCTTGGGGGCTAAATTATTCAATTTGGGCCAGTGATTGGCTGGGGGGCACTAGGCGCCAGGGATGTAAATTTCAGTGGAGGAAGGGAAGGGGAATCATTGACTTTGGGCTGGTGATCAATGGGGAGGGGGGGTACCACTAGACACCAGAGAATTATGTGTTTTTTTTTCATTATTATACCAAATTTTGGGAGATGGGAAATTATTCAAGTTGGGCCGGTGATCTGCCGGGGGGCACTAGACACCATAGATGTAAATCCCAGTGGGGGATGGGGAATTGTTGAATTTGGGCTGGTGATCTGCCGGGGGTTGGGTGGGACCACTGAAGATATTAGGGATGATTTTACTATGGCAACATTTCACCTGCGAGCAGCAAATTTCAATGTTTTGCAGGTGAAATTTCACCCAATGGGACAAAATTTCACATTTCACACTCTGGAAATATTTAGCAAAATGCATGAAATATGTGAAATATTTTTGCAGAGCATAACATTTCAATTTTGCACAACACTATCCTTAGGGCGCCAGAACTGCTCACCTTCAGTATGTAGTTCTCTTGCTCCAAGAACACATGACGTGACACTCATATCCATAAGAGGCCCACCTAGCACCCCTATAAACTTATAGTAGAAAGTCAGTCTGGCATGGAGTTTCTTCTACAGGGTCTCTGTGTGAGTGGTAAAAGAAAATTTGCTAATCTATCCATAGACCCCAAATTATAGCTGTCCACCGTCCCCAGATAGTCCTCTAAAATTATGTGAATAGTGAAAGAGGTGGGAGGTACCCATTTGTTGAGAAAAGCATCATCTAGTTTTAAGAGCATTGAGCAGCAATTTCAAATGGAAGAGGCTGAGCTGCAGCCTATTAAATGTGGCCTGGAGATCAATCATTACTGCCTCAGTTGTGGGCCTCAGGATGTACAGAGCAGTATTGTCAACATAAAGATGCAGGCTGGCTTCACCAGTATTTAAAACCAGATCATTTATATAAACCATAAAATGAAGAGGACCCAAAACCTACCCTTGTGGGACTCCCTTACACAGGAGAGCACATGAGGAGAGGCCTTCTATTTTCACCTGTTGTTGTTGTCCAGATAAATAGTTGGAGAGCCAAGGCAAGGAAGATTCACTTACCATTATATTGTTTAGTAAGTTAGTTAGTTAACTAGTTACTTTTTTGAAAACTGGTATCTGGAAGCAGTGCACTGAGCCAATGCTCATTTCCAGGTGTGAACCAGGGAAAGGGAACAGAAAATACATTAATAAAGGAAATACACAATTAATGATTTGTACAAAATAAAGTATAAACACAGAACAATTTACATAGTACTAGTGCACATAAAAGTAAACAGGTTAAAAGTATACACAGAAACATAGAATTTGTCAGCAGATAAAGACTGTCTGGCCTACCCAATCTGCCCATTTTTCACTACCTACAGTATCACCGCAGACCCTACTTGATCTCTGGCTCACCCCCTCTTTTCTTTCCACTAAGATTCCATTTGCCTATCTCTTGTATTCTTAAATCCCACCACTGTTTTCACCCCCACCACATCCACAAGTAAGCTGTTCCAGAAATTCACCATTCTTTCTTTGAAAAAGTACTTCCTCACATCTCCTGAATCTACTACCCTCCAGTTTCATAGCATGCCCCCTTGTTAAGCACCTTTTTTTTCTGAAAAATACTTTCCTGCTGTATCTTACTTACCCTGTGAGGTATTTAAAGGTCTCTATCATATCTCCCTGTCCCTTCTAAATAGCTGTACAAAAGGAAAGAAGGAGCCTGATACAAGCTAACCCAGGAGGGCGCTTAACAGTAGGGATGGAAGGGGCTTCAGTTGCAACTTCTGCAGGAGAATGTTGTGGTCAACAGTGTCAAAAGCTATGCTGAGGATGAGGAAGACAGCACTCCTGAGGAATTTGTGATCTAGGGCACAGAGACAATAATTGGCAACCTACATGCTGGTGAATGTGATGCTATGTTATGCTTGGACTTGAATCCAGGTTGCAGTGATATATGCTTGTTTGAGTCATGGTTGCATATTTACCAGTTTTTCAAGCATTTTTACAGATGGGTCTATAATTGGTAAGGCTTTTGGTATAGCTGATTTAATTAGGGGGATAATGTGTGCAGTTTTCCATAATGTAGGAAGGTCATGTTGTGATAAGTTGAATAGATGAGTGATGGGGCTGTGATGAAAGGATATCCCAATTTAAATAAGAGTCAGTCTAAATTATCAGCTGCAGTACTTTTTTTTGTTTATTCAAACCAAGGAAGAGGAGCTACTTTTTAATTTTTTTAACTGTTTGCGAGATGAAGGTTACAGCCACCCCCAACCCAGTTACTTCTGGGTTGTGGAACAATACTTAGTACCCGAGCTCAGTGAGCATCTCTACTTTGATGCAGTCCCTCCTGTGTGACCAGCAAAAGCAGTGTGACAGGGGGCTGTGGCTTGTGAGAACGTCCGCTATATTGCTTGTGCTTAATTCGTACTGTGCAGTATTGTTTTCCCTGGGGTGCCTGAATAGGCAGAGGATGAGGAGGAGGTGTTACTTCTGGGAAACAAGAAGAGATCATACTGGTGGTAGTTCTGCTGCTTGTGTGGAGAACTACACACCAGAGGTGCCTGGTTTAAAAACACTTTTTAAGCAGTGGGTCCCTGTGTGTTGAATAGGAGACACATGTGTGCTACTTTTTAATTTTTTCAACTGTTTGAGAGGGCTGAAAATTACCATGACCCTCCCGGTTACTTACTGCCTGAGCTTGTGCAGCACCCATGAAGCCATGAGCAGAACTGCGGGGAGAGACACACACATCTCTGCGCATGTTTTGCATTTTTGGAGGGGAGGTGAGAGAAGGAGCCTCTATGGGCAAAAAAAGAAGACTTACAGTATAACCAGTAGAGCGATCAAGCAACAGTATAAGGTACCATTAATACAGAACACATTCTAGTATTGTAGTCACAGTTTTAAATAGAACATGGATAATTATATAGTCACTTTAAAAAGTAGGAAACTTGGAATAAGGTGTAGACAATGTCAAAACTTCTCTCTAAAGGAATTTACAGACCTTAAAGAATATGTATGCAGGCTGTGTAAGGAGCTGAAAGAATTGAAAGTAAAATTGTTTGGTCTAGAGTTAGAAATTAAATGATATAAACAAGTATGCCATCCACATATCTAATGTTGCCAAATCTGCAAACTCCAGACTGGGTCTACTCTATCGCCTACAGTGACACCTAACTAAAGAGGCCCTTGCTGCCACTGTCCAAATCTCCATTATCTCCCAGATTGACTATGGCCTTGTCATCTATGGCGCCGCCACTTCCACGGCACTTGGAAGGGTAACCACCTGCCTAAACAAGGCCTGTCGGCTCATCACTGGTGTTAAATGTCTCACGCACATCTGTGACCTCTATACACAAGCAAATTGGCTGCAACTTGAAAATAGAATTAAGTACCTAACCTGTGTAGTTGTAAAGAAAATCCAGTTGGGGCTTGCACCCCCAGGAGTCTGCACCATTCTTCGAACAAAAACCAACTCAAGAATCACCAGGGGTTCAAAGCCACAACTGTTTCAAATCACCCACCGCTGCACAACCCAAGGCCAATGATCTTTTGCCTACAGAGCCCCCACCTGGTTTAATGGTCTTGCCAATGAAACTACCACTACCACCAGACTTGGTGCCTTCAAATCCAGACTCTGTAACACCCTTGTTGCCTCCAGCACCTACGACTGCCATGGCTAATAATTTCAGCACCCATCCTCCTGTGCTCACCTTTGCTGGGCCCTGCACACTGCACTTGCCCTTCCAGGGCCACCTTTCTATCCCATGCTTGTGGCACTGACAACGCTGCCTTAGCTGTCTCGCACCTCTCCTTGCCTCCCCCTCACTATTCTCCTTCCCACCCCAACCCTTTTCTTTTTTCCATCCTGCTCCTTTTCTAACATCCTGTTACTGCCCCCTTTCTTTTTTTTCTCCTACCCCCCACCACTACTACACTCCCTTTCACAGCTTCTTATGTATTTTGTTTGCTGTGTTCTCTAATATGTAACCAAAATGTTCCTTTTTTGCAACCTATATAATTCTTTGAAACACGTGATGTGGAACCTTTTTGAAAGAGCCTTGGGATCAAAGGTAATTGTAATCCTAGATCAAATAAATAATTAAAATAAATAAGTGCCTATGTCAGAAAGTCACATCAATGGGCCTGTGGCCATTCAGGAAGAAAGTTCCCACAAAAGGGATAGGGAACTCATAGAAAAGGATGATGACTGGGAGGTAGTTGAGAGAACCAAACCTCTGAAGACCCATGACTACTGACCTGCCCGTACTTCTGGGCATACTAAAGGAGAGAAATCCAAATTAACAAGTTAATTTAATCAGCTAATCAAAAATCCAAAGGCGTAGATCCTGATCCAGTAAAAATGGAAAAGTGAAGAAAGCATTGATTGGAAAGCATCTGGAGAACATAGCAGCATCCTTCAAGTAAACTCCTAGTCTGAGAGTCCATGTCCAGAGCAGAATGATAGAATTAGAATCCATGGTTGATAAAAGTTGAAGTGTCAAAGTAGCATTGATGAAGCACTTCAGCAGGTGAGGCAGTCATCTTCGAAGAGAACTAGGAACCAAAGGTGAAGAGTCCATATCTGGAGGTGGAGGACAATTAATTCATGTTCTGCATTGCAAGCTGTGCAAATGAAGGCCTCGGTGAGGAAGTATGGGAGCTAGCGCATGTTGCATGATCTGGAGAGGGCAGAGCAGTAGGAACCTTCTATCCAGGCTGGGAAGCAGGTAAGTGAAGTAGGTACATATCTCAGTGCGAATAAGAAGACAAAATTAGATGTACCTCCAGATTCCAAGTGGCAAAGTAGGCAGTAAAATAGGCAAGTCTGACAGGATATACCCCTGGACTCTGCAAGGGTGAAGCATGCAATATGAGCAGACAGTGTAAATAAGCGACACGTACATAGGGCAGTAGGAGTAGCAACAAATTCTGCATGATGCAGATGTAGCAGAGGAGTAGCATGGTATAGGTTATGCTCGGCAAATGGTGAGGAGCATGGTGAATGGTACTAGCACAGGAAATGAAGAGCTTCATCTGGCGATCCAAATAGCTGCATCGTGATGTAGATATCCACAGTTCGAAAGCTAGAATGGCACAGTAGCTAGAATTGGCTTGGTGAGAACAGTCAAATGAGTCCTGAATAGTCGAGTTTATGAGCCATACTGAACTGAAGAAGCTGATGTTAAATGAAGTAGCATTGTCACAGGGTCCAAGAAGCCGTAGAGTATTAACCATGAGATTGAAGGTCCTCTGGATAAGCTCAGCTAAGTGTCCTGGTAGGAGCGTAGTAGTAGTTCATAGAACTGAGGCAGCAAGGCAGAAGTATTCAGAGAAGAAATTACATATGGCTAAACAATCCAGGATGGGAGTCCATAGTAGAAAGAACTCCTAAGGCTGGCAGACACAGTGGCAGGGAGGTGAACAGTAGAACATGCGAACCTTCAGGCCCCGAAGCAGGGTGAGGCAGGTGTAAAAGCAGGTGATTATGGTGTGGTGAGTTTAAGATCAAGGGACCTCTGGGTCTGGTGGGGTGCAGGTCTTCGAAGTGCAATGCGGTGAACCTCCGGCACTGTGGGGCAAGGCAGTTCATAGAGCAATGGTAGATAGTGTAATAGTAAAGTCTAGCTGCATGTAATTCAGAAATAGTAGCTCAAACTCAGCATCTTGGAGAATGTCGTATAATCCCATGTTATCTACCTACAGCAAATCTATAAAGCAGAATGTTTTCCTTCCTGCAGGTGCGCCATTAAAATATTACAGAATGTTCTATTTAAATAAAAATGAATTGATGCTATGTGAAAAGGAAAGAAATATAAATCAGATATGTAAATCAGGACTTCAAAGGGGATTTATTACATTAATACATTGTTTGTTTTTTGAAAGATATGCTTGTGCTGGCAAGTGACAAGATAAGATATTTTCCAAACTTGTGGTTTTCTTCAGTTTAAATGTTGGGACTAAGAGTCATGATTACATTTTTTTTTTACTATTGATAGGCCAGCTGCTGGAGAAAATGTGATGTACTGGGTGTAGGCGGTATATCCAACCTCTTGAGACAGCAGGTTATCAGAAATCATTTTTTGCTTTATGCTCCAGTGGCAGCCAGAGCAAAAATATCAGGTGGTCAACATTTTATTTAAAATATAAGGTCACACTGAGATGCAAACAGCTTGTTTCCAAGTGTATCCTGGGGGAGGGAACTGGGTACAAGTTAACAAAAGCATAAAGATAAAGTAAATAGAATACAATGAGTAAATACTGATAAAACATGTGTTCATAGAGTTAAATACTGTATTACAATACAGGAAGTAAATATAGAAACATCTTTGGGCGCAAGAAAGCTTGAGCCTGTTATTCAGCCTTTAATTTTAAAAAGGCAGACATCTAGCTAGTCTCTTGGCACAGCAGTAATGCTACCACATGCAATCCCAGAGATCCAGGCTTGGAATGAACTTGAGATATTAAGGGAGGAGAACTGAGCATTCCAGAGGATGCCCTACTCCTCCAGGGAGGGAGGGCTGCACTGTCTGCTGCCACACCTCTGGGTGATGAGCTAAGGATGCAAAAATTGAAAAGGTAGATTACATTTTAAGTTGCAGACCAGGAAAACATCTGAAATGGTTGAATTGCACAGTGAAAACAGCCCTGGTGGAACAATGGTCATCTCCTGCCATGCTAGCAACTGCTCCACATAAGCAGCGGTGAATCAGTGGCAAGCCTGGACTCCATCAGGACCAGTGCAATAGAGTACAGGGGAGATGTGGTCCAGAGATGGTGGTTGGATGGAACAGGTCCTGCTATAAAACCACTCATTCCCCACAAGCGGCAATGACTCAGTGCCAACCTCAGGTCCCAACCAGACTAACACAGTCATGTTCAGTGGGTTGTAGGTTCATCAACTCAGCTTGTTCAGCTGTCCAGGTCACCTGACCTGTATTCCAGTTTGCTCGTTCGATGTGCATGAAAATTGTAAATGTAGATCACCTTTTAAGTTGCAGACCAGGAAATCATCTGAAATGGACCAACTACTAAGTGAAAACAACTCTGGTAGAAGTCCAGAAATGGTGGAAGGATAGATGTCTCCTGTTGCTTTATCACTAGCTCCCACAACCAGTAGTGGCATAATGGTGAACTCTGGCCTCATCTCGCCCAGTGAAACAGAGTCCAGGGGTGTGAGGTACAGAGATGGTGGGAAGATTAAATGGCTCCTAATGCACTGCCACCCATTCCATTCAAGGAGTGATGGCTCAGTGGACATACAGTACACAAGACTGTATCTCAGGCACTCATGTCTGCTTGCAAAAAAATGCACTGATGGTTAAAAAAAAAATTTGAAGTACAAAATGCTTACTTTATTCAGTTCAGTGACCACACCAGTTAAAAATACAGGTCTTTACCACACTGCCTGATGCATTTCACATCCCATAATGCTTTGTCAAAGTGCCTTTGATGAACAATAAGTCTTTTTCTAGCCTTTACAATCTATAGTATGTCACTGTGTGCCAGCAGGTAGGAAGGTGTAGGCATGTAGATCCTAACCTAAAGAACCTCCCGCTCTCTAAGAGTCATGGGTTTCCAAAAGGCCATAACAGGGCATAGCATCAGAAAACTGAGTTTTCATGTGCCAGTCTTCGTGTTTTGGTGTGTGAGTGTATGTCTGTGTGTGTGTTGGGGGGTCTATGTCTGTGTTTGCATGAATTTGTGCATGGTTGTGTCTGTGTTCATCAACTGCTGTTTAATCATCACTCGTGTTTATCTTTGCTACATTTAGTTATTTATTTGTGTATGTATGTATTTATTTAATTGATGATTGATTTATTGATGTATTTATTTCTCTGAAATGTGGTTACATGGACAGATACACTGAGCTGTAGCTCATTTCCAGGTGCAAACTGAGAGGCAGCAGAGAGGATACAGAATACAACAGATGAAGTACAAAATATGTAGAGTGTAGTAAAAATAAGAAACATTGTAAAACAAAGCACTGTAGGCACTGAGACAATATACACAAAACCAAAAATGTGCAAAAATGATAAAAGTGATGTAAGTAAAAGTTAAAAACATGTGGTTGTGCAACAATTAATGAACAGAGGAGGCCAATGTAGATATGTATATTTATACCATGGAAAGGATGAATTACAGGGCTGAATAAAAGTGGCTATTCATCCCTGTTATATACCTTCTGGGTGACTAACTTGTTATTCTCCCTAAAGTTCTAAATATTATCTCCCTGGTGACATCCCCAGAAGGGAGAGGAGAGATATGATAGAGACTTTTATATTCCTAAAAAGAATTAACAGAGTGAGTTGCAAGGAACCATTTAACCAGCTTGTGGTCACATGGTCATGAGGAGAAGATAATTGGAAGGAGGTTCAGGAGGGACGTGAGGAAATACTATTTTACAAAAAGGTTGATGCAGTTGTGGAACAGGCTGCCAGCTGAGGTAGTGGGTGCAAAAATTATCAGTGGTTTTAAGCACAGCTGCGTCAAAATGAAGATTATTGTGGTTTCCCAGCATGCCAGAATCAGGGAGGAGAATGGGGGGGAGGGGTAGATGGAGGGCTAGGATCCTGGAGGAACAACAGGCCCCGGACTAAATAGGAAGCTCGGGCAGACTGCATGGACCTTTGGGCTTTTTCTGCCATGATCGTCTATGTTTCTGTATTTCTATAATGATGTTGCAACTCTTCAAAGTCCCATGGTATAAATAGGACATCCTATAAAAAGCTAGGGATAAGCTTTTTATTCACTCTGGAATGGTGTTAATAATGCCAGCCTATAACTCGTGGCTATGCCATTCATTTGCTAGGCAGCATTATTAGCAACATTCCAGAATGAATGAAAAACTTATCCTTGAACATCCTATTGAATATCCCCTATTTATACCATGAGAGGGATAAATAACAGAGCTGAATAAAAACTGTTATTCAGCCCTTTTATTCAAGTATTAGGTGAATAGCATGCTAGTCTCCCCACAGCACGTTATTTTAACTGTAGCTGTCAATCACATTGGTTCCCATGCTATATAAATTTGAGCTACGGCCCTTGGTATAAATCGGACATTCCATAGAGCATGCCAAAATAAGCTTTTTATTCCCTTTTGAATGTTGACAAAAATGTTGCCATGTTTTCGTGGCTCAGCTATGCCTTGCTAGACAGCAGTGTTAGCAATATTCCACAGTGAAGTAAAAGTATAGTCTGTGTTTCTCCACATCGTCAATGGGTTATCATTACAACTGGATATTGTGCACCCCTACTAGGGGAAATGGCACACCCTAAAGCTATTAAAAGAATAGAATATTGGGCACATGAATATTTCGGACACCAGCAGATCTCCAGTCTTTGCCGTGCCATCAAAGGAGAAATAACTGAAAAGCTTCTCTGAAGAAAAATCAGCTTCTAGTTTTCTGGGACTGCAATTCTGCATAGCAGGTTGGAGTACCTGGTAACAGGGAGCAACCCTAAACTGAAATCATGCCTGATAAGCTGCAGCTTTCAGATTGGCTGACCTGTTCTTCCCATTTCCACTGCCTGTGCTTGTAATGGGGGCCACATCTGACACATACTTTAGTGATGTGTATTTTCAACTGGTCTCCCATTTCTTTATTAAAATAAGGTGCCTCTGGTAAGTCCCCGTTTTTTTTTCTTTGTGGGTTTTTGTCTAGGACACTCTTGGGGGCTACTCTCTATCTCTAGGCATTGTTCCCCTTCCCCCCAGTTTTTAGGGTCTTTCTTGGTTGTGTTTGACTGTCAGGTGTTTTTTGCTACTCTTTGAAGGGACATTTCCCCTTTTCATTTGGCTTTCTGCCTTGCAGGGACATTTCCTTTTTAATTTTCCTCAGTCAAAAAAAACAGGTTTCTGAAATGAGTGATTTTTGGCTTTGGCTACTCTGAGTCTTTTCAATGGGTTAATAGTCAATTTTTTTTCCACCCTTCAGGTGGTTTGGCAGTTTTTCTAGGCTTCATTGAGCCGCATTGCTTCCCACCATTTTTCCACCTTTCTCTGATCATGAGGCATGTGCTCCTTCTCCTAGAAGCTTCTCTAGCCTCAGCATGCTGTTCATGCATCTGTGTTGTTCGGGCACCTTCCTCTTGCGTGCCGATGTGACGCAGAGCGTCACATGTGCATGTTTTCAGAGAACGCATGTGCTCCTGCACTTCCCCAGTGCTAGATGTGGTGGCTCTCCTTGTACAGCCCTTTTCTTTCTGGCAGTAGTCTTGAGGGGCTGAGAGGTGTACTTTTTCAGGTTTCTTTCCTTTTCCACACACTCCAAGGTAGGGATCATGGCAGTAGTACACTATATTTCATTTTGGGGAAACAACTTCAGGTTTCTAACCTTGGGCACCTGCAGGGCAACTTTGGCACCTTGCCTGATTGGAGGCCTCTCATTTTTAAAAAAATGTAAGACCTGCAAAAGGATAATGTGATCCACTCCTCTGGGCTACTTGCCCCCACTGTGGTATCAAGCTAATATGTGTCTTATGGTTCCCCCTAGCTGACCTCCAAGTTTGGGGGGGTACACCATGTGTACCAGCTGGCAGTGGCAAAGAAGAATTGCATAAATCTTTCGTGTTGCTCTTAGGAGGCCTTTTGGGTCCAGATGTTCTTTAGGACATTCCAGCAGACACACCTGACCCCAAACTGGGCCCCTCAGGTCAGGGTTGGGCCCACACAGGCACATCCAGGTGTGCCACAGCAGGACATGGATGCTAAAATGGATATTCAGGCAGACCCCAACCCTGACCATACAGTGGGTCAGGATGATGATATCGGGGATCTTGAGGAAAATCCTGACCCTAGGAAGCTACTTGATGATGAGGAGGACAAACCTTTTTTAGGAGAAGGAGGAAGGGGAGTGGATAGAACCAAAGAGGATGATTCCTGACCCCCTGTTTGATACCAAGTCTTTGTCCTATCTGATAACTGAGATGTGTAGGACAATACAACTGAAGGAGGTGCAATCTATGGAGACACTGGATGCTAATCCTATCCTGTCCATGTCCTCCTAGTCTCAAAAGTGTTTTCCAAACTTTATTCACTTTGACCAAATTATTGGACTGGAATGGGCAGGTGCAGACCAAAGAAAATATCTGCCAAAAATCTAGGGTACAGTATTTCCCTTTTTTGGAAGAAAATGCCCTCAAGTGGGAAACCCCTCCACTAGCAGATAAGATGGTTCATAACTCCATCAGACACATTACTATTCTTATTGAAGGATCCTTGACCTTAACGGATTTGCATAACAAGCAAGTGGATGCTTCATGCAGTAGAGCTTTTGCCTCCAACAGTGCAAATATCCACACCTCCTATGCCTCCTTTATTGTTGTCAGAGCTTTGAACTTGTGGGTTATCACCCTGATCAGCTTCATTCCCCTGGATTCGGAAGGGGAAAGTATTTTGCAATTGGTGACCATGGCCGTCTCCGACTTAGGGGATGCCATGGTGGAGAATTTGTGAATGTCAGCTTGCTCCGCTTAACACATTGTGTCCATTATGCAAGGGGTGTGGCTCTGACATTGGATCACTGACCAGTCTTTGAAGACCAAGCTGTTTAACTTAGCCTTCAAGGGAGACTTGTTGTTTGGTTCTGGCTTGGATGATATTTGAAAGATATTCAGAATAAAACCTGCCACCTTTCAGTGTCAAAGCAACAGCAAAAGTCCAGTTCCACTCCAAAAAGTCAAAGGAAGCAGCCAACAGAGGCAGTAACGAAGGAAGGGGGTTGTCTCTTTCAGAACTTTGGGAACCAGAGAAGCAGGAGCCTATTTTGGTTTCAAGAAGAAGTAGAAGAAGAGCCCTTGCCCAATGTAACAACAGAAGCATAGGGCAAAAAGCGGGCACCTCACAGTGAGGGTACATGGGTCCATCTCTGCCTCCCTTCCCTTGGTGGAAGACTGCACAATATTTATACAAGATGGGCCCAGATTACATCAGGTGCATGGGTTTGGGAAATTCTGGCTCTGGGTTATGCAACAGAATTTTTTCAACAATTCCCTCAAAGGGGTGTTTTCTTCCATCCCCGGGTCCAAAGGACCCATTGAAAAAGCAAGCTGTGTCACAGACCCTGGACCACCTCATTTAAATCGAGGTGACTGTTTCAGTGCCTCCCAGTGAGCAAAGCCAAGGATTTAACTTGATCTGGTTCATCGTTTCCAAGAAGTTGGGGGAGTTTCAGAACTATTCTGGATCTGAAACACCTGAACCAGTTTACTTGCCACACAACCATCAAGCTGGAGTCCCTGCATTCAATTATCTCAACTATCCAGATGGGATTATCTAGTTTTCATAGATATGAGGGATGCGAATCTCCACATCACCATCTGGCAGTCTCTCCAGAAGTTCCTCAGGTTCACGGTACTGGGACAGCACTTCCAGTACAGGGCACTCCAATTTGGGCTGGCAACAGCCCCCAGAGTTTTCTTGAAGGTGTTCATAGTCCTAGTGGCTCAACTTTGACAGGAGAGACATCATGTCTATCCCTACCTGGATGATCTCCTCATTCGAGCTCCATCTGCATGGCTGGGCAGTGAACCAGGAGAAGAGCTTTCTCAAGCTGTCACTGACCCTGGAGCACCAAGGAGTGTGTTCCAAATGGATGAGGCGATGGTCTTCCTCTCACCAGCCAGGAAGAAAACCCTGTTGAGAGAGGTTCAGTGGCTGCGGAACCAATCATCGGCTTCACCTCACCTCCTTCTGCAAATTCTTGGCCTAAGCGTGGCGGTGATAGAACTAGATCCATGGGCTCGCCTTCATATGTAGCCCATGAAAATTGAGTTGCTTTCAGCCTGGGATACAACCTCAGAGAATTATCAGGAAAGGATCCCCATTTTATCATGACTGCGGCAGTCTCTGAGTTGGTGGGTGAGTTCAGAGAATCTGAGCAAATGGTCTCTGGTTGGAAGTCCCACTAGAGTTGATTCTGACATCTGATGCCAGCTTGCTTTTTTGGGGGCAATACTGGACCACATTCCCATTCAGAGGACTTGATCAGCACAGGAACAGCACCTACACAAAAACGTTATGAAGATGAGGGCTGTGTGCCTTGCTCTCCTTCATTTTCAAAGTCAGGCACAGTCAAAAGCCATGAAAATAGGATTAGATAACACCATCACAGTGGCATACATAAACAATCAAGGGGGCACAAAGAGCAGGGAGATGCTGAAAGAAGCCATCAATCTCCTGTTGTGGCAGAGGAGAATCTTATCTCTCTGTCAGTAGTTCAGTTGGCAGGTGAGTTAAACATTCAAGCTGATTGGCTAAGCTGCAAAAATGTCCATCCAGGGAAATGGATGTTGAACCAGGAGGTGTTCAACCTTCTGTGTCAATGTTATATCATCCTCAGGTTGATTTTTTCTCCTCCAGCCACATTGCTCAAGTTCATCAGATATTCAGCTGCTACCAGTGTCCACAGGCGGAGGCAGTGGAATTTTAGCAGAGCATGTTCCTTCCCTCCTCTACCACTCCTCCCCAAGGTCATATGCAAAATAAGGCACTCAGAAGGAAGTTTTCTTCTAATAGCTTCGGAGTGACCGAGAAGACCAATATGCTCCATTTTCCTTTCCAATGTGGGTCGATTTCTCTCACAAGGTCCTATTTTGCATCCAAATTCAGGAGCAATGCAGCTCATGGCCTGGCTTCTGAATGGAGGAGACTTCTGAAACAGTTTCTCTAAAAAGGTGGTGGACACCTAGATGACTGCCAAGAAGATTTGCACATCGGCAGCTTATGTTCATGTTTGGACCACTTTTTCATCTTGGGCTGAAGAAAAAATAATCTGTCTGTATAAATACACAGTTCCACAGATTTTGAATTTCCTGCAGGAAGGAGTGGAAAAGGGTTTGGCTTTGAGCACTGAGAGAGGTAAGGTGTAGGCCCTTGGAGCCTACTTGGGTTTGTCCCTAGTGACTAACCAGGAGGTTATTCATCATCTGCGGGCTGTCAGCAGGAGTCAGCCTCTATTCCATTCCCCTGTTCCCCCATGAGACCTGAATCTAGTTATGAATGCTGTTTGTAAGGAGTCCTTTGAACTCTTTCATTCATATCGTTTGATGTGCTGTCTTACAAGATGTATTTTTTAGTTGCTATGCACTCAGCAGGAGGATTAGTGAGCTCCAGACTTTGTTCCACAAAGAACTGTACCTTGTCATGCATAACAACAAGGTGGTGCTCAGAACAGTCCTGTCTTTTATTCTGAAGGTCCCTATGGCTTTCTATGTGAATCAGGAAATCTGTCTCCCATCCTTTTGTCTGCAGCCAACTCACTAAAAGGAGAAGGAGTTGCACAAGTTAGATTTCTGATGGTCTGTTAGGACATACCTTAGATGGACTGCTGAGTTCTGGAAATTAGATAGGTTGTTCATTCTTTTCAGAGTGGCCAAACAGGTATAAAAAAGTCTCCAAGGCCACCCTAACTAGGTTGGTAAGGGCCTACACTGCCAACGCTTATGGTGCAGAAAAGAAGAGGCCTCCAATTCTAATCAGTGCTCACTCCACAAGGGCTATGGCCTCACCCTAGGCAGACAGAGGTGAGGCATCTGTTTTAGAGATATGTAAGGTGGTCCTCCATCACACATTCACCAAGCACTACAGATTGGATGTTCAAATATCTACTGATGCAGCCTTGGTCACAGAGTTTTGTATGTGGCAGTTAGGTAAATTCCTTTCCTGTATATACTTGTCAAATGGGACAGTATCACCCCCCCCACCCAATTTCTTGTCTGGGTAGTGCTTCTTAGAACCCAGTTATAATGATTACCCATTGAAGCACTACAGAAAGAAGAAATTCCTTCATACGTATCATTATTTTATTTTTTGTTAACTCCTACGTTGTTAATGGGGCCTGCCTGGGAGCCTCGCTCCTGCAGGAGAATGTTGTCCAGTATGCCAGCGTAGGGATGTCCATTGTTGTTATAAACTCTGATTGCAAGCCTGCTTGGAGATCCCTCAATAGTTTACCTGCTGCACTTGTGTTTATATAGATTTATTTGTAATTTATTTTTCATTTATAAATTTGTTAACCGGGTAGGGACACTGGATAGGTCCTTTTTCAGGTCCAACCTGAAGACATTGATAATAACAAACAATAATTAACATTAAAGGACAAAAACATAAAACGTTTATTAAAACAAGTAAGTTTGAACTTTCCATCAATTAACACTTAAGCTTCATTTTGACAGACAGATATGCAAAAAATGTGGAACTGCTCTGTTTTTTTTTTTTTTGCATATCTGTCTGTCGAAATGAAGCTTAAGTGTTTATTGATAGAAAGTTCAAACTTACTTGTTTTAAAAAAATGTTTTATGTTGGTTGCTAGCACACTGATTCATCAGGTTCAAATCTGAGGTTAACCAAAGGAGCCTCATTTGTTGCAGGTGAGTGCTTAGACTGTCTGTAGTCCCTCTCCCATTTAATAAGTATGTTACAGTTGATTCAGTTCTGTACGACTTTCCAAGACGTGGACATTGGAAGACGGGCCTAGATTACTCACGCTTCATCATCTGACGAGGTAGGCCACTGTTTATTGTATTATTCTGGCTAAAGTCCTACCTGTGTAGACAGCTTAATTATGTGTTTTTCATATCAAGTCGACTGGTATGATATTTATTTCCATATTTAGAGGCATTACATTGACAATAGTGACTGGAGAGTCACTGCTGTCTGGAATCCTCATGTGCCCAACATTTTATTCTGTTAACAGCCTTGAGCTGTGCCATTATCAACAGCAGGGGTGCACAATATCCAGTTATAATGACTACCCATTGACAATGTAGGAGCTAACAGAAAAGGAAATTATGGTAAGTATGAAGAAATTCAGTTTTTCATGCACACCCTATGGATGTCCCTTATATTTACCACACCAGAGGTGAAAAAATTGAGTAAATAAATAATGTTTGTCTGCAGCACTCCAGAGCTGGGGCTTCCTTCTCAAACAGTTATTGCTGGAGGTGTGCTTCGCAGAGGGCACATCTCTTCCATATCCTTTGGACTTTTCCATCTCTTATCCTTATGGGACATGGTCATGGCATTCTGTGAGAGACTGAGGATATAGCTGCCCTATCCAGAGTGGGGCACTCTTTCCAAATTGTGGACAGCAGGTGCACTGCTGGTAGCCAAACAGATGATTCTTCAATGCTGGAGGGACACTTAAGCTCCTGCCCGTGCTGAATGGTTTCAGACTGCAGCAAAACCTCAAAACTAAGTATACTGTACTTATCTGATGCCAAGCTATGTTTTTTCTTAATTTGCCTAAATCCCATCGGTATGGTAGGCATACCCATGGGATTTAGGCAAATTAAGTAAAAATGGAGCTTGGTATCAGACATTCTGTATGTACTTGGTTTTATTTCTATACATAGGGACATAGGGATTTCTATACATAGGTTTTATTTCTATACATAAACCAATGTTTAAAAAAAATTAATGGGCTACTATACAGAGTCTGGGTTAATCCTCAGATGCAGGAACAGCTACTGTAGAATGATTGGTCACACCAAGTAAGTATAGAACTGTGTTTTACTGATAGCATATGATAGTCCTATGGCTAGTCCCTCAGGGAGGGACCAAACCCTTGCCAGATGGTTGTACAGATTTTATTAGCCTGGGATTCTTGAGAGTGTTGCTACCTATTGTACAGTAGTTCTTGTACTGAATGTCAGAATGTAGCCCCAGTGACTAAAAATTACACGGTACCCCTCGTGCCCCTATCCTTGATAGATATACCTTTACAGATAATTGCAATGATTGTGGTTGGCTCCTTAGACAGAAGTAAAAAGGATAATCAGTTCATTTTGGTAGTATGTGACTATGCTGCTCAATACCCAGAGGCAATTCCAATGCAAACTGTCACAGCCACAAATGTGTCAGCAGTCAGAGCTTCCCAGAATTTTCAGTAGGGTGGGCATTATTTAAAGTAATTATTACTGATCAGGGTAGTAATTTCCGTGCTGCATTGCTGAAGGAGCTATACCAACTACTAGGTATCACTGCCGTAAGAAACTCCCCTTATCATCCTCAGAAAGATGGCCTTGTTGAGCATTGTATTCATACACAAAAACCACATGTTAAAAAGGTTTATGAAAGGTGAAGGGAAAGAGTGGGCCAATGTGTCCCTTACATGCTTTTTCCTTACAGAGAAGTGCCACAAGCATCAGCAGGTTTTCATCTTCTGAGATATTGTAGGGCAGACAACCTAGAGGATATGTAATAATGGAAACATGGGAAGATAACCTCACTCAGAAAGAATCTATTATCTCTTAGGTACCAGGTCAAAGCAGTGCACAAGTAAGAGCTTTGCAAGAACCACGCTGTGTAAAGTGTGAACGGATTTAGAGTGATAGGGGTATAACAGCGGTAGGGCATTACTGCTACCCCATCTCTCTGTGGAGTGCCTATAGAGGGATCAAGGTGCTGTGTGCTGGGGTGCCTGGCCAAGCTTCTCCCATGGTGGATTAGCTAGGGCACCAACACATGGTGAAGCAGGAGACCTGGGATTGCAGTTCAGTTTCTGCTAGGTCTCCTCCTGCTGAAACTTTTTTTTAATAATTCCCCCCTCCCAATTTTCTCCCCATCCCTGAAGTGTATGACCCCCTGGAGTTGACTATTTTAAGTCTGGTGTGTGTGGTGGAAAAACACCCCACATTGAGGGGTTGGGGGGGCAGAGCATCCTCCAAAAACAAAGAAGTCCACTGTTTTCAATGGGACTGCATGCTTGTTGTTGGGTTGCTGTTGTACCCAATGTTGTTTGAAAGGATGCTGTTTTCCTTGTGAAGTTTATTGCTGCCCATTTTTTGTCTGCAGTGACATGACCCTGTGCTACATCTTATATGTGTGCACTGAGAAAGAAACTGGCCAAATATGTTGAAATATCCCACAGTAACTAGGAATACGCCCCAAAACAGCAGAAGATGTACTATGACCATGTGTGAAAGATAAAGTTTTTGAGCCAGATGAAAAGGTATTGTTACTGTTACCCACTACAGAAAACAGTTAATGAAGTGCCAAGGGCTCTATAATGTGGTTAGACATACTGGCACAGTTCACTACACGACTGAGACCATGATAGGAAAAAATCATACCAAGATATACCATGCTAACCTCCTGAAGAAATGGGTTGAAAAACCACCAAATGATGTTTTGTTAGTATTATCAGAAACTGCTAAAGGAGATATTGATATAGCTTATGACAGACTGGAACAAACTATAACTTCTAATACTGTAAAAGTGAATGTTTCCTTATCTACAGAATGAACTGCAGAAATTCATAAAGTGTTAAAGACATTTAAAAGTACTATCACCACAGTGCCAGGCCAAGCAAAAGGGGTTGAGCACATAGCAGTGACAGAGAATATTCACCTTATCAGACAAAAGACATCCAGACATACCAATTACCAGAACAGTTAAGAGCAGACATGGTTATACAAATACAAAACATCAAAAGGTTGGGTATCATTAAAGAGTTGAGACATGCTTGGCCATCACCAATTGTGATTGTAAGTAAAAAAGAAAGGGGTGTAAGAATCTGCCTTGATTTTAGGAAACTTAATCAAGTGTATGTATTTGACAGCTATCCTATGCCAGGATAAAGGATTTGGTGGATGGACTGGGAAATGCCAAGTACAATCAATCAATCAATCAGTCAATTTTTATTATATACAGTACTTGAGGGTATATGAGCAAAAAATGCCCATTTTCACAAACACCCAGTTAAACAGATAGTAACAGACAACAGGTCAACATTCAGCAAGCAATAACACATGATGAGGTGTGGGTTACGTGCTGATAAGAGCATGCCCAGGGGTGTACTAAGGCATGAGGCGCTTGCACTGAGTGTCTTATGCCCCTGGGCATGCTCTTATCAGCACATAACCCACACCTCAGAGTGTGTTATTACACTTATAAAATGGGCTCCCAAGTAACTAGTTCATAATAAAAAAAGAACAAAAAAATTAGCAAAAACATGTAAACTGAGGTTAAAGACTGAACCAGTAAAAAGATAGTCCCCCATTGGCAATTTCTGATAGTCAGTACAGGGTGAAGTCTGTCTTCAGACAGAGAAAGAGAGGTACTGGTCAAATTATTTATTTTTTGTGATTTTCATTTTGTTGTTTTGTCATACTGTAATGCCAACTGAGACACCATGATTTGAATTAAATCTGTGGTCACTGAGCAGTAGAGCAGGTATTTCTTTTAGACCGAGCACGCTGTGCGTCACTGTGTCATTTCAGTGAGAGTGAGCGTGTTCATTGTCAGGGGCTCTTATTTATTTATTTTTTTTGTTTTTAAAAGCTACATATACTGTACATCAATGCTGTTTCCTACGGAGTGAAGTATACTGAGTTTTCCGGGACTGTGTAAGTGCCTGAACGAGTGTGTCATATAGCAGCCGCCATACTGCCCGGTTTTCACTTCCTGGTTTAGTGGCTGCCATAGTGACCAGTTTTTACTTACTGGTTGTTGTGAAGGAAAGTGAAACATTATAACATGAAGAAAAGTACATGTATCGAAAAAAAAGTTGTCCTGTGTCATGTGCTGTCATGGATGGTGAGTGGTGAACATGAGAATGGAGAATGCGGTTGTGGTGCAGCTGAGGTCAGATTTATCATTAGCGGGCAGTGATTTAAAATGCTGGAAGGGATCGAGAGATCTATCTGTACTGGCCAGGAACAAATGGAAAGGAAAAAAACATGAACAGGTACCAAGTCTGTACACTTTCTTTTGGTGGAGAAAGGGGGGGGGATCTGTTGTTTTGTTGGCAGTTTTGGGACAGGGGTAGCGGTCTCTCAGTGCAGCGGTTGTCACTTACTACAGACTCTGCCAGGCAGTGTTTCTGTTTCTGCTTGGCAGAGGTCATTGATTTTTTTGCTGTGAAGTGGCATGTTGGTGGGCAGTAGTCCTGGTTGGCTACAATATCTTCTGATAAGGACTCGGCTCAGAAGATGTTGTAGCCAATCAGGTTACAGGATTTCTTGAGCCCATTTTATAAAAAGGTGCATACAGTGGACAGCAGGGTCTTGCCTAGAGGGTTACCCATGCCTTGATCTCATCAAGGGTTATTGCCAAATTTTCCTAGCTAAAGCATCCAGAGAAAACTGCATTTTCAACTCAAGTAGGGTACTACAAGTCCACCAAATCCAATAAAAAAACAGGATGGATGAACTCAAATATTTTGTTGCACCTGTTAAGACTAGATATACTCTTCAGGCTGGTAACAAGAAGGAAACTGACAAAGTTTTGAAACGTTTTGTGGAGAACAGAAGATGCAATTTACAAGAGCAGGATGCTGAATTTAAACTGCCAGGAAAAGGCATCTTATAAAAAGAGCAATGTTTGTTTAGAAGGCGATATAGAGAGATTAGGATTGGAAATTGAGAGACTGAGTTGAGGGATTTTTTTGTTTGTACTGCCTTTAAGAAGAGTTATTCTGTACATTTTGTTCTTAGTTTATTGTTTTTGATAAGAATAAAATGTTACTTGAGAATCTTGTAACTTCTCTTGGTCTGCCTATGCTTCCTGATCTATGCCTTTATGATGGTCAGATAAGTAATTTACAATGGAAATAAAGACATATTAAGCTAAAGTTATGTAAAATGCTAATAAAAAAAACATAAAAATGATAGAACAATGCATGGGAAGATATCTGTAATGAGAACTTTTCATCCGCCTGAGGCGTGGGATGCTACATATACCCTGAGTGCAAAGCTCCAGGGGTTTATAATAGCATTCCACACCAAGGGTGGGTAAAAATTCTAGTTTTACACATCCCCCATGCTGTGTTTTATATATTTACTGGGTTCTGTTTTTTTCTCTCTACAGCAACTAATAAAACATGCCAATGCTTTTGCGGTTACTATGTGTGTAACTGTGATAGTGTGTGCAGGGAGATCTGTGGCTCACAGCTTCCACATAGAGAAACCCAGCATGTGTTCACTGTTATATCCAGCTGGTTTTAACAGTGAATTATAACTGGTTTCTCTATGGGAGAAAATGGAGATCAGTCATTATAAATGGTGTTGTATATTTCAAATGCATAATAAGTTGCAGTGTAAAAACACAATATTTAAGGATAACTCCCAGATAACCACGATGTAATTTTCTGTAATAATCAGCTGGTTATAATGGCAAATGCGAGACAAGTGAGAGCTGTCAATCAACACAGTGTACTGCAGCACAAGCTGTGCTTTCACTGAAAGCCATCTCTTTTAACTGAAAGCAACGCGTCATGCTAAATAGCATCTGAGATGTAAATAAAAACATTGTAAACAACACTTTAAATTTAGAAAAATGGCATCATGTTTCTTCTTACCCGAACCTAACAGCAGAGAACAATCTGTATGTGAACAAGAAAATGCAAACGTAAACCAGAAGACAGAGAGCAAGATCAGGCTTTTCATAGCATCTCTAATTGAGAACATTTCTATAACAGTTTTGTCACAAGTCAACAGTTATAAAAAATAGTGTATAGGTAGGGGTGTGTAATAGTTTTTGTATACACACTTTCAGTGTGTAACACCTTAATAAACCCTTCAAGCTTTGCTCTCAGGGTTTGTATCATAGTATCATAGTAATGTGCCAGCAGAAAAGGACCATCCTGGTCCATCTAGTCTGCCCATTTCTCACACACCCCTACTTGTCTCCACTTCCCAGGGATATTTTTCTCTGCCCACCAGCCAAACCCATTGTGTCTGTCCCATGCCCTCTTGAATTCCTTCAATGTTTCTACATACACCACCTCATTAGATAATCTGTTCCAGGGTTCCACCACCCTCTCAGTGAAATAACATCTCCTTATATTACTTTTGTCTTTCCCCTTCCTCATTGAAATTATGACCCCTTGTTTTAACTCCTACTTTCCTTTTGAATAATCTACTTTCATTCACTTTATTTATTCCCTTCCTATACTTAAAAGTCTCTATCATGTCACCTCTATCTCTTTTAACCTCCAGTGGGTATATATTTAATTCTCTTCATCTAGTCTCATATAGTTTCTCTTGCATACCTTGCACCATCTTTATTGCCCTTCACTGAACCCTGTCCAACCCATCTGTATCCTTACTTAAATGAGGCCTCCAGAACTGTTCTCCTTTACTCCAGGTGCTGTTTGACCATGGTCCTATATAAAGGAATCAACACCTCCCTCTTCCTACTTGTTATACCCGTTCCTATGCATGCCATCAGTCTATTAGCTTTACCTACTACCTTATGACATTGGTCTCCTGCCTTGAGGTTGTTTGAGATTATAATCCCCATGTCCCTTTCATGTTCTGTTTGCTTTATCAGTTCTCCCCTCAGTGAGTACTCAGCTAATGGATTTTTACACTCCACATGCATCACCATACCTCTCAACTGTCCCTGATTTTCAGGGACGTCCCTGATTTTGCCTCAAAATTTTACTCTGTCCTTCCTAAAAATTGTGTTTCTGTGACCAAACAGAGGGGGTTATAAGCACAAAATAATGTCAAACATTAAAGTTATAAATGTGTTCTTCCTTAGAAAATGCATTTTACACTAAGCCCTTTATTCTACCAGCTTCCTGAGTGAATATCTCCAATTTCGAAGAAGAGTCCCTGATTTTGGTCCTTTGTCCCTGATTTTTTTAAGCCTTGTCCCTGATTTATGAGGTAGGAGGTTGAGAAGTATGTGCATCACTGCACACTTCTTAGCATTGAATTTCAGCTACCAAATGTCCAATGACTTCTCTAGACTGCTTAGATCTCTACTCATGACCTCAACCACCCCTGCTATGTCAACCCTATTATATAACTTGGTAATCATCTGCAAAAATCACAATTTCCTTCAAGTCCACTGAGATATCATTGATATATATATATATATATATATATATATATATATATATATATATATATATATATGTTAAAAAGGATTGGTCCCAGTACTGACCCCTGAGGAACACTGTTTGTCTCTCTCATTATCCTAGAATGTACATCATTTGCCAACACCCTCTGACTTCTAGCCTTCAGCCAGTTTTCCACTCTTCTAGTTATTTTCTGTCCCACCCAGGCGCTCTCTGTCCTATTTATTAGCTCACAGCGTGGAACAGAGTCAAAGGCCTTACTTAAATCCAGGTAGGCCACATCATCTGCCCCCCCCCCCTTGATCATTAACCTTCATTGCCCCATCAAAAAACATTTGTCTGGCAAGATCTCCCACTAGTGAAGTCATGTTGCTTTTTATCTAATAGTTAATGGTCCATTAAGTATTTATTAACTCTTTTCTTTATTAACACCTCCATCACCTTACCCACAACTGATATGAGTCAGGCAGAGTGGAAATTCCCCACCTCCTCCCTGCATTCCCCATTATAAATTGGTACTACATTCACCATCCTCCAGTCACTCGGAACCCCTCATATCCAGGGATAAATTAAATAACTTTGTCAGATGTGATGCCAGCTCATCCCTCAACTCTCTAAGAACTCTTAGATGCAAACCATCAAGCCCTGTTGCCTTATCTACCTTTAATTTTCCAAGGTTTTTCTTTACTTTGTCCTCACTTAATGGGCTTTGAGCCATCCCACATTCTTCTCCTCCCTTCCTGTTTAAGTCAGTTCCCTTCCCCGTCCACTGTGAAATCAGATCATAAATAAGTATTTAGAACCTTCACTTTCTCCTAGTCACTCTCAACATTTATACCCCCCACCTTAGCTGCACACTCCCCTATCTGGTTATTCTCTTCTCCCTCACATATCTAAAAAAGTTGTATCCCCTCTTTTTGCATGTTTAGCAGTTCTCTCCTATATTTCTGCTTTTGCTCACCTAATCAATTTCCCTGCCTGTCTCAGTTTCTACTTACAATTAACTTTGTGTAGCTCACTCTGAGTTTTCTTATATTTTCTGAATGCAATACTTCTGTCCCTTAATGCCCAAACAACATCCCTATTGAGCCAAAGAGGCATTTTTTAAGTGTGTTTTCCTATCTTCTTTATACATAGCTCTGTGGCTTTTACTACCGCTCCTTTGGTATATTTCCACAGTTCTTCTACATCTTCTATCTTGTCTTTGTGTTCCATTTCTTTCATGTAAATCACCCTCATTCGTTCATAGCCTGCCCTCCTGAAGTCTAGAACCTTTGTATTGGTCTTATTCATTATTCTCCCTATTTGTATCCTGAAACTCACTGTGCTATGATCACTTGTACCCAGGCAGTCTCCAACCAACACTATCCCTGTGTGTGAGTATAATTTCCAGCATATTTTCCCTTCTTGTGGGCTCCTTAACCAGCTGTTGCTGAAACAGTCCATGCAGTGCCCCAAGTACTTCCCTACTCCTGGTAGATATTGCCTTAGGGATTCCCCATTCTATGCCATGCATATTATGGTCCCACAGTAGTACAAACTCCCCTTTCTTCGACACCCTTTGAATTTCATTTATTTTCATTTATTCTTTGGTAACTTGGTAAGTGCACTGGACCAAAGGTTCCTTTTCAGGCCAAACCCGGACATACAACAAACAAAATATACAAATGTATAAAAACATACTAAACAATTTACATATTACAATTGCAGCCAGATTTCTGTAACAAATAGTGCCTTAGTCTAGATTTAAAAATTGGAAAAGATGGAGTGAGCCTTATTAATTTAGGAAGTGCATTCCCACAACCTGGTGCTACAGTTGAGAAGGCCAGAGAACTAGATTTCAATCAATACCTGGGAACCAAATATAAGGGACCATCAGCTGCCCTCAAACTGGAACATAATACTCTCCTAGTAACTAAACTGGGGAGAGGAAAAATAGAACCAAAATAGAAATATTTGTACATCAAACATCCTAATGAGTACTCCACATGACAACTGGGGAAAACCAACCCAGCCGTGAGTAGAAACTACATTGATGTGTTCTATTAGGAACTCCCAAAACAAATCTACATATATTATTATATACTACAGACAAAGCTTGCATTTCTTAACCCCAATATTATAATAAATACTAAATATGTAGTCAACATGAGGAAGAAGAGACCCAGTGGCAATAACCAACCTTGTATTCTTAGAGAAATAAGACTTGGATTTATATAACACCCCCATTTTCTGGTTTACTTTTTTATACTGTCGCTTGTACCTGTAAAGAAAATGCCAAATAGGGATTCAAAAGTATTCCTTAATACTTAAACTGAGATATCAGCTTCAACAAGCCACCTTGTGGATCAGATATCACCAGTTTTGGGGAATCCTCCAACATGGGTTGTGTAACAAAAAGGTTAACCTTTCTTTTGCCAGAGTTCAAAACCATCGCATTTGTAGTTAACTAACAAAAAACATCCCTTAAGTCCCTTTCTAGGGAAACACAAATTTCAGACACCAAATCAGACTGGGCAAAGATTATTAAATCATCGGCACGTAGCAACCCATCCTGCAACCCCAGGCAATTGATTAACAAAGATAGAACACAACAAGAGCCCTAAAATGGACCCCCTGAGGCACACCACAAACAATGGTCATCACTTCAGAAGCAATTGAACCCACTTGAACAAATTGACTTCTATTACTTAAATAATCACAAAACTAAGAAACAACAGCTGCAGACAGTCCAAGGTCATGCAATTTGGTACATATCAATCCATGATCTATCAAGTCAAAGGCCTTGGTTAGATCCATGAACACTGCCCCTGTCATTCTACCACTATCAAAACCATGCAGGACAGTATCCGTGAACCCACCCAAGGTAATCCCCTTTCAGTGATGCTTCCGAAATCCATGTTGCTCTGCTGACAGCAACCCATTAGATCCCAAATAGGCTTTAATCATCTGCTCAGCCACCACCTTCTCCAATAATTTGCTAAGCGGGTTTAATACAGATATTGGTCTATAATTATCCAAGCAAACAGTATTGTTCTTTTTTGGAACAGGCATAACCATTGTCTTCTTTAAGAAGAGGGAAAAACACCCCAAACCAGTGACATATTACATATGTAGTAAATGGGATCAACAATAAAGGGAATAGCCATCTTTATAAATCGACCATCAAGTCCACCCCCACAATCATTGCTTTTATCAGGCAGTGATTGTAACAGTTGAACAACTTTACCAGAGGTTACTTCTCTAAACAAAAACCTAGGACTATTAGTTGACAGGTCCTCCAAAAGTGGATCAGTGTAACCAAGCTGAGACAAAGAAGATCAAAATTTGGATAAATCAGAAAATTTGCAATTTAACAGTTTGACAGTTTCAGCTAGATCATCAATTTCAGTATCATCAACTTGGATTTTCAGAATATCAGTTTCAGATTTAGGAGACAGTAGTGAATTTATATTATTCCAAAACCTCTTAGGACTGGCCCAGCTACCCTCAAAACATTCCCTATAATAATCTTTTTTTCACTTTTCTTATAGTAGAGGAAACTAAGTTCTGAGAACTGCAATAAAGATTCAAAAATATAATACTAGGGGATGATTTAAATTTAGTCCAAGCAAGAGCCATCTCTTTTATCAATTTCTTTAATGCCAGGACTAAACCATCCAATAGGAGAACCTCTACAGTAAACAGTCTGTTTAGGGAAAAAGTGTTCCTGAACTGGAAGAAGTTGATTAAAAAAAATTCAAATGCAACATCTATATCCGGAACACATTCTAAAAAGGACCAATCAATAGACTCAAAGAAGAATAAAGCAGAGTATTATTAATCTGTTTGAATGATCTAACCTGAATTACCTGCATCAATTGCTTATCTATCTCATACCCCTGGTTTGGAGGCCTATATATAACTCCCATTCTTAATATAGTACTAGGCTTCTTATCCAATGTGACACGCAGGAATTCTGTCTCACCATTTTCATCCTGTTCTTTCATTGCTTTAATGGTCTCCTTGACATACAGTGCCACCCCCTACCCACCCCTGTCCCTTCTGAATAGACTGTAACCTTTAATAGTAACATCCCAAGAATTATGCTCTAACCACTAAATCTCCATTATATTCACAATATCAAGGCATTCATCCACCATTATGTTCTCAAGGTCTACCATTTTATTCCCTAGACTCCTGGCATTTACAATCATCCATCTCCACCTTAAACCCTCTATTTCCTTATAATGTCAAAATAAATTCCCTACCCCATTATAAGGGCGATTGCTAGCTTGGCTGTTCTCTGCTGCTGCCCCACTAATCAGTTTAAATTTACCCTTTCCCATGCATAGTTATACAATTTTTTCACTCAGAACCATTGCTCCATCCCTGCTCAAGTGCAATCCATCCAGAGTATATAGTTCTGCTTAATTTCATGTCCTTTCCCATGTCCCCACCAAACCAAACCCCTGTTCATGACACACACACACACATCCCACATCTCAGATGTGTGTAAAAATACACCCCCATAAACATAAATCATTCTTTATTTCATCTCCACATGAGTGGTAAGACCATCAGAACTCAATTATGACTTCACCAGTCACGAGTTATGGGCCTTACCATTTACTAGTGGAGTTAAATGTGTAATAACACTGCAGCCCATTAAGTACTCCATGATTATGCAGTGCTCTGTAGGTAATGATCTGTAGTCAGAAGTCATACCTTAGAGATACATGATTTATTTCAGCCACTGAAGCAGTCTAAGTGAAAATAATTTATTTTAGTGTCACGTTGGTCATGAACATTTATTTCCACTGTAGGTTAGTCACAAAGAAGCTTTTAACCAATGGCATTTGTTGCACTTAAAGCAGAACTGTAAAACATAGAAGCATAGAAACATAGACTTTGCCAGCAGAAACCGACATCATGGTCCACCATGACTGCCCGGATGGTCCCAGGCTAATCTGACTTCACAGACCCCAACTTGCCTATGACAACCCTCTCTTCTCTCTGACTGTTTCCATGTCTGTCCCACACATACTTGTGGCCCCACACTGTTTTTGCCTGCCACACTTCTGCTAACAGTCAGTTCCAGGCATCTACCACCCTTTCAGTGAAAACATATTTCCTCACATCTCTCTTAAGTCCCCACTCCAGCTTCATTGCATACCCCCTGGTCCTGATACTGTTTCTCATTTGAAAGAGACTCCCCTTCTGCACCATGTTCACCCCTGTGAGGTACTTGTAGGTCTCTATCATGACACCTCTTGCTTTCTCTTTTCCAGGATGTAAATGTTGAGATCCCTTAGTGTCTCTTTGTAGGGCTTCTCATGTAATCTGTGCACCATTTTAGGTGCCCTCCTTTGGGCTGATTCCACCCTGTCTATGTTCTTTCTGAGATGCAAACTCTGGGACTGGACACAGCACTCCCAGTGGGGTCTCACCATGCAGTGAGACAGTGGCAACACCACTTCCCTCCTCCTGCTGGAGACACCCCTTCCTATAGATCCCAGCATCCCACTATTCCTACCCATTGCTTTTTCACACTGCCCTGTCACTTTAAGGTCATCAAATATGCTAACCCCAAGATCTATTTTCTGTTTAGTGACTGTCAGTACCTCTCCCAATCCTATACTCAATTCCTGGGTTCCTAAGCCTTATGTGCTATATCCCTTTGGCAAATAGTGATCCTTTCATCTGTCTGCACCTTTGCCCGTGTCAACTAGGAAAATGACAAAGTGGTTGAGTAAGTGAAGTTAGTTAAAAGTATACACTGTCCTCTCCATGCATCATATTTACATATATGCATTACTAGACTGCCATGAATATCAGTACAACATTTAAAATCAGTACATTTCAACATAACTGGAAGCCCCAGTTTCAGTAAATGGGATTCACATTTAAATTAATATCTACAGCATACTATCTGCATCTGTTCACCATGAAATGTGTGTACCATGTCTGTGGAGCTGAATCCTGCATTTTATTTACTTTAAATAAAAGGGTTGTGAAAATGAATATTTTGATGTGTATTGTTTTGTACTGAGACTTGGGGTGAGTGCTGTCTCTTTTTTTCCTGTTTGAATGCCTATTAGAGCAAAGCACCATGGACCTTGGAATAGAGATGGAAGAAACTGGAAAATTTTGCTCCATGAAATATTTCGTGAAATTCATGCATTGCACAAAATATTTTGTGGCTGCAAAATAGAAAATTCTGCCACTGAAATGCAGAATTTCACTAGTGAAATTCCACATTTTGCCAGTGGAATTTTGCATTTCACACCCACAAAATATTATGTGACATGCACAAATTTCATGAAATATTATGCCAGGGCGAAACTCCTGATTTTGCCAGAATTTCATTGGTGAAATTAAATTTCACTGCATCTCTACCTTGGAGCGAGTCACTCCATATTTATTACTTCATATCTACAGCGGTTCTATTCTCTGTGATAGAATGTGCCATGACACCACATGTCAATCACTAACTGTCAGTAACCCCAGTTAACAATGGTAAATCTTATCAACTCATTCTCTCCTGATCCATCTCTCTTTCTTCCTGCACTCTCTCAACCACTCTTGCTGACATTGTTCACAAAAGAATGCACCTGCAGCTAGGCTTCTTCCTCTTCTCTCCACACTATAGCCACCATGTCCTAGCCATCCACCATTGGTTATTTTACTTATAGTACCCATTTTTGCCTACTCAGTTTTATAGCCTAAAACGCATTGTACTCTGTAATATGAATTTTCTGCCTCACTGGTTCTGTACAAATGTCTTCCCTTCTATTGGCAGCTTGCTCCCTTAGCTCTCAATCGTGTTAACTCGTAACCAATGTTCACATACACTTTTTACAATTGTTTTTGTCTTTCTTTGAAATTCATTACTTATACTTGATTTTGTTGTTTATGTTCGTGCACCTGTTGCTGTCACTTTGTCATTGCTGTTTCACTCCCTGGTGTATCACTTCCTCCACGTACAGAAACAAGTCCAGCCTTAGTGTGCCTATCCCAGTCACCGAAGTTTTAAAAAATAAATTAACTTGGCACTTTTTAAACAATAGCAGTTCTTAGTGCTATAACTGACTAAATCAGAGTAAGGGGACTATGATAATAGTAACATTTCAGGATACCTTTAGTTATAACAGAAGTTAGCACTAAGCTCCAGGGGTGTTTGCACTGGCGGAATGTTAATTACTGAATACAATGAACAATAGGGTACTTAGAGCCAAGTACTGAGAATGTTTTCCCAATGAAGTGTCAGAGGAAGGGGCTTTTGCAGTGACTGTGCTATTCTGCCTGCATGGCAAAGGCTTCTAAGGGTGTATACAAATCTGTCTATTTAATGAAGCCTACTCTTTTTGTTAGCTTAATTATAATATTTACAATATATTTATAGCTTATTGATTTGTTATTATGTATTTATTTTCTGCCTTCCCATTAAAGGTGCTGTAGGTCTGTTGCCTAGCATGCCCTAAGCATAAATTTTGCCTTGCCTTGCCAATAGGGGAAAATATTCATGGCATTAAAATAAATGTAAAAAAATGCCCTATTTATCCCATGGAAATGAGGGCTGATGTATATGTCGACATTTTCCAAAAGCCTAGTTATCGATATGATTCTTAAAGCAGTAGTGCATGGTAACGGTAGATATTTTAACCTACATGTCTTATTCCGTTTTACATTGCCTAATATCTCCTTTCTTGAATGATACACTTTTTATCCCATTTTACTGTTTTTTTACATTTGAAGTAATAAAAGGAGTTCTCCTTTAAATATAGGTGTCCACAGGTATTCATAAATATTTCAACTGTTTCTGAACACCCAGGGCAGTATTTTCTAAACTTTAGATTGCTGCAAGCCTTGGTGCTCTGATAATATGGCACATGGGGCTTGCAGTGATCTAACAGTATTTTCCATCCTGTGCTGCAATTGCTGCACGTTACACCAACTTTTCCTGGTCTAACTTGTGGCACTCTCAGGGGCCTGAGTTATGGAGCTTGCAATAGATATGTGGGGAAAGCTACCATAACTCATACAAACCATCACAGCTGTGCCCAAGATTGCAAAATTGGGTGCCGTTCCAGTGACAGGTTTGGTGCACTACCAAAATCAAAGTGTCACGGCACAGGGCTGGATGCAAGTCCTGTGCCATGCTTCAAAAATCTGGTCCCCAATGTTTAACATCACCTATCTTGTGACTAAAATGTACAAGCATACAATAGACATTGCTTTCTGACTTTGTGAAACAATGAGTGTTCAAGAACATCTAAAAATAATGATGAAAATGTATGTATAGGCATATTAAAAGGAGCATTCTTATTAGTTCAAGTGTAAAAGGACTTAAACTCAAAATAGGGAAATAAGGATATTATACAAGACAGCAGATTAGGGACAATCTAAAATAGAATAAAAACTTATAAGTCACAATTTTCACTGTAATGTGCTGTGGGGAGACAGAGGAACCGATCCATTTTGTGCATATGAGGATAGAGAGGGCAGTGAGAGGCTGCACACTGTGCTGTTGGTGTATCAGCTCAGTCCGGAGCCTGATGACATGAGCTTTAAATTCTACTGCAGGTATGCCACCACTGCCTGATCAGTAGAATGAATCCAAGCTCTTTCCAGTTGATCTTGTGTTCTGTTTAGTTTAGTTACCCCGAGGCACTGCTGTCCTGTGACTGGGAGCACTGAACTTGGAGTCTGATAGCAAAGCCTGTTGTCAGATTCCAGGTTTCACAGTAAGCTCTGCAGAGGTTTGCAATGCTGCCCATGGTATTGGAGTAATAGAGAAAGAGAAGGACTGTGATTTTGTCTCCTCTGATCACTTTCATTCCTCCTTTTTGCCTTATGTGCCTTATTTGGTCTTCTTAGTTATAGTGCGTGCACTATATAGAAAATACATTTTTAAACTGCTGCTTTAGGCAGAAAACTTGTCATTGACATTTGAGTGCTATACTCGGGCTATCAAAATTGTTATTATAATGTTCATAGGGTTTGTTTTTGGTTTTAGCTAGTGGGGTTATTACCTCTTTTGTTTATCTTAATTTTTAATATTGAAACAGCTGAATATATAAAAAGTTTAAATGTCCACATCCACTGAGATCACGTGAGTATGGGCAGTAACTTCTTAACAGCATGAAATGGCATTTTTTGATCAGATTCTCTCACTTGGATGAATACTGTTGATGCTGTTGAGAGATCTGTTTGATGACCGTAGGATGCATATTTTATAGCTTTTTATAGCTGATTGGATATCCAGATTTGAATTTTCATATCTTGTGAGAGAATAATCTGTCATTAAAAGTAAGTCTCCATTTTACAAGTGTAATGTGGTAGGCTTTTATTTAAGGAAATGTGGTTTAGCATGATATTTTAATCATAGTGGCAAACTTTAGCTGTTATATTCAGAAACTCTCTGCTTATGTTTAAAATTGTATACATTGCAGTACTAAAGCAAGTTTTGGTATCTAACTAACCCGAGTTAAAAAAGTGGTAATTTTAGAAACTTAGAATTTCAGAAAGGGAAAAGGAATAGGTTTTGCCATAGTACAGTGTACCACAGCATCTTCACACTACATTTACACATTGTCCTGTTTTAAAAGATTACTGGTATTTTTGTGTTTTTTCATTTTACCATATATAATTTATTTATTTATTTTAACATCAGTTTTTTACAACCTTTGAGCCAGAGGCTCATTTACAAAAGTACTTCGTCACAGGCAGGACAGCGACATACAACGACTTACAAGGACGACATACATCCAAGAGAAAAATTAGCAAAACAGTTTAACAATAAGGCACAGTCAAGTTTCAAGTAACACGGGAGATAACACATGTTACCCGCAATATTAGGATCAGTGATCATGAGGTAGGGTTGCAGCGTAAAGGAGAGGCCCTGCGGGGTGGGGAGATGCAGCTCAGTAAGCATTGTCAGAAGGGGAGGAGGAGGGGGAGGTCAGGGGCAGCGGCAAGAGTGTGAGTTGAGTAAGTGAGTTTTCAGAAGGTATTTGAAACAAGCAAGTGAGGGAGCATCAGTGATGCCAGTGGGGAGGGAGTTGTACCAGGAGGGGGCTCTATATGGGAATGTCCTTATACCATGGGTAGTCCGAGCCCTAGGAATGTCCAGAGCAGCTTTGTGGGAGGCCCGAGTGCGTACCGTGGAGTTAGTTCGGTGAATAGAGTTAGCAAGGCCAGGAGGGGATAGACCATGGAGAGCTTTATAGATAACTTGGCAGGTTAGGAACATGAGGCGCTCATCAAGGTTGAGTAGGGAGGACATGGAGTACAGGAGGCAGGTATGGGTGAGGTCTTTGGGCACGGTAATAAGTCGACAGGCTTTGTTGAGCGTTAGGTGTACCTTGTAAGAGCCGTCTGGTCAGCTGGGCCGTATACAGGAAAACCATAGTCAATTAGGGAAAGAACTGAGGTGACCACCAAGCGGAGTGCGTTAGAGGGGAGGCTTTTTTTGTGCCGGTAGAGGATGCCCAGCCGTGCGTTGGAGGCAGAGGTCAGGTCCGAG
This sequence comes from Neoceratodus forsteri, assembly GCA_016271365.2. Lineage (NCBI taxonomy): Eukaryota > Metazoa > Chordata > Ceratodontiformes > Ceratodontidae > Neoceratodus > Neoceratodus forsteri. Next base: position 933,480,652 of record CM057455.1, read on the forward strand.
ATATGGTCATGAAAGGAGAGAGCAGAATCGAAAATTATGCCAAGGTATTTATAGGAGTGAACAAGTTCAATGGGGTGATTATGAGCGGAGCGAACAGAGAGAGGAAAGTTGTGGGACTTGTTTTGAGGGTGAGTAAAGAGCATAGTTTTAGTTTTCTTAAGGTTGATGACAAGACGGTGTTCAGAGAGCCAGGTTTCGGCAGTGTTGTAGATAAGCTGAAGGGAGTTCTGGAGTGAGACGGGGTTTCTGTCGGAAGCAAAGAGTACTGCGTCATCAGCATAGAGCAGGACATTTCCAGCACATGCGTTGGGCAGGGAGTTGAGAAAGAGGGAGAAGAGTGAGGGCCCGAGTATGGAGCCCTGGGGAACTCCTGAGTGAATTGGGCAGGTGCTGGAAAGAGTGTCACCAATTCTCACACATTGAGAGCGGTTGGTTAAGTAGCTGTCACACCAGGAGAGTGGACCAGCGGCAAGGCCCACGCTAGCAAGGGTGGTTAACAGAAGAGGTTACGAGACAGTATCAAAGGCTTTTGATAGGTCTATAAATACCGCACCAGCGAGGGAGCCAGCATCGAGTGAGTTATGAAGGAAGTTAGCAAACTCCAGGAGTGCAGTATTGGTGCTATGACCGACTCTGAAACCATGCTGTTCAGGGCAGAGGACATCATATTTCACGAGGTACTCAGAGATTTGGTTAGCAACAATTTTCTCTAAGGCTTTAGAGAGGGGAGGGGAGAGAGGATGGAGATGGGCTGGTAGTTGCCTGAGAGCGTCCTGTCACCACCCTTGTGGATAGGTGTAACAGTGGTAACCCTCCAGACAGAGGGGAATTGCCCTAGGCAAAGGGACTTGTTAAAGAGGCAAGTGATGGGATAGATGACCTGATCCAGGACCTGCCGTAGGAGAAAGGGATCAAGGGAGTCATTGCCAATAGAATTGCACTTTAGGGCTTTTTGCAGGTAGGGCCTGACTTCATGAGAGGTGACAGAGCAAAGGTGGAAAGGGGGGCAGGAGATGGGAGGGGCAGACACGGGGGGAGGAGGATTGAAGAAATTTGCAAGGGAGCACTGCACTGAGGTCAGTGAAGGAGTTATTGAGGTGTGATACAATGAGGGCAGGGTCAGTGGAGGTAGTCCCATCAATATCAAGAAGTGACGGGGGGGGAGCGTGCACCACCAGTTAGCTGCTTGACATTGTCCCAGGCGGACCTGGGTTCCCCAAGAGAGGGTAAGAGAGGCTTGGTAATAATCAGCCTTGAGCTGCGGACAGCCCAAGTACACTTATTGCGGGCAGCTGCATGAGCTGCCTGCCTGTCAGCTGGGCGGCCAGTTTCAACTGCAATATGCCATAAGTTATCGCGCTGCTTAAGAAGTGAGCGTAAGGCCGGGGTAATCCAGGGGGTGTGTTTTACTTTAGATCTATATGGGGTTATGGGAGCGAAGATGTCAAAGGCAGTGTTAAAGGTATAAACAAAGAAGGCAAGAGCCTTGTCAATGTCAGGGGTGTTTAGTAGCGGGGACCAATCAGTGCAGGCTAAGTAGAATTTTAAGTCTTTTAGCCCACCAGGTCTAAGTCGCCGGCGAAGGGTGGTATGAACAGAGGGCTTGGGCTGGGAGGTCGCCCAGAAGAAGAGAACTGGGGAGTGGTCACTAAGGCAGTCTGGGAGGATTTGAATATTGTAGACGCGGTAAGGCCTGTTGGTAAGGACCACATCCAGAAGAGTGCTGGTGCCCCTACTCGGATTTAACCTGGTAGGCTTGGAGACTATCTGAGTTAGATCTACTGCAGCAAAAGCCTCACGGGAGGCAGACGACTTGGGAGAGAGCCAATTGATATTCAAATCACCCACCAGGATTTGGTCAGAGGAGTTGGGTAAGGAGGTGAGATAGTCAATTAGTGGGCCCAGTGCCTGAGTTTGGTGTTTTGGAGGTATGTAAGCTGTAGTTAGGTAGATTGGACCCTGGGAGGGGTCAGGTGATAATTTTAGAGTTAGGGCCTGGGCCTTATAATCAAGGCTTGGAGGAGGAAGGGCTAAACCAACGAGCGGGTCTTTTACATAGATGGCACAACCACCACCTCTCCTACCGGTCCAGTCCAGCCGGTGGAGGGAGTAGCCCGGGAGAGAGACCTGTGTGTCAGAGGTGGAGTCAGACAGCCAGGTTTCAACCAAGGCAATCACATCCGGATTATGGACAGTCACCCAGCATTTTAGGGAGTCCAGTTTTTTGAGGAGGTTACGTATATTTATAGAAGCGATGTGAAGTCCAGTTGATTTCAGTGGGGCACCATTGAAGACAGGCCCAGGATTGGGATGGATGTTGCCAGACAGGAGCAGAAGGAGGAGAGCAGCCCTAGGAAGGAGGTAGCAGGGTGGAAGTTTATGCCGATTGGGGGTAGCGGTATGGGGGGAGAGGCAGTATAAGGGGTAGGTAGGGTAGCACAGACAGGGCGCTAGTGAGATAAGATACAAGGCGGGCAGGGGTGTGGGAGAGAGGGAGTCAAAGGAACAGTGGTGGTGAGGGAGGAGTAGGGTGTGTGTAGGAGGAGGGGTGGGGCAGGGGAGGGGGAGGACAGGGGGCAACTGGGGGCATAAGTGTAATTGGTAGTGGTCGAAGGTAACCCTAGGAGAGGTGAGGAATATAAGAAGGAGGAGAGAGCGTGGTGAACAAGCCGGGCCAGGGAGGACAGACATGCTAGGGGTGGGGAGGGGATTTCAGAGAGAGACAGAATATGGACTTGGAGCCTCAGTGGGCAGACGAGGGATAGTATGGTGCGGTAGTATTGGGAGACTGGAATGGGATGAGAGGAATCAAGCCCCACCGGGTGGCCACCCAATATAAACTGCAAATGGGAAAGTGAGGACTTAGGAATGTGGATACAGGGGGCGGCGACCCAGGAAGTGATGTCGTCGGCCTGGGCCAATAAGACACGGGCCATCCCTGGGTGGGAGGGTGGTTGGGGAGGTGGGCGGGCTAGCATCCCACAGCCGAAAGTGAGTCCACAGGAACAATCAGTGGGCTGGGAGCTGTATAGCCAAAGTTATCAGTCACTCGGTCGACACTAGTGCCAGAAGTCACGAAGTAGAAGGCCTGTGTTACCTGGAGGCAGTTGGCTGAGTGAATCCCGCGTAGCGCTCCTGGATAGGAGCTTCCTTTGTTCAGAGGCACGCCACGGTCAACAGCATTGCTTTCTCATTGCAAGACTAAAAGGACTCAGCTATTACAGAGGATTCAGAAGTTCATAAACTTACAAGGCATCAGTGCTGGAAGCAGGAGGTCTACTGTAACAAACTACTAACTGCTTAGTGGTTGAACTGCTGTATAAAGAAGAATGACAGACTGGACTGTGAAATTAAAGTCAAGAAGTCAAATTGGATCTAATAACGACAGTCTACTGGAATCATACTGCAGGAACTCTTCTGTTCTCGGTAAAGGGAAGAGGATACTCCATTACAGCTGAGGTTGGATTTAATTTTAGCCACTATTTATTTTTTGTGATATCAGAGACTTTGGATTCATTTTTATTTGGACTAAATTGGATTACATTGGACAGTTCTCTTGAAGTGAGGCAAAGAATTCCTGATAGAGTTTTCTATCTAAAAGAAGAACGTTTCTAACTGTTATTGGGTTTGTTTAGGCCATATTTTGTTCGCTTGGGACTACTCTATTCATAATTTTAGGAATTTTATTATAATTTGGATTTTTTAAAAGGTATTTTTTGGATTAGTACTGTGTGCTCAAATTGTAGATTTGCAAAACCTACTGGGTCAAATTAGCACAAAATGGCAAATGGGAAAAATCAACAACAAACAGTTATAAGACTAAGAAATGATAAAGTGCTGAAAATAAAACATAAAACAAAGGAGAAAAATAGGAAAATTACTGATTTTATTGAGCACATTGAAATAGTTAGAGAGTTAAATGAGGAGTTCAGTCCAAGAACTTCTCCAAATCAATCAATTAGTAGTAAAATGAGTCATACTGGTGATTTTTCTGCTTAAAACAATTAAGGATATGGAAAAACAAACCTCACAGAAATGTAATTCCCAGTCACAAACACTAATGGAGAGGGGTAGTTTGGGAAATAACGAGTCACTTGAGAATGATATAGTTCAGATTGAGAATAAGGACACTTCATTTTAAAGATCAGGATTATTTAATGGAATTTGAAAAAAAATGTACACATTTTATACAAAAGGATAAACAAGTACAGAAGGAAAATAATTCTTTTAAAACAGTTTTGAGACTTCTGGTGATGTCACCCACCCGCATGGCTGCATAAAGGGGAAGCTCTCACACACTCCACCAGATATATATCCCCAATTCAGTAAATACAGCTTAAAAGTTAGCATTTTCAACAGTTTGAATGAAGGGGAGTAAAAACCAGCTGAAATCGTGCTCAGAGAGACTACGAGAAAGGGCAGATGCAAATGGATTTGTCAAGAGGCTCTCTCATAGTCGCAGCACCTCTCCTTCAGACAGCATGGCTGAGGATCACGACCAGGACACCGACAGAGAGAGTGAAAGGCTCTCCCGGTCCAGATACGAGACTCTTCTTTCAGAAATTAGAGCATTCTGGGCAGAAAACAAAAGGGAGTTTACAGCGCTTCAGAACTGGTTATCCAAAGTAGAGGGAAGGCTCGACCGCTCAGAGGAAGCCAAGGGGGAGGTAGCCGAAGAGACCCAGCACCTACACCAGGCAGTTGACTTTTTGATTGACCAACATGACAAATTTTAGGAAAAAAATCACAGACCTGGAAGCGAGGTCTCGGAGAGATAATCTCCGCATATATGGTCTGCCGGAGGACTCCGAGACTGGTAAGATGGAGGATTTTTTGACAGATCTCCTCAGAGATGTGCTTGACCTCCCCCCGATGTTCCAGTGCAAAATCGAATGAGCTCATAGAGCCCTATCAAAAAACCCACTGACCAAGCTGCCAGACCTCGTTCAGTAGTTTTAAAACGTTCTAGCTTTAAAGATAAAGAAACCATCCTAAAAACAGCGTGGGCAAAAGGAAATATCACATACAATGCAACCAGACTGTTTTTTGATAATGACTACCCTGCTGAAATCCTGAAAAAAAGAATAGCCTATGCTCCAATTCTCAAACTCCTAAAGGAGAAAGGCATAAGGTTTCCTACCCCTTATCCTTTGAAACTGAGGATCTGTTTGGACTCTGGAAATGAAACATACTCGAACCCAGAGGAAGCCATCACGGAACTAGAAAAAAGAGGATGGAGTTTCCAATCTGGCAGTCCGGTCCCACGGGAAAAGCGTCCCCCTCGTTCGCAGTGGCAAAGCATCTCGAACTCTCATACAGGAACAGGCAGCCGGAGCGGTTTCCATTCACTTGAGGAGGTGAAGGACTTTATTGGAAAGAATCGCTCTCCTTCTAATGCTACAGCGATGGACAATCAGGATGCTAATACCTGAACTAAATCAGACCTGGCATACGGTATGAGAACTTACTGGGGCTCTATGTTTTTTAGACTGTCTGAAGCTCTGGTGAGGCAAAGCCGAGGAGTGACTTTAAGTTAAACAGCTACCTATTTTTTTTTCTGTATTTATTGCTGAAGCTCCTTTCTCCTCTCTCTCCCTCACTTCCCTGCCTGGCAGTTAAGGTGTCCAACTTACCTAGAGAGAGAAACGTCAGTACTGCTAACTCTTTATAACAGTGCTTTGATTTGTTGGAGAGTTGATGTATGACTATAATTTTCTCTAAAGACACGTTCAGTCTAGTAAACAGAGGTGGATGGTGGAGAAATATTGCATTAATCCCCAATCTTCATGCAGCTGCCCTTCCTATGACCCATCAGGGCTTGCTGTTAGAAGAGGCGTTTACACTTCATGCAGGCCCGCGTCCCCCTAGTGGCTGACGTCCCCACTACCTGACCCCGAGTTTCTCCTCTTGGGGGTCTGGGAGGCCTGACCGAAATGGAGGTCACAATTCCTCCCACAGAGGCTCAGTCCGACTTTAGGTCTGGACCCTTTCTGACTAGAGGGGTAGGGGTTACCCCCCTCTACATTGGAAGTACCAATGTAAATAGGTTCTCAAGGTTCAAACACGTTAATGTTACTTATACTGTCTATTCTTTGAAAGTGCACATGAATGTATTTTATTTTCTATATAGTTGCCTTCGGGGGGTTTTACCCCTTGCTGAATCAGGCTCCATGGGAACTATCTTTCAGGAATTTATTGTTGTTGTTGTATTCAATAGATGCAGATCTTTGACACCCACAAAGTGCGGTTATTTTTGGTCTTGGTCAGTAGCCGGCACAGATCCACTCCCCAGTTATAATAACTCACAGTTCAATGAATAAGGCCCACACAGTCAGGGTATGCTGCCTCAATGTGAATGTGGTAAATAACCCCATTAAGAGATACAGGGTGATCTCCTCCCTTAAAAAACTAAGGCCCTCTGTTCTCCTGTTACAGGAGATGCACCTAAACAAACAGGAGCATAAAAAGCTTTCCAAATTTGGTTTCTCTGCAATAGTGGCCTCGACCTATGGTAAGGGGAAAAGAAGAGGAGCAGTGGTCATGATTCCTAAAAATGTTTCCTTCCGTTTGGTGAATTCCTACACAGATTCAGAGGGAAGACTCGCAATTGCAGTGGGGCAGCTGGAGGGGCAGGAGGTCACCCTGGTTTCTATATATATTCCCCCTGGGGAAGGACCTGATATCAGGAAACTGCTACTCCAAAGGGTTATAGAACGGAGTCAAAGGGTCTTGGTGATGGGCGGAGACCATAACCTTGCCATGAACCACTTGGATACCTCTAGTAAGAGGCCTGCTAAAAAGACCCCAGCACATCGGGTCATACAGGCCTGCTTAAGGGGAGCCCAATGGGTTGATATATGTCGAAATCTCCATCCCAATAAAAGGGAGTACACTCATTACTCTGCCCCCCATAAAGTATACACTCATATAGACTACCTACAAGTATCTAAAGAACACCTGTATAAAATGCAAAGTTCTATACAGACCCCAACTGTACTATCGGATCATTCAATCCTTACGTTGGACTTGGTTTGGGAGAAAAGAAAACTCAATACCCTATGGAGCTTTAATAATTTTATATTGAACCTTAAGGACTTTAGGGAAACAACGCAACAAAAAATTAAACAGATCCTTGAAGACAACAAGGGACAGGATATTAAGGCAGGTGTTCTTTGGGATACGCTTAAAGTAGTTCTTAGGGGGGAAATAATTAATTATGTGACACATTATAAAAAGAAACAACAAGCACGTCTTGATAATTTACAGCAGCAACTTGGTGACTTGCAGGCATTGCATGCCGCTGGTGATGAAGGAGTCTTTCCTTTCCTCCAAGCAACTAAGGAACAGGTACAGACCATTTTAGATATCTGCACTGAGCAGGCCTTGCAGAGCATTAGGCAAAACCATTACGAAGGGGGTCCCATAGCTACATGCCTGCTGGCCCACAAAATCAGACAACACAAAATTAGATCCAAAATTACGCAGATAAGAGACCCAGATACCAAGAGATTGGTCAATCTCTCTAAAGAAATTGAACACGCCTTTCAGAAATATTATAGCACCCTATACAGTACTGAATCCAGCTGAGACTTTCGGGGAATAGAGACCTTTTTAGAGCATCTATGGCTTCCGAGGATCTCAGACAAGCAAAAACAATTACTAGAGAAAACAATTACTCAATCTGAATTAGATAAGGCTATGTTGGCCCTTAAGTCACACAAAAGCCCAGGCCTGGACGGGTACACCGAGGACTTCTACAAGGTGTTCAGACTTGAGCTGTCCCCTACCCTCCTGGAGGCTTGTAGGGGAGTGCAGACAGACCAATCAACACCTGACTCCTGGAGATATGCCTATATAACCAGCATATTAAAACCAGAAAAAGATAGCACGTCCTGCTCTTCATACAGACCTATTTCTGTGCTTAATATAGATTATAAAATTTTTGCATCTATAATCTCCAAAAGATTCGAGTCCTTTCTCCCGGAAATAATTGACCTGGACCAAACTGGGTTTATTCCTGGCTGTCAAGCACAGGACAACATAAAAAGAACACTACATCTTCTGCAGATGGCAATGGAGGCCGGATCCCTGTTTCTCCTCCTATCACTAGATGCAGAGAAAGCATTCGACCAGGTCGAATGGACATTTTTATGGGAGGTGTTAGGAAAAGTCGGGATACCACAGTCAGTGATTGGGCTAATAAAATTTATGTATGCGAACCCCAAAGCATATATTTGGATAAATGGCTCCTTTTTTTAACCCCATTACACTATCTCACGGAACAAGGCAGGGTTGCCCCCTGTCACCTCTGCTATTTGCAATTTACCTGGAGCCTCTAGACCAGGCCCTACGGCAAGAGGTGGGAATTGCTGGAATCGAGATTGCCTCCACACCCCATAAATTAGCATTATACGCAGACTACCTTTTGGTGTACCTCACCGACCCAGAGACCTCCCTACCCCCTCTTTGGGATAGACTAAAAAGGTTCGGAGAGATTTCAGGTTATAAAATTAATGAAGCTAAAACTGAAGTTCTGGTTTGGGACTTCATCCCAAATATAGATCTGAGGAAAACTTATAATTTCCATTGGGATCTGAAGAGCATCAAATACCTTGGTGGGCAGATTGGCCTTTCGTATGATGACCTATTCTCTCTCTGAACTATACCCCCTTCATGACCAAAATGACTGCAGACCGAGATAGATGGAGAGTCCTTCCCATGTCCATGTATCAACATATAGAATCTGTCAGGATGGTGGTTCTCCCTCGCTTCATATAGAAACATAGAAACATAGAATTTAACGGCAGATAAGGACAGCTTGGCCAACCCAGTCTGCCCATTTCCCTACCTAGTGGATAAGCTGCAGATCCTAGTTAACCAGCAGCCTACTTCTTTCTACCCCCCCCACCCCCCAGAATTGCCTTATGACTATCCCATGCATGCTTGAATTCCGCCACTGATTTTGACTCCACAACCTTCTCCGGAAGGCCGTTCCATGCATCCACAACACTCTCTGTGAAAAAATACTTCCTTAAATTACCTCTGAGCCGCCCCCATCTTCAAATTGTGCCCTCTTGTTCTTACACACCTCTTTTTTTGAAAGATGCTACCCTCTTGGACTTTGTTGATTCCCTTGAGGTACTTGAAAGTTTCTATCATGTCCCCTCTCCCTCCTTTCCTCGAGGCTATACATATTAAGCTCCTTAAGTCTCTCTTCATATGTCTTCCGGTGCAGACCCTGCACCATTTTAGTGGCCCTCCTCTGGACAGCTTCCATCCTGTCTATGTCTTTGTGGAGATTGGGTCTCCAGAACTGCACACAGTACTCCAGATTGGGTCTCACCAGCTGTCTGTACAGAGGGATAATAACTTCCTGTTTTCTACTGGTGATGCCTCTCCCTATGCATCCCAGTATCCCCCCAGCCCTCCTTGCTGCCCTCTCACATTGCTTGACCATCTTTAGGTCATCTGATATGACTACCCCCAGGTCCCTTTCCATTTTTGTTGTTGTTAGTATCTCACCCCCCATTGTGTACTCTTCCCCTGGGTTTTTGTTTCCCAGGTGCATTACCTTGCACTTCTTAGCATTGAATCTAAGCTGCCATACATTTGACCATTCCTCTAACCTTGCCAAGTCCTTTCTCATCCTTTCCACCCCACCCTGTGCATCAACTCTGTTGAAGATCTTAGTGTCATCTGCAAGAGACAACTTTTCCTTCAGTCCTTCTGCAATGTCGCTTATAAAGACATTGAAGAGGACCGTTCCTAATACTAAACCCTGTGGTACCCCACTAGTAACCCTCCTTTCTTCTGAGTGGACTCCATTTACTATTACTCTCTGTGTCCTATTCTCCAGCCAATTCTTTACCCAGTCTGTCATCTTGGGACCCATTCCCAGGCTGGCTAACTTGTATATTAATCTTTTGTGTGGGACTGTGTCAAATGCCTTGCTAAAGTCTAGGTAGGCCATGTCCACAGCCCCTCCCTGATCTACTACTTTGGTCACCCAGTCAAAGAAATGTATCAGATTCATCTGGCATGACCTTCCCACTGTGAATCCATGCTGCCTAGGGTTCTGTGCCCCTCTGGCCTCTAGATTCTCGACAATTCTTTCCTTTAGAAGTGATTCCATCATTTTCCCTATCACTGAGGTTAAACTAACAGGTCTGTAGTTTCCTGCTTCTGCCTTGTTCCCACTTTTGTGAACAGGAATCACATCTGCCCTCCTCCAATCCTCGGGTACCACCCCTTCCTCCTATGATTTGTTAAAAAGGGTAGTCAGTGGTGTCACTAGTTCTACCCTTAGTTCTTTTAGAATTCTGGGATGAATCCCATCAGGCCCCATTGCTTTGTCCACCTTCAGTTTTAAGAGTTCTTTCAGAACCCTTTCTTCTGTAAATGGGCTGGTATGCCAGTAGTCTCTGCCAGCAGTGCAGGGTTGAATGAGTATAGGGACTGGCAATATTCTCTGATCTCGCTACTGCGGGGTTGGACAGTAAGATACGGTTCATCTCTTCTAAACCTTTCCTTCTAAACCTTTACTTAGCCCAGACTCTTCCAACTCAGATTCCTGACACTTTTTATAGAACACTACAGAGAAAAATTTCGTCATTCATCTGGGTCAATCAAAAACCCAGGATTAATCTTTCATATGACAACTAACTAAACAAAAAGGAGGTATGTCCCTACCTAATTTTAGATTATATCACCTTGCCTCTCAAATTAGAATACCCATATTCTGGCTGGACAGATCCTATAAGGCAAAATGGAAGTGGGTGGAATTACAGGGGAAAGGTTTAGAAGAGGTGAACCGTATCTTACTGTTCACCCCCGCAGTAGTGAGATCAGAGAATATTGCCAGTCCCTATACTCATTCAACCCTGCACTGCTGGCAGAGACTACTGGCATCCCGGGGATTTGCGCCCTGGAGATCGGCATTGTTCTCCCTGCCTTTCCTGGATGCCTCTGACCCTGCAAAATTGGACAAGGGATATCTTATCTGACAAAGAAAGGGGCTACATCTAGTCTATCATTTCATGCCTCAGGGCACAGTTCTTTCTCTAACAGAACTAGTCCTAAAATATGACATTCCCTATTCAGATAGATTTAGATATTTCCAGACAAGGAACTATCTCTAGTCCTTGGGTAAGGTAAGCTGGAGAGACTCTCCTCTCCCTGGACTCCTCTTAATTTTTCTAGGAGCCATAGATAGTAGGTCAACCCCACCTCGTATAATTTGATCCCTCTATAAGGGTTTATGTTCTTTGTACAGTAAACCCTTAGATAATATTAGGCAAGCATGGGAGAGAGATCTTGGAGTGCAGATAACTCTGTCTTAGTAGGAGACACATATAAAGACAATGTATAAGGGCATAGACTCAGGTTTCCGGAAAGAATTTGCTTAGAAGTTGTTTATCAGATATTTCAGGGCCCCAGTAGTGGAGATGAAATATAATGTTAACTACAAAGCAGAGTGTTGGAGGCAATGTGGATTCTCCCCGGCCTCCCTTGGTCATATTTTCTGGTCATGCAGAGAACTACATTCTTTCCTTGATCACTTGCACAAGGCCCTCCAACAATTGATATCTTCTAATATAACACTAGGCCCTCATTTGTTTTTATTTGAGGATAGTCCATAGGAATTTTTAGACAGTCCATCTAGAAAATTCCTCAACTTGGCCTTATTATCCGCTAAAAAGGCTATCACAAAAAGTTGGGGTTCCCCCTTGCCTCCTACACTAGATACTTGGCATCAGATAATGATAGATATCTATAAGATGGAGGGATTAACTGCCAGCATTAATAAGTCTCATTAAACATTTGAGAATATGTGGAGAAGATGGGTCCTTTATATCTCACCTCTCAGGGCAGACTTCCAACCATGTCCCAAGCTGTCTCACAAAGCACTGTTTACTACAAAAAAAAGAGTCAACTGTATTTTTTATTTATTTATATATTCCCAGCCATGGCAACACATGAAATAGTATAACCTACAGAATGGCAGTGCACTTGTATGTTAATTGTTTATGTCTATTTTTAAGTTATTTTTATTCCATGTCTTTTGATGTTGTATACGTACCTGTTTACCAATACAAAATAAAGACTGAAAGTTTTAAAAAAAAGAACAGTTTTGAGTACAGCTATGGATCAATCAGATATGCAGCATCAAGAAAAACAAACAATATATAAGAATAACAATTTTCTAGATAATTATACAGTAAATGACAATACTTTTATTAGTAAACAACTTGCTGAAATAAAAGCAGTGTTAATTTGCAGCAACTTGACTTTGGGTAAAATTGTGGCTGAATTAGAAGAACAAATAAATCTCCTTATTGATTTTATAAATAAAAATAACCTGAATATGAGCAAGAAAAACTGTGGTAAAAAAACTATACAGCAAATTGCACAAGAAGTAGCTGATGCTGAATATAAAGAGATGCTAGAACAAAGAACAAAGCATAATATGAGGAATGGGAAGACTGAGTAAAAATCTAAACCAAATATTCAGAAGAAAACAACAAAAAAAAGGGTATCCAAACTATGCCCCACAAGTGGGATTATGTTAGCAAAGATAAGAACCTTACCAAAGGAAAAAATACACTTGATACTACTGAGCAGTATTATAGAGTAGGAAAAGGTAGACAACCAATTGATTCTTAAGATGACAAATTACCAACACTTTATTTCAAAGGGATACCAAAGGCAAAGAGAGAGACACATTTTTTACTAAAGAGAACAGTGTACAATATTATTAAGGGCTTGTTGAAAACAAAAGTTTTGTGGAAAGATCTGAAATCAGTTTACAGATACAGAGCTGAACCTAATAAATGATATGTCTGTCTCATACTAAGAAATTATACTGTTCAAAAAGAAATTGGGCAGATAAAGGGCAGAATTCACAAAGGGGGGAGAAGGACCTGCAGCTGCAGGAAAACTTCGGCGCTAGTGGGAAACCACTTGAGAAGCCACAGGTTGCCCACAGCTGTGGGTAATCACATAGGTGGAGCCAGAGTATGACCGGCTCCATGGAATATGGCAGCTTGCTGATGCTGTTGTCTTGGACAGCACCGCAGCTGCGGGAGACTGCTACGGGCAGAGGAACCCACTGTAGCACCCTCCGCAACTGCTGTGGTTATGAATCAGTATCGCCTCAGCTGCGGATGATTCCAGTCAACAACGGCAGTTGCAGAGGGAAACTTTAACATTTTCTCTTCATGAATCCTGCCCAAAAAATGAAATATGCAAACTGTGAATTAATTTGGATGAAATGTCTCGCTATTTTCACATTGAAGGGAATAAAATGATAAAAGATGACTTGCAACAAGGTAAGAAAAATACAAAATCAGAATAACAGCAGACTATAGTAATTTTTTTGCAAAAGCTAGTTGTTATTGAACATGAATTGATGGGTTCACTGATTTCTGAGAAAATTATTAGGGGGGGGAAATAAATACCAGTGTAGTTCTGGAGAACTCATGGCTAGGATCCTATGATGAGTCTGATAATATAACAGGTTCACCAGATAACATACATCTACAGAATATGTATGAACTGTTATCAAATGAAACTTTATATAGCTCTACTGATAGTGATCTGCTAGAATTGTCTGACTGAGATCTGATTGTCATCAAGCCTCCTGTAGAAAAACTTACACAAATGTTGTCTTGGAATAAAGCAGGGATAAACAATAAAACTTATAATGAATCCTGGTACAAGCTACTTAGGCCATATAATATTATTTGCCTTCAAGAGACATGGACAGAGGGTTATGTGGACTTAAACTTCCAAGGGTTTCACAAAATTGAATTACCAGGAAAGAAAACAAAATTTAGAGGTCGGGCTCAGTGAGGCTTCATGATATTAATTAATACAAAAAATGAATGGTCAGTAAAAGTTGTTCATAAGTCTTCTACTTTGCATAGGATTGCAGTAGAAATAATGACTGGGAAATAAGGGCATTTCCTGTTAGTGAATGGTTATTTCCCACCTAGTTTGAGTCTAGTTGAGTACGAAAACATGACTGAAAGAATTGTCTATATTTCTAGAGCAATCTTGCTTATATATGACGCTATATCACATGATTCTAGTAGGTGATTGGAATGCACTTCTTGGCAATTTAAATGAACATTAACTATTCTCAAACCCAGAAGATATGGGCCTCTATTCAAATATTCTTTGTAGTTAATAGTAGAGGTAAACTTCTATTAAAATTCATTACAAACCGCAGTTTATGTATCATAAATGAACATGTAAAAAATGATGTAAATGGTGATTATACATTCATAACAAAAAGGAGGGCTTCCCTATTGGATTTGGCTCTATTAGATATTACCTCATAAAAAATACATTTATTTGAAGTTTTACATAAAAACATTTCAGATCATTTTCCATTGCCTACCAATCTTAAATTACATTAGGTTCAATTGATGAAAGAGAGATAGTTGATACAGTAAATTATCACAAGAATTAGAAGCTGAGCAACATATGGTCTTGTTTAAAAAAAGAATAACATGGGATACCCTTACAGAAATTAAAATAGATGTATTACAAAAGTCTGATGAAGCACTAGATTTAAAAAAAATAAAATTTATAATAGTAAACAATGATCTATATATATTTGACAGTTTTGAAAGATTAATAATATATATGAATAAAGAAATACAGTCTGGTTTAAGAGATAAATCTAAACCAAATTATCTTCATAAAGTACCATGGTAAGATGTACAATGACTTACTCTAAACGAGCATTTGTCAATGCCGAATGTTTGCTTGCTGATATTAGCATTGGGCATGCAGGAGTTAGACATAAGCAGAATAGCAATGGCAGTGAAGTATTGAAATTCACGTCAACCCCACCTCCATCCTGTAGACACAGACAGGCATTGGGGTAAGTGTTTGGGTCATCGGCCATGACAGGCATGCCATGTGCCTTTCTGCATCTTGAACAAAATCATAGATCGGGCAGGATGTGAAGAATGACAGCTGTACCTTCCACAGGGAGGTGTAAAGAGATGGCAATGTTGAACAGCTGTACTGGGAATATGAAAAGTGCTCTCACGTTTGAGCATACAGTATGTGGAAACTGAGCAATGCATGCGCATTACATAGTCTTTTTATCGACATTCATCACCAAAGTTTCAAAATAGGCATTGTAGGACCTCTGCTCATGAACAGTGTCACTGTGATTTTCTTGATGTGTCCTGAACACTGATTTCTCACAGCAACCAAGCTATTCTGTGCCAGAAGTGCAAAAACACATTTCAGCCAGGATGTGAAAAATGACAGCTGTACTGTTCATAAGGAGGTGCAGAAAAATGGCAATGTTGAAAAGCTGGAGTGAACATATTACAAATGTGCAAAGTTATGAGCATGACCGGAAACAGTGCAACACATGCTTGTAACACATTCATTTTATGGACTTTCATCACCAAATTTTCAACATAAGCATTTTAGGGCCTCTGCTAATGAACAGTGTCAAAGTGAGTTTCGTAATATGTCCCAAACACTGATTTTCCACAGCGACCGCGGTATTCTGCGCCATAAATGCAAACACACATTTTGGGCAGAATGTAAAAAATGACAGCTATACTTTTCATGAGGAGGTGTGGGAAAATGGCAATGTTGAAAATCTGGAGTGAAAATATTGTAAATGTGCGAAGTTACAAGGGTGCGTGGACACTGCGCAACAGACGATCATAACACAGTCGTTTTATAGACTTTTGTCACCAAATTTTCAACATAGGCATTTTAGGACCTCTGCTAATGAACAGTGTCACTGTGATTTTCTTCATGCATCCCAAACACTGATTTCCCACAGCGACCTCGCTATTCTGTGCTGCAAGTGCGAAAACACATTTCACCCTGGATGTGAAAAATGACAGCTATACTGTTCAGAAGGAGGTGTGGAAAAATGGAAATGTTGAAAATCTGGACTGAAAATATTGCAAATTAGTGAAGTTATGAGTGTGCATAGCAACTGTGCAATGTGCACTCATAGAACAGTCATTTCTTGTATTTTTTCCACCAAATTTGCAACATGCACTTTTTGAGAGCCCACCTTATGAACACTGGCACTGTTGTTTTGCTAATCAGTCCCAAAAGGTGATTCCACACAGTGACTGTGAATTCACCTTTTGGGATTGAATAATGCCATGACAGTGACTGAATTCATGAGGAGGGTTCCCAAAAACCCCATGTTGAAAATTTGGTGCCAAAATTCCAAAAAATGCCTGAGATATGCAAAAAAGTTGAAAAAAACTCTATCTATCCCATTGTACAGCTTGCTGGCATTTCCTCAGTTCACGGTCGGCTTTGAAGAGTGCAGGCGTGTTCCTGGTCCACCAAAGATCGTCACATAAGACTCGGAGGTAAGTATGGGGTGGGGGTGGGGAGGCAGGGTGCACAGTGGTGGAGTGCGGGTTCTGGGGGCAGAGGCCAGGGGCCATGAGGGACCATTTTGTTTACAGGTTGTAAACAAAACAAAAAACATCGCAGTATGTTTTCCTTTGCAGTGGCATTGAACACGCTAGGAGTGGGCTCAGCGTGCCACCTCAATATTGTTTTTGGGAGTGTAGAAACGACCTGGTGTGCACTCCCATTGGTACAAAGTGGGGGCCCAAGGCTGAGGATTGGACACCCTCAGTCTCTCACATTACTCTTTGGTGGTGTGGGCTGATGCTAACAGGGAGTGGGCTCCCCATCGGAAAGTTAACACCAGGGATGGATGCCGATGGGGATTGGGGCCCCCATCAGCAAAAACACACATCTGTGTTGAGGGGCACAGGCTGCCAAGGGGGATTGGGCACCTCCTCGGCTCTGGGGCTCTTTGATATTGTTTGTGAACATGGGGGCAAGGTGCCACCAGATTCACAAACAATATCACACTAGCAATGTTCTGCCCAGCAATGATGAGTTGCTCCCACATTGCAGCAATCGCTAGCACTGTAATGACGAAGCAGCCCGTAATTGCTGTGGTGAAAATGTTACAACTTGGTGCACCTTCTGGAAGCCAGAGTCATCAGCACACTGTGCCTCCATTGGTGCACCATGGCCAGGCCCCCAAATGCAATGCTTCTGTTAGATGCCACACTGCCGCATCTCCCCAACCCGCTGCTCTCCTAAGCTGTCACATAATTTTTCTTGTGCATGAGCAAGCAAACATAAAAAGGTTTTAAACAAAGTAATCAGAATATGTAGGAAAAATATTGATGTGCAATATAATAAAGGTGTAGTTCTATTAACACAGGAGTATATGAATTTAATTCAGAAAAAAATGAGAAATATAATAAGGAACTATGGTGCACCTTACAGGAAACTATGAATAACAAAGATAGTCAGGGCTTTTGGAAACTAATTGTCCTAGCTGATAAGGGTTGTCAAACTAATATTGATGCCATAATTCCTACTGCTTCATGGATTGACTATTTCAATGATTTATTTAATTCTAATATAGAGCAAATATACAGCATATATAGTGCAACTAAATGTAGAGGAAATGTAGGCCCAGATATTCAGAAATGCACCAAAGTCCAGCACAAGTCTGGCGCAGCTCAAATCTGATGCAACATGGTGCAACAGGAGCCATAGTCAGAGGTTGCACAGGCCGAACTGTTCCAGCACAACCCAGCTAAATATGCAAGAGCCGCACCATGGTGCAAACAGGGTTGCACCATGGCTCAAATAGAGTTGCACCATGGTGCAAACAAAGATGCTCCAGAGCAACTGTGGGAGCAGAGCAGCAGAGCAACAGAGGGGGGCACAGCACAGAGAACAGACCCACCAGGGACAGAGCCATAGAAGCACAGCAACAGGCCACAGGAGGCCTCCACCAGCAGGGCACTCAGACACAAGACCCCAGAACACAACATTGACACAGATAGCAGGTGACAGGAGGTGCCAATGGCCAATGGAGAGCTGCCAAGGGACTTCCCCACAGGCCACTGGGCATACTCCACCACCCAGACCATAGCAGGCCACACCCAGGACCATGCAGCCAACCATACACATGCCACACAAGCACACAGGAAGCCCAAACAGTAGGCACTGAACATGCCAGGTGGCAGGTAGCATGGCAGACCACATGGGACAGGCCACAGAATGCCAAGCAGGGGCCCCAACACAGTGTGTGGACACTATCTGACCAATGACCATGGCCATGTGCCACCACCACACACACAACCACCACACACCCCTGACAGTGGCCCCATATGTACCCCAAGGCACGGCCATCTACCCAGGAGATGGACACCACCACAGTGGGACACACCACAGCACATAGCAGCGAACCACAGAAGCACAACATGTGCCCCTCACATGCACGCCACATGGACAGACACTGGGCCACTGCAACATGGCTCCTCATGCCACCTGCAAAGAAAACACAGACACAGGCAGGTAAGTCAGAAATATGTATTTGTAAGAAAACTATATGCAAACAAGCATGGTCTGGAAAAGGTTAGGTACAGTGAGGGAAGGGGACAGGGAACAGGGACTGTACAGTGGGATGGGGAATTGTAGGGGAGGGTACATCAGGGGAAACAGGGGAAAACAGGGAGAAAACTAATGGTGGCACCATCCAGCCACCCCAGCAAGCTGACACTCCCTCCTATCGGCCTGCAGCATGCATTGGATCTGCACCATCACATCCAGGATCGAAGACGCCACGAGTAGCATCTGGCACAGCAGTTGGCTAAGTACAGCCCTAGGCAGTCACCACCATTGTATACCTATAACAAGGGACAGGACAGGTGGTCAGTGCAAAGGCCCATGGAACCATGTCCACCCACAGTGCACAATGGGCTGTGGGAACACACAACCCTGGAGAGTCCGTAATGACCACCCGGAGGGGGGTGGGCTAACACCAGCCAGCAACGTGGTGCACCACAACATTGTACAGAGGTGGTCCCTACCACACAATGGCCACATGACTATACAATGAAAGTCACATGGTACAGTGCATTGGCAGCACCACAGCAACAATAGTGGCAGCCTGGCACATGCCCACCCCACTGACAGCTGGCATATGTGTCCAATGGATGCTCCCCAGTGGCATGCACCATGCACATTGCAACACACACAGCTGCCATGGCACATGGCACAGAGCCATCCCCGCACCCACACCCTCCTCCACCCCCCATGTGCAGTGCAAAGGACCATGACAGTGCTTACCTGTCCCCTGCAGCCCTGCTGGTGCTGGTCCAGTGCAGTCACAATGCACGGCTCCCCGCGGTGCTGCTGCAGCCCTGGCCTGCCGACAGTCCTCTGGTCTTGGGAATAGAAAGAAGACATGTGCACATCAGTAACTGACCACAGCAGGTATCCCCAACCCCTGTGTACATGGTATGTCCCTGCCCGACCTGTCCCACACACTTGGATGGCTGCATTGCAATGCAAGTGAAAGCTGGCACTGCCAGTCCATGATGCACAATGACAGTGTACCCCTCTGCAGGGTATGCCAGGCAGCCAAGACAACACCACAGTACAGCACCTGTTAGACATGCAACATGGAATGACTTACCTGGCTGTGGCACAGCCCCACATTTGGCACATTCCTGTAACCTCCTCAATCACTCTGGGTCATAGATACATAGATACATAGACAGTGTCGGCAGATAAGGGCCTATGGCCCACCCAGTCTGCCCATTTGAGCTTATAAGTTCAGTTTGTTTTCCTAGAAGTCTGTTGCCCCTTACCCCTGACCTCTAGAATTCCTTTATGTCTATCCCATGCATTCTTAAATCCCGTGATTGTTTCAGCCCCCACCACTTCCTCTGGCAGGGTGTTCCACTTGTCCACCACCCGTTCTGTGAAGAAATTCTTTCTCATGTTTCCTCTGAATCATCCTCCCTCCAACTTCATCCCATGCCCTGTAGTCCTGGAACATATTTTTCGCTTAAAAATAGTGTTTTCCTGCACCCAGTTCTTCCCTGTAAGATACTTGTATGTCTCTATCATATCCCCTCTCTCCCTCCTCTCCTCCAGGGAGTACATGTTCAGTTCCTTCAACCTGTCTTCATAGGACTTGTGATGCAATCCATGAACCATCTTTGTTGCCCTCCTCTGAACCTTCTCTACCCTGTCTATGTCCTTACGTAGGTATGGTCTCCAGAACTGTACACTGTACTCCAGGTGGGGCCTTACTAGTGTCTTGTATAGCGGAATTATGGCCTCCCTTTTCCTGCTGGTGATGCCCCTGCCTATACATCCCAGCATCCTATTTGCTTTACCTGCTGCCTTGTCACACTGCTTCTCTACCTTGAGGTCATCAGAGATGATAACCCCAAGATACCTTTCCTGCTTGGTGCATGATATATCCTCACCCCCCAACTGATATATTGTGCCAGGGTTTTTGTGCCCCATATGCATTATCTTGCACCTCGTTGCATTGAATTTCAACTGCCAAACCCTGACCATTCTTCAAGTTTCTGCAGGTCGCTTCTCATTCTGTCTACACCTCTGGTGTGTCTACTCTATTACAGAGCTTTGTGTCATCAGTGAACAGTGAAATTCTGCCTTCTAGATCCCAAGCAATGTCACTGATGAAGATGTTGAATAGGACCGGTCCCAGCACTGATCCCTGTGGTACCCCACGGTCACTCTTCCTCTGTGGAGTGACAGCCATTTACCACCACCCTCTGCATCCTGCCACCCAGCCAGTTACCTACCCACCACACTACTGTCCTGCCCACACCCATATTCCCCAGTTTGTCCACTGCCTTCCCCTGATCCACCTTCCTAGTCACCCAGTCAAAAAATTCAACGAGGTTGGTCTGACATGACCTCCCCCTGGTGAAACCATGCTGCCTTGGGTCCTGTAGTCCATTGATAACCAGATGTTCCACCAATCTCTCCTTCAGTAGTGCTTCCATGATCTTCCCCACTACCGAGGTGAGGCTGACTGGTCTGTAGTTCCCTGCTTCCTCTTTGTTCCCACTTTTGTATAAGGGGACTACATCTGCTGTCCTCCAGTCTTTGGGTACCTCTCCTGTTTCCAGTGATCGGCTAAACAGGATAGCCAGAGGTTCAGCCACCACCTCTCTTAGTTCTTTAAGGACCTGGGTGCACCCTGTCTGGCCCCATTGCTTTAATCAACTCTTATTACTCCAGTTCCTTCAGGACCTTTCTTGTGTAAATGGACTTGTGTCCATTTCTGCACCATCTCACCCTTGTACCCCTTCAGACCCATTACACTCCTCTCTCCTCAGTAAAGACTGAGCAGAAATACCTGTTCAATATGTCAGCTTTACTGTTGTCATCCTCCACGCTGCTCCCATCCTCCCTTCAGTCTCACTATCCCTCCTTTGTCTTCTTTTTCACTTATGTACCTGTAAAGGTTTTGTCCTCTACCCACTGATTTTGCTATGTGTTCTTCGGTCTGAGCTTTGGCTTCCTTACTGACTCCTGCCTCCTTAACTTCTCCTGGTACTTCTCCCTATCCCTTCTGCCTATGTCTTTTGTATTGCCTGAATGCAATCTTTCTGGCTTTCACTTTCTTTGATACCTCTTTGAAAACCATAATGGTCTCTCTTCCTTTCCTCTTGCTAACCTGCTTAATGCATAATTCTGTTGTTCTTGTAATACCCATTTTAAATACTGCCAACTGTTCCTCAACCCTGATTCCTGTCCCATTCCCTTAATGCCTCTTTCAAGTATCTCCCCATTTTCCCAAAGTCTGCCCCCCTAAAATCCAGGATACATGTTTTTGTGTGGTTTGGTTCTGCTCTTTCTGTGATTTCAAACCACAATGACTGGTGGTCACTGTTTACCAGGTGCTCCCCCACTGTTACCCCAATCACACTGTCCCTGTTTGTGAGCACAAGGTCCAGTATTGCCTTCTGCCGAGTTGGTTCCATGACCAGTTGCTTGAGGAAGGTGCCTGAAGGAGTCCAGGATAAATCTGCTCCTAGTTGATGCTGCTGCTGGGATGCTCCAGTCCACGTCTGGAATACTGAAGTCTCCAACCAGTACTACCTCACCCTTGTCTGCCATCCTTTGGATGGCTAGCATCAGCTCCCTATCTGTTTCTTCCTCCTAGGCTGGAGGTCTATAGACCACACCTGTGCGGATGGCTGTCCCCATTTTCCTTTCCAGCTTAACCCACAGTATCTCTCCCCCATTTTGTTCCTCTTGGATCTCTGTGGCCCTTATGTCATTTTTCACATACAGTGCCACTCCTCCTCCCTTCCTGCCTGCTCTGTCTCTTCTGAATATGTTGTAGCCAGGTATGGCCATCTCCCAGTCATGGTTATCACTACACCAGGTTTCAGTGATGGCCACAATGTCCAGGTCTGACTGTACCATGACAGCCTCCTGATCTTCCATCTTGTTGCTAAGGCTCCTGGCATTTGCACTGGCTTTCCATGATTTGACCTCCTAGACTACTTCATTGTTCTCTCCAGCCCATTCCTTGGTTGCCGTTTATCCTGGTTCTCCTTGCTGTCTGCCTTTCTGCTGAATTTTGCCCTTTCTGCTTATCCACCTCTTGGGCACTAATCTCCATCTTTTGCACACTGCTTTGCAGAGATAGCCTCCTCTGGTTCACTGGTTCCACTGCTAGCTATGGGGGTGAGAACAGTAGGTACCCTCCTTGCTGGCCTGCCACCCCTTTGCTAGTTTAAATGCTTGTCAATGTAGCATTTAAACTTATCATTGGATCTTGATTCCCCTCCAGGATGGATGCAGGCCATCAGGCTTGAAAAACCTCCATCCCTCCAGGTGGGTCCCCAGTCACCAATAAACCAAACCCTTCCTCACAGCACCAGTTCTTCAACCATGAGTTAAAGTTCTGGTGCATGCACTCTATGCTCTCCTTGCTCTCACAGGTAGTACTTGAGAAAGTGACAGAAGTAGCTACTTGCTTGACACCCCTCCCCAGTTTCCTAAACTCTTCCTGAACTTCCTTTGGCTCCCCATTTGCCAGGTCATTAGTACCTAGGTGGATAATGACATCCAGCTCACCCTCCTGTCTTGCCTTCCCAGTGATCCCCAGGATCTTCCTTCCATCCTCCGCGCCGTGGCACCTGGTAGCACCTCACCTCCCTGTCCTCCCCTCCTGTGTTCCTAGCTGATCCCTCTTTGATGGAGTCCCCCACCAGGATTTGCTTCCTCCTCCTCTGGGGTCCACTGCTTTCCCCGCTGAGGTCACCTCTTGGCTAACCTCCACATCCTTTCCTTCCACTTCTCTGGGTACCTCTGTTTGGTTGTCCTCATTTGCCAGTGTGGCATATGAGTTCTTGAGTGGAATAGGATCTGGGATGTGCCTCTTCCTGACTGCTCTAACCCTCCCTGAGCCCACTGTCATCCAAGTGCTCCTCGTTCTTGGCATCCTTTGAGGCAGTTGCATTGGACTGGGTGGTCCCTGGATAGGGGTGATGGTACTCCTGACCCAGTTTACTTCCACTCTGAGTCTGGCTACCTCATCCCACAGTCCAGAGAGATGCATGCAGATAGGGCAGCACCTCAGTGTCCAGAAGGTCTGCCTGAATATGGCTGCCCCACAGCCACTGCATTGCACCACTCCCCACATTATACTGCAATTCCACTACTTGTCTGCTACTGAATCTCTCCTAGTTCCCTTTTTATTAATTTACTGTACTAAAAATCCTGTCACTGATCCTCCAATAATTTTTTTTTTAAAGAAAAAGAAACCAATAAATAAATAAATGAGCCAAAACACTTGTGCTGAAGGTGGGCTTTTTCCCACTTATGCCCCTCCTACTTCACATCCCTTACTATACTCTGTGTTTAGCTTCTGTCAATCAGATTTATCAGGGCATATAATTAAGAGTTGGGGGAAGGGGAGGGGGGGTGAAAATGTGCAGCAATTAAAGACAGCACAGAATTACACCACCACTATTGTTTAAATTTTCAACAGCCCAAAAACAATTATAAGTAAAGACAACAAAGAAAGTATAGTGTCACTAAAAGCCCACAATCTAACTTTAAAAGAAAAATAGCAATTACCAGTTACTCTAAAGCACTGAATTGAATATGTTTCCTTCCTTCCCCTTCTGGCTTCTTCTGAGAAAATAAATCTCTGCTTGCTACTTTAACTCTGGACTAAGCCCCACCTCCAGTTATCACGAGATGAGGTCAGAGGCCAGACAATTAACACCCTTCACCCAACTACAGGGCAGTCAGACAAGCCAAGATAAAATCTGCAGCAATTAAAGACAGCACAGAATTACACCACCACTATGTTTTAAATTTTCAACAGCCCAAAAACAATTATAAGTAAAGACAACAAAGAAAGTATAGTGTCACTAAAAGCCCACAATCTAAGTTTAAAAGAAAAATAGCAATTACCAGTTACTCTAAAGGACAGAATTGAATATGTTTCCTTCCTTCCCCTTCTGGCTTCTGTCCCACTGCATGAGGTCCCCATATTGGTGACAGTACTGCTCACCTGTCCTGGGCACCTACATCCTGTGCTCAAGGCCGGCAGCTATCTCCTGTGACACAGTGCCCCTTGCCTGATCCAGGGGCACCTGCCCAAAGAGTTGGGGGGATGTGGCTCTACACAGGCCACTAGGTTGGTCAGCTAGATCTCTGTCCAGTAAGGAGCATGTCTGGTTCTTCCCAGCACCATGTTCGCAATAGCCAGATCGGTGGCAATAATGGCAGGAGGAGATACACATGTCCACAACATGTGGCCACCGCGTGATGTGTGGGAGCATGCACAGTGCCCACCCATCATGCTGTGCCAGAGATGCACAGAATGAGCTTGGCTATGTGGGGTCACAGAGGTCTGAACCAGGAGTCAGGGGTCGCCCGACATGGCACACATGCACGGTAGGGCACGGCACCCCATGCACCACCGTGTTCATAGCTGGCAATGCTCAGCATGTGCAATGCCACTGCTGTCCATGCACAGTGCACGACTGATGCCATGATGTGCATGCACACTGTGGGTCTGTGCACTGTGCATGTGTGCACATTGTGCCACTGTGACTTGTTTTGGCACATTCCCATTGTACATGGCGCAATATTGTGATATTCAGACACCACATGCAAATGAGCCCAACAGCCAGTGCGTGGCACAGTAGGTGCAATAGTATGTCATTATTGTTGCGCCTATCCTCTTTTGCATGTGTTGCACCTTATAAACACCATGGAACAGCACAGACCAGATAGGTAAGTTGTGCATGCTGCTGCAGCTCACTGGGAGCAGACAGCACTGCATGGTGGGATGGACTGGGGATATGCTGCCACTGTCACACTGTGCTGTCCATGTCCATAGAGAGTAGCATGTCAGCACATGAGGTGGCAGCCATCTGGGCATCCCATACTGTCACCGTAAGAGGGCCTACAGATGCACCCACACTAACACCACAGGAGAAGTTAGTGGCAGCCACCATGCACCTCACCTTGGTGGAGGGTGTGCCTGGAGGAGGAGTCCAGATCGGTGGTAGCCCATCACAGCATGGTATGTATGTCAGACATGCACTGCTGGTGGCATGGAGGGTGCATACATGAGCATGTTGGTGTGCATGTGGCCAGCATGCATACCATGTGCATGTGTGTGCACCCATGCATGTGCCATGCTGCAGGACACATGCAGTGGCAGTGTACAGGGGCACATGTGGGCATTGCATCACTGACACATCATTTGTCTCTTGCAGCATAAGCATGCCTCTGTGCAGAAGATGGGGTACCGTCAGTGGCAGCAACAGTGAGTGCCAGTACAGCCCCGGAGGACCAGCCATCCACACGCACTGGCATCCAGGGTCCCAACAGGCTACAGCTCAGCACCACAGTGCAGGTGGATGTCCTGGACCTGGGGTTGGATGAAGCCCTGGATGTGATCCTGGAGGATGCCAGCCTAGGGGTCCTGTGGGGCAGGGTCTGACTCCGATGAGAACTACTCTCAGCTCCTGGACAGCATGGGTGACATTGTGGGTCTGTTGCCCCAGCTGGCATCTGACACAGGCACCACACCCAGTGCTCTTCCAGCAGTGGAACAGCTGCCTGCCACCCCTGCAGGTACAGTGGTGTGCACTGCAATGGCTGTGCCCCGTGGTGGTGGTGGTGCAGTAGTGCAGGTGCAGGCAGAGTACAGCAGCTGGACAGGTGAAGACAGCAGGCTGCAGGTGCCACCAGGCACCCTGACACGGAGTTCGCTGCTGGTGTGCCTGCTGTGCCCATTCCCCCTGCAGACCCCGCTATGCAGTGTCTACTGGAGAGGAGGGCTGTGGCAGCATGGCCAGTCACCACAAAAGGGTCAGCATCCCACCTGGGAGCCCCAGGAAGTGACTGTCTGACTGAGGACACCAGGCTGCTGCAGGCATCCCAGCAGCAACAGGTGTTGCTTGCCACTGGGGTACATGTACTGTGTGTGGAGGTGTGCCAGTTGGCTGAGGAGCAGGAAAGGGGCACTGCACTGATCCTGGCAGGGATGCAATGCATGCAGGAGGCCACGACTGCATCCTTGGATCGCATTGCCAGTGCAGTCATGGGTGACTTTGCATTGCTGGCTGCCACAGAGCATGGCCATGCACAGGTGACCCCCCGCAGTGTACTGTCCACCCCACAGACCCAGCATCGGGTGACCCCAACACAGTTGATGCTGGGCTCTGATGCAGGCATCCCAGGAATGCCTGTTTGGGTGCCTGAACACCCCGGCAAGGACACAATTGTGGTCCTGTGGTACCACACCTGGGGGGTTGTTGGACACCCCCCGGCTGATGTGCAGCCCATGGCAACTGATCTTCCCCATCACAGCTACCCCCATGGCTGTGGTGGCCATTGTACCACACAGAAGCCCTGATTCACGGGTCACCCTGACCGTAGTCTGAAGTTGCTGCCCTACGAGAACAGGGCAGTGTGTCTGTGCCCACCACTAGTGTTGTACTTGTGTGTCACACTGCACACTGCCTGTGTGTGTGCTTGCCTGGCTGCTAGCCATGTGGTGTGGGCATGATGAGGGCAATCTAGCACCAGTTTCACCTGTGCACTGGTGCAATACGTCTGATCCACGCCACATACCAATGCCTAGGTGGGTGGGTGCATGTGTGTGTGTTGCTGTGTGTGGTTGTGTGCCACTGACTTCACTACCCCTGCACCACACCTCTGTGTGTGTATGCCAGGTGCCATGCAACCCCCTGCATGTGTGCTGTACCTGGTTGAGTGGCCCATGCTTGTGTACTGCACCACCTACCTGTGTGCACCATGGTGCTCCTGTGCGATGATGTCCCAGTGGCGTTATGCCTGCTGGAGCAGCCAGGGTCCCTCTGCTCAGCAGGTAGCTGTTCACTATCCTCTGGCACATTGTCTCTATCATCCCCACTACTGTCAAACTCATCAGCCTCTACAGCCCTCCCATGGTCAATGACCATGTTGTGCAGCATGCAGCAGGCTGGGAATAGCCCACAGACTTTTGAGGGGCTGTACTGTAGGGCACTTCCTAACCTGTCTAGGCAATGGAACCATGCCTTCAGCATGCCAAAGACCTGCTCAATGATGATGTGCCTGCTGGCATGTGCCTCATTGTACCAGTCCTCTTCTGGGAATGATGGGCACTGGTAGGGTGTTGCAGCCAGGGCATCAGTGGGTATGTGCTGTCACCTGTGTAGAGGTTGGCATGGTTAGCCCTCTGATATTCTGTGCTGCACCCCTTGCCTGTCCCTGGTGCCCATGCCTCCATGCACTCCCTGCCCACCCCCATCCCCAGGTCTGTTCTGCCCATCGCCCCTTGCCCATGCCACACTAACCCACTAGGTAGCCAATGGGGATGTCCCCATGTTCAAACCTGTGGCACAGTGCAGAGCTGTGCCAGATGAACTTCTCATGTGCACTCCCAGGGTGTGTGATGCAGACATTGGTGATGTGCCTCATGACATGGCACACCACCTTGCAGTTGACACTCAGGCTCCCCTTCTTGTTGATATATGCCACACCCTCAGGGCCAGGTGGCATGCAGATGCCCATGTGGGTGCAGTGATTGGCCCCAGTCACACCAGGCATGCATGCCACCCTGTGGAAGTCCTGCATGGTGTTGGTATGCTCTGCCTGTGTGCTGGGGAAATGGATATATTCCGAAGCTCATGGCAGAAGTGTGTTGAGGAACTGTGTGAGGAGGTGGTATGTAGCCAACTGGGTTATGCCTGTGGTGTCCCCTGTTGGTCTTTGGAAGGGGCCTGTGGTGAGCAAGCACATGTTAGCGGTCACATTCATCTCCACGGACATAGCGTGGCTCTGTCTGGTGGGTGCCTGCATCTCCTCACTGCACAACTCACAGAGCTGCCTCAGAATGGCCCTGTTCAGGCAGTACCAGCCCACAATCTCTGTGTCGCTGTAATTCTCAAAGGTGATGTGGGCACAGTACCGCCTGTGTTGGGCATACCACCGACGGGCCCTTCCTTGGCCACATCACTGTTCCTCCTGCCCTCTCACACCCCTCATTATGGCCTCCATCATGAAGGGTACATTGTCCATGGCCCTTGCTGTCCACTGTCTCCCTGGGTGTTTGGCTTCTGGATGTGTGGCACCCTGGCACGTGGTATGTGTGTGTGTGTGTGTGTGTGTGTGTGTGTCTCTCTCTCTCTCTCTCTCCTCCCTCTCCCAGGCCACCTCTCTGTCCCTGTTCCTCCATGTGTGGCCTTTGTCTGTCTGTCTGTCTGTGCCTCTGTCTGTCTTTCTGTGTTTTTGTCTCTCACTCTCACCCCTGGCGCAAGTGCTGTCTGTGTGTTTGTGCCCTGTATTTATAGGAACAAGTCTGCTTGGAGCAACTTTGATCTGCTCCACACCTGCACCATGGATTCACGGTTGAATATTCCACTGCACTTGATATTAATGGGAATGACCCCTGCTCTTGCACCTGCATTCATTATAGTTGCACCTTGGTGTAATGGATTTTGTGCTGCGCACTTGCTCCCGATGAATATGGCTCCTTGGCACAATTCCGCACTTGCGCTGGTGCGACTTAGTTGCACTCTGAATATCTGGGCCATAGAGTTTAGAGCAAATAAAAGAAGTGATAAGGGCAGAGAAAAAGAACAAATCACCAGGCATAGATTGTATACCGGCAGAACTTTATCAGTATAATATTGCATGGTGGGCTATGATATTTTATAGATTGTTCATAAATATAATTAACACTGAAATTATACTTGAGTCATGGAAGATGACGGAAATTGTGCCAAAATAAAAAAGATGTGAGAGACAATGTCCTGTAAAGTATAGGCCTAGTGCACTACAAAATATTTCTTCAAAAATACTCTGTCGAATTTTGCTAAATGAATTAAAGAACTGGATGTTAGAAAATATAATAATAAGTTTATAACAATTTGGCTTTAAGGATAAACGTTCTACTATAGTCTGTTTTTTTATAAAGGATCATTTGATAAACAAAAGTAAGAAAAATAAAAGCATACATCTCCTCTGCTTTTGATAATGTAAATAGGTCTATCCTGTAGATGATCATGGAGTCCTGGGGGATTGACAGCAAACTTTTGACAATAATTGAAAGGTTATATTTGGATACTAATAAACAAATCCATTATTCTACTGATGGCAGGCTTACAAAACCAAAAACAATCAGAAAATAGGATGAAACAATAATGCTTACTTGCCCCCCATTTATTCAATAGTTATACTGATTAGGTGGGTTTTTCAAAAATTGGATAAATGTGAGACCAACCCTCCAAAAACAGTGGGTATTAAGGTAAATGCATTATTATATCTGGACAATGCAGTGGTTACTTCTAAAATGGCTAAAGGTCTTAAGCAAGCTTTGACAAACATAAATATCTTTACAAGAACTCCAATTAAATATAAGCTTAAACAATAAAAAAATGTAAGTATTAATAAACCCAGGGATATGAAAATTAACTGGTATATTTGAAAAGACAAATTAGAATAAGTAAGTAAATATTGTTATCTTGGTATTGTTATTAGTAATTTAAATACATGGTCAAATCATTGATGAAAATAAAAGAAAGGTCAGGCAAAGCATTTTAGCTATTAATACATTTTAAATCATTATATAAATAACTCAGCAAAATCATTATTAAATATATGCACAGTAACAGCAAGTACTTCTATGTTATATGGAACAGAAATGTGGGGTAATGACAAAAACCTAAAGTCTGTGGAACCCACACAGAATTTTTTTATCCATTTAAATCTTCATCAATTTATCTCTTCGGAATTACTAAGGGCAGAAACAGGTTTGTTATCTTTGACAACAAATACTGAGATACATAAATCAAGATATCTGATAAAGATCCATACAAATCAAATAACAAATATAATTTTATATCCTTGTTGGAAAGACAGTCCTATACTAACACATAATGAGAAATATACTTTTAAAGATTGGTGATGGCTCAAAGATATAGACATTAAATTAAAGAAAATTGGTCTAGAAACAACAGTTATGTTGGAAAATGTTAATGATTTAAATGGTTATTGTGCAAACATATTACAAAGAATACAAGCTATGGCAATTCGAAAGGACTTGGAGAGAATAAAGCAAACAATGTTCCCTTATACAAATGACTAAAAAATGTACATCAAAGGGAATTTTATATTAATTTCATTTATTTATTTATTAGGTCTAGGATTACAATACCTTTGAGCCAGAGCTCTTTTAC
The DNA here is from genome assembly GCA_016271365.2 of Neoceratodus forsteri. NCBI lineage: Eukaryota > Metazoa > Chordata > Ceratodontiformes > Ceratodontidae > Neoceratodus > Neoceratodus forsteri. The sequence goes on from CM057455.1 coordinate 933,511,245, forward strand.
AAAGGTTCCACATCAGGTTACAATTCAAAACATAAGAATTGTAAGTCAGATTACAAATTCAATACATGGGACAAGGTTACAAAAGTGTAAGCTAAACAGAGTTACAAAGCATCTGAGAAACAAAACAAGTTTTGGAGGCTAGGTTACAAGGAGACAGCAGATGAGGTGCAGAGAGGATAGAGGACAAAAGAGAGGAAGAGTAGAGGGGGGAAGAGAGCTACAGAGGAGGAGGAGCACAGCCAGAGGCATTGTTGTTGACATAACATGGGGAAGTGCATGCTAAGGGGAATTCAAGTGCTAATAGGAGAGAGAGAACTGCATAAGGTTAGGGAAACATTCATGGGCTCAGCTAGTGGAGGCAGTCATAGGAGCTAGAGGCAGTGAGAGAGAGGTGTAGCCTTGATTTAAAATGCACCAAGGGTAGGATTGGAGGAGATGTAACTGTTTTGACCATTTAGCCAGCTGGGCACCCTGTAGGCAAAAGATCTTTGACCTTGTGAGGTACGACAATGTGGAACCTGCAACAGTTGTGATTCAGACCCCCTGGTTGAGCGGGGGTTATTGCTAGGGTGCAGGAGTGCACACACTCAAGGGGGTGCAAGGCCCATAGTTATTTTCTTCGCCATGGTGCAGGTTAGGTATTTTATCTGATTGGTAAGTTACAGCCATCCAGTTTGTACATAGAGGTTGCATGTGTGTGAGGTGGTGGGATCCAGTGAGAAGTCGGCAGGACTTATTGAGGGAGGTGGATATGCATCTAAGAGCGGTAGAGGGGGCAGAGCCAAAGATGATAATCCGTAGTCACTAATGGAGACAACAGAGCTCTGAACGGCTACAGTCAGGGCTTCTGGAGTAAGATGTTGCCTATGCCGGAAGAGAAGGCCAAGGCAAGTATTTGCTGCTTTGGCCAAACAATCAATGTAGACATTGTAAGTTAGATGAGGGTCTAGAGTGATCCCCAAGTATTTAAAGGCTTGAACCTGTTCCAGGGTGATTCCATGACTGGTTTTGATGGATAAGGGGTGCAACTTATGCTTGTTATGAGAGCTGCTGAACTTCATAGACTTTGTTTACCTACTATTGAGGACCAGGTAGTGATCTGAGAACCAATTCTCAACAGATGTGAAGCCAAGCTGAAGGTTGTCTTGTAGAGGCTTAGGATCCTTGTGGGAGGCAAGAATTACAGCATCATCTGCATAGAGGATGATTGTTTCAGAGCAAGAATTTTGAAGGGAGTTCAGGAACAAGCTGAATAGTAGTGGGCCCAGAATGGATCCTTGGGGGACATTAATAAATGTGAAATTAAGATGCATTATAAAATCATTGCAAATTTAAGATTTGACATAAATTATGGTATTTCTTCTGGTTTTCTGAATTGGAATACATTTAAAACAAGTTTAGAATGTAAGAGTGGATGCTGAGAACAATGGGCTACTATTCATATGTTATATTGTCCAAAGCTTAATGGATTTTCAGATAAATGGCTATTTCAATATTTGACAACCCTATCAAATAAATGACAAATTGAGAAGATAAGATTTCTTGTAAACTCTGGAAATCTAGCAATTTTATACAATGTTTCATCATTTACTCTAGCTGCTGTCAGGGATAATAAATCCAATAATATAAATGTTTAAAAATATGTATGAGATTTTAACTTGTCTAGTTTTGTTGTTATTGTGTATCACATTTTGTAATACACAACTTATTTTTAATAAACTAGAAATTGAAAACTTGAAACTGTAACTTTCACGGCTGTTTTAAGTTTCTATATTTGTTAAATGCGTTTCATTTCCTCTTTCCAACTCTAGCATTTGATTAGAAAGTAAGGAAAGGGTATGAAGCTTCCATATTTCTGTCTACAACAGCATCCCCTCTCACTAGTCCATTCCTTGTGTTGTGGTGTCTTTTGTTGACATGCAACCTGTGCTTTACATTTTATTATTTTTCATTTTATTGCCAAAGTCTGGCTTCTCCCTTGGCATGTATTTCTTCTTTCTTTTTACTACGCTCTTTACTTAAGACTTCCATGCATCATAAATCTGGATTTATTTTCACTGTTCTCCTTTTGAATGTCTCAGGGTTGTTTCCAGCACCATGTTGTCCTTTTTATCACTTCATTATTTCACTTCAGTCTCCTGTCATGACCCTTGAAGTGACTTCCATCACTAGTGCACATTGTAACCACCAGTAGCAGCACGGCTGATACACCACAGAAGTGTTCCTTGCAATAACACTCTACTAATGCAGAATAAATTTCACTGACACACAGACCCCCAACTCTGCGATGTACAGCCAGGTTACAAATAGTGCACCTTCCCTTTTTTTCTTTCTTCACTACCAAAGGCAGTGATGTAGACAAAGAACCACATCAGGGAACAGGGCGAGGCTCTTCCTTATTTTGATGGGGCTCAAACTACTTGAAATCGAGTGGAATTCTCTGAATTTGGAACTTACTACACAATTTTGTGTCCAAACTGTTATTAACTCTTTCGGAGGAGTTAAAATCTGCCCAGACTGCTTAGGATCTTCACTGAGAAGTTTGCCTGAAGGGGAATGGACTTTTGTTTTATTTTTTTGTTAGAAATGGGGAGTGGGGCTGCTGTTTAAGACATTTTAGTGGTTCTGAGAGTATTAATAAAATTTGTTGATTAATAGTTGCTTTAAATATTTGGCAGCATATGTTGGGACTGGGCTTCCGTGGGCAGTCACTATTCCCCCTCTAGGCTGAGGGACCTGCACCTTTTGAAAGCCCCCCATTGCTATCCGAGGTATATAGGCATTGTCATGCCTTAGGGATTGCATGGAGGAGGCAGAGGGCGAGGGGGGTTCCTCGGCTATGAGGGGGGAGGGAAGTGGGCGAATTAGGGTGGTGGGGTCCAAGAGACGTCCTGGAGTGAAATGAGTCCAGGATAGGGGGGTGCAATGCCTGGTTCCCATACTCAAGGGTTCCACTGACAGTGGACAAGTGGCCACTCCTCCCAGGCCTCTCATCCAACCCAGGCAGTGTTATGCACTGCTAGGTCTATAAACAAACAAGACAGCAATTATTGCTGATCTTGTTGAGTCATCTGACCTGGCTTGCATTACTGAGACCTGGCTGGATGACAATGCTGGTCCCATATTAGAGTCAGCAGTTCCAGCCAGGTACTCAGTAATACATCGCCTGAGGTTGGATCAAAGGGGTAGGGAGATCGCTAATTGTTTTAAATCAGAATTGGGCCTTGTGGAGGTTCTAGTGGTATCTCCTAGATCCTTTGAGTGTATCATGGGAGTAGGTATGGGTAGCAGAATCTTACTTGTCAACCGTCCACCCAGTCACAAGAAAGTTTTTCAGCAGGAAGTTGCAGACTTCATTGTCAACCTGGTGTTGGAGCCCTCCAGATAGTAGGTCCTGGGGGACTTCAATGCCTGGGTCGATGATGAACTCTCGCATTTTGGTCAAAATTTCCTCCAATTGATGATTTTGTTCGGCTTCACACAGGTTGTTAACGCTGCTACCCATATTCAGTGTCACTCTTTGGACCTGGTGTTCACCCTGGGGATGGAGATCATGGAACTGGTGGTGGAACCAGTTGGGTGGTCTGACCATCACTCCATAAGGTTCAATTTCATGACCCCCCTTGTGAGACCTACCCCTTTGGAGATGGTCAAGTACTGCCCTTTGAGGGGAGTTACCCTTGGGGGTCTGATGGCAATGCTGGACCTATTCAGTTGGCCTATGGAGTGCATGGAACCAGATGCCTTAGTAGTACACTATAATAATATGGTGCTGAAGGCACTGGATTCCATAGCACCTGTCCGTGTTCGCCCCCTCTCCCTTCGCCCTCGGTCTCCTTGGTTAGATGGGATACTGAGTGTGGCAAATATTGGAATGCTGTTGGCAGAAATCCGGCCTGGAAGGTGACAGGCTTAGATTGATGGCCCATTACGTGGACTATCAATCAGAAATCTCCCATAAGAAGGTAGAGTTCCTGTCCAGGGAGATAGCTTCTTCAAGAAATTGACCAGCCCAGCTCTTCCAGGCCATGCGCAGACTGTGCAATCCAGCCTATCTGCGTGGTAGGAGAACTTTTTCACAAATACAGTGTGATGAGTTTCCTTGGTTTTTGGAGGATAAGTTATCATCGATCAGGTCGGAGATCCACAATACACGTTCTAATGAGCGCTGCAGGAATTGATGTGGGGTTACAGGCCCTCGGTCTACCTGGACAGATTATGACCAGCCAGCGATCATGGATATCATGAAGATTGTCCAGGGCTTGTGACTGACTTGTTGTAGTTTGGATCCTGGTCCTATGCACTTCCTTGTGGGGTGCATGGATGTGATCAGACCAGTCCTTGCTGAGATAGTCTGGTGCTCTTTGGACCAAGGAGTGTTTCTACAGTCCTTAAAAGAGGCTGTTGTGACACCCCTTTTGAAGAAATCTTCCCTTGACCCAGACTGTCTCGCTAACTACAGACCAATCTCTAACCTGACCTTTTGGGCAAGGTTATTGAGAAAGTAGTCGCGTTGCAGCTTGATGACTTTCTTACTACCCATGAGGTCTATGATCCTCTCCAGTTCAGTTTCAGGAAGAGGCATAGTACCGAGATAGCATTGGCCTGGGTACTTAATGATCTCCTAACAGTGAGAGATCAGAGGAGCCGTTCAGTCTTGGTCCTTCTTAATCTCTCTGCAGTGTTTGATACCGTGGACCATGGGATGTTGCTAGATCGCCTGCAACTATTCTGTGGACTGTCGGGGACAGTCCTCAAATGGTTCCACTATTTCCTCACAGGGGGTAGTTTCAGAAATTTTTTCCTCTGCTCCCTTTGCTCTGTCCTGTGGGGTGCCACAGGGCTCTGTGCTTTCCCTCATGTTGTTCACAGTGTATACGCTGCCATTGGGAGACATTATAAGTCATTATGGGCTGAGTTTTCACTGCTATGCAGATGATACTCAGCTCTATATGTCCTTTGTACCTGAACAGAATGATCATTATTGGTCTTTAATAACTGCCTTGCTGAGATCCAGGACTGGATGAGTGCTAACTGGTTGAAAGTGAATCCAGATAAGACTGAGGTGTTGGTTGTGAATCTGTGTCATCGTGCAGAGAAGTTGACTCCTGGGTCTCCCTCTGGCCTTGTACTAGGGGGTAACCAATTGAGACCTTCTGAACAGGTGCGGAATCTGGGCATAATTCTTGACAGCGAGCTGACACTGGAGGCACAGGTGCCTGCCGCTGTCAAGTCTTCCTTTTACCATCTGAGGAATATTGCTTCGATAAAACACCTTGTTCCACATGATGACCTTCCTGTGTTGGTCCACGCCTTTGTTTCCTCGTGTCTTGATTACTGTAATGCTCTATATCTAGGGTTGCTGGGAGTGGATCTCCGTCGCCTGCAGCTGGTGCAGAACGCTGCAGCCATGTTGTTGACTGAGTTACCAAGAACTTACCACATCACACCTGTGCTGAAAGTGAACTGTACTGGCTGCTGGTGAGGTGGAGAATCACTTTCAAGGTTGCATTGCTGACCTATAAGACCCTACACGGTCAGGGACTGGGCTACTTACAAGATCTCCTTTGACCTTACCGCCCTCTCCGCCCACTCCGCTCCACTCTGCTGATGAGGGATTGCTAGATATTCAAAGGGTTCGTCTTCAGTCATCTGGGGCCAGAGCTTTTTCTTTTATGGCCCCAACCCTGTGGAATTCTCTACCTCATCAGATTAGAGTGTCTGTCCACTGAGTCATTTAAGGCATCTCTAAAAAGTTATCTGCTTGAATTAGCATTTGAATAGGTCTACTGGTGCTTTTATTGTTTTTACACTGTTATTTATTATGTTTGATGTTATTTTGATATGTAATTGCGCTTTGATATGTAGAAAAGCACATTATAAATAAATTTTAATTTGATCTGAATCTTAAAAAGTAGACCTGTCATTAAAAAGTCTCTTACTTTTTGACTTCCAGTGATGTCATCCTCAACATGGCAGCAAGAAGAATATTGCTGAGCTACCACTTCCAATTGAAAGCATCCTAAAGACATTAATTCATAGTTAACACAGGACATAATGAACAGAGGGTGTCCTGCAGCAACAATTTAGAAAGCCAGCCCTGTCAATTTGGGTTTAAAGCAGAGGATGGGGACAGATATGAAGCAGGTGGCTGAGAGAATTAGTACTCCCAGACCTCAGCCGTCTGCTGGAGGTCTGGTCGCCAATGCAGCACAACCAAACAGAAGGCATAACTCCCATCAGCAGAACACATCCATCACAAGCTTGACATACTTATCACATAATGTAGAGACTTCATACAGGAAATCTGGAACACAACTAAAGCACTAAGAACAGACATTACTAAATTGGAGAAGTGAGTTGATGAACAAAAGACCCAACTGTCCATGTCAGACTGCCGCATGGACACCGCAGAATCTGCTTTCCTTCAAGTCCATACTATCATACAGCACATACAGTAGAAGAGAAGTAGGAGGATGCAGAGAGCCATAGTAGGTGGAAGAACTTCCGTCTGTATGGTGTGCCTGAGGGGGAACAGGGATTGAAGAGTGTTCCTTTTTTGCAGTGATTTTTGAGATCAGTGCTGGACATAACTCAAACCTGAACATTTGATACTGAAAATGCACACAGGGCCCTTTATCCAAAGCTGATTGAAGCAGATGCCCACTCCAGATCAATCAAAACCAGGTTTCTCCATTAAAATTAGAAGCAGGAGATACCCACTAAATCATGGAGGAATAAGAGTGATGTATAAAAAACACAATATATTTTTCAACAATGACTACCCATCTTCCCTCGAAGATATAAGATGTACCTACAGTATATACCTTTAATGAAAGCACTCAGGACACAGGGCCTGAAATTTCGCATACCTTACCTGGCCAAGATGGTTATACACAGACTGCCAAAAGACATTTATCACAGCAGAGCAAGCTCGAGAGGAACAAGCAGAGGCATATCACTTACTCTAGCACTGGACAAGCTACCCCCTCCTACTTTCACCACCAAACTGGCTTGCCAGGCATGGAAGTTAACGGAGACCAAGAAGCAGCAAGGAGTGGTAACCATGCAGCAAATTATGCAGCACCTTTGGGAAGCTCAGACTTTATCCAGATGAGTTGCAGAGCCAACATAATGTGGAACAGACTGCTTCTTTGGTGCTAACTACTTTGTAAATATGAACTCCTTTCTCCAAGTCATGCTGTTGAACTCAGGGCCCCCATCCTTCTTGCCCTCCCCCATGGTTGATAGTTTGACCAGGCTTGCGATTCTCACCTTGTGGCAGTTCTCACAGTACCTCTTCTTCCCTGGATCCACTACTGTGGCCGGTGTTGGGGCCACCCATGTTGTTCAGCACAGTATGTATGGGAATGAAGCAGCAGTATCTATTTTATCTGTCCTTCAGTGGTATTTTGCGCTTGGAAATTGCTTTTGGAATGCAAGGAAGTGCAGTGGGGAGTGCTCCTGGGGCTGCAGCTTGCAGTGGTGTTCTGGATGGCATCGACTCAGCCCTGATCCTTAGGAACAAATTTTCTGGGGTGGAGGCCCCTCAACTGTTATAGATGGGGCAGCCCCCTCTGCATTCTCCTACCCCTCTGGCACATGGGTGCACTCTCTTGACACATTAAAGATGACTTACTAAAGCAAGGCATCCCATTTGGACTACTGTTCTTCTTGGAGCACTTCTTCTTATACTATTTATATGACTGTGGATGGTTGAGTTGGATGGCTGTAATGGGTTGGGGCTGGAGATAGTGGCAGGACTGTAGTTGGGTAGGAGCAGTTAGTTAGGTGAGAGTTGGAGCTATTGGATGATGTGGGTGGCAGGACATTCTGGGGTCTGAGAAGCCTCACTCCAACATGCTGGAATTTCTGCCAAGGCAAACTGGTGTCTTGTAAGGGCTCCCTTTGGTTTATTTGATGCAAGAGTGTATGACTTTGGAGTATGAGATGGAGAGGGTAACACCATTAAAAGTGAAGGGGCATTGGCTGCAATGGACACAAACAGACTGCATTATCCAGGAGCAGCTACATGGATGTTAGAGTAAATGTCTGCCCTCTTTCAGCCTTTGACCTGCACATTACCAGGTAAACAGACTTGCGATGGGATCACACCCCCATGAATGTTAGGTGCATAATTCGACTGCCTTAGGATCACTCCTCTGATGGATGGGAAGGGGGGGGATCTCCATTATGTCAGTGCTGAAAGTGCTCATATACACTACCACTTTCTTCAGGGACTAGGAGAGGTAAAGCATGTGAGCTACTTGGAGACTTCCCTGTATATCTGTTGGTGATATTACATCCCCAGAAAGGGTCTTCCGAAACTAGCAGCTTCTTTTATGATCCTGACAGTAGCAAACAATCCCCTTGAGGATACTGAAACTGATATGGGACTATAACCAACTACTGTAAAGATCATTAGCAGGGACAATGGGCTTTCTATATATAAGCTCAAACTGGCCTAATAGTTTTTAGGGCAGGATCCCTATACATAAACCTCTATATTTCATCCTTATATCCGAAGTTTGCTCACACCAGAACTGATCAGCAGGGACAGGAGGGGGCAGAGCCCTCTTCTTCATGTCAACTTCCTACTACCTTTCCAGAATAGGGATTACATTGTAGGGGCCACTCCAATTGTTGGAGATAAATCCCCTGTCACAGGGTTCACTGCTTACACAGGGTTCTAACTAGAGCCCTCAGATCGGAGGCCATATTCTGCCAGTTCTCAGTTCAAGGACGCCCTGTTGGCACCCCAATCAAGTTTAGGTTTATAGTTCACTGTTTAGTGTGTGTTGTTTTAAATGCACAGCACTTAATGCAGCTTTCATTTTACACAGGGAATGTTAATGTCTTGGGGGAACAAGTGGGCAGATGGCCTGAGGGAGTGGATTAGATACCTTATAATGGGTCCTGACATGCTATGGTACTTGCTGAATGTCAATGGGCTTAATAACATAGAAACATAGAAATTGATGACAGATAAGTACCGCTTGGCCCACCTAGTCTGGCCATTTTCCCTACCTACTAAAACACTGCATACCCTACTTGATCTCTGGCTTTACCCTCCTTTCGCTACTTGTAAGGTTCCTTTATGCCTATCCCATGTATGCTTGAAGCCCATTATCATTTTTGCCCCCACCACCTCTGCTGGGAGGCTGTTCCAGGTATCACCACACTCTGTGAAGAAGTACTTCCTCACATTTCCCTTGAGCATCCCCCTCCCAAGCTTCATATCATCTCCCATTCTTCTTGAGCATCTTCTTTTCTGAAAAATGCTTCCCTCTTGAACTTTATTTATACTCTTGAGGTATTTGAACAGATCTATCATATCCCCTCTCTGCCTCCTTTCTTCCAGTGTATAAGTATTGAGGTCCTTCAGTCTCTCCTTATAGAGCTTGTAATGCAGGACCTGCACCATTTTGGTTGCCCTTCTTTGGACCACCTCTACCCTGTCTATGTCCTTCCAGAGATGTGGTCTCCAGAACTGGACATGGTACTCTAGGTGAGGTCTCACCAGTGATCTATACAGCGGTAACACCATCTCTCTCTTTGTGCTGGTGATATCCATCCCTATGCAGCCTAGCATCCCACTAGCACTCCCCATTGCATTGCCACTGTCTGGCCAACTTCAAGTCATCAGATATAATTACTCCCAGGTCCCTTTCCTGTTTGTTGGTGGTTAATACTATCCACCCATTTTGTACTCTCCCCATGTATTTCTCTGCCCCAAGTGCATGATTTTGCACTTCTTCATATGAAAACCTAGCTGATACTCCTTTGACCACTCCTCTACCTTTCCTAGATCACTATTAATTTTTTCCAACCCCACCCCACAGAATGTCTACCCTATTACAGATTTTAGTGCCATCTGCAAAGAGGCATACTTTTTTACTTCTATCCCTTCTGCAATGTTACCAATAAAGACATTAGAGGACTGGTCCCAGTACTGATCCCTATGGCACCCCACTTGACATGCTCCCTTCCACAGAGTGATCTCCATTTACCACCACCCGCTGTCTCCTGTTCCCCAATCAATTTCTCACCCAGATTACCAATTTAGGATACACTCCTAAGCTTCCCAACTTGTTTATGAGTCTCCTATGTGGAACGGTGTTGAATGCCTTACTGAAATCTTGGTAGGCCACATCCATTGCTCCACCCTGACCCAATTCCCTGTTCTCCCGATCAAGGAAATCTATCAGATTTGTTTGATGTGATATTCCACCAGTTAAAACATGCTGCTGTGGATCCTGAGGACCACTGGATTCCAGATATTCCACAATTCTTTCCTTCAGTAGTGATTCCATTACTTTCCCCCCCCTCTGAAAGGCTGACTGGCCTGTAATTGCCTGCCTCCTTTTTGCTTCCATTTTTGTGAAGTGGGATTGCTTCTTCCCTCCTCCAACTACTCCAGAACCACTCCCATCTCTAGTCTGTGTTTGAACAGGGCTGTCAGAGGTGCAGCCAGCACCTCCTTGAACTCCCTCAATATCATAGGATTCACCCCCTCTGGCCTCATTCTATGGTCCACTTTCAGATGTGTAAGTTCCCTCAGAACCCTCTCCTCTGTAAATGGACTAGTGTATGCCTCCCTTCCTCTGATGCTCCTGGCGTTTACCTTTGGTCCCTCTGCTTCCCCTTCCTCTGTGAACAATGAACAAAAGTACTTGTTCAAGATGTTCTCTTTTTCTAGGTCCCCCTCCACACACTCCCCTCCTTCCTTCCTAAGTCTTACTAACCCTCTCCTGGTCTTTCTCTTTTTGTTTACATACCTGAAAAATGCCTTGCCCCCTTTCTGCACTGCCTGGGTTATTTTCTCCTCTGTCTGCACCTTTGGCACCTAATTGCCTTCACAGCCCCCTCTTTTGAGAATCATACCAGTTTCTTTTTCCTCCTGCTTTTGCTTATTTGTCTGATGCAGAGGCTTGTTGTCTTCTCCATTTCTCCTTTTAGATCTGTCCACTATTCCTCCACTCCCCCAAGTCCCCACCCCCAACTAGGGCATCCCTGAAGTATTCCCCCATCTTTTTAAATTTGGCTTTCCTGAAATTCAGGACCCTAGCCTTTGTTTGGGTTAATTCTGCCACAGTACTTATATTGGACCACACTCTACGGTGATCAATGGTCCCTAGGTGGCCATCCGTTGTGACATCTACAACACTGTCCCCATTGGTGATTACAAGGTCCAGTACTGCCAGCTCATGAGTGGACTCGTTTACTAGTTGCCTTAGGAATGCCCCCTACTGAGTGTTCAGGATGTTCCTGCTCCTAGCTGAAGCCACAGCTGAGATGCTTCAATCTACATCCAACAGATTGAAGTCCCCCACCAGCAGCACCTCTCCTTGTTTGATATCTTTTGGATGACGTTCACTAGAACCTTATCCACCCCCCCCATGTTATGCCATTGAAAAGGGCAAAGGTTTTGTTAAGCATTAGGAAAGAATGTCATGTATTATTTTGTCATGGATAAAGAAAGACTGCCTCAACTTGGCATATTTACAGGGGATGGACCGGGGTGCTATAGAGCATGGGAAACAAAATCAGTTCAGCTTTGGGCATGCATATACAGTAGTTCCATACTGTCAAATGGCAAGTGCAGGAGTGTAGCCATACTTATACTGCTACCTTAGAGGTTACCAAGAAAGAGGAGCGGTTGGACCAAGGTGGCTTCAGGGAGGGAGAAGGTAGTGGAACAGAGGTGAATTCCTCCAGTTGTACCTCTCCACAATTCATATGCTGTTCTGGTGAAGAGGGCTTCCTCTATGTAGGTACCTGTGGTGGAGACAAAGGAGGATGCTGGGAACCTCCACAAAGAAGACCCACAGGAGGGTGGCATCAGACCCCACAGGGGAAGGAAACAAATTCTGGTGGGTGACGCGATCATTAGGGGGGTAGAAGTGAAGAAGAAAGGGGATAGGGAGATAAGGTGCCTGCCTGGAGCCATGGCTCGGAGGGACAGGAAGCAAATCCTCAGGCTCACAGAAGCAGCTGCACAAGGGAGGGAGCTATATGTCATTGTCCACCTAGAGACAAATGACCCGGCTGTAAATGGGATCAAAGTGGTGCAAGAGGAGTTTGTAGAGTTGGGGAGGGGCCTTAGACAAGTAGCATATATGGTAACCTTCTCGGAGGTGCTGCCTGTCTATGGTAAGGATGATGCTAGGGTATTCCACACCATGAGATTCAATGAACGGTTGAAAAACTGGTGTGGAGCTCAGGGATTTGGCTTCACTGGGGACTGGGGGTCCACCTGGAGGGATGCAGGCCTATACTGGCATGATGGTCTGCATCTGTCCAGGGGGGAACCAGGATGCTAAGTGATAGGCTTAAATGCTTCATTGGCAAGCATATAAACTAGCCAAGGGGTGAGGCACTGAAAAAAGCAGGGAAATCCCAGCATCCCCCCACATAACACAGTAGTTAGTGAGGTAAACACCAAGGTAGAAAAGTCAGTAGGGAGCAGGACAGGGGTAAATGCAGAAAAAGGTAGTAAGGACAGAACTGGGGCTAAATGGGGTAAGGCCATAAAAAAATGGAATGTGATGAGTACCAATGCCCACGGTCTGTGTAACATGCTTCCTGAACTAGTGGCCTTGATGGAAGAGGGATGCCTGGATATTGTGGCAGTCACTGAAATATGGTACACAGAGAACCACGACTGGGATGTCAACATACCAGGATACACAATCTACAGGAGGGACAGGGTGGGTAAAAGAGGAGGAGGAGGAGGAGTAGCTCTCTATATAAGGGAAGGGAATAAAGCAACAAACCTAAAGAGTAAACAGGTAGTTGATGAGTCACTTTGGGTCACCCTAGAGGCAGAAAATGTCACCACAATCCTCATGGGGGTTGTGTACAGACCCCCATCTCAGAGGGAGGAAATGGACAAGGAAATGATAGAAGGCATCCTTAAAATGGCAGAAAAAGGGGAGATATTGTTGATGGGAGACCTGAATATGCCAGATGTTAACTGGAGTACCTTTGCTGTAGGCACATCCTAGAACAGGGTCATTTTTGATGCCCTATAGGGGGCATGCCTCAGACAGCTAGTGTTGGAAACCACTTGGGAGGGAGCAATCTTACACCTGGTACTCTCAAATGGGGAAGGAGAAAGGATCTCATATTTAGAAGTGGGTAGCCATCTGTGAACAAGGGACCACCAAACAGTGTGGTTCATAATAAACACAACCATAGAATCAAGCCATACAAAAACAAGAGTACTGGACTTTAGGAATGTTGACTTTGGGAAAATGAGAGAGTGCCTCAGAAAAGCACTAGCAAATGGGCAACAAGGAGGGGTGGAAGAACAATGGAGAATAATCAAAACAGCCATCGAAGAGGCAACAAGCCTTTGTGTGAAGCAAATCAACAAAACAAAAAGAAGGAAAAAACTACTATCATTCTCAAAAGAGGCAAAAGGGAAGGTTAAGGAGAAAAGGATAGCATTCAGGAAATACAAGGAAACACAGAAGGAGCAGGACAGAGAACTTTATCAGTTAAAGCAGAAGGAGGCAGGGAAGGAAGTCAGAATAGCATAGCCACAAACTGAGGAAAAGATAGCCAACTCTCTTAAGAAGGGGGATAAAACTTTTTATAGGTACATTAGGGAGTGAAGAAAGACCAAGGGAGGGATACAGAGACTCAATAAAGGGGAGGGAATGTGGGCAGAGGATGACAGTGAAAAAGCAGAAATACTGAACAGATATTTCTGCTCCATATTCACAATGGAAGAGGAAGGGGAGGTACCTAAACCAAACAAGAGAAACACTCTGAACTGGGGGGGGGGTGGTCAAAACCAGTCCATTCACAGAAGGAAGGGTTTTGAAAGAACTCGAAAAACAGAGGGTGGACAAAGCAATGGGGCCTGATGGGATTCACTCAAGAATTCTTAAAGAACTAAGGGTAGAACTGTAACACCACTAACTACTCTCTTTAACAAGTCATGGGAGGATTGGGTGGTACCTGAGGATTGGAGGAGGACACATGTGATTCCACTTCACAAAATTGGGAGCAGGGCAGAGGCAGGAAACTAGAGACCAGTTAGTTTGACCTAGTGGTAGGGAAAATGATGGAATCACTTCTGAAGGAAAGAATTGTTGAGTACCTGGAGGATGGTGGGGCATATTACCCAAGACAGCAAGGTTTCATAGCAGGAAGGTCATGTCAGATGAACTTAATAGATTTCTTTGACAGGGTGACCAAAGTAGTAGACCAGGGAGGGGCTGTGCATATGGCCTACCTAGATTTTAGCAAGGCATCTGACACAGTCTCACACAAAAGATTAATATGCAAGTTAACTAGCCTTGGAATGGGTACCAAGGTGGTAGCCTGGATAAAGAGCTGGCTGGACAACAGGATGCAAAGGATAATAGTAAACGGAGTTAACAGTGAAGAAAGGAGGGTAACTAGCGGGGTACTACAGGGGTCAATACTGGGACCAGTCCTCTTTAATGTCTTTGTAAGTGACATTGGAGAGCTCCTGGAAGGAAAAGTATGTCTCTTTGTAGATGACACAAAGCTCTGCAACAGAGTTGATACACATGGTGGGGTGGAAAGGATGAAAGGGAACTTGGCAAGGTAATGCATCTGGGAAGCAAAAATCCAGGAGAAGAGTACACAATGGGGGGTGAGTTAATAACACCAACAAAAATCGAAAGAGACCTAGGAGTAATTATATCAGATGATCTAAAGGTGTGCAAGCAATGTGAGAAGGCAGTAAGGAGGGCTGGGGGATACTGGGATGCATAGGGAGAGGCATCAACAGTAGAAAACATGAAGTTGTTATCCTTCTGTACAGGCAGTTGGTAAGACCCCATCTGGAGTACTGTGTGCAATTCTGGAGACCCCATCCCTGCAAAGACATAGACAGAGTGGAGGCTGTTCAGAGGAGGGCAACCAAAATGGTGTAGGCACCAGAAGACATACAAGAAGAGTCTAAAGCAGCTTAATATGTATACTCTTGAGGAAAGGAGGGAGAGGGGGGACATGATAGAAACTTTCAAGTATCTCAAGAGAATTAACAAAGTACAATAGGGTAGCATTTTTCAGAAGAAGAGATGTACAGGAACAAGGGAGCACAATTTGAAGATACAGGGGGAAGGCTCTAGGTAATGTTAGAAAGTATTTTTTTCACACAGAGGGTTGTGAATGCATGGGACAGACATAATTCAATTCTAGTGGGGGGTAGGAGGAAGTCAGCTGTTTATTAACTAGAATCTGCAGCTTATCCATCAGGATGGGAAATGGGCAGACTAGGTGGGCTAAGCGGTCCTTATCTGCCATCAAATTCTATGTTTCTATGTTTCTATACCATCAATACCCCATTTCAGGAGACCAAGGTAATGTCACATTAGGACAACATTAGGCTTCCTCAGTTTCCTACTCAGGTTGTTCCAGCTACTGATAATAATCCTAAAGCTCACCCTTTATTTCACTTTTGCGAGGTATCCCCACCCAGGTCAGGGAATATATTCTAAAATTAAATCCTAGACCAAATTTAGTTTCTGATAAAACTGATTATAGGTTAATCAAGTTTGGGATAGATTTCTTTGCATCTCCTTTGTCAGTTTTGTTTAATTTATCTGTGCAAACTGATTGTTTTCTAGCTACATGGAAAAAGACAATTATTAAGCCAATACCAAAAGGGGGTAATTCTTCTATTATTTCTAATTATTGTCCTATTTCCCTCCTTGCCCTACTCTCAAAAGTTTTAGAAAAAAATCATTTTGGCTCCAGAGGGCGATTGACAAGCAGGACAGCAAATCCTCCCTCCCTGAGAGAGGAGAGCAGTCTTCCAGATGCTCAATCCTCTCTCTCCCCTGCCAACCCCCAGCAGTCCGGGCTTATTCCTGAACCTGGGTCACCGGCATGGCATGGGGTGTAGTGACCAGTGCCTCAACTTCCAGTGCCACCAGGCCAGCCGTAATGCTTTCCATTTAAGGTTGTTGGAGTTCCATGGGTTCCTTGAAGATAAGATCCCTGAAATTTTGAAACTCAACCAGGAGGGGAGGAGAAACGAGGCAATCCTTTGGGACAGTATTAAAACCATCCTGAGGAGTCATATTGTTGAATTTATGGCTAGAAAGCAGAAAAAGAGATAGCAATGCCTCTTAGATCTGCATCTGCAGGACACCCTCCACTTTCTACAGGAGGCACACAATTAATGGGTCTGTTGATTCATAGTTTGCCAAGGTCAAACAGGGGTAGGACAAAATTTGCTCACAAAATTACACAGCTAGCCTTGACGTATATCTATGGCACAAATACTATGATGTGTGGGTTAGGGTGACTCATATCAAGGCACACAAGGTGAGGAGGCAGAAGACCAGAGCCACAGTGACTAGTATTAAACACCCTTTCAAAAATCCATCTCTCAGAAAGAAGGGAGAAATGGCAAATGCCTTTTGCACTTTCTATGCTAAATCATGCATGCCTGAAAATCCCCACCACACAGCAACCACAGAGGCTTTCTTGGCTCCCCTCTTCCTCCAGCAACTATCCCATGAATAAGTGGAGACCCTCACAAGCCCTATTCAGATGGCAGAGCTGGAAAGCGTCTTAGACAAAGCAAAGACACAGAAAGCCCCAGGGCCTGATGGCTACATCATGGAATTTTATGAATCCCAGCAGGAACAAATGCTACCATCCCTGCTGTGACTAAGCAATGAGGTGCTGACAGGTGGAGTGATTCCCAGTACTTTGCAATATGCAGCCATCTCCATAATTCCAAAACAAGGTAAAAACCTTATGGACTGCTTCACATAAGACCAATATCTGTCCTGAACATGGACTACATTTTTTTCATGGTGGTGCTATCACATAAGTTTTATCCCCTCTTGCTGACACTTATACACCCGGATCAAACTTTCTTTGTGCAGGCCAGACAAGGAGGAGATACTACGAAGTGAACTCTCTACATCCTCTACCTTATCCTCTCTACAGCCACTCCAGCACTCCTTGTTGCTTGTTGATGCTGAAAAATCATTTCATTGGGTCTTCAGGCCTTATTTGTTTGCTGCGCTTTGGAATCTGTGATTCTCTGCTACTGTACCTTTGTCTCTCTCTCTCTTACAGAGGATATTCTGGTCTCCCCAGGCCATTGTTAAGGTCAGCTGCCACATTTCTCCATTCTTCATGTTAAGCATGGGTGTGCACCATGGTTTTCCCCTATCACCACAGCAGAAAAGGCCTACACTCAAGGAAAGCATGCTGGTGGAACTGTAGATGGTGGCCACCCCCCACTAAATACACATGCAAGGCAGAACAGCAGTGCACTCAGAAAAAACGCTGACCTGGTAGAAAGCCAATCAATTTATTGAATAAAAATACAAAATACAAAAGGAGAGAGTCACCAAGACAAATAAGATGCCCAGACGTGAAGGGGTTCTATCAGTTGAGTGATGGCTTTCATTTATGTAAAGCATTGTTTGCACATTTGAAAACCTGTTTTTAAAATGCCCTCATAGAGTACAGTGGGGCATGTCCCTTCACAATACTTGGTTAGACATCATAAAACATCTGAGTGTGGGGGACGGCCAGTGGACAGGGAAGTGGAAGGGATTGTGTGGCCATTGATTCAGCGAGATATGCAATCCCTTCCCTTCTTAAACTGAGAAAAAAAGTAAAGTTTATGCATGGAATGACTATTGCAGCCATATGGTAATGGGTTATGCAGCTCATAAGGTGCTATTAAAATGTTAGAAATGTCCTTTAAATGTCCTATACATTCAAATTGCTTGTATTGTTGTTTTGTGTTTATGTAACCAGAACAGATTATTGAAAGCTCCTGCTAGCAAATATATGGGTTCACCCACAACACATATTAAATGCCAATTCATATGGCAACATCCATGCTGGGCTGATCATTGAGAGAGCAGAAGAGTTGTAGTGTTTTTGTTTATTTTAGCATATTTTAAAATCTTAGTTAGCATTTTGAGCATTTATGCAATTTATGCAATTTTAGCAGTAGTAGCGGGAATAGATTTTATTTTGCATGTTCCTACTTTATGTTCCACCATTTCCTTATTGTGTCCACCAGTACTAAGGACTGCAATGGACTAAACACATTATAAGCTGCTAAACTCAGAACATTAACATTTAAGTCATTTGCTCGTTTGCCAATTTGCCTGTTGCAGTGATTTAAAATCCCCTCGATTCTGTGAGCTGTTACCAGTGATTTGGTAACCAAGGAAGGAGTCCTGCTGGTGGAGTTCAGTGGAGTCCAAAGATTGGAGCTGAGTCTGAAGTGGCTGTGAACGTAGGATTGGCCCAGAATACCAGCTGAAGGTTTTGCTGAGAGTGGTAAGGAGCGATTTCCATCCTGGTTTCTACCCCTGATTCGATGGTGCTTAGTGCCGCAGCTGCTGAAGAGTGGCTACAGCTGCATTGATTCAGTTCTGCTGCATGGTGGCTCGGGGGGCAGCCACGTTAGTGGTCTGGTCCAGGATTAGGACTGAATACCAAGAGGTGCTGTCTGCTCAGAAGGCTGAGATCTCTCTAGGAAATATCTCCGGTCTTACGAGGGACAAGTGAATGATTTTCCTCTGTGCCCTTAGCTCTGGTAGCTGGAGATTGCAATCTTTTCCAGTTGATGGGCTGAAGAAAGACTTGGCTAAGAATTATCAG
This sequence comes from Neoceratodus forsteri, assembly GCA_016271365.2. Taxonomy (NCBI): domain Eukaryota; kingdom Metazoa; phylum Chordata; order Ceratodontiformes; family Ceratodontidae; genus Neoceratodus; species Neoceratodus forsteri. The sequence goes on from CM057455.1 coordinate 933,529,875, forward strand.
ATGGAGCATCTAACAAGGGAGAACTTGCTGTGGACTGTGGACTTTCTAATTTGGTAAAATCATTGATTTTATTCATATCTGCTGCTGGCATCTGGGACATATTTAGGACCAATCAAGGAATTATGTACTCAGTTAAATTTAGTATGAGGCAGTATAATGTCTGTCCTTGGCCTTGATGGAGTGAGAGACCTTCAAGATCCGGACATTACCATCTGTTGGTCCAAGGAGGTGGGAGCTCCTAGGCCGGGACTACCAAGATTTCTGTTTTCATAAATACTAAATTGCTGGACTTCCTAGGAGTGAGAGTCCTGAAAGACTGATTGTGGACATTTAGTAGTCTTAGGAGGTAGAAGCTCCAAGCACTTTTTGAATCAAGAACATTATTGGACTGGGTTCTATCCTAATACATAACCAAATACATCCTTACTTAAATTTAATTTACTTTGAACTTAATTATATTTGATTTAATTATTTGTTTTTGGAAATAGTTGATAGCAAAAATTTGAATTATTTTAGGGGAGATAGGACTTTGGTTTGATTTTTAATGTAGTGTTGTGTCGGTGATTGTGTGAGTGGAGTGTGTGTGTGTGTGTGTGTGTGCACGCAGTGAGTGCCGGGGTGTATCTGGTTAGTGCTGCTACTGTTTTTGGTCATTGTAGTGATGTGTTGGCAGCTTTCTTCGGTGGAAAATCGCTACTCCCCCTCTAAGCTTACAGGCCTGCACACTGTCAACTGTCCTCCACTATTAGCTGAGGTATATTGGCATTGTTGGGTCTTGTGGATAGCTCAGAGGGGTTGGGGGTGCGGGCCCCCGGGCCGGGGGTGGGAGCGGGAGGGCAGTTTGGGGGTCGGGTACCAGGTGGCACCCTGGGGTGAAATGGTTCCTGGAAAGGGGTATTCCCTGCCTGGTTCCCATACCAAAGGGCTCCACATTGAGTGGGCAAACAATGCACTCTCTCGCAGCCTCTCATCCGACTCAGGTGGTGTTGTGCAATGCCAGGTCAATTAAGAACAAGACAGCAGTTATTGATGATCTTGTTGGAACATCTGACCCGGCTTACATCACTGAGACCAGGCTGGACAACAATGCTGGTCCTGTATTGGAAACAGCAGTACTGGCTGGGTACTCAGTGATACACCACCCAAGATTGGATCACAAAGATAGGGGTGTAGCCATCTGTTTTAAGATGGAACTGAACCTTATAGATGTGGCTTTGGGGATCACCAGATCCTTCAAGTGTATCATGGGTGCAGGTGTGGGTTGCAGAATTCTTCTCATCTTCCATCCACCAGGAGATGGGAAAGAATTTCTACAGGAAGTTGTGGACTTCATCATCGACATGGTGTTGGAGTCCTCCAAGTGGTTGGTCCTGGGAGACTTCAATGCCTGGGTTGACGATAAACTCTAGCAATTTGGTCAAGACTTCTTCCAACTGATGATTTTGTTGGGCTTCACACAGGCAGTTACCTCTGCTACCCATAATTGTGGTCATTCTCTGCATCTAGTGTTCCTCCTGGGGATGGAGATCTCTGATTTGGTTGTGGAACCAGTCTGTTGGTCTGACCATCACACTATAGGGTTTAGTTTTGTGGTTCCCCCCAAAATAGGCCTGCCCCATTGGAGATGGTTTGGTACCACCCATTAAGGGGTGTGTCCCCCACTGGTCTAATGGCAGTACTGGACATTTTGAGTAGGCCGATGAGATGCATGGAGCCAGGTGACCTGCTGCTGCACTATAATAGTGTGGTCTCAGGGGCCCTGAACTCCATTGCTCCTGTCCATGTTCATCCACTCACTGTTCATCCTCAGTCTCCTTGGTTTGATGGGACCCTGAAGGAGTTGAGGAGAGTAGGGCAAAGGCTGGAGTGTTGCTGGTGGAAATCTGGCCTGGAGGTTGACAGACAGACTGATGGCCCATTATAGGGACTATCAATCGGCTGTCTCCCGTAAGAAGGCAGAGTTCCTGTCCAGGGAGATTGCCACTTCAAGGAATCTACTGGCTCAGTTCTTCTGAGCTGTTGACAGGTAGTGCAATCAAATTTGCCTTCAGAATTGGAGAGCTTTTTCACAACTTAAGAGTGAGGAGTTCACTCAGTTCTTTACAGATAAGGCTTCTATATCAAAAAAAAGCTCCTCTACAGTCTGTGGTGCCTATGGCAAATATCCAAAAAAGTGTATGCTGTTTGATGCTGAAAATAAAAAGGAGCAATGGTTTGAGAAAAATTCTTGGGTTGCATATTTCTTTATTATGGAACTGGCATGTGACTGCACTTGTTTTTTTGTACTTTCTTTGCAGATAAGGTTGCCAGCATCAGGTCAGAGATCCATTTAGTATGCTCCAGTGAGCAGCACAGCAGCTGGTGGGAGGTCGCTGACACCAAGTTTGTCTGGTTTGACTTTGACTGGCTGACGATCACTGATATTGTGAAGACTGTCTAGGGTATGCGACTGACTTGCTGCAGTTTGGATCCTGGTCCAACCTGCCTCCTGGTGGAGTGTGTGGAAGTAATTGGACCGGTCCTTGCTGAGATAGTCTGGAGTTTGTTGGAGAAGGGGGTGTTCAATGACCCCTTGAATGAGGTGGTCGTGACCCCCCTTTTGAAGAAATCTTCCCTCAACCCAGATTGCAAACTACAGACCTGTCTCTAACCTGATCTTTTTGGGTAATGTTATTGAGAAGGTAGTTATGTTGCAACTCAAGGACTATCTTACCACCCATGAGGTCTATGATCCTCTCCAGTCTGGATTTAGGAAAAGACATAGTATCGAGATGGCACTTCTTCGGGAACTTAATGATCTCCTGAGTGTGAGAGACCAGAAGAGCCATTTGATCTTTGTTCTCCTTGATCTCTCCATAGCATTTGACACCGTGGACCATGGGGTATTACTGGAGTGCCTGCAGTTGATCTGCGGACTGTCTGAAATGGTCCTCAGATAGTTCCATTATTTTCTCACAGGCAGGATACGGAGAGTGGTGTCAGGGATTATTTCCTCTGCCTCTTTCCCCCTGACCTGTAGGGTTCTGCAGGGCTCTGTATTATCTCCCATGTTGTTAGCGGTGTATATGCTGCCATTGGGAGACATTATAAGGCAGCATGGGCTGAGTTTTCCCTGCTATGCATATGATACTCAGCTATTCATGTCCTTTGTGCTCGAGCAGGATGATGCTATCTCGGTCTTTAACAATTGCATCACTGAGATTCAGGACTGGATGAGTGCCAGCTGGTTAAGGTTGAACCTGGATGAGACTGAGGTGTTGGTTGTGGACCTTGGTTATTGGGTAGAGGGGTCCTCAGCTCTTCAGCCCTCTGGGCTTGTTCTGGGGGGGGGGAGCAGCTGAGGTCCTCTGAATGGGTATGGAATCTGGGGATTTTTTTTTTATGGTGAGCTGACACTTAAATCTCAGGTATCAGCTGTTGTCAAGTCCTCATTTTACTTTCCAGGCACAGGGACCATGGTTGCCTGTGTTAAAGTGTAAAAATTAGGGATGGCAAACATGGTTCTCGAAAGTCAAATGCTATGTTTTACTACCTGATGAAATCTAATCATACAGTATAATTACAAAAATATGATTCAGAGATGTCTGTAAAGAAAAGACTTCACTGTATTATAGTAAATAGCAAAGCAGCCAATTATCAAAATATTCATCATTTTACATCCCCCTGTTAGAGAAGGTTTGATGGTTGCATAAGATAGCTCTACTTGTCAGCTTTCAGAAAAGGTATGTTGTGGTGTCCATCACATGGTCGATAATACTGAATTTTGAAGGGAAATTATGGACAAATATCGCTGAAAAAAGATCAAACCAAGTAAATCCAGAATTTCAAAGAAATTGTAAAACTATTATTTTTTTTTAAACTTTATTTATTCATCCTACACCCCAGGCATCCTTCAGGAGTGCCCTCACGGATCTCCACCGTACTCCCAACCTGAACCCCCCACATCTCCCCTGACTCCCTCCCCCGAACGACCACAGGCAGACCCGACTCCCGGTACCATCTTTGGGGCTGATTCTGCCCCTTCCCTCAGTGGCTATTCCTAAGTGTGAGGGGCCTACCTGTAAGTCATTGGGTCCTCTGGAGGGAGAATTTGGGCACGTCTGGGCCAGTATTTGGGATACGGGAGGGTCCACTGGGGCCACCGTTATAACACCGGCATATAGGAGGCATTTCTCTTATTTTTTCCCACCCCCGCTGAGCTCAGCTGGCATGACAACATAATGTCATAGCTCCGCCATCCCCTTGGCATGTGCCCCGCTGCTCAGTCAGTGATTCCCTGAGCCACCACCAGAGGTCACTCCATGAGCGAGCATTTCCCACTCCCTTCCCTGGGAAGAGAGAGCAGTCCTCCGGACGCTCAATCTCTTATCCCCCCCACTGACCCCTGGTGACTCCTGACTTGTTCCAGAACCCAGGTCACCGTCGGGGCATGAGGTGTGGCATCCAGCGCCTCAACCCTCAGCACCACTGGGCCAGCAAAACTATTATTTTTAACATCATATTTGTATGGTTTGGGTATTAGTTTCCAGTTTTTGTAAACTGCTAAAATAAATTTGAATAAAGTAAACCTAAATGCCCCAAAACGTACCCTAAATATGAGTAAAACACAACATCTAAGGATCTGGACACACTACAGAACTGTTTTTGAAAACCATTTTTAAAACCAGTTTAGCTAAACCATTTCAGTGCAGCCACACTACTAAGTAACAAGAAACATATTGCGGCAGCTTGGGGCTGAAGCAGGTTCTGGAGGTGTGGACTGTTGAGGCCAATACCTGCACGGCATTTTGGTGTGTGTGTGATGTCCATCAATAATGGGAGACACAGCCGGTGACACTAGTTTGGAACGTTGCCACCAACTTGTGAAAAAATAGCCACTGCAATCAGGGGCTGCCTCGTCATTGCAGTATCAGCCATTCGCTGCAATGAAGGAGTGACCCATCATTGCAGGGCAGGATGTTCACACACTGATATTGTTTGTGAACATGGCGGTGTCTTGTTGCCTGTTCACAAACAATATTTACCCCTCCTGCCAAGGGGGTACCTAATTCCCCTGGCAGCATGTGCCTCCCCAACACATTTGTTTGCTGTCAAGGGCACCAATCCCCGTTGGCTGCAGTGGCCCAGATGTATGTTGTCGACAGGGGAATCCACTCCCCATTGGCAGTATGTAACACCCCCAACTTTTCTTGTCTGCCAATGGGGTACCCAGTCCCCATCGGCATAATCAATCCCCACATTGTTGTGTGCCAATGGGAGTGCCCAATCCCTCATCGACCGTAGCGCCCCCCCCCCAAAAAAAGACTCAGTTGGCACTCTGGGAGCCCACCGCAGCATGCCACATTGCCCTGTAAATAATAAAATGTCTCTCAAGGTCTTCTTTTCTTTGTTACCTGTAACGAAGGAAACAGTCCCACAGTGATCTCCCTGGCCCCCCACAACCTGCACCCACCCACTGTGCACCCTGCCTCCCCACACCCCCCCTCAGCCCATACTTACATACGGAGTCCATCACGATGATCTTCGGTGGACCGGGAACACGTCTACACTCTTCAAAGCTGACCGCGAACTGAGGAAATGTCGGTAAGCTGTATAATGGAATAAATAGGGTTATTTCAGCTTTACTGCATATCTCTGGCATTTTTGGGAATTTTGCTACCACATTTTCAATATGGGGTTTTTGGGACCCTTCCTCATGAATTCTATCACTGTCATGGCGTTAATCAGGCCCGAAAGGTGAGTTTGTGGTCACTGTGCAGAATCGCCTTTCAGGATTGATTAATGAAATGACAGTGACAGTGTTCATGAGGTGGGCTCTCAAAAAGCCTATGTTGCAAATTTGATGGGAAAAATCCCCAAAATGACTGTTTTACGAGCGTGCATTGTGCAGTTGCTATGCAAGCTCATAACTTTGCAAATTTGCAATATTTTCACACCAGATTTTCAACATTGTAATTTTTTCAGACCTCCATGTGAACAGTACAGCTGTAATTTTTCACACCCTGGATGAAATGTGTTTCACACTTGCAGCACAGAATAGCATGGTCAGTGTGGGAAATCCATGTTCCGCACAGATTAAGAAATTGACAGTGGCACTGTTCATCAGCAGAGGTCCTAAAATGCCTATGTTGAAAATTTGGTGATGATACTCCATAAAATGACTGTTACAAGCATACATTGTGCTGTTCCTACCCATGCTCATAAGTTCACAAATTTTCACTATTTTCACTCCAGATTTTCAACATCGCCATTTTACCACACCTCCTTATGAGCAGTACAGCTGTCATTTTTCACATCTTACCTAAAACATGTTTCTGCGCATGTAGCGCTCAATGGCGCAGTCAGTGTGCGAAATCAATATTCGGAACAGATAAAGAAAATCAAAGTGACACTGTTTATGAGTGGAGGTGAATGGCCATGTTAAAAATTTGGTGGAAAAAGTCCATAAAATGACTGTTACAAGTGACCATTGCGCAGTTTCTACACACCCTCGTAAGTTCATGGATTTCTAATATTTTCAGTCCAGATTTTCACCACTGTCTATTTTCCTTATGAACAGTACAGCTGTCATTTTCACACCATGGCCAAAATGTGTTTTTGCACTTCCAGTGCAGAAATGCGTGGTCGCTGTGGGAAATCACTGTTCGGGACAGATTAAGAAAATCACAGTGACACTGTTCATGAGCAGAGGTTCCAAAATGCCTGTGTTGACAATCTGCTGTAAAACATCCCCAAACTAATTGCATTATTGGTGTGTGTTGCCTAGTTTTTACACACGCTTGTGACTCCACCATTTTTTTTTTTTATATTTTCACTGCAGATTTTCAAAATTGCCATGTTTTCCACCTCCCCATGAACAGTACAGCTGTCATTTTTCACATCCTGTTTGAAATGTGTTTTTCCACCTGTGGTGCCAAATGGCGTAGTCGCTGTACAAAATCAGCTTTCGGCTAACAAACTGATATTGCCACTGTTCATAAGGCGGGGGTCACAAAAAACCCACGTTTAATATTTGGAGTGAAAATGCCAATGAACCCCCTGAGACGATCGGGTTTCTGACCAGAACACCCCACCCCGCAGAGATTGACAGGCATCAGGGGTGTGACTTGAGATTCTCGCCTGTAATGCTCATACCATTCCATATCCTGCAGCCAGTGAGAGGCATCAAGATGTGCCTTGGACACTTCAGCCCCAAAGTTTACACCATTCTCCTATACAGCACCCATCTAACCATATTTCCTGATGGAATGAGGTGAGCATAAGGGCCAAAGATCCCTAGGCACACCGTGACGCTTGTCAGCGTCTGCAGGGTAGGGTGTGGTGAAATGTCATGGCTGTTATGCCTGATGACCCAGAGGCACACCCCAATGCCTGTCAATCTCTGCAGGGTGATGGCAGGGTTGGCTTCAGTTCAATACTTCACTGCCATTCCCATTAGGCAGTTCTCTAACTCCTACACTACCAATGCCAATGCCAGCAAGCAAACATTCGGCATTGACAAATACTTGTTGATAACAGTTTAGTGTGGCCACACTGCTAGTGTTAAACCTGTTCTCCTTGTAACCATTTTGTGTTAAGTCCAACACATAGAACAGTGCTTGCCTGGACACACTGCAGCTAGAACTGTTTTAGTTAAACCATTACAGCTTAAAACGTTTTTACTCCTGAACAGACCTGTGAGTAAAACCATGCTAGCTCTAAAACATTTTTAAAAATGCTTTTAAGACTAGGTATCTAGTAGGGTTTAAAAACACTTTTGTTAAAACATTTTGTCAAAACATTTTAAGGGGCTTGTAGTCTGTCTGCAAACAGTGCTATGGGCATTTAAAATGTTTTAAGGCACTTAAACCATTTTAAGTTCCCCACTGTGTCTGGGGCCTAAAACCAATTTGTCATCCCCTATGTCCAGTAATGTCTAATAGCATCTTAACTAATTATGTTCTTTATTGCTCTCCCTTTTCTTCCATTTGCTCAGAAATTATATCACAATTTTATTGTAATAATTGATTGGTACACACTAAGGCTGCTGGTCAAGAATGCTTTCCTATAACTGAATCTCATTCCTGAAGGCATACACTATACACATGTAGAGAGAAAACAAATTTTCAAACAATACATTTATTTCTGGGCTGAATAGAAAGAGTGAGAGAATTAGCAAATCTTCAAATCCACTGTCTGCATAGCGCTTGCCAAGAATCTCCCACTAAAGCTCCATGATGTGGAATAATCCCATTCTGAAAACATAATGCTTTAGCTACTCCAGTTGCAGAAACTGACTTCTTGGGCAATGACGAACAACTGAAGGTTCAAAGTTATCACTGGGGTTTCCTGACACAGTGTCTGCATCTGTTTCTCGATTGTTTTTAGTACTGTGTATATGGATGGGAAAGCTTGGTACTACAGGATTGAAATCAACTGTGGTCTTGAATCATTCCTCTTTAAAGCTGTAGTGAAGAATTGCATGAAACCCACCCCAACTTGCTACACTTTGATCCTCTGGTTGTAGGGGCTCAAATTCAAGAGTGAAGATCTTTGTGGGGCATAAATGAGCAAATACCCATTATCTGTTGCATGTCAAAGATGTGGATCGGTCTCTTAAAAAACAGGGGCCTGATTCCAAGATGGTCTACGCCAGCATAAGGCAGGATATGCCAATCCCCATGGTGTATCCCATGACTTACGCCATGTGATACGCCCATTGCTATTCCAGGAGGGCACCTATGCCATCGTGTCTGTGGGTTGTGACAATCGCAAGATATGACCACACATATGTCACAGCCCTCAACGCCTTGTGCAACTACAAGTTGTGACAGCAACTTAGCCCAATTCCAGAAGGCCCGCTGTTGCAACCTGCAATTGCAACTCCAGGACATGCTGTGGTGTAACTGACTTCCAACAGCTCTGAGCTGTCATAACTGGCATCTGATGGATGGCACGATCAGATGCAGCCTTGCAGCACCATGACAACACACCATGCTGTCGCCCTGGCCCCCACTAGCACACCCCACCCCAAACTCCTGATCGTGAGGGACCCACAGCGTTCCCTGTCAGTAGTGCTCCCCAGGCACCTGTGCCATCTGTCCTTGCCCCACCATGCCCCTTGATGTGTTCTGCAGTGGTCCGGGGTTGGAGGCTACGGGGGTCCACTTGTCTCTCACTGCGAGATGCGACTTGCAGCATTGATACACCATGTGTGGGCTACTGCCTCTCGCATGGTATATATCACAAGTCACAATTGCTAGGACCCTGCCACTTCTGGAATGCAGCATAGGGTCCCTGGCACAGCAGTGACCAGCATAACTCGCAACTGCGTGCGAGTTTTGCTGGACGTCTTGGAATCGGCCCCAAGACTTCACATAAATTTCACCGGACAGGTGACTGAGTTGGCCCTTTCTCTTGAATTGATTAGGACATTCTGGAACACCAAGGCATGTACATTTGCTCACAGTTTTTCCCCTAATATCAGCTACTTTTGGTCTTGGTCAAACAGACAAACTGGAACCAAAATTGACCTAATACAGCAAACTGCCTAAAACATGTGCTGTTCCTTGACCACTCAGAGTTTCTTCATTAATGTCTATGTTATCCATTGCAGCATGTGCAATTATCTTAGGCTTGATGTTTGTTGGAAGAAATGTTTCACCTTGTTGTATAATTGATGACATGACGGCACTTGCTGTGGATGACTTGACTTTGCAAACATCATCATAAGTCAGGGAATGCTGAAATTGGGAGCACTGTATAGACACTGCAGCTGCCTCACCACACCGGCCCGTCGAGAGAGCACCCAGATGATGATCCTTCTCATCTTTGACTTTGGAAACATAGTCTATAGCATAGCCCCGAAATCCACCCTTTTAAGACTGGACACTCTATTCTACTCCTTCTGCCACTTTGCCCTTGCCTGGCCATCTCATACTCATCACTGTGACCGCTACACCACTCTGTCTTTCCCCTCTCTTGGGGATAGGCACCTAGCCCATAGCACCTGATCAATTGGAAAGTTCTAACCCTGCATCCTTACCTTCATTCCCTCATCTCTGATGCTACTACCCCCCACTACTCCCTTCATAACCCGCCCATTAGGACCCTCCTTCCCCTGATTTTCATCTCAGGGAGAGCAGCATTCTCCTATCACTTTCCTACCATTTGGAACTCTCTTCCCAGAGATATCTGCTCTACTTTATCCACCTTTTCACCATCCCTTCTTCGGCGCTACATCTCCCCCTCATGCAAGTGTACTCAACCCTTCCACAGTCCTGTCTGCCTTCCTCTTTCAGTCCATCACTGCCAATCTCCCATCTACTCCCTCTTCTAATCACCTAATTCTCAAACTTCCCACCTCCCTTCCCCCCTTTTACCAGCACCACACACCCTTTCCTATACCCTATTTCAGGTTCAGCTCCTACCTCGCACTTCCTTGATCCTTGCCCCACTCACTCCTTCCTATGTTCTTCTTTTAAGTTCAGATCTTGCTAGTCCTTGTCCTAACCCCATATTGCACCCACCCATCTGCTTGCTGGGTTTGCATCCTGGAGGGGCGTAGACACGCCATGCTATTTCCACCCCTCTTCCCCTCATCTACCCTGATATAGTCCTCACTTTCTACCCCCAAAGGATACAACCTCATACTTTCCTTGTTATGGTCTTGAGTATATGTCTATAATTATTTATTTATGTAACTAAGCACTAATACTTGCCTGTGCTATTGTAAATGAAGCTAAACACTTATGTGTATAATTTGAAAAAGAATGTATGTATATAGTTATATATGATTTGCAACTACTGCCTGACTACCTCACAATATGTTTGTATTTGCCTTTTGTACAGTCTGAACTCAGTGTGTGGTATGTATCTATTTCTGTACCAATGTTGTACCCTCTCTTCCCCTTCCCCCAGGATGCATCTGGAACCAAGCTAGTGTAGCTCGGTGTGCTTTTCCTGGTGAAACCTTTTCAAATATAAATAAATAAAATGGCCTTGACTGTGTAACATATCCAACAATTGGTGACGTCTAGCCAAATGGTGGACTGCTAGTCAAATGGTGGACTGTTATGGCTAGTCAAATAAGCTTTGATGTTTTACAGTGAGAACTTGAAGCACTGTAGATTATATCTTGGGTTACTGCAAAGACTCTTCTGTGTGCATCAGGAGTGTTTCGGATATGTTTGGATGGTTTATCCATCATGAGCAGACTCAGAAACCGGTATAGATCACGAAGCCAGGCACTAGTGGTTCAGTTATTTCAAAACAAGTCTCTCCACAGTTAATTCATGGGTTGGTGGAAATCCCCAATGATTTTCTGGCAGATGTAAGTGTAGTTGCTGCATGAAAAATACTAAGATTCTCATACTCATCATCAGGAAGCTCCAGGTTTGCCTCAATTGCTTCTTCCTGAACCATGTTTTGAAACTCAGCAGTCTTGTTGATTATTTCTTTCAAATTTATTTTGCTACTATACTATGTCCCTGTTTCAGCATAACCACATGTGTCCAAATATCCTCTGTATATTATCTACAAGAATGTCTTATCAAATGTCCTGCCTCATGTTAAGTCATCCTGAATGTGATTTACAAGCATGTTAAATGCTCTTGTGAAGACATCAGTGCCCTCCTCTGTCTTTTCAGTGCTAGTTTCACCGGCTCATCCAGCCCTTACCACTAGCTGAGTTAGACAATTTTTGTGGTACTTAGCCTCCAAGGCTATGAGATCTTGGCTTTGTACCTTAGTCAACAGATCTGTATTACTATGAAACATGGCTACTGACTGAATGTTTGTTTGCATTTGAAATGTTCTCACTTGGGAAAGATGTGAATCACCACATTAAAGGAGGAATAGAGAAGATTAATAAAGGAGAGGGGAGGTGGGCAGAGGAGACAGTGGAAAGGCAGACATACTGAATGAATACTTTTGCTCTGTATTCACAAAAGAAGATGAGGAGGAGTTACCTAAACCAGACAATAGAAGCACTCTGGGTAGCGGGGTTGACACCAGTCCATTCACAGAAGAAAGAGTCCTGAAAGAACTCCTAAAATTCAAGGTGGACAAAGCAATGGGGCCTGATGGGATTCACCCCAGAATCCTAAAAGAACTAAGGGAGGACCTAGTGACACCACTGATCACACTTTTTAACAAATCAGGGCAGGATGGGGTGGTATCTGAGGACTGGAGGAGGGCAGATGTGATTTCTCTTCACAAAAGTGGGAGCAAGGCAGAAGCAGAAAACTAGGGACCTGTAAGTTTGACTTCAGTGGTAGGGAAAATGATGGAATCACTTCTATAAGAAAGAATTGTTGAGTACCTAGAGGCCAGCGGGGCACAGGACCCAAAGCAGCGTGGATTTACAGCAGGAAGGCCATGTCAGATGAATCTAATTGATTTCTTTGACTGGGTGACCAAAGTAATAGACCAGGGAGGAGCTTTGGATATGGCCTACCTAGATTTTAGCAAAGCATTTGACACAGTCTCACACAAAAGATTAATATACAAGTTAGCCAGCCTTGAAAAAAGTCATGTGATGCTCAGCGAGAAGTAGGACACCGTTGTGGTGAGCTCTATATATTTACAGCAATTTCACCCTATATTCCAGCTTCTACCTTCAAATCTGATCAAATATTGTAGAAGATACCTTGCAGAGCAAGCAGTCACAGCTGATTGCGGTGTTGATGTTACCTCACCGCCAAAAAGTATGGAGATACAGGCCGCATCAGATCCACCTCAGGAGTCGGAGGCTAAACGCCAGTGCTGCAGCTTGACCCCACAGCAGGATCTAACCGAAACATTATCGTCACACATTTGTGCTGAACTTTCTTCTATCAAGGAGGTTTTACTTAAACTCATTGAAGAAGTAGCCGATATAAAACCTGCAATAGTACAGCTCTCCCACAGAGTAACTGATACTGAAGCAAGGGTCGGCTTGGTGGAACTGGCTCAAGAGAAGATACAGCAAGAGATTATCTCCCTAAGATGCACAGTCACCAAACTAGTGGACCGTCTTGAAGATTTGGAGGCAGTAACAGAAGGAACAACCTAGTCTTGTTGAGTCTTCCAAAAGGTGAGGAAGGTCCCAATACTATTCTTTTCCTCCAGCGCCTTCTGAAAAAAATGGTTGGACAATCTTTAAATGGGCCAGAATATGTCATTGAAATGGCCCACAGATTCCTTTAGAGCTAAGTCCCCTCAGTCTGAGCCCCCGAGCCCAATTATATTTAAACTGCTCAACTTCCTAGATAGGGAATTCATATTAAAAGAAGCTAAGAAGCTTTCAGCAATCCTTTGGGAAGGCAAAAGTTAAGAGTGGTTTAAGATCTGACCTATAACACCAGACAACTCCGGGATACATTCTGACTGATTAACACCAAGCTATGGTCTGCAGGAATTCGTCACTGTATGCTTTACCCTGCCAAGCTAGAAGTCACACTCACAGAATGTGTAAAGTGCTTCAACTTGGCTAGAGAAGCTTTGAAGATCCTTATGAGAGCTCTCCCATATCTGTTCCTGAAATGAAGGAAGTCTGCTTGCGAGTAGGGACACAAGGCAATCATTTGTTAAATCAGAAAATGTTTGTTCCCTTTTTTCTCTTGTAGTCGGGACTGTATCGGGACCCAAATTGTATGGACCAGGTCGAGACTTTCTGATTTTAGTTTCTAGCTCATTGGCTGAAATATTTGTACCCAACAATGTTTGTCTCTGTTATAGAGTCCTTCAAATACCCAGAGTAGTATACAACAGTTTCCTTATACAGCCGGGAACCTGACTTTATATGCAGGAAGATCCCAGTCTTTGTTCCCTTTGCTGAGATTTGTTTTTGTTTTTTTTTTCTTCCTTTTTTTTTTGATGTTAAAAATGATGATGTTCCTGGTTATTTCAAAAAAAGGTGTATGAATACTGCTACTCTGATCATGATTAGCCACAATTGTGATACTAAAGGTTAAACACTAGATGTCGCTCTCTAATGCAATTGTAAGTCTACCTAATCTGGCAATAACAGTATAATTCTAACAGAGATATGCTATGTATTAGTTTAATGGGATATTTAATGAGTAGAATAGGTGTGAGTTCAGTATTTTCTTCAAGGGATAGACAGACTAGCTTAGGCAATATCTTTTTTGCAATTTTTATTTTCTTCTCCAATACCTGAGGTAAACTTTTTTTTGGGTTATGAGTCAATAGCTAGCTGAGTTTATATAGCAATGGTATAAATGACCAAAGGTTTCAGTGGAGAAGATGTTGGGAATGACTCACTTGAGTCTGACATGACCAATATGACTACATTAATAATTTAAGGGCCAGTCGAGAGGCTAGAAGAGGTCTCCCCCTTTTATTTTTCCCTTTGTGTGTTAACTTGGTACAATGGAAGCTGGAATGTGCACATCATTATTTCCTTATTGTTGGTGATGAAGGAGTGCTCACCCCGGCCCCTGGAGGCATTGCGGACCTTCGTAAAGGGCATAGGCTTAGGTAGAGGGAGTTGTAGATAGTTACAGATCTGTGTTATTTGTTAGATTTTGACCAGTTCTTGAAATGGCTTTATATAATCTCTTGGGTTAGGGAGGGGGTAGGGGCAGGATTCAAGCAAGCATGTCTGAGTACAGGTCCTCCTTATCTCTACTATACCTCCAATATGACCATGGCTAACTTATTAAAACTCCTTTCCAGGAACGTTAAGGGATGAAGGATAATTCCAAGAAATTTGAAATATTAAACCATTTGGGCAGATATAACCCTTCAATTGCCTTTGCTCAAGAGACATATTTGCCACCAGAACAAGTAAAATTCCTCCAGAAGACTTGGGTTAGCCAAGTATTTGGGGCCAGATTTAATTCCCGCAAAAAAGGAGTAGCTATCTTGATTGCAAAAGGTGTACCCTTCACGGTTACCCAGGTAGAGAGAGATCCCGAGGAATTTTTTATTGTAATACAAGGCAAGCAAGGACATTTCCAGATAGTACTCAGGTCAGTGTATGCCCCTAATTTGGACTCTCCCGCCTTCTTTACTAGTTTAGTCTCTATCCTAGCGCCTTAAGCTCATTTGCCTATTATCTTGGGTGGGGATTGGAATCTGGTCCAGGCAAATGATATTGACCGAACTTATCATTCAGGAACTGGCCCCTCCCCAGCACAGTGGGCCTTACAAGAATTGATGACCTCCTTGGGTTTGATAGACCTCTGGAGACTCTTATACCCCCCAACTAAGGATTTTACTTTTTTCTCTCCTGCTCACAAGAGTTTCCCTAGAATAGATTTTTTCCTAGTAAGTTACCATTTTTGTCCCGGTATTAAAAATTCTCAAATCCATGCTACAGTAATTTTGTATTATTCCCCTATATTGGTCTCTGTAACTATCCCAGTCCCTGCGTTTAGACCCTATACATGGTCCCTAAACAATACCCTTCTAAGAGAGAGCCAGATTGTCACAATTCCAGGACTTCATATCCCTTACTATTCGGGAAAATTTAGACTCCATTAATAAAATGGATATGGAGTGGGCAGCGCTGAAGGCTACTTGGTGAGGAGAATTAATTCATATAGCCACAGTATCCAAAAAGAAGAAACCGTTTCATCTTAGCCAGTATCTAGAAAATATCCATGTCCTGGAATCTAAAGGGTCAACTATACTTTCTTTTGAGGACTGCCTAGAATTAGATCATTTAAAAGTGCAATATACGTGTACCCTCTCGGAGAAAGTGGAGAGAGTAGCCTCACGGGTCAAAGCAACATATGTAGGTAAAGGAAACAAAGCTGGCAAATATTTAGCTTGGCAGCTGAAACAGCATTTGGCAGCTAAGTGGATACCAGCCATCAAGAATCTTCACAATGATTCCCTGGTTTCTGACCCTCAGGAAATGCTCTCCCTCTTTAGAGAATTTTATCAAAATCTCTATTCCCAAGACCAGACTCCTAGTTCCTATTTGCATAAGATTGAAATGTTTCTCCCAAAAGCAGACCTTCACAGTCTATCGAATGAAGCTCAACTGTCTTTAGTTAAACCCATAACCCAGGAAGAAATTATTACAGCCATCGATACACTAAAGCCAGATAAAGCCCCTGGCCTGGATGGTTATACAAGTCTGTTTTACAAGACATTTAAAGTCCAGCTAGTCCCACTGTTATACCGACTGTTTTCTTACTGGGATCAGCACCCAGTTAAGGACCCCTCCCTTTTTGAAGCAAGGATTATACTTTTCCCTAAGCCAGGAAAGGACTCTTCCCAAATAAGCAAATATAGACCAATCTCTTTGATAAATGTTGATATTAAAATCTATGCAAAAATTTTAGCTACTAGAATAGCCCATGTTTGGACCCCTTTGGTGGGATTGGAACAGGCAGGGTTTGTCTCTGGGCAGGTCTCAGCGGATCATTTCCGCAAATTGTGTCATCTAAATTCTGTATCAAGGGACCCTCAACTCAAAGAGGTTCTGGTGTCCCTGGATGTAGAAAAAGCTTTTGATAGGGTAGCTTGGCCCTACTTGTTCACTACTCTAGCTCAATTTGGCCTCCTTGATGCCTTTATAAACAGAATCTGTACCCTTTATCAATGTCCATCAGCCCATCTTTTGTGTAATAATCTATTGTCTGCTACCTTCCCTCTAAAAAATGGAACCAGATAAGGTTGTCCACTGTCCCCTACCTTTTCAATTTATATATTGAACCGCTGGTGAGAGTATTAAAACAGAACTAAGGGATTGAGGGAATAAGAGTTGGATCCCAAGAATTTAAATTGTCATTATTTGCAGATGATCTGCTACTCCATTTAACTAATGGGGAACACTCAGTTTTCCCAGCTTTACAAACCATTACTGAATTCAGTGAGATATCAGGTTATAAAATAAACAGAAATAAATCAGTTGTTTACCCTCTCTCAGTATTGGACAATAAGAAGCAAACAGAAACTTTAGGCCTCCAATGGGAAAAAAGCTCAATAAACTATTTAGGCATAAAAATTGACTAGAGAGCACAGCAGGTGAAATGCCCTTAATTTTGATCCCCTTCTTAAAGATATCAAGGAGGACTAGTCAAGATGGAAAAACTTCCTACATCATTTTGGGGAAGAACTAATATCCTCAAGATGGCAATTTTACCCATACTTTTATACCCCCGAACAGATTAGCTACCTATCTTCCCCAAGCTACTTTTAAAACAATTCATAGAACATGGCGGACTTTATATGGAATGTCAAACCCGCATGCAGAGCCTATTGGAAACTTACAGGTCCAAGACAGAAAGGAGGACTGCAACTCCCAGGTTTTTATTTGTACTAGCTAGCCATACATGGTAGCAGGTTTTTACACTGGATTTCTTCCTTCAAAGACCCCTCCCCAAATTTACACTGGCTGCAACTAGATATAGAACAGGCCAAAAAAGAACATATTTCTATTCAGGCCCTCTTATATTGTCCATGGAAAGCAGTTCCTACTCAGCTTCAGGAATCCCCAGCAGGATGGAATATCAGGGCCTTCCACCAGTTTTGCAAGCTTACTCACATATATATATATAAGGAAAGATATCTCCCAACCCCATTTTAACAACCCTAATTTAAGACTTGGTAATAAAACTATCAGTGACCAGGCCTTACCTATACAATCAATGATTAGTTTGAAAAGGTTTTTGCAGAGTACTTAATTCCCCTCAGTTCATCAGCTACAGGTAAATTGGAAGCTGCCTGCTAAAAAAAGTGTTCTACCTTACCCAAGTTTACCATTGTCTTAGAAGCTTCCTAGGCAGATATCCTTGGGTAGACAAATTAGACCCCCTTGTATCACCCCTTTTAGATTTAGTGAAGCAAGCAAGGCCTATTTCTAATCTATTCAAGGCAAAGGTCAATAATATATGGCAAAATCATGTCCCAATAGCTTATTATTGGAAATAAAACATGATTAGACCTCCAAATGTTTCTCAATGATAAGCTATCTGGACAGAAATCTTTAAGCTAATTAAGCACGGTAGATTAAGGAATGTCCAGTTCAACATTCTACTCAACATATATTAACACCTAACAAGCTTTACAGAATGGGAAAATGACTGCAGTGCTCCAACTGCTTCACTCCATCACAAGTTATGAGACTGTCCTAGAATTTCCGAATTATGGGAATTAATAAAAAGGCATATCTCTGTCTATATACCGATATCCTTATACTTTACATAAGAAATGTGCCTTTTGGGATTTTACTCTGGAGTCCCCTCCTCCTCTTCCCTGAAAGTATAAACAGCTATGGTATCCATGGTTACTAAACTGTTAATCCTGAGACATTGGAAAGTTCCATGGGTACCTTGCTTTCAAGAATGGTGGTCCAAGTTCCTGACAGCTTTGAATGCAGAAAGGAGCATAGCCAATGCTAATAATTCATGGGAGAGATTTCAAAATTATTGAAGCCCCTTCCTTTCAAGCTTAAAAGATAAATGTGGGTACTTGTAGTATGATTCTATATAATGTGTCATAGTAAGATCTGGATGTTAGTTACTGGAGAAAGAAAAACATGGAGATGATTAATGGTACCTATGAGGACTGAGATCCTAGGTATTTAGGTTAACCTGAGCAAGTGCTCGTGGTGCATTCCTTTTCTTTTTCTTTTTTTCTTCCCCTTTTTTGTAATGAGGTGGAAGGAGGTCAGATTTGGCTCCTCCCTTGGTTTGCTTTATTCCTCCTCCTTGTATTAGTACTTAGATATGTCCTTATGTGAAATACTCATTGTGATTCCCAGTAGAGGAGCAAGAATGTACTATGTTATGATTTTGTTGCACTGTTTGTACTGATTGGAAAATTAAAATAAACTTAACTGCAAAAAAAGAAAGTTAGCCAGCCTTGGAGTGGGTCCCAAGGTGGTAGCCTGGATAAAAAACTGGCTGGATAACAGGATGCAAAGGGTAATAGTAAACAGAGTCCACAGTGAAGAAAGGAAGGTAACTAGTGGGGTACCACAGGTGTCAGTAGTGGGACCAGTCCTCTTTAATGTCTTTATAAGTGACATTGGAGAGCACCTGGAAGGAAAGGTATGTCTCTTTACGGGTGACACAAAGATCTGCAACAGGGTTGATACACAAGGTGAGGTGGAAAGAATGAAAAGGGACTTGGCAAGGTTGGAGGGATGGTCAAATATGTGGCAGCTCAGATGCAATACAAAGAAGAGCAAGGTAATGCATCTGGGCAACAAAAACCCAGGGAAAAAGTACACAATGAGGGGGGGTGAGTTAGTAACAACTACAAAAATTGAAAGAGACCTAGCAGTAATTATACCCGATGACCTAAATGTGGGCAAGCAATGTGAAAAGGCAGTAAGGAGGGCTGGGGAGATACTGGGATGCATAGGGAGAGGCATCAACAGTAGAAAACAAGAAGTTGTTATCCCTCTTTACAGAGAGTTAGTGAGACCCCATCTGGAGTACTGCGTGTGATTCTGGAGACCCAGTCTCTGCAAAAACATAGACAGAGTGGAGGTTGTTCAGAGAAGGGCTACGAAAATAGTACAGGGTCTGCACCATAAGACATACTAGGAGAGACTAAAGTAGCTTAATATGTATACCCTTGAGGAAAGAAGGAAGAGGGGGGGACATGATAGAAACTTTCAAGTATCTCAAGGGAATTAACAAAGTACAAGAGGGTAGTACCTTTCAGAAGAAGAGATGCACAAGAACAAGGGGGCACAGTTTGAAGATAGAGGGGGGACAGCTCAGAGGTAATGTTAGAAAGTATTTTTTCACAGAGAGGGCTGTGGATGGATGGAAAAGCCTTCCTGAGGAGGTTCTGGAGTCAAGAACAGTGGGAGAATTCAAGAATGCATGGGACAGGCATAAGGCAATTCTAGTGGGGGGGTACGAGGAAGTAAGCTGTTGATTAAGTAGAATCTGCAGCTTATCCATCAGGTAAGGAAATGGGCAGACTAGGTGGGCCAAGCAGTCCTTATCTGCCATCAAATTCTATGTTTCCCACCAAATGACAGAGTTCTGGGAGGTGAGCAGGAAGTCATGTCAGAGCCTGAGATGGCCAGTGGTGCTTCATCCTGAATCACTTGAAAGGTAATTCTGCCTTTTCTTCCCCTTTTCTTGTAGGTTCTATGACCAGTCTAAACTGATAGACATATGCACAAAAGTGTGGTGACATTCTGTTTAGGTAATCAGCATCTCTTCCACCCATGCTAGTGCTCCCTAATTGCAATTCTACCCATGGTCACCCGTGGGGAAAGCAAGTGACTGGAATAACATCCCTTCCTCACCCTTGGGGGAGAGCATCTGCTGGGATGCTTGATACTCCTCCCCTGGCTGGCTGGCCAATGACTTGGGCTTATTCCTGAATCTGGGTTATTGGCAACATTAGCAACAGTGCTACTGCTGTGCCAATGAGCCAGCCCAGGAAAAATCCAATTTCAGTTTTTTTGTAATAAATGTTTTTTAAAGTTTTCCATACAGCAAAATATTTTCTATTCAGTGACAACAACGTAATATTAGTACAAGAAGAATACCAAACTATTCGTCAAAAATTATCCAAGAAACAAGCAAGATGTGTACCATATTAAACAATAAAATGAAGATAAAAAAATGAAGATAAAAGCTTCTAGGAAAATTAACTCATTAGGCACGCTAGGAGGATAGGGCTCCCCCTCCCAGTCAGAACTTCAGACAAGCTCTTTTCATTGTCAATTTCCTCTTCAGTTTCCTCTCTGAGTATGGACTAAGCAATTAGCACTTAATAAGGCAGGAAGGACCAATAATGTGAGGTACCAGCTGATCGACAAATACAATATGTTAGTAGGTGCTAGGAGGTTACAATGGAGGGTCTGGGATATGGAAAACAAATCAGGAGATTGAAAAGCCTGTAGGGACAATATTAAATAGCAAAGCAAAAACACTGACATTACTGGACAGACTGATGGTAAATAACACTAGAAATAATACACCGGTATGTGTATTATCAAATGTAATTGATGATCATCTACCTATTTACCATATATGGAGTAACAGATGGCAAAAAGAGAAATGTAGGATAGTAGAAACAAGGGCCTTAATTAATGATAAATTGATTAATATAAAGAAAGATCTAGCAGAAACACACTGAAATATGCTGATGGATACTAATGATGTAAATACTGCTGTGGACTTATTTAAAAAAAAGTCTAAATGCAATAACTGACAAAAGAGCACCTATGAAGAAGAAAAAGGTAAGAGTAATAAATAATATACAGTATAGTTAAATAGTACAATAATCAAACTAATTAAGGACAGATAAACTGCTTAGGCATGCTGTAGAAATACAGAGTTAGAAAGTGACAAATTTATTTAGACAGTTAAGAAATAAATGCAAAAAGGAGATAGAAAGGGCAAAATAAGGTTTCATAATAATGAGCAGAAATTGAGTTTTCAAGACAAGGAGAAATTCTGGGATAGTATAAATAATTTACTTGCACCAAAATAAGGAATATTATAACTAGCTTATTAAAATAAGAAACAAAAATAACAGATAATAAGGATATAGCAAATCTTTTTAATGAAAATATTAAAGACTTGTCCATGTATTTGAATAAATTTAAGGATGATATACAACAGAAAAACAAAATGGAAAAAACTAGTACATGTCCAAAGTTTTACTTTAAGCATATTACAAAACTAGAAGTATTAAAATGTGTTTGAGGATTAGATGAACAAAAAGGGTCAGGTCCCGACCATGTAGAGGCTAAAGTAGTGAAGTATACTGCCGAAGAACTTGCCTATCCCTTGCAAATAATATCTAACAAACCACTAACAACTTAAACTGTAAGTAATATTTGGAAAAGGACATATGTAACACAGATTTTCAAGGGAGGACAAGCAAACAATACAAGTAATAACAGATCCATTTCAATATTGTCTCAAACTGGAAAGATTCAGGAAAAGCTTCAATATTTCCAGACAATGGAGTATTTGGAGTTGTATAATATACTTACAACCTCTCAGCATGGTTTTAGGGATGGATGTGGCATGATGACAGACTTGGTCAGGTTCAAGAATGATCTGCATGAGAACATGGAGGAGGGCTTCTATACAGAAGCAATGTTTATGAACCTGGCCAAGGCCTTCGATCTTGTGGACCACCAATTATTGGAAGCAAAATTGTCTGAAATAGGCTTTGGGGACCTCATAGTGAAATGATTGCATAGTTATTTAACTGGAAGGAAGCAACACATTTTGGGCAAATGGAGTGCTGTCAGATTCAATGGATGTTTGCTGTGGGGTACCACAGGGTTCAGTATTGGAATCTATGCTATTTTTGCTCTATATCAAGGAATTGCCTAGTATATGTACAGATTCAAACATGGTGTTATATGCAGATGATGCAGTTATATCTACTACAGATAAGAATTTAAAATGAATTCTGGACTGTGAATTTGAAAAAATGATACATTGGTTTCAATTGAATTGTCTTGTCTTGAATAAAAATGAAACAAAAGACATGCTGTTTTATACAAATCATAAACAAAAAGCTATAAAAGAACCATTTGAAATGCACACTGCAGATGCTACTAAATTGGTAATGATAACAGAATGTTGATACTTAGGGGTAGTTTTGGATAGTCTACTATATTTTGCATTACATGCAGAAAATGTAAGAAAACAACTGCATCAAACAATAAGTGTATTATACGCAGTTAGGAATTTTTTAACTAATGAAACAAGGCATATTATAGCCCAAACTCATCTTGTCTTATTCCAAAGTCTCATAGGATGGGCTATATAAGCTATCAGCAAAAGGGAGATGGCTTGTCTAGAGAAGGCAGAGGGTGGAGCTCAGTAGGCTTTTTGATGGCACTGTGCTTATATTTTTCCCTTTTCAGGTCATTTGGTATATGTTAAAAGATATGATATTTTTTGTAGCTGTTTTAAAATATGAACTTAGTTCCAGCACAGATGATTTGGAAGAATTATTGCTAGTGCTGCTAGGTTAAACTCTTTCAATTTTTTGTAAATATGATTTGTACTGCAATTTAATCACTTAATTTGTAAATTATTAAGCATCACTGGAGGTTTGAAGAGGAATCTTCATCATTATAATACTAGGTACTTTTAGCTCCGACTTGAGATTTACAGTGTATGGATGCTGGATCTTATTTCACCATGTCCTAGAACACATTTTCTGCTTTTGAGATGCTCCATTGCCTCTTACTTACAAACAGGTTGTGAAATTCCCAAGCTGCACCACCTGATGAAGAGGCAGTGTGTGGCCTTAAAGCATTGTGGTAGCTGGGATACTTTCGTGCTGGAGAACTGTTTGGCTGTGTGCATCCATCAGTTTGGAAAATTTGAGGGAAACATTTTTCTGTGTTGTATGCTGACTTATCTAGTGACTTGTGACTGTACAGTAATAAACACATATTTGGTGAAGTCTTACTTTACATTTCTGGTGGGCATAGTGAACTAATATCTTGATGTCAGTCAGTCACTCAGCTATATAGCAAGTGTGCATTCATTTTTGTGTTTCCCGTGTCTGTTTAGGCGAACCACATCTGTCTGCAAAAAAGACTCCTGCACTCTGCACAGCTCCAACTGTGCTCCTTTGGTGGTGCTGATACAGTAGACTAGCTGATTACCATAACCCACTGACACATTGCTAATTACAAGTTGTTCCTAGGTCAACAAGCTAAGATGATGTGAATGAGGGCTATGTAATATTTCCAGTTTTTTGTTTCAGTAAACTGCATGTACAGTATTTTAACATTCTTACTTCTATTGATTGGACAACTGCTGTAGACTGTGTAAGTTTTCTTTTAATTGCATATTTATTATCTGTCTTGCTGCTGCTAAGTGCTACCTCTTAATTGGAGCCAGAAAAGGAAAAACTGGGATTCTGAAAATTTGCAGTACCTTTTTGTAGCCTGTGTCAGCATTCATTATCACAGTACAGTAGTAATAATTCTATTTGTCATATACCAAAACATTAAAACTGTGAATGCAAAGATACTGATTCCTATAGTCCTTTGAGCCATACTTCCAATCAATGGCTCACTAGTAGAGGCATTTAACTCATGCTGATGATATTTTAATATTGCATGCCTGCAATTCTGCCCCCCACACACACAAACACATACAGTATGCTGTTAGCAGTGAGTCAAATAGACTGGCAACTTAATGCTTTCACAATTACAAGTCGAAGGTCAGAATTTACTTTTCCTAAAATGTGCACTTTTTATTAATGACCTACTACAAAAAATAACTTATTTTCTTTCTGCTACAAGTCATGATTTTCTTATACAGATGTTAATACAAAATCACTCACATGTACATGATTGTTTCGATATGGTTTTATCCACTATAACATATGCACATATCTGTGCAGTATGTATTGTCACAAATGCATTCTGGGGGTCAGGGTCTCTGCTTCCACAGTGTCCATCCTCAAAGTGCAAAGAGGGACACCCTCCTGTTTGTTTTGGGTCCAAACAACTATCAGTCTTGAGTCCTGGGGTCAAATATGAACCCTTTCTTGCTAACATGCCCAGGTAACAGGTCCAAATACCACACCTTCTTCAGGAAAAGTAGTGCAATACTTAACCCAGCATGCAAACAGTCTGGTTCACAATCCCCCTTCTGACTCAATTAAGACCTAGGTATTTCCTTACCTTGCTGCATATGATGACACACTATAAGCACTTTAAAAGCTATGTCAGTGTTATCAACACTCTCCCAGCATTCACACTCTAAATGAGAAAATGTCTCAGGCTGAATTTTAAGGAAAAAAAAGTTTACTAAAATTAAAAACAGTAAATAAAATACAAAACCCAGAACATATAACATTAATGGTACAGTCATAACAATAAATGAACACGTATAAACAAACCACCTTATACTTAGTAAATGATCCTACCCTAGTTTCAGGTGGTAAATAGTGGTACTGAAATGATCTAATATTGGTAGAAGTGCTTCTTAAGACCAGAACACAAGTGTGTTAAGTCTTGCAAAGTTGGAATAAGAGTGTGTTCTTTCCGGAGTCCAAAGTAAAAAAGTACAATGTTCCCTCAGCAACTTGACAATATTAGGAGGGAAAGGTTCCCACCCAGCTTGTGAGGTCACAGCTCTGTGGTGATCCTGGCTGTGAGGTCACTCTCATTCCTTCATACTGAATTAGTCACATACCACTGCACACTGCTAAACATTCCAATTAAATATACACACACATATATATATATATATATATATATATATATATATAAACACTTTTTAGTTAGTGAGCCATAGAGCATGAATTATGACAGTATGACAGGACAGAATATCCCTTTGATCTCTCAGAACAACATCCTGCAAAACACCTCTCTTAGCTGTGAGGATTTTCACGGGCAACTCTCAGAGTTGGCTTACCTCCTGATGTTGTAAAAATACAGCATTTTATGGCTAGTTTCCTAGGTTCAAAGCAGTGGCTGTTTTAACCTGTTTTTTTTTTATTATAGCAGCTACAGAAAGTTTTGCAACTATGGGTCAACACAGAAAAGGAAACTAGTTATTTAGCTCAGGCCAGCAACTGCTTAAGGGTCAAAAGATCAGGCCCCTTTAAATCTAGTCTTCCAGATGGACCTGCTGACCTTGCCCTGTCTCATAAGCAGAAATTCAAAAACATATATTTATAAGAAAATTATATGCACATAACTGGCAGACGGTTATAATGTTACACTCCTCCCTCCTTTACTGAACTTGGGGGAATCTATTCCTGGGGATGGGATGAGTTCTCCAAATTCAGTTCACTGATGTAACTGTCAGGATAACCCATCTTCATTTGTATTTGCTGCCCTTGCCCTGTGAGTGACAGTCATGTCATAACTCTGCAAAGCAAGGCTCCATCTTAATACCCTACTATTTGTTTTACCCATTTGTGACAGTCAAACCAGGGGGCTATGATCTGTTTGTACCTCAAAGTGCCACCCATATAGGTATGGCTCTAATTTCTTTAGTGCCCACACCATTGCAAGGCATTCATTTTCCCCTGTAGAATAAGCCTGCTCCCTTGAAAGCAATTTCTTACTGAGGTACACTGTTGGGTGATCTTTCCCATGGTTAGAAGTTTTGCTAAGTACTGCCCCAATACCCACATCTGAGGCATCTGCCTGGACTGCAAATGGTTTACCGTACTCTGGACTGGCTAATACAGGAGCTGAATAAAGGCCTGCTTTAGCCAAGTAAAGGCTCGTTCACAGGCTGGTTTCAATTTTGTCTTTTTAGGCATTCTTTTCTTTAGCAGACCAGATAGGGGAGCTGCCAGGTCACTGTAGTTTGATACACATTTTATATAGTACCTTGCGGTCCCTGGAAAACTCCAGACCAACTTCCGTGTTTCAGGCCTGGGTCATGCCTTGATTGCCTCAATCTTTGCATGATTAGGATGGGCTGTCCCGCCCTACTACATGCCCTGGCTATGCCACCTCAGCCATTGCTATCTGGCACTTTTCAGTTTTCAGTGAGTCTGGCCCTCTGTATCCTGCAAAACACTTCCTTAAGGTGGGACAGGCATTCCTTCCAGCTGGCATTTAAGATGGCACTATCATTCAGGTATGCCATGGCGTACTCTTCAGTACCATGTAACACCTGGTTCACCAACCTTTGGAAGGTGGCAGGGGTGTTCTTCATTTCTAAAGGCATTACCTTAAACTCAAATAACCCTATCAAAGTGATGAATGATGACCTCCTCCTAGATCTGGAAGTTAACTCCACCTGCCACTACCCTTTCATCAGGTCAATAGTGGAAAGTTATGTCGCCTCTGCCAACTTGTCCAGTAGTTTGTCCATCCATGGCATTGGTTAGGCATCTGACTTTGTGACTGCATTGAGTCCATGATAGGCCACACAGAAACGAGTAGCACCATCTGGCTTGGGAACGAGGACTATGGGTGAGCCCCAGGGGCTGTGGGATTTCTGGATTACACCTAAATCCAGCATTTACTCTACCTCTCTCCTAATGTCCTTTTGTACAGCCTCTGACATGTGATATGCTGTCTGCCATATGGATGCTTGCATCCCTGTATCTACTTTGTGGGCCACTAAGGGGGTTAGTCCAGGTTTGGTATTAAACAATGGGGCAAAGTCTGCTAAATCCTCCCTTACTTCCTGGATCTGGTCCGGGGTCAACAGGGGTGACATTCTGATTGCCTCCACAGATGACTACCTGATGCTTTCTTTCAGCAAGTCCAGAAGGGGGTCTTCCTCATCTGTCCCCTCCCAGGACTACATACTTCAAAAACCATGTCAGCCCTACTTGTATGTGGCTTCATCATGTTGTCATGGTACATTCTTTGGGTATGTCTCCTGTCAGGCAGTTCTACAATGTAATTTACATAATTCACCTGTCTGACTACTTTGTACGATCCTGCCCACTAGGTCTGCAGCTTGTCTCTCCATACTAGGATTAGAACCATGACCTCCTGACCCACAGTGTACGTGCGATCTCTGGCGCTGTGGTCATTCCATACCTTCTGCTTCTGCTGGGCAGCTGCCAGGTTGCTCTGGGCTGTTCCCATAAGCTCCTTCAGCTTTTCCCTAAACTTCAGGACATTATCCAGTATTGGAGTTCCCTGGGTAGCATGTTTGCCTTCCCAGTCCTCCTGGATCAAGTCTAGGGGCCCACACACCCTGCGTCCACATAAGAGCTTGAAGGTGGAGAATCCTGTTGGCTCTTGGGGCACCTCCCTGTATGCAAACAACAGGTGAGGAAGATATTTCTCACACTCCCCCCCCATGCTGTTCAGCAAACAATTGGAGCATCGATTTAAGGGTACCATCAAACCTTTCCACAAGCCTATTGGCTTGTGGGTGATAAGGTGTCGTATGTCTCTGCACCACCCCACACTTCTCCCACAAACACTTCATTAGGTCTGACATGAAGGAACTCCCTCTATGGGTGATAACCTCCTGCAGGAACCAGACACTGGTGAAAATCCCTAGCAAGGCATATGCCATTTTGTCTGTCCTCAGTGAGGATAGGGTGACTGCTTCTGGGTACAGGAGACATAATCCACCACTGTTAGGATAAACCTCTTCTTGGAGGAGCTGGGGTTATTCATGGGCCCCACCATGTCCTTTTCTACCCTCTGGAATGGTTCCTCTACTATGGGCAAGGGAATTAGGGTGGCTTGGGTTTTACTACCTGCCTTCCCTATTTCTTGGCACTGGTGACAAGATCTGCAATATTCCTTCACCTACTGGATGAAGTTGGGCCAATAGAAATTCTGGGCCAAATGCTGCATAGTGTGCAAAATTCCCAGATGTTCAGACATGGGTATATCATGAGCAACCACTCACGGTACCCCTGGGGAACAACAAGCTGCCAGCCCATCACCCCTCCCTCTGTCCTTATGTCCTGCGTATACAGCAGTCCATTCTCCCAATACATTCTATGTCTTCTGTCACCTTCCTGTGTCCCATCAGATTTTGCCCAAGCCCTCAGCCTCTTTAAACTAGGGTCATTTTTCTGAGCAGCTGCAAAATCTTTGCACATTCCGAAGGCATGGGACAGTGCCCCTTCAGTTACTAAACTAGGGTTCCTAGCTCTGTGACAATTGGCTACCCCTCCCTCATCAGAGTAACCTTCTGTAGCTGTTCTGTTAACTGCACTACCTGGGGAATTTCTACTGCCCTTTCACTATTCTCCATTTCAGGAGACAGGCTGGGGAACCAGCCTCCCAGTGTTTTCCACAGGGGCTTCTATGGGTTCCAGGGAACTACAATCTGCTTTTATCACCAGACTGCGGGTAACTGCACACACCACTCCCTTTTGGAGAGTGTCCCTATAATTACATCTAAGGACAGATTTTCTGCCACTGCAACTTTTTGCACAGTCTCTCCTGTCTCACCCCAGTCCAGAAAAACACTAGCAAGTTACAGAGTTTTCTCCTCCACAGTGAATCCCTGTACTGTAACAAATTGATTTGGTATAAGCTGTTCAGGTTCAACCAAATCCCCTTTTACCAAAGTAAGGGATGCCTCATGTCCCTTAACCCATGGGTTTAAATCCAATTCACAGTAACTGGATGTAAGTACTCCCTCATATTTACTGGCATGTTTTCAGGGATAAACAAAAAAAAACACCTCTTTCCCAGTACTTCTTTGTGCACTCTGCCTTTTTAGGACACTGTCTTACAATATGCCTAGGCTGTTTGAAAAACCAACAATCATTTATTTTATCAAGCAAATCCTTTCTTTGTAACCTGGAGCTGCCCACTTTCTGGGGAGGCAGTGATGGTTTTAGCTGCCCTGAAGGTGCACTTTTCCCCTTCTGCACTGCCTCATGCACCCCAGACCCTTTCAGAGCAGGCCTGCTCCTTGCATAACTGTCCAAGAGCTCAGCAGTCTCCTCCACTGTTTTTGGATCTCGATCTTCTAGCCAGGTTTTCAGCTCCACTGGGCAAGCCCAAAAGAACTACTCCAAAAGTACAACATCCTCAATTTTCTCTACAGAGTTTGCTTTAACCCCCTTCCCAGCAACGTTTCCAAAACTGACGTTTTGTAGCTAGTTCCTCATAGCTCATGTCAAGGCTTCTCCTGAGCTTACGGAACTTAACTCTGTACACTTCAGCTGTCAAGTCATACATTTTTAACAATGCAGCTTTAAGTTTGTCATAATCATTACTGTTCTGATTTTCTATTGACTTAATACATCACAAGCTTTACTGGTAAGCAGCAGGGATAGCTGGAAGCTCCAGAACGCTCCTGGAATTTTTGCCTGAATGCATATCTTATCAAATGAATTTAAAGAGTCATCCATATCTTCCCCTCTTTAAATTCAGCTATCAATTTAGAATTTAATTTGTAACCCAGTCCTGGAAGTCCAGGTTCACCCATGCCACTTACCTCCTTTGATGCTGGTGTTTGGAGTTGCACCTTCTCCAGTTCAAATTTCCTGTGATGGTCTCCCTCCTCTCACTCGGCCTCTCTCTGAAACTGTTGCTCTTTTTTTCTATGCTTATCTCTGGCACTGGTTTTCTTTTTCCTTGGCCTCTTGCTACTCTTGCTTCTTCTCTCTCTCTCTCTCTCTCTCTCTCTCTCTCTCTCGCTCTCTCTCTCCCCATCTCCAGCTTCCTCTGTTCAAACTCCCACTGTTGCTGGGCTTCAAACCTTTTCTACTCAAATTCCAGCTCCATTCTCCTCAACTCCATCTGCAGCCTGATCCCTTCTGGCTCCAGCATGGTGGTGATCTTCCCCTGCTGCTGTGGCTTTCAGTTCACACTGATATCATTCTTCTCCTCCCTGGGATGGGACACTGCAGTGGACCCTGGCTCCTCCACAGCCAAGATATGGTCACTTTCAGTCACTGACTGTGACCCAAGGTCTTGGGCAGTTGCTTGCACATCGTCTGCCACAACAGCCTCCATGAGGTGCTGTTTGTTTTGTTCCTCACAATGGACTCTGCTTTCCTGGCACAACTGCTTCAGATATTCCACAGTGTACTCACTGTAGGTGGAAGCCATCTTCTTCCCTAATCTACAGCTACATTAGCTTGCACATGAAAAAAAAAAATAAAACAGGTCGGGAACTTAGACTGTAACCACAATGATATATATGTATATATATATATATATGTATACACATACATATATATATATATATTTTTTTTTTAAATCACTGCCTTGTTTTGTGTGTGAACTGTTATAGTTTATCAGTCTGACGCACTGGACTGTTAATGTTCATGTCACCAAATAATTTCACAGTATGCAAACAAATCTTTTTGATTGCAGCACTGCAAACCAAACCTTTCAGATCGCACCACTGCCAACCAGATCTGTCACAAACATACTCCGGGGGTCAGGCCCTCTGATCCATAGTGCCCAACCTCAAAGTGCAATATGTGAACAGGAAACAAATAGGGACACCCTCCGGCTTGTTTTGGGTCTGAGCAACTACCAGTCTTGAGTCCTTGGGTCAAATATAAACCTTTTTTCGCTAGCACACCCAGGTAACAGGTCCAAATATCATATCCTCTTCAGGGAAAGCAGAGCAATACTTAACCCAGTGGGCACACAACCTGGTTCACAATCCCCCTTCTGACTCAACTAAGACCTAAGTATTTCCTTACCTTGCTGCATATGGTGACACACTGTAAGCACTTTAACAGTTATGTCTAAACACTTATTGTCAACATTGTCCCAGCATTCACACTCAAAATGAGAAAATGTCTTAGGCTGAATTTTAAAGAAAACAAAGTTTACTAAAATTAAAAATAGCAAATACAATACAATGAATAAACCACCTTACACTGAGTAACTGATCCTGCCGCAGTTTCAATTGGTAAATAGTGGTGCTGAAATTAATTAATTTTGGTAGAAATGTTTCTTAAGTCCAGAACACAAGTGTGTTAAGTCTTGCAATGCTGGAACAACAGTGTGTTCTTTCAGGAGTCCAAAGTAAAAGGGTACAATGTTCACACAGCAACTTGACAATGTCAGGGGGAAAAGGGTCCCACCAAGCTTGTGAGGTCAACCAATGTCATATCATGATGCAGTTCTGCAGGTGCTATATTGAAGACATAATGATGGTATGGAAGGGTAGTACTGCAGAACTTCATGAATGTGTGGGGTTTTTACTGTCTACTAACCCTCATTTCAAATTTCAGGTAGAATACAGTAAATCAAGTGTATACTTTTTGGATTTGAAAATAACAAAAAACAATGATGGCACAATCAGCACTGACTTATACCATAAGGGTACCATTAGAAATATCCCCATACTTTATTTAAGCTGCCACCCCCACAAATTAATAGACGACATACCTATGGCACAATTCCTAAGGTGATGCAGGACGTGCTCCACTGATCCTGACTTTAAAGTACATGTATCAGAAATGCAGGCATGTTTTAACTGCAGGGGTTACAAAACTGATATTGCTGAAAATACAATGACGATTGCTAATGATACAGGTAGGAGGAGCTTGTTTGTAAATAATCAAACTGATACAAGAAATGCAGCTTTAAATGTTGTGATTACCTACAACGGTCACTCAAAAAAGTAAAGGATGTCGTACTCCAACACAGGGGCATCTTACAAACTGAACCATTACTTGCTAGTACAGTAGACTCAGCCCATAGAATAGTGTATCATTGTGGGTCTAGCCTTGGTGATACTTTGGTGCACAGTCTACAACCCACACACATTACAGGAGTGTCATTGCTTCTAGACCCACCCATGGGCTGCCTTCATTGTGGCCACAGAACATAAGATATGCCACTTTATTAACTGTTCCACTGTGGCAATTATCTATTTGGCAACATGAAAATTTGGGATTTTTTTATGTTGGGAAGTCCTCCAGGATGTTTACATCCAGAATTAGAGACCATTTCAGTTACATCAAAAACAAGGATATTTCTAATACCCTATAGAAGCGTATACTAGTGAGCAGGGATCCAGAAAACCATTCTTTCATGTTTTGTGGTATCAAGAAAGGGTCAGTAGGCAGGAGGGGAGGTGATTTAGAAAATGTAATACTAAAAAGGGAAGCTTGATGGAGGTACCTTCTTGGCTTACTTTTTTACCCTGGTCCTAATGATTCTTTTAATATGGCCCCATTTTTGATAACAAGATAAATTCTGCAATTTTGACCTCAGGTATCAGAAATTATTTTTTTCCCCTTTGTAGTAGACATGGGTTGGGACCTCAGTAGAGATAAATAAACTGGAGGCACTTTCTCCTTAAATCCATTATTAGATTTGGATGATAGTAGCCCTATTTTTAAATGTGTGCCTGCCACCCCACACCCACACACCATCTAGTTTCTTAGTAAATGCATACATTGTTCCTATTGGTCTGCAGCATCTCCCAAGCTGGTAGTACATATGTTTACAGTTATACCTATGCACAGATGCTGTGTTGACACACTGAACTTGTGTCATTACAATCTGGTAGGAATATGCAAATACTTTAGTAGGCTGAACAAGTTCATATTTAGGTGTCACTATTCAGTGAGCATGCAGATTGCTTTTTGACACCAATAATGTCTTGTGCTGCTGCTTTACTGAATTACAGTAAAGCAGTGTTGCAGCACAGATCCATAGAAATTTTCTTTCTTGTGACCATATTCCATGTGGTCTGACTTACATTACCTCCTATTTTTTTTTTTTTTATTTATGAATGGAGGACGGCTTTGTACTGGTCAAGGCAAAATGCTATCACAGTTTGTATATATCAAGCAATTGAGCTTATTAATTTCTAAAACTGATGTGCACATTACTCCGGGGCTGACCTCTGAGACTTACCACATGAACATTTTGAGAACTGAATGATGGACTAGCACTTGGTGGTCCTGAATACAAACAGGGAAATTAGCATTTTTTATTGCTTTATACTAATTTTAATTCATCAGAAGGGCCATCCAAAATCATATGGATGCTGTAATGCACCTAATTAATCAACCTAACTGGGATGAATACAAATTACAAATCTGCTAGCTTTAGCTGGCATTGATTCATCTGTTGTTGTTTTATATCTTTTTATTCTTTGGTGTTTTGCTCATTTGCACTTTTTAAATTCTGCACAGTATAAAATGAGTGATGGTGTGTAGGACCAGTCTTTCTTAGGAAGCACGCATGTGCAAAATTGGTTGGGGCATCTAGTTCTGTATTATCTGTCTGAAGTGCTGTACTGTGAGTGTTTACACTGAATCTCTACACTGCTCTGGAATAAAAGTAAGTCATTGACTGGTCATTGCTTAGTGCTGGCGCCATTGTATTTCTTCATTTGAACTCCTCTTAACCCACTGTACTCTATATCCTTTCTGAGGTGTGGTCTCCGAAACTGCACACTCTACTCTCTAGGTGTGGCACCACCAGTGAGTGATATAATGGCAAAACTACTTCCCTCCTTCTGCTGGTGATACCCCTCTGTATGCAACTCAGTATTCCACTGACCTTATCCAGTGCTTTGTCACACTGTCCTGCCACCTTGAGTTCTTCAGATATGATGACACCTAGGTACCTTTCTTTTTCAGTGTTTGTTAGTACCCCCATCATCTACTCAGCATCAAGGTTTTTATGTACTGGGTACATTACCTTGCTTGTTTTGGCACTGAACCTCAACTGCCATGTTTTTGACCATTTCTTGTGTTTCTCAAGATCCCTGCATATTTCACCATCCTTTCTTGAGTGTCTACCCTAGTGCAAATTTTGGTATAATCTGCAAGAAAACACTCCTTCCCTTCCAGCTGTTTTCCAATGTCCCTGTTAATATATTGAAGCGGACTCAAGTATGGAGCCTTATGGTGCCCCATTTGCCACACTCCCCTCATTAGAATGAATGCAGTTTACTACCACCCTCTGCCACCTATGCTTTAACCAGTTTCTAACCCAATATACCAATATGGATCCCACTTCTAAGTTGGTCACCTTCCTAAGCACAAAACAGGTGAAGTAGTGGCCAGCTGACAAAAAGCCACTACACCATACAAAGTTCAAAAATGTGAGTTTTATTAATTTTTCAGTTGCCCCAATGCTTTGGCATGTTTGGTATCTTCTCAGGGACTGTAAATAAAGTAATAATAATTTTACATTTTACAATTTATATGCACGTTTTGTACTATTTTTAAGTTCACTATGCCTGCATGCTACACATTTATTGCTATAAGTAGTGTGTGCGAAAACATCAAAAGAATGAGCCACTGAACAGCTGATTGCTGTTCAATCATGGAACAAATATGTGTGGAATGCAGTCAATTCTGTACATGTGCAGTAGTACCACTGCTTCTGTTCATGTGCGGAAATTAACAACTTGGGGATGCACTCCATCGATTTTATTTGCTCAGTGTGCCTTTCCTGGTGGAACATTTCAAGAAATAAATACACCAGCTGGCCCAGCTTTCTGCCCGCCGCATACTACATTGAAAAGCTGACATTGGGGTGCCCAGTCCCTGTGTTGACATGTATTCCAACCCCCCATATTGTGGAACACTTGGAGCCCACCTCAGTGTGCCCAGACAATTTTCGTAATTTATTTTTTGGACACATGGATGCCCACTCCCGGTGTTGGATGCCCCCACCACCAAACCTCAATTTATTTGCTGACGGGGGTGTCAAATTCCAATCGGCATCATGTTCCCTTCCCCAAGCTCACTTTCTTTGCTAACAGGGGTGCCCAGTCCCTGTCGTCATCATGTCCCTCGCCAAACTCATGTGGCACACTGGGAGCTCGCCCCAGTGTGCCAAAAGTATTTTTTAAGCTGTAAATAAAGAAAATGGTCTCCCAGAGTCTTTTTTTTACCTGAAAAAAAGAAAATGATCCTTCGTCATTTTGCCCATCCCCCTCCCCTATCCTGACTCTCCCTCTGTGCACCCACCTCCCCACACCCCCCTCACCCCATACTTAACTCTGAAGGTCGGGAGCAGTGCTCTTCTGAGAACTGGGACATGTTTTCTCTCTTCAAAGCTGAACTGCAAACTGAGGAATCAGGTAAGCACTGTATAATGGGAGCCAATGGGGGAGGGTTCAATTTAGATTGATATCTTAGCTGTTTTTAGGACTTTTGGCCCCAAAGTTTCAACATGGGGTTCTTGGGACAATACCTCACGAACACTGTCACTGTCATTTTGTTTCTCCATCTTGAACGTGATTTTGCGGCCCCTGTGCAGAATCACATTTTGGGACCAATTAATGAAACAGAAGTGCGACTGTTCATGAAGAGAGGTCCCTAAAAGCCCATGTTGCAAATCTGATGAATAAATTCCAAAAAATGACTGTGTTACGAGCGTACATTGTGCAGTTTCTATGCACGCTCGAAACTTCACCAATTTTTAATCATTTCATTCCAGATTTTCAATATTGCCATTTTTTACACCTCCTTATGAACAGTACAGCTGTCATTTTTTCACATCCTCTCCGAAACGTGTTTTTATACCTGTGGTACAGAATAGGTGTTGCTGTTGGAAATCAACTTTCAGGACAGATTAACAAAATCCCAGTGCCACTGTTCATGAGGAGAGGTTGAAAAATGGGCATGCTGAAAATCTGGTGAAACAATTCCAAGAAATGATCGTGTTCCACACACACTCTCGTAACTTCGCCAATATTTCATATTTTCACTCCAGATTTTCAACAGTGCCATTTTTTCACACCACCTCATGAACATTACAGCTGTCATTTTTCATATCATGCCTGAAATTTGTTTTCACCCTTGTGGCACCAAATAGCTCAGTCACTGTGCAAAATCACCTTTCAGGACAGAGTAATGAAATGATAGTGCCATTGTTCACGAGGTGGGGTCACAAAAAAGCCCATGTTGAAAATTTGGAGTGAAAATACCAACAAACACCCGGGGCATTAGGGTTTACAATCTTAATGCCCTACCCTGTAGAGACTGACAGGTGTCAGGGGTGTGACTTGGGATCATCGGTCGTAATGCTCATGCCATTCCACCCCCACCCTGCAGCCAGTGACAGGCTTTGATGTATGCCTTGGGGTCTTCAGCCCCAACCCAATGTTCACCCCATTCTCCTATACTGCACCCATCTCAGTGTATTTCCTTATGGAATGGGGTGAGCATAAGACCCGAAGACCCCAAGGCACACCGCAGCAGCTGTCTGTGTCTGCAGGGCAGGGTGAGATGAAATGGCATGAGTGTTATGGCCGATGACCCAAAGACACACCCCCATGCCTATCAGTCTCTGCAGGATGGGGGTGGGGTTGGCGTCAGTTCAATACTTCACTACCATTCCTATTATGCATCTCTCTAACTCCTGCACTACCAGTGCCAAGGCCAGCAAGCAAATATGTGGCATTGACAAATGTTTGTTATACTTTCCAGTGACGATTTTGTCAAAGAAATGCAATCGCATACCTATAAAGGTTCTTGTTAGTTAAGCAACTGCCTTTCTTTGACAAAATCATCACTGGAAAGTATAAAAAACATGCTTTTACAAATTGCCTCCATTAAACTCTATGGAGTGCCTCATTGTGCTGTTCCTTGAGTAATGAGGTGAATTTTCAGCATTGACAAATGCTTGTTTAGTTTAGTAATGCAACTAATTTCAGAGTTAAGTACCAGCATTTATTCATTTAAAAGTCATCTTTCCTACACAAGCTTTAAAGGGATGGAGTATAGCATTGTGGTTTAGGGCACTGAGCTGCAAACCTGAAGACCTGGGTTTGAATCACACAGCTTCCACTTGCATACAATGTGACCCTGAGTAAGTCACTTAACTTCCTTGTGCTCCCAGGTAGCACCTGGAAACAAGCTTTGGCTTAGTGTACGTTTCCTGGTTAAACAATTCCCCCTTCCCTTTCCCTTAAGGGTATTGTGTAAATAAAATACAAGTATCTGCTGTCCTAACATTGCTTGAATGTTGCTGCCCTTTCCTCTCATATTCTAAGTTACAGTATTTTAGTGTGCATATAGTAGCAGTACCAACTGAATACTTCTCCGTTAGGCTTCTCTCGTCTGCTCCAACCTTTAGCAACGCTTGCAAGTTTTTTGTCTTTGTCTTTGGTAATCGAGTAAGTAGATTCCTTTTCTTTAATTAAAAAAACAAATACATTTTCAAATGGGTATGCCATTTTTGAAACATTTTTTAACCATTCAATACAGATGCAACTATAACATTTCAAGTACCTGTTCAATATTTTTATGTATATCCGTGACAGTGAACACTGAGAATTCTTTAAAGAGCCATGTCTACTAACTGTAAGACCATAAAAAGCCATAGTCAACAATTTATTATTTATATCCCTAAAAAGGGTGGTTAAAATCATGTTGTATCTCAGAATTTGCACTTTGGATTGAACCTTTTCTACATGTTTAGATTCACATTCGGCACTTTAAAATGTCTTGTTTTTTATACTTTTCCAATGGGTATTAACTTATTGTTAACAGTGCAAAATATGAATGACGAAAGTGCACTGTGCTTTCTTTTACTTCTCTGAATGTTTCCAGTGCCACACATTAGTATTCAGTCACCAAATCATTTCAATATTGCTTTTACAATGTATATTGACAGTCTGTTTGTAGAAACAGTATTCAAGAAGCTTTTAACAAAGATAGCACTTCGAAATGAATTAGAGTTGCTTTATATTTTATTCTTCTTTATCAGTTAAAATCACTCATTTAAAATTCTCAACTTCTGTTTTCTCACCTTTCAGCTTGTTAAGTCAGTGGCTTCCGATCAGGCAGTGTGAAGACAAAAGAGTAGCCATTCCTCATGTACCCTCATGAAGCCATTGCAGACTTGGACTATGTTGGCAAGCATCACCATGGTGATGCCATTGCCATGCAACTGGGATTTTCATGTGGGTGCATGAGCAAGTAAGACAGCAGCTGCCAAAACCTAGGGAGTGATTTACTCAACATGTTCATGTGTGTTTTAAATCCAACTTATTATTTAATTAAAATCTCTTTCTGGCTTTAGGGTCGTAAGATTTCAATACAATTTGCTAGATAGTTTGTACAAATTTCTTTCCTTCTTCTATCTTGTACTTAGAAAATGGGCATGAAAAATAAAGCATCCTGACTGGCTGAAAGCCATGGTCAGGCATGCATTTATTTTTTAACAGTGCCTGGTAAAAACCAAGTGCCAATTTGTGGTGCCCCATTACTTAGGGTATCACTGGGCACCCCACATTTTCAAAGTCAATCTGCTGCAATTTTTTTTCTGTCACTTACCGAGAGGAAACAGCAAGTCAGCCCCACCGCACACAGACATGGATGCACAAACCTAGGCAATAAACAGCCCTCATAACCACACAAAAGATGCATTCAAACAGAACCAACACACATAAAATATTTTTTCTTTTTAACAGAACTGCCATGCCAGAAAACATGTGGTGGTTTATTACAGTACTACTCTCACATCATACTTGCAGCTGTTCTAGACAGTGCTAATCTTGTGCTATTCCTCCTTAGCCTGACTGTTTTCATTAATCACCAAGAAAAAGCAATGGGGAAAAATAAAGCAGCATCACCATTCAAAACAAGCATTTATCAATGCCGAATGTTGATTGCGTTGGTGTGTTGAGCTCGCTCACTGCCCCTCTGTCACTCACCCAGTCTGTTTCTCCCAGTGCTGCAGGCTGCTCTTTTGTACTAGGCAACTGCCTGCATTGACAACCTGTTCTGCTCACTAAGAAATCTGCAGCTGTCCTGAAAGAGCTGCATTGAGGTGGCTCACTCTCCCTCTCTCACTCACTCATTCTGTTTCTCCTGGCGCTGCAGGATGCCCTTTTGTACTGGGCCCCTGCCTGTGTTGGCACCTTTTTCTGCCAACAAAGAAATCCACAGCTGTCCCAACAGAGCTCCGTTAAGGTCACTCACTCCCCCTGTGTCACTCACTCATTCTGTTTCTCCTGGAGCTGCAGCCTGCCCTTTTGTACTGGGCTCCTGCCTCTGTTGGTGCCTTTTTCTGACGACAAGGAAATCTGTAGCAGTCCCGACAATGCTCTGTTGGACTTGCTCACTCCCCTTCTCTCACTTGCTCATTCCGTTTATGCCAGCATTGCAGGCTGCCCTTTTCTATTGGGCTCCTGCCTGCATTGCTGCCATTTGCAGCAGTTACAATACAACTCCATTGAGCTCGCTCACTCCTCCTCTCACTCGCTCATTCTGGTTTTCCCGCCACTACAGGCTGCCATTTTGCACTGGGCCCCTGCGTGCATTGCTGACTTTTTCTGCCCACAAAGAAATCTGCAGCAGTCCCAACAGAGCTCCGTTGAGCTCACTCACTCCCCCTCCCTCACTTGATCATCCTGTGTCTCCTGCCGCTGCAGGCTGCCCTTTTGTACTGGGTTCCTGCCTGCATTGGTGGCTTGTTCTGGCCAGAAAGAAATCAGAAGCAGTCCCAACACAGCTCCATTGAGCTTGCTCACTCCCCCTCTCTAACTCATCTAACTCACTCATTCCATTTCTGCCCACACTGCAAGCTGGCCTTTTGTACTGGGCTCCTGCCTGCGTTGCTGTATTTTCTGCCCACAAAGAAATCTGCAGCAGTCACAACAGAGCTCTGTTGAGCTTGCTCACTACTGCTCTGTCCCACATTTCATTCTGTTTCGCTTGACGCTGCAGGCTACGCTTGTGTATTGGGCTCCTGGCTGCATTGGCACCTTTGTCTGTCCACAAAGAAATCTGCAGCTGTACTGACAAAGCTCCATTGAGGTTGCTCAGTCTCCCCTCTGTCATGTCCTCGTTCTGTTTGTCCTGGCGCTGCAAGCGGCCCTTTTGTACGGGGTTCGTGCCTGCATTGGAGCCTTTTTCTGTCAACAAAGAAATCTGCAGCAGTCCTGATAGAGCTCAGTTGAGCTCACTCAGTCCTGCTGTCTCACTCACTCATACTGTTTCTCCCACCACTGCAGGCTGGCCTTTACTACTGGGCCCCACCTGCATTGATGCCTTTTTCTGCCCACAAAGAAATCTGCAGAAGTCCTGACAGCACTCTGGTGAGTTTGCTTACTCCCCGTCCCTCGCTCAGTCTCTCGTTCTGTTTCTTCCAGTGCTGCAGGCTGCCCTTTTTGTACTGGGCTCTTGAGTTGGGGCCTTTTCCTGCCCACAAACAAATCTGGAGCTGTCCCAACAGAGCTCAGTTGAGCTCGGTCACTCCCCCACTCATTCGATCCTAATCTGTCCGAAACACTGATTTCCCACAGCAACCATGCTATTCTCCAGCAGGAGTGCAAAAACATATTTTAGCCAGGATGTGAAAAATGGCAGCTGTACTATTCATAAGGAGGTGTGAAAAAATGCCGCTGTTGAAACTGTGGTGTAAAAATATTACAAATTTGCAAAGTTACAAGTGTGCGTCGAAACAGTTCAACGCACACTTGTAACACAGTCATGTTATGGAGTTTCGTCACCAAATTTTCAACATACTGATTTTAGGACCTCTGCTCATGAACAGTGCCACTGTCATTTTCTTAGTCCGTCCCGAACACTGATTTCCCACAGTGACCGCATTATTCTGTACTGCAACTGTGAAACCACATTTCAATCAGGATGTGAAAAATTACAGCTGTATTGCTCATAAGGAGGTGTGAAAAAATGCCACTGTTGAAAATCTGGCGTGACAATAATACGAATCTGCAAAGTTACAAGGGTGTGTGGAAAGTGTGCAATGCACACTTGTAACACAGTCATTTGATGCCCTATCATCACCAAATTTTCAACATAGGCATTTTAGGAACCTTGCTCATGAACAGTATTACTGTCATTTTATTAATCTGTCCCAGACAGTGATTTCCCACAGTGACCACTCTATTCTGCACCGGAAGTGCGAAAACAAATTTTGGCTAGGATGGGAAAAATGACAGCTGCACTATACAAACATAGGTGTGGGAAAATGGCAATGTTGAAAATCTGAAGTGAAAATATTATTTAATTTGCAAAGTTATGAGCATCCATGCAAACTGCGCAACACACGCTCGTAACAGTCATTTTATGGAGAATCATTACCAAATTTTCAACATTGGCATTTTAGGACCTCTACTCATTAACAGTGTCACTGTCCCGAACACTGATTTCCCACACCGACTGCGTTATTCTGTGCCAGAAGTGTGAAAACACATTTCGGCTAGGATGTCAACAATGACAACTGTACTGTTTACAATGTGGTGTGACAAAATGCCGATATTCAAAAATCTGGCATGAAAATAGTGCAAGTTCATGAAGTTACAAGCGTTCGTAGCAACTGCGCAATGCACGCTCAGAAAACAGTCATTTTTTTTTTATACCAAATTTGCAACATAGGCTTTGAGAGCCCACCTCACGAACACTGGCACTTCCTTTTTGTTAATCGGCCCCAAAAGGTGATTCTGTGCAGTGACCGTGAAATCCCCTTTTGGGGCTGAGTAACACCATGACAGTTCAAGAATTCATGAGGAGGGGTCCCAAAAACCCCATGTTGAAACTTTGGTGAAAAAATTCCCAAAAATGCCCCGAGATATGTACTACAGTTGGAAGAAACCTATTTATTACATTATACAGCTTACCAGCATTTCCTCAGTTCACAGTCAGCTTTGAAGAGTGCAGACATGTTCCTGGTCCACCAAAGATCATCGCCCTGAACTCCGGAGGTAAGTATGGGGTAAGTGAGGGTGGAGAGGTAGGGTGTTCAGTGGGTGGGTGTGGGTTGCAGGTGGGTGGGCTGGAAGACTACAAGGGACCGTTTCCTTTTTTAAAGGGGTAAAAAAAAAAAGACTTTGCAGGACCGTTTTTCATTTACACGGGCATGTGGCACACTGAGGTGGGCTCCCAGTATGCCACTGGAGTCTTGTTTTTGGGGGAGACCGCTGTAGCCGATGGGGGATTGGGCACCCCTGTAGGCAAACAACAAAAGGGGGGATTTCTTTCTGCCAATGGGGATTGGGCACCCCCATTAGCAAACAACAAAAGGGGGGAATTCCTTTCTGCCAACAGGGATTGGGCACCCCATCAGCAAACAACAAAGGAGGGGGATTCCTTTCTGTCAACAGGGACTGGGCACCCCCTTGGCAGACAATGAAATGGGTGGGTTACATTATGCCGACAGGGAGTAGGCTCCTCCGTTGGCAGATAAACATGGTGGGGGGGTAATATTGTTTGTGGACATGGCAGCAAACCACCGCCATGTTCACAAACAATATCAGGGTTCCTACATCCTGCCCTGCAATGACGGGTCACTCCCACATTGTAGCGGATGGCTTAGACTGCAATGACAAGACAGCCCCTGATTGCAGCTGCTAAATTGTCACAAGTCGGTGCCAACGTTCCAAACTTGTGTCATCAGCAGCCTGCCATGGCATTAGGGGAAGTGGGACAAGCCTTTGCAGGCTGTGGGGGCATTGGCCACAACAGTGTCACGCCTCCACAGCCTGCTTCTCAGCAACCTGTCCCAATATGTTTCTTTCTCTGCGTGCAATCAACATAATAAAAATGGTGTGTGTTCTGTGCTCCATTGCCTCACTACACCCAGCACCCTTCCTGATCCTGTTTACAATCCTGTTCAGGAATTCCACACAAAGAGGCACGGGGGGCGGGTGGAGATGGAACGATGTCAGCAAATACATAAACAAAAAAAGACACAACCTATATGTGTTTGTGTTTAGAAGTGGGGGACAGTAAAATTTTCAAGCAGAAATTGAAGTGAATCAGACCCACTCACTGGATAGTTTTAAATATGTTATTATCACCACAAAACAATTAAATCAAAGTTTCATAGTGAACTCACTACTTCTTCAGGATCTAAGTGGTTTAA
This sequence comes from Neoceratodus forsteri, assembly GCA_016271365.2. NCBI lineage: Eukaryota > Metazoa > Chordata > Ceratodontiformes > Ceratodontidae > Neoceratodus > Neoceratodus forsteri. Next base: position 933,573,007 of record CM057455.1, read on the forward strand.
ACCTATATGATTTTAGTATCATAAGGCATTTTTACTGAAACTGAAGATAAATTCTTGAACCAAAACATGGACTAGAACTATAGTTACAGGAGTTTCCAGTTAACAAGCTTTTAAGGCAGGGAGAAGAGTAAAATGGCCATGCACTTTAAACATAGCCTTTGCTAGCAAACAAAGGATAAATAATGACCTTCTGATCTCCCTGTTTGATAAAAAAAAATCTTATTTCCAAAACTCATTTGAGAATGAATCATGACCAATTTGACATCCCTGTTACATTTTAAAACCTAGGCTTATTCTATGATTTCAATAACTGAAACAACTAAGATTTAAGGATAAATACTTACCTTTTGACCTCCCTATTTGGTTTCTAAACTAGCCACTGAATTTTTCTGCTGTGAATAAACAGAGCAGCAGAAACAGAAATATTTTTCAGAACTGTTTTCTGGACCAATCACTGGAGATGGAGTTCTCACCTTCCTTCTTAGATAGTAAACCTGTTCCTGTTAATTGCTCACAATGGGCTGGGGTAATAGAAATAAATCTCCCCAGAAAATCACTTACTTCTATTCATGGTTGTAATTTAAGACACTAAGGGGAAGCAAGGAACTCTTCGGACAACTAAAGTGCTCTGTTTTGAGGAGTAACCCATTCACAGCAGGCCTGCCAATTTGGTATCTTCATTTAGATCCCATGGCTCATCTAATGTCCCTAATTTGAAGATTCACCACATAGCTCTTTTTCACTACCATTTTGTTATAGTTTTCTCCTCTTGTAGGTTCAGGTACCTGCTCTAACACCAGCAATCTCAATTGTACCACTGTATGTCCCATCTCCCTGTAATGCGTGGCCACGGGTGAATTCTCATACTGAGTCCTTATCCTGCTTTTATGTTCAGAAATCCTTTTTATGCTGGCTCGTGCTTGTGCACCAGCCAACATATTGCATTAGTAGCAGATTTGGAGGTGTGGTCACTCTGGGCGAATGCAGGGCACGCACCAGTAGGTGCATCTCTCATTCCCCAATATGGCAGCTGCAGGCATCGACACCCTCAACAAGTAAACTGGCCACCAGATCTAAGGAAAGGTCCACTGCAATGAGCCTTTCCTGGTGAACCAGTTTACAAAAAAGAAAACATGGCAACATGCTGCTGCAGAGTGCCCTGACCCACTTCCTTTGCTGACGGGGGAGCCCGCTCCCCGTCAGCATAGTGCAACCCCCCCATTTGAAGTGTGTGCCAAGGGGGTGCCCAATCCACCTTAGCATCATTTCCCCCCTTACCAGTTTAATTTGCCAATGGGGGAGCCCACTCCCCATTGGCATATTGTCCTCTCCCATTCGTTGTGTGCCGAGAGGAGAATCCAATCCCCCATCTGCTACAGAACCCCCCATACTAAAAAAACACTCAGGTGGCATGCTGGGAGCCCACCCCAGCATGCCAAATTCCCCTGTAAAAGAAAAACTGTCCTGCAATTTTTTTTTTGTTTTCTTACACCTGAAAAGCAGAAAATGGTCCCTCGTGGACTCTAGTGGCCCTCCCCAATCCACACCCACCCTCTGCCACCCTGCCTCTCACACCCCCCCACCCCATACTTTCCTCCAGAGCATGGTGCAATGATCTTCGGTGGACCAGAAACATGTCTGCACTCTTCAAAGCCGACCACGAACTGAAGAAATACCGCTAAGCTGTATAATGGCATAAATAGTTTTTTTTTTTTCAACTTTGGTGCATATCTTGGGCATTTTTGGGAATTTTGGCACCAAATTTTCAACATGAGGTTATTGAGACCCCTCCTCATGAATTCAGTCACTGTTATGGCATTATTTCACCCCAAAAGGTGATTTTGTGGTCACTGCGTGGAATCACCTTTCAGGACTAATTAACGAAATGACAGTGGCACTGTTCATGAGGGGGGTCTCTCAAAAAGCCTATGTTGCAAATTTGGTGAACAAAATCCAAAACAATTGCTGCTTTACAAGTGTGCATTGTGCAGTTTCCATGCACGCTTGTAACTTCATGAATTTCTAATATTTTCACTCCAAATTTTCAAAATTGACATTTTTCCACACCTCCTCCACCTACAGCTGTCATTTTACATATCTTAGCTGAAAAGTGTTTTCGCACATCCGGCGCAGAATAGTACAGTCACTGTGCGAAATCAATTTTCAGGACAGTTTGAGAAAATGATGGTGACACTGTTCATGAGCAGAGGTCCTAATATGCCTATGTTGAAAATCTGGTGACAAAACTCCATAAAATGACTGTGTTACAAGTGTGCATTGTGCATTTTCCACGCACCCTTGTAACTTCGCAAATTTGCCAGATTTTCATGCCAGATTTTCAACACTGCATTTTTTAACATCTTGTGAACAGTACAGCTGTCATTTTCCACATCCTGCTCAAAATGTGTTTTCGCACCTCTGGCGCACAATGGCATGGTCGATGTGGGAAATCAACTTTTGGGACACATTAACAAAATCAGACTGCCACTGTTCATGAGAGGAGGTCCTAAAGTGCCTATGTAGAAAATGTGGTTAAAAAAATCCCAAAAATAATTGGGTTACAGATGTGTGTTGAGCAGTTTCTATGCCTGCTCAGGACCTCACCAATTTTTCATATTTTCACTCCAGATTTTCAACGTTGTCCTTTTTTACACCTCCTCATGAACAATACAGTTGTCATTTTTCACATCCTGCCCAAAATATGTTTTCAAACCTGTGTCACCAAATGGCATAGTCACTGTGCTAAACCACCTTTCAGCTAACAAACTGATAGGTGGGGTCACAAAAAGCGCATGTTGAAAATTTGGAGTGAAAATACCAACAAACGCCTAAGGCGTTAGGGTTTCCAGCTGTAACATCCCACACTGTAGAGACTGACAGGCATCAGGGGTATGAGTTGGGACCATTGGCTGTAATGCTCATGCCATTTCTCCTGCATGCCCCCACCCTGCAGCCACTTACAGGCATTGAGGTGTGCCATGCAATGTTCGACCCTAATGTTCACCCCATTCTCCTATACTGCACCATTCTCAGCATATTTCCTTATGGAATGGGATAAGTATAAGGCCCAAGACCCCAAAGCACACCACGACACTTGTCAGTATCTACAGGGTAGGGTGAGATTAAATGGCATGAGCATTATTGCTGATGACCCACAGACACACCCCAACGCCTGTCAGTCTCTGCAGGGTGAGGGTGGGAATGGTGTCAGTTCAATCCTTCACTGCCATTCCTATTATGCATCTCTAATTCCTGCACTACCAATGCCAGCGAGACATCATTCGGCATTGACAAAAAGTCTAACCTACATAAAGCTGGTCACAAGGGTACTGTATCACATAAACTACTCCAGTTGTGTTGCAGTTTACGTGCACTTTTATTTTGTATTCTTTCCCTGTGTGTAGATACTTAAAGACTACCTTGCTAGAGGTGTGTCCACATGCAACACGCCCACCACATGGATACTTTCCCCACTTCAGTGGTCCCAACCTTACAAAAGCTGCCCTGTTTTTTTCTTTTTGTGTTTGCTGCCCCATATGAATGAATTTGTCTCTTATAGTGGGTGCTCTTTTGGATGTTACAAAAGGTTTCTGAGAAAAAATGTTAGCTGTTACAGGATGTGCTTGTAGATTCTTCTGGTTGACTAGTATTGTCTTGTGAATTTTGGGCATTTGAACACAATGTATCATGTTAAAAGTTAGTCTCCTAATATAGGAATCTGGTTTTGTGTTCTGTCTAAGTGCCTGCTTCCTTGCTATATCCACCACTCTCCTTTTGGCTGCTTCTAATGCTGACTTTCTATATCCCCTTTGCTTGAATATATCAATGATTATGGATTGTTCTTTGAAGTTTGAATTTTGGCTGCAGTTTCTCTTGGCTCTTAAAAGTTGAGAAATGGAATGCTTTGGATCCCTTGAGCTTGATTTTAAAAGGAGATGCAGCAGTCCAGTGGACTTGCAGCAGGGTGTTTGACGCAAGTTGTAACTTGTGTCAAACATTGCAGCAATGGCAATTTTCAGAGAAGTGTGCCGCAAATGTGCACCGCAAGTCCAGAACATGGGACTCAGGGAGTCAATGTTGTCCTCGCTCATTTTTGCTCACTCTTTTTGAGTCATTGAAATTGAATCACTAAAATAATGGGGCACCCTCAGTGGTGGGGTAGCCAAGTACTTGATCTAGCGTAGGATTGCAAATTTTGTTTGAGATGGTCACCCAAGTTTCTGCCTCTGCAGAACACCATGTGTGGAGGCTCCCTAGAGTAAGCATCTAGCTTGGGTTCACCGCGTAGGATCCCACAATTCTTATGTACAATGGACTCCACAAAACTAGCATAGAACATTACAGTCTCAGCCAAAGACATGGTCAGAAATTTCCTGAAATTTCTGTGATATTTCTAGAGAAATCTCCTGCTTTCTGCAGTTCCACAGTAGGGGCAGCAGAGAGAAACTCTTTAGAAATGTCACAAAATATCTGGAAATATCAGACCATGTCTTTGGCTACAACTGTATGTATTGAAACAAAATGCATGAGAGTGTCCCTGTTGCTAGTGTTCTGTTGTGAAGTTTATAGACATGATCTTTCTACACCTACTGCTCTATTGAAGGCCAACTCAATATCAACCTATGAAGGCCAACTCAATATCAACCTATCTGGCATGTTAATAAAAGGTGTTGGCAAAGTAAATTAGGAGGAATATAAGTTTGTTGCCACCCTTAGGGGGGTCTGTAGCACCCTGTTATATAGATAGTTTTATTACAAGAGAAGGTAGTGGATGTCATCAAACATTCAAATGTATGAGGTTTGGAGTGAGAGCTGATGTAGGAAATAAGGTTGCGGTTGATATGGAGGGCTAATCCTCCTCCTCTGGTGGGTCTGTCAAGTCTATACAGTGAGAAGTTGTACATGGAGATTACTTGGGAATTAGTGGCACTGTTAAGCCAGGTTTCACATAGAAGCAGTATGTCAGGTCTGGAATATGCTACTCATATTTTTGTGTTGTCTAGCTTTTTTCATAAAGCTACAGACATTGATAGGTATGAGTTTAAGCTTATTTAATTTGTCAATATCTATGGGAGTAATGTCTCAGGAGGTGGCACCAGGCTTGACTTCTACATTACCAGAGCATAATAAGAGTGGGAGGATAACTTGCTTGCTGACATACAGCTCAGGTGAGTAAAATGCTTAGGGTACCATACCTTATTTGTAAGGCCAATTGGGGTACTAGTGGCAAAATAATTTACACTTTGTGTACCAGAGACAGCACATAGAGAAATGGCACCACATTAAAGAGGTTCAGCAGGGACAATTTGAGAAGCTGTGATCAAAATATTTGAGTCCCACAGGCAGGGCCACTCAACGTGAGCTATATCAATGTAGTTATAAGTAGGAATTGAGACATAGTAACTATGCCTAATGGAGTTCAGATAACTGAGTAGGGCAATTTGTCCCAGAAGCCACATTTTACAGGATCTGGGTGTATTATCAATAGAAAAGGTAAAATCAATTTCCCTGAGAGTGACAGCCAGAACTAATAGGGACTTGGGATGCAATGATGATAGTCTCAATTATAAGATACAATGTCTAACAGCTAATGGAATCTACAATAGTAACAGATGTAGAGCCGACTCAGGCAGTGGGAATTGTAAGTGTAATCAGCACCCAGCTGAGGTAATCATACAATATGTGGGCAGCACCCAGACAGGGTAATACTGCACTAAAGGTGACATGCTGGTATAGTGGAACTTTTATGCAGACAGTTACCAGTTAGGGTGACATTGCTCTCTAGGCAGCACCTAGATAGGGTGCTACTGCGGTTTAGGCAGAACACAGATAGAGGATGTGCTGGAGTGCCACAAAAAGATACTGCATACAGCTGACAGAGGCTGACACACACTTGACAGGCAGCATGTCTAGCCACTGGCTGTCTCCATGACTGACACCCCCGGTGGACGCCCATTCAGTAGATGCCCTTTTGGTAGACACCCTTAGCACTGCAGCCCTTTGGCAGTTTGTCCCTTAATGCTCCAGCCCACTTGTGAGGTGTAAGTTTTAGAGAGAGATGTGGTCCAACTCCAAGCCTCCTGATTGGCTGGGGCTGCTGCTCTGTCCCTGAGGAGAGCTCTGTTGCCTCAATGGTAATCAGTGAGGGAGAGAAGAAGGGACTCCTTTATGACCCCTGGTCTTGTCCTGAAGGTCTGGAAGGTGACAGGGTCTGCTGATGTGGGTTGCGCTTGGTGGAGTCTGCATTTAGTTGCCCTTTTTTAAATCTTTTGGTCCAGCCCCTGAGCCACATGGTTGGCTGGGGCTGCTGCTCTGTTCCTAGGGGAACTTTGATACCTCAGTAGTGACTGGAAAGGTGTGGGGGACAACGAGCTCCCTCATGACACCTGGTACTATGTTGAAAGCCTGGAAATTGGTGTCATCTGATAGCGCAGGTCACATTTGTCAATGCTGATATGATGTAATGATGGAATTGGAATTGTATTTGATTAATATCCTTGTATTATGTTATATATTGTAGGTACTGTGTAGCCTTTGAAAGTATTTTATATGAACAAATCCAAAAGAACTCACAGCACTCACTCAGGTTGGGTGCCTCATTCAATAAAGAAACCAAATATGAAAGGTAAAGTGGCACATCAGGCATCTTGGGTATGAGTCAGGACTTCCCCCCATGACAGGTTGGTGAGCAAGCGGGAAAGTATAGTGGTAGGGGGGAAAATAACCAGGTGGATGGAAAACTGGCTGTGGGGCAGAAACCAGAGAGTGGCGATAAATGGGGTGTACTCTGAGATGGGGTTATGAGTGGGGCACCCCAGGTGTCAGTGCTGGGACTCCTCCTTTTTATGTTTGCTTACACGTATGCGCAAGATACATTATGTGACAGCTTAGGACAGAAGTGGGTTGTTGAGATGCGGCACTGTTACAGCCAAGGGAGGCACTGCATTTGGGGGCTTGGCAGTTGTGGACCAATGGAGGCACGGTGTGCCGATGACACTGGTCTCCAAAAGTGCACCAAGTACAAACGTTTTCACCTCAGCAATCAGGAGCCGCCTTGTCATTGCAGCTTCAATCATTGTGCTGCAATGAGGGAACAACCCATCATTGCAGGGCAGAATGTTAGGTAGCCCAATACTGTTTGTGAACATGGTGGGCAGCTTGCCACCACATTCACAAACAGTATTATGCAGCCCCCATGCTGAGGGGGTGTCCAATCCCCCTTGGCAGCATGTGCCCCCCCAAATAGTCCTTATTTGCCAACAGGGGCCCCAATCCCCACTGGCTTCAGTCCCTCCGACTTTGTGGATGTGCCAACGGGGGATGCACTTGGGGTAGAGGAACCAGAAAGTAAGATACACCCTTTGGGGTGGAGGACATTAAGGATATAGAGCAGGAGAAGGATTTGCAGATTATAGCATCATGTAATCTTAATGTGGGAAACCATTGCAGCAGGTCAGTGGGGAAGGACAATGGGATGCTGGCATGCATTGGCAGGGGCATCACCAGCAGAAGGGGCCAGTAGTGATGCCTCTCTACAAAGCTATGTTAAGACTGCACCTGGGGTATGGAGTCCAGTTCTGGAGGCCACATCTATGAAAAGAAATAGATGTGATTGGGAGAGTTCAGAGATGGGCAACCAGGATGGTGCAGGGTATGTAGTGGAAAATTTATGAGCAATATGTAAGGAATTGGATCTGTACATGTTGACAAGCAGGGAGAGAGGGGACATGATAGAAACTTTTAAATATGTCAAGGGGATCAACAAAGTAAAGGAAGGGTGTTTACTAAAAAGGAAGGAAGGGGTGGTAAGCGGAGGGCATAGCCTAAGAGTGCAGTGAGGAAGATACAGAGGCAATGTGAGGCGGCAATTCTTCATGGACAGGGTGGTGGATACGTGGAACAGGCTTCCAGAGGATGTAGTGGGGGCTGAAATGGTGAAAGAGTTCAAGAGAGTATGGACAGGCAGATGGGGCTGAATAGCAGAGGGAGGGAGGGAGGGAGGGGGGCATCCCTTGGGGGGAGAGATGAGTAAAGAGGGGTAAGGGGCAAACTGGATTGGCCGGTGGGTCCTTTTCTGTCACTGAGTTTCTATGATCTTATAATTCTGTAAGGGGGTACCTGGACACTCTGCACATCTCAGTCTGGTTTCTTGTTATTGTAAGTCACAGGAGTCTGCCTTGGGGGGTGCTAAAGAACAACTATCTCTATGCTGAGGAAGACTCAATACTCCTCAGTTGTTTCACAGTCTTTTATTGTTTCATAAACTTACCATAGCCACCTACTGCACTAGACAACCAAGATTGCATGACCCTGGGACCACTTCCTCAAGGCTCATGTTGGCCTATGCAATCAGTATTTGGTTTAGAATTTTGGGGACAGGGAATACCACGTCTTGGGAATGAGGTAATCTATAATAATTTTCTTATAGTTGGTTGAGACCCTAGTAACATGAGGTCTCTGTTTTAATTTCTTGCTTGTCATATGTGTTATTAGCGAAGTTGTTTGCTAGTCCCTCTGATACCTGATAATTATGCCCTTGATGATTTTGTCACCTGTGAGTGCCCTGAACTTCTTTTTTTTTAGTTTGAGGTAATCTCATTTTAGTATTTTGAGCGTTGCACAATGGTGGGTGCCATATGGACAGTTAATGATGAATCTTGCCATTTGTGATATGTTGTGTAAAATTTCTTTAGCAGCTGGTTACTTGCCATGCTGGAAGGGTATACTTTCATATTCCAGAATGGGCAGCAGCAGCTGAGTGGTTATTATTTTTTTTTTTTTGGTATGGTGTAGATATATCAGAGGAGGGCTCCCACTCTGTTATTCACTTTTTTGACAGCAGATTTAAGATGTTTCTTGAAACATAAAGTGTTGTCTAAGTCCAATCTCTTGTATTTGTAGTCTTTTGCTTTAATGGTGGACACATCTAGGAGTTGTAGTTTTAGCTAACAAGTATCTTTAATTTTTTATACCTTTCTATAGAAGACCTTAGACTGTTTGTCCCCCCCCACTGAAAAAATTCTTTGCGGAGAAAAAACATTTTTGAAAAAATTCTTTTCGGAAACGAACCATTTTTGAAGAATATCAAAATCCAGTTTCTATTTGAGAGAAGTCTTTTGCTTCTCATATTTGTATGGTGTTATCCACATATAGTTTTATTGTGGAACCTTGTATGTATTCAGGAATGTCATTAACATAGACCAGGAAAAGTAGGAGCCCAGTAGCGATACCTGTGGGAGCCCCCTAGATAAGAACCCCATATCTGACAGGATGTCATTCATAGCCAAGGATTGCCTGCAGTGTATTAGGTAGGAGGTGAATTAGGTTGTTACTTCTATGGCTACTCCCATTTTCTTCAGTTTTCCTAGAAGAATTTTGCGGTCCACCCTTTCAAATGCCTTTGAGAGGTCAATGTACACCACCATAACAGCTTTGTCTTCCTCCTGTGCACCAGAGACCTCTCCAATTAAGTCTGCGAGGGCCATGGATGAGGACCTACCTTCCCTAAACCTCTAAATGATGGGCAGAGCCAACTAATACACTGTGCAACTTTCATCTTACTGATAACATGTGCACAAAACTTTTTAAAAGTTTTACTTCTGTCTGGTGGATATAGAGTGACTTAGAAGCTACTTGTCATGTTGGTGACCTGGAGTACCACATGGGGCCCAGGTGCCATGGCAGGAGAACTCAGTGCCCCATAAGAGTCTCTCTTCCTCCTCCTCCTCCTCCTCTTCCTCCTCTGGGAAAGGCAGAGTCTCTGCTTTCCCAGGGATCTTGGTGTCCACAGGAGTGATGAGGAAGACAGCAGGTAGGTAGAGCTATAGACTGTTTGTTATGGTGGGAGATCAGCGAAATTAGGCAGCTGACATCTCTGCCCTGCCTTCATGTCAGAACTGCTCTGCCCCCTGCCCCAGTGCCTGTTTCTGAGGAGGTGAGATATGGCCTGTTTTCATGTATATACACACACGCACACAGACACATACATGAACACACACACACACACACACTTGAATTCAAAGACATCATAAAACTGCAGATATACATTATAGGGGTGCAGTCGCACCTCTATAGTTAGGGTTGGTACAGCTGTGCAATGTTAAATCTCAGTTTTTGCACCTTAATAACTTTGGCATTTTTGTGCAAAATAGCCCAATAATTGAGATGCTCAGTCATTCTGCCAGTGGTGCACGAACTGAAAAGTTTCATGATGGCATCTTGTACGGTGTTTGAGATATACAGTGGTGAAAAACAGAAAAAAGAAATTGTTTTCCCATAGTTTAACATGGGATTTTATTTGCCATCATCTACCGCTCATATGGAATTAAAAATTCTTCTGTAATTTTTATGGATGATGGATGTGTGCCAAGGGTATGCCTTTGAATGGTTTGTTGTAAAAATGAATCACCATTTTTGAATTATAACAATTTCTGTGATAGCTGCAAGACAGGCAGGTAAATGAAAACAGTTTGAACTGTAAATAACCATTAACTATTCGAATGGTAAATAACCATTTACCATTCAAACTTTACTGTTCAAACATTAAAAATAGAATAATAGATAGGTGAGTGTCTATTACAAGAGAGTAATACTATTGAAAGGTTCTAGGGACAATAGAACCTCGAGAGTGAAGCTCAAGAGGTTTTGTTGTCCCCAGAACCTCGAGATGGCATTATTACCGAGTGATAGACTCTCACCTATTTTTTATTTTTTTGTAATATATGGATCCAATTTTTGTTTCTGGGGTGTCGTGAAGACGGCCAGCCACCACACTGAGGGATCCTCACTCACTGTCCATTTGCCATGTGCCCCCCACCTGTAAAATATTTTCATGCTTCAGTATACGTAGGATCAACCAGATAATTTCCACTCCCTGAATTATGTGGAAAAAAAAGATCGGCAGAAGTCCGGGACAAATTTCTCTCAATAAGCAAGAGATGGCCACCATGATTTTAGAAGTATTTTGCCTTCCCAGAACGAAACCGAGATGAATTAGAGGGCGTAGGTTTAAGAACGTCATAATGCAAACCTAGGACATTGTCTTGGAGATCTCAGGAACAAGTCTATGGGGTTAGGGAGCCTTGAGTTTGCACTCTTCAGGTTTTCTGATAATACTATCATTCAGAGCTTGAATTATAGTTTTACGAGCTCTGAACTATAGTATTATCACGTGTCAATGATGGTATTATCAGTGGAGCCATGGTGTATTACTGTGATTTTTTTTGACTGTTTTACAATGGCATGATTTAGCTTATCCATATATTACATAACTATTTACTGCTTGAACTTTACTTTCTGAACAGTAAATAACCATTAACTGTTCGAACAGTAAAAAACGATTTACTGTTTGAACTTTAATGTTTAAATGGAAAATAACTATTTACTGTTCAAACAGTAAATAACCATTTACTGATCGAATGGTTATTTACTGTTCGAACTTTACTGTTCGAATGATAAATAACCATTAACTGTTCGAACAGTAACCATCTACTGTTCGAAAGGTAAATAACCATTTACTGTTTGAACTTTGCTGTTTGAATGGTAAATAACCATTTATTGTTTGAACTTGACTGTTCAAACAGTAAGTAAACATTTACTGTTCAAATGGTAAATAACCATTAACACTTGCAATAGTTCAAACTTTATTGTTCGGACAGTAAAATTGTCATTGGCAGTTCTGGCAGTCCAGTGGTCCCTCCCCCTCCTCCATTCTCCAATTGCCATCCTCGGTAGTAAACAAAGCCCCCTATTGCCTGCTAATTAGTTACTGTTTGATTTGCTATGTACTGTTCAAACCTTACTGTTCAAATGGTAAATAACCATTTACACTCATAATAGTTCAGACTTTACTGTTCAAACAATACAATTGCCATTTGCAGTCCTGGTAGTCCAGTGGTCCCTCCTTCAGGTTCGAGATCCACTCTTCTGATTGAAGACACATCTTGCTACTGGAATCAATGATTGCAATATGAGAAACTAAGGTAAATGTGGTTCAATGTATTTCAGTGGGGGGTTTCAAGTTTAATTCATAGCTAAGCCATTTTTTTGACCTCAGGTTTAAAACATGTCCTTTCGGGCACTCCACTTCATGACCAATATGACTGTCATTATGCGACTCACTGACAAAAGTGATTTCTTGGTTAGTTGGCATATTCACCTTTAAGGTGGGATTTGTCAGTTTTTCCTGACCTTCTTAATGAGGTGGAATCATAAAAAGGCTATATTGAAAATTTGGAAATTTGAGGTCAAAATATGTAAAAAATGGCAGAGTTATGACAATTTGTTGCAATTTTGTCATGCATGCTCGTAACTTTGGAATTATTCAATATTTGTACCCAAATTTTCAACATAGACTTCTTATTACCCCACCTCATGTACTGTATGTCACAACTGTCATTTCTGAAATCCTGGTCAAAATGTCTTTTTGCACCTGTGGCATGGAATTATGTTGTAGTTGCATGGAATTATGTTTTGGCAGGGATTCAAACATTTTCAGTAACGGGTATATGAGCTGGGGTACTAAGATGTTTATGCTGACAATTTGGTCACTGTTGTCCTATAAATGGAAGTGCAGAGTCCTTCCACAGTTACATACATATATGTATTTATGGAGGGATGGGAGCACAGAGCCTAAAGGGACCCATGCTCCCTCAGGCAAGTAAGGATACAATTACTGTATCTCAAAAACTATACATGGATGCCATCTCAGGGCCCAAAAAGCACTGCACTCCCACAGGCAAATAAGACTACGATTACACTTTAAAGTAAAGAAATTCATTGCAAAAAACTCCATTAATGCATCAGTTAGGATTGATATTAAATTGTCAAAAGCTGGGAAATTCAGCATTAGGGTTTCCAACTCTAACTCCCCATCCCCACCTTCCAAGCAGCAAAAGGACAAAGCCACACAAACAACCACAAACAACCATAATTGGATAGGACACAAAACATACAATGGATGTCACTGCAGATAGAAATCCATAATACTGTTGGATGTCTGGAACATCCTGCCAGCAAAGGTAGTGAGGTAAAAATGGTAATGTGATTCAAGAATGCATGGGGTAGTCATAAGGGAAACTTAGTGGTAAGGAAAGGGGAAAGCCTGAGATCAAGTAGGGTCTGCAGTAGAAAAATAATAGACTAGGTAGACAAAGTGGTCCTTTCAGCCTTTCTGTAGTCTCATGTAGCCATGGACACCATAAAACATACATACTATTGGTGGACCTGCACTTCTGCAGCTGCAGGTGTAAGACATACACACCGACCTCTGATTGCAGAAGTGCGGGTATCACAAAATCCATGGCACAAAAAATGCAGCAGTACTTCTGTCTGTAGAAGCAAAGACCTCTGAGGGTCCCGTATCTTTTCATAAGTTTTCTATATGCAAGGGGCTGCTTTTCTGGAGCCAGAAGCTGGTGTATGTCTTACACCTCTAGCTGAAGAGACACAGGACCCTCTTGGCTACAGAAAGGCTAGCCCCATAGGGGCACAGAGAAAAGAAGTCTTATAATTGGAATATAATGGGTTTGTATATGGCTGGAGGGGCCTGTGCTTCTGGATACAGAAGCAGTGTGGTGATTTCAGTATAGAAACACATAAACAAGGAATTTGATGGCAGATAAGGACCACGTTGTCCACCTAGTCTGCCATTTTCCTACCTACTGTAACACTACAAATCCTACTTAATCTCCTGCTCCCTCCTTTTCTTACCACTGTGGTTCCCTTATGCCTACTCTATGCAGTCTTGAATTCTGTTACCATTTTTGCCCCCACCACCTATGCTGAGAGGATTTTCCAGGCATCCACCAGTATTGTGGATTTCTATCTGCAGTGACAAGTAAGCATGCATATTTGGCAGTTTAAATTATGCGGATACAAATCCACGAAGACAGCACATCAGTGCTACTGCATTTGTGTCATCTGTAAACAGTTATATGTTGTTTGTCCTGCCTCATGATGGCTATCTGTGGTTGCTTGTATGGTCTTGTCCTTTGGCTGCTTGGGGTGGAGTTAGGTTGGAAACCTTAATGTCAAATTTCCCAGCTTTTTACACTTTATTGCCAACCCCAAAATGGTGCATTAATGTAGTTTTTTGCAATGAATATATATATATATATATATATATATATATATATATACACTGTATATATACACTGTATATATTTATATACTGTATATATACATAGATATATAGATACATAGACAGTGTCGGCAGATAAGGGCCTATGGCCCACCCAGTCTGCCCATTTGAGCTTGTAAGTTCAGTTTGTTTTCCTAGAAGTCTGTTGTACCTTACCCCTGACCTCCAGAATTCCTTTATGTCTATCCCATGCATTCTTAAATCACGTGATTGTTTCAGCCCCCACCACTTCCTCTGGCAGGGTGTTCCACTTGTCCACCACCCGTTCTGTGAAGAAATTCTTTCTCATGTTTCCTCTGAATCGTCCTCCTCCAACTTCATCCCATGCCCTCTAGTCCTGGAACATCTTTTCGCTTAAAAATAGTGTTTTTCTGCACCCTGTTCCTCCCTGTAAGATACTTGTATGTCTCTATCATATCCCCTCTCTCCCTCCTCTCCTCCAGGGAGTACATGTTCAGTTCCTTCAACCTGTCTTCATAGGACTTGTGATGCAATCCATGCACCATCTTTGTTGCCCTCCTTTGAACCTTCTCTACCCTGTCTGTGCCCTTACATAGGTATGGTCTCCAGAACTGTACACTGTACTCCAGGTGGGGCCTCACTAGTGTCTTGTATAGCGGAATTATGACCTCCCTTTTCCTGCTGGTAATGCCCCTGCCTATACATCCCAGCATCCTATTTGCTTTACCTGCTGCCTTGTCACACTGTTTCCCTACCTTGAGGTCATCAGAGATGATAACCCGATCCCTTTCCTTGGTGCATGCTATATCCTCACCCCCCAACTGATATATTGTGCCAGGGTTATTGTGCCCCATATGCATTATCTTGCACTTCTTTGCATTGAATTTCAACTGCCAAACCCCTGACGATTCTTCAAGTTTCTGCAGGTCGCTTCTCATTCTGTCTACACCCTCTGGTGTGTCTACTCTGTTACAGAGCTTTGTGTCATCAGCAAACAGTGAAATTCTGCCTTCTAGGTCCTGCGCCATGTTACTGATGAAGATGTTGAATAGGACCGGTCCCAGCACTGATCCCTGTGGTACCCCACTTGTCACTCTTCCCTCTGTGGAGTGACAGCCATTTACCACCACCCTCTGTGTCCTGCCACCCAGCCAGTTACCTACCCACCACACTACTGTCCTGCCCACACCCATATTCCCCAGTTTGTGTAATAGTCTTCTATGTGGCACAGTGTCAAAGGCCTTGCTGAAGTCCAGATAGGCCATGTCCACTGCCCTCCCTGATCCACCTCCCTAGTCACCCAGTCAAAATCCAATGAGGTTGGTCTGACATGACCTCCCTGGTGAAATCATGCTGCCTGGGGTCCTGTAGTCCATTGACAACCAGGTGTTCCACCAATCTCTCCTTCAGTAGTCCTTCCATGATCTTTCCCACTACCGAGGGTGAGGCTGACTGGTCTGTAGTTCCCTGCTTCCTCTTTGTTCCCACTTTGTATAAGGGGACTACATCTGCTGTCCTCTAGTCTTTGGGTACCTCCTGTTTCCAGTGATCGGCTAAACAGGATAGCCAGAGGTTCAGCCACCACCTCTTAGTTCTTTAAGGACCCTGGGGTGCACCCCATCTGGCCCTATTGCTTTATCAACTCTGATTACTTCCAGTTCCTTCAGGACCCTTTTCGTAAAGGGACTTGTGTCCATTTCTGCACCATTCTCACCTCTTGTACTCCCTTCAGACCCATTATCCTCCTCTTTTCTCAGTAAAGACTGAGCAGAAATACCTGTTCAGTATGTCAGCTTTACTGTTGTCATCCTCCACGCGCCCCATCCTCCCTCTCTTCAGTCTCACTATCCCTCCCTTTGTCTTTCTTTTTTCACTTACGTACCTGTAAAAGGTTTTGTCCCCTCTACCGACTGATTTTGCAATGTGTTCTTCTGTCTGAGCTTTGGCTTCCCTTACTGACCTCCCTGCCTCCCTTTGCTTCTCCTGGTACTTCTCCCTATGCCCTTATGCCTGTGTCTTTTATATATGTGTGTGTGTATATGTACTGTTCTCACAGGCACTAACTTTAGAGGAGTCAGTATACAGTAGATAGCTAAGAACAGATCTGTGAACCTGAGGACCCAGGCTTGAATTCCAGCACTGCCATTTACTTGTTGTGTGACCCTGAGCAATTCACTTAACCTCCCTGTGCTTAATTCTGTCTCTTTTGGGTACCTAGCCCCTCAGACCATTCCTCAAAGTTTCTGTGCGTACCAAAGGCAGAAAACTCTTCATGGACTTTAAAGTGCTTTGGGATAAGTGTGTACAAAAGGTGCTATATAAATCAGTTTTCCTTTTCTTTTCTTTCTGTCTCAATTACTAGCAGAAGACTTGGCAGCTCTGGGACAGGTGCTCTTATCTCATAGCCTGATGAGGCAGGTTGCTGCATTTCTGCCATGCAGGTTGGTTAGCAGTAATGGCTAGAAGAAAAAAAACACTCAATAAAACAATCTTTGCTTACTCTCTTTTGTGGAGCCAAATTAGATTTTAACCACATTGTTGGGGGGGGGGGGATTTGCTCTACAGTAAGTCTAGTAGTTACAGTAATATTTTTTCTAACAAAAAAACACTATGTATATTGAAGGATTTTATGTGATGAAGGTGAGTCTTCTATCTCGCTGAACACAATAAGCAACCAAATGTGTGCCCAAAACAAAAAGGGCAACTAATATTTCATCCACCACCACAAACAGCAATGGTCACTTACTCTCTGATGTACAGCAGAAACAATAAGTCATTTTCTGTGGGGGGGGGGGCTGTGCCCCCACGCACCTTCCTCCCAATCTATTTATTCTCAACTCCAAGAGGAGCAGACTTACAGGCATGATTGAAACAAAAGGAAACAAATATGTCCTGCACCCAGAGCCAAACCTGAATCCACCAGCTCAGTCTGCAGTGGCTCTAGCCACTACATCAAATGGCCAGCTTGGCAGGGCTAGGCCAAACAAATGCTTATATCCTGTTATAGTGAATGAAGCTCACTGTTACACTCACTATAACCTAATAAGTAAGTAAATAAAACTTTATTATTATCAGGTGCTCTTCCAGAGCTCAGGGCACCTTAACAATCATTCATAAAATTTCCATCATTTCTAAAAGCAATACATATAATACAATATTTCAACATTTACTCACTAGGCTCCTTCAAATGCCTAATAAAACAGATGTGTTTTCAGGGATTTTTTAAAATCCTTTCACGGTCAGGCTATCTCATATCTGGCACAGTAGAGAATTTCACAGGGTAGGACCATAAAGGCAAACAACTTCCTCACAATGTTTTTAGGGATACCCTAGGAATCTCCAGCAATCCCTCACCAGAGGACTGGAGTGAGCAGGTAGGGCAGTAAGGAGACAGAAGTTCTTTCAGGTTGAGGGGTTCCTGATCGTGTAGGGCCTTATAGGTCAGCAATGCAACCTTGACTGTGATCTGCCACTGTATCGCAACCAGTGCAGTTCACGCAGCACAGGTGTTCTGTGACTGAATATAGGGATTCCAGTTAACAACCTTGCCATCATGTTCTGCACTAGCTGCAAATGGTGGATATCCACCCCAGTAGCCCTAGGTAGAGGGTGTTGCAGTAATCAAAATGAGTGGTGACAAAAGTGTGGACCAAGGTGTTTCACCCTAGCTACGCTCTTCAGATGATAAAAGGAAGATTTGGCCATGGCCGAAACCTGTGCTCTCAGGGTCAGGTCTTCATCGAATATCATACCCAGGTTACGCACCTGGCCCTAGGCAATCAGTGGGACTCCACTAAGATGTAAACCCGAGAGTTTTCCCACCCATGCCCCAGTCATCCTACAATCTGGGTCCACCACCAATACCTATGTTTTTCTGAAGTTCAGCCTCAGTCAACTAGCAATCATCCAGTTCTGTGTATCTGACAGGCAGCTGTTAAACACTGAGGCAGAGTCTAACTCCTGTTTAGGCACAAAAGACATGTACAGTTGAGAATCATCTGCAGAGCAATGAAAACTCAACCTGTACTATCTTATAATGTCCCTTAATGGCAGTATGTACACTTCGAACAACATGGCGGACAGCACCGAACCCTGTGGTACCTCACAGGGCAGCCAATGGGGGACCAAGGAGTAAATTCCTGACACCACTCTCTGAGATCTGCCATTAAGAAAAGATCAAATCCAGCTGAGGACCATCCCCCTCAGTCCACAGAAAAAAATGCAGGCACTCGAGCAACACCCCGTGGTCCACAGTGTCAAATGCTGCTGAGAGATCAAGGGGAACCAAGACGGAACAGGCTCTCCAATCTCTCGCCATCAGAAGGTCATTTAGCACCCTTACCAGTGTGGTCTTAGTGCTATGCCTTTTCCTGAAGCCAGACTGGAGAGGGTTATAGATATTGTGGATGGACAAATGATCCTCCAGTTGCAGAGTGACCGCTTTCTCAATAACCCTCCCTATAAAGGGTAGGTTCGAGACTGGTCTGTAGTTAGCTGGGCAGTCGCGGTCAAGGGAGGGCTTTTTCAAGAGGGTCTGCACTATCACTTCCTTGAAAGAATCCAGAAAGATTCCTCACTCCAATGAAACCCCCACTATTCCAGCAAGGACCTGGACAATGACCTCAACACACCCCACAATGAGGTGGGTTGGGCTCATGTCCAAACTACAGCAAATAGGCTGTGGAGTCTAGATGATCCTCACTATATCCATGACTACCAGCTGGCTGAAGGTGGACCCGGCCAACTGAGCATTAATACCACCTGACTGATCAATGCAAGTTCCAATGGGGAGGCACTGGCTGATCTCATCCCTGATGGAAGACACCTTATCAGCGAAAAACTGCACAAACTCCTCACACTTTTCTTGCGACAATGTTCAACCAGAACAACGACAGACTGGATTGCACATTCCTGTCCATGGTCTGGAAAAGCTGGTCTGGTCTGTGTTTCACTGCAGCAATTTCCCTGGACAGGAACTCTGCCTTCCTATGGGAATAACTGATTGATAGATCTTATAATGATCTAGCAATCTAAGTCTATCCTCCTCCAGGTGAGTTTTCTGCCAGTGTGTCTCCAACCTTTGCCCTCGCCTCTTCAAATCCCGAAGGGCCCCATCAAACATAGGGGAACCTGGGTGAAGGGTAAGAGGGAGAACATGAACCGGAGCAATGACATCCAGGGTTCAAGCAACAGCCTTATTATAGGCTAATACAAGGGGTCCTGGGTAACTGCTATCCACCGAAATTCCCGAGAGGTCCAGTACCATCATTAGGCCTTCTGAGGTAACTTCTTTCAAAGGACGATGCCATACCAAATCCTTTGGGGCAGGCCTACTTCGGGGGGGGGGGCTGCAAAACTGAATCTCAGGGCATGATGGTCCGACCACCTGACAGAATCCACCTCCATATAGGAGATTTCCATCCCCAGGTGAAACACCAAGTCCAGTGAGTGCCCCCCTCATTGAGTTGCAGTGGTAATAACCCATGTCAGGCCCAAAGATTCCATCAATTGGAGGAAGTGAGTTAATTGTCGACCCAGGCATTGAAGTCCCTCAGAATCAAGCAACTGGGGGCCTCCAATAGCATCTCAGTGACGAAGTCCGCAACCTCCTTCAGGAACACCCTTCCATCACCTGGTGGACAGTAGATGAGAAGGGTCCTGTAGCCTACACCCATACCCACAATGCACTCAAAGGAGTTGGTAGATCCAACTGGCATCTCCCTGATCTCCAGTTCCTGCCTAAAACAGACAACCCTCCCCCCCCCGCCGCCCTTAGTGTCTTCTCTCTGGCGGTGTATCACCGAGAACCCAACTGGAACAGCGGATTCCAAAATGGGACATGCATTTTTATCCAGCCAGGTCTCGGTGATGCAAGGCAGGACCACAGAGGCCACGAGATCCACCACCAGTATGGTTTTCTTCCAAATTGATCTGGCATTGCATAACACTGTCTGGGAGGGATGAGAATCTGGGGATGGCCCCAGTTCCTGCCTGACTAAATCAGAACCCTTGAGTATGGGCACAAGGCAAGGGGGATATCACTCCTGTGCCCATTTTTCCCCAGGGCACCTCCTGGTTCTTACTGTCTCAATCTGTCCACTCCTCTCCCAGGATCTTCCAACCCCTCCATCTCCTTAGTATGCCAGATGCCCAGCATCTGCCATACACCTTGAATGGAAGTGGGGAGCAGTTAAAAGGGCAAAGATCCCTCAGTCTCGAGGGGGAGTACTACATGACCCTAGTCCTATCTCCCCAGCACATTATTTAGGCCTATATACACACACAACACCAAATCAATCACACCCCTCACTCACTCAATCAACCTCTACCCACCTAAAAGTATATTCCTTACTTGTGTAAAACTCTCTCCTCTTTTGTCTTACTTACTTATCCCTCCCCTATTCAATATTATCTAAACTAACCCCCCTTAACCAAATCTACAAAAATTCCCCCAACTCCTCCTCCCTACCCCAAATCAACCCACCCACTTAGCAGCAAATCACTTTAAAAAGTATTTATGACACAGAGTCTATAGTCCCTAATTGTAGTTTTGATTTTATTATTACCCCTCAGTGCTCACACCACTGCAGGGTTGAATCTTCAGCCTCTTCTCACAGAGCTGAATTGCCTGAGTTCCAATATTTAACCACTTTGAAATGCACTTAACATTATGTCCAGTCTGCAGAGAATCTTCTATAACAAAGTCACCCAATAAGGAAAAGTTTTTACTTCACCAGATTGCAGGTTTTTCCTTCACCAATTTACAGGAATTCTTTAATCATAGCAATCTTCCAGCTGTCCAACTTAGTGATGTTCCTGTTATCCAGTTTTTCCAGCTACCTTCCATATCACAGTATATAGGGGCACCACCCCCAAACCCCTATAGGGCCGCATTTCACTCGGATTGGGCTCCCCCCAATCTTCTCCTCGGTTGCCCAAGGCCATCCCACTCTCCGGTGAGTCCCTTGTCCCACCTGAGGGATACAAATCCCCTCCACCACCCTCCGGTGGTGGCCGCAGCCATCTCTCTGTCCGGGCTGAGGATCCCAATTCCCCTCCAACCCCTGAGGCCCCTCTGGTGCCATTCATTGCCATGATCACCCCTCTCAGCACTTTCTCCAGGCTGGTAATGGCCAAAAACACCATTGATGTTCTTCCTTTCATAGGTCCGACTGGGCTGTCACCCCAGCTGGGAACTATCACCAGACACAATTGTTCCTCTGGGTGAACCTCTCACCGACAGTCATGGGACCACTCCTTCTGCACTCAGTCTCTCTCAATTCTCAGAATTCCTCTTACAACCACTCCACTCTCAAAACTGCTCCACTCCACATCTGCAGATCGGGCAATATCCTCCTCGGGCGACAGCGATATAGAAAAAAATGAAGAACAGCTCTTATTCTGTCTTCAATGCTACTAATGCCCTGCTCCTCACTATTCAGGGCTCACAGCTACTCAGCTCCCCTAGCGCCCCAAGGCCTGGGCATCGTTGGGACCAAACCTACAGCCTCAGTGTACACAAAGTGTAGCTCTACTACCGAAGACACTCAGGTAACTAAATAACTCACAGTGAGTCCTTAACTAATTAAAGGTAACTTATTCTGCTGAAAAAGCTACTGGCTTTATCTTCCTACTGTGAACTCTATTAAAAGCTTCTTAAATAAGTGCTAAATCAGTAAACTGGAGGCAGACTCTTGCTACTCTCTTTCTGGCACACCAGAGTGGTAGGCATCTTCCTACATGCACCTGGGAAATAAAAACCTACTAGTCTGTTTTTTCCTACTCTTTTTCAGTGTGACCTGTATTATGGAGTCTCAAAATAAGCCACTCAATAATACTCACTCAAATCACTGTACACCATATTGAAGATATATATTTCATTATGTACTGTATTTTTTTCACACAGGAAATAGCATTGTGCTTGCTGATGAGTTCAAGTAAATAACTGCAGGGTATACATTGAATGCAATATGGCTCCCTTTAAGCTTCAGAGTATGGCAGATTTAAAATAATATGGGGAACTACAAATCTGTCTGTAGAGATCTGCCAAAATGTGTTGCTTTCTCAGAGTGGTGAACTGAAGGAAAGGTCAATAGATTCACATAAGTAAATACTCAAGATTATGACATCATTAGGGACTTCCATATCTGCCTGTCTGTCCATCTGTCTGTCTGTCTATCTTACTGTCTACCTACCTACTATACCTGTCTTGCTATCTATCTATCTATCTATCTATCTATCTATCTATCTATCTATCTATCTATCTATCTATCTTCATTGAATAATAACTAAATTAATGCATCAGTTAGGGTTTAAACACTGCTAAAAAGTAGGGAAATAAAATGTCAGGAGACAATGGCTCTAGAGCCTTGGTGAATCCATGGTGCTATGTTCCTCAGGGTTTGAATGATCATACAGTGCAGCATTGGCATTACCCTGTCTTCAGCACTGTCTCTTTCTAGGCACAGAAAAATAGTGTATGGGTTCATTAACATGTGTGAATGCCCTCCCCCCAGCACCCCTCCTGTAGCTGTCCTGAATATTCCTGGTGGTCTAGTGCTCCCATCACCCCTGATCAACCATCCTGGAGGTCTAGTAGTCCCCCAGTAGGGAAATCTGACCCACTACTGGCCTGCCTGGGTCCCTCCTTATCACACACACCATCTCCCTGGTTACCTACACTAAACCATGGCAATGGTGATGATGACTGGCACAGCCCTCCACTTAGCACCTCAGCTGGCTTCTATCTGTCAGTGAGTGACTGTTTCAACAGCATTCACAGTTGCTCAGTGACAGTCAGATGGTAACCAGCAAAGTTGGTGAGTGGAAGGCTGTGCCAGTCACTGTAATTAATGCCATATTTGACTTAGGTGACTTGGGAGAAGGGCATTCAAGGAGGAGAGTTTAGAGTGGGTAGATAAAGAGGGATCAGATGCCCTTATGGAGAAGGATCACTAGACCATGAGGAATTTCCCAGAAAGCTACAGGACAGGCAATGAAGAGTGGGAGGATCACTGGACTACTAGGGATACTAAAGACAGCTTTAGGATGGGCAATCGGGGTGGGTGACCACTAGACCACCAGGAATATGCAAGACAGCTACAGGAAGAGCAATTTGGGGGTGACCATGCACTTGGATATGGATAGGGTTTCAGCAGTGTTAAACAGCACAGTGACAAAGGTAGTTTAGCACTGTGGAAACCACTGAATATACTGCTCTCTCAGTATGCAAGGGGATACCTCATTTCTATGGGTGCAGCAGCATATTATGAGCAGTCATGCTGTCAAGTCAGAGCAGCGCACTGGGAACCTTTCAATATGGTCACCACCCTATCATCTGGCACTATTCACAGGTGCCCTGGCACTAACTCAGTGCTGTGTTAATGATTTGAAAATAGAGGCCCTAGATCAGATACATTGAGTAACAGAAAAAAGAACAGCTTTATGAATTCACTGTTTCTTCATAACTTAGTTATTTTTTGACATTTTGACCCCATATTATTAATATAGTTTTTCTATGACCCCACCTTATAATAAGGAGAGGTGGACTTTTTTTAAATCCTGATCAAAAGGTAATTTTGCGGAGCAACTGAAAAGCATGTTTCACAGGGGATTTGAAAAATAACTCTTGTCATATTCATGAGGTGGGTTGATGCATTTTATTGGATCACCATGGACGGTACAAAAGAAAATAGGTGCTTGAACTTACAGATTACATTAAATCTTTCATCAGAAAATAATGACAGTTCATTTGGAAGAAGACACTTAAAGTCCAGATCATATATAAAAAAAGCAATCAAAAAATTGTTTAAAATCCCATTGGCCAAGGTTGCTTTTTAAAGACCAACATAGAACCTTAGAAAGATAACAGAGTTCATAGAATCATCGAAATCTGGCAGCAGGAAAGGACCATTTTGGCCCATCAAGTCTGCCCCTTACACCCTTCCCTCCTTGCCCCCTTGTCCAGAGAGCTCCCCCCCTAAAAAAATCAAACCTATTTGTGAGATGGGGTAACACAAGGGCTATCTTGAAAGTTTGGGGTCAAAATCTGCAAAAATCTCAAAGTTATTGAGCAGACATTGGAAAAACACAGTGTTTCTTTATTAGTCCATTGTTTTTGACATTTTGATCCCCCCCATTTTCAACATTGTCTTTTTATGACCCCCACCTTATGATCAAGACAGGTGAAATTTCTAAATTCCTGTCTGAAAGCTAATTTTGATGAGAGATTGGGAAAACATGTTTTGGAGGAGATATGAAAAATGACACCTGTCATATTCATGAGGTGGGGAAAGACAAGGACTATGTTGAAAATTTTGGGCCGAAATCTGCAAAAATAACAAAGCTTATGAGTAAATGTCTAAATAAAATCAATATTTCTTCATAACTTCATTGTTTTTTGACATTTTGACCCCAAATTTTCAAAATAGTTTTTTATGACACCACCTTCTTATAAGGACAGGTGGAATTTTAAAATGCTGTTGAATGGTGATACCACAGGGCAACTGCTAAACCATGTTGTGGTGGGGAATTTCAGGTTCATGAGGTGGAGAAACAAAATGGCTGTGTTGAAAATTTAGGGCCAAAATCTGCACAAATAACAAAGTTATGAGTACATTTTGAAAAAAAAAGTGATTTTTTTTTCATAAGTTCATTGTTCACATTTTGACCACAATTTTTTGGAATGGAATGGAATGGAAACTTTATTTATAAAAAAAAAAACACCTTTCCAAAACCAAGGCACTTGTACATAATTCATTAAAATAAATCAAAACAAATAATTAAGACCATAAATAAACAGGTTAAAACTCATGGCTGCAACATTAAAATTCATTATATGGCAGACTAAAAAGAAATGTCTTCAGTGCTACTTTAAAACTTTGGACGGTCAAGCAATCTCGCACCTGATGAGGTAGAGAATTTCATAGGGTTGGGGCCATAAGACAGAAAGACTTGGCCCCAGATGTCTTTAAATGAATCCTGGGAATCTCTAGCAATCCCTCATTAGTAGATCTGAGAGAGTGGGAGAGACAGTAGGAATGAAGAAGATCTTGCAGGTAACCAGGTCCCTCTTCGTGTAGGGCTTTATAGGTCAGCAAACTGACCTTGAAGGTAATCTGCCACTGTACTGACAGCCAGTGAAGTCTGTGAAGCACAGACGTTTTGTGACTGGTCCTAGATGAACCAGTCAGTAGCCTGGCTGCCACATTCTGCACAAGCTGCAGGTGGTGGATATCAAACCCCGGTAACCCAAGGTAAAGGGAGTTGCAGTAGTCAAGGTGGGAGAAAATGAAGGCATGGACCAAAGTTGGAAGATCATCGGAAGGTACCAGGTGCTTTACCTGAGTGATATTCCTCAGATGGTAGACACCTGAGATTTAAGTGTCAAACAGTCATCAAACATAAAGCCCAGGTTCCGCACCCGGTCTGAGGTAGTTAGCTGAACACCCCCAAGCCATAGACCTGAAGGCGATCCCGCCAACAAACCCGCCTCCCGATGACCTGGGTCCACAACCAACGCCTCAGTTTTTTCTGGGTTTAGCTGCAGCCAGCTCACATTCGTCCAATCCTGGATCTCGGTGAGACAGTTGTTAAAAACTGAAACAGCAGCATCCTGGCCAGGCACAAAGGACATTTATAGCTGAGTGTCATCTGCATAGCAGTAAAACCTCAAGCCATACCACCTAATAATCACTTCCAATGGCAGCATATAGACTGCAATCAACATGGGTGCCAAGATGGAACCCTGTGGCACCCCACAGGATAGGGGGAGTGATGCTGAGGAAAAAATCCCAGACCCTACCCTCTGAGTCCTACCCTCTAGGAAAGATCAAAACCATCTGAGGACCATACCAGACAGTCCACAGATGATCTGCAGGTGTTCTAATAGCACACCATGGTCTATGGTGTCAAATGTCACAGAGAGATCAAGAAGGACCAAGATGGAAAGGGTCCTTTGATCTCTTGCTATTAGGAGGTCATTAGGTACCCGGACAAGGGCTGTCTCGGTACTATGTCTCTTCCTAAATTCAGACTAGAGATAATCATAGACATTGTGGCTGGTTAAATGATCATCCAACTGCGATGCAACCACTTTCTCCATAACTTTACCCACAAAGGACAGGTTAGAGACAGGCCTGTAGTTAGCCAGACAGTCTGGGTCCAAGGAGGACTTTTTAAGAAGGTGCCAAACCACACCCCTTCTTCAGAGGATCAGGGAAGATCCCCCTCTCCAAAGACATCCAGACTATCTCAGCAAGGACTGGACCACTTCTATTCAAACAACCCACTAGGAGACGTGTGGGGCCCGGGTCCAAACTACAGTTGGTCAGAAGCAGTGACTGGATGATCATCACAGTATCACTGATCATGGGGAGGCTGAAGTCACACCACACAAACTGGGTGTCTGACATCTTCTGCCAACCATCACAGCTCCCATTAGGGAGGGTCAAGCGGATATTGGACCTGATTGTGGCAACCTTATCTGAAAAGAATCAAGCAAACTCCTCACGCCGTTCTTAAGAAAAAGCACTTCCTGGCTGAAGACAGATTGGATTGCACAATCTGTCTGCAGTCTGGAAATGCTGAGCTAGTCAATTCTGTGCAGCAGCAATCTCCCTGAACAGGAATACTGCCTTCTTACAGGTAATTGCTGATTGATAGACCACATAATGGTCCATCAAACTAATTCTGTCACACTCCAGGCCTGACATCCACCAGCGCCTCTCTAGCCTTAGTCCCACTCCCCTCAACTCCCTCAGAGTCTCATCAAACCAAGGAGACCTTGGGTGAAGAGTGAGGGGATGAACATGAACAGGAGCAATGGAATCCAGGGCCCCTACCACCGCCCTATTATAGGCAAGTACCGGGTCCCCTGGATCCATGCATTCAATCAGTAAGCCTGATAGGTCCAGTACCACCATCAGGCCATCTGGGAAACACTCCTCAAAGGGCAGTGCCAGACCATCTCCGTAGAGGCTTGTCTACTAGGGGTAGCCTCGAAACTGAACCCAATGGTATGATGGTCCTACCACTAGACTGGTTGCACCACTAAATTGGATATCTCCACTCCCAGGAGAAATGCCAAGTCCAATGAATGACCACCAATATGTGTCAGGGAGGAAATAACCTGTATGTAGCCCAGTGAAGTCATTAGCTGGAGGAAATCCTGATCAAACTGTGACAGTTTATTGTTGACTCAAGCATTGAAATCCACCAGAACCGACCATCTGGGGGGATCCCGATGTCAGGTTGACAGTGAAGTTCGTGACTTCCTGCAAGCAAATACTCCCATCTCCTGGTGGACAGTAGATGAGAAGTATCCTGCACCCCACACCCTCGCTGATGATACATTCAAAGGAGTTGGTAGTTCCCACTGGTACCTCCATTTGGCCCAGTTCCAATCTAAAACAGATGGCAACACCCCTGCCCCTTTGATCTATCCTCAGGCAGTGTATCACTGAGTATCTGGCAGGAATTTCTGATGCCAAAACTGGACCAGCATTCTCATCCAGCCAGATCTCAGTAATGCAAGTCAGGTCAAATGATCCAACAAGATCCGCTATTACAGTGGTCTTGTTCTTAATAGACCTGGCATTGCATAACACCACCCGAGTAGGATGAGAACCTGAGGAAGACTGTGTTACCTGCTTGCTACAGGCAGAGCTCTTGAGTATGGGAACCAGAGAGGGAGGACCCCTTTCCAGGACCAATTTTGCCCCAGGGTGTCTCCTTGTCCCCACTATTCCTATCTGCCCACAACTTTTCATTCCCTCTCCAGATCCAGCCCTCGTCCTCCTCCTTCTAACAATCCCCAAAGCCCTACACTGTCTATACACCTCTGGTGACATAGTGTTTTAATAACCCAACCTTATGATCATGACTGGTGGCATTTTTTTCAATTCTATCCAGGTGGTAATTTTGTGGCATGACTACAAAAACATGTTGCTGAGGATATTTTAAAAAATTGCACCTCCATTGTTCATGAGGTGGGGTAAAAAAGGCTATGTTGAACATTTTGTGTAAAAATGTAAAAAAAGGACAAAGTTACAAATCTCACTAAAAAGCCATTAACTGGACTTATCTTGCTTCATTCAGTTCATGGTCGGCAATGGTAGTAGCAAGACCTATTTTCTTTGTTTCCGATTACATAACAGTGAGCATGTATACTGCAGAAACAGTTGTTTCTACAGTACGCTTGCTTACTAACAACTCATACGGTGGCTGGCAGCGGAGGTGAGAGGATGACTGTGCTGGTCACCACATGTAAATGGTAGGCGAGCCAGACACTGGGGTAAGGGTTTGTGTGTGTAGAGGTGTGATGTCAGTGGCAGGTCAGGTGGGGGGTTTCTGGGAGTCACTGGGCCACCAGGAAGTGCTATACTAATGTATACTGGGGGACCAGTCGGTGGGAGGAACCACTGGACCACCAAAGAATACTAAAGAAAGAGTGAACAGATCATGGGGGGGGTAACCACAGGACCACCAGGGAACAAATAGGTTTTGACAATAGGTGCTGGGGACACCACCAAACTACCGGGGAACAATACAGATTTTAACAACAGGTGATGAGGGGACTATTGGGCCACCAGGAAATACTATGCGGTTAGGTAACTGGCAAGCTAGGGGAGCTACTGGACCACTAGGGATTACTAAAGAAAGAATGAATAGGGGATTAGGGGTGCAGACCACTAGACCACAAGGGAATAATATAGATTCTGACAAAGTGTGATGGGGGAAACCGCTGCACTGCACCAGGGAATGTACAGGTTTTGAAAATGGGAAATGGGGTGGGGTAAGTACCACTGGACCACCAATGAATAATACAGGTTTTGACAATGCATGATGGAGGGAACCACTGGACCATCAGGGCATACTACAGAAAAAGTGAATGGGTGTTCAGGGGAACCAATGGACCACCAAGGAATAATATAGATTTTGAGAATGAGTGATGGGAGGGGAACCACTGGAGGGCCACCAGTGAATAATAAAGATTTTGACAACAGAAGATGGGATGGGACCACTGGACCACCAGGGAATAATACAGATTCTGACAATGGGTGATGGGAGGGCACTGGACCATCAGAAAATATTAAAGATTTTGACAATGGGCAATGGAGGGGGGGGAACACTGGGACCACAAGGGAATAATACTGAAACTGTTTGAGTCTGTCTTGTCTAACAGACACTGAGACTTGACTTTTACCTTCCCAGCACCCAGTTGCTACAGTCGATCCATGCCCCAACTCTTCTTACCATCATAAGTCGACGACTAAGTGAATGACATCAAAAATTAAGAACTGAATACCACACAATACAATACAACACAACACAGGAACGGTACAATTTCTAAAGACAGCTGTGGCTGAGAGGGGATTTAATAGTTGTGGTTGTGGACAGGCAGTGCTCAGTAGTTCAAAAAAAAATAATGAATGGTCCCATGGTTGTGGCCAGACAGACTCATCTAATGACCAAACCACCAAGTGTGACTTCAGTGAACACCTGTCTCCAAGTCTGGCATGGAATTCAAATTTACACACTCTCAGAACAACTAACAAGGGCCCCACAGACCTCAAGGCCCTATGCACATGCATACTTTGTATCAATGTAAATCTGGCCCTTCTCGGGCTGAGTATAGCCCACTGGGGACTTGGTGCTTTCCCATTTTGACCAGTGCAATTCCCTGTAGGCCATATGCAGCTCTGCTCCTTGTCAAGGTAGCACAGATTCACTTAGCACTGCACCAACATGGACCAATATTTAATCAGATCTGCTATTCAGTCAGATAGCACTGCTCACTATCCATCTGAATATTACAGCAGTGGGGAGTAATGCAGGGAAAAGAATGGTGCAAACATTTGTGCCACACTTACTCCATTTTCTGAATACGGGGCACTAGATCTCTTATTTTCTTCATAAAAATGTTACAAGTCATCTTGTAACCCTGATTTCAGTGTCTGTTCAAAAAAATCAGTTTCAGTGATAATCAACTTATCATATGAGCTCCAAAACTCCCCGCCAAGTGCTGCCAGACAGCAACTTATTTCTCAAAAGTTTGCAAAAATGTAGTCGTAGTCATCATTTAAAAAAAAAAACTGACACTGAATTAGTTGCAGGGATGCATTTCCAGAAGGTTCAGATGAATGGCACTAGACTTTAGAAACATAGAAACATAGACATAGACTTTGACGGCAGATAAGGACCGCTAGGCCCATCTAGTCTGCCCATTTCCCTACCTACAGGATAGGCCGCAGATCCTAGTTAACCAACAGCCTATATCTTCCTGCCCCCCACAATAATTGCCTTATGTCTGTCCCATGCATTCTTGAATTCTCCCACAGTTTTAGACCACACAACTTCCTCAGGAAGGCTGTTCCATGCATCCACTACCCTCTCTGTGAAATAATACTTCCTCACATTGCCCCTGAACCGCCCTCCTTCTATCTTTAAATTGTGTCCCCCTTGTTCTTGCAAGTCTCTTTTTCTGAAAGATGCTACCCTCTTGGACTTTGTTGATTCCCTTGAGGTACTTGAAAGTTTCTATCATGCCCCCCTCCCCTTCTTTCCTCAAGGGTATACATATTAGAATGTGATGGGGGAGAAGGTTTTGGAATACAGCAGTGGAACTGGTATTAAACTTCCAACAGATTTATATGAAGTCCAAACCATTCATTGCCTTACATAACACAAAATGGCCACCCAGGACAAAATGAGTTTAAATGAGATTTCAGTATGTGGCATGGCAAAACGTTTGCAATGTAGCAGATACACAATTTCAGAATGCTGCTTTGACATAGAATTTTGAAATATGGTGGGAACAGTTTTAGAATGTGGAGTGATGCAGTTTTGGAATGAGGGATATACAATATTAGATGGTGGCAAGGAAAAATGTAATGGGGACAGAAAATTTCAGAATGTGTCAGGGAAACGCAGTCTCAGAATATGGTGAGGACATGCAATCATGGTCCTTGTACCCTCCACATGCTCTCTTTATCTGCCCCTCTTATCTGCTCCTCTGCAAGAAGCCCCTCCACCTCATCCTGTTGCCTATGCATGCTCAGCAGGGACTGGTCAACAAATATCTCCAGTTCCCTGATGTTGTGCATTATAGCCACCCTGTCCTACAACTCTCTCATCTCCTCTTGCTGAGTGCCTACCAGGCTACACCTGACACATACAAAATAATTTTCTTTACTAGTGTATACATGTCACACTCCCCGCACCTGATACCAACCACCCCCTTACTACAGTATTAACTAAGTCTACCCCATTACAAATCTAGTACCGGTTCCCTCTACAATGACTACTATAGTATCTACATGCTCTCTGGCAACTCTCTGGCAGTGTGACTGGCTTCCCAGACTCCACTTTCAGCTAACTCCGAGGCCAATTCAAGACAGTACCAGCCTCTGCCTTGTTTGCCATGACTAAGCTTACCTCCACTTGCTGAAGGCAGCCTTTTATTGTGGACCCTGCCCTTGTTTACAAGGCTGCTTCTGAGTTTTGGCGCGTCATGCCAAAATGCACAAGGGAGAATGATTTGTCTTGATGAACTCCAGCACGACCACTACTTTGCCCCATTATGGTGCTTCTTCCAAGGCTTGAAAATGCCCCATAGTGGCATGAAACATTGGACGTTAGCAGCAGAGCACCTTTTCGTTGAATGTTGTTGTATTTGGACTTTCCGCTGTATAATAACAAATTAATAAATCAATTTTGTGACACAAACCTGTGAGCTGGAATTCACTGTGACAAGTTATGAGTGCCTGCTGTTTTTTTCTTTTTATATGGTAGACCTGTGGCCTACTTCCTTCCCAATGGGCTACTTCCTAGTTCTGCAAAATGCAGATTTAAAAAGAAATGAATAAGGACCAAAAATAGCTTAATCCTTACAAGAACCCTTTTTAAATATTTTGCACACTTTTTGCGTATTTCCCCCCTTCCTCATCATTGAACACAACTGCTTATGTAACTTTATTTATATTTAATCTTTATTTCTAAGCCGTAATTTCTGAACTTTTCCCATAGAGTTGTTCTTGAAAATGGATTCAACGCAGGTTTTAAATCCATCCAGCAAATAACCATGTTTTGTTTTCTTACCTCACAGTAATTAAAGATGATATGATCTAGTGTTTAGCAATGATCTGTAGTCAGATACCTTTCCTCCATCTCTTGAGCCAAAATGCAACTTACCTTTAAACCACTTCCAAATGATTTCCTCAGAGGGGCAACAGGACGTTAACACCTCTGCTACTCCACTAATTTATTCTGTATTCTATGGGCAGAATGGTTCTGGAATAGGGATGGGCACTGCAAGGGGTTCACATGAGGGTTTGTCTCTGAAGAGCTTTCCCTGCTATCTTCTCTCTTCTTCTGCCTCTCATACTGAAATATGATTCACCTCTTAATCCCTTTTGCCTGTCAATCACTCCTATGAGGTGAGACTAGTCCTGGTTCCCACAGGAACCTTTCAAAGGGAGTTTAGCAAGGAACCCCTTGGGATCTGAAGGGTTACATATGAATTACATTAACATGGATTACATAAACATTTCCTATTTACAAATTACATATTACTTCTGTATTTTTTGTCCTCTGACCCTAGCAGACATACTTGGTCTATTTTGTAGAAAACGACCAACAATGCTTTTTTGAGTAACTAATGCTGCTTTTTACTGACTGGAGGAATCCCAAAATCTGCTACCATCCATATCTGTTTGCCAAACACAGCACTAGACTGTTCAGTCCAATCAGTTTGTATAGGTCATTTCCTCTGCAGCTAGATGAACATGGATCTAAAATATTGCAAACCTAAAAAGTATTATAGCAGCTGTACAAATGCTGTCACAGTGCATTTAATTTCCTCTATGTATCTGACCAGTAAAATGCACGCATAATTGAGTAAGTGCTAGTGTTAATATTTGACTGCACTTGTCAATTCTTGTAGGATCTGTGTGTTCAGCAGCTTGTACTTAATAGTATTTTTTGTATCTATCTACCTCTTTGCAGATTGAACAACTTCATCTCCTGGAAACAAATATACTCCCCTGCCAAAGCTTCAAAGATTACCTAAAGTTTGTGCCCTCATAGTGATGTGCAAGATGACACTGTATTATTCCTTTCTGTGCATGTATTAGAGCCACTGTGACAGTGTTGAAGTGCAAGTGAAACAATATCAAATATGGTCCTTTGAATCATAAAGTATTTTCTATGCCTTTGGGCACTGTCTGATAATAAGTATGAAAGTGAGCTCTTTTTCTGTGGTGTCTTGTTTCTACCTATTTTACCACTAGTAGGACTGAAACATAAAGACCTACTTTATGCTACAGAGTAAGCCAGTGTCTGGTTGGCTTCATAACTGTTATATTCTGATTTAAGTTCAGTTTTCTAACTACTAGAGCATGTTGCTTACTGCTTTTTATCTTCTCTTTTAGGTTGCTTAGATGAAAATTTGAGCTAGGTAAGGGTCTGATCCTCAGAAAGGTCCTTTAAGGGCTAATAATATACATACAGGCACAGAAGCTCTGCACCCCTGACTCAGTTGCATTTAGCAAAATGCACAGCTGCTGGCCTCAACAGCATTGATGTGCAGTGCAGCGTGCAGCGGCTTGGGGCAGAGCTGAGCTGGATGTCGTGGCACCAGAGTGGATCTCTTGATTGACTGAAGTTTGATGCCAGAGCAGCATTGCAGGTACCACCAATAAACATGAGGATGAAGAAGAGAATGTAGAGCTTGCCATGCAGGAACTCATAAGAAAAGGGAAAAGAGGAGCTGTGTATAATCTCAAACTGAAGGCTGAGTGAGATGTACACAACCATGCCCTCACCCCTCTAGCCTCTGTCCTGTCTAAAACAATATAGCTGGGTAGGGAGATTGACCTACCAGAGATCCTGCTGAACAGTCAGATTCAGACATGGCCACATCAGGCTTAGGGTGCAGAGCACACAACCTAAGCAGTTTGATTACTAGAAGGAGGATCTGAGGATTAGGATGGGAACTCTCAACCCCTTGAGAAAGGGGGGAAGAGCAGTGGTGGCAGGGTAAAGCTAAAATCAACTGGCAGCAAAACTAGTAGTGTGCTAAAAAGCCTAAAAGCTTGCTTGTTACAGAGGTGGGAGCAGGCTGAAATTAATGTGCCAGTAGCTGGGAAAAGGAGGGTGACAGCTGGGGAGGGGGATTGGAGGAGGAGAGAAAAGGTGATGCACAAAGAAGAAGAGGAAAGAAGCTGCCTAGCTGGAGAAGGAAATCATAATAAATGGAAAATATAGAGTAGAAGAAGGGGAGCAAAAGACATAAGCAGAGTAGGGCATAGCATAGTGTCAAGTGCACAGTTTAACCAGAAATGAGAAACGCAGTGCTAAACGCTGTGGGAAGGAAGAGAGAAGAACAATAGTAGACCAATAGGTAGGGAAGGGGAAGGGGCAGAACACATGGAATAAAAATTGATAGCACCTGAGGCAACTAAGGAGGAGAGCTAAGGAGGACACCTAGAAGGCTGGGGTGGGTGGGGACAGAAACAATTTGTACAACTGATAGTTAGGCAAACCAGTACACAATCAGAGTACACCCAGAGGTTATAAACATACTTAATGTAATAGTTCAGCAAAATAACAGCAGTGAGAGAGGTGCAATGCTGCAGCAGTGCAAGCGGGGAGACTAAGAGATACTGTACAAGGAGGGGTAAGGATTGTTACAAGTCTCATTAATTATAAAAGGAATGAAGTCAGTTCATATTTGACTACTGAACTCGTCACTACTCCTTAAGAAACAACTCATCCAGCTGCCAACTACACCCCGCACAGTACATAACATGTTAACCATTTGATGTTCCAACACTTCACTGCTCACTTCACAGGGACTCCTACACAAAAAAACTGCAAGTTAAGTTATGTGCAGCTCAGAGCTGATTTATAAGCAGACAAGGCGGAGAGTATATGTGTGTGTGTATGTGTGTGTGTGTGCGTGCGTGGTGGGGGGCAAGACATGTTCACTACACATGTCTGCAAACAACAAAGCTTTGAAGGAAACAAATCTGAAACTACTATATTCATGGGCTGTGGATTTTAAAGACACTGGGCCCAATTCTAGGAAGATTACACTACAGCGCAATGCAGTTGCGCCAATGGAAATGTCACAAGTCGCAAATACGTCAAGCAGCTGTGATGTACATTATTCTAGAAAGTGACATGCACCGTAATGCAAATAATTATGCCAAATATGACTTATGCCACAGTTGCAACATACCCAGAGATACGCCAATGCATAAATGAACATACGCCAAGAAAACACAAGAGAAACGCCAGTGTGGGATTCTAGAAGCCACTGTGCCACAAGTTACATCAAGTCCTGATGGTGTAACATACACCAGGTGGGAGCAGTTGTAACTTACACAGTATATAAAGGAGCACTGACAGGCAGGCTGGAGGCACAGCTGCACAGCACTGTAAGAGAGGAGAGAGACAATGGAAGGACCAGCAGCAATGCTAGGAGTGCTACTACTGGACTGCTGGGAGAGGCACAGGAGGCGACATAATGCCTGGAATCAGAGGAACAGGCAGCAACCAGGATGGCACAGACCTGCCAGACGCCGTGTACCACATGTGTACAGGCCAAGGAAGACATACCAGGACCTGATGGAGGAACAGCGCATTGCATGCTACCAGCTGCCCCATGCCATCATCGAGGGGCTATGCAATGACCTCTGTGCAGACCTGTGGAGTGCTACCTGCAGGGAGCAGCTGGTCCCTGTGGAGGTGAAGGTAACAGCAGCACTATGCTTCCTGGCAACAGGGATGTTCCAGACACCAACAGGTGACACTGTGGGAATATCACAGTCGACCATGTCCAGGTGCCTACACCAGTTCATGAATGCTATGGTGGCACACATGGATCAGTACATCACCTTCCCTCATGAAGCACGACAGCAGCAGGCAGTGATGCACTGCTTCTACACCATCACCTAGTTCCCACGTGTAATGGGCACAATAGACAGCACCCATGTCGCCATACGGGCACCATCAGTCAATGGGGATGTGTATGTCAACCGAAAGGGTCACCACTCCATGAATATGCAGGTAGTGTGTGACAGTCAGTGTCACATACTGGATGTGGTTGCCCTGTACTCTGGTTCCACGCATGATGCCTACATCCTGCTCAACAGTGGCCTACACGAGGGCTACCAGAGGGGCCAGCTCATGGGAGGATGTCTACTAGGTAATGAAACACAGCACATGGCACTGCAGACCTGAACACCTGCACAACACGCACACACAGGTATCACAGACCACATAGACTGATGCAGTCCCATTTTTCCAACAGGGGACATTATTTATCCACAGCTGCCATGGGTGATGACAGTGATGACACCACTGCACCACACATGCACAACAGCACAGACAAGATACAATGAGGTGCACTGCCAGACCAGGTGCGTCATCGAGCACACCTTTGGTATCCTGAAGGCATGATTCAGGTGCATTGATAGATCATCGGGGGCTCTACAGTCCAGTCCAGAGATGACCTGCCAGATCTTCCTTGTCTGCTGCATACTGCACAACATCACAGTGCAACACCATGTGTCACAACTGGACCAGCTGGAGGAAGAGGATGAGGAGGACCAGGATAGGAATGGCATTGCACATAGACATGACAGACACTACCAGACAGATGCAGTGCTGGCACAGGCAGGCCAATGTGCATGATGTGACCTGATAGAGAGGCACTTCACCTGATAACCGCCATGATACCACAGTGATAGCTACAAAATGCCAAGTGTAGCTGCCCAACATACCATCACATGGGCGTGCCACTTAGTGCAGTGCACAGGCCATGGTGACACTGGACGATGGCAACAGTGCCCAGGGAATGTGGCCAGTTGGGTGGTACACACACAACTGTGGACATGGTACAGTGTGATGGACTGAGAGACAGTATGGAGCAATGTTACAAGACCACCACAACAGGTAAGAGGTGACAGGCACAGCACAGTCTGCTGGTGGGGGGGTGGAATGGCCATGCATCGGGCACTACAGAACCTCACCTGGTGCCACACAACATGGCACACAGTAGTGTAGGGTAATGGGTAGAGGTAGGCAGCACACTGTGTGGTACACACACCTGTGAGGCTTACAGACATATGGCACATCCAGTAGACACCGACATACACAAACAGGGTGGAAACGGTGCCATGCAGTGGGCTATGCATGCAGCAAACATCAACACACCATGTGAGACAGGACAGACTGAATGGGCCAGCAACACAGTTGCCAATGGCATGTGTGGCATGGGAGGCAAAGAGAGCACAGAGGCCACAGACACATTGCTAGGATGATGGTTCCACCGGGCACAATGCCCCTGTCATGGTCACTGATACATGTAAACAATGCAACCACAACAGGGACACAGCACCATGTGGCACAGACCTATAGACATATGGCAGTGAGACACACCAATGCCTGTGCCAGTGGTGCCTCCCACAGGGAACATTGGATCCCCTGGGTGGAAGTGTGCTGTACAGGCACCGGGCTACCACACAGCTGGGACATACAATGTGTGGTGGCATGGGTGCCACACCATGCACGGTGAGCTGCAGCACACAGGATACCAATCAGATGTGGCCAGTGGAGAGTGCCATGAGCCATGAGCTGCACAACCAGCACACTGACCAGATGCACAGTGAGGATATCCTGGGGACAGCAGGCACCACCACCAGTGAGCTCCCACATGCACGGTGACACACACCCACATGGCCATGCACACCTGGAACAGACACATAGACCTAGTGATGTAGTAAAACAGTTTAATGTACAAAAATCAACAACAGGGATACAACAAAACAATAAATGTGGTAAGGGTCAGAGCAACAGCCAATGGCACAATGACATAACACAACAAAGTGACAACACCCTAACATCAACCCACAACACTCCCAAATGCCCACACGCACCCATGAACTACAAATCACAGGTCCCCACAAGAACAACACAATCCCACACATAGAGAATGACACAAACATATTCACAATCCCACCCATATATAAACCTCCACACCTACATGTACATTCCCACCCAAATAATACACCCACCCATATATATATACAAAACCACCCACAGAGACAGTCCCACCCCCATAAACATAGTGCAGTATCACAGTGACTATGTCCGGCATAATTCGGCCAACAGGGTGCCCACGGATCCATGCAGGTGTCAAATATCCTCCAGAATGACCGACACCAGGGTGTCTAGGCACTTCCGATCCAGGACCTCCCCTTCATGGGCATCACCAGACCCCCCAGCATTGACATCCACAACTTCCCCCTGCTGTTGCTTCCAGATGATGTCCAGCTGCTGTGGCCCAGGGTCCCCTGACACTGGTGCAGCAATGCACTGCACAGTGCCTGTTGGTGGTTCATCCTCAGATGGCTGTGCTGCAGTACCAACTGCCATGGTCTCTGAAGGAGATGCAGCCATGGCCAGGTCCACCTCCCCTGCAGTATCTCCCACCATGTCCAGACCAGCATCAGGCTGTGTATCAGGCCACTGGCACCCATATTCTGTGGGGTCCTGCACCACCACCTCCTGTGCAACATTGCCCACAATTCAACAGGCACCTCTGCCAAGGAGGAGTAGAATGAGGTTGGTGGAAGGACCTGGGCCCTCTGCTGCCTGCGCTGCATGTGCCTGCAATACTCCTCAACATCTGAGGCCTTTAGCTCTGCCATGGCCCTCAGCAGAGCCGTCTGCTGCTGTGTTAGTCAACTACGACCACCTGTAGTAATGCAAAAGATGCGGTCAGTGCTAGGCCTGGCCATGTGGCATGCACACACAGGACATGTATGGTTGCAGCGTGTGCCACCATGTGGCTGACCGCCATGATCACGTCACATAGGGATCACTACATGCACTTACCAGACCTCCAGTGTAGGGCCTCCTGCCTGAGGCTGCTGATGCAGCCATGCTGCACTCTCTGGGATGCGCCTGTTGAACCTGTGGGGTTGTAGGGAAAGATGAGATATGTGCAGCTCAACATGCCATGGCCAACGTGCCAGCACTGCACCATCAGATATACAGCCGTAGGCATACAAACCTGCACCCGTGTCCTGTCCAGACTACATTTTAGCATCCCTGTGCCATGCCATGTTTATCATACACTGCAGGATACCAGGATCCCTCTGTGTGAGATCCTGCCAGTGGTGTGTCAGCTGCTGGACTCTCCGGCTTATGCCACTGTGCTCACCCATCCATACACAGATGGCATACCACGCATGCTCCCACTCTGCAGCAGTGTGCATCCTGAACCCAGGTGGCAGTAGTATCCTGCCCCACTGCTGCATGCAGTTCACAAGCATGCCAGTCTCCACGGGTGTAAAGTTTGGTGTCCGGTCGCTGAGGCTGAGTGGCAATCCAGAAGAAATGTCTGGTAAGTGATGTGATACTTGCAAGGTGGGATGGAATAGCACATGGGTCACTGCACAATGCCACTGTGGATGTGTTGATGTCCCCTACCCACCAGGTATAGCACCCGCCTGTGTCCATGGTGCATGGTAATGGGCCAGGGCCACAGGTCACACAAATGCAGTCCCCCACCACCGGTGATGCACCATGCACCAACGACATGCACTGCAGGAAGCGTGGACTGGCTGTGCATTTCCATGCATGTAAACAGGCACGCACTGCCACATACTGTGTCAGCAGTGTACCGGCAGTCCACCAGCCCCCTGCAGAGGCATGACACAGCCTGACCCTGTACAGTGTGGATGTGGTCAGAGAGCACTGCATGCAGCCCTGCCACAAGTCTGCACCACCACCGTCATGTGGCACACCTGGATGGAGAATGTGCAGGTCATCATTAGCTAGTTGTACTTACAGTGACAACAGCAGATGCAGTGGTGTGGCAGTGTGCCCCTACCTGGTCCTGTGCGGCTGCGATGTATCCTACACAGGGGACAGTGAACAACAATGTTAGGTACACAGTGTAGTACACACATTGGAAAAGTGCATGCTGCACATTGGCTACTACTCACTTATGGCCTGTGTGCGTCTGCTGTGGTGCTACAGTGGGAATGGACATGGGTTAGTACACTGCTGACAATGTGACTGTGGCCTGCTGCCTGTGGGTACTGCATACCTCCCATCTGTCACCTAACATAGAAACATAGAAACATAGAGTTTGAAGGCAGATAAGGACTGCTTGGCCCACCCAGTCTGCTCATTTTCCTACCTGATGGATAAGCTGCAGATCCTAGTTAACCAGCAGCCTACTTCTTCCTACCCCCACCCCCTAGAATTGCCTTATGACTGTCCCATGCATGCTTGAATTCCACCACTGTTTTTGACTCCACAACCTCCTCTGGAAGGCTGTTCCATACATCCACAACCCTCTCATGAAAAAATACTTCCTTAAATTACCTCTGAGCCGCCCCTTCTATCTTCAAATGTGCCCTCTGTTCTTGCACACCTCTTTTTGAAAGATGCTACCCTCTTGGACTTTGTTGATTCCTTAAGGTACTTGAAAGTTTCTATCATGTCCCCCCTCTCCCTCCTTTCCTCGAGGCTATACATATTAAGCTCCTTAGGTCTCTTCATATGTCTTCCTGCAGACCCTGCACCATTTTAGTTGCCCTCCTCTGACAGCTTCCATCCTGTCTATGTCTTTTGTGGAGATTGGTCTCCAGAACTGCACTAGTACTCCAGATGTGGTCTCACCAGCTGTCTGTACAGAGGGATAATAACTTCTTGTTTTCTACTGGTGATGCCTCCCCTATGCATCCCAGTATCCCCCAGCCCTCCTTGCTGCCCTCTCACATTGCTTGCCCACCTTTAGGTCATCTGATATGACTACCCCAGGTCCCTTTCCATTTTGTTGTTGTTAGTATCTCACCCCCATTGTGTACTCTTCCCTGGTTTTTGTTTCCAGGTGCATTACCTTGCACTTCTTAGCATTGAATCTAAGCTGCCATACATTTGACCATTCCTCTAACCTTGCCAAGCTCCCTTCTCATCCATTCCACCCCACCTTGTGCATCAACTCTGTTGCAGATCTTTTGTCATCTGCAAAGAGACATACTTTTCCTTCCAGTCCTCTGCAATGTCGCTATAAAGACATTGAAGAGGACCGGTCCTAATACTGAACCCTGTGGTACCCCACTGCTAACCCCCTTTTTCAGAGTGGACTCCATTTACTATTACTCTCTGTGTCCTATTCTCCAGCTAATTCTTTACCCAGGCTGTCATCTTGGGACCCACTCCCAGGCTGGCTAACTTGTATATTAATCTTTTGTGTGGGACTGTGTCAAATGCCTTGCTAAAGTCTAGGTAGGCCATGTCCACAGCCCCTCCCTGATCAACTACTTTGGTCACCCAGTCAAAGAAATCTATCAGATTTGTCTGGCATGACCTTCCCGCTGTGAATCCACGCTGGATCCACATCCACAGGAATGTCCCTGAATATGCCCCAGGACTGTCCCCAAGCCACCTTGCTTTGGCATACCCATCACTGGGAGGTGGGGAGGGGATCCTGCCTGTAATGCCAGCAGGTGGTGTAGCAGACATGTTGCCAATGTGAACATGACAAGCATACTGGGAAGGGTGTGGTACACAGACTGTGGAACACATCCTGACATGCTGGCAGCTGTGTTCCTGTGTGTCTGATGCTGGCAATGTTCTGTGTTTGGCCTCCTCCGGTACTTTCTATTGGGGCTAGTGGTAACACGTGCCCTGATCTTCACAGGACAGTCCTGACATGGTCAGCTGTGTCCTGCAAACAAACATGTACGATACTACATGTCCTGTCTGGCTATCAGAAACAATATAGCCTAACAGTCCACCATGTTTTGCAGATAACCATAGCATCTAAGCTAACCCACCATACATACATAAAACACATTTGCAGCAACACAGATAATACAATACAAAGCCTTAACCCTGACTATGTGGAGTTTACATGTCTGATGCATTGGTTGCGGATATGGACTGTCCTGTCAGTACTCATGTTTCGGTATGAAATGTACCACCCTGGGCCTCTGACAGGAAGGTAACCCTGTTTGGGGCCTGTCCTGTGATTTTTTTGGGGGGGAGAGGTATGGCCTGCTGTGCCCCAGTACTCACCAGTTTGCAGTCTGGTATAGTCCTGCTGTGCCTGTCCTGTGGCACTGATGTCCCTCTGCACTGTAATCAGCTCTCCAGCTTCTAACTCGTGACATGGTGCTGCAGCCTAGCTATGCCACATGGCTCGCAGCTGCATGTGGCGCACATACACACCACGTGTGTATCGCAGTTCGCATGCACGCAGTTGCAGCCTACGGAATAGAGGGCATCTGCGATGTGCAGTTGTGGCCTGCATTGTGGATGCACGCACCTGCAAAGTGCTTATGCTGGGCTGTGGTATAATGCAATTTGCATTACGGGCATCATGCAATTGCAGCATACATGTAGGCATGTATATATGTATGCACCTAGTGTTGGAATGCGGTCTGCTTGCTGCTATCCGACATCTGTCCACACACATACGTGGGAATGCATAACAACACGCACATCTATAGTGCACTACTGCCCAGAAAAATGCACAGGGGTACCCTGTCATGTCAGCTACAGGAGTGCATCCCCTGCAGAGGTATTGGGTGGGGGATGTGGCAATGTGTCACGGGAATATTGACAGCGAGGACCCTTGCTGGTGTTACTGTGATACTCATGGATGCACAGCTATTGTCGATGGCAAGGGTGGGCTGCATGCCTGTACATTTCATATGTTGCTATGTTCATTCCTGTCATGCTGTACATTGCTGTCTGTGTGACAGATGTTGCCACAATGTACCATGTTGACTGATGACGTACACCATGGCCCTGTGTGCTGTCACTGATGGCACCTGTTTGATGTGTGTGTGCTGCTCTGTGCGGACATCGGCAGTGCAATACACTCCGCCCCTTGGTGTCAGTCGATGTGTGTTTTGCAGGCACGTGGTACAGCTGTGTGGCATGCACAGTGCCCAGCACTAGCACAACACAGGGGCCATGTACATGTGGTGCATGACACAAATGTTGCCAATGCACAGCAGTGTGCTGTGTTCCCAGACCCCCTCCACTCAGCATGACCATAAGCTGTGCTGCTGTGGTCCCACCCAGCAACACACCACCCTGGGGCACCTCTGGCCCTGGCAGTGGCACCGGTGGCACATGGGTCTGGGGAACCAGGCCACAGAC
Organism: Neoceratodus forsteri; assembly: GCA_016271365.2. Classification (NCBI taxonomy): domain Eukaryota; kingdom Metazoa; phylum Chordata; order Ceratodontiformes; family Ceratodontidae; genus Neoceratodus; species Neoceratodus forsteri. The sequence goes on from CM057455.1 coordinate 933,616,301, forward strand.
ATGTCCTAGAGCTGTGCCATCCAGTACTGCTCACCTGCTGTGGTATCACTGTACACACGACCTGGTGGTCATGGCTGGTGTGTGGCACCTGGTGGCACCCACATCAGTGTCATGTTCCACTGGCCCCTGCATGCCATCTGACATGCATGCATGTCCTGGTGCTGGACACACATTCCCCAGGGCATCTGCCCAGTACTGAACCACCTGTTGCATGTGCAGTGTGTGTGTGCGTGCATGTGTATGTGTACGTGTATGTGTGTGAATGGGGTGTACAGGTCCAGGACATCTGCAGTACCATGGCCATCACTTGGCAGTCCTGTAGCCCTTGCGGCCTGCACTGTTGTCCACTGTCACTGGTGTGAGTGCCATGTGACCTATGTTAGGTATGCACAGCATCTGCTGTTGTGTCTGTGTGCAGATGTGTGTGCAGTGCCTTTCCATCGGGTGGCCATATGGTTGCAGGCATTGCACTCTGCCATACCCCTGCTGGTGACCACCCTTCCACACCACAGGCTGCAGCCATAGCCAGTGGTGCATGCTGCATGTGCAGCAAGGTCCAATTGGCATGTGGTCTGCCTGGGCTACCTGTCTGTGCAGGCCTGTGCCTGTGTCACCCCTGCTGACAGCAGACATTGTGTCACCCCCCCCCCCACCGTGGCCCACATATGCGGTGGTCTGTGCCATCCTGGTGTCCATTTGTACCCCAAGCAGATTAAGATTGCACTGTACACTGAATAGATGCAGATGCAAAGACACAACACCTAACCAGTGCTCACCATCAGAAATTCAAATCTGGAAAAGAATACCTTTGCCAGTTGGGGCTGGCTACGGGGGGTGGAGGCAGTGTACTGCACTGCTGCAGTAACAGTCACTAGTACTAGTACCAGTAAAGTTACCACAAAGAAGTACAAAAATCACACAGCTGCAGTGGATAGCAGGTTCACATTGCTGAAATTATTATGTGGCACAATAAAAGGTGTCTAATTTGATGACACAAGTCACACACACGCTAAGTAATGCTTAGCAAATTGAAAACTTCAGTAATATAACCACATATTTTAAACAAACTAAAATTAAGCACTGCTGCACCACAACAATCAGGAAAAAAATAGTAAGAATTATTGAAAATATTACTGTGTGTACATTAACACAGTTATACAAGAAAAATATCACCAAAACAGAATGCACTGTCTTTTACTCCAAGTTAATCTACCTACACCACAGATACGCCCCTCCCACAAAGCACACTTCCACTGTCTCTCAGTACACAGGCTGAATGTTGTGCATTAACATTCAAAATTCATACACAAACAATAAATGCTCGATGATATGAGCTCAGGAGGGTTTCCTATAATCGATGAACTAAAGTTTCAGGAAAAAAAAAATACTCAAGAAGGCTTCTTTAACAGCTTTCAGAAGGTTTGAATTGCAGAGAGCTCTCAGAGCAGATTGTCTCCTACAGCTTCCTACACACACTACCCCAAACCGAGGCTGTGCAGAACAATCTAGAGCCCATGTGACCTGAAATCCCATGAATCACTGCAAAATTCACCTTTGGAGCTTAAAAACAAGGCGAAGTACATTGTTTTCAATGTACTTCACCTTAAGAATAGGTGGAGTAGTGGTTTGGGAAGGCAGAGTAACGCAAAGTCATTGCTTTCAATGGACTTCGCATTACCCATTATAATGCAAAGCACTCCGCTTCGCATTGTGGAGCACTCCACAAATTCACCTTCACTCCGCGAATCATTTCGCGGAGTGAATTGGGGCCACTTCTCCCATCTCTAGCACTGATGCTATCCTGTTTGAGACAGTCCATCTCCACTCGCTCCTGTGGGCCATATTCCAGTACTTGGCTGTATCAGCACACTACATAGTCACTATGCACTGCACCTATAAAGCCCCATATTCAGATTATTCAGATAGCACATTCTGGTTGGAGTGTGCTAACTGTCTGAATGTTGCTCCATATCTGGCTGCGCGTCATCTGACAAGCAGCACTCATGGGTGTGAGGTACACACAGCTGACTCTAAATATGCCAGTCATAGACCTTTGACTGTTACTTTTTGCATTTGTGTAAGATACTGTACAGATATTTGCTTACACACTGATTCACATGTGAGGGATCAAGTGGGCAGTCATATGGCACCATACAATTCTGCTTAAAGTTGGACCAGCATAACATTCTGTGGTGATTTGCATATGCAGCCCATGATGCTTTGCATTGTGTGGGCATGTGTGATTTTGTATTTTCTAGTCATATGACATGCAGACTACAGACCACAATTTCTTAGTGGCAAGTTTTATATATTTTATCTTTTTTTTAATAGCTACACATGAGTGCTTTTAGAATTCTCTACCTTTAGGATCCTTTGTGTTGTGTTGTATTGGTATGAAGAAGTCCTTCTAAAACTCTATAGCTTTAGACTCCTCTTCTGGATATCTGTTGCCTTGATCTCACCCTTTATAGATGCACAAATTTCCCCATATTGGCCATGGGGCCAATTGAGTTATTGCTCTGTGAGCATGTGCGCACATGATTCTGTATTATTTACGGACGTATTAATCTATGACAATTTGTGCATGCCTCAGGGATGAAGAGGCACCAGTCATTCCACCTATTGCATTTCCACTCCTGGGACTTGCATCGATTTAGCAGTACCAGACCTTGGACTGTGTTATGGCATTTATAAACAAGCATTGGTCAATGCCGAATGTTGTCGCGCTGGCATTGGCTTTGGTAGTGCAGTGCAGAAAAACATTTTGGGCATGATGTGAAAAATGACAGCTGTACAGTTCATAAGGAGGTGTAAAAAATGGCAGTGTTGAAAATGTGGCATGTAAATGTTGCAAATTTGCGAAGTTACAAGGTTGCGTCAGAAATGCGCAATGCATGCCTGTAACACAGTCATTTTATGGATGTTCATTACCAAATTTTCAACATAGGCATTTTAGCACCTCTGCTCATATACAGTGTCACTGTTTGTTATTTCCTCAAACTGTCCCAAAAAGTGATTTCGCACAGCGACCGTTCTATTCTGCGCCGGACGTGCGAAAACACATTTTGGGAAGGATATGTGAAATGACAGCTGTATTGCTCATCAAGAGGTGTGGAAAAATCTCAATGGTGAAAATCCAGAGTGAAAATATTATAAATGCACAACGTTATGAGAGTGCGTGCAATCTGCCAAAGCACACTCGTAACACAGTCATTTTATGGAGTATCATCACCAAATTTTCAACATAGGCATTTTAGGACCTCTGCTCATGAACAGCATCACTGTCATTTTCATAATCTGGCCCAAACACTGATTTCCCACAGCGACCATGCTATTGTGCGCCGGAAGTGCGGAAACACATTTCGGCCAGGATGTGAAAAATCACAGCTGCATTGTTCAGAAGGAGGTATACAAAAATGACAATGTTGAAAATCTGGCTTGAAAATATTGTCAATTTGTGAAGTTATGAGCCTGCGTTGCAGCTGCGCAACGCATGCTCATAAAACAGCCATTTTTTGGATTTTTTCCACCAAATTCGCAAAACAGGCTTTTTGAGAGCCCACCTCATGAACAGTGGCACTGTCATCTCATTAATCAGTCCCAAAAGGTGATTCCACACAGTGGCTGCAAAATCACCTTTCAGGACCGATTAACGATATGACAGTGCCAGAATTCAGGAGAAGGGGTCCCAAAAACACCATGATGAAAATGTGGTGCAAAAATTCCCCAAAATGCCCAAGATATGCATTAAAGTTGAAAAAGCCCTATTTATTCCATTATACAGCTTACCGGCATTTTCTCAGTTCGTGGTTGGCTTTGAAGAGTTCAGACGTGTTCCCGGTCCACCGAAGATCATCACGCCAGACTCTGTAGGTAAGTATGGGGTAAGGAGGTATGTGAGAAGGCAGGGTGAGCAGTGGGTGGGTGTGGGTTGTGGGAGGCTGGTTGAAAGAGCACAAGGGGCTGTTTTTGCTTTATAGGTTAAAAAAATAAATAAAAGACATTGGGGGACCGTTTTAGTTTTAATAGGTACTTTGGCATGTTGGGGTGGGCTCCCAGCATGCCAACCGAGTGTGTGTGTGTGTGGGTGGGTGCTTTAGCCGACTGGGGATTGGGCACCCCCATCAGCAAACAAGGAAAGGGGGGGCCTCAGGAGCTGAGAGGGATTGGGCACCCCCTCGGCAAGAAAAAAAATGGGGAATACATTATGCAGATGGGGAGTGGCTCCCCATCAGCAAAATTCAAGGGAGGGAGGAGGGATATATGCTGATGGGGACTGGGCCCCCATCGGCAAAGAAAAACTGTTGGGGGGCGCATGATACCATGGGGGATTGGGTACCCCCTCGGCAATCAAAAAAAGGGGGAGTTACATGATGCCGACAGGGATTGGGCACCCCCATCAGCACACAATAAAGGGGGGGTTGACAGACAGCAGTGGCAGTTACTGCCGCCATGTTGCCTGCATGTAGGGGGAGGCGTGTTGTGGTCATGCTGCATGAGAGCTTCACTCTCATTGCAGCGGACCATTTCTGTGATGTCTTCACCTCATTAGCTAGGTAGGGTGTCGGCCCCTGCTGCTGCCTGATTGGGGAATGTGGGACGCACCTACTGGTGCATGCCCTGCTTTCGCCCAACAGCGACTGCGCCTCCAAATCTGCACTACAGCAAGATGTTGGCTGCTCAAGCGTGCCAACATAAACAAGCATTTGTCAGTGCCGAATGTTGCTTGCTTCTATGTGCTGTTTAGGTATTTGGAAGTCATTGGAGTGCAAATATTGAAAATTTGCGAACTTACGAGCGTGCATAGGAACTGTGCAAAGCACGCTTGTAAAACAGTCATTGTTAGGAAATTTTTCATGAAATGTTCAACATAGCCATTTTAAGACCTCTTGAACAGTGTCAGTGTGATTTTGTTAATGTGTCCCATACATTGAGTTTGCACACCGACTGCGCCATTGTGCGCTACATGGGCGGAAACACGTTTTGGGCAGGATGTGAAAAATGACAGCTGTACTGCTCATAAGGAGGTGTGGTAAAATGGCAATGTTGAAAATCTGGAGTGGAAATATTGAAAATTCGCAAACCTACGCTTGTGCATGGGAACTGTGCAACGCACACTCGCAAAACAGTCATTTTTAGGAATTCTTTCACCAAATTTTCAACATTTCCATTTTAAGATCTCTGCTCATGAACAGTGACACTGTGATTTTCTTAATGTGTCCCATACACTGAGTTCGCACACCGACTGCACCATTGTGTGCTACATGGGCGGAAACATGTTTTGGGCAGGATGTGAAAAATGACAGCTGTACTGCTCATGAGGAGGTGTGGTAAAATGGCAACGTTGAAAATCTGGAGTGGAAATATTGAAAATGTGTGAACTTACGAGCCTGTGTAGGAACTGCGCAACGCACGCTTGTAAAACAGTCATTTTTAGGAATTTTTTCACCAAATTTTCAACATAGCCATTTTAAGACCTCTGCTCATGAACAGTGTCACTGTGATTTTCTTAATTTGTTCTGTACATTGATTTTGCACACCGACTGCGCCATTCTGCGCTACAAAGGTGGAAACACATTTTGGGTGAGATGTGAAAAATGACAGCTGTACTATTCATAAGAAGGTGTGGTAAAATGGAAATGTTGAAAATCTGGAGTGAAAATATTGAAATTTCACAAACTTACGAGCCTGCATAGGAACTGCGCAACACATGCTCGTAAAACAGTCATTTTTTGGAATTTTTGGACCAAATTTTCAACATGAGGTTTTTGGGACCCCTTCTCATGAATGATGTCACTGTCATGGTGGTATTCAAGCCCGAAGGGTGATTTTGCAGTCACTGCGGTCACTGCGCAAACTCCGCCGGATAATCTTTACCATGACAGTGACATCATTCATGAGAAAGGGTCCTAAAACCCCATGTTGCAAATTTGGTGCAAAATTTCCAAAATGCCTGAGATATGCAAAAGGACCTCTATCTAGCCCATATATACATCTTACCGCATTTCTCAGTTCTCGGTCGGCTTTGAAGAGTGCAGATGTGTTCGGTCCACCGAAGATCGCCGCGCTGGAGTCCGGAGGTAAGTATGGGGTGAGTGGGGGTGGGAGTCTGGGTGCGCAGTGGGTGGGTGCGGGTTGTGGGAGGGGTCAGAGACATGCTGTGGGACCATTTTTGTTTATAGGTTTAAAAAAAGGTCGTGGACGTTTGCCATGCTAAGGTGGGCTCCCAGTGTGGCACAAGGACGAGGGGCTGTTCATCTGATGAAGTTGGGCCCCCGTCGGCCAAAGGAGACTGATTGCCACGCTGGGGTGGGCTCCCAGCGCGGCACCAACCACGGGGAATGACGCAGCTCAGCCGGCGGGGATTGGGCACCCCATCGCTACACAGTACGTGGCGGGAAGCAGCATGCCCCTGCATGTGGGGAGCTACACTTATCGGTGTGCTCACTGAAGCGTAGTCCTTTCAACTGTATGTCACTGCATTTTGGAGCGTGTCATAGACAGCTCCAAAAATGCATTGGCTTACAGGGGCCGCGCCTGCCAGCTCACTGACTGAATTGGAGGAGGAGGTGACACACTTCCGAAATCTCCGATGATGGCACTATGTTTCTTGCACATGCGTGCAAGCAACTTAAAAATGCTTACTGATGTTTAGTAAACTGGCTTTTTGACTGTATAAAGGATATGTACAAACTAACCGTGCATCTATGTGAAATGTATACACAGTTTTGTGATCAGATTTATGTATTTTCAGTTCCATTTTATACTATGTTATTTTGCTATTACTTATACTTAAGTAAAAGCTGGGCAGCCCCTTCCAGAAGCCTATGACCATGGGCTGACCATCTGAATTTCTATTATACCGGATGCCTTTTAGAAGTCCGCAACACAACAGGATTGTAACTTCAGGTCTGAAAGAACTCTACATCCATCAGGTCCCCAGCCAGTGCTTCATAAGCTAGGAATAAAGATGATAACAGTTGATGAGGACTGCAGAATCATACTGTAAGAAATATTTGGTCATTTTTTCCAGCTTACATTCAGTGTCATCAAAATCTCATAATACCATTGTTCTGACATCAAAAAGAAATTCAATCATTTTGACATCTGATTAATGGAATTATGAGAGAGAATGTTCAGAGAGTTCCAGATATGACAAAAAATAGTAGATAGGAAACCATCAATAGCTGGTTTTGCCATCACATCCTGAGATTAACTCTCATACTTTATGATGTCATCAGAAAACCTCAATGGAATTGCATCCTTGATGCTGATGAATTTCAATCAATTATGAAATGGCTTTCAATTTATAAGTAAACTGATTGGCCACTGACTGTGCGCTAAAGTGTCTAATGCACAGGAATAAGGCCCAGCAATGCCCACTGGGCATTGATTAGGTGATGCTGCCCAGTTTTCTACCACAAATGATGCCACCCTTACTGTCAGGTTAACTACAAAAAAAAAAACATTAATCAGTCACTTCATACTAAACTACAAATAGTATAAAAAGGAAAAAAAAAATGACCTCTTTCAGTTCCTGTTGAATACAGCACATTTTAAAAAAAATGCATGCTTGCCACGATCTCACCCCAACCAGACTACTCACACTCGCTGCTGTCCTCAAACACCACTCACTCACTACTTCTATCCTTTACTCTACAGTTTTACAGTCCTTCTCATTTTTTTAATAAATAACACACATAAGATGCAGTGCATACAAAAAAGAGAGTCATGCCAGTCACGATCTCTCTGCGGCCTGCCAGCCCACTCCTCACTCTCCTCGTCAATGAACCATCTGCCTGCCCCTCACTACTTCCCTCCCTTACCCCTCAGCTCCTCAAACTTTTCTCTTTTTATTTTGTTTTGACAATGCTGCCCACATTTACTCACAGTGTTGCACAGTTCCCACTGAACTTCTGCACCCGTTTTTCCTCCACCATGGAAACAGCACCTCCATGTCTTCCCTGATACTGCCAGCAGCAGAACACATACATACAAAAGTTTCTTCTGTATTATCCACACTATAAACTGCTTCAGGGGGATGGGGGGGGGCAATACTGCCATGACAACCACACCTAAACTACAGAAGCCTTTGTAGGACAAACATCCTTTGATCAAAATAAAATAAAAAAACACAAAGGAAATTGAAGGCAGAGAAACTATTTTATTGAAAATTGAGACACAGATGTATGTTTTTCCTTACTTTATACTACACATTTTATTTACCAAATGCATCTGTACTTCAGATGACCATTTCATAAGCTCAATAAGCCACTCTGGGATGTGTGTTACACAGTTCTAAAGCACGGCTAAGGGGCCGAATGCATTCAGCCTGCAGCCTCATGTCTCACTACGCCCCCTAGCCATGCATTAGAACTGCTTATAAAATGGGCTTCAAAATTCTTGCTCCCTGATTGGTTCAAACCCCTTTTTAGCCATGTCCTTATCAGGTGATATCCTCGCAACCAGCACTAGTTGTGCCACCCCGACCCCATAACACAAAGATATCGCTGTGCCGAATGACTGGATTTTAAAAATACGAGAAGCTCCGTGAGCAAGCTGAACAACATCCCCTAAACACACCAAACAGAACCCACTATATACCTGTGCCCATTCCTCCTATGACCTTAAAATAATGTCAGTTACTTAAACAACAATTCCCACAGCACATCACCACAAAAAAATCTTCTTTTATTACTTCGCTTTTACTTTGCTGCAATAAAATTATCAAAGAGACCACAGCAATAACTTCTGGTCAGCATTGCGACTCGTGCATAGTGCATTTTTCAAATGAAATGGGTATTCGCTACTCCAGAAGTCACCACACAATCCTTTCCCGCTTCTCCACCAGCTTTTCCAACAAATTTCCTTATTAATTGTATTTGAAGTACTTCCTCAGCACAACCTCCTGAAATCACGATGATGCAAGCATTGTGCAGCTTCATCGGCTACATGAGGACACGCTCGCTCCCACTCGTCAGAGAAAACTTGCTCTGCATTGCCTTGTTTATTCAAAACACACATGCATACACACAAAAAGCTTATTGTGGAGGACCTTGTGTGTGTGTGTGTGTGTGTGTGTGTGTGTGTGTGTGTGTGTGTGCGTGTGTCTTTCGGGTATGTGTGTGGGAGAGACGTTTATAGAACCACACATACAATGGCTGCTCAGGTCGGGACCTGCTCTCCTATTCCTGTAAGTAAAACTCTTGTGTCGTTTCTCCAAAATAATAATAAAAAAAACACACTCAAAAGCATATTGTGGATATTTTGTCTCTGAGTAGGAAACAAGAAACAAACAGACTCCAACTATAATCAAACATATCCACAATACAATGGGAAGGACTACTTTTTCTCTTTTTGAATTAATAACACATTTTTCTAATCTTTTTATTTACAGTTTTTATATGCGTTTCTATTAATTTTTTTTTTTTACTACAGGACCCATTTTATAAGCGCAATAACACACTCCGAGGTGTGGGTTACGTGCTGATAAGAGCACGCCCAGGTGTATAAAGCACTCGGCCCAAGCACCTCATGCCTTTTAACACACCTGGGCATGCTCTTATCAGTACGTAACCTACACCTCGTCGTGGTGTTATTGCTTGCTTAACACACACTCCATTGTGTCTCATTGCTTACTTATTCTATTTATAATAATTAGTGAGAGCCTATAATGACTGGATATCCAGTCCTAACAAAATGCTGTAATAACCTGCTGAATTCCATAATAACTTGACAGCAGGTTATTGTGATGTTTTTCTTCTCACAAGCTCACTTCCCTGAAGGGCAAAAGAAAACTCACTGTATTTGTGTGAGTTGGGTGGCTGCTCAGATGCACGCTCGCTCACTCAAATATATTGTACACTTTTTCTCACTTTCGAAACCTTGCAACAGTTATTATACAAAATAATGCCTGTGTATAGTGTTTATGAGGATTTTTTACACATCCTCGTCACGTGATAATCTCATAAACCCCTCAAGCTTTGCTCTCAGGATTTATGGATCATCACACATCTCAGGTGTGTGAAAAATCCTCATAACACACGCCTGCACAGGTATTATTCTCTATGAAATTACTGGTTTGCCTTGATTACACTCTAAAATCAATGTATATCTTTCTGCACTATATGCAAGACTGTGATCTTACATTCCTGTGAAACAGATATAGTATTCTCTCATGCTCACAATCTGTTTCCTGTTTCTTTTAATGTAGGACTAGTAATTATAAACAGTAAACTGTGAGCAGCAGTAAAACTTGTTTTTTTTCACACTTCCAAGGTGTGTGATGCCAGAATATAACATTCAGTCTTGGCTCTCGTTATTTGCAAGGCATCACACACCGTGGGAGTTTAAAAAAAAATCATTGCACACTGCTGTCCACATGCTGTTCTACTGTATATGTTGCAAGTGCAATAGAAATGGTTACCTTGGCAACCATTTGATGAGAACTTGCAGCCAGCACTGTTCTGAAAAGAACTTATTATTATTATGTTTTAATTAATCAGGAAAGCCAGTGGGCATCAACTGTCCATTTGTGAAGGTGACCTCAGTCATGCAAACATCACCATTCCTAGCAATAGCTGAAAATTACTTATTTATGTAAGTATGTATGTAGGTATGTATCTATCTCTGTATGTATGTATTTATTTATTTATTTTATTTTATTTGTTGTTTTTTATTTGTTAGCCAAGTTGGCATGCTGACCCCACAGTCCTGTTCTAGGTACAGCCTGCAGCTACAGTACAAAGGCTGCAAGAAGAAGATGGCAGTGCTTTACACAAATTCAAGAATATGTAATACAAAAGTTTACATCTTGCAGGTATAACAGCTTTAGAAAAACACCTTACAATGCAGACACTTACATTTACAACACAAACTAACAAGCAAGTGGTTCTTCAATTGATTTAAAAACTGTATGATTCTTAGCAGTACAAACAGTAAAAGGGAGAGCATTCCAACATGTACCATAGCAGCACATACAAAACATGTACATTGAATCATAACTTGTGGGTTGGAAAGCATATGATTATCAGTCGATCTGAGATATGAAATAGCAAATGTCTTTAATGCAACATTTTCAGATTTGTTAAGTTATAATACAAATTGGAGTACTGTGGAGTACTGTGTGCAGTTCTGGAGATCCAGTCTCCACAAGGACATAGACAAGATGGAAGCTGTCCAGAGGAGGGCAACTAAAATGGTGCAGGGTCTGCACCGGAAGACATATGAAGAGAGACTAAAGGAGCTTAATATGTATAGCCTTGAGGAAAGGGGGGGGGACATGATAGAAATGTTCAAATACCTCAAGGGAATCAACAAAGTCCAAGAGGGTAGCATCTTTCAAAAAAAGAGGTGCGCAAGAACAAGGGGGCACAATTTGAAGATGGGGGTGGAGGCTCAGAGGTAATGTAAGGAAGTATTTTTTCACAGAGAGGGTTGTGGATGCATGGAATGGTCTTCTGGAGGAGGTTGTGGAGTCAAAAACAGTGGTTGAATTCAAACATGCATGGGACAGCCATAAGACAATTCTAGGGGGTGGGGGTAGAAAGAAGTAGGCTGCTGGTTAACTAGGATCTGCAGCTTATCCATTAAGTAGGGAAATGGGCAGACTGGGTGGGCCAAGCCATCCTTATCTGCCATCAAATTCTATGTTTCTATGTTTTTAAATTCTTCTTATGTAAGTTCTGGAATACTGTACAGTGATCCCCTGAAGACTGTCCTGTTTTCTATTTTAAAAAATTGTTGGTTAGTGGCATCCTCAAGTTAATCACCTCTATATTGGATAAGGATAGTGATTATGAGGAAGGTCTTAGTAGGCATTTTTTAAGGTTGGCTATCCCTTATATTGTAACACCTTTGTGTTATATTTGTAACTTATCTCTAACCTCCCATTTGTAAACAGAAATGTACAAGAGTTGTGCCAGAGCCAAAGAAGTCCCATGCTGTCCTGGTTGAAGACTTCAAACCTATCTCTATTTTAAATCTGATTTGTAAGCTGTTGGAGAAAATTGTTACTGAACAAATGAATTATTTGGAGAAGTATGATGTCCTTTGTTCTCAATAGCATAGGTTCTGAAAGTGCCACTGTACAGGGACTGCCTTGGTCAGATTCACAGATGTGGTTCTTACTGATTTGATGTTGGTTTAATGACTGGGGCAAATGGTATGCTGGGATGCATTGGGAAGGGATTTACCAGCAAGAAAAGAGAGAAGTAGTAATACCACTCTATAGATCATTGGTAAGGCCACACCTGGAATACTGCGTAAAGTTCTGGTGGCAACATCTTAAAAAGGATGTGGACAGATTGGAAATGGTGCAAAGAAGAGCCACAAAAATGGTATAAGGACCACACCAGAAACCACATAAGGAAAGACTGAGGGATCTCAACATGTATTCCTTGGAACAATGGAGGGAAATGGGGATACGTGACTGAAACCTTCCAATACAAGGATAAAAAAAGGGTACAGGTTCAGGACATTCACCAGCTCAAGAGTTATACAAGAACTAGAGGAAATGCTATGAAGCTGGGGGGGGGGGTGATTCAAGAGCAACACATGTAAGTTATCTTTTACAGAAAAGGTGGAGGACACATGGAGCAGCCTCCACCAGAGTGCTGTGGAGGCAAAAACAGTTGGGGCATTTGAGAATGCATGGGATAAATGCAAGGGTATAATAACACTGAGCAGCAGTTGAGGGAGGGGGGGTAGGTTCCTAGGCAGACTAGATGGATCTCGTGGTCCCCTTCTGCCATCAGCTTCTATGTTTCTATGTGTTTGTGGACCTGACTAAGGCATTCAACCTTATTGAGCGCAATGTGCTTTGTGTTAAGTTTTGGTCACTGGGGTTCTCTCTGAATGTTGTCTCTTAGATTAAACATTATTCAGCTGATCATACTCAGTTTGTTGGTGTGGGTCATGTTTTTTTCAAATTGAATTAATGCAGGGAGGAGGTACCTCAAGGGTCCATTGTAGGTCCTTTAACATTTTCATTATTTGTTAATTTGCTTCCAACAGTAAGTAAATCTTGTGATTCCTGATTTTATGCAGATAATTTGATTATTTTTTTCTACAGCAAAAAACATTGACTGACATTTCAGGAAACCTTGGGACAGCTTTTTTTCTTATTCTGTAACTGGTTTTCTAATAACTCACTTATACTAAATTCTAAAATAATCAAAGCTACAATATTTGGTTCTGGGTGCATGCTGTGTGGAAGTCCATCTTTATGGTTACATGACAGGTTGGGGAATGACAAAGAAAAGCTTCTCAGTTCAAATATGTTGGTGTTGTTTTAGACCTTGGGATAGCTTTTTCTATTTATGTTAAACAGATCTGTCACAAATTGAATCCAAGGCTGGGGGGTTCTTTATCAATTAAATGTTTTTTTTCCCCTTGAGACTAGGAATGCAATTGAAATCGATTCTCTTTGATCTCATTTTGATTATGCTTCTTGTTGTTTTGTAAACTTGGGTATCAAGGCATTTAATCTTCTTCCTGTTTCCTACAATAATATGTGCTGTTTAATTTTACTTGCCCAAAATCATACCCGTCAGTGTTTTTGTATTCTCAGCTGGGGTGTTATCACCATGTTTATAACCTGTTTTTTGTTTGTCAAATTTTTAAATCAGATTTCTCTTCCACTCCATACAGTATGCTATTTCAGATTTAATATAAGTCGAGACAGTGTTAACAAGTCTAAGTCAGCTAATGGAGTTCTTCAGGCAAAACTCAACAAATCTAAGGCATGACTCCACACATTTTCTGTTGCTGCCCTTGTTTGTTAGTTTCAGAAGTATTATCCCACAGCATGGGTTCTGAAAGGACCACTGTACAGGGACTGCCTTGGTCAGATTTACAGATGTGGCTCTCAATGGGTTGATATTTTTTTAATGACTGGGGCAAATGGTATGCTGGGATGCACAGAGAAGGGAATTACCAGTAGAAAAAGAATAGTAATGCCACTCTATAGATCACCGGTAAGGCCACACCTGGAATACTGCATGCATTTCTGGTGACCACATCTTGGAAAGGATTTGGACAGATTGGAAATGGTGCAAAGAAAATCCACAAAATTGGTACAAGGACTGCTCCAGAAACTATATGAGGAAAGACTCAGGGTTCTTAACATGTATTCCTCGAAACAATCGAGAGAAAAGGGAGACATGATTAAAACATTCAAATACATGAAGGGAATAAATAAGGTACAGCAGGACTTTTTCAAGCTCAAGAGTTACAGGACACACTATGAAGCTGGGGGGGATTCAGGAGCACTACACATAAGTTTTTTTTTTCACAGAAAGGGTGGTGGATGCATGGAACTGCCTCCATCAGGGTGTGGTGGAGGCAAAAATGGTCAGTACATTCAAGAAAGCATGTGATAAATGCAAGGGCATCATAACACTGTGTGAGAGTTGAGGGAGGGGGCAGGTTCTTGGGCAGACTAGATGGATCTTGTGGTCCCCTTCTGCTGTCAACTTCTATGTTTCTGTGTGTTTGTGGACCTGACTAAGGCATTCAACCTTATTGATCACAGTCTGCTTTGTGTGAAGCATAGGTCACTGGGGTTCTCTCTGAATGTTGTCTCTTAGGATAAAGATTATTTAACTGATCATAGTCAGTTTGTTGGTGTGGGTCCTGTTTTTTCATATTCAATTATTGCAGGGAGGAGGTACTTCAAAGGTCTATTTAAGATCCTTTAAAGTTTTCTTTTTTTGTTAATTTGCTGCCATCAGTATTTAAATCTTGTAATTCCTAACTTTAGGAAGATAATTTGATTTTTTTCTAGAGCAAAAAACATTGACTGACATTACAGTGAACATTGGGACAGATTTTTTCTCATTCTGTAACTGGTTTTCTAATAACTCATGTATACTAAATTCTAAAAAGACCAAGGACGGGATATTCAAAGAGGTTGCACCTGGTGCAACAGAGTTGTGCTGGCGAAACCCCGCATTGTGCCCTGGTGGGATATTGAGAAGGCTGCCTGATGCACTGCAAATCCTGATGCACTGGGGGTGCAAATGTGATGTATCGTTGCAGGCGCGGGCGTGCCATGCATATCGCGAATTATCCGGATATTCAGCCCAGGATGTGCAGCGCATATGACAGTGTACCCCTGCATTGTGCTGCATAGAGGGCTCATGTTTGACAGTGTAACAACTACCAGCCACCCACAGGTGGGCTGCTGTATTGCAGGGCACAATACAGCAGCCGCCAGCCATGGGTGGCGGCCTGCCCACCCAGAACGCCATCATGAAGCACCCACATAACCCTGGTAGTCTAGTGGTAATCCCTTCCCTCCCATGTCCCCGATCAGCTGTATAAGTAGATTTATTTAAGCCCTGGTAGTCTAGTGGTACCCTCCTCCCTCCCGTGTCCCTGATCGGTGGTATAAGTAGATTTATTTAAGTCCATAAAACCAAAGATAGCTGCTCAAACCTTTAAATTACTACACACTGGAATTCACATTTCTTATAAGGGGTGCTGCTAGATGGTGACAAATAACAAACAAAGCAAAAAGACTAGTGCACACCTTCCCCCCCACATAGCATAACATTTAAACTTTCAAATGCCAAAAATGGCTATATTAACTTTCAAGCTCCATGTGAGGAGAGGGTCCTCTTAGTTTCAGACTGGAATTCCAATTTGAGTAAGCTAAATCACCAACATCAAAGTTGGGCCCTTCAATTTAGTCCTTAACTTTCCAATGCCTCAATGGCTACTAGCTAACTGCTTTTATACTGTGCTCCCAGCAGGGATTTTGCACAGGTGATTTAACTTTCAAGTCTTTATACTGTGCTCCCAGAAGGGATATAACACAGACATTTTAAAGTGACCATGCTACAGAGGAGCACTATAAACTTCCCAAATTCAAGTAAAACCATAAAACCAAAGATAGCTGCTCAAACCTTTTAAGCCCTGGTAGTCTAGTGGTACCCCCCCCACCTCCCATTGCTATGATCACAGTACAGCTCAGTAAAACACTTCCCTGATGATCCAGTTTACCTACCCCTCCACCCACAGAACCCCATGTCCACTCCGCTCCTCCCGTCATCAGCAGGTGGCTGCAACCCACCTGCATACATCAGACCGCTCGCTGAATGACAGGTGCAGTATGGACTGTAAGCCCATTGGTCCCGATGTGGACCATCGCTTGCAAGGCACACTGTACCAGACAGATGCAAAATGTGAATGACTTCATTCACATATATGGGACTGTCTAGTACAGTGTGCCCTGTAGGTCCATTGGTCCACTCAGGGACCAATGGGCTTACAGCCCATACTGTACTTGTCATTCAAGGGTGACTGGGTGGTATGTGCAGGGGCTGCAGCCATCTGCTGATGCCGGGGGACAGTGGGTGACATGTGGTTTTGTGTGGGTGGGAGGGTGGTGGTGCCACTGGATCACCAGGGAAGTGTTTTAGTGAGCCGTACTATGATCATGGTAACAGAAGGGAGGGGGGTACCACTAGACTACCAGGGCTTAAATAAATCTACTTATACCACCGATCAGGGACACGGGAGGGAGGTGGGTCCAACAGACTATCAGGGAATTGCTGTAATGTGGTTTTTACTGTGATTGCAGCTATGGGAGTGGGGGATGCCCCAGGACCCCACTGTGCTCAGGTCATTCTGTGCAGGGCGCCAAGTGCACATTGCTGGGATGCCCAGTGCAAGGCATGCAAATGGGGCCATAATGGCATGCAAATGGCCCCAATTGTGCCTTGCATACATTATGGCCTAATTTGTATGCCCTCTGCTGTATATCATGGGTGTTGCATCCAGCGCAACTGTGTTTGCACTGGCACATCCCAATGCTCCCAATCTGTGGCTTTCGCTGGTGCAGTGCCAGTGCTCCATGAGCAGTACGTGTGCCGACCTTGCCATATTTAATGGTGCTGTACCATGGCACATCCCCATTGAATATCGCCTGGTCCTGGCCCCGGCGCAGCCCAGTTGCACTGCTTCCAGGCTTGCACCACTGCCCGGTGCAGTCTGAATATCTGGGCCCAAATCTATAATATTTGGTACTGAGTACATGCTGTGTGAAAGTCCATCTTTATGGTTACATTACAGGTTGGGGAATGACATAGAAAAAGTTTATCAGTTCAAATATTTTAGCGTTGTTTTAGACCCAGGGTTAACTTTTTCTGTTTATGTTAAACAGATCTATCACAAACTGAATCAACAGCTAGGTGTACTTTATCAATTAAATTTGTTTTCCCCTTGCGACTAGGAAGGTAACTTAAATTGATTCTCTTTGATTTCATTTTGATCATGTCTCTTCTTGTTTTGTAAACTTGGGTGTCAAGGGATGCAATCTTCATCTTGTTTCCTACAATAATATGTGCTGTTTTGTTTTTCTTGCCCCAAATCATACCCATCACTGTTTTTTGTATTCTCAGTTGAGGTGTTTATAACCATTTTATGAAGTGAATTTTCTTTTTGTTTGTCAAATTTTAAAATCAGATTTCTCTTCTACTCTATATGCTCTTTCAGAAGCCAGAAGGGGAAGGAAGGAAACATATTCAATTCAGTGGTTTAGAGTAACTGGTAATTGCTATTTTTCTTTTAAACTTAGATTACGGGCTTTTAGTGACACTATACTTTCTTTGTTGTCTTTGCTTATAATTGTTTTTGGGCTGTTGAACATTTAAAACATAGAGGTGGTGTAATTCTGTAGACTGCCCTGTAGTTGGGTGAAGGGTGTTAATTGTCTGGCCTCTGACCTCAACTACGTGATAACTGGAGGTGGGGCTTAGTCAGAGTTAAAGTAGCAAGCAGAGTTTTATTTTCTCAGAAGAAGCCAGAAGGAAGAAGGAAACATATTCAATTCAGTGCTTTAGAGTAACTGGTAATTGCTATTTTTCTTTTAAACTTAGATTGTGGGCTTTTAGTGACACTATACTTTCTTTGTTGTCTTTACATATAATTGTTTTGGGCTGTTGAAAATTTAAAACATAGTGGTGGTGTAATTCTGTGCTGTCTTTAATTGCTGCAAATTTTATCTTGGCTTGTCTGACTGCCCTGTAGTTGAGTGAAGGGTGTTAATTGTCTGGCCTCTGACCTCAGCTACATGATAACTGGAGGTGGGGCTTAGTCAGAGTTAAAGTAGCAAGCAGAGTTTATTTTCTCAGAAGAAGCCAGAAGGGAAGAGGAAACACATTCAATTCAGTGCTTTAGAGTAACTGGTAATTGCTATTTTCTTTTAAACTTAGATTGTGGGCTTTTAGTGACACTATACTTTCTTTGTTGTCTTTACTTATAATTGTTTTGGTTTGAAAATTCAAAACATAGTGGTGGTGTAATTCTGTGCTGTCTTTAATTGCTGCAAATTTTCACCCCCCCCTTCCCCCAACTCTTAATTATATGCCCTGTTAAATCTGATTGACAGGAGCTAAACACAGGGTATAGTAAGGGGTGTGAAGTAGGAGGGGCATAAGGGGGAAGAAGCCCACCCTCAGCACAAGTGTTTTGACTCATTTATTTATTTATTGGTTTCTTTTTCTTTAAAAAAATATTATCTGAGGATCAGTGACAGGATTTTTAGTACAGTAAATTAATAAAAAGGGAACTAGGAGAGCTTCAGTAGCAGACAAGTAGTGGAATTGCAGTATAATGTGGGGAGTGGTGCAATGCAGTGGCTGTGGGGCAGCCATATTCAGGCAGACCTTCTGGACACTGAGGTGCTGCCCTAGCTGCATGCATCTCTCGGACTGCGGGATGAGGTAGCCAGACTCAGAGCGAAGTAAACTGGGTCAGGAGTACCATCACCCTATCCAGAGACCACCCAGTCCAATGCAACTGCCTCAAAGGATGCCGAGAATGAGGAGCACTTGGATGACAGTGGGCTCAGGGAGGGTTAGAGCCGGTCAGGCAGAGGCACATCCCAGATCCTATTCCACTCAAGAACTCATATGCCACACTGGCAAATGAGGACAACCAAATAGAGGTACTCAGAGAAGTGGAAGGAAAGGATGTGGAGGTTAGCCAAGGAGGTGACCTCAGCGGGAAAGCAGTGGACCCCAGAGGGGAGGAAGCGAATCCTGGTGGGGACTCCATCATAAGAGGATCAGCTAGGAACACAGGAGGGAGGACAGGGAGGTGAGGTGCCTACCAGGTGCCAGGGCATGGAGGGATGGAAGGAAGATCCTGGGGATGACTGGGAAGGCAAGATGGGAGGGTGAGCTGGATATCATTATCCACCTAGGTACTAATGACCTGCGCAAATGGGAGCCAAAGGAAGTTCAGGAAGAGTTTAGGAAACTGGGAGGGTCTCAAGCAAGTAGCTACTTCTGTCACTTTCTCAAGGTACTACCTGTGAGAGGCAAGGGAGAGCATAGGGAGTGCATGCACCAGGAACTTTAACTCATGGTTGAAGAACTGGTGCTGTGAGGAAGGGTTTGGATTCATTGGTGACTGGGGACCCACCTGGAGGATGGAGGTTTGTTCAAGCCTGACGCTGCATCCATCCTGGAGGAATCAAGCACTCAATGATAAGTTAAATGCTACATTGATAAGCATTTAAACTAACAAAAGGGTGCAGGCCAGCAAGGAGGGTACACTTGCTCACCCCCCACAGCTAGCAGTGGAACCAGTGAACCAGAGGGTGGCAATCTCTGCAAAGCAGTGTGCAAAAGAGGAATTAGTGCTCAAGAGGTGGATAAGCAGAAAAGGTGCAAAATTCAGCAGAAGGGCAGACAGCAAGGAGAGCCAGAGAAAAATGACAACCAAGGAAGGGGCTGGAGTAGAACAGTGAAACAGTCTAGGGAGGTCAAATCATGGAAAGCCATGTGTGCAAATGCCAGGAGCCTTAGCAACAAGATGGAAGATCTGGAGGCTGTCATGGTACAGTCAGACCTGGACATTGTGGCCATCACTGAAACCTGGTGTAATGATAATTGTGGCCATCACTGAAACCTGGTGTAATGATAACCACGACTGGGAGATGGCCATACCTGGCTACAACATATTCAGAGGAGACAGAGCAGGCAGGAAGGGAGGAGGAGTGGCACTGTATGTGAAAAATGACATAAGGGCCACAGAGATCCAGGAGGAACAAAATGGGGGAGAGATACTATGGGTTAAGCTGGAAAGGAAAATGGGGACAGCCATCCACACAGGTGTGGTCTATAGACCACCAGCCCAGGAGGAAGAAATAGATAGGGAGCTGATGCTAGCCATCCACAGGATGGCAGACAAGGGTGAGGTAGTACTGGTTGGAGACTTCAATATTCCAGACGTGGACTGGAGCATCCCAGCAGCAGCATCAACTAGGAGCAGATTTATCCTGGACTCTCTTCAGGGTGCCTTCCTCAAGCAACTGGTCATGGAACCAACTCAGCAGAAGGCAATACTAGACCTTGTGCTCACAAATAAGGACAGTGTGATGGGGGTAACAGTGGGGGAGCACCTGGGAAACAGTGACCACCAGTCATTGTGGTTTGAAATCACAGAAAGAGCAGAACCAAACCACACAAAAACACGTATCCTGGATTTTAGGGGGGCAGACTTTGGGAAAATGGGGAGATACTTGAAAGAGGCATTAAGGGGAATGGGACAGAAATCAGGGATTGAGGAACAGTGGGCAATATTTAAAATGGGGATTACAAGAACAACAGAATTATGCATTAAGCAGGTTAGCAAGAGGAAAAGGAAGAGGAGACTATTATGGTTTTCCAAAGGGGTAGCAAAGAAAGTGAAAGCCAAAAGATTGCATTCAGGCAATACAAAAAGACACAGGCAGAAGGGGATAGGGAGAAGTACCAGAAGAAGCAAAGGGAGGAAGGGAGGTCAGTAAGGGAAGCCAAAGCTCAGACAGAAGAACACATTGCAAAATCAGTGGGTAGAGGGGACAAAACCTTTTACAGGTACATAAGTGAAAAAAGAAAGACAAAGGAAGGATAGTGAGACTGAAGGG
This sequence comes from Neoceratodus forsteri, assembly GCA_016271365.2. Taxonomy (NCBI): domain Eukaryota; kingdom Metazoa; phylum Chordata; order Ceratodontiformes; family Ceratodontidae; genus Neoceratodus; species Neoceratodus forsteri. The sequence goes on from CM057455.1 coordinate 933,637,221, forward strand.
GGAGGATGGGGGCCACGTGGAGGATGACAACAGTAAAGCTGACATACTGAACAGGTATTTCTGCTCAGTCTTTACTGAGGAAGAGGAGGGTAATGGGTCTGAAGGGAGTACAAGGGGTGAGAATGGTGCAGAAATGGACACAAGTCCCTTTACGAGAAGGGTCCTGAAGGAACTGGAAGTAATAAGTGTTGATAAAGCAATGGGGCCAGATGAGAGCTCCCAGGGTCCTAAAGAACTAAGAGAGGTGGTGGCTGAACCTCTGGCTATCCTGTTTAGCCGATCACTGGAAGCAGGGGAGGTACCCAAAGACTGGAGGACAGCAGATATAGTCCCCTTATACAAAAGTGGGAACAAAGAGGAAGCAGGGAACTACAGACCAGTCAGCCTCACCTCGGTAGTGGGGAAGATCATGGAAGCACTACTGAAGGAGAGATTGGTGGAACATCTGGTTGCCAATACACTACAGGACCCAAGGCAGCATGGTTTCACCAGGGGGAGGTCATGTCAGACCAACCTCGTTGAATTTTTTGACTGGGTGACTAGGGAGGTGGATCAGGGGAGGGCAGTGGACATGGTCTATCTGGAGTTCAGCAAGGCCTTTGCCACTGTGCCACATAGAAGACTATTACACAAACTGGGGAATATGGGTGTGGGCAGGACAGTAGTGTGGTGGATAGGTAACTGGCTGGGTGGCAGGACACAGAGGGTGGTGGTAAATGGCTGTCACTCCACAGAGGGAAGAGTGACCAGTGGGGTACCACAGGGATCAGTGCTGGGACCGGTCCTATTCAACATCTTCATCAGTGACATTGCACAGGATATAGAAGGCAGAATTTCACTGTTCGCTGATGACACAAAGCTCTGTAACAGAGTAGACACACCAGAGGGTGTAGACAGAATGAGAAGGGACCTGCAGAAACTTGAAGAATGGTCAAGGGTTTGGCAGTTGAAATTCAATGCAAAAGTGCAAGATAATGCATATGGGGCACAAAAACCCTGGCACAATATATCAGTTGGGGGTGAGGATATAGCATGCACCAAGCAGGAAAGGGATCTTGGGGTTGTCATCTCTGATGACCTCAAGGTAGGAAACAGTGTGACAAGGCATCAGGTAAAGCAAATAGGATGCTGGGATGTATAGGCAGGGGCATCACCAGCAGGAAAAGGAGGTCATAATTCCGCTATACAAGACACTAGTGAGGCCCCACCTGGAGTACAGTGTACAGTTCTGGAGACCATACCTACGTAAGGACATAGACAGGGTAGAAAGGTTCAGAGGAGGGCAACAAAGATGGTGCATGGATTGCATCACAAGTCCTATGAAGACAGGTTGAAGGAACTGAACATGTACTCCCTGGAGGAGAGGAGGAGAGAGGGGATATGATAGAGACATACAAGTATCTTACAGGGAGGAACAGGGTGCAGGAAAACACTATTTTAAGCGAAAAGATGTTCCAGGACTAGAGCATGGGATGAAGTTGGAGGGAGGATGATTCAGAGGAAACATGAGAAAGAATTTCTTCACAGAACGGGTGGTGGACAAGTGGAACACCCTGCCAGAGGAAGTGGTGGGGGCTGAAACAATCACGGATTTAAGAATGCAAGGGATAGACATAAAGGAATTCTGTAGGGCAGGGTAAGGGCAACAGCCTCTAGGAAAACAAACTGAACTTACAAGCTCAAATGGACAGACTGGTGGGCTCATGAAATTTACCGTCAATTAATTGCTCATGTATCTATGTATCTATGTATCTATATCAGTCAAGACAGTGTTAACAATTCTAAGTCAGCTAATGGAATTCTTCAGGCAAAACTTAACAAATCTAAGGCATGACTCCATGCTTTTTCTTTTGCTGCTTCTTGTTTTTTGGAATAAACTATCCGAATCTGTGTCTTGCATGTTCATTTCTTGCTTTTAAAAAGAATTCCAAACAACGTTTTCTTGACCAGAGTATGTGTGATTGTCCATGATTGCATTCTGTAGGATGTCTATACTGTGCAGTGTTGTTCTTTGCTTTGTAGTGTATCTCCAGGTCAAGCCAGAAATATGGGTCTCAGTCAAGTTCTCCTAGCCATTTAACAAATCAATAAATATATTTATAATGTATTTTTTTAAATACAAAATGAGCTAGTGGGGAATTGAAATTTAACTATTTGTCATATCAATTAAGCAACAAAAATAATACCTTCTATTTTGATCAAGACACAGACAGCCTAGTTGTCTGTAAAGCATGCAGTGATGTGTTGTGTGTCACATTTAAAATAAAACAACAGACACTGTTAAAAACTCCATTTAAACAAACTGTTTCAGTGTATAAGTATTGTAGTTCAAGATTGGTAATAGGACACCCTTAAATATTTATTGCCTACTTTCAATTGTCAAACATTTCTTTAAGTCTGCATAATACACTTAACATTTGGTCAACGGTTTTCACATCTAGGCCCAGATATTCAAAAGGGTTGCGCCATGCGCAACAGGGTTCTTGCTTATGCGCAAGTCCAAAATCGCCATTTTGCGATATTCAGAAGGAGGAAGTTGCGCCACCGAAAACATGCTGAGCAACAGCGCAATGCAAATGAAGGCATGTGCAACCGAAGGGGGTGGATCCATGCATAAAGAGCGCAATGCGATATTCAAAGACATGCGCAATGCGCAACAGCGGAACAGCCGGAAATTGCGCACTAGCGGAAATGAGCCAAAATAAAAAGGCTCAAGGAAGCGGCGCAAGAACGCTACAAGGATGCCAAGTGGGGGAGAGAGAGAGAGAGAGAGAGAGAGACAGACAGACAGACAGTGACAGGCTAGGGTAGGCAAGGCAAGCGTGGGCCATAGGCTGTAGAGGCCAGTGGGGGGTGCCCGGTGCAGTGGAAGTAGCAGTGAGGACAGCGGGGGTAACACAGCAACACCAGCCAGGGGAGGTCAGAAGCCAGGGAGATGGACAGTGCCAGCTTCCACATGGAAGCTGTAATGAGGGGGGTGAGAATGCATGCTGCAGGGGGACGTGGCCGTGGAAGGGCCCGTCGGCAGTATGCCCCCAACAGGCAGTACCGTGCCCGTATCAGCTTTGAGCTGTACACAGATGTAGAGATCGTGGGCCAGTACCGCCTGAACAAGGCAATACTGAGACGGCTCTGTGAGCTGTGCAGTGATGTGATGCAGGCACTCTCACGACGGAGTCACGCTCTGTCGGTGGAGACCAAGGTGACAGCCTGCATGTGCCTGCTCGCCACGGGCACCTTCCGGAGGCCAACAGGGGACACCACAGGCATCACACAGTCGGCCACGTCACGCATCCTCACCCAATTCCTCAGTGCACTGCTGCCACATGCTGCAGAGTACATCCATTTCCCCAGCACCACAGCAGAGCGTACAGCAAACATGCAGGAGTTCCACAGGGTAGCACGTATGCCTGGTGTGCTAGGGAACATAGACTGCACCCATGTGGCCATTCGCACGCCACCTGGCCCCGATGGGGCTGCATATAGGAACAGAAAGGGCTTCTCCAGTGTCAACTGCCAGGTGGTGTGTGATGCCACTGGGCGCATAATCAATGTCTGTGCCACACCCTGGTGGAGCACATGATGCCTTCATATGGTATCAGTCCACACTGTGCCATCAATTCGAGTGGGGACATCCCACAGGCCATCTAGTGGGTGAGTACGCATGTATGGAATGCAAACTCGGGGCAAGGGTGGGAATGCCACAGGTGCCATGGTAGTGGCACACAGTGATATGGGCAATATGGACCTGAACATGAGACTGATCTCCACTATCTCCACACAGGTGACAGCGGATACCCACTCCGTCCCTGGCTGCTCACACCATACCGGCGCCCCATGACCCCATCGCAGCAACGCTATAATGAGGCACATGCTTCCATACGCAACATCATAGAGCGGGTGTTTGGGATGCTCAAGGCACGCTTCCGATGCCTAGACACCTCCAGCGGTGCCCTACAGTACAGCCCCCAAAAGGCCTGTGGGATATTCCTGGCCAGTTGCATCCTGCACAACATGGCCAAAGACTGTGGGATAGCCGTACAGGTTGAAGAGGGGGACAGCGATGAGGACGCCAGTGGCGCCGGTGTTGATGGTGATGAGCAGCCCCCCCCTAGGACGGCGGGACCCCCGACTGATCCAGCAGGCCCAGCTGCACCGGGACACCATCATAGAGGAGCACTATGCAGAACACAGGTAAGTCAAGGGGACATGTGCAACCAACACTGTCCATGCGCAAACCACAGGCACACAGGGTAACACACCAGGGGTGCATGACGGCCAGGGGAGTGGAAGGGTCCAGGCATACAAACATACCATCAGGGAGGGGTGAACACTCATATGGACACACAAACACCAGGCACAGAGCATACATGGGCAGATGCACAGTACAGCAGAACCGACATTGCTAACACACAGAACCACTGACCACCCCCACCACCTGTACTGTCCAAGTACGTGTGTCAGATGCTGGGCACCCTTGCACCTTGGAGTACAGTACAATGCAGGCATCATCATGCACACACACCTGTGGACAGCAGATGGGAGGGTGTGCAGGTGGTCCGTGTGTCGGCTTGTTGAGCAGAGCACCCAGCAGTGCACTTCCCACCATGACACAAATTGCACACAGGGCAGCACCAGACAGGGCCCGCACTGGGAGACAGGTCAGTCATGTAGCACTGTCCCACGGCCACCGCGGATGCATGGGCGGCCCCACCGTGACCCAACAGCCCTGGCAGGCTGAGCAGGGGCCACATGGGGTGGCACTGTTGGACCACCAGGGGTCCCACTGCGCGAACGCGACCTTGCCCGCACAGGGGTCTGCAGCATGCCAAACAAACCTGCACCAGGGGTGCTTGGGATGCCCACAGCAGAACCTGGCATCGACAGGCCTGGTGTAGCACGACGCTGGGAACGGGGAGTGGAGAGTGAACTGTGTGGGGTGTGCGGTACAGGGGCACCTGACTGTGTGCCCAATGTGTCCACGACAGAGACCACTGCCTGGGGCAGCCTGTCAATGGCGGCGGTCACATCTGTCCGCATACGAACCAGCTCTGCACGGTCCAGAGCACACTCCCTGCTGTGCCACTCCACAGCCACAGACAGTGCCTCCACGGACATTGCAACCTGCCTCTGCTGCTGTACTGATTCCTGCAGCAGGCGGGTGTGCTCGTCCAATGGGTCCTGTGCCCCAACGGCATCCTGTCCCCCAGGGTGTGGAAGGTCTGATGCACAACACCTCTTGAGGGTGGGCGCTGTTCACCAGGACCAGGAATGGGCGGATCAAAGGGCGGCGGACATGTGCCACTGCTTGACACTGTACCCCCAGACCTGGTGGGTGACTGCTTCTACTGCCCCTCCAACCGCTGTGCCCCAGGGTCCACTCGTTCCACCGCTGTGGCCGCAACAGTGCCAGACACCTGCACAGCCACCGGTGCTGCCCCACCGGTGCTGACAGGCACAGCCTGGGACTGTGCCAACATGCTGGTACACAAGTTGGAACCAGAAAGGCCCAGGGGCACGTGCTGGCCTGCTGTGTGTCCGTCATGGGACACACACCTATCACTGCCCATTGCAGTCCTTGCATCATCAATGGTGCAGGTATGTGCTACAGCCATAGTCACAGCGTGCTGGCATGCTTGCATGCCAGACTGCTAAGACACAGGCTGTGCACCCCCCACACCCGAATCACCGACACCAGAGTTGGCGGCCCAGCGTGCATGCTGCTGCAGTGCATGCTGGCTGGTGACAGAGGTGAATGGACCCTCCTCCATGTCCAGCAGGTCATCATCACTGCCTGGACCCACCACCACCGTCTCCTGAAGACGAACAGGATCTGTAACAGAAAGAGAGTACATGTGAGTGCATGTGAACAACCTTCCCCCCCCAACACCACCACCATGTCATACCGTGCAGTGATGGGCTTCCACCTGTCTGGAATCCACCTCCTGGTACGCCCTCAATAGCGCTCTGCTGCATTGATGCAGCCAGTGTCTCCTCAGCCGGGGTCAGCTCCAACACCGCTGGCTGGCCCCCGCCAGTGCCAGCACGTGCCGCCCTGAAGGCTGCCACCTTCTCCTTCAACCTCCTGCGGTCTGTCCCCATCTTCTTCTTGCATTCCTGCATGGAGTGCTAGTGGCTTCCATGCAGGTTCACGGCTCGAGCTACCCCCCTCCCATGCAGCCACACAGGACTGAGGGGTGCCCCTCCGTCCACTCAGTAGTGGCTCCTCCTCCAGGTAGGCCTGGAAGAGGGCCTCTGTCTCTGCTGGGGTAAAGTTGGGCCTCCTCCTACGCCCACCATCCTCACCCTCACCTTGGCTCTGCTCGGTCATGGCGATCTGGTATGGGGGGAAGTGGACACCTGTCACTGTGCAGTCTACAGCATTTTCCCGTGACCATTGTCCAGAACATCACACAGCATGCAATTCACCTCTCACCTGAAGTACCCGAATCTGGCCAGCGCAGCCCAATGTCGCACATTTATAGCGCAATGCATGCAAATTAGGAGTGGAGCAACTATAATGAGATGCAAATCGCGCCACTGCGCCTTTGAATGGCTGATCAGATGATTTGCATGTGTCTGCTGAATATCGCGAATTTGCGCTTTGTGCAATACGGTTGAGTCGGCTGAGCCAATGGCGCAGATCTGTGACTGTGTGGTACACTGCATTGCGCATGCCCAGATAGCTTACGCAGGCATCTGCCACGCTGCTGACATGCTGTGCGCGATCGGCAATTCAGGCCATGGCCACCATTGTGCCAGTGGCGCTACAGCACTGGGCACTATATGGCACTGTGGCACTACTGTGCAATAGTCCACTGTGGCACTGGTACGCAGCTGGTCGGTCGCGCAGGATGCATATACGTCAGATGGCGCTGTTGCGTGGCCTTGCGTCATTGCCCATGACCTGGTGTCCGACCTTTGCCCCCTGGCGCTGTTCAGCTGCCATGTTTATGGCCCTATTGCGCTGTCTGGTGACAGCGCTATGTGAAGTGACGGCGCTGTTCGAACAACGTGATTGGAACCTGTGGTGGTCTATTGCGCAACATCTCCACATGGGGTTACGGCGCAGCGGGGCGCCATATTGCCTGCTGTAAAGTTGGTACCATGGCACGCAGAAGAGCTGTGCAGTGGAGCCCTGTAGAAGTGGCCAACTTGGTGGCCCTGGTGGAGCCCCCACTATGGGGCACTGTATGGTGAGGTGACCCTCACCATTGCTAGGATGCAGGTCTGGCAGCAAGTGGCCAGTAACCTGGTGGGGGTCACTGGACGGTGCCGGTCAGCTGAGCAGTGCCGGCACCGGTACAGTGACCTCCGCAGGAGGGATCCTCATCTTCTGGATCGGCTGGGTCACGTGCCGGGGGGGCGTGGTGCCTAGACCAGGTGGGTGTACCATCTATGCACCTGTATTCTCTGTAGGGGTGTGAGTGTGTTTTGGTGGCTGTGCATAGGTGATGGCTCTGCCATGGTTGGCTGTGTCAGTGTGTGCAGGTGTGAGATGCATGGGTCTGGCTGTGTGGGCAGGCACTCTCACTGGGGCAGGGGGCAGTCTGCTTTGGAGTCACACTGATGTTTTTCTCAACATATGTCTCCCACAGGCCGGGATGTGAGGATGCAGGCACGGGGTGAGGAGGGCCGTGCCAGGGCCCCAGTGCCGGTGGGTGTTGCCCCAGCAGCAGCAGCAGTGGCAGACCCAGCTGCTTGAGGAGTGTGAGTATCATTACTTCATGGATGCTATTGCATGCTGGGGAGCAAGACCACCAGCCATGCACAACACAACCATGCAGGAAAAGGGAGGTCATAATTCCACTATACAAGACACTAGTGAGGCCCCACCTGGAGTACAGTGTACAGTTCTGGAGACCATACCTACGTAAGGACATAGACTGGGTAGAGAAGGTTCAGAGGAGGGCAACAAAGATGGTGCATGATTGCATCACAAGTCCTATGAAGACAGGTTGAAGGAACTGAACATGTACTCCCTGGAGGAGAGGAGGAGAGAGGGATATGATAGAGACATACAAGTATCTTACAGGGAGGAACAGGGTGCAGGAAACACTATTTTTAAGCGAAAAGATGTTCCAGGACTAGAGGGCATGGGATGAAGTTGGAGGAGGATGATTCAGAGGAAACATGAGAAAAGAATTTCTTCACAGAACAGGTGGTGGACAAGTGGAACACCCTGCCAGAGGAAGTGGTGGGGGCTGAAACAATCACGGGATTTAAGAATGCACGGGATAGACATAAAGGAATTCTGGAGGTCAGGGGTAAGGTGCAACAGACTTCTAGGAAAACAAACTGAACTTACAAGCTCAAATGGGCAGACTGGGTGGGCCATAGGCCCTTATCTGCTGACACTGTCTATGTATCTATGTATGTATGCATGACACAGGTGACATGCATCACTGTCCAGTGTCACAGCACGTCTGTGTATGCGTCACTGGTGGTCCATGCATGCACTGGACACATAGCTGTGTAACTGGCATCGCACCACATTGCCACTTCACTTGACAGCCTTGTTTGTGCTGTGATGGACATGGGCAGTGTGTGTGTGCAGTGGTGCACATAGCTGGTGCCGCCTGTTTGTGATGGCCATGTGCATGTTCACTGTGGGTGGGTGCATGCCATCACAGGAACGGGACATTGGGCTATATGGCTTGCAGGTTGGGTGGTGTTCAGGGTTGTGGTCAGTCACAGCCATTGACTGTGTTCCCATTTTCCTAGGCCTCACAGTTCTCAGGAGGATCCAGCAGGACATACGTGGGCTAACACAAGTGTCCCTAGACAACCAGGCCATCCTGAGTGACATACGTAGACATGGCCTGTGGAGGAGGCATCGCCGAGAACAGCGGCACCGGGCAGAGGACGACCAGCCTGCTGGGCCTTAGGCCACATTACCCTTCCCACTTCACCCATCCCTACCACCCTGCCTTCCCTCTCCAAGTTGTTCATCCCTACCCTTGCCCACCCCCTACCTTGTACCCTACCCCCTTTGTAAATAGTTCTGGTTGATTGTTTTGTACTTTACACATTTTGAGAATACATTTATATTTTGATATGAATACTGTGTTGGTCTCTGATTTGCAGCTGGCTATGGTTGCTCAGTTGCAGTGGTGTACATGCCATCTGGGGTGGTATGGTCCTGGGTATGTGTGTGTGTGTGTGTGTGTGTGTGTGTGTGTGTGTGTGTGTGTGTGTGTGTATGTGTGCATGTGTGTGTGCATGGGGAGGTATCTCCGGCATGGCAGTGACTTTCTGTTGGTCTTGCCGTCTGCTGCCACACACTGGGTGCACAGGGTGTGTCTGGCTTGTATGCTTCTCTGCTGCAGGGGTTGACGTGTGCTGGGGGATGCATGGTTTCCTGCAGTGCCAGTCACTGCACATGGGTAGTGTCTTGGGGTCATGGTGCAGGGTGTTCTGTGCCACTGGGGGCTGATGTGCACTGTGGTTGTCAACCCCTGTGTGTGGCACTCTCAGCCTGCCAGTGGTTGTGCTGGGGTGTCATGGCTCTGCTGTGCTTTGTTGGCTTGTCCCATGGGCCAGTAGATCATCCGTCCCACCCCAGTGATGCTGTGCTTGGGGTGTGCAGGTGTCTTGTTGGTTCTGCAGTGTGTCCTGTGCCCATGTGTGGCATGGCTGGTGGTGGGCCCCAGCCTGCCTCCCTGGATGTGCAGTTCCATTGCTCTGGGGGCTCTGCTTGCGCTATGGCACCTCTGGACTGCTCAGCTGGGCTGCCCTGGTTGCTAGGTATGCGCAACCTTCTCTCAGCTTCTCCTTCCTGGTTGCGCTATGGCGCAGTATGTGTGATATTCAGATGTTGGCTGCTTTCACAATTTGTTCTGCTCCATGTTTGAATATCGCACCTGTTGCGCATATGCGCAATTGGTTTGTGCTTGCTCCTGCTGTTGCGCACATTTTGGCCGCAGTTTGAATATCTGGGCCCTAGAATTTACATGTGATGAGAAAGTTAAGTTAGTTTCCAGAAGGGCTTCCAACTACAGTAAAAGTCTCAGCCTGTTCCAGCTGTACAGCACTAGAGTCAACCATATTAAAATTCAAAGGGTATTTGGCTAATTTTGGTTTTAATCCAAAAAACATACATTTAGTTTTCTTACTGTTAAAGAGCAGGGGCCCCATATTCAACAAGCATTTGTCAATGCTGAATGTTGTCTCGCTGGCATTGACTTTGGTAGTGCCAGAGGTAGAGATGCATAATAGGAATAGCAGGGAAGTACTGAAGTGATGCCAGCCCCACTCTCACCCTGTTGAGAGCAACAGTCATTGGGGTGTGCCTTTAGGCAATCAGCTATAATGCTCATGCCATTGTACGTCACTCTACCCTGTAGACACTGACAAGTGTTGTGGTGTGCATTGGGGTTTTTGGGCATTATACTTACCCCATTCCATAAGGAAATATGATGATGTGTGTGCAGTATAGGAGAATGGCATGAATTTTGTGGCCGAACAGTGCAAGGCACACCACGATGCCTGTCAGTGGCTGCAGGGTGGGGATGGGGGTGTAATGGACGAGCATTACATCTGGTGATCCCAAGTCGCAGCCCTGGTGCCTGTCAGTCTGTACTGGGCAGGGTGCTACAGTTGGAAACCCTAACACGGTAGGGGTGCAGTGGTATTTTCACTCCATATTTTCAACATGGGCTGTTTGAGACGCCACCTCAAGAGAAGCGACACAATCAGTTTGTGAGCTGAAAGGTGGTTTTGCAGAGCAGCTATGCCATTTGGCGACACAGGGGTGAAAACACATTTTGGGCAGGATGTGGAGAATGGCAACTGTATTGTTCATGAGGAAGCATAAAAATGGCAACTTTGAAAATCTGGAGTGAAAATATGAGAAATTGGTGAAGTCATTAGCATGCATAGAAACTGCGCAGCACAAGGCTGTAACTCAATTATTTGTGGGAGCTTGTTAGCCACATTTTTAACACAGGCATTTTGGGACCTCCCCTCATGAACAGGGACACTGTGATTTTGTTAATCAGTCCCAACAGCTGATTTCCCAAAGCGACCATGCCATTGTGGGCCACAGATGTGAAAATACATATTGGGCAATATGTGAAAAATGACAGCTATACTGTTGATAAGGAGGTGCAAAAAAATGCCAGTGTTGAAAATGTGGCATGAAAATATTGCAAATTTGCAAAGTTACAAGGGTGCATGGATATTGTGCAATGCATGCTTGCAACACAGTCATTTTATGGACTTTCGGCAGCGAATTTTTAACATAGGCATTTTAGGACCTCTGCTCATGAACAGTGTCTCCATCATTTCCTTGCACTGTCCCGAAAACTGATTTCACACAGTGATCGTACATTTCTGCACCAGACATGCGAAAATACATTTCAGCCAGGATATGTAAAATGACATCTGTACTGTTCATAAGGAGGTGTGGAAAAATGCCTATTGTGTAAACCTGGAGTGAACATATTGCAAATTCACGAAGTTACGAGTGTGCATGCAAACTGTGCAATGCACACTCGGAAAACACTCATTTTATGGACGTTCATCACCAAATTTTCAACATACGCATTTTAGGACCTCTGTTAATGACCAGTGTCACTGTCAATTTATTATGTGTCTCAAAGATGGATTTCCCACAGCGACCGTGCTATTCTGCGCCGGAAGTGTGAAAACACATTTCGGCCAGGAAGTGAAAAATGACAGCTGTACTGTTCATAAGGGGGTGCAGAACAATGGCAATGTTGGAAATCTGGAGTGAAAATATAAATTCATTAACTTATGAGCGTGCGTGCAAGCTGCGCAATGCACGCTCGTAACACAGTCATTTTATGGAGTACCGTCACCAAATTTTCAGCATAGGCATTTTAGGACCTCTGCTCATGAACAGTGCCACTGTCATTTTTGTAATCTGCCCTGAACATTGAATTCCCACAGCGACCACGCTATTCTGTGCTGGAAGTGCGAAAACACAGCTCAGCCAGGATGTGAAAAATGACAGCTGTACTGTTCACAAGGAAGTGTGGAAAAATGGCAATATTGAAAATCCGATGTCAAAATATTGCAGATTCGTGAAGTTACAAGCGTGCGTGGAAACTGTGCAATGCACTCTTGTAAAACAGTCATTTTTTTGATTTTCCCCACCAAATTTGCAACGTAGGCTTTTTGAGAGCTCACCTCATGAATTCTGGCACTGTCATGGCGTTAACTGGTCCCGAAAGGTGATTCTGCACAGTGACCATGAAATCACCTTTCGGGACTGATTAATGCCATGACAGTGAAAGAATTCATGAGGAAGGGTCCCAAAAACCCCATGTTGAAAATTCGGTGCCAAAATTCAAAAAAATGCCTGAGATATGTATCAAAGTTGAAAAAAACATATTTATTCCATTATACAGCTTACCGGCATTTCCTCAGTTGCGGTTGGCTTTGAAGAGTGCAGATGTGATCCCGGTCCACAGAAGATCATCGCGCTGGACTCCAGAGGTAAGTATGGGGTGGGGGGTGGGTGTAGGGAGACAGGGTGTGCAGTGGGTGGGTGCAGGTTGAGGGAGGGGGCAGGAGATGGTGAAGGACCATTTTTGTTTTACAGGGTTTAAAAAAAAAAATGTTGCTGGATGGTTTCCATTATTCAGGTGGGATTTCCCCAGCATGCCACCTCAGTGTTTGTGGGTGGGGGTGCTTTAGCTGATGGGGATTGGGCACCCTGTTGGCAGATAACAAATGGGGGAGGTGCATGATGCCGATGGGGGTGGTCTCCCCCATCGGCAAAGAAAAATTGTTGGTGGGGGAAGCATGATGCCAAGGGGAATTGGGCACCCCCCTCGGCAATCAACAAAAGGGTGGAGACACATTATGCCAATGGGAAGTGGGCTCCCCTGTCGGCATTGTGACAGGCAGCAGTGGTGGCAGTCACTGCTGCCATGTTGCCTGCACCACAGGAGACGTGTAATGGTCACACTGCATGACAGCTTTGCTCTCATTGCAGCGGACCTTTTCTTTGTTGTGATGGCCACATTAGGCATGCATGAGGTCAGTGCCTCCTGCTGCCTGATTGGGGAAAGCGTGACACACCTTCTGATGCATGCCCTGCATTTGCCCAACAGTGGCTGCGCCTCCAAATCTGCTACTATCTCAATATGCTGGCTGTGCAAGCGCGAGCCAACATAAAAATGGGTAATCCAGAGCACAAAGTTTTGTGCTGTGCTTTGCCAATTCCCAGGATCCCGAGGATGCTATATTTAGTCAGATAGCACACCAGCGCTATCCAACTGAATACAGAGGCATGTCAGTGCAGCACTAAGTCAAGTAGCACTGCCCCAACATGAATCTCTGCTGTGTAGGGAATAGTATCACTAGACCTAATAGCACTGGTAGCCATAGGCATGATACTCAGACAGTCCCATGCAAATAAGCCCACTGGGCATGCAGAGCACTAAGAGGCCATTTCTATGCCCATTATGGGCTCATTTTCATGGAAATCAGTGGCAATGCCCCCACTCTGATTGGTCAGTCCTGCAAGAAGCAGGAAGTCCCTGGCTTCTAGTGGCCCCCACTCCCTCTGATCGCCAGCCCATCATGTAGTTAAGATAGCCCCAGTGCCTAGTGGTCCCCCCCGATCACCATCCCCTAGATAGTTTGAAAAGTCCCTGGTGCCTAGTGGTTCCTCCCTGCCCACCAAATGCTGGCTTGTCATTGAATAAAGATAGCCCTGGTGCCTAGTGGTCTCCACAATTGCTGATCACTGGCCCATCTTTTAATAAAGATGGCCCTAGTTCCTAGTGGCCCCCCCTCTGATTGCTGGCTTGTCATTTAATAAAGATTGCCCTAGTACCTACTGGCCCCCACCTCCTTCTGATCGCCAGCCCATCATTGAATAAAGACAGCCCTGTTTCCGACTGGTCCCTCCTCCCTCCTTTCACCATCTGTTAAGTTGCATGAGAGATCCCTTGTGTCCAGTAGCCCCCCATCTCTGATCCCTGGCTTGTAGAAGTATGTAGACTCCCTGACTTCCAGTGATACGCTCCCTGCCCAGTCTTCTATCCCCAGCCCCATAACAAGAACTGTAATCCCTGGTGGCCTGTGATCTCTCTCATACTCCTATCTACAGCCCTGGTGTGATCCACCTATAAATGTAAATGTAGTCTGAAGTGTTCACCATGTTGTGAAACTACACTAATGTATATTACTGTGCAAAAAAAAATATAACAATGAAACTCCCTAGCTTCAAGTGGCACCCCCCCCACCCACTGAACACCATCGCTGTACCAAATTATGCTGTCCCTGGCATCTAGTGGCCCCCCCACCATAGGCACTGCACAGCCACGTTGCCAACCCCCACCAGACCTACAGCACCTGTGCCTCAGCCCAGATATGGTGACCAGCTCAGCCCTCCTCTCACCTCTTTGGCCAGCCACTGTATGGGCAACACGTGAGCAAACAGGTGAGAGCTACAGCTGCAGAGGAAGGGAGAGACTGAATGACCTGTCAACAGAAATCAGTTAGGGGATCCACCTAGACAGTACCATAGACTAGTACCATGTTACTACCATCCCTCAGGATCTGACTAGATGCTGCAATGTGTAGCATGGCACAGACTCTCAATGGACTGATTAACCAGAGGACAGTTGACCCTCTGAGACATAATACCATATGCAGAGGTGGGAGCTTCTCTGATAAGAGATGCCACAAAATACCACCAGACACAGAGGAGTGCCCAAGCCTTATTAGAAAATGGTGCTAAGTTACTGGGTCAAGCCTTGGAGTACTCACAGTTCCTAAACTAGAGAGGTATTTTACTACAGGGGACTAATAGTTTGCAGTGATCTCATCAGACTGCTTTAAGTGTATTATTTCTCTCTCTCTCTCTCTCTCTCTCTCTCTCTCTCTATCGCTCTCTCTCTCTCTCTCTCTCTCTCGCTCTATCTCGGTTCTTTCTTTCAAGCATCTTCATGGCAGGAGTGGTTTCTCATGGATCCCAGACACCTACCTTGAGGGGTGGCCTTCCACATCCCCCAGGGTGGCATACTGGTATTGATCTTCCGGTTCCTCAAGGTGATGCTGCTTTTGCATGCCTACTCCCAGCTGGACCCATGGGGGTGACCTTCCCAACAGAACCCTGACTGGGTTCTGTGCCTCTGGAGACCTTGCCAGATGGAACCAGTGCCACCTTGACCATGGACCTTTCCAACATCCTTGGACCCACATGCCCCTTTGGCTCAGTTGCAGCCAGAGCAGCTGAGCTCTGCTGAAGTTCTCACTCCTCTGAATCTGAGCCCCTATTTTCCCACCTTGGGCCACAGCTTGCCCCCACCCTCTTATAATCTGCCTGGGAAAGGGCAGGACTATGAATATTCATGCTGGACGTTCCTGCTTCTAGCTGATTCAAGCCACTTACAGCTCAAACACTCAGACACTCTGTCTCCAATCATAATCCAAACTAAGTGATGAGATAGAGGCTAATTACACCTGTAAAATAGTTGGGAAGCATTTACTGGTCTTTGCTATCTGGCTAGGAGTTGCAGACACCTCTGTCTGAAGGTTGTACCTGAATGGCCCTTTGGTTTGGGGTTTACTGTTTCACTCAGAATTTCTAACTACTTTACAGTAAGTGCATCACCATCAGCGAACCACATGGGACGTCATCAGACATTCAACATTTCCATGGCTCAGTACCCAGTAAAGCAGTGGGAGCTCCCTTGTTAGAAATAAGGGTTTACCACTGGTATCAGTGGGGAAGAGCAGTGCACCCAGTGCAAGAGAGCTAAAAGAGACATTGGTGTATTGTGCATTGTGGTGTAGGGGTGAGTAGTGTTAAGGGCTATGCCTGGATGGGCAATTACAGTAGTTTACAGTCTCAGGAAAGCATTTAATTTGGCTGTGCCTGGCAGGGCCTTGAACAGCAACCAAGTGACATGTAATAGCCCTAGGAGAACAAGGAAGACCAGCCACAGATAATGCTATTGTACTACCTCACTTATTGCTAACACCCCTTTTTTCCATATAGGGCCCAGGTCTCTCAATACAGTTTCTGTTCTTTTGTTTGAAATACTTTGTCTTGGCTACAGTATATTTAGTTACAGCGTTAATTGCATGAATTGTGGGGACTGTTGCTACAGTGCACTGGTTCATGTGGGAGAAGAACTAGTGGTGAGATGGGGCAATACTGTATCCCTGGGGGTTGCTTCATGCTGAAACCAAGCCCACTAAAACTTTTTTGCCTGAAAAGAGACACTGGGCAGTAACCATAACATCAATGGCAACCCAGTTACACCTGGGCTGACAAACCAGCATGCTTAGCATCACTGACTGAACTATGGACCCACTCCTTCCCCTCTGCTGTGCACACTGTATACGGTCTGTCAGCTGAAAGTTTAACTAGATGGAGGCAGTGTGCTTTGGCAAGAGTTTGGCTTCTAATTTCTCCCAGTCATGGATCTTGGGTAGGGAGTCTACACAACAAATGTAGTCTTTTGGGCCCTGGGTAAAATTTGGGCTATGGAGGGGGGGAATCTTAAAAAGACACTATCAGGAGCTGACACACCACAAGAGTGACATAAAGCAATGCCATTGATTTAACATGTATGGGAAGGTGGAGAGGGGTTGGAGATCAGAAAGCCACTGAGGAGGTTAGGGTGGCCATAGGATTAGCACTGGTCACCTAGGGAGGACCAGACTTTTTTTAACTCACTGCATACAATAACACAAATAGTGAATACTATTCCTCATTGGGTTCCAAATAAATCTGGGAAACACTATTCATTATTCATGTAACCCCTGCATGTTGTAACCTCAGGCTCCTCTTTATTATGGTAACAATGCTATGCATGCGTCCTAGCATCCTTTTACTGTCATACAGCTAAAGATGCTAAGAGTAAGTCTTAGCATCATATGCCCTTGTTCTCCCCTTACAGTCCAATGGAGAGGGAAGGGGATTGGAGGACTCAGGGGCTTCACCCTTACCTTTCTCTTTTGCAGCAATCGCACTGTTGAGAGGAGCAACCAGGGGATGGAGATTCCGATATACTCGGAGCACTGCTTTCTTGTATCACAGGAGAAGCCTGAGCTGGGAAGCAGCGATGGGAGTGCAAAAGATACCAGAGAGCAAGTCTGGTGGGGGTTTCTGTTTATTTGCTAGGATAAAGGTGGTGTCAGTTTTCACTTTTATTCTGTTAATGTACCACTTACTGCAAAGTTTATTCTGAAGGGCTGGCATTGCTGTATTGGGGCTCTGGTACAGGAGTGAGCATTAGAACATACAGCAAATTGTTTTTGTCTCCCTGCAGTAGCTGATTGTTTGACTTTCCACAGCACATCCAGGGGATTAAGGAGGGTGAGCCAATCAGACTGAGGGGTGAAAAAGGCACCAGATTCAAATGTTTGTACAACAAACTTATATAGTCCACTCATAGTCTTGTTAAACAGTCCTTACGGTCCGACAGAGAGGGAAGAGGATCAGAGGACCCGGTGGCATTAGCCTTACCTCTTTCTTTTGCAACAGTCACACAGCTGAGAGGAGCAACTGGGGGTGGCAGTTCTGATATACATGGAGCACTGCTTTCTTGTATCACAGGAGACGCCTGAGCCAGGAAGCAATGACAGGAGTGCAAAGCCACTAGAGAGCAAATGTGGTGGGGGTTTCTGTTTATTCACTTGGATAAAGGTGGTGTCAATTTTCACTTTTATTCAGTAAATATACCACTTTCTGCAACGTTTATTCTGAGGGGTTGGCATTGCTGTATTGGGGCTCTGGAACAGGAATGAGCATTAGAACATACAGCACAGTTTTTTCTTTCTCCCTGCAGTAGCTGATTGTTTTGCTCTCCACAGTTCATCCAAGGTTGAGTCAGCCCTACCTTCCCCCATCCCTCCCAACCTGCACTACTCCACCTTTATAGGTGGCTAATTACAGTCACCAGTGTGAGTATGGTCAGCAGATAATACAGGCATGCAACAGAGAGCAAAGGAAGGGAAGCAATAGAAGCAAGGAAAAGGAGAGTAGAGGAGCAGGATAAGGGGGAGAGAGTTATAATAAATAAAGATAGTATGCTACCACAGGGCACATGGTAAAAGGGGGAAGAATAAATCAGAACAGGGAGATGCAGGGAGTGGTGCAGTGCACTGGGTGCAGGGCAGCAGTCTTCAGGAGAACTTTCTGGTTGCTGTGGTGCTGCCCCATTTGCAGTCACCTCTCTGGGCTGAGGGTGGAGACTGCCGGTCTCTGGGTCGAGATGGCAGGAGTTCTGGGAACCTTCACCCCCACCCAGAGGCTACCATGTCCCCAGCCACTGCCACAACAGCTACCCAGGCAGAGAGCAGGATGGACTATGGTGGGCTCAGGGAGGTTCAGGAAGGGGG
This sequence comes from Neoceratodus forsteri, assembly GCA_016271365.2. Taxonomy (NCBI): domain Eukaryota; kingdom Metazoa; phylum Chordata; order Ceratodontiformes; family Ceratodontidae; genus Neoceratodus; species Neoceratodus forsteri. The sequence continues at coordinate 933,655,554 of CM057455.1, forward strand.
GTCAGAGGCACATTGCCCAAACAGTGCAACTAAGGAATTCCTATGCTGTGTTTGAGGAATGGTAAGGCCCCATAGGGTCACCTGAGGTTGCACCCAGGGAGGATGAGGGGGCTGCTGGAATGGAGCCCCAAGGGTTGGTAGTGGAGGACCCCTAAGGAAGAGGAAGATACTCCTGATAAGGGACTCCATTGTCCGGGGAGTTGAGCAAGGAGCAGCAGGAGAGGGGAAGGGGAGGGAGGTGAATTGCCTACTGGAAGGCATAGCTCTGAGGGATGGAAAGTGGATCCAGGGGATTGCTAGAATGGTAGCAAGGAGGGGAGAGCTTGATGTGATTGTCCATCTGGGGATGAATGACCTAGCTGGGAACAAGGCAGAGATAGCAAGAGTGGAGAAGGAGTTCAGGGATCTGGGAAGGGGCTTGGGGGCAGGTAGCAAACTCTGTGCACTTCTTGGAGATGCTGCCTATCCATGGCAAGGGGGAGGACAGGGATTTCCACATCAAGTACTTCAATGCTTGGCTGAAGAGCTGGTGCAGAGAGCAAGGGTTTGGCTTCACTGGGGACACACCTGGGGGGTTGCAGATCTGTACAGGGTTTTTGGCCTGCATTTTTCCAGCAAGGGGACCAGTGTCCTTAATGAACAGTTTGAATGCTTCATTGGCAAGCATTTAAACTAGCCAAGGGGTAGAGATAAGGAGCAGGATAAATCATACCGCCCACCACCACAGGTTAATGTAGCCAGGAAGGAGGACACAAACATGTATGTAGCCAGAAATGAGGAACATGAATGTAGGTTGCAGGCAGAGACATCAGTACCGGATTAAAAAGGGAATGCAAGCGTAGGACGGCAAAATAAAAAGGAAAAAGGGGTTCTGGGAGAGAAACAGAAGGAAAAACACAGGAGTAGCGAGGGGACTGGCAGCAAAGAACAGAAGGCCATGGTTTCAAATGCCTGCAGCCTGGGAAATAAAAATCCCAGACCTGGAGACCTCGATAGTAGAGGTAGACCTGGCCATTGCGACAATAACAGAGATCTGGTACACCACAAATCATGACTGGGACATAAATGTTCCAGGGTATGCTGTACTCAGGAGGGATGGGAGAAAAAAGGGGGTGGGGGAGTGGCTCTGTATGTAAGAGAAGGTATAAAAGCTACAGAGGTGCAGAGCAGATAGGCAGAGGCCGAGGCTCTGTGGGTCACCCTTGAGCCAGGCAATGGCACAGCAATCCGGACAAGGGTGATCTACAGACCTCCAGGGTAGGGGAAGGAGGTGGAGAGGGATCTAGTGGACCAAATTCAGGACATGGCAACAAAGGGTGAGGTATTACTGCCTGGTGATTTCAGTGTACCAGATGTGAATTGGACCATCCCAGCAACTGCTTCAACCAGGAGCCAAGACATCCTGGATTCCCTACAGGAGGCAGACCTCAGACAGCTAGTGATCAATCCCACCTGAGACCAGGCAATTTTGGACCTAGTACTGACCAATGGGGACAAAATCACAGACATCCAGTTGGAAGGTCATCTGGGATCCAGCGACCACAACAAAGTGTGGTTTAGCATGGAGACAGTGACACAGTCAAGTCACACTAAGGCAAAGATCCTAAATTTTAGGGGGGTGGATTTTGGGGAGGTGTATCAAAGAGGCCCTGGTAAGGAGGGAGATGGGAGGGGGAGTTGAGGAACAGTGGAAACACCTGAAGGGAGCCATAGAGGAGGCGAAGAACCAATGCATCAAGAAGGTAAATAAAGGCAAGAGAAGGAGGAAACTACTATGGTTCTCAAGAGATGTTGCGGACAAAGTAAGAGCCAAGGGATCGGTTTCAGGAAATAAAAAGAGACTCAAACGGAGAAAGACAGGGAGGTGTACCTAAAGAATCTAAGGGAAGTGGGGAAGGCTGTAAGGAGAGTAAAGGCACAGACTGAGGAAAGATTGCTTCAGACAGTAAAGACAGGGGACAAGATATTCTTTAGGTACATCAGCGAAAGAAGGAAAACTTGGGGGGGGGTTGTAAGGCTCAGAGGGGATACAGGGAAGTATATGGAGGGAGACCTGGAAAAGGCAGAAATACTGAACAAATACTTCTTTTCAGTATTCACTGAAGAAGGGGAGGGTTAAGGACCACAGCTGGGTAACAGACACGGTGGGGGGCGGTAAACACAAGTCCATTCACAGAGGGAAGAGTCCTGGAGGAGCTCACAAAACTAAAGGTGGACAAAGCAATGGAGCCAGATGGCATACACCTGAGGATATTAAGGGAGCTGCGAAGGAAGTTAGCAGTGCCTCTGGCAGCCATGTTCACTGAGTCTTTCAACATGGGAGTGGTCCCAGAGGACTGGAAGAGGGCACATATAGTCTCTCTACACAAAAGTGGTAGCAGAAGGATGCAGGAAACTATTGGCTGGTCAGCCTGGGGAAGATCATGGAGACACTGCTCAAAGAAAAAATAGTGGTACACTTGGAATCCATCCCAGGATCCAAGACAGCATGGATTCACAGCGGGAAGGTCGTGTCAGGTGAATCTTATTTTTTTGACTGGGTAATGAGGGAAGTAAACCGGGGGTGGGCTGTGGACATCGCCTACTGTGACTTCAGCAAGGCCTTCAACACTGTCCCACATAAAAGGCTGGTTAATAAGATAGGTAGTCTGAATATGGGGCACAAGGTGGTAAACTGGGTTAGAAACTGGCTAACAGGCAGGAGGCAGAAGGTGGTGGTAAATGGGTTCTAATCTGGGGAGAGGGAGGTGACCAACAGGGTACCTCAGGAATTGGTCCTTGGGCCACTCTTGTTTAATGTCTTCATTAGTGACATTGCAGAAGGGCTGGAGGAACAGTTATGCCTGTTTGCAGATGACATCAAGATCTGCAACAGGGTGAATACACCAGACAGAGTGGAGAAAATGAGGAGGGACCTGGGAAAGCTTGAAAACTGGTCTGAGGTGTGGTAACTGATATTCAATTCAAAGAAGTGCAAAATAATGCACCTGGGATGAGGGAACCCTATGGATAGCTACATGATGGAGGGAGGAGTTGCTATCGATCACCAAGGAAGAAAGGGACCTGGAGGTTATCATTTCAGATGATCTAAAGGTGTCTTAGCAGAGTACAAAGGTGGCAGGGAGAGCCAGTGGAATGCTGAGGTACATAAGCAAAGGTATCACTCACAGAAGATGGGAGGTGGTGATGTCATTGTATAAAACACTGGTGAGGCCTCACCTGGAGTACTGTGTGCAGTTGTGGAGGCTGAACCTTCACAAGGACATTGACAGAGTGGAGGCAGTCCAGAGAAGGGTGACAAAGATGGTCCAGGGCTTGCACCAAAAAACATATGAGGAGAGACTAAATGGCCTCAATATGTACTCACTGGAGGAGATGAGGGATCAGGGTGACATGATGGAAACATTCAAGTACTTTAAGATTATAAATAAGGTGCAGGGGGCAGACATATTTCAATATAGGAATAGTACAAGAATGAGGGGGCATGATATGAAATTGGAAGGGGGCAGGTTGAGGGGAAATGTGAGGAAGTTTTTCTTCATGGAGAGAGTGGAGGACACATGGAACTGCTTGCCTCATGATGTGGTAGGAGCAGCAACGTTGGAGGGATTTAAACATGCCTGGGACAGGCATAAGGGAACTTTAGAGGTGGGGAGGAGGAGGAGTAGTGTTGAAAAGCCATTGACCAGGTAGGGTCAGAGGCCGAAAACAAGTGTAGGGCTTAGGGCAGACTGGATTGACCTAGTGGTCCTTATCTGAAGACAATTTCTATGTTTCTATGTTTCTTTAGTGATATGCATGAGTCCGGCATCAAGGGATCCCTTATCTGAGTTAAAGGCATTATGTAAAATGGCCACCCAGTGGCAATGTAAAACTCTGCCATAGCAGTGACCCATGTTTTGGAGCAGACTCAGGATCTGGCAGGGTGGCTTTGGGGAGGCTGGGAGGTGCAGTCATGAGCTAGCACTGTCAGTGGGTTCTTAAACCACAGCGACCTCTGTGGAGGGCCAGAGAGGTTGCTCCACCACACGGAACATCTCTGTCTATGCATGGTCAACACTTAGCATAACCAGGTGCCACAAGGAGGAGGAAAGGATGGGATAACCAGGGTTAATACCCATGGCATCAATGGATGTTGGTTGGTGGTGCCTTTGTGACCTGCACTTTGAATCCCTACCAGAGTGTTTGGTGGAGCTAGGTGAGGAGGTGGCTGGGAGATCCACCCCTGAGGTATACCCCCAGGCCTGAGGACTGGGCAGATATGCCAGAAGAAAAAAGCTTTATGAAAAAATGCAATGCCATCTCCAGGATGAAAAGGGCAAGACTTGGAGTAAGGAAGTAGTACTTGATACCAAGGGTTATGGGAATACAGGGAAGATTGTCACAAGTGGCAGTCAAGAAAGATCTCTAACAGAACACTATCACTGGGTATTGCTGATGGAATGAAGGGGCTATACTAGATGGATCTTTGGTCTTTATTCTTTCCCATTCTTCCTATCTAACAACTACCCAATACAGTATATCAATGAGGTCCTAACAATCTGTTACCTTAGGCTTCCCATTTCTGGGTTACTATGCTTATGTGCTGTTCATCAGGAGTTAAAATTAATGCTTCATGGTAATGTTCCAGATTGGAAAGCAAAATTAACTTGATGTCTGGAATGCACCTATTCAGATCTCGAGAATGGCAGGCATACCCATCTCTAAGACACTCCCTATAGAGATCTGATTACTGGAGCTATGTTAGGGACCTAATCCTTCTTATTTGAAATGAGAAAGAAATGTAGCTACTTCATTCAGGCAACTTTCAATGCGCTGGTAGTGCTCATTTTGCACCTTGTCTGCTTCACTCAAGAAGCAATAATGGGGAAGCTCCATTAAACCCGGATATAAGTGTGCCAGTGGGTCTCATATACTTCTATGACATACAGCCTAAATAAAGCTATACTCCATTATTCATTTACAGTTCCTGGAAGCAAAGGTTTAGTATCTTAAAGGGGGGCTGCATAGTACCTATATGCCTTTGTTTTCTGCAGAAGGAGATTTATAAATCTTGGCCCAATTTTATTATTGTTCAGCTGTTGAGCTAGTGTTGGGTTTCGATTGTACTCATTAATTATTTTTGATTTGTTCCTAATGGTAAAGGGTCATTTGAGGAAACTCATGACATCAGCAGTAATGTGCCTGATCTCTCATTCACTTCACTGATGCAGTATGTCTTGCTGTACTATAAGAAGTTAAAAATGCCACAAACTACATCCCTGCCAATGTTCTTTAGTTCTGTAACAGTCCTCACCAGTCAGGGCACAAATCAGAGATGAGACAACCACTGAATTTACTGTACTACCCAATTATGCCTAAAAATAACCAAATGGGAACCACTAGATCCACAGAATCATATGGGCTTGCAGTATAGCCTAGAGGTAAGAGTAATGAGCTGTGAATGAGCTTGGTAAATCCAACACACCTGGTTTGACTCCCACAACCTTCAGGTGCCTATTATGTGACCCTGAGCAAGTCACTTAACCTCCCTAGTACTCCCAGGTCACCCTTGGAAACATGCATTGTGCCTAGTGGCATCTACCTAGTTACCAAACAAAAACATGTATGTAAGTATAGATATAGATATATGTATTTGTGTCATACTGTGAGAATACAAAGCGGAAAATATCAGTGCTATTTTTGCCACACATATACCTACAGTAAGAATATTGTGATATTCTCACCGTAGGTCCACGCTTGACAAAATATATCAATGATATTCTCATTTAGAATGTTCAGCCTTAGTAGCAGTACTAACCGTATTCAAATGCAAATAAGTTTAAAATGAAAACTGATAGTATGGTACTGTGAACACAAATGTTGTGCAGACAAAAGTATTTGCAAAATGATTGGTGGTTCATTTATAGCTCCCTTTTGTTATAATTAGCAAAAAAACAGCAGAAAATTCCATTTGTTTACCTTTTTCAACAAACAAATGTGAATAATGTTAAAATCGACCAAAAAAAGATAGCATGGTACTGTGAACATGAAATTTGTTCTGCACAAAAACATTTACAAAATGAGTTGTGTTTCAGTTATAGGCACCTTTAAGTTATTTTATAATTAGCAAAGAAACAGCAGAAAGTGAATTTTGTTTTCACTTTTTGCAACAAACAAATGCAAATTACTTTAAAATGAAAACTGATAGCATTGTACTTTGAGTACAATTGTTGTTCAGCACAATAATATCTGTAAAATAAGTGGTGTTTTATTTATAGATACCTTTCAGATTTTTTATAATCAGCAAAAAATTGCAGGGAATTTATTTTTTCCCACTTTTCTAGATGTATGGCATAAATGGAATCGGCTACCCCCTACTGTTCTTGCTTTTTTTGTTCAAGTGCCAATTGAATATATGACATCACTCATGGCTTCATCATTTGTGATGTAATTGGATCGATCAGCACTCAAACAAAAAATATTAAAAAATATTTCTAGAAGGGGGGTAGCATATGTCTTGTATATTACATGGTTGGAAACTTTCCACCTAGAAGAGGACGTCATTTATTTCCCTGTATACCTGTGACTAATCTATCAATTAAAAGAATGTGTGTGATTAATCTATCAATTAAAACAAGACAACTGCATTATGTAAACAATTACAAGTATATACATATGCTAATCAAGCAATTAAAATTATACACCTGCACTACATTAAGCCCTATGGAACACCACCAATAACACAATTAACACATCATTAGAAAGCAAGCCAGACCAGTTAACAAGCTGCAAAATAACCTGAAGAAAGATACACGTCCACAAATCCCCCAAACTCTTACCTGCACTCTCTAAACACCATTATACAATGGTAAGAACATTTTCTGGACTCTGATTGGTCAGTGTATGCTTGTTGCAGTGAGGTTATCTGAACAAAGCCTCACGGTATTGCAGCATCAAATCCAAACATATAAATGACTGCATAGTAGACTGCATAACCAGCCACAACCTCCCTTACCAAGACAGTTTGATGTCTTGCATTGAAGTACAAAAACACAAGCTTAGTTTCATATAAAAATCTTATTTATTTATATTGTGGTGGGGACAACATTTTTGCCATGGCTAAAATATTTCATTGTTAGGCAGAGCACAAGTGTCAGAACATCTCCTTTATAAAGTGGGAACAATAACATCTCTTTTATAGTATCAGTTTTACAGTTTTATTTTTTTTATGAGGAAACATACCACATATGAATGCACTGCATCATGGGTATGCAACTACCTAATTGCCTGGTATTGCATAACACACTACAGTGATTCCAGACAATTGATTATTTGCATACCCATGATGTAGTGCTTTTACATGGGGAGTGTTTCCTCAAAAAAAAAATAAATAAAACTGTACAACTGATACTATGAAATAGATATCCCTACACATAAAAGGGATGTTTCAATATGTGTCCTCTGCCTAATAGCTATCTACATGTGCTCATTTTTGTCCCCTCAGTATTAATAAATAAGAACCATTGTATAACAGAGTGTGGGTTGCACTGGGATGACCTCACCTCTGAGGTGTAGGATGCATTTGGCCTCTGGCCTCATGCCCAGCCATCCCAGCCATGAGGTTATCCCAGCACAACCCACACCCCGTCATGCATTATTGCTTAATTCACTCCTTGCTGCAAGAGACCTTCAGGTGCCATAATGATAACAATCCTAATGTATTAAATTCAACAAACAATGGGTAAGGGTGGAACACTTGGAAGTATACCCATTCTTGGGCTAATTATGGTAATGGAGCCACTCACCCTTCAGGCTTGAAGCCTAATTAGCCCCCTAAATGGGTATACATCCTTCTAATAGAGTGCAGGACCCTGCCTGTGACTGCCTCTGATCCCCTTTCCTCCCCCACACCTGCTGCACCATGACAATGGACCCTACTTTTTCTGCCTGTTGTATTTAACTGTTACTGCCTGTACTTCCACAGCATGCCATTGTACTGTTGTTAAATTGTAATTTACCTGCACCATGTTTAAATTTGTTTCTCTGTATTTTACTGTACTGTCTGACATGGAGCCTTTGTAAAAGAGTCTCTGATTCAAAGGTATTAATTCTATTATTTTCAATAAATTAATAAATAATACATGGGTGGGATCTTTTTCCCATAGGAGCACACTATTGTGTATTTCCCTGTATACCTCACCAACTAAACCTACTTTCCAAACAATTAAAGCTGCATACCTCTCAATTAAAGCTGTATACCTCAAACCAAAACCTACATACTGTGGGAAAACCAAAAAACACCCATAGGCCAACATTATGACCACCAAAACAAACAACTTAATGACCAATTAAATCAATAAACATGTCAATGAACACACCATCTGAACCAGTCAAGAAATGTTTATGCTAACTAGCACACCTAATAAGCCCTCCTGACAAAAACACAGCCTTATCTGATAAGCTGCCTGACAGAAACACAACTTTACCTAATAAGCCTCCTGACAAAAACACAGCCTTCACATACAAAAAAAGGCACTATCCTCATATATTATACAAAACAAATGACAGGAAAGTGTGGCGTGTATGGATATACAGTAATTCAATCATCTCGGGGTCCTAATGAGGTTAATAAGCCATGAGCCTGACATTTATCTATCATTTATTCTATATGTATATGACCCTTACCCTTTATTTATTCATTCTTTCTATCTATGTACATAGATACATAGATACATAGACAGTGTCGGCAGATAAGGGCCTATGGCCCACCCAGTCTGCCCATTTGAGCTTGTAAGTTCAGTTTGTTTTCCTAGAAGTCTGTTGCCCCTTACCCCTGACCTTCAGAATTCCTTTATGTCTATCCCATGCATTCTTAAATCCCGTGATTGTTTCAGCCCCCACCACTTCCTCTGGCAGGGTGTTCCACTTGTCCACCACCCGTTCTGTGAAGAAATTCTTTCTCATGTTTCCTCTGAATCGTCCTCCCTCAACTTCATCCCATGCCCTCTAGTCCTGGAACATCTTTTCGCTAAAAATAGTGTTTTCCTGCACCCTGTTCCTCCCTGTAAGATACTTGTATGTCTCTATCTTATCCCCTCTCCCTCCTCTCCTCCAGGAGTACATGTTCAGTTCCTTCAACCTGTCTTCATAGGACTTGTGATGCAATCCATGCACCATCTTTGTTGCCCTCCTCTGAACCTTCTCTACCCTGTCTATGTCCTTACGTAAGTATGGTCTCCAGAACTGTACACTGTACTCCAGGTGGGGCCTCACTAGTGTCTTGTATAGCAGAATTATGACCTCCCTTTTCCTGCTGGTGATGCCCCTGCCTATACATCCCAGTATCCTATTTGCTTTACCTGCTGCCTTGTCACACTGTTTCCCTACCTTGAGGTCATCAGAGATGATAACCCCAAGATCCCTTTCCTGCTTGGTGCATGCTATATCCTCACTCCCCAACTGATATATTGTGCCAGGGTTTTTGTGCCCCATATGCATTATCTTGCACTTCTTTGCATTGAATTTCAACTGCCAAAACCCTGACCATTCTTCAAGTTTCTGCAGGTCGCTTCTCATTCTGTCTACACCCTCTGGTGTGTCTACTCTGTTACAGAGCTTTGTGTCATCAGCGAACAGTGAAATTCTGCCTTCTAGGCCCTGCGCAATGTCACTGATGAAGACGTTGAACAGAACTGGTCCCAGCACTGATCCCTGTGGTACCCCACTGGTCACTCTTCCCTCTGTGGAGTGACAGCCATTTACCACCACCCTCTGTGTCCTGCCACCCAGCCAGTTACCTACCCACCACACTACTGTCCTGCCCACACCCATATTCCCCAGTTTGTGTAATAGTCTTCTATGTGGCACAGTGTCAAAGGCCTTGCTGAAGTCCAGATAGGCCATGTCCACTGCCCTCCCCGATCCACCTCCCTAGTTACCCAGTCAAAAATTCAACAAGGTTGGTCTGACATGACCTCCCCTGGTGAAACCATGCTGCCATGGGTCCTGTAGTCCATTGACAACCAGATGTTCCACCAATCTCTCCATCAGTAGTGCTTCCATGATCTTCCCCACTACCAAGGTGAGGCTGACTGGTCTGTAGTTCCCTGCTTCCTCTTTGTTCCCACTTTTGTATAAGAGGACTACATCTGCTGTCCTCCAGTCTTTGGGTACCTCCCTGTTTCCAGTGATCGGCTAAACAGGATAGCCAGAGGTTCAGCCACCACCTCTCTTAGTTCTTTAAGGACCTAGGATGCACCCATCTGGCTCCATTGCTTTATCAACTCTTATTACTTCCAGTTCCTTCAGGACCCTTTCTGTAAAGGGACTCTGTGTCCATTTCTGCACCATTCTCACCCTTGTACTCCCTTCAGACCCATTACCTCCTCTTCCTCAGTAAAGACTGAGCAGAAATACCTGTTCAATATGTCAGCTTTACTGTTGTCATCCTCCACGCTCCCCATCCTCCCCTTCAGTCTCACTATCCCTCCTTTGTCTTTCTTTTTTCACTTATGTACCTGTAAAGGTTTTGTCCCTCTGCCCACTGATTTTGCAATGTGTTCTTTTGTCTGAGCTTTGCTTCCCTTACTGACCTCCTGCCTCCTTTGCCTCCTGGTACTTCTCCCTATCCCCTTCTGCCTGTGTCTTTTTGTATTGCCTGAATGCAATCTTTTGGCTTTCACTTTCTTTGCTACCTCTTTGAAAACCGTAATGGTCTCCTTCCTTTTCCTCTTGCTAACCTGCTTAATGCATAATTCTGTTGTTCTTGTAATCCCCATTTTAAATATTGCCCACTGTTCCTCAACCCCTGATTCCTGTCCCATTCCCCTTAATGCCTCTTTCAAGTATCTCCCCATTTTCCCAAAGTCTGCCCCCCTAAAATCCAGGATACGTGTTTTTGTGTGGTTTGGTTATGCTCTTTCTGTGAATTCAAACCACAATGACTGGTGGTCACTGTTTCCCAGGTGCTCCCCCACTGTTACCCCCATCACACTGTCCCTGTTTGTGAGCACAAGGTCCAGTATTGCCTTCTGCTGAGTTGGTTCCATGACCAGTTGCTTGAGGAAGGCACCCTGAAGGGAGACCAGGATAAATCTGCTCCTAGTTGATGCTGCTGCTGGGATGCTCCAGTCCACGTCTGGAATATTGAAGTCTCCAACCAGTACTACCTCACCCTTATCTCCCATCCTTTGGATGGCTAGCATCAGCTCCCTATCTGTTTCTTCCTCCTGGGCTGGTGGTCTATAGACCACACCTGTGCGGATGGCTGTCTCCATTTTCCTTTCTAGCTTAACCCACAGTATCTCTCCCCCATCTATCTGATAAATAATGAGAAAGGGTAGTATAAAAGGATGTATACCCATCATGGGGCTAATTAGGGCTATAAGGCCATGAGCCAAAGGGCATGTGGTTTTATTGCCCTAATTAGCCCATGAGATTGGTATACTTCAGAGTGTTACACCCTTATCCATTGTTTGTTTAATATAATACATTAGGATGGTTATTGTTATGGAGATCCCACATTTGAACTGAAGATCTTTTGCAGCAAGGAGGGAATGGTGTAGTGAGTGCTGATAAGAGTTTGGGGGATTTCTGGGTTTAGGTGGGTTTTGTTTAAGTGTCTTTTCTCCAGGATCCGTTGCAGCTTGTTAATTGGTTTAGCTAGCTTCCTAATAATGTGTTGACTATGTTATTAATGATTTCCCAAAGGGTTTAATATAGCACAGGTGTGTACTTTTTATTAGTCCAGGTACATACTTTTAATTGTTTGAGAAGCGTAGGTATATAGTTTTATTAGAGCAGGTATATGGCTGTAATTGTATCATTAGTACAGGTATATACTTTTAACTGATAGATTAGTCACAGGTATACAGGGAAATAAATGATGGCCTTTTCTATGGGGAAAAGTAACCATCCATGTAATATATATGGGATACATGATGGGCATGAGTGTGATATTGTAAATATTGTCACTCCTGCAGAGTGAGATATCCAGAGGTCATGATGCAGGAGTGACAATATTTGCCATAGCACACAATGTACACATCATGTATTCAATATATACAATAGGGCCAAGAGTTTCAGAAGTTTTGTTATGCTGTCTTGTGTTCTGTTCCTGTTTATCTGTTTGCTCATTCTGTGTGTGAGCTTTTCTGAATGGTCTGGCAGTGTTATAAGCTCTGGGAGACACATGAGTGTGTTTTGCAATGCAAAATGAGTTAATTTTAGGTAGGAGTGAGAAACATACATTTGTGAAGCTGTATTCTTTAGAAGTCTGGTTGCAGTGAAGCTGAGAGCATCATAGTAATTGTAATGGGCTGAGAGGCAGAGTGTCAAAACAGCTGATACTGTTTTAGTGGTAATTGAGTTAGCTGCAAGCAGAGTGTTCTGTGAAATTGTGCTTTTTAGGATTCTGGGAGCAGTCAAGCTGAGTGTATCACAGTAATTGTAATGGGCTGAGATTCAGAGTTTGAGGAACAAGTGAAAGTGTGTTTCAGTGGTATTTGAGTTAGCTGCAGGCAGCAGTGAGGAATAGACTGTTATGTGTAGCTGTGTTCTTTAGAATTCTGGCAGCAGTCGAGCTGAAAGTATCACAGTAATGAGCTGGAAGTTAGAGTGGGGAATAGGTGTGTTTTGTAATGCTCATTGAGTTAGCTGTAGGCTGCAGTGAAACCTCTCATGTAGTTCTGCATTTGTGTCTATGGTAACAGCACAGGTGTTTCTTGCATGCTGAGGGGAATGCTGCATAGAGTGATGATTTCAGTGACCTTTTATGACCTGTGTGTGTAAATGGCAGATATCATCACAGTAGGGCAGAGGGTATAAATATCACACTGCAGTGGATGATACACTGTTTTATTGCACTCGTTTATCACTCACCCCTATTGTGTGTGTGTGTATGTATATATGTATATATATATATATATATATATATATATATTAGAGGCAAAAAACTCTTTTTAATGCATTAGTTAGGGTTGTTTCACACTGACAGAAGTGAGGAAATTAGGTGTTAGGGTTGAAAGCTGGCCCCCTGCTCACACCCCAACCCAGCATTGGGGTGTGCATTATGGTTGTCAGCCATAACTCTTACCCCATCACATGTGTAAAGAAGCAGAGGTGTAGGAAAATGGGGTGAGAGTTAGGACCGACAACCCTAATGCGCACCCCAATGTCGGTTGGGGGTGTGGGCAGGGGGGCCAAGAGGGGCTTTCAACCCTAACACTGAATTTCCTTGCTTTTGTCAGTGTGAAATAACCCTAACTAATGCATTAAATGGAGTTTTTGCCTCTAATTTCCCTTCTTTTTGAGAATGATAACAAGAAATAGTGAATGTAATGCACCAGCAGGAGTGTGGGGCCCTGCCACATGATGTCTTGTCACATAGTAACATTGTGCCCACAAAAGCAAATAGTAATGCGTATGGTGATACAAAGTGAAACAGAAAGAGAAACAGTGGTGTAGACAGAAATGTTAAAAACAATGCAAAAGCAAGCGCAAATGAATACGCAAAGGGTAACGCACGTGGTGGCTTAGATGCGAAGGGTAAGTGAAACGGGAACGGAACCGCAAGAGAAAATGGTAATGGTAACAGTAATGTAAGTGCACAGGCTGGTTTTTCCCCAAAAGCAGCATAAAAAGTACAAAGAATGTATGCATAATAATGGTTCTCGGAGCAGAAAATGAGGAGATTGAATACTAAATTGCTTATATCTCAGGAACCGTACGACGTAGAAAAACAATTTAAAACTCATATGATTTATGACTTTCCTGGCTAGTTTTTTACTTAGCCCCTGTTACGGGGCTAAGCATTTTTCTGATGAAAAGTTTGTATCTCTCACCGTTCCCGAGATACGGGCCCTGAAAGACGCGGGGAATGCCGCAATGTTATCCTATGGGAAAAAAAGAGAAGTTTGGAGTGCCATAACTTTGGCTCCCTGTAATATTTTTTCACCAAGCCACAAAAAGGCACATCTGTGGGATGTTGGCTGTGGTCCCTCCAAATTTTATCCCAAAAGACCAAACTGTTATTTTGCAGCAGGGCACCAAAAGATTCCTTTAATGCGTCAGGTGCAGTAATGTTTTCCTATGGGAAAAAGTGTCAACTTTGGAGTGCCATAACTTTGCTGCCGTCTAATATTTTTTCAAAAAAATACTGAAAGGCACATCTGTTAGATGTCAACTGAGTTTCCTCCAAATTTCATGCCTAAACACCAAACCATTCTTTTGTAGCAGGGTGCCAAAGAATTGCTGTCATTTTCCCACAGCCTAGAAAAGTACTGTTGAAGTTTGCGAAAGCTTTCGCAAATTCATTTGACAGTGTTTGCGAAAGTACTTTTTCCAGAAATTTGAAAAACATATTTCTGGGTGTTTTACCCCAAAATAAAGACATGGCTAGCATCCTCAGGGCCCGACTAGGTGAATACAAAAATAGTTAGGTTGCTAGAGGGTCCCAAATTTAAATGGCAAGCATTTTTCTGATCACTAACTGAAAACAAAATGGCGGATTTGTCACAGTAAAAGGGTCATTTGTGACAGTAAAAACTGCATTTGCGACACTGTCGAACTTTTTGTTAACTTTTCCCATTGACTTATAATGGGAAATTGTTTTTTGAATAACTTTTGAACCGTTTAATATTTTTTCACAAAATCTTCAAAAGGCACACCAGAGCTTACAGAGTGACTAAGAGAGAGTGTATCATGTATTTTTACACATTGGGTTCTGCCTTCAAGGTAACTTTAGAATCAACCTGTGACTTCTTGAGAGAGACCAAGGGTGGGTAGGGACTTGAGTAATTGAGAGTGATTATCCGTATCGAATGCCTTTGTGAGGTCTATGTAGACAGACCACACAAGGTGCCATGATCTGATGTCTTGTGAATGAAATTGGTGTAATCTAGAAGGGCAGTAGTGGTGCTATGCCCCTTTCTAAAACCATGCTGTTGGGCACATTGGATATTATAAATGTCCAGATATTCAATCAACTGATCGGCAACTATTCGCTCCAATGCTTTGGAAAGTGGGGGCAAGATGGAGTTGGGACGGTAATTTGAGTGTAATGCCCTGTAGCCACTCTTGTGAACAGGCATTACCACCTACACTTTCCAAACCAAGGGGAACTGGCTAAGTCAGAGGGATAGGTTCGGGATCTTGGTGAGAGGTGTCAGGACTGCATCTGTGATGAGGTGGCGCAATTTAAGATCGAGTGTCACTAATAAATTTTGAGTTGGTGAGTACCGCTAGCAGGTATTTTTTCACAGTCCCAGTAGTTACAGCCTTGAAACAGAAGTGGGGAGTAGCAGGGGGTGGGTCCATGTTTTGAGCACTGTCAGGGTGGGGAGGGTCAATGAAAAAGTTGGGAAGAAGTATCCCACTCAGATCCATGAACGCAGTATTGAAAAATTCTGCAATTTCTTTAAGATCCTAAGTGGTAGCACCATTAAAATTGAGCATTGAGGGTGGGGATTTGCTGGGTTTGTCAGTGAGGTTTTATATGTTCTCCCAGAACTGTTTGCTATTGCCCCAGGAGTTGGAGAACTGGTCTTTGAAATGGTTGATTTTAGCAGTATGTACTGCTTGGGTGCATGCATTTCTGGCTGCCTTGTAGTGCTGCAGGTCCCTAGTACCTTTGGTGGCATGTGCCATGTGCCAGAGGTGGTGACAAGTGTCCATTTGTTCAAGGAGTGATGGGGTGATCCAGGGATTGCTGGCCCCTTTGCTTTTAAGTTTTTTAAAGGGGGAAAATAAATCACAGGCTTTGTTAAAGAGGGAGATGAAGTGACCCAAGGAAAGGTCCACACTAGTGGCAGTGTCAATGGGGGACCAGTCACAATGGCGGAGGTAATCTTGAAGTTGTGTGAGCTGCCCACATTTTAGGGCATGCAGGTAGGTCATCTTACTGGAAGGTTTGGGGAGCTGATTCATCCAGCGGCATGAGATTGAAGAGTGGTCATTAACGGAGTCAGTCATCACCATTGTGTCCAGGATCCTGTCAGGGCAATTGGTGAGAATGAGGTTGAGTAGGATGTGGGTCCCAGTTCTATAATTAAACCTAGTTGGGGTTAGGACCATTTGGGTAAGGTCAACCACAGCAGCAGCAGCATCCTTATAAGGGCCAGCCTCAGGCACAAGCCAGTTGACACTAAAATCCCCTAGCACAACAACCTCTAAGCTCTTGGGTAGCTTGGTAATATAGTCTAGGACTGAGTCAAATCTGGCAGCTACGTTACTGGTTGGAATGTAAATTGAAAGAATAAAGAGTGACTTCCCTTGGCTACCCAGGGTTATTTTGACTGTAAGGGCATGAGCACAATTCCCATCAGGCAGTGGCAGAAGGGCATAACGCTGAAGTGTGTCAGACAGGTAAATAGCACACCCACCCACTTTTTTTCCAAGCCTGTCTGATATAAAGAGGGTGTACCCACACAGGACCGCAGCAGAATCTGGAGTTTTTGGGGAGAGCCAGATTTCAGCAACGGCATGGACTTCTGGCTTATGCTGTGGAACCGATATTTGTAGCCGGTCAAGTTTGGGTAGAAGACTCAGAATGTTAAGGAAGGCAATCTTGAGATCACCAGAATTAGTGGATTTGATAAAAGGTTGCGGAGGAGGGCCAGGGTTGGGGTGGACATTGCCTGAGAGCAGTAGGAATATTAATGCATTGTGGAGTAGCATAAGTTTAAGAAGTTTGGGTTTACAGATAACTGGATGCAAGGAGGCAAGTTGAGGTGACATGGGCAGGGGTAGTGAAGTGAGGTGGGGTAGCAGGAGGAGGATTAGGAATGGCCTTAAGCGCACGTTTACACACACCGTTAGGTGTGGTGAGGGTGGTTGGGTTGAAGGAGCACTTAAGGTGCTTGGTGGTACTGGTATACCTGCTAAATGAGGGGGATGGGGGATGAGGTTGTGGGATGCATAGAAACATAGAAACATAGAACTTGATGGCAGATAAGGACCGCAAGGTCCAACCAGTCTGCCCATTTTTTCTACCTTATGAATGAGCCACAGGCCTCTAGTCTGTCAATGGCCTATCTATTCATACTTAGCTGTATTGCTCCCTTATGTCTATCCCATGCCTGTTTGAAGTCCTGCACTGTATTCACATTGACCACTTCTTGAGGTAGGCCATTCCATGCATCCACTACCCTTTCTGTGAAAAAGAACTTCCTCACATTACCCCTTAATCAGTCTCCCTCTAATTTCATGCCATGTCCTCTTGTCCTGCTGTTTTTCTTATATTGAAACATGTTAGCTAGTGGCTAAATGGTAATGTGCTTATGACTGAAAAATGATTAACCAATCTCTATATCCAACATGCAGTAAAGTGGCAGGGTTCTCGCTTCTGGCATGGAGGGTCGAGGGTTCAAAACCCAGGAGGAGCAGAAAGGACAATCCTTCGGGGGAAGTGGGGAATTGAGAAGATGCAAAAGGAAATGGAAGCCAAGTGAAGAGGAAAGGTGGAGTTGTAAGGAGTAGGAGGGAGGTGACAGAGAAGGCTCAGTAGGGACTCCTAGTAATCACACAGTATAAGCATCAAATGTCAAAGTGGGGATTTAGAAACTAAAAGGTACGTGACTGATAGTGTGATCCAGGAGGACCTATAAATTAGTCGGACGTGGGTGGGTGGGGCAGTCAAAATTTAGGGTCGATGGGCTATACTAGTGCAGATTCAGGTGGTACAACTGTAGGGCCTCACCATGTCCATACCTGTTTCTCCCTAGACAGGCTGCTTCTGCTGATTCCCAATGTGTGCTCCAACTGGGAGTTAAAGCAGGGCAGCCTGTAAAATATAGGAGAGGAGGGAAGTTAGGATTAAGGTGGGTGAGACAAACAAAGGCTGCCTAAGTACAGTAGGAAAGGGACACAGTAGTGGTGGAAGAGGGGAGTGAGCACTGCACATGCACATGCACGGTCTCAGGAGGGACACAGAAAGCATCGTTGAAACACAAACCAAATTTGAATTCAAGATAAGGCAAAAGTCCAGCAACACAGGTAAAGAGATGATCAGTTATAACTGGAGGTACTAATATGGCGAGAAAATGCCTTAAAGTACCATGCAGAAATGCTAACAAGGCTCTGTAATTGTCCTAGGTAAAGTAGCAAACTCAGATACAGTGTTTTATCCAGCTAAAATGGTGTTATTTTAGAATTTTCACTGTTCTTTTTGTGGTAGGTTTAGTTAGCAGTTGAGTTTTAGTTTAGATGGTGTGTTTCAGTGAGGTAGACAGTTTTAGTAAGGTTTAATGTTTTTAGTGGTAAATAACCAGTGTGGGTGTCCTGAGGTTGACAACCCAGCATTCTGTTTTGCCTGACTGCCCCTGATTTATACACTGTAAGTTCGTAAATTGAGGCTGCATCAGTGGTTTCTCTATTTGTGTCCAAGGCCACATCAGTGCAATAGTGGCTTACTTTCATTACAGGACTCTGTGGTTTGAGACGCCAGTCTCTTGTTCAGCCTGTTTTCTCCTGCAGCTTCTCCGACTTTGGACATTGGATTAGGGGCAGAATTTTGGACTATCATACCATAGCCTGGGTAGACCAAGACAGTTCAGGTGGTCTACAGGGCATATTCAATTCAAGGACAAAATAAATGGGATTGCTTTCTTGTTCAGAGCCATCTGTAATCTTGTCAAACTATAACAGGCAGCAGGGTTTGGCATTTCTTTGCTCTGGATTGGCGAGTGAGTGGGACCCAGCATCGAATTTTATGGCCCAACTATATACTGGTCTGTCTTTTACTTTCTGACTCAGCTTAGTGGCAGTGGTCTGGGGAGGAAGCAGTACTACTGCTAAGTTTCTGGAGTAGCTCTGTTGGCTGCCTCTGGTTCAATTTTGATCAAACTGCTGTAGTACCTGGCTGTCTTGAAGTTGCACGAAGTGTAGTGCCCCAAAGTTGAGGGACACCACAAAGAAATGGGGACCCTTCCCCTGAAATGGGAATTTTTCTTTTTTTCCTTTTTTCCTCCTTTTTCCCATTTCCCCCCAACTCTCCTGTTCCACAGACCGCTCCCCAGCCTTTGTCCTAATTCACTCATTTCAGTGCAGCAGGGGGACCAAGGGTAGGACTCAGCCCTGGCCAGAAACCTTCCATCAGAGCTTGGAAGGTCCAATCCCATGGCTACTAGCTAGGACCCCCCCACCTTACAAAAGGGTCTGGGAGTGACTTCAGTAAGGAAATTTTGGCTCAGCTGGCAGCGTGGAGGACACAGGGAACACAGACGCATAACATACTTGTGGTGGGTCCATGGCTTCTCTGGCATCACTCCCCTCCAGCATGAGTCGAGCAGTGGCGGTAGCCATCAGGTGGAAGTGCGACTCCCCAACATGGTCCATTCTCCTCCCCTAAGTCTCCAGCAGTGGCAGTGGGGACAGTTCTCTGGGACAGACCCAGGCATGCAGCAGTGATTTTGGTCCAGACAGAAACACGCACCCCAGGCCTTCTAGCTCCACTGCCCATCCACAGGAGCAACAGTACTGAAAGCCATATGGGAGCATGGCTCCCTGGTCACCTTTCTTGACCCGCCAGCTAAAAAGGTAGTCCCAGGCCATGGTGGTGAGTGGTCCATGTGCCCAACTTTGATGTACTCATGCCACAGGTGCTGTAGAGAGGGGAGGGAGAAGGGCAGAGAGAAGTGGACTGATGGCCCCTAAACAAGAGAGAGGAACAGACATGGGGCACAGGGGGCTAAGAGCCCTGCATTTTTGACTTGTGCCTGTTGGTGCCAAGAAAATAAGAGGGAAGGGCATGGGACTAAAGGCCCCCTTTGTGTAAATTTGTGCCACAAGCACTGGGCAGGGTCAGTGAACCAAGGCCCCTAGGGAATGGGCTAGCAGCGAGAGTCCCGACCTGCATACATATTAATTAGAAGACTGGGCTGGACAAGACCCTATGCAAGGCATATTGGTCCCATTAATATTCATAAGGGAGGCAGAACCAGGGCAGAGAGTCCCGTAGAAACAGGCACAAAGGCTGATATTAATACTAATGAAGGGGGTGGATCTGCAGAAACAGCCTGAGCAGGGGAAGGTACATAAAGGCACAGCACCCTCTGGGGAAGGGGAATTGTCTTATGGCTCTAGACTGCTCATTGAGTTATGTGGAGATGTCCTGAGCCCTACCTGAACCGGTGCTGTAGCCTGCCTGGTGCCTCTCCATCTGAACTTTTTTGCCTAAGACCTTATCTGCATTGCTTGCAACCTGAACTGCATTATTGGACTGCGTCTTCTGTGTACTTCATGTCCAGCTTTGCCTCTGTTGCCAGGATCAGTTTCTTTAGCACCCAACATCGACTAAGGGAGGTCCTTGGCCACTCCTCCATCTTCAGCAGACCTGCCTCAAGCAACATCGACCTGCTTCAGTTCTCTGCCACTGTGTTCCGGTATCAGTCCTATGATGGTAAGTTGTAGGGAACTGTTAGTTAGGTGTCCAGAAATGAGTCGGTGTAGGAGTCTCCCTGGCTCAAGAGTGAGGGACCACAGTTAGCATTGTGCATGACCTTTTTCTTATTTTGTCACCTGTTTGCAAATGTGAGCATACCTGTATCACTCCACAGAGACTGCACTGAGGATTGCATTGCCAGCAGTCTTCTTGTTGGGAGGTGGCCTGGATGTTGGGGACCTACCAATGGTCATTGCTGTGGATCATCCAAAGAACCATCTGCTTGACCCGGAGACTTCAGCTTCTCACCAAGAGTCGCAGAGGATCTCCAAGTTTGCATTGTCCAGCTAGCAGTGTTCCTCTTTGTTTTCTGTTTGTCCAGGGAATGCCCCATTATGTCCTGTTTATAAAAAGTGCTTTGTGGGGTCAGTTCCCACTTGCTGATCAGCCAATGCTACACAAAGTCCAAGCTTTGCTTAGCAGTTGTCATGTCAGCTTGGCAAAGTACACGCAGGACTTAGACAGAAAGGGGTTAATTCCCTGTTATCAATTCTGCCCACTGCTGACCCCAATTGTATTGTTTTGTTGCTTCTTCTATGATCTTGTAGTAGCATAGAAACACATTTATCTTTTTGTTCTTCTTGTTTCTTTTAAATAAACCTTTTGCATCTTGGTCCCTGAGTAAGCTTCCTGCCTCTCCTTTCAGATTTGTCTGGCCTATCCTAAATATTTAGGCAGTCACAAACCCCATTCCACCGGAGTTGTGGACCCCTACAAAAGTAGTGTTGACTTTCCCCCTTCTAAGTGGCATTGTGAGTGGGACTTTGGTTTTATGTCTCTAGTCTACAGTTTCAAAGACGTTCTTGACATTCCTATGCTATTTGTGGAAATCTGTGTTATAATTTATTATGGAGCACCCTTTGCTTGCAGCTATTTTATTTTATTATTTTGTCATAGTATTTTAACTTTATATTAATATTTAAACTCATACACTGAACAGGATCCTCCAATGGTCCCGGGTCACGAGGGCCAAACAGGAACTTCCCCACCAAAGTACTTAAGCCGGAGCCAACCTCAGCATACACAGGACAGGATCCTCCGAGGGTTCCAGGTCACAAGGGCCGAACAGGAACTGCCCTCTCCCCCCGAAGTACTCAAGCTGCAGCCCACTTCAGCATACACAGGACAGGATCTTCCAAGGGTCCTGGGTCACGAGGGCCGAACAGGAGCTGCCTTCCCCCTCCTGAAGTACTCAAGCCGCAGGTATGAAAATGGAATGGGCCGTCAGCTCTCCTCGCTGCTTAAATGCATCAGTAACTAAATTGGCGCCATTTTTAATTCGAATTTTAGTCAATGCACCATTGGAGATGGTTTATTTTTAATCCAGGACTCTTAAAGCTCATAGCTCACTTCCAACTCCTTCTGATAGTACCTTAAGAATTAATTAATTAATTTTATCTACTTAGTCACTACTTAAAGTACTCTTGTTGCTATGATTGACTACAGTAAACTAGCATATAAAATCATTGCCTCTGTGCATATTACTGTTTCGTGCTAATCTGTGTGTTTAAATAGGTTAACTGTGTGTTTAAGTAGGTTACTCAGTTTTAAATAATTTCTGTTTACTTAAAAAAAAAAAAAAAACATGACTTTACTGCTGCTCTGTTTAAATGCGCCACACTGCCTGTATGCTAAAGTGATTGTTCTCCTGGGCTATAAATACAGCTCCTTACCTCTCCTTCTGTCTCTACAGCCCACCTCAGCATACACAGGACAGGATCCTCCGAGGGTTTCCAGGTTGCGAGGGCCGAACAGGAGCTGCCCCCCAGAAGTACTCAAGCCACAGGTATGAAAATGGAATGGGCTGCCAGCTCTCCTCGCTGCTTAAACGCATCAGCAGCTAAGCCCCACAGTCGCTTTACGACTGCTCCCCGCTCACCACCCAAAACCCTCCCACCCTTTCCTGGTAGTAGATATATAGCGCTTTATCTCACATAGGCAGAGAAAGAAAAAAAAAACACCATCTCCCTGGTTTCCCATAAGCTCCCTATATGGATTAGCCACTAGAGGGCACTGTTACCTCCTGTAACTTGATATCTCCACCTCGGTGTCCATTCTGCACCTCCCTCAGCCTCTCTCTCTCTCTCTCTCTCTCTCCATAAATCCTATTGCTGCTTGGAACTAGCAATGTCTCTTCAGATTGGCTATTTGTCACTCCTTATTTTCATTAGCTTCTGCCATCCTACTCTCCCCCCAACTCACCCCAAATCTACCCTCAAACTCAACCCCCTTTACTACCTGATCTTATAAGATTATACCTTCCCCATACTCTCCAATGACCACTCACCTTAGCCATACGTGGGTCCACTCCTTTGTACGTCCCAGCCCCTCTCTCTTCCACCCGTCTCACACATGGGCAAGTCTAACATTACTTTCCCCCCATCGAACCTCCCAAAGCCCCATCCAGCGCACCTACACAAGACGTCGCTCAAACACCTATTGGTGGCTTCAACTCTCTGGGCACTACCTGACTGTTTCCCACCTGCTCCTCGCAGCTGGGGACATACATCCTAACCCAGGCCCCCTCCACTCCCCCACCCTGCCAAATTTGCCAGGAACCTCTCCAAACCCATTCATCACCCCAAACCCCAGTGGTCCATCCCTTCCCCATGGCCTGTGCCTCTTGCACCTAAACACATGTAGTCTCACCCCAAAAACTGACTTTCTCCAGGTGCTTGCTACCCACTATGCCCCTGACATCATCATCCTGACTGAGCCGTGGCTAAACAAAAATATCAAGTTCATATTCCATCGTTCACACATATCCCTCAACCTAGCCTGAATGAAGACCTAGCCTGTGCTAACTGGTCCTCACCCATCCCTGCCCCATCCATTGATGACACCTTAGCTTACTTCCAAGACACGTTCCTCACTGTCTGGAACAGGCACGCCCCACTACGTTGTTCCAGGGTTCACGATAACTACCTGCCTTGGATCACTCAAGAACTCATAGCCTGCCAAAACACTTGTGACAAACCCTGGTGGAAGCATAGAACCTCACACCTCCCTCGAGACTACACAAAATACCGTATGCTACGTAACAAGTGTACCACAGCAACTAGACTCGCTAAAGCAGAATACTTCAACTCCCCTCTCCAGTCTAACTTAAATCGCCCATCCAAATTCTGGAAGGTCAACCACACTTCTCCTTCCACCCTATTACACAATCAGAAGCTCTTCAGGCCCTTCTGACCTTAAACCCTTCTAATAATAACTCCCCCGACAGACTGGATACCAAACTCCTTCTCCTCTCCACACCAGTCATAGCATCACCTCTAGCTGATCTCCTAAACCTCTCTTTCACCACTGTTACTGTCCCCCAGGCCTGGAAACATGCCGTTGTCATCCCCCTGACTAAATGGGGGGCCCCCTCCCTCACTGCAAACTCTCACCCTATCTGTCTACTCCCAGTCCTGGCCAAGCTACAGGAGCACCTAGTACTCACCCAACTTACCTCCTTCCTTTCTGATTCAAACTTCTTCACACAATTCCAGTCTGGGTTCAGACAGGGCCACTCCACTGCTTCCTCCTTGTTAAGGCTCACTGACTCCATCCTCTCCGGCATGGATAGGGGCCAGATCTCCTCGGCTATATTTGTTGACCTCGCTAAAGCATTCAACACTGTCTCCCACCCCTTGTTAATAACTAGCCTCTCAGATGCTGGCCTCAGTGCCTCAGCTACTAAATGGTTCAGTACTTATCTCTCAGGAAGAACACAATCAGTAAGAATTGTGGATGCTACATCCCCCTCCCCCCCGTGACCACTGGTGTCCCCCAAGGCTCAGTCCTTGGCCCCATCCTGTTCTCCATTTTTCTCAACAACCTGCCTCAAATCTGCTCAGCTTCATCTATACACATGTATGCTGATGACACCATCCTGTTCACCACTGGCTCCTTCCCAGATGAAGTAGCACCCAACCTCCAGACCGATTTCAATAAAGTTCAGCACTGGTTCAGATCGCACCAACTCACGCTAAATGCTAAAAAGACTGTTACTATGTCCTTCGGCACACATCAGAGGCTGTCCCAACTCCCCTCACTCCCATCCTTTCACACACTGGATGGGACTACCCCGGTAGATGCTGCATCCTTCCATTATTTAGTGGTATGGTTCAACCACCACCTTACTTTCACTGATCACATTGATGCTATCATAAAACAACTCCGCCCCAAGCCAGGTGCCCTCTACAGGAACCTCTCTTGCCTCCCATCCTTGGTTAGATGGGAACTAGTGCAGAAGATGATCCTTCCCTAGAGTGACTACTGTGACATAGTCTACAGTGCAGCACCTAAAGCCACTCTCTCCAAGCTTGACCCCTTTTCAATGCCATCTACTGCTTTGCACTCAATGCTCCCCAACTCCCACCACTGTGATCTCTACCATTCCCTCGCCTTCCCCTCTCTCGAAAATCAACGCATACTACACTGCTCCAAATTTGCCTCAAAATTCTGACTTGGCACCCTCCCTCCTTAACTCTTCCCTTCACTGTTGCTGACTCCCACTCCACCTCACTCTCTCCGATCCCTTGACACCCATCTACTAAATATTCTCAGTCGTAAGACCTCAGCTGGAACAACAGCCTTCTCATACCATTTCCCAAAACTCCGGAATGCCCTCCTCCCTCAAATCCATCACTCCTTCTCTACATATTCCCTATCAGCTGCCCTGGCAAACTACCTCGCAGTAAACTGTGTCTGCGCTCCTTAAAAAAAAAGGCCCCCTCCCACTTCCAATTCCCATGCCTACCAGCTTACGTCCTCCACTGGATACTGGCTATATACGCAAAGGCTCCTCCTGCCTCTCGCACTTCTGTTCCCCTCTGGCCTGCCTAGACTGTAGTTCTCGGCACCAATCTGTGCTCAATGTAGGTAGGTTGTCTGTCTAACTGCTGTAGATACTGGTTAATGCTCTTACTAAATGTTTACCCATTGCTGTAACCAAGTAATTCCAAGCTCCAGTACATCTGTTCAATGTATCTATTCGTATGAAACTCTGTTCATCTAATTAATGTACCTCTATTGTGATATATCTATTTTGTATGTAACTCTGTTCATCTAATTAATGTACCTCTATTGTGATAACCTGCTTGTTATCCTCCCTGTGTACACTTTCCCCCTGGTCACACCAGGAAACGAGCATCATTTTGCTCAGTGTGCCTTTCCTGGTGAAACAATTGCAATAAATAAATAAATAATGTAGTGGGTAACAGCACTGAGCTGCAAACCAGGAGAACTGTCTGAATCCCAGAGACACCACTTGCATACTGTGTGACCATGAGCAAGCAATTATATTTCCCTGTGCTCCCAGGACACACTTGGAATCAAGCCTCAGCTTAGTGTGGTTTTCCTAGCCAAAACTTGTAAAATAAAATAAATAAATGAAAAAAATCTATAGGATGAGTGGGGTTAGTTTGGTGAGATTTTTTTTATTGGGTTTTTCTGAGTGTAGTGATTATAATACTAAATTCTAAATTAATCTGTATTTGCATTTTAGTTAGTGAGGTACAGGATATACTTTGCTCATATGGCCTATTCCCCAGAACTGCTTCATCAGCTCCATCCTTTTAAGTCCCCAGCCCTTCCAAAGGTAGTCCTGGATGGTTCCATGTCAAAATAGTGAATACAAGATAGCACCCCCCGCTTCCCCCATATTTTAAATATTCTAACACCACTCTGCTCATTGATGGTGGAGAGGATGACACATTCAGAGCAATGTAAATATGAGTCACTACTTTGTGTCATTTGCTATTTTGACATTCGCTATTTCAACTTTCACTGTTTTGACTGACAACCGTCTTGGTTGACCGCTGGAGGCTAGGGATTCTGCAAAAGTGAGACACAGGTAGCTGGCCCAGTGGCACTGAGGGCTGAGGCACTGGTCACCTTACCTCGCACCACGCTGGCCATCCATGTTTGGGAACGCGCATGGGTCACAGGAGGTTGGCAGGGGAGGAGAAGGATCGAGCGTCAGCTGGACTGCTCTACTTCTCCAGGGAGGGGGGGGGTCCATGACAGTCAGTGCCTGATTGTCCCCTGGGAGAGGCTGGAGGGTTAGGCACTGCACTGTACCATCAGAGAAAAGCTGGGGGCAGACGCCAGCAGGAAGCACATGCAGATGTTTGTGTGCTCGCCTCCACCGGCATCATTGCTCATCTCCACTCTGGGGAGAAAAACTGAAAAATTGGAGTACTCTTGGTCTGGTGGCTTGATGGCTGTCCTGTGGTGCACTGGCTCTGGGGGAAGCTACCTGAGTGGATCTGGACAAGGTGGGTGACTAAGGGAGCTCCTCACCACCCCGCTGCGGGGGGGGGGGTAAGCCACAGGAGAACAGGCAGGGACCCTAATGGAGCATGGGAGATGTTGGACAGCAGCCGGAATCCATCAGAGTTGCCAGGAACTGGGAGCAGACCAGTTGGGGACCAGCAGAAAAAGATAGCAAAAAAAGTGAGGTACAGGTTGGAGATGTGATCTGGGAATGGGAGCCGAGGAGAGTAAGATTTTGAGTGTTATGCTGAGCAGGCACCCTGGGTTTAGGGTTTAAGTAAGTCATGGAGAAGGGTCCTCCCTTCCTTGTCCTAATTTGCAGAGAGCCCCCTAGTAGTAGGGGGCAGATAGAAGAAGGGTTGACTCTTCTGACTCCTCCTCTTTGTGGCATGCCTTGCAATGCCAGGTCCCTGAGGAATAAAACTGCAGTGGTGTTGGATTTCGTCACATATTCTTCTGGGAAGTTGGTTTGTTTCACCAAGGCCAAGCTTGGTGATGACTCTGGGCTAGTACTAGAGATGGCAATCCTGGCCGGGTTCTTGGTGGTACACCACCTGAGGTGGGTGAGCAGGGAAGGCAGAGTGGCCATCTGTTTTAGATCATGCTTGAGGCTAACAACATACCCACTGAAGGAGATGGGGTCATTTGAATGTGTGGCAGTGAGGGGTGATGTGAGTGTGATGGGTAGGATTTTCCTTGTGTACTGTCCTCCGGGTTGGGACCAGGACATCCTATTGGAATTTGTAGATGTCATTGTCAACCTAACTTTGAATACCACCAACCTAAATGTATTTGGGTATTACAATATGTGGGTTGACAATTAAACCTTTCAATTCACTAAGCAGTTCCTCTAGCTGATGGATTCGTTGGTCCTCACGCTGGCTGTTTTGACCACTACCATGAACACAGCCACACCTTGGACCTCATCTTCTCACTGGGGCTGGACATCATAGGTGTCAGAGTTGATCCATTAGGGTGGTTGGATCATCACACTGTTAACTTTCATTCAGGGGCCCCAGAAAAACATATTCCTCTGTAGAGATGAACCAATGCCATCCTAGGTGTGCCTTGGTGCCAGAAAAGTTTCTGGCAATTTTTGAACATCTCAGGTATGGAGGCAGTATGTCATGGTGGCATGGATGCACCTATTGATGGCTATAATTTGGCCATTACATGGACACTCAACTCCATCGCACAGATCCATAACCATCCAATATCCTCCCACCACAGCTCACCATGGTATAATGACAATTTGAATCATTGACGGCAACTGGGCTAAGGTTGTTTTCCTAAAAGAGGTCAGGCTCAATGGATGACAGGATGTCTCTGAGGTCCCATTATAAGGACTATCGGAGGAAAGCAACCCTAAAAAGGGATAGTTCCTGTCACGGGTTATTACCTAATTGGAAATCAGGCCCACTGAACTCTTCTGCACTGTGGATAGACTGCTTCATCCCACTATCTGCACATCTGCAGTCTGGAGGAATTTTGTATCAAGAAAGGTGTGAGGAGCTTGAGCTTTCTTTTAGGATGGAGTGTTCACCATTCAAGCTGGGTTCTCAACAGCTGGAGGGGAGAGTCCAAAGGGAACTCAAGCAATCTGGAGTGAGTTCAAGCGAGTTGTTATGGAGGAGGAGCTCAAGGTGGTTGCAGCACTGTGCCCCACCTACTGTATGCCAGACCCAGGGCCTACTTAGTTGTTAATGGACTGCTGGGTGATTCTGGGTCAGCTTTTGCCAGCATTCTCCAGTGTTCCTTAATGGTGGACTGATTCATCACTGCTGTTAAGAAAGCTGTAATGAGGCTACTCTTAAGGACACCATTTTTGGACCCAGAGGTGCTGACAAACTATGTTTCTAGGGAAGGCTATTGAGATGAGGTGATGGTGAGATGATGCAGTTGGAGAACGACCTGTAGAGTTTTGACATCTATGAACCACTTAAATCAGGTATCAGGTCTCACCACATTATGGAGACTATGACCATCACGGTGATGACCTACTCTTAGCAGAGATTGGGGGGGGGGCACTTTTTTTAATGTTTTTACTGAAAGTTTTGAAAATTTCACAAATACAGCAGTGAAAAACAGGAGGTCATGCTACTGTATAGAGATCTGGTCAGGCTACACCTGAAGCACTGTGTCCAGTTTTTGAGGCCATACTTCAGAAAGGACACTGACCAGTTAGAAACATTACAGAGCATGGTGACAAAAAAAAGAACAGGGGTTGCAACACTGACTTACAAAGAAAGATTAAGAGAAGTGAACATGTACTCCCTGGAGCAGAGAAGGGAGAAGGGAGAGGGGAGAGATGATCAAAACCTTCAACTACATGAAAGGCATAAATAAAGTACAGCCACAGGACCTCTTTCACTTCAAGGAGGGCAGTAGAACTAGGGGGTATGATCTGAGGCTAAGGGGAAAGAGGTTCAAAACCAATATCATCAAGTTCTTCACAATGAGAGTGGTAGATACATGGACTAGCCTACCACCAGGAGTGGTTGGGGCAAAGGCAGTGGAGGAATTCAAGGCAGCATGAGATAGACACAGGGGTGCCACACGCAAGGGTGACTAGGGGGTAGAAAATAAATCAAGGGCAGACTAGATGGACCTGACGGACTCCTTCTGCCATCACTTTCTATGTTTCTGTGTTTAAAAACATTGACAATCACAGAAGATATTTGTAAATAAAACAAAACAATATGTTGCAGATAGAAATGAAAGCCATGGTCTGGCTCAGCCAACCTCAGTAAAATACAAAAAATATAATCAAAATCAAATGGGGAGGCCCAAAACCATTCAAGGCTACATAAGTATTGCAAAAGATTGACATGATGGGCCCACTCACTAAGTGGTTTAAATACAATTATTTATTTGTTCAACTGTGACATCCAGACACAACTTTTCATACTAAATTTTGGGGATATACATTCTCCTTCTTCAGGGAGTCTGGTATTTATGACAACTGGAAATCAAGAGTACAGCTGAGTGATATGAATAATTAAATGTTTGAACATTATATGAAGGATGCAGTTGGTGTTTTGATCCCAAAAAAAGAAAGGTTTCCAGTTGGGATACCACACACATGGTATTGGTATTTAAATATAGTGATTAAATACCAGACTCCCAGATGAAGGGGAATGTATATCCCTGAAAAGTAGGATAAAAAGCTGTGTCTGGATGTCACAGGTGAACAAATAAATAATTGTATTTAAGCCATTTGATGAGTGGGCCCATCACTCCAATCTTTTGCAATGCATTGCACATATAAATACATTAACAAGAACTATAAACCATATACTGGAATCAAGTTTCCAAATATTAAAATGTGGTGAGCAAGGTGCAAATAATTTTTTTTTTTTTTAGTTTTTTGTTGACCAGGTAAGGTACGCTTGCCATAGAAATGACTATTTTCAGGCATGACCCGGGGGTTTACAGACATAAAACATAGCTGAAAGGAAGACAGTATAATTATAAAACAGTGGATGCTTAGACAATATTTTTTTTTTAAGTAATGTTTTTGGTTTTTTTTTCAGACAAGACATACATACACCATCCCGGCAGAAGCCAGGATCCACAAACCCATAACTGGTTGTGAAACTTATATACAATTAAAACTATATACACACACAGTGATGGGATTGACCCTCCATTGTGCTCAACAAAAGCTAACTATCACTTTGTTACAACTAATTTTACCCCAAAAAAATGAGAAGGAAGAAAAAAAACAAAACAATAAGGGAGGAACAAATAAAAAAGAAACCCCTTAAATCCAAGGGTCTGGTCCAATCAAATAGAGTCCTCCCCAACATTCAGATATAATGCAATTTGCTTGGAAGCTTATAACTCTACTCAAATTGAAGGATAAAACCCCACTGTGTACCCTGGAAGTGAGAGAGAGTCCACCCTATTTTTCCCCCAAGCAATATGAAGCCCAGAGCCTACTACTAATTCCAGAAAACTACAAAAGCAAGAGAACAGACTTATAGATTATTACCATTGGGCACTTGCATAGTTGACCCTTAAATCATCTGAATCTACGACACAATAATCTTACTGCTAATCACAACCTGACAGACAGATCTATGTCTCGGTACTACCAACTTGTAATAGATAAATGGTCTCCAAAGTTGACCATCTCTTACCAAACAAACCCTTCTTGCCCTCTAAGCACATAAATCTCTGAATTCTACCTAAAGTCCAAATAAGATCCCTCACCCAGTGTTTGCAGGTATAACAATGATCATCTTTCCAATGTTTTAATGTGAAAAATTTGACTATGGCCGTCATCAATGATACGTGAAATTTAGCTGTGGATCCCAAAAGATTCAACATGTCACCTAAAATGCAAATTTCTGCAAGATAAACTCAGAATAATTTAACATGGGATCCATTTGTCTTTTAATTTCCACCCAAAGTGACCATATTTTACAATTCCACACAACATGACGAATATCACTTGACTCTGCTCTACATCTGAAGCATAGATCTGTCTGTCTCAGCTGTCTATCACACAATTTCCTAGGGATAAAATACATATCTGAAACATGTAGAATAGTGGGTGGATAGACATCCACAACAAGGCTGTGTTTCCATCGAGGGAGTTGATGACATCATAGAGACCTCAAGAGCGAAGCTCAAGAGGTCTCATTGATGTCATCAACTCACCAACATGGAAACACAGCCTTAGTTGTGGATGTTCAGCCATCCACTGTTTTTTATAGTATATGTTTTTTGTTTTGTTTTGTTTCTCATTATTTTTTTGAAATTACTTGCTGTGGGTACTGGTCCGTTCCTCCTGGTGCTCCTGCTTGCTCCTGATCCCCCGCTGCCACGCCTGCTCCGTCTGATCCTGCTTCTAACTTTAACTTTTCCGTACTGCTTAGTTTTAAAATTAGAAAAAAAAAAAAGAATTTGTTTTTCTGAAATGGAGCCATGTATGGCTTACCGTGTCCTGGCTCTGAATTCAACTGTCAGTGGCGCCGCTGCCCAGCGCTTGCTAAATCGCACTGCCATGTTAGTTTTTCTTTTTTTACAGAGAGCCTCGGCTGAGCCAATCAGGTGGCAGGTCAAGGGTAAAAAGTTGTTGTACTATCGATGTGATGTCACAATGATAGTACAACAGCTTTTTTGACCTTTGAACAGCCCTGCAACAACATTTGGAAAACAGTTGTTTTCCATACACAATAGGCTCTAGCCATATACTATAATAAAGTATTGCATAATTCTGTACCTAGGCACAGGTATATATTTAATGCCTTTCCAAATAACATTCCAAGCTAGTTGTTGAGAGGCCATTATATCATCCCAGTATACTATTTGTACTGGGGAATTCGGACTGAGAAAGTTCAATAGTACCTTATGTACCTTCAAAAGAGAATTAGAAGATAGATTTATCACTGAAAAATTGTCCCAAGTAAAATGATTTGTGGATGGACCCCCAAAATATTTCCCAGCTCTCTCCAACATTTTAACCAGCTGCAATCTTTTATAAAAGTGCATAGACTCACATCTCACCAGAAGGACAACCCTATTATTTTGCATAACATCACTTAAAGTGAGGCCCTCTAACTGGACTGCCTAGCATTTAGTTATAACTTTACCTCCAATCAAGAAATTGGGATTTTCTAGTACCGGCTAATCTACTGTCCTAACCTGCTCCCTTCTCTGAGAAGGTGAAAGAAACATCCACCAGGCAATTACAGCTTTCTCAATTTGCATCCCTATGGCTTTCCTAAAGTATTTCCCCAGATTTGCAAAAAGCAATGCCTCTGGCAACAAACCCATATCTTTTAACAACTGCCTCTCCATCTGGAGCCATATCGGAGTATATGATACCCCCCCCCCCCCATCACCTAAACTCCAGTGACACATAACACCCAATTGACTCACTACATAATAAAGATGTAAATCAGGCAATTTAATCCCTCTTCTTACATATGGCAAATATAACACCTTATGTTTTCTTCTTGGGGGCTTGGAATTCCACAAAAAATCAGGAAAGTAGTTTTCTATTTTTACTAAACCAGAATTTGGGGATATTATATAGGCTAGATAGACCAGGTATAATAATCTCGGCATTAGATTTATTTTATCTAGGCTGAATCTAGCCACATAATTTAATGGAAGTTTATTCCATCTAAGCATATCCTCCTGAATTGCAGCCAGCACCTTATTCATGTTCATTGCTGCCCCATCCTCCATGTGCGTAGTAATCCATATCCCCAAGTATTTAATGCAATCCCCAGCCCAGTGTATTTGCATTGGTGCAAAATCCGAACAGCAGACATGAGGTGTCAGCGGGAGAATCTGCATCTTAGTCAAATTTAGTTTATAGTTTGACACTTTAGAGAAATGGCTTATAATGTTGATTGTTCTGCGAAGATTTACCCCAGGACTGACAAAGTGCAGACGTACATCATCCGCATAAACTGTAAGTTTTGATTTTTTACCCACATCAAGATCCCTTTAATATTAACATCTTTGTTAATAGCAATTAATAAAGGTTCCAAATATAAATTAAACAATGTTGGCGAAAGAGGGCAACCCTGCCTTGTTCCATTGACCAGCAGGAATTCTGATGAACTAAACCCATTACACATTACCCTAGCCATGGGAGCCATATATAGATTTCTGATACCTCTGAGAAGGCCCTTCGGGAAGCCCATCCTCTCCATGGTGGCAAACAAAAATGAATGAAAAACCCTATTGAATGCCTTTTCAGCATCAAGAGAAATCAAAGTTAAAGGCAATTGGGAATCTGGTGCATAACAAAGTATATAGTGTAGTTTTCTAAGAGCATCGTGCGCCCCCTTCCCTGGCATAAATCCAACCTGTTCAGGACTGATTAAATTTGGTGCAATATTCAAGATTCTATTAGCTAGAATCCTTGTTAAAATCTTAATATCCTGATTCATCAGAGCAATAGGTCTACAGCTGCCAAGTACGTCTTTTGGTTTAGCCGGTTTAGGTACCAACGTGACATATGCCTGGTATAATGGGGGATGGGGCACACCCTCTTGCATTATGCTATTAAATAAATCTTTTAACAGGGGAAGTATAGTATGCAGATGTACCTAGTAAAATTTAGCCGTAAGGCCATCTGGCCCCGGAGCTTTACCTGAAAGCAAAGCCTGAATCGCCGCTATTATCTCTTTCTCACTAATTAATGCTGCAAGTTCCTTAGCTTGAAGAGGGTCCAGCACCAGTAAAGTAATACTGTCTAGGAATATCTAAATGTCCTTTTCCCCACAAACTTGCTGTAATTAATAAATTTCTTTATAATAGGATGCAAATGCATCCGCCATTTTTTGTGGGTCTGTAATGATGACCATGCTTAGACAATAATGATACAGAGCAGGCAGGAGAAAACAATAATTACAAC
Source organism: Neoceratodus forsteri (assembly GCA_016271365.2). Taxonomy (NCBI): domain Eukaryota; kingdom Metazoa; phylum Chordata; order Ceratodontiformes; family Ceratodontidae; genus Neoceratodus; species Neoceratodus forsteri. The sequence continues at coordinate 933,689,618 of CM057455.1, forward strand.
TGAGTCCTTTCAGGCATGACCCAGGAGTTTACACAAACAAAAACATTATTGAAACAATGACAGTATAATTATAGAACAGTGGATGCTTAGGTAATAATACTACAGTGTAGGCAGAAGAGCACTGGTTACCCCCGCCACAGCGACATTTCGCCAGTGAGGTCCCCCACAGTGACTGCAGCACCTAGCCATGGTGGGAGACCTGCTGGAACCCAACCCTGTCGGTCGGGGTCCTGCACCCCCCCAATCAGCTCCGACTGGAGTTGAGAATCCTTAAGTGCAGGGTGTGCAGGGGGCATAGCAACCCACATGGGGGTTTGGGGGGTGAAGCCCCCAGAAGAAAACAAAGATATGATTAGTGAACCAGCAGCTGAATGCAGAATGCAGTTAACCTGCCGGTGTCGCTGACGGGGCGTTCGACAAAATTTTTGTAGGACCCCTGTCGTAGATCCGAAGAGCACAATAGGTACAATTCAATCAACAATAATGAATAACATAGAAGTATATGAGAGCAACACAATAAAATAAATCCATCTGGCGATATTCAGGAAGTGAGTAGGGTGACATTTTTAAAATAAAAGTACTTTTATAATGTCCATGTAAGAATGGATGTAGGAGTGTAGGGAATGAATTGGGGTAGGGATGCAACGGAAAGAAAAAAGAAAAGGAGGAGGAGAATAAGATAGGAATTTAAGGTAACTAGAGGGCTTAGGACTAGCTATAATAAAGATAGGATGAGGAGGTGATTTGGGAGAGTGCAGAGCTTAGCTATAGGGGATACACTCAGAAGGTTGTGAGGGAGGTGAAGAGATCAGGAAGTGATAAAGGGCTAAGGGGGTTTAAAGCAGGAGCAGGAACAGGAATCAGCAAGATAGTCCCGAAGCAATTTTTTGAAAGTGGCATGAGATGCTGCTTGTAGTATAGTTAGAGGGAGGGAGTTCCAGTGTTAAGGGGCAAGACAGGAAAAAGCGCTAGCACCTTTGGAGGATCAATGTCTGGGGATGAGGACTGGGGCATTAGCAGTTGATCATAGACCATAACTGGATGCCTGGGTGAGGATTAGAGCAGCCAGAGGCTTCAGTGTTAGGTTACAGATGATATTATCTATGATAGAGCTGTACGCAAAGTCTCTGGCTGCAGCCGGAGAGAGCCATCCTAGTTCAGCATAAAGGCAGAAGTGGTGCTTCATCCAATGTGAGGAGGATGCATATCTGCAGATGTTATTGTTTGTGACATCCCACTTCTGAAGGCTGGTTCTACCCACCGAGGCATACACTGCAATCCCATAAGTGAGTGAAGGAAGGACTAGGACATGAGCTATGGCAAGCCTAGCTTAGGGGGTGAGCACATAGCTGGACCGGTAGGCCATCCCAAGTTTCATGTTAGCCAGCTTGCAGGTCAGCTGAATATGGGGATCAAAAGTAAGAGCCAGATCAAGAGTAAGGCCCAAATATTTAAAGGAGGGTACCACCTCAACAGAAGTACCATTTGAGGTAGTGATATTAAAAGTAGGTAAAGAGAGTTTGAGTTTGGCATTAGTACCGAATAGCATGGCTTGTGTCTTAGATCATTCTTGACAAGTTTATGGCTAAACAGCCAGTGCTGAATTCATTGAAAGTCTTGGGAGAGTCGTTGGTTGATTTCTGTAATGTTTTTCGCACTGGCGTATAAAACAGTATTATCGGCGTATAGCAGGGAGGCAGTCTGGAGAAGGTTAGAGGTGATTTCATTTAATAAAAATGGAGAAGAGCAGAGGACTGAGAAAAGAACCTTGTGGCATGCCAATGTTTATAGTAGCATAATCTGAGAAGGTGGAGTTGAATTTAACTTGTTGAGTGTGATCTGACAGGTAGCTGTCAAACCATGCAATGACACATGGTGAGAAGCCTAGTGATCTAAGGGCAGCAAGGAGAATAGGATGAGTGATGAGGTTGAATGTTTTTGTCATAGCTATAAAAATTGCCCCCATCAGGAGACCAGAGTCCATGGCCGCTAGAGTATCAGACATAAATTTGAGTAGAGCCGTGGTTGTGCTGTGACCCTTGTGGAAACCATGTTGTGAGATCATAAGAAGGTCAGGTTTCTGAAGAAAGTCAATGGTTTGGGTGGCTACAGGTTTCTCAAGGATTTTGCTGAGGACAGACAATATGGCTATAGGCCTATAGTTGAAGGGATTATTACGGTCACCGTTTTTGATGACGGGGTAATCCTGGCAGTCTTACAGATGTCGGGAACATAACTGTGACATAGGGAGAGGGTAAAGATCTTAGCAAAAGGTGCAGCTATGTACTGGGCAATAAGTTTTAGAAGCTTTGGTCAAGATTGTCAAACCCAGCTGCAGTGAGATCAGAGATGTTGTTGAGCAGTCTATATAGTTCCCAGTGAGTGATGGACTTGAAAAGAAATTTGGACCCGGAGACGTTAGGTTGGGCATTTAAATTCAGTGTAGCTGGGAAGGATGAGGTATAGTTAGTAAGGTCTGAGAATTGTGCACTGAAGAAGTTTGCGATTGTGGAGGGGTTATTGCAGTGGACACCTTTCAGAGACATGTCGGTTGGGGTGTGGGCCGGATTGGTTCCTAGAAAGCACTTTATATAGGACTAGAATTTTTTCGAGTCCTCGTATGATTTAGTTAATAAATCCTTACAGTAGGCACTTATTGGCCCTTATGATATCCCTTTTAGAGGAATTGTGTAGTGCTGTATAGGAATTCAGGTCAGCAGGTAGCTCTGTCTTTTTGCAGTGGAGCCAAAATTTATTCATGCTGTCATAACTTTGAAAGAAGGTCAAACTTAAGCCAGCAGGTATGTTTGTATTTTACACAATGGGTAACAAGAGGGCAGTGTTTGTCCTGAATCACCAGAAAGCAAGCAAGGAGTATTTTTAGAGTGGTCTGAGGGTCATCAGATTTAAAAAGTTGAGTCCAGTCGATAGTGGCAATGTCACGTAGGAAGGTCTGTTAGTCGAGGTGCGCATAATTTCAGAAAGTAATAAAATGGGGCTTCGATGGATTTGCAGCAGAGAACTACGCATAACAGTTGTCAATATTTTATTTCAAATTTCATGACCTAAATATTCCTAAAGGGGATGGGGGGGCAGACAGAGAGGTGGAGGAGAGGGTGGAAAGGGTGTATTATGGTGCTTGGGGGGGTTGTTTGTACGGCTAATAAGGGGTTCCGGGTAGAATAAAACTAGAGGAAGTTACCATGGGAGGCACAAGATAGCTTCTCATACTCCATTAACTTGCAGAGGGCTTCTATCCAGTCTGAGCAAGAGGGGAACTCTTCTGTGCACCAATGGATCAGTATCTGTCATGCTGCCTCCAAGGCTTCCAGGCGAAGCCAGACGTAGTATGGCCTAAGTGGTGTACTACAGTTGAGAGTAGGCTACGCTGACCCAGAGTAGTGCTACAGAAGTCTTGCACTTGGGACTAGAAGACTTTAGGCCTTGGCCCAGATCAAGGTATATGTGTGAAGGTGCTTTCTTCATTATGTTAACCCCAGCAGAAGGTGTTCCTAAAAAGCCCTATCTTGCCCAGGACCACTGGAGTTCTATGCCTTCTATGCAGTATTTCTTTTTTCGTGTAAGTTGATAACTGGTGTCCCTGAAACCTTTGTGGACTTGCTTCAACAGCTCCTCCGAAGAGTTATCTGTAAAATCTATTTGTAGTTCCTTCTCCCAGACTGATTTCTGTTTCTGGAGAGTGGCACAGTGAGGGATGAGGAGGAATGTGTAGCTGCTATCCCACAGTCATTGTGGATATTTCATCCATTGTGCTAATGTATCTGGGAGATGTGTGGCTGTATTATGGGTGACTCTTCAGCATCTAGCCAGAATCACCAGCCATATCTGCGCGGGTATCTCCAGAAGTCTGACTTCTTCAATGTATGCGATGCAATCAAATGTTAAAAGGAGTGTGTTGTTGCTTCTCATTGAGGCAATAGTGGCCCACTGTCCTTGACACCCATTGCTTCCCAGTGCAGATACAAGATTAGTTAATTATCCATAGTAACATGAGAGTTATTCCATAGGGGTTTCCAGTAGCATAAGTGATCAGCTGACCAGTTCTGCTTCTTGGTGAGGGCATGCCATGACCCCAACTCAAATAAAGCCGCTGTGGACATGCCTTTACCTTTTTGTATTAGCCTTTGACCAGGATGGTTCCATGATGGGGGGATTATGGAGGCATATTCCAGATGGAGCCAGAGGTAGGGAGAAGGATGTGTGTGTGGTTTAAGCCAGCAAAGGGACTGCTCAATACCTACTGCTACATGGTATTCTCAGACCCAGGACAGACTCCATCCCCCTTTGCATCTTGAGGAGCACAGTTTGGAGAGGGAAGAACATGGCTGAGAGTTTCCAATGAGATAAGACAGAAAAAGCATTTCTAGTCTTTGAAAAGTTGAGTGTGGGATAGTGAGGGGGTGGTTCTTTAGGAAGAAAGGGAGTTTAGGGAAGGCCATCATTTTATATGCTGCAATTTTGCTCTCAAGTGTGAGGTTTAGCTTGGCCCAGTGGGGGGTAATCTGATTCTAGCTCTTTAATTAAAGGGTTTAGCTTAAGCTCACCAATGTGCTGTAGGTCTGCGGCAATAAGCATGCCCAAGAGGTAACATCTCGGCTATCTATGGATGGCTAGATAATCAGGAAACTTTATGGATCACTCAATTATGACATAAATGGACAGAAAAAGTAAATACACCCATTTCAGATTTTCAATGGACATCCATAATAGATATAAAAAATGCTGGGCTAAGATCAGTGCACCTCCAACAAATCCATTATAATATAATCCATAGGGTCATTTCACACCACACGTTAAATCTATTTAATTCAAATGTATCAGACAAATGTCCAAGATGCCATATAAATTCTGATACACTTGAACACATGCTAATCACATCCTCTTTTAGATCCCTTTTGGCATAACATATTGGAAGTACCAAATAAAATGATAGGTAAGAATCTACCCAAGGTTACTCCTGGATGATGCTTGGCGCAGGTGGTCCTCTTGCAAATATTACTATATCTAAACAAAAATTAACTCATATCACAATGATTATAGCATTTAAATGCATACTCCAAGTGTGGAAAGACCATAATGCTTCTAATTTTCACACTTGGATGAATTATATGGTTTTGATCCACAGACTGGAAAGAATTCACTACGATACTCATCAACAGATGGAAGCATATCACAAAATGTGGCTGCCATTCATACAAACAATACAACATCAAAATCTGACTCAGCATCTTTAATTCACAGAATATCAGATTGTAGGTTGACTGTATTATGCAATGTCATAATTCATATGCACTGTGCATGTTAAAATGCTTTAAAGAAGTATTTCCTGTATAAGTTTTCTGCTAATAGAAAATAAAAAAAGGGTTGGGACCAAGTATAGACCCTTAAGGAACTCCAAAACAAATAGGGAAGAAGAGAGAAAATCATTCCAAAGCACAGACTGAGTTCTCCCGTGTAAGTAAGAAGAATGCCAGGTGATTACATTAGTAGAGAAACCATAAGAAAGTAAACAACTTAGAAGCAGTGATTGATTAATTGCATCAAAGGTTTTGGACAAGTCAATAAAAACAGAACCAACAAGGTAACCATTATCTAAAGCCCTAGAGACTGAATTGTGAAAAAGCATTAAAGCTGTTTGTGTAGAATGATTTGGTCTAAAGCCAGACCGAAAATTAATAAGAAATTGAAAAGTGGCCAGATAGAAATCTGATGGTGGACATTTATTTTACATAAGTTTAGAAATGACAGGAAGAAGGTAAATGGGATTATAGTTCTCTGCTAGAGTTTTGTCCACATCTTTATGCAATGGGATGACTAAGGAATGCTTCCAAGCTGAGGAAAATGTTTCCGTAGAAAGGGATAAATAAATAAACTTAGCAGTGCTCTCAATTTATTCATTGCCATACAACCTTTGATAAATCCTGTTTAGTGATGGTCAATGATACAAGGAGTAACCTGTTGCAAATGAAATGCTAGCAGCTTCTCTGGTATTTTAATGCCTACATTTAGTAGTAATATAGGGCAAGAACTGGGCATCTGCTGCTCATCCTTCCCAGGTTTTGGGAGTGGAGGGATAAGTGCCTCAGACATAGAAGGAGGTAGGGAGTCTTCCGCTTATGCAGATTTGTAGACCCTCATTAGTTTAGAGTCCAGCTTATCCAGAAAGGCATGGTAAAATTCTTCAAGAAAGCCATACAGACCAGGGGTCTTCCCTTTGGGGAGAGCTTTAGTGGCTGCAGTAAGTTCCTGAGGGGGACCAGATGGTCTAAGGTCTGAATATGCTCCTTAGATAGGATGGAGAATATATCGTCTCCCATAAGGTCTGCCAGAGAGGGTGGAGAGGGCCAGAGTTGCGAAGTGTATAGCTCAGTATAGAAATTCAGAAATGCCTTATTGATATGGGCCTCAGCTGTCAGGATCTATCCTCTGGGTACCTTAATGCTAGAAATTTGTTTCAAGGATTGCTGAACCCTTGTTTGATAGGCCAGCAATTTACCAGCTTGCTCCCCAGACTCCCAGAATCTATGGGAAGTGTGCATGATGGCCATCTTGGCTGCAGAGTGGGTGAGTGAGGTTTAGAATTTGCCATTCTAGCTGCAAGGAGGGGATCAGCAGAGTTATTATATTCACTTATTTCTTTGAGGGCAGTCTCCAGCTGCATGAGCTGCTGGAGCCTTTGGCATTTTGCATTTGCAGAATAGCTGATAATCCTGCCTCTGAGGTACACCTTAAAAGCATCCCAAAGGGTAGAGCTGGATACTTCAGGGGTATTAGGGGAGTAATTATTGATACAATAGCTGTCTATTTCCATTTCTATCCACGGTTTAAAATTAGGATTGCAATAGGAGGGTGAGTCACCATCTGTGGGTCTTATGCACCTTAAAAAGCAAAGGTGTGACATAACTCTTTTGAAACAAACTCACTTGCTACCATTAGAGACTCAAAAACTAAAAAAGGAATGTGTGGGATCAGCGATTACCAGTTCTGGTAAAACTAAATCCAAAGGAGTAGCAATCCTGCTCCACAAGCACCTTTCACATCAGCTCCTGGGCAGAAAAAAAAACAGTAATGATTATCACTGGATGTTAGCCAGACTATCACTGAACTTTCAGACAGTGATTGTGGGTAACATCTATTGGCTTAATGAACACACAGTTACCTTCTTACTGCAGTTGGAATGGGCCCCTAATGGACCTGCAATAACCAGGTGACAAACTAATTCTAGATGGGGACTTTAATGAAATCTGGAACCACATGCTAAATGGATTACAGACTACATCCCTCTCCCACCACCAAATCCAAGAAAGCTGCTGTGCACTTGGCATGGTCACTGATAACAATAGGGCGGATATCAGCAAATAGGACCGAGTGCATAGTAGCAGTTTCCATCACAAAGAAGTCCAGTCTACTGCTCATGTGATGTCTGTTTTAATGGTAGGTGAAGTCCCTGCCTATTGGATGAAGGGATCTCCATGGGTCTGTGAGGGAGGATTTCTGTACTAAACACACAAGGCCTTTCCTGGATTCGGAAGCAGGAGAAGGATGTAGTCTGCAATCTATCTAATATGGGGTCATAGACTTTATTAAAGTCCCTGTCTAAAATGAGTTTATCTCCTAGTTGTTGCAGGTCCATTAGAACTTGTTCCACCTGTGGTAAGAAGCTATCTGTGTCTTCATTTGGCCCACAGATGTTGCCCACAATCATTGTCTGAGTGCAGCAACAATGTGGCTAACACCCAGCATCCATCATTACTGCTTTTTGTATTCAGGAGCTGATGGAGAAGGTGCTTGTGGAGCAGGATTGCTACTCCTTTGAATTTAGTCATACCAGAACTGCCAATCACTATTCCACACATTCCCATTTCTTTTTCTGAGTCTCTAAGGGTACTAGGTGAGTTTCTTGCCAAATAGTTATGTCACACCTTTGCTTTTCAAGGTGTGAAAGCATTTGCTTCCTTTTAATAGGGAAATTAATGCCCTGCAAATTCCAGGAGACAAACTACATTATTTATATGGCTACCCATTGCAATGAGTGGAGATATTGGGCATGTAACCATGGAATAGAGTCCCCGTATGTGCATGGGGACCAAGCCACATGTACCAACATAGCTGGGAGATTGACTTCAAGTGCTGTGGGACAGAAGAAGGAACCAAGCTACACCTATAGCTCACACTTGCAGTTCAAATGTATTTGAGCAAACTGCACATACAGAAAAAAACTTGGGCTGTTCACAGTACGAAAAAGGTTACTTGAAAAATCATTGAAAGCTGAACTATCTCATTTTGTGAGATCACTTTAAAAATGCTTATTAAAAAACAGTTCCCATGCTACAGCAGTGAAGGTAAAAAAAGTAGTTACTTCTAACATTCAAATAGCTGAAAAAAATAAACTAAGTAATGAAAGAAAATGGGGGTGGGGTACTGGCAACAACACTACACCAAAGAGGCATAAGGCTTCCAAACATTCTGTTACCAGGTCCTAGTACTTCCACCACTAAAACTGCTTCACTCCCCTCAGGCAAGGCTCAGGGTATAGTTGTCAAAATATTGGTAAATAAAATTTCTATTGACTGGGATTCTTCCTTATGAGAGGCAAACCTGACAGCAGAAACGGCTGATTGGATTAGCTTGTGCCAGATCTTTTGCTAGGCTAGGCTTTACTACAATACAGTGTGTCTTTCTGTCATTTATTGGTTTTGAGTACCTGCTGTCCTCAGCAGATAGTAGTTGTTATCATGGGGAAGGGTAGAGGGCATGGGGTCCACAATTGGGGGGATTCAAAGTGGTTGACCAAAAGTAGCAGCAGAAGAGAAGAAAGAAGAAATGAGAGGGGTGGTTCCTCAAGACAGTGGGACACACCAGTTCCCAAGATTCAGAGTCCTTAGACTCAGGTTCACATTGTATAGGTTGCACTGGGTGAGAAGAGAGAGTTTTCACATAACCCCTCCACAAGAGAAATGAGCTTCTCTGCTCCCCACTAAAACTAGATTGGTCAAGTTGAGGGCATGTAACCGTGGATTTACCACTGAGGTCCGGTAAAGGTTGTTGTCCTTGTTTGTTAGATTTGCTAAGGTAGCACCTGCAAGCTTAACTCAGCTTCCTGAGCCTGATGCAAAAGAGGCAAGAGTTAGCCAAATAGGAGCAGTTGTGAAGGAGCCAGTATCTGGCGAATGCATCTAAGTGGTGCACCAGTATACCATTAAAAGCCATTCCTCGAGCATTTCCTAGCCATCCAGTACCCGTGTTAGTACTGGTTCAGGATTGTAGTATATCATGGCTTAGTGTGACACTGGTTTGAAACCAAGTACCTCAGAAATCTCTAGAAAGAACTGAGCAGGAGAGGAGGTAAGAAATGAAAGTGGTAAGGGGAGGGAGATGTATGCTGAAACTGTCGGGAAAGGTCAGATACTGATGATGCTTCAGAAGGCCACGGAAGGGTGAAAAAAGTGATGCCCCCAAGGTAGGCCCATATGGTAAGTGCTGGCAGGTTGGAGAAAGTACAAGAGGTCCTGTGTCTCTGTAGACAATGAGAGAGAAGTGGAGTGGACCCCACTCCATTGTGGTATGAAAAGCCTGCTCAGAGTTGGTGACCATGAGAGTCACCGGGGGGGGGGAGCAGACAGTGTGCTCTCCTTGGTCTGTATCTCTGCAAGTGGTGATGGGGTGGACTTCACTTCTTCCATGATTAAAATCTCCCTTATGAATGCCAATAGGGTAAGTCTGGGTGCACACTGACCTGATCTAGCGTTGGAGCCCTTGCAGTAATTCAAGCAAAATAACACAGCTAAGTAAAGACAAAATTAAAAGTCACGGTTTACAGTTTCCTCTGTATAAGGCAGGAGAAGGAGTAAAGTGCCCACAGTGGAATAGGGTATTCATTCATTACCAATGTTAGTCAAAGAAGGAGAGACTGATACCTAAGGGTGTGAACCACAAAGTAGGCAGGCACCCTTGATTTCGATTTGCATGGAGGGGGCGAGTGAATTAAGTATGGCAAAGCATGGTGACCTACCAATCATACTAGAGGGAAAGTGATGGGATTAAAGTGCCTACACTTCAATTCTGTTTGCACAACTGCCTCTAGTGGGGTGGGGGAGGGGGTACATGACATTGGGCCTGCTAAACAGAAAAAAAAGGTTTATTGCCAGGCTCACATATCAAAGCCTGTCACGGTACTCACACAGTTTTAAGCATAGTACAAAGTCTCTAAAAAAAATTGTTTGTATGTATACTTATTCTGAATCAAGTTGTGGCTTGGCATAGGGTACAAGCAGGTATCTTCCAGTCCTCTGTGGCTAGAGGACAGTACCCTCTCAAGTCCAGAATGCTTTGAGGCAGTGTTTGAGTGGCATCAGCCCACAGTGGTGCCTTATTATGTTCATTATGGAATGGCTGTGCCCTCAGTGAAGTAGTGGATCAAGGATCTTTCTTGAGATGAGGGAGTGCTGATCTTTCTGGAAGCGAGACACCTGAAAGACAGTCAGCTGCTATCAATGCCCTAGAACCCCTGCTTCTGCTGTGTTGCTACTGTTTGGGTGGCAGTGGAAGTTAGGGCTTTATATTTGTATTTTACACGACAGGTAAAAAGAGGGCAGTGTTTGTCCTGAATCACCAGAAAGCAAGTAAGGAATATTTCTAGAGTGGTCTGAGCATCATCAGATTTAAAAAGTGGGGTCTAGTCAATAATGGCAATGTCACATAGGAAGGCCTGTGAGTCGAGGGGTGCATAATTTCAGAAAGTAATAAAACGGGGCTTCGACAGACTTACAGCAGAGAACTACACATAACAGTTGTCAATGTTTTGTTTCAAATTTGATGACCTAAATATTCCTAAAGGGAGTTGGGGGACAGACAGAGAGATGGAGGAGGGGGTTGAAAGGGTGTATGATGCATGGAACGGCCTTCCAGAGGAGGTTGTGCAGTCAAAATCAGTGTTGGAATTCAAGCATGCATGGGACAGTCATAAGGCAATTCTAGGGGAAGGGGGTAGGAAGAAGTAGGCTGCTGGTTAACTAGGAACTGCAATTTATCTAGTAGGTAGGGAAATGGGCAGACTGGGTGGGCCAAGCGGTCCTTATCTGCCGTCAAAATCTATCTATAGTGCTTGGAGGGTTGTTTGTATGGCTAAGAAGGGGTTTCAGACAGAATAAAACTAGAGGAAGTTACCATGGGAGGCACAAGATAGCTTCTCATACTCCATTAACTTGCAGAGGGCTGCTATCCAGTCTGAGCAAGAGGGGGACTCTTCTGTGCACCATTGGATCAGTATCTGTCACGCTGCCTCCAAGGCTTCCAGGCGAAGCCAGATGTACTATGGCCTAAGTGGTGTGCTACAGTTGAGAGTAGGCTACGCTGACCCAGAGTAGTGCTACAGAAGTCTTGTACTTGGGACCAGAAGACTTTAGGCCTTGGCCCAGATCATGATATATTTGTGAAGGTGCTTTCTTCATTATGTGAACCCCAGCAGAGTGTGTTTCTAAAAAGCCCTATCTTGCCAAGGATGACCAGAGTTCTATGCCTTCTATGCAGTATTTCTTTTTTTTTTGATAACTGGTGTCCCTGAAACCTTTGTGGGTTTGCTTCTGTAGCTCCTCCGAAGAGTTATCTGTTAAATCTATTTGTAGTTCCTTCTCCCAGTCTGATTTCTGTTTCTGGAGAGTGGCACAGTGAGGGATGAGGAGGAATGTGTAGATGCTATCCCATAGTCATTGTGGATGTTTCATCCATTGTGCTATTGTATCTGGGAGATGTGTGGTTGTATTATAGGTGGCTCTTCAGCATCTAGCCAGAATCACCTGCCATATCTGCGGGTATCTCCAGAAGTCTGACTTCTCCAACGTATGCGATGCAATCAAATGTTAAAAGGAGTCTGTTGTTGCTTCTTATTGAGGCAATAAGTGGTCCACTGCCTTGACACCCATTGTTTCCCAGTGCAGATACAAGATTAGTTAATTATCCATAGTAACATGAGAGTTATTCCACAGGGGTTTCCAGTGGCAAAAGTGATCAGCTGCCCAGTTCTGCTTCTTGGTGAGGGCATGTCATGCCTTTACCATTTTGTATTAGCCTTTGACCAGGATGGTTCCATGGTGGGGGGATTATGGAGGCATATTCCAGGTGGAACCAGAGGTAGGGAGAAGGGTGTGTGTGTGTGTGGTTTAAGCCAGCAAAGGGACTGCTCAATACCCACTGCTAGATGGTATGCTCAGACCCAGGACAGACTCCATCCCCCTTTGCATCTTGAGGGGCACAGTTTGGAAAGGGAAGAACATAGTTGAGAGTTTCCAATGAGATAAGACAGAAAAAGCTTTTCTAGTCTCTGAAAAGTTGAGCGTAGGACAGGGAGGGGGTGGTTCTTTAGGAAGAAACAGAGTTTAGGGAAGGCCATCATTTTATATGCTGCAATTTTGCTCTCAAGTGTGAGGTTTAGCTTGGTCCAGTGGGGGTAATCTGATTCTAGCTCTTTAATTAAAGGGTTTAGCTTAAGCTCACCAATGTGCTATAGGTCTGGGGCAATAAGCATGCACAAGAGGTAAAATCTCAGCTATCTATGGGTGGCTAGATAATCAGGAAAATTTATGGGTCACGCAATTATGACATAAATGGACAGAAAAAGTAAATATGCCCATTTCAGATTCTCAATGGACATCCATAATAGATATAAAAAATGCTGGGCTAAGATCAGTGCACCTCCAACAAATCCATTATAATATAATCCATAGGGTTATTTCACACCACACGTTAAATCTATTTAATTCAAATGTATCAGACAAAAGTACAAGATGCCATATAAATTCTGGTACACTCGAACACATGCTAATCACATCCTCTTTTAGATCCCTTTTGGCATAACATATTGGAAGTACCAAATTAAATGATAGGTAAGAATCTACCCAAGTTTACTCCTGGATGTTGCATGGAATAGGGGGTCCTCTTGCAAATATTACTATATCTAAACAAAAATTAACTCATATCACAATGATTATAGCATTTGAATGCATACTCCAAGTGTGGAAAGACCATAATGCTTCTAATTTCCACACTTGGATGAATTATACGGTTAGGATCCACAGACTGGAAAGAATTCACTATGATACTCATCAACAGATGGAAGCATATAACGAAGTGTGGCTGCCATTCATACAAACAATACGACATCAAGATCTGACTCAGCATCTTTAATTCACAGACTATCGGATTGTATGTTGACTGTATTATGCAATGTCATAATACCCATGCACTGTGTATGTTAAAATGCTCTAAAGATGTATTTCCTGTATAAGTTTTCTGCTAATAAAAAATAAAAAAAAAAGAGCTGGGACCAAGTATAGACCCTTAAGGAACCCCAAAAGAAATAAGAAGAAGAGAGAAAATCATTCCAAAGCACAGTTTGAGTTCTCCCATGTACGTAAAAAGAATGCCAGGTGATTACATTAGTAGAGAAACTATAAGAAAGTAAACAACTTAGAAGCAGTGATTGATTAATTGCATCAAAGGTTTTGGACACGTCAGTAAAAACAGAACCAACAAGGTAACCATTACTTAAAGCCCTAGAGACTGAATTGTGAAAAAGCATTAAAGCTGTTTGTGTAGAATGATTTGGTCTAAAGTCAGATTGAAAATTAATAAGAACCTGAAAAGTGGCCAGATAGAAATCTGATGGTGGTCATTTATTTTACATAAGTTAAGAAATGACAGGAAGAAGGTAAATGGGATGATAGTTCTCTGCTAGAGTTTTGTCCACATCTTTATGCGATGGGATGACTAAGGAATACTTCTAAGCTGAGGAAAATGTTTGCGTAGAAAGGGATAGATAAATAAATAAACTTAGCAGTGCTCTCAACTTATTCATTGCCATACAACCTTTGATAAATCCTGTTTAGTGATGGTCAATGATACAAGGAGTAACCTGTTGCAAATGAAATGCTAGCAGCTTTTCTGGTATTTTAATGCCTACATTTAGTAGTAATATTGGGCAAGAACTGGGCATCTGCTGCTCATCCTTCCCAGGTTTTGGGAGTGGAGGGATAAGGGCCTCAGACATAGAAGGAGGTAGGGAGCCTTCCGCTTATGCAGATTTGTAGACCCTCATTAGTTTAGAGTCCAGCTTATCCAGAAAGGCATGGTAAAATTCTTCCAGAAAGCCATACAGACCAGGGGTCTTCCCTTTGGGGAGAACTTTAGTGGCTGCAGTAAGTTCCTGAGGAGGACCAGATGGTCTAAGGTCTGAATATGCTCCTTAGTTAGGATGGAGAATAGACCATCTCCCATAAGGTCTGCCAGAGAGGGTGGGGAGGGCCAGAGTTGCGAAGTGTATAGCACAGTATAGAAATTCAGAAATGCCTTATTGATATGGGCCTCAGCTGTCAGGATCTATCCTCTGGGTACCTTAATGCTAGCAATTTGTTTCAAGGATTCCTGAACCCTTGTTTGATAGGCCAGCAATTTACCAGCTTGCTCCCAGACTCCCAGAATCTATGGGAAGTGTGCATGATGGCCCCTTGGCTGCAGAGCTGGTGAGTGAGGTTTAGAATTTGCCATTCTAGCTGCAAGGAGGGAGATCAGCAGAGTTATTATATTCACTTATTTCTTTGAGGGCAGTCTCCAGCTGCATGAGCTGCTGGAGTCTTTGGCATTTTGTCTTTGCAGAATAGCTGATAATCCTGCCTCTGAGGTACACCTTAAAAGCATCCCAAAGGGTAGCGCTGGATACTTCAGGGGTGTTAGGGAGTTATTATTGATAAAACAGCTGTCTATTTCCATTTTTATCCATGGTTTAAAATTAGGATTGCAATAGGAGGGTAAATCACCAACTGTGGGTCTTATGCACCTTAAAAAGCAAAGGTGTGACATAACTCTTTTGAAACAAACTCACTTGCTACCATTAGAGACTCAAAAACTAAAAAAAGAATGTGTGGGATCAGTGATTAGCAGTTCTGGTACAACTAATTCCAAAGGAGTAGCAATTCTGCTCCACAAGCACCTTCTACATCAGCTTCTGAGAAGAAAAAAAACAGTAATGATAGTCATTGGATGTTAGCCAGACTATCACTGAACTTTCAGACAGTGATTGTGGGTAACATCTATTGGCTTAATGAACACACAGTTACCTTCTTACTGCAGCTGGAATGGGTCCTAATGGACCTGCAATAACCAGGTGACAAACTAATTCTAGATGGGGACTTTAATGAAATCTGGGACCACATGCTAGATGATTACAGACTACATCCCTCTCCCACCACCAAATCCAAGAAAGCTGCTGTGCACTTGGCATGGTCACTGATAACGATGGGGTGGATATCAGCAGATAGGACCAAGTGCATAGTAGCAGTTTCCATCACAAAGAAGTCCAGTCTACTGCTCATGCGAAGTCTGGCATAAATGGTAGGTGAAGTCCCTGCCTATTGGATCAAGGGTTCTCCATGGGTCTGTGAGGGAGGATTTCTGTACTAAGCACACAAGGCCTTTCCTGGATTTGGTAGCAGGAGAAGGAAGAAGTCTGTAATCTATCTAATATGGGGTCATAGACTTTATTAAAGTCCCTGCCTAAAATGAGCTTGTCTCCTAGTTGTTGCAGGTCCATTAGAACTTGTTCCACCTGGGGTGAGAAGCCATCTGTGTCTTCATTACGCCCACAGATGTGACCCACAATCATTGTCTGAGAGTGCAATGACAATGTGGCTAACACCCAGTGGCCATCATTACTGATTTTTGTATCCAGGAGCTGATGGGGAAGGTGCTTGTGGAACAGGATTTCTACTTCTTTGAATTTAGTCATACCAGAACTGCCAATCACTATTCCACGCATTCCCTTTTCTCTTTCTGAGTCTCTAAGGGTAGTAGGTGAGTTTCTTGCCAAAGAGTTATGTCACACCTTTGCATTTCAAGGCGTGAAAGCATTTGCTTCCTTTTTATAGGGACATTAATGCCCTGCACATTCCAGGAGACAAACTACATCATTTATATGGCTACCCATTGCTATGAGTGGAGATATTGGGCTTGTAACCATGGAACTGAGCCCCCATATGTGCATGGGGACCAAGCCACATATACCAACATGGCTGGGAGATTGACTTCAAGTGCTGTGGGACAGAAGAGGGAACCTAGCTACACCTATAGCTCACACTTGCAGTTAAAATGTATTTGTGCAAACTGCACATACAAAAAAAACTTGGGCTGTTCACAGTACGAAAAAGGTTACTTGAAAAATCATTGAAAGCTGAACTATCTCAGTTTGTGAGATCACTATAACAATGCTGATTAAAAAACAGTTCCCATGCTACAGCAGTTAAGGTAAAAACATAGTTACTTTTAACATTCAAATAGCTGAAACAAAATAAACTAAGTAATGAAAGAAAATGGGGGGATACTGGCAACAACACAATAGCAATGAGGCATAAGGCTTCCAAACATTCTGTTACCACGTCCTAGTACTTCCATCACTAATACTGCTTCACTCCCCTTGGGCAGGGGGCAGGGGATAGTTATCAAAGTATTTGTAAATAAAATTTCTATTGACTGGGATTCTTCCTTATGGGGGGGGGGGCAAACCTGTCACTCAGCAGCAACAGCTGATTGGATTAGCTTGTGCCAGATCTTTTGCAAGGCTAGGCTTTACTACAATTCAGTGTCTCTTTCTCTCATTTATTGGTTTTGAGTACCTGCTGTCCTAAGCAGATAGTAGTTATTATCATGTAGAAGGGTGGAGGGCATGGGGTCCACAACTGGGGGGATTCAAAGTGGTTGAACAAAAGTAGCAGCAGAAGAGAAGAAAGCAGAAATGAGAGAGGTGGTTCCTCAAGAGAGGGGGACACGCCAATTCCCAAGATTCAGAGTCCTTAGACTCAGGTTCACATTGTATAGGTTGCACTGGGTGAGAAGAGAGAGTTTTCTCATAACCCCTCCACGAGAGAAAGGAGCTGCTCTGCTCCCCGCTAAAACTAGAGTGGTCAAGTTGAGGGCATGTAACCGTGGATTTACCACTGAGGTCTGGTAAAGGTTGTTGTCCTTGTTTGTTAGATTTGCTAAGGTAGCACCTGCAAGCTTAACTCAGCTTCCTGAGCCTGATGCAAAAAAGGCAAGAGTTAGCCAAATAGGAGCAGTTGTGAAGGAGCCAGTATCTGGCGGATGCATCTAAGTGGTGCACCAGTATACCATTAAAAGCCATTCCTCGAGCATTTCCTAGCAACCCAGTACCCGTGTTAGTACTGCTTCAGGACTGTAGTATATCGTGGCTTAGTGTGACATTGGTTTGAAACCAAGTAACTCAGAAATCTCTAGAAAGAACTGAGCAGGAGAGGAGGTAAGAAATGAAAGTAGTAAGGGAAGGGGAATGAATGCTGAAACAGTCAGGAGAGGTCAGATACTGGAGATGCTGCTGCAGGCCACGGAAGGGTGAATAAAGTGATGCCCCCAAGGTAGACCCATATGGTAAGTACTGGCAGGTCAGAGAAAGTACAAAGGGTCCTGTGTCTCTGCAGACAATGAGAGACGAGTGGAGCAGACCCCACTCCATTGTGGTACTAAAAGCCTGCTCAGAGTTGGTGACCATGAGAGTCACCGGGGGTGGGAGGGAACAGACAGTGTGCTCTCCCTGGGCTGTATCTCTGCAAGTGGTGATGGGGTGGACTTCACTTCTTCCATGATTAAAATCTCCCTTATGAATGCCAATAGGGTAAGTCTGGGTGCACACTGACCTGATCTCGCGTTGGAGCCCTTGCAGTAATTCAAGCAAAATAACACAGCTAAGTAAAGACAAAATTAAAAGTCACGGTTTACATTTTCTTCTGTATAAGGCAGGAGAAGGAGTACAGTGCCCACAGTGGAATAGGGCATTCATTCATTACCAATGTTAGTCAAAGGAGGAGATACTGATACCTAAGGATGTGAACCACAAAGTAGGCAGGCACCCTTGATTTAACTTTGCATGGAGGGGGGCGAGTGAATTAAGTATGGCAAAGCACAGTGACCTACAAAACATACTAGTGAGAAAGTGGTGGGATTAAAGTGCCTACACTTCAATTCTGTTTGCACAACCCCCTCTAGTGAGGTGTGGGAGGGTACATGACATTGGGCCTGCTAAACAGAAAAAAACAGGTTTATTGCCAGGCTCACGTATCAAAGCCTGTCACGGTACTCACACAGTTTTAAGCATAGTACAAAGTCTCTAAAAAAAATTGTTTGTGTGTATACTTATTCTGAATCAAGTTGTGGCTTTGCATGGGGTACAAGCAGGTGTCTTCCAGTCCTCTGTGGTTAGAGGACAGTATCCTCTCAAGTCCAGAATGCTTTGAGGCTGTGTTTGAGTGGCATCAGCAAACAGTGGTGCCTTACTATGTTCATTATGGAATGGCTGTGCCCTCAGTGAAGTAGTGGATCAAGGATCTTTCTTGAGATGAGGGAGTGCTGATCTTTCTGGAAGCGAGACACCTGAAAGGCTGTCATCTGCTATCAATGCCCTAGAGCCCCTGCTTCTGCTGTGTTGCTACTGTCAGGGTGGCAGTGGAGGTTAGGGCTTTATATTTTCCACTTTCATGTTCCTGATTTGTTTATATTGCAATTGACCAGGGGGTGCCACAGTGGTCGATGGCACTGGTGAGCATAGTGAAGGGTCCCTCTGAACTTGCTTGTCCAAGGCCTGTTAGGCATGGCAGCTTTATGTGGCACTTCAATCCATAGACCCCAGGAGTGGTGTACAAAATCTGCAGCTTCTGCCACTTCCTGGAAGTCATTTAACATTCCATTTCCTTCAGTTTTGAAAGTTGCAGGATAGGTCATCCTATACTTTGCCCTGGATTTTTGTAAGGCATGTTCAACTCCTGTGAAAACTACCTAGCATTTGTTCAGCTTAGCTGAGTAGTCCTGAAAGAGAGAGATGGCATGTCATGCCAGGTTAATGGACCCTTCTCTTTGATCAATTTGAGAAGAGCTTCTTTCACAAAGTATCTGAGGCATATAGCCAGAATGGGTTTAGGTTTTTGCCCTGACTTGGGGTGGGGAGCTAGTGTCTTGCCTGCCAGGCACATTTACAGTAGTAGTCCAGATAACAAGTGGTTGACAAAGTCATTCATATTCTTGCCTTCAGTCCCCCCTTAATGTACTCCAGTGATCCTAATGTTGTTTCCACATCCTCTGCATTCCAGGTCCTCTATTTTTTCCCAAAAGCAGGAAAATTTCATGTTATAGGAGATGGATCTGAGTGTCTTGAATCAGCCTGCCGATCAAGAAGTCTGAGGGTTGTCTCAGTATTGAATACTCTAATGTTGACTTATTCCATCTGGCATTGAGAGCGTATCCTTGATTTAATGCCAGTAACCGCCACTAGAATTGTTTTAAACATTTGGCTGAAGACAGTTCAATCAATGCTGTGCAGGACGTCTGACATTGCTGTTGCTGCCACAGTGACAGGTCTGAAGTTAAGTTAATGAATATGACTGGAAAAAGTCCAAATTTAATTCTGATTTCTATATATTTTGTTTTCCCAGATCAAAATCTAACAGCAATCATCAAAGAGAACTCCCAACACACAACTATTAGTTTAGTCAAAGGTTTAAGCCAGAGGTGAAGAGCCAACAAGCTATGCGGCCATCTTGAACTCATTCCAACCAGAAGTCCATATTGTTGTCCTTCTGGATCTCTTGTCAGCAATTTACACCATTGACCATGAGGTTTTGATGGAGCACCTTGGGAAATAGGGGGGACTCATCGGGACAACTTTGAAGTGATTTGAGTCCTTCCTATCTAGCAGAATGCAACGGGTTGTGATGGGAGTCTTCTCATCACAGCTAGTAGCGGTCAGCTGCGGTGTCACTCACAGTTTGATTCTATCCTCCATGTTGTTCACAATGCACATGCTGCTGCAGGGGCAGATTATTAGATGGTATGGTGTAAGTTTTCACAGCTATAAAAATGGTACCGAAGTATACATGTCTTGTACATCGGATGGGTGGAATATAGTCTCTGTGCCTGAGTGCTGCCTTAAAGAAATTGTAGATTGGGTATCCTCCAGCTGGCTGAATTTCTTCCAGGCTAAATTGGAGCTGTTGCTGGTGAACCAGATCCTCAAGGGTCAGCTGGAAGATGTGATGTGGTCAGAATTCCATTTATGAATGGTGCATTTCTGACAGCTGTGTATAGAGTTAAGAATCTGGAAGTCATTGTTGACTCATAGATGACATTGGAACATCAGGTGTTGGCTGTGGTCCATAATGGATTTTTCCTGTTAAGAAATATCCCTCAGATTAGACTCTATCTAATGTGAGAGGATCTGGCGACCCTAGTACACACCTTCATGATCTCAAGACTTGACTACTGTAATGCTCTGTACCTAGGGCTATCTAAAAGTTTGGTACATTGCCTACAGCTGGTGCAGAATGTTGCAGCCAGGTGGGTTGCTTGGGTGCCTCACAGAGATCATATTACCCCTGTACTGTGGCAGCTGAACTGACTTCTGATTAGGTGGTGCATCACTTTCAAGACTGCTTTATTAACATACAAAGCCTTGCATGGATTGGGCCATGCCTATCTAAAAAATGTTTTGGCATGGCATGCTCACACCTTCTCCCTCTGCTCCACTGGAGAGTTGCTGTTAGCTGTCCTGAGAGCCTGTTTGAAACTATCTGGAAACAGGACGTTCTCAGTGGTGGCACCCACAATCTGGAACTCCTTGCCATATCATCTAATGCATTCCACCTTGATGGAGGCATTTAAACAGAGCCTGAAAACCCATCTTTTTGAACTGGCATGTTGACTCGATGCCTGTTTTTGGTGACCTGTACTTCTGAATATATTTATTATTTATTAATTTGTTATTTTTACTGTTTTGTTATGCTGTGTATGTTAAGTGCCCTGAGCCCTTAGGATAATGTGCTATATAAATAAAATGGCCTTTCCTTGCCTTGTAACAGCTCCCTCAGGTCATGCCTGGAAACAAGTTCCAGCAAAGTATGCCTCTCCCACTCAAAAAATGTAAATAAAAAGTTAATAAAAAAATTTCAGGGTGGATACTGGTGAGGATGCTAGGTTTATTCTTAATGCAGACAAACAAGCACAATAATGCCTTCTTTACTCATTGACAAAACTGGCCTCATTTCAACCGATGTAAATCAATCAATCAATCAATCAAATTCTTTATTTATCCAGGCAAACACCATTCAGCAAGCTCATTTATAAGGTGGACCTGCATTACACAAGTCAAGTAACAATGCATTTATATACAGATAAATAGACAGTAGATGCAAGAGTACAACAGTACAGGTAGGCCTGCAATAGACAGGATAAGTAAAAATACATTTGGGTTCAGGTAAAAGACGGTCGGTAAGGGTATACGTAACAATAGGGTAGCAGGTCAGTAAATATTTATACCAGATACAACAACATACATGGTTTAGTATTCCTGTAAGGTAAAGGCATTATAGTCCAGCGAAGAGATTAGTTGAAGTGGATGCTACAAGCAAAGAGACATACAAAGTCAGTTTAAAAAGACCCAGGCGTATGAAGGGGGAGACATGTGTCAGGAGAAGTAGGCAGCCAGTGGGGTGGGAGGGTCTGGAACTGGGATAATACTAGTACAGAAGAAATGAGATGCTGTGTGTATACAAGGAATAGGTGGGTAAGGGAGGGTGAGATTTAGGGTGGTAGATAAGTAGATGGCTCAGGGACAAGTTATGCACTGATCCAAGAAGGAAGGAGGAGGATGGGAAAAGCAGGGAGGATGTGGAAGGGGGTATAAGTAAGCTAGGATCATTGGAAGCAGTTGCAGGCTTCTGTAATGTATTTTGTGTATAAGGTCTTAAACACAGTGAGACTAGCAGGAGTCCTCAGTTTCAGTGATTTCTGTAGCACATTCCAGAGCTAGGATAGCTGGAAGCAGTTGCAGGCTTCTGTAATGTATTTTGAGTATAAGGACTTAAACACAGTAATACTAACAGGAGTCCTCAGTTTCAGCGATTTCTGTAGCACATTCCAGAGTGACGGTAGAAAGAATCCTATGGCAGCTCTCCCAAAATGCGTTAGGGCTTTGGGCATTTTCAGAGAAATCAGTGAACAGCTTCTTAGGGCATAGGTTCCAGGCATATTGAGAGTCAGGCAATCAACAATGTACAGCGGAAGTTTCCCATTGATAGCTCTGTATGTCCAGAGAGCTGCATTTTTATTTCATCTGTAGTGTAGGGAGGTCCAACCTATGGCCGCATATAAAGAGCAGTGATGGGTGGAGAAGGGGAGACCAGTGATGAAGCGCAGGGCTCTGTGGTAAAGTATGTCCAATTTACTGAGGTATGAAGTAGCACATTGGCTGTATACAAAGTCAGTGTAATGAATTAGGGAAAGGAACGTAGACTGAACTAGCTGTCTCTTGGCCTCTGTAGTTAGTAGGAGGTTTAATCTGAAGAAGAGACCTAGTCTCTGCCTCAGTTTTTTTAACAAATCCTCCAGGTGGTCTGCAAAGAAGAGTTTGAAGTCTAGCTAGACCCCCAGGTATTTGAATTTCGACACAAATTCCAGAGTTTCTCCTAGGAGGGTGGTGATGGAGGGTAGAGCAGGCTAGGCTGCATGGTTAATAGGTGAAAACAGCATCACCTTTGTCTTTTTGGCATTAAGTAGCAATTGTATACTAAGGAGCTGGTACTGAAGTAAGTTGAAGTCAGCTTGCAGGTCGCTACAGGCAGTTTCAGGAGTTGTACGGCTTAGGTAGATCACTGTATCATCTACGAACAGATGAATTTTCACCTCATTGATGCCTGAGTCTATATTGTTGATGAAGATGACAAATAGGAGTGGCCCCAGGATGGATCCCTGCGGAACACCTCTTTTTAACAGATTTGAGAGGGAGAGTTCACCTTCGGCCTTGACCTGTTGGTGCCTATCAGAAAGGTAGTTGTGTGCAGTCACGTGATGGCAGCCTGAGTGATCGGTCGCACACCGCCGGAGCTCCGCCGATTGCCTCTATAGATTCCGGGATTTCGGCCATTTACCACGCGATTGAAGTGTCTTGCCAGTTTCGGGTGAAGTCGCGGAGGACGATTTCGCCGTTTTTACGATTCGCGATGGATTCCTACATGAAAAAATCGCGAGTGAAACACTCGCCCCCTAGAACACCAGAGAAGCTACAGGCTGCAAAACGGGCCAAGCAGCAGGCCGTGAGCCTCACACAGCTACACGACTTGGATTCCCCCACTAACAGAGGCCAAATTTATGGAATTTATGCAGCCAATGCAGACGTCCATGAAAGCAGTAGCAGAGGATATGCAGGAAATCAAAAAGTCTGTTGATACTTTGATGAGAAGGATGGGGGACACAGAGGCCAAGGTTGTCTCACTAGAGTCAAAACAAGCAGGATCAGATGCGGAGCTAGTACTGGCCAAAAGGAGAATCAAGAAGTTGGAGGAAAAAATGGAGGACTTGGAGGGGCGCAGCAGAAGGAATAATCTGGTGATTATTGGTATTCCAGAGAAAGAGGAAGGGCCACACCGATTGTTTTATTGCAAAAACTATGTCACAGGTTTCTGGTCTCTTCCGGGGAGAGTATATCATCGAGAGCGACCGAGCCTCACGCCTCCACGCTTAGGGCAGACCCCAGGCCTTTTATCCTGAGGTTCCTTAATTTCCTGGATAAGCAACATGTCCTGGAAAAGGCCAGAGAGATGAAAGAGCTTTCATGGGAAGGAAAAAAAATCCGGATTATACAGGATCTCCCCCACTCTGTTAGAGTCAGAAGGCAAGAGTGACATCCCATTGTATCTAAACTCATTGCGGCGTCTAAGCCCTATAAAGTAAAATATCCTGCAGTGTTAATGGTCTCTCATGGTGGTAAATGGCTGTCTTTTGACTCATATCAGCAGGCGTTAAAGGAGCTGCAGCAATTACTTCCTGATCTTTTTAAGTGAAGGACGAGAAGTTGCAGTGGTATCTCGAATTCTCACAAGCAAAGGATGGACTGAATGGTTGACTCACCTGATTGTTAATATTGTGAACCTTCTGGACTCAGTCCCTCTCAGGGCACTAGAGATGTGATTATGTTTTTTTTCTCTCCCCAGGTGGCATGGACTCTTATGGAGAAGACACGGAGGGACTACTGAAGATACCCGAGCATGGGCCTAGTGGTCCTCTATGAAGATTAGACTTGACTACTTAGTTAAGAATACTTAGAGGGAAAGGGAAACCCTCCTTTTCCTTTTTTTTTTTCTTCTTCTTTCTTCAGTAGGAAGAGGGAAAAAAAAGGAAAAAAAGAAAGGTTTAAGTGAGATTGAGTAATGCTCATGAGGAGAGTTGATCCGTATTAGTTAGGGAATAAGAATGAAATAAGGATTTTGGGGGGCGCATGGCGAGCTCCGGCCGGTGCTCGGATGATGGTTGGTGTCGGGCTGGTGGAAGTATATCATGTGGCGAATCTGTTATGGGAGTGCAGTTCTGGGGAACTGGGGTAGTGTTAGTTTTGGAGGCAAGAAAGATTATTTAATGGGGTGGTTTAAGGGTGGGGAGGGGTGTCAGCGGGCTGTTTGGGGGAGGGGCTTGAAGAGTTTTCACATCCAAGTGCGTGCATGGTGTGATTTTGCTTTACATTAAGTGTGCTTGCATTGTTACAATAGTTGTGTGTCCTCTAATATCACAATTACTGCAGGTTGGTCCTCCTTGTGTTTCTTTTATTAGCTCTATAATGATACCATATAATTTTGTTAGCTGGAATATCAGGGAGCCAAGGATAGGGTCAAGAGGCAGGTGGTGCTAAAACACCTCCTTCACCTAGGCGCATGTTGCATTTATACAGGAAACTCACCTAAAAAGAGTGGACCTTCACTATTTTAAAAGATCATGGTAGCCCATGTTTTCGAGCTGGGATCTCATCTCAGAGAGTAGGGTAGCCATCCTAGTTGCTAGGGTGTTGCTTTTAAATTGATACGTGAGTGTTGGGACCCAGAGGGCGCTTTGTTTTGTCTATGCTATGTTAGCATCCCAACCAGTTATACTGGGCTCGATTTATGGCCCTAATACTGACTCACCTGTTTTTTCAAAGATCTTGGTAATTGGGTAGACTTAGACCGCACAGAGTGTCACCATTCTTGGAGGAGATTGGAACTTGGTACTCCAAAATGATATAGACAGATCCTTTAATAAGCGTAGGGGCCTCACCCCATCTCAGCGAGCCCTGAAAGGTTTTATTAATAAATTTACATTAGTAGATATTTGTCGCTTATTCTATCCTGATAGGAAACAATACTCTTTCTATTCTCCAGTGCATCACTCCTACTCGAGAATAGACTACATCCTAATGAGTCTATCTGCAGTTCCCAACGCTTCCCAAGCAGAGATTTCAGCGAGGTATTTCAGACCATGCCCGGTTAGTGTAAGGTATAGGCCCTACCCAGAGATGCTCAGATCTCCACAATGGAGATTAAATACCCAAATGCTGAAGGAAGAGCGCTTTCTAAGGGATATCAGGGACTATATAGCGCTTTTCATGGCAGATAATAGGGACTCTACGGCTCAAAAAGATTTGATCTGGGCTGCACTAAAATGTGCTCTCAGAGGGGAACTAATAAAGAGGGCTTCTAAGAGGAAGCGGGAACAGAAGGCTGGGATCTTTGCTGTCCTCTATTCAAAAGTTAGAACACAATTTATCTCGCACCTCAACTTACTCTGAATGGGTCAAACTGCACCAATTGCAGGTCCAATATTCTGATATAGTCTTTCAAAAAGCAGAGCTGGCTCTTTCTCGAGTTAAATTACAATACTTAGATATAGGAGAAAAGGCGAGTAAGCTCCTAGCTTGGCGGGTAAAACAAAGTGAATCGCTACAGTTCATAGTAGGGGTCCGAGCAGGTCATGGGGGGCAGATTTGCGCAGATCCGAGGGAAATTTCAAGAATCTTTGGGGATTATTTTCAGGATCTATACACCCAGGAGTCCGATGCCAGTTCCTCTGCTTCAGAAATTGCGGCCTACCTAAAGAAAGCACACCTACCAAAGCTGTCTGAGGCTGAGTCCAAACTCTTAGAAGCGCCACTTACAATGATAGAGATACACCAGGCTATTCTCCAGCTGCCTATGGATAGATCCCCAGGTCCCGATGGTTTTCAAAGTAATTTTTACAAAGTTTTTCTATCGGATGTCGCACCAATTTTATTTGATACTTTCAGATTTTGGTTTGATTTTGGCATCTCGGACCCAAGGTTCCTAGAAGCTACGATTACTCTAATTTTAAAGCCAGATAAGGATCCCTCTAGCTTGGACAGTTACCGGCCAATATCGCTCCTTAATACTGATATCAAAATTTTGGCAAAAATATTGGCTAATAGATTGTCTAAGGTAATGGATCGACTTATCTGTAGAGAGCAAGTAGGGTTTATGAAAGGGAGGCTATCTCACGATCATATGAGGAAACTTACTCATCTGATGCTGGTAACTAAAAACTCCAAAATTCCAATGGCACTTCTGTCACTCGACCTGAAGGCATTCGATCGAGTCTCCTGGCCTTTTCTATTTGCTTCCCTCTCGGCCGTTGGTATCCCCCCGAATTTTCTAAATTGGATTAAAATTTTATATTTTTGCCCCTCGACGAGGGTGAAATGTAATGGCTTTTTGTCCCCATCCTTTAAATTGGAACGCGGTACCAGGCAGGGCTGTCCTTTATCTCCTTTATTATTTAATATATACTTGGAGCCATTGCTATGAAGACTTATGAGGAATCCTTTAATTGAGGGTATACAAATAGGTGACTCTAGATATGTATGCTAGGCGTACGCTGGATGATGTGCTCTTGCATATTGAGAACCAGGGACTTGATTCCTCTATTTTAAATGAGATCGCCTGCTTCTCTAGAGTATCCTCATATAAACTAAACACACTAAATCCAAAGTCCTTCCTCTCAATCATCTAGCGAGGAAAACAGACCTGCAGGATTTAGGGGTTGCATGGGAACCTAAATCTATTACATATTTGGGTATCCACATTAGTGCGAATCTGTCTCAAACGTTTAGGGATAATGTAGACCGCATAGTACGAGAGACATCAGAAGATCTTAAAAAGTGGGAGTCATTGTCACTATCAATGTGGGGCATGCTGAATCTTATTAAGATGCTGATTCTCCCTAAGCTCCTCTATCCCCTAGACATGATGGGTACTTACCTGCCCAAGAGTTGGTTCTCGAAGATACAGAAACTATTTAACCCATTTTTGTGGCAAAATAAGGCAGCTCGACGGTCATATTTTAAACTTACGGCTCCCAAATCCAAAGGGGGTCTAGCTGCCCCTTCTTTGTTCATGTATTACCTAGCCCAACATGTGAGTAAAATGGCCTTTTGGAAGAGAGAACCGACAATAATAGCCTACACCCCCCTCTGGTTGGACATAGAATCGGCTTTGGTGAAGAGGGCGAAATGCTCTCTACACGCTTTACTGTATGCCCCAATGTCATCCTTGCCTAAATCCCTCAAAGACAACCCTCGGGGATGGACCTTTAGAGCCTATCACCAGCTGCAGTGCTATTTTGGGGCCCGATGGTGGCTTGGTGGCTCTCAGCCCATTATAAATAACCCTCAGATCAGAATTAATGGAGCTCCTATCTCCCGAGCCTTCTGGCCACGAATAAACGACTGCGTGGTAGAAGATTTCTGGGATCAGAATGGCCTCTACCCGTTTGAAGCTTTGAAAGAAAAATGGGATCTTGCAGATACTGACTTTTATAAGTGGGTGCAGGTCAGTAAGGCCCTCGCTCAAGTTTTTTCTACAACTGGTCCAGTGGATGAGGGCCAGATAAATGTTTTCAGTGTTTTTTCGACTGCTAAGCAGCAGCATGCTGTAGCCAGGGTTCGTAGACTCCTCCAAGAATGGGACCACAGACTTCCCTCTGGAATCTGCATTTACTGGGTCGAGGCCTTGAACATCAGTGCCTCTCTGAGAGTATGGCAAGCTCTTTGGAACTCAGTGTATAGATATATCAAGCAAGATAGGCTAAGACTGGTGCACTTTAAAATTATGCATCACATATACTTAACTC
Organism: Neoceratodus forsteri; assembly: GCA_016271365.2. NCBI lineage: Eukaryota > Metazoa > Chordata > Ceratodontiformes > Ceratodontidae > Neoceratodus > Neoceratodus forsteri. The sequence continues at coordinate 933,717,632 of CM057455.1, forward strand.
CCACTTATTTACATAGAAGGGGTGTGCTTGACTCTCCTATTTGTGGAAATGTAAAAAGAAGATGGAACACTATATCATTTATTATGGGAATGTTCAGAGGTTCAAAGGCTCTGAAATCAGTGGGTGCCCTGTTGGGCCTATCCTTGGCTCCTTAGATTAGATACCCCAGATATCTGGCTGTTAGGCGCCTTCCTGCTGCTACCACTAAAGTCTGAGGGCCCGTGTCTCTGATCTCTGCGGTAGTGAAGTTACTAATTCTGAGACACTGGACCTCGGATAAGGCCCCATCGCTGGTCGAGTGGCACAGAGAATGCGCCTGATGATACAACTAGAAAAGCACATAACAAGTATGAGAGGTAGATGGGAGCAGTTTACGTCTGTATGGGGCCGCTGGAACATCTGTTATTAACTTGGAGGCTGCCTGATTAAAAGAAATTGTTTATTTACTGCAAGCATGTACTTAAGTCCTAATTTTCTTGTACCCTCCCCCTGATACTTCATAATTTGGGATTGGGGTGGGGGGTAGAGGGGGGTAATGGGTCTTTGAGGGGTGTTACTATTGACTGTTCTTATTCTTTTGGAAAGCCATGTTCCGGAAGTTCATATACATGTGTCAAGTTATTATGCTTTCTTTGCAATGCTTTTTGTGGATATGTGAAAACAATAAAAATGATAATTATAAAAAGAAAGGTAGTTGTGGAACCAATGCAAGTAGGTAGAATCTAGACCAATAACTTTTAATGAAGAAAGAAGGAAGCTGTGGTCGACAGTGTTGAAAGCCTTACTTAGGTGTAGAAAAACGGCGCAGACAAATTTTTTGTTCTCTAGCTCTTGCTGCCAGTCATTTGTCACCTTGGCCAGGACCATGTTTGTACTATGTTCAGTTCTGAAACCAGATTGCATTGTGTTTAGCAGGTTAGTATCATCTATGAAAGATTTCAGCTGGTCATTCATGATTTCCAGAAGTTTTGATAGTACCGGGAGAAGGAATATGAGCCTGTAGTTGTTTAGATCACAGGGGTCTCCAGATTTAAACAACGGAATAACATGTGCAGTCTTCCACAGTTTGGGTGGGTCCCTTGAGAAAGGGACGAGTTAAATAGATGCATAATAAGTACGGCCAAGACATGATAGGCAATTTTTAGGTAGTATGGATCGAAGGTGTCAGCGCCAGCACTTTTTCTGGTGTCCAACTGGAGGAGGAGATCTTCGACCTCTTTTAGTGAGACAGGAAAGAATGAAAAGACTGCATCTGAGGGACTAGATTCTGAAGGTTGTGTGGTAAGCTGGAAGCATAGATTGCATGCAGGTGAGTTATCAAAAGCTAGCCCTGCAGTAGCAAAGTGATTGTTGAAGGCCTGTAGTACCTCTTTATTGTTGTTGATAGTTACATTGTCAGAAATAATTTGTGAGGGGAGAGTGCTTCCTGTGGTATTACCAGCAAGTTCTTTTATTGTGGACCAGAACTTGGTAGGGCAGTTGGAGGCAGTGTCGAGTTCAGAGCAATAGACTGGTTGGACTTGGTTTCCTGAATTAGCTTTGTACAGTGGTTTCTGGCTGTTCTGAAAAGATGCCAGTCTTTGGCTTTGTGGGATTTGCATGCTAGCATCCAGAGCTTGTCTCTTTTTAGTAGTGCAGCCTTGAAGCCTGCTGTAAACCAATGGCACTTTCTAGCTTTTATGCGGGTTTTGACTAAGGGTGCATGGGTGTTAAAAGCGCTGGATACAATTTTGTGGAAAATGGCATATGCTGTTTCTACTGATTTGGCTAAATAAAAGGTCTGCCAAAGCAGGGTGGCTTTCAGGTCATTGATATATTCAAGCGGGTCAAAATTCTGTTTTGATCTTTTGGTAGAGAACTTTGCTGAGGCTGTTGGTTTAGGGACTGCTCTTATACCAGCAATAAAGCAATGGTCACTAATATCGGCAGAAAAGATCCCAGCATGGGAGAAGAAATGGGGTTTGCTTACTAGAAGTACATCTAATAGTGTACTTTTCGTAGGGTTTTTCTTATTGATATGAATAGGTTCATTAATAAGTAGAGTGAGCCCATGAGAGTCACAGAAGGTTTTAAGTGGAAGAGATGCGTTTGACAGCCAGTTGTAGTTAAGGTCCCCTAGTATAATTGTTTCCATTGTGTCAGTACTCGTAGTAGATGATAGGTGGGACAGGAGCTGTGACTCCAAGGACAGGGGTCTATAACATCCTATGACACAGAGGGCCATTGACGTAGATATTTTGATTTTTAAGGACAGGCATTCAAAGGCATTGACAATCGATGTAGTGTCAAGGGTAGTGACCGTAAACTTGTCCTTAACATAGATGGCTTCACCACTGCCTCTGGTTAGTCTATCGGCTCTGAATAACAGATAGTTGAGGATATTGACGTCTTTGTCTGGCATGGATGGATGAAGCCAGGATTCAGATATGACAAGTACATCCGGCTCCGTGTGGATAGCCCAAGCCTATATTTAGGTGAGTTTCTTTAAGAGGCTACACACATTAACATGCATAAAGCTGATACCTTTATACTTCATGACTTTGAACGGTGAAGGAATTGCTTGTATAGGACCAGGGTTAAGTTTAACATTACCTGAGCATAGCAAGAGGAGGAGTACAACTTTCCTCAGGGCAACAAGTGGTAATTTGGAAGAACTAAACCTTCTTTGGTTAGTGGAAGTATTGGTGTCAGAATGCAAGGACCTATTCTTTGTACTGTTCAGTCCTAGTGATACACATGCTAAGACCCTAACTGTATGACACCAGTAGATGCATGTACTGGGCCGAGTAGGTAACATTCCTTGGGTAGGTAATGAGATGCCGGTGGCTGTCTGAGAGGGAGACTCAGCTGAAAGTGGGTACGACAACTTGAGGGTATAGCACGAGTTGTATACGGACTCCATGAGCAGACATTCTTGTGGTAGGGGATACGAGTCCTCTTTGGGGTAAATTCCATCTGGCGTGTACCCTAATAAGGGTAGGGTGCATAAGGCAGTAAATAGGTAGAGCCAGATTGCAAGTTCCATGGTTAAAGTCTGGGGGGTCAGAAAGAGAAACATTTGTAAGGGCTTAATCTAGGCAAGGTATCACCAGGTAAGGCTACACGCCACGGGGTCTGAAAAGGGATATAGGTGCCATTACCACATGAAGGGAGCAAGGAGATGTTTCTATGGCACAGTGACTAGAGATAGTTATAAGAAGTCATAAACCTGATCTAAGAAGTATCACCAGCTAAGGCTACACACCACAGGGTCAGCAAAGGGATGTAGAATGCTGAAACCACTTGTAGGGAGCAAGGAGAATTTACTATGACACAGCGACTAGGGACAGTAATAAGAAGTTACAAATCTGATCTGAGATGAGTGGCAGGGAAGACTGTGGTGGGTTAGTTAGGATGGGTCACTTGAACCTGAAGCAGCAGCCCAATATTTATATGTCTGTGGGCATCCTAGGGAGGCAGGGAGGATAGATTTGTAGGAAAGCCAATGGCAGGGAAGGGGGGGCAAGGAGGTCTATATAATAATGGTCAGGGAGGGGGATGGGTGTGTGGGAGTAAAATTTGTGGCTTTGCCATACCTCTCTGGGTCTGGAGTCAGAGCAAGTTGTCTCGAGCGGTGGCTTCAGAAGTGCTGATCTCCCGGTGGCCGCGGTTCTTGCGGTGGATGAGCTGGGAGCCCTGGAGAGTTCTCGGCTGAAGGGGAAGAGAAAGCAAAGTCAATTAGTACTGGTCCCAGACAATGGTCGAGCTACCCAGTAACAAAACTAATTTACAAATAAAAGGGGTAGATTTCCTTGGTGGCCTGCAGTCTGGGTGGCAGTTAGAGAGGCAAAGGAAAGGGCTGTTTCACTTAATCAATCTTGCAAGAGCAGTTTGCAAGTATTACAGCATTTTTTAGGCAGTTTACAGGCAGATTCTAAAAAAATAGGCATACATTAGCAAGTGTAAGGTGCTCGCACTCCGATTGGTTTGCAGCTTTGCCGTACCTGTCTGGGTCTGGAGTCCGAGCAAGTGGTCTTGGGTGGCGGCTTCAGAAGCACTGACCACCCGGTGGCTGCGGTCTTGCATCGGATGAGCGGGGAGCCCTGGAGGGTTCTCAGCAGAAGTAGTAGGAGGGAAGTAGCGTGGTCAGCCTTGTGAAGGGGGAGAGGAGGGAGTGGTGAGGCAAGGAGCTGTTAGAAATGTAGTTATGTGGGGCAGGACCACACTCTAGGAGGTGTTCTGCAGCTTTAAATGTGTGTAGGGCGAGATGGCCAATGGGAGGAGGTGCACAGGAGGGGGAGTGGTTTAGGTGTACTTAAGAACTTGTGGAGGAGGGGGGTAGGGTGAAAAAATTACACAAGGAGACACACAAAGGGGAGAATGGGAAGATTAAGAGGTCTAGCTAGGCTAAAACAAAGAAAACAAACAGTATTTTACTCTCTTTTTTTTCTACCAGAATGAGCAAATACAGGCTAGTAACAGTCCTTAAACAAACAAAAAATCAGCAGTAGGAATCCCGGTTTTCAGTTGAAGTATAATTGGTACTTTGTGCACACACTAGTAGTGAGGGCCAGACAGCACAGACTACAAAATTTGTGCATAGGCATGCAATTAGTCCTGGGAAAGCAGCCACACTGGATTCCAGAGCTAGTCACTCAGGGAGTTCACCGAGATGGTGAGCAGCCAATGGGGGCACTGCAGTCAGATGGCACCAGGAATTCGGAAAAACAATCCGGGGTCTTCGCTGCAACAGCCACTGAGGGCTGAAGATCTGGTTTTGGCAATTACCTGTGCTTGGAGAGCAGTGGGCGGATGGCAGCAGGCAGGCTCCTGGTCTCGCCGCTATAGTTAGCGGGCAGCTCAAGCTTAAAAGCAGCTACAAGGTTAGGTGCTTGCCCGAAGTGGGCAGCAAGCCTGCAGAGGAAGGGACATAGGTCAGATATAGATAGTCTGGGGACTCCATGGGAGGGTTAGGAAATTAGCAATAAAACAAAGGAGTAATGCACAGAAACAAGATTAAGCTGAATCAAGGTGTGGATCACAGACCTCAGGCAGGTGCCAGCTGAGGACTGCTGGGGAAGGGAGACACACAAAAATCAAACACAAAGAGACACACAAAGGAGAGAATGGGAAGATTAAGGGGTCTAGCTAGGCTAAAACAAAGCAAACAAACAGTATTTTACTCTCCTTTTTTTCTACCAGAATGAGCAAATACAGGCTAGTAACAGTCCTTAAACAAACAAAAAATCAGCAGTAGGAATCTCGGTTTTCAGTTTAACTGTAATTGGTATTATGTGCACACACTAGTAGCGAGGGCCAGGCAGCACAGACTACAAAATTTGTGCACGGGCTTGCAATTAGTCCTGGGAAAGTAGCCAAGCTGGATTCCAGTGCTAGTCACTCAGGGAGTTCACCAAGATGGTGAGCAGCCAATGGGGGCACTGCAGTCAGATGGTGCCAGAAATTCAGAAAAACAATCCAGGATCTTCGCTGCAACAGCCTCTGAGGGTTGAAGATCTGGCTTTGGCAGTTACCTGTGCTTGGAGAGCAGTGGGCGGGTGGCAGCAGGCAGGCTTCTGGTCTCGCTGCTGTAGTCAGCGGGCAGCTCAAGCTTAAAAGCAGCTACGAGGATGAGGTGCTTGCTCAAAGTGTGCAGCAAGCCTGTGCTTGGAGAGCAGTGGGCAGGTGGCAGCAGGCAGGCTCCTGGTCTCGCCGCTGTAGTTGGCGGGCAGCTCAAGCTTAAAAGCAGCTGTGAAGATGAGGTGCTTGCCCGAAGTGGGCAGCAAGCCTGTGCTTGGAGAGCAGTGGGCAGGTGGCAGCAGGCAGGCTCCTGGTCTCACCACTGTAGTTGGTGGGCAGCTCAAGCTTAAAAGCAGCTACAAGGATGAGGTGCTTGTCCAATGTGGGCAGCAAGCATGTGCTTGAAGAGCAGTGGGTGGGTGGCAGCAGGCAGGCTCCCGGTCTCGCTGCTGTAGTTGGCGGGCAGCTCAAGCTTAAAAGCAGCTATGAGGATGAGGTGCTTGCTCGAAGTGAGCAGCAAGCCCAAGTAAATACTAATAGTTGTGGCTCTTCTCAAAGAGGATAGCAATGGGTGTAGCAATACCCATTTTACTAGAACTAACTAGCTAGCTAAACAGCAAGTATTGCTTCAGGTCAAGCCAGAACAAAAATATTTTCCTGCTTGCCATTGTGTTCCATGGTGACAACTGATTTAACATACTTCATCAATGCTGTCACCAGTGTGTTGCAAAGTTGTCACTGGACTATGCCCTGTTCACCCCCCTGTAGGCTACTTACTATTTCCTCTCTGTAGTCGTTCTCTATTGATTTTCAAATTATATAATAATTTCCACTTTAAATAAGTTATACATCAAAAAATATAAGAAATAAAAAGAAATGAAAAGACAAAAAATGTAGGGCATTACATTGCCCTTGATGGACCTTCTTTTACAGATACCAGCTTAGTGTGCTCTTTTTTCAGTTACACACCTGATCATATCATTTTGAGCTTATTAGTGATAGAAATGTGAAAATTCTTACAGGTGTAATCAGGAGAAGTTGCTTTGCTTCTGCTGGAAATGACGAGTTGGACTGTGGTGCCAGTGGGAAGAGTCAAGGGAGACCTGCCATCAGGAGGTATAGAAGTAGCAATATTAGAAGACATTACTTGTTAGATATGTGAATAATCAAATGAATGGCTAAAGCTGATCCTTTGTAAGTTGAGTTTGAGAAAGGCTAGGAATTCTAGGCTCTCAGGATCTAGCCTTGACATAAAGTCAGCAAAAGTGGAGGAGGAGTATGACTGGAGGCTGTGTATCCACATTATTGCTGGTTTCTTCAAGCAGTCTTTGTTATTCCACCATAAGTGCATACAACAGTGTATGTTTGATATAATTCATGTGTCTATGGAATATGAACATGTCTTTATTTCTGGATCCTGTATTGTTACCCTACTAAATTGCATGTAGATCTAATTCTCTCAAACCTGTCTGCAAGGTCTGTCATAAACAGCTCTGCCACTTCATTAATGAGTATTGCAACTTGATGCTGCTCCTGCTGTACTAAGATGAACTAGTGGTGTCAGAACCTCCTATAGTAACGTGTACCAATTTTGCCATACCATCCTGTTGTACAGTGTGCAGGTCAGGTGGTGTCACCCTCAAACCCACAAACTGCAGTGATACATAATGAGGAAAATATGATTCATGATGGAGGGAGGAGGTGAAGAAAAGGAGGAGAAGAAGTTATGTTGTTTTTGAAAGACTCAAAATGAGATGTGTCTGGAGCTGTCAACCATTAAATAAGTAGAAGGAAAATGTGGCTGTTTACTGTAATGTGGGCTTGTAATGACTCAGGCAGCATATTTTGTTTTTTACAACAAATTTGGCACTGGCTGTGGTTCATGCACTAGGACTACCTTTGGGTTTTGGTTGTTGGGCTCTTTGTGATTCAGTGCCAGTCCAGTACTAATGGACCCAACAGCTGGAACAAGCTGCTGCCACCAATGGTAGCTGTATTACTTGAATGAATTGTCTTATCCTTCACTTCCCATTCCTAACCAGATCAACTGTCCCTGCTGCTGCACATCCAGCTGAGTGGAATGAGAACTGAGAGTAGATGTGGCTGTCAGGAGGATACCATGCCCCCATATTAAATCATCAGACAGAACACTTGTTCCCAAAGTTTGAGTAGATTTCACTAAGCCCGGACAATCTTTTTAACACACTAATTGTAATATGCATTCAGTGGATTTAAGGTGTCATCTGTGAAATACTCCCACACTACAGAGTATCCATTTGTTTTTTAAGCACAGTAGACTGGTGGTGGTATTGCGGTCTGGGTGGTACTTCCAGAGTAAGTGGGTAGCAATCCCGAGATGATTTTTTTTCGGCCACTGTGGAATGATGTGCCTTCAGATAGCACTGTACAAGGCAGGCAGGCAGGGCAGCAGATATACTATACTATACTATACTATACTATACTATACTATACTATACATGGGATGATAATATAGTCTGATACAGTATAATCTGAAGTTAAGTTTAGTTTATTGTTTTTCCAGGATAAGGCTCCGTTGAACAAGCTCATTTTCAAGGAGGTCCTGGGTCGAACAGCATAAGGTGATACAACAAATCATAGTAGAAAACAGTAAGTAATATTGAACAATACATAATAGTAATACAATGTAAAAGAATGACTAGGCTACAGTTCTAACAAGGAATATCAGTAAGAGTATATAATTCACAAGTGGCATGACAATATTTAAAAGGAAATATAATGGTAGAATGAGTCAGAGGAAAAAGCAAGAACATATGAATGTACAGGAGGGGACATTTTTAGTTATATAGTGTATAGTCAGGTGTTGTTCTGTATAGAAATCAGAGCCTTTCCAAACGTTGTTGCACCACATTTCAAAAGGTCATGGAATGTGATTGTAGTACACTGTGGTACAACAACGTTTGGAAAAGCTCTAGAGGTTCTATAAGAACCGTAAACTGGCTGTGAGCCCTCCTGGCAACAGCAACAGCAGCATTGGCAGCAAGATCCCCCGAACCAGTGACACGAACGTGAACAGGCACATTAGTGAAAAACAAATGCAGGATCAACCAGATAACCTCAGCTTCATCAAAATTAGAACCAGATATTTAAATAACTTACAAGGAATAGTTTCCTCTGAGCCCACATCCTCTCGTTAACCGAGACGTACACTGCCATGTTTTTTTTCTTGAAAATCCCTCCCATATCCCATTGACAGCCAATAGAAGACTACGCAATAGATGTAGGGATGTCTGCTCCCTAGCAACCACACATGTAAACATAGCAACCAGCCCCAACTCCCAAAACACGATGGAGCAACAAATACATTTTTTTTTTCATTTCAAAAATTTAAAACAAAAAACTTTGGCAATAGGGGGCCATACACTGCAAAAAATAGTGCATGGGCACCCTTATGCTCAAACAGCCTATTATGCCACCTAGGGGTTCTGATTACCACGGACCTCTCGAGCTTCGCTCTCGAGGGCTGAGGCAATCAAAACCCCTCGGTGGTACAATAGGCTGGTTGCACATGGTTGCCCATGCACTATTCTCTATATAGTTGCTATAGTGGAGCATAGATAAATCATGTAAGCATTGAAGTAACTGCACCATTAAATGTACACGGCTTTATACATAATTTATCAATCATAGTTTTAAACACTGTACAGCTGACTACACTTGTGAGTTTAAAGGTTTTCTGCAGTGTGTTCCATGTTAGTGGGATACTACTGCTTATGGCCATTTTGCCATAATTGGTGTGGACCTTTGGGATATATGCAGTAATATGTAATTATTTTTTTCTTAATGTGTACATGCTGTGTGACTTTTTGAAGAGTTTAGAGGGAGGCTGATTAAGGGGTAATTTGAAGAAGTTCTTTTTCACAGAAAGGGTGGTGGATGCATGGAACGGCCTACCTCAGGAAGTGGTAGATATGACTACAGTGCAGGGCTTCAAACAGGCATGGAAAAGGCATAAGGGAACAGTACAGATGAGTATGAATAGATAGGCCATTGAAAGAGCAAAGGCCGATGGCACATTTATAAGGTAGAAAAAGAAATGGACAGACTGAATGGGTCTTGCAGTCCTTATCTGCTGTCAACTTCTATGTTTCTATGTTTATGATATATATGGTGGGACATCATTAGTAACTACTTTAAAGGCCCATCCATATACAGTTTTTAGTCTTCTAATGTATAATGGAGTCCATTCTATGGTTTTGTATAGGATGCAGTGATGTGTTCTAGACTCCTGCACAGTGATGAATCTAAGGAATCTGTGATATAATGCGTCCAGTTTGTGTAAGTGTGTTGATGAACAGCTGTCACAGATAGCATTGGCATAATCCTGTAAACGAAGGAATGTGGCTTGTACTATGTTCTTTCTTACGGTCTATGGTAGGCAATTGCTGTTGCTATAAAGAAAGCCTGTCCTGCTTCTTAGCTTTTTACATAAAGCTTCAACATGTGGATTGAAGAATAGTTTGCTGTCAATCCATACACCAAGGTATTTTAGTTTGTTTTCTACCTTTAGTGTGTCACTTAGGTGGGTAGATATAATGAAGGTGTGGGTAGCATTAGAGGTCATGTCATTAGGGGACAAGGGGAAAGGGAAAGGGAACGTTGTTTCACCAGGAGTAGCACACTAAGCCAAAGCTTGTTTCCAGATATGACTTGGGAGCACAAGGAAGTTAAGTGACTTGCTCAGGATCACACAGTATGGACCTAGGCAGCTGTGGGATTCAAACCCATGTCTCCAGATCTGCAGCTCACAGCCTTAACCCACTACACTATACTGCCTCCTAAATGAAAAGGCCATAACTTTAGTTTTATCCTCTTTAAGTAGTAGTTTGTCTTGGTTGAAGTTTACTCTTAATTTGTTGAATTCTTTTTGTAAATCAGTGATTAATTCAGGTAGGGTTGGTTTGGAAACATACTGAACTGTGTCACTGATGAAGAGATGTATGGAAGCCTTTTTATGTTTCTGTTTAGATCATTAGTATAGATCACGAATAACAGTGGCCCTAAAATTGACTCTTGTGGTAATCCCTTTAGGAGACTTGTGCATGTGGAGAAGGAGCCTTCTGCTTTTAGCTGTAGTTGTCTACCAGTAAGATAGTTAGTGAATCATAGGCTAGTGATGTCACCTACTCCCAAACCTTGTAACTTATGCAATAGAATGTTATGGTTGACAGTGTCAAAGGCTTTGTTGAGGTCAAGGAATATGGCACCTGTGGTATGTCTCTTATCTAGGGCTGAGAGCCAGTCATTGGTGAATTTTGCCAGTGCTGTACCTGTGCTGTGTTTGACCCTATAACCTGATTGTAGCAGACTGATTTGATTTGTCTTGTCTAGGTAGTCCTTTAGCTGAATATTTACAAGTTTCTCAAGAAGTCTGGACAACACTAGTAGTAAAGATATAGGTCTATAGTTAGTTCATTTCCACATTATCCAATTTGAACAATGGTATGATGTGGGCTGATTTCCAGATTAGTTGGAAATCACCTGTGGATAATGAAAGGTTGAAGATGTGAGTTAAGGGTGCTGCAAGTTGCCTATAGCGGACTTTCAGGGAATAGGGATCCAAACCATCTGCTCCTGAGCATTTATTTACATCTATTCCTAGGAGGAGATCTTCATCCTCATTATACAGTAGGTGATAGTCTGGAAGATTAACTGGTTTTCCGCAATGTTATTTGTGGCAGCGTGCTCCAAAGGGGGAGAGGGTAAGATGCTGCTAGTGAGGTTTTGAATGTTAATCCTGCTTTTGCAAAATATTAATTTTACTTCTCGAGGATTTGTTTATCATTTATTGTTTTTTCCAGTGATTTGATTTTAACTGGCAGTGAAGTAGTTGTTTTATGGCCTTCCATGGATTTAATTGTTTTCCAGAATTTAGATGAATTGTTTTCAGAATTTTCAATAATGCTGAGATAGAATTTAGATTTATTCTCTCTAATTAGTTTAGTGCATGTGTTTCTTATGTTTTATTAAATTTGTCCAGTCAGAGTCAGATTTAGTCTTCCTGACTTTAGATTAAAGTGCGTCCCTCTTTCGTAACATCTTTCTGAGATCCCGACTGAACCATGGGCATGGTTGGACTCCCACTCTCCTTTTTTGAAGTGGAGCATGTTTGTTTATTAATTCCAAAAGCATTTGATTAAAAAGGGTTAAAGCTTCATATATGTTAGAGGCAAGATAAAATTGTTGCCAGTGTAGTCTGTCAAAGTCTGCTATGAATTCTTTGATGTTAAAAGTTGTGAAGCTTCTTTTAATAGGGAATTTGGTTTTTGACTCATGCTTTATAGGTCCTCTGATGCAAGACATCAGATTATGATCATTAAGATCATTGTGAAAAACTGTAACATGAGTGATTGTGTGTGGCCTGTTAGTTAATATTATGTCTAAGATAATGACATTTATTGGGTTTTTGGAGTTTGGTCTAGTACAGTAATCCGATCAGACCTAGATCATCACATAGATTTTTGAGGATATCTGCTTTATTGGAATACCAATCTAGACTGAAGTCCCTTAGCATTCTGGACTCACTAGTGTGTGTGAATTTAATAGGGCTGTGATGTAATGTGACAGTTGTGATCCCCCCTTTGGTGGTCTGTAGTATGCTATAACATTTATGGTCTCGACTTTGGATAGTTTGAGTTTCAATGCAAGACATTCAAATTTATTTGGTGTTGTAAGGGAGCTAATTTCAATTGTATTCAATTTGTTACTGATGTACAGGACTATCCCACCTCCCCTGGATTGCAGATCAAGGCAGAAGTGGTTACAGGTAGATATAGATACTGGGTTTTGTGTCACTGTCTCATTCAGCCATGTTTAGGTGAGTATTACCCCATCTAGTTTTTTTTAGTAAGCTACAAACATTCAGAAATAGGAATTTTAGACCTTTTAGTGATGCAAGTTCAGTGGGGTGAGTAGTTTGCATTGGGCAGACCAGGGTTTACCTCAACAGAGCCAGAGCAAATTAAAGTAGTGAAATTAGCATTTTGCATATCTTAAACCTAAATGGTAGCTTCTGCCTATTAATGCTGTTTTTTCAGTGAGTTTTTATGGTATAGTGGCAGATTATTTTATGATTGTGTTGTATTTGGTAGTTGTAGAGAAGCAGCAGTACTCTTAGGGAAAACAAGTTTTTTTTTAAACTTTATCAGTTTTCAACAACATACAGTACAAACAAGTAAACAAAAACATACGTACATACTTCATTTCCACAGAGGGAGATCATAGATCTAGTACAGTTAATGATGATTCCTTATTTCATACAGATAATTAATCCAGGCATGTTAGGTTGTCATATTCCTATAATTAAATCCAGCTACAAGCTAATTTATTTAAACACCAGTGCATTCAAGAGGGAAATACATTATTCTTGTTTGTTTTTTGTTTGGGTTATTTATATGTTTGGGGGTAAATTCTGGTCTAAGTGGGGAAATATACACAACCCACCTCCTCCATATTACCTCAAACTTGTCAAGTTTTTTCTTCAAAAGAGCCATCAGACATTCCATTTGATATACCTAAATCATTATATCTTGCCATTGTGCTAATTCCATACTATTTTGTGTAACCCAATTCTTGTTGATTGCTTTTTGGGTGCACAGCACCACAATCCTCAGTAGCTTGCTCATATCTAGGTCCCTATACCCTTTGGGGAAGTTGGAGAAGAAGTATAGAGTGGGAGTTAAAGAGACTTCTGGGGTAAAAATGGTCTGTAGGGCTCCGTTCAGCTTCTAGAAGAATGGAGTTAAAACTGGGCATGTCCACATTATGTGCGCCAGGGCTACTGGGGCATGTCCACATTATGTGGGCCAGGGCCACTGGGGCATGTCCACATTATGTCGGCCAGGGCCACTGGGGCATGTCTACATTATGTGGGCCTGGGCCACTGGGGCATGTCCACATTATGTGGGCCAGGACCACTGGGGCATGTTTACATTATGTGGGTCAGGACCACTGGGGCATGTCCACATCCCCTCCAGCATGATGGGGACCTCCCCATTTGGAATTTTGCTTGGATTAAAGGGGTTCTAAAATACTGTATAGTCATCTTCCTTGATAATTCTTTCTATCCTGCTGCTGAGGCCCCTCTATGGATCGAGTCTAAGTGTCTCTCCCAGGTTGCCTCAGGGACTTATTCCCCCAGATCAGAGTCCCAAGCTGCCTTGACATACTGCAGCATGTTACCTTCATATGCCATCAACGCAGAGCATAGATATGATATAATATGTGTCTGGGGAGCCTTGTTACTCAGAGCTAGATAAAACAACACCAGGATTCGGGGGGCAGTTCTGTCCAACAGCTCTGGGAGAGAGATACCCTACCAGGTGGCATACCTGAAAATATCTAAATGTGTCCTGTGGAGCAAGACCATATGAGTTTATCAAGTTTGTAAATGTCAGACATTTCCCTCCCTGCACAAATTGCCATATTAGGTGTAGTCCTGCTCTTTCCCATCTAGAGTAACCCAGGTCCATTCTGGCGGGGGTGAATGTCTGCAGATGTGAAATCGAGTAGAGGACGGGAAGCCACTCCTTCAGTTTCTTATCGTTTAGCACTTTATACCAATTTTCAATTGTGGCACATGTAAAGAGATTAGCTCCTCCAAGTAGGTTGTACAAGTTATTTTGTGTTAATAAAATCTTATTCTTGTTTATCAGGTCCTCCTCATGTACTTCCAAAGTTTTTCACTTTGCTGCATAGCTATCCTGCAGCCAGTAGAATGCTGTCCTTAACTGGGTTGCCTGGTGGTATTTTTTAAAATTGAGCAAGGCCAACCCCCTCTAATGTTTTGGGAGCTGGAGGGTTGTGAATCTAACCCTCGCTCTTTGCTTGCCTCAGAGAAATCTGGCTATTTTCTGATTTATCTTTCTAAAGTCAATTTCTGGAACTGAAATAGGTAGGGTTTGGAATAGATATAAGAATTTAGGCAAGATGGGCATCATGACTGCCTCTACCCTTTATATCAATGGTATAGGCACCGTTGCCCAGTTCTCTAAGTCTAATTTGAGCTTCTCCAGAAGGGGTGGGTAGTTGAGTGGGAACAGAGTATCACTCTTTCCACCTAAGTTAATACCTAGGTATCTCAGCTGCTGTCGGTTCCATTTGAATGGGAAGCTTTATGTAATTCGGTCAGGGGAGTGTAATTTAGTTGCAGGGCTTCTGTTTTTATTTGATTTATTTTATGTCCTGCGAGTGCTCCGGATTTTATTAGTTCTTGCCATCAGGGCCCTAGTTATCTTTCTGGGTTTCCCCATGCATACTAAAAGATCATTGGCGCAGAGGGCTATCTTATGAGGTTCTCCCCCCAGCTGTAGTCCCTCTATCTCCTTGTTCTGGTGTAGGGATGAGTGAGGGGTTCTCAATACAGGGAAAAAAGGAGAGGGGACAGTGGACACCCCTGCCTGTTGCCCTAGTGTAGGGCCACTGGGGCGGAGACCTTTCCATTTATTTTTATGTATCCCCTAGGGCTACTGTAAATAGCCAATATTATGTAAGTAAAGGGTTTTGGGAAGCCAATTGACTCCAAAACTTGCCCTAGAAAGGGCCATGCCACCCAGTCGAAGGCCTTCTTGGCATCCAGACTCAAGAGTTGGAAGTGGGACCCCAACCGGGCAACATGGTGAAGCAAGTGCACCATTCTTTTAATATTGTCCTGAACTTGTCTGCCCAGGACAATTCCCATCTGGTCATAGTCTGTCAGTCGGGGTAGAATGTTCTCCAGATGTTTTGCTAAAATTGGCATGTAAAGTTTGTAGTCTAAATTTAAGACTGATATTGGCCTATAAGAGGAGCACTGTGTGGTTTCTTTGTTGGGCTTGGGGATGCTGGAAATGGTTACATAATTCCACAAGTGTAGAATTATCCCCTCCTCTTGTATCGATCTGCACACCCCCAAGAGGGTCCCCCTTACTTGTTTCCTGAATGTTTTAAAAAAGTCTGCCATATAGCCATCAGGGCCCAGGTTTTGTTAGTCTTAAGGTTTGTTATGTTTAACTCTAATTCCTCAGGGGTGATTGGTCTCATTAAGGTCTGCTATAATCCCTCTGAGAGGACAAGGAGTTTTAAGTCACTAAAATATTCTCTAATTTGTGCATCTGTGGGACGTGTTTCTGAACTGTAGAGGTTTTGATAGAAGGTACAGAAGGCTTTCATGATTAAATCAGGAGTTTTGACTAGTCTATTTGTTTGGGGGTCTCTGCTTTGGGTTATTGCTGTTTGGGCTATTTTCCTCCTTAGCCTATGTGCTAGTAGATTTTGGCTCTAGTCCCACTTTCACAGTACTTTTGCTGCAGATATTGCAGGGCTTGCTCAGTGTGAACATCTAGAAGCTTTTGTACCTGTTGTTTCATAGCTGGTAGCAGAGGATAAATTGCCTTGTCTTTAAGGGCTTGCTGCACTTGCAGTTCTTTCAACTGCATTTGCAGTTTCTCCATCAGTTGGTTTTGCAATTTTTTGTGTCGTGAGGCATATTTAATAATGTCGCCCCTTAAGACAACTTTTATAGTGTCCCATAGGGTTGCTCTGGATAACTCTGGGCTGTCATTATCCCTAATAATCTGCAGGATCCTTTCTTTAATTAGGTCAGTAAATTCTCTGATGTTCAACAGATAATTATTAAATTTCCACAACTTCTGCCCCTTCTCCTCAATCCAGCTCAGTTTAAAAAACAACTGAGAATGATCAGACAGGACAGAAGGAATGTGGTAGCAAGTACTGATGTTCCTTTGTTAGGATGAAATAATCAATCCTTGTATATGAGCCATGGGGAGTTGAAAAATGGGTATAGTCTCTTTTGTGTGGGTGGAGCGCCCTCCATTCGTCAAGCCAATATGCCCCCCGGAAATATGTTAGGGCCTCTCTCTGTAGGGGAGTTTTCCTCTTTAGTCTAGGGTTGGTTGTGTCAATTGTGTGGTAATACTGATTATCAAAGTGCCATATTGATACGCCGTAATTTTCTGCAATAGTTGTCTAATCACCGAGGCCTCCGTTCCAGGTGGAATATATAGGGAGCCCAGGTGAACGGACTACCCCTTAGGGTCCCAGCCACCACTGCCAGTCTCCCCTCCAGATCTGTATATACTGATTTAATGTCAAACAGAGTGTTTTGGGGGGGCTAGTACTGTTGTCCCCCTCTCTTCCCCCTGCCATAGGATGAGGCCACCACCCAGGAACAGTCAAACTTGGTTATCTTTTCATGCTCACTTTTATTTAGGTGGGTCTTCTGAAGCAATATGAAGGTGGGGTTTTGTCTCTTAAATGAGGTCAGAACTCTATGTCTTTTAACTGGGTTATTAAGCCCATTAATATTCTGATACACCGCTATCATGTGCTTATCATTTGCCATTTGTAAACATGTGCTGTTTTGTGGGGCCCCCAGCAGGTGTCGCCACTTCTGCAGTAGAACCCCCCATTGATTTGGCCATTCCCGTGGTTTCTCTGACAAAGAGGGCACCCAGAGGGCACTGAACATTCCTCGTCCTTTACCTGAATGTCTCCCCTAATAGTGTTACTTGTTGAAATCAAAGCATCGTAGTACAACCTTCTTTCTGTCTCCTTTATTCTACTTACCCTCTGTGATTTTCCTTTCATGTCAATTAACAGATTCAGCAAACATGAATACATTAACCATATAACTCGAACAAAACTATGTACAATTTGACTCCCAACGTTGGGGAGCACTTTGTTGTGTTCCCTATTTCCCTGTGTAGGAGATCTCAAAAGAAATACTACCCAGAGGGAAGGGGAAGTGATCCTCATGTGGGCCAGGGCCTCCCTACCCCGAGCTTCCTCGGAGTACGAGCTGGCAAAAAAACAAACAGATGGCATCTCTCGTTAAATTTCTCTCTAGGCCACTCTCCTGCCTCTCTCACCTGTTTAAATCATCTTTAAGAAAGGATCTGGGTTCTGGTATGCTGTGTTTTATTACTTATTTCCAGCTGCTGAATAAAGGCTAATACATACCGAGAGCTCAGGTGAGGTGTCAATTCTCCCTCCCCACCCCACCCAGGCTCCATGAAGCCCGCTCAGAGATTGACCATTTTGATGTATTGTATTATACTTTACATCCAGTAACTCTCCCCTCTTCCTCCAAGCCATTCCCCCACTTCAACCCTCAAATACATAGAGTGCTTTCTAGGTTGCTATCTAGAGTTCCCAGTAGCGTCCTGCACCTCCATGGTAATGGGCTATTCTCCTCAGTTGCACGCCGTACCTTAGTCCCGTTACTCACTCAGTTCAAAAATAAGACCAAAGGTTCCTGAAGACACTTGTGCTTCCTGCAACTTCATTCCAATGCCTCAAAATGAGCGCAGATGAAGTGACTCTCTCGGACGTGCTCTCGTGGTGGCAAAGTAATGAGCAGTGAAACTGCAAAGAATGTCTCCTAGGCCACAGGGTTTTCGAGCGGGTGGGGGGGCAAAACAAACTAGACCACAGTTCAGTTGCTCAACCTGCATTTCAAGTCTCACTGTTGTTTTGCACATCTGTAGAGGATTCTGCCTTCTTCTATGCTCCCAGCTCACTCAGGATTGCTTTCACTTCATTTATCGTTCAAGGAGTCATAGCCTGTGCTCCATTTCTGGCTCCCCGCTTCCCGACCACCCACCACTCCTGCAGCTCTAATCTGGGTTGCCACTCCCTGGGCTGTGTCTGCTCTACCCTTCAGCCTCTTTTTTGGAAATCTGGACTGACCTCCGAGTGTTGTACGTTTTAGGGCCAAAGTCCCAGAATATTTTTAGGCGCACTTAATAGGGCATTTGAACCAGATCCTTTTTACTCTCAGCACCCTCAGGATCGGGGAATAAGCTGGCCGTTGCTTGGCTATAACTGTAGGATAGTCATTATCCAGTCTGATGTGTGCAGTGTTATGTTTGATCACTTTTTTTGACCAAGCTAATCTCAGCAGTCTTTCTTTGTCCAGATAGCTGGACATTTTCAAAACAATTGACCAGGGTCTGGCCAAAGGGCTGGTGGGCCTGGATACCAGAGAGCAGTGAGCCCACTCAGTTTTGAAGTTCAAATCTAGGGGCAGATCCAGCACATCTTTTAGCAAGTCCTCAATGTAATCACCCATATAGCCTGTTTCTGATCTCTCAGAGAGCCCGTATATGCATATACTGTCTCTGTGCAAGCGGGCATCTACATCGAGGAGTGTAGTCTCATGGTCTCTTGATGCTCTGTGAGGAAATTGACCACATTGTGCAGAAGTAGGTATTTGCTCTCCATTTCTGTTATCTTTTTCTCTGCAGTAACTGTTTTTTCTTCTATATCCTTTAATCACTCATTCAGGGTTGCAAATTTTTGTCTCGTCTCTGCTCGGAAGGTCTGTAGTTCTCCCAGTAGTGTTTCGATTCAGGAGTGGGTGAGACATTCTGACTCCCAGTCTGTATCTATGTCACAGGTCTCGTACTCTGAGAGAGAGGGACTCCGGCTAGGTCTATCCTGCAATCTCTCTTCATTGCGATGGTAGAGGACTGTTTTGAAGCGAGATCTGTTTGGCCTGAACCCTCTCTTTGGTCCTGCAGGCATTCTGCCATCAATTTTTCTCTTAATTAATGCAGAAATAGAGGACTGGTAGGTGAGGTCTGACAGAGCTGCAGCAGAAGGCTGCCATTCGGGTGATGACATCACTGGAAATCAGGGAAAATTAGTTTTGACATGTTGGCTCACTAAATCACAGCATCCTGTGACCCAAGGGGCATCTATTTCTCGGTTTGCAGGATTTAGATTATAGTATATGTTAGTTACCCTGTTGGTAGTTTTTGGTAATTGTGGTAGGAGTGGGGCATGTTCCCGCACATTAAGAGTTATCAAATAACATAGGACGAGGATAATTCCACTTTGTACCATGCCCAGTCTTCAATATTGTATATGGATCGGCAGCTGTGTTTAATAATATCCAAGTGGCTTACTCTGAAATATGTGTAGACCTATGATACACTAAGGGATAGTCCTATACGTAGTATGATACTGCTATTTGTTTTTCATTAGGCTTTGTAGGATGCAACACAATATAGGACTTGTATAGGATGGTAAGCTAACTCTATGTTGATAATGTGGTCTGATTGCTGGCAGGAGCAAGTTGCACCCAAATGATGTGCAGACCGGGGGGTAGAGCACCAAAAATGAAGATCCTTATGTTTGAGATGGTGTGGAACTCCAGCACCTTATACCTGTATTGGTCTCTGTTGAGTCTAACTGGTGTCATTGGAGAAGGAAAAGCTATCAGCTTCTCCAGCTCTCCTGATCTCTTGTAGATCCTCCTGTATGCTACAAGTGAAGTTGGATTCCTACTTGGTGATGTAAACAAAACAGAAGGAATTAAAAGTCTACCTCTCTGTTTTGCTCTCTGGCTGGTCTGTAACCAAGATAGCACGTGTATTAGAGACTTTTTACTGTGAATGTAAGAACTGCGGTGTAGTTAGCAATGGAGCATGAAGGAATTGTAGGGCTTGATAATGAGGATGGGAAGGATGGATGGTTATTAGGGGTGTAACTGCTTTGGGTATGATGGGTGGAGCAGGTGTTGAGTATTAAAGAGGGCATGAAACTGGTGCTAGGAACAGGCATTTTCAGAGACTATAGCACCAATAAGTCAGAATTAGTAGCTAGAATTGGTGTTATATTGAGTTATACAGCACGTTGTGAAGGGGTTACATACAACTGGCGTTAAAGAGTGCAGATGAGGTTGTGTGGTGAGTACATTGAATAGGAGTTTGATCCTGGATTTGAATGGCCGGTATACTGGGAGTAATTAGTTAAGTTGTGATGGGTAGAGAAGGAGTCAATGATTAGAGGGGAGGGGAGTGGCCAGGATAGAGGATATAGATAGATTGTCGACTGCAGGTGGGTGTGGTGAGGGAAAGGATGGAGGGATCCACCACTCTGGATCAGTTGTGCTCCACAGTCAATTAGTGGGAGTATGCCAAGACAAAAATCTCTGTTAATTAAAGGAGCCAAGGGCAATGGCGCTGAACACCAAATCGCGTGGTCCTGTACCTGTGATTCTTCCTCCATGCGGTGATGGGAAGGGGGGGCTTGAACGGCACCCTCATGACCTCTCTAGTCTCCTAATACGCAGCACTGAGATGGGGTCTGTGGACGGAACAAAAAGTGAAACAGGTAAGTGGGGGCTGGCTGATGAATCTGAAACTCAGATTACAAAACTTTTTAATGTGCAAAAATCACATCCCAGCAGAGAATACACAAAGGGAAAAAATGGCAAGGACAAGATTACAGAAGGTAGAGGGAATCACAGAGGGGCTTTATGAGAACAAGGGAAAAAACAGCAGGAAAGAAAATGTAGCGCAGCACTCTAACCACTCAGTTGGATTACAGACACAAACAGCTCTGAGCAATCTGGCTAATCTAACAACTGATTATTATCTCAGCCTTAGTGTAGTAGCCATTGAAAAGCATTACAGTTGAGTAAACCAGCTATGCATGGTTTACATAATAATTTGCCACATAGACATCAACCCAGTTTTAAATACAAAGAGCCGGGTAACACAGATAGTTGCTTAAGCATCTATGAGCCTTACTGGCCAGGGAGCAGATGGAAAATCTGCAGCTAAGAGATAGTATGAGTCATGATGCAAGGGAAAGCCCCTACAAGCAGCAGTGGAATACCTAGCTGCTTAGCGTGAATTCATATGGGTATAATTAATTGACCTCCACACAGATGTAAACTAAGTGGTTTTCTCTCAGTTGAGATGAGTGTAGCAAATGGCAGCTAAGGTATGTGCTTCTAAAGTACACAGTCAAAGCCAACAGAGGAGCTGGCACTACAAAACAAATATAACTGCAAAACTACAGGTATAAATGCATACAATAGGGTTAAACATGGTTAAAACAGCTGTGTTTTGTACAAGCACAAAGTGCTGAAGTCAGGAATCTACTGCAGTTTTAGTTGTGTTGTTTTTTTCTTTTAAACGCTTCTATTCATAGGTAAACATTTGATATACAGAAGAAAATGTAAGGTCAATCTAGCCAAAATGCAAAGTCCACCTCTCTGGAGCAGTTGCACTCCACAGTCAATCAGTGGGAGTACGCCAACACAAAAGTCTCTATTGATTATAGGAGTCAAGGGCAATGGCGCTAAACACCAGACCACATGGTCCTGTACCTGTGTTTCTTCCTCTGCACAGAGATGGTGGGGGGGGGGCTTGAACAACACCCTCATGGCCTCTCTAGTTTAATAATATGCAGCACTGAGAAGGGGTCTGTGTTTCCTCCTCCGGGCAACAATGGCATGGGGTGGTGCTTGAATGGTGCCCTCTCAACCTCTCTAGTCACCTAATATACAGCACTGAGAAGGGCTCTGTGTTTCTTCCTCTGGGCTGTGATGGGCGCGTGGGGGGGGCTTCAACACCTCCCTCACAACCTCTCTAGTCTCCTATTACGCAACACTAAAAAGGGGTCTGTGTCTCTTCTTCAGTGCAGCAATGAGTGCAGGGGGGAGGGATTGAATGGCACCCTCACGACCTCTCTAGTATCCTAATATGTAGCACTGAGAAGGGGTCTGTGTTTCTTTCTCTGGGCAGTGATGGGTGCGGGGGGAGGGACTTGAACAGCACCCTCACAACCTCGCTAGTCTCCTAATATACAGCACTGAGAAGGGGTCTGTGTTTCTTCCTCTGTGAGGCGATAGGTGTGGGGGGATTGAATGGCACCCTCACAACCTCTCTAGTTTCCTAATATGCAGCACTGAAGTAAAAGGGTATGATTTACTGTACGACAAGATAATATGTCAAATTATATAAAGTTATTATTCAGCCATGTGTGGTCATCTCAGCATGGACAAATGAGCAGACTGGGTGGGCCAAGCAGCCCTTATCTGCCATCAAATTCTTTGTTTCTATGCTATACAAGAAGATAATGCAGTTTGATTATAAAATGTAAGAAGATAATATACGATATATGTGATAATAAAATCTGATATGAAGTGATATATGAGGAAATAATATCTGACATGAATATGACATACAATTATATAATTTTATATATATTTTTGTGACTGTTTTTATTTTTGTATATGTGACAAAAACCATGAAACATGAACCTGATCTCATGATTTAGGCTTGGTGTTTGATTTCCTTCCATCATACTGTTTTCAGAAGCCTCTAGTGACAACTGGGGGGAGGGGGGACATTCAGGAATTCAGCAGTAAAAGCAAGTTAATTTTTGAAGGGGATTACATTGCACATTTCTGGATGCATCATTATCATCCAGAATAGAACTGAAAGCACTAGAAGATGAAAGAGAGGAAACTGGTATGTGTCTGGATTGCTGAGGATGGCGTCATCACCAGATTAGCCGGATGACTGAGAGGGAAGGATGCTTACACTACAGTGTGAGTAGAATCAGTGGATTTCTGGAAGTAATACACCATGGTTTCTTTGACTGTGCTGTCTTGAGCCCAGACAGTATCCTCATAGCCCTATGACCAGTATTCCCAGTCCCTGATCCACCATGACCTGAGTCCTTTTCCACCACCACCACTTGCAGAACTTGTACCTGATGGAACTAGCATGATTGACATGCTCGCTGTGGAACGGGTATTCTACCCTAAAGCACTGGAGCAGTTCTGCACCTAATGCCAATAAAATACACTACATAAATCCTTTGTTTTATGCAGTGTTTATTGTTATCTTTATAATGGAACATTTATCTACTCCTTTCATCCTACATGCATCCCTTTCTGCTCCTGTTCATCCCTTTCTCCTCCTGTTCTTCTTTACATGTTTTCTACATGTATCGACAACACATTCATGACAGATGATGACATGACATATCCACTACTGGATGCTAATGATGAGGACTCACACTAGTCATCGAATATTCATAGATACCCACATGATACCCATGCCGGGTGCATGCCTGGACAAGTGGCAGTGCCATATGAATTGTGAGGTGACAAGGAACAGCGACACCACAAGACCACACCCCACTCCCACTGACAGACCACACACCACCTCATTGAGAGACTCTGTGTCTCACATCGTGGTATGCTTTACTTGTGCTTCAATAATTGACTGGAAGACTCACACACAGGCTAAGAAAGATAGATTTTTGTGCCCTGTTGCACCACCCATTGTCAGCAGTAAAGAAAAATTATTATTTATTTATCTATTGAGAGTTTCGGATTACAAACTTTGAGCCGTACAGGATCATTTTCAAAGATTCCAAGTCAAGCACTGGACAAGCCAAAATACATGAACTATAATGGAATACAAATAACATTGATTGATTGTTACAGAGACAACATTTGGTATTGAAGCAAGCAAGTAACTATAATTGTAAATAAAGGGAATATATTAGTGGTTACAGTTCCAAAGTGCTGAATGGATAGAAGTGACACTAAGTTAGTGCAGCACATAGATCATTCAGGATACAGAAGTGCAGTAAAGATTGAGAGGCAAGACATGATTGACTTGGGTTAGGGAGAGGTAGGCTATGAGCAGCCAGAGGAAGTATTTGTTACGTAAGCAGTACTGGTGCACAGCAGGGGATGGTGGGGTATCCTAGGGATGGGAGGTCAGTAAGGAGGACTTTTTTTGGGGGGGGGGGAGTTCCTGACAATGGGGGGAGGCGAGACAGGGATGCAGGGAGGCTTTTTTTTTTAATTGGTACTTTCTGCCATTTTTGCATTTTTCTCCCAGTCCCACGCATCCCCAATGTTAAGCATGTGTGTGGAGGCACACGCACGTCACACTCTTCGGGATGCTCCACCCTACCAGCTGTCCCTCTACCCACCTGTGCCACCATAGGACCTCCACCCAGTGGTGACGGGACTATGGGAGGATGACATCCAACCCAGGAGAGGAAAGCCTCCAGTAGGCAGTCCAATCCTGCTCCTACCCTCCCCTCTGGCTGGTGACCCAAAGACCTGAGGTAGTTCCTGAACTCAGGTCACCGGCATGGTGCAAGGTGTGGCATCCAACACCTCAACACTCAGTACCACCAGGCCAGGGAAGCTTATCTGATGAAAATTATTCATCAAATAAATCAGTCAACACCTCCCCCCCCCACACACACATTTCCCAGTCTGCTAAATTCAATCTGCTCCATTCATGCTGCAGGAGAAAAATATAGATTTCTGTGTGGTTTACACCAACAACACTCTGTAAAAACATTTTTGTCAAATACATCTTTCAGAACTACTCGCTTCACCATTCCCAGTCTGTTAAATTAATTCAGCCCTGCTCCTGCTATGGCTGGGGCCTTCACTTGCAAGTGCAGGCTCACCTGTCCACGCTTTCCTATCAACTGCAGCAACAGTTCTCTAGAATGCCTGCCTGAATCTGTTTATTTTCTATTTATTTTATTTAAAATTTGATGACTGGGATAGGCACACAAGACCAGACCTCGTTTCCAGGTGCAACCCAGGAGATGAGGATACACAAGAGAGTGAAACAGCAATAATAACTAGACAAAAACTGCAGCATGTACATGAATAATGAAAGCAATAAAATCTACAGTAACAGCACATGCACTGAGAATTAGCTAACTAGAATGATAATGCACAATTCTCTGATGATTTCTAAAGTTTTTTTTGTCAAAAGTCTGTCTTCTCGTAAAAGTACTCCTTTAGTAACTACTACCACAGGTCCTGCCCCTGTGTGAGAGACTTGGTAATGGCAGTGAGATGTGTGCAGTGTGAGGAGTTCTTGTGGCTTGTCAGCAACTTGGGCGTGTTCAGAGCGTGCTCCCTGTAAAAAGTTCTGCATCATGAGATCAAAGTGCTGAAAGGAAACCAAGTTTCTTAGGACCTACTTCATCTTTCAGCATGTTCATCAAATGTCAGTTCAGTATCATCTCATACTTACATATAACCAGACCCCTGGACATAGGAATCCCAGTTCACTTTAACCACTCCGAAAAGGTGCTCCTGTAGCAAAAGCAGTCTAAGTTTAAGCTGGTATGTGCTCTTGGAGATGGAATCACGGGGTTTACCAGTATGATAAATTACCAATACCTTTAGAAAAACACTACAGTCAGATATGAATTAAATATCAATCAATCAGTATTTTATTTATCTAGCACCTTTCAAAATCAAGGTGCTGCACAATCATATAAAAACATCAACAATATAAATATATACAAGCATTTGTCAATGCCGAATGTTTGCTTGCTGGCATTGGCATTGGTAGTGTAGGCGTTACAGAGCTGCATAATAGGAATGGCAGTGAAGTATTGTACTGAAGCCAACCCCACCAGCTCCTTGCAGAGACTGACAGGCATTGGGGTGTGCCTTTGGGTTGTCAGGCATAACGGCCATGCCATTTCACCACACCCTACCCTGCAGATACCAAGTGTCACGGTGTGCCTTGGGATCTTTGGCCCTTATGCACACCCCATTCCATCAGGAAATATGGTGAGATGGGTGCGGTATAGGAGAATGGGGTGAACTTTGGGGCCGAAGAGTCCAAGGCACACCTTGATGCCTCTCAGTGGCTGCAGGGTGTGGGTGGAGGTGGAATGGTATGAGCATTGCAAGTGACAGTCCCAAGTCACAGCCCTGATGCCTGTCATTCTCTACAGGGTGGGGTGTTATGGTCGGAAACCCTAACACCTCAGGCATTTGTTGGTATTTTCACTCCAAATTTTCAACATGTTTTTTGTGACCCCCACCTCATGAACAGTGACAATATCAGTTTGTTAGCCGAAAGCTGCTTTTGCACAGTGACTACGGCATTTGTCACCACAGGTGCAAAAACACATTCTGAACAGGATGTAAAAAATGACAGCTGTACTGTTCATGGGGAGGTATAAAAAATGGCAATGTTGAAAATCTGCAGGGAAAATATTAAAAAAACTGGTGAAGTCACGAGCGTGCATAGAAACTGTGCAACGCACACCCATCATGTAATTAGTTGAGGATTTTTTACAGCAGATTGTCAACACAGGCATTTTGGAACCTCCGATCATGAACAGTGTCACTGTGATTTTCTTTATCTGTCCCAAACAATGACTTCCCACAGCGACCATGCATTTCTGTGCTGAAAGTGTGAAAACACATTTCGGCCATGTTGTGAAAAATGACAGCTGTACTGTTCATAAGAAGTGTGGAAAAATGCCACTGGTCAAAATCTGGACTGAAAATATTACAAAATTCATGAACTTACAAGGGTGCATGGAAACTGCGCAATGCTCACTCGTAACACAGTCATTTTATGGACTTTTAGCTCCAAATTTTCAACATAGTAATTTTAAGACCTCTGCTCATGACCGGTGTCACTGTAATTTTCTTAATCTGTCCCAAACATTGCTTTCGCACACCGACTGCACCATTGTGCATTACATGTGCGGAAACACATTTTGGGTGAGATGTGAAAAATGGCTGCTGTACTGCTCATAAGGAAGTGTGGTAAAATGGCAATGTTGAAAATCCAGAGTGCAAATATAAAAAAATTGTGAACTTACGAGCGTGTGTAGGAACTGCGCAACGTACGCTCGTGAATCAGTCATTTTTAGGAATTTTTTCACCAACTTTGCAACATAGGCTTTTTGAGAGCCCACCTTATGAATACTGCACTGTCGTTTTGTTAATCAGTCCTGAAAGGTGATTTCATGCAGTGACCATGAAATCAACCTTCAGGCCTGACTAACACCATGACAATGACAGAATTCATGAGGAGGGTTCCCAAAAACCCAATGTTGAAAATTTGGTGCCAAAATTCCAAAAAATGCCTGAGATATGCTGCAAAGTTGAAAAAACCCAATTTATCCCATTATACAGCTTACCAGCATTTCTTCAGTTCGCAGTCGGCTTTGAAGAGTGCAGACGTGTTCCCGGTCCACTGAAGATCGTCGCGCTGGACTCTGGGGGTAAGTATGGGGTGAGGCGGGTGTGGGGAGGCAGGGCGCGCAGTGGGTGGGTGCAGGTGGGGGCAGGGAGACTGTGAGGGACTGTTTTTTTATTACAGGGTTTTTTTTTATTATCAAGACGACGTGGGACGTTTGCCACGCTGGGGTGGGCTCCCAGCATGGCAGCTGGAAAGGCTGTTTGGGGGGGCTGGAGCCAATGGGGATTGGGCACCCCCATCGGCCACAACAAGCTTTGCCATGCTGGGGTGGTCTCCCAGCATGGCACCTTGAAAGCTTTTTGGGGAGGGCGGAGCGTGGAGCTGACAGGGGACTGGGCACCCTCATTGGCTATAACAATCTTTGCCACGCTAGGTTGGGCTCCCAGTGTGGCACCTGCACCCAGCTTTTTGGGGCTGTGAAGCTGACAGGGGATTGGGCACCGTCAGCTATACAGTGTATGCGTGGGGGGGGAGGAGCATATGAGCACTCAATATGCATGCGTGCGAATGTGTTGGAAGGGGGAGCGCTGCTCACTGAAGCGGTGCTTTCTCTTTCAACTGTACGGCACTGCATTTTGGATCACTGCACTATGTTTCTTGCACATGCGTGCAAGCAAACATAAAAATCAGTCTGGATAAGCCTTAGAAAACAGATAGATTTTTAGCATAGTTTTAAAACTGCTGATGGTCAGGTATTCTCTTAACCGATGAGGTAGAGAGTTCCACAGGGTCGGTGCTGCAAATGAAAAAGCACGAGCCTCAGAAGTTTTTAAATGAACCTTGGGAACCTCTAGCAATCCCTCGTCGGTGGATCGTAGCATACAACATGGGGAGTAGCGAATCAGAAGATCTTTCAGGTGGTCGGTCCCTGTTCATGTAGGGCTTTAAAGGTAAGCAAGCCTACCTTATAGGTGATCCACCACTGAACTGGCAGCCAGTGCAGTTCACGCAGCACAGGTGTAATATGACTGGCCCTAGAAGTGCCAGTCAATAACCTGGCAGCAGCGTTCTGCACTAGCTGCAAGCAGCAGATATCAACCCCAGATAGCCCTAGGTAGAGGGCATTGCAATAGTCAAGACGGGCAATGATTAAGGCACGGTTCAGTGTTGGAAGGTCACCCGGAGGAACCAGATGTTTCATCTGGGCAATATTCCTCAGATGGTAGAATGAGGATTTAACCACAGCCGACACCTGAAATTTCAGAGTCAGACCATTGTCAAAAATAACATCCAGGTTATTCACTCGGTCTGAGGTAATGAGCTGGACACCATCAAGCCATAGGCCCGACATGTGCCTAGCTCCAGAACCCATCCCCGGGTGACCTGGGTCCACAACCAACACCTCAGTCTTATCCAGATTCAATCTCAGCCAACTCAAATTCATCCAGTCTTTGATCTCAGAGAGGCAACTATTTAGCATGGCGACAGCATCAACCTGTCCAGGTACAAAAGATATATACAGCTGAGTATCATCTGCATAGCAGTGAAACTCAAGCCGTATCATCTAATGATATCTCCCAATGGCAGCATATACACTGCGAACAACATGGGTGCCAATATGGAGCCCTGTAGCACCCCACAGGTTAGGGGGAGGGCATCAGAGGAATAAATTCCAGTGACCACCCTCTGAGACCTACCTATGAGGAAAGATTGAAACCATTTGAGAACTGTACCCTACAGTCCACAAAGGAACCGCAAGGTCTCCAGAAGTACCCCATGGTCCACAGTGTCAAAGGCTGCTGAGAGATCGAGAAGGACCAAGATGGTCCAAGCCTTTCGATTTCTCGCCATAAGGAGATCATTAAGCACCCTAACAAGGGCTGTCTCAATGCCATGCCTCTTCCTGAAACCAGACTGGAGAACTTCATAGACATTGTGAGTAACAAGGTGATGGTCCAGCTGCAACACAGCCACCTTCTCAATAACCTTCCTCACAAAGGTTAGAGAAAGGTCGGTAGTTAGCTGGATCGTCGGGATCCAGGGAGGGTTTTTTAAGGAGTGGTCTAATGACCGCCTCCTTTAGGGGGTCTGAAAATACTCCCACCTCCAAGGATCTCCATACAATTTCAGCTAGGAATGGGCAGATAGCATCTACACAACCCACTAATAGGTGAGTAGGGCCTGGATCCAAACTACTGCAGGTTGGGTGCAAAGTCTGGACAATCCTCACAATATCCATGAATTCTGGTTGGCTGAAATCGGTCCAGACATACCGGGTGCTCACCACCTCCCATCGACCTTCGCAACCCCTCATGGAGGGAGCCGAGCCAATTCCGGCCCTGATGCTGGCAACCTTATCTGTGAAAAACCGAGCGAGCTCGTCACACTTATTTTGTGAAAATGCTCTTCTGGACTGAAGACAGATTGGATTGCACATTCTGTCAACAGTTTGAAAAAGTTAAGCAGGTCGATTTTGCACAGCAGAAATCTCCTTGGACAGGAACTCTGCCTTCTTATGAGAGATTTCTGATTGATAGCCCTTATAATGTTCCAACAATCTAGGCCTGTCAGCATCCAGGCCAGATTTCTGCCATGCTCTCTCCAGCTTTTGACCAACTTGCCTCAACTTCTTCAAGGACCCATCATACCAGGGGTTCCTTGGGAAAAAAGTAAGTGGTCAAACCCAAATAGGAGCAATCAAGTCCAAGGTGTCTCCCACTGCCCTATTATAGGCTAGTATTATATCCCCCGGACTTGTGCTTTCACTCAGCAATCCCAATAGGTCAAGCACCACTGACACACCATCTGGGGTAATTCCCCTTAAAGCGCAGTACCGGACCATCTCCACAGGGGTAGGTCTATTTGGGGGGGCCCCAAAACTGAACCCTATGGTGTGATGGTCAGACCAACTGACTAGTTCCACCCCCAAGTCAGAGATCTTCATCCCCAGGAGGAACATTAGACCCAGTGAGTGATCTCCTATATGGGTAGAGGACATAACAACATGTGTAAGGCCCAGCATTATCATTAGCTGGAGGAGATTTTGACCAAACTGTGAGAGTTCATTGACCCAAGCATTAAAGTCCCCCAGAATAATCCATCTGGGAGACTCCAATACTGTGTCAATGATGAAGTCCACAATCTCCTGCAGGAATAAACCTCCATCACCTGGTGGATGATAAATGAGGAGTATCCTGCAACCTACACCCTCTCCCATGATACTCTCAAAGGATCTAGTAGTTCCTACCGGAACCTCCACAAGGCTCAGTTTGGTCTTAAAAAAGATGGCTACACCCCCACCCCTATGATCCAACCTCGGGCGGTGAATCATCGAGAACCCAGCTGGAACTGCAGAAGCCAAAATTAGACCAGCATTTCCATCCAGCCAGGTCTCGGTGATGCATGCTAGATCCACCATTTCAACAAGATCAGCTATATTTAGTATTTATAGACCATACAAGATATACAGACCACAGCCAGGGTAATACAGATCACACTAGAAAGGAGAAATTCCTCCATACTTACCATAGTTTCCTTTTCTGTTAGCTCCATTATTGTCAATGGGGAATAATTACATATGGGTAATGTGCGCCATGTTACCTTGACTCTGTCAACAAAAGATGCTCACCTGGTCTGATCTGCACCCTCAGCATTTCAGAAACATGACTAGCTAGTTTGCGGGCCCATCAAGCCAAATAGTTGGATTATACCATTATACCCATGGAAAACGGAGGAAACCTGCACAGCTGTGATCATCTTGTCTAAAAAACATGCCTATGATATATTGGACAATATTCTCCAATCAGAGCCAGTGGTTCCACAGTGAGGCCACATGGACAATGCTGGAGTTATCAGAAAAGGAAATTACAGTAAGTATGAAGGAATTTCTTCTTCCTGTATCACACAGTATTTTTAATGGGGAATAATTCTATATGGGTTCTAAGAAGTAGTACCCATCATCAGTACTGTGGGGGAGAATATTGTCCCATAAAAGTGACTACAGTATTCATCTGCTAACCACTGCCCGCAATACTCTGCACCCGATGGCCACATTGGCAGAGCTTTGTACATCCAGTCTGCAGTGATTTATACATATATATATATATATATATATATATATATATATACTGTATATGAATGGAGAACCACGTGCTACTTTACAAGGTTCTGACACCAAGGCCTCACATTTTTTTCCCAGGAGGTGGTGAAGGGACTGGTGGAGTGGGCTCTGATCAATGCTAAAGCCCCCTTCTTTTCTGCCACATAGGCCTTGCAAATACAAGTCCTTATCCACCTTGCTAAGGCGGTTTTTCACACCTTTTGGCCCGTCTTCACTGCTCCAAAAAGAATAAAAAATAGATTTCTAACTTTCTGAACTCCCTTGTTCTGTTCTGTTCAGATAGGTATTAACTGCTCTGCATAATTCCAGTTTATAGAATTCTTTCACTTTTGGATTCACCGTTTTCAGGTAGTAGGAGGGAAGACAAACATCCTGGTTCACATGAAATTGTGGGAACCATGGGTACGCAGGACTGAACTGTCCTCAGCACTCCCTTGTTCTTATGCATTATAAGGTACAGTTCTGAAGCAGAAAGCATCTAAAGTTCACCAGTCCTCCTGGTTGAGCAACTTGCAACCAAGAAACGCAAGACAGAATGTGCAATGGCACTGACTTAGGTTCAAAAGGAGCCCTGTATGGTGCATTTAACACTAAATTCAGACCACATGGAGGAACCAGGGAACTTAAAAAACAGGTGGCTCCTGCTGACTGCTCTGAGAAAATGGATAACACCTGAGTTAGTAAGCAAAGAAGGCTTCATGGATTATCCCAACACAGCTCTGAGCATGGACAACTGCCCCCATGGGGTACTCAATCCTAGGTCTTTGTCAACTTCCACATGCAAAAAATCTAAGATCTGCAGGGCCGTAGCCATGGAGGGCCTGATGCCCCAATCTCTCACTTAAACCAAAAGACAATTCACACTCTGTTGTAGGCAGCCAATGTGGACACCTTCCTAGAAGCAATTGAGGTGTCTATCACCTATTTGGAGAAACCCTGGCTCAGAATCATTCTCATCTCAACAGCTAAACTGACAATTGCATTGCGTCTAGATTTGGGCATATAATTGGGCCCTGACTGAGATAGGATCCCTGCAAAGTGGAAGCTGGAATGGTGCCTGGCATGTCAGATTCACCAGATCTGAAAACCATTGCCTTCTTGGCCACTTCGATGTTATCAGAAGAAAACTTCCTCTTGACTGCCTGATCGTTTGCAATGCCCTGGGCAACAGAGGAATTGGAGGGAACAGTTAGGCTCTGTTGAAGTCCAATGGTTATGACAGGGTGTCCATTGCCTCTTCCTGTGGGAAATGATACTAGCGAAAGAACCTTAACACCTAAGCATTTTCTTGTGAGGCGCAGATTGACATGAGGTCAACAAAATTTTCTGTACACATCCAGGTTTAGGGACCACTTCCCGGGGGTACCCTTCTGCTACTTAGCCAATCAGCAAGGACATTCAGTTCCCCCACTAGGTGAACTGCCATAAGGGAAAGTAGATTATTCTCTACCCACTGGTGGTTGCTTCTGTGAACATGTTTGTGCTTTTCATCCCTTCTTGACTGTTTATGTCCTCTGTAGTGATGGCATTGTCTAACCTCACTTTCCCCTCCTGATACCAGGCAAGATCCTGAAATAGCAATAGGGCCAGATAGACTGCCACTTATTTCTAAGACACTGTTCTGGAGATCCTGCTCCTGGGGACTCCAAATTCTTTGGAGCAGAAGCTGGTCCAGGACCACCCCCAGCCCAACAGGATGGCAGCCATGGTCAGAATCAGTTCTGGAGGGACTTTGAGGAGAATTCCTTTCATAGATTCTTGGGGTTTTCCCACCATGCAAGTGACTGCAATACTGTCTGGGAAACAGGATTCATGCCTGATAATCCTCCAAGGCCAATGACCATATTGTTAGCATACTGTTTTAGAGGTCTCATGTGCACCATGTCACATGATACCAGTTTGTTCATTGCTGCCATCAGATCCAGAGTATTGGGCAATCGGTGGTTGGAGACCACAGATAGGGATCTCAGCCACTGAACCTCTTGGGCTAGGTTCTCCTTCCTGGTCATGTAGAGGAAAAGCCCCTGCTTGTTTGTTTGGAACACTGCCCCAGATGCTCCAACCTACAGTATCTGACAGTGTTGGGGAGCTCATCTCCCAGTGGTTTATCCAGCTTTGCATCTTCAGGACTTCCAGAGTCCTTGCCACAGGTGTCCCTGCCATCTGTGCCTTCAGAGTTCTGATGAGGAGATCATCCTAGTAGAGGTAAATGTCATGTCCTTCCTGCTTCAGTCGTTTCACCAGTACAATAAGCACCTTCAAAAACACTCTTGATGCAGTCGCTAGGCCAAAGTTGAGAGCCCAGTCCTGGCAGTGTTGTCCCTGGATTGCGAATCTCATGTATTTCTGATGTAACAGATGGATCAGGACTTGGAGATAATAAGCATTCTTCAGATTGATGGAGACCAGGAAATCCCACTGGCTGGACTGCTAAGATTATGGACTACAGGAACTCTGTCTACATGTAGTGGACCTGATTCTCAAAGCTCCTGGAATGGTGTAAAGTGCCCCTTGTGCCAAAAAATGTGCCAGGAGTGATTCTCAAAGGCAGCCTGACACAGTCTTCCTGCACCAAAAGGGGCTTACGCCACCCTTGCAACACAAAATGGGCTGTGGCATGGTTCTAAGGGAATAATGACAGACGCAATCTTACATATCCCCTAATCTAGGATTCTCAAAACACTCCCAGAGGGCAAATTTCTAAATACCATTAGACCAGTCAGGGCTGGTCTTAGGGTACTTAGAAATCTGCCCTCAGGGAGTGTTGAACAACCTGCACCAATGTGCCACGGTGCCCCTCCCCAACCCTGATCCCCTTTTTAGTAAAAGCAGTCCCTGGTGATCTAGCAGCCCTCCCACCCGATCCTGTACCATTACAGTAATGGTTTCTTGGTGGTCTAGTGGACCCCCCATCACCCAATCCCCATATCATTAAAACATACCTTCCATGGTGGTCTAGTGGACCCACCCCACCCTATCCCCCTATCACTGAAATATTCCATAGGGACAGAGGGGTGGGAGAGGGGAAGGGGTGGCTATTTATGTAAGGGATATGATACTATGCACTAGGGAGAAGAAGGAGGAGGAGGGCAAGCCTGAAGCCTTTCGGATACAGCTGCAAAATACTAAAGGAAGAAAAGTTAGATTGGTGGTGGTATACAGACCACCCTCACAAAATGAGGAAACAGACAAAGAGTTGGGGGAACAGATTAGAAGGCTTAGTGGTAAGGGCAACACTGTCACAGTGGGTGACTTCAATCTGCCTGTGGTGGAGTGCAGCATCTCGGCTACCTCTAGTTCCAGAGAACAGGTACTTCTGAAAGTTTTCCAGGATGGTTACCTTGTGCAGGGGGTAACTGAGTGAACCAGGGAAGGTAACATATTGGACCTTCTGTTGTCTAACAGGGAGCATGTCCAGGATATAGTTGTGCAGGACTCCCTAGCAGGCAGTGACCACTGCACAGTGTGGTTCTTCCTCAACCTGGGCAAGGAAGCAGCCAGAATCAAGATGAGAGTGGCAAACTTCAGAAGAGTGGACGTCAGCAGGATGGCTGACATTCTTAAGGGACAGCTTGCCATGAACTGTCCATAGATGGATGCTGATTGGAAATGGTCCATTATCAAGCCTTGTCTGGCGGAGGCCACTAACATGTGTGCAAAGACCCAGAGTAAGAAGTCCAGGACAAACAGAATGAGCTGGTTTAGCAAGGAGGCAGCAGAGAAAGTGAGGATAAAAGAATGGCCTTTAGTAGGTACAAGAGAATCAGGTGAGGAGCAGACAAAGAGGAGTACTCGAGGAAATCCAGAGAAGTGAGTAGAGCAGTCAAGGCAGCTAGAGCTTCAAGGGAGATAAGGCTAGCACAGGAGATCAAAGAAGGGGAAAAAAGATTTCTTCTAGTACAGTATGTAAGAGAAGAGAGAAGAGGAGCTGTAAAGAGGAGATTGTCCGGATCGAGTGAGAAAGGTGTTGGGCAGAAAGAGGAGCGGACCAGGTGGAGGCACTTAATGAGTACTTCTGTTTGGTCTTCACTAGGGAAAAGGATGGGAGAATGCCACAAGGGAGAACAAAGATGGGACCAAGAGGAGCAGGAGTAACGAATGGGGTAATCCCAGTGGATAGGGTTTTAAAGGGTCTAAAGGCCTTGTGGGTGGCCAAGGTCCTCAATCATTGGAGACATGGGGCATAACACTGGTTAAATCAAAGTGAATTGGGAGGAAGATTTGAACATCACACTGACAGGGAGACAATGGCAGCAGGTATGGGAGAGTTATGGAAAACCTCCTTGGCTTCAAGGTGGCGAAAGTATGCTAGGAAAATGAGGGGTAGATTTTTCTCTAGTGTCACAAGTTTAGTTTAAATGGGAGGGGGTGGCAGTCTACATTGCTGGAGAATGTGTGGGGCCCCTAGAGCAACAAATGTTCACATTTTCTGGCTTAGTCCCAAGCTACAGTGATTATGAGCAGATGTGGGGGGCAGCAATATTCAGAATTCACAATATTACATCTCCCCTTACTTGTGTACATTTACTACTTGGGCAAGACCTCTTTTCCTGAAGGGAGCCGATGCCCTGTATCTATGGCCCATTTTAATAGTTCCAGCAGCTAAGGCAATAGTGAAGAAGTAGCTGCAATCAGACCCCCAAACCTTAAGAAATGGTGGAGGTAATTTAACAGGTACAAACCATGGAAAGGGTGACTTTTAGGGTGCAGTAAAGACTCCCAGCATACAGGAATCGCTGGGGCCACTGGGAGATGGGAGGTGGTAGACTTAGTGATACATGCACTACATGAATCTTAAGCTTTCACATGCTATTTCTCATTTTGTATTCTTAAAATCATTTTCAGTTTATATGCTTCGATATGTGAATATATTCTGTGTAATGTATTATTTATTCCTTTTGTCACCTACGCCACCAAATGCTGAATATCAAGAATGAACTTGTGTTGGAAACTAGACTTTTTTCTTCAATCCACCTCTACTCACTCTGACTCTGGCAGGTTCTGGATACCATGGACCTTGGACTTGTTGTTGGACTATTTTTTCTTGTGTTTTTGATGCTTACAATATATGTTTTACCTATTGTACATGCATCATGCTGGGTATTGTCCAACAAATTAGTGTTTTATATACAGTATGTCTGCTGCGTTGGACTCAAAAAAGAAGTATTAAAAAACTGTTTCAAATCTAGAATTGTCTGAAAGCCTCCAACTTCTTGGGGACTACAAAGTAAATCGAGTAAAGCCCATTCCCTCCTTGTTGAAGGGAACTGGAGAGACTGCTTTTATCTGGATGAGGTGGTTCAGAGACTGGTTTACTGCCTAATGCTTCGCCTGGTTTACAGAAACATAGAAACATAGAAATTGTCGGCAGATAAGGACAGCTAGGCCCATCCAGTCTGCCCATAGGCCCTATATATTGTATGCGGCCACTGATCCTAAGTGATTAATGGCTTGTCATCA
The DNA here is from genome assembly GCA_016271365.2 of Neoceratodus forsteri. Taxonomy (NCBI): domain Eukaryota; kingdom Metazoa; phylum Chordata; order Ceratodontiformes; family Ceratodontidae; genus Neoceratodus; species Neoceratodus forsteri. The sequence continues at coordinate 933,754,493 of CM057455.1, forward strand.
CTCCCTCCCCTCTCAGGCTTCCCTTGTGCCTGTCCCAAGCGTGCTTAAACTCCTCCACTGTGCTTGCCCCTGCTACCCTCCTGTGGCAGACTATTCCATGTGTCAACTTCTCTTTCTGTGTAGAAATACTTCCTCACATTACCTCTTAATCTACCCCCCCCTCCCAATTTCATATTGTGCCCCCTTATTCTAGTACTTTTTCTACATTGGAAAAGCTCCCCTTCTGCACCTTATTTATGCCCATAAGGTACTTGAAAGTTTCAATCATGTCCCCCTGCTGTCTCCTATCCTCCAGTGAGTACATATTGAGGTCCCTTAGTCTCTCCTCAAATGTTTTGTGGTGTAAGCCCTGCTCCATCTTTGTTGCCCTTTTCTGGATAGTCTCCACCTTATCTATGCCCTTGCGCAGGTGTGGTCTCCAGAACTGTACACAGTACTCCAGGTGAGGCCTTACCAATGTTTTATACAATGGCATTACCACCTCCTGCTAGTGATACCACTGCCTATGCACCCCAGCATACCACTGGCCCTCCCTGCTGCCTTTGTACACTGCTTTGATACCTTAAGGTCATCAGAGGTGATAACCCCTAGGTCCCTTTCCTCCTTGGTGACAGTCAGCTCTTCCCCCCCCCAACCTGTAGCTCTCCCCAGGTTCCCTCTGCCCATGTGCTTTATTTTGCACTTCTTTATATAAAACTTGGGATTGAAGGATACAATATGCAGTAAGTACCAAAGAGAATTATATGGCATAACCCAGATTCAGAATTTCCAGTACCCACATGTCTGGCATTGCTTTGGTCCATCATTGGTAAAGCTTCTGCAGTCTTCCATCAAGAGAAAGGGGCAGATATGGGCCTGCATGGCTTCATTGTGAAGATCTGCTTCTCCATCCTGTACCTTCATAGAAACATAGACAATGATGGTAGGAAAAGACCAATGGTCCATCTAGTCTGCCCAGAGTTCCCTAGCTATCCTGGGACCTATTATTCATACAGGGTTTTATCCCTTCTGGTCCACCCCTATGCATACCTCCCTACTGCTACCAACCTGAACAACCACCAAATCCTTCACTCTGTCCCAGCCATGCTTGAAACCATTTACAGTTCTGGCACCCACCACCTCCAGTGGCAGACTGTTCCTTGACTCCACCTATCATTTCTGTAAAGTAAAACTTCATCACATCCTTTGTAACCCCACCCCCTCGCATCGCACTGTCTCCAGCTTGTCCCTGCCTTCCATAGGTGAGGACTCCAGAAATAAGTACAGTATTCCAGGTGTGGCCTCATCAGTGACCTGTACTGATGCAGTAGTACCTCCTTTTTCCGCTGTCAATACCCCTTCCAATATACCCCAGCATCCTCCTAGCCTTACTATAGGTATTGTCACACTGGCTTGATTATTTGAGGGAGTCACTAATGATGAATCCCAGGTCCCTTTCCTCCAATGCAGTGATCAGTTTAACTCCTCCCATCCAGTACTCTGTCCTGTTTTTTTAATTTTTTTTTTATATTTACATGTGAATGTTTGCACAGCAAATATTTTGTTACAAAGAACCCCATTTCACAGGTGTGTCACTGTCGGGTCCAGTGCTGCTCAAGCTGTAGTGGGCTCCACAGTGACAACCAAATGATCAACTAGGCTGATCCTGATGTTGGTCACTGCTTGCGAGACAGAGACTTCTTGTAGTTGTAAGGATCGAAGCGCTTCTATGAGAGAGCATGGGGAGATGAGACTGGTGAGGTCACATCTAGAGTATGGAGTTCAGTACTGGTGCCCACACCTCAAAAAGGACATTAACCTACTGGAGAAGGTCCAGAAGAGGGCTACAAAGATGGTAGTGGGTCAGCAGAGTAAGGCATATCAGAAGAGCTTGAGGGCACATATACTCACTGTAGGACAGGAGAGAAAAGGGGGACATGATTGAGACTCTCAAGTATTTGAAAGGGATAAATAAGGTGGATAAAGAGGGTCTCTTTAAGCTAAGTGGCAATCATAACACAAGGAGGTACAGTCTTAAACTGGGGAGAGGTTTAGAAGTGAGGTCAGGAAGCACTTCTTCGCAGAGACAGTGGTGGACATTTGCAATGTGCTGCCAGAAAAGGTGGTCTTGTTGAAGACAGTGGGCAGTTTCAAGAGAGGATGGGATAGACATAGGGGAAAGGTCAGGAACATGGGTAGGGAGGATGGAAAGGTTGGGAGGAAGCCGGATGGGTCAGGATCTCAAGCTGTGGACCCTGCAATGAGAGCAAATAAGATAGACCAAATGGCCTTCTTCTGCTGGTTTCTTCGTATATTCTTGTGTTTGTGTGAAGCTGCCCAGCAAACAGCTGAGTGATGACATGGTCAGCTCTGTGCTCCCATTCCTCCCACCCACCGCAGACAGAGATGCACAAAACAACTCCCTTCCATTGCCAAGTATCCTGCCCATCTCCCAATTCTTTCCCATTCACCATCCATAGAAAAGCAACTCTCTCCCACTGCCAGGTATCCTGCCCACCTCCTGATTGTCCCCCCAATGGCCCTCCCATGAAAAGCAGATCATTCCCACTGCCAAGTATCCCGCACACCTCCTGATTCTTCCCCATACACCATCCATAGAAAAGCAACTCCCTCCCATTTTAATGTATCATGACCATCTCCTGATTGTTACACCATTGCCCCTCCTGTGAAAAGCCACTCCCTCCAACTGCCAAGGATCCCATCTGCTTCTCAATCATCCCCTGGTGTCCAGTCCAAGAAAAGCAACTCCCTCCCACTGCCAAGTATCATGCCCACCTCCTGATTGTGACCTGGTGCACTGTCTGTGAAAAGCAACTCCCTCCCATTTCCAAGTATCCCCACCCACCTCCCCATTGCTTCCTGTGCCCCTTTCAAACACCTGAAATAAAGAAAACTGTCCTGCATAGTCTTTTTTCTTTTTTATACACTCTGTAAAAAAGAAAATAGTTCCTCGAAGTCTGCTGTCCTGCCACCCCTGCGCCCATTACCCCCAACCCCCAATCAGCACCCCCACCCCACCCTACCTTCACTTACCTTCTGGGGGTCAATGCAGTAATCCTGTCTTGACCAGAGACAGGTCTTCACTCATCAATGCTGGACTGGGTACTGAGGAAATCAGTTAGTGTGGGGTCAATGTATTTCAATGCATTTTCAACTTGTACTAATAATTTTGTCATTTTTTTAATATCTGTTCCCCAAATTTTCAACATGGCCTTTTTGGACCACACCACATGAACAAAGTAGGTGAGTTTTTTTTTTTTCCAAATCTGGCCTGAAAGGTGATTTTGCAATCACTCTGTAAAATCCTCTTTCAGGCAGGATTTGAAGATTTTCACTTACTGGGTAAGGGTGAGCTCAAAGCCAAAGAGGTATTCGGTGAACCACTGAAGTTTGGCAGTTTCTGCCCAGCCAAAGCCAGTCCCAAAGATTGATGTCTTCACTTCAGCTCTTCAGCGGCCATGACACAACTATAAAACACTGAGCATGTGCAATACTTTCTATGAGCCTCCTGACTTCAGTAACCAATCAAGGACACAGAATCTCGGCAAAACAGAGTGCTCTGCAGCTCTTTGTGCCATTGCAACTCTTGTGTCAGAACGGAAGGACGTTGCTGTGTGTGTGCTGCACCTGCACTGTGTTTACTATTTTTGTTAAAAAAAAGGTTGCCAAGATCCACCAATTAATGAAGACCAGTTTCTAGGAGTTAACTTGCAAGCTGCCACTGCAGTTGCACATATTTTGTTAGGCAGAAAAAGGGAAGGAAAAGAAGAGCACTGTGATGGCAAGCAGAAGGATGAGAGAAGGGCCATGGTCCTGCCTGCTGCAGCAACCCAGTGCTGTTGTTGTACACAAATCTTTCAAACCAAAGTTTTTGGTGCTTTACTTGACTGGGTGTGTATCTAAGCTCCAAATCGTAACTTTATCAAATTGCAGTTTTGGTGATTGTTTGTGGGTGACTCATGGCTGTGCTGCTGGATTAGGGACCAGGTGCCTCCAGGCTCCAGCTTGCATGGCTCCCCCTTCCAAAAAAAAAAATATTGTGAAATACTTTATCCAATTGCAGCTTAGACTTTATGACAGGCAGTGTGAGCCATGACTGGCCTGGATATGGGAGCTAGAGCCCCCACTCCTTAAAAAAATCTTGTGAAACACTTTATCCAGTTGCAGCTCAGTCTTCAAGATGGGTAGCATGTGCCATGCCTGGCCTGACATAAAGATGAAGAAAGGATGTTCTGAAAGGGAAGCAGGAAGGACTGGGAGAGGAGGAGGAGGAGCCACATGAAAAGGTTCAATTTTGGTACCTGTCCCCACAGCAAGTAGCAGTTGAAGTTGTGTGGCCCATGGTGCTGGTGATGTACATGATGAGGATGTTAGAGGGAGATGTCCAGAGACAGAGAGTGGTGTTGGTAGGGTTGGTGGTGGTGGTGGATCTAAGACTGAGATGCATACTAAGACAAATCATGTAATAGTACATCCAAAGAAAAACAATGAGGATTTGTTAGCCCACTGAAGTCAGCTGGTTGTATGCCCACTTTAAGTAGGAGCTTTCCTAGACAGTCACAGTCAGTGTCCAGTGGAGCATCTGGTAGTGCTGAAACCAGCCAGAGCAATGTGGAAACACACAGATCATCCACTGCTCACAGACCTCCTTCTTCACTCTTCCAAATACCTTGCTTTCTCCTGCTGTTTATGATGATGATGTAAAGCCCAGAGATCCTCCATCCCATTCTGAAGATGCACAAACAAGCCCTCCACTTATGTGTCTTGTGCAAGCCACATGACAGCAGCTGGCAGTGCCAGGTGGGATGCTAACTCAGCAGCCCATACACCCGCACCAAGGTGAGCACCATAGGCAATTTTCAGTTGGCCGCTGCTGGCTTGAGGCACTATATTATGCACTTTCTCCAAGTGTACCCACAGGCATCAAATCAGGGAGTGAGTGTGTGTGTGGGGGGGGGGTCTGACACTATTGTTATCCTATCAACAGAGGAAAAATAATTGGTTGGTATATATGGGCAAGGTGCTGCTTATGGTATACCAACTCCTCTGTTTCATAAAAGCAAGTAAGTAGCATGTCCACCACCAGCACAGCTGCTTGCAGTGGAGGAGAGTGGGGTGATTGCCACAGAGGAAGAGGATATGGAAGTGGTGCAGTGCCAGAGGAGGGAGAGCTGCTAGCAATTCAGAAGGGGGAAGCAGAAGCACAGCAAAAAGAGGAGGCAACAGGAAAAGGGCATGGAAAGGGTGAAATATCAGTTGAGATCAAGGTGGAGATGGGTGGGGAAGGAGAAGTTGCAGATGAGAAGCAAGAGAAAGAAAAGAGGAAGTAAAGGTTGAACGTCTGTTATCAATTAATCAATCAATCAAATCAATCAAACTTTATTTAACCAGGCAATTACATCATTGAGCAAGCTCATTTGTAAGATGATCCTGGGCACAGAGGATAAATTCATTTACAGTATTCAGCATCATTTCCTAACACAGCAGACACTGAAACAGACTATTTCTAGGTATGAGATTATTAGGTAACTAGAGCAAGACTTAGATAATGAGGGCTATATACATATACAGGCAATTCATCATATATGGGTTAGGAGACACTGGAGGACAAAGGGAGAAGAGGATGGAAAAGACACAGTGGAGGACAGAGAGAGGAGAGGAGGGCAAAGACACATGAGAGGAGTGGGGGGGTAGCCCTGCTAGGGTAGAGGCCTCCAGGGGGGGTAGCCACAGGGAAGGAGGGAGATGGGGGGGGGGGTAGTTACACTAAAAAGGAATGCCAGCTGACAGGAGGAATAAGAAGGCCAGGGAGGTCCAGGAGCTAGGGGAATATTCAGACCATACATTACTGATTACCTGAAGCAATCACACGCAGTCTTTAGGCATCAGTAAAGCAGCTGCCTGAATATGTAGGGGCTAGGCAGGAGGGAAAGTTTAAGTGCTTTTTGATTGTTGTTCCAAAGTGATGGTAGAAAGGGGCTGATGGCAGTAGTGCCATGATGTGTCCTCTTCCTTGGTAGCTTGAGGAGGACAAAGGAGGAGTTCTGTAGGCCATACGCGCCTTTAGACCATTTGAACAGGTTGCAGATATAGGGTGGGAGGTTGTTAGAAATAGCCCTGAAGAGCAACATGAGGGCATTTATTTGTCTCCTCATGAAGAGGGATGGCAAATCATTTGCCTGGTACAACAGACAGTGGTGAGTCGACAGGGGAAGGTCAAGTATGAATCTCAAAGTGTGATGGTAGAGTGTGACCAGCTTCTGGAGGGCATACTGGGGACAGTGACTGTAGAGAAAGTTAGTGTAGTCAAGCAAGGGTAGAAAGGTTGTTTGAACCAGCCGCTTCCTATCTTCGAGTGTGAGTAGATGTCTTATGTGGTAAAATACGCCAAGACACTGTCTTAGCTTTTTTTTAACTCACTTAGGTGTACAATGAAACTGAGTTTGTTATCCAACCAGACTCGCAGATATTGTAATTTATCCGCTATTTCCAGATGTTCACCAAGGAGGGTGATAATCTGGGGGTTACCAGGTGTCCCCATATTGTGGAAAGAGTGCGCGTAGACAATCATGGCTTTGTTTTTTTTTTGCCACAGAGCAAGAGCTTCAGGCTTAGCAGGTTATGTTGGAGGATGATAAAGTCCTGCTGTAACTCCTTGTGAGCAAGATCTAGAGAGGGGTTGGTTGTATAGAGGACTGTGTTATCAGCAAAAAGGTGAACATTTCCTGCGAGTATGCCAGAATCTATGCGGTTGATATAAAGTACGAGGAGGATAGGCCTCAAGATAGAATCTTGTGGGATGCCTCGGGCAAAGCTTTTAGTGGGAATAGTTCCCCTTGTGCTTTAATTTATTGACTTTGATTTGTGAGGTAGCAGTGGAACCACTTTACTGCAGCAGGGGTTATACCAATACTATGGGTATCAAGCAAGATAGAGTGATCTACCATGTCGAAGGCTTTGCTAAGGTCAAGCTACAACAATCTCCTTTGATGATGATCATAATTCTGATAAGTGGAGGCCACCACCAGTACCACCACCACCAGCATGGGAAGACAAGAGTGGGAAAGTAAGAGAAGCAATGAAGAAGGAAAGACAACAAAAGCAACTTGATTAAGCAGAGAAATTCAAATCACAGGCCAAGTTTCCAGTCCCACCTGATAAATGTGCTACTACTGCTACTGCTTCTGGTGATCATGTAGAGTAACCACATCATTCTGCCCCATGATCAGAAAATAAATATTATAGTGGTCACACTAGTTCTTCTAAGTCCGCCCACAGTACTGCAAACCAAAGCTTCCTGAGTCTCACTGCTCATTGGATTGTGCCAAGCACCAGTACCACCACTGCTGCCCCACCTCCACCACCAGCAACACCAGTCCCTGCAGGAGTCATCTTGAAGCAGACTGCTGAACAGAGGAACAGCACTACAGGGAGTGCTTTAATAAATGTGCCAGTCATGAAGGGAAAACATAGTGGGGATAACATTCTGCACTTTCTATAGTCAATGCTAGACATCAGGATCTACCCTCAAATCCTAAAGGTGGAAAAATTTGTGACAGACAGTGGGAGTAACATGATGAAGTCCATGAATGATGTTGGTTTCTGCCACGTACCATGCTTTGCATATGCACTGAATTTGGTGGTCAGTTATGTGCTTGAGAAACATGCACTGTTAAAAGAAATACTGGACACCATTAGGGACATTACAAGATGTATCCATCTCTCCCCCAAATGTGCTCAGCTTCTCTGACATTACCAACAGAAGCACAGTGTCCCACAACACCTTTGGAATAAAGATGTGGTGACTAGGTGGAAATTTGTCCTTTTACATGGTGGAAAGACTGGTGAAACAGAAAGCTGTTTTCCAGGCAATGGAATTTGATGATGTACCTTGTTGGAGATACCTGTCCCTGGTGCAGTGGTGTGTACTCAATGGCTGGTTCCACTTCTGAGACCTTATGAACAGGCCACCGAAGATCTGTCTGCTTAATCTGCTGCTCATAGCATGGTCCTGCCTATGGTGACTGTACTTGAACAACTCATATAATGTTACATGACATATTCCAGAACAACATTCCCACAAAGCAAGGTCAGCCATGGTGGTACCAGTGGTAGTGGAGGTAAACGTGGCAGCAATTGTGGCATTGGTGGTAATGGAGGTGATGATAATGACTTCAGCAGTGCTAGACAAGGTGGTTGTGCTGGTGGTAGTGGTGGTGACACTACTAATTCATCATCTCAGTGGCATCCATAGCTGGATGCAATACTTATTGAGGAAGTGGCAGAGATGTTTCTGACACAACTTGAACAATTATTTCATAGCATTCGACTGGAAGCCCAATTTGACATGGCATCATTACTAGATCTCAGATATAAACATGTCTGCATTCCTCCTGCACACTGACTGTGTCAAGCAGAAAGTCTTGCAGACAGTTCAGATACAGCAGCACAGACAATGCACAGAAGCCACAACTCAACCTCCTACTCCTCTTGGGCCAATTCCCATGCTTCCAGTTTTGGGGGCATCAGCATGGTGGTGGTGATGATGATGATGATGGCATCAGATGGAAAAAGTAAGAAATTGATGATCCAATTCCAGGACATATAGGAGCTGTTTGACACACAATGTCAATGTCATGCTGACATTATGGATGAAGGCACAGAGATGACACCAGATTATATCATGGAGGCATACATAGCAGAGCCACTGTCTAGCTGAAATGCTGATGTCATTGAATTCTGGCAGGACAGAAAAGAGATTTGGCCTACACTGGCTAAAGTGGCTTTTTATTTTCTGGGATGTCTCCCAAAATCAGTTGCTTTCAAAAGGTGTTACAGCACAACTGGAGATAGTGAATCACCACATTGCTCCAGGCTAGATCTGGACAGTATTGAATTCCTAGCCTGTCTGAAACTGAATTTACCACACAGGAGCTTCACTTCTCCATTCAATTATTTCAAATTCCAACAGGTATCATTAACTAGCCCTCTATCTCCTGCAGGCATGTCTCTCTGCCCTCCCAATGGCACTGGCAAAATTACAGTTTGGCTCAGCACCACCACTCCTAGCAGTGTAGTCACCAGCAGGAAAAGGACTTAGACACACCCTGACATTTTGAGTCTTCAAGAAGATAGTACTACAACTTTTACCATACCATCATCAGCAAGCTCAAATGAGCAGGTGGCAGATGCTACCTGCCTTAGTGCAACTCAGTCTTAGCCTCACATGCTTACAAACATTCAGTGCTACTTAAATCAGACCTGTGATTTTGCCTAAACCACTGGCATGGCACTGGCAAAGGATGTCAATTCTAATGGTCAACTCAGGCAGCATGGGATGGGCAGCAGTCTGGAAGAATGTCAAAATGATGCTTCCATTGGGCAGCAGCTATTACAGTAAAGCTTAGGACTAAATGTTAAATAAAATAAACAAATAAAAACATTGAAAAACTTAAAAATATTTACACAAAATAAAAAAGTAGGGGCTGGGGTGGGGGGTTGGACTCAGCCTCAGCCCAAAAAACTATGAATCCCTATATGTCTTAGCACTATATGTTAGCAAGAAGTTAAAAATAAAAAAATTTAAAAGAGTGGGGACTACGGGGGCTTCAGTTCAGCCCAAGAAACTAAGAATTCTATAGCTCACTATTAGCACTACATGTTAGTAATAAATAAATAAAAAACTTACAAATATTTACCAAAAAAAAATTAAAAGTAGGGACTATGGGAGGGAGCTTCAGTGCAACTGAGGAAACTAAGAATTTCTGTAGCTCTTAGCAGCACTATGTATTAACTCCCCCAAAAAAAAAAAGAAAGGAGAGAAATATTTACAAAAAATTAAAAAACAGAGTAGGGACTATGGGGCAGGGGGCCGTGAGCTCAGTCAAGTTCAATGCTTTATTTGATCAATCAAGATAACAAGTAACTTGATTATTTTCAACACATACATGTAACAAAGTTGGACATACAAACCATATGAATATACAGACATAAAAAAAAACATTTTATATAAATAATTTAAACACTTTTAACATTCCTAATACATTAGTCCCTTCACTCTATAATCACATGTTATTGCTTTGAAATTAGCTGCCTATATTTTTTCTTTTTACTATTAATAACAAAATTTGAAAATTTTGCAGACAGAATAGCATCTTCAATTGTTTGCAGATGTAGCAGAATAAATATCACATCATAACCTGAATCTGCATAAATTAACAGATAATTCTTTAAAAATTGATTTCTGGCCTGGTTACACAGAGGACACAGCAATATAATATGCTTTAAAGTTTCTTCATGTCCTTTATTACACTGACATAATTTTTCTGACCCTATTACTTCATCAGCTGCACTAACTACATTAAAATATGTGTACTTTGAATTTACTAACGCCATCCTCATCCAATTGATAGCTTTTATATATGGCGGGATCATCCAAAAGGAAATATATAATTCCAACTCATTATCAGTTTTGTTCTCCTTATACCATCTTGCACATTTTTGTTTTCTTATTTGTGCCACATCTTTACTTTTCCCTAGGGAATACATTTTTTGTTGGCCAGTTGTCTATACTGAGGAAGAATCATAATTCCTCTGGAAAAATCCAACTACAAATGGCCCATATTAATTTGATCTAATTTACTTTGAAGTCCATTTAGCCATAATGATGGTAAATCTCTATCTGCCCATTGCATTTTTTCTTTTAAACATGTTTTTGGAAGTATATTTTTCTTATGATTTATTATTCTAATCCAATATGAGATCAACATAAGGTCTTTAAGAAAACAAATCGGAACTCTACCCAACTCAGCTCTTACCATGGTGTTTGAGGTAGAGGAGGCTACCATTAAAAGTGCTTTGTAATAATATGACAGAGGTTTCTCCAGGTCCTTCTTACTTGCATACCCCCATACTTCTGAACCAAACAGCAATAATGGTTGTATTTTTGCCTCACCAGCAATTAATGCTGGTTCTACTCTATTTCCTCCATACACAGAATTAAATTTCAATAATGCTCTTGTGGGTAGTCTAGCTTTATTTATTTGATTATTAATATGAGCCATCCAAGAGCAAGAGGAAGTAGGTTGTACCCCCATATAACAATATTCTTTTACTAACTCAATATTAACATCTCCTAATTTTAAGCTCGGGCCTTTTACATTATTATTCCCCTTTCTAAAAACCATTATTTTAGTTTTTTTTGCATTTATCCATAGTCCTAACATTTTACATTTCTGCTTCAACATATCAAATTTCCTCTGTATCCCAATTCTAGAACGTGAGACTATTACCAAATCATCTGCATATGCCAACGAATGTATTGATATATTATTTATTTTAAGAAAGTCAAATATTTCTGCATCTCTAACTATTAGTAGTTCATTGATATATAAATTAAAGAGAACAGGGGCCAATATGCAACCCTGTTTGACTCCACAATTTGAGTCAAATGGCTGAGACAACCTGCCCTCGTTATAATACCTAATATATGTAAATGTATCTGAATAAAGTTTCTGAATCAATCTAAGAAGACGTGGGTCCATACCCTTCTTATATAATAGTTCCCATAATTTTAATCTATTTACCGAATCAAAAGCTGATTAGAAATCTCAAAAAACTGTTTATAACATAGACTTTCTAAGAAATACATATTTTTTCATCAAATGGGCAAGACAGTACAAGTTATCAGTTGTGGCAAAACCCTCCCTAAAACCAGCCTGATAAATTGATATATGTGACAATAGTTCAGTCCATTCATTTACCCTATTCAATAAAAGTCTTGTAAAAATTTTAGAACTTATATATAATAAACTAATAGGATGAAAATTTGATGGATCATATAATGATCCCTTTTTGTGAATTGGGACTATAATATTATGTCCATGAAATAGGAATAAAGTTATGTTTAACACAAAAATTGAAAAACATTGCAAGCATAGGAATCAAGAAATCTTTATATTCTTTATATACTGCTGTGGGAATGTAATCTGGACCGGGTGCCTTATTATTTTTTAATTTCATAATACTCTCTTCTATCTCCTCAAGAGTAAAAATTATCATAGATTCTACTTTACACATACTAAATGGAACTATACTATCAGGGGAAGAGGGAGTCTTACTAAATATTTCCTTAAAATATTCTACCCTAGTGTCTCTTGGTACATACACTGAGAGACCCGACTGATATTGGTTAGTTCCCTTTGCTACCATACTCCAGAATGCTTTAACATCCTTATTCTTAATAATCTGAAACATTTCATCCCAAGTATCATTTTGAAAGGATAACTTCTTCATCTGCAAAAAATGATTATATGACTTCCTAGCCCTGTTTAAAAATGCACAATTTTCCTTTGAGGGATGATTTTTGGTCATTCTAATGAGTTTCTTAAGTATCCTTTTTTCATTTTTATATTCTTTGTCAAACCATGTTATATAAGATTTCTTCTGTCCAGAATTAACATCTGTACAGAGTGATGCTTTTAGGTCCAGATTAAGTTTATCCAGTTGTACAGTTACCCATTCTATGTTTACCCAATCATAATTTTGCATTTCCTTTTTTTTTCCAAATTCTATCAAGATATTTTGAACCTTATTCCCATAAACAGCCTTGTAATTCAAACGCTGTTTCCCTTTTAGATATAATTGTGCCAATGGTATGCAAGTGGGTTGTTCAGAGAGAAGAATATCTTTATCTAGCTTCATTTGTAAGTTTAAGGCAGCATGATCACTTTCTGCTCGGGAAAGGATTTTTAGCGAGACAAAATACTCCAGACTCTCAGGATTCATTATAACATAATCTATTATACTTCGGCCTACACCCGAAGAGAAAGTGAATTCACCTTCACAGTCCCCCCTCAATTCTTCCATTCACAATCATTAAAGCATTTGCCTCAAGGAATTTAATTAAACTTCAACCGTTATTATTTATGCCTTTATCTTTACTGACTCTCTTTTTGCAAAATTTAAGACCTAACTGAGTCTCTAAGTTTGACAAATTATCATGATCTGCAATACGAGCATTAAAATCCCCTAATATAATAAACAGACCTCTAGGATATTTAAGAAGAGAAGCATTTAAATCTGCCCCAATGAACTCCAAATATTACCAAACTGCTCTAATTTATTAAATGGAGGAAGATATACCTTGACCAAAATTAGCACAACCTGATCTATTTATATAATGGCCATGAAATAATATTGCACATTTTTAAAAATTTCTTGTTATACTAGGTCCAGTTTTAACAAACAGGGTCAACCCTCCTTTTGCTCTACCAAATTTCTTTTCTCTAGTTGCTGAACTTAATATTACTTGATATCCATTAATATTTATATTATCTAAAGCCCACGTCTCTTCTAGGGCCAGAATTTTGTATTTGGAAAAAAAGTCCATACATTCACAGTCTACTAACTTATTACAAAATCCAGCAATGTTCCAAGTTAATACTTTTAACAAATAATTATTTTGTGTAGAGTTGTAGGTAATCTCTACAGAGATTTCTTCTGTAATTCCTAGTCAGTGTTCTGTATCCAAACCTCTAATCCTTTCATCATTCAGATTCACCATGTCCACAATTAATATACCAACACTATCAAAAATATCCACATTCCTTTTTATCAGAGAGAATAAATCTGCTGATATGCATGATATATCTATTTGACTATTTTCTTTATCCGAAAATACTCTCTTTGCATATCTGATACATTTTTCTCCCTTTGGTTTTTGAAGGTATGAACCTATAAGGGAATTTATATAAACATCCAGGATTTCCTCATTTTCTCCCAAAATCTGTCTATACCAAATAGAGACAGAATAAAAGGGTTGGAATCCCCACTAGAATCTATTGAAAATTTACTAAAATCCTACTGAAGTTTAAACAACATCCCTTTAAAATGATTCAAGGTTAAGTAGTCACCAGTCTCACAATATTGTTTAGTGTGGGCTGTAATGGTCTTCCATAAGATAGGGCCCATAAACTTAACCCTAAAGAGGAAATCCTGTATGATTTAGCCTAAATGGATATTGCTGAAGACATATCAGAAACTAATACAGACACTGGTTTATTCTCCATTGTTTCATCCCTACAGACCATAATAATGTTGTCCTTGGCTTGAGGGATGCCTAACTCTGCAGCAATTAAATACTTAATAAGGTCCTTTAATGATTCTGGAGATTCATCTCTCTTATGATACACACCATCACTTCGCAGACAAACTACTTTTCCATCAAGTAATCTTTCGGTTTCCTCATATACTTTAGTGAACTCGTTAATGGGCCTATTATTGTAATCTGTACATATAATTTCTATAGGCATCTCTCTCACTTTTCCTACACCACTGTTTACTGAACTTTCTTGATTCTTTAGATTTTCTTTTTTTACTAGAGCAGGCATTAAATGTTGTTCTACACTACCTTCTTTCTAATTTTCTGTTTCCTTTATAACTTTTATTGTTGCTTTCTTTGAATGTTTCTTTCCACCCCTTTTCCTCTCCTTTTGTTTCTTGAAACCATTCCCTTTCATCTTATTTTTTGGTTGATTATCTGGGATACAAATTGATGAATAAGATAACTTATCAGACTTTTTTTGGCAAACAACTCCATCCATTTTTTCCTCTAGTTGTTGCAATTTTACAAATAAAGTGTTAATAGAGTTTTCCAAAGAATAGTTTAAGTCCCTTAATGTCTCTAGCAGTACTACATTTGCCATAACAGGATGTGTTAATGCCTTAAATGTATACTTTGACAATGTATCTGGACATTGAGCAAATAGATCCTCATTTATTATTATGTGTTCAACTTCTCTGTCGATTTTTTCAAATACTGTATTTGGGGAACCTGTTAATACAGAGCAATTAGCTCTAATTGCCCCTACATCATTCACTAGGTCTTGACTGAGGTTTCCAAAGTCTTCATCTAGTCCTGATGAAATTTCTAAGGGGCTATATACTTCAAATCTTGAGTCCTGTGCTTTTCTATGAGAAATCGTTTTCATTGGTGGAGGTAAAACTGACACTTTCTGCAAAGAAGATTTGAATTCCTGAGCTTTATTTTCCCCTAAATTACAATTGGTTTTAACAGTAAAGAAGTATGTGATATTTTTCTGCCTGACTGGTCTGTCTGGAATCTCTGAAGTCTTATTAATACAGTGTGTATCTTCAATTTTTGTTTTCCCCTTATGAGAACTTTGAGTCTTTATATTTAACTCTTGAGAATCTTGAATATTATTACTAGCTACATGAAAGTCCTTTCCTACTCTGTCCTTTTTTGTTTTATCCCCTATGTAATCTAACTTCTCAATGGTCAATTTTGTAGCATTTTTCAATGCCTCAGCATAAGTAAAGATTTTATGCTCAGTGGGGGTGGATGTAATACATAATGCATCATTAAATATACATCCATTATTTTCATACCTTTTCTTTAATCCATCCCTCTAATACTTTTCCCTTCCCCCTTTATTCCCCCTTTCCTATAAGCCTCTTACCACTTCTTGTAAACATTAAGTGAGACTTTTGATAAAGTGCAAAAAAAGGGAGAAAAAAATATAATTACAAAAATCTTCAAATTTAAACATCCAACTATACAGCCATTGAAACCTTGAGTCTCTAAAAAAATGTTTCACAATCACCACACATTCAGATGAAACCATTCCCACAGTTCAGGATGTTCAAGAAGATCCCACAGTCTGCTCTATCCATTCCAAGTATTCCAATTGTGCAAACCATAATCCTGCTCACAAAGTTCAAGCCTGTAGGCACCACAACTTCCACAGATTATATCCCATCCGCTTCTCACAGTCTCCACAAGGAATTTTCCCAAAAAGTCCCAAGTAGTCACTGTTTGGGTGTAAAAGAAAAAACAAGCCATAATAGCAGTAATAGCAGTGAAAAAAACAAACAAAAAACAAATAAACAATTACTACACCTATCGCTATTACAAACACATTAAAATACAAAAAATGTAACTTAATCCCTACGTCACTAATGTTATATCTGTAATTTACCTATAATAAAGCAATATAAAAACCTAATAATAATCTCAGGACAACAGCATAACACGACAGTAATATTACCACAGCATGTGTTACCAAATAAGATATTTAAACAAAAAACAAACTTACTTGTCAGAAAGAATTTAACCCTCTACCATGCCTCACTGTGGTACTGCTTTTCAAAGGAGACGATATTCGATGTTCACTTATTAAAAAAGGGTAGTAGTAGAGGAATTCACCAATATCCCAAAAGAATCTTGCCCAATACCCGAAAGCAGAAGGTGAAGCATATATTTATAAAATTGGCAATGTTTTCTTATCTCTTTTTACTATAGAACTTCGTAACTTCGAAGGTTCAAAATATTGCATGATAACACAATCCAATAGTGATTTTATTAAGCCAGAAGAAGACATGAGCGCCGAGGCCAACAGAGCTCACATTGAATGTCTGAATGTCTGATTGTCCACAGTGTCTGAAGGAATAACCAAATCAGATTGTCAGGAGTTTTTAAACCTGGATAATGATTGCCTAATTGTCAGGCACGTTACTTTAAGTATATTTATTCTAATTTACTTTGATTAACTCAACATTCACGTGAAATTCATGGTGCGCATAATGTTCATGCCAATTAAGCCAAACTCGAATTAAACTCAAGTTAATTTAATAATGTGTCTGATACTAGATTAAATAGCATAGCAATAACATCAAGTTTCTCATTTATCTATATGTCAATCTCTATAATAATCTCTATAGTAATTATCTTTCTAACACTATACATGGATTTCCAAGAGCTCATTAGAAACATTTACAGTGCTAACCAGTGCAACTAATCAATTCAGCCATAACACAGCCTAAATCTAGTCAAAATAGCTATTGGGATAAACAGGCTAACTTAATATAAATGCCTTTCAGCTAGCGTAACTTAAATAAATAACTAAATGGGTAATTAGGTTAATTTTTATATGGACCTTTGTGAAATGCTGCATAAAAATGTAAAAAGCTAATAAAATACCTAAGACAACCTTACAACCTAATAAAGGTATTATAACATATTATAAAAAATGTATAATTAAAATAAATAAATTTAAACACATAGGGCTGGATATTCAAACTGCGCCATTCTGAGGCACAAGCCCTTACGCTGCACAAAATAGTTGCGCAGGGGTGTGGCCGGGGCGATATTCAAAGGAGCTGCGCTATTGAGCAACTCCTTTGAATATCACCCCCCAGCCACAGCCACTGTGCATGGCACAGTGGAACTTGCACCACCGCAAGTTGTCAGAGTGGAGCATTCAACTGTGGTGGCCAAGTACCATTGTGCCATGTGCAAAATCATGATATTCAAAGGTGACATGCAAATGGGGCCATAATTCATGCAAGGCATGGGGTGCATTGCATCTGATTATATCGCCTTTGCATGCCATTAGCATGTAGGTGCATATCCTGAGGACTTGCACCTGGCGCCCTGCCAGGTAACGGCCTGTCGGGACAGCGCACCTGCAGCCCGATCACGGGCAGCAATGGCTCCCCACCTCCTCCCATTACATCTCCTTGGTGGTCCAGTGGACGAAATGCCCGATCCTTGGGTAGAATGTAAGTGCCCCCGAACATGTCCTAGTACCCGATTGCGGGCAGTTAGTAAAGTGCCCCCACCCCAAACATCTCCCTGGTGGTCCAGTGGACCGTGAATGCCCGATCGCGGGGAGAATGTAAATTGACCCCCAAACATCTCCCTGGTGGCTAGTGTCCCCCACCCCACCCACCACAAGCCCACCACCCGCTCCCCGGCGGCGGTGGGTAGCAGCATCCACCCGCCTGCCACCCGCTGCCCACCCGACTGACTGCCGGTAGGGCCTGCACACCCTTGGTGCAGAGCAAGAGCCAATGGGCGTGCCCCATACCGTACATGACAGTCCAGATTTGTGAATGAATCATTCACAAATCTGGACTGTCATGTATAGTATAAAGCTTGCCACCCGTGTGCTACCGCTACCAAGCAGTCAGCTCGGGCATCGGCGTTGGCGAGGGCAGGCAGGTGGATGGATGCCGCCGGCTGCCAGGGCGGCGGGGTGGTGGGGCTTCGTGGGTGGTGGGGGTGGGACACTAGCCACCAGGGAGATGTTTGGGGGTTCAATTTACATTCTGCCCATGATCGGCATTACGTCCACTGGACCACCAGGGAGATGTTCGGGGTGGGGGCACTTTACTTACTGCCCATGATCGGGCACTAGGGACATGTTTGGGGGGTATAATTTACTTTCTGCCTGTGATCAGGCACTAGGGACATGTTCGGGGTTTGCTTTACTTTCTGCCCGCGATCGGGCACTAGGGACATGTTCAGGGGGTTCACTTTACTTTCTGCCCGCAATGGGGCATTTTGGTCCACTGGACCACCAGGGATGTGAACGGGAGGGGAGCCACATTGATGCCCGCGATCAGGCTGGTGGGGGAGTACACCATGCCCGCTCACGGGCTGGGGGGCACAGGGACTGAGTTGAGGCCAGCCACAGGTGGCAGCTGCTGTGTTGCACCCTGCAATACAGCAGCTCACCTGTGGGTGGCCCTCGACTTGCCTTTTTTTGGCTCAAGGTCCTGCAGGCTCAGGTTGGGGTTGCGCCTGCACAACTCTGCACAGCCCGGCTGAATATCGGGCTGTGCAGTTTATGCATGGTTCCTCCCCCTCCTGTTGAGCATGCATTCATTTGCATTGCGCTGTTGCTCAGCCTGTTTTCAGTGGCACAACTGCCTCCTGCTGAATATCGCAGAATGGCGCAATGTAGGACTTGTGCATGCGCAACCCTGTTGCTCATGGCGCAACCCTTTTGAATATCTGGCCCATAATCTTGTATATCCATGATTCAGATCCGTAAATCAAGTTTCAAATGTATACACTTATAATGTTTCACTAGTTCTCATGTATTTCACAGACACAGTTTTTCATAAAATACTTTATTTAAAAATACCTCTCCACTCTGCAAAAATGAAATACAATGAAATACAATGGCCAATAAAATAACATGTGAAAACGGACGCGAGCACAAAAACCATAGTGTATATTACTGGAGAGGAGGAACACAAAACCAAACACAGGGACCGAGGAATAAACTACAAGCCCCTGAAAACAGAACAGCAGTCTGGATATCAGCCGTCCGAATGCAAACCACACTCTTCAGGTGGAGCGAGCTGCCCCTTTGCCACGGCACACCTAGCTTTCTCCGGAGGGTGGTTCAATTCAGACTGCAGTTCAAAAACCTTGTACACAAGTTGTTCTGGAAAAATTTGTATTTTCCCACAGGTATAATCTAGTGAGGCAACGATGATATACCTGTTATAAGCAACAATAAAGCGTAATACAAACCCTGCTTTCTCAGCTTATCCTCAGCCTAGCAGTGTGCAGTACCTCCTTGTCCTCTCTTTTGTGACCACTCCCATGTGTATTCTTGCATCCAGTCCTCAGTCAAGAAAACTAAGAAATCCTGTGGCTCTTAGACTACATGGTAGCAAAATATTGAAAAAAAAATTAAAAATGTTTACAAACAAATGAAAAAGGAATTATACAATTTTGGGAAGATAAGGTCAGTAGGGCAATACCCTTGTAAAGTATAACAGTACATGTACTTTTTTTTTGGATGCATATTTTTTGGAGGAATTTATTTTGAAAACCTATGTGGCATTAACATACTAATTTACACAAAAGGCAGGGGGAGCCTTGAGGTCAGCAAAAGAAACTATGAATTCCTTCAGCTCTGATAGTGGTGCTTAGCAGCCGTATGTGTCTCGCACTGTGGTGATCCACAGCCATGGCATGCCAATACCACCTGCCACACATAGGCTATAGTAATTCATACCCATTGCTTCAAGGCTTCTTCCCCTTTTCTGTAGTGTTGTTATGCCTCATGCTTATTACTACATTGAGAGCCGGTGTCAAAGTTGGTCCAAATTTTACCCCTGTCAAAGCTGAACTGAAGGTACTGCCAAGACACTTTGCTCACCCTTACAGTTGGGTTCATAAGGTGGGGTCATATGCAAACAAAGTTGAAAATTTGGAGTCAAAATATTAAAAATCAACACAGTTATGAAAGTATGTTGCAATGTTTCAACACTCACTCAGAAATTTGGTAATTTTCAATACTTTGACCCCAAACTTTCAATATAGCTATTTTTTTGCACCACTTCATGAACATGACAGATGTGATTGTTCAGATCTTGGCTAAAATGTGTTTTTGCACTTGTGGAATGAAATGACATTTTGGCCAGTATTTTATAAATAACACCTGTCATGATCAGAAGCAGGGATCATAAAAAGACTATGTGGAAAATGTGTGGTAAAAATGTCACAAAACAATGTAGGTTTGAAGAAACATTTAATTTGTTTTTAACACTTACCAATAACACTTGTGATGTGTACAGATTTTGGCTCCCAGTTTTCAACATAGCCTTCTAGGTATTTCACCTCATGAACATGACAGGTGCTAATCTCTTCCAAACCTTTTTCTTTGCATTTTCTCCGTGAGATCACCTTTCGAACAGAATTTTAAAAATTCCACTAGCCATGAACATAAGGCGAGGTGACAAAATGACAGTGTTGAAAATTTGGGGTCAGAATGCCAAAAAACAATGAAGTTATGAGGAAATGCTGAATTTTCTAAATGTTTGCTCATAACTTTATGATTTTTCCAGATTTTGGCCCCAAATGTGCTCATAGCTCTTTTGTTACCCCACTGATGAACATGACAAGAGGCATTTTTCAAATCCCCTTTGAAACATGTTTTCATTGTCCCTTGATGAAATTACCTTTCAGACAGGATTTCAAAAAATTCACCTGTCTGGATCATAACATGTGGTCATATGAAGACTGTGTTGAAAATTTGAGGTAAAAAAAAATTAGTTATAAAGAAACATGGAATTGTTCCTACGTTTACTCGTAACTTTATTTTTGCACCTGATATTCTAACATATCTCTTATGTTACCCTACCACATCAACATACCAGGTGTAATTTTTCAAATCCCCTCCTGAAACACGTTTTTGCATTCACACAGAAAAATCACATTTTGGATGGGATTTGAAAAAGTCCACCTGTCTTGATAATAACGCCAAGTCATAAAAATACAATGTTGGAAATATGGGATCAAAATGTAAGAGCCAAGTGAAAATTAAATTTGATCTCTCAGGTGGTCTGTAAAAGCAGGACACCACTTGAAAATGAGATATTGCATCTCATCTGGTCTATCCTGAGTAACTATATAACAACAACTTAAATCTGAGAGCCTACTATCATCTTGTTCACAAATCTCAAAAGGCATGCCACAAGCATCTGCCTTTGGACCACTGTTATTCATCATATATTCTAATGATCTGGGAGAAGATATTGGAGATGTCAAACTTCACTGCTATGCAGATGATACAGTACTTTATGCAGCCAAACCTAGAAGGATAGAAGCTTTAGATGACCTCCAGTCTACCTTCAATATTTTCCAACTGAAATGGCGTGCTTCCAAGCTACATCTTAATGTTGCCAAAACAAACTATATGATTTTTGAACCCAACAATAAGCAGTCAACTGATTCCTCCACTCCTGGCATTTTTATCCTCATAGATGATAAATTGGAGTTGGCAGATAATTTCAAATACTTAGGAGTATGGTTAGATAGTAAGTTTTTTGTTAGTAAACATATTGAAAATGTATGTAAGAAGCCACAGCTAACTCTGGACTTCAATTACAGAAATACATTCAGTTTACCTTTGGAGGCCCATAAAACCCTAGTCAGAGCTATGTTTTTATGCCTGCTTAATTATGGAGATTTTGTCTATAGAGGTGCTGCTGGTGAACTTACCAAACTGGAAATCCTGTATCACAGGGCCGCTGAGATTCATTACTTGGCTGCCTGCACTAATCCATCACTAGAGACATACAAGTATCTCACAGGGAGGAAGAGGGTGCAGGAATACACTATTTTTAAGCGAAAAAAATGTACCAGGACTAGAGGGCATGGGATGAAGTTGGAGGGAGGATGATTCAGAGGAAACATGAGGAAGAATTTCTTCACAGAATGGGTGGTGGACAAGTGGAACACCCTGCCAGAGGAAGTGGTGGGGCTGAAACAATCAAGGGATTTAAGAATGCATGGGATAGACATAAAGGAATTCTGGAGGTCAGGGGTAAGGGGCAACAGACTTCTAGGAAAAAATAAACTGAACTTACAAGCTCAAATGGGCAGACTGGGTGGGACATAGGCCCTTATCTGCCGACACTGTCTATGTATCTATGTATCTATGCACCCTCTATGCATCTGTTGGTTGGTCTTCCCTTGCCACTAGGTGATGCAAAACCTTTATTTGTGGTCATATAGCTCTGTTAAGCATGATGTACCTACGCCACTGTATCTCTGACTTGCTCTGCAAAGTCTCTAGTTCATATAAACTGAAAGCATGCCACTGTATTTTGCTTGAAATGTCAAGAATAGCATCCAAATACGGTAAATTTATTTATTTATTTATTTATTGGAACATCAGTTTAACAACCTTTGAGCCAGAGGCTCATTTACAAAGGTACCTCGCCACAGTGAGGACAAAACAGTGCAGGAAAACAAACAACCAAGCAGACAAAACATCTGAGAGCAATTAGGAAGCAGCCAGAAAATGCAGACATTTGTCAAACACAGTATACAAACAGGCTTTACATGTGCACTTTACAGAGTAGACAATATATAGTAGTTACATGGAGATTGATTCAGTGGGCAGATAAAGGTAAGGCTGGGTGGAAGACATCAGAAGAGGAGTGTGGGGAAGATAGTAGCAAGTAAAGGTAGAGCTGGACAGAAGGTCAGAGAGCGGCTCAGTGAGCCTTGTCTGGGAGGATAGGAGTAGGCTTAGAGGCAGGTACAGCTGCGTGTTGAGAGCAGGTAATTTCTAAGACTAGTTTTGAAGTACGATAACGAGGCGGCATCAATGACTCCGGCAGGGAGGCGTTATACCAACAGGGGGCTCTGAAGGGGTAAGCCCTTTGACCTTGCGAGGTTCTCGACCTCGGTATAACCAGTGCAGTTTGTGATATGCGGTATGCACTGTGGGTTAGCATGGTGGGATAGTGGTTGACAGACCCGGTGGGGATAGCCCAAGGAGAGATTATTTTGTTAGGAGGCAGGTTTGGTATTTGAGGCGCTCATCTAGGTTGAGTAGATTAGCCATGGTGTAAAGATGGCAAGTGTGGGTTAGACTAGGAGCCCCAGTTATGAGCCTGCAGGCCTTGTTTAAGGTGAGGTGGAACTTGTTCAGGGCAGTCTGGTCTGCTGCACCATATACAGGTAGGCCATAGTCTACCAGAGATAGAACAGAGGATGTGACTGCAAGTCGGAGGGCATCCGTGGGGAGGCAGTTTTTGTGACGATAGAGGATAACCAGCCAAGAGTAAGAGGCTGAGGCAAGGGCAGAGATGTGGGCATGAAAAGAGAGGGCAGGGTCAAAGGTTATACCTAGGTATTTATAAGAGTGAACTAGCTCAATAGGGAGTTTAGAGGTGGAGTGGACTGCAAGAGGATAGTTACTGGATTTATTTTGGGGGTGGGCAAAGAGCATGGTTTTGGCTTTCTTTAGATTAATTACGAGCCTGTGCTCAGTAAACCAGGCTTCTGCGTCATTGTAGGATTCCTGCAGAGAATCCTGAAATGAGATGGGATTACGGTTGGAGGCAAAGAATACAGCATCATCTGCGTAAAGAAAGATTTTTCCAGTGCATACACTGGGCATAAATGGCTTTCAGCTGGCTTGCCCCAATGTATTGGAAGAAACGTCAGGCCTCCCTCAAGCTGAACTCAATTGTGAGCCTACATACCTTCAAAATGCTAATCGATATCTATTGCACTGACAGTTGTACTTGCTCCTAAACTTCGCTGTTGCTCTTGACTGCATTTTGAGTGCTGCTTTAATGTTGGTCCAATGTGTAACAACCCTGCTGTCTTATCATTTTGTGTCTTATATGGTTTGCTTTTGTTCTGTACCACTTATTATGACCGCGCAGACTATACATTGTTTGTAATTTATATTATTCTTCACCCTGTATACTTGACATCACTGTGATTTTTCTATACTATTAAGTCCTAACCAAAATCTGCTTGCAAATGAACTTTGCTCAGTGGAGCTTTTCCTGGCAAAACTAATAAAATGAAAAAAAAAAATACTGTAAAAATTAGGGATGGGTGAACTGGCACATCTGCACTTCTGAACCTCCCCAGACAGGGCCAACTCAGTTCCAACTGGAAAACCAAGCCTTTCATGGCACAAGCTGATTTGCCGAGTTGGTCTGGTTTGGAAGGGCAGTCTAGCCCAGAAAAAACACTCTCACCACCAGTATTGCATGCAAGTCACTAAACAAGGTAGGGCAGGGTGCAGAAATAAAACCAAAAGGTGTTTTTTTCCCCGATATCTATATTGAATATTCCTGAGTACCTGGACCATCACATGACCAACAAAAGCAAACACTCATGATACTGGGGCACTGAAGAGAGTCAACCAATGAGGGTCTTTGTTCTGTGATTAACTTATGTTCTAGCCAATCCTATGTGTCTGCCACCACAGGACAGCCCTAGGAAACAGCGTATCAAGCGCATGTGGGACTTTGCATTGAAAAAGGACAGTGTGTGTGTGTGTATGTGTGTGTAAAAGAGAGAAGGAGAGTAGAGAGACCAGAGAATTCAACAGCAGACAACAGCAGAGTGCAGACATTTTCTTTGTTTTACAAAAAGTACAGGAAACAGTGCCACTAGGCAGGTGCAGTTCTCATGAAATCATCCAGCAACAAAAATATGTAGTAGGTTAGGGAGGTAGTTACAGTCTGTTTTTCTTACAAAATCATCAACAGAAAAGTAAAAAAAAGTTAATGTACAACATCCAACAACTTAATATAATTATTTTTCTTTATGAAAAATACATTTTTGTAAAAAAAAAAAAAAAATATATATATATATATATATATATATATATATATACATATTATGGGCAGAAGTGTCACACAGCACAGGAGGACTTTGTCTGAAGGTCATACTGCCTCACTAAATTTGAGGGAGGCTTATAATGCTGTACAGAATGATGTTGAAGGAGGGTGTCTCCCACATCTCAGACTCTGTGTTGCCCATCTCTGTGCTGCACTGAAAGGTCATACTGCTGTTGATTGTGAGTTGTCCATCTCTGTATCTAAACTACTACTAGATCATATTGCCATACATATTGCGAAGGGTGTGTGTGTGTGTGTGTGTGTGTGTGTGTGTGTGTGTGTCATGTCTCACACTCTGTGTTGCCCATCTATGTGCCTCAACTACAGTACTACTACATCATACTGCTGTAACATAGGCTCTGTGTTGCCCATCTCTGTGTCTGAACCCTGGACTATTACTACTTGGTCATACTGCCTTAGACTCTGTGTTACCCATCTCTGTGCCTGAACTACTACTAGGTCATAGTGCCATACAGATTATGAAGGGGAGATCACATCTCAGACTCTGTGTTGCCCGTCTCTATGACTGAACTACTACTAGGTCATAATGCCTCATGTATGTTGAGGGGGGGTGTCACGTTTCAGACACTGTGTTGCCTATCTCTGCATCTGTTATGGAAATGGACCACGTCACCAACACCAGCTGTATGATTGAAACTAGTACACATAACAATAAAATATCTCTCAGAAACAAATTCAGAAAAAAAGGGAAATTCACTGCTGAAGATATAATTAATACAATTGATAACAATGAATCAACACAACCAGAAAAAGATGAAGCAACACAGCCAGAAAAAGAAAAGAATGTTGGTGAATCCCCTAATCAAAGTAGTGTAACAGTGTCAGCATTGCCAGAAAAATAAGATAAAAGTAAAACACAAAAACAGGTAGCCAAACAGTTAGATCTAGAATGTCAATGATTAAGGAAAAGGCTCTATCTCGTAACCACTAGACATGGTACTCCATCATATGCCACTCATGAATA
The DNA here is from genome assembly GCA_016271365.2 of Neoceratodus forsteri. Taxonomy (NCBI): domain Eukaryota; kingdom Metazoa; phylum Chordata; order Ceratodontiformes; family Ceratodontidae; genus Neoceratodus; species Neoceratodus forsteri. Next base: position 933,780,456 of record CM057455.1, read on the forward strand.
TCGGGCTCCTTCACCAGAAAGCAGTGAAACTGTTGAAGAAGAGGTTGTAAATGTAGAGCAAGAACAAGATCACAGACACGATGTATCAGATATGCTCTTCCAAAGGTGATGAATCAGAATGTGATACCGATGAGGTAGAGGATGCCATCTGGGTCCCCAACCCAAAAAGAAAAAAACACATACGGCAAGCACCATCACTAGCCACAGTGGTGGGGAAAAAATCAATAATCATGGTAGCTCTTCTGGGGACAGCTGCTTGCTAACCTTGAAATGACATGAAAATACAAACACATTTTTTTTTAAGTTATTTTTTGTTTTCAACATAGGGATCTAAAAGAACAATACTGATGCATTTCTCATACTCAGATAGACTAAAGTTGGTTTATAATTCATCAGAGTAAACCAGAATAAATCAGAACCTTCTGGAAAAAGTCAGAGCTGGATTTAGAACCAGGCCACAGCCGGTTCGCCAATCCCTAGTAAAAATGTGTAAAAGCAGGACCCCACTACAGCAGAACCCCCAGAGAATTATGCATCTATGCTGCTCTATCATGGGAAACATACACTGTAAAGCTGGACCCCACTGACAATGTAACTTGCCTTTCAGCTGGGCTATCATGGGAAAATACATTATAAAAATGACTAAAAGCAATGCCCCATTGAAAATGTGGTGTGCATCTCCACTGTGTTATCCTGGGTAAATACAGTGTAAAATTTGGGAAAAGCGGAATCCCACTGAAAACCAGATAGCATCTGAGCTGTGCTATCCTAGATAAATGCAATACAAAAATGTGTCAAAGCAGGATCCAAATGAAAATGGAATATTGCATTTTAGCTGGGTTATCCTGGGTAAATATGTTGAAAAACGATGTAAAAATGTGGTCCTACGGTAGAAAGGAGAGCATCTGTAATGACCAGTCCTGGAAAAACACATTATAAATGCAAGCCCACACTAAAAATGGAGATTTTGCATCTCTCCTCCACTATCCTGGGTACATACAGTATAAAAATGTGTAAAATCAAGATCCCATTGCAAATGATATATTAAATCGCATCTGATCTGTCTTGGGTAGATAGACAGTAAAAGTGTGTACAAGTAAAAACTATTAACAACAGCATGCAAACAAACATTTAGCATCGACAAATGCTTGTTTTCCCCTAGATGCGTAACCTTGCATTTTTTGGCATTCACTTTCAACTGCCAAACCTTAGACCACCTCTCTAGTCTTTGTAGCTCCCACTGCATCTTCTTGATCCTTTCGACAATGCTTATCCTACAGCAGAGCTTTGTGTCATCTGTCAAGTGACACAACTTGCTCAATTGCCCTCTCCAATGTTGCTGATGTGATGAAAACATTGAAGAGGACAGGACCCAGAAAAGATCCTAGCGACACCCCACTTGTGACCTCCCTCTTTTCTGATTTGATCCTGTTTACCACCACCACCCTGTGCCATCTCTCCTTCAGCCAGTTTCCTACCCATTAACCATGTCCTGAGCCATGCTGAAGTCCTCCAGCTTCTTCAACAATCTTCTGTGTGGAACCAGTTCAAAAATCTTGCTGAAATTGAAGTAGAATAAATCCACAGCATGGCCCTTATCTACTACTTTTTTACTCAGTCAAAGAAAACTATCAGGTTGGTCTGCCAAGGCTTAATCCCACAAATCCATACAGCGTACTATACTGTAGACTGTTGGCGTCCACAAGATCCTCTTTGATCAGTGATTCCATCAGTTTATCCTCTACCGAAGAAAGATTGGCGTGTCTGTAATTCCCAAATTGCTTCTTTTTACCTCCCCCTCTTGTGTAGTGGGACTACATCTTCTATCTCCAGTCTTTGGAACAACCCTGTCAGAACTGAGCTATTGAATTGGCCAAGTAAGGGTTTAGCCAGTTCTGCAGCCAGTTTTTTGAGTACCGTTGGACAAATCACATCCAGCCTTGGGACTTTATCTATCTTTAGGGTTTCCTGTCCCTTCTGGACCCTTTCTCTGGTAAATACTGGCTGCCCCATTTCTGGAATGGCCCCTGACAGCTGCCTTGATGCCACTTTCAGGCAGGGGCCCACTGTCTTCCCTTGTGAAGACAGCAGAAGTGATCATTTAGTAAGGCCGCTTTTTGTTCATCTTCTTCTAGTACCCTCCCTTCCCTTGTAGCCATACAATACCCCCTCCCTGCTTCTTTTTTTCCTTAATATATCAGTAGAAGTTTTTTTTTCTCCACCCTTGACCCCCTCTGCAGTGCATAGCTTCATGTCTGCTTTTGCCTCCCTGACTGTCCTCTTTGCTTCGCTAGTTTTATTGGTACTCTCACCATTACTCCATCCCTTGCATTTCCTTGTACACTGCGAAAGCCTTTCTCTTGGCCCTTCCTGCTTCTCTGACCCTTTCTGAGAACCATGCTGCTCTCTTGTATGCATTTTGTAACAATTCTCATTCATGACTTTGTTGCCTCAGTGAAGTTCCCCCTTGATTGCCCCCATCTTTACGCTACACTTCTGATGCTGTCTACCCTGGTCAGTTTGTCTCAGACCAGCTCACTCATCCAGCTGAAGTCTGCTCTTCTGAAATCTAGGATTTCAGTTTTTGATTGGGACATTCTGGTCCCAAGGGCCAGACTGAACCAAATGGAGTTGCAGTCACTGGATCCTAGTAGCTCTGCTACACTCACTCCATCCATTTATTTATTTATTTAAGGGTTTGGAGATGACCTTTGAGCACAAGCTCTTTTACAAAGATTCCACATCAGGTTGACAGATAATAGACATATTACATCAAGCAGGTATAGAACATACATAGGTTACAATATTACAGTGTTATCACTAGTACCATGGAATTAGTACAGTATTATTAAAGGATATAGAAAAGCAGTGGTGAGCTACATGGGGAAAGCAGGGCAGGAACCCCTCTTGAGTTGACAGGAGACTTATTAAGGGTATACAGCCTCATGTTGGAGCTTTGTCAAAAATAGAAGGGTGAAATAGTGGCTGTGGGGTGCCAGGGGGAAGGGGGGGGAAGGGGAAGGTGGCACCATAGGGGAAAAGTGTTTGACTAAATGGTCATACAGGGGAAATGGGAAGGGAAGTGGTGCGGGGATGGAGTTATGATGAAGGGAGGTACTCAGGGGGAACAGCAGGGGCAGCATGCTGAAAGCCACATGGGGGTGGAGTTGGCCTTTGGCATGTCAGAAGGGGGCTAGATAGACCAAGGGGGGGGGGCAGGGGAAAACAGAGTGGATGCCTAGTGTCAGTTCAGAGGCAAGGTATAGGTTAATGGAAAGGAAGAGTACCAAAGGTGGGGAAGAGTGGCTACTAGCAGACACTAGCTGTGCAGAGGAGAGGGGTGCAGCAGGGCTGCCATATAAGCAACTCAGGAGGCTAAGGAGGGGGAGGGACTAGCCTTCAGAGGGAGTCACACTCTGTGATTGATATAAGGTGTTGCCTTATTCCAGTTTTAAAGTGTGATAGGCATTTGGAGGTTTGAATGGGCACAGAGATTTTGTTATACTTTATTCTATCCTTCCACATGCTTTAGGAAGATTGTTTAAAAAAAGGCCGAAAAGTAGGCTCCCAGTATTGACCCCTGGGGGACCCCTAATGATACTTCTCTGGAGCAAGACACTGTTTGCCCAACTTTGACACATTGGCTTCTATGAGTCAGGTAGTCCTGGAAACAGCATGCAGTTGGAGATGCGGTTGATCATCTCCAAGTTGGTGATCACCAAACTGAGAATGTAAGCCTGTCTAGTGGGTTTCTTAACAAGCTGCACCAGCAGGCAGTCCTACAATTTATCCAACAGACCCTGAATTCTGGTGCACCTGGCAGCTAGAATGTCCTGGTCAATATCCATCAGGCTCAGAATGTCTACCACCACCAGTTCCCCCTTCTTCACTCCCCTTGACAGCTCTTTCCCGAACTCTTACCAGAGGATGTTATGAGGTGATCCCAGAGTGGCTTTGTTTCCCCTTTGCTTCCCCTTATGTGTCTATCTACCACAGCCTCTATGCCCTCCCTGACATTTTGGGCTATGCTCAGCCCTTTGTCTTTCCCTCTATCCTGGGTAAATATTGTGTAACCTGGGACTGACAAGTCCCAGTCACTATTCTTTGTAGTCCACGTTTCTGTGCTAGCTATGAGGTCTGCCTCAGTGTCTGCCACCAGTGCCTGGAGCTCACTGAATGTATTGGCCAGACTCCTGACATTAAGGCAGACCCCCCTACAACCAGCTCTGGATCCTGTTTTGCTGTTTTGTGATCCTACACCTGCATTCCTTCCTATTTTCCTTACATTCTTATTTTTCCAGTTGTTTTCAGACCCTGCAAGCCCTCCCTCCTTTGCTTCTTCCACTACTCCTTTTTGAACCTAAATCTTATTTATACCCATCATAATGCTACTAGTCCCTAGTACAGATGGAACACTAGCTATGTTTCCCTCTCTCAGTCCCTTTACTGTGGGTACCCTAGCCTCCCTGCAGTCAGTTTAACTGTCTAATGTAGATGTCAACCTTCTACCCAGCCCACTGGTCCCTTCTTTTGTCAGGTGAAGGCCATCATCTTTGAAGAGTCTCCTGTCTCAGAAATACCTCCAGTCCCCCACAAAGTAGAACACTTTCTCCAAACACCATCCCTTCAACCACCCATTTCATTTTTTCTTTGTTATTCCTTGGTAACCAGGTAAGGCTCACTAGGCACAAGTGTCTGTTTTCAGGAGCGACCCCGGAGCAATGGGAAGATTAAGTGACTTGCTTAGAGTCACACAGCAGGCAAGTGGAGGTTGTGGGAATCAAACCCAGGCCTGCTGGATGAGCCACGCTCCTTTACAGATCATTACTCTAACCACTAGGCTATCCTGCCAGCCATTTCTCTATCTCTTCCTTCCTTACTCTATGTTTGCCTCTCCTCCCCACAGGGAGGACCTCGGAAAAGGCCAGGGAGGCCAAGTGTGCCTGCAGTCTGTCTCTTAGTCTTTGAAAGCTCTGCTTCACTGGTTGTTCACAATATCTTTAGTATCCAAGTGTAGTAGTGGCCTCAACTCCCCCCACTCTACTATCCTTTCTATTATGTCTATGTGCCAGATGGCTGATGCCACACAAAGACACCTGACCATCCCCCACCCCTTCCCTATCACCGCTCAACTCCACTGATCATAGAATCCCAGCCACTAAGACTCGTCTAGTTTTATTCTTCTTACTCTCACCCCCGGGGACCACCAGGTCATCGCTCCCATTTCCCCGACTGTCGCAGAGTTCCTTCTGGTGGAGTCAGGTACTTGAGTCTCCTCCAGGGTGCAAAGAGATTTACCATTGGGAGGGTGTGGGGTTGGTTAACCTCCTTGAGGCTATCCCTTTCCATCCTTCTCTTCCACCTCCCCAACACTCTCTTCCCCCAAGACCAGTAGGCCTCTGGGGCAGTGGAGATGTGGGCTGTGGGATCTAGCTGAGCCAGTGCCACAAGAGACTAATATCTTCCCTCATTGCAACCAGCTGAACATGGAGCTTTGTGAAGATTCTGTAGAAGTGGTAAAGACCCTTCCTCCAGAGCATAACACTAGAGAAGTGTACCATACAGTCCCTGCAACTGACTTGCTATTCGCTAATCCTCCATTGCATCTTTAGGCAATGGTGCTTCTATTATGGTTGCCCTTGAAGTAAGAGTAGGCTCCTTTACTTCTCTGGTTACCAAACTTCTGAAAGGGCTGGAAACAACCCCGCAACTATCTGGACAGGCCAGACCCCACCCTCTTGAAGCTGTCCAATCTTGTCCTGGACATTCTTCAAGATACCATCCAGCTCCAGGCCAAAAGGTATTTCCCCTGCCAAGGGCATATTGAATAGATTTGCGTTAGAAGCTGGATCTGCAGCTCAGTGATGAAGCAACACACTCTGCATGGCCGCCACAATATGGTAGGCTGAACGGGCCGACATCTGCAGACTGTCTACTGCTGCATCTACCAAAAAGGCAGAATCCATGCCAATGAGCTGTAAAATATTCATCCCTTCAGAATACCATAGGCAAAGCTAACTAATGCAGTAACCCTGCCTTGTAAATAATGAAGACTGCATACATTGATCATAGGTTGATTCCATTTGAAATGAAAGCCAGTCTGCATGTCACGTCCACTCTCATCATGAGTGTCTGACATGGCCAGATAACCTTCTAAAGATATGGTGATATGCTTCACAACATTACACAGGAACTTATCCATCACTGGAGGAATCTCTCACTTAGTAGTTTTCACATACTGAAAAGAATAGCATCAGACCCTGGGCATAGGGAGCTTTTCTCACTTGTCTGCCCCAACCTATTCTTGTTTAATATTCTGGTCAAAGAGACAGAAGTTAGGAAAACATTTTGGGGCCAGGGACGATGCAAATAGGAAGGGGTTCACGTCTAGAGGCTCTATATATTGAATCTCCTTTAACCGCAGCATCCTACATGCTTCTGTTATGAGGTTGGACAGTAACTTAGAATAAAAAAAATGAGGATCAGAATATTGTTCTTGGTTTCATCCACTCCCCCTCCTCTTCAGAGGGGCACTCTTCTTCACCTGACAGATCCAGTTCTGTAGGATGAAGATTTTCCTAGACCCCGTAACCTCTCATCTTAGCCTTTTCTGTCACCAAAGTTAAGGGTTGCCTACAAATGGGGGTAACCATATCGGATGACCTTAAGGTGATCAGTCAATGTAACGAGGCAATCAGGAGAGCTAGTGGGATGCTGGGGTGCTTAGGTAGGGGCATCACCAGCAGGAAGAGGGAAGTGGTGTTGCCCCTCTATGAGTCACTGGTAAGACCTCACCTTGAGTGCTGTGCCCAGTTCTGGGGACCACATCTGCAGAAAGAAATAGACAGAGTGGAGGCAGTCCAGTGGAGGGCTGCCAGGATGGTGCAGGGTCTGCAACAAAAATCGTACGAGGAGAGGCTAAAGGAGCTCAATATGTACACCCTTGAGGAGAGAAGGGAATGGGGGGATATGATCAAGACCTTTAAATACCTCAGGGGGAGAATAAGGTACAGGTGGGAGGTAAAGGGTGCCCTAGAACAAAGGGCCAAGATATAAAGCTGGAATGGAGAAGGTTCAGCAGAGATGTAAGGAAGTACTTCTTCACAGAAAGGGTGGTGGATGCCTGAACTATCCATCCAGTGGAAGCAGCGGGGGTGAAAATAGTGGTGGGATTCAAAAAAGTCTGGGATAGGCACAAGGCAAACAAAGAGGAAAGGAAGCGGGTGGAAACATAGAAACATAGAATTTGACAGCAAATAAGGAATGCTTGGACCACCTAGCCTGCCCATTCACTCTATCTACTGTAACATTGCAGACCCTACTTGATCTCTGGCTTTACCAACCATTCCTTTCCACAAAGGTTCTCTTATGCCTATCCCATGCCTTCTTGAATCCCATTGCCCTTTTTGCCCCCACCACCTCCACTGGGAGGCTGTTCCAGGCATTGGAATAATAGGAATCATAGGAAAAACTGCAAGTCCACAGCCAAAAAGGCCATTCAGGACCTGACCAACCCCTAACCTCCCTACACCCCTGTATGCCCTATACTAGTCATGTATGCATCCAGTTGGTTCTTAAACACTCAAATACTGACGCTTTGTATAACATGAAGAGGAAGCTTATTCCATTCCTCTATTACCCTTTGATTAAACCATTGTTTCCTGTTATTCCTCCTAAACTGCTCACCCTGTAGTCAAAGATGATGTCCCCTGGTGTTTCTCTCAGTCTCCCTACTTCCAGTGCCAAACATTCCCACAAATCTTTATTCTGTGTTGCCTTAAACACCAAACACAGATCTCCACAGAGTCTTCTATATGCCAGCGAAAACATGTTCAGTGCTCCAGTCTATCCTGGTATGTTAACCCCTTATTGCCCTTCACCAATCTCGTTGCCCTTCTCTGCAGCCTCTCCACTCCATCCCTAGATTGTATACTGTACGGAGCCCAAAACTGGATCCAATACTCAACATGCGGCCTGACCAGAGCACGATACAATGGCACAATAACCCTCATCTCTATTCTTTATATTTCTCACAATACAACTCATCATTCCATTCCCCTTCTTCACTACTTCTCTACAGTGCCTATCGAATTTAAGATCTCTTGTTATTATAATGCCCAAGTCCTTTTGCTCCTTGACTGACTCCAATTGATCTCTGTTTAGGAAATATACAGCCTCGATATTTCTCTTGCCGAACTGCATTATCTTGCACTTACTGGTGTTAAATTCCAATCTCTTGTCAATTGCCCAACATGCAACAGCATTTATTTCCTTCTGGAATTTTTTGACATCTTCCCTATTGCTCATAAGTACATCTATCATACTTTAATGATGTCACTAGTATGTTAAATAGCAGGGTACCCAACACCGACCCCTGTGGCACTCCACTTGTCACCTCCATCCAAATAAGAGCCCTTCACCACCACCCTCTATCTCTTACCATTAAGCCAAGATGCCACCCATTGTTGTATGTGAAGTCGATACCCAGTTCTTTAATAGTGGCCAAGAGCTTTCCATGTGACACTGTGTCAAAGGCATAAGAAAAATCCTTATATAACACATCAACAGGAATTCTCTGATCCACAGCCCTGCTCATGGGCTCAAAAAAACTACTCAGATTGGTGAGACATGACCGCCCCTCCCTGAACCTGTGCTGATTCTGATCCATATGGCCTGTGCTGTGGAGATACTCTGTAAAAATATCTTTTATTATACCCTCCTATACCTTACAAAGTACAGGTGAAATGCTGACTGGCCTGTAATTCCCCATCACTCCCTTGTCACCGTTTTCATATATTGGGGTTACTGTTGCCTTTAACCAGTCCTCCACATCTATACTGGTGTCAAGAGATTCCTGAAAGATTGCTGTAATGGGTGGGGCTATAACTTCAGCTATATTTTTAAGTAGGGAAGGATGCAGCTCATCAGGACCCTCAGATTTATATGGATTCAAGCTCTTAAGTTTTAAAGTAATATCTTCTACCCTTAACTGCATGCTACACTAGCCCATGTTCCTCCTATCTCTACTCCCCTCACCAACCCTAGGTTTGTTTAAGCTTGTAAAATATTTATTCAGCTCCTTGTCCATATATCCCTCTTCTGATACCTCCTCATTCTGCACTCTCAAGGGACCTACCTGAGTTTTCTGATTTCTTAATCCCCAATATAGTCAAAAAAGGCCTTCTTATTTTCCCTTGTTTTTGTAGCTAGATTGTACTCGTATCTTCTTTTAGATTTTCTAATCATCAACTTACAATTTTTAACCCTATTCTTGTAGATACTCCAAGCCTCACTAGTGTCCCTCTCTCTCTTTTGCTATCTGATAGGCCTGCTATTTTGTTTGACTGCCTTTCTAATATTAATGGAGAACCAATTCGGTATTTTACCCTTTGCATTGTATTTCACCTTGATGGGAATAAACCTATCAGAGTAGTCTCGCAATGTATGTTTCAAACAATCCCATTTTTGTTGTAAAGATTTTCCTTGAAATTCTTGTTTCCAATCCCAGACTCTGAGATGATCATTTATTTTATTGAAGTTTGCCTTATTATAACACTTTAGTACTGTAACTCTGTTCTGTTTTTCATGTTTAAAATACAATTCAAATTCTTTCATATTGTGATCAGATCCAAAAAGTGGTCCCCTAACCTGGCATCCATCTACTACCTCCACCAAGTTTGTTATCACAAGATCTCGGACATCATTAGCTCTTCTTTTGTCCTTAACAAAGCTTGTACAACCCATATCCTCTAATATTTCAAGAAACTGTTTCTTTATAGTTGTACTTCCTTTCATTTGTGACCAATCTATCCCTGGGATGTTGAAATCCCTGAGTAAGAGCAGTGGCCCATTGTCACTCTATTCCCCTACTACTTCTAGAAAGTCCTGTCCCTGAGCTATACTCATAGATGGTGCCCTATAACATAACCCAACCTTGATCTTACATGATTTTTTAGGTAAGATTTCAAACTGTAGTTGTTCATGCCTCATTAAAACTTCATCAGTGATCATCCGGGTCCTGATCCCCTGTTTAACATATACTGGCAAGCCACCTTCTTTACTAAGGTCCCTATCTTTACTCATTAGATAGATGAAAACTGGTAATATTTCTGTCCCAATCACATGTATCCCACCATGTTTCAGTGATACAACAGAGATCAAAATTTTCCTCCATTAATATATATTCCAGTACTTGTTTTTTGTTCCTTATACTTCAGGCATTCAATAGGAGTATTTTCAGGGTTTCTGCCTGCTTTGTTCCCCCCTTTCCATTCAAAAGTTTCTTCTCGGTCCCACCCCCTTATCTCCGTTTAAATGCTTGGATATTTCAAAATTTATTCTTTGAGCCATCAGTCTTGTCCCTGCTCTATTCAGGTGCAGCTTATCGTATCAGTACAAATGGTGTTTTCCATTAAATGCATCCCAATGCTCCAAAAAACGGTGCCCCTCCTGTTGACAGCAGTTTTTCAACCATTTATTTAAACTCCGTATTCCCTGATTCCTTGCTTCTCCTGCCCTTAAGACTAGTAGTATTTCTGAAATAATTAAATCTCTTTTCCTCCTTTTAATTTCAGCAGAAATATTCTGAAATGCTTTGTGCACTTCAGGAATCCTTGTTTTACCAATATCATTGGTCCCTATGTTCAAAATCACCAAATGCTGTGTTGTGTTACTTAGATGGCTATTTATTCCTGCCCATATATCGCTTACCCCAGCTCCTGATAGGCTACTGACACTAGTTGTACTTTTTCTACATTGACATATATTGGTATCCATATACTTCAATAGTGAATCCCTTATTACTACTATATCCCTATTAGATTGTGTTTTACCTGTTGGTGCCCCAGACCCTCCTACTGTTCCTCCCTACTGAGTATTGTCTGTTCCTTCTCCCCATTCCAATGTATGGCAATCCTTAGCCATGTCACAATTTGTGCTTTCAGACTGTATGTGCCTCTCAGCAACAGATCTCTCCTTTCTGCAACAACTGCTGTTGTTACAGTAGGTGACATCACATTGTCCCTCCTTTCTTGATGTACTCCCCCTACACTTCCCCTATCTTCACAGTTCTGTGATATTTTGTTTGTTTCCTCATTCAAACATCCCAACAATTGAAAATGGTTTGACGTAGAAACTGGTGTGTGCCCCTCCCTTCTCTCTTTTTTAGTTTGCTTTGTTTGGCTCACCTGGTACCATTGCTGCTCCACCACTCTTTCTGTGAAGATGTACTTTCTCATATCTGCCCTGAATCTAATCCCCCTCCAGCTTCACTGTATGTCCCCTTGTTCTTCAGCATGGAAGATACAGTGTTGTAGGCCAAGGAGGGTCTGCTGCATAACAGATCACAATGATCTGGCAGACTGGATGGGCCAAGTGGCACTTATCTGCAATCAGTTTCTATGTTTCTGTGTTTCTATCTGGGTGAGCAGGATCACTCTGCTGCAGCACACCTGTCCTGGACATGAGTGAATGGGCCCCCCTGACCGGAAGGGCCCGCTTTGGCTTTCGGTGTCTTTGCCAGGATGATCTTTGGGTCATCAGCATGAAGCAGAACCATGCCATTTAAGAGAAGCAATGTGGACATGTGCAACTCCACTTTACAACTACCATTTTTTTATTTTTTTTATTTTAGCCTTTGTTAACCAGGTAAGGCCCACTAGGCACAAGTGCCTGTTTTCAGGGGTGACCTGGGAGCACTTGGCAGTTAAGTGACTTGCCCAGAGTCACACAGTATGCAAGTGGTGGTTGTGAGAATCAGATTCAGGTCTTGGCTGCTGGATGTACCAAGCTCGTTCACACCTCGTTCCTCTAACCTCTAAGCTATACTGCCAGCCACAGGTGCACCCCCTTCCCCAAGTCTGAGAGTTCAGCTTGAAGAACTGAAAAAGGCACATTAGATTGCGTCACTCAGTAAGGACAGCATGATCTCTATGGGGATGGTCTCATTGTCCTGCAGCAGGTCTTGCATCTCTTAAAAACAATCAGTCTGTGATAAGCCATGCTTCCAATGGAACTTGTTGCCAAATAATTCAGCAAGTCTTTAGACTGAGCTGGACTTGTGAAACTAAATCAGTAACTCATCTAAGCCCCAAATCACAGCAAAGGAAAAAGGAGGGCACTGCTCTTTTAAGCACTTATGTAAAGTAGTAATCTTCAGTTCTGGCCTTTAAAGAAAAACGGAAGCAAGTCCACAGGTCACAGGATGGCCTGGACAAACTTCCAATGGTACCAAGGAAGGTGTGTGGGGGGGAGGGGGCAGTGTCACCAGCAAATCCCAGTGCTGCAAGAAGAAAATGTCCAAAGAATAACCACTAATGTTAAGGAGCACTCCGAAGTGGAAAAAGTATCTTCCAGCTTGTTTTATTTATTCATATCATTGAAAACTGGCTTGGTGGCAGATATAGACAGTACAGACCAGAGCAGGAATCCACGGTGCTTCAAGGCAAAACACAGCCTCTCCATCAGTGTCCAGCACTGCTACAAATGCAATCTCAGTGAGCTGTGTAAATATGAACAGAACTGACATGTGCCTAATAGCACGTCTGATGCTAGGAGTAGCAGCCGCTGATGAGTTGGCAAGGGGGGCCCGCCACCTAAGGAGCAACATCCAATGTCACACGCACATTCAACATTGTGACATCAGCACATCTCAGAATGCCTTGGTTATGTGTCTGCCCCTCACCTGCTTGTAGAGGGGGCAGTGTGCAAAACACACTACTGCGATGGTAGCTAGCAACAAGCCAGCAAGGAACAACAGTACTTCAGAAGAAAAAGGGTGTGAAAATTCACTCTGATGAGTGACTGACCACGGTGGTCCCAGGAGAAACTGAGACGTAGGGATTAGCACTTAAAACTTCTCTTGAACAGACACACTTCTTCCAGAAGAAAATAAAAAGCACAACTAAGATAAAGGGCGAAAGATTTAAAAACAGGTTTCCCATTCACCCCCAGACGCGGCAAGGTTGCTATTTGCAGCACCCTGCAGAATCTACCCTCTCAGCAAACCAACTTGGAAACAACAAGCATTTATCAGTGCCAGATGTTTACTTGCTGGCATTAGCAGTGGAAGTGCAGGAGTTAGACAGATGTAGTATAGGAATGGCACTGAAGTATTAAACTGACGCCAACTCCACTCTCACTCTGCAGAGAAGGACAGGCATTGGGGTGTGCCTTTGGGTTGTCACCCATGATGGTCATGACATTTCACCTTGCCCTACCCTTCAGACACTGACAAGTGTCGAGGTGCGCCATGGGGTGTTTGGGCTTTACATTCACCTCATTCCATAAGGAAATACATTGAAATGGGCTCAGTATAGGAAACTGGGGTGAACTTTGGGACAAAGGGTCCAAGGTGCACCTCGATGCCTTTCTCTGGCTGCAGGGTGGGGTGAGAGTGAAATGACATGAGCATTACTGTCGACAATCCCAAGTCACACCCCTGACACCTGTTGGTCCCTACAGGGTAGGGCATTATGGTCAAAAACCTTAACACCCTGGGAGTTCTTGATATTTTTACTCAAAGTTTTCCACATGGTTTTTTTGTGACCCTACCGTATGAACAGTGACACTATCAGTTTGTTACATAAAAAGGTGATTTTGCAGAGCGACTGACCATATGGTGCCACAGGTGCAAAAACACATTTTGAACAGGATGTGAAAAGTGACAGGTGTACTGTTCATGAGGAGGTGTAAAAAATGGCATTGTTGAAAATCTGGAGTGAAAATATACAAAAACTGGTAAAGTCACAAGCTTGCGTAGAAACTGCACAACGTACACCTGTAATATAAGTAGTTTGGGGATTTTTTACAGTAGATTTTCAATACAGGCATTTTGGGACCTCCACTCATGAACAGTGTCACTGTGATTTTTGTAATCTGTCTCGAACACTAATTTCCCACAGCGGCCTCGCTATTCTGCGCTGGAAGTGCGAAAACACATTTCGGCCGGGGTGTGAAAAATGACAGCTGTACTGTTCATAAGGAGGTGTGGAAAAATGTCAATGTCAAAAATCTAGGCCGAAAATATTACAAATTCATGAACTTACAAAGGCGCATGGAAATTGCGCAATGCACGCTCGTAACAGAGTCATTTTATGGACTTTTGTCACCAAATTTTCAACACAGCCATTTTAACACAACTGCTCATGACTAGTGTCACTGTAATTTTCTTAATGTGTCCTGAACATTGATTTTGCACACCGACCGCGCTAATGTGTGCTACATGTGTGAAAACACATTTTGGGTGAGATATGAAAATGACAGCAGAACTGTTCATAAGGAGGTGTGGTAAAATGGCAATGTTGAAAATCTGGAGTAAAAATAATAAAAATTCTCAAAGTTACGAGCGTGCATAAGAACTGCTCAACACACCTTTGTAAAACAGTCATTTTTCTGAATTTTTCCACCAAATTTTCAACATAGGGTTTTAGGGGGTCTACCTCATGAACTTTGACACTGTTGTTTTGTAACTTGGTCCCAAAAGGTGGTTTCGTGCAGTGACTGCGAAATCACCTTTTGGGATGGAATAACAAAATGACAGTGACTGAGTTCATGAGGAGGGGCCCTAAGAACCCAATGTTAAAAATTTGGTGAAAAAATTCCCAAAAATGGCTGAGATATGCGCCAAAGTTGGAAAAAAACCTATTTATGTCATTGTACAGCTTACAGCATTTCTTCAGTTCGAGTCGGCTTTAAAGAGTGCAGACATTTTCCTGGTCCACGAAGATCTTTATGCGGTCTCTGGAGGTAAGTATGGGGTCGGGGGTGTGGGGAGGAGGTGCACAGAGGGTGGGCGCGGGTTGGGGATGGGGCGAGACAATCAATGAGGGACCTTCTCTTTTAGGTGTTTTTCAGAGTATGTGGGACTTTTGCCATGCTGGGTTGGGCTCCTAGGATGGCAGCTAGAAGTTTTTTGGGGACAGTGAAGCCGACGGGGGATTGGGCACCCCCGTCAGCCACATGGACTTCTGCCACGCTGGAGTGGGCTCTCAGCATGGCACATGGAAGTCTGGTTTTGGGGTTGGGGGAAAGTGGAGCCGACGGGGAATTGGGCACCCCCGTCAGCCATACAGACTTCTGCCACGCTGGGGTGGGCTCCCAGCGTGGCACATGGAAGTCTGTTTGGGGGGCAGTGAAGCCAACAGGGGATCTGGCACCCCCGTTGGCCATACGGTGTACACGGGGGGGGGGGGAGTGCATGAGCGCACTGGGGTGGGATCCCAGCATGCTGCTTCGGTGTTTGTTGACAAAAACGGAGCTGTCTATGACAGCTGTACAGATGCAGTGCAGAGTGTAGGCACTTTGCAAACTGCCAACGGCAGTATGTAAATTGCCTGCCGACGGCAGTATGCAAATTGCCTACATGTTACCACCACTGATTGCAGCTGTTTTTTGCTTTCAACTGTACGTCACTGCATCTGAATGGTTGTCATACACAGCTCCGACATTCACTCGCGTTGTGCAGCCACGCCAGCAAAAGGGAGCAGGGCATCGGAAGTGGGGGAGGCACACCTACAAAAACTCATATGGTGGCACTATGTTTGTTGCACATGCATGCAAGCAAACATAAAAATGGAGAAAAGCTGCTAAATGGCAGTTCAAAATCCCTTTTCTCACACTAGCCTACTAAACAAGCACAGACACAAGGCTAGAGGAGGAGGAAGAAAGCAACATGCTAATTGATGCTGGGGGAGTCTGACTAGGCCCTGTCAAACAACAACAAAAAAAAAAAGATTTATTGAGGCACCAGGCTATAATACTACAAGCAGATCTACCTAACACAGACACCTCACAAGTGGCAAGCGGTCTCCATTCAGTAGGCACTAGAATGGAAGTTAGCTAGCAGGTTAGTCAGTTTGAGACCCAGCAGCTGGCTCTTACAAAATTTCATTTTCATTTTATTTTAATTTTGTTATTCGGGTAAGTACACTGGAGTACAATTCTGTTTATAGGTGTAACCCCTTTGCAGATTGGGGTTTACAAAGAAGTCTTCCTGGGCTGCCTAATGCCCACTGTCAGGATGGTGTCCTGTGTCTGCAGTAGCTGTATGTGACTGCATGAGAGTGCTATAGAAAGCCTCCATGCCTGTCTCTTTAAAAGAGTGATTATGCTGTGTTAGAAATTAGTCTGGGCTGGGTCCGAGTAGTTTAGGGCCCCTGACCGGCCAGGTGAGTGTATTTTTGCTCCATTCTGCAGTCGCTATATGTGCAGAGGGAGCTCTGTATAGAAACTGTGTTCATTTGCTGTTTATCTGCCTTATTAACAATAGTATAGAAGTTTGTTTAACCTGCCTTCTCTTGCAGCTTGGATGTTCTGCATAACAGCCACCATTTTGGTTCTGGACTGCCAGAGTTGGATCAATCGAACCTCAGGGGACCTAAAATGGAGACTGTACCCAGAGGTCTTGTGGGATTGAAATCTGTAGGAATTGTAGTTTTTAAGGTTTGATGCCCAAATGGTCCTGGAGGGGGAGCACTTGCTGTGACACAGTTCCCTCAGCCAAACCTTTTGGATCTCAGAGGAAATCTGCAGTGCTTCCTGCAGCAGAGTCAATTGTAAACTGGAGTTTGGAGAGTGAACAGCTTGAGCCATCGAGCAGCTGCTTCTGTGTAGGAGCACGGGAGAATCAGCAGAAAGGCTGCGCTGACCTGCCTGTCACATATTCCAGTGAGAAATCTGGTGAATGTGAACGTTGGACTTAAATCTAATTCCTTTATTTGAGATCTGAAGCCTGAAGAGAAAGAGAGTGATCATTGCCTGAATTTGGGACTGAAGACTTGCTCCAGAAGTGATCAGCCTGCCAAGTACCGAAGTGAGTCATGGATTGAGAGGTTTGCGCAGATCTGCTGCTAAATTGCAACTGGACTTTGCCTAAACTGTGACTAAGAGTTATGTTGCTTATAAGTGATCTGAATGTGCTATGTGGATCACGATTTGATTCCCCACCTTCAAGTGTGTTATGCTAGCTTGAAGCTGCTCCAGCACTTGCCTGGACTAAACCTGAAATGCCTGCTCTGGTTTGGGCCCTGCCATATCAGCGTAGACTGCCGCTCCCATCACAGACACATTTTCTGATGAAAGACCCGCTCGGGGATTCGGCTCCCTGCTCAACACCATCGGACAGGTAGTGACCACCTTGATGAGTTGTGTGGGCCCTGCTTCCCCTGGCAAACCAGAACACCATCCAGAGGTCTTCATCTTGTCAGTCCTGCCTCTGATCTGGGTAGCATGAGTATCAAACAGGGTAACTCCCTGCAACAAAGCTGCAATCATTGTATCATCTGATTTATTTGTTTGTGTTTATTACAAAGAACTGAGCCATCCTGCTCCAGATTAAAAATTCTGGGTTGATGTGCAAGCTAATTGTTTTCTTTCCTAAGGGCACCAACAACAGCTGCAACACTGGCCCACCCCAAACATCACTTCAGGCTAGCCTGCTGAACAACTGGGTACCCAGGGTTGTGTGACTGTATACAAAGGACTTACTGTGCATGCATGTTCAGCCTGGATTAATCAGATCTGTCAGTCATCCGCTAGATTCATGCCCCACCCCTGCTCACTTCCCTCTGAATAAATCAGATGTTGTTCTTTTTGCATTTAACCTGGCTAATGCATACCTTTTTGGTGGTGGTATTGTACTGCCATTGAACTGTAGCATTACAGGTCTTACTTTACAGGGGGTCTCCAGGGCAGCTGCAGAGGATCCAGCCCTGGTAGTAAGTACAAGAGGGGTAAGCAAGTCATTACTGCCATATTGTACAAGTGAATGTTTTGCTGCTATACTGTTTAGGCCACTAGAGGGGTTGGTGGGGGGGTTATAGCATTCTGGAGGGCTATACCAACAGCAGTTACGCTACCCCAGAACCTTTCCTCTGGGTGGAGGCACCTGTTCAGCAAGCTCAGGCCCCTCAACCTGCACCTGGGCACGCAGGTGGGGTAGTAGCCCTTAGGATAGCACCACCTTGGGGTTACATCTTGGAGTCATAGCTGGGATTAGTGCCCCCTGGTGGTCAAAATCAAGAATTTCTGTGAAATGTTTAATGGGTACCACTGTAGAAATGGCTGTGCATCAGTTGGTGGGATGGTGTACGGGGCATGAGATTGCCCCCCACAATGCCTTTTTTTGTTTGTTTTTTTCAAAATATTTTATTGGTAGGATGTTGAGCAAGGAATTATGTAAATACATTGTCAAGTACAGCACCAATCATAGATACATTGTACAGTATGCAGTTATTACAGGAGTATAGTGTGAATTAGAGCATTGGAATTTAATATTTCAACTTTGTAGCTGAGGCCGTCAGTATGTAGGTGAACCTGCTATCTAAGGTAACAACTGGTCAGGGTATCAGGTAACACTAGTTGCGGAAGCACATCAGGGTAGTTCTGGGGGTGGGTGGGACAAAATCACTCTCCCTAGTAACTGAACAGCATGAAGAGGAAGCACCCACCTCCTACAGTGGCATTACATCTGACTCAATTGCTGTTATCAGTGGCTGCCAGACAAGTAAGAAGCTCGCTTGCTTGCCCAATGCATGAAGCTGGGTTTTCTCAAGAGTCAGGCACATCTTGAGATTATTGACCCATTGGGATATTGTAGGGTGAGAAGGAGACATCCAGGATTGTGCCACTGTCTTTCTAGCATTAATCAGGGCTAAAGACCAGAGGGGGTTACACAATTTCCCTCCATGGTGTTGAGGGTCCACACCCAATAGTAATTGAAGAGGAGATCTTGAGGGGCTATAGCCAAGGACTCTGCACATTGTGTGATGCATTGCATACCAGAATGGAGTCACCTTGGGACAGGTCATAGCCATATGGAGAAAGTCACCATCCTGATTATTACATTTAGGGCAAACACTAGACCTTTGGACGCGTCCATAGCATGTAACCTCTTGGTAGTGATAGAGGTTCGGTACATGAAATTCAATTGGACTTTCCTTAGCTTATTATTACAAGAGCATAACTGAAGGTATTGACTTGCCAGGAGCCATATTTTAGAGTCTATGGGAGTAAGGCGGTCTTGACTCCACTTATCTCTAATCCTCTTTGATGCTCAGTAAGAGCACCCCTGAAGGATATGGTAATATATAGATAGTGGTTTAGAACCCTGCTGGGGGTTGAACATCTCTTCGTCAAGGGGGGAGGGAGGGGAACAGCCATATTCGACAGACAAAGATGCCCCACACCACTGTCTGATCCTAAGATAGACAAAAAAAATCACCTGGTTGTATACCCCATTTTGCACATATCGAAACGTTTTTTAACATACACCTTTCATACAGTTGCTTCACTGAGGACAAACCCTTCCATTTCCACTCTAGCAACCTCTGTAATAGGGAGACAGAGCAGGGGCTCCTGATTTTTGTAAAGGGCAATATTCCCACATGTGGTGAAGGCTGCCTGGGGTGTCCAATATGCTTATGCACCTCTAACCAGACTCTCAGTAGGTTTACAGTGAGCGGATTAGATATTATGTGTGGTGGGTACGAGGGCAAAACCATGGAGAGGTAGGCTTCTTTCAGTGGGCCTAGTAGGGTGTCTCCCTCCATTCTGAGCTAACCATTGTCCACCTCTGAGGATCCCGCCAGCACAAAAGCAAGCTGGGCCTTCCAGTAGTAGTCCTGGAAGTTTGGAAATATGACCACCGCCCCAGTTTCTTAGGCAGCTGTATTACAGCTTTTTTGATTCAGCACTTTTGCCCCTCCAGAGGAACTTATGCAAGGTGCCATAAAGGCATTTGATATGTATTTTGGGTACCTTGATGGGGAGTGACTGGTAGAGGTATAAGGAATTTGGTAAAATGTTAATTTTCACTACCCTCACTGGCCCCAGTAAGGACAAAGGTAGTGCCATCCATCTTTCACAGTCCTCTAAGATTTTAGACAAGAAGGGTTTATAATTCAAAGCATACAAGGAGCCTGTCTTAGCTGAGATGGAGACACCTAAATACTTTATAGTCTTTACTAATTATAGTCCTTCAAGGTTAGATATTAAAAGTGCTCTATTCTATACTCCTATAGGGAGCAGTTCACTTTTGGTCCAAATAACCTCGTGGCCAGACAGTTTCCCATATTCCCTCATTAGTTGGTGTACCAGAGGCATATCCTGAGCTGGATGCTGAAGATACAGGAGCAAGTCATCTGTGTACAATGCTATCTTATGTTCGGACCCCCCCCCCCCACAGGCCTCTGATCTATTGTGTTCTCTCAGGGCCACTGCAAGAGGTTCCAAGGAGAGGACATATTACAGGGGAGAGAGTGGGCAACCATGCCTGGTACCACACCCCAACATGAATGTGAGGGTCACCATACCATTAATAGCTATCTGGGCCTGTGATTTATTGTAAAGGGCATGGATCCAGGATCTAAAGCAGGGACCAAGGCCTACTCTTTTGAAGGTTTCAAAAAGATATCCCCACTCCACATGGTCAAAGGCATTTTCAGAGTCGAGAGCAAGCACCACTGCCACGTGTTTCTGTTTGTTTTTACCCTATCTATGAATCACATTTAGTGTACCATGGATGTTATGCATCCCTTGTCACCCCTGTACAAAACCGGACTGGTCAGGATGGATCAATATAGGAAGTACTGAGTCTAATCTAACCGCTAAAACTTTTGCTAAGATTTTATAATCCACTGTAAGCAGTGAGATAGGCCTATATAAGGTGCACCATGAGGGGTTCTTGCCCAGTTTAGGAAGCACCGTGATCGTAGCCAACCATGTGGAGGGGGCAACGCTTCTATGTTCAAGCATTTGAGAAGCATCTCAAAAAGAGGTTCTATAATCAAATGGAAAAATGCTTTAAAAAAGTCTATAGGGAGGCCATCTGGTCCCAGGGCCTTTCCTCTCTTAAGAACCCTCAGGGCGGTCTGCACCTCCTCCCTGGTTATTGGCAGGTCAAAATCCGAGGTTACTTTCTCCCCTACCTCTGGTATGGGGGCTTTGTCAAAGAACTGATCCAGTTCTTGGGAGGTAGGAGCAGCCTCAGAAGTATACAGGGCCCCATAAAAGGTGTTAAATGTGCTGCCTATGGCAACCTGGTTCTGCACCATGTTACCAGACTCGTCGTGAATCTGCCCCACTGCCCTCTCTCCCTCCCATCAGCGTAGCTGCCATGCAATCAACTTCCCCCCTCTATCGCCGTCGAAGTAGGCTCTGGCATGAATTAATAGAATGGCCCACTCAATTCTGGCGCTACCAAGTGTACTGAATCGCCATTTTAATTTTTGAATTACCCTATACAGTGAGAGGCTAGGCCTTAACCTATGGGCGGTCTCACAAGCCTCAATTTTCTCACACAGATGGATGATCTCCCATTCTCCCTGTCTTTTAGCGTGAGACAAAAAGGCTATTGTCTGCTCCCGTATGTATGCCTTCAGGTCTTCCCATCTGCATCGATGAGAGGTGTCTCCCTTTTTGTTAAAATAAAGAAATTCCTGGATATTTTTGGTCATTGTATCAATATATTCCTGATTTTTGAAAAGAAGGGTCTCTAACCTCCATTATCTTGTCACTGGGGGAGAGCCGGGGGCAGTCAAGCCCATGCACAGGGAAGCATGGTCTGACAGGATGATGGGGAAATAGTGCACCCTCTCCATCAATGCTAGGGGGAAGGACTGATCAAAAGCCTATCTAGTCAAGTATAAGAGTGATGTGAGTGAGAGTAAAAACTATAATCTCTACCCATGAGATGCCTGTGTCTCCATATGTCAATCAGGTTACATTCCTGTTCTAGCTCGTCCAGTGCTTTAACGTTCTTGGTTAAGGGGACAGGGGAGGTGTTAGATCTATCCTGGACGGCGTCTCTTACACAGTTAAAGTCGACCCCCCCTCCAAGATCCAGGATTCCACCCAGTTTGCCATATCCAGTGCCAACCTTTGGTAAAAGCTGGGGTCTTCCACATTCGGTGTGTAGATTGAGCCAAATGAGAAGGTACCCATACCATAAATTTCAGCCCTCACTAGGGAGTACCTGCCTGCAGCATCTGTGACCTGTCTCAAAACGCGAATCTGGGTGCCCTGGGGAAACCAAACTGAGGCGCCTCTAGCCTTGGAGGAAAAGGTGGAGGATATCCAGGTGCCCACCAAAGAAGCACTGGTTTCCAATGCTTTACTTGGAGACATGTGTGTCTCTTGTAACATGACTACCTACCACTGAGATCTCTTCACCTCAGCAAACACTCTTTTCCCCTTAATGACAGATTTTAACCCGTTAACATTCCAGGTTGCCATCATGATTATGTTAGTCATTGTTCCCCAGGCCCAACACATATTTACAGATACAGCTATTGTTAGGTAGTGGGTCAGTCATCCTCTTCTTTAAACAAGCCCTCCAGTGCTCATCCTGTATCCTGTCATCCTTACAGTAGGTCACTAAACCATCCTGATGCTGCAACATCCACATTTTTCCCTTTTATAACAACCTAAACATGTCCCTCTCCCCCCCCCCCCTTCCGAAGCATAGGGAGGACAGAAGGAGCCATCCAATGAACAAGGTTCACAGGTTGTTTTATTCCTGTCAGCCAACAAGAACCTCCGCCCCTCCGCACCCCACCCAGCCCACATTAGCATCCACCAAACACAAAATTAAGAACAAACCTTCCTCCCCTCTCTGAATTCCCTTAACAAATTTATAACCAAAACAGAGCCCCCCCACCCCACTCAGGCCTAAAAGTGCCTGAATAAGTTCCCCATACAAACAACTGGTAACCATAACATTATTATAGCTATTGCGTGCATTAGAACATGTAACCCCTAGATGGTGCTATCCCAGGGGCTACTACCCCTGCCTGATTTGCCACTAACAGGTTGAGGGGCCTGGATCCAATGGCGGGTGCCTCCACCCAGAGGTCAGGGTTTGCAATAGTTAAACTAACTTGGTCACAGCCCTCTGGGACACTGCAACCCCTTTCTTCCCACTAGTGGCCCACACAATATCAAATTACCTTCACATATACACTTACCCCCAGGTCTGGTTCTGGCACTGGGACCTCCTGTGAGAAATGAGATACAGTGCAACAATCACAGTACAGTACTTTAACATAGACAAATACCCCAGGCAGTATAACTTTGCTGAAACAAGCAGCTCTGATTTATTTAGGGGGATATAACAAGGACAGGGAAATCAGGTTAATTAGCTTATCACTCTAATAATCTACCTATGGCTCTGTGCACAGGCCTATCCCTATCAGTTACTGTCCCTGGGTACCCAAGCCCTAGTGGCTAGTCCAAACCATGGCAGCTGGTAGGGCCCTTTCACACAGAGAAAAGGAGAATTAAACAGTCAGCAGTACAGTAATTCCATTTGGATTTAATGTGGCAATTCAACAGGAGCGACCCTGAATTAGTACTCACGACCTCCAAATAAGATAGGGTCCTTCAATGTCAGCAGGGCTCACTTGAGGTACACAAACCTCTTCACACATCCATATAAAAGAAAGCACTATACCAGGCAGGCTGCATCTGTATCCGATCGCACTACTGCACAATACCGGAGAACACACAGCAGATTCAGTTCCTGACAGACCGAGTGCAATTTTCAGCAATTCCTCCAGTCTTCTACAGGGTGAGCCTGGTTTCTACTCTTCAGAGATCCTTTGATTCTTTCACAGGACAGTTCAGTCCTAACAAGCTGTTACACAAAGCTGCAGACGGAACTCTGGGCCTTACACCGTTTTGACTAAAACTGCACACTGAAAAAGCACAGGGCTCCTTCCTTCTTCACTGCCAAAGCTCAACTGAAACTCCAACCGACAAAACCGGCACTTCCTTTGAGTTCCTCCCAGTTCTTGACTGGATTGGCTGTCACCACAATAGACTGCTGCTGTGGTCCAAAAGGCACTGAAGTCTAAACTACATCTCCCAGAGTCACTGCCCATACAATCCTCTTGTGGCTGGCTCAGATTATGAGTCCAAGTTCTGATTCATCCAAGGCACCATTTTAGAGCTAGCTTACCCCACACTGATTGGTCCAGTTCAGCAGTTCAAAACTAGAATGGGGAACTAGCAGACACAGTTCTGACTGCAAAGAAAGCAGGTTAGACAAACTAATTTCATTATTACTCTAAATAATTTCTGGCAAACAGTTACATCTTTCAGATAGGTTCCTTTGCACTCCTAGTGACTGCAAAATGAAGTGAATTGGCAGCAGCTTGGTGGTACTCAATCAAAGAAACACACAGTCCCCCATACAAACTAATTATGTCTGCAAGCAGACAGCTCTTAAAGAGACAGTACCAGAGGTTCTAAAAACACTCACTGATAAATGGCTTAAATGCCAAACACCATTCAGGCTTGGAGCACTCAAGCAAGCTCCTGGAAGTCTTTTGGGAACCCCCATTTGCAGGGGGTTACAAACAAATAATTTCTGGCACTAAGTAAACATCATTTTCCTTTGTTAAGGCCTCCTATGACAGACCAAGGGGCTGTTTTAACTAATAGCAGAAAGTACAAGGAGAATTTATGACAATGCTCTGCTTCTGCAATAGGAAAAGTACCTATTAACATAAAATATTAATTTCTAAATTTAAACGAGTGGTTAACTGCATAAAAGTCAGTGAACAGAGACTGTCAAACAAGGATTTATTTCAAACTGTGGGGTAGGGCCAAAGCCTGCCCTAAAACTACTGAAGGTGAGCTGGGCTCAGCCAGTTCAATTGAGCAGGCCTCAGTATCCCTGAACAACCCCCCCCTCCCCTGCTGTTGCCCATGTTCCCAGACATGGTTGGGGGGGCAAAGAGCTCACAGAAACATAGTGAGCGATGAGGAAAGCAACAAATAGTGGGCTGATTGAGAGGTCCCAAGTCTGGCACAGCCACGGGGTAGTTCCAGACCCATATTGTCCAGGTCACCAGCCCATATTAAGAACTGCTCAGTCATGTTCGAAGGGTACAAATAATATAAACCACTAACAATGAGTCTTTAATGAACACTTATCTGTTATCAGCTTCACCTTGAGTGGGCGAGGCGCAGACACGCTTCCTTCTTGCCTCTTCTTCCACCACCCATTTCTCTGCTAGTTTTGGGCAGGTGAAGAAAATAGGAGATTGCACAGGCTTGTCGATTCTCAGATTTGCGGGACACATGAAGGTGAAAGACCAACCAAGGTTGTACAATTTTGCTTTGACCACATTGAATTTTTTCCTCTGCAGTTGAAGCTCCCGACTGTAATCTTGAAAAACGTGTACCTTACTTTTCTTGTACTGGATAGGCCCCTTTGATTCGGCTCTGTGAAAAATAGTTTCCTTGTCCATGTACCTGAGATATTTTATCAGGCAATGCTGTGGCTTGTCTACTGGTTTCGGCGGTGGGCCCACCCTATGTGCACGTTCATTTTCAAATTGAGCAGCCTCATTGGAGAGCTCTAAGTGCACGATGAGCCATTTGTGAAGCTCTATTTCTGGATTATACCCTTCAGTTCCCTCTGTGAGTACAACCATGCGGAGATTAGAGTGCTTTGATGGGTTTTCTTGGTCATCCACTCATGCTGCAAGCTCCTCCATCACTTTCTCTCATTTGTAACCATATGCATGGTGTCTTCTAAATCGCCGACCCAGTGTTCCAGCTCAGAGATTTGCAACGTGTGAGATGTGGAAGTTTTGGACAAGCCTGTAACCACGCTTTGCAGGTGAGTGATTTACGCTGTAATATTTATAAATCAGGCTTTCATTTCATGCTGCATCTGAGCAAGAGTTGCAGGAACTCCTGCAAGGGAGTGCTCTAGTTCTGACATATTGGGGTCTGATGTAGTAGCAGATTCGGCAGCCTGGAGGGCCTGAGATCTAGTGTGGGCCTCCGATCTCCGGTGCGGCTCCCTTGACACTGATGCTGGTTCAAATTTTAGTTTAGCCTGCCAATTTTTAGATTTTCCAGTGGCCATGGACCACATATTGCCCCTCATCAGGTTTGTTGCAAACTTTGCTAGAGTTAGGAGGCCTTTTAGACAATTTCAAGGATAGTGCCAAGAGAAGTAGGCTAGGAAGCATCCAACATGTTCAGAAGTTAGCCACGCTCCCCCAACAATGCATTGTTAATACTAGATATACCCCTTGGCACTAGTAAAGACACTGTAGAAGGGGCACTTTCAAAAAATGAATGCTTGGGAAAAGCTGTGGTGGTAAGCCGACATACTGACTTGACTGCCCAGACCTTAACGGCCTTAGTGGAGTGTAGGAACCCCATGGACAGCACTAAGGTGCCCCAGAATATTGCTGCTGAAGGGTCCCCAACCACCTGGAGGGTGGTAACTAAAGATAGTAAGGACCCCTTAGGGAATGAGCCCCCACCCTTATCTGAGACCTTTGAGGAAAAGTTTGCCAAGTTGTTATTGGAGGAGGGTAAAACCATAGAGGACTTTAAAAAGTTATTTATGCCACCTGGGGGTGTTCCTTCCCAGTTGCCCACACCAGCCCCAGCACCTGTCCCTTCACCAGCTCCCATGCCTACACCAGTACCAGCATCCACTCCTGTGCCTGCAGTTAGTCACGACTCATATCTCAGACTAAGGATGTTTTCAGGCAATCTGCCCACCCCTCAGGGGAAGGATGACTGGGAGATCTGGATAGACTATGTTGCCACCTTGGTACCCGAGTGGCAGTGTGCAGAGGCTGAGAAATGAAAAAGGATCATGGAAAGTTTAAGGGGCCCCACTTTGGAAGTGGTCAGGTTCCTGAGGTCCACAAACCCTGATGCGTCAGCCCAAAAGTACTTGTCCACACTAAAGGGTGTTTTTGGTAGCATTGAATCTGGAGAGACTTTGATGTGGTAATTTAAAGCACCAAACAGTGAAAAGGGGAATGTTTGTCTGTGTATGTTACTCGCTAGGAGAGGGCCCTACAGAGGGCTTACTGGAAGGGTGGGGTATCAGCCAGTGAACTGAATCGTGTGAGATTGGGTCACATACTGCAATATGCCACATATTCTAAATTGCAAATTATCCAGCTAAAGCTCCAGGATAGGAGGGATAATCCACCTGATTATTGTGACCTAATAAAAGAACTCAGGGAGACAGAAGGCAAGGAAGGAGATTGGAATTCTTGTGTGGGCACAGCTCAAGTAGTCCCTGCACAGGAAAGCCTTTCTGAATCAGAGACTGCTAAGGTTGTTCCACCATGGACCGAGATATTGAGAAATGAGCTGCTGAGAGAAGTCAGAGAAATGAAAGCGAGTACCTCTACGAAGGATCCTCCCATGGACAAAGATCCTGATACCTCTCAGAACGTGTCTGCTATGGGGATGGGGGAGGACGCTTAGGCATCTACTGCTGAGGGTAACTCGAAAACTGAAACAAGTGAATTGATTGCTGCAGTAAAGGAACTATTGAGACATATTGCATCACCTTAAACGCCGCAGGTGGAGGTCGAACCACAATTTTCTCTTGTTAGTGCTTCAGCTCCAGCCCCACATGTGTACTCTGCCTACTCTACCCAATCTTCTAACTGTGAATGGAGACCAGCTCCTGATGTAGTGTTTCAGCCAAGATGGACTCAAGAATCTGTAATTTGTCACAATTGTGGAAAGGATGAGCATATGAAGAAAGAATGCCGGTCTCAAAAGGATTTAGAAAAGGTGGTAAACAGACTCCAAGGGGAGCTCTGAAGAGCAAACCAATTGCAGAAGGGGTTCAAGAAATCCAAATTCCAATTTCTATGTAGCTAGACTGTCCATTCAGGTTCCTCCCAAAGTCCTTCCAGACTGGTCTAGATTGGTGGGCCCTTCCATGGACACTGCTGTACACATAGACGGGATTCTGGCCTGAGCAGTTTTAGACAACGGGTCTCAAGTCACAATAATTTTCCAAGACTGGTACGAGTAGCATTTATCAGATCACCCATTACAACCCCATGATGGACTGCATATGTGGGGGTTAAGAGAAACATCATACCCTTATCTCGGCTGTTTAAAGGTGTGGCTTTCTTTTCCGTCTTCTGTGGCTGGTGTGAGAGATACTGTGGAGATGCTAGCCCTGGTCTGCCCTTCCACCGGACTTTATGATGGTATCCCTGTACTGATTGGCACCAACACTCACATGTTTGGGCACCTGACCCTGCTATGTGAAGAAGGGCAGAAGGGAAAGACAGGAAAAGGCCTGCAAATTCACACCCTGATCCAAAAGGCCTATGCAAAGCAAATGCACCCTGTGCAAAGTGATCAAGATGAGCCTGTGGGGATGGTTTGGAAGAAGGATCCTGCCACAATTACATTACCTCCCAATGCAGAATGCAGTATTAGTGGTGAAGTATGGCTGCAGAAAGATGTCACTAACACATTTTGATGCTCAATGGCCCAGATGAGGGCAAATTACCTGAAGGACTGCTGATTAAACCCAGTGTGCTTCCGGCCTGGGCTCATGCTTATGCCCTATGAGTGGTGGTACGAATACAAAATGTGACAGACTGAGACATCACGGTACACAGAGAATGCTCCCTGGCTAAAGTCTATTGTGCCGACGCTGCTGTGCTCCCATTCCAGTGCAGAGTTGAAAAAGGATGTGAGGTATTGCCTGATATGTTTGATTTTGGGGGGTTCACCTCTTCCCAACAGCTGGAGAACCAGAATCAGTAACAAGCTTGCCCAGAGAACCAAAGTATTCTCCCTCAAGGAATGGGATGTTGGTTGTGTCATGGGTGCTGAACTGCACATTCACTTGCATGACAAGAGACCCTTCAGAGAGATATCCAGATGCCTAGCTCCTGCTGACATAGATGATGTCCGACATCACTTACAAGAGATGTTAGCGACTGGCATCATAGAAGAGTCACGCAGCCCTTGTGCCTCCCCAATCATTGTAGTGCAGAAAAATAAATGGATCTGTTCACATTTGTGTTGACTACAGGACCCTCAACAACAGAACTGTGCCTGACCAGTATACAATGCCACATATACAGGATGCCCTGGACTGTCTAAATGAGAGTAAATGGTTTTCTGTTCTTGACCTCCAAAACGGATACAATCAGATCCCAATGGCTCCTGAGAAGAGGGGAAAAAACTGCATTCATTTGTCCCTTGGGCTTCTATGAGTTCCTCTGAATGCCCCAAGGCATATCAAGTGCACCAGCAACATTCCAGCAACTAATGGAACATGCAGTGAGAGATATGAATCTCTTGGAATGTCTTGTCTACCTTGATGATGTCATAGTTTTTGGAAAAACTCTCGAGGAGCATGAGGCTCGCTTATTTAAAGTACTGGACAGACTTGAAGAGAACCGTCCCGAAGCAAAATTGACCAACATGCCTTACCTTCACTGCGCCTTATATCAAATTGCCATTTTGGCACTTATTTTCTGTACTACATTGGGAATAATCTGTTGTTATGAAACACCCATTTCATACTCTTTCTGTACAATTTCTGTGGTCCAAAGGCTGTCTTAACTCGCACTACATTAAATTGATGCATGCTGTTTATCAGTAACCTGATATACAATGTTGTGTTGCAATTTGATTGTCAATCTGACCTATCTGTAATCAGTGATGCATTTGCTTAAAAAAGGTATGTACTTGTTTTTTCTCTTTAAATTATGATGTTTAATGCCGCTCTTGATTTCCATTTTTATACAATGTATCATATACAGTATTGTAACTTATACCTAACTGTCTTAGTTGTATATATTGTCTGTCTCTACTACTGTCTGCCACTGTGTGGCCCCGGTCGCAACTGAAAATGGTCCCTTGGATCAGATTGCCTACCCAGTTACCAAAAAACTTAAATAAATAAATAAAAGATATGCTGGGCACTCTGCAACCCAAAGATAAACCAAAGTGGAGCCAACAAATCAGCATGCTTGTCCATGCTTATAATTGCACAAAGAACAATGGTACTGTTTTTTCACTGTATCACCTTATGTTTGGCAGAGAAACTTGCCTTTCAGTTGATGTGTGTGTTTCGGAGTGTCTCCTGACGGTGTCCAATTAGATAACTATCTGCAGTATGTCAAAAATCTAAAAGCCCAACTAGACCATGCCTATCAGCTTGTAAACACTATGGCAGCAAAGAGAAACCTGACTAACAAAACTCACCATGCCAAACGTGTTAGGGCCCAAGTGTTCCAACCAGGTCACAGGGTACTAATGAGAAAATGTGGACTTCTAGGTAAACACAAAATAGCAGACTGCTGGAGTAACGTTCCCTACATAGTAGCCAGTAAGCTGCATGATCTGATAGTGTATAAAGCACGTCCAGAGGAGGACCCTATTGCTGTTAAAACCATTCACAGAAACCATCTGTTACCTATCGGCCAAATAGTAATCAATAACGTTCAAAGAGACTGAAGCCCCTCGTTGCCCTGTAACTAGATCTGCTACCAAAGTTAAGCAACAAAATCAGCAAACTTCTGCTTCTCAGTCTGTTGCTCCTAATGTCTTCCATCCTGCAGACATTGTAGATATTGAAAATGCTGAAAGTGATGCCGAAAGTGAATTTTATCCAGCTTTCTACCCATCTTTTGAACTTGAGAGAGTGTTCCAGGGAATTCCTTCCTTTAACTACAGTGATGACCCTGAATCTCCAGTTGTCTTACCAGATTCTAATCCCAATTCATCCATTGTGCCTGAACGTCCAGGAAGTGATGCTCACAGTGTGAACCTTGAAGAGACTGGATCTCTTTGTATGGTAGAATTAATGGAAATCAGTCAACCTGGACCCAATGAAGCAAGTAGTGAACCTACAAGCGACTGTGCAAGTGCAAATGAACTAAGTGGGCTAAGTGAACTGTTTCATGCTAATGAAAGTATCATTCAAGAGCCAGAAATATATGTCTTGGATAATTCTGACTTTGAGGAAATACTTTTGACAAGTGACAGTGATCTTTAACAACAAGAAGTGCCAGTGCCAATGTTGCCACGTTGCTCAGAAAGACCTGTAAAACCAATCTTAAAGCTCACGTATGACACTCCAGGACAGTCTGTTAACTTGCCCATGAATGTTGTGCACAAAGGAGTCTGTGTCATGTCCCATTCTTTACCCAAACTTGTGTTCTCTGTCTCTACCCAAACAAAGCCTCCACCCAAGTTAAGGTGCCTATTCAGAGCTCTGTAACTATGAACAGAACTCACATGTGCCTAATAGCACTACTGACGCCAGGAGTAGCAGCCGCTGATGAGTTGGTAAGGGGGGCACATCACCTAAGGATCAACATCCAATGTCAC
Source organism: Neoceratodus forsteri (assembly GCA_016271365.2). NCBI lineage: Eukaryota > Metazoa > Chordata > Ceratodontiformes > Ceratodontidae > Neoceratodus > Neoceratodus forsteri. The sequence goes on from CM057455.1 coordinate 933,811,596, forward strand.
ACGCACATTCAACGTTGTGACATCAGCACATCTCAGCATGCCTTGTTCATGTGTCTGCCCCTCACCTGCTTGTAGAGAGGGCAGTGCGCAAAACACACTACTGCAATGGTAGCTAGCAACAAGCCAGCAAGGAACAACAGTGTTCCAGAAGAAAAAGGGTGTGAAATTTCACCCTGATGTGCAGCTGACTATGGTGGTCCCAGGGCAACTGAGAGGTAGGGATTAGCAGTTAAAACTTCTCTTGAACAGACACACTTCTTAAAAAAGAAATAAAAATCACAATTAAGACAAAGGGTGAAAGATCAAAAACAGGTTTCCCGTTCACCCCCAAGACACAGCAAAATTGCTATTTGCAGTACCCTGCAGAAGCTACCCTCTCAGAAAACCAACATAGAAACAAAAATGGAGAAAAGCTGCTAAATGGCAGCTCAAATCCTTTTCCTGCTCACCCTAGCCCACTAAACAAGCACAGACACAAGAGTAGAGGAGGAGGAAGAAAGCCACATTCTGATAGATGCTGGGGGGGGGGGGGGAGGCAGGGGAGGAATCTGACTATGCCCTGTCAAACAACAAGAAAAAAAAAAGATTTATTGAGGCATCAGGCTATAGTACTGCAAGCAAAGTGGCAAGAGGTCTCCATTCAGTAGGCAGTAGAATGGAAGTTAGCTAGCAGGTTTATCAGTTTGAGACCCTGCAGCTGGCTCTTACAAAATTTCATTTTCATTTCATTTTTATTTTGTTATTTGGGTAAGTACACTGGAGTACAATTCTGTTTACAAGTGTAACCCCCCCCTACAAATTGGGGTTTACTAAGATGTCTTCCTGGGCTGCCTAATGTCCACTGTGAGGATGGTGTCCTGTGTCTGCAGTAGCTGTATGTGTCTGCATGAGAGTGCTATAGAAAGCCTCCATGCCTATCTCTTTAAGAGAGCCATTATGCTGTGTTAGAAATTAGTCTGGTCTGGGTCCGAGTAGTTTAGGGCTGGTGACCGGCCAGCGAGTGGTATTTCTGCTCCATTCTGCAGTTTCTATATGTGCAGAGGGAGCTTTGTTAGAAACTGTGTTCATTTACTGTTTATCTGCCTTATTAATAATAGTATGGAAGTTTGTTTAACCTGCCTTCTCTTGCAGCTTGGACTTTTTGCATAAGAGCCACCATTTTGGTTCTGGACTGCCAGAGTGGACCAATCGAACCTCAGGGGACCTAACATGGAGACTGTCCCCAGAGGTCTTGTGGGACTGAAATCTGTAGGAATTGTAGTTTTTAGTGTTTGGCTCCTAAATGGACCTGGAGGGGGAGCCCTTGCTGTGACAGACAGTTCCTTCAGCCAACCAAACCTTTTGGGTCTCAGAGGAAATCCCCATTACTCCCTGCAGCAGAGTTAGTTGTGAGCTGGAGTTTGGAGAGTGAACAGCTCAAGCCATCGAGCAGCTGCTCCTGCATAGGAGCACAGGAGAATTGGCAGAATGGGTGTGCTGGCATGCCTGTCACATCTTCCAGTGAGAAATCCGGTGAATGTGAAAGCTGGCCTTAAATCTAATTTCTTTATTTGAGATTTGAAGTCTGAAGAGAAAGAGAGTGATCATAGCCTGAATTTGTGACCGTAGACTTGCTCCAGAAGTGATTGGCCTGCCAGATCCCGAAGTGAGTCACGGATTAAGATGTTTGTGCAGAACTTCTACTAAATTGCAACTGGACTTTACCCAAACTGTGGCTAAAAGTTGTGTTACTTATAAGTGTGCTGAATGTGCTGTGCGGATTGCGATTTAGTTGCCCACCTTCAAGTGTGTTATGCTAGCTGGAAGCTGTTCCAGCACTCACCCGGACTAAATCCAAACTGCCTACTCTGGTCTGGGCCCTGCCATCTCGGCCTAGACTGCTGCTCCCATTGCAGAGACATTTTCCAATGAAAGACCCGCTCAGGGATTCGGCTCCCTGCTTGACACCATCGAACAGGTAGTGACCACCTCTGTGAGTCGTGTGAGCCTTGCTTCCACTGGCAAACCAGAATACCATCCAGAGGTCTTCATCTCATCAGTCCTGCCTCCTGGTCTGGGTAGCGTGAGTACCAAACAGAGTAGCTCCCTGCAACAAAGCTGTAGTCATTGTGTGTCATCTGATTTATTTGTTTGAGTTTATTACAATGAACTGAGCCATCCGGCCAGCTCCAGATGACAAATTCTGGGTTGATGTGCATGCTAATTGTTTTCTTTCCTAAGGGCCCCAAAAGCAGATGCAATGCCAGCCTACCCCGGGCATCGCTTCAGGCTAGCCTGCCTAACAACTGGGTACCCAGGGTTGTGTGACTGTATACAAGGGACTCACTGTGCATGCACATTCAGCCTGGATTAATCAGATCTATCAGTCATCCACTAGATTCATGCCCCACCCCTGTTCACGTCCCCCTGAATAAATCGGATTTTGCTCTTTTTGCATTTAACCTGGCTAGTGTGTACCTTTTTGGTGGTGGTATTGTACTGCCATTGAACTGTTGCATTACAGGTCTTACTTTACAGGGGGGTCTCCAGGGCAGCTGCAGAGGATTCAGCCCTGGTGGTAAGTGCAAGGGATGTGAGCAAGTCATTACTGTCATAAGGGTCATGTGAATGTTTTGTTGCTATACTGTTTATGCCACTAGAGGGGTTGGTGGGGGGTTATAGCATTCCGGAGGCTATACCAACAGCAGATGCACTACCCCAGAATCATTCCTCTGGGTGGAGGCACCTGTTCAATTAGCTCAGGCCCCTCAATCTGTGCCTAGGCATGCAGGCAGGGGTAGTAGCCCTTAGGATAGTGCCACCTAGGGTTTACACAGGTATGACCTGAGTGCCAGTATCATACCAGTTTACTAAAGCATAATGCAGGGGACTTCTGTAAATACAGTTGTGAATGCCATCACTATAAATTACTGCATATGGCAGCAGTGACAGGAGCAAGGTAAGGCAGCTGCCCACTGACTCATGAACTACAATTACTGATGTAAAAAAAGAACAAAAAATATTATAAATGGGATCTTTATATTCCACCTAAGCAGCCACCATAGATGGGTTGAAAGGGACATTGGTTTAAAAACTCATCTGAGGGGCAGCAGCACCTCAACAGTGCACAGTGCGGCACCAACAGAGATGGACTGATGGGTCCTTGGGTCAACATCTTATCTGAAGGACAGCAGCACTTCAACAGTGTGCAGTGCAGCACCACCAGAAACAGGCAGAAGGGGCTTTGGGTTAACATCTGAATGACAACACCTCAATTTCATACAGTACTGCAACCTCACCTCCCGTACTGCACCACAGTGCCACTATTGGTAATCTACATCATAGAAACAGAAATTGTCAGCAGATAACGAATGCTAGGCCCCTCCAGTTTGCCCGTAGGCCCTATACATTGTATGTGGCCACTGAACATATGTGATCAATGGCGTTTCATCACTCCCTCTGGTCTACCAGCCCCAGAGTTGAGGATGCAAATGTAACCCCTAGGTGGTGCTATCTCAAGGGCTACTACCCTGCCAGCTTGGCTAGTAGCAGGTTAAGGGGCCTAGATTCTGCAATGGGTGCATCCACCTGGAGGTCAGGGTTGATAGCTGTCAAGCTAACCAGGGCAAAACCCTCCGGGACACTGTAACCCCCCTCCTTCCCTGCTAGTGACCTAAACACTGCACAATAATTACATTCACAATACTCCTTGTACACCACACAAGTACCCACAACTGTTTAAACTTACCATCAGGGCAGTTTCCTCTAGCTCGACCCTGGGAAGCCCCTATTAAACAAGGTGAAGCAAAGCAACTAGCAACAGTACAGAACTCTTCGCACAAATTGGAACCACAGTCAGATTAAATGCAGAAAAGGTTAGATCTGATTTATTCAGGGAACTTGAACAAGGAAGGGACGTAATCAGGTTGATTTGCTTAAAAGCTCTATCAATCAAACAGTTATGCATGCACTTCAGAGTCCCTAAACAGTCACACCCTCTGGGTACCCAGGTGGAGAGGAGATGGGCTAGCCAGGACTGTTGCCCGGGGGAAGGCCAGCGTTGCAGCTGGTTGAGGTCCTGTGATTGAAAAGACAACATGCACAGTACCCACTATTTGTAATCTGGAGCCAGAAGGCTCAGTTTGTGAAGAAAAAGAAACAACAAGACAATCAGATGACACACTTAGATTAAGCTGTTATTGCAGGGAGCTACCCTGATATTTACTCATGATACCCAAGACTGGACACAGGTGGGACAAAAATCAAGACAGCAGGTGGTTGATATGGAGTGCCAGGAGAAGCAGGGCCCACACAATTCACCGAGATGTCGTTCCTGTTCAAACGTGGAGCAGGGGGCTGATCTCCAGGCAGGTCTTTCGTCAGTGGCTTTCTCTGTGCAGTGGGGTAGCCTGGCTGGATCCAGCATGGCATGGCCCAGGCTGAATGGAGTTGAATGCAGATTCAGTCTGATTAGGCTGGATAAATCTTCCAGCAAGCAGAACACAGTTCACACATTGGGGAACCAAATCATGACCCACTTTCAATACACACCACATTTACATGTAAGGAAATTCTACTGTACCAGGTAAACTGTTCTCCGGTCGCAATCGCAAAGTCTCTGAACACACCAGGAGCTTAGGGGTAGCTGGAAATTCTGACAGGCCGGTTGCATACAGCAACTCTTCGGCCTTCTTCAGGTTGAGCCTGGTCACACTTCAGTGGCTTACTTCATTTTCACAAACCCAGATTTAGTCTGAAAAGGTTCTCTTCTCCCTCTCAGGGCAGCAGACAGACATGCAGGACAAAACTCAGGCCTTTCCAAAGTTCTCCCGTGCGAAACTATGCAAACGGCTGCTTGACTGTCTTGAGCTGTTGTTTCCTCAGCTTCCAACTTAGATCTGACTCAGCTGCCATCAAGCCTGGGACTTTCCCCAGAATCCAAAAGGTTCAGTTGGCTGATCTGTCTGTCAGTCACAACAAAGGCTCCCCCTTCAGGTGCAAAAAGGTGCCAAAAGCCCAAAACTACAATTCCTACAGATTTTGGCTCCAGACAGCTCATGTAGTCTGGCTCCATTTTAGGTCCCACCAGTACTGATTGGTCCAATTCGCAGTCCTGGGCCAAATGGTAGGGATAAACAGAACAGTTCTTGCTGCAGAGAAGGCAGGTTAGACAAACTACATTATTTATTTTATTTATTTATTTTTTGTTGACCGGTAAGTGCACTAGACAAATCCTGCCTATTTTCAGGCATGACCCAGGGGAAGGGGGGGGATATAGATGAATGCCAACTGACTTTGAACCAGATTAAGCTGTTGGTGGTATTTTTAATGAATGAGGGAAATTTGGCCAGGACACCAGGGAAATTCCCCTACTCTTTTCTGTAAGTGCCATGGGATCTTTAACATCCACCTGAACTACCACCAATCCAGGCAGATGGGACATCAGTTTAACGTCTCATCCGAAAGACGGCACCTCAGAAGTGCAGCACCCCTCTCATGCTGCACTACAGTGTCAGTACTGGGATATTAACCCAAGTGCCAGATGTGGGAACTGAACCCACAGCCCTCTGATCTCCTGGCCTCAGAGGCAAGTGTTCTACCTACTGAGCCACTGACACTGTTATTGAGCCACTGACACTTATCACTCTAATAGGTTGTCAGCAAACAGTTACATCTTCTAACAGAGCTCCCGCTGCGTAATTAGAGATGACAGAAATGGAGCGATTACCAGGCAGCCCGGGTGGGACTCGAGCATGACAACACCCAGCCCCCTTCCAGATTAATCACCACTGCAAATCTAGGCAGCCCTTAAAGAGGCAGTACTCTGGCAATAACGTTTAACTGCTAAAACACAGGACACCAGCCTGGCAGTGAGCATTTAGGCAAGCTCGAGGAAGGCTTTTCGGGAACCCCCATTTGTGGGGGAGGGGGATTACACCAACAACTGAGACACTGACAGACATTAAGAGATTGCACACTTGCTACACTGTGATTGTACGCTATGTATGGTGAAGGGAAAAGAATCTAGGCAAGGCCAGTTTTCTTTGCTGGAACCGTATCCCAGAGGATTTGGGCACTTAACATCACACAGTAGAACAAACAAAAGTAAGATAAATAAGTAATAGCTCAGAAATTAACATCACTAAAAAATAAACTTTAAGAAAGATCTCAAAAAGCCAATTCATCAGGTAGGGCTTCATCTAGATAAAACTGTAGTTAGAAACCCACCTGCTACTAATCCAAAAAGTTCATGTTCAAACATAATTATGAGTACCAGGTTTTTTTGGTCCATTATGTGAGATTGAAAGTGTTCAGTGTTCTCCAATCTTGTGACAGCTAATACACATGGTTACTGTACCTGCACAGGTGTCATAACATGCTAAACTTACCTAGCCCATCAATGCCATCCTTACTAGCACTGCCATAGCACAATTTCACAAATCACAAAGAAAGGAGCCCTCATGGTTCCAGCAGTGTCAGTGCTGACTAGAACAGTTTAATTATAGCTAGTCCTGTTTGCTGTCACTAAGTTAATTAAATTTTGATGCCTACTACAACTCCACTGTGAGTGCACGGTTCTTTGTGATTCGTGGTGTCAGAGTAGATTCACACTACATATGGCAGGCAGCACCAGGGAGAGCAGACAGCATTGTTTCCTTCACTGTGTTTGTATTGTATGGTACAATGCCTCGCCCATCTCTCCTGCTCTAACTATCCTTACCCTATTCCCTCTTCAGCTGACTGTTCACATTTTTATAAACAGTGTACTGAGCCCACTGTTTGTCTAGCAACCTTTTTCATTATTGCTATTATTTTGTGCAGTATTTTGCATTATTTATTGTAACCAAGCTGCTGTACTATCCTAGGATGCTCAAGGAGAATGTGCAGGTAATAGAAGCTCCACTTGCAAACATATTTAACTGCTTGCTAGCCCCACAGGGTGATCCTTAGGGGCTGGAGGACAGCAAAAGTGATTCCTCTGCACAAAAGCAGAAGGAAGGACAGATGAGCCAAGACACTGTAGACAAGTTAACCTGATGTCTATAATGGGCAATCTAATGGAGTCCATATACTAAGAGAGAAACTGATGGAATTTCAGGGAGGGAATGGGCTACAGGACACCAGACAGCACAGGTTTACAAGGGGGGAGGTCTCTTGCCAGATTAATCTTATTGACTTCTTTGACTGGGTGATCAAAGTGGCTGACAAAGGGCAGGTAGTCAATATAATGTAACCTGGGTGCAGCGTACTAGCAAGGTACTACCCCAGCTTTGCAGGCCTAAAAAGGTTGAGGGATCTGGGTCCTAGTTCTGGTGGAAAAGGGGGTCTCTTATTTATTTATTTATTTTATTTATAAAATTTTGGTGACGGGGTAGGCCTTCTGAGCCCCGAAGGTCCCTTTTTCAGGGGCGACCTGGGATAACAATACTAGATAAGATACAGTGTAGTAAAAAAAAACAAAAAAATCTTTTGAATACATTGTTTGTTACATCATGAGGTGGTTACAGGAACAGTGGTTATAGACATGGTTATCATCATGACACAGTTTTGAATTGGTACAACATAGCATAGTGTTATACAGGAGGTAGCATATGTTCCCAGGTGATCAGACAGTAGAGGGCAGTACTTGGTCGGCTCAGCTATGAGAAGGTTTGTTGCAGAGAAAGGGGATACCTTAAGAGCCTTATGTGATGTGGCAGTGGCATGCACTTGAGGCCAGCATATGGGACTTGAGCCTGGTGCTGAAGTTCATGAGTGAGGAGGAGTCGTGGATGGGGGGGCTTGTTCCATTGGCAGGGGGCTTGGGAAGAAAAGAATCTGCCGCCAGCATTGGTTCTTACTCTGGGGACTTCTAGTAGTATTCTTTCTGAAGTCCTTAAGTTCCTAGGGTTGTGCTTAATGGTTATGGTTCCGGCTATGCTTGGTGGAGCTTGGGGTTTGAGTAGCTTGTAGGCCTGGACAAGCAAAGGGTATTGGAGGTGAATGACAAATGTGGGCCAACGGAGCTGGACCAGAGTGTCACAGTAGTGATGTCAAGGGTGGTCTTGGGTAGCGAAGCGAGCTATTTTATTATACAGGGTTTGCATCCTGGTTATCTCTTGCTTTGCCATGCCCTGTATTATAGGGGCCGCAAAGGTCAGGGTAGGAAGCAGGACACTTGTATCAATGGAGAGCCTGGCCTCAGGGATGAGCTGGTCCCTGAGTCGGTACAAGGTACCGAGTTTGCGATGTAGGGTCCTGGTGACCTGGTCCACGTGGTCCTTGTAGGTGATATTCTGATCCAGCATTAGGCGTAAGTATTTTAGAAAGGGAACTACATTAACGCTTTTGCCACAGAGTGTGGTTAGACGGAGGGATGAGGACCTTTCAAGTCCCAGTGATCTTGGCCCGAATAGCATTGCCTTGGTCTTGTCAGCATTAAGTACCATTCTGTTCTCGCAGAGCCATGTCTCTAGGGATGTGAGGTCCTTTTGGAGGAGTAGGCCAAGAGCGGCCACATCACCCAGGGGTTGGAAGATGATATCAAAGCGCACTGAACAACCGAGTTCTCCCCGCAGTAGGTGCTTAAGTCATTGATAAAATGAAAAATAGGAGGGGGCCTAGTATTGAACCCTGAGGTACTCCCAGTTTTAGAGGTAGCGGGTCTGACATGGCCCCTTTCCATGTGACCCTCTGTGCCCGGCCTGATAATTAACTCCCAAACCACTTGAGGGCATGATTGTCTAGGCCCACATTTTGCAGCTTCTGTAGCAGAAGATTGTGGTCGACAAGGTCGAACGCCTTGGATAAGTCTATAAAGACTGCATCTGTGGGTATCCGTTTGTCCATTGCCCTGAGCACTTCCTCCGAGAAGTTAATGTGGGCAGTGTCAGTACCATGGTTTGTTCTGAATCCATGTTGAGAGGGGGCATGGAGCTGATGTGCTTCCAAGTAGTCCTTGAGTTGATTGCAGAATACCCTTTCTTTCACCTTGGCGAGTGTGCAGAGGAGGGAAATAGGCCTATAGTTATTTAGTTTTTCCCTGAGTCCACCTTTGTGGATAGGGACTACATTGGCATGTTTCCACTGGTCAGGGACTGCTCCTTCCCTCAGTTATCTGTTAAGGAGCATGGTTAAGGGCCAGGATAAGGAGGTGGCTCCTGCCTTGAGTAGCCGAGGGTTGATCCCATCCGGTCCCCCTGATCCTTTAGGTTTCACGGTCTTTAGGAGGGTTAGGACCTCAGTGCACTTAGCCAGTCTCAGGTGGAAAGAGGGTCATTCCAAGTGAGGTGCTTCAGCTGAGCTTGGGGCCAAAGTCAGGGGAGACTGGCAGGTCTTGTAGACCTTCAGATCTGAGAAGTGCCTGTTAAGGGCAGCCGGTATTACAGAAGAATCAGTAGTGAGCTGACTGTTGATCTCCATTAGACGGAATTCAGACTTTTTACTGCCCTTGATCAGATCATTGACTTGATTTCAGAATTGCTTAGGGTTGCCTAGGCTAGTTTTCTGGAGGTGTGTGATGTACTCTCTCTTAGCAAGTTTAATGGCTCTCTTGGCTTTGTTTCTTAGGGCTTTGTATTCTGCAAGATCTGCCGGTGAGGTGGAGAGCCTAAACTTTTTCCAGGCTTTTTCCCGAGTAGTCATTAGGGCTTTGAGGGAAGGAGAGATCCACTTGTAATAGCTGCCTTTTGCCCTCATTCTCTTCATAGGAGCGAAGAGGTTGGCAGCTGTACTTAATTCGTCCTGGAAGTATTGCAAGACCTCAGTAAGAGTTGGGAGGAGATTTATGGGGCTCCAGTCCCGGCTACTTAGGTAGCGATTGAATTGTACTTCTGAGAATTTGGAGAAGTCACGGGCAGTAAGGATTCTTGGCTGGACCTTGGGTGGTCTGTTCTTCCATATACAGAAGATCGGGGAATGGTCACTCAAGGAGTCTGCCATTGTGCCCGCACTCTGGATATTTGTGGGGTTTGACACCAGAGCCCAGTCCAGGGTGGTGTGGTTCCCAGTTTAGTAATTCAGTCTGGTCAGTTCAGAGATGACCTGCATCAGACCTACTTCATGGGTCAGGGACGTCGAGGCATGACCGGGGTCCTGGGCCCAGTTGAGGTTGAAGTCGCCCAAAATAAGTTGCTCTGCAGCTACCTCGAGGGCCAGTGTATTTGTAATGGCTTCGAGGGATTGGAGGACTGACTTTGGTGGGTGTTAGACACAACCTATTGTTAGTTGCTTGGCGTGTCCTAGGGTTATCCGGATGAATACTTTCACCCTCAGCAGGGAGATTTCTCTGCAGGGTTAGAGGTGACATGGTGAGGTCAGCCTTTGTATAGATTAGAACCCCACCCCCTTTTTTGGATTATCTGTCCTTGCGGTAGGTGCTGTAGCCCAGTACTTGTATTTCGTGATCAAGGATGTGGACTTTTAACCAGGTTTCTAAGATGGCTAGGACATCGGGCTTGTAGAGGTCCAGCCAGGCTTGGACTTCATGCATTTTTGGTCTGAGGCTACATACATTCATATGTGCTATCTTCACACCCTTGACAGACACTCAGCAAGGGTCCTGGTGGGATGCTACCAAGATATTGGGGGTATAGGGGCCAGGGTTGGGTTGAATATCTTGTGCCAGGAGTAGTAGCACTACTAGTAACCTGAGTAGTTCAGTGCAGGTTATGGAGATGAGGTTCCTTCGACGCATCCTGCTCATGTAATAGAGCAGATCATAGCATATACCCTTTTTTACCATCTCGTGCACTGTTAAGAGAGCAGTCGTGCTTGAGATAGGGTTACTGCTGTGAAAATCATGGGGGGGGTCATTATGCAGGTTGCCCACTGGTTCAGGGTGGCATGGGTCAATGATCCTGTCCACCCAGAGGAAGGTCAGTGAGTAGATTATGGCAAGAAGTATCCCCCTGTTAGGGGGAGGGACACCTTGGTTTCGAGCACACTGGGGTGCAAGGGGGGAAGCATATGTTTTGTAAGGCATAATTGAATGATCTCTGTACAGATCAGTTGGAGTAGGGTGCTCAAGTCTGTCTCCCTTAGGTCTATCCGGGGGGCGGCACTCACTGAGAGCTTACGTTTTCTGTTGCAGAGCAGTCCCTGACTTAAGGATAAAGTTTAGAAGTAGTTTAGATGGGCTTATTACTAGGGAAGGGCCACTGCTACATTTGGTGGTTGGGGGGGGGGGTAGCAAAAGAGGGGAATGAGAGAAAAAAAATGAGAGAGCCACGACACTTTGTCTATTATAATTCAGGGTGGTTTCACTGTAGCAGTTGCTCCTTCAGCCCCCTGAGATACTTTGATAAAACTGTGGTATCAGGAGACACAATTAATGACAAGGTTTGATCTGGCTGGAGACCAGTTCAGTCAAACTGCTGGCAACTAGCTATTGTCATTAACTGACTGTTGATTAAATAACATATTCTGTCAAAACACTGTGTAGAAGCAGCTAGTATAGTTACTCTAAGGCAGGCAGTAGGTTATTCCTGTATGGTGTATTATCAGGAGGAACAATTTAGGATAAGGTTTGACTTGGCTGGAGACCAGTTCAGTCAAACTGCTGGTAGCTTGCTAATTGATATTAACTGATTGTATAATAAATACCATATTCTGATAAAACACTGTGTAGAAGCAGCTAGTATAGTTACTCTAAAGCAGGCAGTAGCTTATTCCTGTATGCTGTGTTATAGGAGGAAGAGAGACATGAGCAAATGCAGCAATCATTAGAGAGAGAAATCACAAATTCAATCACAGCTTACAGTGAGTTAGGGACAGGGGGTGTATGGAAAAAAGAAATCAGCTGACATAAGGGATATAGTTGATTCGAATTGTATAGCAGGCGATCCCCCCTTTCTCTCTGTGGATTGGCTAGAGTGTCCCTGTGGGCGTGGCACTCCTGTATTTAATGGGAGGAGGAAACGGGGTTGGTGGGTGGGAGAAAACAAAAGTCAAGTTATCCAGTCGTCCCCTGCTCCGGTGCAGGGGAGGTATGGGCTTAGGGTAGCGTGGGAGGTCTGCCTGGTGACTCCGCTCCGCACTCTTCAGGGTCTGGATGTGGGAAGGGGGGCCCTCTTGCAGCGAGGTCTCCCTCACCTCCCCAGCAATAGTGTCTGTGGTGGAAGCCCTGGCTAGTGATCCACGGGAGCTCCAACAGGCTTTTATGTGTAGCCTGCCTCGGAGCGCCACTGTGGCCGAGTAGCCAATCGGGCGGTCCTGTATTGTTTCTAAGTTGGCGCCCAAACTGTAGTTGCAATCGCTCCCTGGTGTCGCAGATTCCGACTTGGCTTGCAGACCTTGGCACTTAGTCTCGGAGTGAGGAACAAGCGCTCCATATGCCGGTAAGCCCAGAAATGATGAGTTCTGATTTTGTGAAGTAAAGCAATGCAAAAAGTCAAGTTATCCGGTCGTCCCCTGCTCTGGTGCAGGGGAGGTATGGGCTTAGGGTAGCGTGGGAGGTCTGTCTGGTGACTCCACTCCGCACGCTTCAGGGTCTGGATGTGGGGAGGGGGGCCCTCTTGCAGCGAGGTCTCCCTCGCCTCCCCAGCAATAGTGTCTATGGTGGAAGTTCTGTCTCTTTCTCAAAATATAAAATAAATAGCATGGTGCCTTCACCCAGAGTGAAAATAAAATGGGCCAGATGTCTAACAGTGCAACCCCCTGGGATGCTGTACCTACCCACCTCCCTTTACAGTCACCCCACATATGGATTACCATAAACCAAAACCATATTTCAAAGTATTTGCAATTATTGACTTAAGCTAATAATATCCTTTTGTGACATTTGTAAAAAGGTTAACCAAAACAATTTATTTACACATGGGTAGGTATAGGAGAAGGGAAAATGGACATAGAGATTAAACAATATTTCAGCATTGGCATTCGGTAATTAGCAAAGCATCAATCAATCTCTTTGTTTTAAACCCAAAACACATTTTCAGTGACCTGCCTCCCACCAGCATTTAAATCGATACCTTCTGTCTCACTAGCTGGCTAGGCCCCATGCACACACCCCAACTGGTATCAGTTCCCAGTCAATTAGATAAGAGCTCCGACAGTCTATCGCTGGGTACCCAGCTGTTGAAGTGCTGCAGGTCTGATGGGTCCGAGCTGGTTGGCCAGCGTTGGTGCACTTTTATTTATTATTTTATCATAGAAAGTTTTATTGAAGGTTTTTCAGTTTTTACAGTGGAACATCCTCAAACATCATATAGATTGCATTCCCATGCAAAACAAGATGATTGCACAAAGCAAATAGAACTTACATTCCTTATATCAGTATTATACAAGCTACGATAAGAGAACCAGTACAGCAAAGGAGGAAAAAGACTAGGTGGAACCGAGTAGCATAGCAGTGCTAGTTATACCTAGAGCAGCAAACAAAGGTAGAGTCATTATGCAACCTACGACTGCCTTAGTGGGGGGGATTTCCCAAGGAGGGAGGGGATTTTGCAAAATGGCTAATGGAGGTAGGCTCCCCATTTCTTGAAAAAATATTCTAGCTGACGTCGGTGTGAATAGGACAGCCGCTCCAGAAGGGTCAGCTGGGCCATAGCAGCATACCACATACCTATAGTTGGATTGTTTATCTGTCTCCAGTGCATTAATAGTAGCTTCTTGGCTTCTAGCAGTGCTAACATGGTCCATTCTCTATGCACCCTAGGCAAAGGGGTTAACCCAGACGAGTCACCCAAAAGCAGTATGGGGTCTAGAGGTAGCTCCCTAATACCAAGGACCCTAGAGCACTCATGAGCAATGGTAGTCCAAAAGGCTGCTATTTGAGGGCAAGTCCACAGTATATGGAGCAAATGGGCATCTGGTTGCTGATATATCCAACATTTGGAGTGGGGCAGGACTCCCACTGAATGTAGGACAGCTGGAGTTCTGTACCATCGCAGAATTTTAAGCTGTAAAAATCAGCTTTTGGAATCTCTGTACCCTTTATGTGAGTCCTTAAGACAGCGAGACCAAGAGATTTCAGAAATAGCCATACCCATGTCAGTTTCCCAATTAGCCCAGCAATGCTCAGTGGGGTCAGCTTGAGAGTCTTGCCAAGTGGCGTAAAAGTTGCCTTTGCGGATTCTAGAGGAGGGAGATTTTGCAAGGAGGTGAGCCCTTTCCATTTGCTGTCTGGTCTATACTGAGATGAGAGGTCATTGATAATGCTACGTATTTGGAGGAACCGCCAAAGGTCAGTATTGGGGAGATGGAATTTCTGCTTTAACTGGTTAAAGGACAACATGGGTTCTGAATCAGGTAGCATTAGATCTTGCATGTAATGAATTCCTTTGGCTTGCCAGGCAGGCCATTTAATGGGTTCTCCCCAAATGGTGAGAAAGTTATTCTGCCATAGTCCAGCATATTGCAATGGGGGGTGCCAAGCCTCTTTGGGGGTGTGAGATAGGGTCATGCTACGATGCCAGGCATAACGAGATTTACATATAACAGGGGAGAGTCCCTTATCAGATGGACCACCCAGACCTAACAGGGACCTAAGTGGAGTGGGGGTCATCATGTTGGATTCAAGACTAACCCACAGTGGGGGAGGTGTGCCCAGAGGTGTAAACCATTTTGTGGCTTGGGCGGCAATACTTACCAAGTGGTAGCTCTGGAACCAGGGGACACTCAGACCTCCCCTGGACCAGTGTGCTCACAACTTATGTTTCCCCCACCTATGCACCCTTCCTTCCCACAAAAAGAGGCTACCAGTTTCTTGAGGGAGGAGAGTAGTTTAGGAGAAAGGTGAATTGGGAGATTGTTGAACAAATATGTGACTCTGGGGAGGAGAAGCATGCGTATGGTGGCCACTTTGCCAGGTAGTGATAAATGTAGCTTACAACAATGCTCCACTTCTGTGTTTAGTTGCTTTAAGAGAGGGCAAAATTGGAGGATTCCAGGTCTGCTCAACTGGTAGGGATATAAATTCCAAGACAGGTGAATCCTTAGGTCACCCATCTCAGTTCCGTGCCCCGAAGACACTCCTGTATGCAGAGTGAATTAAGTCAAGCTAGAGTGGTTTTCCGCTGGTTAACCTGTAGCCCAGATAGTAAGGCAAAGTCTTGAAGTACTGAAAGAGCTACCAGGAGGGAATGCTGAGGGTGAGACAGGGTAAGTAGAAGGTCGTCAGCGTATGCCACCACTACATATGAGTTACCATGCACTGGGATGCCCAAGAGACCATCACCACTGGCCAGTGCCCTAATCAACGGGTCCAGGGTGACCAGAAAAAGGAGAGGAGACAGAGGACACCCTTGACGAGTACTTCTACAAAGTGGGAAAGAGGGGGAGATGTCAGAGTTTGTTAAAATTCTGGCCATGGGGGAGTTATAGAGTGTCGAAACCCAGAGATGGAACTGAGCCCCAGAGCCATATAGAAGGAGGACTTCTTATAAATAGTTCCATTCAACAGAATCAAACGCTTTAGTAAAGTCAACTGCTAAAGCAGCCATAGGGGTCTTGGACCTAGCCGCTAACCGTTTCAGGTTGAGTTGTAACCTGGTGGTATTGGAGCCCACCTTTCTTGGCATGAACTCCAACTGAGAAGAGTGTATTAAGGAGGTAAGAACATTATGCATTCTAGTGGCTAAAATCTTGGCCAGGATCTTAGTTTCCACAGGTAGTAAGGATATAGGGTGGAAATTAGTGCAATTAAGGGGGTCATTGGATTTCTTGGGTAGGAGAGTAATAAGGGCTTCCTTCATTGTGGTGGGGAGGGAGCCTGTGGATTGAGCATCCTGCAGTGCTAGCAACAGTGGCTGGGCAATCTCTTGTTCCAATGCTTGATATAATTCAAGGGTCATTCTGTCAGGTCCTGGGGCTTTCCCCTTGGCCATCTGAGATAGAGCCTGTCGTATCTCAGGGACAGTGATCGAAGCATCCAGAAGGATAACTTGTTCAGGTGACAAAGTAGGTATGGTGAAATGCTAACAGAACTAATTTAGGCCTTGGGACAACTGGGTTGGCGACTGGGAGGATTGAGATTTGTACAGGGATTGGTAGAAGAGCCTAATAGTCTCGTTGATACCCTCAGGATCAGTCGTGATCGAGCCTGAGGTCATGCGAAGGGCATGAATTTTAGCGGAAACCTGCTGCTTACGCAACTGATAGGCGAGAAGCTTGCCGCCTTAATCAACCTCAATAAGTGTACTTACATCTAAGCAAGAGTCATTCTGCTTTGTGGTGTAGAAGAGCATTAATTTGGTATTTGAGCCCTACCATGCTACAAGTCAAAGATATGTCTCTGGCAACAGCAGAGGAGGCTTTAAAGCGCATCTCTAGCCCAGTAAGTTCTGATTGTAACATGTCCAGAGATTTTTTTCGGGCTTTATTCTGATGTGCTGCAAAAGCGATAATATGGCCTCTGAAGTTAGCTTTGAAGGTCTCCCATACTGTGCTTGCAGGAATGCCACAAGCCGAGTTAAGAGCAAAGTAATCCTGAGTAGCTTTCAGCATTGCTCGTTTAAATTCTGGATCTTTGACTAATATGGCGTTACACCTCCATCTCGTACCAGTGGACCGATGCCCCAAGGGGGTATAGGTAGTCAACACAGGTGCATGATCTGAGATGATGATACTACCTATGGAATTATTCAAGACTCCACCTGATGATGCATTTTTGGCCAGCCAATAGTCAATGCGGCTATGTACCCCGTGGGAAGCTGAGAAATAGGAGTAGTCTTGCCCAAAGGGTTATCGTGCCTCCAGACATCTATCAGGCCCCACTCTTTTTGCAGCTCTTGTAGGGTAGCATGGGCCCTAGGGTGCATCTAGGGGGTGTGTTTAGACTTATCTAAAAATATATTGGGTACTAAATTAAAGTCCCCTCCCAATAGTAAGAGAGTGGTAGTATTAGGCTGCTCTAAAGTGGAAATAGCTTGGATCAAGCTGGGAAAAAAGTCTGCTTGATCAGTGTTGGGAGCATACACATTGCACAGAATCAGTTTCCCAGTGGGGGAGGCCAGTCTAACCAGAACCCACTGACCTTGGGAGTCAGACCGAGACTCTTCAACTACCCACTTGCTGGACCGGAGGATAAGGATAGCAACCCCTTTGGATTTGGAAGTGGTGGAGCTAGCATGAACAGCACCTACCCAAGATTTTTTAAGCCAGGGAACGGATCTGCTAAGGAGGTGCGTTTCTTGTAAAAGGGCTACGTCTGCATGAAGGGAATGGAGGTACTGAATGACCTTAGTACACTTTATGGGATGGTTGAGACCTTTAACATTCCACGATACCAGATGTAGACCTTGAACTTTGAAAGCAGCCATAGTAGCACACAGGTAGAAAATAACAGAGTACTTACCAACCTAGAGGTAAGGCGATTAGGAAAACCCAGGGAGTATATCTCAGGGGTTGCAAAGCTGATTTTTGACAACAGTAGGCCGCTGCTGAGTACCAGAGAGGTATAACTGCACTGCTTTAAAAGGAGTGTTCAAGGGGTGTACCAAGACAGAGGGAAGTCTAATCACAAAGTAAGAACAGGAACAGGTAATGCACAAAATCTGTAAAAATAGTACCTGACTAGGCAAGGACAATGCAACAATTCTAACAAGTGTTCATATGCTAAGAGTGAAAGAGGCTTTAGTGAAAGAAGGTACAGAGGAAGGAGGTACCCTCAGCTATGCAAACTTCAGTGCTCAAGGCCAGGAGAGGGGGAAGACAACTAAGAGAAAACTCACTTCTCCTCATCCAGTATCCAATCCCTGGATACCTACCATAACCGGGGGGGAGGAGAGGAGGAAGAAAAGGAGTGGGGAGGAATGGGGAGGGAAGGCCGGGAAGAGAGAGAAGAGGGGGGTATTGGGTAACCACCCCAACCGAACACTATAAGGGCCGGTTTGCCTGTGAACACAACATTGCTTAGTGTAATAACCTGTGGCTACAATGTGATAATGGGAGCCAGCCAATATGATGATGCCAGAGCCAAATAATATAGCCCGTTGTTCCGGGAAGAATGTGAAACATCGCCTGAGGGCTTGTGGGGGAGAAAAAGGGAGAAAAGAAGGGGGGAGAGGGTGCCACCCCCCTCGGGCTCTTAGGCCTTGCAAGGGGGCATGGCATAGGACTAGCCACATGCCGGAAAACTGCATTGGCGCAATGGCATGCAGAAGCCCATAGGGTGGCAGATCAGCCCACTTGGCTTGTAGAGGTCCTGGCATATATGGCCCTTTAAGAGTTATGCAGCCTTACAACAAGTAATAAAAGTAGTGCATACAAGTGAATTAAGTAGTAAAAGTCAGTGCAAAACATATTTCAAAATTCAGCCAGTAGGATCCGTGCTGCACCTTGGGAGCATCTTGGGACTATTCTGAGAGTCCAGGGGAGCCACTATAGGGTCTGAAGGTGTTGTTAGGACAGCAGCAGCATATGTTTTCCCCCAGGTTTGAGCTTTCCAGAAAGGTCCACTGCCTCAACCAGAGAGGAGTCTGGTATGTCAGCACAGTGCATAGAAAGTTTGTTATCTATAGGCAAAAGTTCTGGATGTGGAGAGTGGCAGTCTATTGAGACTGAGAGGGAATCATCCCTGGACATCTTTGCAGGAGGTGCTGCCCCTTGTTGCTCAGACGAAAGCTGTTGGCCACATCTTGATCACTGTTGCTGGTGGGAGGTAGCCCCTGTAGATCTAGGAGGAAGGAATATTTGTTCAGAGGGAGTAGCAGGGCTAGATGTGGCCAGGGGCACTCTGCGAGGTGGATTCCTTGTCCTGGGGGAATCATTAGGAGAAGAACCTGGTCCAGTTGCATAGCGATACTCCAGAGGCTATCTGCCAGTTTCAGAGTTCTTAGTGGTTGTGGGTGAAACAGATGGGTCCCATAGCCTTCTAAGAGATGTAGGCTGAAGAAGCAGATTAGGCCAAAGCTTGGAAATCCATCGCTCCACTTCAGCAGGACTATCTGCTAGTATCTCTCTCCCCTCCTTGGATACCAGGAGTTTGTTGAGTCCTCTGAATCTATGAAGGAAGTTGTGAGCAGCAAGAAATTTTTTCAGGGGACCATAGGCGTGGTGTTTGCTGGCTGTTTCTTATGCAAAGTCTCTGTAGAAAGAAATTGTTGCCCCTTGCCACCTGATTTCCCCCAGGTCACGGGCTACCCACAATATGCGCTCCTTGGTTGAGTATCTGAGTAGATATACCACTATAGGCCTCGGGGATTGCGCCAGTCTGTCTTTCCTCCCGGTGATGTTGTGGGCTCTTTTGACCTCCACTAGACCCCTCCAACACTCCGCTAACATCATAGGGAGCGTTTTATTAAGAAACCTTTCCATAGATATACCTTCAGAACCCTCTGGGATGCCAGTAATTTGGAGGTTATTGTGGTGCCCTCTGTTTTCTTGGTCCTCCTCCCTGGCTAGTAGAACCCCTAATTTCTTATCTTGCATCAGCACTTTTTGCTTAAGTTTAGCTTGTTGCTGCTCTAGAGTTTCCACCCCTCTGCTCTGCCATGTTAAGATGATCTTGCAACTGTCGCACGTCCATGGTGGTGCCCGTGAGGGTAGAATTTATGTCATCCACCCGACGACAGCAGAGCCTCAAGCATACAGGTGATGTAGCTTAAAGAGTCCTCCACTGATGTAGTTTGTGGAGCTGCAGGTGACAAGGAAGGTTGGGGATCCTCCCGACGCCATCTAGGTCTAGGAAAGGCCGTAATATCTGGAACATGGGGAGAGACCCAGGCAAGGCACATTAGGAATCAGAGCTGGGTGGGTGTCCAGGAAAATAAAGCCGCGGCCTCCGCAGCATACCTGATCAAGTGACTCACGAGTACCAGCGCCTGTAGAAGCACTAATGCACCGAAGAACCGCAAACAAGTTGCACCTAATGGTTGGGGACGGTTACCCAAACGATGTTAGGCAGTTTATGTTGAATTACATCCTGGGATTAGGCCAGTTGACCACAGATTGTCATCAGACTCAGAAGAGCTCAGGAATTAGGCTTCTATTTTCTCTGTGGCCAAACCACGCCCCCCGTGTCGGTGCACTTTTAAACATTTTAAATTAAATGCAAATCCTCTTCTAGACTGATGGCAAACATCTATTTAGCAAATTTAGAAACTCTGGGCCGGATGGCCAAGCTCAGAATGTTTAGTGGTAACTATTTACAGTTTCCCCAGTTGGCAGGGCAAGCCCTGAATTACTCACGGTTTGAAGAACAGTCTCTTGGCTGGTGCAGCTGATGGAATGCAGACTGTAGAGGTGGGGTGATTGGATTAGGCAAACTTTGGATACTCAGATTGCTGAGATGAGCTGCAGGCATATTGCAGCTTTTCAACCTCCTCTCTGAATTCTTGCAGCTTGGGCCTCCTAGCGACAGGCTCGTGAAGCTTTGGCAGGCTGGACACCTTTCAGCTTCTCAGTGCGGTCACTCAGTGTTGTCCATCTATATGGGGAAAGAATCCACCATGTCAAAGATGAAGGCGGTGAACTTTAGGAGGGCAGACTTCGAAAGGATGGGGAACATAGCACAGAAACACCTGGCAAAGCTCCGAACAGAGATGGATGTGGACCAGAAATGGACTGTCATAAAGAAGGGGAAATTAGAGGCCATCGACACATGCACAAAGGCTCGGAAAAAGAACCCCAGAACCAAGAGGCCTAGCTGGTATAGCAGAAAGGTGGCTGAAAAGGTAAAGGAAAAGAGGGCGGCCTTTCTGAAGTACAAGTGGACCTCGAAGGAGGAGGACAGAGAGGAATTTGCTGTGAAATCTCCTAAGGCTGGGAAAGAAGTCCGGGTGGCCAAGGCTGAGTAAGAACTATGACTGGAGCAGGAGATTAAGGAAGGGGAGAAGGACTTCTTCCAGTACATCAAGGAGAGAAGAAGCAGAAAGGATGGGATAGTGAGGATTAAGATGGAGGGAGGATGTGCAGAAAAGGGAGAAGAGCAAGCGGAGGCACTAAATGAGTACCTTTGCTCAGTCTTCACCAAGAAAGCAGACAGGCCTATGCCACAGGGAAAGATTGGGGGAGAACTTTGAGGGGGGAAGAAGTATGAGGGGGAGACTGGGGTAGACAAGGTTTTAAGAGGTCTAAGGGAACTGAGGGTGGACAAGGCTCCAGGCCCAGATGGGTTACAGCTGAGGGTCCTGAGGGAACTGGCGGGCTATTAGCAGCCCCACTGATAGACCTATTTAACACCTCACTGGAGAAGGGCTGTGTACCACAGGATTGGTGGACAGCTCATGTGGTGCCTTTCCACAAGAGTGGACCCAGGGACAAGCCAGGAAATTACAGGTCAGTTAGCCTAACCTCCACAGTTGGGAAGTTGATGGAGGCCATTCTAAAAGAAAAGCTGGTATCCTTCCTTGAAGAGAATGGACTCCAGGATGTTAGGCAGCATGGGTTTTTCAGAGGGAGGTCTTGTCAAACCAATATGATAGACTTCTTCGATTGGGTTACGAGGTCTCTGGACATGGGGCAGACAGTGGAAGTACTATACCTGGACTTTAGCAAGGCATTCGACTCAGTGCCATGTGGTAGGCTGAACAGCAAACTGGGGACCTGGGATTAGGGGACAGAATGCTGGGTTGGATCAAGAGCTGGCTAAAGGACAGGAGACAGAGAGTGGTAGTAGGAGGAGAACTGTCCAAACCTAGGCCTGTAACCAGTGGTATCCCACAGGGTTCTGTACTTGGACCTGTGCTGTTCAACATATTTATTGATGACATTGCAGAAGCAGTCAATAGCAAGATCTGCCTTTTGTAGATGATAATAAGCTCTGTGGAAGGGTGGACACAGAGGAAGAGAGGCAGGCTTTAAGGGATGACCTGGCTAAGCTAGAGAAATGGCCGGGCATCTGTCAGCTGGGTTTTAATGTGAAGAAGTATAAGATAATGCACATGGGAGCCAGAAACCAGAAGACCAGATACTGGCTGGGGGGGAGAACAGGTGACAGTATCAAAGGAAGAAAAGGACCTGGGGGTAATGGTAAGGAGTGATATGAAGCACATAGCACAGTGCCGAAAGGCAGCAGCCAAAGCAAATAGAATGATAGGCTGCATCACAAGGGGAATCACCTCGAGGAATGAGAAAGTTATACTGCCACTGTACAGGTTGCTGGTGAGACCACCCCTGTAATACTGTGTTCATTTCTGGTGCCCTTACCTGAAGAAGGATATCAAACTACTTGAGGGAGTCCAGCAGAGGGCAACCAAAATGATCAAGGGCATTGGAGACAGATAGTATGAGAAGAGGCTGAGGGAGCTAAACAAGTACTCCCTGGAGAATGGGGGGCGGGGGGGATATGATTCAAACCTTCAAGTACCTTAAGGGCAAAAACAGGGTTGGTACTGAGGGCATCTTTAACCTGAGGAAGGAGGGTACAATAAGGGGGGCACAGCATGAAACTAATGGGGAGTAGATTCAGGAAGGAAATGAGGAGGCACTTTTTCACTGAAAGGGTTGTTAAGAGGTGGAATGAGTTGCTGGAGCAGATGGTGGCAGCGAAAACAGTGGCCAGTTTCAAGGGGGATTGGGACAGGCTGAAGAAGAAGATTAGGACTGAAGGAGGCACAACTGGAAGATGTTGGGAAGGGGAATGGGATGCTG
Organism: Neoceratodus forsteri; assembly: GCA_016271365.2. Classification (NCBI taxonomy): domain Eukaryota; kingdom Metazoa; phylum Chordata; order Ceratodontiformes; family Ceratodontidae; genus Neoceratodus; species Neoceratodus forsteri. The sequence continues at coordinate 933,834,090 of CM057455.1, forward strand.
GGGGATGACTCCAAGAGGAGTAGGTGAAAGGGTGCAGCTCCAGGAAACTGAGCTGCACATTGGAAAATACTCGACAGACAATGGACCATTATGGACTGTTTCTGTTGGCAAATTTGAATGTTTGTATGTTCTCTGACAGCTTGTCTTCTTTCACCATAATAGAACTGGAACAGACTAGCACTGGGGACCAGGGCCATACACCTCAACCCTCATGTCCAGACACAAACACTCAGGGGGAGACGCAGAGGTAATGCCTAGCAGTGACACTGCCTAACTGATTGCCCAGACTGACCTAGGATGGAAGTCACTCTCTTTCAGGTACTTCCAAGTCACTCTGGTTGAAGATAGCCTCAGCCACACTGCCAGCATAGCAGCTATGGCTCTGACTTAACTGGAACACAGTCTTAGAGCTTCCCACTGAAGGCTAGCAGGAAAAAGTCTATCAGCTTCAGGCATTTCAGGATCAGACATAATGTAGAAGATGGAGGCATATCTTCTCACCTCCAAGACTCCAACTTGTACAGAAGAATGAATCTTCCTCTTTGAAACTTAGACTGGCACAGAAGAGGGAATCTTTTCACTATGCAGGTTTAAACTTAAACAGAAGAACAAATCTCACTTCACTTCCCATCCACAGGAATACACCAGGCAGCTCCTCTTGGTTAAACGTGACTCATCGAGCCCAAGCAGGACATCAGGCAGGCTTCTCTTGACTCTCTGGCTGTACAAGCCTCCAAGTAGGCCTCTATACTTCTTCAAACATCATAGATATCGCAGGCAGTTTCCCTTCCTTCAAAAAACTCCCAGCCGACGACCTTAACACTGGTCAGCAAACGACACTTTCATTCTGTCGAACGCTCCTTCCAGCCCTTGAAAGACAACACAGGGCAATGCAGAGCATCTACTGGACTAATGGCTGCACAAGCCTACAGGCAGGTCTCCTTCCCTCCAAGATCACAGCATGCTTCCCCTCTCTTGGGAACCTCTCAGACAGCTTTCTTACTTCTGAACAACAAATGAACACTTTAACTCTGGAACAACTCCTTCCAGGCAACAGAGGGCCCCATGGCTGGTGGCTTTACAAGCCCTCAGGCAGGCCTACTTCAAACTTTCAGGACCGAGGGCCAGAGCCCCCCTCCCTCTGGAGGGGCTCCAGCTGAACTGAACAACAGTCTCTGTCCTCAGGATTTCAGGAGCTCAGGGCAGATCCTGATTGGCTAATTCAGGCTGTCCATCAGAAAAATTAATATTCATAAGGCTCCTTCGATGTCCCATTGTCTGTCCGATTGGGCACCAAGAATTGTCCCTGCCTCTTTTCCCAGGAGCCATAGCTGCAGTCCCTTATGGGTCCTGGCTTTCTCATTGGCTGGCTACAGGTCTAAGGTGGCTAATATGGCTGTGATAATACAGTCCAAACAAAGTTCCAACTTTATGTTCCTGGTGCAGCCAGACTATACAGTTCCCTCAAACTAGTGACCCATTGTTCATTAGCTGCTCCTGTGCTCTTTAATCCAATGGCAGAGAGAGGCAAAAGCAGGGTCTCCCCCACTCATTGCTTGCGCCATAGCACTACCCCCCTCCAAGGAACAGGCAGGCTCCATTCAGTGGTGGTGCAGGGACTACATTTCCCAGCAGCCTCGGCTGCTATTGAATTTTCATGCGCATGTACTGCTTTTTAAAAACTTGCTTTTAGGATTCCTCACTCATGTCTTCGGATGCCGATTAGCTGATCCAGGGGTCAGGGATGCATAGGGGGGCCCTTTGTTTCACTGCATGAGTGCTTCAAAATGATCTTGTACTACTAAGCATGTGCGGACCACCAACCTGAAAATTCATGGTGCGGCTACACAGTGGTCACACTCTTTGCTCTTCGGGCCCCCTACATGGGAAAAAACTTGCTGGGGCAAGACGGAGATATCAGGGGCACCATAAAGGACCGGCACTAGCGGTGGCGAGTTATGGAGGAGTCAGCCAAGATAAGCCCCACCTGTTAGGGGGGTTAAAATAATATACATAAGGTTTAGTAAGTCCTTTGACTCCCCACAGGAGACTGGTCAAGATGCTAAGGTATTGTCAAATGCAGGAAGGTAGCACGTCCTAGGAGTGAAGGGTTGGTGCACAACAGGGCTACCAGCCCAAGCATGAAATATAAAATTAGTGAAGAACAGCACTGAGGAAGCTAGAAAGTATCCAGAATGTAACAAAATGAGTTCTTTATTGGTGCATCAAAGTGTCCAAACAACACAGAGAGACACTCCGGAGCTTTGACCTACACAAGCTCTTCCATAGACATGGCAACTGACGAAAACCTTTTGTAGGTCGAAGTGCTGGGGCTATATGGCCAACTTGGTGAGCAGTTTCATGGGGGAAAGGTGTTTAGACTTAATCAGAGGAGAAGGAGCAGAAAATAAGGAATGGAATGGCCACTATGGCCAGAGCAGAGAAGTTAGGTAGGGTGGGCAGACTGGATGAGCTGAGGGGCCTTTATCTGCTGTCAATATCTATGTATACACTTGTAACTAATCTGTGACTGCCTTGCTGCTGTAAATGGTCCCCCTGTGATCCACTTAGATAATAGGAGCTTCACCTAATTGTGGTTATCTTGGAGTGTAGCACTACAAATAAATAAATCTAAGGATAATTATTCTTTACCTTAGTTTTATCAAAGTGCAAACTAATTATCTGCAAAACTTCATGATATTTCATACTGTACAAATTTATTTTATAAAAGTGCTCTGAACATCAGAAGTGTGCACTTTAAAAACAGAAAGAAGAACATAGCAGCTTTTTGCAAAAAAAGTATCTGCAGCCCAGCAAGTCTTTCCAGCCCAATCTAATGTTGATTGTGAGCACCCTAGTGGCCCTTCAGTTCACCTCACACCTTCCCCCTTGGCCACTGTTTTTACCAGCCTCAAATGTCTATACCACCCATGTATGAACACCCCTAATCATTTTCAACAGACTGCCTCCATGGGTTATCAATTCCACCCCTCTACCACCCTCTTAGTGAAGAAATGCTTTCTGACATCCCTCTTAAATCTCCCACCTGACATCTGCATTGAGCCCCTGGGACTTGTGTTCCCACTTAGTGTGACTTCTTTGTGGTCTACTTTATTTAGCCCATGGAGGTATTTGTACATCTCTGTCATGTCGCCCCCCCCCCCTCTTAATGCCTCCAGTGTGAACATGTTGAGATCCTTCAACTCATCCATGAAGTCATGTTTTTCCTGCTAACCCTGAATAATTTTGGTTTCATTCCTCTTCACTGCCTCTGTCCCGTGCTTGACTTTCTTCAACTACAGGTCTCAGAACTGCACACAGTACTCCAAGTGAGGATGAACCAATGACCTGTATAGTAGTAGAATCACCTCACTCTTCTGGCTACTGTTCCCCCTTCCAATACATCCCAGCATCCTATTCACTCTCCCCACTGCTCTAACGCACTACGGTGATGTTTTTAAATTGTTTGATATTATTACCCTCATGTTATGCTCCTCATTTGTACTTGCCACTGTTATCCCTCGTGACCCCGTCCTAAAAGGGGCTTACAGTACATTTGGCTCTCTCTGGAGCACTGCTGCTGCCTTCTGCTGTACCGCTCCTTCACTGGTTGTGGTCCAGACTTCAACTGCAGGACCCAAGGCTAAACTGGAAACTGCTGCATGTATGTTCAGTGCCCTTCTCACCATGGTCAATGTGTTACCACCTCTCTTTGGTCAACTGGCCCCCTGGAATGCTTTCAGGGTTGGGAGCCCACAGCAAGGAGGTTGCTCAGTTTCAAACAGCTCTCAAAGCTGCATAAAGTGCAAAATCACTCCTCCTCTGGAGCATGAACTTTCTGAACACTTAACAGCACTCCCCTGCCACCAGTTCACCCTCCAGTCACACTAGATGGCATTAGGAACTGGAAGGTATTGAACCTGATGTCCAGAAGCCACACCAAGAGACAGAAACATGTTAAAACAGAAGATAAAGTTAAAGACTACAACCATAGCCATGTTTGTGTTTTTTCTAGCACCACAGCCAATGGGGGTTAGAGGACACACAACTTGGCTGGGAATGTTGGGTGTTCCTCTGTTTAGCTTTGCTGAGACAGCCAGAAGGAGGCCAGCTCAGCTCTGCAAAAACAGCTAAATCAGTACATTCTACCCCTGTGAAACTGACATCAATTTGGAGGCTAGCTCAGCTCTGCAAAACAAATTGCAAGCTGGCTCAGGACCTGTATGCATGTTTTTCCCCAGGAACTGACAGCCACTATGAGCCAAGGGTAAAGCTACCAACTTTCCAAGGCCTAAAACTGGGACGGTCCATCCTGATCATGACACCCCCCCCCCCAACCGTGTCAATCCCATAGGCACTACTGCAAACAATGGTGCACACAATCTGTTGCATTTTGCTGCTTGCTCTGGCCATGCCACCCCACAGTAACACCAGTAGTAAACATTCAGATTAAAACAATACATCATTCTGCTGCATCAAGTTCTTAATCTTGATGTACAGAAAGTTCATTAGAAGCAAACCTGCTTTAAATTGTGATCAGACATTCGAGCTGCATGTATTGCTCCTCCTGAAAGTCCCCTCCAACCTGTTCACACTCGCCTCATTTGCTAAGCAAACTTCACTTCAGTGACTTCCACTACCACACTAGATTGTTGTTACACACTTCCCTACAGCCGATCAGGTTTGGGTACCTTAGTTCCCTGCTGCTGATCTCTTCTCTGTCTGGAGTCCCTCTCAGCTGCTGGCAGGCAGACATCCACATGTGCTTGTTTGCACTACTACCCAGTCTAATCTAACAGGAAGGAACATTCTTTATTGTGCCCCCACTGATATGCCTGCAGTGCAACACAGGCACAGGGGTTGAAGTTACAAACTCCTGTCCAGCCTGAGCAGTGCCACAGTGGTGCTGAAATAACTGGGACAAGTAAGCAAAAAAAGGGACAAAAGTGACATTTAGCAAAACTTGGGACACTGAGACATGATGCCTAAAATAGGGACTGTCCTGGGAAAATAGGGACTGTTGGCAGCTTTATCCCAGGGTTTAGCATAATCAATAATGCATGAGAAGCTAATCACTGATATTTGATCCCTGGATTTCTGCACAATGGATAGACATGTGAATAAAACAGATTTGTCTGGGAGTCACAAAGAGAAAGACCAGTAAGTAAAGTCAGCAGTCAGCCACAAGGTTAGAAGAAAGCTGTTTAAAGAATCTTTGCAAAAAGATTTCTATTTCCTCCAGGAACAACACCGAAGCTCCTGCCCTGGGCTTTGTGAGCTATCAGAACTTGTCCTGACAAAGTGTTTAAGTCAGCTGAGGCCCGAGTGACTGCCTACTCCTTGGGAGTGGGTGAAGGCAAGTCCCTTGTGGGATGAAAAGGGCATCAGAGACCAGCATGGCCCATACACCTTGTCACCTAAAAGCACGTTGGGTCTGCTGCACTTGTACCATCACCTGCATCTGCAACCCTGAGGGAGACATTCTGACAGTCAGCCTGCAAAATCTGCTAAGGTTATGAGTACTGGGTCCATACCCCTCCAATTCCTCTGCTAGTCAGAAGCAGATGAGTAATTGCTGGGCATTTCTGCACAGTCCATTTATAGAACTGCAACAGCCAGGAGCATCTAGCATTTGTGTTGATTAATTTGTTTGGGATTCCCAACTACCAGCTTTCAATCAGTACTGCACCATGGTCCAGCATCAGGCCTGCAACTGCCTACAGTGTGCACACAATTAATGTACTGCATTAGGACCTCCCAAGGGAGTTCGGGGTACTGGTGCATCAGTAAGGGAAGCTGAAAATAGTGTGTGGAGACTCACCAAAGGGTGATGGGTTTTAGGGAGTGATCTCAAAACTGTTTCACTACATTTAATCCATTCTATTCCCTCATCCAGAGTCTGTTCCTGTCCCTCTGCTAAATATCCCTGGCATTTAAATTGCAATTTATTGTGTTTTTAGTATTGTTGTATTTGCATGCATAGAGTGTAATTTTGATGTGTATAATCATAAAGGTTCACTGCCATGACAGTGGCAGTTGCATTCATTTCCATTGGGGTAACACCTTGTCAACCATCTGTTAAAAGGATCCCCATAGGTGGAAGCACCACACATTTTTGTATTACCTCCAATATCAACTGAACCTCGGTGCCATTCACCCGAAGGCCTTATAGACAATGCCTGGGTATTACTGTACAGGTGTAGTCTTTCACCTTGATGGTTACAATGCCATTCTTTTTTTTTTGTATAATGAATACTTTATTGGAAACTTTCCAAGAAAAAAAGATTGGTACATCAGCATACAAAATTTGAACATGAACATATAATTCAAACAGTACAGCAATGGACCCAACAAGAACAGTAACAACCTGGCAAGGAAGAAAAGAAAAATTACAAAAGATGCCCAATAATAAAAAAAAAGTATCAATGTAAAATCCCTATTTCAATTAGCCATATACTCAAACAGATTATAAGCACCAGCAAACAAAAAGGGTAGAAGGTGGGGAATGGCCAAATTTATTCAGGCATAGGTGTGAGGGTAGATGAAGGTCCTCCAGAGGGAAGCTGTACCAGATATGAATCCCATTTAGCCCACCTGGTTAGTATAGCAAGATTGTCACCATCGTATGTAAAGTGTAAGCTCATATACATATCCTCCATTATACGAATTTCTTTAACCACATTAAACCAATCTTCTAAGGTGGGTGATATGGGAGACAACCATCATCTAGTAATAGCTTTGAAAGCTGCCACCACAAAAATACAGTGAAAATAATTATTCTGAGGATTACTACCCTCCTGAGGAAGAACTTCAAGAAAGAAATTTCAAAAACAAGAGGAAGTGAAATATCTAATATACGTGAGGTGGTATCAGCTACCATTTCCCCAAAAAATTGTATCTTGGGACAGACCCGAAGCACATGGAAATGATCTATTTAACCCCACACTGTTGCCAACACAAACTTGACTCATTCACAGAACAGTGGCAAGTAATAGATAAGGTCCTAAAAAAGTTAACTAAAACCTTCCAGTAGAATTCTCTACAGGAAAAAGAAGTAGTAGTTTTATAACCTATTTTCCATACTTTAGATTTAGTTTGAGAGCAATCGTGTTAGTAAGTGCTGATTCCTGCTGTTCCCAAATAGGTTGCAAGAAGGCATGAGCATGGCATTTAAAAAAATATATAAAAAAGAAATGATGTGGGTTTCTGCAGGCTTTTTTCACTCAGTCTGAAGATATATCTCTAAATTAAGGAACTGATTGGGAGAGTGAGAAAACTGAGGGATGGACAAGACAAAATTATGAAGTTGAAAATATTTGAAAAGTTCAGTGCATGGAAGGTGAAATTTATGTTGCAATTGTTCAAAACTCATCAGGGTATCATTATTCACTAAATCATTTAATGTGTAAATACCTCATTGTGTCCAGGTGCAGAGGCCAAGATCCAACACACCCAGGGGAAAGTCATGGCTGTATTGAATCGGTGAGAGAATACCTGGGTTGTACACACCCCCAACCAAGGAATGGAATTTCACCCATTCCATAAAGGTACAGTATGCCTAATCCAAGGGTTTACTATTCTAATTGAGCAAAGTTGGGATAAAGGGAGTAAAGGGGCAACTCTCAGAAACTCACCCCAAAATTGCTGCTCATCACAATCCAACCACCCTGCACCTGAATTAAATTTAAAATAAGTTAGAACTGGAGTGGCCTATGCCACTCCATAGTAATTTTTGAAATATGGGAGAGCCAACCATCCCTCGGACTTATCCCAGTACAAAATGTACTGACGGATACATAGATGATTCCCTTGCCATATAAACTGATCTGTTTGTCATTAAAGCTTTTCTGGAGGCTTAATTAGCAACACCCAAAACACATATTAAAAACACGGTAAAATATTCATGTGGAGTGATGTGATCCTGGCCCCAAATGAAAGAGGGAGTGAGCTCCACCTCTCTAGATCTGATTTGAAGTGTCAGTGGCTCAGCAGGCAGCACACTCGCCTTGGAGGACAGGAGATTAGAAGGCTGTGGGTTCTATCCCCACACCAAGCTCTTGGGTTACTATCCCAATACTGATACTGTAGTGCAGCATGAAGGGGGTGCTGCACTCCTGAGGTGCCGTCTTTTGGATGAGATGTTAAACCGAGATCCCATCTGCCTGTTCTGGTGGTAGTTCAGGTGGATGTTAAAGATCCCATGGCACTTCTCAAAAAGAGTAGGGCAATTTCCCTGGTGCCCTGGCCAAATTTCCCTCATATACTAAAAAAAAATACCACCAACAGCTTACTCTGGTTCAAGGTCAGTTGGCATTTCATCTGTATCCCCCTCCCCCCGGGTTGTGCCTGAAAATAGGCAGAATCTGCCTAGTGCACTTACCCGGTCAACAAAAACAAAACAAAAAAAGATCTCTTTTAACCTCTGTAAGGACAAGTTTATAATTTTTCTCATATAGATGTTGCAGATTTAGAGTAATATTCAAACCTAGACAATGGAACCCGTCTCATACCCATCGAAAAGGGAAAGAGGTCTTTCGTTGCTGTGTAAGGGATCCACTCAGTAAAAATGTGACTGTTTTGTCCAAATTAACTTTAAAATCAGAAACTGCCCCAAACTCAGAAAGGGCATATAAAAGAGGTGGAAGAGATGTCACTGGATCTTCAATAAAAAAATAACATAACAATTTATAAGACAATTTTATGATTTATGGAACCAACCTGAATACCCTTAATACTAGTCTGTTGTCGAACAGGGACTGCCAAAGGTTCTATAGCCAAAGCAAAAAGCAAAGGCAACATGGGATAGCCTTGGTGAGTGCCCATTTTCAACAGAAAAGGTTGTGAGAAGGCACCATTAACCCCCACCCAGGCTGTGGAACCTAAATATAGAGCCATTACATTGGATATAGAGCCTCTACTGAACACAAAAGCACTTAAAATGTCTGACAAATATTGCCAGTTTAACCAATCAAAGGCCTTCTCGCCATCTACCAACAAGGCCATCATGGTTACTATAGAATGTTTTACATGAGAAATTATATTCCATAACCGGTGAATGTAATTGTAGGAGTGGCGAAGGGGAATAAAGCCTGTCTGATTGAGGTGAATCAATCTAGGAATTATCACTTGAAGCCAATTTGCTATAATTTTAACATAAATGTTGATATCTGTGTTAATCAAGGAAATTTATTGGTAGGAGGAGCAAAACACAGGGTTTTTGCCAGGTTTCGGGGGCACTGTAATCAGGACAGATTTCCATTCAGATGGGAAAGTATGATGCTGTAAACAATAAGAAAAAGCTGACTGGAGAGGTCTAATAAGAATCTGAACAAAACATTTATAAAATTCTGCAGAAAAATCATCATCCCTAGGTGTCTTTTGAGTTTTAATACCTTTAATAATGGCAAGGATTTCATCTTGAGAAATTGGTTAGTCTAAAAATTTCTGCTATTCTGGAGTTGGGGTAGGAAGCCGAAGGGGTTTAAATAAAGCAATTGTCCTATCTCTGTCTTTAACAATTTGCTGTGGAGAATAAAGTTTAGTATGAAAAAGGCCAATATCATTAACCTTAATTAAAACCCGAGGGGAGGGGACAGTCAAATTGAGTCGGCGGATAACTCTTGAGGCTTGCTCTTTATGGAGTTGGAGTGCCAAAAGATGACCTGTTCAATGGCCCTGGGAGTAATAAGTAAATTTAGAGTGGTGAAACAATTTTTCAGCATTATCTGCATACATTTTCAAAAGCCAGGCCTGAGTATCTTGAATTTGTTCTAGAAGAACCGGCCTTCCCTCTCATTTATATCTCACCTCTAGATCTGCCACCTGTTTCTCTAGTTCTAATTGGGTTTTAGTTGTTTCCCTTTCTGTGGTAAGTCAAATGAGATATTATATTCCGCTGTATAACAGGCTTCATAGCATTCCATATATTGGTTGGAAAAAGGGCAGGGTCTAGTGCTGTGCAGAATGGAAAAATTCCAAATCCACGGAATGTTGACAAATTTTGTGGAATTTTTAGACTTTAGTAATTTGGTTATAACTCAACTGCTGTTTAAGTTAGATCTCTGAAACTTGGCATATTTACTGTTTTTGTAGATGCCCACTGATGTGTTAAATATCATGACATTCAGATGGATAGTTTCAAAATTATAGGTGCTCAAATGTTGCAATTTTATTGTTTGTGTGAAATTTCATGAACATTTTTATCTGCATATACCTTAACCGTCTATTGGGTCAGAGATCCTAAATTTGGTATGATTTCTTGATGATAGGTATTCTACAATGTGCCAGATTTCTTGACAATATGATGCATCATCTCAAAATTATATGTGCTCAAATTCTGTCATTTTATTTTTTTCAGGAAATGTAATGAAAAAAATCATCTACATATATAACTCAGGCACCTTTGGAACCAAACATGAGTAAATTAGTATGGATAACCTTTTTATAATGCTTATAGAATGATCTAAATATGGATATAATTAGACAAGAGATTTTTAAGTTGCAAAGGTTCAAAACCTTACTATGTAAATATTTGCAAAACTCAGTGAAAACTATCAAAAATGTGGATGTTTGTAACTGCTCTGCTCTTGCATGCATAAAGTTAACATTTTGCATGCATATCCATAGTCAGTGTAACCTGGTGTCTAACACAATTGGATAAATTGGGTAAGCAGTTTTAAATTTGAAGAAGAAAAAAATGATTAGTAACATTTTCTTACATATTTATGATAGCATATTCTGTAGATGAAGCATCGAGAATTTTTTTGTGGATTTTAACATTAACAATGCACATATCACTACTTCATTTGATAAGCTGGGCTGAGCTTTTTGCAGTCCTGCTTTTCCTCTCTGGGTGACCCCCCCCCCCTTTTGGCATAACTGCATTAACTCAGTAGAACTACTGATCCCACTGATATCCTCTTTGTTCTTTATTGTGACAAACTCCCTTAAAATGTGAGTCACCTACCCCTTTTCCTATTGACCTATCCTCTTGGAATAGCCAGAATTCTTTCTTCCTGCTGCTCAAGACATTGTTTTCCCCCACAACATATTTTTGAGTAACTCTAAGTCCTAGACTTGCATGTACACCAGGCTCCTCGGATTATAAATTTACTGGATGTGATCCTTAAATATCCTGCATAGATGTTTTTCTCAGATAAAGGCCTTGTGGCCCATCCAGTCTGCCTATCTCTCTTTCTAATGTTTAAGGTATGCTAGATGCTACAAGTCCCCCCCCCTTTTGCCCTAGCTTGATAAGTCCTATGTGCCTATCCCATGTATTCTTGAATCCCTGAACTGTTGCTGTCCCTACCACTTCCTGGGGTAGACTGCTCCATCTCTCCACCACCCTATCAGTGAAGTATTCAGGTTGGAATTGATGACACTCTGTGCTTTCTTGCTCCAACTTGGGTGTCTACCACTGTTGTGCTAGCCGTCTCAGCTGTCCATTTCTTGGTGAAACTGTGCATCTAACTCCAGAACCTGGTGACCCCCTGCACTACCTGCCTTTTATACCCTTATCCTTTAATTAGAATCCCCCAGATAAGGCTGAGTGAAATTAGAAAATTCCAGTTTTATGGAATTTTTCATGAAATTCTACAATTTTCATAAAGACTCATGGGATTTGACTTTAAGTACAGATGTTATTTTGCAATTTATCACAGCAAACAATTAATAAAATTAGCACACACTGTCTCCTTGTAAGGTCTAAGAACCTACCAAATTTAATGGTATTGCAATATCTAGTTTTAAAGTTTTAGGGGGTTTATAAATTTGTAGTTTACATTCTTGCAAAATTACATTTTTAAATGTTATGAAAGTTTGACTACTTTTAATTCAAACTTATTTAAAGCTGCCAATATGAACTTTTTCCAGAAATGATCATGTGGTAGTTTCAACTCTGATTAAATTTGGATATGTAGTTTTAAAATTAGAGGGAACTAACCAAAATTTAAATTTCGGCAACCTGTTTGGCAGGCTATAACTCAGTCCCAATTAAAGCTAGAAATCTGAAACAATGTGCATATACAAGTGTAGTGATAACTTGCATACCTGTCAATTTTGTAACAATTCAATTAATTCTATCAAAATTATACTAAAATTACAGAAATCCAAATTTTGGCAAAATATTTGGCTACCTATAACTCAGCTCCCATTGGAGCGTGAGACTTAAAACATGGTACATATATGCATGCTAGGTGCTTCTCTAAATCCTGAAATAGTGGAGAAATTGGGACAAGAAATTTTAAAAATGATCTCAAAATAACTGAAAATTAAATTTTGATTAAATGTTTGTCCACCCATAACTCCACCCTCTTTTAATCTGAAAACCTGAAATTTGGCACAAAACCATGTAAGCCATAGAGTACTGCTTATGTGTCAAATTCAATATTATTTGAACATGTACTTTTAAAAGTATAGTGAAATAATTGAAATTTCAAATTTTGTGAAATTCCACAGAATGTGAGAAAAAAATTTGCAAAATTCTGCAGAATTGGAACATTCATTCTGTCGGTATTCCACTGGTGGAATTTTATATTTTGTACAGCTCTAGCATGGTCAATATTTACATGGAAATATTCATCAAATGCTTGCTGAACCATATTGTGAAAAGAACACCCCCATTCTTTATTCTGTTTTCAGATTTTTTTTACCACATATGCATTGCCTTGCACTTCTTATACTTACATATCAACTACAAGAACTTTTACCAATTTTTTTTGTCTTTCCAGATCCTCCCTCGTATTTCTTACCCCTTTCTCCCTCTTAGCTGTTCTGCAGATCTTAGTGTCTTCCACGTAGATGCCAAACTTCCCCTGGATCTCTACTTCTATACCACAGATGAAGATGTCAAAGAGAACAGGGTTAAAAACCAACCACTGAAGTACCCAACTGGTGATTTCCCCATGATGGACAACTGTCTTGGTTCTGTCACTTAGCTAATTTACTACCCATCTTGTGATCTTTTCCCCACTCCCATGTCACCCAACATTCTGACCAACCATCCATGTAGAAGGAGGCAGGATAATGCTGTGGCTTAGGGCTCTGAGCTGCAAACTTGGAGACCTGGATTTGAATCCCACAAGCCCCACTTGAAACATAGAAATATAGAAACATAGACTTTGACAGCAGATAAGGACGACTTGGCCCACCTAGTCTGCCCATTTCCCTACCTAGAGGATAAGCTGCAGATCCTATTTAACCAACAGCCTATTTCTTCCTACCCCGCACAAAAATTGCCTTATGTCTGTCCCATGCATTCTTAAATTCTCCCACAGTTTTGAACCCCACAACCTCCTCAGAAAGGCTATTCCATGCGCCCACCTCTTTGTGAAAAATACTTCCTCACATTGCCCTGAGCCATCCCTCTCTATCTTCAAATTGTGTCCCTTGTTCTTGCACATCTCTTTTTCTGAAAGATGCTGCTCTCTTGGACTTTGTTGATTCCACTGAGGTACTTAAATGTTTCTATCATGTCCCCCCTCTCCCTCCTTTCCTCAAGGGAATACATATTAAGCTCCTTTGGCCTCTCCTCGTATGCAGACCCTGCACCATTTTAGTTACCCTCCTCTGAACTGCCTCCATCCTGTCTATGTTCTTGCAGAGATGGGATCTCCAGAACTGGACGCAGTACTCCAGATGGGGTCTCACCAACTGTCTGTACAGGGGGATAAAGACTTCCTGTTTTCTGCTGGTGATGCCTCTCCCTATACATCCCAGTATCCCCCCAGCCCTCCCTACAGCCTTCTCACATTGCTTGCCAACCTTAAGGTCATCTGATATGATTACCCCCAGGTCCCTTTCCATTTTTGTTGTTGTTACTACCTCTCCCCCATTGTGTAATCTTCCCTTGGGTTTTTGTTTCCATGTGCATTACTTTGCACTTCTTTGCATTGAATCCAAGATGCCATACTTGACCATTTCTCCAACCTTGCAAGTCCCTTCTCATCCTTTCCATGCCTCCTTGTGTATCAACCCTGTTGCAGATCTTTGTGTCATCTGCAAAGAGGCATACTTTTCCTTCCAGTCCCTCTGAAATGTCACTTATAAAGACATTAAAAAAGACTGGACCCAGTACTGAGCCCTGCAGTACCCCACTAGTAACCCCTCTTTCTTCAGAGTGGACTTCATTTACAATTACCTTCTGTGTCCTGTTGTTTAGCCAATGTTTTACCCAGGCTACCACCCTGGGACCCACTCCAACGCTGGTTAATTTGACTACTAATCTTTTGTGTGGGACTGTGTCAAATGCCTTGCTAAAGTCTAGGTAGACCATGTCCACAGCCCCTCCCTGGTCTATTACTTTGGTCACCCAGAAATCAATTAGATTCATCTGACATGACCTTCCCGCTGTGAACCCATGCTGCCTTGGGTCCTGTGCCCCACTGGCCTCTAGGTACTCAACAATTCTTTCCTTCAGAAGTGATTCCATCATTTTCCCTACCACAGAGGTCAAACTGACAGGTCTGTAGTTTCCTGCCTCTGTCTTGCTCCCACTTTTGTGAAGGGGAATCAAATGATCCTTCTTCTGGTCCTCAGGTAACCACACCATCCTCCCATGATTTGTTATAAAGGGTAGTCAGTGGTGTCACTAGTTCTCTGCTTAATTCTTTTAGAATTCTGGTGTGAATTCCAACTGGCCCCATTGCTTTGTCCACCTTCAGTTTTAGGAGTTCTTTTAGAATCCTTTCTTCTGTAAAAGGACTGGGATTGAGCCCCCTCTCCAGAATGCTTCTGTTAATTGGATTAGGCACCTCCCCCACATCCTCTTTTGTGAATACTGAACAGAAGTATTCATTCAGTATCCCTGCTTTTTCACTGTCACTCTCTGCCCACCCACCATCCTTTCTATTCAGACTCACTATCCCTCCCTTTGTCTTTCTATGCTCCCTGATATACCTATAAAAGGTTTTATCCCCCTTCTTAACCAAGTTGGCTATCTTTTCCTCAGTTTGTGCCATTGCTATTCTGACTACTCTCCCTGCTTCCTTCTGCCTTAACTGGTACAGTTCTCTGTCCTGCTCCTTCTGTGTTTCCTTATACTTCCTAAATGCTATCTTTTTCTCCTTAACCTTCACTGTCATTACTTTTGAGAACCATAGTGGATTTTTCTTTCATTTTGATTTGTTTATTTGCTTCACACAAAGGCTTGTTGCCTCTGTGATGGCAGTTTTGATATTTCCCCATTGTTGCTCCACCCCTCCTTTTAGCTTGTTTGCCAGTGCTTTTCTTAGGCACTCTCCCATCTTGCTAAAGTCAGCCCTCCTCAATTCCAGAACCCTCACTTTTGTATGGCTTGACTCTGTAGCTGAGTTTATTGTGAACCACACTGTTTGGTGGTCACTTGTTCCCAAATGGCTACATTTCTAGATCTGAGATCCTCTCACTGTCCCCATTTGAGAGTACAAGGTCTAAGATTGCTCCCTCATGAGTGGGTTCCAAAACTAGCTGTCTGAGGCATGCCACCTGAAGGGCATCAAGAATGGCACTGCTTTTGGATGTGGCTGCAGCAAAGGTGCTCCAGTTAACATCTGGCATATTAAGGTCCCCCATCAACAGTATCTCCCCTTTCTCTGCCATCCTAAGTATACCTTCTATCATATCCTTGTCCATTCCCTCCTCCTAACATGGGGGTCTATATACAACCCCTGTGTGGATTGTGGTGCCATTTCCAGTCTCTAAGATGACCCACAGTGCCTCCTCTCCTCCCTGTTTATTCTTTTGTTCAGTTGCTTTTATCTCTTCCCTTACATAGATAGCTACTACCCCCCCTTTTGCCCTCCCTGTCTCTCCTGTAGGTTGTGTACCCTGGTATGTTAACATCCCAGTCATGATTATCTGTGTACTATGTTTCTGTGACTGCTACAATATCCAGGCATCCCTCTTCCATCAAGGCCACCAGTTCAGGGAGCTTGTTGCCCAGACTACGGGCGTTGGTACTCATTACCCTCCATTTCTTGATGGCCTTACCCCTTTTTGCTCCATCCCTGTCCTTATTGCATTTGTCACTTTCTCCATTTACCCCTGCACTTCTCCCTATTGACATCTCTATGTTGGTGTATACCTCACTTAGTACCCTGATTTTTTGGATAGGCTAGGATTTCCCTGCTCCTTTCCAGTGCTTCCCCACTTGGCTAGTTTAAATGCTTGTAAATGAAGTATTTAAACCTATCACCTAGGATCCTGGTTCCCCTCCTGGACAGATGCAGACCATCATGCCAGTATAGGCCTGCATCCATCCAGGTGGGCCTCCAGTCCCCAATCAATGAAGCCAAATCCCTGAGCTCTGCACCACTTTTTCAACCACTGATTGAATCCCATGGTGTGGAGCACCCTAGCCTCATCCATGCCATAGACAGGCAGCACCTCCGAGAAGGTTACCGTGTGTGCTATTTGTCTAAGGCCCCTCCCCATCTCCACAAATGCTTCTTGCACTGGTCTGATCCCTTTCTTAGCCAGGTCATTTGTCCCTAGGTGGACAATGACATCCAGCTCCCTCCGCTGTGCAGCTGCTCCTGTGATCCTGAGGATTTGCTCCCTGTCCCTCCAAGCCATGGCGCCAGGCAGGCACCTTACCGCTCTCTCTTTTTCCTCCCCCAGTTCTACCTTCCTAACAATGGAGTCCCCCACCAGGAGTTGTTTCCTTCCCCTGTGGGATCCCATGCCACCCTCCTGTGGGTCTCCTCTGTGGAGGTTCCCAGGATCCTCCTTGGTCTCCACTGTGGATGCCTCCATAGAGGAACCACACTTTTCCAGAATGGCATAGAAATTGTGGAGAGGTACAACTGGAGGGATGCGCCTCTGTTCCACCACCCATACCTTCCCTGAGCCCACTGTGGTCCAACTGCTCCTCTTTCTTGGCAACCTCTGAGGCAATGGCAGTGACCCTGGTGGTCCCTGGGTGGGAGAGAAGGTACCACAAATCCTGGCCAACTCAGCCTGGAGATGAGCCACCTCCTCCCTCAGCCCAGAGAGGTGCCTGCAGATGGGACAACACTGCATTCTCCAGAACGTCTCCCAGAAGACTGCTGCTCCACAGCCACTGCACTGCACCACTCCCATCATGTGTCTTTTTTTTGGACCCCTAACTGTTGTTTGGAATACTTACTCTGTTTGTTTATTTTCTTTTTGTTTATTTTTTCTTTTTTTTTCTTCCCCTACTTACTTACTGCCTCTGTTCCCTTTTGGCTCCTGATCTTCCTGTACTAAGACAAGAAGTTCCTATATTTCTCAGTAGTCTCCTTACTTGCTCAGAGTCAGACCTCCAGCAGCTAGGTGGGACAGAGAGCTACTCTTGCCCTGCTAGGATGGTGAATCTTTGGTGGATCTGTGATCACTCACTTCCTGCTCCCAAACAGGAAGTTCCTGTTGTCAGTTAAATCCTGTGCCTATAAAAGTAGAACTGGTTTAGGGTAGGGTGGTGGAGGGGATGGAAGGAGGGCAATATAGTCCCAGTAGAGAAGTTTTAGTTATACCAGTAGCTCCTTCCTCCTGGTGTTCTGTCTGTTCTCTGACAGAAGCTATCTAGGGCAGTGCTTAAATCTGGTTTTAATCTAGCTCCTTCTAGCTAAGCCACTCCCCCTACTTTGTAAATCATTCTATGCGTAGTTAATTTCACAGATAACAATTCCCTTCTAACACCTCTGACAAGCACCTAGATAAGTACACAGATAACAATTTACTTCACCTACCTCTGACAAGCACACTAACTCTTTTTTTTACCCTAAATTGAAGGTCCCAGTACAAGATTTCTAGTTCTTAGTCCCAGTAGAGAAGTTTTAGTTATACCAGTAGCTCCTTCTTTCTGGTGTTCTGTCTGTTCTCATGCATACTGTGTGACCCTGAGCAAGTCACTTAACTTCCTTGTGCTCCCAGGTCATACATGGAAACAAGCTTCAGCTTAGTGTGCTTTTCCTGGTTAAACAATTTCCCCTTTCCATTCCTTTCCCTAGAAAAGAGGCAAACGTATTGCTGAAGTCAAGGTATAGTATATGCACCACTTGAACCTTGTTCTTGACCTTCACCCAATCAAACAAGCCAACCAGGCTGGTCTGGCACAACCTCCCTCCCATGAACCCATGCTAGCTGATATCCTGCAAGTCCATTTGTCTCCAGGAAATCCAATAACCTTTCTGTTATTAAGGTCTCTAGTAACTTCCCCACTATGGACATCAGACCAACAGGCCTATAAATCCCTGGTTCATCCATACTTCTGCTCATATGCAGTAGAACTACATCCACTGTCCTCCAGTCCCCACATACAACCCCTGTCTACAGTGAGGTATTGAAGAGCCCAGATAATGGTGCAGCTAGGATATGTCATGTTTCCTTTTGAAAATCTGGAGGCATCCTGTCTGGGCCCATTGACTTGTCCACCTTCCATGCCTTTAATCCCATTAGCACGGTTGACTCTGAAACCAGATCCTCATGATACCATTCTCCCCACCCTTCCTTGCCTTGATGACACCATCAAGCAAAGGCCCCTTATCCTCCACTGTGACTTCTTAACAGAAAAAAAACTGGTTCAGTATGTCCACCTTTCCCTTTGCCTGCCACTCCCCTCCAACCACTCCCCCTTCTTTAGCCTGACTGTTCCCTGTTTTGTTTTGCATTGCTACCATGTGTAATGAAAAAAAATGTTTCCCCTTTTTCATTCTTTCAGCTGTACTCAACTCAGCACCAAATTCTGTCCTCCTCACAACCTTGTTGGTCTCCCTTGTTCTGTTTAGAGACACTGCCATATCCCCATCTGTGGCTGGTTTTGTATTTTCTGAAGGCCTTCTTTTTCTCCCTCACAACCTCTTCCATCTGCCATGAGAACTATAGTGCTTTCTGACTTCTCATGTTTTTCCCTGCACTGAGACTCCTGGCTTCATAGCCCATTCTTTTTTTTTTTTTTTTTTTTTGATTAATCTATTTTGTCCCATGTCCAACCATCCCACTTCTACTGGTCTCTCCAGCCAAGAAAACCCAGTTTCCTCCAGTGCTTAGCTTCCTGCAACTGCCCCCAGGGCTTGCCCCCTCCCCCAGCAGGGTTGGTGGAGTTCCCCAGCCCTGCCATCGAACAGGATCCAGTTTCACTAGGAAGGTCCTGGATAGTCAGGTGCAGGGCTTGCAGGTAGCGGTTGTCATCTAACCTGCTAGGGAGGTATGGATGTGCAATGCCATCGTGATGCATGTCACATGGTCCCACGCAACTTGTGTCAATGGCTGCTATACCTCCATACACTTTTGGTAGCCTTGGTCTTCCTTCCTTCTTTCCTCTTCTAGAGGTCAGACATATGCCAGATACTGCATCCCCCCACCTGTAGAGGAGAAAAGCAGTCCCATAGATGTTCAGTCCTCCTCCCTCCAGCCAACTCTCTGACTAACCAAGTTTGCTTCAAACCAGGGTCATCAGTTCTGCAAGCGATAATGCTACCGTTGTGCCAGTGGGCTGGCATCCAATACCCCATTCTTTATCAATTCATATTTCTTTTCCAACTCCTATACTGCCTGTTCCACTTCCAATTTCTCACCCAACAACTCTTACATCTTTTCAAAATCTGCTTTCCTTTAGTCCAGGATTTTTTACTTGTGACATTTTTCCTCTGCTTCTAATTTGAGATTTCACCAAACAGTCTGGCAATCGCTGGTTCCCAGTGGGTCATGTAAAGCGATCTTTCCTATACTGTCCCTATTTTTGAGGACTAAGTCTAGGATGGCTACCTCCCTTGTAGGCTTCTCAACAGGGTTGTAGTCCTGGGGGGGGTTGCAAGGGAGCAGAGACCCCTTTCTTCATTTTGAGAGGAGGCATTGCTCCCTAACTTCTTATAGCCATATGCTTAGTTACTACTGTTTGTACCAGGCCTGTACTGCTCAGTAAAAAAAAAAGGCCTGCTATCCATTACCTCCACACTATTTTTTGACACTTAACCCATAAACACTTAATAGCTCCATTTGAAGTCCAAACCATCCATTGCTTAACCCGATAGAAAAGGGCTGCACAGGGCACAATGAGTTAACTTGCTTGTCATGATTAACTGTATTCCTTGCCCTCCACCCACCTTTGCTGTCTCATTCAAGTATAGGTTGTCTCACTTTCAGGCATGGTTGCCCCCCACTCCCACACAGTCTGCTCTTGAGCTATGAAATCATTATCAGTAACAGAGAGAGTTATGATGCAGACATGGGCCCCTTTACAAATGAAATCCTACAGTACTGAGGGAAGGATGTAGAAGTCTGCAGATCCAAGGAAGACCTTCCAAAGATATGCTTACCTCGGTCTATCTCGCCTAATTTTGTTGTAGCTCAATTCTGAAGAAAGTTTTAGCTGATGTGGTGCTTGAATTCATAAGAAAACTATTATGCTTAGTAATGTTGCTCAGATAGTGCTTTTGTGGATCCTACCACTGTCTGTCAGATAGTGCTGGTATCTTACCTATGATTCTACCAGAAATCCTACCAAAGACAGATGTAAGATTCAGGGTCATATAATGATGGATCCTAGTTAGGATCCAGGGATCCTAGATCAGATCCTGGGATCCTAGGTCAGATAGTTAGGATCTGGGTCAGATAGTGAAGGATCCTAGGTCAGATCCAGGGATCTTAGGTTATATAGTTAGGATCCAAGCTGGATCTGTTGATCAGATCCACAGGATCCACAACGTTTGTTGCTAGAATCCACAGGATCCACAAAGTTTGTAAGATCCATGCACTGGATCCTAGAGAATAGGATCCATGGTTAGAAAGCACTGCTATCCTACCACAGCAGCTATCTGGCCAACTGGGAGGTATCTGTTGGTATTCAAGTTTCTATGATACTATCTGAGCAACACTAATGCCTCTTTCAGCTTTCACCCAACTGGGCGCACCTCTCCCATGAAGCGGCCATGGCACAGCCCCTGACCGGTTGGCCGAACCACAGCAATCCACCCACCAGCATCTCTGCCAAGCTTTCACCCAACCAGGCACACCTCTCCCATGAAGTGGCTGCGCCACAGCCCCCGACAGGTTAGCCGCACCACAACAACCTGCCTACCAGCATCTCTGCCCAGGTACATGGTATCCCACTGCAGCAACAACGGGAATCAAAAGCCCACTATACTATTGGTTCCTGCCCCTCTCCAGCTAGCAAGCCATTGAATGCAGCTCTCTGACTGGACATACGGATTGGCTGCTTTATTTTTACTCAGGGACTAGGACCTGATTTTAAATTTAGCTTGGACAATAAATTGAATTTTCTCCCCCCCACCCCCCACCCCTGCCACTCTTTAAATCTACTTTCTGCCTACTGTGACCAGCCCTCAATCTGCGCTGATTTGACACTGAAATTATCAAGGCTCCATTTCACTTAAAGAAGTGCCACAACCCATCAGTGTTTTTGCCTTAAGAGCCTACTTCCTCCTACATCTTAAGTACTGAATTAATTTCTCTACTCCAATACTAAGGAGATCATAGCTTCTGCCTTGAGAGACTGCCTCCTCTTACATCATTAGTCTTATCCCAATTCCCCCTACTCCATTACTAAAAGTGCAGCATGAAGCCATTATTGTGTCTCCTCATAGTATTATCCATGAAAATACCCCTCTCAAGTAACTTCTCCTCAAGCAGCAACATTGCTGGAATAACACTGCATAGTACACAGTGCCTGAACTCTACATCAGCCCCACCTCTCTCATCTTTTGATGCTTGTCTTTTCAACCCAAATGCCTTACAATCCTTGCTTGACAGTGCAGACCCCCACCACCCTCCAATCTTAAACATGATCCTACTAACTAGTAATAACTCTAAGTGACCTACAACCCACAGGACACACTCTCCAACACTGAAACAACTCAAGCTGCAGGCAACTTGGCTGATCTGGCTGCTCCTGCTCCTATCGGGTAACATTCACCCTAACCCTGGACCCAAAATCTTGGGCCCCAATCCCTCTGAGAAGCGATACAATCTCATGGTTGCTTCCATCAACCTCTGCAGTTTGCTTGCCAAATTTGACCAGCTGCAAATACGGGTTACCCAATATAAGCCAGATGTACTATTGGTTGTCAAGACCTGGCTCACGCTGCAGACCTCTGACACTGAAATACACCTAAATGGCTATACCTCATTTAGACTGGATAGAGCAGGGAAACATGGAGGAGGCTGTATCATTTATATTAAGGACCACCTTCAGGGTCAAGTACTTCCACATATCAAAACAGGCAACAATGTCCAAATTCTCCCATAAAAATTTTGATTGGGACACAAGGGAAGAGCATTACCTTTCTTTCCACCTACATACCACCTAAGAAACAGACAGAAGGTTTTAATGTACTATATGAATATCTCTCCAGCCCAAATCGTAACTCTGAAACAATTGTAATGGGCAATTTCAATATAAATTGGTTGTCTCCTGACTCAGCCCCTTACAGAGATATCATGGCAGCTATAAATTTTGACCAGGTGATAGAATCCCCCACACACATCAACTACCATACTGGGTCTATTACCCTATTGGACTGGCTGTCACCTAACCACACTGAATGAATCATGTTCTCCTTGACTCCATAAGTGACCACTCCCCTATACTCTGTACCTGGACTAATAAGTCTCCAAAACTTCCTGCAAAAAAGTTATTACCCGGGTCTTAAAAGGAGGGCAACTAGGTCCCCTAAATGAATACCTAAAACAGCTAAGTCGGTCTACAATCTACTCTGCAGTTGATGTCAATACTGCATTAGACTGCTTCATTCAGATTTTCAATACTGCCTGTGACATCTTCGTCCCCACCACCACAATGAAAGTTAGAAGTTCCCAGAATTTCTTGATAACCCCAGCACTTATTGCCCAAATGTATTCCAGGGATAACCTCTGGCATAAGGCTAAAAGCACTGTCTCCCCCAATGACCTCCAAAATTACAGGTCAGCCCACAACAAATGCACCCAGGCCATCCATCTAGCCAAAACTAACCACTTTAGAACTGAACTCAACAACTCCTGGGGAATAGTAGCAAATTCTAGGATAATATACAGGCTATTACAGGGAAACCTAATAAATCATCACCTGCTATGCTGAATCTAAATGGGCAATTAACACAGGATCCTATGATCATTGTCAATACCTTCAACAAGACCTTCACAGATCTCAGTGGAGTGCTCCTCGTGGAATACCTTAACCCAGTCAGTGGAGGCCATAGCTATAAACCAAGTTCAAGCCCCCTAAACCATGTCCCCCTATTCTACCTGAAGGAAATCACTATCTCAGAATCAAAAAAAATACCTACTGCAGGTTTTAGGCAAAACCAACACAGCAGTGACGTCCTGGACCTAAAATTAATTTCACTCACCCTAGATGTTATCCTAGCTCATTTAATGAGTATCCTGAATCTCTCACTTATCCCTGGGCAGTTCCCAAAGCTATGGAAAGCTGTGATAGTTACCCTGTTTTTAAAAATGGAGACAAAATGGTACAAGCTAACTACCGGCAAATCTCCATCTTACCCCCACTTTCTAAAGCCCTTGAACATGTCGTCTATGATCAACTTGTTGACCACCTCGACAAATACTGTCTACAATGTAAGGAACAACACGGCTTTCGAAAGTGACACAGTACAACAACAGCCTTGGTAGAATTTACAAGTTTTATGCATGAAACCCTTGACCAGGGACACTTGGTGGGGGCTACCTTCATTGACCTCACCAAGGCCTTCGACAGAGTCAGTCATGAACTCCTACTAAATCAACTAGAGAAATCTATCATGTCCTCCACCTGGCTAAACTGGTTTCACAGTTACCTCTCCGGGAGGGTTCAATACGTTAAGATTGGCAGTACTCTGTCCGCCTCCCAAAATGTAAGCACCGATGTTCCTCAAGGGTCCATCCTGGGCCCATTGCTATTTAGTCTTTTTTTAAATCACCTCCCCCAAACATGACAGGACAACATACTCCTTTATGTAGGTGATGCTGTCCTCTTTTCTAGCCATCCAGACCCAGTTGCCCTCAAACAACGAATGCAGAGTAACTTCAAACTAGTTGAAGATTGGTTCTCTCAATCCCGATTGCTACTAAACTACAAGAAAACAAAGACAATGTTGTTCACCTCTAAACAAAGCAAGCATAGAGCTTTCAAATTATCCATCCACAATAAATTACATGAAACCATCAAGATAGTCCACTCGTTCAAATACCTCAGGGTAACACTTGACACCTCCCTTTCTTACTCTCTACACATTGACCAGGTATCCAGTGCAGCACACAGAAAGATTAGTCTGCTGTATAAGCATAGACATTGCCTCACTGACGAAGCCCTTAAATTTGCCATTAATTGCTCTGTATTCTTGACCATAGATTATGGCCTCATCATTCATAGTTCGGCCAATGACTTGATAATAAAAAGAATAATCCTTACACTGAATAAGGTATGGAGGCTACACCTGAGGGCTTCATGCTTTACCCACACTTGCAACTTTTATTCCCTCATGGGCTGGTTGGACTTGGAAAACCATATACGTTATCAGCTCTTTCTTCTTGCCATGAAGGCTACCCTTGGCCTTACCCCTCCCAGGATTCAAACCATACTAAGCCTGGCTGCACCTGTTAGGCTGACCAGAGGGTTACATAATAACCCTTTCAAGTTCCCATTCCACTGCACCTCTAAAGGACAGCGATCCTTTAATTACCATGCTCCATACTTGCTCAACTCCCTCCTGATCAACCTCCTAGCTGAACCAAAACTTGGACCATTCAAATCTAAATTACGCTCTCTCCTCTCCAGTCAACAGATGTGCTCCTGCTCCTTTTGACGTGTGCTAGTGGCTTGGCCTGGCACTGCTCCAACAGCACTTAATCTCCCCCAAGTACTCACCCCCTACTCTAACGCTTAACCCCTTCGATTGCACCCTCTTTATCTGCTCATCTTCAAACTCCCTCTCTTCCCTCTGTGGCCACACTCTCATCCCCACCTGCCCTCCTACCACCATCCCCGCTACCTTAGTTTCTTCCTCCACCCTCTACCCTTCCTATACATACATCTCTTCCCCCTTCCCCAAACTTCCCCAAACGTTGTCCACCTCCTCTTCACCACCACCCCTAACTCCTTCCTTCCAATCCTACTTCTTGAATTCCAACAGTGGTGGAATTCAAGAATGCATGGGACAGGCATAAGGCAATTCTAGGGGGTGGTGGTAGGAAGAAGTAGGCTGTTGGTTAGCTAGGATCTGCAGCTTATCCATTAGGTAGGGATATGGACAGACTGGTTGGGCCAAGTGGTCCTTATCTACTGTCAAATTCTATGTTTCTATGTTTCTATACCCTGCTTCCATATTTCACCTCCTCCCCTAGTCTAGAGAGCCTGATCCTCTCTGCTAAGACCACCTCCAAATTCCCTACCACCAAGGACAATTGCTTTTTCTCCCTTTTCTGCCAAACTCTGACCTCCTCTTACCCTTTATGTTTACCTTTTTTTTCCCACAATACTTGTACTCCTATTAGTTACAACTGTTATTGTATAACTTGCTTGTCATGTTAATGCTTACCGTTTGTTATGTAATTTCATATGTTTTCCTGACGTGAAACCTTTGTAAACGAGCTCTGAGCTCAAAGGTTGTAATCCTAGAACTGAATAAATAAATAAGTAAATAAATTAGTTGTTTATTTCATGTGTAATTTGTTGTTGTCTTATGTGCCTTAAAAAACACAAAGCACTGTATTGTAGGTTGAGGTACATGCAGGAACATGGGACTGAAAAAAAGCCATACCCTACCTAACATGTGTGGATGGGGGGTGGCCTAGATTTTTGGGAGTAGTTTTGAATGACTATCTTAATTTGAAAAGGGAATATGAAAACATTTATTTATTTATTTCATTTTGTTAACCAGGTAGACCCACTGGGCCCAACATGGTCCCTTTTTCAGGGGCGACCTGGAATTAGTTACATCATTGATATATTTAGATAACACAAAGCAATTTTTAGGAACGATCTCAGTAATTCCAGGAAAATACAGAAGTTCCAGAAGCATTACACTTTGGAGTTCCATACTTAGGCTTATTGAAAGCACATTCATTTAGACAGGAGGAGGCTACCAGCATTGACAGAGTGTTATTACAAATTAAAGCCTTTCTTCACTACTGAGTCTTGATTCAGCAAAGAAAGCATCATGTTAGTGGTTCTGTTGATATGCTTATCTCTAGGGCTAGAAGATAGGAAGTCCATGGGTTCTAGTCCCACACTAGGAACTTAGGCTACAACCCAGTACTGACACTGCAGTGCACTATTATGGTCATTACACTGTTGAGAAACAAACCTTGGCTTGGTGTACCTTTCTTGCAACCCATAAATCAATTAATAATGTGCAATATTCTGTTCCTAGTAATGTGCAATATTTTTTTATAAACTAAATTTCATAAGATGCCTTTCATTGCTCTGACTTTGTCAGGTGTTACAGGGCCAATACAGATAAATGTGTGTATATTGGAACTTATCATGGTTCTCAATAAATTTAGGGCCCCAAAGCCATCAATTCAGCGGGGTCTACAAAACTGTAAAGCAAGCCCTGCTTAGGGGGATCAGATCGATGGACCTGCTGATCAGTTGGTGGGAAGGTGAAGTGAAGGGCCTACTGGGGGCGGACTTGAAGCTAGAGGAGCTTAGAGCTGACTTGGGAATCTGGCTTGTTGGTGTGGCTTGTGGGAAAAGTGCAGCAATTGGCCTCCTGGTCTGTCTGGTGGGGAGGGTTTAGAGTGAAGGGTATACTGTTGTGGCTTGGAGCTTGTGTTGAGTGGGGGCAACTTGGAAGTAATGGTGCCTGTTAGCAGTGTGTGCCGGGGGGTCTTGGAGCTGTAGCCAGCCTTGCTGATCTGGCTTTGGGATCCAGCCTGAATGTGGCTTGAGGGGGCTTGGATTGATGGACCTCCTAGTTGGTTGGGGGGAAGGTGGAGTGAAGGGCCAATTTGGGGGCTTGAAGTGGATGGAGCTGGTCTGGCTTTGGAATCTGGCATGTTGGTGTGGCTTGTGGAAGAAGTGGAGCAATGTACCTCCTGGTCAATCTTGGGGAGTTTGGACTGAAGGGCTTACTGGAGTGGCTGGGGGTTGTGAAGTGGGGGGCGTTGAAGAAATAATGGTGCCCACTGGTGTTGTATATGTGTACGTGGGGGGGGGGCTTACAGCCTAAGGCTTGCTGGTCTGATTTTGAGATCTGACCTGTGAGTGTGGCTGGGTGGGTGATTGAATTGATGGACCTCCTGGTTGGTTGAGTGGTGCAGTGAAGGGCCTACTGCTGTGGCTGAGGGGCAATTGGAGTGAAAGGGCTAATGATGTAACTTTGAGGGTTATTTTTAAGTGAATAGTCTGTTGGTCTGTCTTGAGGAGCAACCAAACCAGGGAAATCTGACCTTCACTCCAAACTTTCCATCAACCATGGCACTTCACATCAAAAGCCATATGGGGGGGTGAAATATCATTTGTGTGTTTGGAGGGGGTTGGGATTGAGATTTTAAAATGATTTTTGGGGTTGTTAAAATGTATGTGGACCTTATATAGTTGTGGGGGTGAAGATTAATAGTTCAGCTTAAAATTGAACTTTCTGGGGTAGGGATCCATAGTCTTGGAAGTGTTTTTAATTGAAGAGTACCCTGCAGTGTGTATTCCAGACAGGGTGGGACAAATAAGGTAGCTAATGGCCAGTAAAAAAATTGGTTTGGCTACCAGGTTTCAAAAGTTACCATCCAACTGCCTACTGGCCAATGGAAGTGATTTTTGAATCTTTAATAATGATGAACATTAAAAAATATTGATCTGGCTACCAGTTTTTAAAAGCTAGAGGCCAAGCTGACCAGCAGCTCACAAACTGATATGTTACATTCTGGTTCCACACTAAGGGTATTGCTTCTTGTGGTGATCTAGGGGAGTGGGGATTGGAGCAAAGGACCTGCTGGCCAGGCTTGGGCTCTCCCTGACAGGTGCCATGAATGATTAAGGGTTGTTAGAGCTGAAGTACTGGGGCCACAGTTCGAGCTTAGGGCAAGTAGACTGCTGTAATTGCTACTGTTAGCATTGATTCTACACCGAGGAACAGCAAATACTCTGTGAGACAATAAAAGAAAATTGTCACACTTATTCTGCAGTGTGCATAGTTTTTGGTGAGTGTGCTATCACTGGTCATTTTGTGATCTGGCCTTGGGAATGCCCAAGCCTGTCCAGCATACCCTCCACCTCCAGCTCTTAACTTCAAAAGCCAGACCATCTTTATCTGGATGTAACTCTTTAAGATTGTTTAAAAAGTGATATGTTGTCCAAATATTGTCTGAAACATGTGCTTTTAGAAATTTGTAGTAGAACAGTTTGCTTTCTAATTTTTTTGCTTGTGCCCAATTTATCATCCTTGCAACAGTTTGTATTTGGAAACTGGTTTGCTCCAACTTCATCCCCCCCAGCCCTTCAATTCAGCAGCCAAAAGAGCTGACTTGGGACTACACAGCCTGCTAGTGTGGTTTGGTTCCAGGGGGATGGTGGAATGATGAGCTTCTTGGTCTGGCTGGGGGGGAGCACAGGGCCTGCTTATGTGGCTTGGGGGGATGATTTGGAGTGAACGGCCTGTAGTCTAGCTTGGGGAGTCCATGCTCTTCTTTCTCTCCAGATTCCCTCCTCTGGCAAACCTAATTATGGGGCATTTGCGTGTAGTATATTGTCTGGCCTGAGTTTAATAAGTTTGTGCAAACCACTTCTTTTCTTGTTGGAAGTAAAAGGCAGTGGATGTCCTAGGTGCAAGTTTAGCTTTGAAAGAGGAGATGTTTAATTGACAGGATGCCAAATGACTCCCTCAAGATCTAAAATATGGAGATTTTAGCCTTTGGGACAGGCTCAGAAAGGGTGCTATAGTAAAGTAAAATCAATTTCTCTGTTTCCCTCTCCCTCTGGCTACTGGTGGTTTGCTGCATTGTGAGGGACAGTCACTAGGGAATGATGGAGGTGGCATTGCACCAGAGAGAGGGTAGGAGACACAACTGGAGCTGAAGTGGAAAACCAAACTGCAGGTAACTATCTGTTATTAAATTTCTTTGTTGTATCCTCACTCTCTCATGATCTCACTCCACAACATTTATGGTATGAGCCCGACCCCAGTGTGGTATTAGAACCCACAACTATCTGGCCAGAGGGAGGTGTGCTACCAACTGAGCCACACTGACACCTGCTAGCCAGTAGCCACAGTTTGAAGTGAGACAAGAGACACATTGACAGATAAAAAATTCATAAATCATGACAAGCTGTTTTATCTCCAAAATGGTCTGGTCCCTTATCCTGTATGTTTTTTAACATCATATGTAAATCCTGTGTGAAATAAAGTTGCCAATGTGAACAGTTCATGGCAGAGTTTTCTGGATTAGAAGAGTATGCAGTTTCTGCTCCTTGATATTGATCAAGAATTTGTTTTAGTTTTGACAATTATTTTTTGAGAAAATAAAAAGCTAGTTGTTTTGATAGTGATATTGATTGTAACAAGTCAAAGGTTTTCAAAGCAGCCAAATAGTGTCAAAATGACCATCAGAATGCACCAGAATGCATCAGAAACCTGATAGCTTCTGGGGGTCTAGGCGGACCCCAGACCTCTGGCCTATTGGTTGGGGGGTCATGGTCAGAGATCCCTCACTTCTAAGTTTAGCACTACACCACTGCTCCTCAACCCTCAGTATTAGGAATGGTTCCTGGAATGTTTCTACAAACAGATGATTTTCTACACTTGCTACTGCAGGGATCCTCCAGTCACTGATCAGCAGCACTTCCATTTGTTCTGCTGTCCTTCTAATCCTCCCCAGTTCCCTTTCAGCAGCCTGTTTCTGATATGGTGGTCTGTATACCATTCCATTCCTGATGCTCCTAGCTCCATTCAAGACTATTTGTACCCATGTTGTCTCCATGCATCTGCCCTCCCCACTAAGCTTGACCTCTTTGGTTTTATACCTTCCCTTAAGTATAACCCACCAACCTACCTTGCTCCCTGTCCCACCTAAAAACTGCACTCCCTGGAATGGTCAGATTTCAATTATGGTATTGTGTTGTCCTTGTCTCTATGATCACCACTTGGTCTAACCATGCTTCTGATACTGCTGCCTCCAAGTCCCTGGTTTTGTTTCCCAGGCGCCTGGTGTTATCACATATATCCCATTGTGTCACTTACTTCCTCCCTCCTGGTGACTCTTTCATACTCATGTTTCCCTCTTCCCTCATCCTGTGGCCTGCTGCTACTGCACCCTACTCTCCTCTCCTGAACTCCCAACTGCCTCTTCCCTGTTTCCTTTTCTGTTTCTGCCTTATTTCCACTCTTTTTGTGCCTTGCTGTTCCCTCAGTATTTGCTAGCACCAGGGAGAGGCAATCCAGGCCTCCCTCATTAGATTAGCTGAAGCTATCAGCAACTGATCTGTCTCCCACTGTGCTGATTTAAAGACCCTCAATGTGCTGATAACTTGAGACCTAGCACCTTGGTGCCTTCTTCAAATGGGTGTAGGCCATCCTGCTTGTACAGTCATGTGTCCCTCTAACTGGGCTCCCAACCTCCCAGGAATCCAAACTCTTCTTTCCTACACCACTTCTTCTGCCATTGAAGTGAGTAATCAAAAGAAGCCTCCCCTCACCCATAAACCACACTGGCAGGACCACAGAAAAATACACTGAGATCAGCTTTAGTTTGAGCCTCCCTTTCGGTCTCCAAAAGCTATCCTTCAACTTTTAGAGGTCTACTTCCAATGCTGTCTCCCTTGGGGTCAGCAGAGGTATGCTGTGGGGCCTACAGTTGCTGCAGAATGTAGCAGCTTGGTTACTAATGGGCCTTCTGAGATCATGTCATGTTTCCCTGGTGTTGCATGATCTGCATTGGCTGATGGTGATATGGCATATCTCTTTAAAAGTGGGACAACTAACTTACAATGCCCTACACAGGCTGGGCCCAGGCTACCTGACTGAGCTCCTTCATCCTTATATACCTGTGCTCCCTGTCTGCTCTGCCAAGGAGGGCCTCCTGGTGTTTCCCACGGCAAGGCTTAAGACCTCGAAGAAATGGGCTTTTTTTTTCTATATAAAGACTTTATTGATTCCCCCCCAAAAAAGTATCAAATTACACAATCAATGCCAAAGGAATTAACAATGTTCAGTCAATACTGTTAGCCATATGATTCCTTCACCCATCAGGTTGTATACACTCATCTATAAAATCTGCTAACACTGTAATGTAACAAAGTAACACAAGATACACATTCATATCGCAAATCTCCACATTGGCAAGGCAACATCTTCCCTCCTTTACCTGGAGATAAAACACAAGAGCCTATAAAGGTTGTTAACATCCAAAAATACAGATGTTGACACCTATAATGAAAACAACTAATAACTAGGTATAGTGAGGGTTAACTAATCCTTTATGTACTCACCTCCATATAACTTAACTAAGGATGCCAGGTCTGATAAAATTTAGAAAGTGCCTTCCTTCTTCAAAACAGCACATACTGATATAAGGCTGCTTTTGACATGGCCTGTAACCACTGTGTATTTGAGGGGAGAGTGGTGGTCCTCCACTGAAGGAGGAGACATCATTTAGCCTCCAACGCTGCTGTGTAAAGAATTGCCTTATAATGTAAGGTTTGGTCATCTAAGCATGATAGGTCACCTAAAATCCAAAAATAAGAGGAACGAGGCACACTTATATCCAAAATTCATTATATAATCCAGATAATAGTCCTCCACCAGTTTGTTACTAACACACATCTCCATAGAATATGATGCAGAGTACCCAGTTCTGTACCACATCTCCAACATTCATGCGATGTGGAAATGCCCATGTTCTTTAATTTAACTGGTGTTCTGTACCAGCTACTCAGGATCTTTTTTTGGATAAGTTTTAACTTTGGGTCAGGGAGGCCTCTATGAGCCTCAACCCAACACTGAACTCAATTATCTACCTCCAAAGGCTCTTGTGTCTTGTCTACCCATTTTAATCTAAGGGATTCCAAATTTGGGCTATCAGCCTTTTGCAGCACCTTATATAACATACAGTACTTGTGTGACCCTTGGTCCGTGAGAACCACCAATGCAGATATTTTGTTAATTCTGTTTGGATCAACTTATGATCCTTCATAGCCAATGTTGCAAAAACATGTCTCAGTTAGAAATACTTCCAAAGGTCACGAGCAGGCAACCCATAACCACTTTGCAACTGGGAGAATGATTTAAGTAAACCATCTCCGGATCAATCAAGTCTCCCACTAAGGAAATTCCTTTAGAGGCCAAGTGACCCAGTGAATCTGAGAACCCCTATCTGGATTCCAGAGTTATTCCACAAAGGTTCTTAGGGGCCTAAATATTTATAATTCCACCCAAACAAGTGGATCAGTTCTTTCCAAGTCCTTCTAGTGAATATTATAGGAGGGGTAAACCTACCTGAATCAGAGAAGGGGTCTCTTAAAACCATAGCTAATGATATATCCCCCATAGTGGATTGTTCAATTTCCACCCACAACAGTGCCTGACTTAAGTCTGGGTTAAGCTAGTTCAGACTTTGCTTGAGACAGTTACAAGCATGATAAGCTTATGGCCAAGGCATATTCCAGCCACCCATTGTGACAGGTGCCTGCAGGATTTTCCTATTGCAGAAAGGAACTTTATCCTCCCAGATAAAGTTCAAAAACACCCTGTCAGTTTTGCAAAACAATAGAGAGAGGGGTCAGCAACTAAAGGCTGGAAAACCACTCAAAACTTTATTGCAAAGAAATATTTTGCTTAAAAAGCTTTATAAAAAACATTCTCTCGTATTAATACACTTTGCAAAATTATGAAAGAGTTTGCACAGCGAGAGAACCAAAAAGTGCAGGTATCACATTAGTCGCAATGCTGTATAGACCAGAAAAGGGCAGAGCATGGTATAAAAAGCACTATAAATACCATTAGACAGTACTTGTGTGACCAAAAGGCAAAACATAGCATTCAAAAGACAAACAGCAAAACATAGTATGGAAAAGGTGCTATAAATACCGGTTATGGCAGAACTTGTATAACAAAAAGGCCTAACATGGCGTTCAAACAGCAGAAGGCAAACAGAGTGTATAGGCGTAATGGCAAAAAATAGCAAAATAGCGAAAAAGTATACCACTCTCCTTAAACTTGAACGCCTTCTTGTACAAGGACCAGATATTCACTGACTAACTTGGAAACATGAGCGCCTTTTGAACATGAACGCCCAACACGCTGCACACTACTCGCCATGGACTAAAGCAGCCAACCAATACCCGGAAGAGACAACCAGACGTCAGCACAGACGTATCACGCTTACGTATCGACTAACCAGTCTTCTTCAGAGCGTGAGATAGGTGTAATTGCATCTCCTTAAATATGTAACAGCTCTTAAAGAGACAGAGGGAAACGCTAGACCTTATAACATATAACATCCACAATTCTACGAATATAAAACAAAATCGACATAGAGATTTGTTACAAAAATACAAATTAGGTGCACAACCTTACAATGGGAACAGAGCAGAACAAGTCGTATTTCCAAAGAATCATGGCTAGAGCATGAAAAGTCATAGCCATGAATACTATAAAAGTGCCACCAAATACCACATACAGTAAAATGAAGTGAATAAGGTAAAAATCTAATTAAATAAACTTATAATGATATGGATAGACACCAAAGGGAGACAGAGCCGGAAAGTCATGTCTCCCTATTGTGGACAGGGCACGGAACAAGTCATATCCACAAATAATACTTCAAGACCATAAATAGCTATATATGGGAAGTTCATCATTCAAACCAAAGGGAACCATTGTATTTAACTCAAAAATCCAAAAAGCTTCTCTTTGTAGAATTTTGGAATTCAAGTCTCCACCTCGAAATCCCACTTCCACTTTTTCCAAACCGATGAATCTTAAAGTAGCTGGAGACCCATGTTTTGATTCATGGTAATGACGTGCCATTGCATAGTCCATATTGGCATTCCTAACTGTTCAGTGTGTCAGCTTAATACTGTACAGCTCACTTGTAAAATAAGGCAGTGATTTATTTTTAAAGAGGAAACAGAACTATGTCATTTTGCTTACAGTCAAGTGAGGCAGTTGTGCCAGGACAGAGGAGTCCTGTATGAGGGGAGTGCCACCAAGCAGAATGTTATGGATGCCCTTATGGCAGAAGATACCCAGTGCATCAAGTCACTGACTGTGACTGTAAGAGACCAAACCTTGAGCATGGAGGGGCCAGCGGCCAGTGCAGTGTCCAGATCCAGTGAGGATGACAGCAGGGCCAGTGACAGCGAAGGGCCACCACAGCAGGGGAAAGTCAACAGCATTCTGGAGCCAGAAGCACTGAGGCTGCAGGTTGAGTTGCGCAGAATGGAGCTGGAGTTCCAGAGGGAGGCTGAGCGAGAACGTCGAGAAGCGGAGCAAGAATGGCGAGAAGCTGAGCAAGAACAGAGAGAAGTGGAGCGAGAGAGCTGCAGAGGAGAAGCGGGAGTGAGAATAGTGATAAGAGGACTGTGAACAGTGAGAGGCAGACCGCGAGGAGCATGAGCACCACAGGCGACATGAACTGGAGAAGTTACGACTCCCACCACCAGCACCAGAGTAGGTAAGTAGCTTGGGTTTAACTGCAACTACAGGACTGGGTTATGAATTTAATTCCAAATTGATAGCTGAACTTAAAGAGGGGAAGGATATGGATGCCTTTTTAAATTCTTTTGAAAAAGTTTGCATTCAGGCAAAAATTTCTAGAGGATCCTGGAGCTTCCAGCTATCCCCTCTACTTACCGGAGAAGCTTGGGAAGCATTGGGTTAAATGGACAATGAGGACAGTAATGATTACAGCAAACTTAAAGCTGCACTTTTAAAAAAGTTTGATTTAACTGCAAAAGCCTACAGAGCTAAATTCCCTAAGCTCAGAAGAAGCCCTGACATAAGCTACGAGGAGCTAGCCACGAAATAATGTCACTGTTTAAAAGTTTGGTGGAAGGGAATTGAAGCAAACTGAAAACTGAGATTGCTATTTTGTTGGAACAGTTTTTTGGGGCATGCCCAGCAGAGCTGAAAACCTGGCTAGAGGATTGCGATCCCAAAACAGTACAAGAGGCTGCTGAACTCTCGGACTGCTATGCCAAGAATAGACCTGCTATGAGAGCGAATGGGGCGGGTGTGGCAGGGCAGAAAGAGAAAAGCACATCTTCAGGGCAGCTAAAACCCTCACTGCCTCCACCAAAACCAGTTAGCCCCAGGTTTCAAAGAAAAGATTTCTCTAAGAAAAGAAACGAATGTTGGGTTTGTAAAGAAACTGGGCATATTGCCAGACAGTGTCCCAAAAGGAAGAGCAATATGCAGAATGAGACTAAGAAAGAAGTGGGTTGTTTATGTATTCCTGGAAACATGCCTGTGAACATGAGGGAACACATGCACCCAGTAATCGTGAATGATGTACAGACACAAGGGTTAAGAGACACAGGGGCATCCCTGACATTGGTAAAAGGGGTTCTGGTAGAGCCTGGTCAGCTTATACCCAATGAATTTGTAACTATAAGACTTTACTGGTGAGGATAAAACATTGCCCCTCGCTAGTGTACTCTAGACTGGAGTGAAACACGGGGAACTGTGTAACAGGTTTCTGTAGCCAAAACTTTAGCAGTTGATGTCATCCTTGGCAATAATCTCAAACAGGGGGTAGTGTGTGCAGTTTCCCATAGCCAAGCAGCAAGAGAAAATTGTAGTTCCCTGGACCCCACAGAAGCCATTGTGGAAACCATTGGGAGGGTGGTTTTCCAGCCTATGTCTCCTGATAGGGAGACTAATGAAAAGGGTGTCGAAATTTTCCCAGTAGCAGTTAACTAACAACTATGGAGGGTTACTCCAAAGAGGGAGGGGTGACCCACTGTCAGAGGGTTAGGGTTGACAGTGATCCTGAGTGACCTGACCCTAGTGCTAGGGACCCTAGTTCAGAGACTGAATGGGGACCTGTCCCATATCTTGGGAATGTGTAAGGAGTTTGCAGCTGCTCAGAAAAGTGACCCTAGTCTAGAGAGTTGAGGGCTTGGGCAGACTCTGATGTAGCACAGGGAGGCGATGGTAAACATAATGTTTATTGGGAAAATGGACTGATGTATACTAGGCTGAGAAGACAGAGGGAGGGGTGATAGGCAGGCAACTTGTCATTCCCCAGGGGTATCGTGAGCAGTTGCTAAAGATTGCACATGATATTCCCTTGTCTGGTCATCTGGGAATTACGCGCACTATGCAGCAGTTGGCCCAGAATTTCTATTGGCCAAACTTCACCAAGCAGGTGAAGGAGTATTGCAGGCCTTGTCACTGGTGCCAAGAAATAGGGAAGGCAGGTAAGAAAACCCAAGCCACCCTAATTCCATTGCCCATAGTGGAGGAGCCATTCCAGCGAGTGGGAATGGATATTGTGGGGCCTTTAAATACCCCCAGCTCCTCCGGGAAGAGGTTCATCCTGACTGTGGTGGATTATGCCACCCGGTATTCAGAGGCAGTCACCCTATCCTCACTGAAGACAGACAAAGTGGCAAATGCCTTACTTGGGATTTTCTCCTGTGTTCGGTTTCCGCAGGAGGTTATTACAAATCGAGGGGGTTCCTTCATGTTGGACCTGATGAAATGTTTGTGGGAGAACTGTAGGGTGGTGCAGAGGTGCATGACACCTTATCACCCACAAGCCAATGGACTTGTGGAAAGATTTAAAGGTACCCTGAAGTCAATGCTCCAAGCATTTGCTAAACAGCATGTGAGGGACTGGGAGTAATACCTTCCCCACCTGTTGTTTGCATTTAAGGAGATTCCCCAAGAGTCTACAGGATTTTCCCCCTTCAAGCTGTTATATGGACCTAGGTATGTGGGCCCCTAGACTTGATCCGGGAGGACTGGGAAGGCAAGCACACCACCCAGGGCACTCCCATAGTGGATTACGTCCTAGGGTTTAGGGAAAGGCTCTAGGAGCTTATGGGGACAGCCCAGAGATACCTGGCAGCTGCCCAACAGAAACAAAAAGTGTGGTACGACTACAGAGCCAGAGCTCACTCATACATGGTGGGTCAGGAAGTCATGGTCCTTATTCCTTTCCTGAAAGACAAGCTGCAGGCTGAGTGGGCAGGACCATACAAAGTAGTTAGAAAGGTAAATGACGTGAATATATCAAAGAGTTACCTGACAGAAGACATACAGAAAGGATGTACCATGTCAACATGATGAAACCATATGCTAATAGGGCTGACATGGTGTTTGCAGTATGTAGTCATGAGGAGGGGATGGATGAAGGAGACCCCTTCTGGACTTGCTAGAAGAAAGCAGGTGGGAGTCCTCTGTGAAGGCAGTTAAATTGTCTCCCCAGCTGGCCCCAGACAAGATCCAGGAAGTAAGGGAGGTTTTAGCAGACTTTGCCCCACTGTTTAGTGCCAAGCCTGGACTAACCTCCTTAATGACGCATGATGTAGAGACAGGGACACAGACACCCATACAGCGGACAGCATATCAGGTGTCAGAGGCTGTCCAAAAGGACATTAGGAGGGAGGTGGAGGAAATGCTGTATTTAGGGGTAGTCCAGAGATCCCACAGCCCCTGGGCCTCACCTGTAGTCCTTGTGCCCAAGCCAGATGGCTCTACTCATTTCTGTGTAGACTATCGTGGACTGAATTCAGTCTCGAAGTCAGACACCCACCCAATGCCCCAGACGGACAAACTCCTGGACAAGTTGGGAGGAGCGACCTACCTTATGACTCTCGACCTGACAAAGGGGTATTGGCAGGTAGAGTTAATGGACAGAGCTAGGGAGAGGTTGGCCTTCATCACTCCAATAGGATTATTTGAATTTAAAGTAATGCCTTTCAGAATGAAGAATGCCCCGGCCACTTTCTAAAGGTTGGTGTACCAGGTGTTAAATGGTGCTGAGGAGTACGCTGTAACGTACCTGGATGACATTGCCATCTTTAATGCCAGCTGGGAGGAACACCTGTCTCACCTTAGGGAACTGCTGGGCAGGATACAGAGGGCCGGGCTCACTGTTAAAGCTGTGAAGTGCCAGGTGGCCATGGCTGAAGTGGCATACCTCGGGCATGTTGTAGGCTGGGGACAGCTCCATCTTAACTAAGTAAAAATAGAGGTGATCAAGGCATGAACCAGACCAGAGATGCAGAAGCAGGTCAGGAGTTTTTCAGGGACAGCATGGTAAATATAGGAAATTTGTACCCAATTACAGTGCCCTGGCTGCTCCCCTATCTGACCTGGTAAAGAAAAAGATGCCTAAGAAAATTATCTGGGAACCAGCCTGTGAAAAAGCCTTTACCAGACTGAAGGAGGCATTATGCAGTGCTCCTGTATTGACAAGTCCTGACTATAGCAGACTCTTTATAGTCCAGAATGATGCTTCAGACATGGGTATTGGGGCAGTACTGAGTCAGACATCCAACCAAGAGAGAGATCACCCTGTAGTGTACCTGTAGTGTACCTGAGTAAAAAGTTACTTCCCAGGGAGCAGGATTACTCTACTGTGGAAAAAGAGTGTCTTGCCATAGTGTGGGCCCTAAAGAAATTAGAGCCATACTTATATGGGCAGCATTTGAGGTACAAATGGACCACAACCCCCTGGTTTGGCTGACCCAAATGGGAAAAACTAATGGTAGACTATTAAGATGGAGTCTTGCCTTGCAAGGGTATGACATGACAATCTTACATAGGCCTGTCATGTGTATATGAAGAGTGAACAAATTTGGGAAGCTCATCCCATGCAGGGGCTAGAGCCCCAAAATTCAGTCTAGGTGGGGAGGACTGTGACGCTTGGCCATCTGGTTATGATTGTTCTATGATATTTGTAATATAGAATGTGGTATGTGAGTGTCTCGCATGAAGCATCCTGTGCTATTGGTGCCCCCCTCCCAGGTCAGAGAAGCTACAAGATATATTAACCTGAAACCAGGAGGCAATTAAAGGACCAGCGAGTCTTAATTAGAACTGACCCAGCTGCCAGGATATAGAGCTCATAAACTTTTATGACATCTTAGAGGAAAAACATGTTATACCACCATGGTGTGAAAAGTTGTAAAATCTTTGACCTGCTCTGGGAGCCAGAAACCATACAAGTTCAAAGGAAAGGCTTGATTAAAGACTGTCATAATTTGGGAAATTAGTTTTTGCTGAAGTCACAGTATTTAAAATATCTCCTGACAGGAAGATCATTGTTTGTATATTTTTTATATTCAACAAGGAGGAGTGAGATGACTCATCGAAAGGGGTGTGGGGAGACACAGTTTAAACTATACTGTGTCTGAGCAGTTTGATATATTCCATCCTGGGACTATAGAAAGACACAGCTCCCTGATTTAACTTTAAAAGCACTAAAGAGGTAATACATTAGATAGAAAAAATCTAACTGTATTGTGGTAGGGGGTTTTGTTTTATACTGGTCATTGTTTTCTTTTAAGTGATTGTATGCACTTTGATATATTGTTCTGTGTTTACATTTAACATATTTTTATCCATTTTTAAGTAAACCTTTCATTTGAAAGATACTGCCTGGGTCTTCCAAGTTCTTTCTTTTGCATGTGACGCATAGTGGGTTAAGACTGACAAAACTGTTCAAGAACTTGATGGTGTTACTAAACTGGGAAAAGGTAAGAATATACCCAGGGCCCCTAGTGCTCTGTGGCAGCATTTTCTGATTTCTGCGGCATGATTTATTCATGTCTGTGGCTGAATGCAGTCCTGTTATTGGCTAAAATGTGACATGATGTCATTGATGACATCACTTGCCAAGCATAGAGGAGGGACTTCACGATAAACAAGATCGGTACGGGAGCCTGGCACCATGGAAAAACTGTGCATTTGAATGAAAATTCACCAAAAACAATGAATTTGCGGCACTATATAAATTCTACGGCATGATGCAAATTCTTCGGAAAATTCCACAACCACAGAATCCCAGAATTCCAGAGGCCTTGAATATACTTAAGATCTTTTATAGAGTTTTAAGGGTTCATTTTGGAAGCTTGGCTTGGTGCCCCCAACATAAGATTGTACCGCAATCCCTGAAGAGGGTACGAATCTGAGCCTGTACATTTGGGTATGCTAGCATAAGGTTCACAGTTTGAATCCCCCCTGAGAACTTGAGACTAAAGGTGATTCTGACCCACAAGCTGACAGAAGGGTTACAGTTACCCTGTCTGTTACCTGTTCACATTACTGTGCTCGGAGGTTGGCACTGTGGGAGCAGAGGGCCTGCCCTGCTGAGTGTGTTTGTGACAGTGGATACCATTGGAGACCCATTTTAGTCACATAAGTGCCCAGTTGGGATAAGGATTGTAGAGCTGTAATATTTCACTTTCAGTCCAGTTTACTCTCAAACCTAAAGTTGCACTAAAGGAGTCAAGAACTTCCCAGGCAGCAGGCAAAGAGGTTTCCACTTTAGATAAAGTTAGAAGTAAGCCTTCGGCATAAAGCAGAGTAGAAAAGGATTGACTCCCCATAGGGATACTGTGAATCTCCAGGTGTTGGTGGAGAGCTATATTTAGGGATTCAATGGCTATCAGAAACAGAAGAGG
Source organism: Neoceratodus forsteri (assembly GCA_016271365.2). Taxonomy (NCBI): domain Eukaryota; kingdom Metazoa; phylum Chordata; order Ceratodontiformes; family Ceratodontidae; genus Neoceratodus; species Neoceratodus forsteri. The sequence goes on from CM057455.1 coordinate 933,874,615, forward strand.
ACTTAACAGACAACCCTGTCTCTTTCCCCGAAAGAGGGAGAAAGGCTCTGATAATACTCTGCTAACCAGCAATCTCAATTTCAGGGAAGAATACAGGCTCCGAAACCAGGTTTGGAAAACTAGACCAATGCCCACTGCCGAAAGTGTATAAAATAGATAATTCCATTCAATGGAATCAAATGCCTTCTTGGCATCTACTGCAACTAAAGCTATGGAATCCGAGCCCCTAGTGGTGATTTGGACTAAATTTAGCACAGCTCATATATTATCACTGCCCTGCCTTTCCCTCATAAAGCCGGCCTGTGATTTATGTATAATAGAAGGAAACATTTTTCTAATTGTACAGCAAGAATTTTGGCCAAAGTCTTACAATCTACATTGAGTAATGAAATAGGCCTATAGTTAGAGCAAATGGTGGGGTCTTTATTGGGTTTTGGCAGGACAGTGATAGTCGCCTCTTGCATAGTAGGTGGCATAGTTCCAGATTCTTTAATGACCTGAAAAAGTTTAAGCAACCAAGGAGGCAAAATTGGTTCAAAGGCTTGATAAAAGTCTGAACTAAGTCCGTATGGACCTGGGGCCTTACCAGTAGCTAAAGCATGGATTGCCGCCTGTATCTCTGACAGTGTTATGTCATCCTCTAGGGTTTGGGTGATCTCTGGGGGTAGAAGAGGCTTGGTTAACCTTTCAAAAAGGAGTCATAATCCTGCTTGTTTAGGGAAACAGAAGAGCCATAAAGGGAGGAGTAAAAGTCATGAAACTGATTTAACATTTGTGCAGGGTCTGAAATCAGATGGTCTTCTTCATTTTTTAAATATGAAATCTGGGTCTCCATAGATTTCTGTTTCAACCTATAGGTGAGCAGTTTCCCTGCTTTGTCTCCTGATTCCCAGTAAGATTGCAACATAAAATATAGGGTTCTGACTGCTTGCTGGTGGTAAATAGTATTTAAACTATATTTAAGGGTAAGAACCTCTGAGATCTGGGGCTCTTGCATGGAAGGAGATTTGTGTATGGCAGCCTCCAGCAATTCAATTTGACGGCTGAGGTTTGTAATCTCCTGCCTTCTTCACTTATTTAGCATAGCAGCATAAAAAATTACACAATCTCTCACAAAAGCTTTAAAAGCCTTCCAAAGTGTCAAAATTGATAGAAACATAGAAACATAGAAACATAGACTTTGACGGCTGATAAGGACCACTTGGCCCACCCAGTCTGACCATTTCCCTACCTACTGGATAAGCTGCAGATTCTAGTTAACCAACAGCCTACTTCCTGCCACCCCCCACTACAATTGCCTTATGTCTGTCCCATGCATGTTTGAATTCCCCCACTGTTTTAGACCCAACAACCTCCCCAGGAAGGCGGTTCCATGCATCCACCACTCTCTCCATGAAAAAAATTTCCTCACATTACCCCTGAGCCGTCCCCCTCTATCTTTAAATTGTGCCCCCTTGTTCTTACACATCTGTTTTTCTGAAAGATGCTACCCTCCTGGACTTTGTTGATTCCCTTGAGGTACTTGAACATTTCTATTATGTCCCCCATCCCTCCTTTCATCAAGGGTATACATATTATGCTCTCTCAGTCTCTCTTCATAAGATTTCTGATGCAGACCCTGCACCATTTTAGTTGCCCTCCTCTGGACTGCTTCCATCCTGTCTATGTCCTTGCATAGATGAGGTCTCCAAAACTGCACACAGTACTCCAGATGGGATCTCACCAACTGTCTGTACAAAGGGATAACCACTTCCCTTTTTCTACTTGTGATGCCCCTTCCTATGCATCCCAGTATCCCCCTGGCTCTCCTTATTGACTTCTCACATTGCTTACCAGCCTTTAGATCATCTGATATGACTACCCCAAGTCCCATTCCATTTTTGTTGTTGTTAGTACCTCCCCTGCTATTGTGTACTCTTCTCCTGGGTTTTTGTTCCCAGGTGCATTACTTTGCACTTCTTTGCATTGAATCTAAGTTGCCATATGTCTGACCATTCCTCCAACCTTGCCAAGTCCCTTCTCATCCTTTCTACCCCCCTTGTGTATCAACTCTGTTACAGATCTTTGTGTCATCTGCAAAGAGGCATACCTTTCCCTCCAGACCCTCTGCAATGCCACCTATAAAGATGTTAAAGAGGACTGGACTCAGTACTGAGCCCTGAGGTATGCCACTAGTGAGCCCCCCTTTCTTCGGAATGTGTTCCACTCACTATTACCTTCTGTGTCCTGTTGTGCAGCCAGTTTGCTACCCAGGCTACCACCCTGGGACCCACTCCCCAGGCTGGCTAACTTGATTATTAATCTTTGTGCGGACTGTGTCAAATGCCTTGCTAAAGTCTAGGTAGGCCATATCCACAGCCCCTCCCTGGTCTATTACTTTGGTCACCCAGTCAAAGAAATCGATTAGATTCATCTGACATGACCTTCCTGCTGTAAATCCATGCTGCTTTGGGTCCTGTGCCCCGCTGGCCTCTAGGTACTCAACAATTCTTTCTTTCAGAAGTGAGTCCATCATTTTCCCTACCACTGAGGTCAAACTCACAGGTCTGAAGTTTCCTACTTCTGCCTTGCTCCCACTTTTGTGAAGGGGAATCACATCTACCCTCCTCCAGTCCTCAGATACCACCCCATCCTCCCATGATTTGTTAAAAAGTGTGGTCAGTGGTGTCACTAGGTCCTCCCTCAGTTCTTTTAGGATTCTGGGGTGAATCCCATCAGGCCCCATTGGTTTGTCCACCTTGAGTTTTAGGAGTTCTTTCAGGACTCTTTCTTCTGTAAATGGACTGGCGTCAACCCCCCTACCCAAAGTGCTTCTATTGTCTGGTTTAGGTAACTCCTCCTCATCTTCTTTTGTGAATACTGAGCAAAAGTATTCATTCAGTATCTCTGCCTTTTCACTGTCTCCCTCTGCCCACCTCCCCTCTCCCTTATTAATCTTCACTATCCTTCCTTAACCTTTCTATGCTCCCTAATGTACCTATAAAAGGTTTTGTCCCCCTTCTTAACTGAATTGGCTATTTTTTCCTCAGTTTGGGCTTTTGCTATTCTGACTGCCTTCCCCACTTCTTTCTGCTTTAATTGATACAGTTCCCTGTCGTGCTCCTTCTGTGATGCCTTATACTTTTTGAATGCAGCCTTTTTCTCCTTAACCTTCCCTGCCACCTCTTTTGAGAACCATAGTGGTTTTTTACTCAGCTTTGTTTTCTTTATCTGTTTCACACAAAAGGCTTATTGCCTCTTTGATGGCAGTTTTGATTTTTCTCCATTGTTCTTCCACCCTTCCTTTTTGGCCTTTTGCTAGTGTATTCATCAGGTATTCACCCATTTTGCCAAAGTCAGCCCTTCTAAAGTCCAGTATGCTTGTTTTTGTATGGGTTGTCTCCATGGTTGTGCTTATTGTGAAGCACACTGTGCAGTGGTTGCTTGTTCCCAGATGTCTACTGACTTCTAAATTTGTGATCCTCTCTCCATTTGAGAGTACCAGATCTAGTATTGCTCCCTCCCGAGTGGGTTCCAACACTATCTGTCTAAGGCCTGCCCCCTGCATGGCATCGAGAATGACCCTGCTCTTGGATGTGGCTGCAGTACATGTCATCCAGTTAACATCTGGCATATTGAGGTCCCCCATCAACAGTATTTCCCCTTTTTCAGCCATTTTGAGAATGTCCTCTATCATTTTCTTGTCCATCTCCTCCACTTGATGTTTCTGGAGAGGCATTAGATTCAAAATAAAAAATTATTTCCTCCTGTACCCAGTGCTTAAACTCTTCTGAACACAGAAGTGCAGGATTAAAGTGCCAGTGAGAAGATTTGGCTATACTACCTTTGGGCACCCAAACCAAGCTTACTGGGGCATGATCTGAAATAGTAATGGGAAGGATAGCCACATCTAACAAATCTGCCAAGATTCCGGAGCTACAGAGAAATGAATCCAAATGACTACAGGTTTAAACCTTTGTGATCTAAAAGTAAATTTAGAAGTTTCAGGGTGGAAAATTGTCCTGCAATCTACTAGGCCAAATTCAAAGCAAATCTGATTAAGGACACTTCTTGGCCGATGATGGGAGGGGGATCCCCTCTCTTGAGGGGTTCTGTCCAAAATGGGGTCTAACAAAAAATTAAAATCCCCTTCTAGAATAATAACTATAGAGTCACTAACCCACTCTGAAATCTTTTGTGCCAATTTTGAATAAAAATCCGGGGTATCAACATTGGGGGCATACAAATTAACCAATAGGACCAGAGAACCATACATTTGACCCAATACCAGAAGCCACCATCCCTCCTTGCCTGAATGAGTGTTTTCCACCTTAAAACAGCATTTCCTACTGAACAAGATAGAAACACCTCGTTTCTTGGTGGTAAAAGAACTAGGATATGCCTTCCCCACTCAGTCTTTTGACAATTTTGCTGCTTTCATTTGAGGAGGTGTGTTTCTTGGAGAAAGGCAAGATCACATTTAGAGGAGCCTAACTATGATAAAATGTTTTTACTTTTTATAGGGTGATTCATACCTTGTACATTCCACGTTATTACCCTCAAATTAGCCATCTTTAAACGTGGTTAATAACCAACATAAAAACATTAAGGAAGCCAGTTTAAAAAGTAATGAAACTGAGATCCATAGAATGAAGATCTTGTTGTGGTATATAGAAGACTATTATGTCAACTTCCACCATAACATACTATAGCAAAAGTATCAACAAAATGCTGAAATCTTAACACCCCCATCTTAATAATTTCAAAACCACACAAAAAAACAACAATTTCAACAGATTGTAAAGGTCAAAAATAATGCATTAGACGTAGCTAGGGAACCCAGTATACCCCTATAGCCAAACAAGAACTTACAACATAATACTCACACTATTATTTGTTATAAGGAGATAACCACATACCAATCCCTCCTAGAAAAATGTAAGGGGGCACATCTATAGGGTGCTAACAGGGTCCCCATGAACTCCAGAAACTGGAGTATCAGTGGCACAAGAAATGGGAACAACCAAGTCAGTGGTTAACAACTGCCCATGCCTTCCACCTCCTCAGCAGGCCTGTTGCGAAGCATCCCTACCTCATTACTGGCAGGTCTGCGAGTCAGCTTGAGCATACTCCTGCCACTGCCACCCATCTGCATCTCCAAAAGGTAGGAGTAAAAAAAATAACCATTAAGGATTTTTAAGTATAGCTGCCCACAATAACATGGAGCCAAACTGGGAAAAAGTGTAACGAAATAAAAGAGCAACCTTTCTCACCCAGTCAGTCAATGACTAAAATCGGCAGGAAGAGGGGGATAGAACAAGGGGAGAAAAGCATCACCCCAGATACCAAAAGATGTAGTATGGGAAAGGGCAGCAAGACAAAAAAAAAACCCTACTACAAGGGGGCTTACCATAAGGGGGCCGCAAAATTATATCTCCCCTCCCCCGTTACCTCATATCCAGCTCAGGCTCCATATAGTCTGGTAACTCAGGGGAAGACAAAGCAAACTACAGAAAGCAAAAGTATTCATCACTCGGCAGTCCATCAGCCCATCAAGATCCTTGAGTATTCTCCTTCCTAGTTGGCAAGACACCCGTTGTTACAAGTGAATGTGATCCTGAAAGGCTATCTTCATTAATATGCATGCTTCCATCCTGCAGAGCTGATAATGCTCTGTCTCTAGTCGAGTCAGTCAGCATCGAGGCAATAAGCTCCTCTTCAACATTATCAGCCCATTCCATTCCTGTAGCTTTTTGCTAGTCCAAGGACCGATCCGGTGATAATTGGGGATGTTTGGGATCTGAATCTTGTGACCATCCAGAGGGACTTGAAGTAAAGGTATTTGAGAGGCCTGTGACTCAGGTTTCGATGTAGGAGTGACCTCTACTGAGGGAAATAAGGATCGCTGAACCCCGTTGCCTCTACACATCTCCCTCTGCCTTTTGGATTTAGGTAGCTGAGACATACTCCTCTTAACTGCCTCATAAATACCAGTCCCAGGCTCTTGAGTGGAAGAAGATCTTGTTCTCTCCAGAAGGGGCACTTGACCAGAATCCTTAGATCAGGGTCCTTGCATCGATGCCAAAGACTTAATGGAGTGGAAGCTGCCCACACTATCTGAAAATAGTTTGCGGAGGGTGTTTCAAGCCAGCCAAAAACCACTGTGCATCCTGTGAGTTTTCAAATTGATTCCAACTGCCCTCCTGCAACAACGTTAAAACTTTGGGACAGTGCATAGCATATTGCACCCTCCTTTGGGCCAGCTCTTTACGTATAGGCGTAAACGCTTTCCTCCTAGCTGCAAAGTCCTTAGAGAAGTTCTGGAATATGTATACAGTGTATAAAGTGTGCCCATTCCATTTTAGTTAAACCCTCTCTCAGGCTAGGTGCAAGATCTGTTAATTCACTGAGACACACAAAAAAGAAGCTATAATAGGGCAGGGGGGATAGACCCCTCACTGGTTTCGGCCCCAAAGATCTAAGGGCACACTCCACTTCTAATGGGGTATCCCAATAGTAGTCTAGGATCTGTGGAAGCAATTGTTGTAGGAAAACACACATATTGGGCCCTTCTGACCCCTCCAGCACCCCAATAATATGCAAATTTTTGTGTCTATTCTGATTTTCAAGATCTTCCAGTTTCACCTCTAAAGTCTGAATCTGCTAATTGAGCCGGGTAACTCTGATTGCTTGTCATGTTGTGTCGGACTCCACTGAGGATGTGAATAATTCTGTGGCACAATTCTTTGCTCAGCCACCTTCACTCTTTCATCCAGTCAGGATATAGATTCTTTAATGTTGGCGATATCTTGGATCAATGGCTGTAACATGGTCCTGATGTCTGATAATCAGCCAAGCTGATGGCACCATGAGTTTCTGGAGCTGCCATCATCCACCTTGCACAGACCCAGAGTCCCGATGATGCAGCAGGTCATAAGTAAGCCAAAACTGAACCCTGAGTTCAAGTAGTATGTGTCTTTGTGAGATAGTACAGTCTGGTTAATGGTAGTACCACCAAAGTAGGAAACAGAGGCTAGCTGATATGAAAAAACAGCAGATTTTTTGGTAGTGAGATGGAGTTAAGCTCTCAAGCTGCCATTAGATCAATGGTCGTGCATGCGCCTCCGAAAATGGACTTTTGCAGTTGCAGGCCTAGTCCTCTAGAATTATTTACTCAGAGCTTTGAGTGAGGCCCCCTCGATGGAGGCCTTTAAGCAGGGCTTGATAACTTTTTTATTTCAGCAGGTGTTTTGGGTGAACACGTAACAACGTTGCACCGTTATAATACATTTCTATTTATTAACTTATTTTTGAAATGTTTTATAATTGTATGGTTTTAGTTGGTTGTATATGTTGATTGTTGTTTTGTTATACTGCTCTACATTATTGTAATGGCACCCTGAGCCTCCAGGGAAGGGTGTCATGTATACTGGGATGGACAATGACATCAAGCCATTCCCGCCTCCCCTGACTCTGATAATTCTCTTTACCCAGTGTGCATACTTCCCAAATTAGTTACTGGTAGGCACCTAATTAGTATGCTTACTTGGTCTCCCAAACCCACTACTCCCTCCATCCTCTTAATGATGGAGTTTCCTAACTGCTAGTTCCTTTCTAGAGCTCACCTTCCTTTTGGACTCTGAGCTCAGCACAGATGTCACTTTAGGGACAGATATGGTAATCGGAGAGGTAACAGGTTACAGTCCACTTCTTGAAGAGACTGGACCTACTGAGTTGCACAAGGGACCAAAGTGGTTCACATTCACCACCTCAGGGCCCCTACCTCTGCCAGACTAGACCGCTTTTCCCCCCTCCCCTTTGCCAGCTATAGTCTACTCCCCAGCATGGACCTTAATGTCCTTTGGGAAAGAGAAGCAGTGACTGCCTGCACCAGACACATCTTAGAACTACCTTGAAGAAGGCTATGTTCAGCCTTTACCATGGCTATTTTCACAGCAATTGCTTCAAACCTACTATATACTGAGCACTGTCTCCAGGGGACCTCCCTGAAAATTGCTGCTGCACAGATGTTGCATCCTACTATGCCCCAACATCTCCCAGTCCTAAACTGCCCCTTTTCTTCTCTTTGCATCTGCCACCACTGGAAATCCTAGATTTATGCCTTGCCTTCTGTCCTAGGGGCCATTCACCTGCAGTAGCTGTCTACCAGAGGTACTAAAGCTGTCTCCCCAACAAGGATCTATTTAACAGAGTACCCTAGATCATATTTTTCAAGTCTTCCTGAAATACCTGTTGAAAGCACCTGCCCACCAGATCAGTGACGTAGGCGGTGGGGTTGAAGGTGTTCAAGCACCCCCCAAAATTTTTGCTCAAGCCACAGTTTAGGTGCATGTCCATTTTATCTCTAACTCACACTGTGGGGTAGATCCCAGAGCTGCTTTGGCCATCAGAATTATTGGCCGCAATTCAGGTCAGTTGCAATTAGCTGAAATTGCCCTGAGTTTCAGCCTTAATTGAGTGCAGTCTTATTTTGTTTAAGTCAATGACTCCACTGTAGCAGACTCAGTTGGAACTCCTCACACACCCCTCCTCCCTCCCTGCTCACTCTGACTGCCCCCCACCCCATCCCCAGCCAGAATCCACCAGTGCCCATTGCCAGTTGTTCAGGCAGGTGTTTTTTTTGTGTTTTTTTTTAATTGGAGTGAACAGCCTTAACAAGCAACCACATCCACCAAACAAATTGTGCTCCTGGCTCTTCAGTGCCAATCCTCCTCCAATAAAGTATGAGAGAGGGAAGAGCCAGGAAGTTTTGCATGCTGCACGTGAGGCCATGCCAGACAGCTGAGAAGAGTGAATCAGATGGAAAGGAAAGCGAGTCTGAACCAGACAGCTGTTGTTTTGTGCAATGCTTGGGATCCCGACTCCCTTAATCCACTTGCCTTGACCCACCAAGGACAGCAGAAGAGGAGAGGACAGAGCAAGAGAGAAGGAGAAGAAGAAGAAGGGAGAGAGAAAAGACTAGAGAACATTCAGGAAAGAGGCCGGGGTGGCAGAGTGCAGTGCAAAGAGGAGCCTGAGAAGTGAGAGAGTGAGTTCCTGGAGCAGTACATGGCATAGAGGATGACCACGGCCTGTTACATTGAGGTGAGGCAACTTGTCTGGCAGGGGGGATCCTGGAGTAGCTCTCAATGGTAAATCTGCAGAGTCTTTTGTTCAGAACATCCAATCTATGCACAGTTGCATTCGAGGTTGAACAGTATACCTAATGATCATAATCCAGCAGTGGGAGTAGGAATTGTGTCATTACCTGTCTTTTCAGGAGAAAACTTTGGCAATTACTGGCCCTGCAGAGAGCTTCACGTCCAAGACCCCCTAAAGCAATTATGTTGTCTGCATGCACAACCACAACCCCATATATTTGAAGGATTAGGCCTGCTCAAGAACGAGGTTGTTCTTGGTGTGGAGGGAGAGGGAGGCATCAAATTTGGCATGTTGTGGGTGGGTGTCACTTAACTGTTCAGGAGTTGGGGTGGGTCAGTGGCACTGCCACTGCCACTAATTACATAGTGCAGTGGGTGAGGGCATGGTCAGCAAAACAAGGAAATGGAGCAGTGAGGGGGGGAAAAAAGACTTAGCAGCTAACTCCCCACACCACCCCCATTGGGGTGAATGTGAACTGCTGAGCTGAGAAATTGGCTTGGCATTTCAAATAAACATCCAAACTGAACTGCCTTTAGCACTCCCACATACAAAGTGCCAGCAATAAAGGTTTCTTCAAGTCTGTCAGGGCTGCTGGTGGGAGGAGGTAAATATGTCGGCATGGAAGGAACTGGCAACAGAATGCAGGCCTACAAAACACTATCCTGGTGGAGGCAAGTGGTCTGAGATAAGACTAGCTTTTAGAAGTAGAGGTTTATAAATTTTTGCAAGGAGATTGATCAGTGACAAGGGCTAACACTTTGAGAACAAGATCCGCTGTGTAAGCCCACTCCCAGCCTTTGTGTTAAAGCTATGACCATCTGCAAAATTACACCACTGGTTCTTCATAGGATATTTCACCATATACCATGACACAGAGAAAGACAAACTATAACCATTTTATAAATGGAATAAAACACCTAAGTTTGACCTCAAAAGCTTGAGCACTGTAACATTTATGTACAGTATATACTGTAATTTATTTCCATAAAAGTATTACAGCTGTCAATAAAATGAATGGAAGGAGCCAACTGGTGGCACAGAGAGCTGAGGAGCTATGCACCTTTCTTTTCACCACTCCCACAACACGAGTTTGGGAATGAGCTTGGGTCACTGGGGGTTGGCTGGGGGGATAGACTGTGGGTGGACGGAGCCACTGAGCAGCAACCAGGCAGCTCTCCTTTCCTGGATTGTGGTGGTGGGTTGACTTGGCACTTGGCTGCCAAGAAGTATAGGCCTGGTGGTGGCGCTGACACATGAGCAACAGACAATAGTTAGGGCAGGGGGAGCCGAAGGTTCCAGGATGCATGTGCACCTCCATGTGCATCCATAACTTGTATCACTGCAGCTAAAGGGAGAAAATGGAAACAGTCAGCTCAGGTTATATGAAGTCTTGTCTGCTGGGCTCTGACCCATGCTGCCGCATGACTGGGAGCCCCCAGCACTGGATATGTATATCTGGGTGGGGAGAGGACAGCTCTACCCTGCCTGGCCCTGCCACAGAGAACAATCCTTGGGGGTCTCAGGGTTTCTGGCCATGGCTGAGGCAGAATGCTGGGTAGGGGAGGTGGGTATAGGACTGATAAGCAGACCAAGGGGGAAGAAAAACCTATACAGAAAAAAAAAATGAATGGAAGAAGATACTCTAGAGTTCATTGGTTAAGTTACAGTAACACACCACCTTGGTGCTGGATCAATGAGGAGATTGTTAACATTGCTTAATCCACACTCTGACATGCATTTTTTCTTAAATAAACCTTGCATATAAACAAGATGCAGCTAAGATAAACAACATTTATTAGTTAACGGGATAACATTGCTTTAGTTCTGCCTCCCTAGTTTTTAAGTTTGCTGTGTGTGCACGTGCAGTGATCTTCTTGAAATTAGTTGCTTTTGAGTGGGTGTGACACCATCTATCCAATGCAGAGTGCTCTGCAAGGGGCTCAACCATGGCACACTAATTATTAGCCAGGCTGATCGTGACCGTGTTTTGCCTGAGATGTTCTGCACTTGAAATGAAAAAGCCGCACCAATCATGTGGTGGCTTTTTCCTTTCATCTGCAGGTCACCGCATAGCAAACAGCTGTTTGCGTTCCGATCAGCCTGGCTGACACGCCTACCCTTGCCACCCCACCGGTCCCTTCCCTCACCGGTCCGGCCTTTTCCACTCTTGCTGCTGCCTCCCTACTCTTTTTTAAAAGGAGAATAGACACTATAGAATGCAATGAAAAATACACACAGGATCTATAAAAATCAGTATTGTTACTGAATTCAAGAAAAGAAAAACCTAATTGGAAGCAATAGCTTTAATACAGTGTTGAAGAAATGGGATGTATAGAAAAGGTTAGATTTTTCTCTTGGCATGATAACCGATACCCTGAACTGGGCAACGTTTATTTATTTTTTGGGGGTCCCACGAGGTTGTCAACAGAACAGAGCAGTTTTCTCAGTTTACAAAAAAAGTAGCTGGATTGGCTCTGATTCTGAACAATTATTAAGCCCAGTGTATATTTGGTGCAGCAGCCCTCTTGTAGAGTGCAAGAAAAGAAAAACACCAGCCACTGATTCTAGGATCGCAGGTGTAACCCCTAGGTGGCGCTATCCCAAGGGCTACTACTCCTGCCTGCTTAACTACTAACAGGTTGAGGGGCCCAGGTCCAGTGGCGGGTGCCTCCACCCTGAGGTCAGGGTTTGAAGTAGCTAAACTAACTTAGTCACGGCCCTCTGGGACACTGTAACCCCCCTTTCTTCCCACTAGTGGCCCACACAATGCATCAGAAATATCTTCACAATATGCACTTACCCCGAGGACTGGCTCTGTCAACTCGACTCTGGGGACCCCTGTAAAACAAGATGATACAGTGCAAAATCCACAGTACAATATTTTAACATAAACAAATACCTCAGTCAGTGCAACTTTGCTGAAACAAACAGATCTGATTTATTTAAGGAGTTGTAACAAGGACAGGGGGAAATCAGGTTAATTAGGTTAAACACATTAATAGTCACAGTACTGTGCGCCTATTCAGAGTCCCAAATTGTCACTTTCACTGGGTACCCAGTATGGGGGGAGGGGCTAGCCAGGATTGGTGCAGCTGGTTGGGGCCCTGCGATGGAAAAGAACACTTGCACAATACCCAAATTGTAATCTGGAGCCAGTTGGCTCAGTTTGTGAAGAAATGAAAAACAACAATTAGATGACACACTTGCAATTCGATAAACAGATGGCATTGAGCTACCCTGTTTTGTACTCACAAACTCAATGCTGGGAACTAGATGGAAGGCAGATTGTCCTGGATTTCCAGGAGGAGCAGACCATGTGTAGAAGGTCCTTGTGACTGGACCCCACGGCAGTTCAGAGTAAATGGATGTAGTCTGGATTAAGCTGGGGTTTACTTCCAGATTCAGGCACTCAATTCACTGTACAGGGGATCTGAAACGCAATTCCCCACAAGCACTACACACATTTATATGTAAAAGGAAAGTACGATACCAGGCAGGCTGCTTCTCTATCCAGATTGCAATTACTGTTCAATACCCGGGAGAACACAGAGCAGATTCAGTTCCTGACAGACCGAGTGCGATTCAGCAATTTCTCCAGTCTTCGACAGGGTGAGCCTGATATCCTCACTTCTGGTGCTTCTTTCTCCTTACAACTCTGATTCAGTCCACACTGGCACTCACAAACAGTTGTAGGCCGAACTTCAGGGCCCCACACGAGCTTCCCGCGTGAAAACTCAACAGCACAGAAGCCCCGAGCTCCTTCCCTCTTCACAGTCACAACTCATCTGATCTTTCCAGTAGACAGAGCCGGGCATTTCCTTTGAGTTCCTCCCAGTTCAGTTGGCTGGTTTGGCTGTCACTCACAGTAAACTCCCCCTGTTGGTGGAAAAAAGGCACCGAAGTCCAAACTACAATTCCCAGAAGTATTGGCCATACAGTACATAGGTGGCTGGCTCCACAATGAGAGTCCGAGTTCTGATTTGCCAGCAGCGGGCTCCATTTCAAAGGTCCCCCCACACTGATTGGTCCAGTTCAGCAGTTCAAAACTAGAATGGGGGTCTAGGCAAACACAGTTCTGACTGCAAAGAAAAGCAGGTTAGACAAACTGTATTTTAGTTATTACTCTAAATGATGTCTGGCAAACAGTTGCATCTTCGAAAAGTGCTCACTCTGCCCACTTAGTGACGGCAGAAACGGAGCGATTTGGCAACAGCTAGAGTGGCACTCAAGCATGGAAACACACAGACCCCCATCCAAATTAATTATGACTGCAGGCAGACAGCTCTTAAAGAGACAGTACCAGAGGCTCTGAAAGCACTCACAGATAAATGGCTTAGACGCCGAACACCATCCAGGCTTGGAGCATTCAAGCAAGCTCCTGGAAGACTTTTGGGAACCCTCATTTGCAGGGGGGGTTACACCTTTCCTGGCCTGAAAAAAGCTTGGCATCCACGTCAAGCAAGTACCCCCATAAGTTTCAATTGCAACTATATACATTTGCATCAGGATCACATTAGGCTCATACATGTAATCATCAGTCAATATATCACTTTACCAGGAACACATTTCTGAAACTTTGCAGTACATCACTCTTTACACAGTATTACACACACATTGGACCATAACTCAGGTTATTACCTCTTGTAAATGAAACCTGAAGAGAGGGGGCCCTTCCCTATCAGCATACCTTGGGGCTGGATGGGGCAGGGGCACCATACCTAGAAGAAAACACAAGTAACTTGGAGTTAGCACTGATGTTCAGTTTGGGCAAGGAGCTTGGGGACACATACACTCCTTTATGGACAACATTGAGAGGCAAGTCCATCGGCCTCCCAGAGGAATTATAACTGAGGTGCACCACAGGCTTTACAGCTCAACCAGTCTTTCTAGGGGGAACTGTTACAGTCTCCGCTCTCTGAGCCTCATTTTCAGCATTGTCCTCACTTGTAAGGGGAGTCTCCATTGGGGTAGAGAGGCTAGAACTTGGGGCACTTTCAGCTCCAGATGTTACAATCTCTTAGTCCACAACACTTGGCTCAAATGGAGAGCTTTTGGACACTGGCAGTGGACCGTCAGGGCACTTAAAATACTCTTCTTGTTTTGGTGTATCACCAGTCTGTTCCAGTCCATCATTTTCTTCCCCTGAAAGCTCAAACAGTTCAGCCATACACAATGATTCCATATCATCTGACTTGATGCTTTGCACTTCATTTTCTGGGAGCACTGGCTCCAGGGAGAAGGCTGGGGGCTTAGACAGTCCAGAAGGCCCGGCTTCATCTCCAGTATTGACTAGGGGATTGCACCGAAACAATTGACTCAGTTCGTAAGAAGGGTAGTATTCAAAGTCACACTCACTTTCCTCTGATATGGACTGACAGTCATGCTCAACTGGGATTTGTGGAGGGGAACACTTTAACTCAGCTTCTGTAGGTGCAGACTTACTTGATTTTTTCTTAGCAGCAGCTCTAGTCACTGGTCCAGAGGGGGCATTTTCTGGGGGCTCAGACTCAATCAAGATTTGTCCAATGGGCAGTAAATGATTTCTATGCATTGTTTTAACATCTTTTGAATTATTCTCAGGCCTTACTTTGTACAGAGGCAGATCATCTAGTTTTCCTACTACAATGTGAGGGAGATGGTGCCATCTGTCAGCAATCTTGTGTTTGCCATGCAGTCCCCGATTTCTTAGCAATACCCAATCTCCCTCCTGGAGTTCCTGTGCTTTCAGCTTTTTATCATACCTTTCTTTGTTGGCCAGATTTCTTTTAGCAGCCATGGTTTGAGCCAGTTGGTATGCATGATTTATCTGGGCCTTTAACTTTTGCACATACTGTAAATAGTTGTCAGCTCGAACCCCATCAGGAGAGACCCCAAAGCACACATCTACTGGCAGTCGAGCTTCTCTTCCAAACATCAGGCTGTAGAGGGAGAACCCAGTGGCATCACTTTTGGTGCAGTTGTAGGCATGTACCAGGGTGCTAATTTGTTGGCTCCATCTAGGTTTGTCTTTTGGGTGGAGGATGCCTAGCATATCTAGCAAAGTGTGGTTGAAACGTTCAGGCTGTGGGTCCCCTTGGGGGTGGTAAGGGGTGGTTCTGGACTTTTGCTCTCCCCACAGAGAAAGCATCTCTTTGATCGGATGACTCTCAAGTCTCTCCCTTGATCAGAATGGATTCTTTGTGGAGCCCCATAGTGAACAAAAAAGTTTTCTACAAGTACTTTTGCCACAGTGGACGCTTTCTGGTCCTTGGTGGAAAAGCTTGGGCATATCTCGTAAAATGGTCAGTGACCACCAGCACATTACTAATATTACTTTGATCTGACTCCAAACTCAGAAAATCAATACAGACCAGCTCCATGGGTACTGGTGGTGATGTTAACAAGGCAGCCTCTGGGGAAAAAGCTTTCCTCTGTAAGCAGTGACTACAAGTTTGAATGTGTTGCTCCACATCAGCCCCCATCTTAGGCCAATAGAATCTGGATATCACCAAGTCAAGTGTTCTGTCTGTACCAAGGTGCCCCATGTGGTTATGTAAGGACCTCAGTACTGAATCTCAAAAGGCAGTGGGCAGCACTAGTTGTCATTTGTCTACTTGCCCCCCTCTGTCTACTGTTTCTCTGTTTAACAGTCTATTGATCAGTTTCAACTTAGGACCTTCTTTGTATAACAATGCAGTTCCTAAATCAGTGGAACATAATTTGGACACATCTTTCCCTGAATATAGGGCTTCTAAAGCTGATTTGATCATGGGATATCGGGACTAAGCCCGCCGAATACTGTCATTGTCCAGCTGAGGCAGTGCACCAATGTCTATTGCAGAAAAGTGGCAATAAGCGTCAGGTATGCAATTCTCAGAGGGTCCCAAACAATACACCATACAGTCCACTGTGTCCGTGGACATTTGTTCCTCCCTGTCAAACTTCTGGCAGAGTGCTCTGATATAAGGGTCTGACAGTCTGACCCAGTCATTCTGGGGAACAGTCCCCCGGGAGAGAGCATCAGCATCTATGTGGTTCAGGCCTGCTCTGTATTCAACTGCATAGTCGTAGGTAGATAAGGTAGAGAGCCACCTATGGCCAGTGGCATCCAACATAGCTGAAGTCTGCACATAGGTCAAAGGATTATTGTCAGTCTTTACTAGTATCTTAGCCCCATGCAAGTACTCATGGAATTGATCAACAATGGCCCACTTCAAAGCTAGGAACTCTAACTTGTGTACTGGATAGTTCTTTTCGGAAGGGGTCAGGCTTCTGCTGGCAAAGGCCACTGGTCTCAGGCCATTCTATTGCCCTTGGTACAACACAGCCCCCAACCCTTGCAAGCTAGCATCAGTGTGCAGGACATAAGGTTTTGTTGGATCAGCATAGGCCAACACTGGAGCATGGGTACGTTGATATATGATCTCATGAAAAGCAGTCTCACAATCAGGAGTCAAGCGGGCCCCAAATACTTCACTTGGATGAAAATACACTCTTTCAGTCTTGAGGGACGCTGACTTTTTGTATTTTTTGTGGGTTGGGGGATACCCTTGGGTAAGGTTAAGTAAAGGGCGGATCACTCTTGAATAGTCCTTGGTGAAACGCCGATAATAACCACAGAATCCCAGGAATCTCTGCAGTTCCTTTAGATTTTTGGACTGTGGCCAGGTGGTCAAGGCCTCAACTTTACATGGATCGGTCTCTGTTCCCTCGGTGGATACTAAGTGTCCCACACACTTTACTGATGTTTGAAAGAATTGACACTTATCAATGGACAGTTTCAGGCCAAAGTCTTCCAGTTGGTCCAACACCTTGAATAATCTGCTCTCCTGTTCTTCCAGTGAGCTGCCAAATGCAATAACATTATCTAGGTATACCAGGCACTCTAATAAGTTCATGTCCCCCACTGCACGCTCCATCAGTCACTGAAAGGTGGCTGGGGTGCCTGAAATCCCTTGAGGCATCCTCAGGAATTCATAGAGGCCAAGCGGACAGATAAAGGCTGTCTTCTCATGGTCTTCTGGGGCCATCGGGGATCTGGTAGTACCCATCATGGATCCAGCACAGAGAACCACGTACTACCATTCAGGCAGTCCAAAGCATCCTGAATGCGGGGCATTGTATACTGATCAGGGATAGTCTGCTGGTTTAAAGTGTGATAATCCACGCACATCCTTACTGTCCTGTTCTTTTTTCTCACTACCACAATGGGGGAAGCATAGGGGCTTCTGGATGCTTGTATTACACAAGCAGCTAGCATCTCTTGCAGATGCCGTCTCACATCATCTATGTCAGCAGGGGCCAGGCGTCGAGACCTCTCATGAAATGGCCTTTCATAATGCAGCCGGATGTGGTGCTCAGCTCCTTGCACACATCCTATGTCCCATTCTTTTAAGGAAAACACCTGGTCTCTCTGAGTTAGCTTCTCACTGAGCCTCACTTTCCATTCAGCTGGCAACGGGGAGTCACCGAAATCAAACAAGTCAGGTGTTACTCTGTCATTCTTCCCTGAACTCTTGCTACTGGGTAGCACTGCAGTGTCTGCACAATGCACATTAGCCAGGGTGCAACCTCTATTTACTCGAATCTCTCTGTCAGACACATTATGAACTTGAACCATTACCCTTCTGGCATAAGCATGGGCTCTAGCAGGCAAAATACTAGGCTTGACCAGCAGTCCCTCCAGCAATTTCCCATCGCCTGGTGCATCCAACATGAGGATTTTATTCTTGACATCCTTTCTGATATGGACCTCCTCCTGGAGGGTACACTGAGCATTTGGCACCAGGATTAGAGACTTAAGATCATTTTTCCAGACAACTCCAACCAGGTCCTTTGGTCCTACTTTGTCAGCATCTCTCTGTGCCTCATAGGCCTTCTTGATCAAGGCCAGAATTCTTAAAGCTCTAGTACTCCTTGACCCCTGTTTTTCATAACACAACTGTGCCAGCCATCCAAACAAATGTGCATTAGTCCCAATTAGTTAAGGAACCCCATCATATAGTCCAGTAGGGGGATCCACTAAGGCAAGGGTCTCTACTTGCTCTGCCATTCCAACTACAGAGGTGGGGAAAGACAGCCAAATTCGGATATACCCAGAGTAGGGGTAGGCCTTCTCACTTAACCCCCATACATGCAGTCCTTCTAATGGTTGTAAAGGTACGTCTGACAAATGCTTCTGATACCAATCCTGGAACATAATTGTCACTTGGGAGCCACTGTCTAATGCAGCTCTTGTAGACACTCCATTCACCTTTACAGTGGTCTCCATGGAGGGACCCACTATTCTGGACCAGTCTGTAGAGGCGGTAGCGGGGGCCTGGGCAATTGACCTTTCCACAGAGGGACGTGAGTTAGCATTTTTGGGACCCTCACTGGGACCATTTCGTGCATCTCTTAACCACTGACTTGTTCTCTGACGCTCTCCTTGTAGCCGGCTCACCACTCTCTTTAAGTCTTTCTGAGACCGGCATTCCCTGTTCATGTGCCCATCCTTCCCACAGTTATGGCAAAATATGTCTGCTAAAGTTTGGGGTGACCGAGGCATCACTGTGGGGGCTGCGGCATTGGTACTATCGATAGAAAACCTTGGTGCTACCTCAGCCAGTGGTGGGTTGGACATTTGGAGACATCTTTTCAGTTCCCTCACTTGCATAGTTAATGCATCAAATTTTGAACTGTTGTCAACATGAGGTGCTGGGCACCCCCACCCCCATAGCAGAAGCAGTCGGGCAAGTGTCAGTGCCCGTGCTCATAGGAATATCCTTCATGATGAGATTATCTGTTACTTTCCTAATCTCCCTCAGCAACTCCTCCCAGATCGGGGTGTTTACAGCCATCCCCGTTTGGCAGACACTTAATCCTTGATTTTCATCATGGGTTTTCGGCGACCCCTGGCCATCAGCAGCTGACACCGCCCATAGAGCAGAGGTTGTAGCAGCTACAACTATGCGGGGCTCTGAGAAATCCACCTCTTCCTCAACTTCCCGGATTTCTTTCATCAAATCACAATGAGCCGGTGGGTTACCTCTCCTGTCATGAAGCCTCAACTGAAGGAGCTGCAATTTTGAGTGCTTTGAATGTTGCAATATTTGCCCCAACCTCACACGGTTTAAGTCACTGGCGGCCACCCCCACCTTTCCGGTAGGCCCTCTGTAGAGCTCTTTCCAGACGAGTAACATATGCAAATAAACGTTCCCCTGACCATTGTTTTTTACCTTGAAACTTCCACATCAAGCTCTCCCCTGACTCAATGCTCCCAAAATTGCATTCAAGTACAGTTAGGTACTTTTGGGCAGATGCCTCAGGGTTTGTGGACCTCAGACTTAATGGCTTCCAGAGCGGGACCTCTCAGGCTCTCTAGGATTCTTTTCCATTTCTCAGCCTCTGCACACTGCCACTCAGATACCAAAGGGGCAACACAGTCTATCCAGGTCTCCCAATCATCCTCCCCTTGTGGGGTGGGGAGGGTACCAGAGAAAATTCTCAACCTACGGTAAGAGTCGTGACTATTGGCAAGTACAGACATGGGAGCTTGCACTGGCACAGAGGCAGGGGCAATAACAAGTGCTGGAGGGGAAGAGGGTGTTGGTGGAGGAATGTTCTCAGGTGGCAATAATAGATTCTTTAAATCCTCCACAGTTTTCCCTTCCCCCAACAACAATTTAGCAAATTTCTCCTCAAAAGTTTCAGATAATGAGGGAGGCTCATTCTCCTTGGGGTCTTTACTGTCTTTGGTTATCACTCTCCAGACAGTGAGGGTTTCCCCGGGGGTAACAGTCAGTGGCACATTAGAACTGTCTACAGGGTCTTTACACTCTATTAGGGCCATGAAAGTTTGGGTGAGCAGATCAGCCTATCATCCCTCTACCACAGGGTCTCGTAAACATTCAACCTTGGAAAGTACTCCCTCTACAATGTCCGTACTGGTACTCAGCGGGATATCCAAGATTAGTATAGCATTTTGGGGGTCGATCTCCTCCCCAGTACACCACTTCCCCAGCTGGTGTACAGCCACTTCTGTTGGGGTACCCATTTATTTTTTAACAGTAATTCATAAATGTGGCCACCATTGGACGCTAATCCCAGCGGTGCCTCCAAGATGAAACCCCTAGGTGGCGCTATCCCAAGGGCTACTACCTCTGCCTGCTTAACTACTAACAGGTTGAGGGGCCTAGGTCCAATGGTGGGTGCCTCCACCTAGAGGTCAGGGTTTTCAGTAGCTAAACTAACTTGGTCACAGCCCTCTGGGACACTGTAACTCCCTTTCTTCCCACTAGTGGCCCACACAATGCATCAGAAGTATCTTCACAATATGCACTTACCCCAAGGACTGGCTCTGTCAACTGGACTGTGAGGACCACCTGTAAAACAAGATGATACAGTGCAAAAGCCACAGTACAATACTTTAACTTAAATGAATACCTCAGTCAGTGTAACTTTGCTGAAACAAACAGATCTGATTTATTTAAGGAACTGTAACAAGGACATGGGGAAATCAGGATAATTAGGTTAAACACATTAATAATCACAGTACTGTGCGCCTATTCAGAGTCCCAAATTGTCACTTCCACTGGGAACCCAGGATGGGGGGGGGGGCTAGCCAGGATCGGTGCAGCTGGTTGGGGCCCTGCAATGGAAAAAACACTTGCACAATACCCAAATTGTAATCCGGAGCCGGTTGGCTCAGTTTGTGAAGAAATGAAAAACAACAATTAGATGACACACTTGCAATTCGATAAACAGATGGCATTGAGCTACCCTGTTTTGTACTCACAAACTCAATGCTGGGAACTGGATGGAAGGCAGATTGTCCTGGATTGCCAGGAGGAGCAGATCATGTGGACAAGGTCCTTGTGACTGGACCCCACGGCAGTTCAGAGTAAATGGATGTAATCTGGATTAAGCTGGGGTTTACTTCCAGATTCAGGCACTCAATTCACTGTACAGGGGATTTGAAATGCAATTCCTCACAAGCACCATACACATTTATATGTAAAAGGAAAGTACTATACCAGGCAGGCTGCTTCTCTATCCCGATCGCAATTACTGCACAATACCCGGGAGAAAACAGAGCAGATTCAGTTCCTGACAGACCGAGCACGATTCAGCAATTTCTCCAGTCTTCTACAGGGTGAGCTTGGTTTCCTCACTTCTGGTACTTCTTTCTCCTTACAACTCTGATTCAGTCCACACTGGCACTCACAAACAATTGTAGGCCAAACTTCAGGGTCCCACACGAGCTTCCCGCATGAAAACTCAACAGCGCAGGAGCCCAGAGCTCCTTCCCTCTTCACAGTCACGACTCATCTGATTTTCCCAGTAGACAGAGCTGGGCATTTCTTTTGAGTTCCTCCCAGTTCAGTTGGCTGGTTTGGCTGTCACTCACAGTAAACTCCCCCTGCTGGTGGAAAAAAGGCACCAAAGTCCAAACTGCAATTCCCAGAAGCATTGGCCATACAGTACATAGGTGGCTGGCTCCACAGTGAGAGTCCAAGTTCTGATTTGCCAGCAGCAGACTCCATTTCAAAGGTCCCCCACACTGATTGGTCCAGTTCAGCAGTTCAAAACTAGAATGGGGGACTAGGCAAACACAGTTCTGACTGCAAAGAAAAGCAGGTTAGACAAACTGTATTTTAGTTATTACTCTAAATGATATCTGGCAAACAGTTACATCTTCGAAAAAAGTGCTCACTCTGCCCACTTAGTGATGGCAGAAACAGAGTGATTTGGCAGCAGCTCAAGTGGCACTCAAGCAGGGAAACACACAGACCCCCATCCAAATTAATTATGTCTGCAGGCACACAGCTCTTAAAGAGACAGTACCAGAGGCTCTAAAAGCACTCACAGATAAATAGCTTAGATGCCAAACACCATCCAGGCTTGGAGCATTCAAGCATGCTCCTGGAAGACTTTTGGGAACCCCCATTTGCATGGGGGTTACACAGGAATTTCCTGTTGACACAGATAGGCTTGTCTGCATTCCCTCTCTTGCCCGGTTTAGTTTGCCCCTCCGGTCCAGACAGATGGATGCAGGGACTCTGGAAGGACATGGTGCTGCTGTCAGTAGCAACCTGGGTGGACCATGGGTTGTTTCATACACACTAACCCATCTATCACATTATTAACTGGGCACATCAGAAACAGCAGTCTCTGTGCACAAATAAAATCCCATCTGATATGTAGTAAACCCCCAGTCCAGGCTACCAGTTCCCCTCGACCATCCAGGATCAGGAGGCAGCGAGAGCCCAAGGTCCCATTCCTGATGCTGCCTGCCCCCAAGTACTCAGGCTGAGCTGGTAGCTCGGCATTCTCTCTCTCTCGGAAATGAGAATCATTGAATGGCCTCCCCTTACCTGTCTCTTTGTTTGCTGTCCACTCTTTTCTTCTGCCTCACCGGCTGCAGGGGGATGTTGTCTGTCATGATGTCGGCTGGGACGGAGCTGCCAGCCACCACTGTTGGGATTCCTGTTTGCTTGCTCTCAGTCTGGTGGGGGAGGGGAGGATGGGTGGCAGACTGTGGGCAGTTGGAGGGGGCAGGGGTGGAGGCTGATCCGGCACCATCTGGACCCACATGGGCCTGCTGCTGCTGCCTTGCCTGGCAGTGCACTGCTGTCAATAGCCCTGCTTTAAGTAGGGTGGGTGCCTATGCATGCAGCAGCCTGGGATGCATCCAGGGCTCCCACGTCTACAGGGATTCTGTAATTGTACCGGGAAACTGCACTGTTCACAGGGAAAGTGCCGCTGTTACAATAGACTAGGACAACTGACTAATTCAGGGGTCTTAGGAAATAATGTGATTCACAGCAAACCTTTCAGAAAAATAGATACTCCTTTAAAAAAGCAGCTGTTATTTCTGTTGGATGTATTTTTAAGTTCGCTGTACACACACGTGCAGTGAACTTCTTGAAATGAGTTGCTTTTTAGTGGGTGTAACACTGTTTGTCTAATGCAGTGTTCTCTGCAAGGGGATCAGCCGTGCCACACCAATCATCAGCCAGGCTGATCGTGACTGTGTTTTGCCTGAGCTGATCTGCACTAGAAATGGAAAAGCCTCACCAATCATATGTTGGCTTTTTCCTTTCATCTACAAGTCACTGCTCAGCAAACAGCTGTTTGTGTCTCAATCAGTCTGGCTGACATTCCCCCCATCTGCCACCCCACTAGTCCCTTCCCTCACCAGTCCGTCCTTTTATTTATTTATTTATTTATTTAGCTTTTGTTGACTGGGTAAGTGCACTAGACAAATCCTGCCTATTTTAAGGCACGACCCGGGGGAGGGGGATACAGATGAATGCCAACTGACCTTGAACCAGATTAAGCTGTTGGTGGTATTTTTAGTGAATGAGGGAAATTTGGCCAGGACACTGGGGAAATTCCCCTACTCTTTTCGATAAGTGCCATGGGATCTTTAACATCCACCTGAACTACCACCAATCCAGGCAGATGGGACCTCGGTTTAACGTCTCATCTGAAAGACGGATGGATGCTCTCCTGCTGCCTCCTTACTCCACTCTCATTGTCATGGGAGGTCAACCAGAGCATTTGTCCCACTCCCTCCACTCCCCCTGGCATCTAATTAAACCCTTCCTCTCTTTCCCACTGCATACTGCCCACCCCCACTCCCTCCATTCCCCTGGCATCTAATGAAACCCTCCGGCTCCCTCCCATTGTGTGCTGCCTACCCCATTCCCTCCTCTCCCCCTAGCATCTAATTAAACCCTCTTGCTCCCTCACATTCTGTGCTACCTGCCATGCTCCCTCCTTCCCCCTGGCATCTAATTAAACCCTCCCACTGCGTGCTGTCCAGCCCACTCCCTCTGTTCCCTTGGCATCTAATTAAACCCTCCTAGCAGCATGGTCCTTTGAATTTCTTGGGGTACACTACAAACACTGGAACTTGGAACACACAATTGTTTGTAATTAGCCACAGTGCTGTACTGAGTTGAAAATACTCAACTGTATGTAAATAAGCATGCACTAGGACTTGTAGTCCTGCCCCATCTGGTACAATACCAATACCAACGGCAAAATTCGGCATTGACAAATGCTTGTTTTACTTGTGGGTGTTATAATATATAGACAACATTGCACTGCAAGCTTAATAAAATATTCATTGGGAGTATGACATCCCTTTGGGATACAGTAGACACCTCTTAATAAGGACACCATGATGGATTGAATATTGTCCCATTTAAGTAGGTGTCCCTTTAAAAAGTTCACCCACATGATACAGAAAATAAGCATCAGTTATCTCGTGTTGTAATGTGCTGTAATACTAAGTACTGCATTGACTTTATTTAACTTAACTTTATTAAAGCTTGTATAGACTTACAGAAATAATTATATGAAATGTTTTCATGCTGCACACATAAAACTACCCAAGTGACACGTGTGCTGGAAGTATGATTTCAATGTTAAATTGGAACTGATTGCATGCATATGGCCTGCATGCAGCAAGCAAGTGTGGAAACCATGATTTTTATGTAAAATTGGGAAAGACTGCATGCATGTGGCATGCATGCAAAAAAGCAGGTGGTCACTGATAACTACACACGTAAAAGTTAAGAGACTTGTTCAGGATCACACCATACACAACTGGGGGTTGATGAGATTCAAACCCAGGTCTTTATGCCTCCAAGTCTCCTGGCTTGCAGTTCAGTGCCTTTAATCACTAAGTCTTGCTATCTGCACACATATGACTCACTTGTACTTCAATACGTACTGTATCTGAATACATCTGCACGCATGCGGGCATGCTTGTAGCCACTGTTATGCTTTTCAGTATTCTTCTGTCTCTCATTTAGGAAACCATTTACCAGGTTCCTTTGATCATCTCACTAACCATTACTAATTATACCTAAAGCTCACTTAGCAGTTGAAACGAGGTCATTCTCATTTGCTGCTGCATATAAATAGACCAGCCTTCCACCTGGACTTCTTCCCTGTACATTCCTCTCACAATTTAAAAAACAGTACAAGGTCCTATTTTTTTCTCTGGGCACTTGCAACTGCACATAACCCCCTGCCTAACAGGCAGGGGATAATCCTATGTCTTGCTCTCATTTTATATACATTGTGAAATATGAGACGGAAAGTTGTTATTGTCCTAGAATGTATGATGTTACCTATCTGTTACCTCCCCTTATGTTCCAGTCTTTGTACCCTGTATAAATATGAGATGGAAAGTGGTTATATCATAGAATTTATGCTTGTTCCCTATCTTATGTTCTACTTTATATCATATTGCTAATATTCCTACTTGTTATTGTTACTACTGATGGTACCACTGTCAGTACATTGTTTAATGACCAATACTTGTGGAATGCTTAGGTTCCCCGGGTCACCACTGAAAAATGGACTGTCTTATCTCAGTTGGGCCTACCTGGTCATCAAAATTCAAATAAATAAATAAATCTCATTTTCACAGTTGAACTGTAGCACACATACCAGTGGAAACACATATGTTTTTTCCCACTCCAATACACAAACTTACCCACAAAACCACTTAATTACTTCTGTCTGGCATGTACTCCTACTATTTTCTCTCCATAGTTTTGAATGCTTCCATGCAATCAGACTTTAAGGCACAACACACAAAAGTAGCACTGACTCGACACATACACCCACATGGCCAGTGCCCCTCCATGCACACACACTGTAGCAGGTACAGCCATGCTGCTACAGACATCCGACCAAGTGTAGCTATAAATAAAAAGTATCTTACTTGAGTACTAGGGAGCCAGAGGCAGGAGTCTTTAAGAGATGATGTCCATGAGTCAGAGTGCTGGGGCATAGCCCCCTTGAAATAAATGTAGTTATTTTCTATTACTATTTTATATGTTATGATGGTGAGTTGGAGGATAATGAAGGCCACTGTTCTACTAACAAGGCCCTTGTTAGTCGAGCGGTGGCATTTATTAATCTCCAACTCCCCATCAATAATATATAAAATAGTAATACAGAATTACCCCCATTCATTTCAATGGTGCACACCCCTGCAGTCTCCTTTGCCCTTTGTCACAATGTGCCTGAGTGTTGGGATGTGGAGGTCAGCTTCAGTGGGGGGGGGGCATAATCCTGACTATAGTGGGGTTCCAATAGTCTATGCATACCATACCACTCAAATGCCCATTAATTCAAGGGAGGAGTAGGTAGGGTGGGTATCCTTTTATTTATGTGCAAGTCATCTGAGTTAATGTTCGGGGCTGGTGGTATGGATCCAAAGAAGCAAGAACAGCCAATTTATTCAGCAACCAGCCACACCTTTTGCTTTTCATAAAGTTCACTTTTTATTGAGATTTTTTTTGAGAACACCATGATCCCCTGTAGCCCAACGTTTCACCTGACCTGGGGCTAGGATCATGTGTTCAGTTGCTTTTTATTTTATTCTTATTTTAAAACTGATATTTTATTCCTCTCTAATACCGTTTACTAGGGGTCATTTGTGTTAGACCCAAGCTTGTTCCTTACTTTCAGGTGTCTGGTGCAGTTCTGTAGTGGCAGAGTAAGAATGAATGCAAAGGACAGCTCTAGAATATCCGTAACATTTCAAAAAGGTACAACTTATCTGGTTTGACTAAAAAGTGATATGTGAATCATAAAAATTAAAATGTATAAGATTCATCTGTATATACCCTAGAGCAGTACATCACATTTGGGCTAAAACCCACCCATTTACTAACCAATTTTTTTCCTGGCTGAAGTTCTGCCCCTTCCCCACTAGAACAGAACTTTGTCCCAATTTTTCTTCCCGACTTCATTCCATTCAATACCCATCCCCTATGGGTCATAAATTCACCCAAAGGTGAAGAAACTTGAAAAACACATCAATATTTCAGTCCTTCCTCCTTCCCCAGTCCCCCTGTAAAAAAAATATTTACTTTTACTTGCCTGGCCATATGGCCCGAACCTGCTGCCTGACATAGTGTGCCACCAGCCCAGTTTTCAGTCTGCTCCCCCTCTCTCCCTTTGCCAGAAGCTGGATATTAGAACCGACCATCACAGGTCCCCATCGTGGTCCGTGACCAAGTCACCTCACCAGCCGAACCCGTCCAACCTGGGTTGCTTGCTTCTTGCTTAGTTGCTGCTGTGGCTGCTGTCACACTACACTGATCAAGTCCTATGAAGTCCACCCACACTGCTGTCACCACTGCTACTAAGCATACCTTGCTGTCCTGCGGATCTGTGCTGTTTTTTTTGCAAGGTGAGCCTAGTAGAGTAAGTAGGCAGCCTAGTCTTGAGTTAGCTTCTAGTTCACCCTCTGCCCCTTCAGCCACCAGGGGAGACGGAGACTCACTAAGAGTAGAACAATAAAACTATGCTGCCACAGCACTGCTATTGAGAGTTCAGTGCTCACTGACTCCTCCATGCTGTAGTGTGCAGTCTGTCTACTCTGTGGTGGGAAAGACAATGTCGCACTTGCAAGTCTCATGTGCTGTTTCTTGGCTGGAGCTCATCCACATCACATGTGATTGTGTTGCCGCTAAGAGGTGGAAAGAGTGGACAACACAATACAGATACAGTCAAGTCTGAAGAGTACCTGCAGCATGGGCACTCACAGGCCAGGTGGACACTTATTGTGCAAAGGATTAAATTCCAATTTAAAGCCATTATTGCCACACCATAAGAAAAACCTAGGCACAAATATGGGGTGGGGGCAACTGCCCCCCTCTATTTTACCTAAACGGCACCCCTGCTTAACAGGTGCCAGTGCAATGGTTTCCACTGTGTACTGAGGTACAGTATCTCCATATTTCATGATGTGTCCTGATCATCATGTTGGTTAGTGTCCCTCATTGTCCCTCATTTTGAGTGTCCATATGCCTCATTTCAGTGACAAATGTGAGGTATGGTGCATGCTTCCAATGTCCTACTCAGCACAAAGAATGCTGAGTATGGTCATATTGTATATGCTCAGTACAGAATGACAAAGGGAATGTAGTCATGGAGAAACACATTTGTAGCACTGAATAAGCATAAGGGATTTGCATGATCCAAAACAAAAAGGATAGGCTTCACAATACAGAAGCCCCTCTTCATACATCTGGAATGGGGGATGTTGACTGCCTATAATGCAGTAGGCAAACAATACTTTACAAATTAATGGCGATTTAATGACAAAAATCAAAAGCCATTAAACAACTTGCAAAAGGTTCAGCATTAATGAGTTTACTTAATATTTATGGGAATTCAAATACAAATGCATTTTAATGACTTTAATTGCTAGCAGTAGTATAAGAAATAGAAACTGATGTGCTTTTTAGATGAGATTTGCACCAGCTTAGCTGCTGCACACATGGCAAGCATGCAACATGTGAACCTGATGCAATTTTTAGAAGATGTTCCCACCAGCTTACCTGCTGCACACATGTCAAGCTTGCAGCATGTGAACCTGTTTTGCTTTTAGACCTGGTTCGCTTATGATCACTCAGTGTATGCAAACTGCATGCAAACATTGCACAATTAAACATGTGGCATGCATTCTGCATGTACACAGCACACTTATATTTCTGTAAAGGTTACTGTATTGCCACACTGAGGTTAACTCCCAAGGCTGACTCTTTAGAAAGCTGAAGTGGTAAGCACTCTGACTTTTAATGTACAGAATTAAAGTACTAACAGATAAAACTAGAAGCAGCAACTAGCAAAAACAAGGACTCTCAAGTGCCTCCAACATGTTAATTTGCACTATGACTGTCCCAATTGAACAGTTGCTTTAGTCCCCATTTTATTTCAATATATAGGAACTCATGGGGTAAAAATGGGTTCCAACTGAGGTGTCCAGATAACCAGGTTGTCCCTATTAACCGTGTCCCTAATAAGTGGTGTGTTTGTACTGTGCTTATTAACAAACCAAGGTTAGACTGCCATTCTCTTTTGTTTGGAACAGAGTGCTTCCTGTGTGAAATACTAATTGAAGGTGACATTCTTCTGTTCTTGCTTCATAGGCAAACTGTGCAAGGTGTTGCATATCTTCCTTTTGATTTAGTCTCAAGAAAACATTTTAAATTCCCATTCCCCGCCCACTGAAGAAAAAAAGACCACATGAAATTATTGAAGACTAATGAATCATTAATGAACATGTGTATATAATTTGTAACATTAGCGGAAGAACAAGGGTAATCAGTCAGGAGCTACTTTCTTTTGCTTCCAGCTGATATTTTATTGGGCACTGAAGACTTGGATGCATTCCGGGCTTAACAACATCATAAATCTAGGCCCAGGCTACATACTGCAAACCTGGCAACAGGAAGCCATAAATTTATCTAATTAGATCGCATAATAAGGCCCTTGTCTGTGAAGTTTTGCACCACGTCTGCTATCTTCTCTGCAAAGCAATATTGTGTGACCAGAGAGAACACTCACAGATCAGTGATCCTGACATTCAGCATATCTCATAATTTAATAGCTCTGGAGCTCTTTATCTATAAAATCCCAAGCCTAAAAGTTTTTATGAGTCAAAAGATTTAAACCTTTTTGTGTACACTTTATAATACCTACCAATAGCATAAAGTGTGCCTGTTTAGCTACTCAGATTGCAAGTCAAACATAGGAACTGGAAAACATTTTAGACTTATAATTAGAACCAGTTCTAATAAGAGTACACAAAGGTGTTGAAAGTTACTTGTTTCCCATTCTCTTTTCAGAGCAAGTAATTTGTAGTGTATGTGTTTGTCATATTACTTATATGGTAATCACATGTGTGATGAATTCTTCCCCTCAGATGTATATAAATGTCTTGCAAAACGGGATCACATACTGGGGAAGGGGAGATTGCTTCACTCATGCTAAATGAGGTCATTAATGCCTGATGGGTGGGAATCTCTGAGCTGCTACTCTGGGACAAAAGAGAAGGTAGGTGGCAGTGCTCCCAGACTGATTTGGTATTTTGCCTAAAACCCCAGGACAATTGTCCTGTGTTTTCCTGTAAATTACATTATTTCATATGAAGGATGAATTCCTCTGTTTCCCTGTATAACCAATGCAAGTCTATGGGAAGAATTTCCCTGTGGATGATTCCAAATCCCTGTAAAATACAGGAATTCCTGTAGATCTGGGAGGTCTGAGGTGGGTGCAACACCAATTCACAAATGAATGAGTAGCTTAACTTTTTCCGGAACACCACCAAAACAGGTTGAATGGAGGTGATTGGGTGTAGGGGTATAGGGGTGTGCAGGTTGGATTTTCTGGTTCTGCCAGGCCAAGGCAGACTGGGTCAGACACATCAGAGTCATAACAAAAACCAGAACCAGAACCAAAAGTGTAATAATTAGTGGTGCAATCAATAGAACAACATAAAACTAATGTTACATGGTGCCGGGTGATAAGGGTGCCATTAAAATAGTGAAGTAAGTGGGTAAAACTGAAAGGGGATGGTAATATGGGTGACTCCAGTAATATGGGCAAGTTTGACAAGTGAGCTCCAGGTGATATTTGTGTCACTCCTGTCCTGACTCCACTCATGGTGTACTGTGTGGCTCTGAGGATGCTTATATATAGTATGTGGGGTGCGGGGACGAAGCTCCCCTCATATGGCATATGGCTCTGTAATGGCTCTGTCTTCATGAGGTATTGTCAACCTGACTTGAGGTGACCGGCAGTGGACACTAGCTGTGTTGAATGCTGTGTTCCTGTGGGGAGCTGATGTTCTAATGCCTCGTTGCCTGGTGTGACAGGTGTACCTAGTTAGGTGGCTGGGGGCTGTGTCCACTGTTTCTACTTTTTCCTGTGGCTGTGGGCATACTGCATGTATGGAGATTGTGGTATTCTCATAGTGTGTTTTGCTGTCTGTGTGTGGCTGAAAGATATCTGCTCAGTTTCTTATGAGTCAAAAGTGAAAACCACTACTTGTTATAGATAAACTCTTGTATCAGAAGGATAAGGAGCTGGCTAGAAGGTATACTGGCTTTGCCTCAGCTACCACAGAATGAGGTGCATGGCTCGAGTGCAGACCATATTTATTTTATTTATTTAAGTCTAGGATTACATAATACCTTTGAGCCAAGGCTGTTTTACAAATGTTCCACGTCACAAGTACAGAATAATAGTTTTTGAAATTACAGAGTTAGACAGTCATGACGCCAAGTGATTGTAACAATTTGGTTACAAGTACAAATTACACGACATATTACAATAACAATAGGAGGTGTATTAAAACATAAGTGGGGGGAAGAGGGAGAAAGGGGTGGTACAGAGTATAGCAGCCTAGATGGCTTTGTCAGGTCAGAGTATTTGAGTGTAAAGTTGAGCAAGGGAAAAAATAGGCAATAAAGAAGCGCTAGGAGTGGGGTCAGCATGGACATCACAGTCAGATGGGTCATGGCGGCTATGAAATACTGGGCTGTGTCCACTCTTGAGTCTACATCTCAGGTGATTTTGGGGTGTACTTCACAAGTATCAGATGCTATTGCAGTGTGTCTTCCACAGTTACAGTACTTGCAGAGGACTATGAATCATACAAGGAAACATGTAACTAACCCACCTTCTTGTCCATCTTCTGTGGCTGAGTTGCATGTCCTCCTGGAGTATCAGAAAACATTGTCTGGAGAGCATTTCCTCTTGTACGATAGTGGACTGGAGTGGGGGGAGGTTCAGTTTCTGATTTTCAGAACTGAGGGCAATGTGTGACTGTTGAAAGGGTGCACCAATTGGTTTCTGGATGGGACCTTTAAGTGTTCACCACCATTTGCCAATTTGTACACTATTCATTGTATTCACTTTGGTACCACTTTCCCTGCCTTCTTCATATTGATGAGCTCCCACACTGCAGACAGCTACCTTTATGTGTTTATTCAGATGAAGAGTCTAAGTAGCCACTTGTCACCCCAAACAGCTCTGTTAGACTTTGAGAAGGCAGACTGGAAAGTGTTTATGACTGTGTTTCCACAGAGCCAGGCAAGAGGGTGTTTTTCCATTTCTGCCAGTGTGTGTATCAAAATTTCCAACAGTGTCCTGAAATTTCAGCGCGGTACACTTCTGATGAACACTTTGTCCTGCATGTCCGGATGTTGCTGGCCCTGTCCTTTGTTTCACCTGCTGATGCTGTGCCCATTTTTGAGCAGTTGCGGCATTGGCCATTTTTCCCGGACAATGATGAGATTATGCAGCCTTTGCTCGACTACTTCAAGGACACCTGGATTGGTCACCTTATCAGTCAGGTAGACAGCATTATGTGTTTCATCTGTCATTTTGGAACTTGTACAAGGCTGAGTGTACTGGGTTGCCCCACACAAACAATGCTGTGGAATGGTGGCATCACAATTTAAACAGCCGGTTGGGGGCATGTAACCCTTCTGTTTGGAAATTCATCGAGTGCTTGAGGTCAGAGCAGCACCTTACTGAGAGTAAGGTTGAGCACGGAGTTTCTGGGCAGGAAGCAGTGCTGAGGAAAAAGAAATATAAGGATTTGGGACAGTGTATATGTTCTATTGTTGTGGACTACTGTAACAGATCTCATTATGACTACTTAAGGGGTATAGCATATAAATTTCAGCTGCAGGTGTAGTGCTTTAATGCGGTATATTTTGTGCTATTCCATGTGGTGGACTGCTGTATGTACAGTATAGTGTGTTTCTGTGGGTGCACTGTTGTGTGGTGTAATGGGAGAACAGCAGGTTATCAATAAATTCTTGGGATTGTACTGCAGGTTTTGGTGTTCCGTGTACTGTTTGCTTCTTCTGAGTGTTCTCTGTGCTTCTTTTTTTTTTTTTTGCAGTATCTGTTGCTCTTTTGACTGGTCACTGTGTTGGTCTGTCACTCAAATGGTTTTTGCCCTTATACATTCGCTCTTAATAGCAGTCACCCTTTTGAGGTTGCCCTTTTGACAAACGTTACACAGTTTTGACCATGTTACACAGCAGGTCTGGATCTGCTGCAATATAAAGGCTGGTGTGAACCAGTGGCATCATTTCTTCCTCCATCTTTTCCATCATACCCACCCTGCTCCACCGGTACAATCTTACTAGGGTTACTACCTGTCCCTATTTTCACAGGACAGTCCTGATTTGGGCAGGTGTGTCCTGCAGAAAAATATGAAAAATACTACGTCCTGATATTATAGTAGAAAAAATATTTTCTTATTTTCCTCTAAATGTTGTAAAAAACTATAATAGCTTAACTAAAATACCTTAAAATAATAAGAAACACAAGAAACAACTAAAAAACTACAACACTTGACTTAGTCTTAATTCTGATTATTTAGAGAAAACAAGTCTGTTGCATAGGTCAAGATTACATATTGTCCTGCGAAAAGTCATGTTTCAGTAAGAAACGTCCCAATTTGGGCTTCTTAGAAGGTGGAAACCCTAAATCTTACACAATTGTAATATTGTGCTTGTCAGTGCAACAGGTGTTTGTCCTGCAAGGGAGGAATGGAAGACATACATAGATAGATACAAGCAGTACTGTATGTAACTTTTTTCCAAAACAGTGAAGGGGATGGCACTGTTGCCAGTATGTGTGATGAATAATTTATAGTGGTTTTCAATGACAGTGACAATAAGGGAACCTGCTAGTGTTTTGTTAAGTTAAAAGTTAAGGTTTCTTTTATTTAGACAGAGTGGCAGCCAGTGTAGTGCCTAACCTATATGAAGAACTCAGCAGCAGCATCAGACAGCAGTAAGACTTTTAAGTAAAGTCAAAAGTTAGCATCCATAGTGCATTTTCTCATCATGTACTTCACCAACCACTTTGTCATCCATGCTTTCAATAGCAGACTATTTTTCATGTTGTTGTACATAGCGCAGGTTATAACTGTTATTCAGTGTGGGCAAGTTGACTTTAAAAAATGCCAGTTTTTCAAAGTGTTAAAGGAGACATGTAGCTCTGGTTGGAGATACTACAGTATGTCACCATGTGATGCTGAATATCCTTTCTGAAGGTACATTGGTGGGTAGACAAGCAAGACAGTATGCAACAACTTAAACAAGAGTTTGTCAAATGGATCTCTTCGACTTCCAGTGCAACAAAGGATCTGCTTTGGGGTTTGGGTCTCTTAGTTCATTAAGGTATGCTGTAAGCATTCTTTCAGCAGTGAAGTCCTCTTGTGACAAGATTCCTGAATGTGGCCTTGTTTTTTCAATCTGACTTAAACAAGTTCAAATATTTTTGACATTGTATGTGTGTTGCTCTTCCCTCTGCAGCTGTGCTAGAGACAGACATACTCCTGGAGGTTTCAATATGGAAACTGGTGTTTAAATTTGGTGCCTGAGCCTGAAGGCACTTTCTGTGTTGTACTGAAAATGAACTTTCAAGAGTTCTTGGCCACTTGTACCTTTCAGATTACATGCTGTTTATATACCAATAAAGTAGTGGGATCCAGAACAAGGAAGTCATCCTTAAAACAAGGATCTAATATTACAGTAGAACTAAAAAACATGGGGGCTCACACAGCTGTTTTGTGTGCACATACCTCGGAGTGTAGTTTAAGTAGCAAAAACACAAGATCCCACAGAACGTGTGGTAGGTCAACACCACACTGTGAACAGATAAGACCAATGGTCTCAGATCAGAACAAAGTACTTTTTATTTTGCATGTATCAAAGTAAGAAACTTTAAAAGCTCACCCACATTATATCCTTTTACAGGCAGTCCCAGTACAGATATGTGTAATGGTCACTTTGTACTTACAACTAGCTAAGTGCTAAATTTTTGGCTACAAAACCAGCCTAATGTGCAAACTTGGCTTCAGGTAGAGCTGGTAAACAGAACATCAGCAAAACGGAAAATAGCATCACAAACAACTTGTTTTGTTAAGTAAAACAACCATACAAGGTAAAAAAACAAACCGGTACCCCTCAATGCCCATCGGACATGCCATTCACGATCAGGTAATAGTATACGCAACCTTCTTCATCATCAACAAAGCATATAGAGCACATCTCCTAAGTCACTTAAAAAAGAACCTCTTAAAGAGTTATCCCATTGAAACACCCAGTGAACAGTGCACATATAATATATAACACTCAAACACTTAAGTGCAAAAAATATGCAGAAAACTCTAAGGAACACAACATCATTCGGGTCTATGTGATAACGGCAAATACCTAAAGGCGATCACCATTATCGCACAGTCAGAGTGACGAAAACTTTTTTGGCACTCTGACAACCCTAGTGCACAGGAAAATGGTGCCAGGAGGTTCTTTTAATGCTTTCTGTGGGGGGGCTGTGCCATCCCACACCCCCCCTTGTGGGGGGCTTCACCCCACACCCCCCCCTACTTCCAGTGAGGTGCATGTCGGGGGGGAGAAAACATTAAATAAAAATAAAGGTTCAGGCTGGGAACAATAAAATCACACCAGTGCCTGAACCCAAACCCGGTACCTCACCAACCTTAACCACTAACCAACCCCCAATGCCTTGACGCAGCTCAGCCATCCACTGCAGTGCCACCCCCTACAGCCCCTCCGCTCCCTCCCAGCTCACACTCACCATGCTTGCTCCACCCCCACAGGTGCATACACATAGCGACATCCTGTCGCCCAGTTCTCCCACCCCCTCATCCGGTCGCCCCCACATCACCGTGAGGGATTGCTCCAGGAAGGAGTCGCCATTATGGACGGTGCCCTTCCCCATGTGCCTACCTCATGTGTTACCACATACTTCATTTAGATAGCTGTACAGTTACAAGAAATGAAGAAAAAATTGCAATACCCCCTCACCAGCATGGTACTTCAGGTAGAGCCGGTAAACCGAGCATCACCCCAGCTTTAATTATTGTTTTCCTAGTGTCTAGTGCCCCCCCCCCATACCACTCATATGGGTTGGGTACACTAGTCTGTCATTCCCCTTCCATACATAGTCATTGGTTAGAAGACTGAGACTAGTCAGGTGGGGAGCCCATACGGGGACCAGCACAGCCCTCCTC
Organism: Neoceratodus forsteri; assembly: GCA_016271365.2. Lineage (NCBI taxonomy): Eukaryota > Metazoa > Chordata > Ceratodontiformes > Ceratodontidae > Neoceratodus > Neoceratodus forsteri. The sequence continues at coordinate 933,910,601 of CM057455.1, forward strand.
TCACCACCTCGGCCAGCCACCATATGTAATGACAGAATGCGTATGACCTTGTTATGTTCTCCCTTTCATTACATATGGTTTCTGGCCAAGGTGGTGAGAGGAGGGCTGAGCTGGTCACCATATGGGCTCCCCATCTGGGTATTCTCAGTCTTCTGATCAATTACTATGTATGGAAAGGGGAGTAGCAGGTTGGTGTACCCAACCTGATGTGGGCAGTATGGGGGTACCACTAGACACCATGGACTTAAAGGGTTGCAGGACTTAAACGGTGGTGCTGGTGAGTGATCGGAGGATGGGGGGTGCCAATAGACACTAGGGGAACAATAATTACAGCTGGGATGAGTGATTGAAGGATGGGGGGGTGCTACTAGACACCAGACAAACAAGAATTACAGCTGTGGTGAGTGATTGGAGGGTGGGAGGTGTCACTGGACACCAGGGAAACAATAGTTACAGCTGGGGTGAGCGATCGGAGGGTGAGGGTGCAACTAGAGACCAAGGAAACCATAATTATGGCCAAGGCAAATGATCAGAAGGTGAGGGGGTACCATTAGACAGCCAGGCATGCTAAATGTTAACAAGCAGAGTCATACTACACTGACCGACTGGTCTGGGGGGAGGAGTACTCATATGTCCATGACAGCAGACATACAGGCATGCTAGGTGGCAACAAGCAGAGGCATACTACATTGACTGACTACACTGTTAACAAATTGAACTGCAAGGAACTATTTAGCCTGAATATCAATTCAGGGTCACTTGGACATGAATGGAAATCAACAGGAAGTAGGTTCAGGAGAGATGTGAGGAAGTACTACTTTTTGGAAAGGGTGGTGGAACCTTGAAACACTCTGCCGGCTGGAGTGGTAGGTGCAAAAACAGTCAGGGGATTCAAGCAGGGCTGGAACATAATGAAGGAAATAGTATTTACTGGGGGGGGGGGGTGACAGGACCAAGGAGGAGAATACATAGAGGACGGGGAGGGTGAGTACACTGGAGGAACAGTAGGTACCAAGGATTATAGGGAACTTGGGCAGACTGGATGGGCCTCTAGTCTTTTTCTGTCATCACTGTCTATGCCTCTATGTTTCACATGCTGCTGCTCCTCTGTTCAGTGGACCCAACCAACACTGCCGCACCTGTCTTGGCTTCCCATGGTGCTCTACCGACATTTCCTCATTGGTGGTCCAGACGGTGGGGAAAGAAAATGTCCGTCACACCGGGGGGGGGGTCTGTTAGTGGCCAGGCAGGATGCACTGGGTGGTTGGTGGCAGGAGGGGCCCCTACTGAAGGCCATCATCTGGCACTGCATGCAGCCATTTTTTGACTTTTTGGGGCCCCACCCACATCCCACATCTGTGACCACAGCGGCATCCTGGGGGTGGGGATGCTCGGCTACGTATGGCCACCCACACGGCCTACATCATCTCCTTCGGCCACCACCAGGACCCGCTCTAAGAGTGGTCCACACCAACCCACCCTGAGGGGGGGGGGTCCAAAGGATGCTCTTAAATCCCTCCCTGCTGGCTTCTGCTCCTGATACCCGGGATCAGGGTGTCAATCCAGATCACCAGCATGCCAGAGAGATGCCCCATGGCACGGCACCACAGAGCCAGACAATATTGTTATTTTAAGGAAAAATCACCAAGTGCTTAAATGCCACTAGCCCTTTGGGCAAACTGTGAGAGAGCAGTACCCATATGGATGTGAAAGCAAACACACAGGCACGCTAGCTGGCAACAACCAGAGGTGCACTAAACTGATCGAATGATCCAAAACATTTTTTTGTTGTTGTTAAGAAAAATAGCAAAGTACTAAAATGGAACTAACTAGCCATTTGGGCAATTGTGACAGAGGAGTGCACAACTGGATGTGACTGCAGGCAACCAGGTATACTAGGTGGCAACAAGCAGAGGCATACTACACTGACTGACTGTCCTACAATTTTGTTTTTTAAGAAAAATAGTCAAGTGCTTAGACACATAGAAACATGGAATCTGATGTCAGATAAGGACCACCTGGCACACCTGGTCCACCCATTTTTCCCTGCCTATACTATCACCGCATACCCTATTTGATCTCTGACACCTTCCCAATCCCCCTTTGCTTCCTACTAATTCCCTTGGGCCTATTCCATTTATGCTTGAAGCCCACCACTCTTTTCACCCCCACCACCTCCTCTTGAAGACTGTTCCAGGCATCCACCCTTCTTTCAGTGAAGAAGTACTACCTCACATCTCCCTTGAATTTACCCCCTTCCAGCTTCACTGCATGTCACCTTGTTCTCATGTATTGTTTCCTCTGAAAAATACTCCCTTCCCTACCTAATCTATACTTGTGAGGTTTTTATAAATCTCTACCATATCCCCCTCCAATCTTCAAGGGTGTACATATTGAGATCCGTCAGTCTCCCCTCATATGGTTTCTGATGCAGAACCTTCACCAGTTTAGTTGCCTTCCTTTGGACTGCCTCTGCTCTGTCTAAGTCCTTCCTGAGATGTAGTCTTCAGAGCCGGACACAATACTCCCAGTGGGGTGTCACCAGTGATCTATACAGTGGCAACACCACCTCTCTCCTTCGGCTAGTAATACCCCCCATGCACCCCAACATCCCACTAGCCCTGCCCATTGCCTTGTTGCACTGCCTTGCAACCTCAAGGTCATCAGATATGATTACTCCCAGGTTTTTATCCTGTTTACTGTCCATCAAAAGCTCTTCTCCCACTTTGTACTCAACCTTTGGGTTTCTGTGCTCTAAGTGCATGATATTGCACTTTTTTTGCACTGAAACCCAGCTATCATGCCCTTGACCACTCCTCGAGTTTTCTCAGGTTTCTGCACATTTTTCCCACCCCCTCTGGAGTAGCCACCCTACTGCAGATTTTGGTGTCATCTGTAAAGAGGTAGATTTTCTCTCCCAGCTCATCTGCAGTGCCACTTAAAAAGACATAAGAACGTTTGTCTGACCAGTCTTCCCATTTTTTTTCCTGCCTTTACTGTCACCACAGACCCTGCTTGATCTCTAAATAAGTTAATGAGGTCCTTGACAATGGTGACCATGTAGCTACTGTACCTTACGAAGGCCTTTGACCTGGTCAACCATAAGCTCCTACTTAACAAACTCCTTGGCATGGATTTGTTACAGAACACAGCTGACTGGTTCCACAGCTATCTCACCAGTTGCTCCCAGCATGTGAAGATCAATAAATCCTTATCTGACACTAGGGCAGTACCTACTTGGGTCCCCCAGGGCTCCATTTTGGGCCCTCTCCTATTTAGCTGCTTAATAAATCAATTGCTTGATGCCTGTCAGACAGCCAATGTACTTTCTATGCTGATGATGCTGTCATGTAGTCCAAAAACCCTGACCTTGACAGCCTTGCCACCACTCTCAAAAGTAACTTCAGGTCACTAGAAAGCAGGTTCTACAACAACAAACTGGTCCTCAATTACAAAAAAACAAAGATCGTGTTCTTCTCCAGCATCCCACAGAAGAGGAAAATTCCTCCCTTTGTCATCTAAAATGGTCTGGGACAAAACTGTCAACAGGTGAAGACCTTCAGATACTTTGGAGTGACTCTGGATGACACTTTATATTTTGCACACACCCCCCTCCCATGTTGACAATCTGGAGGCCACAGTTAACAGAAGACTGGGTGTCCTGTATCATAACCAGGACAATCTCACTGGGGATGCTAGACGCCTTATTGTGGCCTGCTCTATTCTGTTACTTATAGAAAATAGCCTCCCTGTCTACACAGCTGCCTGTGACACAGTGCTAAACAAAGTAAAACTGATCAGTAATAAGGCGTGCCGCTTTGTAGTTGGTACAGATAACCACACTAATGGTTGTACCTTTACACATACATTAACTGGTTACCTTTGCTAGCCAAAAAGGTGCTCCTGGGCCTAACACTCCCTGCTTCAACAAACTGCTTCCGCAACATCTCCAACTGATACAATACCAAGGACATGCCCATGTATGCCCTTAAGCCTGCTTTCCAGTGCAGTCAGCTGGGCAAGCATCATTTGTTGTCAGGGCTGCTGACTGGTTAAACAAACTGCTTGATACACTGCTGAATCTCCTTAAGACTAATCAGTTTAAGAGATCTTTGTGCTCTGCCCTGGCAGTCCACTGCAACTGTAACTGTTAAACGTTTTCATTAGGTTTCTCTCTGTACTGTACTTATCCTGTGACTTTCTATACAATGATCTGCATGGATTTTTTCAAAACTATGCAATTGCTCTGTCGTAAGTGTTCTGGGCCTGACTTGACTGCATTTCTTCTGGGACTGTTTATTGTACTTTTTGTGACTGTATTTGATGTGGAACCTTTGTAAATGAGCCCTTGTGCTTAAAGGTCTATAGTTGCCAGCCTTCTCCCTCCTAATGCTTTGGTGAAATGTGAATACATCTGCACTCCCCCAGTCCTCTGAAACCACTTTTTTGCTGCACTGCAGGGTCAATATTGGGTATTAGCTAGGGGCATCATTTAGAGGCTGCCAGAGGTCGCATTTGAGACCCCCATAAATTTTGTGCAACCCCTATAATCTGCTTGCGACCCCTGGTTCACATATTCACTCAGCAAGAGATCAGCTGAACTCGCAATCAATTAGTAATTGCTACTCTCCTCCAGCGCTCAAAAACTAATTTTTTTCCCTAGATACATTTGCTTTCCCTTCCCTTCCCTTCCTGTCAGTGGAACACCAAGGGACTGATTCCAGAACTGGTTATGCATGTCGCAAAGTGACTTGCACCAAACCCAATGGCACAAGTAGCACTTTGCATCATGCATTACACTGACTGTTATTCCAGAAGGCAGCCTGTAACATGGCGCAGGCTGCCTGCACCAAAGGTGCACCATGCCACTGGGTTCACCATAAACCACCTAGGACATGATGCAAGGGGATTTATGGAAGCAGTTACACCCAATTCCAGGAGAGTGGCAGGTGGAATAGCAAATGTGCTATTCCAAGATGAACCCTGGAAGACAGTGGTCTAAGTACAGTTAGACAAGCTATTGGCTGGTCTAACTGTACCCTACGTCCACCAAGGGTGCACCTCTGTGCCTGGTGCCCCAACATCCACCTCCCCCCACAGCACCGTATATGCTTCCACCCATCCCCCTGTGGCAGGGCAACCCTCTGTGGGCTGCTGGCCCCACCATGCCCCCATCCCTGGGTATTGCCCTGCAGGGTAGTTTATGTCCCCGCTTCACCAACATGCCGCTATTGGCATGCATGCCAAGTATTCCATGGTAGTCCTGTGGCCCCCCACCACCCCTCCAGTCCTGTGAGGCATTGCCATGGTGTCGGGGAGCAGGGTATTGGGGGGGGGTTGTGCCTTATGGGGCTTGCACCCAGTCAGAGGGTGATAATGCAGCTTATGTCAGCCTGTGACACAACACTGGAGGTGCCACAAGTCGCAGGACATAGTCACCGGGGACACTGCCTATTCTGGAATCTGGTACAGGGTCCCCAGCATAACAGCATATGTCGCAACTCGCAAGCACCAGTGAGTTACAAGATTCATCCTGGAATTGGGCCCAGAATATCCTGATTTTCCACAGGGAGAAAGATGCTGCTGGAACTGTACTTATTTACATTTCGCAGCTCAAACCATCACATCAGCATCTCCTTCCTCTATCAAGCTTCTGCCTCAACTATTGGTTTGGCCCTGTCTTACAAGCTTTGACTTCTTCTGGCCATCGAGAAGAAAAGGGGACGGTTACTTCTGCTGGCTGGCTGTGTTGCTTTTGTGTAAGTAAGATGGCAGGAGGTTTAAACACTGTGATCTTTCCTCATTGTTGGATGATCATAATCGGAGCAATATATATATAAATTTTTTTGCCATTTTACATTTAATTTCTTATATGCTACTCACTACAATGGAACGTCATTCCAGGATATCCAGTATAAGTGTGTTCTGTAACTTCTGTTCTGAATAGGCTCAACACCAAACTACCTCTCATGGTTCTTGCTTATCACTGACTTTGTGTTTCTGACACCATGTTGCTGCTGCAGTCTCAGAGTGGGAGCTCACAACCCAATCTTTAATCTTCTTGCTCCCCTTGTTCGGAGTGCGAGTGTCTCTGTTCATGGACACTCTCAATGAATCCCAAACCCATGACTCTGAGGACAGCTTGCAGCCATGACAACTGCATGCCGCAAACCTTGACAACCAAGGGGAGAGGAGAATAGCTCACAGCCCACAATCAGCACTGTGGGGAAGAGCAGATAAGTGACCCATTCGAGTTAAACCAGCAAACCAGGGAGAAACTACAGTAGAAAGATCACAGCTTGGGTGAGAGAGCCACACCTGAGGGACTTGTCACAAGCAGGTATGCATGCTCAGATGAGACAAGAAGGATGCATGGCAGGACCTTTGCTGAGACTCAGTTCAGTAAGCAACATTACTAACTGTTGTATCAAAGTTGAATGCAAAGATTCCATCCCTTCAGTCAACATGAGCTGCAGTTTCTGCATAAAAGTAAATGTACCTAGGGCTCTGACAGAGCCATAGGTATGTTTACATTTTTGCAGAAACGGTGCAATTCATGTTGACCAATGGGATGAAATCTTTGAGTGCAGCTTTGTAACAACAGTTTAACATGATGACAGTGCATTTCTTTTATCATTTTTATGCTGATTGCGCGCAAGCGCAAGAAACATGTTACATCAGCTTTCTCCACAATCAGGTTGTGGAGGCATGGCACTGTTGTGCCCAATGCCCCCACAGCCTGCAAAGGCTTGTCCCCCATCCCCCAATGCCATGGCACACTACTGCTGACACTAGTTCAGCCAGCGTGCCACAACTTTCTAAAAAATCAGCCGCTACAATCAGGGGCTGCCTCGTCGTGCATTGTCAGCCATCAGCTGCAATGAGGCGACTCCGATCATTGCAGGCGGGATGTGGGATATCGATATTGTTTGTGAACATGGCAGCAGCTTGCGCTGTATTCACAAACAATATCTACCCCCATGTTTGTTGCCGGCGGGGGCCACTCCCCGTTGGCATACTGTCACCCTTCCCCGTTTTATTGTCTGCCGACGGGGTGCCCACCCCGTCGGCAGAAAGAATCCCCCCCTTCTGTTGTTTGCTGATGGGGGTGCCCAATCCCCATTGGTAGAAAAGAATTCCCTGCCCTGTTGTTGTTTGCCGACGGGATGCCCAATCCCCCGTCGGCTACAGCTGCCCCACCCAAAAAAAACAAGACACCGGTGGCACGCTGGGAGCCCACCCCAGCGTGCCACATGCCCCTTTTCTTGTTTGCTGATGAGGGTGCCCAATCTCCCATCAGCTACAGCTGCTCCCCAAAGCAAGACTCCTTGGTGGCATGCTGGGAGCCCACCCAGCGTGCCACATGCCCCTGTAAAGTTGAAAACGGTCCTCAACTTTTATGGTTTTTTCACCTGGAAAGGAAACGGTCCTCAGAAGTCTCCTGCCCTCCCACAACCTGTACCCACCCACTGCGCACCCTGCCTCCCCACACACCCCTCACCCCATACTTACCTACGGAGCTCAGTGCCAATCTTCAGTGGACCGGGAACACGTCTGCACTCTTCAAAGCCGACTACGAACTGAGGAAATGCCAGTAAGCTGTATGATGTAATGAATAGGGTTTTTTCAACTTTAGTGCATATCTCGGGCATTTTTGAGAATTTTTTAGCCAAATTTTCAACCCCTCCTCATGAATTCTTGAACTGTCATGGCATTAATCGGCCCCGAAAGGTGGTTTAGCGGTCACTGTGCGGAATCACTCTTTGGGGCTGATTAACAAAACGACAGTGCCAGTGTTCATGAGGTGGGCTCTCAAAAAGCCTATGTTGCAAATTTGGTGGAAAATCCAAAAATGACTGTTTTATTTAAAGATATTCACAGTAGTTGTTATGTATCAGAATTTTGCGAATTTACAATATTTTCACACCAGATTTTCAACATTGGCATTTTGTCACACCTCCTTGTGAGCAGTACAGCTGTCATTGTTGACATCCTGGCTGAAATGTGTTTTCGCACTTCCGGCGCTGAATAGCACGGTCGCTGTGGGAAATCAGTGTTCAGGACAGATTAAGAAAATGACAGTGACACTGTTCATGAGTAGAGGTCCTAAAATGCCTATGTTGAAAATTTGGTAATGATACTCCATAAAATGACTGTGTTACGAGCGTGCGTTGTGTAGTTGGCACACACGCTCGTAGCTTTGCAAATTTATATTTTCACTCCAGATTTTCAACATTGTCATTTTCCCAGACCTACTTATGAACAGTACAGCTGTCATTTTTCACATCCTGACCGAAATGTGTTTTCACAGTTCTGGAGCAGAATAACGTGGTCACTGTGGGAAGTCAGTGTTCGGGACAGATTAAGAAAATGACAGTGGCACTGTTCATGAGCAGAGGTCCTAAAATCCCTATGGTGAAAATTTGGTGACGAAACTCCATAACATGACTGTGTTATAAGCATGCATTGAACTGTTTTCACGCACCCTTGTAACTTCGCAAATTTGTAATACTGTCACGCCACATTTTCAACAGTGGCATTTTTTCACAACTCCTTATGAACACTGCAGCTGTCATTTTTCACATCCTGGCTAAAATATGTTTTTGCACTCCTACCAGACAATAGCACTTTCACTCTGGGAAGTCAGTGTTTGGGACACATTAAGATCGACCGAGTGAGAGGGGGAGTGACCGAGCTCAACTGAGCTCTGTCAGGACTGCTGCAGATTTGTTTGTGGACAGACAAAAGGCCCCAACACAAGAGCCCAGTACAAAAGGGCAGCCTGCAGCACTGGGAGAAACAGAATGAGAGAGCAAGAGAGGGAGGGGGAGTGAGCGAACTCACCAAAGCGCTGTCAAGACTGCTGCAGATTTCTTTGTGGCCAGAAAAAGGCGTCAATACAGGCAGGAGCCCAGTACAAAAGGCCAGCCTGCAGTGGTGGGAGAAACAGTACGAACGAGTGAGACTAGGAGACTTAGTGAGCTCAACGGAGCTCTATCAGGACTGCTGGGATTTCTTTGTGGGCAGAAAAAGGCGCCAATGCAGGCAGGAGCCCCGTACAAAAGGGCAACTTGCAGCGCCAGGACAAACAGAATGAGCGATGAGAGAGGGAGGCTGAGTGGCCTCAACGGAGCACTGTCGGGACAGCTGCAGATTTATTTGTGGACAGACAAAGGTGCCAATGCAGCCAGGTGCCCCATACAAAAGTGCAGTCTGCGGCACCAAAAGAAACAGAACTAGTGAGTGACACAGCGGTAGTGAGCGAACTCAACAGAGCTCTAGTGTGACTGCTGCAGATTTCTTTGTGGGCAGAAAATGAGGCAACGCAGGCAGGAGCCCAGTACAAAAGGCCAGCTTGCAGTGCCGGCAGAAACAGAATGCGAGAGTGACAGAGGGGGAGTGAGCAAGCTCAGTGGAGCTGTGTCGGGACTGCTTCAGATTTCTTTCTGGGCAGAAAAAGCCGCCAATGCAGGCAGGAGCCCTGTACAAAACGGCAGCCTGCAGCGCCAGGAGACACAGGACGACGAGTGAGGGAGGGGGAGTCACTGAGCTCAATGGGGCTCTGTTGGGACTGCTGCAGATTTGTTTGTGGCCAAAAAAAGGCAGCAATGCATGCAGGGGCCCAATACAAAAGGGCAGCCTGCAGTGGCAGGAAAACCAGAATGAACGAGTGAGTGAGCTTAACAGAGCTGCATTGTAAGGAGGGCTAGAAAGCTGCACAAAGACGGAGGTAACTGACTTCAGGGGAATGGATTTTAAGGAAATGGGAAGGATCCTTATGGAGCATTTGGATGGGATTGGGTCAGACATGGACGCTGATAGTAGGTGGGAAATCATCAGGAGAGGGGTGCAAGATGCTACCAGCACCTGTGCAAGAGTAAGACGAAAATGCGGTAGGGCCCGAAAACCCTGCTGGTGGACCAGGGAGGTCCAGGAGGTGGTGCAGGGAAAGAGGCAGCCTATAGGCAATTCAAGTGCTCAAGGAATGAAAGGGATCGGGGAGTATGAGCTGATTGCTAGAAGGGCCACTAGGGTGGTGAGAGCGGCTAAGGCAAGGAAGGAGCAGAACCTGGCCAGGGAAATCAGGATAGGGAACAAGGGGTTCTTTAGATACACTGGGGAAAAATGAAGGGTGAAGGGGCAGATTAGCAGGATTAAATCAGGGGAGAGATGGGCACAAGACCCGGGGGAGCAGGCTGAGGTACTAAATGAGTACTTCACCTCAGTTTCCACCAAGAAAAATGGGGGTGCTGCATCATACATGGGAGGAGACAGAGATACTGAGGAGGGGGGAACCCTTACCAATCGGCGGGTCTGGGAGAGGGGAGGCATCACTGGCAGGAGGGAGGGCTAAGCAGGAAGAAGAGGTACTGGAAGTGGAATTACAGCAGAGAGAGTGAGGGAAGCCCTCAGCTCCCTTAAGGCGGAGAAAGCACCGGGGGCGGATAAATTACACCATGAGTGCTGAAGGAACTGCGGATGTCTGTGAAACCTGGCGGAGCTTTCACCATCTCTCTGAGGACAGGGTGGGTGCCCCAGAACTGGAAGGTGGCACATATAGTGCCTATCCACAAGGGGGATCAAGGAGGTGGCAGAGACTACAGGCCTGTCAGCCTGACATCGGTGGTGGTCAAGGTGATGGAGGCATTGTCAAGGAGAGGCTGGGGAACTGGAAAAGTCAGGGTGCCTGGACGATAGACAGCATGGATTCGTCTCGGGGAAATCGTGTCAGACAAACCTTGTGGAGTTCTATAACTGGGTGACGAGTGCCTTGGACCTTGGTAGACCAGTGGACGTCCTCTTTCTAGACTTCAGCAAGGCATTTGACTCTGTTCCTCACATGGGCCTGTTGGATAAGCTGGGAGAAATGGGGATGGGAACCAGATGATCAGATGAATAGGCAATTGGCTCAGGACCCGGACCCAGAGGGTCGTGGTTAGTGGGATAGTCTTATCCCCAAGAGGGTCATTAGTGGGGTCCCACAGGATCAGTCTTGGGCCCCTCCTGTTCAACGCCTCGTCTCTGACATAGGACAGGAATCAGGAGTGAGATGAGTCTCTTTGCGGATGACTCAAAACTGGGGCGGTGGTGGATGGGGAGGAGGGAGGTGGCCCTACAGGGGACCTGGAGGCTCTGGAAGGTGGTCTAGAAAGTGGAAGCTGAGGTTCAATGCAGGGAAATGCAAGGTACTCCACCTGGGGCCAGAAACCCAGGCCAAGTGTACACCCTGGAGGGATGCTACAAGTCTCGATGGCTGAGAGGGACCTGGGGTGGTGGTAGATGTCAAAATGAACAACTCAGAGACTTGAGGAGGCAGCAGCCAGGCCAACAGGATGCTGGGATGCATCGCTAGGGGATCACCTCCAGAAGGAGGAAGTGATGCTCCCTCTGTATAACTGCTTGGTGAGGCCACACCTTGAGTACTACGTGCAGTTTTGGAGGCACACTTAAGAGGACATTAAACTCCTGGAGAGGGTCCAGAGGAGGCAACCAAAATGATTTGGGGCTTGGGGAACAGGACCTATGAGGAGAGGCTCAAGAGCTAAATATGTACACATTGGAAGAGAGAAGGGACGGGGGACATGATGGAGGTCTTCAAGTACATAAAGAGGGTAAATGGGGAGGAACAGTCAGGGTGCTTTGAAGGAAGGAGGGGGGGCCACTAGAGGGCATGGGTGGAAGCTGGTGGGGGAAGATTCAGGGAGAAAGGAGGAGGTGCTACTTCACTGAGAGGGTGGTGGAGCCATGGAATGCACTGCCTAGGGGGCTGGTGGAGGCAGAGACGGTGGAGGGGTTCAAGAGGGGCTGGGACAGGTACAGGGAAGGGTTCTGGAAGCAAAATCCAATGCAGCAAGAATATCTGGAACTGGGAAGGGAGAAGCCAGAGAAGGCGAGGGGGGCAGCAAGGTCAGCATCCAGGGTGGGGGCTGACTAATCGAGCAGACTCGAAAGACCGTTAGGCCTATTCTGCTGGCATTTTAGTATGCTAGTATGTTAGTAACTGCTGCAAATTTCTTTGTGGGCATAAGAAGGCAGCAATGCAGGCAGGAGCCCAGTATAAAAGGGCAGCCTGCAGCGCCGGCAGAACAGAATGAGCGAGTGAGAGAAGGGGAGTGAGCGAGCTCAACGGAGCTCATAACTTTGCAAATTTATATTTTCACTCCAGATTTTCAACATTGCCATTTTCCCAGACCTACTTATAAACAGTACAGCTGTCATTTTCCCCATCCTGGCCGAAATGTGGTTTCACACTTCAGGTGCAGAATAGAGCGGTCGCTGTAGGAAATCACTGTTTGGGACAGATTAAGAAAATGGCAATGATACTGTTCATGAGCAGAGGTCCTAAAATGCCTATGTTGAAAATTTGGTGATGGTAGCCCATCAATTGACTGTGTTACAAGTGTGCGTTGCGCACTTTCCATGCACCATTGTAACTTTGCAGATTTCTAATATTGTAACACCAGATTTTCAACAGTGCCATTTTTTCACACCTCCTTATAAGCAGTACAGCTGTCATTTTTCACAACCTGACTGAAATATGTTTTCACAGGTCTGGCGCAGAATAATGTGCTCACTGCAGGAAATCAGTGTTTGGGACAGATTAAGAAAATGTCAGTGGCACTGTTCATGAACAGAGGTCCTAAAATCCATGTGTTGAAAATTTGATGACGAAACTCCATAACATGACTGTTTTACAAGCGTGCGTTGAACTGTTTCCATGCACCCTTGTAACTTTGCAAATTTGTAATACTGTCACGTCACATTTTCAACAGTGGCATTTTTTCACAACTCCTTATGAACACTACAGCTGTCATTTTTCAAATCCTCGCTAAAATATGTTTTTGCACTCCTGCCGGACAATATCACGGTCACTCTGGGAAATCAGTGTTTGGGACACATTAAGATCGACCGAGTGAGAGGGGGAGTGACTGAGCTCAACTGAGCTCTGTCGGGACTGCTGCGGATTTGTTTGTGGACAGACAAAGGCCCCAACACAAGAGCCCAGTACAAAAGGGTAGCCTGCAGCATTGGGAGAAACAGAAGGGGGAGCGAGTGAAGGAGGGTGAGTGAGCGAACTCACGGAAGCGCTGTCAGGACTGCTGTGGATTTCTTTGTGGCCAAAAAAAGGCATCAGTACAGACAGGGGCCCAGTACAAAAGGCCAGCCTGCAACGGTGGGAGAAACAGTACGAGAGAGTGAGACAAGGGGACTTAGTGAGCTCAACGGAGCTCTATCAGGACTGCTGGGATTTCTTTGTGGGCAGAAAAAGGGTCCAATGTAGGCAGGAGCCCCATACAAAAGGGCAGCTTGCAGTGCCAGGACAAACAGAATGAGCGATGAGAGAGGGAGACTCAGCAACCTCAACAGAGCTCTGTCGGGACAGCTGTGGATTTCTTTGTGGACAGACAAAGGTGCCAATGCAGCCAGGAGCCCCATACAAAAGCGCTGTCTGTGGCGCCAAGAGAAACAGTACGAGCAAGTGACAGAGCAGTAGTGAGCAAGCTCAACAGAGCTCTAGTGTGACTGCTGCAGATTTCTTTGTGGGCAGAAAATGCGTCAACGCAGGCAGGAACCCAGTACAAAAGGCCAGCTTGCAGCGCCGGCAGAAACGGAATGCGAGAGTGACAGAGGGGGGAGTGAGCGAGCTCAGTGGAACTGTGTCAGGACTGCTTCAGATTTCTTTCTGGCCAGAAAAAGCTGCCAATGCAGGCATGAGCCCAGTACAAAACGGCAGCCTGCAGCGCCAGGACTCACAGAATGAGCGAGTGAGGGAGGGGGAGTCAGTGAGCTCAACGGGGCTTTGTTGGGACTGCTGCAGATTTGTTTATGGGCAGAAAAATGCAGAAATGCATGCAGGGGTCCAGTACAAAAGGGCAGCCTGCAGTGGCAGGAAACCCAGAATGAGCGAGTGAGTGAGCTCAACAGCGCTGTATTGTAACTCCTGCAAATCTCTTTGTGGGCATCAGAAGGCAGCAATGGAGACAGGAGCCCAGTAGAAAAGGGCAGCCTGCAGCGCTGGTAAAAGAGAATGAGTGAGTGAGAGAAGGGGAGTGAGTGAGCTCAACGGAGCTTTGTTGGGACTGCTGCAGATTTCTTTGTGGGCAGGAAAAGGTGCTAACAGAGGCAGGAGCCCAGTACAAAAAGAGCAGCCTGCAGCACCAGGAGAACCAGAAAGAATGAATGAGTGAGACAGGAGGAGTGAGCACCCTCAATGGAGCTCTGTTGGGACAGCTGTGGATTTCTTTGTGGGTAGAAAAAGCCACCAACACAAGCATGAGGCCAGTACAAAAGGGCAGCCTGCAGTGCCAGGATAAACAGAATGAGCGAGTGAGAGAGGAGGAGTGAGCCACCTCAATGGAGCTCTGTCGGGACAGCTGCAGATTTCTTCCTCAGCAGAACAGGGTGCCAATGCAGGCAGCAGCCCAGTACAAAGGAGCAGCCAGCAGCACCGGGTCAAACAGACTGAGCCACTGACAGAGGGCCACTGAGCGAGCTCAACAGACCAACGCAATCAACATTCGGCATTGACAAATTCTTGTTTCTTCAGTGTCCAGTACAGAGAGATGTAACATTTATTGACATTGCTTTGTTTTGTGTTTCAAGGAGTAAAGTTACTATCAGCTCCTTTCAGTCGGGTGGCATTTTATTGGACTGTGTAAGTTGCACACTAGTATAGACTGAGGAGGTCCTATGAACATCAGTGTTAGACCCTGCGGAGACCAGGCCATGCTTACAAGTGGCATAGCTATAATGTTGGAGAGAAACATGGTGGGTCAGTGTGCACCCAAAACCACTCAAACCACTTGGAAATAAAACACTACTCAGTATTCCTTGCTGAGGAGCCTGAACTGTTCTCCAAAATTGAGGTGGGGGTGACATTCAAGATGCAGTGGAGTGAAAAAGGCAGAGAATGCAAGCTATACCCATGTGTGGATTGTAAACCACTGATGATCAGATGGCACCTGGCCGGACTGATTGTTTCCGTTTAAAATGGAGTTATACTGGTGTCTAGTGCTGATTTGGCATCAAGTCTACAGCAGAGCCATTTTGGCTTGGGAGAGGATTTTATTATTCAACACTCTCAGTTTAGTGTGATTATTTAATGGATTCTTGCAGCACTGCTGTATTCTGACTTAAGAAAAACTTATAGCTTTGCAATTGCCACGTTCAACATCAGAGTGTTTTCTAGCAAAAAAAAAAGTGGTGCACTGTTGCTTAAATGTTCATTGCTGTGTATGAGTCTGAAATACATATACTAGTTATCCTTAGCATTGCGTCACAAGATAAAAACAAATTCATGTTTTCTGTCTTCCATACTATAGCTCTCAATAGAGATTGCCAGCAGCTCCTGAAATTATTTATTTAAGTCAGCAGCAGTGCTTCCTAGCTTGATTTATCTGTGCAAAATGGGTGCTATATCCCCCTAGCCATCTGGTCAGGATGCTCAGCGCACTACTTGCTGCTGCCACTTGTAGAGACGGGTGTGGGGACCAGACCCAGGAACCTTCTTTTCTGCCTTGCTAATGGATTCACCAGTTTGGTATGTGAACAAGATTGCTGAATGCTTTTGGTACAACCCAAGTAGGATAGGTTTTATTCCAGATTTCTCTTTGCTCCTCATGGAGATTGTGGGCACCTGAAAAACTGCATAATCCTCCAAAACTAGTTGTTAACCAGGCTGTGTATGGTAGTTAGGGAGTTCCTTCAGCCCCCTGTAATCTAATCCAGCCAGAGGCAAGTTCAAGAGGTAGTGGAGCCATTGGAGGAGGACATGTGGTATTGTTGTCAGTGTCAGGTTTTGGGGCCGGTTGTATCTTATTGAACTGGGCTGGGGATTTTAGGGAAGGGGCTAGGGTACAACTTGCTGGTCTTAGGGTTACCACCTTTTAAGAAGCCTAAAGTGGAACACTTCTTACTGAAACATGATTTTTCACAGGACAATATGTAACCTTGACCTATGCAACCAACTTGTTTTCTCTAAATAATCAGAATTAAGACTCAGTGTTGTCGTTTTTTAGTTATTTCTTGTGTTTCTTATTATTTTAAGGCATTTTAGTTAAACTATTATAGTTTTTTGTAACATTTAGAGGAAAATAAATATTTTTTCTACTATAATGTCAGAACATGTAGTATTTTTCATATTTTTCTGCAGGTACATTAGGGAGCAAAGAAAGACTAAAGCAGGGATACTGTGGCTGAATAAAGAGTAACATGGTTGGGCAGAAAGCAACAGTGAAAAAGCAGGGACACTAAACGAATACTTCTGCTCAGCATTCACAATGGAAAAGGAGAGGGAGATACCTAATCGAGTCAATAGAAGCACTCTGGATAGGGGGGTTGATATTAGTCTTTTCACAGAAGAAAGGGTTCCGAAAGAACTCTTAAAACTGAAGGTGGATAAAGCAATGGGGCCTGATGGGATTCACCCCAGAATTCTAAAAGAACTAAGGGAAGAACTAGTAACACCACTGACTACCCTTTTTAATAAATCATGGGAGGATGGGGTGGTACCTGAGAACTGGAGGAGGGTGGATGTGATTTCCCTTCACAAAAGTGGGAATAAGACAGAGGCAGGAAACTACAGACCTCTCAGCTTGACCTCAGTGGTAGGGAAAATGATGGAATCACCTCTGAAGGAAAGAATTGTTGAGTACCTAGAGTCCAGTGGAGCACAGGACCCAAGGCAGCATGGATTCACAGCAGGAAAGTCATGTCAGACAAATCTAATTGATTTCTTTGACTGGGTGACCAAAGTAGTAGACCAGGGAGGGGCTGTGGACATGCCCTACTTAGACTTTAGCAAGGCATTTGACACAGTCCCACACAAAAGATTAATAAACATATTAGCCAGCCTGGGAGTAGGTCCCAGGGTGGTAGACTGGGTAAAACACTGGCTGGATAACAGGACACGGAGGGTAATAGTAAATGGAGTCCACAGTGAAGAAAGAGGGGTTACTAGTGAGGTACCGCAGGGTTCAGTACTGGGGACAGTCCTTTTTAATGTCTTTATAAGTGACATTGCAGAGGGACTGGAAGGGAAAGTATGTCTCTTTGCAGATGACGCAAAAATCTGCAAAAGGGTTGATACGCAAGGTGGGGTGGAAAGGATGAAAAGAGACTTGGCAAGGTTGGAGGAATGGTCAAATGTATGGCAGCTTAGATTCAATGCAAATAAGTGCAAAGTAATGCACTTGGGAAATAAAAAACCCAGGGGAAGAGTACACAATTGGGGGTGAGATACTGACAACAATTAAAATAGAAAGGGACCTGGGGTAGTCATATCAGATGACCTAAAGGTGGGCCAGCAATGTGAGAAGGCAGTGAAGAGGGCTGGGGGGGATACTGGGATGCATAGGGAGAGACAGCACCAGTAGAAAACAGGAAGTTGTTGGCCCTCTGTACAGACAGTTGGTAAGACCACAAATGGAATACTGTGTACAGTTAAGGAGACACCATCTCCTCAAAGACATAGACAGGGTGGAGGCTGTTCAGAGGAGGGCAACCAAAATGGTGCAGGGTCTGCACCAGAAGGCATATGAAGAAAGACTAAAGGAGCTTAAGATGTATACCCTTGAGGAAAGGAGGGAGAGGGGGGACATGATAGAAACTTTTAAATACCTCCAGGAATCAACAAAGTCAAGAGGTAGCATCATTCAGAAAAAGATGTGCAAGAACAAGGGGCACTATTTGAAGGGGGAGGATGGCTCCAGAGGTAATGCAAGTATTTCTTCACAGAGGGGTTGTAGATGCATGGAACGGCCTTCCTGAGGAGGTCGTAGAGTCAAAAACAGTGGGGAATTCAAGAATGCATGGGTCAGACATGAAGCAATTCTAGTGGGGGACAGGAGGAAGTAGGCTGCTGGTTAACTAGGATCTGCAGCTTATCCATTAGGTAGGAAAATGGGCAGACTAGGTGGGCCAAGCGGTCCTTATCTGCCATCAAATTCTATGTTTCTATATTTCAGGACACCCCTGCCAAAATCAGGACCATCCTGAGAAAATAGGGACAGGTGGTAACCCTGGCTGGTCTGGGTAGAAGGGACTCGAAGTCTAGGGAGGGTGATGGTGCAAGCATGCAATTTGCTGTACTGGGGGGAGGGCTACAGATTCTACGGGGGAAGCCAGGCTAGGAAGCAGCTTGCTGGGCTGGGGAGTGGACAGAGACTCTCACTCTGGAGAGGTTGGTTTGGCTGTGGGAGGGGGTCAGGACAACATGTTGGACTGTGGGGCTCTGGAGAGGGGGCTAGGGTAAAACTTACTGGGCTGGAGGAGTATTAGTAGGGTAGCAAATTCTGGTTCAAATGACCTCCAAAAGCACCAAAATCTCAAACTTTTCTGGGGACTGGACCCCCAGCTTATAGTTTACATTTTTGAACTGGTCTTCCAACCCCTGGTTTTGGTGCAATGAAGCTCCTGGTATTAGCCAAAGTTCTTGGTATATGACTAGAACCCATGGCTTTCTGATCTTCTAGTCCGAGTGACAAGCAGGTAACCCACTGAGCCATTGATACTTCTGTGATCTCTAAGGCCCTGTACGTACTGAGCTTGTTAAAACATTTTAAAGCTCTAAAAATGTTTTAAAATGCCAGAACATGGTTTACATCCACATTGAACATGGTTTGGAACCGTGTTTAAAAAGTATTTTTTAAACCCTGCAAGGGACCTAGTCTCAGCTCCAACATTAAACATGGTTTAGACCTAGAAAGGATTGCACTGTAATGTGGAATGGATTCATGGGACGCCAGCCAGTATTACTGCACAGAACAATGCTAAGGACTGTGCTTAAACACAATACTGAAAATCTTTTAATCCGGCAGTGTGGATGCAGTGCAACAGTGTTTAAACATTGTTTAGAGAAAGTCACTGTCAGTGTGGATGGGCAATTGTGGTGAGTTTGAAGACATTTTTAAAAAACATTTCTAACAACGGGGGCAAAAGTGAGCTGCATAAGATCATGCTAATGACTGCTGCATTTTCTCTCTTACTCTATCCTAAGGTTATGGATGAATTTCATATGTTTTTCAAATGTTATGCCCACATTTAATATTTTTTTAAATATTTGATGCATTATCGAGTATTTTATTTGAGATACATTGACTGGAAAAGAAAAGGAAGTACAACATTCATTCATTTATTTATTGAAATGCGTTGACTGTGTAGGCCTACTGAGACTAGTGTCCCATTTTCAGGGGCAACCTGGAGTTAATTCACTTACAGTACTGAATAAACAAAGTAAACATACAGTACATGATGGGGTGCTCAGAAAGCATAAAACTCTAAATACAATACAACTCACATTTACAGTCACAAATAAACATTATGCAAAGCTTTTTGCAATGTGATGGTGTGCTACAATCAGATTCATTTCTGAATGGCAGTGGTCAGTGAACCAATCTTAAAATAAATAGCAGAATTCAGAATTTAGAAAAATGAGACGATTGCAGTATGTATGTATGTATGGAAGTCTTTACATGCTGCAGCCTTTCCCATTTACTGCAATAGACCACCAAAAAGAAATGTTTTATAAAGTGTCTTTATGATCTTCTTTGTGTGCCTTGTTAAGTAAATTACTGTACAACTTTAAAGTTACAGTAACACATTAAATATATTCCTGGGTTGGTCCTATGCAATTCCCTCTCACCATCTGTGCAAATAATTCAGAGCTGGGCCACCTACCCTGATCCTGTTTTATAACTTCATATGGCATTTAGTCATGTATGGAGGTATCTATCTATCTATCTATCTATCTATCTATCTATCTATCTGTCTGTCTGTCTGTCTGTCTGTCTGTCTGTCTGTCTCACACTCTCTTTCTATCTAGCTATCTATCTGTAACTGATGTATTTAATTGTGCAAATATGTTATTTGTTTTACTCTCTACAATGTTCTGGATATATTGAAGAGTTCTTAAAAATAAATAATATAAATAAAATACTCTGTTCTATCCTCACTAAAAAGGCTCAGAGCCTCAAGTATATTACAAGGATTGTATCCTCACTACTGGAGTTGAAAATTACACGTATCTGTCAGCCACTCTATATGTTGCTTGTATTTATGTGACACCAAAAGTAAATATATTTTTTTAAAGTTCTGTTTTATTTTGTTTACTGTATTAATGATGTTGAAAAACTAGCCTAGAGCAACTGCCTGACATTCTGATGTTTCACTTGGGGCATTGCTGTTCTTCTGCCTGGCAGGCTGTATTCCTGATATTAACATCACTCGAGCCTGTTTGCAGCATTGCATGTTCTGTTGGAAAGTTATTTTTAAACAGCCTTGGTTTTTCAACAGGAATCCAAATGTACCTTAGAAAACTGCCAAATCAATTTATCTTTCTTTTTTTTTTTTTTAGGGATGTTGTGTGATTTAAAGATAACCTCTTTTAAAAGCAGAACACTTTCAAAAAAGGGCATGCTCCGCTGTTTTCCCAACATAAGATGTAGCACATTTTAAGTGTATTTTCAGGTTGATTTTCCATCAATTTAAATTACAGTGTACAAATTTAAGTTTTCTAAATCCAATGGTAATCTGACATCTCTACCACCTCTATATCTATCACCTTTCACAAACACAAACTACAAAAAAAAAAAAGAAAAAGAAAAAAAAAGAAATTCATGCTAAACCCCCAGTCAAAATGAGTGCTCTGGTTTTAATATGATTTTTAATATTCATTAATGAATATAATAACATGGCTTGCTATTACCAGGGCATCAATGCAAAATGAATATTTCAGTGATTCAGTAGTTTTGCTCAGTGACTAAAAGTCTTAGGGTGGAATATTCAAAGGGGCTGCACATGGCCCAACAGGGTTGCCCGGCACAATATTCAAAGGTGCTGGCTGAGCTGCCAAATCCCGATGCGCCAGGATGCACCAGTAATGTATGCGGCTCAAGAGCAGGGGACATGCTCATGCATATGCGGCACATCCCGATATTCAGCCTGGGATGTGCGGCGCATATGCAGGCACAACCCCGCTTTGCACTGCTCAGGGGGGGTGCAGAGTTGTGCTCATTTAAACAGGGAACAAGTCAGGGGCACCCACAGGCATGCTGCCACATTGCAGGGTGCAACACAGCAGCCACCTGCTGTGGGTGGTCACCCGACCTCCTGGGACACAGTCTAGGCATTGTGCCCCCCCTCGCCCGAACGCGAGCATATTAATAACATATCCCTGGTGGTCCAGTGGACCACTATCTCCTGCCTGATTGCGGGCATAATAAAAATAGAACCCTGATGATCCAGTGGACCCAATCACCTGCCCAGTCATGGGCGTGTACATAACTGATCCCTGGTGGTCCAGTGAACTGATCTCTGTCACCCGTTCATGGGTGGTAGTCAATCATTATGTGTGCAACGATACCCCTTCCCCACCCACCCACTAGACCTGCCACCTTCACCCCCCACGGTCAGCAGGGCGGCAGCTCTCTGCCCGCAAGCTGCCCGACCACCTGCCAACTGACAGCATACAATACGGCTGTACATCTATTGGTCCACTGCGTGGTCCAATGGGCATGCAGACTGCACTGTACTACACAGTCACAAAATGTGAATTCATTCATATTTCAGGACTGTGTAGTAGAAAAATAGTCTCACGCCCCGTGCTCCAAGCAGTGGACCAACAGCATACACAGCTGGACTGTACACTGTCAGTTGGCGGTGGCTGGGTGGCTGCGGGCAGGAGCTGCCGCCTGCCACTGACCGTAGGGGTGCAAGGGTGGCGGCTCAGGGGTGGGTGAGAGGAGTACTTTGGAACACATAGTGATTGACTACCTCCCACAAGCAGGCAATAGAGATCGGTCCACTGGACCACTCGGGATCAGTTATGTACCTGCCCGCAATCAGATAGGGGATTGGGTCCACTGGACCACCAGGGTTCTATTATTATTATGCCTGTGATTGGGCAGGAGATAGCAGTCCACTGGACCACCAGTGATATTTATCATACATGCCCACGATTGGGCAGAGGATAGCAGTCCTCTGGGCCACCAGGGATTGTTCTACACATGCCCATGATAGGGCGAATGGGTGTGGCACCCACCTAGGGGCAGCGGGGCTTTGGTTCCCGATGGCTGAAGCCCGGCAGAGCACCCGGTGCAAGCCACCGGGGATCAGCGCACCACATGCAAATGGGGCCATAATGACATGCAAATGGGCCCATTTGCGCCGTGCATACATAATGGCCTCATTTGCATGCTCACGGCAGAAAATCGCTCTTGCTGCGCCTAGCGCAACCACACTTGCCTGGTATAGCCCTCTGCTCCCCTGCTGCCACTTGCGCTGGCACAGTGCCACTGTGCCATGTGCAGTGTGTGCACCCTCAGTGCTATATTCAATGATGCTGAGCCATGGCGCAGCACCGATGAATATCGCCCGGACCATGCCCTGGCTCATCCCAGTTGTGCTGCGCCCAGATTGTGCCCCTGCCTGGCGCAGTCTGAATATACCACCCATAGTTGTTATTATACTAAATCACACTCTTTGAGAGGAATAGAAGTTGTTTCATTACTTACCATACAGTGACATTATCTCTGCAAAAAAACTGGCCTCCTGACAGTTGTCAACTGTGTTGCTATCATTTCCAGGCTTCTTCTGTACATTTTCTAGTCCAGATTTCTCTGAACCTGAAGTGTTGACCACTATCACACCTTCCTCTTTGTCTCCCAGGATTGTCCTGCATAGCTACTGACTACCTGGCCCTCCAAATAGCACGGGGGGAGACTGCATCCATTTGTAGAGGGTGGGCCCGAATGGTAGGTAGAAGCTATTGTCCTGTCCACAGCTCCTTCAGTTTTCCAACAATTTTTCATCTAGGAGCCGTCAGCATTGAGGGTCACTCAGACTGTTGGCAGGTATGTTCCCATCTTCACACCCAGGCAGCCCACCAAGGGCATCAAACTGCTGCTCAATGTCCACAGATACCCCTGCAAAGCAGTTGAATACAACAAATTTACAGCCTTCTTTAATCCACCAGAGGGAGTCCATATGGAAGTAGCATGGCGGTGCATCCTCCCAATGACAGGGAGCATTACCGAAAGCAGCATATGTATCCCTATACTGCCTGATACAAAGGAAAAGATCATCCACATAGTAGCTCAGCATGCTACTGCTGGGTCATTGGGTGATCTTTTCTTCTACACTTTTACAAACATAATAAAACAACAACTCAGTGTAACAGGGAGACCCTGTTATGTGTTTAAACCCCTGTCATAAATATGAATATGTGCAACCCCCCCACTTTTTCTTTCACTCTTTCCTTTCCTCTTATTTTTTCTGTCTTTTCTTTAAATTTTTGTCAGGGTGGCCAGCCTGGCAATCTCCAAAAACTCTTTGCTGTCCCTTATTCTCGTTACCCCCTTTTTATGAACACAGCATTATGATCCAATTGTGGAGATAGGAATTATCACATGGTGCTATATTTAATAAAGAATCTGGTGTCTTGTAAGGCTAAAGGAACTGCTGCCCCCAATATAGTTTACTTTCGGGTGCTTTTGAAGGTCTTGAACTCCTGAGCCGCTGCTGTTAAATTTGCTCCTATGCCAGTGCGAGCACTAGTCACAGGGTGCGACTTGAGACTGCTAATATACAAGCTCCGTAGGAAAAATGCTGCATGTTGTGGCTTAGAAATAATTAAAAGCAAGCGGCAAAGGATTTTCCGCTGAATGGAGTGAGTTGCTCAGTAAGCAGATATAGCTGCAAGTGTGGCTTAAGTAAGCTTCTTGCATGGAAATGAGATAAAGAATGATTGTTTCAGAGCAAGGGCATGATCCGAAGCACAAAGTAAGGTTGCAGCATGTGACAGAAGGGGGTGCAGGAAGTGGACACTATGGGCAGGATGTAATTAAGCCCCTTAGGGTCTGCTTGTACTCGAGTAGCCCTAAGAAGGCTATAGAAGCCTATAATGAGTAATTAGTGGGCCTCAAGCTCCAAAAAGAAGTATGGTTAATAAACTGGCCCTATTTGCATGTTTTGAATCCTGTGATGTCATGGCCTATGGAAACTCTCCAATTATGTAATGTCACGGCCTATGGAAACTCCCCAATTATGTAATGTCATGACCTATGGAAACTCCCCAATAATGTGATGTCATGGCCTATGGAAACTTCCCACTTATGTAATGTAACCACAAGAAGCTATAAAAAGGGTTCACCACTAGGGGAATGTTAGATAGTTGAGTTAGTCTAGTGCTGAAAGTGAGTAGGGTAAGGCCTATAGTTGGGGTGTGTGTGTGTGTGTGTGTGTATATTTCACACAATTTATTTGAGAAAAGTATTCATTGGATTATCCGGGCTGAAGCAAAGCTGCAGACTCTGCTGAAGGAAGCAGAGGTCTGAACTTCTTTGTGCAGGACTAATTATTTGACTTTATTTTTTTCATTTCTGTAAATAAGTGTATTTTTTCTAAAAATAAATTGATGAACTCTTTTGTGTGTTTTTAATGCATTTGATCCCTGCTTTGTTGTGCCAGTTATTATCCCACATGTTCACACTCGGAATTAATGATTTATTATTTACAGTTACAAAACATAATTTTATCATCATCATCATTATCAAATATTATTGGAAAGCAGCTTAATAAATTTTGTCATTTATAGTTGCATCCATTCATTTGAGGTGCTCCTTAAAGGTAAAGATAGCATCCTGCTCTTACGGATTTTCATTTTAATTAATTCATTTTTAGCTATTGTAGAGAACACTACTGGGTGTTATTTATCCAAAAAGGCACATTTTGTGAGTCATCAAGAAAGAAAATAAATGAAAGAACTTCAGTTATGAATGAGTAGCTTAGAAAAGGCTGCTCTTGCAATTCAATGTTATAAGCCAGTCTGAGATTTCCCATCAATATCACTAGGGATGGATGGGTACTAAAATACCCAACCCTCAAGACTGCCTTCAGGTACTTCTAAAGTACCCTAAAAATACTCAGAGGAAAAATGAGTAGTTGCGTCAGGTCAGGTAGTTACTACCTGACTCATTCTACTACCCAATTACCTGACCCTGACCATAACAAAAAATCATGTGAAAGACAGTTTTTTTCTACTATTACACTGTTTGTTAGGTGCCACAAGCAATTATACCCATGGCAGGCATTATTGAGGCAGGTACAAGAGACACAGCAACTCTAAGTAAGCCTGCTGCTGTTTCCATAAATTATACCCATGGTGAACATTGCTGAGGCAGGTATGAGAGGTGCAGCTGCTCTTAGAGTGCCTGCTGCTGTTTCCAAAAATTATACTCATGGCGGGCATTGCTGAGGCAGGTATGAGAGGCACAGCTGCTGTCAGTGATCCTGCTGTTGTTTGCAAAAATTATACCCATGGTGGGCATTGATGACGTAGGTACAAGAAGTGCAGCTGCTCTGATTGAGCCTGCTGCAGTTTCCAAAAATTATACCCAAGGCTGGCATTTATGAGACAGGTACGAGGGATGTTGCTGCTCTGAGTGAGGCTGCTGTTGTTTCCAGAAATTATACCCATGATGGGCATCAAAGTTACAAAATATAAACTGATGACTGACAAAAGAAAAGTAAGAGTAGTGTGGCACATGTGGGTGGCAAGGTGGCAGTGGTGATGGTTCTATTTGTTTCGTACACAACCTAGTCATCATATTCAGTATCACTGTTTATAGGCTGTTGTTCATGTTCAGGATCTGTATCATAAAATTCAGTGTTTGGGACAACAGGAAAATTGTCATCATTCATTTTGAGAAATCTAAGCCATTCCACATTTGCAGGACTTAGCAGTGTTCTGTAGTCAGTGACTATTCCTCCAGTTGCACTAAATATGCATTCTGAATTCACACTTCAAGGTGGACAGCTTAGAGGTACTTATTGCAAGATATGCTAGATCTGGCCATATTGTTCACTTTTGTTTCCAACAGAGTAATGGATCTTCCTCAAGACCAGTCACAGTATGGTCTGCAAAATACTCCCAGAATCCTTCTGCTATGTGAGACAGTTACCATTTTGGCAGATGAACCTGCTGCACTTTCTTTACAGGATACTAGTCCATGTTGTTGCAAGTGACTCAGAAGTGATTTGATTTTCTGATCCTGAACATAGAATGCCTGAGAAGTTGCTGTATATGTCATTTTCTTCACTGATGAGTGTGAAGAATTGATAGATGTGCTACTGTGTGTGCCAGAGGTGCACTCTAATGATTTGGCAGGGTTTGACTGGTGTACATCGGTTAATGGTGTTGGTAGGGCAAGGTCACATTTGATTAGCAGAAGATCTGTCTAATACTAATTGTCTTCCCCTGCAGGAAGGATGGCTTCAATGTTCTACTTAAAGCAGGACTCTAGCAACATAACCAACACATAGGTGTCATTCTTAAACACATCATTTATTCTTTGATCAGTCAACAGTCTGAGACACAAGTCGTCTGCCACCATAACAGTGGTGGTGCCTTTTTTTGACTGAAAGCCTTTCTTTATGTCATCAAGGAAAATGTAATGAAATATGATTTGAGGAAGAATTTGACTCAGAGTTGAACTTTCTGCACTGATATCACATGTGGCAGCCTCAAATGGCTCCAATATGGTGACCAAAGATTCAAGTAGAGTCCAGCTGCTGGAACTGAGCATGCTGTTTCCTTTACCTATTTGATTCTGCATGGTGTAATCATGTACAGCTTTTTTCTGTTCAAGAAGCCTTTCCAACATGTAAAATTTTGAATTCCAGTGGGTTGGAATTTCTTGCTTTAATGTATGCAGTGGTAAATTGTTTGACCTCTGCACCCCCTTTAGGATTTTTTGTGCTTTCACAGAGTGGCAGAAATGCCTGCATATTTTTCTAACAAGACATAACAGGTTTCCATTTAAGAAACTATGGATAAAAAGATTTAAACAATGGCAAAACAAGGTATGTGTTGGTAGTTTCCATCTATCAGCTTTGACTATGTTGGCACCATTATCTAACATTATGAACATTGGAAATAAGGAATATGGAGTACGCCATTTATGGAATTGTTCTTTCAGCTCCTGCAAAATATTCACAGTAGTGTAGTTTTCCTCAAAAGTGGTGACACATAATACAGCCTGCTTCCTTCTGCTTACAGAACAGAGGGGATTATTACTTTCTGAATGAAAACTTCCCAGTGAGCTGTAACAGTCATGTAATCAATAGTTTGGTTGCTGATCCATATATCTGGACCACTAGACAACAGGGCTAACATATTTATTTAATGCTGGCCAGTAGGGAGTGATCTTTTATTTTTAAATACCCCCCTCCCAGCCACCCGAATAATGAATAACGAATACAGAATAACAAATATTTCAGCACCGAATAACGAATATTCAGCCCAATATTCAAAAAAAGGTATTCACTCAGCCCTAATCATTAGTGATGTTCCAAAATGTCCCACTTTGCCACCATGGCTGATGCTTTTTTCCACAGACAGCATACAGCTCAATAGTTGTCTCCAGGGCCAATACAAAAAAAATGACACACTAAAGATTTACCTTCTTTGCTTTGTATCATGGTGCCTGGCACTATTTCTTGTAATGTCAAGAAACCCGAGGAAACCATACACTGCCATTTCCTTGTTGATATGAATTGTTCTCATTAATGCTCATTTTCTAATTCTTACATTTAGTATATGATTTTTTTTCTGCACTTACCTTTCATGCCTTATAGCAGCATCCTCTCCTAACCCTCACTGAAACTACAGCTCTCAGTGCCACAATATTCGGAAGAACTGGAAATGCCTTCATCATCATCATCATGTGAAACATAGCCTGGGCTGAACCATTATCAGTTTCCAGTATCACCACCATTTTTAACAACATTCCCTGCCTCAGCATCTGAGGTTATGTCTGAGGAGGATGTCTCCTTGTCCTTGCATGCTGGCAAAACATTCAGTATCCCTATGAGTAACTTCTGTCAGTTCTTTCTGAAACTCTACTATCATTTCATTGGTAGGGATGTGTGAAATCTGCAAATTTCGTTAAGTGAAATATTTCATGAAATTTGCGTGTTTCATGAAATATTTTGCAGGTTCAGAATGCAAAGTTCTGCTGACAAAATCATAAATTTCACCTACAGGCAGTGGAATTTCACCATTCTCTGGTGAAATCCTACATTTTGTGGGCAAAATTCACAATTTTGCCAGTGGAATTACATATTTTGCACTAGTGAAATTCATCAGCAAAATCCACAAATTTCGTTAAATTTTTTTTGTGGCAAAATTCGTGATTTTGCTGGAATTTTGACAGTGAAATTTCATTTTGCTGCATCTCTGTTCATTGGTAACATGCTTTTTTGGTTCAGAAGGACATTTAGTGCCTGTCCTGGTGATAGGGATATTATTGTTATTATAGCTGCTATGTTCTTCTTTAGTGCTAGCATTCATATTGTCTACATCAACAGTTGTGAGTGAAGCACCACTGTGCTTCATTTTAGTAGACTTAGACTGGAAAATGCAAGACATAGCAGACACAGCCATGAAAGAAATGGATATTGTTTCACTACCTGCTGCAGGGACAGACAGAGTAACTGACTATGTCAAAGACAGTAATAAATGGCAGGGCTCGGGGCACCAAACAGACTGCGTAATACAGCCTAAATGGCTTTTGCTATGCTGCAGAGACACACAGTGCAGCTATATGTCACAGTAATAAATGACAGGGCTTAGGGCATCTAACAGACACTGTAATACAGACTTTTTCTATGCTGCAGAGAGACACACAGTGTAGCTATGTCACAGTAATTAATGACAGGGCTCGGGGCACCTAACAAACTGTGTAATACAGCCTAAATGGCTTGTGCTATGCTGTAAGGTATGTCACAGAAATAAATGACAGGGCTCAGGGCATCTAATAGACAGTGTAAAATAGCCTAAAAGGCTTTTACTATGCTGCAGAAAGACACACAGTGTAGCTATGTCACAGTAATAAATGACTGGTTTTGGGGGCACCTGACAGACACTGTAATACAGATAAAATGGCTTTCTCTATGCTGCAGAGAGACACACACTGTAGGTATGTCTCAGTAATAAATGACAGGGCTAAGGACACCTAACAAATAGTGTCATACAGCCTACATGGCTTTCACTTTGCTGCAGAGACACAGTGTAGCTATGTCACTATAATAAAATGACAGGTCTTGGGGCACCAAACAAACAGTGTATATTAAAGCCTACAGCTGGGATATTCAGACTGTGCCAGGCAGTGGTGCAAGCCTGGGTGCAGCACAACTGTGATGCACCAGGGCCAGGTCCAGGTGATATTCAACGTACAATGCCATGGTGCAGCACCATTGAATATGGCTCGGGGAGCACACAAACTGCATATGGCGCAGTGGCACTGTGCCAGTGCAAGCCACTGATAGGGATCATGGGGATGCACCAGCACAAGTGCAGTTGCGCTAGGTGCATCACCCATGATATTCAACAGGGGGAATGCAAATTAGGCCATTATATATGCAAGGTGCAATTAGAGCCATTTGCATGTCATTATGGCCCCATTTGCATGCCTTACGCAGGGCAGGCCGGTGACTTGCACCTGGTGCCCTACACAGCATGATGTGTGCTGTGGGGATCCTGGGGCATCCCCCACCCTGTAACTGCGGTCATGCTGTATATGTTACAAAAGATAGCCCTGGTAGTCTAGTGGCCCCCCCCAGTCCCCGATGCCCTGATGTGTATGAAACATGACCATCCCTGCTGGTCTAGTTGTCCCCGATTTCCTTGATAAATGACATTAAGATGACCCTGTTGGTCTAGTGGAACCCCCCCACCCATTGCCATGATCGCGTACACTCCATATTGAGATACACTGGTGACAAGTGCTTTACCACCCGACCCAAACAGATCCCCTTGCCCCCAACCCCACCATATCATCGTGGTTGGTACTTCTTCCCGCCCGCACACCACCTGGCTGGCTGCCTGCCAAATGACAGATATAGTATGGTTGTAAGCCCATTGGTCCTCAGTTTGACCAATGGGCTTGCAGGGTATATTGTACTAGATAGTCCTAAATATGTGAAT
Source organism: Neoceratodus forsteri (assembly GCA_016271365.2). Lineage (NCBI taxonomy): Eukaryota > Metazoa > Chordata > Ceratodontiformes > Ceratodontidae > Neoceratodus > Neoceratodus forsteri. The sequence goes on from CM057455.1 coordinate 933,940,584, forward strand.
GTGGCCATTCACAGATATGGGATTGTCTGGTACAGTATGCCTTGTAAGCCCATTGGTCCACACTGGGGACCAATGGGATTGCAGCCCATACTGTACCTGTCATTCGGCTGGCAGCCGGGTGGTCTGCGGGTGGGAAGCAGATGCCCACCAATGACAGGGGGGCAGGGTGGGCAAGGGGTTCTGTGTAGGTGGGTGGATGGGTGGGATGGGGGGTGCCACTGGATCACAAGGGCATTTCAATATGGGAGTTTACTGCAATCGCAGCAATGGGGGGTTCCACTAGACCACCAGGTTAATCTTAATGTCATTTATTGGAGAATCGGGGACTCGGGTGGGAGGGTGGACCACCAGGGATGGTCGTGTTTCATATACATTGGGGCATCGGGGACTGGGGATCCACTAAACTACCAGGGCTATCTTTAGACACATATACTGTGCAATCGCGGCTACGGGTGGGGGGGTTCCACTAAATCAACAGGGTTGTGTGTACTTGCGGATGGTGTTCTTGGCAGCTGGTGGCTACCCACGGCTGGGCTGCTGTGTTGCACCCTGCAATACAGCAACCCACCTGTGGGTGGCTGGGATTTGCTCCTACTCTGCACGAGCTCAACCTTTGGCCCCCCATGTGGCGCAGTGCAGGGGTGTGCTGACATATGTGCCACACATCCAGGGCAGAATATCGGGATGTGCCGCATGTGCATGGGCATGCCCACTGCATCTGAGCCACATACATTATCATTGTGGCCCAGCCACATCAGAATTTGCACTGTGCCAGGCAGCCATCTCAATCTCTCACTGTGGCGCAATGTAGGGTTGCACTGGCTCAACTCTGTTGTGCCAGGCGCAGCCCCTTTGAATATCTGGTCCTACATGTTTTTCACTGTGCTGCAGAGACACAAACCAGCTGCCAGTGCCTTTTGTCCCCCCTTGCTCCTTTTTTCTCCAGCACCACACCATCCACCTCTTCGACTGAGAGGATGATCCCCGGTTCCCCCCCTCTCCTGAGATAGCTTCAGTCCCCAACCCCGACCCACACTCCCTGTTCTCCTTCATGGAAGTTATTACTTTTTTTTTATAATATATGTTTTCACCACAATTTAGCAGACAAAATGCAGTGTGAGCTCCTGATTCCTTCCACTCCCTCCAGTGCCCAGCTTCTATCTGTGCATTGGGCTCACAGCAGATGGAGCACATGCATCACTGACCAATCTGTTAGCACAGTGTCATTTGCTCCTTATTCTGCTGTGAAGTTCTGAAGGACCCTACAGGCTGCCCTTTCTTTTCTGTTTCCAGCCTGTGAAGTCCTGTCAGGAGTCCCAGGACCTCACAGGATGCCTGTAATGCCTGTTTAAAAAATTACCCATTACCCGTTACCTGTGTCAAAACTACCTGACTCGTGAAGTACACTGTAATGTCAGGTAGGGTAGTAAATTACCCGAACTACCCTACCTGGCAAAAAATCACCAATACCTGACTTACCCGATCCAACTACCCAATGGGTAGCCCATCCCTAAATATGACCTCCTCATCCGCAATGTGGAATTAGATTTGCACTACAAAACTTTCAGCATTTGAACTTGGCCTATCTGTACTTCATGGAGATCTGCTTTACTCACAATACAACAGCAGAATGATTGAGATGAAGGGACTCTGCAATAAAAATACAATATTCTCCGCCTTGGTACAGCCCATATTCCACCCTATTGTTTGGTGTCCACAATACAATGAGGATACTGAGGCATTAGAAGGGGTGCAACATGAGGCAAGCAAACATCAGAATCACTGCAGGTCTTAGCTATGAAGAGAAACTGAGTAAGCTTGGTATGGGTCCGCTGGAGAAGAGAAGGGGCTTCTTCTAAATGTAATCCCCTTGACTCAGGGAAAAAGGAGGGATGTTACAGGGTTTGCACATCTGTACTGACTGGGGTACAATGCACTTAGACAGAAATAAAGAAGAAATGGTGGAACACCCAGAAGTACCAAGAGACAACAACATGACTAAATCAGAAAAGACTTGCCTGCTCCTGTTGGAAGCTGAGAAACTTACTATACTGCAGAGAACAAACTAGAATGCATTTGAGGAACTGGGAACTTGGTAAAACATAATATTGTAGGGGACTAGGAAGGTAAGCTACACTTTCTACAGAAAGTTTCATTATTTTCTTATTGGCATTAAGAATTACAGGATTCCATTAAAGTGTAGTAATTTTATAACCAGAGGGGTTGAAATACAACTGAAGTTGCTTGATTTCTGTGCTAGACACATAGGATTTGGAAGGATATTTGTGCAATATTTTAGAAGTGTCCTGCTGGCTGAACAGTGAGTTCATTTTTATCCCTGGACTCAGAGTGGTTTGTGTAGGAGCAGTGGTCTAGTACATTGTGGTGTTGGTTGACTTACTATAAAGGGCAGTACTCACCAGGGTAGTGGAGCAGTGGTGTATTTGATTGTTTCTAACAGTCACCAGTGGTTGTGGCATTTCCTTTATAGCCAAGGTTCTGACATCACTTCCTCAACAGGTCTTGGAGCAGAACTGTCATATTCTCAATTACCCAGCACAGTGCATAAAGGGTAAGTACACACAAAAAAATATGTATATATATTACTCATTGTATATTATAAGGAAGAGGGACACGTGGGGAGTGGTGCAATGCACTGGCTGTGGGGCAGCAATTTTCCGGGAGACATTCTGGAACCTGCGTTGCTGCCCTATTTGCAGGCAACTGTCAGCTCTGAGGGAGGAGGTTGCCCACCTCCAGGCTGAACTGGCAAGGACTAAGGAGGTCTCCCCCACCCAAAGAGCACCAGTTTCACAGGCACTGCCTCAGAGGTTGCCGTGTGAAGAGCAGATGGACCACAGTAGGTTCAGGGAGGGTGAGGGTGGTAGCCCCTGAGTTGCACCTCTACACAAATCATATGTCAGTCTGGCAAATCAAGGTTCCTCTATGATGACACCCTCATTGGAGACCAAGAAGAATTCTGGGGACATCTACAAGGGAGATCCACAAAAGAGTGGCAAGGGACACCACAGAGAAAGAAACAGCTTCTGATAGGGGACTCAATTGTTAGGGGTGTAGACCTGGGGAAGGGAGAGGAGAGGGAAGTATGGTGCCTGCCTGGTGCCATGGCTTGGAGGGACAGGAAGCGAATCCTCAGGATTGCAGAAGCAGCATCACAGGAGGAAACTAGATATCATTGTCCACCTCAGGACAAATGACCTAGCTAGGCATGAGATCAGTGCAGTGCAGGATGAATCTGTGGAGCTGGGGAGGGGCCTCAGAGAGGTAGCAAGCATGGTAAGCTTCTCAGAGGTGCTGCCAGTCTATGGCAGGGGTGAGGCTAGGGTACTGCACACCATGCAGTTTAATGAATGGTTGCAAAACTGGTGCAGAGCACAGGGCTTTGGCTTCATTGGGGACTGGGGGTCCACCTGGAGAGATGAAGGTCTATACTGGCATGATGGTCTGCATCTGTCCAGGAAGGAAACAAGCTCCTAGGTGACAGGTTTAAAGGCTTCCTTGGCAAGCTTTTAAACTAGCCAAGGAAGGTGCTGATAGGAAACAGGAAAGTTCAAGCCTCCCCCACAAAACATGGCAGGTAGTAGGGTAAACACTGAGGTACAGAGCTTGACAGAGGGCAGGACAGGGGTAAATGGAAAAATGGACAAGGGCAATAAGAGCAGGGATGGGGTAAAAAAGGATAAAGCCAACATTAAATGGAGGGCAATGAGTACCAATGCCCGTAGTCTTGGAAACAAGCTTCCAGAGCTAGTAGCCCTGATGGAAGAGGAACACTTGGATATCGTGGCAGTCACAGAAACATGGTACACGGAGAACCATGACTGGGATGTCAACATACCAGGGTGCACAATCTACAGAAGGGACAGGGAGGGTAAAAGAGGAGGTGGAGTAGCTCTCTACATAAGGGAAGGGATAAAAGCTATAGAATTAAAATGTAAAGTGGGAGGACAAGAGGTACTCTGGGTCACCTTGGAGACAGGGAATGGTATCACAATCTGCACAGGGGTTGTATATAGACCCCCATCTCAAGGGGAAGAAATGGACAAGAAAATGATAGAGGACATTCTCAAAATGGCTGAAAAGGAGAGATGCTATTGATGGGGGACCTGAATATACCAGATGTTAACGGGACGACATGGACTGCAGCCACATCCAAGAGCAGGGTCATTCTCGATGCCCTACAGGGGGCATGCCTTAGACAGCTAGTGGTGGAACCCACTCGGGAGGGAGCAATATTAGACCTGGTACTCTCAAATGGAGAGAGGATCACAAATTTAGAAGTCAGTAGACATCTGGGAACAAGTGACCACTGCACAGTGTGCTTCACAATAAGCACAACCATGGAGACAAGCCATATAAAAACAAGGATACTGGACTTTAGAAGGGCTGACTTTGGCATAATGGGTGAATACCTGAGGAATGCATTAGCAAATGGCGAGAAAGAAGGAGTGGAAGAACAATGGAGAAAAATCAAAACTGCCATCATGGAGTCTACAAGCGTTTGTGTGAAACAAATAAAGAAAACAAAGTGGAATAAAAAAACACTATGGTTCTCAAAAGAGGTGTCAGGGAAGGTTAAGGAGAAAAAGGCTGCATTCAAAAAGTATAAGGAATCACAGAAGGAGCACAACAGGGAACTGTATCAATTAAAGCAGAAAGAATTGGGGAAGGCAGTCAGAAAAGGAAAGGCCCAAACCGAGGAAAAGATAGCCAACTCATTTAAGAAGGGGGATAAAACCTTTTATAGGTACATTAGGGAGCATAGAAAGGTTAAGTGAGGGATAGTGAAGATTAATAAAGGAGAGAGGAGGTGGGCAGAGGGAGACAGTGAAAAGGCAGAGATACTGAATGAATACTTTTGCTCAGTATTCACAAAAGAAGAAGAGGAGTTACCTAAACCAAACAGTAGAAGCACTCTGGATAGTGGGGTTGACACCAGTCCATTTACAGAAGAAAAGTACTGAAATAACTCCTAAAACTCAAGGTGGACAAAGCAATGGGGCCTGATGGGATTCACCCTAGAATCCTAAAAGAGCTAAGGGAGGACCTAGTGACACCACTAACCACACTTTTTAACAAATCATGGGAAGATGGGGTGGTACCTGAGGACTGGAGGAGGGCAGATGTGATTCCCCTTCACAAAAGTGGGAGCAAGGCAGAAGCAGGAAACTACAGACCTGTTAGTTTGACCTCAGTGGTGGGGAAAATGATGGAATCACTTCTGAAATAAAGAATTTTTGAGTACCTAGAGGCCAGCAGGGCACAGGACCTAAAGCAGCATGGATTCATAACAGGAAGGTCATGTCAGACAAATCTAATCGATTTCCTTGACTGGGTGACCAAAGTAATAGATCAGGGAGGGGCTGTGGATATGACCTACCTAGACTTTAGCAAGGCATTTGACACAGTCCCGCACAAAAGATTTATAATCAAGTTAGCCAGCCTGGGAGTGGGTCCCAGGGTGGTAGCCTGGGTAGCAAACTGGCTGCACAACAGGACACAGAAGGTAATAGTGAATGGAACACATTCTGAAGAAAGGGGGTTACTAGTGGAGTACCTCAGGGCTCAGTATTGGGTCCAGTCCTCTTTAACGTCTTTATAGGTGACATTGCAGAGGGTCTGGAAGGAAAGGTATGCCTCTTTGTGGATGACACAAAGATCTGTAACAGAGTTGATACACAAGTGGGGGTAGAAAGGATGAGAAGGGACTTGGCAAGGTTGGAGGAATGGTCAGACATACGGCAACTTAAATTCAATGCAAAGAAGTGCAAAGTAATGCACCTGGGAAATAAAAATCCAGGAGAAGAGTACACAATAGCAGGGGAGGTACTAACGACAGCAATAATGGAAAGGGATCTGGGTGTAGTCATATCAGATGACCTAAAGGTGGGTAAGCAATGTGAGAAGTCAGTAAGGAGAGCCAGGGGGGATACTGGGATGCATAGGGAGAGGCATACTTAAGTAGAAAAAGGTAGTTATCCTCTATATACAGACAGTTGGTGAGACCCCATCTGGAGTACTGCATGGCAGTTTTGGAGACCTCATCTACGCAAGGACATAGACAGAATGGAAGCAGTCAGGAGGGCAACTAAAATGGTGCAGGGTCTGCATCAGAAATCATATGAAGAGAGGCTGAGAGAGCTTAATATGTATACCCTTGATGAAAGGAGGGACAGGGGGGACATGATAGAAACGTTTAAGTACCTCAAGGGAATCAACAAAGTCCAGATGGGTAGCATCTTTCAGAAAAAGAGATGTGTAAGAACAAGGGGGCACAATTTAAAGTTAGAGGGGGGATGGCTCAGGGGTAATGTGAGGAAATTCTTTTTCACGGAGAGAATGGTGGACACATGGAACTGCCTTCCTTGAGAGGTTGTGGGGTCTAAAACAGTGGGGGAATTCAAACATGCATGGGACAGGCATAAGGCAGTTATAGTGGGGGGTTGCAGGAAGTAGGCTGTTGGTTAACTAGAATCTGCAGCTTATCCAATAGGTAGGGAAATGGGCAGACTGGGTGGGCTAAGTGGTCCTTATCTGCCGACAAAGTTTATGTTTCTATGTTTCTATGACTACAACCTGAGAAGAAGGAGAGTGACTTGATCTTTGTCTAAGGAATCTGGAGTCAATTAATCTGGACAAAGCTTATAATTCCTTTTCTCACATTGGATTCCTCCTCCAAAATCCTGTACTGTCCTGTTCCTAGAGAAACTCCAGTCACCAAGAAACAATGATCCTTCCTTCTTCAATTATTGAAATGCTACAATTAACAAGCAACAATCCTTTCTTAAAAGCAGTCATTCCTTAGCTCATGGTTGTTCTTTAGGTATGCCTCTTGTCACCTCACTATAATTTCAACCTGTGAATGTTCTTATCCTCTTAGTTCAGAGGAACAAAACTCCTTGTGGGAGTCTTGCCTTTTATCTAGAGAAAGCAAGGCTGGCCTGCAAAGGTACACCCCACTTATATCAAGTAATTGATGATTCAGGAGTCCCTCCTACGGAATATATCAGACAGCTGGACACTCAGTGTATTGCAGCATCCCCTTTGTTCCACAGATGAAAGATTCCTGAATGTCCAAATTGTAAACTTGGTGTCTGCAAGGAGATATGCTATTTATTTTTGCTTATGCACGCAGCATGAAGTGAACATCCTGTTACGAGAAGGCCATGTCAGTGGTGTGTCACTGCTGGGTCCAATGTAGCTCAGTCTGCAAGGGGCTCAGCAATGACAACTCAATGATTAGCAAGTCTGATCCTCATGCCTTTTCTTTCTACAGGGCATAAGCTTTGCGTAGTTGAAAGGAGTCAACTGCTTCATTCACGGAGTGGCTGGCTGCATTGATCTGCATAAACACGTCTAGGCTGGTGCGGGAGACATCCTTGAGTTCATCTTGTGAGTTGCATGTGTCCCTCCCATTGCCGTGCCTGTGTCAAGGGGTTAGGCTAGCCAACCAGTGATCTGTCTACCTGCAGTGCAGCACCTGCCCCATCACCCAGTCACTAAGGTGAGCCATGACTATTCCTCGCTCAGTCTGTCTCCTGACTCTCTGCTTGCCAAACTGCCTGCCACCCTTGTTCCCTTAGAGTCAGGGCTGTACCTGCAGTATATCATATGGATTGGTCTTTTCACACCTCTCCCTACCCCTTCAGCCAACTAGCTCATGACAGGGTGACTGCCCCTATGAAAAGAAACACTGTCAGTGCAGGTTAAAGAACAACACTGAAGACAGTACAGACAACTGCACTTGGAAATTACTACTAAAATCAAATAAAAAAGAAAATAAGAAACTGGGCATGAATGCAGCTCTCAACCATAGCATGACCTGAAGCACCAGGACTACTGATGCTGTGCTCACAATTGATCTTTCACAATAAACTGTGAGTTGCATTTGTGTTTAATTTTTTTTCTTTTCTTACATGATTTTTATCATAATGTCTGTTGTGGTTGCCTTTGCTGCCCCCTGGCTATCTGAATTCCCAGCCCCCATTCCCACCTGGTACTGCTGTTTTTTTCTGTTTTACTGTACACAGCAAGTCCTTTCTTAAAGCCTCTAGTCACAGGCCCAGTTCTGGACTTTATCCAGTCCTATTCACGGTTGTATTGCCACCCTGAATTGTCACCTGATTGCCCACCCAATGCTGTTGGAACAATTTTGCAAGGTTAATAAGGTTGTTTTATTTTTGTTTTTACTTTTCTTTTGCTAACTGCAGTCTGATTTATTCTTTGGCAAACCAAATAGTGATTTCCTGGGTGGGGGGTAATTTTGCCCCACAACCTCCCTTAGTAATGTATGTTTATAATGCTGCCTCACTTTGTGCCGCTGGTCCCATTCTGCTGTCAGTCTGTTTGACTTAGTAAACAGTACAGCTCTTGTGGCCCAACCAAAATACAGCTCTCATGGCTGGCTGGATGAGTGATAGAGTGACTGAGTCACAGATGGTGAAATGCCAGTGTACACATCACCACCATTACAGCCATCAGCACGTGTTGTGTGGGAATAATTTCTGTGCTATGTACCATCCATTTTGTAGGGAACAATCAGTCGTCAGTATACGCAGTTCCACTTTCCTGGTCTGGCTTGTTGCTGCATGGTGGCTGAGCTTCCCCAACTCAAGGCCAGCATCCTCATACTAATAGTCATCACTAAATGTGACTTGCAGTCTCTCTCTCATCCATTCTCTCTCTTGTCTGTCTTCTTTCTGAACTCCAGAGTCCAATCAAAAAGACAGTAAAGAGTCGGCATGAAGAGATCGATGAAGCACTATAAAAAGGGCTGGGACTTGGGATCTGGTGTTGATCAGAGCAGCAAGGTCAGGTTAGTCACACAACATCACTGCAGTGGACAGCAGCCAAGTCACTCTTTCTAGCCTGCCCAGCATGCGATCATAGTTGACCAGGGCCTAAGTAACCAAGTGTCTATTCTTTTGAGGCTATGGTGATTGCTATGTCAAAAAACACCTCACAAACATCTCAATGAATGAGATGTCATATTTAAAATTTAAGTGAGGACTGGGAATGGAATAGTTAAAGGAAAAAACAAGGGAGATTCTGTGGGGGGGGGGGAGACAAGGAAGAGGCAGCAAGGAGGCCCACAGCAGGAAGGCTGCAAGCTCAGAGCAGCCTTCCTGCACTTACACTGAACATAGTCAGCCCTCAATAACTGTAAATCTGCATCTTTTTGCAAAAAGTGCTGCTATCCATTTGTGCAAAAGTTCAAATCAGTAAAAAGGTAGACTTACAGCAGCTTTCAGTAAGGTCTGCACTGGTATACCACTATGGCCAGATGCCCCAGCACAGTTCATTTCAGCTTCATCAAAGGGCCACCTTTTTTGCAACAAGATTTGGACTTATAATTGTTGAAGGCTGGCTATATTCAGTGTGAGTGCAGCTCTGCCTGGATATGTATTTTGTCTGCTCTGCACTGCCTAAGTAACTGAGTAACTCACTGTCATTGTCCATGATGGACAGTTTGTGGTTTGTGTCATTGTTATGTTTGCTTGCATGCACAGTGTGAAGCAAACATCTTGTTACAAGAAGGTCATTTCAGAGGAGTGTAAAAAAGAAAATAACAAACTAGACATAGATGTATTTCACATCTGTAGCATGACCTGAAGTGCTGGGCCCACATGGTGCTGCTCTCTTATTTGATGTTTCACAATAAACTGTAAATAGCAGTTGTACTCAATTTCTTATTTTCTTTTTTACATGATTTTTGTAGTAATTTCTGAGTGAGGTTGCCTGTGCTGTCCTTTAACTATCTCAGTTTCCAGCCCCCATTCCCATCTGGTCCCACTACCATTTTTTCTTTCTGTAACCCCCCCCTCCCAATGTTGGGAGCTTACCTGGGGCCCTGCAGCTGTCCCCTGCATCTTGCAGCTGGAGCCACTCACATCTTCGCTTCCCCAGCCCTCTCCTGCACTGATTCCAGGGCCGAAGCACCTGAACCATTTATTGGCACCTCAGTGTGCCTGATCAGTGTGACTGGAGAGCCGCTTGCACCTTTGCTGCCCTGCCCCCTCAAACTGCTGCAAAGTGGGGTGGGGAGCATAGAAAAGGCCTCCGATGGTTTTCGATGCTTCAAAACACTGAGCAAAATACGGGCAGAAGCCCCTCTTTCACTTTTACCTCCCCAACCCCATCGGACACAAGCAGGAGGCTGTGGGAACTTAATCAGATAAGAAAAATTTAAACAGCTCCCCAATCTAATCCAAGCCACCAGTGGGCCAGAGAAAGAATGGTAACAACATGACACTAGGACTACCTGTCACATGATCCTTTGCTGCACAGGAGTCACTATTCAGAGACTTGCTCCTGCTAGACAGCCCACAAATCAGAGCTTCCAATGGAGCTCCTGTCCCCTCAACATGACCACTGATACTAGCGACTCTCAGATAGGACCAGGAGGGTCTTGACCATGCAGCAAGAAGCTGCCAAAGTACTTCAATTTAAAAAGATATTTAATGAAGTTGAACAGGACTGTGTGGGGGTGGCTATGTTGAAAGTGGTTTGCCTGAAGAACAGCAAGGACCTGATTGGTAGCTGCAGCAGTCCAGTCAGGAGTGGAGCTCATGCATCTTTTCTAGCTAATGGGACAAGATTTTCAAACAACGTTCTAGGGTTTGACAATTAACCCTGTGGAGTTTCTGAAAGTATTTTCTGAGGAGAAAGCAATGGTTTTGACAGCTCTCAGTGATGTGACTGACCAAAACTTTAAAGTTTGTTGCTGAATAGACTTGTAAATTCTATAAACAAAGGGATTTACCTCAGCTTAAGTGTGAAGCCAGGACTTTAGCACCAAGAAAGAGCAGGCGTAACTGTGAAAGCTACTCTTATTCTGAGGTGATGAACAGCCACTGCCTCTCTGATCCTAACATAACTGTATTTCTGACAGGGGCCCGACTCTTTGAAGTTTCGACTGCCTGCCTTCCTGCCTGTTGAGGTGGGTGAAGACAAGCCCCTTTGTAGGGTGAAGATTGACTGCTGGCCCATCTTTTGAGGTGGGTGAAGACAAGTCCTTCTGTGAGGTGAAGAGCATCACTATCATCATCATCATCATCCTCACCAGCAGAACAGTTTTACACAACTGCCTGACAGGAGAGACTAACACCTGCACCATCTGGTCATCTAAAGGTTATGAGTACTGGATTTTAACCAACCAAATGCCATTTTAACTGTCCCACTAGCTTGCTAATTAATTTATCATCTGGGCTTCCTGCACGACCTTAACATAATCCCACAGCAACCGTTAAAGCCAGGTTGAACTGTGTGTTTCTATTCACCAGTGTAGTTTGTGTTTAGCATCTGCAGCTCCACCCAACTGTAATGGTATCACATCAAATGTCCATTCGTCACAGGCCTGCAACTCCTTATTGTACATACACTAAGACTGTTGGGAGCTCCCACAGGGACTGTGGGGTTAACTGGTGCACCAGTGGGGGGGAGAGGGACTGGGACAGACTTCATACCATACAGTGGTTGTGCTATAATAAAGGAATAATGCACGACAGGGTGTGTATCGTGTTGGGATAACACCACGCCTGGAGGGGTTGGGCACGAGGCCGCAGGCCGAGTGCATCCAACCCCCCAGGCATGGCGTTTTCCCAAATGACACACACCTTGGAGTGCATTATTCCTATTATACAATGGCTCATTGTTATACAGAAGAAAAAAAATAATTTTAAAGATGTTTTTGTGTGGAAAAATATTTTAGTTTTTTAAGAGCAGATGGAACAATCAATGTGCTCAAGCTCAAGCATATCATCATCTGCAGGTTCACAGTGTGGCTGAGACTAGATCTGTGGCATCATGCTGGGATAATGCCTGGGTCCAGCCCCAAACTGACCAATCACAGTCCAAGATTCTTTCTTTTTTTTTTTTTATTTAAAGTTTATTGAAAGGTTAACAAAATACAATGGACAGGGTCAAAACATCCAGAGCATTTAAGCATGTGACAAAACAGGTTAACTGACCCCGTCCCCCTCCCTCCCGCCACCCCCCGACACAAGTCCCCCCACCCACACAGTCCCGAGGCATGACAGTCCATAACATCTGGTAGTATAAAAATTAAGTACTAAATAGTATATAGCGTATGTAACGAGGCCCAAATCCGCTCATATTTGGACTTATTATTATTGATACTCGAAATGGTCTTCTCCACTCGAAGATTAAATAATAACTCGCTTAGCCATTCAGAATAGGAGATGACCCCAGAACTCTTCCAATACTTGAGCACCAGTTTTTTAACTGACATAGAAATCAAGGCAATATGAAACTTATACTTATTAACAGAGATCTGCAAGTAATCCCCAAAAATACAAACCTCTGGGATGAACAAATCCTTCAGCCCAAGGAGGGGATCGACCTTGTCCTTTATAGCTTTCCAGAGGGGTAATATCTTAGGACATTCCCAGAAAATGTGAAGTAGGGAGTCTTCTGCTAGAGCACACCTAGTACATACATTAGAGGAAGTTATTCCCCATTTGGCCAGTTTCTGAGGATAATGATAGAGGTTGTGGAGGATGTAAAACTTTAACCGTAGCCTATCTTGTGTTACAAAACGATGGCAGTTATTCCATATAGCCGTCCAATCCATATCCCAGTGTGGAAAAAGAACAGACCAAAACTCTGTAGGTCCAAATGGTTCAGGAAAACACCAATCGCACAAAATATTGTACAGTTTGGAAATACTCAAGGGGGAGTTACCTAGTGGACACAGTTCAGACAGGAAAGCAAACTTATAGGATAGAGGGGTACCCTCCCCAAACTTTTTAATGAGGAGATGTCTAAGCTGTAGTGCCCTAAAATAGTCACTTTCCTTAAGCCTGAATTTCACCATGATATCTTCAGCTGATAACCAGGTACCATCCTCCTTAAGAAATGAGTACACCCTACCCTCCCCCAAACTGGGTAACCATCTAGGGCATAACACTTTGTTATCTATTTTAAAGGCAGGAGAGTTCCAAATCGATTGCTCCACATCTAACCAATTTTTATATTTTAGGAATCTGCACAACTGAGAGTGGATCCTCATAGAGATTCCAATTGTGGTACCTTTTAATTCCTTAGGTATAGAGGCGATATTGAGGAATAATAATGCGGAGGGGGATATATTTGCTGAGCGGATCATTTCCAGCTCTATTTTGAGCCATGCAGGCAAGTAGACAGAAGGATTAGGAACCATCCACCTTAAGTATTTAGCCGCACTACAGGCCCAATAATACATACACATGTATGGAAGCCGTAAACCACCTTTAGACTTGGGCACCACGAGCTCGTAAAAAGCTAGTCTTGGCTTCTTTTTAGACCAGATGAAGCCACCTATCAAACTCTGGGCTTTTTTAAGCCAGCCGCTCTGCAAGCAAATGTTGAGTAGCTGGAGGGGGTGTAAGAGACGCGGGAGAACATTCATCTTAACCAGACTGATTCTTCCCCAGAAAGAGATAGGTAAGGCCGACCATCTGGTCAAATCTAAAGCCACCATGGACAGTAATGCCTCCAAGTTGTATTTGATGGTGCTCTGCAAGTCCCTAGTTAACACAATGCCCAATACCGCAATGAGTCTTTGGACCAGGCTAGACCCAGGGCAATAATATCATTCTTAAAAACTTTGTGATTTAAGGGAAAAACAATCGATTTCCCTACATTTAGTTTGTAATTAGATAATTTACTGAATTGCTCAATAATGTCCAACATGGCAGGAATTGATGACTGGGTAAGAAAGGTGCAAAAGCAAATCATCAGCATATGCAGCAACTTTAAGCTCAGTGCCGAGAATGGTAATCCCCTGAACCTTCAACCATGAAATTAGTTTACGGATTAATGGCTCCAGGTAGAGATTAAAAAGTAGAGGAGAAAGGGGACAGCCCTTCCTGGTTCCAGAATGTAGGGTGAAGGTCCTGGAGATCACCCCATTCCCAGAGATCTTAGCCATCGGGTTCTGGTATAGGGCCTTTATCCAAGATTGAAATTGTTGGGGAAATCTGAAGGAGTTTAATGTTTGAAGTAAAAAACTCCAATTGACTCTGTCAAAGGCCTTCTTGGCGTCCAGAGAAACCAGTGCTACTGGAAAGGAGGCATCTCTGGACACCGAGAAGACGTGCGAGAGAGTGCGGAGGTGGTCTGCATAAAATCTGCCTTTCATAAAGCCCACTTGATGTGAACCAATTAAATCAGGGAGAACCAAACTGAGTCTGCCAATATTTTTGTTAAAATTTTTATATCTTGGTTCAACAGCGATATAGGTCTGTAACTCTCAACACATTCCAAGTCTTTACCCGATTTTGGAAGAAGCACGATGAGGGCCTCAAATAGAGAGGCATCAATTTGCACACCTGATAAGATATGATGAAAAAGAGAAAGAAGATGGGGGGTAATTTGCTCCTTAAAACACTTATAGAAGTTTGCTGAAATACCATCTAATCTGGGTGATTTGTCTAAGGGTAGACCGTTTATCGCCTCCAGGATTTCCAGCTCTGTAATAGGAGCTACTAGTGCCCTACACTGAAACTCTGAGAGACAAGGTAAGTGGGCCTCCACTAGGTAGGAGGAGAGAGTAAAGGCAGAAGGGGGATTAGGCATTTCACCATATAGATGTTCATAATAACTGACGAACTCCGAGACGATCTCCTGGGGATTAGACCTGAGAGTTCTGTCAGTTTTAGAGTGGATCGGGGGGATAAACCGGCCGGACTCCAGTTGTTTAATTCTCTGGGCCAATAGTTTGCCCATTTTTCCCCGTGATCTATATAAGAGGCTTTGGTACATAAAATAGCAAACTCTGCTCTCTCATTAAGTATAGTTATATAGGAGTCCCTCAGCTTTGCCAGTTCTTGTTTAGATTCATCAGATGGGTTTGATTGTAAGTTAACCTCTAAAGTTCTTATCCGGGTTAACACCTCCTTCTGCTTTGCCTCCCACCCCCTTTTCCTTGTCGCAGCCACCCCAATTAGGATGCCCCGGAGATATGCTTTGAAGGCACACCATAACACATCTGGCCTAGTGTCCTGTGTGGCATTCAAATCGAAAAATTGTGTGATATGCTCCTTGATTTGGTTTCTACTCTTGGGATCCTTGAGCAATTGGCCATTCAATTTCCACCTGGTCTGGTGCCTAGGCAAAGAAGTAAGGGCCAACTTGCAGAGCACCACAGAGTGATCAGAGGGCGGGCCTGACTGAATAGTAGAGTTTGTCACACCAGATAACAAGGCCTGAGACACTAGCAGGTAATCAATGTGGGATGAGAGTCCAAGATTCTTTCTTGCCATAATATTTATTTATAGGTGACTTGTTGATGTTTTCACTCGCTTTGTTTCCCTTGTCACCCACGTTATTTTCTCACCTCCAAAATAAACCTATCTGGTTATTTATTTACAATGCCGAAGTATTTACCATTATTGTGTTAGTGTGATATTTGAATGTTTATAGTGATTAGTGGGGAGGAGGTTGTGTTACCAAGCTACCTTTCACCAAGGGAGGGGGCTATACTCATTTCCTGTGGGAAGCACCCTGGCAGCACCCTGCTATAAGGATCACCATAGGTGGAGGCACCATGCCATTTCGAAATCTATTTCTAACCATGAACCCAGGCGCCAATCTACATCTGTTAGTCAGCACCCCTTGTGGGTGGTTGTGCGTATAGTAGTAGCGGTGGTGACACTTTTTACTGTATGCAGCCTGTGCTTTCTTGAAGCCCATGGTCCCAGCTCCCATTCTGGCCTTAATCCAATCCCAGTCCCAACTGTATTATCAACCTGAATTGTCACCTGATTGCCACCCAATCCTGTTGGTTTTCCCTGTTCTTAATCAACTCCTCCCCATCTCAGTGCCTGCACCCAATAAATATATGAGTGGTGCCAATGCCCCATTATAATGTAAGCCCATGCCAACTGCAGTAGTGCCTGGAGCACCCTCTCCAGATCTTCCTGATGGTCTTAAAACTGACCCAGTGCCTGGCCCCGTGAATGGGCATGGAGTGCAGCAGGTATCCCGCTAGGGATTATTTATTTATTTATTAAAAGAATCAGAATTACAAGCCTTTACGCTAAGAGCTCATTTACTGAGGGTCCTCATCAATCAAAGGAGGGGAACAATTATATGAGTTGGGAATAGCAAATGCAGCTAACAGGCATTGTCATAAACATATTAGTAACACATTAACAAACTGATATAATACAAGAAATTGAGTAGTAAGGACAGGCAAATTTTATAGTACAGTCTTAACACAGAGTACATAAGGAACAATCCAACACCGGCAGTATAAATAATGTGCTAACAGTTCAGTTAGGTACTTACAAATAGCAGCCAAGAGGAC
This sequence comes from Neoceratodus forsteri, assembly GCA_016271365.2. Classification (NCBI taxonomy): domain Eukaryota; kingdom Metazoa; phylum Chordata; order Ceratodontiformes; family Ceratodontidae; genus Neoceratodus; species Neoceratodus forsteri. The sequence continues at coordinate 933,956,914 of CM057455.1, forward strand.
TTGTTGTAAGCTAGAGGATGCCAAGGTAGAAACATCTCAGTGAATGTGTAGCGAGCAATAGGTAAGAGAGTGGGGAGGCCGATTCAGTGAGTATGTAAGGATATATGAATATACAAACATATGAAGAAGCCAGCAGAAGAAGGCCATTTGGTCTATCAAGTCTGCTCATGTTGCAGGGTCCACAGCTTGAGTTACTGTCCCTGCCCCCTCCCCATTCCACACATCCTCTCTACCCATGACGCTTACCCTCCCCCTGTACCTGTCCCAGCATCTCTTAAAGCTGCCACTGTCTTCAATGAGATTACTTCTTCTGGCAGTGCATTCCAAGTGTCTACCACCTTCTCTGTGAAGAAGTGCTTCCTGACCTCCCTCCCAAACCTCCCATCCTGCAGCTTATGACTGTGCCCCCTCATGTCATGGTTGCCACTCAGCTTAAAGAGACTCACCTTATCAACCTTATTTATCCCTTTCAAGTACTTGAAGGTCCCAATCATGTTCCCCGTCTCTCTTCTGTCTTCCAGGGAGTATTTGTTCAGTGTCCTCAACCTCTCCTCATGTGCCTTACCCTACTGACCAGCTATCAACTTTGTAGCTCTCCTCTGGACCTTCTCCAGCAGGTTAATGTCCTTTTGAGGTGTGGCACCAGTACTGAACTCCATACTCTCTCTCTCTCTCTCTCTCTCTCTCTCTCTATATATATATATATATATATATATATATATATATATATATATATATATATATATATATATATATTATAGTGGCATGGTCAGCACCACTATAGTTAGGGTTGAGCGGCCACTTACACACTAAAGTAAAAAGTTTGGACATTAATAACTTTGGACCCGTTCAATGGATTTGCCCGAAATTTGGTACACGTGTTGGGGTGCACTAGATCACTTGATTTGCCAAATTGTGTTTGTGTCAGAGTGCTGGTCTTCATGTACGAAAGCGCTGAAAAATGCAAAATTATCCATTTTTGAAGGCACCTTTTGGCATTCTTAATGTGTTCCTGCACGGTCATCATGTGGTGTGCTGCTCTGCAAGATGGCTTGCTTGAAAGAGCTTTGGTGGCTGAACATGCTGCTTTTTGTTTGGTGAAAAAATATTAAGGCATTCAAAAGTTATGGCACTTTTAAGTTCCCATTATAAGTCAATGGAAACATTTATATGTATATCTTGCGATCAAAGAACGGGGGTTCTGGCCATCTGATTTCACCTGGCGATCAAAGAATTTGCAGCCTCACAGTTCAAGAATCTTTGTTCCTGAGGAATTTTCAAAATTCTTTGACCACTAGGTCCGCCATCTTGTTTTCAGTTTTCCAATCATACGAACACAAATATCTCGGCTCAGGGGTCACTTCTGAAGTAAAACTTCAGTGGGTTTTACTCAGAGGACCCTGATCTATCAAGCCATGGCTTTGGTTCCATCCAAATCGGTCAAAAAATAGAGTTATAAGCTTTTAAAATCTTAATTCATAGCTCGCTAACGATCTTTGATCTCGAGCCTGCAAATTCTTTGATCGTGAGATTCTTTGATCGCAATCTTGCATCGTGACCTAAAACAATAATATCTCAGCTCAGGGGTGGGCTAGGAACACAAATGAGGGCTTGTTTTGCTCAGGAGGGTCCGTTCTGTCAAACCATGCCATAGGTTTGGTTCAAATCAGTGAATAAATTGTGTTTCACCCTTTTTTTATTCTTTGATTGTGAGCCTGTAAATTCTTTGATTGTGAGGCTGCAAATTCTTTGATCATGAGATTCTTTGATTGCAATCTTGCATCGTGAGTGAGGAACGAGATGGCCAGATTTAAAAATCATTTTTCTCAGCCCATGGGTGCCCTAGGAAGTCAAATGAGGGTGGGTTTTACTCAAGGGGCTTCGTTCTGTCAAACCATGGTGGTGGTTTACTGCAATTCCTCAATTTTGGATTTATTACATTTTTATTCTTTGTTCATGAGCTTGCAAATTCTTTGATCATGAGGCTGCAAATTCTTTGATCATGAGATTCTTTGATCACGATCTTGCATCTCGAGTGAGGGACAAGATGGTCCGATTTAAAATTCAATTTTCTAAGCCCAGGGGTGTCCTAGGAAGTCAAATGAGGATGGCTTTTACTCAGGGGGCTTCGTTCTGTTGAACCATGTGGTGGTTTACTGCAATTGCTTCTATTTTTTGAATTATTACATTTTTTATTCTTTGCTCGTGAGCCTGCAAATTCTTTGATCGTGAGGCTGCAAATTCTTTGATCGTGAGATTCTTTGATCGTGATCTTTGATCGCAAAATAGAGACAAGATGGCCAGATTTCTTATAATGGAATAGATAGGGAAAGTTTGCCAATCTTTGACATTGAATATCTCAGAAATTATTTGGTCTTTTTACTTGAAATTTGGAGGGAAGAAAGGCAACATCCCACAGATGTGCCTTTTAGTGAATTGGTCAAAAAATATTACAGGACGGCAAACTTACTGCACTATGAAGTTGGTACTTTTTCCCATAGAATAACATTACAACGTCCGCTATATTAGAGGAATTCTTTGCCGCTCTGCTGGAAAATAGCAGTTTAGTCTTTTGGGCTGAAATTTGGAGGGAAGAAAGCCACCATCCTACAAATGTGCCTTTTGGTGGTTTGGAGAAAAAATATTACAGGGTGGTAAAGTGACATCACTCCGAAGTTGACGATTTGTCCCCTAGGATAACATCATTGCATCCATCGCATCTTTCAGGGCCCGTATCTTAGAAATGGTGTGACATACGGACTTTTTGTCAAAAAACTGCTTAGCCCCCCAACTAGGGGGCTAAGCATAAAACTAGCCAGGAAAGTAATAATTCATACAAAATTATAATTTTTTTCCTGCATCATACGGTTCCTGAGATATAAGCAATTTAGTATTCCAAGTCATACTTTTCTGCTCTGAAGTCAATTATAATGCATACATTCTTTGTTTTCAATTAGTTTTTTCAATGCAGTTTTTGAGGAAAAGAAGGGCGTGCCCTTTTGTTACTGTGACAGCTAGTGTTTCCAATTGCGCTTCTGTTACCATTCGATTCACTGTTCCCATCTATGCCACCGTGTGCGTAACGGTTTGCATTTTCATATGCGCTTGCATTTCTGTTTCTGTTGTCTTTGCTGTTGCTGTTACTGTTACCATTTATGTTTACAATTGCTGTACCATGACCTTATGTGTAACAGTTTGCGTTTTCATATGCGCTTGCGTTTCTGTTTTTATTGGCTTTATTGTTGCTGTTATCATAACCATTTGCATTTACAACTGTGGCTCCATGAGTGTGTGCATTACAGTTTGCGTTTTCATACGTGCTTGCATTTCTGTTTACTTGGGTGTTATTGTTGGTGTTACTGTTACCATTTGCATTTACAATTGTGGAACCGTGAATGTGTGTGTTACCAGTTGTGTTCTGTATGCACTTCTGTTTGATGTCTCTGTTTATGTAACTGTTTGGTTTGGCGTCCTTTACGCTTGTGTTTCTATTAACATTTGCTTTGCCATTTACGTTTGCTTTGCCATGTGCATTACTGTTGCCGCTTGTGTTTGCTTTGCAGTTCCTGTTACTGTGTAACAAGACATCACATGGCAGGAGAGCGGGGCACAAAGGGTCCCGCGCTGCCACCACTGCATTCCTTTCATTATTTATTATCCTCATTCTCAAAAAGAAGGGAAATTAGAGGCAAAAAATCAGTTTAATGCATCAGTCAGGGTTGTTCCACAGCAAGAAAAGCTAGGAAATTCTGGGTTAGGGTTGAAAGCCCCCCCTTGGACCCCCCAGCTCACCCCCCAACCGGCATTGGGATGTGCGTTGGGGTCTTCAGCCCTAACTCTCACCCCACTCTCCTATACCTCAAGCTTCTTTACACATGTGATGGGGTGAGAGTTAGGGCAGATGACCCCCAGACACCCCAATGCCGGGTTGGGGGTGGCTGGGGGTCAAGATCGGCTTTCAACCCTAACCCGACTTCCTAGCTTTTTTTTGCTGTGAACAACCCTAACTGATGCATTAAACTGAGTTTTTTGCCCCAATATATATATATATATATATATATATATATATATATATATATATACATATAAAAGACAAAGAACCTCTGTCGCAAACACTAAGGCAAGGGTTACCCCAAAGGACATTTGGCTGGGAAGCCCAGTTTCAAGAAAATACAAAATCACGCATGCCCACACAATGCAAAGCATCATGGGCTGCATATGCAAATCACCACAGAATGTTATGCTGAATATAGTTTAGAAGGGTACTCAGGTAAGGCTCCAGGGGTTAGGTGGAGCAGTAGCAGTGTGCAGGTGGAGCGATGGAATTCCAAATTTTGGATTTGAAGTGACTAATTCTGGTGAGGCTTGTGATGGCTTGAGGGAGCTCATTTAGCCAGGTGGGTGTCCTGACTGCAAAGGCACAACTCCCTAGGGCAGTTCTTCTGAATAGCACTGTAGGCACATGTTTTGTAACACTTCTCGTAACAGGTTTAGAAAGAGAAGGGCAGAATAAAGCCTGTAATGATGGTGGTGCAAGTCCAAGCAGGGCTTTCATCCCCAGGAGGGAGGAGTGGAGTCTGATCCGGTCCTTAAGAGGAAGCCATTTTGTTCTAATGTATAGATCGCAAGTGTGTATAAGGCAATCAGCATCTAAGACAAGTCTGCAGGCTTTGTTTAGGATGGTGTGGACTCTGTGTAGGCTGGTGTCAGAGGCTGCACCATAGACCACAATTCCATAGTCTAGGATTGGTAGGATTGTACCTCTAACGGCCTGATACCTGGCCTCTGGAGTGAGGCAGGACTGAAGCCTGTAGAGGGCCCCTAACTTCCTGTTAGCGGCAGTGGTAATAGTATAAATATGGTCACTGAAGGCAAGGGACTCATTGATAGTGATCCCCAGGTACCTGAAGAAGGACACTTGCTCAAGGGTGGATTGAGAGCTGTCATTTATGGTGAAGGCTGCAGTAGTTCTTCTCTTTTGATGCCCAGCAAAGAGGCTGTCCTTAAACCAGTCCTGCAGCATGTCAAAGTTGTGCTGCAGGTGACTGGTGAGAGCCACAAATCACACAGAAAGACAACCGTGTCATCTGCATAGAGCAGGATACTAGCCGAAGGGCATGCCTTTGAGAGATTGTTCACAAAGATGCTGAACAACAGTGGGCCCAGTGTAGAGCCCTAGGGGACCCCTTCAGTGACTTCACAAGCCTGGGAGATCACTACATTAATTTTTACCCACTGGGAGCATCAAGTTAGGTAGCTAGCAAACCACTTGACTGTGCCCAGGGACAGGCCCAGGCAACCTAAACTATGTACTGTACAGTAGTAGCCAGAGACATGGTCAGATATTTCCAGATATTTCACGAAATTTCTTAAGAGTTTCTCTCTGCTGCACCTACTGTGGAACTGGAGAAAGCAGGAGATTTCTCTAGAAATATCTTTGGCTGTGACTGTAACAGCAGCTGATGATCCACAATGTTGAAAGCCTTGGTAAGATATATAGATAGCTCCTACTAACTGGCCTTGGTGAAGTGCTTCAAGCATGTTGCCTGTGAAATCAACAAAGGCAGTATTCATGCTATGCATCTTGTGGAAGCCATGTTGCTGGGGGCAGAGGAGGTTGGATTTGTGCAGATGGTCTGTGAGCTGGTCAACCATAATTCTCTTTAGTGCTTTCGAGATTCCACAGTAATTGCCTCCTGAATTGCCTAAGTGATTGACACCTGGATTGAGAGCTAGATGGGAGGTTAGATCGATGTGGGGATCAATGGCACCAGCTGATAAGTGAACAGGCTCAACAATAAGCATCAAAGGTAGATCAGAATCCTGTTTTGAGCTCTAGGTCTAGTGGTAGGCCTGGAGTTATGTTCCCACCCTCTCATTAGGTCACACTTCCTGTTCCCATCCCTGCATTCCTTCTACTGATCCTGGGTCCCAGGCCCTGATACGGGAGTTGATCTTTCCCATCCTGGCCAGGTGTCCTGGCTTCCTGCCGGGTTTATGTCTGCGTATTTGTGCATACAGAAACTCCCTGAACAGGGCACCTGAGAGATCTTGGCTGACTCGAGTGGACTTTGCAAACACCCTGAACAAATGAGGTCTCAATCCCTGGTCAAAATCAAGGCCCGGAATTGGGCCCAGGAACCATGGTCTGAAGTCTGAAACTCCTCTGTGAATCTCCAAATTCTCAAGCTCCAACTCGGGGCAAACTCCAGGTTTCAGCTTCAGCTGAATCTAGGACTAAATCTGTGGATCCTAGCTGAGTATCAGGCTGAGGGTTTTACCATGCCGCAGCGACAGCAGCTCTGGAGACATCCCCGACAGCGACAGCCGCCTTGTCGACTGTCCGCAGTGCAGTGTCAGGGATGCCTCCTGTTTTCATCAGAGGGGCTGAGGGTTTTACCATGCCACAGCAACAGCAGCTCTAGAGACTTCCCCGACAATGACAGCCACCTTGCCAACTGTCAGCAATGCAGTGTAGGGGGAGGCCTCCTGTTTTCACCCCATGGTCTCTAGGATTCCAACTCTGAGTCAGAGTTGGATGGGGGGGGTGGCGAAACACCCTGCGAAGCATTCCCCTGGCTGTGCGGAGACCATCACAGTGACAGGTGGATTTTGACCAATTCCTGTCACTGTAGTGGTCTTCACCATGGGGGAGTCGCTGCGGCGTCAGTATACGCAGGTGGAGGATACAGCTCCCAATCCCATCTGCTAGTTTTTCCTAAGAGAAGACTTTAGTAATTATCTTGGACTTCTTTACTAGGGGCACTTGTTGAACAAGAACTTCATATTGAATAAAACAACTTCATTATTTTGGTCTGTCAGAACCTGGAGAGGCTCATTAGAGAAATGGGCTGAAGAAATTAGTTTCTCCCTGAGTGGCTTTGAAGAGGTCTGAGAAGCACAAAAGCAGACACTTGCTACTTTATATGTATTCAGCCCATGGTATTCTGGAGTTATGTAAAATTAATGCCATTTAGTTGGTGTTTTAGAAGTAGGCTAGGAGCCCACTTAGACGTTTAATCCCATTTCAAGTTCCGTTTCTTTTTGGGGGGGGGCTGCATATACACACAAAACAGTCACGCACACTCACAAGTAAAGTTATTTTAGAGTTTTTCTGTTGTAAGGTGCTGTAAATGTTGAGAATATGAACTGTTAGTCTTAAATAAAACACTTTGTGTAGGAATATGTTGCTGCCTGTTACAAAATGTATAACCTCTAACTTACCATCTGTTATAAAGTGCATAATCCTCTAATCAATGTTTTCACTCCCTTTCTTCACCTGGATGCTCCTGAAAACAAGAATCCTCTAAGTGAACCCTCCCCAGCAAACAAATATTCTAAATATAGTAAATAAACAAACATTGTTGCCCTCTGTAAGATACTGCCTGTAGCTTGTGCTGTTCTGCAAAAGAGCCACTTTTTGTAAGCTTTTGGATTCCCTTCCTGCATTATGTTGACAGTTATGGTCAGAATTTCCAAGCGTGTCCTCCACTGATCATTCATTCCTCTCTATACAGTTGGGGAAAACAAACCATCATCAACATTCCAGATAGGGACAGGCAGAACCAGTTCCAAAAAAAAGGACCCTACTCCCCAAACCTGATGAGGTTTCAAAATCTCAGACCTCGTTTAAAAAAAAAAAGTATGAATGGATTGAAATGCAGATTTGTAGCTGAAAGCGTTTATGTGTAAGTAAAATGCAAATATACATAAAAATCTGGATTCATCAAGAGTTTAGAAAACAAGAACATTTCGGAACCTTTTTAGGACTGGTCAGCATAACAGAACAGTTCCTATTGCTATGCAATATATTCTCATCTTGAACAAACATGGCAAACTGTGGGTCTCCAAATTCTATGAGCTGTGCACTACTAGACTATACACTTATCCAGAGGGGAGCTTGTCTGCCTGTCTGTCTGTCACTCTGACCCAGGGACCTGCGCTGCTACCTGATGGGTTGGGACATGAGCATTTGGGTTTTGAGGAACAAAGTGGGTCAGACTGAGACTGACTGATCACTAATATGCATGCCAGTGGACAACTCAAACTTCACTCTTTGTCAGAGATATTGTGGCATGTGGAAAATTAGATTGGTAGTGTCTAAATACGTCTCAAACCTAGCCCAGCCATAACTGTTTTTAAAACTTGACTTCTAGAAACAAGGACAAGTAGGTGACAGTATATAATTTGTATGCAAGAAGACAAACCCCAATTGATTTTGATTCTTTGTATGGAGTTATTTTCCTGCTGCTAAAATAAGCCTTGTGCTCTGCCTTTGCTACTTGCTTCTTGAAATATTACAGCTTTCCTGTAGATTTTGAAACCTGTGGAAAGGAATATTTGTATTTCATTTTAGAGGAAGGAATATGTAACAGACAGTTGGTCCAAATCCACCACGAGGCTACTATTTAAGCACCCCCCCCCATCCTCATATGCTATTAATGTCGTCCCAACATGACTCTGAACTGGCTCTAGTGGCACCCCCTGTCTGGGCCACCCTATTCCATTTACTTTATAATGGCAACAATAACCTGGTGTTCATGACCAAGCAGTCGTTGGCTTCTACATAAATGTCACACCCACTGAATTTGATTTCTGTGGTCACAGCAGTGCCTTCCACATGCCAAGTTGTGCCTCTTGGGGTTCCTGGTGAGCCTCCCCTCATCATTGATCATCGTTGATATCAGCTCTATTGCTAAAGAGGTAAACAAATGGATATTGTGTGTGGCGGCATCAGGTGGAAGATGCCAATCCAAAATATGGCTTTCACTAAACAAGGGGAGAGCTGCTATTTTTGATACCTGTAAGGAGAAAACTGTGGGTGTATGTGGAGTTGTGTTTATGTGTGCATGCTGAAATGTACTGCACCATACCCCTGCCCCTCATTGAAAGCCAGTGACATCAGAAAAAGGTGAAGGGGGTTTGGGAAGAGAGTGCAGGTCCAGATTCCAGCCACCCCCAGCCAACCCCCACAAGGAGATCAGCATGTGGTAGGTTAACTATCATTAAAATAATCAGATGATATAGTTTTTACTCTTTTTCTATCCTAAATAAAAGTGGCACAGCTGGGGTTGTATAGCCTGGAGTTTCAAAAACACAGCCTCAAGGTTTCACTGAAACTCTTAACTAACTGCTTTCCAGGTGAAGGAAGCTATGGAAACTTGTGTGCCTATCACATCTCTAAAACATGTATGGAGGGGATGATTTGCTTTGGTAGGGGCACTAGAGATTGCATGTGGCAGGTTCATTGATTTGGATAGGGTACCTGAGGTCATATGTGTGTGTGTGTGGGGGGGGTTGATTTAGTTAGGTAGGGGCATTTGAATGGCACACAAAAGAATATAACTGTCCAGCCTGCCCTGCTGGTAAAAACCCATAGCCCCACACAAAAGAATATAACTGTCCCACTCACCCGCCTGTGAATACCCTTTCCTCCACCCTTATGTGTTGTATGTCCCCTCTTGCAGTCTCTTCTCCTACCTAAATTTGTCAGGGATCCCAATAATTCATTAACTCCCTCCACTTCCAAGAACGCTTTTTGCACTTTGGAAGTGCTTCTTCTGTGGTCCATACGGACTCAGATTAGAGGCTGACGGTGGTCATCTCCAAATGTGCCAAGTACACATACCCGCCAGTCCACCCACCATCTGACTCACTGGCTTGAACCTCATGATTATGGTCATGTCCTGTATGGTTTGCTGGTTGTGCTTTATTTTACTGGCTAATACTAGCCCCCAATAACTCAGTCTGTAGTGGCCCAGGACAAAATTTAAAAAAATGGTACCATGGCTGGTCAGTCAGAACTGGAACAGAGAATAGAACAAAAGGACTGCTGTACTTCTAACTTAGAGTTTGTTGAGAAATTGTGCGTGGGGATGCTAGCCTACCATCACCCAATCCTAGATATCCCACTCACACCTTGCGCATAACCCAGCACCCGGGACAGCTAAAAACACTGGGTTTGTCAGCTGTAGGCCACTACCTCCAATTTCCTCAGCCAGCTTAGCAGAAAACAGTCAGCATCAGGTATCAGTGCAAAGCATTGATGATCACTGGCCAGAACACTTTCTTTACTCTGTTTTTATTGCCTTGCCTTAGCCTCATCAGTTAATACTGAACTTGTTCACTGGGAGGGGAGTAGAGAAAAACTGTATTCCATGGCAGAGGAGGTCAGCGGTGAGGCATTGGGTGACACTCATAGTCGTGACCTGGCTAGTGGTCACCAGTGTCTGTAGACCATTTAACATTTTGAAAGTCAAGTCTCAGAGAGAGAGAGAGAGAGAGAGACAGAGAGAGAGAGAGAGAGAGAGAGAGAGAGAGAGAGAGAGAGAGAGACTTCCTAAATCAAAAGTTCCAACATGGCAAATTTATAAGAGAGAAATAGAATGACATGGTACACCATATACATAGTAGTAGTACTAATTAAGATTCTTTGATAGGGTACCCATCCCTGGAGTGCGAGAGCACCATACAAAAGAATTTTGAGTACACAAAGCAGAGCAAGATGCAGCAAAATTAATAAATATCAATCACATAAATGTGTTTCAAACCCTACGGCAGGGTGGCAGAATATTATACCGTTGATCCAGGGACTGGTTGACTTACAGTATATCCCAAAAGCTTGCATAAAATAGATGGCATTTTAGTCCTTGCCTAAAAAATTCAACTGAGGGGGCCTCCTCCAGGAATCTTTGGAGAAAGTTCCACAGATCGGATGGATTTGGAAATGTAAATAAACAGTAGAGCTCAATAGTGGATGTACAGAAAGGATTTATATCTGCTACAGATGTCATTTATTGCAGGAGCACACAGACTGTTTATTTAATCTCCACTATTTAGAGATGGACTGAGAGGTTGTTAAAATGTTCTGTTTAACTAAACAGTTAGAGAGTCATGCATAAATGCAGTATAGAAGCATGTTATTGCTCTTGAACCACTCTTCAGCTATGTCTACTCTTGTTGCTTTTTTCCCTTATACTAACCCATTGTTACCTTTATTTTTATAGGTCTGACATGATACCAAGTACAATTTGACAGCATGCCAATCCACTTCAATTCAATTAGATAAGTATTGTTTTCTGTTTAACTTTCCCTATCTGCCCTTTGTTGTTCCTAAAGAACAACAGATCCTTTGAGACCAGTCACTATTCTTATTTTACAGGTATGACCGGAAGTCTTCTCGAGACCCTAAGGACACAAGCAAGAGATTTCCTACTACTATCTGTGCAACTGTGCAGCCACAAGTGTTACACAGTGTGTCCTTTCACTTTTTTTATGCCAGGACAACACAATTATATATATTTTATTGACAGTGTCATGTTAGGAATCAATCCCTGGTATCTGATTGGTGAGTCAGTTTGTAGTGGTAATCTAGTGGGCAGTGGAAAGCATTATTTTTCCAAGAGATGTTTTGTGTGTCTGCCCTTTATTATCCTTGGACAGTGGTGAGAAGATACCATTCAGGAGTTAGCCAAAGTCTAACATGCAGGACTACTGCTATCTCTTTCTCTATGCTTGCTTCAAAGGTTGATAATAGGGGACAGACCCACATTACATGTGTATGAGTTGCTTTCATCTCCCCACACCCTCTCCAACATGCAGCACTGCCCCCTGTATCTGGCCATGATCGCTGGTGTCCTTAAGAACTTGTTGATTGGCTTCCAAGCGAACTAACGCCAGACATGTGATAAGGTGTTTTATCTTGCATCAGAACAGCTCCGCTCCCAAACAATGTAAACAAAAAATTGTATAACTGAGGATGGATGACCTCCCTATGTAAATAAAAATGTGGCATTGACTCTGGTAATAAAGTAACACCTGCCACAAAAATAAACAAAGAAAATTACATAGGAAACCAACACCAACAATGTTGCTGCCAGACAAATGTTTACTTTGTCAACCTTTCCACTTATTTCTCCTTTTCACCTCCATCTAATGAACTCTTGTAATTAATTTGTTAATTGTTGCCTTTGTGTTATCTATATCTGACAACCACACAACAAATACAAGCAAGAAAGAAAACATTCAGGATTGATAAATGCTTGTTCAGTTGCTGCTTCTTGCACTCGGTATCCAAGACAGATAGAGAGAGACAGAAAGAGGTTCTTAAAAAACACTTAAATACATTTCTTATTGGATTAGGTTTTAATTAATGTATGTTTTTATCCTTCCCAGCTGCCACCTTGTGAAATTTTCTTGCTTCAGTCTACAGGATATCGATTGGACATTTTGTAACATGCTCTTACTTGTAGAGCCCAAAGGGTGCATAATCAAGGCAGAATCCAGAAATATAGTAGATGGCATTGTTGCTAAATAAGGGTTAAATTACCATCATTATGCTGATCTAACTCAGATTACTGTCTTACACAAGATGCTGCCATTTCTACTGCCTCTTCGCAGAATTGTTTTCCAGATGTTCAAGAGCAGATTAAAAAAGCTCACTTCACATTAATTTCAGTAAATCAGACTTCCCTTTTTTAGGATGTCTGGCATCTGTAAGGGTGCACTGATTATTAACAAAATAGCAATAAGAATTAGGCACTCTGAACTCCCCAGACCTGGCCAAACTTTATAGGAAAGTTTGGTTTGACCATTTTTTTTAACTAGATTGTTTTAAAATTATTTTTCTGAATTGGTTACAAAACTGTATTCATAGGTGCGGAACAGGGGCAGAAGGGGTGGTAGCCTCTCCACTTTTTATTTCTGTATGGCAAAACCTAGTATAGAAAAAGTGCCCTTTGTACCATCATAAGTGCCCTTTTGATTCTCAGCCCCCTCAGCTTTTATCATCTTCCAGCACCCTTGACTGTATTCCAGCAAAGTAAATATAACAGCAGTACTGCAAAGTGGCAGCAGCCTGTTGTGGTTAAGGAATCCAGCAGCAACAGCAAGGGGGGACGGCAAAGTTAGAATGGGACAGGGAAGATAGTTTGGAAGAAGTAGACACTAGAACAGACAGGGGAAAGGGAGGAAGACTGGGAAATAAAGTCAGAAAGTGTAAGACTGGCAAGAAAGAGAATGGGAGGCAGGAAAAAGGTAAAGACTGGAAAAGAAATGGGAGAGATGCTGGAAATAATGAAAGAAAGACCCAGAGTCCAGGAGAAAGGTAGAAAAGAAGCACTAACAAGCATTTTTCAATGCTGAATGTTTGCTTGCTGGTATTGGCATTGGTACTGCAGGAGTTAGAGGGATGCATAATAGGAATGGCAGTGAAGTATTGAACTAACACCAACCCACACCCCACCCTATACAGAGTGACAGTTGTTGGGGTGTGCCTTTGGGTTTTCTGCCATAATGCTCATGCAATTCCACCTTACCCCACCCTGCAGACACTGACAGATGTCACAGTGTGCCTTTGGATATTTGGCCCTTACGTGCACCCCATTTCATAAAGAAATAAGCTGAGATGGGTGCAGTACAGGAGAATGGGGTGAACATTAGGGCTGAAGACCCCAAAGCACACCTCGATGCCTGTCAGTGGATGCAGGATGGGGGTGGGGGTGGAATGGCATAAGCATTACGGCCGAAGACCCCAAGCCCCACCCCCGATACCTGTCAGTCTGTACATTGTGGGGTGTTATGGTTGGAAACCCTAACATCCTGGGCATCTGTTGGTATATTTGCTCCAAATTTTCAACATGGGCTTTTTGGGACCCCACTCATGAACAGTGGCAGTATCATTTTGTTACTCAATCCCGAAAGGTGATTTCACACAGCAAGAGTGCCATTTGGCACCACAGTTGCGAAAACACATTTCAGGCAGGATGTGAAAAATGACAGCTATACTGTTCTTGAGGAAGTGTGGAGAAATGGCAATGTTGAAAATCTGGAGTGAAAATATGAAAAGTGGTGAAGTTATGGTGTGTGTAGAAACACATGCAGCACGCTCATAACTGATCGTGTGGAATGTTTACACCAAAATTTTCAACATCGTCTTTTTGGGAACTCCCCTCATGAACAGTGACACTGAGATTTTGTTAATCTGTCCCAAAAGTTCATTTCACACAGTGACTGTGCCATTCTGTGCCACAGGTAACAAAACACATTTTGGGAAGGATGCGAAAAATGACAGCTATACTGTTCATAAGGGGGTGTGAAGAAATGGCAATGTTGGAAATTTGGAGAGAAAATATAAATAATTGATGAGGTCATGAGCATGCCTACAAATTGCACAATACATGCTCGAAATGCTGTCATTTCTTAAAGTTTTTTCACCAAACTTGCAACATGGCCTTTTTGGGACCCCACCTCACGAACAGTTGCACTGTTGTTTTGTAAATTGGTCCCGAAAGGTGATTCTGCACAGCAGCCACGAAATCATGTTTTGGGACCAAGAAATGAAATGACAGTACCAGTGTTCATGAGGTGGGGTCCCAAGAACCCCATGTTGAAAATTTGGGACCAAAACTCCCAAAAATGGCTCAGCTATCAACCTAAGTTGAAACCCCCATTGATTACCATTATAGGGCTTACCGTGATTTTCTTCAGTTTGCGGTCGACTTTTGAAGAGTGCAGACATGTTCGCGGTCCACAGAAAATCGCAGTGCCAGACCTCCAGAGGTAAGTATGGGTGGGGGGGTGAGGGGAGGTGGGGTGCACAGAGGGATGGTCAGGATGGGGGATGGGACGACAAAGGACCATTTTCTTTTTCTTTAGGTTTTAAAAAAAAAGACCTCAGTGTACAGTTTTCTTTTTTAAAGGTGAAATAGTATGAAAAACACATTTTGGCACACTGGGGTGAGCTCCCAGTATGCCAGGCTAGTGGAGGGGGGAATCAATGCTGACCTGGTGATTGGGCATCCCGAGCTCGATTGGAAAAAAAGGGAGCATGAGGGACACATCCAACACTAGTAGTGGGCATTCCGGTGTCAGAAAATATAAAGAATTACTTTGGCACACTGGGGTGGGCTCCCAGTATGCCACAATAGTGGGGGTGGGGGGGCATGCTAACACAGGGATTGGGCACCCCATTGCCAGCAAAATATATGTTCACTGGGAAAGGCACACTGAGCAGACAAGTTGCTCATAAGTGCAGCCATGTGCATTACTGTGCACTGTAATGCACATGGCTAGAATGTGCCTGGTTGCCAGGAGGAGATCTGCCGATGCAGTGACAAAACTGTCCTTGATTGGAGCTGCAGATTTCTTTCAAGTCCAGCACTCGCTCTGAAACTGTCATCATTGGCAGCTTCCCTGTTGATTGGTGGCTGAGGGACGCACCCATTAAAGTGTCCTCTGCATTGGCCACAACACTGCCACACCTCTGCAATGCTCTACTAACCTCAATATGTTTCTTGTACACTGCACATGCTAGCAAATATAAAAATAAGGCCATGAGAAAAAACATATAATTACTGGTAATGGTTGACTACACCCCAGAATCCAGTTCTAGAATTCTCTGTTATATGCATCCGTGTATAACAAGGTGTGTATGATGGAATGTGTGTTTGTGTCAACTAACAAAAAAACAAAACATTTGACTTTCTCCTCACTGGAGAGTGAATAGATTCCAAGATAAGTAGTTTAGAAACCACTAATTATAAAAAGTTAAGCATGAGGAGTGTTGAAACTAGTAATTTTTGCAAACCCTTGGTATGTGATGCCAATATAAACCATTCAATCTTCTACTCTGTGAGGCAACACACACCTCATGTGCATAAAAAAAGCCTCATTACACACCACTCTCCATGCATTAGTCTACACTTTTTTCCCTGGGATTCACCTCTTCTTATTATAAAACACAAATATTTTTTTATTTTTTTATTCTTTGGTGTAGTGCATGAGCATTTACCAGATTTATGTCATGTGAAGTATTAGCTAAATAGTAATTTAAGGCCAGAACTCAGAAGGGACTCTAAGATCATTATCTCTGTCCCCTTGCTTAATAATGAGGGAAGACCCCAGAGCTGCGTGCAGCACTCCAGATGGGACCTAACCAGGGCCTTGTAAAGTGGTATTATTACTCCATGTACTCTGCTGGTCATTTCCTGTATGATGCAACTCAGCATTTTTCTGGTCATCTTGACAGCAGCTGCATATTGCTTGACATGTTTTAGCACCTTGTCTTGTATGACTCCCCCCCCCACCCAAGTAATTTTACTAATCCACTGTAGCAAGAGGATCCCTGCATTATGTGTAAGTCCTACCTCTGTTTTCCCTCCCCAAGCATATAACCTTATATTTAGCTATGGTGAATCTGAGGTTCCAGGAGTTGAATCAATCATTCAGTTTATTAAGGTCCTCTGGAAAATTGCCCCCATCTTCAAGGGAGCCCACCACCCTGGACATCTTACTGTCATGAGCAAACTTAAGAAGACTGCTGGAGACCCCTGTTTCCAGATTATTGATGAAAATGTTGAACAACAGTGGCCCCAGCATCAATACCTGAGAATCGATGATAAATATCAGCTCTAGTCAGAAGAGTGCCCATCCACCACATCCCTTTGCCTCCTGTTCGAAGCCAGTTAGCAATCCAAATTGTGTGTGCCTTGTGTATACTAAAGGCAGCTAAGGGGGGTGGGGGCAGGACCTGGGAAAGCAGTGTGAGGTTTTTCCCCAGATCCATTTTGATTCTGCTTTCAAAAGTAGTGGATCAGGGAGAGCAGAGAAGTAGAGCCAGCTAATTTTCTTCCTTCTACTTTGCACATAAGGAGGCTAAAGGGGAGGGACCTGTGACCTGAGAAAGCAGTGTGAGATTTTACCTCAGATCCATTTTGAGTATGCCTTCAGAAACAGTGCATCAGGTGGAGCAGAGTGGTAGAGTCAGCTATAACTCCTCATCCCCCTTCCCCATTGCACCTGAGGCAGCTAAAGGAAAGGGACCTGTGGACCTGGACAAGTGTTTCTTACCAACAATTCCAGACAACCCTATGAGCTTGCAACACACAAAAGTGGGAGGACCACAGGAGTGAGAGGAGGATGACTGCAGGAGCATCTGCACGTAGCCCTCAATTCTGCAGGGTACTCTGAAGGTCTGTAGCATCAGGAGTGTATAAACCCCCAGAAGTTCTGCAGGAAACTCTAAAGGAATGGTGACCATCTAACTGAAGTTGGTAAGCAAAACCTGTATCTAATGTGTAGTGTTACTGACCATTGCTGCAATTGTTACATTCTAGCTTCTACCTACAGTACATAGGGTGAGGTTATAAAACAGAGAGACAGTTAAGCTGTATCTCAGATGTTTTTTTCTAATAGCTGCTATCACTGTTACTTAGCTTCTACCTATATAGAATAAGGTTATAAGACAGGCAGCTGATGTCCACACATCACTAAATAACTCAGATATCTTTATAAGAACTCAGCAGGCTAGAATGGAGCATTGGGTTGGTGGAGAGGTAGTCAACTGTGGTGACTGTGGGGCACTCATCCCCAGAACTACACTTTGGAGGAGGGGACACTGTCCAACATGTATGACATTATGGGAGCTCCATACTCAGTTGCAGCAGCAATAGAGTAAATATGCCACCTGCAATGCCAACTAAGCTGCTGCAAACCCCCCTCACTCCCATTACCTCAGAGGGCAGAGTTGCAGCAAAATTTGCTCCACCATCGAAGTTGCTGTGAAGTGGCCGAAATTAGCATTTGCAGAGTTTTGTTGATTTTTCCCTGTCCTCAGCAACTTCAGCTACACCCATAATCACAAAGTTTCAAGTGAATAATGCCATTCACAGGTGAAACTCTGCACTTTGCAGGCAAAACTCTGCATTTCACAGGCAAAACTTTGCACTTCACAGTGAAATTCCACAATTTGCAGATCGATCTACACTTTGCAAATTGTGCTAGCTTTTGGGATTAATTCACAAAGTGAATTTTGGAAACTTTTCCCATTTCTTTGCAGAGGCCCACTGGCTTGGGAGAATGGAGGGTGGAGGGAAGAGTAGATGGAAGAGATCATTTGGCAAGGGTTGTCCCACAGCAGTCAGCCATACATAAGAGATACCAATGGCAAATCACTTTCACCCCTAGAAAGGTAAAGGTGCCTGATTCTAATGGGGGGACCTCAGTCAGTTGGTGCTGGAGGGAAAAAAAAACTTGGTGACACCCAGGGGAAAGAGTGGGTGGAAGTTAGCAAGGAGGATTCTGGTGATAGTGGACTCTATGGTTAGAGCCACAGAGAAGGTGGTTGGCAGGGCAGGATAGGGAAGGAGGAGGTCAGATATCTGCCAAGATCATCACTAGTCTGGGACTGGGAGAGGATAGGAATGATAGTGGAGGAGAAGAGGGAGCGAGGAGTGCTGGTATAACTTGTTACCAACAATCTGATGAATGGGCCTGTGGATACTGCAAAGCAGGACCTCCAGAGGTTGGGGTAGAGACTGCAGAAGCAGTCGGCTTCCTTGGCCTTTTCTGATATCCTCCTGTCTGGGGTAAGGAGAAGGCAGAAGGTACAGTGAGGAAGGAGGAGATTGAGAAGTTCAATAGATGGTTAAAAGGATGTGTCATGAACAGGAGTACCATCTTGTGTGGGACTGAGGTGGCTTCCAGAACAGGAGGCTCTTGATAAGTGATGGCCTTCACTTGACAAGGTAGGAGACTAGTGCATTCGGGCAGAGACTTGATGTCTACATTGGCAATTAGTTAAACTAATCACAGGGGAGTCTGGGGCTAGTGATTCCACAGTTCAGGTAGACAAAGTGGGGAACCTAGACTGGACTCCCCCAGGGATGGGATTAAGGTATACAAGAAGTAGTAACAGAGTGGAACCAGTTCAGGGGACCTGGAAGTGTAGACCAAAAAAGACCAACAAAAAGGAAAAAACACAAGACCCCTGGGGTATAAACAAATTGTGATGGGGAAGTCATTCAAGAACCAAGAGGGGTGGCAGCATAGGGTGGGGGTGGTGTGCCTCAATGTCAGGAGTCTGGGTTATAAAATTAGTGAACTACAGACAGTGATGGCAGACTCTGGACTGAATATAGTGGCTAATACAGAAACTTAGACCAATGAAAACAACGACTGAGACCTAGAGATCCCTAGATACACCTTATATAGGTGCAATAGAGGGATGAGTAGAGATGGAAGGGTGGCCATTTGCATCAGAGAAGGAATAGAAGCAGTAGATGATGCATCGATTGGAGGGAAAGGGGAGGTAGAATCACTGTAGGTACAGCTCACAGAGTAATCAGGTAGAAAACTTCATTTGCAGTGTGGTTTATAGGCCAGCATGGCAGGGACATGAGAAAGATAAGATAAGGGACTAGGAGCAGAAGTAGAAAGGGTGGAGCAAGAGAGGAGGTTGTAGCAGTAGATTTCCACCTGCCAGACATTGACTGGGCCATCTCTATAGTCAGGGGTGCCAAAAGTCAGGTCCTACATGATACTTAGGCAGAAATGTATGCTGGTGTAACAGGTAAGGGAACACACACGACAATGACCCATTCTCGATGTGGTACTCACCAACTCAGAGAGAATAGATGAAGTGTGGGTTGGGGAACCACTGAGGTTCAGCAATTACAGAACTATATGGTCTGAGTTGGCCTTGGCACCAGTTAGCCATCATCTAAAGCTTAGTTGCTAGACTTCAGAGGGGCAGATTTCAACCAAATGAGGGAACAAGTGCTAGGCAGGCTAGCTAGGGTAGACAACAATGGTGGACTAAAAGGAAGATGGGGATTATAAAAGGTGCCATTTTCATGGCAATTGAAACATGCACAAGAAAAATGTTCAAGATAAACAAGTATAAGAGACCAATTAGGTTCTCTGAAAAAGTCAGGGAGGTAGTGAGGGCCAAAAAGAAGGTCTTTTTAAGGTACAAAGAAAAATAGTGGGATAAGGAATGCGACAGTTGTCAGGGAAAAAAAAGGCAGGCCAAGAGGGCAGTCAAGATCACAAAGGCAGATGCAGAACTGCATATTGCTGAGAGGGTCAAGGGAGGGGAAAATTATGTTTAGATGTATGAGGTGAAAAGAATGAGAGGAGGAGGATTGTCAGGCTAAAACAGGGGGGTAAGGTAATATAGGAAGATGGACAAAAAGCAGCAATGCTAAATGACTATGTCTGCTCAGCATTCACTATGGAGAACAGAAGGCCCTTACCTGAGAGCAGCATAAAGGCAGCTGATAGAGGGGTCCCAAAAATGAGGATGCAGAAGTATACTAGCAAAAGAGTCAGAAAATGGTTAGCAACCCTGAAGATAAATAAGGCCTTGGGCCAGATGGGATGCATTCCATAGTACTAATGTAACTGCCATCTGTATGAGCTAAACCCCTTGCAGGACTATTCAATAGCTATTTGCAGCAAGAGGCAGTTCCGAAGGACTGAAGGATGCCAGACATAGTTCTTCTACACAAAGGAGGGGGACTAGATGCAGCTAGGAAACTATAGCCCCATCAGCCTTAGCTCCATGGTAGGGAAACTGATGGAATCACTAGTCAAAGAGGATCTAGTGGAACATATGCAGAACAATGGGCTTCAGGTTAGTAAGCAGCATGGCTTTGTGGCAGGGAGGCCTTGTCATACCACCCTGAAAGTATTCTTTGACTGGGTAACCAGACTAGCTGGTAAGGGGCACACAGTAGTCTTACTTTACTTTGACTTCAGAAGGCCTTTCAACTTGGTGTGACACTGAAAGTTGCTGAGGAAGATGGGGGACCTGGGTACAGCTAGGGAAATAGTAAAGTGTGGAGGGACTTGGTTGTAGTGGAGACAGTAGAGAATTGTGGTTAATGGGGACAGATCAGTGGAAAGAGAGATCAACAGTGGAGCACCACAAGGATCTGTTCTGGGCCCAGTCCTCTTCAGCATGTTCATCAGCAACACAGGAAAGGGAATCCAGGACAGGTTGCGTCTATTTGCAGGTGGCACTAAACTCTGTGTTTGGGTTGACAACATGCAGGGGATAAGAGAATTGCAGAGGGACCCAAAAAGGCTGGAAAATTGGTCCATAGTCTGGGAACTAAAATACATTGCCAAGAAGTGCAGTGATGCACATAGGAAATAAAACCCACAGAACAGAGTATTAGATGGGATGCATTCAACTGGATACATCTGAGGAATGGGACCTAGGAGTCATCATCAGTGACTCCCTTAAACAAACCAAAGAGTGTAACAATGCCTTTAGCAAAGGGAACAGGATGCTAGGATGCACTGGGAGAAGGTTCAAAAGTAGGAAGCGAGATGTACTGTTACCTCCGTATAAGTCACTGGTAAGGCCACACCTGGAGTACTGTGCCTTGTTTTGGAGTGCCATCTACAAAAGGACAGGGACAGGCTAGAGACAGTTTAACACAGGGTGAGCAAGATGATTCAGGGCCAAGAAGGCAGATCCTAGGAATATCGATGAAAGGTGTTGAATGTATATTCACTCAAAATCAGACGGGGGGGACGATATGATTGAGATCTTCAAGTTCCTGCAAGGCATAAAAAAGGTGAACTGTGAGGAGATATTTACCAGGAAAAGAAGCTAGGACATAGGATCATTAACTGAGGTTGTGGGGGGAGGGATTTTAAAAGTATGTGAAGAAGTATTATTTTACAGAAAGAGTGGTTAAACCATGGAATGGTCTGCCTGTAGGGGTGGTGGGTGTCTGAACCATAAACAGCTTCAAACACAACTGAGAGAGAGCTAAGGGTATAGCAGTTATAATACTTAACAGGACAAGGGAGGTGGAAATACAGAGAACAAAAGGAGAAATACTGTATGCATAGATTTCACAGACGCAATAGGTCTTGGGAATGATAGGGTAATATGGGCAGACTGAATGGACTGCTGGTCTTTTGCTGCTGTCATCATCTATATTTCTGTCTTTCTGTATACCACACTGGTGTACTTTGACCAGAAGCTAGTCATATACCATAGAGTGAAAGGTCAGTAATTGCTGTTCTTACCCTGATATTCCCACTCAACAACAGGTATATGTTGGTGTTGTCAATATCTAAGACATTATTTAAGCCTGTGAATTGATAAACAATTTAAAAAAAAAAATGCCACTCCAGGAAAATGCTCAGAGAAATAAAAAGGTCAGCTTATTTTTTGATGCCAACATAATGAAAGTGCGCGACTAGAAAAAGGAGGAAAGGGAGAAAGCAGAATGAATGTGAATGAAGGAGAAACTGAAAAAGAAAGGAGAGGAATTATTAAACATCAATGTTGGAGACCAAAATATTGAAAAGCAGGAGAAGACTGTAAATAAATGTAGAGGAAGAACCTGGTAATCCAAGGGAACAAGGGAGAGCTTGCCAAAGAAAGGAGCAGACCAAGGAGACTTGCACTAGAAGGGATAGTTGAAGAAAGCTAACATTTAGAATGAAAAGGGAAAACATAACTCAGGAAATGTGAATGGAAAAACTGAAGAAGGGCCAAGGACAGTCAGCTCTCTGCCAGTCATCAACTGCTGGCCTGCTAATCATGAGTCAGCTAGCAGCTTGCTTAACGTCAGAATGCAAAGTAACCCATTAGACAATAATCAGTCTAGCCACCAAGAAAATGGAATTGCTTGTTTTGTTGGTATGTAGCACTGGTAAAAAAAAGAACAAAACAATTTTCGAAGAAAAAAAAAGGAATCCGCAAATGGTAATTTGAAATGCAGGAATCATCAGTTAATGTTCTTTAGCTGGATAAACATCAAGTCACTGACGTATAGTATAGTATAGCATAGCATAACATAACATAGCATAGTATAGTATAGTATAGTATAGTATAGTATAGTATAGTATAGCATAGCATGGCATAGTATAGCATAGGTTTTGGGAATATATGAGTCAATCAAGGAACTTTTGTGCAGAATGAAATGCTTGGTCAACTAAAAAGCAATACCTTTTGCTATTTATATTTAATAAAATAACAATCTGAGGTGACTCTTTATTTTCCATATTTTAAAATCACAAACTGCTTTGACAATTACAGTACCTTGCAGTAATTATCCAAATATTAGGCATGCCTACACCTTTTTAAAGCTGGAACAGAGGCCCTCAACCATGAGATTGGGCAGAGTCAATGAAATTCCATACAACTAAAGATTCTGTCCTTGTGGGATCAGGAAACTGAAACACTGGAGCACTGTCTTATTCTGGCCCCACATGATGAACCCCGTAAACATTTTCTTACCTCATTAATGACATTTGGAACAAACCCATTAATTTTCAGTGATTTGTATGCTAGGGATTTAAAGTTGGCTAAACATGGTACCAACTTTGCCCTTCATGGTGAAAAAATAATACAAAAACATTTGCCCGCAAAAAAAGAAATAATGCAAAATTATCACAGTAAAAAATTTTTGTTGTCATGATTATGATATGGAATATAAAAGCAAACAAAAATCATTAATGTAAATATCAGGACAAAACTGGAACACAAGGATATTATATAAGGAACAATGCATGGGCGTCCATACATAACAAGCCTGTGTTTCATAGAAATATAGACCATGATGGCAGAAAAAGACCGGAGGTCCATCCAGTCTGCCTATATTCCCTATAATCCCTGGACCCTTCCTGCTATTGTTCCTTCAGGATACTAACCCTCCCCATCCTATCCCCATTTTCCTCCCTGGTCTTGTCACTCCAGGCGACCATTATTCCCTTCATTCTGTCCTATGACTGCTTAAATCCACTGATTGTGTTTGCACCCACCACCTTGGCTGGCAGACTGTTCCTAGATTCTACCACCCTTTCCTTAAAGTACCCTCATGTCCCTACTGAGCCTCCTTCCTGCTAATTTTCACTCCTGACCACGTGACCTAGAGTTGGTATTCAGGGTAAATAATTCCCCACAGTTTACCATGTTAATTCCTTTAAGGAACTTGAAGGTTTATATCATATCTCCCCTCTCCCTTCTGGTTTCAAGTGAATACGTATTTAGTGCCTTGAGGTGCTCCTCATAGGATCTGCCCCGAAGGCCCTGAATCATTTTTATTACTCTGTGCAGCAGTGTTTCCAACCTATCCCTGTCCTTTCTGAGATGTGGGCTCCAAAACTGCATGCAGTACTCCAGGTGATGCCTCACCAAGGATATGTATAGGGGAAGTATTACCTCTTTTCTTCTGCTATCAATATCCCTCCCAATACATCCCAGCATCCTGTTAGCCTTGCTATAGTCCTTGTTGCACTGACTCACTTGTTTCAGGGAGTTGCTAATGATAACTCCTAGATCTTAAGGGGTATCATTTATCAGATCATACTGCAGGAATTTCACTGTTGGTGATGCAGGATCCACACGGAAGATTTTTCCAGCAGTACAGCTGGGACCACCCATGATGATGTCACTAGCTGAAGTTATCAACCCTATAAAGGTGTGAGCGGTCCTAGTCCCTCCTCAGTTCTTTCCAGCTGTCAACTCCTCTCGCATGGGTCTCCACAGAAGCTCCATTGCAGTTTGTGCCTTTTTTTGCCTATGCTTTTGCATTTAGCATTTAGTTTTTATAAAGAGATTCTTTTACCATATTTATGTCGTGAGTCACTCCTTCCACCTCTCTCTTCCATCACTGCAGCTGGGGAAAGTAGATTGCCTCTTCAGATGACCCCAGTCTCTGCGTTTGCAGTCTTTGGTCTGACCACGACATTCCTGCCTGTGAGCTCTACCAAAAATCTAATCTTACAACAAAAAGGCATAGGAAAAAGGCTCTGAAGAAATTCCTCATGGAACAGCAGGTAGCCAGTTCTGGGAAGGGGTCCCTTTGGGTCCCTCTTCCTAATTGTAGGCAGGTTTGTTACGTTGCCAGGCCTCAAAAGCCTGAGCCAAATCCTCAGGGAAAAGTCATAAAAAGGACCATGACCCAGACCGCTCCCTCTGGAGGCACTTCCATTCCCCAATGGCTTCTTCCTCTTCTTCTGGGGCCACTCCATTGGCTGCTGCTGCACCGACGACCTCTGGTGGCCAGGCCTCTGCTCCTACAAGGTACATAGAGACAGCCCCATTTCTCTCTTCTCATAGAGGCTGGTCTTCGACCCTTGGGTCATCAATCACTCGGTCGTTGACCCTGGCCCTTCCGTCGAGGCTAGATACCTCTCCAGGCCCTCAGACACCAGGACTGTTGGACTCCCAAGACCCAATGGACCATTTGTCACACCTTTACCTGACAACACCTCTACCTTTGGTGCAGCCACCACCTGCCATCAGTCTCAATACTATTTTAACACATCTGATAGTGGTCTTTGTGCACAAGCTGGGAGCTTATAGACCAGTGTCCCTGGTGCTGTTGGGCACCCCATCATCATAGATGCCTGTGTGTCCTTTTTGGGCTGCACTCTTTAGGGAACCATCAGTCCCTCATTCGTCAGACCCTGAGTTAGAACAAATTGACGTCAAGGAGGAGTACCATCCTTATCTCATCCCTTGTGAGGAAGAGGTGGAGGAGGAGGAGGAGAAGGAGGAAGATTTTTCTTGGACAGAGCAACAGCCTCTTCAGTGAGTGAAGACTCTGTGAAACACAATCTCAGGTCCCCTCCTGAGGACCCATCTTCTTCAACATTATGAAGCAGCTATCAGAAGGGACCTATTGGACATTTTGGAGATCACAGAATCTCCTCCACAGGTCATTCCTCCCATTTTTTTCCCATAAAAGTTTGTGGGGGTTTTCAAGTAATTCACTACATGTACAACATTGTGAGTATACAGTAAATCAATACAGCTATTATTATCTGATATAGGAAATTGCTAATATCAGTTTATCACTAACACCTTATTATCTGGAATTGTAATCAACTTTCTAAAAAAAGTAATGCTCTAACAGTGTTTTTATTGTCATCTTATAAACAACTTGTTATTATCTTAGATCTGTTCAATACAAAGAATTCAAGTAAAAAGGAAAAAGTCTGTGTGTCATCCTTTGTGTGGGAGGGGCACCAAGGGAGATACTTATCTTATTACAGTGCATACTCCATGTCCTTAGTCTATATAAGGGGGTGAGCATCACTGTAAAGTAGGAGCCGTTAGTTTCTACTAGACCACTAAAAATGTGTACTATATATATTCATGCAACTGCATGTGTATGCGTCTTTAGTTATGTGGAGTGGAGGGAGGTAGTATCATCTGGAGAGTCTGGGAGGTTATGCTTTTAAGGGTGGCAGAGCTAGATGGGGTGAGCCGAGAGTCTGTCCATAAGACAGGGGTGTATTTTTAGCCATTTGGAGGCAATGGGGAAGTCAGGTTTGCCTTCCGGTCTAGATAGGGATCACAGATCTTAGAGTACTTTGTATTGTGGCCTGTTGCTGAGTGGGCAATTTTCTCATAGTTGGCTGTCTGAGATATCAAGTGGAGCCATTCCGAAATGCAGAGTGGAATTGGGTCTCTCCAGTATCTCAGTATTACTCTCTTCACTGCTGCCATGGCCCGGTGGCCCATAGTTCTTGTGCTGGGGACATAGCAGGATCTTGGGAGAGTGTTGACAGGAGGGCACATTTAGGATCTTTTCCTCTAGGCAGTGGGGTGATGTGCCTACATATGTCCCAAACCCTGTCCCAGTAGTCCCCTAATGCTGGGCAGAACCACATAATGTGGGACAATGAGGCTTGGGGTGAGGTATTTCTCCAGCAGTCACTACATGGAGTTATTCCTCTCTTGTACAGCTATTAAGGGGTCTTGTAGGTTTAGTGTATAAGTTTGTACTCTAGGGTTTTCGCTTGCATCTCTCTAGATGCCCTGTAGACCCTAGGCCAAATAGCATCCAAGTCTGTTTGGGGATAATGACATCTAGTTCCCTTTCCCAGGCCTCCTTTGGTCCAGTTGTTGGCAGTTGGTGCCAATTTGGGTTACTTGAGTGCATTTACTTTATGGGACATCTGTCTGGTCAAGGTAAGTTTGGCCAGCAGGATTCTAGAGCAGAGGCCTGTGGAAGAGAGTGAGTTCTGCTTACTTTAATTCCGAAAAGGTCCCTGATTTGGAGGTATCTCCAGAAGTGTGATGTGGGGATGGAATATGTTTCCATACTTTCCTGGAATGAGTACAGGATACCTGAGCAAGGGTGATAGAGGTCCCCTAGTCTGTGAATCCCCTTTTGTGCCCAGTCTTCCCATGTCATTGGTGTGTTGTCAATTGCTACTGAGGGGTTTTCCCATATGGGGCACATCCGTGTTGTGTCAGGGATCCAGTCAATGTTTGACTTTAGATGGAACCAGGCCTCTCTAGTGAATTTTATACTAGGGAGGGTGGCTAGAGTTTATTTTCCAGTCTTGAAGGATAAGAGCTGGCGGGGAGGGCAAGTTGGCCGGGGAGAGCTCAAGTTTAATCGATCTAGGCAGTGGACTTGAGAGGAAGGGTTTGATGCAGGTAAGGGCTTGCCTCAGGGCAGTTATGTCATGTCTGGCCTTCAAATTGGGTAGGCCGAAGCCTCCTTCTCTTCAGGGTCTCATCAGTGTCTGCACTTTGATTTACCGAGGTTTACGCCCCCAAAGGAACATGGACATCTTGACTGTTAGAGTTTTGAAAACTGAAACAGGCAATGCCAGTGGTAGGTTGCCCAAGATGTATTGGATTTTTGGAACAGTAATCAGCTTCAGCGCATTCACTTTGCCTCAGAGGGAGAGAAGTGTGTTCTTCCAAGCAATAATGCCAGTTATAAGTTTATCCATGATAATAGCAGTTCTGGCCACAGTGGTTTTCAACGTTATACCCAAGGCAAAGTAAGGCAAGGCAAGGCAGACTTTATTTGTACTGCACTCAATCCCGGAGGCTCAGGGCACCCTACATAACAAAGGAATAAAATAAGAGAATACAATAGGACAGGTCAGCAATAACATGACAACACAGTAAATAAATAATCTCATAAAATCAGATTCAGCTATAACTAAAATAATACTGGTCAAATTACTTAGCTCAGGAAGGCCAGGGCAAAAAGATGGGCCTTGAGACCCCTTTTAAATACCTCAACCAATGGGGCTTCCCTAAGAGATGGAAGAAGAGCATTCCACAGGACTGGCCTAGCAACACGGAAAGTGCGATTGCTGGAAGTTCTTAATCTAGCCCTGGGAACCTCAAGGAGGCCCCTGGTCGAGGACCCAGACATGTCATTCCCTCTGGTGCCCATTAGAAATTGTATGAGGAAAACAAAGAGGGGGAATATGATGCTGTGAGAGGAAGGACTTGTGATTTTGCCACATTCAGTTTGTACCCTGCCAACCCAGAATATTTTGTGATAACCCCCTGTAGTGATTTAAGGGAGGTTTGCACATCTGTCACAAATAGGGTGATATCGTCTGTGATCAGAGATATCTTGTGTGTCAATATTCCCACAGTGACCCACGGGAATTCTTTTGCAGTCCTTATCTTTATAGCTAGAGATTCCATAGCTAGCAAAAATAGGTATGGGGACAGTGGGCACCCTTGCCGTGTTCCCCTGTGTAGCTCAAAGGGTGGGGAAACAGTGGAGTTGGTAAGGACAGTAGCTGAGGGGGTCAGTGTAGAGGAACTTAATCATATTGACAAAACATAGAAACATAGAAACATAGACTTTGAAGCAGATAAGGACCGCATGGCCCACTAGTCTGCCTAGGGGTATGCCAAATCTGTGCAGAGCATCACACAAGTATGACCATTCCACCTTGTCAAAAGCCTTTTCAGCATCTAGTGACATGATGGTGGCAGGTTTTGTCCATGTTTTGGTCTGCCACAGAAGATCTAATATCCCTTTGGTGGAGTCTTAGATTGTGTGAAGCACAAAAACAAATCAAAACAAAAGAAAAAGCCGCTATGGTTCTCAAAAGAGGTGGCAGGGAAGGTTAGGAAGAAAAAAACAGCATTTAGGAAGTACAAGGAAACACAGAAGGAGCAGGACGGAGAACTGTACCAGTTAAGGCAGAAGGAAGCAGGAAGGGAAGTCAGAATAGCAAAGGCTCAAACTGAGGAAAAGACAGCCAACTCGGTTAAGAAGGGGGATAAAACCTTTTATAGGTACATCAGGAAGCGTAGAAAGACAAAGGGAGGGATAGTGAGGCAGAATAGAATGGACAGTGGGTGGGCAGAGAGGGACAGTGAAAAAGCAGGGATACTGAATGAATACTTCTGCTCAGTATTCACAAAAGGAGGGGGAGGTACCTAATCCAATTAACAGAAGCACTCTGAATAGGGGGGTTGATCCCAGTCCTTTCACAGAAGAAAGGGTTCTGAAAGAACTCCTAAAACTGAAGGTGGACAAAGCAATGGGGCCTGATGGGATTCACCCCAGAATTCTAAAAGAATTATGGAGAGAACTAGTGACACTACTGACTACCCTTTTTAATAAATCATGGGAGGATGGTGTGTTACCTGAGGACTGGAGGAAGGCAGATGTGATTCCCCTTCACAAAAGTGGAAGCACGACATAGGCAGGAAACTACAGACCTGTCAGTTTGACCTCTGTGGTGGGGAAATTGATGGAATCTTTTCTGAAGGAAAGAACTGTTGAGTACCTAGTGGCCAGTGGGGCACAGGACCCAAGGCAGCATGGGTTCACAGCAGGAAGGTCATGTCAGATGAATCTAATCAATTTCTTTGACTGGATGACCAAAGTATTAGACCAGGTAGGGGCTGTGGACATGGCCTATCTAGACTTTAGCAAGGCATTTGGCACAGTCCCACACAAAAGATTAATAAACAAATTAACCCACCTGGGAGTGGATCCCAGGGTAATAGCCAGGGTAAAATACTGGCTGGACAACAGGACACAGAAGGTAATTGTAAACAGAGTCCACTCTGAAGAAAGGGGGGTTACTAGTGGGGTACTGCAAGGTTTAGTACTGGGCCCAGTCCTTTTTACGTTCGCTTGTGCTCATGCACAAGGAATGTCTTGAAACAGTATGACTTTTAGAGGTGTGTGACCCTCCTTCCCAGTGCAGTGCTCAGTATAGCAGGCACGACCCTATGGGACCAATGCATGCCGAGCTGTCTATGACAGCAGTTCAGCAGTATTGGTCTTCACTTCTAAGAAAAGGGCTGCTGCAATCAGCGGTGGTAGCGTGTATGCAATTAGCATACCTATGTCAGCCGAACTACTGTCATGCACAGCTCAGCATCAAATCCCTCCTGCATCCTTCCTCTGCTAATGTCCTCCCCCTTCCTCCTTACTGTTCTCCCTGGCCCCCACCTGGTGTGCCAAGGGGGTGCCCAATCCCCCTCCTCTCAGGTGCCCCTCCAGCATACTGCGTGGCCGACGGGGTTGCTCAATCCTTCATTGGCTGCAGACCCACCCAAAAAAATACCAGCTGGCAAGCTGGGAGCCCACCCCAGCATGCTCATGCTCTCCACCACACACACACACTGAATGGCTGGCAGGGGAGCCCAATTCCTGCTGGGTCCAGTCCCCCCCCCAACAAACATGTAGGTGGTACGCTGGAAGCCCACCCCAGCGTACAACAGCATCCCCTTTTTCCCCCGTAATTCCTGTGAAACAAGAAAATGGTCCCTCTGTGAGTCCCTCACCCACCTTATGTGCTCCCACCTCCCCACACACCCCCATCTAGGTGACAGGCTGGGAGCCCACCCCAGCATACCAAAGTGTCTGTTTTTTTGTTTTTCTTTTAAATTCCTGTAAAATAAGAAAATGGTCCCTCGGTGAGTCCTTGCCCCCCCCTGCCAACCCACGCCCACCCTCTGTGCACTACATTCCCACACCCCACCCCATGCTACCTTCAGAGCCTGTGACGATCTTGGGTGGACTGGGAACATGTCTACACTCTTAAAGCCGACGCAAACTAAGGAAATGCCGGTAAGCTGTATAATGGCATAAATAGGAGTTTTCAACTTAGGTGGATATCTTGGCCATTTTTTTTACTTTTTGGCACCAAATTTTCAACATGGGGTTCTTGATACCCCTTCTCATGAATTCAGTCACTGTCATGGCATTATTCGGTCCAGAAAGGTGATTTCGCAGTCATTGCGTCGAATCACCTTTTGGGACCAATTAATGAAATGACAGTGTCGGTGTTCATGAGGTGGGCTCTCAGAAAGTCTATGTTGCAAATTTGGGGAAAAAAATTCCCAAAAATTACTGTTTTATGAGCATACGTTGCACAGTTTCCACACATACTTGTAAATTCACGAATTTGTAATATTTTCACTCTGGGTTTTCAACACAGGCATATTTCCACACCTCCTTATGAACAGTGCAGCTATAATTTTTTCACATCCTGGCTGAAATATGTTTTCGCACTTCCAGCATAGAATAGCATGGCTGCTGTGGGAAATCATGTTCAGTACAAAGTAAAAAAATCACAGTGACACTGTTCATGAGCAGATGTCCTAAAATGCCTATGTTGAACATTCTGTAGTTAATAAGTTTTATTGATTTGACTTATTAAGATGATACAAACATTAAAACAGTTGGATACATTGCAAAGATCTTACAGACTGTTACATATGTCTGTAGAAGCAGAGAACGAAACATGCTGGTATGTTGAACATTCGGTGCAAAAATTCAAAAAAATTACTGTTTATGAGCGTGCGTTGCTCAGTTTCCACTAGCTTTCTTAACTTCATGAATTTGCCATGTTTTCACTCCAGATTTTCAACATTTGCATTTTCCCACACCTCCTTATGAACAGTACAGCTGTCATTTTTCACATCCTGGCTGAAATGTGTTTTCACACTTCTGGCACAGAATAGCACGGTCGCTGTGGGAAATCAGTGTTCAGTACACAGTTAGAAAATTATAGTGACAGTGTTCATGACCAGAGGGGACAAAATGCCTATGTTGAAAATTTGGTGAAATAATTCCAGTGAATGACTGTGTTACAAGCGCAGGTTGCACAGTTTACACACAGGCTCATTCCCTTGAGCACGCCCAGGGTGTTACAGTTCCTAAGAAAGAGACACTTAAGAAGTATGAGGGTGAAATGTTGATCAGATGCAAGAGGAGTTTCAGAGAGGTACTCTGTTGGGATATGGATGCTAAAGGGACATGGATACAACGGGGGGAGCTGCATAAATGCCAAACACCGATGCAAATACCTGCAAGCGAACATTCAGCATTGACAAATGCTTGTTAATGTCTTTGTAAGTGACACTGCAGAGGGACTGGAAGGAAAAGTATGCCTCTTTGCAGATGACACAAAGATCTGCAACAGGGTTGATACACAGGGAGGCATAGAAAGGATGAAAAGTGACTTGGCAAGGTTGGAGGAATAATAGGAAGTATGGGAGCTTGGATTCAATGCAAAGAAGTGCAAAATAATGCACCTGAGAAACAAAAACCCAGGGGAAGAGTACACAATGGGGGGGGCATAGTAACAACAACAAAAATGGAAAGGGACCTGGAGGTAATCATATCAGATGACCTTAATGTTGGCAAACAATGTGAGAAGGCAGTAGGGAGGGCTGGGGGGATACTGCAATGTATAGGGAGAGGCATCACCAGCAGAAATCAGGAAGTTGTTATCCCTCTGTACAGACAGTTGGTAAGACCCCATCTGGAGTACTGCATCCAGTTCTGGAGATCCCATCTCCACAAGGACATAGACAGGATGGCGGCAGTCCAGAGGAAGGCAACTAAAATGGTGCAGGGTCTGCAAAAGAAGCCATATGAGGAGAGACTAAAAGAGCTTAATATATATACCCCTGAGGAAAGGAGGGAGAGGGGGGACATGATAGAAACTTTTAAGTACCTCAGTGGAATCAACAAAGTCCAAGAGGGTAGCATCTTTCAGAAAAAGAGATGTGCAAGAACAAGGGGACACAATTTGAAGATGTGGGGAGATCTCAGGGGCAATGTGAGAAAGTATTTTTTCACAGAGAGAGGGTGGTGCATGGAACAGCCTTCCTGAGGAGGTTGTGGGGTCTAATACTGTGGGAGAATTCAAGAATGCATGGGGCAGACATAAGGCAATTCTTGTGGAGGGTAGGAAGAAATAGGCTGTTGGTTAACTAGGATCTGCAGCTTATCCTTTAGGTAGGGAAATGGGCAGACTAGCTTGGCCAAGCGTTCCTTATTTGCCATCAAAGTCTATGTTTCTATGAGTCTGAGCCCATATGTCCCGGTACAAAACCTACCTGGTCTGGGTGGATTAGGAGGCTAATAGCTGGCTCCAGTCGAAAGGTAAGTATTTTTACAAAGATTTTGGCATCAATGTTGATTAGGGAACTCGGGCAGAACTGTGAGCAAAGGACACTATCCTTCCTTTTTTGTGGGGAGCAGGATGATAAGGCCCTGTAGGAGGGTAGGTGGTAGTTTTCCTGCAGCCAGTGCTCCATTCAGGATCTTGGTCAATCGTGGTGCCAGAACCTGCCCAAAAGCCTTATAAAAGTCAGATGTAAACCCATCAGGTCCTGGTGATTTACCTAAAGTAAGGGAGTTTATAACTTTGTTTTCTTTGCTGAAATAGGGGTGAGAATGTCTTGGGCCATCATAGGGGCTACATTTGGCATGGTGATGTTTTTATAAAAGGATGTCAACTCAGAGTCTGTTGGTGTTGCCTCTGAGGTGTATAAGGTTGTGTAGTATGTCTGGAATTCTTTATTAATAAGGAAGGGGGAGGAGACTTGGGTTCCAGCTGCCTTTTGAATGTGGAGTGTGTATCTTTCTGCCTCACGACTCTTAGCCTCTGTTCCAGGAGTTTTCCAGGTTGTTTCCCCACCTCTCAGTACTATTGAGTCAATTGAGTTTTTTGGTCTTTTTTCGGAGACAGTCCACTGCACACTAGTAGGCTGTGGAGTAGTCTACAGAGCAGAAGTTGTTCTTAAGCGAGTTTTTTCCAGGAAAGGTATGCCACCTAAGCGTTGTTTTGTACCTGCTTGAGGAACAACTTCATCCAGGCTGTCTTGTGCAGCCGTCCTTGGGTTTTCCGTCTGCTCCCGTCTCTTTCTTCTTTTGCAGGCTTAGAGTGCTGAAGGTGGGGTAGCTGAGCCTGGAAAAAGTATAGAAGAAAGCACTGTGGGGTGCTGGACAGCATGGATAGCAAACAGTTGGAGAAGATAAAAAAGTTCAGAAAACATGGGAAAAGTGAGAAATCGGAGAATCATCTGAGGAAGAGAGTGAAGTTGAACACTAATGGATTGAATAGAAGTGCTGTGTGCTTATATTTTGTTTTGTTTTTGGTTTTATTTTTGGATTTTTGAGTGCTTTTGCAAAAAGGTTAATGGTTTTTGTATATAGCACTCATAATACCTGATGATTTAATAGGGTATAGTGTATTTGCTGTTAACTTTTTTAGTATAGTTAATTTAAATCATAAGATTTTAGATTTGCTTTTTTCTTTTTTTGTGCACTTCAGTCAGCTGATTTACTATTTAATGAGCAGGCATAGCGTTCTGGGAGTTAGAATCGCCATTTGGCTGGACCACTCGAGCGCTGAGCGGGTGCTGAGTTGCGAGCAGTGAGTAGCGCGAGGTAATTAAGTACAAAGGATACATTTCGCATGAATATAACTTGCTACAGAAGGAAAGCTACTCCAAGTTGCTCAAGTTGTTCCCGCTGTTGCAAATTTTGATATGTGGTAGAAAGGTGAACATGGAGTTTTTCTCAGAGCTTTAGTACTCTCCATGCATGTAAAGCAAGGTTAAGAGCAAATCAAGTAAGCATATTTTTTATAAGTTTTTATTTAACCTCTTTTTTTTTATTATTAAATCCTGAATTATTTCTTTGTGATGACTCAAGTAGTTACAATTTTGTCGAGGTACTAGTGCCTTAGGTACAGTTCACTCAGGGGAAGGGGAAGTAGAAATTGATTGAAATATATGGATTTTACGTTCTCAACCATAAATAGTTTATTTTGTTTTTTTATTCCTATTGCCAAAATAAATATAGGAGTTTTGTTAAGTGAACTAAATGCTGCTGACTTTTTTATCCTTTTTTTCTTTTTTTTTAAGAGAGTCACTTATGGAAAAAGCTATGGAAAAAGCTACATCGTTTTAAATAAAGCAGGATTATTGGGAGTAACAGAGGATAACATTCACTAAGATATTGACTGATTGTAGTCATTGAATGGTGCTACGAAAGTTTTAGAAAAAAGGGGAACTTGTGATCAAGGAGGTGTCTCAAGGAACTGTGAATTGCGAACTGTAAAGATCTGTAAAGAAGATTATTTGTCGAACATTTGGTATTTATGATGCCAGTGAAAACAAAGATTGTGTGAACACTTGGGTGAGAATTCAAGTAATACACGAGTGGAATACCATAGTGGAATACCACAGTGCTACTTGGACTTTGGACTTTGGATGACTTGAATTATCGCCTAACTTAGTGCTCTGTTGTACCTTACTATTTTTGTTGTAACATTTTTTTGGGTGTGTTTTATTCGTTCAACAATATTTTGCAACAGAACACTATTATGTTCACCAGGAGTGGCAGAGAATTGAAAAAACTTAGGGATAAGAAGATTGAAGGTAAAATAGTTGTAGATCTGAATCTTCATAAAGGGGATATGGGGGAAAAATGGCTGTGTTTATACACAGGATTTGTCCTTTGTCTCCATTGCAGCATCTACTCCGAAGGTTCAAAAGGGACCTTCGAGAGTTTTATCTTCCCTTGATCCCCCTCAAATTTTTATAACATCTCCTCAGATTAAGGAAGAACTCTTTACTGATTTTAGATTCAATGGTGTACTATCAAAAATACCCCCTCCTACTGCGATATCTGGTTCTAAGAATGATTCGATGGATGAGCTGGGATATGACCTCTCCTTAGTTAAAAGAATACTTTCAGGTGATCAAGGTCAGTCTAGTTCATCTAGTTTATCTAGTTCACCTAATTTAAACTTGAGCCATCCTGTTGATAATGGTATTATTAATGGTGATGACACTAGTAATAGTATTAAATCAACTGTATCTTATGTAGAATCAGAGAAATACAGTATCAAGGAAAATTATAACAGTGATAGCTATCCTACACCTAATCTAAAATTTAAATTCCAGCAAAAAATAACTGATTTTTTTCATTTGAATCCTAGTTCCTTAAAGGTTAGTAATGGGGATTCATTATCATTGAATATAAATAAAAATGAAAAAGGTGGGATAAATGCTGTAATTGCCCAGGGTTCTTCAGAAATTAGAAAGTCTACATCTTGTCTTCAATCAGAGATACCCCTTCATCCTACGGGGTTAGATTTTTTTTAGCCCCCCTGAGTCCTGTGTCTCTCTAGACTCCTCTCTTTATTATCAGGACATCTCCAGGATTCTAGAGGGTTCACTTAATGAAGTCTTTAGTAGAATGGATAAAGAGGTTGAGAAAATAGATATTGAACCAGAAATTTTATTAGCCTGCCCTGACACTATTTCAAAATATATGATTAAGGCATTAGCCCATCCTATAATGGCTAACATTGTTCTCCTTGAAGCTCTTAAAGATCTTAAATCACATGTAGAAAAACTTATCTGCTTATTTAGTGATAGATTTTCTGAATTTTCTGGAAAATTAGAGAAGTTTGAGAAAGAGGGGGAAAAACAAAATGAAGACCCTCCTTTCCAGAAATTACAATACAATCGTTCTATAATAAGGTTGAGAAGAAGGTGGAGAAGAAGAAAAACACAAAGAAGAACTTAAAAAAAGGCTAAGACACGAGTAAATAAAAAAAGAATAAGGAAGGGTCAACCAAAGTAAGTTCTGAGGAAAGAATTAATAATTCATTTATGACCAATATAATTCAGAAACCCCCTAGAAGATATTCTGTGAATGGGGACAATTCACACATAGCCTTAACAATCCCTATTAAAGAAGATTTTTTGTTCTCAAACAAGAAGGAAGAGATTATACTTTTAGATACCCCATTGGATAGTTCAAGTAAAAAAATAATTCAGGCCCCTATTCTGGTTGATCAGCTAAAAATGGATAAGTCATTTATATGCACAAACAAAGAAGGTAAAAATCATATTTTGGAAACCTCTATGGAGTCGGAATTAATCTTGCCTCCTCAGATAGATCATTTTATTATGTCTGGGACTGAGGTGGTCCTCGAATTTAATATTTTTCTAAAATCTTATGAAACAGATATTTCATTATTTAATATGATTTATCAATTATTTAAACTGAACTTGATTTGGAAGCAGCAGCAAAATATATTAAATTAGTCTATAGAGACTTATCAACTGTTACTACACCCGTTTATGTATTACTTTCTAATATGGACACTGCCAAAGCCATATGGGCTAAACAGTCTTTAATAAACTGGATATAATGATTTCATCTCCAGTTAATTGGACTACAATTTGGAAATTTGCACATGCAACTATTGCCCCTAAAATGTGCAGTAAGGACAATTTGATTTCCACATTGATCAAATTAAACTGGAATTTTGAAAGAGATATCAATATACAAACAGTGTCCATTTTTGGTATATATAGATTTGAGGGTGAAAAAATTGTTAGGCTGTCTGCTTACATCCAGTCACTTTTTGCTCTTTGCTTTGGTTTTGAAATTCAGCCTTTAGATTTCTGGTCTGTTGAAAGAATATATCAGTCAAAATTGGATTCTCAAGTGGATATAGAAATTAAATCAAACAAATTCTATGATTATCTTTTCTTAAATAGTGGTAAATTGGATAAACATGGTATTCACTTGGTTGACTTATTGAATCCAGATTGTTTAGACTGTTTATCTCAGGGGAACTTGGATAAAAAATGACATCCAATTATACAATTAACTTCATTTGATTTTGAGGTTGTTGAGGTTAAAAAGGAGCAAATTGAATTAGATAACACTGTTAATATGGATACACACAACTTTATTTCATGGAATATTGCAGGCTTACAATCAAAAATGGTGGATTCTTGTTGGAAGGATTATGTCTCCGAAGCTGATATTATACAATTTCAAGAGACATGGATCACCTCAGACATTAACATTAATGGTTATATCCCATATCATATCTTTGCTATAAAAGACAACAAATTTGGTAGACCGAAAGGGGGTCTGTCTACTTATGTTAAAATAAGAAAGGGTATTCGCATAATAAGGCACACCACATTTGGCAATGAAATTCTGCTCTGTGTGCTGTGCTGGGTTTCCTTAATTTTTTTGATAGTTAACGTGTACTTTCCACCTAATTTTCATTCTATGGCTGATTATGATCCATGGGTACAGCTAGCATCAGAAATAGATTCTTAGTATTTAAAACATTATATTGATATTACTATATTAGGGGGTGATTTGAATGCTCGTATTACTAAATTTGATAACCTTAAAATACTTCAGTCCCAGATTTATATGGAGATCTTGAACCTAGGAATTTAGAAGATATCACTGTTAATGGAGCTGGTTTAAAAATGATGGAGTTTATTAGTAATTGTAATTATTGTATTTTAAATGGCAGAGGAATAGGGGACCAGGATGGAGCATTTACTTTTTTTTTCCTTCAAATGGGAAGAGTATTATAGATTATCTGATAATCTCTCTGGAGGCCTATGCTCACCTTCATGATTTTAAAATTGTAATGAGACCTGAAAGTGACCATGTGGCATTGCAGGTGAGGATTGACATGATAAAAGATAATTCTGGGAGTAATGCTGATACTTTACCACCGCCCTCGTTTTCCATTACAGGTAAATTCAAACTCAAATTGAACAACAACAATAAAGAAAAAGCAGCAGAAGTTATATTTTCTCCACAAATGAGCTCAATATTCACATTGTTCCAGGATTCTAGCTCTCCACAATGTATAAATAAGCATTTGGAAGAGGGATATCAGGAGATTAGAACTGCGATATACTCTTATACTAACTTAATCTATTCCCCTTTAACTTGGTTTGATCAACAATGCAAGGATGAAAAGCATAAATTGGGTCTTTTGATTAAAAAAAATACTAAACATTCATCTAGAGGGAATATAGTTAGCCTTAACAGAGCAAGAAAACAATATAAACATTTTTTAAAATATAAAAAATATGAGTTCACTTTAAAACAATGGACTCGTATTTTAGAAACTATACATAAAAAGATGCAAAGGCTTTTTGGTTATTGGTTGCAAGGGGAGTTAAATCATTTGAACTTTCACTGTCTGTCTATGTTCCTAAAGAAATCTGGGTAGCCTATTATTCAAAACATTTTACTAATAAGTCTGATTTCAATGACCATTCTAAATGGCCGGAATGGTTGTTAGGTGATACATCTTTACCTCTGCAGTTTTCTTGGTTAGAAGTTGAACAGGCAATTACTAAATTGGCTAATAAAAAGGCCCCTGGACCTGATTGTATTCCGGGAGAAATATACAAAGAAAATATGGTCTATTGGGGTCCTTTCTTTAAATTTCTTTAACATTTGCCTTAGAGAAAGATATATTCCTCCATCTTGGCGTAAAAATATTATCATTCCTATTCATAAAAAAGGTTAATTTCAAAATCCTAAAAACTACCAGCCTATTAGTCTCCTTGATATCAGTAGTAAAATATTTACTAGAGTATTATTAAATAGGCTTCAAAACTGGGTTAATAAATTTAGCCCTCTTTCAAGTTTTCAAATAGGATTTCGCCCAGGTTTTTCATCACTCGATAATATTTATGTTCTAGCTCATTTTATTGAAAATTACATATTATATAGAAAAATGAAACTTATGTCATTTTTTTTTGATTTAACAGCAGCATTTGATTCTGTAGTAAGGAACACACTTTGGAATGTTCTTCTACAACTGGGTATACCCATTAATCTGCTAACTCCAATCTTTTTGCTATATTCTGAAACGTGTACGGCAATTAGATATGATAAAATGGGGAATATTTCTGAATATTTTAGTACAATTGGGGGGGGGTTAGACAGGGGTGTTTATTGGCTCCACTCCTGTTTAACCTCTATGTTGACTCTTTGTTTTATTTTGATACATCACTATCTTTGGACTCCCCCAAAATAAATAAACAATATATTTGCAGTTTAGCTTACGCTGATGACATAGTTCTTTTTTCCTTAACTCAAAAGGGTCTTCAGATAAAAATTGACCAACTGAAGCAAAAATGTGATTACTTAAAACTTAACATTAATCCTGATAAAACCAAGTTAATGTTTTTTGGTACTAAATCTTCTAAACCAAGAATTAAGTTAAATAAATTACTTTTAGAGGAAGTGACTTCATATTGTTACCTTGGGATAATATTCACCTCCACTGGTTCTTGGACCTCACATTGTAAAAACCAAATTATTAAAGTCAAATGTGCATCAAAGGCCCTCCTTCGTTTTAATACTAAATATGGAGGACTTTTGGTGGAACTAGCTATTAAAGCAGGGGAAGCCAAGATTACTCCAATTTTGTTATATGGTGCTGAAATTTGGGGAACCAATGAAAACCCTAACCTTGAGCTCCCCTTATCTCATTTTTACAAAACAATTCTTCAAGTACCTCAGTCAATGGCTAACACAATTGTAAGAGCCGAATTAGGTAGAATTCCACTGGCAGATTTAATTAATCTAAGGCTTCTCTCATATTGGCTAAAAATTCTTAATAATAACTATGACAACTTAATTAAACTTTGCCTTTATGAAAAACAAACATGGTATGCCAATGTTTTTTTTTTTTTACCATGGTTAAAAAGTGTAATTTTAAACTTACAAAAGATTAATTCCTTTCAATTATGGAGAGATTATCAGAAGGGTATCTTAATATCGGATTCTTATAGAGGGAAAATTAAAAGAAAACCCTTTGATAATGCCTTTGAAAAACAACTAAGATTGGTTAGATCACAGAAACAAGCTATATGGTTGGGAAAAAAACAAGACTGACTCAAGGATAGAAAATTATTTATTACTTCCATTAGCCCCTAATATTCGGAAAATAATTACATGGGCAAGATTTGAATTAATCATCTCCACATTTATATATTTTAATCATTCTGCTCTTACATTCAATAACAATACTAATGAATGTTATTGTAGCAAGGGGTTTAAAGAAACGTTATATCATATTATAGTACAATGCCCTTTGTATAAAAAAGCCGAACTATAACTTTAAATAACTTTTTAATGAAATATTTGAATCTGGATTATGATCCAGTATTTATTTTGTTCCATCCAGGGACAGTGAAGATGCACTGTTGTGTGCTATTTTTTTTTCAACAGTAATTAGTTTTAAGAAACAGGTACATAGAAGAAGACTTCAAAAGAAATAAAAAGGGATATACATAATGATATTTAAAGTTGATATTTAAGACTAATTAGATGTTTCTAATTGTATTTATTGTCTTATTGTATTTATTAATATTGTAATGTCCAAAATTTTAAACTTTTTGGAAGAACAATAAACATGATTGATTGATTGAGTCAATTGAAAGAGGGCATATTCAGTTATATAGCTAAGGGATCCATCTAGAGTGATTTGTACTGTTGATATAAGAGGTTTAAGGAAGTCTTTCTTTTCTGGATGGAGAGCAAGTTCCTGTTCTAAGGTTTTTAAGGCCTTTTCACTTTCTTTTGTTTCTCTCTATATATATTTATGCATACTGGATATGTAGGCTATAAATTTGCCTCTCATAATAACTTCATGGCCTCCAGTCGGGTGGCAGGAGAGGTGTCTGGTGTCTCATTGAAGGTAAAGTATTCCTGGAGTTCTAACTCTATCCACTGTCAGGTGGAAGGCTTTGGAGCAGGGATAAATTGAATCACCACTTATTTCTCTGGGATGATTGTCTGCCCCATGCAGTAGAAGTAACCATTGGGGCATGGTCAGATATTAGTATTGGTTCTAGGGAGGTATTCCAGATTTGTGTCAGTATGTCATGAGAGGCAAAAACTGCATCTATTCTTCTATAGGTACCGTGAACTGGTGAATAGTAGGTGTAGTCCTTGGTAGTTGGGTGGGTGAGGTGCCATGTGTCCTGTAGTCTCGCCAGGTGGAAATGGCATGCAATTTGTAATGCAGACCATGTTTCCACTTGTGTCACAGGCACAGTTCTATCCAGCTGTGTGTCCAGGGCTATGTTGATGTCCCCCCCAAGACACTGACTGAGTCATTTGGTAGTTTGTTGAGTGAGTTTTTAAAAAAGTCTGCATCAGGGATATTAGGGGCATAAAGACTGCCAATAGTGATTGGTTCTCCCTGGTACATACCCTGGACAATGATTAGGCATCCTTCTTTGTCCGCTATTTCTTTGTGAAACCCTATCTGTAGCCCTTTTCTACATATGATGGCCACTCCTATGCTTTTTGAGGTGAAAGAACTAAAGTATACTGCCCCCACCCAGGAACAACACAAGCGAGGTGCTTCCTTTTTTTTTCCAATTTATTATACTTTATTGAATTTTTCCACATGACACATGAGCAACATACATACACATAAATACCATAGATTCATAACTCCCCACGGAACCCAGTTATACAATGAACCATACCAGAAGGGGGAACTATGGCCATAACTCTGTAAGGCCTGCTTAGTAGTAACACATAATATGACCATGTACAGGCCTGGTGAAATAGAAAGTCTCATATCCTAACCATATATAGCCCTCTCCCCCTTCCCCCCAGCCCCCTCACACACACACACCCTTCCCTGGAGCCCCTACTATAGAAAAATAAACAGATACATGTGT
The DNA here is from genome assembly GCA_016271365.2 of Neoceratodus forsteri. NCBI lineage: Eukaryota > Metazoa > Chordata > Ceratodontiformes > Ceratodontidae > Neoceratodus > Neoceratodus forsteri. The sequence continues at coordinate 933,999,254 of CM057455.1, forward strand.
CTGTCCTGACACAACTGGAAGAATATTGTGCAGGCAGAGACTATAGCAACAGTCCACTTCTGGTACCCATATGGTAGTTGTTTAAATGGGCATCTCCACACCCTCTGCCAACTGGGAATCACTGGAGTATAGTGTATGATGGGTAATAAAGCCATCGGGTAGCCCCATCTCCTACTGAAAGCTTTCTGGCGGTTCTGGTGAGAAGCAATATGTTTCTCCAGTTCAAGAGCCTGGAGGACCTCTGTGTGCCATTCTTTTAGGGAGGAATTATCCTGATCCAGCCAGTGTCATGCTATTACCATTTTTGCAACCATCGTAATTATAGACATGAAGGCTTTATGACATTCTATCATGTCCCTAGGAAAATGGCCCACCAGACAGATCTGCAGGGTGAAGTAAGAGTTGAGGCCCAACATGGAGTCCAAAGCAACTCAAATTGCCTGCCAGAAGGGTACCACTTGGTCACAGTCACAAAGAATGTGCTTTAGTGTTTCCACTGCTTTCCCACATCTAACACATGTGGGGGATGGCGACCTGCCCATCCTGTATAAATGGGCAGGAGAATAGTAAAGATTATGCAAGATATGGAATTGCAAGAATCGTAGCCAGTCTTGCTTTACATATTTTTACAGCCTTTGCCATACATGTTGCCATTCCTTATCTCCTAAAGCAAGGTCCAGCTTGTGCCCCCAGTAGTAACAAATTCCCCATGTTTTTTTAGGATCATACTGTAGAGTTGCAAGAGGTTATAAAACAGGGAAATCAGGTGGGGTTGGGGCTGTATCTATAAACCCCCTCAATAGAGAGTTAGTAGATTATTTCCATGGAGGAGGGCCCATAAAGGAGGAAATTGCACTATTCAGTTGCAGGTGCTTAAAAAAATGGTAAGAGGGTATTGAGAATTTTTCCTTGAGTACAGCTGCCAGGCTAATTTTCCCATCGGTTAACAAGGACGATACTGGGATTCTGTTAAGGGCTGGGCAGAAGTTTTCCAGGATAGTGCGGTTCGCAATCTGAAAATGAGGATTACCAAAGAGAGGTTGAGCCAAATCCTAATGCAGTGACAAAGAAAGGTGAGAACAAATCTGGCGGAGCGCTTTGATGGACCACCATATTGGAGCGTCCTGCAGGGGTTTGGTAAGTTCCAAGAGTTTGGCAAAAATGAGACTCTGTATATCAATACCCTTAGAGCAGCATAAGTGCTGTTCCAGGAAAATCCACTGGGGAGTGTACCTATTGGCTGGAAAGCCTTCAATGTTGGTATTCCACCTAAAGATTTTACAACAATGAATTGCACAATAATAAAGAAAAAAGTCAGGGAGTCTTAGACCTCCCAGAATCTTCTGGCAGGTCAATTTGGAGTATGCCCTTCTGTCCACTTTTCCATTCCAAAGGAAGTCTGAAAGCATGGACTGTAATCAGAAAAAGCATTGTTTGGTAACATAGGGACTTACCATACTTAACGGGAAGAGTAACCGAGGTAGGATGTTCATCTCAATCATGTTCATCATTTCCCAGAGTGAGAGTGGGAGAAGTTTTCATCTCTGCAGGTCCACATGAAGGGTTTGACAGATGGGGGAAATATTGTGTTTAACCAGGGTTGAAAGGGTCCGAGAGATTTTAATCCCCAAATAGGTGAGAGCTTTTGGTTCCCAGGCAAGTCCCAGGTTCACAATCCAGTGCCTTTGGACATATATGTTAAGAGGCATCACTTTAGATTTATCCAGATTGAGTTTATATCCCGTCACTCTAGAGAATTTGTCTATGATATTCCTGGCTGTTGGTATGGAGGTATGGGGGTTCTCCAAATGCAATAGTAGGTCATCAGCATAGGCTGGCAGCGAGTATCTGTCTCTACCCACCCAAATGCCCTGCACTTCCTGACTTTTCTGAAGGAAGCAGATGAGGGGTTCCAGGTAAAGGTTAAAGAGAAACCAGAAAAGGGGGCAACCTTGCCTGGTACCCTGGCCCAGTGAAAAAGGAGAACAAAAGACTCCATTACATCGAACTCTAGCCATAGGCCTATGATAAAAGACCTTAAACCAGTCACAAAATTGTGAGGAAAAGCCCTATCTTCATAGTGTAGCAAACAAAAATGTCCAAGAGACACGGTCGACCTCTTTTTCTGGGTAGAGAGAGACTAGCACTGATGGCGTTTTCCTCTCTCCCGTGATCGAGATGAGATGAAGTACCTTACCGATGTGATCTGAGGACAATTGTCCTGCCACGAAACCCACTTGGGTCAGGCTAGTAAGGCCATACCATTCTTTTAAGAAATGGTTAGCCAAAACTTGACAAGGATTTTTAAATCAGAATTTAACAGCAAAATGTGATGGTAGTTACCTGGTGCCACAGGTGATTTACCCGGTTTGAGGATGACAGTTATCCAAGCTTGGGTGAATGAGTGGTCTGACAGGCCTGCCAAGTGGAGAAAACTGAATAAGTCTGTAAGGGCTTGTGCCAGGACATCCAAAAAGGTGGCATAGAAAGAGTTATTGAACCCATCTGGGCCAGGAGCCTTCTCCTTAGGAAGTTGCTCTGTCACCTGCCTCACTTCGTGCCCGGAAATGGGAGCTTGAAGGATTTGCTGTTGGTATTTAGTAAGAGTAGACTGTGTGACTGAATATAAAAAACTGTCTACAGAGTTGTGCACTGGGAGCCCATCTTCCTTTGGGGTATAAAGGATTTTATAAAATTGTTGGAAGGCCTCTGTGATGTCATGAGGGTGAGTAAGGACGACTCCCCTGGGGGTGGGATGGAGACTCGGGATCATGCCTTGAACCTCTAGCTGCCTGAGCCTCAGTGCTAGCAGTCTGCCTGCTTTCTCCCCTGACTCCAGATACCAGAATTTGACCCTTTGCAGAGCGAGGTCAGCCTGTTCTGCCAATAGCCCGAAATATTGGGCCCTAAGTGCATGTAATCGGGTCCATTGTCCTGATCAGCCATGGCTGAGAGACCATGTTCTATTTCTCTATTCTGGGTTGCTTATAGTTTGGTTTGTGCCTCTCTCTCTCTGCTTCTTGAACTTCAAAGTAAGCCTAATACACTCTCCTCTTATTGCGCATTTCGCTGCCCCCACAGTATATCTAGAGATGGCACCGTGTCTATATTTTCCCGATAAAAAGTTTGGACAAACTCCGTAAGGGTCTTAACAAACTTAGTATCTCTCAATTATGAAGAATTAAAGCATCAGAATCTATACTGATCTTCTAGCCTCCTTAAGGAGTGCTCCATGAATAGTGGCGCATGGTCGGAAATCACAGTAGGCAGAATATTGCATGCCATGAGGCCCAAAAGATTCAAAGTACTAATCAGGAAGTAATCGATACGTGAATATGATTTGTGCAGAGGAGAGAAAAAGGTGTATTGACATTCATTAGGGTGAAGGATGTGCCAGGGTCTCCCAGCCTTAGTGAATCCATTAGCTCTCCGATCCCTTGTTGGGCCAGCAAAAGACCTCTCCAGTGCAGACCCAATCTGCCCAAATCAGGGTGATAAACCAAATTCCAACCCTCCCAAAAATGATGGGAATATGTGAAAAAAACAGTAGCTGAGACAAAAGCTTTGAGAAGAATTCAGGAGAGTCCGAATTTGGACCATAAATCCTCCTAAGAGTATATCAGGTAAGCTCAGTTGTCCTTGTAAGAGAAGGAAACAAACTTTAGGGTTTTTATGATCCTTGTGCAGTTGGAAGGGGATTCCCCTGTGAATTAAGATCCCCACACCTCCCTTTTTGTTACTGATTCCTGCCCCATAGCTCTAACCGATCTATCCCCTATGAAGAGAGTGTGCAGCATCATGTTTAAGGTGGGTTTCCTGTAAGAAAACCATGTCTGGTTGGTAATTCTTAAGATTACATAGGATCATGTAATGCTTATGTTTGCCATTTGCCCGCTTTATGTTCCAAGAGATAAACCTATATACCATCCCCATGGTCTCCCCTTAAGGCTTGTGTTGCTCAAGTCTCCTGTCTGTTTATCTGCCATTTCCCAGTGTGCTCCAGTCCCTCCCTCTCATCTCATTCCTCCCCATGTAAACCTTCCCTCTCATCTTACTGAACTCCCAGGATAAAGAAAGTGGTAAGTGCCAATGTTTATGGCTATGTCCTCCCTTGCCTCCCCCAGAACCCAATAAAATAACCGCCCAAGAACCAACCTACAACTAACACCACCCCCGACACAAACACAAATTCTGTCCCTGGCCCTACAGGCTGCAACTCCAACCTCCCTCTGCCTGTGATGAAAGATCTCGTCTAACCTGGCTCTCTCCACCTCCCCACCCCTGGCTTGGTTTGTTCCAGATCTTTAAAACACGTCTAAAGTATGGCTCTTCAAGCGCTTGGTATAAAAACTCAGACGTGATTATACATATAGCTCCTGTCTCCCCCCCATCCAGCAGAACATCAAATAGAACCCCTTAGAATACATAGCAAGCAGGTAAATCAGCAGACTATGCTTTCTCTAAGACTGACATTTGAGCAGACTTTGTGTGCCAAGAGACTGGATGAGAGCAGTAGTTAGTCCATCTCCGTGAAGCCCATCTCCCCAGCAGTCCATACAGAGGCAGTTTCTGCCAGTCCCGTCCGTACGAGGCGCAGGTGCACCAGGTCTACCAGTATACTCTGCCCCCTCGCCCCCCAGAGGGACTCACATAGGCAACCTCCCTTGATTCACCCAACCATGTCCTTATCTTGACCACTTAGCAGATGAGAAAGGGCTCCTCTGCCGCCCCCATCACGTGAGGATGGTGTTTTTAGGGCTTGGGGCTACCACTGTACAGGATTATCCCCTTCAATCAAGGAGGCAAAGTGCCCCCTAGCCCTTTAACTTTGTGCTGTATGCCAGGAAAGTTGGTGTACTGTATCCTTGGTGGGGGGGGCAAGAAACCATTGCCTCAAATCCCTCCATCCCAAACACACAGTCCGACTCAACCTTAGTCCTCCGCCAAAAGGGGCATCCCGTGTCACCCTTCCCCCTCATTACCATCATCTGGGTAGAGGCCCACTACCTCCTCCTGTGAGATCCTGGCAGATATGTACCAGCTATGTGGTTCTTCATAAACCTGGTCAGTAGTGGGCCCCCTGGACTTCTGGTGGTCTCTCTACCATGCTCTGGCAGAGGTGCCTTGAGTCCCTCGTAGAGGGCAACCAGGGGGCATCCCACCACCAGTCCCCGTGTCCACCTCTGCCCCAGTATGCAATAAAACTCCAGACCTACCTTCAGCCTTCCACTGGCAAAGCAGGGAATCACGTAAATATAAAGTAGATTGTCTTAGTCTCCTCACACAAGGAACCACTCTCTATTTTTGCTTAATATTTCCCCCCTGTGAGCCCATTCCTTGGTGGGGGGGAGGTCAGTTGCCAATGTCTTAGTTTCCACCCCAATCATCTTTTGTCAATGTAATTCTGCATCAGTCTATGCCAGTGTTCTGAAGATCAGCTATAAGCTAAACATGGAAGGCTTGTTGGAGCCAGTTCCCCTTATTCCAGAAGAAAAGAAAAAAGACTGTGCCGAGCTCCCACTTATTAGTGTATACTTCATTTTGTGTCCCATAAACTGCCAAAAACTTTAATAGTCATCAAAATGGTTGAGACCCCTTAAGAGTGCTTAGAAAGGGAAGTCATTTAGGGGCTTGAAATAGTTCAGGAAACAGGTTGGGAAGTTCTCGCTTTCCTGTACTTCCAACTCGAAGGTTATCATCAATCCCTGGTGGGTAACCTGTAGTCTGGCTCGGTATAACATCTTAAATCTAATCCTTGCTGCCGGAAGCTTGGAGATCAGTGGGTTGAACTCTGCTCTTTTTCATCTGTACTGATCAGGGAAGATCCTGAGTCAGTCTAATTTTGTTGTCCTCCCAGAGCAGATCCTTTGTGTCCCTCAATTTGGCCAGAATATGGACTTTGTCCAGAAAGTTCAGTAGTTTAAAGGAAAACTACACCCAAAACTTGAAAAAATATGTGTTGTGCAGAGTGTTTTAATTTGTATGTGAAGTTCTAGTGTTTCCTTCCCTCTGACTGGTATTAGGAGTTTTTCCTAAATTAGCCTGCTAGCTTTAGGGTAGTTTTATGACCCCTGGAGATCACCATATCAAATAGTTTTATTGCATTTCTTTGTCCTACAGTGCACCTTGTTTCATGTAATGGTGATGCAGCAGAGCCCATAAATCCAGCAGAAAGCATTGCATTACAATCAGTTCACAACAACAGAGATGGCTATATTTTAAAATCTGTAGAATTCTGTTTGGTGACCACCCTCATTCTAAAGGTTTTACTGTCCTGAAAAACTTTGCTGCTGGTAATTTTTGTGCAGCTTGTAAAGCTTCCAAGAAATTTAGTTTGTTTGGCATGCGTGTGCTGAATGTTGGGTCTCTCTTACATCACAGTCACATGAGACAAAATGCACTGTGGGAACCAGAAATACAATTACACTATCAGGTATGGAGATCCCCAGGGGTCGTAAAACTAGCATAAAGCTAGCAGGCTAATTTGGGAAAAACTCCTAATACCAGTCAGAGGGAAGAAAACACTAGAACTTCACATACAAATTAAAACACTCTGCACAACATATATTTTTTTCAGGTTTTGGGTGTAGTTTTCCTTTAAATATTATGGGACATGGTGGCGAGTTTGGTGGAGGAGTGGGTCTCAACACCCTGTAAGCCCATTCAATAATATAGCCAGGACCATTAGGAGAGGGGCCTGCTACTTTTTCACAGAATGTCTGCATAAACAGAACCGGATTCTGGCCCTCAGATCCCTCCAGCAGCTCAAGTAGGAGAAGATTATTTCTTCCACTGCAGCCTTCCAAACCCTCAATCTTTTCTTCAAGTTTGGCAACTTTCCTGCGAGTGGCCACCACATCAGCTTCCTGATGAGTTCTCCAGTCCTTCAGAGAGCTGGTTCTCACTTCCATATCCCTCACTCTGTGCATCAGAATCTCCGAGGTTTTTTGTAGGGTTTCAAGTCGGCTCGTGATATTCAGGAGAGCTTCCTTTAAGGGGGAGAGTTCAAGCAAGAATTTCTCCTCAGACAATGGTGTAGGAGTTGATGCGGGTTTAGTGCTAATCGCCGCTTGCATTTTGTTTTTTTTCACAGGCTTGCTTTTGTCGGGAGTAGACGGCAGGGTGTACGTAGGTCCCTCAGGCCGCATCTTAGCCTCCATCAAGATGTTCACTTTCCAATGCAGTTACCAGGCTGGAAATACCAGGTATGGTGCTTTGCATCTTCTTAAAATCAACCATGCTGTAAATCACGAAAAATCAGACCTGAAGGGTAAATATTTGTTGATTTTTCCCGAGCTGATGAGCGGAGCCGAGGAGAATACATCCTACCTGCTCAGATGCATCATGTGACTTCAAGGTGCTTCCTTTTTAAGCAGGTGTGTTTCCTGTAGTAGGGCAATATCACAGTGCAAGTCCTTAAGTTTCATTAGTACTTTACGTTTTTTGTAGGGGCAATTAAGGCCTTTGACATTCCATGATATCACCCTAAGTTTGTCAAATGTGGCCATATCTATATCAGACCAAACCCACTTAAGGGATATTGAATATATGTCTGGTACACCCCTCCTGTCCCCTCTGGGTGGGGGGGGAGGCACCCCACCACAGTTATGCACACTAACCCCCAAAAAAACACAATACATACATCAAAACACTTACAGTTTGAACAATCTTGTATATTCAAGTATTTGATTAATTTTAAATATTGAAAATTTTTTTAAAACAATCTGATTTTCATTACACTTCTATTCTTGCAATTTATTACTAAAGTGAGCTCCGCTGGTGGAGGCAAACCAGTCACCATTACTAGTTAATGGTAAAAAGAAGCACTTACGCTCTTGCTTGCACGTAACCTTCGTCTAAGAAGGGTAGGTCCAGGCTGCCCCTGGATCCCCTGCCCTGGGAGAAGACACAAGGAGGTATCTATGGCTTCCCTAGGGGCTGTTAAGCTCGGGGAGCATCCTGTGAATTGGGATGTGTCATCCCTCTCTGCAGGTGCCAAGGGTTTTCTGGTAGTGAGGGTTTCTTGGAGCAATATCCCTGGAGGTCTGGGAGTGTGATATCGGGAAATGTCTTGAGCATGTTGAGAAAGGGGTGGGTTGGGGCATCATACCTGTGGTGGTGATTCTGGGGAAAAGGGGAGGTGGGAAGGAGGAAAAGAGAATGGGTAAGGTAATATCCACTTCCTTCAGTAAGTCCTCTTCTGCCAATATGGGGGCAGGTAGTAAAATATACTTTATCCTTGCTGGTGCAGTAGCCTCTCTCCAAGTTTCTACATAGTGGAGGTCATAGGGAATACAAAATCCCTTCAAGGGGTGGTAAGGGGAAGAATACATTCACAGTTAGCCCTACTACGTGCCCTTTCCTTGTTCGTTGTAGAGGGCTTGAGAGATCATCTTATCATTGTCACACGTAGGGCAAACTATGAGTGTAACCTGTCCCCTGTCAGTTTGATTCAGCATCTCTATCTAGTAAACCTGTAAAAATGAAACACGGGTAATCATTATATATATTTAACTGCTTTAAGCCAGGGAGAATATGTAGTCTTCCCCACTGACTGGTAGGTTCCCTTACCCATACTGGTTATTTAGGTTTCTAAGTAAAGTCACCCATGCATATGGTTCTTTGCCTTTAAGGTGTGCTGTCCCACATCCACATTCACTGAATTGTTTCTTTGTTTAGGGGAGAAATTGGTTTAGTTTGGGGAAGAGCCAGAGGCAGCAGTGCCCTGGCTACCTGTCGGACCTTCTTACCCCTGCTGCCTTGGTCCGTTCCCTTTGGTCCTTCTCTAGGGCTTCCTTGCGATTCCCAGGATGAGGTTAAAAACTGCCGGTGACAGATCTTTTAGTGTCTCTGGCCCCGTCCTGTGGAATTCACTCTCTCCATCAGTAAGGGAGGCCCCTTCAGTTGAGGTATTCAAAGCCTGCCACAAGATCTTATTTAATCAGGCATTCCCAGACACTGTCTTTTAGTTATTGTTTCCGAGACATTTTGAAAGAATGGTCCCTTCAGGGATCTGCTGTCAGGTCAGACCTCGCATTTTGGGTGGTCTGCTTTTAAGTATTTTAATCAACATGTTTGTATTGTATATATTGGGTTTTAACTGGTTTGTTGTATTTTGATTGTACGGCACCCAAAGCATCTTTTATTGGGCACCAGAAAACTAAAATTTGCCTTGCCTTGCTTCCAGCGTTACTGTCTTCAGCACTCTGTGCTGAGTTGTTGTCGTTGTAGATTGCTGGAGCAACAAGTCACATCTTTCATATTTCCCCTTCATGGATCACCTGGAGCTGCAAGATAAAATACAAGGGGTAGGTCAGAACATTTTCTGCAAGCTTTCAAGTTCATATTCTAGTGCAGCCATTATCTTCTTATGTGGGGAAAAAAAGGGTGAGTTCACTATCATCCATTGAAGCAGTTTGGTAACAGTTGTCTAGTGTTGCTCCTTGGACAAAATGCTGACTTTGTTATCATGTCAGCATGTGGGAGACGTCGCACTTGTGAGGTGGTGTTTTTCCATTTATAGTGGTACTTAAGATGGTTGCCACCAATTACAATGCGTAGGTGTCATACAGTCCCCATAGACCATGGGATCTTTGCCATTGTTCTTTTTGTGTCAGGATTTTGAGCAGCATTTTTTAATTCACCTCGAGTATTGGAAAGGGGGCCCCAGCAGCTTGTCAGATGTTTTCTGTACCAATGCGGGGAGTCTGTCCAATTCTCTGCACCCACACAGTATTGCATCGGGGGGAAGGCAGGGAACAGGGAGGTTAGAGAAAAGAGGTGGGGGCTCAACAAGCTGTCATCCTACCTTCCTTTAGATATATGTTTCTGGGGTTGATAGGAGAAAGGCAGTTGAGACTAATCATTTGTTAAATCCAATGTCCTATTAATCTGCGGTGTAGCTTGTTTTCCTGCATTTGGGCTGAAGCAATCACTCTGTAGCTGCTCTACCGGGAGATGAGCTTGCCAGTTTTCAATTGTCAAACCGTTGGAGAAGCTAGTGAAAGTTGGTCAGTTTCAGCACAGTACATTACAGGCATCCCTGAGTCGGCTTTCTTTAATATATACAGCAGGGGATATTCCATTAATTATACTTTTTAAGGGCCACTGTCATTGAAGAGCCCTCAATGAGCTGCTCAGTCCCCAGGTTTGTGCCCCAGTCTCCCATTTGTACATCCTTGTCTAGTATATAGAATGCATCCATACAGAAATGAATCCAGAACAGTGTCTCATGAAAATATTGCATTTTTTACACCTAGTCTATTCTTAATACATAGATACATAGACACTTTTGGCAGATAAGGGCCTATGACCCACCTAGTCTGCCCATTTGAGCTTGTAAGTTCCCCTTATATTTTTCTAGAAGTCTGTTGCCACTTAACCCCTGACCTCCAGAATTCCCTTATGCCTATCCCATGCATTCTTAAATCCGGTGATTGTTTCAGACCCCACCACTTCCTCTGGCAGGGTGTTCCACTTGTCCACCACCCTTTCTGTGAAGAAATTCTTCCTCACGTTTCCTCTGAATTGCCCTCCCTCCAACTTCATCCCATGCCCTCTAATACTGGAACATTTTTTTTTTACTGGAAAATAGTGTATTCCTACACCCTATTCCTTCCTGTAAGGTACTTGCATATCTCTATCATATCCCCTCTCTCCCTCCTCTCCTCCAGGGAGCACATATTCAAGTCTTTTAGGCTGTCCTCTCAGGACTTGTGATGCAGTCTCTGTACCATCTTTGTTGCCCTCCTCTGAACCTTCTCTACCCTGTCTATGTCCTTACGTAGGTAATATTTTTGTTTTGCACATAAGTTTAACTAGGCACAACTGGTGCCGTCTCTAATGGGAGAAACTGAAACTGTTTTCTTTGCGTGCTTTTCCTAGCATTTTCTCTGTCATATTCAGTGCAGGTTGAAATAGTATTTAACATTGTACAGGGTTTCAGTTAGACCCTTGGATGTTGCTCAGGAAAATAGCATGTCTTTCAGGTACTTAGATTTTGCTCTATAGTTGGCAAATCTGGCGTCCGCGGGGGGGGGGTCCCTAGACACTTCAGTTTCCAGAGCAGGGGTCATCTCCTGAGAGGGCTTCAGAGGGCCCAAGTGTTGTTAAAAGAATTGATCCACTTCCATGGGGGGGTTGGAATATTTTCTTTTGTCCTTGGAAGTTGACCAAAAGGATTGCAGGGTATAACAAGGCATACGTGATGCCGCAATTCTGGAGCCCTTGTTTCACTCGAACAAAAGTCTGCCTGCGTTGGAGAACTGATGGTAGGTAGTCCGGGTAGAAAGAGATTCTTTGCCGTCTGACATGTACATTTTTTAGCTCCCTTGCTTTTTGTAGAATAAATTCCGTATCCTGGAATTTGAGCAGTTGAAGATTAAAGAGGAGGGACAGGTTGTTTTCCCAAAACAGTGTATACGGTGTGCCCTTTCTGCTTCAAAGTCATAGGTATTAGGATCAAGTTGTAGCCAGGTAGAAAGTTGTTTCTGATATAGTTTACTGGATCTGAGCCTTCCAATCCCTCCGGTAGTCCTATAATCCGCAAGTAGTGGTGGGCGAAGTGGGCTCAATCTGCTAAGCAAAGTGATTCACGGAGCAAAGGCGGATTCGCGGAGTGCTCCGCAATGCGAAGTGGAGTACTTCGCGTTATAATGAGGAACGCGAAGTGCATTGAAAACAGCTACTTCATGTTACTCCGCCTCCACTGGTCACTTCTCTTTTAATTTTTTAAGGTAAAGTACATTGGTGGCAGTTCACTTTGCCTCACTTCGCCTTGTTTTTGAGCCTGAAAGAGGATTTTGCAGTGATTCATGGGAGTTCAGGTCACATGGGCTCTATATTGATTTGCACAGCCTCAGTTAGAGGTAGTATGAGTAGGAAGGAGTAGGAGACAGTGTGCTCTGATAGCTGTCTGTAGGAACCTTTTAAAAGCTGTTCAAAAAGCATTTTTGCTTTTTTTTGGGGATCCAACTGTAGTTCATCGATTGTAGGAAACCCTCCTGTGCTCACTTCATCGAGCATTTTTGTTTGTGTGTGGATTTTGAATGTAAATTTACAACATTGAGTGTGTGTAGTGAAAGACAGTGAAGTGTGCTGTATGGGGGAGGGGCGTATCTGTAGGTAGATTTAAGTTGGAGAACTAGTGATTTCTTTGTGTTTTGGCAATATTTTTGTTATATAACTGACTGTGTTACTGCACTCATGGTAAAATTGTCAGTGATAGTACAAATTTTCTTGCTGCTTGTTGCGTGAATGTGGTGCAGCATTTCAGAAGGTCAGGTTGTTTAAATTACAAATTTACATTACGTGGCACTGAGTACACTGAACTTTTGCATTTGCATTGCATTCCTCATTCAGCATTGTACACAAAGTGTTCTGTGTTGTGTGTGCAGTGTTGCGTGCATCAAATATAATACACCTTTTAAAATTTGTGACACAGATCAATGTAAGTGCAACTAAGCGCAGCAATGTGAACCTGATATCCACTGCAGCTGCCTGATTTTGTACTGCGATTGTGTTCTCTGTTCTTAGTGTTGCTGCTTGTAGTGCTGTTAAAATCAGCACTGTCTGTATTCAGTGTCACCCCCCCACAACGTTGACAAGATATTTTTTACCAGACTGGATTGTTTTTGTGACCCCATCAGCACCACTGGTTACTGAAGTTGTTTTAATTCCGTGACAGTGTCACAACACAGTAGTCCCCTTATGTGTTGCTGAAGCCACAGTTGTTTATTTTGCTTCACATCCAGCTAGCGATAGTAGCGACCCTCCAGTCAGAAAGTGAACGTGTCAAAATCTGAATTTGGTAATAATATTGTGGTTGATCCCCCAAAATGCCTGCAAAGAGACGTGCAAGTAAAACTGTTTCTGGCCATGGCAATGCTGGCAGTAAGAGGGTCTGTGGGCGTGGTAGTAGTATGCAGATGGAGAAGTGCATTGGTGATGTGAGGAAAGGTATTTCTCCTGCAATGTTTTTTACAGCCCAATCAGTAGCTTCACTGATAGTTGGAGGAGATGATGTTTTCCCAGCCAGTGGTGTTAGTGTTACTGGTGTTAGTGGTGGTGGAGGTAGTATTAGCATTGTTGCATCAAGTTCTAATTCTGACCAGTGTACCGTATCCAAACATATTGAGTGTGAAGCAGTGCAAGTGAGTGACAGCGTAGATGATGTCATACTTCCCAGTAACATCCCATTAACTGAACCTGATTCTGATGATCATGTCAACGATAGCATACAATGTGATATTCCATCCACCGTGGCACTTAACGTCACTCATTTTCCATGCAACAGTGATTCACAGTATGGTGAAAAAATATTACATGATGGTGGTGTAGATGCTGACGATGAATGTGATGATGCTGACGATGATGATGTTGCTGTTGTTGCAACATGCAGTCCACATGTTAGCATCCAAGCAGAAGATGTGGATGTGTGTGACAGTGACGTTGATGAATATGATGATGATTTAATTGACCCCAGTTGGGAACCAGAGAAAAAGAAATTAAAAGTGGCTGTGTCTGAAATTTCTGAATCTGTTTGCAGGAATCCCCCCCTGTAAAAAGCTTGTGATGTACCGGTTTTAGTGTATGATGATGATGATGATGACGACCCAGTACTCAATATGATAGGTAGTCGTGGTGGTCAGTTGCAGTCCAGGTGTGCAGTGTCAGAAATATCACGTGCCCCCCCCACTTCAGTGCTTAAAATAACAGACTTAAATAAGCCACATCATCATGGACATGTTAAAAGCAGAGCATCACAGTCCCTTGTTTGGGATGTTTTTGTTCAACATGCAAATGATGATTCAGTTGCAATCTGCCAGGTTTGCCATGTGCGTGTGAGTCGAGGTAAAAAGGGGAGCCATCTTGGGACAGGAGGACAGCATATGCATCTTAAGAATAGGCACTTGGCTCTGTGGACCCAGCACAAGCTGGCAGCTAATACCAGACTTGGGCGTTCACCCGTATCACCGGCGGCAACCATAGCCAGCATGTTATCCCCTTCCATGACTGTTAAGCCCAGTAGGAAATTAAACATGTGCAGTAGTGCAGCAATAAGAGCAGAGGATTACTACAGGCATGATGATGATGAGGTAGAGGACCATAATGACTTTGAAATGTTGTCCAGTGCTGGTGAGAGTAGCAGTTTGTGTGGTGGTGGTGGTGGTGGTGGTGGTGAATGTAGTATGTCTAGTGCAAGTGGTACATCAACCCCGGCTGGCAAATCCAGAAAAATAACATCATTTCTGGGTTTGTCATCATCACCTGTGCAACTGTCTTCATCAAATGTCCACACTCCACCCCCTGTCAATGCCATTCATCACAGAGCACAACCATTAGTGACCAACAACGCACCCCGTGTAAAACGTTTAAGTCAACCCACGTTACAGAGTGTTTTTGGAATAAGATGAAGTACCCCCCACAATCATACAGTGTCACGAGAACTTAATGCTGCTGTAGCGGAAATGCTGGCAATCGATCGTTTGCCCTTCTCCTTTGTGGATAATTCTGAGTTCCGGCGGTTTGCTGCCCATGCCTGTCCAAAATGGAAAGTCCCATCCAGGACATACTTTTCTACCCGTGCTGTTCCTGAGTTGTTCCGCACTGTCTCAGACTCATTAAGATATGCCCTTCAACATTCCTCCTCTCCATTCATCCATTTAAGTATGGATATGTGGACAAGTGGCAAAACAGCTGGGAGTTCATATCTGTGTATAACTGCACACTGGGCGCAGGTGCCGGGGGTTGTTTGTGATGCTGGTAGTGTGAATAATCAGTGCAGGAAGGTGGATTGTCACCGTAGCAATCTTCCTGGAATTCGCCAGCATGCAACAATTGCTATGCACAGTGTGACCTGTGAACACACTGGTGAGAACATGTTGGACATGGTACTGACTGAAATTGACAGATGGCTAAACCCTCTGTCCCTGAGAGCTGGATTCATAGCAAGTGACAATGGGTCAAATGTGGTGAAATACATCACGAATGGTGTTTTTTTCGTGTTCCATGCATGGCCCACTGTTTAAATCTTGTGGTTCAGGAGTTTCTGCAGCACCCTGACATAAAGGAAATGCTGACCATTGCACAACGTATCTGCTCTCACTTTTCAAGATCTGGAAAGGCCCGTGACCAACTGCGGCAGTTGCAGATACAAAACAGCCTGCCTCAGTACCGCTTGAAGCTGGAAGTTGTCACCCGATGGAACTCCACGTTATACATGGCAGAGAGGTTGTATGAACAATACAAAGCCATCACAGAATATCTTGTTATGCACACTAGCCGTGACAGTTCTGGGGCCTCTATGTCTATGACGACTGAACAGTGGCGCCTCATGGACTCTGTAATAACAATTTTGCGGCCTTTTGAATATGCCACACAGGCAGTGAGTGGCGAGTCTGCCTCCATTAGCCAATCAATTCCACTGCTGCGGGTGCTGAGGCAGACATTGGTGAATGTACAGCATAGCCTTGATGTTGCCAGAGACGGTGGTAGCAGTATGTTGCTGCAACACATGCTGACAGTATTCGACCAGAATCATCACATTGTGAGCATTCAGCGTAGTGACAACTTTGCCATGGCAACAATGCTGGATGGATGATATAAATGTGGAATGCATCAGTACTGGAGGGAGGGCCTGAACAGGTAAAAAATATCACTGGTCAACTGGATCGCTTGGTTCATGGGACACAGAAGTCATGTGCCAAGGTTTGCAAACCTCAGCAGCATAATCCAGCTGAAGGTGTAGATGGAGGACCAGCAAGCAAATCATGCAAGGGTAAGGGGACTATAGTTCCTGGTGGTCTGTCATCCAAAGTGGTTGACGTCAACCTGCTTTGGGAGGCTTTGTCCCAAGTGGGTATTTGTGACATCAATGATTCCGGGGAACTGGTTGATGCATCAACAATCGGACTTAGTGCGGCACAGAGAATGGTTGAGTCATATTTGTCTGAAAACAGACATCTGACAATAAGTGAAGATCCTCTTTTGTACTGGAGTGGAAAGGCCAGTGAATGGCCAGAGCTGACTGCAGTGTCACTGAAGTACCTCACATGCCCACCCTCCAGTGTAAGTGTTGAGAGGGTATTCAGCTCAGCAGGTGCAATAGTCAGGGATCATCAGACAAACCTGTCTCCTGCAAATGTTAGTTTGCTAACATTCACTAAAATGAATGAGAGGCACATACCAGCACAGACTGCAACCTCGGTATTCGTACCCCGGCCTAGTCATGGTGGTCTTGCTGATGTGGAAATGGAGCAACCTGGTGGCACTGGCAGTGGCTGCCTGAAATGGCCCACTACTGACGTAGATGGTGATACAATGGAGAAAGAATTTTCCAGTGGTCAGACTTCAGACATCGATGACTGTGAGGGCAGTTTTCTTTATGAGGATGATGATGTGGTTAATGTTGGCAGGTTTTAACTGCAGTAGACAGTGTGCCCCCCCACCCCAGACCACCACCACCGGGACTGATGTTATCCAAGTCTGCTGCCACCATAAGTCTGCCTGCCCAGCCCAGACCACCACCACCACCGGGACTGATGTTATCCAAGTCTGCTGCCACCATGAGTCTGTCTGCCCACTCCGGACCACCACCACCGGGACTGATTCAAAAAAGTTCGTCAACATGATCAGGCAAACCCTTCCCCGACCTGAGCTTGGGCACACATGCAACATGCAGAAGTCGTTTCATTCCATGACCATGACCATCATTAAGAACCGGACTCCAGAAGAATGCTGATGAAATCTGTGAAGAAATAAAAAATAACAAACCTTTACAGACAAAACTGAAAATATGACCCCCCCCCCAAAAAAAAAGAAATACTTACCTTCATGTGCTTGAGAATTATCCAATTCCATTTAAGTGCAAAAAATTCTCATTGAGCACTGGACAGTGCACAGCAACAGTTCGGAGGCGGAGTCACTTGTGTGTGATGCAGAACAATAGCATGAATACATGTCCATGTCAAGTTCAACCCCCCTCATCATCACCTACAAAATAAACAACCATATATCTATATATATATCTACTCACCAAAGCTGCTATTACTGTACATCCAAAGGGCACCTGTCAATCCAGTTGAGATGATCACTTTTCACTTCTCTGCACACAAGGAGGATGCAGTCTGGGCCTGCAGAAAAAATCTGGGGACTCTGTGCCACTGTTGTGTGCATGACTGAGTGTACCATAAATTCTGGGGGACTTTTCATGTGCTGAAACAATCTCATTTCACTGTGTTACCACTTGTCAATTTTTTGGACACATGGAGGATGCATTCTGGGCCTGCAGAAAAAATCTGGGAACTCTGTGCCACTATTGTGCGCATGACTGAGTGCGCCATAAATTTTGGGGGACTTTGTATGTGCTGAAACAGTCTCATTTCACTGTGTTACCACTTGTCAATTTTCTGGACACATGGAGGATGCATTCTGGGCCTGCAGAAAAAATCTGGGGACTCTGTGCCACTGTTGTGTGCATGACTGAGTGCGCCATAAATTCTGGGGGACTTTTTATGTGCTGAAACACTCTCATTTCACTGTGTTACCACTTGTCAATTTTCTGGACACAAGACAGATAGATGCCTTTTGCGGATGCAGAAAAATGAGGCCCCAAAACAGCGCACATGCACAAAACACACAGACACTTAACAGAAGGAAGGGGCCCCAGAATACAAAGTGTAACGCATACTGAAGACAACAAAAAAAGGGCATAATTACCTACAAGGGTCAGGGATGGTGGTGGAATACATTTTATGGCACAGCAAGGAAGGTGGGGGGGGGGACATGGCGTGAGGAAACAAAACTAATGTGGGATCCTATGGTGATCCAGCAGCAGTTCCAGCATGGACATAATTTGAAACTGATATCCCTCTATGTCATCCAGCCGCTGCTCCACAGTACTCATCCTCTCACTTTTCTCCTCAACAGAACTCCAGAGAACTGCCAAGTCAGACAGTGTTATACGCACTTCTCTGGCGTCCACTCCTTCAACAGGCTGACCTGCTGGTGGTGGTGGTGGTGTGGGTGGGGGTGCTGGTGGAACAACAGGTGCTGCTGTGGCCCTCCTCTTCTTAGGGATGCCGCGCCCGCTATGCACAGCGGCACCCTCTGCCTTGGAATGGCCAGCAGGTGCAGACATGGTCCGTTCTGTGGCAACCTGCCACTCCAACTGATGGTGATTAAGCATATGGGTGTGCTGGCCCCCTGCCCCCAGGTGACTCCCCCGGGGGCCACGGTGCACCTCCACCGCACATAGGCGACACTTATCCACACTGCTGTCCCCCCCTACACAGTCAAAAAACTGCCAAATAACGGAGGTGCGAAGAGGACCAGGCACAGGTAGGGGAGGGCTAGATAAACTGGCAGTAGGCTGCTCACACTGCTTAACAGTTCTGATGGTGGGATCCACACCTGGGCCTGGGGGAACAGGCACATCCTGCTCCAAAGGACCTTGTGCTGGACTTGGTGGTGGTGGTGGTGGTTGAACTGCCTCAGAGTCAGGAGGCAGTGCTGGTCCTGCTTCCAGGGGTTGGACACTCAGAAGTTTAGAGCGGTCCAACACAAATGGGCACCCATGCCCCCCATGCATGCACACGGTACGACGATGCACACTACCACGCTCTCCCAGAGCTGCCTCCGCCCCAAACATTCCCTCACCCTGCTCCATCTTACGACACAAGCACAACACACACACAGTCACACACACACAGACAAACAACTAAGTAGGTAAGAAAAATAAAATTTACAGAAAGAACAAATTAAGTAAAAAACAGTACAGAAAAGATAAAAAAATTTAGCTTTTAAAAAAGCTGTTGGTTTAAGTATTAAATGTTAACTCTCTCTGCAATAAAAAAAAACACTCCTCTCTCTCAGTATGCACAGGAGAAAGTGAAACTGTCTGTGTGACTCACTTCCTTCCTGCCTGGCTAGAGAGTATGTGACTTACAGTACTGTAAGCCATGTGATCTGTGGGGGGGCTGCCAAGTCTGAAACACCAAGTGGATCACTTAGAATCATAATGAGGAGCATCGAAGTCCATTAAAACAATGACTTCACCTTACTAGCATTCTCATTATGCCACAAGTGGTAATGACAAGTGAAGTGAGCACTTTGCATTGTCCACGCCGGGTAGCGGAGTGGCAACGCAAAGTGCCCACTTCGCGTGCACTTCACCAGCGAATTTTAAATTCGCTGCATCTCTAGCCACAAGTTATTTCATTTTCCCTGTCCCTCCATGTCCTCAAGTTTAGCCATACTCCATGCGATGTCGGTGTCATTCTTCTGGAGTTTCACCTTGTGGTGCCCCTGTGTCACCGCAAAAGTCTTGAGTTTTCCATATGGGTGACCCTTTCTGCCAAATAGTTTATTTTTAGGTTAGTTTCTGTTACTGTCAGTTTTATGTGCTCCATGCTGTCTGCGAACATGTGTAATAAAGCATTAGAGAGAGCATTCTGAGGGTCTGGTGGTGCCTCCATCTATGCCATCTTAGTGGCTGAGATCTCGTTTGATGGCGGAAATTGCATTTGGCCTTTTTTCCTTATTTCTGTTTGGTTGGTACTTTCCAGAGCGATTATTCCATTGGCATACTTCTCCCTCACCTCTTCAATCTATTTTGGAGTCTCTCAGGATGTAAAAAGGCTATGAATGGCAGAAGAACAGCACGGGGCAGCCCAGAGCTAAATGTCTAAGCAGCCATCTTGGTTAGGCACCCACGTGACCCCCATTCTTCCCATTTTGCCAGCTCTGAGGAATGCCACCACTGCTGCATGGTACCACCAAAACATGGTCCCTGGCATGCCTGGGAGAGAAGACAAGCTCTATCGTGCCCCCCCAGGGCTTGTCCTATTTTGCTGCCTAGCCATAGACTGATTCTGTGGTCAACAAAGTGGCACATGATAGGTTTAAGCTGCCAAAACAGCCAAGTTCCCTCCCTCCCTCCTGGCAGGAAATCTAGGAGTATTGACCTCAGGTGTAAGAGGGTCTATGTCTTCTCTACTCTGGGACTCCGGATTTCAAATTACTTGTCCCATATGATCAAGTACCAGAATACCATATGGAAAAAAGGGCAGGACAGCTGCTCAGGCCCTCCCAGAGGGTTCCCAGAAGCAGGATGTCCTTAGGTCCCTCTAGGCCACCGAGGATGTCAGTAAGCACCTCCTCAGTGCTTTGTATGATATGTCAGACACTGTTGCCAAGGCTGCCGCCACCACGGATATTTGCCTTCGTAGGCATGCCTGGTTGTGGGTATCCGGTTTTATGGCTGATGTCCAGAAAAAGATACTGAATGCCCCACTCAATGGTGTGAAACTCTTTGAGCCTGATGTCCAAGACATAATCAATGATTTGCAGACCTCCGGCAGGGCCCACAAATCTGTTCACTCATTCTACTACACCTATCCTCAGAGCAGACAGAGGCCACCCTATCTTACACTGTCCCAAAAGTCTGGATAGGGCTGTAGGCTCCCAGGTAAATGGAAATCCAGTTCCACCTTGCCTACCCCCTCCTCCACCTCAGGTCCTGCTGAGAACAGCCCAGAGGCAGTGAACCAGCCCCTGCTGCTGGGTCCTCCTCCACCTGACTCCTTGCCAGACTCCTACCCCCTCTTCCAATCCCCAACCAAGAGGTTTTGTTCAGAGGTCACTTCTCCATCCATCTCAAACAATGGAGAACCGTAATTTCAGATGTTTGGATTCTTTAGATAATAGAGAGGGGTCACACTCTGGAGTTTTTAGAATAGCCCCAAGAAACTCCTCCAGTTCCTTCCACCTACCCTCCAGACCACCCAGAAGACCTTTTGAAGGAGGTGCACTCCCTCCTGTGGAAGAGGGCAATCAAGCCAGTGCCCAGGAGGCAGAAGAACAGAGGGTTTTATTCCAGGGTTTTCCTGGCCCCAAAAGAACTGGAGATCTGAGGCCTATTCTAGATCTCAAGGACCTCAACCTTTGCATCCAGTACAAAAAGTTTTGCATGATCACTCTGCCAGGCCTGCTGCCCCTGCTCAAGCAAGGCGACTGGCTGTGTTCCCTTGATATGCAGAACTCCCACCTGCATATTTCGGTGTGCTCATCACACAGAATGTTCCTCCGGTTTCTTTTTCAGGTGAGCACTACCAACTCAGAGCCTGGTCTTTTGGCTTGTCCTCTACACTGTGGGTTTTTACAAAATGTTTGGCAGTGGTAGCTGCTGCTGCTCTGTGGTGAGAAGGCCTGTACGTCTTCCCCTACTTGGACGGCAGGCTACTCAAGGTCCCATCCAGGGCTCAGCTTCTCTGAACTCTGAAGAGGACCTTCCAGTTGCTCCACTCCCTGGGCATTGCTGTCAACCTGCCCAAGTCCATTCTGATACCTCCCAAAGACTGTAGTACATAGGGGTGGTCCTGGGCACAGTGCAGGGCAATGCCTTCCTGCCGCTGGACAGAGTGGAGTGCCATATATTACAGGCTCAGATGGTGGCTCAGAGCTGCTATGTTCTCGTAAGGGTTTACTTGTGGCTCCTGGGCCTCAAGGCCATGGCCATTGCCACTGTCCCCATGGTCAGACTGCACATGCGGGTGCTCTAGTGGACCCATCAAGTGCAGTTGGACCAACCCACTGATGACCTGGAACAGCTGGTGCTGGTCTCCTCTCCAGTCTGCATGGTTCTCCAGTGGTGGATAGCACCCCCAAAATCTTTTAAGAGGGTTCCCATTCCTGATCTCATCTCCACAGCAGATTCTCATTATGGATGCCTCTGGCTTGGGCTGGGGGGTGTACCCGGGTCCCTTCCAGACTCAGGGTATCTGGTCCCAGGTTGAGAAGTCACTCCCTATAAATGTCCTTGAGATGAGGGTGGTTCTGCATGCCATGCAGGCCTTCCAGAACCACCTGTCTCCGGGCCAGTTGTTGATTCAGTCAGACAATCTCAGTGTGGTCTACTATATCAGCAAATGGGGGGGGATTGCATTTGTACCCCTTTTGCAGGAAGACAATGAGAGTTTGATACTGGGCACTGGGCCGTGGCCTGGAACTCATGGCAGTGCATGTCCCAGGCATGCTGAACACTCTGGACAGCTTCAGCCAGACTCAGGCCAGGATGCACAAATGGGAACTTCCGTTGTCCATCGCAGAAGATCTGTTCGATAGGTGGAATCATCCAGAGTTGGACTTTTTTTTGCGTCCCCACTCAATGCAAAACTGACCAATTTCTGCTTACTAGATCCAGGGCATGGAGTTTTCTGGTGAGATGCGGTGTCCCTCTCTTGGAGCGTGATGTTCCTTTTTCCCTTCCCTCCATTTCCCCTGATTCAGAGGGTGTTAATCAAACTACAGATCAATGGGGCCAGCATGATCCTGGTAGTGCCCTACTGGCCACGGAAATTATGGTTTTGATTACTACAACAATTAGCAGTGGAACATTCGATCACCCTGCTGCCCTACAGGGATCTGCTGACGCAGGCTCAGAGGACCCTGGTCCATCCATACCTCAAGTCCCTTCATCTGCATGCCTGGCTCCTGAGGACGTAGCCATTGCCCAGTTTGGGCTTTCCCAGAAAGTGACTGATGTCCTGATGGTGGCTAGGAAGACCTCTGCTAGGGCCTCCTATGCCATGAAGTGTAAGAGGTTTGTTATCTGGGTTGCTAAGCACCTTCTGGACACTTTCACCTGTCTGGTGAGCCCAATCCAGGATTATCTAATATCATTTTCAGACTCAGGCCTCCAGTATTCATCCCTCAAGATGCACTTTTCAGCTCCATCAAGGCTGGCATACTTGTTGTACCCTCTTCTCTCCTTAAGAGATCTGGCAACAGAGCTTTTGTTACTGCTGCACCATCTTTGTGGAATTCTATTCCACCGTATATATGTGCAGCCAGCACGGTGGAGGCCTCTAAAGCCTCTTTATAAACTTTTTTTTTTGAGAAAGTGTTTATTTTTTTTTTTTATTTTTTATTTAAATTTCTAGGGTGTTTTTATTGTAAAGTGTTCTGAGCCCTTGGATAGCGTGCTATAGAAATAAAATTTGCCTTGCCTATATCTGCCTTCCGCGAACTCATGGATGGTCATGCCGTGGCTCAGCTAGATGTGACCCATACTTTTCTCAGGGGCATCCTACTATATATCGAAACCTCCAATCCACAGTTCTGTTCCAGCTTGAGAATTAAATTTTGTTTTCGAAAAATTTACCCTGTCTCCATTTGAGCCAACCACGTCTTGTGAATTACACTTTCTTTCATGGAAAGTGTTGTTTTTGGTTGCTATTACTTCTGCTTGAAGGATTTCTGAGCTTCAGGTTCTTTGGTGTGAGAAGCCTTATTTGATTTTTCACAAAGACAGGGTGTCTTTGCATATGAATCCTAAGCTTCGTCCTAAGGTGGTGTTTGAGTTTACCCTGAACCAATCTACCCACCTACCTGTATATTTTCTGGAGCATGCCAATCCAGGGGAAGCACTGCTCCATAGTTTAGATGTGCACAGAATTCTGACATATTATCTGTTGTGAATTAATGACTGCAGAAAGTCAAAGCAGTTTTTTGTTTCTTTCGCCCAAGGAAGAGAGGGCATTCAGGTTTTTAAAAAATGTTTGTCTATATGGTTGGCCAATTGTATTGTATCATAGTATCATAGTAATGTGTTAGTAGAAAAGGACCATCCTGGTCCACCTGCTCTGCTCATTTCACACCCACCCCTACGTGTCTCCATTTCCCAGGGATAGTTTCCTCTGCCCCCTAGTCAAACCCTTGTGTCTGTCCCACGCCCTCTTTAATTCCTCCACTGCTTCTGCACATACCACCTCATTAGGTAATCTGAACCAGGGTTCCACCACCGTCTCAGTGAAATAACATCTGCTTACATTACTCTTAAATCTTTACCCTTCCAGTCTTAAATTATGACCCCTAGTTAACTCCTATTTTCCTTTTGAATAAGCTACAGTACCTTCATTCACTTTATTTATTCCCTTCATATACTTAAAAGTCTGTCTAATGTCACCTCTATCTCTTCTAACCTCCAGCTGGTATAGTTTAATTCTCTCCATCTTGTCTCTTGGCTTCTCTTGCACACCTTGCACCATCTTTCTTGCCCTTCTCTGAACCCTCTCCAACCCATCTATATCCTTTCTTAAATGAGGCCTCCAGAACTGTACCCCATACTCCATGTGCTGTCTGACCATGGTCTTATATAAAGGCATCAACACCTCCCTCTTCGTACTTGTTATATCCCTTCCTAAGCATGCCATCATCCTATTAGCTTTACCTACTACCTTACTACATTGGTCTTCTACCTTAAGGTTGTTTGAGATTATAATCCCCTGTCTCTTTCCGGTTCTTTTTGCTTTATCAGTTCTCCCTCAGTGAGTACTCAGCCAGTGGAATTTTACACCCCATGTGCATCACTGCACACTTCTTAGCCTTGAACTTCAGCTGCCAAATGTCATACCACTTCTCTAGGGTGCTCAGATCTGTCCTCGTGGTCTCAACCCCTCCTGCTATGTCAGTCCTAGTATATAACTTTGCATCATCTGCAAAAGACACACTTTCCCTTCAAGTCCCACTGATATATCACTGATACATGTTAAAAAGGATTGGTCCTAGTACTGACCCCTGAGGAACTCTGCTTGTCGCCCTCATTATCCTGGAATGTACACAATTTACCACCACCCTCTGACCAGTAGCGTAGCAAATTCCCAGAGGTCCTGGGTGCAAGGATATGTTATAGGGCCCCCCCGGTTTTGAATAAACATCACAATTATGATTTGGGCCCCTCAAACCTCATGGGCCCTGGTCCGACTGCACCGCTGCACCCTTGTAGCTACACTCTTGCCTCTGACTTCTATCCTTCAGTCAGTTTTCCACCCATCTAGTTATTTTCTGTCCCACACCCAGTCTCTCTGTCTTCTTTACTAGCCTATAGTGAGGAACAGAGTGAAAGGCCTTACTGAAGTCGAGGTAGGCCACATCAACCCCCCCCCCCCCAATCAATAATCTTTGTAACCCCATCAAAAAATTTGATCATATTTGGGGGCGTGGCTTGGTGCTGATCTCAATGGCCACCTAGAGAGAGAGCTCTCTAATTCCTCTGGGTTCTCTTTGTAATTTTCACTGCCCTGCCATCTTCATCGTGTTGGAGCAGCAGAGGATCTTATACCTGAAACTAACGGGATCACTATTGTAAATCCAGATTCATTTCTACAGTGGATGATATATTATTATTGCACTTGAAATGGCACAATGCATTCAGCCCAAGATCTCCTCAGGGCCGTCCATGCAGCAGATGCACAAAATGTTTACAACACTTCTTAAACAGACGGCTGAAGTCACTCTTGCATCGAACAAAACCACGAATGCCATCCAACAACTAGAAGCCAAAATAGGTATAATGGACAAAAAAGCAGACCAAACGCCGAGGCAATAGAACGTCATACCTCTATGATACGTGAGCAAGGCAAAACTATTAATTTTATACAAAACAAACTAGATGATATGGAGAATAGTAGCCGTAGGAACAATCTTCGGTTCCTTGGATTTCCTGAGGTGGTCGAGCGTGGGTACTCACTGGACTTTCTGTATGACATTTTGCCAGAGTTACTAGAACATGAAGTCCCCCCAGGATTAACCATACAGTGGGCTTACAGAACGCTGAACCCTATGCCCAAGCCTGGGGCAAGGCCTAGGCCAGTTATGGCTTGCATACTAAATTTCGCAGACAAAGAGTGGATCTCTGCAAGAGCTTGAGAGCTGGGCCCCCTCTCCTGGAGAGGCCACAGAATTCTAGTATTTCAGGACTACTCCCACGAATTAGCTGCCAGAAGGAAGGAGTACACAGAGGCCAGAAGAATGATGCATGCATGGGTATAAAATTTTCTCTCCGATACCCAGCAGTTATGTGTCTCAAGATTAACGAACCTATATGTCTTTCTCCACACCTGAAAGTCATAAACAATATCTAAAAGCAGATAGCGCACTACAAGGCATCCCAGAAGTGAAAAAAACATGATCAGAAAGTGAAAGAATCAAGCTATAGCTTCAGACCTACAACAAAGGAGGATACTGCTGGTACTATAGATATCAGACCAGCTGGCTTTAAATTTCAGGCATGCAGGCCACTGTCTTGGCAAGATCACGCAAGAGGCAGCAGTCGGGGAGACATTTGAAATGGCATCACCCTCAAGAAAGGATCGGAGATCTGCCATCCTTATCCCCAGAACTCTCGAAGGATTCTCTTTCCAGATTTTCTACATCAAACCGATTTGCCCCATTAGCACCGGTGGATACGGCTGAATCTGCTGATCAACAGAGCCTCTCAGAGGAAGAGATGTTGCACGATACCATGGGGCCTGAGCCTGAGATTCAGGGACAGAATATAATGCAATCCCCGGGTACATCCCTTAGTGTGAACTGTCGGACTATGCCCCAAGTAGCCCAGACATAGGACAATACTGTGACCGAATGGGCACAACAAGCGCCGTCAGATGCTGAACTGCTCCAAACTGTGCCCCAATTGGATCCACCTTAGATAAGTGTCCATGTATCTCTATAACAATCTTTTCTGTAGCATGTACTGTCATGTTGGGATACAGAGTGGAGGTCCTTGATTATTGCTAACCCATTTCTGTTTCAGGGAAGAACCACCCTTAACACTATTCTCAACGGTGGCTGGGGCAGAAGCCCAAAGATTCCTGAACCTGAACCGGCATGCAATAGGACAAACCCCAGGGTGCTGATAAATGATAGCCAGTACATTTATAAGGGAAGCACCTTTACAGGTCTATAATATAATTTAAAGGCTAGTAGGATATTCATTTACCAGTCCTCTGGTGATCTTATATATTTGCTGATACTTACACACGGGGGGGAGACAGGTAGGTAGGTAATTACACTCTAATAATATACAGGTATGATACTATTTAAAGGCTTAGGGTATCCTGCAATATGTTTCCTCACAGTTGTTAAGCTGAGTCAGACATGCTGAACTCCGTTCTGGTACCTGCTTCCCTGCCTTCTACCGCTCATATTTCTGTTGGCCTTTTCAGTCTAGGCCTACCTCTGGCCTTTGCTGCGCACCTAAAAACCTAGAGGTTATGGGCGGGCATTGTTTGACCTACTCCATTCAATCCCCCAGGGAGGAGTGCCTCCCACTCTGGTTTTGACCATGGTGTTCGGGGTCTCGACTCGCATCACCCCCCCCCCGACTAGCCTGGTGGGTAGGCCGATGAGGTTCAGACTACCTCGGCTTAAACGATCCGCCATTGCCATCGTGCAAGTTTTGCACTCACTGTAAATAGTTTAGCTATTCTGTTTGCTATTGTGTTATTGTTGTCAACCTTAAATACCAGGATATTACGTTCAAGTATGCAGATATATGGTTTTACTGTTTCAATCGACACCTCCCTGTACCTACGACACAACATGTCACTGAACTTGCTGTTAAACCCTTCCTCTGACATAACTCCCTCCTGGTCTAGTGGCTACATTAACCTGATTACCATGCTCCTATATAACCCTGAATATGGGTGAAACATCCATTATAACATGGAACGTCAGAGGTCTTAACTCTCCGACTAAGAGAAAACAAGTTCTAACCCATTTAAAGAGATTAAAAACTCAGACTGCTTTTCTTCAAGAAATCAAGTTAAATAAACAAGACCACAAATACTTGGTGAAAGACTGGGTGGGGCTGGAAATTCATGCCAGTGCCCCAACAAAAAAAAGAGGGGTAGCCATTTTAATTCACAAGTCCCTTCCCTGGACAATTCTGCATAGTAAAGCAGATCCACAAGGTAGTTGGGTGATAACCACTTTGGACACAATGCATGGCCATATTTTGGTGCTTAATGTGTATGCCCCCAATGAGGATAATCCCTCCTTCATTGTTGACCTCAATGCTAAATTGGGGACAATGATGAAACCTGATATACCAGTCCTGGTGGGAGGAGATTTTAATTTGACTCTTGTCCCTACCCTAGACAGAAGTGACCAGGGGAAAGAATCCCATACCTGGGGAGTACAGACAGCAATAGATCTTAGCTCTGGACACCAACTAGTGGATATTTGGAGAATAGTTCACCAATCTGAACTTGATTACACCTTCCAGTCGGGGGTTCATGGCTCCTTCAGTACACTGGACTTTTGGCTTATATCACAAACTCTTGCACCCTGTACCTTAGAAGTTAAGATTCTCCCTATTATTATATCAGATCATGCCCTTGTACAGCTAAGCTTAATGTGGGGCCCAAACACTCCATGATCCCCATCTTGGAGACTAAACCCCCTTCTTATGCAGGATCCAAAATTCACAGAGTGGGCAAAATCTGACACTCAACTCTTTATACAAGAGAACCCCATCTCTGAGACCTCAGCCCCAAACACCTGGGAGGCATATAAAGCCACTATGCAGGGGAAAATCATTGGTTATGCCACTCACAGGAGACATTGTAAGGAAGAAGAACTCACTAGGTTAGAAACCAAATTACTAGTTGCTGAGCAGGAACTAAAGACCATGCCCCAACCCTCCCCGTACTCTGAATTCAGTAGAAGAGTACAACAAATATGCATAAAAATTAATGAACTAGCTTCCAGAAAAGCAGACCTTGCACTTCTTAGAATAAGGCATACGTACTGGGAGGGAGGGAGGTGACAAAAATGGAAGAGTTTTAGCCTACCAAATACGCAAGCAACAAACACACAGATAAATAGCTGGGCTAAAACACCCAATTACTGGAACCATTCAAACCAACCCCCAAAAAGTGAATGACATTATGGCCTTATTTTACTCTCAGCTATACACATCCTCCAGACCGACTGCTACCACAGAAAGTCAGGACTTTCTTCACTCCATCAGGTTGCCTAAACTATCTCCCTCACAAAATGGCACTCTAGAAGCCCCTTTCACCCCTCAAGAAGTCTCTACAGGTCTAATGGATCTTAAAAAAGGGAAAGCACCAGGAGGAGACAAGTTTTCGGTGGAGTTTCTCCAGGTAATGTCCCCTATGATATCCCCCTTATTATGCCAAGTATTTACAGAAGAGCAGACTCAATGCATTCTGCCCCAAACACTTTGAGAAGCTACCATCACCGTCCTTCCCAAAAAAGGAAACCCCCCCGAGAAGGCAGCTAGTTATCGACCCATTTCACTGATCAAAGTCAACAGTAAAGTGTATGCTAGGGTGTTAGCTAATAGGCTTAATCCAATACTTTTACACCTCATACACCCATCCCAGGCCGGATTTGTGAAAGGTAGGTATAGTACAGACCACCTTTGAACTCTTCTCAACCTCATACATCTAGCAAAAGCTGAGTCCACTCCTGTGGCTGCATTGGCGATAGATTTTGAGAAGGCTTTTGATTCAGTTGAGTGGGATTACCTGTATGATGTCCTTCACCACTTTGGATTTGGACCCTGGATCATAACTGCCATAACAACCCTATATACATCTCCCCAGGCAAAGGTACTCACTAACTCTATAATATCAGAACCATTTCAATTGTACACAGGAACTAGACAGGGCTGCCCCCCTCTCT
The DNA here is from genome assembly GCA_016271365.2 of Neoceratodus forsteri. Taxonomy (NCBI): domain Eukaryota; kingdom Metazoa; phylum Chordata; order Ceratodontiformes; family Ceratodontidae; genus Neoceratodus; species Neoceratodus forsteri. The sequence goes on from CM057455.1 coordinate 934,028,747, forward strand.
CCCCTACTATTTCTCTTAGTGGTAGAGCCTATGGCTGCAGCAATTTGGCAACATCCTCTTATAGCAGGTATGGGGTTGGGACAACCGCAACCCTGAACCTTGATGTATGCGGACGATCTACTGGTGATACTAGGAGATGCTACATAATCTATCCCCCACCCCTTCTCACTTTGTTAAAATGCGTCTCTGCTATATCGGGGCTCAAAATTAATCAAACCAAGACAGAGATTCTCCCACTTAACTCTAAATGTCTCCCACATAGCATGTCCCATCTTGGCCTAAAATGGTCCAACATTCCATTACTTATCTGGGAATTAAAGTAGGAGCCAATCATGGAAAATGGTTGGATAATAATCTAGGCCCCCTGATATCAAATTGCAAAATAGAACTAGACCGATTATCTCATCTCAATCTCATGCTTGCCGGCAAAATTGCGGCCTTTAAGATGTCTATTTCCCCCAGGTTCTTCCACTTATTATCTCATATCTCTCTATTCCTCCCCAAGCCACGGATCCTTAGAATGGATAAAATGATCATCTCCTTTTTATGGGGTAGGGACAAACCACTCTTCGGCATGAACTTACTTCACGCACACTGAAAACAAGGGGGCTGCGGTCTTCCCTGGATGGAGGGTTATAAAATATCTTATCAGTGCTCCCAAACTCTGAAATGGTTTCAACCCTATTCTAAAGACTCCCCCAGTGGCTACTATTGGAACAAACATTTAGCGGCTCTTCCATGGCAGCTAGTATGATATGGTCTGGGACACCACAGGATCTCCTATCACACCCCACTATAGGTCCCTAACTCAAATACTGGAGACTCCTTCACAAAAAACTCAAGATTACTGATCTCCCTCTTTTATACACCTCCCCTATGGAACAATCCGAATATTACCATAGGTGCTCTCCATATAAATTGGACCAAATGGCATGGCAGCGGTATCCTCCTCTTAAAAGATATATTAACGAAAAACTCCTTACTAGTGGACACCTTTCAACAACTGCAGCACAAATGGCAACTACCCACCTCTGACTTCCGGAAATTTCTTCAACTCAGAGATGCCCTAAAGCCATTACTGTGAAAAAGAGATCTTTTAAATGACTTAGTACCCCCAATAGATACATGGCTTACCCTGAAAAAAGGTATGACTGGGAAACTATATGCACTGATAAGGGACACCCTGCCCTCCCCAAATCATTCTTCCAAGACCAAATGGGAAAAGGCTATGCAAATATCAATCACAGACCAGCAATGGAAGCAATGCTGGCAGGTAGGGCACACTGCCTATGCAGATACCCGTAGCAGGCTTATTCACAATAAAATATTACACTCATGGTACAGAACCCCTGCAGTGCTTAATAAGATGAAGTTACTCCTCATGACAATTGTTGGCGGTGTCTCCAACAAAGAGGAAACCTCTACCACATCCTTTGGCTTTGCCCTCTGATCTCAGAAATTTGGAAATCAACTCTTCAAACTGCAAGCAGTGTCCTGCATTGCAATATCTCCTCCAACGCCCCACTCATGCTACTAGGCCTGAAATATGAAGTCCCTAATCTAAACTCCTACGAGTTCAGGTGGTTAATGCTACTAAGTATGCAAATGAAACAAATTCTCCTTAAAAACTGGAGAAGTCCCACAACGCCCAATGTGGCTGAAATACTTTCAATGCCTACTGCTGTACTTGAATTGGATAGATGCTCCTTTTTGATAAAAGGGCAATTTCCAAATTTCCCATTACATGGCTTATTTGACTGAAAGAGCAGGTGTCGGTTGAACTGTCTTCATTGCTTAAATACCTGATGCCCTCTATGCCAATGTTATCCTTACAATTGCTCTCATATAAGTGTAAGAATGATATCACCTTCTAATTTTTGCCCAAAGAACAGGTTGACAGTGTTGTACATAGTTACTCTTTTATAGTTTATTTTTAGATACCATTTAGAGATAGGCTTATATCATCTCTAAATAGCAAATGACAGAAGAGTTTTCGTCAACATTATACTGTACTTTACCTTTGTTGCTTATAGACAATGCTAATACAGAGAAAAGAATATTTTAATATTTGGCCATTTGCCAGCTAATATTCCCCTTTAGTTATTCTGTGGTAGCATTCTTTCATTTTTTCTCAGGCACCCCCTTAGAATCAGCCATTGGAAGGTACATCTACCGAATTACATAAGCCATGCCCAGTCAGCAGGAGTACTTCCTTATGGTCTGGAATTCTATACCACAGTCCAGGTAAGTGCCTATATTAAAGATTGGGTGTAACTGTTTATGTCCCTCATATGAATGCATAACTGCAATTTCTGTTGACCTCTGTTACCTATGTTTTCATCATTGAATAAGATGGTATGTTCTGTTTGTTTTTTATTTACTTTCTGTATGCTGAAGCAATAAAACATTTAACTGAAAAAAAAATTTGATCAGATTTGTCTGGCAAGATCTCCCAATAGTGAAGCCATGTTTCTTATCATCTAATAGTTTATTGTCCATTCAGTATTTATTCACTCTTTCCTTTATTAACACCTCCATCACCTTAGCCACCACTGATGTCAGGCTAACAGGGCGGTAATTCCCCACCTCCTCCCTTCAGCACCCCCTTATAAATTGGTACTACGTTCACTGTCCTCCAGTCACTTTGAACCCCCCCCCCCCGTATCCATGGATAAATTAAATAACTCTGTCAGATGTGATGTCAGCTCATCCCTCAACTCTCTAAGAACTCTTGTATGCAACCCATCAGTCCTCATTTGCCTTATCTACCTTTAATTTTCCAAGTTCTTTCTTTATTCTGTCCTCACTTAATGGGCTTTGATCCATCCCACATTCTTCTCTTCCCTTCGTCTTTAACTCAGTTCCCTTCCCTTCCCCCTCCACTGTGAAAACAGAGCAAAAATAAGTACTTAGAACCTCCGCTCGCTCCAAGTCACTCTCAGCATTTACTGTATACCCCCCCCCCCACTCAACTTCACAATCCCCTGTCTGGTTCTCCTCTTCTCCTCAACATATCTAAAATAAAGTTTTATCCACTCTTTTGGCATGTTTAGCAATTCTCTCCTCTGTTTCTGCTTTTGCTCTCCTAATCCATTTCCCTGCAAAGCACATTTTCTTGACCTGTAAGGATACTACTTCTTTATTCAGCTGTGAGCTGTGAGGGAGATTCTATATTTCACTAGATATGTGCAACAACATGCACTTTTGCTCAATTCTGTGGGAGGTGAAACTTACTACCCTTGGTACTTGCTTTTTATTTACATATTTATTTAGTGTTTAACCAAGAAGGGGCTTGCAAACTCTATTTATCTTGTGAGTAACTTCAGAAGGATTTAAATACTACATTTGGGGTGACCCTTGGAGGTAGCTAGATTGTCTACTAGGATTTTCTGACAGTTAAACTATTTTTAAATAAAATACAGGTGGCTGAGGAGTTGAATAAGGAGCTTGCAAACTCTGCTTATCATGGAAGTAACTTCATAAGGGTTTAAATACTACATTTTGGTTGTTCCTTGGGGGTAGCTGGATTGACTACTAGGAGTTTGGGACAGAAACTATTTTTAAATAATTTACTGGTATGTAGAATTTTGTGATATTTAAACTATTTTTAAATAAGTTACTGGAGGTTAAGGAGTTGTTATAGCAAAAGCTACAGTGTGGATTGAAACACATACAGTCTCTGGTGCAGGAGACTGTGTTCCCCTGATTGTTGTGCAGATTGTCTTGCTGAAAGGAAGGCTAACACTCATCCTAGTGGTGGGTCACAGCTTGTAGCTGATTGTTTCTGAGGACACAGCTTGGGCACAAACCCACCCTTCCCCACATCCTACCCTTCCCCCAGGTGTCACTTCCTTTATAGCAGAGCTTGTGACGTCATTTTCTCAAGAGGGAAGGTGCATACAGCATGTTTCCTTACCAGCAAAGCACACTCTATTAAATGTAATAGCACACTCAATAACTGTACATAACAAAAAAAAAAGGCTTAATGCAAGAGAATCAGGAAAGAAGACAGACACGTGGGGAGTAGTGCAATGCACTGGCTGTGGGGCAGTAGTCTTCCAGGAGACTTTCTGGAGGCTGTAATGCTGCCCTATTTGTAGGCATCTCTCTGGTCTGAGGAAGGAGGTTGATCATCTCCAGGCAGACTTGGCTAGAATTTGTGAAACCTCCTTCCCTATCCAGGGACCACCAGGGCCACTACCACTACCTCAGAGGTTGCCAAGAAAGAGGAGCAGTTGGACCAAGGTGGGCTCAGGCAGGGAAAGGGTGGTGGAACATATACACATTCCTCCAGTTCTACCTCTCCACAATTCATTTGCTGTTTTGGTGGAGAGTGGTTCTTCTATGGAGGAACCAGCAGTGGAGACCAAAGAGCAAAGCCTTCGACCTAGTGGACCACAAACTTCTCCTATCCAAACTGGCCTCCTTTGGCATGGATCAATATTCCCTTATGTGGCTCACCTGCTACCTATCTGGTCACTCCCAGCAGGTCAGGTGGAAGACTGTGACCTCAGATCCTCTCCCCCTAAGTGAGGGGGTGCCTCAGGGTTCCATTCTGGGCCACCTTATCGTCTCACTTTTCACCAATGATCTTAATTCCCACTGTGGAGGCAGCTCTGTTATTCAATATGCAGATGATGCTGTTATCTACTGGTCCCCGAGTAACCCATTTGATCTGGGACCCCATCTGCAAGCTGACTTTGCCAAGTTAGCATCTGGCTTACTGAGAATAAGCTGGTTTTAAACACCACAAAAACCAAGGCAATGCTATTTGGTCAGAGAAACCTTGGTGCAGACCATAGTACCTTGCTCTCTCTGGCTTCATCCTCAGGCAACTGCATTGAGGTTGTGAGTTCCCTCAAATACCTGGGGCTAACCCTGGATCAAGGGTTTACCCTCAAATCTCACTTGGACCAGGTAACCAAAGCAATGCATCACAAACTGGGCCTGCTGAACCGCCTGAATGACCAGCTCATCCCCAAGTCTAGAATCACCATTGCCAACAGCCTGCTCCTTCCAACACTGACCTTCGCTGCCCCAGTTCTTCAGGGGTTGGCTAAACAAGAGATGAGCAGGCTGCACGTTCTCTACAACAAAGTAGCTCAGTTTGCGTCACAGTCCCACAAAAGACAGCATCACTGTGACACCCTTGCATCCCTACAATGGCCCTCCCTAGATGGTCACCTTCAGTACCCTCTGCTTTGCAACACATACAAGCTCTTACACTGCAATCCCCCTGACAGCCTGGCCAGTCTCCTGGTTCCCAAGCACTCAGAACCTACCCTATGAACCACTGGGCGTAACCTTCTAGTTAAACTCAGGGTTCGCACCATATCCGACAGTAAATCCTTTGCCACCACAGCCCCTGCCTTATGGAATAAGCTTCCTCCCCTCCTTCAGGACACCCCCTCCCTTGAAAAATTCCGTAAGGGACTTTGTGCTCACCTACTAGAAGTTAGCGTCCGCTCCTGTCAATAAGGGGACCAACCTTAGGCCAGATAATTACTAGCCTAGACATGCATTGCTGTATAAAGTAGTACTTTTCCTCCTGATTTCTACACTTCCACCCCAGCATATTTCCTGTAATTGTCAAATGTCATCCCCTGTAAACTTATTCTGGCATGCTGTCAGCACTGTTTATCCATGTATTTACTCTCCCTGAACTGCTCTGCACTTGCTCCTATGTTGTACCTGTATACATTTTTAACTAATGTTGAACCTGTATACCTCTGTAACTAAATCCAGATCACCCCTGGAAAAGGGACCTTCGGGGCTCAGCAGGCCTACCTTGTTACCAAAATTGAATAAATGAATACAAAATAAATAAAGGTGCCTGCCTGGGACCATGGCTTGGAGGGACAGGGAGCAAATCCTCAGGATTGAGGGAGCAGCTGCATGAGGGAGGGAGCTGAACATCATTATTCACCTAGGGACAAATGACCTGGCTATGAATGGGATAACGGCAGCACAAGAGGAGTTTGAAGAGTTGGGAAGAGGCCTTAGACAGGTAGCACATACAGCAACCTTCTCAGAGGTGCTGCCTGTCTATGGGAAGGGTGATACAATAGTACTCCACACCATGGGATTCAATGAATGGTTGAAAAACTGGTGCAGAGCTCAGGGTTTTGACTTCATTGAGGACTGGGGTCCACCTGGAGGGATACAGGCCTATACTGCATGATGGTCTGCATCTGTCCAGGAGGGGAACCAGAATCCTAGGTGATAGGTTTAAATGCACAATTGGCAAGCATTTAAACTAGCCAAGGGGGGAGGCACTGAAAAGGAGCAGGGAAAACCCAGCCTTCCCCAACAAAACACAGTAGTTAGAGAGGTAAACACCAAGGTAGAGAAGTTAATGGGGAGCAGGACAGCGGTAAATGCAGAAAAGGACAGGGATTGGGCTAAAAGAGGTAAGACCATTAGCAAATGGAGGGTGATGAGTGCCAATGCCTGTAGTCTGTGTAACAAGCTCCCTGAACTAGTAGTCTTGACAGAAGAGGGACATCTGGATATCGTGGCATTCACAGAAACATGGTACACTGACAACCATGACTGGGATGTCAAAATACCAGGATATGCAATGTACAGGAGGGACAAGGATGGTAAAAGAGGAGGAGGAGGAGCAGCTGTCTATGTAGGGTTGCCACCTTTGGATAAGGCAAAAACTGGATCTTAAGCTCCACCCCTAGCCCCACCCCTTTTCATGACTCATCATGCATTTCTCCTCCTAAAAAGACAATTGTTATATCAATAAAAGACAAAAAGTCGAAGCAGTAATTCAACAAAAATCTTAAAACGCTGTATTGTACTCGTTAAAGTTACTTTCCTAGGTACCTTCTAGTTATTTATTTACTTATGTATTTATTCATTTATTTATTGACCTTGGTTTACCAGATAAACACACAGAGATAAAAGAAATCTCATTTACATATATATGATGGAGGGCAAGGGAAATACTGTCAATAGCATACAACAGTAAACATGGTATATAATAACACATAATGAAGAAATTGTGTCCTATAATCTGTACTAACTATATTTTTCTGGCTCCATTTCCTTTTTAGTACTAATAGTACAGTACTATTTCAATGCCAAATAAATGACCATACTTTTTTCTTGAGGCAAAAAAAAATAAAGCATTTAAACATGCCTAAATTCTGTTAGAGATGAACATGTTTACAAGCAAATGAAAGTGGAAGACAAGTAGGTCTGTTACTGATAGAAAAGGTGGGGCAGTGGAAAAGATTAGGTTAAATAGGTGTTAATGGCCATATTTTACACCTCTTAGGTTGACTGGCCTCACAAACAAAGGGCTATATTGACAACAGAACCTGTTTTTAAGTTGGACTTGCAACTGAAACAATGAATGATATGACAAAATCTGTTTCAAAAATATGTCAGCACTCAAAATTGCTCAAAAACCTGACCAGCACAGAGCAAAACCGGATTACCTAATAGGGACCCTGAAAACCTGATCACCAGGTAAAAAACCTGACAGGTGGCAACCCTATGTTTATGTAAGGGAAGGGATCAAAGCAACAGAACTAAAGGATAGACAGGGAGTAGAGGAGGCACTGTGGGTTACCCTGGAAACAGGATATGGCACTATAACTCGCACAGGGGTGGTATACAGACCCCCATCTCAGGGGGAGGCTGTGGACAAGGAAATGATAGAAGGCATCCTTAGAATGGCAGAAAAAGGGGAGTTTTTGTTGATGGGGGACCTGAACATGCCAGATGTTAACTGGAGCACACTGGCTGCAGCAACATCAAAAAGCAGGTTTATTCTTGATGCCCTGCAGGGGGCATGCCTCAGACAGCTAGTGGTGGAACCCACTAGGGAGGGAACAATCTTAGACCTGGTACTGTCAAATGAGGATGGAAAAATGATCTCAGATCTAAAAGAGGGTAGCCATCTGGGAACAAGTGACCACAAAACAGTGTGGTTCACAATAAACACAGCCATAGAGTCGAGCCATACAAAAGCAAGAGTGTTGGACTTTAGGAGGGCTGACTTTGGGAAAATGAGAGAGCGCCTCAGAAAAGCACTAGGAAACTGGCAAGAAGGAGGGGTGGAGGAACAATGTGGAAAAATCAAAACAGCCATCACAGAGGCAACAAGCCTTCATGTGAAGCAAATCAACAAAGCAAAACGAAGGAAAAAAAACACTATGGTTCTCAAAAAAGGTGGTGGGGAAGGTTAAGGAGAAAAAGGTAGCATTCAAGAAGTATAAGGAAACACAGAAAGGGCAGGACAGAGAACAGTACCAGTTAAAGCAGGAGGAAGTGGGGAAGGCAGTCAGAATAGCAAAAGCCCAAACTGAGGAAAAGACAGCCAACTCGGTTAAGACGGGGGATAAAACCTTTTATAGGTACATTAGGGAGAAAAGAAAGATGAAGGAAGGGATAGTGAGGCTAACTAAAGGGAAGGGAGGGTGGGCAGAGGATGACAGTGAAAATGCAGGAATACTGAATGAATACTTCTGCTCTGTATTCACAAAAGAAGAGGAGGGGGAGGTACTTAAATCAAAGAATAGAAGCACTCTGTATAAGGAGGTCGATACCAGTCCATTCACAGAAAAAAGAGTCCTGAAAGAACTCTTAAAACTGAAGCTGGATGAAGCAATGGGGCCTGATGGGATTCACCCAAGAATTTTAAAAGAACTAAGGGTAGAATAAATGACGCTACTGACCTCCCTTTTTAACAAATCATAGGATGATGGTGTAGTACCAGAAGACTGGAGGAGGGCAGACGTGATTCCCCTTCACAAAAGTGGGAGCAAGACAGAGGCAGGAAACTACAGACCTGTTAGTTTGACCTCAGTGGTAGGGAAAATGATGGAATCACTTCTAAAGGAAAGAATTGTTGAGTTCCTAGAGACCAGTGGGGCACAGGACCCAAGGCAGCATGGATTCACAGCAGGAAGGTCATGTCAGACGAATCTAATAGATTTCATTGACTGGGTGACCAACGTGATAGATCAGGGAGGGGCAGTGGACATGGCCTACCTAGCCTTTAGCAAGGCATTTGTCACAATCCCACACAAAATATTAATATACAAATTAGTCAGCCTTGGAGTGGATCCCAATGTGGTAGCCTGGGTTAAAAATTGGCTGGACAACAGGATACAGAGGATAATAGTAAACAGAGTTTACTCGGAAGAAAGGGGGGTTACTAGTGGGGTACCACGGGGTTCAGTACTGGGACCGGTCCTCTTTAATGTCTATATAAGTGACATTGCAGAGGGACTAGAAGGAAAAGTATGTCTCTTTGCCGATGACACAAATATCTGCAACAGGGTTGGTACAGAAGATAGGGTGGAGAGGATGCAAAGGGACTTGGCAATTTTGGAGGAATGGTCAAATATATGGCAGCTTAGATTCAATGCAAAGAAGTGCAAAGTAATGCACCTGGGAAACAAAAATCCAGGGGAAAAGTACACAATGGGGGGTGAGATAATAACTACAGAAATGGAAAGGGACCTGGGGGTAGTCATATCAGATGACCTTAAGGTGGGCAAGCAATGTGAGAATGCAGTAAGAAGAGCTGGTGGAATACTGGAAAGCATAGGGAGAGGCATCACCAGTAGAAAACAGGAAGTCGTTATCCCTTTGTACAGACAGTTGGTGAGACCCCATCTGGAGTTCTGCGTTCAGTTCTGGAGACCCCATCTCTGCAAATAGACAGGATGGTGGCTGTCCAGAGGAGGGCAACTAAAATGGTGCAGGGTCTGTACCAGAAGACATAAGAAGAGAGATTTAAGAAGCTTAATATGTATACACTTGAGGAGAGGAGGGAGAGGGGGGACATGATAGAAACTTTCAAGTACATCAAGGGAATCAACAGAGTCCAAGAAGGTAGCGTTTTTCAGAAAAAGAGATGCACATGAACAAGGGGGCACAATTTGAAGATGGGGGGATGGCTCAAAGGTAATGTGAGGAAGTATTTTTTCACGGAGAGTGTTTTGGATACATGGAACAGCCTTTCTGAGGAGGTAGTGGACTCAAAAACAGTGGAGGAATTCAAGAATGCATGTGACAGACATAAGGCAATTCTAGTGGGGGGTAGGAGGAAGTAGGCTGTTGGTTAACTAGGATCTGCAGCCTATGCATTAGGTAGGGAAATCGGCAGACTAGGTGGGCCAAGTGGTCCTTATTTACCGTCAAAGTCTATGTTTCTATGTTTCTGTGTTGTCTCAGTTTCTCCTGATAATTAACTTTGTCTATCTCACTCTGAGTTTTCTTATATTTTCTGAATGCTATCTTTCTATCCCTTAATGCCCCAACAACACCCCTATTAAACCAGAGAGGCCTCCTTTTTGTTTTTCTATCCTCCTTATACATAGTTCTGTGGCTTTTAGTACCACCCCCTTGATACATCTCCACAATTCCTCTACATCCTCTATCTGGTCTTTGCCTTCCATTTCTTCTCTGTAAATCTCCTTCATTCTTTCAAAGTCTGCCCTCCTGAAGTCCAGAACCTTTGTACTGGTCTTGTTATTCTCCCTGTTTGTAGCCTGAAACTCACTGTGCTATGATCACTTGTACCAAGGGTAGTCTCCCACCACCACATCTTCAACACTATCTCTGTTTGTGAGTACAACTTCCAGCATATTTTCCCCTCATGTGGGCTCCTTAACCTGCTGTTGTAGAAACGATCCCTGCAGTGCCTCAAGTACAGCTTAATCTGGTTCAAAGTCAGTTGGCATTCATCTGTATCCCCCTCCCCCAGGTCATGCCTGAAAATAGGCAGGATTTGACTAGTGTACTTACCCGGTCAACAAAAACTAAATAAAATAAATAAATAAATACTTCCCTACTCCTGGTAGATGTTGCCTTAAGGATTCCTCATTCTATGTCAGGCATACTAAGGTCCCCCAGTAGTATAAACCCCTCCTTCTTCGACACCCTTTGAATTAACTGCATCAATTGCTTATTTATCTCCTCTTCCTGGTTTTGTGTTTTGTTACATTACACATGGCAAGAAGTTGTTGGGGGTAATGAACGCCCACTCCATGAGGGGGCATGGCTAACTCTGTGGCTTAAGGGGGTCTCAGCAGCTGACATCTGCACTGCTGCCACTTGGAATACCGTCCATACTTTCACCAACCACTACAGTCTGGACATTGCCTCCAGAGCCCGTGCAGGCTTTGGCCAGTCTGTACTTTGCAGCTGTCTGTCTGCCTCCCAGACTGTCCTGATGTGCTTGTAACTGCTTGGGACTCAATCCTACATTGTGACCTGATGACTGAAATACCACCGATGAAGATAGAACAGTTATGTGAGAACTTACTGTAACAGTAGATCCTCGAAGGGATCTCAATTACCAGGTCTTCCGTCCCTCCTGCCATTCCTCTACTTGGGGTCCTCAGGGTCCTCTTTTCAGACAGGCTATATGGTGTCTCCAGCCATTTATTTTGGTCTCAGCACCTCTCTCTCTCTCCTAGGTCCCCCATGGCCAGAGTTTGCTTCATTGATCTCTTGGAGGAAAGAACCGAGGAGGGAATGAGGCTGCTCACACATTTATAGGGTTGACAACATCGGCATGGGCAGGTCCAGTTGTACTGCTGGAAAAGTCTTCTGTATGGATCCTGCTTCACTGATGTTGACGTTCCTATGGTGTGACCTGATGGCAGATCCCCTCAAAGATATACTGTTTTGGTAAGTTCTTATGTAACTGTTCTATTCCATTCCTCTTCTGCAGTGCTAAGTCTCACCCCACCCATCCAGTGCTCCATCATGGGGTTCCTTTTCCCTAAGTGCATTAACTTATACTTTATGGCATTGAATTTTAGCTGCCAGACCTTTGACCACCCCTCTAGGTTTTGTAGGTCTCTCTGCATATCCCTCATTCCCTCATCACTATCCACCCTCCCACATAGTTTTGTCTCATCTGCGAAGAGACACAGTCTACGCTGCCATTACCTCGCCAATGTCAGTAATGAGTATGTTGAGGAGAACTTGACACCGGACTGATCCCTGTAGAACTCTGCTCGTACCCTCCTTTTCCTCTGACTTAACCCCATTGACCGCCATCCTCTGTTGCCTCCATTTAAGCCAACTATTCACCCAGTTCACTACATTTTTAGCCACACTCAGGTCTTCCACCTTTCTGAGCAACCTTTTGTGCAGTACTGAATGAAAAGTTTTGCTAAAGTCAAAGTACAATAGATCCACAGTGTGGCCCTTGTCTACATCCTTGGTCACCCAGTCAAGGAAAAAAAATCAGGCTAGTCTGACAAGTCCTTCCTGCCACAATACGGTGTTGTTTACTATCCTGTAGCCCACAGCTCTCTAGGTAGTCCATGAGGTCCTCTTTGAGTAGTGATTCTATCAGCTTCCCCAAGATGAAAGTGAAACTGACAGACCTGTAGTTCCCTGGATGGTTCCTATTCCCCCCCAATAAAGCAGTACAATGTCTGTCATTCTCCAGGGGAACTTCTCCAGACCCAAGTTAGCTCTTGAACAGCCCAGCCAGGGGCTCATCTAGCTCTGCTGCTAATTCCCTAAGTATCCTTAAATGCAACCCATCTGGTCCTGGGACCTTATCTATCCTAAGGGCTGCCAGCCCTCTCAGGACCCTCTCGCTAATAAATATTGGCTGCCTCATTTCCGGGACTCCTCTAGCAGCTGCTTTGATGCAGCTTTCTGGCATGGAGCTGCAATCTTCCTTAGTGAATACTGAGCAAAAGTAGTCATTCAGGACAGCGGCCTTTTGATCATTCTCCACAGTCACTCTACCACCTTCAATTAGCTGTGTGATGCCACCCCTTTTTCCTTTTTTCACTGATATATCTCTAAACCCCCCAATCGGGCTTAACTGAGGGGTCTGGCCCACACTGCTCCTCCGGTGTCCCATTGAGTGGCCCTGGTGGGGTTTGGGCCTGGTGGCCCCCATTGTGTTCCATGGCTGCAGCCTCCAATGTCCAGTTGCTTGGCCCCTTCCACCAAGAGGGGCAGAGCTTCATTTAATGTTTTTGCACCTCCAGGCACCTGGGCGGGGCTTCAAGGAGTGTATGGGAAGCCAAGGACCAGAACAGTCAAAATGTAAATAAAAAATATGGCACTGCCAGCAAGAGCTCAAAATTTAAAGTAGCTTCAGAGCCATTATTAAGAGCACCTACAGCAGGTGTGAAAAAAAGGGGAAATATGTTTTGGGGAGCCCTATTGGGTGTAATGGTCTCCCATCAGCAATAAAGTGTGCCATGGCTCCCAAAAGGGAAGTGGAGCCAGGGTATAATAGTGTCAGCCCCTGAAAGGGCTTTAGTTAAATGTTTAGGGTTGTTGTGGCTGGGGAACAGAAATGTAAATAAATATGGCATCCCCCATGGGACTACCAGCAAGGGGACTGCTGGGAAAAGGTTAGAGGGCATGAAAAAGCCCAGGTCTTCAACAGCCAATCAGAGGTGAGGTCTGATGAAAGTAATATAAGAGACTATTTTTCCTGCCAAGGAGGAGATTCAGCTTGGATCTGAGAGTGTCTGGTGTGCAGATGAGGCTGCTGGAAGGCTGCCCTGCCTTAGGCCTGCACTTTGGACCTTGCGTCTAGCCCAGCCTCAGCATCCAGTGGGCCAACAGAAAGCTTATTCAGCTAGCAGCTGCAGGGGTTAAGAGACTTGCAACTTCAAGGAAAAGAGGAGCAAGTTTTGAGAGTTTTGTTAGAGAAGCAAGAGATGTGGGAGCTGTGCAGCATTCAATGCAAGGAGTCAGTGGAGTTAGTGCTGCAGTGTGAAAGCAAGGGACTGCAATTGTACTGCTTAAAGTGTTCAATGCAGCACTGGTGGGATAAGGACTGAACCACTGTGTTTTCCCCTAGCTGGGGTAAGCCTGAGAACTGTACTGCTGCTAGCCTAAGGGTTGGGTGTGAGTGCTCTGGCTAGAGACTGTCTGTAAGCCACTGTGGAAATCAGAAAGTGAAGTGGGAGAGTGCTGGGTCTAGAGACTGAGTCAAAGCCCAGCTACTTATTGTGCTTAGAAAGGGTATGCAACAGAGGGGACTAGGGGACCATGCCTGCCCTGCTCCTAGACCGAAGACGAAGAAGACCCAGTGGAAAAGATGGCAAGAAGCCTGCTTGGTGAACACCATATATAAAACCTTAAAGATGAAGACAGCAAGGCCAGGCAGATGAAGACCAGCATCATGTTACCTCTTCAAGTCGACTCGCGGCTACTGTGGTGCACCAACCTGATACCTCATGGTACAGCCAAATCCAGTTGCTGAACCCCCTATGAACAGCTGAACTGTAAGTACCCCAAGCTGCGGGTTTCAGGAGTCTTTATTTAGCTTGCTAGCTAGGTTGAAACTAGGGGGTTAGGTTCTAGACAGGACTCTCCAGAAAACTGCACCCAGGCTTGAAGTTACAGAAAAATTGTGTTTAAAAGTATTGGGCTCCAATGAGAGATCCCTGTGTCAACATCAGCACCGCGGTGAGGTACCCACTAAAAAAACTGTATAGACTTTCTGGGCAGCAGACAAGGGAAGGATGGGTGCAGCTGCAGGTGGGAGGTGGGGGACAGTTGGGTGGAATTTTTAGTCAGTTACTGTTGCAGTTTCTAGCTTCCCTTTTTCCCCTGCCCCTAAACTAAAATACTGTTTTTGCTTATGTCAACTGCTGTCATAGTGGATCATTGTAGACAAGGAGGGTGTCGTCATTGAATGCGGGGAAATGCTTTGGGGGACAGTTTATGTAGTTTCTCGGGGGTGGTAACCTGATATTTGTCTACAGGTATTCCCTGTCACTTCCCTGAATGGAGGCACTGCACTACCCTGCCATCATAACCCTGAACCCAGGCTGGGCCCTTTGGAGGTGTTTACTGTGTGGACCTTGAGGACCCTGGAACAGCCAAGATGAGTTAATGTAATGGGCTGTTACTTATCTAAAAAAATATTTTTTCTTCATTCTTGACCGCCTCTGCAATATGCAGCTCCTTGTACGCTTTCACCTCCATAATGACCCTCTTTGCCTCCCTCTTTATCTGTAGATAATCCTCCCTTTCTGCCTCCCCCTGTTTTTCCTTGTATTTATAGAAGCCCTTCTTTTTGGCCCTAACCACTTCCCTTACCCTAGCTGAGAGCCATAGTAGTCTTTTAAACCTGTTTTTTCCATTCAAACCTGTTTCCATCGAGGGTAGTGATAACAGCATATGGACCTTGAGAGCCAAGCTCAAGAGTTCCATGCAATATTTAAACCCTGAGATGGAAGCACAAAGAGAGTTTTGTACAGTCACCAATGATTTATTTTTTAAACTATATGGTTTTGTAGAGGGAAGCAGCATGCAGGAGCTGGGAGTGGTGCCAAGCTGGTACAGAAAAAAAGAGAGAGAGAGTGTGCTCAGTGAAAATGAAAGCAGGTTACCTGGCAGGAGGCAGCACAAGCAGAAAGCTCTCATGGAAAATGAAAGAAAGCTGCCAGATGGGTGTCAGCACTAGCAGGGACACTGGTGCATTTGGTGATAGAACATGCAACATCTTTAGAATGTGCACAACAATGTCTAACCAAGTACAACAACTTTTTGACAGCCACTGAATTCCGTACACAATAAGCTGTAACCATACGCGAAAATACAATATGAATGTAACCCCTCTGCAAAATGGCGGCTTACCTGCCACCCTATAGCTCTGTCTCCTGCTGCTCTCCTGAGTGCCTCCAGGACCAGCCTGTAATTTTTTTGTAGCCCCCAGGTCCTTTCCTGTCTCTGGTGCCCCAGCAAAGCCAGCCCAAGCCTTAATCCAACTAGCAGGGGCTCAAGAAATGTAACTGTGATCACCAGCTTGAATGTCTACCCTTGGGGCAGTGGGGATCATGCAGGCACCACCAGTGCCTTTGTTCTGAGACCCATTTGATTTGCAGTCAATCCAGGGAGTGTTCCATTGATCTTGGGATCTCCATCAGCTAAGTGGAAACCGGTGACCATTGACAGGCCACTGAAAGGCTGCGCCCCACAAAACTCAAGGAGATCCACAATGGGGTTTCGATTGGGGCTCATTAATATTCATGAGCAGGAGCCCCAGTCATTTTTTTTTTCAATTCAAAGTTTATTCACCACTTTTTCCACATTACAGGAGGCAGTAATGAACATTTTGACTCGAGATTCGTAAGACAAGTCATACTGCCCCAACCCTTCCCTCCCTCCCTCCCTCCCTCCCAGGCACAGCAGTCCATTCTAATACTGTTCTCACCCTCTAACTACCTTTATCAAGGGTAAATAAGTTAGTAACCTCAACCACACATGATTTCATAGCCATCGTAATTAGAGTGTAAAGGGGATCCCAAATAATCTTGTACCGATGTACTCTGTTTTGAAGGCTGGCAAAATAGCCTTCTCTGTGCGTAGATTTGCTAAGATCTCATTGATCCACTCCTGATATGTTGGACAGGTCCCTTCTTTCCAACACCTAAGAATGATTTTTTTGGCCAAAAGTGCAATCATGGATATATGAAATCTCCGAATTCTAACCTTTATGGAAGACAAATCTCCCAGCAGGCAAATATCAGGTGTAAAATAGTCCTGTAAACCCAATAAAGGATACAGGTTGGCTTTTATAAGTTCCCATAACAATGCTATCCAGGGGCACAACCAAAATAGATGAAAAAGTGATCCTGTGTCCTGGGAACACTTATTGCACCTATCAGTATCGAGAAGGACCCATTTTACCAGTTTAGTTGGGGTATAATACAGATTATGTAGGATGTGAAACTGCATGAGACGTAATCTATCTTGGGATACATATTTATGGCAATACATCCAGAGAACGGGCCAATTAAAAGCATATTAGGGAAAAAATGAAACCCAAAAGTTAGTGGGGCCACTACCACATCCAAACCGCCATTGGAACAACACCTGATAAATCTTAGAGATCACACCTGAGGAGATGAGAAAAGAGGAGAGTTCAGATACCAATGCAAAGGCCGCTGGATGGGGTGGAGGGGCCCCAAAAACCGTGGTTAACAAGTGCCTCAATTGAAACACTTTATAAAGACCTGAGACTCCAGAATTTTGAACTTGTTAATGAACTCAGGGAATAAAAGCCAAGCCCCAGCCTCATCCAAAAATGAGGGGACTATCCCCTCTCCTAAATGAGGCAACCATAAACGGGACATTTTCTGTTTGTTTATGGTGAAAGCCGGGGAGTTCCAAATGGATTGAGTGAGATCTTTACTTTGATTGTATCGCAAAAAAGAGCACAATTACGAGTGTACTCTTAGTGAGGTCATGATAGTGGGGCATTTGTTAATATTCTGCAAATGAGAAATTTATAGATAAAGCATGATCGAAGGGTCCATGTTCATAGATTGGGTAAAGTCTAATTCAAACTTGAGCCAAGCCGGGCTCATGTTATCCGGGCCCGGTCTTACCCATCTCAGGTATTTAGCCAAATGACTAGCCCAGTAGTAAATGGGCAAGTAAGGAATCCGCAGCCCCCCTCCTCTATTTTGGGTGCAGCTAGCTTGTGATATGCCAACCTAGAAGTCTTATTAGACCATATAAACTTGGTAAAAAGTTTATGCATTTTCTGAAACCAAACTAAAGGGACAAATGAATTAAGATGTGACAGAGGATAAAATAAATGGGGAAATACATTCATCTTGATTATATTAATATGACCCCATAAAGATAATGGGAGCTTGTCCCATCTCTCTAGATCTTGAGTGATCCCCTGCAAGAGAGGGTCCAGATTTTCTTTAAACCACGAGGAAGAATTACGCGTTAGTTTTATACCTAAATACTTAATAGCCTGCGGTGACCAGCATAATCCCAGAGAAGTAATGTCAGTCTTGAAAACTTTATGGTTAAGAGGGAAAAAGGATGTCTTATTGGGATTTAACTTATAATTCACGAGACTACTAAATCTGTAAACCTCCCTTAACATGTTCGGGATAGATATTACCAGATTGGGCAGATGTAAAAGGAGGTCATCAGTGTACGCTGTTATTTTCACTACCTCATTCCTAATGGGAATACCTTGTATTCCTTCATTGTTGAGAATATGTTGAATAAGAGGTTCCAGATAAAGACTGAAAAGTAGTGGAGAGAGAGGGGGCATCCCTGCCTCGTACCTGACCGCAACGTGAAAGACTTAGAGAAGGTCCCATTCCCTGAAATCCTCGCTGTAGGAGACTGGTAAATGGCCCTTATCCAATCTATGAACATGGAAGGGAATCCAAATGCCTTAAGGGCTTGAAATAGAAAAGTCCAATTAACCTGATCAAATGCCTTCTCGGCGTCCAGGGAGACCAACCCCGCTGGATATATGGCATCCCTGGACTCCGAGAAGACATACGAGAGTGTACGCAGGTGGTCTGAAGATGCACATCCTCTCATAAATCCCACTTGAGACATACCCACCAGATCTGGGAGGACCAGGGTTAGTCTTAGTCTATCTGCCAATATCTTCGAGAGAATTTTGACATCTTGATTCAGCAAAGACATTGGCCTGTAGCTCTGAACCAACTCTGGGTCCTTGTCCAGTTTAGGTAACAAAACTATCAATGCATCAAACAAATGTGCATCTGCCGTTTCTCCAGAAAAAATTTGCAAATAGAGAAGATGCAGCACAGGTAGTAATTGGTCTCTGAAAACTTTGTAAAATAAGGCAGAAAACCCATCTGGTCCTGGGACATTACCCACAGGCAAGTCCTTTATAACCGACGCTATTTCTTCCTGTGATAAATGGTAAGATATAAATTTCTCTTGAGAGTTAGGTAGTAACGGAAGATGTGCTTCCCTGAGATACTCCTCCAGTTTTTCAGTGGGTGGAGGACTATCCATATCCCTATATAATTGCTCATAAAAAGTAACAAACTCCTGAACTATCTCTGAGGGGGATACCTTCAGGGTCCCATCAGACTGTGAACTTATTGGGGGTATAAATCTTGCTGACTCTTGTTGCTTTAAACCTAAAGCCAGCAGGTGCCCCACTTTTTCTCCTTGATCTGTGAAACTGGCCTTTGTATGGATAATAGCCAGTTCTGCCTTTTCTCTTAACATTCCCAAGTATTTATCCTTATATATTAATAGCTTCTGTGACTCCTCTTGAGAAATTTTATCTGGCTGTATACTTTCTAATGCCCGTATCAGGGACAATAAGGACAATAACTCCATTTCCTGTGCCCTCTTCCTCTTTGTAGCAAGACTAATGAGAATGCCCCTTATATAAGCCTTAAAGGCTCCCCATAAAATATCCGGCCTTGTACTGTCTATTGGGTTGGTGGAAAAGAAGTCTATCTGCTCTTTCACCAATCCCCGATACTTTTCATCTTTTAGTAATTGTTCGTTTAATTTCCATCTAGTCTCTCTTTTGGGAATGTTAAGGAAAGCCAGATTACCCAGCACTAAGGAATGATCCGATATTGGACCTGGTTGGATCGAGGTGGACAATACCCCTGGCAAGAGCTCATGAGAGACTAACAGGTAGTCAATGCGAGATTGCGTGCAATGTACTGGAGAACAATAAGTATATTCCCTGATATTGGGATGTATAACTTGCCAGACATCACACAACCCACACTGATCCATCATTTCCTTAAAGGCCCTATGCCCAGGGGACAGTCCCCTCTACCCAATGCTCGATCTGTTAAGATTAGGATCAGAGACCAAGTTAAAGTCTCCTTGGAGTAGGGAGTATAGAAAGGATCGTAGAGATCAATTTCATAAAAAAAGAGGGATCATCTGTGTTTGGTCCATAAATGATTCCTAGGACTAAAGGCATGGCCCAGATAGTACTCTGAACTAAGACGTATCTGCCATCTGCATCCTTAAACACCTGAGCAGGGACAAATGGAATGTCTCTATTAATCAATATCATGACCCCGCAACTATTGGTCTCCCCTGGGGCATAAAAAAACCTGACCTATCTGTTGTCTCCGAAGTTGAACTTCGGATTCCACTAAGTGAGATTCTTGTAAAAATGATATCTGGGCACGCAATAAACTCAGGTGTTTGAGTACTTGGTATTGTTTCAGTTTTTTCCTAATCCCCTTCACATTCCATGTAGCAATATTAATATTCTGAGCTGTCTATAACGTCAGGTATAAATCCAGGTAAGACATCTATCGTATACTGCAACCATGAACCAGGTGATTCTATTCCCTTGAACCTGCTGTGCCAATCTCCCTCCCCCCAATCCTCCCCTTACTAAGCCCCTGTACCTCCCCTCCCACCCAAGTATCCCTCAAACAAACCACAACTTCAGCAAACTCAGAACATTATCCAAAAAAACGACCACCCAAACCCCCCTCTTATCACTAACAACGTTCAGCAATACTCCATTTTCTACTCCTCCCCCAGCCCCCCGAAAAGCCATCCCAAAACCCTGCATTAGTTATAAATCAATCCTCCTTTTTTGAAAATTAACAACAAGAAAGTAGAGAGGACTAAGCATTATTGCAGTACAGGACATTGTATTCACCGCCTATCCCCTAATGAAAGCCGTTGAAAGCAAGCCAACATAGGTAAGGCGTTTCCTCTAGGAACATCGCAGCTTGCTACGATATGTGTCTTGCTAGATAGGAAAAGGCACCGTGTGGTGCGAGGTCAGGAAGCTAGCCACAACAATACATAAAATTTGCCATGCGGGCCGTTATCTCAATAAGCTCTCCAGCCCCATAGAGACAGGCTCCTGTTCCTCTCCTTCAAATTGTTGTGCTTTTGCACCAGTAAACCCCCTCTATCTCCGGCCTTAGGGACCGTTAATACTTAATGTATGAAACACAAGCTCCCTCCTGTGTTGCAAACGCGTAACTGCATGCTGGTGCTTTACACAGGAAGGGACATCACAGCCCTTGTAATTAAATTCCCCCAGATTATGAGCGTCTATGACATGCACGATAAAACCATAAACTTTTACCAGGCCCAATCTTACCAAACTCTTTTGGGGGGGGGACTAAATAGTACTGGGTTGGATTTGTTTTCTCCAAACATGAAAAATTAACGAGAGATCTCTTAATTACATGAAACCCCAGACCCAGACAAAACAAACAAAAATATGTATCCATAATTGGATCACTATAATAACAGAAGGGTCCATTCTGCCCCATAATCGGGCTTAGATGAGAGTCCAAGAATGTTTAACCGCATTCTTTCCGGAAGATTCCTTTACATGATTGCCCAGACTTCTCACATCGATTCTCGTCTTGTCAGGAGAGTCCAGAGGCCTTTCATGTGTCCCTAAAGAGATCTGGCAGGGATACTTTTAAGCCAGTAAGCGCTGCCTCAGGATCTTCATAGTTAGCCCAGGAACCAGCCACCTGTACCTGTAGCCTGATCGGGTATCCCATACGAAATTTAAGTCCAGCAGCTATGACTTTTGAGACAACTGGATGAAATGCCGTACGTTTCAAACAGACTGAGTCCAGAATATCTTGCGCTATTCTAAGCTTAGCTTGACCCAACGAACTTCTTTGAGTTCTCTTACTTTGTACAGAAAGTGTTGTCGCTCTAAAAAATTTAAGAAACAACAGATTATAGGTTGGGGCATTGCTCCAGGAGGGGGCTTCGGTCTTAATGAACTGTGGGTTCTCTCTATAATATATTTGGCCCCAAATGGGGAAGGGCCAGCAATCTTCTCCACCAACTTCTGGGCAAAAGCAATAGTATTCTGGCCCTCTTCTCCTTCCGGTAGCCCAAGGATCACTACATTATTTCTCTGGCTGCGACCTTCGAGGTCTTCAAGCTTAGCCTCAAATCTGGACAATTTCTGGTGCATAGCTAACATCTCAAGCTCAAATCTGTCCACTTGCTTCTCTAAAGAGAAGATCCTGGTCGTGTTGTCTGAGGTAACAAGAGTAATCTCTTCTATTTTTCTCGTGAGCGACTTGATTTCTGATGCCATCTCCTTAATCTCATCTCGAAATGGTTTGAATTCTTCCAGAAATTTAGACAATGTGAGTGGCTCCTGATCCGCACCTTGATTCAAAGCATCCCCCTTCTCTGCTCCACTCCAGGCCCGGGATTTTTTTGGGGGCCTTTTCTGGTGTAACTGGCGGGGTGTGTTTCTGCTGTTGCTTTTTCATGTAGACGTCCATTCTCTCTCAAAATCACCCTGCAAGGGCACAAAGTTATAGGGAACCAAAATAGCACAAATTAGTAGGTTTAGAGATCGATAAAATATACCAGAAATGGTTAGAAAGAAACAGGAGGCTGGAGCTGTACCGAGGAGCAACTATCCGATAGCTTGCATCACGTGGTCCCCAGCCCCAGTCATTTAAATATTCCTGAGGGTCTGTTCTGCCCTTGGGGTAGCTTGCTCTTGTCTGCAACTGAAAGGAAAATAAATGTTTTTAATTATAGCAACTGCTGTATAATGGGGAACGTATGTTATAGGGGAAAAGGTGTTTATTTAAATTAAAATGTTTTACTCCTTCTACACCAGATAAATAATGTGACTCAAAAGTAACAGCCTGTCTACTGCTGCATGTCAGGGAGCTTAAACATTGACAGCAGCGACAGGAAAATGGACTGAGCAATTTCCTTAATCTGTGCAGCAACAGCAAGTACTCAACCTGGCCTAATGGACTGTGGGGCATTGGGGCAAATTACTTCTTATTTCTGGCTGCACTCAGGTTGGTGGGGAAAATACCACAGTGAAATGGGAATGTGAACTGCCTGATTTAACCAGCTGGATGGTTTCACCCACACAAAATCCATTCTAATCATCTGTACATATTGTAAATACATAGCCTCTATTCCATTTTCCATTCCTATCTATTCTGTCCCCAAAATAAATCTTGGTATTACTGTTTTTGCAAATCATCATGTGTGAGCATATTATTAGTGACAGTCAATAATAGCAAAATGTCTGAAATATAGGGAAATGCCTATTGGGTCATATTTGTGGGTGGTATAACATCTCGGGGGTTATACCAGGTAACACCTAACCCACGTAAAGGTATACTCTAAGTGGAGGCATTGCGCAATTGTTTTTTTAGACTTGATATAAGTTAACGAACCCAAACCCCTCAGCCAAACTCATAGGTAGTAGGCAGGGGTATAACAATAGGAGTAGCTACACATAGAAACATAGAAACATAGACTTTGATGGCAGATAAGGACCGCTTGGCCCATCTAGTCTGCCCATTTCCCTACCTACAGGATAGGCCACAGATCCTAGTTAACCAACAGCCTATTTCTTCCTACCCCCCACAAGAATTGCCTTATGTCTGCATTCTTGAATTCTCCCACAGTTTTAGACCCCACAACCTCCTCAGGAAGGCTGTTCCATGCATCCACTACCCTCTCTGTGAAATAATACTTCCTCATATTGCCCCTGAACCGCCCTCCTTCTATCTTTAAATTGTGTCCCTTGTTCTTGCAAGTCTCTTTTCTGAAAGATGCTACCCTCTTGGACTTTGTTGATTCCACTGAGGTACTTAAAAGTTTCTATCATGTCCCCCTCCCTTCTTTCCTCAAGGGTATACATATTAAGCTCCTTTAGTCCTCCTCATACGGCTTCTCTTGCAGACCCTGCACCATTTTAATTGCCCTCCTCTGGACTACCTCTATCCTGTCTATGTCCTTGCGGAGATGGGGTCTCCAGAACTGGACACAGTACTCCAGATGGGGTCTCACTAACTGTCTGTACAGAGGGATAATAACTTCCTGTTTTCTGCTGCTGATGCCTCTCCCTATACATCCTAGTATACCTCCAGCCCTCCCTACTGCCTTCTCACATTGCTTGCTAACCTTAAGGTCATCTGATATGATTACTCCAGGTCCCTTTCCTTTTTTGTTGTTGTTACTACCTCCCCACCCATTGTGTATTCTTCCCCTGGGTTCTTGTTTCCCAGGTGCATTATTTTGCACTTCTTTGCATTGAATCCTAGCTGCCATACTTCTGAGCATTCCTCCAACCTTGCCAAGTCCCTTTTCATCCTTTCCACACCTCCTTGTGTATCAACCCTGTTGGAGATCTTTGTGTCATCTGCAAAAAGGCATAGTTTTCCTTCCAGTCCCTGTGCAACGTCACTGATGAAGACATTAACAAGCATTTGTCAATGCCGAATGTTTGCTTGCTGATATTAGTATTGGATGTGCAGGAGTTAGACAGATGCAGAATAGAAATGGCAGTGAAGTATTGAACTCACGCCAACCCCACCTCCACCCTGCAGAGATGGACAGGCATTGGGGTATGCCTTTGGGTCATCACCCATAATACTCATTGCATTTCACCTCACCCTATCCTCTAGACACCGACAAGTGTTGAGGTGTGTCTTGGAGTGTTTGGCTTCACAGTCACCCCATTTCATAAAGACATACACTGAAATGAGTGCAGTATAGGAGAATGGAGTGAAGTCTGGGGCAGAATAGTCCAAGGCACACCTCGATGCCTATCTCTGACTTCAGGGTGGGGGGTGGGGGTGGAATGGCATGAGCATTACAGCTGGCAATCCAAAGGTACACCTTTGATGCCTGTCAGTTTGTACAGGGCAGGACGTTATGGTTAGAAACCCTAACACCCCAGGCGTTTGTTGGTATTTGCACTACAAATTTTCAACATGGCCTTTTTGTAACCCCGACCTCATGAAAGCATTTGGAACCTCTGCTCATGAACAGTGGCACTGTGATTTTGTTACTGTGTCCCGGACTTTGATTTCCCACAGCAACCATGCCATTCTGAGCCAGATGTGTGAAAACACATATCGGGCAGGATGTGAAGAATGACAGCTGTACCATTCATAAGGAGGTGTGAAGAGATGGCAATTCTGAAAACCTGGAGTGAAAATATTAAAAATGCTTGAACTTCCGAGCATAAGTGGAAACTGCACAATGCATGCTTATAACACAGTCATTTAGTGGAATTATTTCACCAAATTTTCAACATAGGCATTTTGTGACCTCTGCTCATGAACACTGCCACTATGATTTTCTTACTCTGTCCCAAGCATTGATTTCCCACAGTGACCGCACCATTGTGCGCCAGATGTGCAAACACACATTTAGTGCAGGATGTGAAAAATGACAGCTGTACTGTTTATAAGGAGGTGTGCAAAATGGACAATGTTGAAAATGTTGAGTGTAAATATTAAAATGTTTTAAAGTTACTAGTGTGCATGGAAACTGTACAATGCACGCTCGTATCACATTCATTTTAAGTACATTTGTCACCAAATTTTCAACATAGACATTTTAGGACATCTGCTCATGAACAGTGTCACTGTGATTTTCTTAATCTGTCCTGAACACTGATTTCCCACAGTGACCACACTATTCTGTGCCTGAAATGTAAAAACACATATCAGCCAGGATGTGAAAAATGACAGCTGTACTGTTCATAAAGAGGTGTGAAAAAATGGCAATGTTGAAAACCTGGAGTGAAAATATTACAAATTCGCAAAATTATGAACGTGCGTGGAAACTGCGAAATGCACACTTGTAACACAGTCATTTTTTGGAATTTTTTAACCAAATTTGCAACATAGGCTTTTCAAGAGGCCACGTCATGAACAGTGATACTGTCTTTTGTTAATCAGTCCCAAAAGGTGATTCCATGCAGTGACTATGAAATCACCTTTTGGGACCTAATAATGCCATGACAGTGACTGAATTCATGAGAAAGGGTCCCAAGAACCCCATGTTGAAAATTTATTGCCAAAAGTCAAAAAAATGGCTGAGATATCCACATAAGTTGAAATAAAAAACATTTATGCCATTATACAGCTTACTGGCATTTCTTCAGTTCGAGATCGGCTTCGAAGAGTGCAGACGTTTTCCCAGTCCACCAAAGATTATCATGCTGGGCTCCAGAGATAAGTATGGGGTAGGGGTGTGGGGAGGTGGGGTGCAGAGGGTGGGTGTGGGTTGGGGAGGGGCCATGAGAGACAGTGAAGGACTGTTTTCTTTTTAACAGGGTTAAAAATAAAAAAGACAATGTGAGATGCTTTTGGTATGCTGGGCTGGGCTCTCAGCATGGCACCTGGGTGTTTTTTAGCAGGGGGGGTTGGAGCTGACAGGGATTGGGCACCCCGTCGGCAATACAGTGTGCTTGGGGGGGGGGCGCATGAGCTGAGGAGGATTGGGCACCCCTCTCGGCACACAACAAATGGGGTGAGGACATTATGCTGATGGGGATTGGTCTACCCCATTGGCAAATGAACTGGGGAGGTGGCATACCAGCAGGGGGATTGGGCACCCCTTTGGCTTTAACAGGGACTGTGAGAGGTGGCAGCTGTCTGTCAGCTTCCTGGGGATTGTGAGAGACCCACAGAGAAGTCACCACCATGTTTATTGAGAAGGGACACCAGACAATGCAATTGTAATTGGCTGCTGCAGTCAGGGACCAGCCCAGCAGCAAAAACAGCTGATTGCTGATGACAGAGTGCTCTATGATTGCAGCGGCAAGTTTGTTTTAAGTTGGTGGCAAGCTACACTACTGCTGTCATGGACAGCGTGATCCTCTATTGGTGCCACATGGACCAGCCCCAAAAATGGGCTGCTGGCATTGATAACAACACTGCTGCACCTCCACAACTCGCTACTACAGCAAGCTGCCCCAATGTGTTTCTTGCACATGTGTGCAAGCAAACATAAAAAGATAAAAAAAAAGAAAAAGAAGAACTAACTCTCACAAACTGAGATCCTGGTTAGGTAGTTTTGTAACCCAAAATAATATTTGCTAATTAGACAAAACTCTTCAACTTTTCACAAATCAACATATGATCAATAAGTTTGAATGCCATGGCCAGGTCCAGGATTACCGCTTGATTACTACAGTATATGTTATTATCTACTGTTTAGGCCACTTAATTTAACATGGTAGAATAAAAAATATTTAATCTTTTTTAAATGTTTGACCTGATTTGTCTTGCCATTTTTGTGTCACACAAATTACCACCTGTGCACCGTGTTTACTACTATAGATTCACCTACAAAACATACTGCAACTGATTATGTGAAAATGTTGTGAGCTACAGAGGTACTGTTACAGGGCCAAAATATATGTTTTATTACAGTGCATTGAAATGTTGGGTAGAAAATTGGGAATTTCAAGTGAATACATAAAATGGCAAATGTAAGCACACCACCAGATTTTGAGGACAGCTACTGTAAGGAGCCACTACAAAAGCTGAATAGTGCATGGTCAACTTGAGTACTCCAGCTCTGTGCGACTACTACAGTATCTCCTTCCCCCTCATTTTCATTCCTAAAAGGGGGGAAAAAGCAACAACAAAAAAATACAAAAAAGGGACTGCATATTCTCTTGTGCCCCTATCTTTGTTAATGTTTAAGGGGCTCTGGAAAACAGAAGGATTTCCAGAAGTTAAAGCATCCTCAGTGCACTTTTAACCTGAAGCAGTTACGTGGAGACTAATATTTTACTGTAAAGAAGCAGGATGTGCTTAAAAAAGCCTGCTTTATTAGTTTTAAATCATTATAAATATTTTTGTATAGTGCTCATAAAACTGGAAGTGTTGTTAGCACACTTCCAGTTCAGTGAGTACTGTATATCTGTCCCTAACAGTGCAAGAGACAGCGAACACTGTGTGTAGGGGACATGATGGCAGAGGCAAGCATGTCCGCCAGTGTCAGCCAGGAGCAACCAGGAAGCCAGGAAAGACTGAACAACTTTGAAACACACAAGATACAGACTATCAAACTTTTAAAATCTCAAGTTGTTTCTTGTTTCAAATGGCTTTTGAAAGCATATTAACTTTGGATGGGGAGTTGGAAGTGAAATGTATCAGCTGATCAGGGTATACACTGGTAGTCTGTAATTGTAGCCTCGGTAACTATATATGTGATAAATGTAATTTGAACATAGAACTAACAAAAGACCTCAGCCTATGGAGGGAAAGGCTAGACAAGTCAGAGATGTTTTTTACTACAGCTAGATAGTATGGAAAAAGTGAGTAATGGGGAAAAAGGCAAAAGTGAGGAGATTAAAACATTATGAATAGTAGAGGGTCCACTGAACTAATGTATTCCAGGGGTTCCAGGAATACATGCACGAGAAATACACAAACATCAAGGGAAAAGAAAAAGAGCTGATAATAACCTGGAGGTAGAAAATGACTGGTGCATTGTACAGGGAAATTAATGTAAGAGGAGAGGAAGGGAAGGGAACATACATCATTTTAATCTAGAAAAAGTAATAGATATGATCCATGAATCAATCTAGATGAAACTACAAATCAAACAATCGGCACTTGGAATACTGAAGTCTACAAAGTACCAATGAACAAAACAAATAAAACTTAGACAATTGTGGTAGAATATTTAATGCTACACTTTACAGATACCACAATATGCAAAAACAACAAGGAAAATAATCAAGTTTCATGCCTACTGAGAGCCAAAATAAGGGACATTACTAATGTCAGTAAAAAACTTGATAAGGCAGCTAGAGAACCTCGACTTCTGGTGATACATATTCTGTAGGAAAAAATGATGTGGGTACTACACCAGAAATCCTAGTATTTAAAAAGTTTGAAGAAATTGTAGGGCATCTTAAAAGCACAGAGTGTAAAGTAATATTTTTTGAGATACTGTCTGTGCTCAGGGCAAACCCAGGTAAAATGTCAGGAATCTAAAGACTTAACTAGTGGCTGTAAAGATGGACTGCAAAGGAGGATCACACATTAAGCAGAAACTGGGGTTCCTTTATTGGTAGAAGTGACTTTTTTTATCACGACAGACTGCATCTGAATAACAAGAACACCTTGCTGGCAACGAGAGTGAATGAAGAGGAGCTAGTCCCAGTAACGCTGCCCGCTGGTCTGTCGGGGGAGGACCTTGAGTGAGTCCCAGTGTGGCGGCTCTCTGTTCCCGCATCATCCATGGACCGGATAGCAGGAGGAGTGGAACTGTTACTGCGACTGGTACTTGTGACGGTGACGGCCCTGTAGGTGAGCCTAGGCTGTTTGAATTGGGGGTTGTGTCGGTAGCACTGCTGTCGATGGGGGTCTCCTGTTTCCTTGGGGTGGGGTGCTGTAGTTGGGACTGTACTGATCGTTTCCCTGGCTGTTTCTGCCCGTTCTGGTGTCGTTCTGTCACAGGTCGCTGTCGGGAGGGGTCGCCGGCCTTTCGCCTTCAGCTGTTACTAGGGGCCGCAGGCAGGGTTTCGCAATGGGACATGGGGTATGGGGATACTACTGTCTCATGAAGCTGCCCTTTTGTGAATTGGTAACTCTGCTGAGTGTCATTGAACGGCACTGCTAAACCCGACGGTATGAGGTGTATTTGTTCCTATGGGTGTCCCTCTCTGTGGTCTGTTGGGCCGGGGTGTAGTCCTGTGGCGACACAGCCCCTCACCCTCGAACTTGTGTCCCTCTCTATCCAGCCTGTACCCATTTGTCAGCATACTGTATAGGTTGAACTGGAGGTTTGTTTGTTGAACTGGATTTGAGGGCAAGACACGTTCCGTCGCTGGTATCCAGTATGTGCTCACCGATACAACACAATAATTTTTTTTCTTTTATTATAAAAATGGCCCTCGGTTCTCTTTTTATTATGATTAGTGCATCGTGTCACTGCTGGGACGAGTGGCGAGAGAGAGGTCATGCCATTAAGTTTTGTGAGATTTATTTGTTGCTCAGTGGGTGTCAGTGTACTGTGTTGTGTTTGTCGGGAGATGGGGTAACGGCGCGGTGTGGAGATGAAAGCGAGCTCCACTACTGTATTGCTGTCCATGGTGGGAGAGGAGAGACTCCTGTTGTATGTGCGTGTGTATGTGTATGTGGGGTTTGCTTGTCCTGACTGTTTATTTATTCATCACTATCATTAACCAGACTGCAGTGGCTCTTTCCTTTCAAGTGAAAGCCACTGCAGCCAATATGCTGTCGTCCAGAGCTCACTCATCCATTGAAGCTTAATATGTATAGCCTCGAGGAAAGGAGAGAGAGGGGGGACATGATAGAAACTTTCAAGTACCTCAAGAGAATCAACAAAGTCCAAGAGGGTAGCATCTTTCAAAAAAAGATGTGTGCAAGAACAAGGGGCACAATCTGAAGATAGAGGGGGGTGGCTCAGGGGTAATTTAAGGAAGTATTTTTTCACAGAGAGGGTTGTGGATGCATGGAACGGCCTTCCGAAGGAGGTTGTGGAGTCAAAAACAGTGGTGGAATTCAAGCATGCATGGGACAGTCATAAGGCAATTTTAGGGGGTGGGGGTAGGAAGAAGTAGGCTGCTGGTTAACTAGGATCTGCAGCTTATCCAGTAGGTAGGGAAATGAGCAGACTGGGTGGGCCAAGCAGACCTTATCTGCCGTCAAATTCTATATTTCTATGTTTCTGTTGTCTTCCAAGAAAGATCCATACCTCACAAATGTCAAACCTTTCCCAGCAAATGTATAATGATTTATGCAGTTTTTTAACCTTTTAAGACAGTACCGTCTCAGACATATACCAGGTCTTCAGTGAACTACTCAGACTAAATATATAGGTTTCTTGACAGCAAGGGTGGCCCCTGCCTTCCAAACATAATAAATAAGTGCCTGCCAAGTACTAAAGTACGGGTGTGGGTGGGTGTGTGTGTGTGGTGGAGAAACAGTTAGTCTTCTGGAAAGGGAGACCTCAACTAGAGAATCAACTGCTGACAAACCAGAAGAGCGAAAAATTCATCTGTATAATTGTTTGATTCCTAATATTCCCATATAGAGTTATAAAAAAAGTTAGCCAAAACAACTGCGAAGGAAATTTATAGGGGACAACAGTTCAGTTTTTCTTGCATTTTGGACCTCCAACTCTAAGCTGCAGAACATAAATGAATTGTTTGTGGTTGGAATGAGAAATCTAAACAGTAAGAAGGTATAGACAGTAATATTTTAATTTACAGTATTAGTAATGTAATTTACACAATTTCTATAAAAAAATATGAAGTCTGATAATAATGTAGTCAGGGTATGTGTTAACTTGCTTTGTTCTCTCACAACATGTACTAGTAGTTGTAGTAGTAGTAGTAAAAATATTATTCTGAAAAGGATATACTGCCTGCATGACCCTGAGCAAGTCACTTTATTTTTTTTTTTTATTTAGTTGTTTTAACCAGGTATAGCACACTAAGCTGAAAGTTTTTTTACAGGAGCGACCTGGGAGCACAAGGAGGTTAAATGACTTGCTCAGTGTCACACAGTATGCAAGTGGAAGCTGTGGGATTCAAACCCAGATCAGTTCTGCTGGATGTCACCAAATTTGCAGTTCAGAACCTTAGACCACTGCGCTATATTGCCTGCCTATAACCTCCTTGTGCTCCCAGGTCGCTCCTGTAAAAAAGCTTTCAGCTTAGTGTGCTATACCTGGTTAAAGAACTAAATAAAAAAATCTTGGCATATAAAATTAATACAGAACAGCAAATTTATTTACTTATTCAAATGTTTCACCAGGAAGGCACACTGAACAAAAAGTTGCTCATCTCCCAGTGCGACCTGGGGGGGTACAATTGGATGAAAAATTAGACATACAGTTTAACATTTAAAATGTACAAGAAATTAAACATTCAATTACATTTGTAGCAAGACATACGGTTAAAAAATATCATAAATAATCATACAGTCGCATCTGTAACATAACATACAATTAAATATATCATACCTGTGAAATATACATTTAATTACAAATGGCATATCTCTAGAATGGAGTACCTAGCGGTAAAGGGAGACGAGAGGATACTGAGACGCAGGCTGGGGTGGTGGAAGGTTTATTAGATGATGTGAGTCATGAAGAGGAGCAGATGCATAGGAGGAAAGTTAAGGAGGGTTAAAGCAGGAGCAGTTAGATGAGAGAAAGTTATGTAAGGCAAATCAGAGCTCTTTTCCTGATAAAAGGCTGCTGATATAATAAATGAGGAACAAAGTCATAAATAAGGAACCAATGGCTTATGGAAAAATCTACAGGGATTTGATTCTGCCTCTGTGGGGGAAATACAGGAAAAATGAGGGCTTGTTACAGGGAAATGGTTATTTGGATCTGGAAGCACTGAATATTTCTTATCCTATATTTTGCATCCTGGATAGCACAGGGGAGATACTACATCTCATTGTCACAGGGATGTTCATGTACACATTTTTGCACTGTATTTACTTAGGCTGTCCCAGAAGAGATGCAATATCTTGTTTTCAGTGGGGTCAGAATGTTGCCATTTTTATAATGTATTTATTCAGGGTACCTAGTCCAGGGCCCCCCCTTATTCAAAGAAGATGCGCATCACGCCCTGGTGGAAAAGAGAGATGTGCCAAACAACTCCAACAATGCTTCACAGCATGATATTCAAACATGCAGGATGCACCAGCTGCAAGGGAATGGGCCAGGGCACACACAAATGATATGCCGTGCAAGTCAAGGGGGAATTCCCATGCATATGCTGCATATTCAGTGGGAATGCAGCCCTCGCAGTCCAGAGCACTGCAGTACACAGTTAGGCTACAAATAGCTGGCCTAACCCAGCCAGTCACCCACAGGTGGGCTGTGGAAGTGCATCCAGGTGCATAGCATCCTGGCAGCCCTGGTGGATTAGAGGTACCCCTTTCTCATCCCCAGTCATAGTGTAGGGCCCCCCTGGACCGAATCACACCAGAGGAAACCAAGGTCCACATCCATAGCATAGAGGACCCCCACCCAGACACCCCCGCTCCCACAATACTCGACCTGGTGCAGAGATTTGCACTGCCCTCCACACCCTACCAAGGCCAGCCACTGACTGCACTGGACCTGGGTTGGGGACCTGCACTCCAGAACAACCCAAGTGACTGTATCATGTATTGGGGTACTACACAAGCTGCAGATCCACCAATGTATGCAGCCATGTGTATGACCCTGGCAAACCGTAAGAGGGAATTGACATACCTCCAATGCATGCCTTGTCAATGTGTATCTTCCTTCTGTCATACACCACTGCAAGTCTACACTCTCCCCTGTTCCTCTGTGTAACATGCCACCCTCCAGACTGCTGAGGTATCCTGGGTGCCATGGGGTGCAGTATCCTGCAATGCCATTTGCAGTGTATGTTCCAGGCTATGGATAGTTTGTCCATTGTTTCCCAATTGTACAAACAAATGAAAGGTTCACTGCAACATGCCTGTTCTGGGACTTGTGTGAGTGGGTACAGCATCGGCGATCACCTGCACTGAGAAGTGCAATGGCACCGGGACGATGGACCCACATGCAAGCGCCTGAGGTGTATAGCCACTGGGCATGGTCACCCACACACAGCTCATGCCTACATATGACACATTCCAGCATCCTACTGCCAGTGTTCCACCACCCACTGATATAGTGGTATGATCCCA
This sequence comes from Neoceratodus forsteri, assembly GCA_016271365.2. Lineage (NCBI taxonomy): Eukaryota > Metazoa > Chordata > Ceratodontiformes > Ceratodontidae > Neoceratodus > Neoceratodus forsteri. The sequence continues at coordinate 934,061,965 of CM057455.1, forward strand.
TCACAGTGCCAGTCATCACAATGCGATGGGTTGAGGGGCAGGAAGGGGGTACCTGTGCACCCTTGAAGGGGGTGGGGGCCACTACACTATGGACGTGGACTGTAGGTGTATTCTGGTGCAATCAAGGATGGGAGCGAGGTCCCTACAGTATGGAACCGATAAAGCCTGGATTCCGATATGATCAGGGCTGGTGGAGTGGAGGGGGGTGTCACTTTACCACTAGAGATTTCAGGGCATGTCCCACATGGGAGCGATAAGGGTTGGGGCTTGGGGGCGAGAGCTGCTCTGGCACATTCATTCCCATGCCAACATGCAAATGGATGGGTAACCAACATGCATAAGTCCCCTTTGCACCTTACATTGTCAATTAGCTCATTTGCATTCCTGGGCTGAATATCACCTATGGGGTCTGTGGCACATACCAGTATGTGCCACACATTTCTCCTGGGAGGTATTCAGTCAGGGGTGTCCTGGATGCACCTGTCTTGGTAGCCACCTGCACTGCAACTCCCTTCGAGGGCTACATTTTCAATAGGTACAATGCCAGGATGAAGGGCAGTGTCACAAGTTTACTGCATGACAGAAGGGATTAACTCCCACTGAAACTGCATTGTTTGCTACAGTAACTCTTCTGCAGAATTCTGCAGTGTTGTGTTTCATCCTGGTGGGCTTCACTGTATATGCACCATGTACCGGTGGTGCATTCTCTTTGAATAATGTATCAATGCCAACCCGCACACCCTCTTTGCACAACACATCTTTCTGCTCATGCACCAGTCCAGCACTTACTATGTCCCCCCAGATGTACAAAGGTACCTCATCACATGGAGGACAGAAAAAAAAAGAGAGTTCCAATGGAACACCAGACAAACCCAGACAGAGTGTGCTCTCTGGTGTCTTGTTGATATCTACTCTTGACCTCTGTGGTTGAATGTTTTTTGAGCTGTCATTAAAACAGTGCCAAAACAAAGTAGTACTTGAGAATGTAAGGTATAAAGTAAGTACATGCATCACATTTTCTTAGAAGCAGGGATGTCAATAATGGTTAAAAAAGTGGTTAGCAATTTATCTCTGAATAACTGACTAGTTTTTACAAATACATACAAGCTGTTACGACTCTAAAAAAAATCTATTCTAAGACTGCCCATACAAGAGCACAGTACACACCTGACTAGCATATAGCACATACATAAAAGTTACAAAATAAACAAGATCAAAAACAACAATTGAAATAATATTGGCATCTGTCTCTTATGAAGAATAGTTAAGTTATAAACTGTTGTTCCATAAGAGACAACTACCTTTTAGGATATGCAATTAATGACAATAAGTTAATGTTCATATGAAGAAAAGCATTTATCATATAGCTTGCAGTAGCATGTAAGCAGTCATGGGTTCAACAATGGTTATTGTCACCTTTGACAAATTCAAAGTCCGTAGGTGAATAAAGTTCAAATGCCTCTAAGATTTCTCTTTTAATCCTGTTTGGCAAGGTCTTTCCTGAGTTCTTGAGTTCAAGCTGGATAATCATATGGTTTTGTTTATTATGTTTTTAATAGTAGCTTCACATTTTGCTATCTGACAAAGGAAAAAGGAAAAAAACAAGGTCAATGATAATGCTAGATACAATATTTGTTACAAGGGCCTCTTGTATGTTACATGCAAACTCAATCCTTTTTTTTAAGTAAGATGGCACACTTTCCTACAAACTATTAAAACCTCAGAGGCAGAACAATATAACATAGCTATTAAACATTTGATCAATAGTCAGTGGTGTAAAAATGAAAGAGGGGGAAAAATAAATAAATGCTAGTGTCATGAGATATAAACTTACAAGTTAAACAAGGCTCTGTTTCCTCTTATATTCAATAAAAACAGTACTGAAGTAGGCCTCTGTATTTAGCATTCACTTCTGAGTAACTTCCTACAGAAAGAGAGGATTTATTTTTCAAGAAATGTGTGATCTAAGGAGACTATTATGAACTGTGGGTTGGATTTAACATTTACTATAAAGTGTTACATAGGCCAACCTCTTACTACCGTATGTGAACAAAATAAACAATATCTAGTGAATACTTTGACTGCTCGCAATAGATGGAATCATTTTATATCCTTTTCAAGCTATTGCTAAAAAGGAAAAGAGAAAAAGCACTTGTTCCTATGTGATGGTTATTGAATGCCACCTGTTAAAGGTACCTTGATTCTCTTTACCAGGTCAGAATCTGTGTTGTCCATTGATATGGTACATGCGTTCTTATTAGGAGAGTGACCCAGCTAACAGATGACCCAGGAAACTCAAACTAAAAGTACAACAGTACAACTTAAAAACTAGTAATTGTTATTTAAGTACACATATACTATAAAAGTATTTTAAACCAATGTTAAAGGCAGATCCCCCATTTAAGAGGAAGAAGACAAACAAGTTAAACATGCCTGTATCAGTACCACTCTAAAAACAAGAGAAATCAAACAGTTCAGCCTGAAGTGCCCCAAATAAGGACAGAGTGCACAACTTGGTCCATATGTTCCCTGTTTCTAGGTTTTAAAATAAAAACACTTAGCAGTGAAACTGATACAGCAGTCTAATTCATTCAGTTCTGCAGCAATTCATTACATACTCCACGCAGACATATAAAGGCTTGCATCTTTCTGAATCCCCGATTTTCTATTTTTCTGTTCGCCAGCTTCACTTTGAATCATCACTTGCTCTCTCTGACTCTTTCTGACTGCCTCTCCTCTGACTTGTGGACCGTCCTGGGCCCCATTCCTCCTGCCTCTCCAACTATGAATAGCTGTGGGTAAATGAACAAATAGTGACCCCACTTCAAGGTAAATCATAAAAAAGGAGCAGGAGTGAATCCTAATATAGGAAAGTGATACAGCAATTATGGCTTACCATTTCTTACTTTATAAAATGCAAAAAATGTCAGCTGCAGAGTTATTTCTAGTTATACCCATGCTGTGGGGGTCACTTGCCTCTGTTCTTTATAACAGAAGCAGATACACTTAAAATTCAACAATGAAGAAACATAAGCACATAGAGCAGCTCAGCAATTCTCTGCGCTGTCAATCTTTGCAAACAACTCTTTCAAAAAAAAAGGAACCAATATGTGCAATCTGCTTCACTGTTTTCCACCTAAACATGTGTAGACTGTCATATTGAGTGCTTTAAAGAGAATGCAGCTTATGTCAAACATCATCTCCCTTTGGTTCTCTGTCAGTGCCAGTTTCATGACTGCATGCCAGTAACAGGGCACCAAGTCACGTAATGTTGCCTCACCAGGAACCCAACTTCCAAAAGTCCATTTCTGAGAGAGGCACAACTGCTGAAATCAAAAGTTGGAACTCAGAAAACAGCAGACAGATGACTTTATTGTTGTATACCATCTATTCTATGTTTCCACCTCTTTTGTAAAGGGGTTCATATCATTGTTATTTAAACAAATCTATCAAAATCGCCCACACACAGTCTGTCAATAAATGTTTTCCCCTCTAGCTAGAGCTAGTGGGACTTTGAAGGTCCTTTGAAAATGCTGGCCCAATGTATTAAAGCCTTGCACAATATCTATTCCCTGCTGACCTGAGCTGCTGACCTTTGGGCTTTTGATCTTAGAACAAAGACTCAAAATGCTGCTCTGCGTGTTTGTAGGAGCACTGAAATAAATGCCTTTTTTCACCTCCTCACTGTTTTCATAGCTACTGGGCTGGGCATCAGAGGCTGCCTTCGACCCAGTGATGAAAGTGAACAGGAATGCACAGGGGCTCCATTCATGTACCTTTCTGCTGCAAGAACTCCATTGCTGTTGTTCTTCCCACAGATACTGAACATAACATTCTTAAAACAGTAACATAATGACATTTTCTGTGCATGTGATCTGAAATCAAGGGTTGCCATCACAAAATCTGACTTTTACAACACTTCAATATTTTATAGAAGTGCTTTGACACCTCTAAGATAATCTGTTAGTATTTATACAGATAAATGTGTCTTGTTTGAAAGAGCTATCCTTCTGAGCTCCTGAACTTTGTGTCCACCGCTTGCATCACTGCTTAGACTCAACATGTCCATTGCTCACCTAGGATCAGAGTTTTCCCCTTAAAAAGTCCTCCCCCTCCCTCTAATCATGACCCACCCATCACACTGGACTTTTCAAGAGGGAAGATTCATTTATGGATACCTACAGATCAATGTTACCCTGAGCTTTGCTATAGAGGATGTTCAAATAGAAGGTGCTCACCTCCCCCTTCTGATACCTGAATCTGCAGCCAGAATGGCCCACTCAAGACTTCACTGATCCAGGACAGAGTCAGTAAGTCCAGGTCTTACACACGGCAGTGAGGCCTGTAGTCTGATGTACACATGTGCCCACTTTAGTCAAATTCTAACTGGCATTGTGGCTTTTGGTTTTAGAAGGCTACAAAGATGAGCCATCCAAGTAGAGTGCCACCACCTGGGAGACAAGGATGTGTATGTGATCCCCAGAAACCCATGCTGGATCCAGCTGGGTCATGTAGAAGAGTTCCTTTGGCTCCTTTGGTGGGAGGGTGATAACTGCCCAGTATTCATGCACCCGATGCTTACTAACCACACAGTGGTACTAGCATCAATCAATCAGTCAAACTTTATTTAACCAGGCAGTTACATCATTGAGGGAGCTCATTTGCAAGATGGTCCTGGATACATAGAACAATTTTCATATACAGGTTATGAAAACAAATTGAGACATAACTGATGGGAAAACAGTATAATTAAGAAGAAGGATTACAAAAGATATTATCAGGAATAAATCTTAGATAGCAAAGCTGCATACTTACACAATTAAATCATTGTAACATATTTTGAGACAGTAAAGGAGAGAAGCAAGAGAGGATGGCAATGGTACATGGGATACAGCGGGGAGGGGGATAGAAAAAAAAACACATAAAGGGGAGGGAGAGGTGACCCTGCTATGTTAGAGTCCCCTAGAGGGGTTGCCACAGGGAAAGGAGGAGGGAAGGATCTTGAGGGATAGTTACCCTAAGGAGCTGTTGGCCTACAGGGGGAATAGGAAGGTCATGATGGTCCACAAGCTAAGGTTGTGTACAGATTATGTATAATGGGTTACCTGAAACAGTCGCATGCAGTTTTTAGGCATCTAACAAGCAGATGTTTGAATGCATAAGGGCTGGGCAGGTGGGAGAGTTTAAGTACTGTTAGTAAATTATTCCAAAGAGATGGTACAAAAGAGCTGATGGCAACTGCGCCATGGTGAGTCCTCATTCGTGGTAACTTGACGAGGACAAGGGGTTGAATTCTGTAGGCCATAAATGCCTGTTGACCACTCAAATAGGTTGCAGATATAGGGTGGGAGTTTGTTGGAGAGCACCATGAGATTTCACATGAGAGCGTTTATTTGTCTCCTCAAAAGAAGGGATGGCCAACTGATTGCTTGATATAGCAGGCAGTGATGAGTTCAGAATGGCATATTGAGTATAAATCTCAAGGCGCGATGGAAGAGTGTATCAGGCTTCTGGAATGCATACTGGGGGCAGTGGCCATAAAGAAAATCTACATAATCAAGCAGAGGTAGAAAGGTTGTTTACGGCAGCTGCATACTGGCTTTGAGAGTGAAAAGATGTCTTATGTGGAAGAATATGGCAATGCGCTGTCTTCATTTTTTTATCTCACGGAGATGTGTTCTGAAACAGAGTTTGTTATCCAACCAGACTCCCACATATTTGAATTTATCCAGAATTTCCAATGATTCACCAAGGAGGGTGGTAATCAATGGTGAAGACCGCTGCTTACTTGCCCTCTCAGACAGTGGAACGAAGCCACCAGGGCAGCAATGAGAAGTGGTCTAGTTTACCGGTCTCCTTTAATTGGAGCAATAATGGAAGTGCAATTTAAGAAGCTCTGCCACTGGTATAGGATTGCCAAAGTCCAAAGGAAATATGGGATGCCTACTCTTTCTTCAACTCAAATTGTTTTAGGGAGATTGACCACACTGTTAGTGCTGACATTTCTTGACTAGATCACAACTTCTTCAGGCCACCGTTAGTTCTTAATTTTAAGTGCCTCTGCAGCTTTGTAGTGCTGCAGCGCTGTTTTACCTTAAAAGATAAGGCAGCTTGCTCAGATCTTCTGCTTATCTTAAGAATGGGTTGCCTCTCAAGGTTTGCTGCATTTCTTGAACAGAGCCTCTGACTTCTGTGCTGTGGAGACTCCAAATTTTTCCTTAGGACAGAAACCAGGGTGGCGCTGGCCAGGGGCTGGAGGGGACTGGCTGAACAGCAATCACGCGCCCAATGCTGACTGACCATGGAGGGGTACTTGAAGGCCGCTGCTCACCTGATCTCCCAGAGAAAGGAAGCAGCCAGGGCAGCAAGCAGAGGTGGCCCATGTTGCTGATCTTCTTTTAATTGAAGCAATGAAGGGAGTGTAGTTTGATGAGCCATGTCACTGGTATGGTATATGCCAAAGATCAAAGAAAAAATAGGACACTAACTCTTTCTCCATGTAATCCCTAGGTGGTGCTATCCCCAGGGATACTACCCCTGCCTGCTGGGCTAGTGGCAGGTTAAGGGGCCTAGGTTCAGTAATGGACACCTCCACCCAGAAGTCAGGGTTGGTAATGGTCAAGCTACCCAGGGCACAGCCCTCCGGGATACTGTGACCCCCCCCCCTTTCCCCGCTAGTGGCCCACACAAAACACAGTAACCACTCTCACAATACCCCTGACTCACTTTACTCTTATCCACACTTTTAGCACTTACCACCAGGATTGGTTTCTCCAACTCGGGCCTGGGGACCCCCTGTAAAATAAGGTTTAACAGCGCAAACGGCATGCAACACAATACTTCAGGCATAAACAGGATCCACAGACTGTTTAAAATGCAGAAAAAATAGATCTGATTTATTCAGGGGGGTTTGAACAATGATAGGGGCAATCAGGTTAATTAGCTTACTCTCTTTAATAATCATACAGTTATGCAAGCAAATCAGACTCCCTAGCACTGTCACACTTCTGGGTACCCAGGTGAATGGGGGTGGGCTAACCAGGACCGTTGTCTGGGGCAGGCTGGCGTTGCAGCTGGTAGGGGTCCTGTGATGGAAAAACACTTGCACAACACATATTTGTAATCCATAGCCAGATGGCTCAGTTCGTGAAGAAAGGAAACAAGTAATTAGATGACACATATAGATCTAAAGTTAGTTGCAGGGAGCTACCCTGATAGCTACTCACGATACCCTAAACTGGACACAGAAGGGACGAGGATCAAGACAGCAGATGAATTATCTGGGTGGCTAGAAGAAGCAGAGTGCTGACCTCTGGGACGGTCTCTCATGGATGGCGTTTCTCTGTGCAGTAGGGTAATCTGGCAAGCTCTTGTGACAAGGTCCAGCCACATAAACTGGCAATAGATTTAGTTCAATGGGTGCTGGGTTCAGCTTCCAGCAATCAGTATACAGTTCACACAACAGGGGAACAAAATCACGACCCCCATTCCGTACACAGCACATTTACGTACCAGAAAATATTACTGTACCAGGCAAAACGTTCCTCAGTCACAATCACAAATCCCTGCTCAGACTGAGAGCTTCAAAGTAGCTTGAGTTCCTGACAGGCCGAATGCATTCAGCAAAATCTGCAGACTTGCAGGCCTCAACTCAGGCCTCTCCACAACTCTCCCGCTTGAACTACATAGTTTCTACTGCTTGGCTATCACAAGCTGCTTCTCTCTCAACTGCCAACACAGATCTAGCTTGCCAGCAGACAGCCCAGGGGCTTTCCCTCAGAGCCACAAGGTTCAATTGGTCGGTTCTGTTGTCAGTCACAGTAAGAGCTCCCCCTTCTGTTGCAAAAAGGCACCAACAGTCCAAAACTACGATTCCCAGAGTCTAGCTTCTAATATTCCTTTCAGTTGCAGGCTCCATTTTAGACTCCCAGAGTACCGATTGGTCCAATTTGGCTGTTCGGGACCAAAATGGTGGAGCTAAACAGAAACAGTCCTTGCTGCAAATGAGACAGGTTAGAACAAAATACAAATTTGTTATCACTCTAACAAATGCCTAGCAATTAGTTACCTCTTTCAGCAGGGCTCCCTCTGCGAGATTAGTGACGGCAGAAACTGAGTAATTAGTCAGCAGCCTGGGCAGGACTCGAGCATGGAAATACTCAGTCCTCCTAACAGATTAATTATGATTGCAGAATGGCAGCTTTTAAAGGGACAGTACACGGAGGCCACGCCGGCACTCACTGGCGACACATTTAAAACTGCAAAGCGCCGAACACCAACCGGGCATCGAGCATTTAGGCAAGCTCGTGGAAGACTTTCCAGGAACCCCCATTTGTAGGGGGGGGTTGCACCCAACTCAATCTTTTCTTTTTTTTAATTACCACACTGTTAGTGCCATAATTTCCTGGCTAACATAATGCCATTTTCTCAGCTGCCCTCTGATTCAGAAGAAAAGGGAGATGGGACCAGAAACCCCTGAAGATGATACAGTATGCAGTGTATTGACAGTCTAGCAAACTTGCCTTATCTTGATTTTTTCCACACCATTCTTAAACGACAAGTTGTTCTCTTTCTGAACTTTTCACCATGTTTTAAAAATTGTTAGATAAAGAACTATCTGAAATAAATAAGAAAACAAACTCTCTCAGAATACTTTCCACAGTAAAGATGAGTACCCTTGTCCTATAGGTATAAAAAACTTTTCTCAGAAGTATTATTCATATTAAAAAGATCTAACAGATTGACTTTGAAGTGAATCTGGCAAACTGAAGAATCTGTTTCACTCCGTCTGAAGAACTTCAGGTAAGTATCACAAACAAATATAGACATGTTGCAGATAGTTTACCTAAAGGCTGGCACACTGCCTGGAAGGCCTGGCATAGGGATGTCTGCTTCCAATCCATTCACATCGATGGATCTGTAGGACATGATCTACTTTTTATGTCTAACACCCTCTGGTACACAAGTTTTTCTTGTTCTTAAAATGTAAAGGACAAAGTTGTTTATGGCAGTGAATATTGTCACTTAAGAGTTTTTTTTTTTAATCAGTACTTTGTCTCCTAATCTCCCAAGCTGCCCCCATCTGGACTGATCCCCTCAACCCTATTGCCTGAATTCCCTGGGATTTACCTCATGCTCTGATGTCCTCTGCCATAGCACTTGGAGGTACACGGTTGTTGGTGTTGTGCCTATGGGGGATCAGGCTTCTCATCCAGCTGCATTTGGGGGTTTTCTATCATTTTGTCACCAGGCTAACAGCGCTTATGCATTCTGTGAACGCAGCCTCCACGGAGATGCCCCCCTCCAACATCAAGAAGGTAGCCTCCTCTTCTGCCACACCCAAAGATGTCAATGAAGTACTTCACTGAGTCTCCCTAAGTTGGGGGTTCTCTTCTGTTGGGAATTGGGTATCAAGAAAGCCACATATCCCCATGTCCTAGGTATCTGTATTAGTCATATCTTGCTTCTGTGCTGCAGCAGCATCACTGGTACTCACAGCTCCCACTGCTTCACTCATCTCTGGCAAAATATGAGCCTGTTATGGTGACTGGAGCATCAGTCTCAAAAGGATCCAACAATACACTCAAAAAGGGATTGCTCACAATGTAGCTGGAGCCATCGGTGACTATCACTGTATCAGAAAACAAAAAACAGGCTTCACAGCCACACTAAATAAAATGTCTTATGGTGACATAGGTCAAGAGAGTAAAAGATTACCTTTATTACTGACCATTGGACATGTAGATCTAGCTACCCAACATTTTGTACCAAAAGTGGGCATTTAATCATGGGTAACTGCAACCCGTACAGACATACTGTACATTAATATGATATCATTTAAAGTGAGAGTGCTAACAATATTTTAATCTATAACCGGTACAGTGCTAGAACTGAATTGCACACTCCTAAAGTATAAATACATAAAAAACATGAATGTGCAAATTTGGGCCTTGTGCAATGAAATCGAACAGTGAAGGAAGCTGCTGAACCCTGAGATGAAAAAGAGCAATATCTGAGTGCAAGCCACCATGATCGACAATGCTGAGAAGACAGTGTTGAGCTGAGAGACTGAAATCAAGGGCTGCAGAGTCAGGTCCATAGTAGGCATTACAGCTAGGGGTCAGGATGTCACCACCATCCAGAGAGTTTGGAAGCAGAAGTGTGTGGGTTGGCCCGGGGCCTCAGCAGTCTTGGAAAGAGGATTCCCAGGCAATCCTCCAGAAGGAGTTTAAGAAGCCAGCACCAGCGAAAGGTATCACGAGCCTGAAGAGGATGCCTGCCTGCTCAAGAAGTATCATGGGAAATCAAAGTCCTAGAGGTCTGCAGCCCCAGCCAGAGTGGTCCGATTGGGGAACCATGAGTAACATCAGGGCTTACCTTTCCTCAGGAAAAAAATGTTTATTTGGGATTTGTTTGTCAGTTGGCCATCAGGCCAAATTACAAATACTGCAGTTTGTGACGTCATTTTTGGCTATATATGAAAATGCATGGCTTTTGGGGTTTGGGACAATAACTGAGCAAACTGCTCATTTCCAGTCTAAAGTGCACCAATGCTGGCTGATCTCCAGTACAGAAGGCCCATCAAATATCTGTGCTGTATTGCTTTGTGGGACTGAGCTGGGAGGAAAACTATGTCTGTCAGGGCTTGACTAAAAGCAGCTGGACTAATGGTTATTTGGTCAATCCTGTCAGACCAGTCTCCAGAAGGCCAAGTGTAAAGAGGGTGGCTTGACCCAGCATCCCAGCATAGCATGGTAACAAATGGGGTCGCTGTTCAGGTCCGCCTATAATGGTGTCTAAGAAGGAGCACATCAAAACATGACCGTACTAATAAGTTTTTCCTTTTTCAAGTTGTTTGTCCCAGAATTGGATAGGCTTTGCCTGGAGTTTGGTGGCCAAGCAACCAGCCACTACCACTTCCTGAGCTACTGTATATAAGCAGTTCCTCTTAGCCTCATTGTGAAGCATTTTTTCTTTGCAGCCAAAGGCTCTGTCGGTTTGTCCTCTGAGATGGTTGAGCCTCCCTGGCTGGCTGGCTGGCTGGGCCCCCTTGCTGCTCCTGTTTGCCTCTGCTGGGCTTCTGTGTTTATTTTCCTGCTTCTGGTTTGTATTTTGCCTTTGGCTATGTGTGCTTCCTTCCTTTTGGGGGGGGGGCTTTGTTTCTAAGCTCCTAGCATACTGCTACTCCAGAGCTCATACGGTTGCTTTCAGTTACTCACAACTCTCAAATTACTTGCACTGCACCTGCAAACCTGATCTTTGTATTTCAGCTCAACTATTGCTGCTCCATGTTGCATACTTGATTATTTTCACCTGACTCAGATTTACTTGAACCTATCTATACAGCTCACTCATGCTTGTTCTAATTACCTTATTGCGGCAGTCTCATTGCACTGCCTGGTGACGGTGCTTTCAGAGCATTCCTTTTATTTTGTTTAGTGCAGTTACAATTCAGTGTACTCAATTGTTTTCACTACTGCTGCACAGGCCTAATTGCTTTCTGCTACTGCTTTGTTTACTCCAATTGCTATTGTACCTTGTTCTACTATGAGGTTAGCTAAAGCTCCTGCTGAGGCAAATGAATTAGCTTTTATATCTGTATGTGGTTCTCAGCCCTTCAATTGCTTCCTTGTTTGTCCTACAGTGGGGACTGGCAGGTGTTTGGGGGGTTGTAATCAATGTGGCTAAATATTTCTGTTCTAAATACTATCTTCACCACTGAAAATTCTCAGTGTTTGTCACCTTGATTTGGCTTTGAAATGTTTGGCTGGCTTGCCCCACTATTCAGTGATCTTTGCCCTACGTTATACAGACCTACGTGCAGGTCCACTTATTACTACTCTGTTTACTGTCCTACGTGTGGGTCCACACTTGCTTACACAACTGTTGCTCCTTGCTTATGTAAACCATTGCTTCATGCCTACTGCCATCCCCTCAGTTTCAGCCTCTGGGATTCTGCTGCACTCAATCTGCATTTGACCTTGCAAGGCCTCAGCTCTTAATGCTTAATACTTCTTTGCATGCCGTACTCATTCAAATCACCTGCTTTTCAGCTCTCAATTAATTCTGGGGCATGCAAGCCATACTATCTGGTGCAGGGTTCCTGCAGCTGATGGTCTTGCTCTGCATTTAGTCTGCATCTCGAGCATGTCCAACTTGGGTTGGGATCCTTCTCACCTGGCTTATTGCTGGGAATGTCCTCACCCCAGGCTTGGCTTTAGCTGCCTGCTATGTGACAGCAACTGTTGGTGTAGAATTTAAGACTAGTGGTGAAGGGTAGTTACAACCATCTCCTTTGGCTCTAGTGTTCCACAACAATGGTTAGCCATTGACTTTAGTGGTTTTCCTAGGAAGGCACCTTCACTGCATTCTCCGTACGACTGCCTCTGGTTCATCTGGTTTGAGTTTAGAGTGGGTAGACCAGGTGAGTTCTTCAGCAGTCATTGCTGTCCTCCTGCACCTTGGTTGCACGTATTGCTGCAGAGTTTTCTCGCAACCTTCCATGATGTTCTTGCTAGAGGGTTTGAGTGAGAGCTTTTTTCCAAATTGGAATATTTTCCACCTCCCTTTAATTGGGTTTTCCAAATTGCAGCTGCAGAGCCGTCACTAAATAAACTATCCCAAGCCTATAGGGGAAGTGACCTAGGCCTTGGATCCCCAGGGATTTCCTCCTCATAGTTTTTTTTTTTCCTCTCTTCCATTGCCTCAGGTCATAACACTTAGTTAGCATGGTTGTTTCCCCTAGTTTCTTTAGGTAGGTTCCACTGTTGAATGGAGGTGGAGGATGTCCTGCTGTTCCTTCTCTCCTTAGGGGATCCCCTAATCTCAACATAAACCATTAGTATCATGCTACATAAACCTGGGCAGTCATTACATTATCCAACTGAGCATCTCATTGTATTATCAAACTGCCTATGCTTCTCTATTACTACAATACAGTTACTGCTCCTATGTCACAGTTACTGCTTGCTCATATGCTTTGTGTTGCCTCCTTCTTTGGGGATGATTATACATTTCTTTTGGGGATTCCTAAGGTACTTATAGTCACAGGAATCATCCTGTTGTACCTCTAGGGGTGGAACCCTCTATGAGGGTTCCTTGCCTTTTGTAACCCTACAGGGTGAAATATAGAAACATAGAAATTGATGGCAGATAAGGACTGCTTGGCCCACCTAGTCTGCCCATTTTCATACCAAACAGACTGCCTTATGTCTGTCCTATGCATTCTTGAATTCCCCCAATGTTCTTGACTCCACAACCTCCTCAGGGAGGCTGTTCCATTCATCCATTACCCTCTCTGAAAAACAATTTCCTCTCATTACCTCTGAGCCGTCCCCCTCTATCTTCAAATTGTGCTCCCTTGTTCTTGCACATCTCTTTTTCTGAAAGATGCCACCCTCTTGGACTTTGTTGATTCCCTTAAGGTACTTGAAAGTTTCTATCATGTCCCCTCTCTCCCTCCTTTCCTCAAGGATCTACATATTAAGCCCCTTCAGTCTTTCTTCATATGTTTTCTGGTGCAGACCCTGCACCATTTTGGTTGCCCTCCTCTGGACAGCCTCCACTCTGTCTGTGTCTTTGCTGTAATACATTTTTTTGTAATAATTTGCTGTAGGGTGGTAATAGAGACTGCGAACGGCCAAAACCAAACTAACACAGTTGCACAAGCGTAACCCTATACTGGCTTCACAGGTCAGTGAATTGGAAAGGCTTTGCCTGGAGTTTGGTCGCCAAGCAGCCAGCCACTCCCACTTCCTGAGCTATAAAAGCAGTTCCTCTCAGCCTCATTGTGAAGCATTTTTTCTTTGCCACACCATCCTCCCCTCCTCCTCCAGTGGCAGCACTGTCTCCTTAGGTCGATTCCTAAAGTACCTTTAGAGACATGAATCATCCCTTGGCACCTCTAGGGGTGGAAACCTCTCTGAGGGTTCCTTGCCTTTCGTAACCCTACAGGGTTGTAATTCCTCTGAAATAGAGAGAGTGTGAACAACCAAAACCAAACTAACACAACTGCACAAGCATAACACTATACTGGCTGTGTAGGTCAGTGAAATGAAGTTGTGTTTACTGCTAAGCCACTTTTCGTCACTGACTGCAATAACACTGTGCATGCAAATTGGGAAAGACTGTTGCATTTGTGTGAGGTCTGTGGGAGGTGTGACCACAGTGGGGAGGTGGGAAAGTATAGCATCCCAGGGGGTCTGGTAGTCCAGACATATCACCTAGCCCATTTAACTCTTTGTCTGGGTGGAGGCACTGCCCATTTGCTTTCTTTTTGATACAAATCTGACTGACTTTGATTTGTTTGTTGGAAGCTGAGAACCATGCTACATTGCAAAGAACAAACTATAACTCCATTTTAGGACCTGAAAACCTGGTAAGATGTAACATTGTTGGGGACTTGTTAAGAAGGGGAGCTATGCTTTCTACAAAAAATTTCATTTTTTTTCCTTATTGGCATTAAGCAGAGAATTGCAAGATTCCATTAAAAGTGTAGTAATTTTATAACCAGAGGGAGTGAGATACAACTGAATTTGCTGGATTCCTGGGTTTGAGACCTAGGATTTGGAAGGATATTTTTGCAACATTTTAACAGTGTCCTGCTGGCTGAGAAGTTAAGTTTTTATCCCTGGTTTCACTGAAAGGTTTTGTGTTTTGGAATCAGACATAGCAGAGTGCCTACACTGAAAGGCCTGCTTACATCACAGGTGTCACTAGTCAGTCAATTGGCTCTGGGCAGGGTTTCATCACTGTGCTGTCTTAGGCATCCTTCACAGTTAGAAGCCAGTCTGACTGACTTTGATTTGTTTGTTGGAAGCTGAGAACATTGCTACACTGCAAAGAACAAACTGTAACTCTGTTTTAGGACCTGGAAACCTGGTAAGGCATAATATTGTTGGGGACTTGTTAAGAAGGGGAGCTACGCTTTCTACAAAAAGCTTCATTTTTTTTTCCTTATTGGCATTAAGCAGAGAATTGCAGGATTCCCTTAAAAATGTAGCAATTTTATAACCAGAGGGAGTGAGATACAACTGAATTTGCTGGATTCCTGGGGTTGAGATCTAGGATTTGGAAGGATATTTTTGCAACATTTTAAAAGTGTCCTGCTGGCTGAGGAGTGAGTTCATTTTTATTCATGGACTCAGTAGAGTAGTTTGTGTAGGAGTAGTGGTCTAGTAAATTGTGGTGTTAGTTGAATTACTATAAAGGGCAGTACTCACCAGGCTGGTGGAGCAGTTGGGTATTTGATTATTTCTAACAGTCACCAGTGGCTGTGAATTACCCACCACCCTTCCCCACCCACCCCAGGCGTGGTATTTCCTTTATAGTCAAAGTTCTGACATCACTTCCTCAACAGGTCTTGGTGCAGAACTGTCATTCTTAATAACCCAACACATGCATAAGGGTAGGTACACACCAAAAATAATAATAATAATAAAAAATATATATATATATCATTTATATTACATATTGTATATTAGAGGAGAGGGACATGTGCGGAGTGGTGCAGTGCACTGGCTGTGGGGCAGCAGTTTTCCAGGAGACATTCTGGAAACTGTATTTCTATCCTATTTGCAGGCAACTGTCAGCTCTGAGGGAGGAGGTTGCCTACCTCCAGGCTGAACTAGAAAGGACTAAGAAGGCCTCCCCCACCCAAAGAGCACCACTGCAACAACCACTGCCTCAGAGGTTGCAAAGTATGAAGAGCAGTTGGACCACAGTGGGTTCTGGGAGGGTGTGGGTGGTGGACCAGAGGCGAAGCCCTCTAGTTGTACCTCTACACAAATCATATGCCATTCTGGCACAGCAAGGTTCCTTTATGATGGCACCCTCAGTAGAGACCCAGAAGGATGCTGAGGACATCCACAAGGGAGACCCACAAAAGGGTGGCAAGGGACACCACAGGGGAAGGAAACAGATTCTGATAGGGGACTCAATTGTTAGGGGGTAAAACTGGGGAAGGGAGAGGAGAAGGAAGTAAGGTGCCTGCCTGGTGCCATGGCCTGGGGGAGCAGGAAGTGAATCCTCAGGATTACAGAAGCAGCATCTCAGGAGAGGGAACTAGATATCATTGTCCACCTTGGGACAAATGACCTAGCTAGGCATGGGATCAGTGCAGTGCAGAATGAATTTGTGGAGTTGGGAGGGCCTCAGACAGGTAGCAAGCATGGTAACCTTCTCAGGGTGCTGCCAGTCCATGGCAGGGGTGAGGCTAGGGTACTGCACACCATGCAGTTTAATGAATGGTTGCAAAACTGGTGCAGAGCACAGGGCTTTGGCTTCATTGGGGACTGGGGGTCCACCTGGAGAGATAAAGGTCTATACTGGCATGATGATCTGCATCTGTCAACAAAGGGAACCAAGCTCCTAGGTGACAGGTTTAAATGCTTCCTTGGCAAGCTTTTAAACTAGTCAAGGGGGGAGGTGCTGATAAGAGGCAGAAATTTCAAGAATCCCCCCAAAAACATGGCAGGTAATAAGGTAAACACTGAGGTACTGAACTTAACACAGGGCAGGACAAGGGTAAATGGAAAAATAGACAAAGGCAATAAAAGCAGGGATGGGGGGAAAAAGGATAAAGCCAACATTAAATGGAGGTCAATGAGTAGCAATGCCCGTAGTTGGAAACAAGCTTCCTGAGCTAGTATCCCTGATGGAAGATGAACAATTGGATATTGTGGCAGTCACAGAAACATGGTACACAGAGAACCATGACTGGGATGCCAACTTACCATGATACACAATCTAGAGAAGGGACAGGGAAGGTAAAAGATGAGGTGGAGTAGCTCTATGCATAAGGGAAGGGATCAAAGCTACAGAACTAAAAAGTAAAGGGGGAGGGCAAGAGGCACTCTGGGTCACCTTGGAGACAGAGAATGGCATCACAATCCGCACAGGGGTTGTATACAGACGCCCATCTCAAGGGGAGGAAATGGACAAGAAAATGATAGAGGACATTCTCAAAATGGCTGAAAAAGGGGAGATACTGTTGATGGGGGACCTGAATATGCCAGCTGTTAGCTGGATGACATGTACTGCAGCCTCATCCAAGAGCAGAGTCATTCTCGATGCCCTGCAGGGGGAAGGCCTTAGACAGCTAGTGTTGGAACCCACTCGGGAGGGAGCAATACTCGACCTGGTGGTCTCAAATGGAGATAGGATCACAAATTTAGAAATCAGTAGACATCTGGGAACAAGCGACCACTGCACAGTGTGCTTCACAATGAGCACAACCATGGAGATAAGCCATACAAAAACAAGGATACTGGACTTTAGAAGGCTGACTTTGGCAAAATGGGTGAATACCTGAAGAATGCACTAGCAAATGGCCAAAAAGGAGGGGTGGAAGAACAATGGAGAAAAATCAAAGCTGCCATCATAGAGGCAACAAGCCTTTGTGTGAAACAAATAAAGAAACAAAGCGGAGTAAAAAACCACTATGGTTCTCAAAAGAGGTGGCAGGGAAGGCTAAGTAGAAAAAGATTGCATTCAAAAAGTATAAGGAATCATAGAAGGAGCACGACAGGGAACTGTATCAATTAAAGCAGAAAGAAGTGGGAAAGGCAGTCAGAATAGCAAAGGCCCAAACTGAGGGAAAAATAGCCAACTCGGTTAAGAAGGGGGGATAAAACCTTTTATAGGTAAATTAGGGAGCATAGAAAGGTTAAGGGAGGGATCCTGAAGATTAATTAAGGAGAGGGGAGGTGGGCAGAGGGAGACAGTGAAAAGGTAGAGATACTGAATGAATACTTTTGCTCAGTATTCACAAAAGAAGATGAGGAGGAGTTACCTAAACCCGACAATAGAAGCACTCTGGGTAGGAGGGTTGACACCAGTCCATTCACAGAAGAAAGAGTCCTGAAAGAACTCCTAAAACTCAAGGTGGACAAAGCAATGAGGCCTGATGGGATTCACCCCAGAATCCTAAAAGAACTAAGGGAGGACCTAGTGACACCACTGACCATGCTTTTTAACAAATCATGGCAGGATGGGGTGGTACCTGAGGATTGAAGGAGGACAGATGTGATTCTCCTTCACAAAAGTGGGAGCAAGGCAGAAGCAGGAAACTACAGACCTGTAAGTTTGACCTCAGTGATAGGGAAAATGATGGAATCACTTCTGAAAGAAAGAATCGCTGAGTACCCAGAGGCCAGTGGGGCACATGACCCAAAGCAGCATGGATTTACAGCAGGAAGGTCATGTCAGATGAATCTAATTGATTTTTTTGACTGAGTGACCAAAGTAATAGACCAGGGAGGGGCTGTGGATATGGCCTACCTAGACTTTAGCAAGGCATTTGACATAGTCCCACACAAAAGATTAATAATCAAGTTAGCCAGCCTGGGAGTGGGTCCCAGGGTGGTAGCCTGGGTAGCAAACTGGCTGCACAACAGGACACAGAAGGTAATAGTGAATGGAACACGTTCCAAAGAAAGGGGGGTTACTAGTGGAGAACCTCAGGGCTCAGTACTAGGTCTAGTCCTCTTTAACATCTTTATAGGTGACATTGCAGAGGGTCTGGAGGGAAAGGTATGCCTCTTTGCAGATGACACAAAGATCTGTAACAGAGCTGATACACAAGAGGGGGTAGAAAAGATGAGAAGGGACTTGGCAAGGTTGGAAGAATGGTCAAACATATGGCAACTTTGATTCAATGCAAAGAAGTGCAAAGTAATGCACATGAGAAACAAAAACCCAGGAGAAGAGTACACAATAGCAGGGGCAGTACTAACAGCAACAAAAATGGAAAGTACCTGGGGGTAGTCATATCAAATGACCTAAAGGTGGGTAAGCAATGTGAAAAGTCGGTAAGAAAAGCCAGGGGGATATTGGGATGCATAGGAAAGGGCATCACAAGTAGAAAAAAGGAAGTGGTTATCTCTCTATATAGACAGGTTGGTGAGACCCCATCTGGAGTACTGTGTGCAGTTTTGGAGACCTCTTCTACACAAGGACATAGACAGGATGGAAGCAGTCCAGAGGAGGGCAACTAAAATGGTACAGGGTCTGCAGCAGAAACCATATGAAGAGAGACTGAAAGAGCTTAATATGTATACTCTTGATGAAAGGAGGGACAGGGGGGACATGATAGAAACTTTCAAGTACCTCAAGGGAATCAACAAAGTCAAGGAGGGTAGCATCTTTCAGAAAAAGGGATGTATAAGAACAAGGGGTCACAATTTAAAGATAGAGGGGTGTCGGCTCAGGGGTAATGTGAGGAAATCTTTTTTCACAGAGAGACTGGTGGATACATTGAACCGCCTTCCTGAGGAGGTCGTTGGGTCTAAAACAGTGGGGGAATTCAAACATGCATGGGACAGACATAAGGCAATTATAGTGGGGTGTTGCAGGAAGTAGGCTGTTGGTTAACTAGAATCTGCAGCTTTTTTTATTTATTTATTTGAACATCAGTTTACAAGCTTTGAGCCAGAGGCTCATTTCCAAAGGTACCTCGTCACATTGAGGACAGAGACAAGATTTAGGTTATAGCATAAAAAAAAAAAAAAAAATGATTTTAGAGTTACACATAAGTAGTTTCATACATAAACAATTTACACCTAGTTGGTATCATACATTCAACAATTTTGTAGCATTACAGTGTTACTGCATAGCACATGCCAGAAAGACAGAGGCAGAGTGCAGACGTAGGGAAGGGGGGGGTGAGGTGGAGTGCCACCCAGTGGGCATTGTTAGGTGTGGTGAGATCAAGGCCTCATTTAGTGACAGGAGTTTATCCAGTAGGTAGGGAAATGAGCAGACTGGGTGGGCCAAGTGTCCTTATCTGCTGTCAAAGTCTATGTCTATGTTTCTATGTTAAATCAACCTTAGGGCTGACTGAGAAAAGAATCTAGCAGCCACAGTAAACATCTTCAGCAGCCTGGTGGTGGTGTAAGGCAGAGACAACTCAACCTCAAAGCCAATTAAGAGGGGCATTTTCCGTACTGAGGTCTCACAGAACAAAAATGCCAATGGCTCCACCCACATCTCCCCCTACTTCCCTCAGAAACCTGGGGTGTGCCCAATCTGTCCCTGGTGCTTTATTCACTTTCCCCGAACATAAAATTATTCACTGATCCCCGAACATAAAAAGTAACATCAGTAGACTGGGAGCAAAATAATATTAATTACACTTGCATCCTATATCCAGACACAGCAGGGCATACCTGTTCACTCTTTGGATAAATATATGTGTATGAACTATTTTTAACTGTTGCAATTCGTGATTACAAGAGAGAGATAATTCAGCTCGTAAATGTAAACTACTAAACGACTTTATATTTAGCCTGCTTTGATTTTTATAGTTATATTTAAAACATGTTCTTCCTCAAGACAGCAGGGCTTGATGGTTCCTTTTAATTTCGGTGGTCTCCAACTGCTATGGAGTTTAGTGCAACGGAAATAAAGGCAACCTGAACCAGAGAGGGACCTTCTTGTTTTTGCTAATTCACAGCCTTTCTCAAAACCAGCTTCAGCACCCGGCAGTCGGAGGGCTCTGTCCCTTCTCTGGTCCCCTGATGCCCAGGTGTAGCTGCTTTATCTTGGTTCAAGTATATGGTTGGCGGGTCTGTGGGACTCGGTATTAGGTACTGGCGCTGGACTCCAGCAGTCTTCCCATACACTTAAAACAATCGATTCGGATCCCCCAGCCCCCAGCCCCCACCAAAAAGACATTGAATACACACCATTTTTTTTCGGCCAGCGGGACAGTAAAAAAATAAAATACTTAATACATTTTGTTTAAATAGCCTTTACAACAATATTGGAGGGGCACATGCCCCCTCGGGCCCTATGGGCATGACGCCACTGCCCTTCACACACAGATCCCACTTTTTTGTCAGGTTGGAGAGAAAATGGCACCCGGCAATTACATAAAACAATACATAGTGGGGAGTGCATAACAAGAATTTAAAGCACACCTTCGGTGTGGGATGCTTTGATAAACCCCTAGGGCATAGCATCCCATACCTCAGGTGTGCATTAAATTCTCATTATGCACTACCCCATGTATTATTCTATATATAATGAAGGTGCATGCATTAAACACTGCAAGAAGGATGCATGGGGGACATATGCAGGTTAACTTTGTGAAGAAAAACAGCAAAAGAACACTTGAGAGACTACATTTCTAATTGTATGGTAGTGATTCATTTGTATCCAAGTAATGGCAAGTTAAGCATGATGAAAACAAGCTGTTTTATGTGTTCAGCATCTAGTGTTGAACAATGAGGGTCTCAACAGCTGTACTTGAACATCCTCTTGGAAGGCACACTTATAGAAAGGCAATTGATTTATCTCATATCCATTTGTGCCAAGTGAGGCAATTAATTAATCTTCTGTGCCCATAAGCCTAATGGATCAACCTGAAATGGCTCAAGAGACTTCGCAAAATAGCCATTCAAGATATTTTCCACAGAAAAAGGCTGTAACTGTTTCCTCTTCTGTTGCTCTTGACATAAGGGCATGCTAAGCAGTGCCCACTCCGTCCCATCAGTGCTGCTGTTCATACCAGGTATTTCTTCCCCATCTCCACCACTGGAATCTGACCTGCCAGGTGGCATTCACTCTCTATCATTACCTTCTGTGCCAGACATCAGTATCTCCAGCCCCCACATGCAACCAGTAAGCTCACCATACTGCTGTTGACAAAAATGAATGGCTCTATGGCTTTCCATAGCCAAGTGAAGGATCTCATATTTGAATTGGGGGTCCAGTAAGGTTGCAAAATGTGGCTGCAACTATCCAGCACTTTTGTAAACCTTGCATCTAGTTCTGCTCAACAAGCACAGCTGCCCCATGTGGAATCTCATTGTTTTGCACCACATATCTCTCCATGGATGTTTTCAGTATATGCACTGCTGAGATAATCTGACTCAGAGTGACAGCAGACTCCATGGCATCAACAAGTGACCACTCATGGTAGCCTAGGACTCCCCTGATGTCACACTTTATTGCCATATTATGAAGTATGCCCTTCTGTTCTAGCAGTCTAGACAGCATCAGGTATGATGAAGTCTATCTGGAACTGACATCCTGTATCAAGCAATACTGAGACAGAACAAGGCGCTGTTGCACTTGTATTAGCTGGTTAGTTGCTTTTACAGAGTGATGAAAATGAGAACAGATGGAGCATGGTGAAGTGATGGTCTTGCTAGCCTCAGAACTGTGACATAAGCATGCAATAATACCCAACAGGTTGGGCAGTATTGGGCAATACCGGACCTCCTGGGGGTGTAATGAGGCCCAATGCTGCAGGAGGAGGGTCTTATAGCTCCTGGAAGGTCCAGTATTACCCATACCACCCACCCTGGAGGGTATTATTGCACTTAGAAAATGGGCTACATGTGTCATTTTTTATAGGATTACAAACAATTAAAATAATGCCATAAAAAATGATTTCAAATTCAGTTTAGTCCTTTTTTGTTGTAAAGTAGTCCCTGTACTGCTGTGTAGCCAGTAGAGGTCATTGCAGTCTTAGGTACGCGTTTCTTCCACGAGATGTAGAGGTGAGTGGCGACTTGTGTACCTTGCTGCTGATCAGTTTAAAAAGTCCAAGAAGATCTGTGTGCACAGCCTGTTGGAGTAGGGTGCAAAGAAGGGTTGCAAGCCCAATATCATCATCAAGACAGTCTCAAAAAACTCTGCACTCCTTAGCGCAATGACCACAGACAATTCTAAATATCAATTTCAATTATTTAATGCAAGTACGAGTATAAGCACTTTGATTTCCAAAGAAAAAAGTCAAGGTCAAAACAAAGACCGCTGTCCCATGTCTCAGAAAACACACCCTTGCGCTTTGACCAGTCAGCTGGTTTAATGGAGGGGACCCTTTCTTACAAGCATGGGTTCAGGGGGCATCCCATCCAGTCCAGTCCTGTCCCTCAGTAAGCGAGTGTAAACAATGGTGGCACATCAACACTGATTCTGACTGGCATCATGATACCAGTAATGGGGTTGACACAGCTGGTACCTGTTTTTCACAGGGCTTTCAGCAAGCAAAAATACCTGACAGGGTGGGTAGTATTGGGCAATATCGGACTGCCCAGGGGTGTAATGAAGCCCGACGCTGCTGGCAGAGGGTCTTATAACCCCTGGAAGGTCGGGTATTGCCCATACCTCCCACCCTGGAGGGTATTATTGCTCTTAGAAAATGTGCCTCCTGTAACATTTTCATATGCAATTTAATAAAATGTTAAAAAATACAGGAAAATGAAGTTTGTTTTTTTATTGTAAAGTAGTCCCACTGTTCTTCTGGTGTTCCATGTCTTTTGGCCCCCCCAGCCATTCTGTTTCTCCCCCATCATTGTAATACTTTTCAAAAAAGTTTCCTGTCACGGAGAAGCTGCTGTCTCAGTTCAGCTTTATTTTATTTATTTGGTTGCTCGATGGCAAAATGGATTTTCAAGTGGTCACGCACATGACAGTCTTACATTGTACCAGGCAGTGAAGAGCCGTGACTGTGAGGAGAAACGGGAAAGTTTTTACATTTTTTTTTATATAAATCTTCAGTGCAGATATTGTTTTTTCTTTGGGGGCAGTAACTTGTCAGGAGACATCACATTTGCTGGTAGGTCGTTTCCTGGTTTGGCATGTTTGAATGACGGGCGGCAGAGGACTTATGTCTGTTTGAGTTGCAGGAGAGAGAGAACTGGAGCGGCAAGTGAAAATAAACTTATGTGGACAAAAAAAGAGTTAAGTTAGGCTACAGTTGGGAGGGAGGGTGAGACAGTATTGAAGAGGGTGTTAGAACAATCTGCTGTGAGTAGACTACAATTTGAAGCAGTATTATCTTCAAGAGGAAGCAGGCAGCCAGCTACAGTTGCAAGATCGTGGCTGACTCTTCCTCCCAGGCAGTAGGTGTATTGAGAACTGCATAGTACAGGACTGAACTTTAAAAAGTAAAAAAGAAAACAGAGAAAATAGGTAGACCGCTTTGTTTTGGGCAGTTACTGGGTGGTGCTGTCTGGACTAAATAGTTCTTATGGGGCTACTGTAGTGTCACTGAATGAGCATTCGGGGGCCAGTGTCCCTCGCTAAGTGAGAGGAAAAAAAGGTGGCTATTTTAAAATGAAAGAAGGTGCTTTAGCTAATGACAGAGGAGAATAGGTACCTTGATACTTCACTGGGTTAGCATGGCTAGTACTTTTAACTTACATGGCTCTCACTGTAAGTTAATGTACCCCTGCCACACAATCAGATTTTTTATAGTCTTAAGCCCATTTTCTAATGCAGATGTGACCATTAGATTCAAGGTGTGGACAAAGCAACAAATGCTGGATAAACTTCCATCAGCAACTGCTTTCCTCATATTTGCCCTGTTATCCATTTATTTTATGAAAAAACAAACATGTAGATTGGTACCAACTGTCCATGACTGCAGCATGTCTTGAATGAATGCCAGGCTGTTCAGTGGTTGTGCGTCTTTCTCCATTAGCCCTATGTTTAGAAGAGCAGACCTGGAGTGACTGCCAGATTATGGAGGGAGGAAGGAAGAGCCAGTGACACAGGGAGAGGAGGAATACCCAACAGTAGACAGGGTGTTGCACACATCAGGGTGCAGTCAGGGAGAGATACTGTATGCATGCATGGAGTTTATACTGCTCCAAACATCTGAGGTGCAGTGGAAACCTCCATCCACAGCCTCCAACAGTAGTGTTGCAACTGATATTCTCACACCTTCATATATTTTTGACACCACTGTACAAGAAAATGTGGAAAGTGATGGGAACTGGTACTGTGACTGCAAGTGCTGTGTAAGCATATGAAAGCCAATGTCTTCCACAAGTGAAAAGGATTACAGATCCGATGCCACCATTTCTCCTATGAGCTGTGTGATCTGTTGAAGTGTAGGATGGGATGACTGATACTTAGCTGTGGCCTGGAATGCTTCCACTATTGGCACTGAATGTGGATGTGGGGATGTTCCATGCTTGCCAGATGTTGTTCAAATAGCAGAGGACTAGTGCCTGGCTGGAGTGCAGAGGGGTGCAAAGAGGTCTGTTTGGTTTTGAGGCAGATAGTAGCAGCAGCAGGTGTAGCAGCATTTTATTCAGAGGCAGAATGCTCTGGGGCAATGCCAGTGCCACCAGCACCATATCCTGTATTATTACCATAAAATGGGTCTGATGGAACCACAGGCCCATACCCTGCCACTTTAAAAAAAATACACAGGTGCCTTTGCAATGCATAGAAATGAGTGGGTGCTATAATAAATGTTAAAGGAAAAAACACTGTAATTAAGTACCTAAAGAAGCCAAAAATGAACATGCAGAAACTCAAGTCAATGAAGCAATAATAGACTGCAGCATGACACGAAGTGCAGGGGTAGTGTGCTGCGGTCTTTTGCATGGGCTTCTGCATGTTCACACAACTGTGGTCTTAATTACTTGTTCACTTTAAAATCTGGGTATGTTTTACCTTTAGGGGTTCATTGAGGAGGTGGTTGTAAATTTGCTAGAGATTCCCCCTGCAGGTAGTTGTACTGCACAATGTGCACACTGTCTTTCTGTTATCATATGTTACTAACATGAACTGAGACTGTACAATGCTTTTACTGCTCCTGACAACACTCATTCAGATAGTGATACCAGTACCACCACCACCCTTTTGCCCTCCACTAGCCTTTTTGTTTGAACCTGTGTCTGTGGGTTTTGCCCTGGTACCACTGGTGCTTCTGCACCTCCTTTGCTTGGCTGTTCAGGCTGGGATGGAATCTGTTGAACAAAGTGCTGAAGGGTAGCTTGCCAAGTTTTTTTAGTGGAAAGCGTCATATCCTTCTTTCTTCTGCCACTGTGAGAGGTTGAAGTTTTTTGGACACTTGACTTTCTTGGTGTATGGCTCTCTAGGTACTCCCCATACTATGCCTCATCTTTAAAGTTGCTTAGGTTAGCCTCCTCAGATGATGCATCAGTAGGCAAACCTCCTGGTGGATAGTACTCAGACCTAAATGAGTGTGACTCCTCCTCATCTACACTGGGAATATTGACAGTAGAGAAAACAGGCCAAGAAACAGAAAATGTCACAGTAAGGGTTGACACAGTACTGGAAATAGTTGTGCAAATGGCTGAGGCCACAGTGGTAGTAGTGGCTGGTGTCACCATAACAGTACTTGTGGTCATTGGTTACATCGACAGGTGTCTGGGTCACACAGACACAAGTGGTTTAGGTCACAGTGGCAGAAGTGGTCTCAGTCACAGTAGCAGCAGTGCCTGGCAGGGCTACTGTTGCAGCAGAAGTTGAGATACTAATAGTCTCAGTGGGTGGGTTGTGGATCACAGCAGTGATAGTTATTAAGGAGGATGTTTTCTTTCTGGTGGTACTGGTGGCAGTGGAAAGTGATGAAGAGGATACATTCACATTGGTAGTTATCAATGGCAGTTTGTGACAATATCCTCCTAGCAGAAGTACTGGTACTTTGAATGCTACAGTACTTTTACTTTTTTTCTGGTGTCAGCTGATGCCATATTGGTGCTTGAAGACTGCAGGCTTTGGTGGGGTAAAGCATAATTCTGTACAGTGAATGTGAACCAAACATCATTCTGCAGTATTCCGCTGCTCACCATCTCCTGCTTGCTTCTCTACACCCATGAAAGCTTAACTGGGGTTGCTGGAGCAACTATGTTTTTTTTGGTACTGTGTCCCCTGTCTACCATGGTTGTATTCCTCACAGGACGATGTATTCAATTTTAATTATGTTATTGTGAAATATAGTCATTCAAGCCACTGCAGCAATGCTGACTGGACAAGTCTCACTGTCAACTAATAGTCAAGCCTGACTAAATTCTTCTCAGAAAAAACATTTTTTGAAATCTCTTCTTGGGCACACAGCTACAAACTTAGAAAAAATGTCTTGACTGCACAGCCATGCACGCATATAGAACAGAAAAGCAGCTAACCGAAGTGTTGGGAGTCAGCAGAAGAGTCCCAGTCCACCACCTATGGTGCATCCTCTGTTTTTTTTTTATTTATATTTTATTAAATTTGAAAGATTACAACAATGTCAAGGAAAAGATAACATCACACTGCCATAGGTTAAACCAACCAGAGTGAATCCACTCCAGAAAAATACAATCTAAGAGTACCTATGGGAAAACATGAACAGAGACCCCTACAAGTAAGAAAGAAAAACAAAAATGCAGTACTAGAAGGGGACCTGGAGGATTGCCTGTTTGTTAACATTAAGTGGCAATGTATACTGGAAGGGGAAGGAGTGGTGTTGATGGGGGACCTTAATATGCCAGCTACTGATTGGGGTACTATGATGTCCACTGTAACTAGGGAGCAGAGACTGTTGGATGGCTTCCTGGATGCGTTCCTCTATCAGCAGGCGATGAACCCAATGATGGAGGGTCATATTCTGGATGTGGTTTTAGCAGATGGGGATCTTGTACGAGATCTGGTTGTGGAAGAACGCCTACCTGGGAGCAACCACAATACAGTCTGGTTTCAGCTTAAACTGGGGGAAGGGGGATCATTCAAGGACAATGATAGTTGATTTTAGAGGGGGCAGACTTTCAGAACATGGGGGAAATTCTCAAGGGGCATTTGAGGAAGATAAAACCAGGTTTGGATGTGGAAGGTAAGTGTGAGATCATAAAGCAGGGGCTACAGGAGGCCACCAGGACCTGTGCAAGAGTGAAGCGCAAGAGCGTGAGGTCCTGTAAACCATGCTGGTGGACCAAGGAGGTCCAGGAGGCGGTAAGGAAGAAGAAGGCTGCCTACAGTAGGTACAAAAAAATGAGTCGAGAGAGGGATAGCAACATAGAAACATAGACTTTGACGGCAGATAAGGACTGCTTTGCCCACCTAGTCTGCCCGTTTCCCTACCTACAGGATAAATTGCAGATATTAATTAACCAACAGCCTATTTCTTCCTACACCCACAAGAATTGCCTTATGTCTGTCCCATGCATTCTTGAATTCTCCCACAATTTCAGACCCCACAACCTCCTCAGAAAGGCTGTTCCATGTGTCCACCACCCTCTCTGTGAAAAAATACTTCCTCACATTGCGCCTGAGATGTCCTCCCTCCTATCTTCAAATTGTGTCCCCTTGTTCTTGCTCATCTCTTTTTCTGAAAGATGCTACCCTCCTGGACTTTGATGATTCCACTGAGGTACGTAAAAGTTTCTATCATGTCCTCCCTCTCCCTCCTTTCGTCAAGGGTATACATATTATGCTCCTTTAGTCTCTCCTCGTATGGCTTCTCTTGCAGACCCTGCACCATTTTAGTTGCCCTCCTCTGGACTGCCTCCATCCTGTCTATGTCCTTGCAGAGATGGGGTCTCCAGAACTGGACACAGTACTCCAGATGGGGTCTCACCAACTGTCTGTACAGAAGTATAACAACTTCCTATTTTCTGCTGGTGATGCCTCTCCCTATACATCCCAGTATCTGCCCAGCTCTCCCTACTGCCTTCTCACATTGCTTGTTAACCTTTAGGTCATCTGATATGATTACCTCCAGGTCCCTTTCCATTTTTTGTTATTGTTTCTACCTCCCCCCATTGTGTAATCTTCTCCTGGGTTTTTGTTACCCAGGTGCATTATTTTGCACTTCTTTGCATTGAATCCAAGCTGCCATACTTCTGACCATTCCTCTAACCTTGCCAAGTCCCTTCTCATCCTTTCCACGCCTCCTTGTGTATCAACCCTGTCGAAGATCTT
The DNA here is from genome assembly GCA_016271365.2 of Neoceratodus forsteri. NCBI lineage: Eukaryota > Metazoa > Chordata > Ceratodontiformes > Ceratodontidae > Neoceratodus > Neoceratodus forsteri. The sequence continues at coordinate 934,090,630 of CM057455.1, forward strand.
TGTGTCATCTGTGAAGAGGCATACTTTTCCTTACAGTCCCTCTGCAATGTCACTTATAAAGACATTAAACAGGATTGGACCCAGTACTGAACCCTGCAGTACCCCACTAGTAACCCCTCTTTCTTCAGAGTGGACTCCATTTACAATTACCTTCTGAGTCCTGTTGTCTAGCCAATGTTTTACCCAGGCTACTACCCTAGGATGCATTCCCAGGTTGGTTAATTGATAATTAATCTTTTGTGTGGGACTGTGTCAAATGCCTTGCTGAAGTCTAGGTAGGTCATGTCCACAGTCCCTCCCTGGTCTACTACTTTGGTCATCCAGTCAAAGAAATCAATTAGATTCATCTGACATGACCTACCCGTTATGAACCCATGCTGCCTTGGGTCCTGTGCCCCACTGGCCTCTAGGTACTCTACAGTTCTTTCCTTCAGAAGTGATTTCATCACTTGCCCTACCACAGAGGTCAAACTGACAAGTCTGTAGTTTCCTGCCTCTGTCTTGCTCCCACTTTTGTTAAGGGGAATCCCATCGGCCTTTCCCCAATCCCCAGGTATCACACCATCCTCCCATGATTTGTTAAAAAGGGTAGTCAGCGGTGTCACTATTTCTCCCCTTAATTCTTTTAGAATTCTGGCATGAATTCTGTCAGGCCCCATTGCTTTGTCCACCTTCAGTATTAGGAGTTCTTTCAGAACCCTTTCTTCTGTGAAAGGACTGGGATCGACCCCCCCTATCCAGAGTGCTTCTGTTAATTGGACTAGGCACCTTCCCCTCCTCCTCTTTTATGAATACTGAGCAGAAGTATTCATTCAGTATCCCTGCTTTTTCACTGTCCCTCTCTGCCCACCCACCATCCATTCTGTTCAGCCTCACTATCCCTCCTTTTGTCTTTCTAAGCTCCCCGATGTACCTATAAAAGGTTTTATTCCCCTTCCTAACAAAGTTGGCTATCTTTTCCTCAGTTTGGGCCTTTGCTATTCTGACTTCCTTCCCTGCTTTCTTCTGCCTCAACTGGTACAGTTCTCTGTCCTGCTCCTGGGTTTTCTTATACTTCCTAAATGCTATATTTTTCTCCCTAACCTTCTCCACCACCTTTTTTGAGAACCATAATGGCTTTTTCTTTCATTTTGATTTATCTATTTGCTTCACACAAAGGCTTGTTGTCTCTGTGATGTCAGTTTTGATATTTCCCCATTGTTGCTCCACCCCTCCTTCTAGCCTGTTTGCTAGTGTTTTTCTAAGGCACTCTCCCATCTTGCCAAAGTCAGCCCTCCTGAAGTCCAGTACCCTCACTTTTGTATGACTTGACTCTGTACATGAGTTTATCATGAATCGCACTGTTTGGCAGTCAGTTGTTCCCAGATGGTTACCCACTTCTAGATCTGAGATCCTCTCACTGTCCCCATTTGAGAGTACAAGGTCTAAGATTACTCCCTCATGAGTGGGTTCCAAAACTAGCTGTCTGAATCATGCCACCTGTAGTGCATCCAGAATGGCCCTGTTCTTGGATGTGGCTGCAGCAAAGGTGCTCCAGTTAACAGCTGGCATGTTAAGGTCCCCCATCAACAGTATCTCCCCTTTCTCTGCCATCCTATGGATGCCTTCTATCATATCCTTGTCAATTCCCTCCATTCCCCCTGACATGGGGGTCTGTATACAACCCTGTGCAGATTGTGGCACCATTTCCAGTCTCTAAGATGACCCACAGTGCCTCCTCTAATCCCTGTTTACTCTTTTGTTCCATTGCTTTTATCACTTCCCTTACATAGAAAGTTACTCCTCCCCCTCTTCTACCTTCCCTGACTTTTCTGTAGGTTGTGTACGCTGGTATATTAACATCCCAGTCATGGTTCTCTGTGTACCATGTTTCTTTGACTGCTTCTATATCCAGACATCCCTCTTCCATCATAGCCACCAGTTCAGGAAGCTTGTTGTCCAGATTACGGGCCTTGGTACTCATTATTCTCCATTTCTTGATGGCCTTATCCCTTTTTGCTCCATCCCTGTCCTTATTGCCATTGTTGTTTTCTCCATTTACCCCTGTCCTTCTCCCTATTAACATCTCTATCTTGGTGTTTACCTCACTTACTACAATTACTTTTTTTGGGGGGGCTAGGATTTCTCTGCTCCTTTCTAGTGCCTCCCCCTTGACTAGTTTAAATGCTTGCTAATGAAGCATTTAAACCTTTCACCTAGGATTCTGGTTCCCCTCCTAGACAGATGCAGATCATGATGCCAGTATAGGCTTGCATCACCCCAGGTGGACCCCCAGTCCCCAATGAAACCAAATCCCCGAGCTCTGCACCAGTTTTTCAAACACTGATTGAATCCCATTGTGTGGAGCACCCTAGCCTCACCCATGCCATAGACAGCCAGCACCTCCAAGAAGGTTACTGTGTGGTGCCTGCTGCTTGTTTAAGGCCCCTTTCCAACTCCACAAACTCTTCATGCACTGCTTTGATCCCTCTCTCAGCCTGGTCATTTGTCCCTAGGGGGACAATGACATCTGGCTCCCTTCCTCGTGCAGCTGCTCCAGCAATACTGAGGATTTGCTCCCTGTCCCTCCAAGCCATGGTGCCAGGCAGGCACCTTACCTTCCTCTCCCCTTCCTCCCCAAGTTCTACCCCCCAAACAATGGAGTCCTCCACCAGGAGTTGTCTCCTTCCCCTTTGGGGTCCCATGCCACCCTCCTGTGAGTCTCCTTTGTGGAGGTTCCCAGCATCCTCCTTGATCTCCACTGCTGGTGCTTCCATAGAGGAACCATACTTTGCCAGAACGGCATATGAATTGTGGAGCAGTACAACTGGTGGGATGTGCCTCTGTTCCACTTCCCTCACCTTCCCTGAGCCCACTGTGGTCCAACCACTCCTCTTTCTTGGCAACCTCTGAGGCAACAGCCATAGCCCTTGTGGTCCCCGAGTGGGAGAGAAGGTCCCACAAATCCTGGCCAATTCAGCCTGGAGATGAGCAACCTCCTCTCTCAGCCCAGAGAGGTGCCTGCAGATGGGACAACACCGCATCCTCCAGAATGTCTCCCAGAAGACTGCTGCTCCACAGCCACTGCACTGCACCACTCCCATCATGTCTTATTTCTGGCTCCTTAACAGTTGTTTAGAATACTTACTCTTTCCTCTGTTTATTTCTTTTTTTTCCTCCCTACTTACTTACTTACTGCCTCTATACCCTTTAAGCTCCTGATCTTCCTGTTCTGAGACAAGACGTTCCTATATTTCTCAGTAGTCTCCTTACTTGCTCAGAGTCAGACCTCCAGTACCTAGGGGGGATGGAGAGCTACTTTTTTCCTTCTAGGATGGTGAGACTTTTGTGGTTCTGTGATCACTCACTTCCTGATCCCAAAAAGGAAGTTCCTGTTGTCAGTCAAATCCTGTGCCTATAAAAGTAGAACTGGCTTGGGGGGGGTGCAGGGGAAGGAGGGCAATATAGTCCTACTAGAGTAGTATAATTGTAACAGCAGCTCCTTCTTCTTGGTGTTCTTTGCCTGTTCTCTGATAGAGAGAGTACTATCATCGCCTTGCAAACAGGAAAGTCACCAGAGTGGTGGGTGTGGGGGGTCAAAGGCCTAGAAAGAGCAGAGGCTGGTGTAGGGATACATGGTGGGGAAAAGGGGTTCTTTAGGTATATTGGTGAGTGAAGAAAGGTCAAGGGCCAGCTCAGTAGGTTGAGGACAGCTGGGGGGGTGGGTGGAAGGGGCTGGAGAGCAGGCGGAGGTACTGAATGGCTACTTTGCCTCAGTGTTCACTAGGGAGGAGGCTGAGGAACTTCCAAAAAAGGGGTTGAAGAACACAGAAGGTGCAGCAGACCTGACTATTGGGGTACCTGCTGAAGAATAAGCCGCTGGGGGAGGTAGGCCAGGGGTGAGATATCAGGCTGGTTCTGCTGAATGGGGGGGCAGATGCTGATATTCCTATCGGTTGGGTGTGGGAAGCCCTCCAGTCCCTGAAAAAGCATAAATCTCCAGAGCCTGATGCTATTCATCCCAGAGTACTGAGGGAGTTGGCAGATGTTTTGACTGTGCCATTAGTGGATCTCTTCAACTTGTCGCTCCAGACAGGGAGGGTGCCAAAGGACTGGAAGCAGGCATATGTTGTGCCCATCCATTAAGTGGGATTGAGGGAAGAGCCAGGAAACTATAGACCCATCAATGTGACGTCATTGTTGGGGAAGGTAATGGACAGCATACTTAAGAAAAGGCTGGGAGGTTTCTTGGAGGAGATGGGCCACCTGAATGACCAGCAGCATGGGTTTGTGCCAGGTAGATCATGTCAAACAAACCTTGCAGTGTTCAATAAGTGGTTGACATCAGCACTCGATGGGAAGATCAGTGGATGTACTGTTCCTGAACTTTAGCAAGGCATTTGATTCGATCCCTCACATTGGCCTAAGGGAGACACTGGGGGGGTGGGGGTAGGCCCATTGACGATTAGGTGGACTCAAAATTGGCTTTCAGGTTGCACTCAGCGGGTAGTGGTCAGAGGGGAGGTCTCATCTCCTAGGGAGGTTGTATGTCGGGTCCCACAGGGATGAGTCCTGGAGCCACTCCTTTTTAAAGCCTACATCTCCGACATTCGGGTAGGTATTGGGTGTGAAATGAGTCTCTTTGCAAACAACTCTAAGCTGGGGGAGGTGGTGGAGGTGGAGGAGGGGACATTGGCCCTGCAAGAGGACCTCGATACTCTGGATAGGTGGTCATGCACCTGGAAATTAAAATTTAACTCCTCCAAGTGCAAGGTCCTACACCTAGGACTGGAAAACCCCAACTATGTGGGGGGGGGATGAGTTGCAGGCCATGGCAGGGGAAAGAGACCTAGGAGTCTTGGTGGATGTTAACATAAATAATTCAGAGCAGTGTAGGAGGGCTGTGGTCAGGGCAAATAGGATGCTGGGATGCATCGCTAGAGGGATTACCTCAAGGAACAGGTAGGTGATTTTACCACTGTACAACAGCCTGATTAGACCACATCATGAGTACTGTGTGCAGTACTGGAGGTCGCACCTAAGAAGGGACATCCAACTCCTGGAGAGGGTTCAGAGGAGAGCAACCAGAATGATCCAGGGCCTGGGGGATATGACATATGAGGAACGACTAGGGGAGCTCAACCTGTTCTTGCTGGAGGAGAGGATGGACCAGGGGGACATGATTGAGGTCTTCAAGTACCTCAGGGGAGTAAATAAGATAAGCAAAGATATGATCTTTTGACTGAAGGAGGGTGGAATCACCAGAGGACATAGTTGGAAGGTTGAGAGTGGTAGGACTAGGGGAGAAAGGAAGAGGAGGAGGAGGTACTTCACCGAGAGAGTGGTGGAACTGTGGAAATTGCTGCCTGGAGAGCTGGTATAGGCAGCTACAGTGGAGGGATTCAAGAGAGGGTGGGACAAGTATAGGTAAGGGGTGAAACAGAGGACTGGAGGATGAGGTAACAGTGGAAGGAGACAGATAGAGGGCTACGGTACCCAATCAGGGTGCTGAAGCACGGGCAGACTTGATAGACCAACAGGCCTACTCTGCTGGCATCTAGTATGTTAGTAACATACTATTAAGAAAATAATCCCAATTAAAAGGTTTGCTGGTGAGACAGAATACCCTAGTTACCAAGTCCCAAAAAACAGTCAGGGTTTCCGCTGCTGCTGGAGTAACATGCTCCAAAATACCATACTATAAACACAACTAAGAAGGAAGTGGGATTAAAGGGAGTGTGATTTGAGGGAGGAGTCTGACTGTCAGGCCAGACATTGAAAAATAAGACCTAAGGGGCTCCAATAGAAGAAGAATCAGAGGAACCAGTGGTTCCTGGACCTGTATGGGGATTAAGACATAACTGCCCCAAAGACATTGGGATCTCCAAATAATCCAGGAAAGGCTTCCAAACAAGGGAAAATGTACCACTGTTACCAGCAGCCACATATGATAGCCTCTCAAAATTAGCTACTCGAAGCATACAGTCTATCCATTCGTTATGACTGGGGATGTCAACTGAGCACCAGTGTGCAATAGCAAACATTTGGCTTCAGTTAGAGCTGTCATGAACAGCACACGCTGAAACACACTGATCCGTGGAAGTCTCGATGTATTCACCAATACCACTATGGAGGCATCCACTGGAATCCAAAATCCAAAAATTCACCCCACAATACATAGTACTCCTTCCCACCAACATGTAATTTCCAGCATCCCCACAGAATATGGACCAGCATGCCTGGTACTTTATCACTACGCTGACATCTAGGATATGAAAGTAGCCTCATACGAAATAAAGAAACAGGGGTTCCATACCAAAGCAATAGGGTTTTCAGCTTCATCAGTCTGCCTGAAAAGTCCTTACAGGCCCTATATGCATTGGCCATATAGAACCCAACTCATCCTTATCAAGGGAATACTCCAACATATATTCCCATCTTTGCTGGACTTTTCCCATATTGGGGGAAGCATACTGCAAAATTGCCTTATAAATGACCCCTATTTTAGGAGGAGCCTCAATGATCTGAGACATATCCCCTTTCCCAAAGACTGTCTCCCAAAGGGGGAAACTAGCACCTTAAGGGAGCCCCCTATCAGAATACTGATCATATGTCATAATTGAAGATATCGCCAGTGCTGTGAAGGTAAGAGAGTACACTGGTGTTGAAGTTCCTGGAAGGACTTGAATTATACCATGGACCTTGGACACCGACCAATGAGAACATCAGGCTGGCACCTTATCTCCATTGTAAATTCTCTGATAATCATCGCAAAAGGTGCCAGCCAGCTGCATCCCTTAAAAATCATCCAACCCGGGAAATTCAAACCAGAGATCCGCCATATTGAAATGCTCGCTAACCGGTGGTCTCTGATTCTCATGACATCCTCTTCAGCAAAGCACATTGTGTAACACAACCCCCCCCCAACCAAAGTACGGAGGACTCCTTTTGTTTCGAGTGGAGCCAAGACCCTATGTAATACCTTTGAAGCCAGGGCAATATGAACCCCCCCATGCTATACAGTGTCATAAGCCTACGCACAGAAATTCTAGGGGTCCGACTTTCCCCATAAAAAGAAGAGAATACCAAAGTAAACTGATGCCACCAACTCTCTGGAATCTTCAAAGAAAGGTGCCTAATAACATAAACATTTCTGGGCAAGAAAAGCATTCTCAAGGCCTGAACTTTACCCCAAAGTAACAAATGAAGGTGATACCACCTCTTTACATATCTCTTCAAAGTGGTCAGTAAGGGCTAAAGATTCAAACAGATCCAATCCAAAATGAATGGAGAGATCAAAATTCCTAAATATTTTACAGGACCTGATGCTCATAGGTGTGCCGAGAAAACAGCAAAAATTTAATGGTGAAATCCCTCATAGCGACAATCTCAACAGGTTTTTAGATTGTCACTGTGAGAGACCCAAGGGTGAAATTTCACCCCTTCACTGTGTTTCACCCCCCCTTCAAATCAACTCTGACTTGGAGTTGGAAATCTATAGAAGGGGTTACAGGGGGCACAGCCCCCTGCATGGGGGTTCAGGGGATGTAGCCCCCTTTAGAGAACCACACTAATGTCAGACAGGCGAAATTTCACCTGTCAACATTGGGAATCTCGCTATGCCAAACTTCAACAATAGTGTTGTCGATTTGGCATAGGTAAATCTGCCCACGTAAGTCCAGAAAGAGGCAGAGGAGAAACTCCCCCTCCTGAGCTAATTGGAAGAATTTTTGTTTTACTCCAGTTGTTTCGTAGCCCTGAGATGGAGGAAAAATCAATGAGGAGTTGGAGTAGACTGGGCAGGGAAGTGTCAGCATTTCACAGAGTCAATAAAATGTCATCAGCAAACAACCTGGTTTTATATATTTGGGAGCTCACCCTTATACCGTCAATCTCAGAGGAGGATCTAATTTTCTGAGCTAACGGTTCTATAACTAATAAGAAAAAGGCTGGAAAAAGGGGACACCCTTGATGGGTCTTCCGAACTAAAAAAAGGTGGGGGAAATCATACCATTGGTGAGAACCGAGGCTTTGGGGGGTGGAATAAATAGTTCAGATCAGATTTATAAACTGCTGCCCGAACCCATATTTCCCCAAAGAAGCAAACACATAGGGACATTCCACTGAATCAAAAGCCTTCTCAGTTTACAAAGCTACCACCCCTGAGGTACCAGATAACCATTGAGAGACACCGAAAAGGCTGATCAAATGACGGATATGGTCAGCCCCATCCCTGTCTCCACCAAACCCCACCTGGTCTGGATGAATTAAAGAAGGCAACACTTTCGCCAACCTATTAGCCAGTACTTTCAGCAGTAACTTGTAGTTCACGTGGAGGAGGGACACTGGGTGATAATTCACGCACTGGAAAGGATTCTTCCCTTTTTTAGGCAAGACAGAAATAATGGTGTCATTCATGGTAGGGGGGGGAGCACCACCTGATGCCTAGCCCCATCCACTACGTCTGCAAATAAAGGGCAGATAATATCCTCTACACCCTATAAAATTCTATGGGGAAGCCATCCAGACTGGGACTTTTGCCCCCTTACATTTGCCCTATCGCTGCCTGGATTTCCCCAACTGTAAAAGGAGCCTCCAACATAACCCTCTGCTCTTTAAGTGTGGGGAGTGTCAGAGTCTAAAAAATCCTGGATAACTATCCTATTGCTCCCTGTTCCCCTCCTAGAAGTATAAAGCTGAGGTTAATATTCATAAAAAGACCCAGTAATCCCTTCCAGGTCTAAAACCAAACCCTTAGTGCTTCTAATTCCTGGGATAGTCCTGGAGCTCTCCATTTTCTTAAGTCGGAATGTCAAAAGCCAACCCACTTTCTCAACTCCCTCCCAAAATGCCTGTTGTATTCTAAACAGTCCAAGCTCCACTTACTGGGTAATGAGCAGGTTTAACTGAAATCGGATGTCCCTAATTTGTTTCACCAAAGAGGGATCCCGTGACCCCTCTTTATGTTGTTTCTCTAAGGTGTTTAGCTGGGATTCTAATAATTAAAATTTAGCCACTCTCTCCTTTTTATGCACCAGAGAATATGAGATTACCAGACCACTAATATAAGCCTTTGGGCCCTCCCAAACCCAACTAGGGGCCACTTCCCTGTATGGTTTTCCCGTAAAGAAACTCAAACCTCCTGCAGTAACCAAGCTTTAAAAGACTCACCAGAGAGAAAACTGGTATTATATCACCATCTAGTGGACTTTTCTTCCCCCAGATCCCTTCTAAACAACCAAGTCATGGGGGAATGATCAGAAATAAGAATAGACTCAATAGAGGACTGAAGAAAATGCTTCACAAGGGTCTGAGACACCAGAATCAAATCTGAGACTATAGGTATGGTGTACAGCAAAATAAAAACTATAATCTCAAGTGTTCGGGTTACAAAGGCACTAAATATCACAGAGTCCCGGATCTATTGTTAACTGAGACAGAGCCCGGGAAACTGCTATGGTCAATTTAGTCGGTTTACAACTCCGGTCATGAACTGGATCTAGGACTTTTATTAAAGTCGCCTCCCAATATAACAGCCCCCTCTGCCTTATCTTGGAATATCTGGGAAAGTTTATGAAAAAGGTATGCCCCATCCTCATTCAGACACTAACCCTGACACAAGAGTGTATAAACCATCATCCAGGGTGCCAGAGACCAAAAGCCAGCATCCGTGAAGGTTTCGGACCACCAGTCTAGTTACCCAATTCAGCCCCCGACCGATCAAGATCTTTACCACATGTTTTTTTGAAGAGCAAAAGGCCATGTATACTGGGCCCTTCCAAGTGGGTTTAAAACATTCCGCCTTCTTAAGGAGTAAGTGGGTCTCCAGGAGGGCAATCAGTGAGCCCCCCTAACTTCCTGATGTGAGAATGGACATGCTTGAACTTGATTGGTCCATTCATGTCTCGTACATTACTGGACAATACCTTACTCGACGTCAGGACCCATTAACTCACATCCAGGGGAACCACCCCCCCAACCCCCCATGTTCAGCAATAGCATAACCCTACTAAGAATACTCTACACCAGCAGCCTAATCCAAACTGTAAAATACTATAGGAACCAGAAAAATCATAACAGGTACAAATACCTGACCTCAACATCATCTCCAAACTATATACAGTAGTTTCAGGTAGCAAGAAATATCCACACATGTTATAACACTCTCCTAAGTAATCTCCCAGACACAGCCTCCATTCCACTGACAGTACCCAAATTCCAAGCTTTCCTCCCTCCAAACCTGTGTCTCTAATGACACCCACTCATGCCAATGATCAAAGCTAATATGCCCTACCAATGCCTTCCAAGGGGTAGCCCCCTGGTAAGCAGACACTAAAAAACAATGAAAAGCCCCTTACAACCATATAAAAACTAATCCTCAAGAGCCACAGGGACAGCATAAAAACATAGTAACAAAAAACATATAAGCAAATGCCCTGCTTGCCGAATCCCCCTACCCAATATCCAGAATGAGAATAATTAATAAGAAGAATATAAACATTCAGGTAACTGGTGCAAACTGACATTGATAAAGTAAACATTACACTACCTACATCCCTCTGATACGTAAGAATAGAAGCTATGTGGCCCCTCTAAAAACAATAACAGTCACCCAATGCCAACATCCAGAGCATAAGGAAATACAAAATACTGAAAATAGCCCCCCTGAAAGTCAACAAAAAGGACCTCAATTCTGAGTCTCTATGGCACAAGGACTACTATAAAACACAAAGGTCATGTGCATCCCCCTTCTGCCCCCTAGTAGCCCAGGACATAGTCCCCAATAACGATAATGAGGGGAGACTACAAACATTCCCCGGATAGATCCAATAATCAGGTTGTCACCATACAATGAAAAGAGTTACAGGCTGAATGTGTGGGGCTACACACTCACCAGAAAATATCCCTGAGCCCTTCCCCCCCAAAGGCTCAGAACATTAATCTAAATACATCATCCCTAAAATATATGGGCAGGAAGCAATAGAGCTGTGCACTAGTCAGTAATGAGCAATGCTAACATCCTCCATCAAATATCACTATCAGACCAGAACCATGCTAAACTTTTAACATCCCATACTAAGCCTGGCTTTACGAAATTCACACTACCCTTTCCCTTCCCCCCCCATACACATGACAGTATAAATCGGGAGACCCCTCTAAACATAGGCTATGGCCCAGCACCAAAATATACTGTAAAGGTTACAATACACAAGTATCCCCACTAAAAGCAGCATAAAGGGCCATGAGCCGGAGTCTCCATAACCGAATCACACTTTGCAATGTGGTGAGAACACTCTTACCCCTGATAGTCCAAATCATGGACTTAAAAGTCTCTAACAAAAATAAAACATTTAGAAATATGGGGGCAACAATTAAACTGCAAACCTTCCCCTTAAATATCCCCATCCACAGAGCCGCTCCCATTAATTAAAATCATGCCAAGTATTTGAGGATCTGCACTTGTCCATGGAAAAGCCTGATTCCCCCCCCTCGAAAAAAAAAAAAAACAAATCTCACACAAAACAAGTGCGTCCCCAAAAGATTACCTGCAAGAAATTACACAGCTGTGTCCTGCCCAAAAAAGACCAACTGAAAGACATCATATTAACCAACAGTATCCAGACCAGAAAGTCCACCTAATAAATGACTAAATAGGATTACAGTGTTGATTGAAAACAGTTCCCCTTCTACTGCCTACTCCCTCAAATTAGCTGTTCCATTGGCTGGGTGAACAAATGACTTTAGCCTCTGTCCGGAATCAGTCCATGATATCTTCGCCCACTACAAGCTTTGAGGTGACCGGGTCCATGACTGCTGCTCAATCAAACTGCAAAGATGATCAAGGCGAACTGGTCTTCAAATGCTGTGGCTGAGGTGGGGTATGTTCTTGCCAAAAACCTTTGCAGATGCTGACTTCATCCTCTCTGACTTGTTCCTGGAGAAAGCAAAGGGCATCTGAAGGAAAGGTGAACCATTCTGCCCTACCATTAGTGAGAATTTTGAGCTTGGCCGTAGGGACCAGAAAACATTTCAACCCCTATGATCTTGCCAAGTCCCAAGTCTTATCAAAGGACTTTCTACATTCAACCACCCTTCTTGAAAGTCCTGGTGGAAGGTAAGGCTGGCACCATTGTAGCATAACTCTTTTCAAAGTCAAGCAACTGTAAGGATTTTTTGCTGGTCGGGATATCTCAGAAGTTTGAACACCACCAGTCTGGGTCTAGCAGATGGGTCAGAAGAGGGGTCCCCATAGGAACCCATGGGCCTTTTCTATCTCCACCACAGTTCCAGGGCTCCACTCCAACCAAATCGGTAAGTTTTTTTGAAGAAAAGAGAGTATGTTGACCTCTTCAGATCACTTGGGCAGACCAAACAAGCACACATTACTTCGGCAATGTCAGGTTTCCATGTTGTCAATTTTGTCCTGCAGGGACTGTAGCTCTCATTCTGTAAGGCCCACTCTCCATTCAGCAGGCCTCTCCCAGTCCTCCATCTGACCAATACTAGTCCCTGCATGTTCCATTCTATGCCCCAAGGCTTCAACAGAGACCCAAACCACAGTTAGTTGCACAGTTATATGGTTCAAATCCTGCTGAATACTGCCCATAGAGGCCTTCTCTCGCAGTTCCCTCACCACTAAGGTGACGTCGGACTCCCACTTCACTTGGGTATCTGGGTTAAGCCTTTCTCCATCACCCACTGCAGGAGGAGATTCCAACAATTTATATTTCTTTTTGGCTCCTGCCTTGTCGGGATCCAATTTAGTAGCCATCAGAAGCACTCTGAATACAAAAACTCATGAAAAAGAAGCACCAAAGGAGGTAAGAAAATCTTTTAAAACACAAGTGGAATAGATCGATGCCATCACATGACCCCTCCTATGGTGCATTCTCACTTGCTTAAGTGGCCGTGGAGGGACCAATGCCTAGGTTCCTCACCAAAAGATTTCTGTTTGTAAATTTAAATAAAATTTATTATGAAATTAAATCAGTAAAGTCACTGCAGCAATACTGAGCTGGCAAGTCTCACTGTGAACTAATAGTCAAGCCTGACAAAATAAATTCTCGGTAAAAAAATATTTTTCTAAACCCCTTCTTGGGCAGACAGCCAAAAGCTTAAAAAAAATATCATGAGTGCATAGACATGAACACACACAGAACATAAAAGCAGCTAAATAAAGCAATGAGAGTCAGCTAACTAGTCCTATCCTACCAGTTACAGTGCACTTGGACTTGCTTAAGTGGCAGTGGAGGGATGCAAGCCTGGGTTCCTCACAGGAAGATTTCTGATATTAAATTTAAATTATATTTATTATGCAATCAAATCATTGCAGCAATGCTGAGATGAGAAGCCTCACAGTCAACTAATAGTCAAGACTGACAAAATAAATTCACAGAAAAAAACATTTGTTTATATCTCTTCTTAGGCACACAGTCACAAACCTAGAAAAATGTCTTCCGTACACTGTCTCACACACACACACACACACACACACACACACACACACCAGAAAAGCAGCTAACTGAAGTGGTGGGAGAGAGCTGACTAGTCCCATCAGACCAGCTACAGTGCACTCGCACGTGCTTAAGTGGCCATGGAGGGACCCAAGCCTGGGTTCCTCACAGGAATTTAAATTATATTTGTAATGTAATCAAGTAACTTAAGTCCCTGCAGCAATGTTGAGCTGACAAGTCTCATTGTCAACTAATAGTTAAGCCTGACTAAATAAATTTTCAGAAAATACATATGCATTTTAAATCTCTTCTTGAGTATAAAACCAACCCACCAATAACAGAAAAAATGTCCCTAAACTAACTCCATTTCATTTAGACAACTTGCCTTGTTCTTTGTTTCAGACAACAATTAAGTTACAAAATCCCAACATGTATAATCAATATAAACCCTTACAAAACCTTACTCCCTTAACTCATTCACTCCATAGGAGCTCTTTGAGAGTTATAACAACTGTGCCCTGTATACTTTTAACACTGCATCCTGGGCCTTTCTAAGCAAAATCAAGCCATGATCAGCATGCCAGAAACAAATGGGCTGGCAGTATAGCCTAGAGGTTAGAGTAACGAGCTGTGCATGAGCTTTTACATCCAGTAGACCAGACCTTGGTTTGAGTCTCACAACCTCCCCTTCCTTACTGTGTGACTCTGAGAAAGTCACTTAACTGTCCAGTGCTCCGAGGTCATCCCAGAAAACAAGCACTTGTGCCTACAGGGCCTTACCTGGTTACCAAAAAGACTAAAAAAATGCGAATACATCAAGAACCATAAGTGCTGCACACAAAGTATGAGTGGCAAAGTTGTTCAGCACAAAATTACCTTTCCAACAGTGCTATGCAATTAATTATAAGCAATTTCTTTTTTTTGTATACTAGTTAAAATAGCGTAAAAAGTGGTGTTTTTTTGCAATAAAAAAGGCAACATAAACCATTTTTGTAGGAAAATATGTAACATATCAACACCAAATTAAGCATCCATACATTAGATGTAGGTACAAAAGTAATTTCGTACTAAAAAAGCAATTTTTCTAATATAAAATGTATTTTTCCCATTTTATTCAAGGTGCTCAGGTGAGTTTTAAGGGTCAAATGTCAGCCATATACATCATACCAAAAACAAATGCAAGTAACTCCTAAAGTATACGTGATACACATAAAGTATAAATAGCAAAGTTGTTCAGCACACAATTACCTTTCTAACGGTGCTATGCAGTCATTCTAATCAATTCAGTTTGCAGATAATACAGAGAAATAGTGCTGATGACCTGGGAAGTGTTCAGGGCAAACAGGAAGTCTCTGGCTGCCAACTGGAGTCATTGTGGGAGACAAGGGGGATGATTTGGTTGCCACTTAAAGATGTTTCCTGGAGGTAATGAGTTAACCTATTAGTCTTCTTCCCTTTCCCTGTAGGTTTAAATCTTGTTTGTTTAGCACATGCACACACACACACACACACACACACACACACACACACACACACACACTGTGCATGCATGCATGTGTGTGTTTGTATGTGGTTGGGCCTGCCTCCCTGTCTCTCTCTCTCAGCAAACACTAAACATCCTCAGTATCTTCCTTTTCTTAAAAGCTTCATTTTTACTCTACAGTGTTAAAAATCGACTCTCTATAACTTGGGATTTAGAGAGGGAACAAAAAATGTAAAGCTTTCTGATTTTTGTCTATTTTTAAGAAGTTGGGAAGTAGATTCTTTCTTTGCAGCAGCTCAAGCCATTTGTCTATCCTGCCTATAGCTTCTATGAATGCTGGTCACATATGCTGCCAGTCAGTAAGCTTTTGAACTGGCTTCTTACAGGACAGGAAGTCTTCTTAGATCTTGAACTCCTGCCAAATAGCCAAGCTCCATATTGCCACAAATAGTGCTGATTATTCATTATTCTTCTTTCTGTCTAAACACCACCTTCTCAGATCTCAGCAGTGTTCTCCCTAGTTGTTTCTTTAACTCTGTGCCCCAATCCCAACCCCCAACCCTACTGCATTCTTGTTTCCTTCTGTGCAAAATATCCACCCACGAAGCTCGTCCTTACCTACAAAAGGCGCTAAGCAGCAGTAACCCTATAAATGACCCCCTTGATGCCAGACTCCTTCAATTAGTCCTTGACAAGGTCCTAGTCCTCCTAACTGACCTGCTCAACAAATCCCTATGCCTATGGCAATTCCCTAGTGCCTGGAAAACAGCTGTCATTACCCCCATCCATAAAAATGGTGACAAAGCCTCCCCAAATAACCATCGGACCATCTCCATTCCCTCCCCAAAGCATTAGAAAAAGTGGTTGCAACCCAACTGATGGAATACCTAGCCAAGTATGACATTCTATGCCGAGAGCAGCATGGCTTCTGTTCGGCCCATAACACCACCACAGCCCTCCTAGAATTCACCAACTTACTGCACTCCTCTCTAGAAGCCAGTAACATTGCAGGAGCTGTGTTCATAGACCTATCCAAGGCCTTTGACACAGCTTGCCACCCTCTCCTTCTCAACTCTCTCCACCAACTTGGTTTCTCCACAGACCCCCCTAGCATGGTATTCCAGTTACCTTTCCGCCCGGTCCCCATGCATCAAAATTAACTGAACCCTATCTGACACACTACCCGTCCTCTTTGGGATGCCCCAGGGCTCCATCCTGGGGCCACTTATTTTCTCCCTCTACCTAAACTCCTTACCAAAGGCCTGCTTTACAAAAAATCTTACTATATACAGATGATGCAGTGCTCTTTGCTTCGCATCATAAACCTATGCTCCTTCAGGACTCCCTCCAATAGGCCTTCGCCCAGGCCAAAACATGGTTTAAGGACCGTAGACTGGTCATAAACCTAAAAAAGACTAAATCAATGATCTTCTCTCACTGCCAAAACAAAGCAAAAAGTGCACCTCTCCGCATCCTCTCTAGCACCCAGCACCCCCTTGATCAGGTATCCAACTACAGATATCTTGGACTTACCCTTGACTCGGCCCTTACTTTCCATGACCACATAAACACTCTTGCTACAGCAACAAACACCTGGATTAGACTCCTTTACCAACATAGGGACTGCCTTCCCCCCCACACCCTTAGGCTGGCCATCATCTCATCAATACTGTCCCTAGTGGACTATGGGCTCCCTGTATATGAGGCAACAGATAACTCCGCACTCCAGAAAATCCAGGTCTTCCTAAACAAGGCCTGCAGGCTCCTAACTGGTGCACCGAGGCTCACTTACACCTGCTCCCTCTGTACCTCTGCCAGTCTTCACAACCTTAACGAAAGGCTTCGCTACCAGACCTGTATACTGTCCAAGAAAATACTGCTTGGACTCTCTCCCCCTGGGGTCTCCGCCTCTCTTCATACAGCCATCCCCACTATCCCCACCCACAACTCAGAGAAAGCACCTCTGGTTGTGCCCAGGGTAAAAACCTCCCTTGTCCAGAGATCTTTCCACTCCAGGGCCCCCACATGGTTTAATGCACTCCCAAACACCATCACTAGTGCACCCAAGATCGCCCACTTCAAAACCATTCTTCGCAACCACCTCTTCAATATACTCTCCTGTAACTGCAACTAACATTTCATTCTCTCACCCTCTCTGATTCTAATTCTCTGACAAAGTCCATTATGGATTGCAACCTACATCAAGAACTACCAAACCCATGAATAGGACTGACTACTCTGTTTAGATGCTTTCTCAAGCTAATAAAGTCTCTCTGCTGTGATGATGTAAATATCATTATCCAAATATTGTAAATAAAGTCTGTACTTACTGTAAATACTGTAAATAATGTCTGTGACAAATGTCTGTAGCACATGCTCTATGTAACTGTTTTTATACCCTGTCTGTATTAGCTTCTGTCATACATGTGACAAGGTACCTTTGGAAATGATCCTGTGGCTCAAAGGTTGTAAACTGATATATCAAATAACTAAATAAATAAATAATGGACAGCATATTTTTCATGGTATTAGAGAACTAATGTTCATTACTCACACACCCCTACCATGTCATATTGTACTCTGATTGCACTTTATTTGTAACAAGCATTGATATTAAGTATGCTTTATTGTGTCTCCTGTTCCCTTTGCCCTGAGTTATACCTGGGAATGAGTCTTGGCTCATTGTAACTTTCCTGATTTCCAATTTGATATAATTAAATAAAATACTGAGTATAGCATTTAATTTACTTGGGGAAGGACAAGTTCCCATAGACTTTAAATATTTAAATAGTACTGATTCTGCAGTCGCCTGGTGTGGCAGGAGACAAACACAGAGTACTGCAAGTCATTCTTCCTCTTGCATTTCCTAAGTTTCTGATTCACCACTCAGTAGTTTATCCTCTAGGCCCCACTGCCTTCCATCAGTACTGTTTGCGTCTTACTTTAATTCTGTTAATGATAGAGTTAAACACAAACAAACAGCAGATGTAAACTGCAAGTTGCAGCAAAGTGTACGACTTGCAGGGCAAATTATGTAAAATCTTGCTCCAGGTAAATTTTTTTCCCTATGTTCCTACTCAGAAGTTGCCCTTCTCCTTCTCCTTCTTGTTGTTCTGCACATGCTCCAATCCTCCAGCCAGAAGCCCAGAGGAGCATCTGTCTTGGCAACTGCTGTCAATGTGGCTTTATGGCCAGCTGGCATGGAATTTTCTTCAGTGATGAGGATAATATAACCTCTCTCCCCACCGCCAAGACTGAACATGTTATCATCAAGGTCACCATCAGCCTCCATCTACTAGGAGCACTGGAGTCCTGAACTCCCAGTCAGCAGTACGGTACACACTGCCAACTGTCTGTCTCCACCAATTTTCAGCCATGCACTGAAGAAAAAAAAGAGAAAAACAGAGTAACCTCCAAGACAGATTCATTTGACAGGTGTTAACAATGCTATTTTAACCATCTTGCATTTTAGCTGGCACCCTGCACTGACCTACGAAAGAAAGAAATTATCTTACTAAAACATGCAATATTTCATTTGTAGGCAGTAAACAGAAACACTCCCCAAGCAGCTGAGAGTTCAGACTTCCAAAATGTTCAGAGACAGTGGTTCATTTTTGGTAGAAATGTTTGATTAATATACATAATTTGTAACCAGTGAGTGAGTTGAAGGCTAGCTTCCTAAATTGACTTGAAATTTAATTTCTCTGTTCAGTGGAATATGTAATACCTCTGCCTCTGCCCTGAGTGTTGATAGATTAAGACCGTTACACATGATAGTTTTAAAATAATGCAACATGGCACTGAAAAAGAAAGACTGGGGAGAAACACACTGAACAAAAGGATTTCATGTGCAGAACACCTAACACAAAATGGAAGTGCATTTTGTTTAAGTCAAGGGAACCCTTTTTTCAGCTAATTATGTTACGACTAGGTAATGGTGCAGATTTGGAGAGGCATGATATATACATTGATTCTTGCATGCTTCATTCCAACATAATGCAAACAACCTCAGAACCAAGATCATATAGACATTTACAGTATTACTGTTTGTGCAAAATGTAGGACAGGGTAGGACTCAGGGGTAATGCACTTACACTCTACATGAAGGAGGGCATATTGTACATTATTTCATACACAACATTAGCAATAGGGGAGCAAGGTAGCAATAAAACAAGGCCTTAAACTATGGCAGAGCTAATTTTGAGAAAGTGAATCCCTGGTAAGAATAAGATAGGAGGAGGTGGACATGGAAGAAGGAGTGGGGGGGGGTGGATTCAGTCACAGAGTAACAGCTAGCATGCTGCTGGTTCCTATATAATAAAGAAAAAAAGAAAGAGGTACATAAGGACACTAGATTGTCTGACAAGAAAGGAGAAAAAATATCAAGGCAAAATTCAGGGGGCAAGATTTTCAGAAGGGTGCTCCTGACTTGCGGTACCCTTCCAATGCAATTCCCATAATCACCCTTAAAGTTAGACCACCTACGAAGTGGAACTTTCAGGTTGTCTAATGTTCTGACTCAGTTGCCATGATTTGCAGTAAATATGACACAAACTGCTACAAATCATGAAAACTTTGTAGTAAAAACTCGAGCGCCTATGAAAATAAGACACTCGAGTTTCTTCCCTCTGGCAGGATATTGACAGAGTGGAAAATAACCCCTGTGTCAGTGTCCACCCCTATGAAAGTCTAGCCCATGACTTTTAAGTTAAAACAGGCAAGTCGGCTCTGTGGCGTGGAGGGCTGGGGCATCCGCTCCTCACCTGCCACCACACTGGCAACCCAGGTTTGGAAATGAACTTGGGTCACTTAGGGGTTGGCCATTGGGAGGAAGACTGTGCATCACAGCAGGTGCACTCCTCCTCTGCAACAGCACCACCTCTGTGACCATGGATGGTGATGCAGCCAGCAGCAGTAGTTATGAGAGGGAGATGCTCCACAATGGAAGATGTTAGCGCGTCCAACAATGTGCGCATGCCAAGCCATCATCTCCTCAGAGCATCTGAGGGTCAGAAAAGATAAAAGGAAAACATTGCCAGCAGCAAGCAATATGAAGCCCATGGCTCCTCATAGACCTGATTACTGGACACAAGGCCCACTGCACTGAGCTTGATATCTGGGGGGTTGGGAACCCCTGATGACTCTACCACAGTGGGGAAGCTGTGAGGAACAGGTAGGTCCTCATGATAAATCCCAGAGATAATGGGGGGTTGGGAGATGCAGGGAAGAAGGAGACCAGCCAGGCAAGAGGCAGAAAATAAAAAAGGCAAAAAGCCAGTCAGAAATAGGGAGTTGAAAAGCTTGCATAGACAGTACTGCACACAGATTAGGAGGGGCAAGGAAACCTATGGAAAGCAGATTTCAGAAGATACCAATAGTCACTAGAGTTTTTTAAGAACATTATAGGAAAAATATGTGGAGCAGGGGATTGTGAGATATGGGAGTCCCATATTTCACTTAAGGAAATCATACAGTGGGCTATTTTCCCAATGGTTCTCCCTAGCCCTCACTGCAGGGGGCTGTAGGCACAAAGACGGGGGAGGGCTCGCTTGCCCTGATTTGGCTGTCCAACACTATTTGGTGGTGGTTTGTGCTAGCTATGCCAGGGTCCCTGCCTTTGTATCCTGTGCCAATCCATTGCCACTCTGCACTATGGAGTGAGTTATGCATAGTGTGTAACCATGCACTGCCTCTAGTCACTTCCTGTCTGTCCACAAGCTTAGTGCTACACACAGTCAGGGGAACAGGTGCGGAAAGTTATGCAGCATTTTTGTGAATGCCACAAGGGTGCAACTGATCTCCTGATGTGTGGCTTTGCTATGTAGAGATGCCTACACACTGCATATCTGCAGCACATAGGCATAGTGCAAAGGGCCGCATGTCTTAGCTAATATGGTATGATTAAGCAATAAGGCACGAGAGGGTATTGGTAATTGTTGTAGTTATCCACACCTTGTGTGTGGTGACCCTAAGCACAGCCAAGAGCCATAAACCATGTGAGAAGTGGATAAATCACACAAAGACCCATGCCCTTGAGTGCTCTACTGCAATTATAAAAAAGTCATATCAGTAAAAAAACAGAAAACAACCAAAGAAATGCTTTTATTAAATATTTTATATAAATGCAAAAGAATTATATGAATCATATGATGCATCTGCCGATTAATAAAAATCATCCAACATGTAATGCCTTTGTGTAGCTGGATATAGAGTGTTTGTGACACAGAATGTGATTTTTGCTGAACTGGTCCATCCAAGATAGAGTGGGGATGGCTTAGGGGCAATGTGAGAAAGTATTTTTTTCACAGAGAGGGTGGTGGATGCATGGAACAGCCTTCCTGAGGAGGTTGTGGGTTCTAAAACTGTGGGAGAATTCAAGAATGCATGGGACAGACATAACGCAATTTTTGTGGGGGGTAGGAAGAAATAGGCTGTTGGTCAAATAGGATCTGCAGCTTATCCTTTAGGTAGGGAAATGGGCAGACTAGGTGGGCCAAGTGGTCCTTATCTACCGTCAAAGTCTATGTTTCTATGTTTCCATCCTTCCCTGGCCCCAAATACACATGCTTTTAAGAACTACTGTAGTTATTTTTTTGAAAGCACTTATGGTCTGCCTCCCTTTCCCACCCTTTGTTTTCTGTATCTTTCCCCATAGATGCAATAACTGTTTACCACGGAACACAAGAATTCAAAAGTCTGTATGATTCTACTGGCAGAATGCCCCCACACACACACACCTGGAATGTTTACCATGAAGCACAAGAATGCAAAATTCTGCATGATTCTACTGGCAGAATGCTTACCTCCTATACACACACAGCTGGAATGTTTACTATGGAATACAAGATTTCAAAATGTGGCATAATTCTGCTGACAGAATGCTCACTCCTTCTATACACACACACAGCTGGAATGTTTACCATAATCCAAGATTTCAAAATTCAGCCTAATTCTATGGGCAGAATGTTTAACACACACACACACATGCAAATATGAAGCTAGGACCTCAGTTTTATCTGTAGCAAAAACAGCCAGAAAATCTATAATTTAGCTGTTTTATTAAGGTCAGTGGGCACGCAGACATGCTGGCGGACTATTAAGAAGATGTAAGCATCAGCCACTAGATAAAGTTATGAATTAAAAATCTCATTTGTGCACTTGCATTTCTATTGCAGGAGTGGGAATAAGTACAGTGGATCTGCACTGCAGACCTTCTACACAAGGACCCTGCCAGCACCAACCATGGTTTCAGAGCACTGTGCTAGCTCAAGCCCTAACAGGTCCTCCCTTTGATTTGATTTTATCAAACCTCTTAACACTGTGTCCTTTGATCTGGTTCTGTGCAGCCCCAACATTGCAGCCTAGATAAATGAACCAGTGTGTTTGAATTTAGGAATTCTGACTACTACTGTACCTAGGCACTCTTCCAGCTCACTTTCCTGGCCAACTGGCTCACTTACTGTAGGTCTCTTGCCTATTTTCAGTCTCCAGCATTGCACAGGATGTAACCATTAATTCATGACATAATCATTTATTTTGTTTGATAGGTACCTAACAAAGTTTGGAATCTATTGTCATTGGGGTGACTATTATGCAGTTGGGTGTGTAGGGAACTATTCCCCAGCAGAAAAAAGGCCCTTTAATTCACCCAGGTTTCAGCCACTCACTTGCATTTGGCGGAGTGATCTCTGGATTGTGAAATGACTCTCAGTCTTCTCATCAGAGGAAGGAGGGTTTGCACATTTCCCCTTTGCTTTTCTTCCAGCCCTAGAGGGCATACTTAAACTATATAAAGTCCCCAGGTGCAGGGCAATTCCTGCGATTTACTCACGGTTCTGCAGAATCAGTCCTTAGATGGCACAGTTCACTGAAGTCCTGGGGATTGGTAGCAACACAGGCAGAACCAGGCACAATGCTTGAAACAGGGGCACAGAGGCTTCAGCTTGTTCTTCCTTCATCTTGCTTGCAGATATAGCAGCTTGTCCCCTTTGGTCCATTACAGGTCCCATTGCAGGGCACATGTGCAAGTCCTGCCAACTACAGAGGGCCCAGACCAGGGAGTGGCCCCACAGCCTTGCTCCCTCCGATCAGAGAGCCCTAGCACTTGGGTATATGATCTGTGATCCACTGCAGTGGCAGACCCCACTTGATGTGAGTTTGTGAGTTCCCTACCTGGTCCTGGCTGTTAGCTAGGGGTGTGCAAAAAAAAAAAATTCCTTCAGGGAATTTCAGCGAAAGTGTGAATTTCGCTTCCTCGAAAGTTCAGAAATCATTTTCACAACTTTTGCAGAAATTCCACCTTAAAACTGCAGAATAAATATACAGACTGCGAGTTAATTTATTAAACTTTGCAAAAAAATTCCGCAGAACGGATCACTGCCAGTGGTCTGTTCTGAGGCTTTTTTTAACCACAGTTTAATTCATTAATCCACCCCGCGCTGATCAGGGGTCCCAGTAAATAAACAAATAAAAAAAAACTCCAATCCCTCCCTCAGACCCTCCTGGTGTCTAGTGGCCCCCCCCACCCACTAATTGTGGGTCCCAAGTAAAAAATCCCTGATCCCTGGTGTGTGTTTCCCACCCCCTGCCCAGCGATCATGGCCCGTGGGTCCCAGTAAAGAAAAAACAAAACTCTGATCCCACCCTGGTGTCTAGTGGCTCCCCTACTCACCGATCATGGCCCCCAAAAACATTTTATTTCCCTGGTGTCTAGCGGACCATTCTTCCTATCCTGGATTCCCTTAATCCACAAAAAAACAGCCAGCAGTCCACCGACTCATCCCCCTCTATTTCCAGTATTCCCAGGTGCCTAGTGGACCCCTATCCCAGATCCCTTATAAAACAAAGTAATCCCAATTCCCTGGTGTCTAGTTTACCCCAACCCCCTCACCCTGATGGTTCATCCGCCACCACCCTGATCCCCCCACCTGCCCCTGAGCGGGCCACCAGCACAGCCATCCTCTCTCCTCCACTGCCAGTGGCCCACTGAACTGTCAGTGAATGATCACCTGGTTGTACAAGTCACTGACAATTCAGTAAACTGTGGATAGAATAAATTCCTCAGATTATATGCATTTTTCCACAGTTCAAAAAAAAGTCCATGGAACCCAGCGAAAAGCTGCAGAAAATCCCAGTTTTGCCAATGGTGAAAGTTCTAAAATTTCATAGAAACATAGAAACATAGAAGTTGACGGCAGATAAGGACAGCAAGGCCCATCCAGTCTGCCCATTTCTTTTTCTACCTTATAAATGTGCCATCGGCCTTTGCTCTGTCAGTGGCCTATCTATTCATAATCATTTGTATTGCTCCCTTATGCCTATCCCATGCCTGTTTGAAGCCCTGCACTGTATTCATAGCCACCACTTCTTGTGGTAAGCCATTCCATGCATCCACCACCCTTTCTGTGAAAAAAATTTCCTCACATTCCCCCTTAATGGCCTCCTCTAATCTCATGCTGTGTCCTCTTGTCCTGCTATTTTCTTATATTTAAAC
Organism: Neoceratodus forsteri; assembly: GCA_016271365.2. Taxonomy (NCBI): domain Eukaryota; kingdom Metazoa; phylum Chordata; order Ceratodontiformes; family Ceratodontidae; genus Neoceratodus; species Neoceratodus forsteri. The sequence goes on from CM057455.1 coordinate 934,115,039, forward strand.
ATGTTAGACTCTTTCACCTTGTTTATGCCCTTAAGGTGTTTGAATGCCTCATCATATCACCTCTCTCCCTCCTTTGCTCAAGGGTATACATATTGAGCTCCGTTAGTCTGTCCTCATATGTCTTCTGATGCAGTCCTGCACTATTTTAGTTGCCCTTCTCTGGACTGCCTCAATTTGGTTAATGTCCTTGTGAAGGTGTGGCCTCCAATACTGCCGCAGTACTCCAGATGGGGCCTAACCAGTGTCTTGTACAGAGGGATTATTACCTCCCTCTTACGACTTGTGATACCCCTACTAATACACCCTAACACCCCCTAGCCTTACTTACTGCTTTAGAGGTCTGTTTGAATGATTTTAGGGTCATCAGTGATGATGATGCCCAAGTCTCTTTCTTCCTTTGTGACTGCTAGCAACTCCCCTCCCAGCCTATAGGTGGCTTCAGGGTTTCTCTTCCCTATGTGCATGATTTTGCACTTCTTTGCATTAAATCCCAGTTGCCACTCTTCTGACCATTCTGCTATTTTATACAGATCTCTTCTCATTCTGCCCACCCCAACTGGATCATCTACTCTGTTGCAGATCTTGGTGTCATCTGCAAACAGACAAGCCTTACCCTCTAGTCCATCTGCAAGGTCACTAATGAAGATGTTGAAGAGGACTGGCCCCAGGACTGATCCCTGAGGTACCCCACTTGTGACTTGCATCTCTTCTGACTGTATACCATTTACCACCACTCTCTGTTTCTGCCCGTCAACCAGTTTGCCACCCAGTTGACCAACTTCTACCCACCCGAGCCTACCCAGCTTATTTATCAATCTTCTATGGAACAGTGTCAAAAGCTTTGCTGAAGTCAAGGTAGGCGACATCAACTGCTCCCCTTGGTCCACCACTCTGGTTACCAAGTCAAAAGAAATCTATGAGATTAGTTTGACAGGACCTTCCTTTGTAAACCCATGCTGTCTTGGATCCTGTGCCCTATGGATTCCAGGTGTTGCACTATCCTTTCCTTAAGGAGTGCCTCCATAATCTTGCCCACTACTGAGGTGAGACTGACTGGTCTGTAGTTCCCTGCCTCCTCCCTGCTACCACTCTTGTGGAGCGGGATCACATGAGCCCTTCTCCAGTCTTCTGGGACCTCTCCTATGCTCAGAGACTCACTAAACAATTCTGCTAATGGCTCTGCTAGTTCCTCCTTTAGCTCCTTAAGTACCCTGGGATGTATGCCATCAGGTCCCATTGCCTTATCCACCCTGAGCTTAGCAAGCTCTTGTAGGACCCTTTCTTTTGTGAAGGGAGTAGTGCTCACCTCCCTCCCCCCTGTGTCCATGATGCTGAGCTGTGGGCCCTGCCCTACCTTCTCTTCAGTAAATACTGAGCAAAAGTATCTATTTAGGATAGATGCCTTTACAGGGTCCTCCTCCTCACATGCTCCATTTTCTCCATTAAGCTTAGCAATACCCCCTCTGGACTTTCTCCTTTCACTAATTCCTGGAGGTCTTTGGGTGCAGCAGAGATGAGCAGAGGGCTGTTTCAGTCACCGGTGGGGGATGGAGGGTACAGCATTGTGGACCCTGTCACAATGCCATAACCACCTATCACCTTTGCCGAGTAACGAGCAACTCTGCTACATAAAGACTTCAGGGAATGAACAGGAGCTGGCTGGCTGTCAATGAATGAGTGTATGCTTGTACAAGTATGAGCTCATTCATTGTCAGCTCAGTCAGGTGGGTAGCCAGCCATGGCGTAGAGAGGAGGGCTGTTCCGGATGCCCACTTGGGGTCATGGTGAGGGGGCAGTACCTGCCAGGGTGGGGGGTCTGCTAGATACCAGCGAATATGGGGACACTTTTTTTTGACAGGGGGATCAGCATAGAAAGTCTTGTCACCTTCTTTTACTGTTCGTGCTAGTGTTTCCTCAGTTTGGGACTTTGCCTGCCTTACTGCCTTACCTGCTTTCCTTAGGGCAGTTTGGTATGCCTCCCTATCTTCATCCCGCTGTGTTCCCTTATATTTCCTGAAGGCCAGCCTTTTGGCTCTGACCTTTTCTGCTACTGTATTTGAGAACCAAAGTGGTTTCCTTCTTCTTTTGCACTTCCTTTCTGTCTAACACAATGGGATGTTGCTTCAAGTATTGCATCCTTAATGCTTGCCCACTTTGCCTGTACCCCCTCACCTGTGTTTCTTTTTGCCAGGGCTAGCTTAACTCTGTTGGCCATCTTATCAAAGTCAGCTCCTCTGAAGTCCCATATTTTTGCCTTGGAATGGATGATTTAGATGTAGTAGCCAAATTGAACCATACCATGTGATGGTCACTGGCCCCCAGATGACCTTCTACCTGGAGATCTGTGATCCTTCCCTGTTAGTCAGTACTAGATCTAGGATAGCCCTGTCTCTTGTGGGTTGCTGTACCAGTTGTTTGAGGCCCTCCCCTGCAGGGAATCTACTATGAATCTAGTTCTGGCAGATGTTCCTGCTGGTATTGACCAATCTGTATCCGGCATGTTGAAGTCTCCATTATCAGAACCTCCCTTTAGCTGTCATGTTTTGTATATCTTCTAACAGTAATGTGTCTATGTCCTCCCTCTGGTCTGGGGCCTGTAGACAACCCCAGTTCTTATGGCTGTCCCATTTCCTGTTTCCAGGGTGACCCACAGTTCTTCTGGCTCCTTATGTGTATTCTGAATTTCTGTAGCTTTGATATTTTTATTAACATACAGGACGCTCACTCCCCCATTTTTGACCTCGGTCTCTTCTGAACAATACATAGCCAGGTACTGAAGTCTCCCAAGTGTGGTTACTGGTAAACCACGTCTCACTAATTGCTACTATGTCCAGTTTAGCCTCTGACATTATTGCCTGCAGGTCTGGGATCTTATTTCCCAGGCTGTGAGCATTGTGTACATGATTTTCCATTGGCCAGATTTTGGTGTGTTAGTTGTTGGGTGAAGTTTGGCATTACCCTGTGCATCGTATGGGGAGACAAACCTTTTTCTTACCTGGTGATGCAAATGAGCGGCAAACATGCTGAATTCCTGTTTGACCACTAGCTGAGGTGGGAGGGTGTTCTTCCCATTCAACGTATGGGGTGCTGCACTCCTCTCCCATTTGCTAGTTTAAATATTCTGCAAAGATGTCAAATTTCTGCCCTAATGTACTGACTCCTCTTTAGTCAGATGCAGTCCATCAAATTTAAAGAACTTTCGCTCCCAGAACTGTTGCCAGTTCCCTACAAATCTGTGTCCTTTTTCCTGGCACCAGCCCTTGAGCCACGTGTTTAGGTCCCCTATCTCCCCTTCTATGACCTTCCGTCCATCTGCTCCCCTCTCCCAGACTGGCAGGATCTCAGAGAAGGAGATGCAGGACGAAATAGATGATAGTTTGTCACCCAGCCTAGTCAGGTGTGCCTTGGTCTCCACAACTGACCGGCTGGTGAGATCATTAGTCCCTATGTGTACTAGGACATCAATGTTTTCTCCTGCTTTGTGAACAATTTTAGCATGCGGTCAGTGTCTCTCCATGCTGATGTACCTGGGAGACATCTGACCATCACCCTGGCTGGAGATGGGTATCAACTCCCAGATCATGGGAGTCCCCTATGATCAGAAGTTTTTGGATTTTGTGCTTGTTTTGTTTTGGTTCCTGATTTGGGTGAGTTTTGTTGTGCTAGCTCCTGTGCCGCAGTGTCCTGCTCTGCAGTGTCTTCTGCCTCTTTATTTGATTTCAGAGATAGAGGCAGATACCTGTTTGTAGTGTTTATATGGTTTTTGGAAGTAATGTGTTGGAGAGCAGAGAGTGATGGGGCACCTGATTTGCTCCTCCTAACCACCTGCCAACCTCCTGGACCAACTACCCACTGCGGTCGAGGTTTTTCTGTTGGATGCTGGGGAAATGGCGGGTGGTTCTTATAATGTATTTCTTCAATATGAAATTTGAGGCGTGCAATCTCTGCCCATGCTGCCCGGAGCTGAGCCCTAAGCTCTCCAAAGGCCCAGCATGTAGGACAGTGTCCTAAATCCTGTAAGACTGTCCTTCTGAAAATTGTTCCACAGTACCTGCAGTTAATGAAATCCATTCCAAATAAGTTGCTGGGTTTATAACCTAGTCAGAGTAATTAGAAGGAGAAAAAAAAAGGAAAAAAAAATGCAAGTAATTTCAAGGAAGTTTCGGGAAAGTGGAATTCGCAACTTTCGCCCATCCCTAGTGTCAGCAGAAACATTCAGCACATTCCCTTCTGCTTCTCTTTCTTTCTCTTTCCTGCCATGGTGTGTAGCCACAGCAATCTGTTTCTCTGTTTTCCTTGCTGCATCTCAGGAACAGACAACAGACACTCAACCCAGTGAAGAATCTGTTCATCCTTCTGCTTTTACAATCTCTCTCAACTTTAAAACAGCCATATTCTTGCTCTGGCTCACACATATTACCAGCACTCAAAGTCCCTTTCCTTCCTGCACTCATAGTCCCATTTCTCACCATGCAGGTACATAGCAATTCTCCAAATGAAGAGGTTCACTCTTCCTATTCTTTTCTCAGCACATTCATATTCACTTGTTCCTCATCATTCCTCTGTATTCAATCTTTTCCTAGGCTTAGACGCAGCCTTTATTCTTTTAACAGGTTCAGAACACAACCTTCTTCCTTTTCCAGGCTCAGGACACAACCTTTGTCTGTTTTCAAGATCAAGAAACAACCTTTGCCCTTTTCCCAGGTTCAGGATGCAATCTCTTCTCTCTTCTTCTTTATCTCACTGCTGTGGTGCAATTTCAGAGTAACACAGAGCATTCAGCATCCTGCAACTTTCCTTTTCTCTCTGCCAAGCTGCTTCTTTAATCTCTTTTCTTGCACTAGCATTTCCTTTCCTGATGGGGCAGGCACTCCCTGCCCTGGGGGACAAATTGCTGGCAGCCCCCAGGCAGGTCAATCCTGCAGCCCCATTCTCTTCAGGGGCAAGAGCCCCCCCCCCTCCACTGGAGGGGCTCGCACTGAACTGACAAAAAAGCCAACAGTTCTGTCCTCTTTGGAGCTTTCTGACAGCTCCCCAATGGCTGGAGCCACAGTCCTCCGGAAAAATGAATATGTATGAGGCTTCCTCGATGCCTTATTGGTGCGGAAAAAGGATCAATCAATGAATGAATCAATCAAATTCTTTATTTATCGAGGCGAACATTTTTGAGCAAGCTCATTTACAAGGTGGGCCTGCATTACACAAGTCAAGTAACAATGCATTTATATACAGACAAATAGACAGTAGATGCAAAAGTACAACAGTACTGGTAGGCCTGCAATAGACAGGATAAGTAAAAATACATTTGGGTTCAGGTAAAAGACAGTCGGTAAGGGTATACATAACAATAGGGTAGCAAGTCAGTAAAAATTTATACCAGACACAACAACATACATGGCTTAGTATTCCTGTAAGGTAAAGGCATTATAGTCCAGTGAAGAGATTAGATGAAGTGGATGCTACAAGTGAAGAGACATACATACTCAGTTTAAAAAGACCTAGGCGTATCAAGGGGGAGACATGTGTCAGGAGAAGTGGGCAGCGGGGGGGGGGTTTGGAACTGGTATAATACTAGGAGCGAAGGAATGAGATGCTGTGGGTATACAAGTAATAGGTAGGTGAGGGAGGGTGAGATTTAGGGCGGTAGATAAGTAGGTGGCTCAGGGACAAGTTATGCACTGATACAAGAAAGAAGGAGGATGGGAAAAAGCAGGGAGGATGTGGAAGGGGGGTATAAGTAAGCTAGGATATTTGGAAGCAGTTGCAGGCTTCTGTAATGTATTTTGAGTATGAGGTCTTAAACACAGTAATACTAACAGGAGTTCTCAGTTTCAGTGACTTCTGCAGCACATTCCAGAGTGACAGTAGAACGAATCCTATGGCAGCTCTCCCAAAATGCGTTAGGGCTTTGGGCACTTTCAGAGAAATCAGTGAACAGCTTCTTAGGGCATAGGTTCCAGGCATATTGAGAGTCAGGCAATCAACAATGTACTGCGGACGTTTGCCAGTGATAGCTCTTGATAGCTCTGTATGTCCAGAGAGCTGCATTTTTAATTCGTCTGTGGTGTAGGGAGGTCCAACCTACGGCTGCATATAAAGAGCAGTGATGGGTGGAGAAGGGGAGACCAGTGATGAAGTGCAGGGCTCTGTGGTAAAGCATGGCCAATTTACCGAGGTATGAAGTAGCACATTGGCTTTATATAAAGTCAGTGTAATCAATTAGGGAAAGGAACGTAGACTGAACTAGCTATTTTTTGGCCTCTGTAGTTAGTAGGCGGTTTAACCTGAAGAAGAGACCTAGTCTCTGCCTCAGTTTTTTTAACAAATCCCCAAGGTGGTCTGCAAAGGAGAGTTTGAAGTCTAGCCAGACCCCCAGGTATTTGAATTTCAGCACAAATTCCAGGGTTTCTCCTAGGAGGGTGGTGATGGGGGGTAGAGCAGGGTAGGCTGTATGGTTAATAGGTGAAAATAGCATCGCCTTTGTCTTTTTGGCATTAAGTAGCAATTTTTTACTAAGGAGCTGGTGTTGAAGTGTGTTGAAGTCAGTTTGCAGGTCACTACAGGCAGTTTCAGGAGTTGTACGGCTTAGGTAGATCACTGTATTATCTGCAAACAGATAAATTTTCGCCTCATTGATGCCTGAGTCTATATTGTTGATGTAGATGGCAAATAGGAGTGGCCCTAGGAAGGATCCCTGTGGGACGCCTCTTTTTAACAGATTTGAGGGGGAGAGTTCACCTTCGGCCTTGACCTGTTGGTGCCTATCAGAAAGGTAGTTATGGAACCAACGCAAGAAGGTAGAATCTAGACCAATAGCTTTTAATAAAGAAAGAAGGAGGCTGTGGTTGACAGTGTTGAAGGCCTTACTTAGGTCTAGAAAAACGGCGCAGAAAAATTTTTTGTTCTCTAGCTCGTGCTGCCAGTCATTTGTTACCTTGGCCAGGGCCGTGTTTGTACTATGTTCAGTTCTGAAACCAGATTGCATTGGGTTTAGCAGGTTAGTATCATCATTGAAAGATTTCAGCTGGGCATTCATGATTTTTTCCAGAAGTTTTGATAGTACCGGAAGAAGGGAGATGGGCTTATAGTTGTTTAGATCACAGGGTCTCCGGATTAAAACAACGGAATAACATGTGCGGTCTTCCACAGTTTGGGGAGGGTCCCTTGAGAAAGGGACAAGTTAAATAGATGCGTAATAGGTACAGTCAAGAAATGATAGGCAATATTTAGGTAGTATGGATCGAGATTGTCAGCGCCAGCACTTTTTCTGGTGTCCAACTGGAGGAGGAGATCTTCGACCTCTTTTAGTGAGGCAGGAGAGAATGAAAAGACTGCATCTGAGGGACTAGATTCTGAAGGTTGCATGGTAAGCTGGGAACATAGGTTGCGTGCAGGTGAGTTATCAAAAGCTAGCCCTGCAGTAGCAAAAGTGATTGTTGAAGGCTTGTAGTATCACTTTATTGTTGTTGATAGTTACATTGTCAGAAATAATTTTTGAGGGGAGAGTGTTTCCTGTGATATTACCAGAAAGTTCTTTTACTGTGGACCAGAACTTGGTAGGGCAGTTGGAGGCAGTGTCAAGTTCAGTGCAATAGAAGTTGGACTTGGTTTCCAGAATTAGCTTTGTACAGTGGTTTCTGGCTGTTCTGAAAAGATGCCAGTCTTTGGCTTTGTGGGATTTGCGTGCTAGCTTCCAGAGCTTCTCTTTTTAATAATGCTGCCTTGATGTCTGCTGTAAATCAATGGCACTTTCTAGCCTTTATGCGGGTTTTCACTAAGGGTGCATGGGTGTTAAGAACGCTGGATACAATTTCACGGAAAATGGCATATGCTGTTTCTACTGATTTGGTTAAATAGAAGGTCTGCCAAAGCAGGGAGGCTTTCAGGTCATTGATATATGCAAGCGGGTCAAAATTCCGTTTTGGTCTTTTGGTAGAGAACTTTGCTGAGGTTGTTGGTTTAGGGACTGGTCTTATGCCAGCAATAAAGCAGTGGTCACTAATATCGGCAGAAAAGATCCCAGAATGGAAGAAGAAATGGGGTTTGCTTACTAGAAGTACATCTAATAGTGTACTTTTCGTAGGGTTTTTCCTTATTGATACGAGTAAGGTTCATTAATAAATAGAGTGAGCCCATGGAGATGCACTTGACAGCCAGTCGTAGTTAAGGTCCCCCTAGTATAATTGTTTCCATTGTGTCGGTACTCATAGTAGATGATAGGTGGGACAGGAGCTGTGACCCCGAAGATGGGGGTCTATAACCTCCTATGACATGGAGGACCATTGATGTAGATATTTCAGTTTTTAAGGACAGGCATTCAAAGGCATTGGCAATTGATGTAGTGTCGAGGGTAGCGACCGTAAACTTGTTCTTAACATAGATGGCTACACCACTGCCTCTGGTTAGTCTATTGGCTCTGAATAACAGATAGTTGGGGATATTGACCTCTTTGTCTGACATGGATGGATGAAGCCAGGATTCAGATATGACAAGTACATCTGGCTCCGTGTGGATAGCCCAAGCCTGTATTGAGGTGAGTTTCTTTAAGAGGCTACACACAGTAACATGCATAAAGCTGATACCTTTATACTTCGTGACTTCTGACAGTGAAGGAATTGCTTGTATTAAACCAGGGTTAAGTTTAACATTACCTGAGCATAGCAAGAGGAGGAGTACAACTTTTCTCAGGGCAACAAGTGGTAATTTGGAAGAACTAAACCTTCTTTGGCTAGTGGAAATATTGGCGTAGGAATGCAAGGACCTATTCTTTGTACTGTTCGGTCCCAGTGATACATATGCTAAGACCCTAGCTGTATGACACCAGTAGATGCAGGTACTGGGCCAAGTAGGTAACATTCCTTGGGTAGGTAACGAGATGCCAGTGACTGTCCAAGAGAGAGACTCAGCTGAAAGTGGGTATGACAACTTGAGGGCATAGCATGAGTTGTATAGGGACTCCATGAGTAGACATTCTTGTTGTGGGGGATACGAGTCCTCTTTGGGGTAAGTTCCATCTGGTGTGTACCCTAACAAGGGTAGGGTGCATATGGTGGTAAATAGGTAGAACCAGATTGCAAGTTCCATGGTTAAAGTCTGGGGACCAGAAAGAGAAACAGTTGTAAGAGCTTAATCTGGGCAAGGTATCACCAGGTAAGGCTATGAGCCACGGGGTCTGAAAAGGGATATAGGTGCCGATGCCACTTGAAGGGAGCAAGGAGATGTTTCTATGGCACAGCGACTAGAGATAGTTACGAGAAGTTTTAAACCTGGTCTAAGAAGTATCACCAGCTAAGGCTACACACCACTGGGCCAGCAAAGGGATGTAGGTGCTGAAACCACTCGAAGGGAGCAAGGAGAATTTACCATGACACAGCGACTAGGGACAGCAATAAGAAGTCACAAATCTGATCTGAGATGAGTGGTAGGGGAGACTGCGGTGGGTTAGTTAGGATGGAACACTTGAACCTGAAGTGGCAGCCCAAAATTTATATGTCTGTGAGCGTCCTAGGGAGGCAGGGAGGATAGATTTGTAGGAAAGCCAATGGCAGGGGAGGGTGGGGCAAGGAGGTCTATATAATAATGGTCAGGAAGGGGGATGGGTGTGTAGGCATAAAATTTGCGGCTTTGTTGTACCTCTCTGGGTCTGGACTCCGAGCAAGTGGTCTCGGGCGGTGGCTTCAGAAGCGCCGACCGCCCAGTGGCCATGGCTCTTGCGGTGGATGAGGTGGGAGCCCTGGAGGGCTCTTGGCTGAAGGGGAAGAGAAAGTGAATCCAATTAGTACTGGTCCCAGACATGGCCAATGGTCAAGCTACCCAGTGACAAAACTAATTTACAAATGAAAGGGGACGATTTCCTTGGCGCCCTGAAATCTGGGTGGCAGTTACAGAGGCAAAGGAAAGGGCTGTTTCATTTAATCAATCTAACAAGAGCAGTTTGCAAGTATTACATCTTTTTTTAGGCAGTTTACAGGCAGATTCTAACAAAATAGGCATACATTAGCAAGCATAAGTAAAAAAAAAAAAGGAGCCTAAACATTACCATGTATTTGCCCCCAAAAGTCCTTCCGACAGTCTGAGTCACTGGCAAGAATCTTGGCTTGGTGGTTGGTTGGCTGGTGACATGTGGCTGCAAAACATGGTGGTCAAAGATAAACAGTGTCCACAGTTTGCACAGAGTCCCATGTTTAATGTCCCTGTGCAGCCAAACCTTGTACTTTCATTTATTCATTTCCCCACTGTTTGATAGCCACCCCTGTGCCCTGCATAGCAACTGCACTCTTTAATACATTTAGTTGATCCTCTGCCAGATGCTGCTGCCATTTCTGAAAGCCCCCAGGCAGCACACACAGTTCCGATGCTAGTCCGAAAGTATTACTTCTTCTCTTGCTACAGTTCGGAACCCTTTCAGTTTGTTTACATCCCCACAGACTGGCAGCCTCTCCATTTCCCTTGCACACATTTGTAATATTTATTTATTAATTTCCTTTACTCCTGCCTGTCACTAGCACTAAATTCTATGCCGTTAGTGCTAGACAGGCTCTACTAACTTCAAAGGGATGCCACCTCATGAATATTAATGAGGCATCTCCCAAATGCTATAGCACAATTGGCGCATACAAAAACTGCTCTCTTTTCTCTCCCCCTTCCTCTCTGGTTTTTCCAAGGTCTCCGGTCCCTCACTTACTCTGTACTGGGACCGGGACCACCATAGAGACAGCACAAAATGGCCACGGATCGGCCAATACTAAAATGCTTAACGCATGCACGGAGCTCACCGCACCACAGTACCATTTTAACCGCGGCTCTGTGAACTTGAACTCCTCTGGCCCCTACTCTCTCTGAAAAACCATGTGGGGCTGGCAGAAGAGGACAAAAACACAGGAGAATGTGTTTATTTATTCATTTCAAATCAAAACCCCAGGGAAACAAGCCTTTCTTGGGGGATCACAGGTAAGCCCATCAACAGAGAGGTTGAAAATGTAAGTCACACAGCTGAAAAGAAAGACACCTGTCTCTGATGGCTGCTCAATAGTGCCCCCTGATTCTGCTGCTTGAGCAGATGAAGGGTCCTATAGTTCTCCTCTGGATCAGCATGATTGGTCCTGGTCCCCTTCATTGCTGGGAACACTGATTTATAAAAAAAAATCAGTGGATCTCGTGCTCATCACGGACCCCCATCCATCCCAACCAACTCTACATCTTTTTTTTTTTTTATTTATTTTTAGCAAGTCCAATGCACACCTAGACCCACCATCTCATGACCTCCACATCTTCTTTTTAATTTATTTATTTTTGGAAGGCCCAGTGCTCACTTCAGATCCACCATGTCCCAACCGGCACAACTTTTTTGTTATTTATTGTAAGTGGGCCCAGTGCTCACCTTGGATCCACCATTTCATGACCACCACAACTTTTTTTTTTTTTTTTTGATATTCATTTTACCCCCACTGACACTCTGGAGCCCACCTCTCCTTCAGGCCTCCTAGCGCCCCACTAACCCCAGTGATCCTCTTCAGGAACTCCTCCATCCACAGATAGCATCCGACCCCTGAGTTGGTCCCAGCATATCCCATTGCCTGGCGGGCCCCCCTCCTTCGAGGGACAAGGCACCGGGGAGAGGGGAAATCCAGCACACTATTGCTCACATGGTTCCTTGAGTGCTGCTGTGCAGAAGGATATTCCCGGAGGTCCTGATGACGTGGAGGGCGGAAGCCATCATCCAGTGTGCTCCGGAGCTGTTTTCCGATTTTCTTGAGTCCCTTATGCACCACTGATTGTAGTGCCCCTGGTCTCCACCAGGGACTGCTACAGAGCAGGGCTATCCCCTAACCCACCCCAGGAGAGAAGAACAGTCCTCCGGATGCTCAATCCTCTCCTTCCCCTGCCAGACTCCGGCATCCCAAGTCCATTTCCGAACTCAGGTCGCCGGTGTGGTTTGACAACTTTTTTTTAAATTCAAAGTTGCCAGGTCCAATACTCACCCTAGAACCCCCATCTCATGACTAGCGCATGTTCTGGGGAGGGGGGCATAGTTTAATGTCAGTGGTCTGGTTGGCTGGTTGTGGCAGTGATCTGGCAAGCACAAGGACTGCTGAACAAAAAAACAGCCTCCAGGCTGCAGCACAAGACCTCCTCTAGTCCCCACACTGGTTACATTCCCAGGAATTGGAGTGAGCAAACAAGGCTGTTGACAGGACAGGCTCTGGCAACTCCAGAGTCCTACCCTTTAGGAAGGGGTTGCACAGGCAAACTTCATAAATGGCAAGCTATGTGCTTCCTATAAAGTTTCCATATGCACCTGGTTTGGTTTGAAATGTTCCCAATCTCCCAATATTAAAAAGAAAAAAAATCCAAATTGCCCATGAATCACTCAATTACCAAATCCCAGCTTCAACCCCCTCATTTAAATCTTCCACTATTTAAAGCATTAGAAATCTCCAACCCATGTCCCCCCCACTCCAAAATCCCACTGTAATTGCCTGATGACCACAAGGAAAATTGTATTTTATTTAGTTTTTGTTGACTGGGTAAGTGCACGAGACAAATTCTGCCTATTTTCAGGCATGACCTGGGGGAGGGGTATACATGCCAACTGACCTTAAACCAGATTAAGTTATTGGTAGTATTTTAGTGAATGGGGGAGATTTGGCCAGGGCATCTGGCAAATCCCCCTACTCTCCTGTAGGGGGTCCCTTACATCCTGGCTTTCTGCCAAAATGGTTGACCCTGGAGGTGTGGTAGAGAACATGGAGGTGTTGGAAGCAAGGGAGTCGGTCTCCTTCCCGTCCCAGAACTGCGAGAGGCCGAGCGGACTGATATCTTGAAGATTGCTGATACTGATATGGTTGTCACAAATATTGCTATGAAAATGTCTCCAGCTACTTGTTCAGAACGCCTTATGCCAGGTATGACTCAGATTTCAGTATTACCTGAGACGCATGTTGCACACCAGTCTGGTGTAATTCCTGACCTTCCTACAGTCACTTCTGGCACAACAAATAAAATGGTTGTGTTGTTTCTGGCTTTAGAAGCAAAATGCTATTTGGCTAAGAAAAAAGAGATTTTGGCCTTACAACAGACTGACACTGCATCAAATGGCATTTCTTTTGATGCCTCACTGCTGCTGAATGAAATTACTTTGCTCTCGGACAAGCCTATTCCTCCGATGACACTTCCGCATTCTTCTTCTTTGCATCAATTGCCCAGCCGAGATGTAGTTGTGAGCGAGGTGTCTGTGACACTTTCTACTGGGGTTCCATCTGGAATAGCAGCTACGTCTACTAGTCAGGCTGGCCTAAGACATACCCCTTAGTCTCAAACTGAATAATCAAGTGTGGACTGGTCCGTAGATGCTGCTTTGAGAGCAGTGGGCTGGGAAAAAAGACCTTGGGGCTGGGAGTTGGCGCTCAGGGTTGTCACCGATTCAGATCTGTAATCTGGATAATGCTGGTACAGTTTCTGTCCTTTCTGTAGAACCTGATCTTCTTTGCCTTCGGAATTACAACTCACACAAGATCCAGTTCTGCCCCTACCTGGTATTGTTCCTGCTGAGCTGTCTGCTACTGGTAAAATAACAGCTGCACCTTTTTTGAAATCTCAGAGCCCTGGGTCTCATCCACAAAACTTCAGACATTCTCTTCCATCTACCTCTAAAACTTATTCCTCTTGCTTTTCTGTTCCTACACAGCAAGCAAAAAGACATAATACAGTTAGACTGCAATATGTGGGTGGTCTGGATGAAATGCCAGACTGTGTGTTTGTAGGAAGAACCTTGCTTAAAGAGTCCATAAAGTTTTTTGCCTATGAAATTCACACTTTAATACATGTATCTCAGTAACCTAATTTTGACATAAGTTTTAAAACTTTAAATGGGTTGGAACGCTTCTGGACGAAATTTCATCAGCTAAAACATACTCCATTATGGGTCCCCTTTACTGCTATCCCCCTTACTAAACCTGCTCAGAAGAATGTTACTATTTTATTTCGGAATGATGTGGTTAGTCTGAATGACATTACAGTTTGGTTAAAGCAGAGATGTACAGTTTTAACTGATCCAGAGACTATTTTTGATACTGAGAATCCATGGACAGTGGGTTGGAAACTGAGGGTATTACTCAAAACCACAGATGCTGGGATCCAGCATTTGCCTAAGAGCTTTCTGTTAGGCAGGGACAGTGGGGTACTTTTCAACCCAGGCCAACCAAAGGCCTGTTACAAATGTGGCTCCATTAGTCATTTGAGCAGCATTTGTGATAAAATTAAATGTGTGGTGTGCGGAGAATTAGGCCATGAGAGTAATCAGTGTGTGGAAGAACCTAAGTGTGTGCGCTTTGTGAGGAATCTGGCCATACTTTTCAGCAGTGCATGTGGGCTGCTCATAACTCCCCCAACTTGGATTTTGAGGAAGAACAAAGGCAACTTATTACTGTGGCACAATGTACTAAACGTAATGAACAAAGCTTGGTTTCCTTGAGGCAGAGGTCTTCTCTTCCACCCTTGGAACCACAGCCCCAGATTTCACATGTGGCCTCTGTCCCCTCGAGGATAAGCTGGACACCCCTGAAACTGTGTCCCCTATCCCGGGAGTTTCTGATCCAGCTCCTCCTCCCTATCCACATACTTCTAAAGAGCTTTCTAGTGGGGCACCTGTTGTACCTGTTCCTCCCCCTGTTTTGTCTGTGGGTAAAATGACCCCCCAACCCCTGGAATCTATTATCCCTAGAACAGGGTCTACTAGGAGTAGTAGGAAACAAGGGTCACCCCCATCCAAAGTACAAAAAACGGAGACCATCCCCTTGGAAAATAGATATGAATTGTTGCAAGATTCTTCTGAAAACACAGACTCTGATTCCTCATCTGTGATTTCCTCTCATCCAGAACAAACTACGGATACTGAGGTTTCTATCCATCATATAGGGTCCCAAAAACAGAAAGCCAAAGCTAAGATTAAACATAAAGAAAGCATTTCTAGATGGGGAAAATCTAGATGATGGGAATTGTGTCCATTGGGGTACTTTCTTTTCCTTTATTGATATGGCTCCATCCTTTTCTATTCATACTGTAAATGTTAATAGTATCAAAAGACACACGAAGAGTGACACAGTCTTCTCCTTTTTATCTTGCTTAACAATTGGGGTGATATTACTACAAGATGTGAGATTCTACTCCCTCATAGAAATCAAACAAGCTCAGAGAGCCTGGTTTCTTGGCCCATCCTTTTGGTCCATTGGTCAGGAAACCTGTTCAGGTGTAGGGGTTTTATTTAGCATGTCTGACGTTGATGTTTTTAAAGTATTGGACTTATGTCCGGGTAGATTGTTGCTTATAGATGTTGAAATTTCTAATGTGATATATAGAATTTTGAACATCTAAGCGCCTCAAAAGAAATCCCTACAGAATGAATTGTTCAAACTTGCACAACCATTCCTGTATTCTTCTCATTTTGTTATCTTTGGGGGGGATTTTAACTGTGGCTTATCCATAAAGGATAGATCTCAAACTTCTAAATGTCTAAAATGTTTTGTGACTCTAATTTTTTTTACATACTGTATTGTATTCAGATAAACTTAAAGATGTTTATCTCTCTGTTACTGCTACACACACACCTACATTTCATAAAGGGCCTTAAGCTACTCATATTGATTTTTTTTGTATCCTAACATTTGTTCCTTTCTACAGCTCATGTAGAAGTAGCTGAATTTTCTGATCATAATCTTTTAACTATCATCTTAGGTGGTGACTAAACCAGAATTCATGGTCCAGGTACATGGAAATTGAATACCTCTTTATTAGACAATATCCTTTTATTGGATCAGATTAAAATGTTTCTGCAGGCTAGAAAATCTGTTTATTTTATGATGATTTACATCTATTGTGGTCTGATACAAAATTGGACTTGAAACACTTACTGAAACAATTTAGTAGACAGCATCATGCTTCACACTATACAGACTATCAGAAAAAATACTCCATTTACAGAAACTTTTAACCTTATCCTATACCCCGATCATGATTTTGCTAAATAAATTAGTACTTTAAAAGCTGATCTAACAGTTTATCCTTCACAAAAATTTAAATTGTTACAACATCAACAACAGTTTGGTACTATGGGATCCTTTTCTGTTGTTTGTCCTTATAAAAGTTGTAAAAAAAGGATAGATGATAACGTTTGTGAGGTTCTTTTTGACAGTAGACACCATGAATGTAAGGATAATTTGGAAATTCAAGCTTGCATTGTTGCATATACAACAAACTTATTTGGTCCTTTAAAATCAAATATTGGAGGGACCTCTGCTTATCTTTCTAAAATTACAGTCCCAGACATCTCTCCCTCTTTGATAGATTCCACTATATGAGATATTCAGCAGTCAGAAATTACTGAAGTAATTAGTACTTTATGATCTGGAGTTACGCCCAGCTTGGGTGGCCTTCCTAATGAAATTTATAAACGTTTGGGTGTGGAATTAGGCTACGAATTGGCTGCAATGTTTAATTATCTTCTTCAAGTTGATTCTTTTCCATTGGACATGAATATGGGAGGTTTGATTTATATATTTAAAAAAGGTGACAAAAGACTTTTACAAAATAGGAGGCCTTTCAGCCTCCTGAACACAGATTTTAAGATTCTGGCTAAAATAATAGCTCTACCTTTACTAAAAATAGCACATCAGGTTATTTCTTCAGCTCAATTTAGCACTATACCGGGCAGGAATATATCTGACCATTTAATCATGCTGAGGGAAATAGTTGAGAGGGGGAATAATAATTTACTTAATGGTTATTTGCTCTCCCTTGACCAAAAACAGGCCTTTGACTCAGTTAATCATGACTTCTTGTGGCTTGCTTTGCAACACTATCATGGCCCTCCTAGGCTTATCTCCTGGATACAGAAACTATACTAGTCTTCTACTGTAGTTCCTATTGCAAATGGTTGGAAAGGACCCATGATGTATTTAAGGCGAGGGGTTCGACAGGGATGTCCACTTAGCCCTATCCTTTATGTCTTTTTTTTTAGATGATCTGCTCAGATACATTAATGCTTCATAGGGGATTGTTCCAGTATCTACCCCATTATGTTCAAGCCCACATAATATTATGGCATATGTGGATGATATGACTTTAGTTGTAGCTGATGCATCAACTGTTCAAGAAGTGGTACATCAGAGTTTGGTGTCTGGGACTATTTCAGGGGCTGCCTTGAACCTAAATAAGTGTATTGGTAGACAACTGGGGACTAGTGGCCAACCGGAATCTATAATTTCTAACATTAGGATAAGTCAAGAACCTGTAAAAATTTGAGTATTCTGTTCGGGGATGGTCTTCTGGACATTCTTAATTGGAGCCCTATACTGGAAATTGCTCAAGCAAAAGTGGCATGTTGGAATAAATGAAAACTTGGGAAAAAGAAGAGAGTTTATCTGATTAAGGTGCATTTGACTTCAGTTTTTCTTTTTTTAAGTTATGTATTTCCCCCTCCTAAACGCTTTGATGCCAGAATATTGAGTATGTTTTTTCAAGCATTGTGGGGTAGTTGCCTTAATCCAATCAAAAGAAATGTCACTTATTTACCAATTTTATCGAGTGGTCTGAATATGGTACATCCTTTATTTTTCTATAATAGTATTTTTTTGATGGCAAATCTTAAACCCCTTTTGTTTAATTTGGAAAAAGGTTGGGAACCTTGGGTTTTTGAGTTCTGTAGTCCCTGGTTTTGACAATGGGACTCTAATAGTCTTAAATTGGTTAAAACTGTTTCTTTCATTCCAAACTATATTAGGGAGACTTTCTTAAGGCTGAAATAGTGGAACATTTCGAGTACTAAGATAATGACTCTTCATCGAAAAAATTTATATAAGCTTTTATTGGAACAAAATTGTGCTGTTTCTATGGTTTTCCATAAGTGTCTGGAGCCCTATTGGAACAGCCTTAAGAAGCTTTTATGGAACTCTAGGATTCCTCCATGGATGTGGGACTTACATTGGCTGAGCTGCCATGAGTGGATTAATATAAAAGCAAATCAAAAACATAAACAATTAACGGACAGATTTTGAAGTCATTTGGGTTGTATACAAAAAGAAGAAACCATTGATCATTTATTTTTCCAATGTTCGCATATTCAGGGATTTGGGGCTTTTCTTTGCTGACCATTGGAATGAGCCTTTGTTTGCATCTGTCTCCTATCTGAATTTAATGTATGAGTTTTTTTATGGCAATGGCGAAAATAGAATTCTGATACATTGAATGTTATTTTTACAGTATTGAAGTGGCATATTTGGACAGCATGCTGTCTTTTTACTTTACAACAGATAGAGTATTCTCATTACAATTTATTGCATAAAATTGTGTCTGATTTGAAATACGTGTATTATTCAGAATCAAAATCAATGCATAATCACATGCTCTTGGAGTAGTGAAAATGTTTACCATGGATCACCTATTCTGATGTTCCTATAACATGATTTATTTGTCTTATTATTTTCTTTTCTTTTTCTGATTATACTGTTGTGAACTTATGAGATTCATGTTTTGGTATGACTCAGTTTTTCTTGTTAATAAAAAATTCCCCTGCTCTTTTTGAGAAGTGCCATGGGATCTTTAACATCCACCTGAGCTACCACCAGAACAGGGAGATGGGACCTCGGTTTAACGTCTCATTCAAAAGATGGCACCTCAGGAGTGCTGCACCCCCCTCATGCTGTACTGCAGTGTCAGTATTTGGATTTAACGCAAGTGCCTGGTGTGGGGATAAAATCCACAGCCTTCTGATCTCCCAGCCTCAGAGGTGAGTGTGCTGCTTGCTGAGCCACTGACACAAAATAAACCCAGCAACACCATCTCTTGTAGTAGCGTTCCACTGAACAAGTCACTACCCCATTATGCAACTTTAAGCAGTGCAGCTCCAGCTACACTGATCCCATGCTGGGGCTGGTTCTTGTTCTTAGCAGTGAGTGTGTGAGTGCAGATCACCAGAGAAAATATGCTCTTCTCTACATTAGTGGCAGATGGTATGTCTGTATGGACTGTATATTTGTTTACCCATATATTTCAACTCAGTTATTTCACATTTAGACTGTATAATTCATAATGTTTTTATTTAAACTACAGTGCATATGTGCCTGCACATTTTCACTGTAGCTGATGTTTGTGGCAAAAGTTGCCACTTGATATTCTTTGGTTGAGCAGAGCTCTTCAGATTAACGCTGACCTGGTAACAACCCAATAGAACACCTTGGCAGCATTAGTGTTTGCACTGCACAAACAACTGGCCTGGACCCATACCCCATCACAATCATTTTTTTTGTCAACTTTCTTTCTTCCACTGTCCCCTGGAACTCTCTCAAGCAGACCACTCACACTGCCAACTGTCTACCACACTGCCTGAAGGTGACCCTCCTGGGAAATCAGGGACAGACACTCCCCACCTCCCTAGCCCAACAAGCCTTCCCCTACTTTCTGGGACCGAGGTGGGCAGGGGATCGGGAGAGCCAGTGAGTCATGCCCAGCATTGGGTGTGTGGCAGTGGGGTACCAGAGGTTCCAGTTACCTATTCAGGGTCCAGGGTATTTTGCCTTGATGTTTCCCCTGGAATATGGGCATGCAATGATGTCAGTGCACCAACATGCAGATGTCCGCTGCCACTCCACCCCATCTTAAGGTGTCTCTCTTGCCATGCCTCTGATCTCCATCGGGTGCCAGTGCAGAGCGATGTGAGCCTACCTCCCACCCCGAGAGAGGAGAGCAGTCCTCCTGAAGCTCAATCCTCTCCCTTCTTTGCCAATCCCCGGTGACCCAGGTCTGTTCCCGAACCCAGTTCACCAGTGTGGTACGAGGTGTGGCATCCATCACCTTAACCCTCAGTGCCAGCAGGCCGGCTAATCACAACTACATTAGTGGTGATTTGTGAGACTTGCCCCAAACTGGTGTTAGGCACTTGCACACCAAGCACCCATTTCTGTGGGAGATACACATTAATAATGTGGACCTGAGGTGAGGATCCACCGTCTCCCAACCCACACATATTTTCTGGAGTTTGTTTCTAAAGTCAGCAGGTCCAATGTTCATCCTGGACCCACCATCTCTTGACAAGCACATCTGTTTCTTTTTTTGTTTAAATTTGATGAGTCCAGTGCTCATACAAGCCAGCCGCCATCTCCCAAACAGCTCAGAGGAGAGGGAGTGGATCATGTTGTCCCCAGTACCATAGTGGGCACTCTGACAGACACACCCAGGCAGGCAGAGCCACAGTAGCATGCAAATATTTTGATCAGCTTAGTACTTCATGACACATTTTGACAGATTGAAGGGCAGCTGCCACAGTGCTTGATAATCATCACTATGACCCTGTACAAATCACATAAATCTGTTCCTCCAACTCAGTGGTTTAGCATTTTCAATAAGTTGCTTAATGTGTGCACTGCTCAGTGCACTATATTGATAAAAGTTTCCTAATGCTTGGTCTCCAGATGATATTCAGCTTCAGCTACTTTGCAGCTCTCTGGGAAACTTGCAACCCATTGGAAATGCTAAATCACTGAGTTAAAGCCCAGTCTTTCTACTGTACTGTACAACAGTACTGTACATGCATTCGGCATGTTGGCGTTGGCATCCAAGAAATCTCAGTCTCCCTTTGATTACCCTCTTTTTTTATTTATTTCGTTTTTGTTGACCGGGTAAGTGCACTAGACAAATCTTGCCTATTTTCAGGCACGACCCTGGGGAGAGGGATACAGATGAATGCCAACTGACTTTGAACCAGATTAAGCTGTTGGTGGTATTTATAGTGAATGAGGGAAATTTGGCCAGGACACCAGGGAAATTCCCCTACTCTTTTCGATAAGTGCCATGGGATCTTTAACATCCACCTGAACTACCACCAATCCAGGCAGATGGGACCTCGGTTTAACGTCTCATCTGAAAGACGGCACCTCAGAAGTGCAGCACCCCTCTCATGCTGCACTACAGTGTCAGTACTGGGATATTAACCCAAGTGCCAGATGTGGGAACTGAACCCACAGCCCTCTGATCTCCTGGCCTCAGAGGCGAGTGTGCTACCTACTGAGCCACTGACACTCTTATCCCCCAATGCTATCAGTGCTGCAATAATGTCATCTAACTCCCCTTTTAAAACATAGAATCAGCTCAGTTCAGCTTACTCACTAAATGGTTTTGGTATTTCAGTGTTGGTGTCTAAGTATTCTAAGTGCCCCCAGATAACCTCTCCCCCGCTGCACATCCTCAGCCACTTCAGCTCTGCTAAGTATGAAGGGAGACACAGTCTAATTCTCTGTCTGACTAACTGACCCAGTGAAATTGGTAAAGCAGGGGCAACGTGGTGTGGGTTTATGTGCAAGATAGTGTCACCTGCAGGATTTTCATTGCATAGGAAAGGTTTCTGGGATACTGACCACTGACTACAGATGGAAAAACAGCTGGAAACCTGTTAAGTGATGCCTGTGTGCATCAGAGTATGAAAACAAAATTGCATGATCAAGGCAGGAGAGGCATTAGCATGAAATAAAATAGATGCAAAAAAAAAAAAACAGTCCTACAGTATGCTGCTTACATCTAAAAATAAACATTCTGGGGAACGTCCTGACCTTGTATAAAATGGCTGGTTAAATATTTCCTGCTTCTCTCCACAGGCCCTAATTCATCAGCATCCTTAATAAATACTTAGAAAAACTTCAGTATCAGGTATTAGCATGCTCCTGAAAGCATGGTGATCAGTTTCAAATAACTTGTGCATTTCTGGTACTTACTGGGAGTCTGCTGCATCTCAGCACTCCTCAACATGCCTCAGCACTCCTCAACACAACTCCATCTTACGCTGATCTCTGCAGAATGGTGGCCACTGATCTTCTGGTTGACCATGTGGAACAGGTGTTTCAACAGCTGCTAAATGAGATGAAAAGCCTACAATTAAAATTGGATAAGGAGTGCTAAAGCGGATACTGAGGAGAAAATAGCTAAGGGGGCCAAAAGGGGGGATAAAATGTTTTTTAGGTATGTAAGGGAAGAAGGAAGGCAAGGCAGGGGATAGTAAGGTTGTGGGGGCTGGGAGGAATACAACTGGAAGTGGACTTTGAGAAAGCAGAGGTCTTGAATAACTACTTCTGCTCAGTCTTCACTGAGGAGGGAGAGGGTAGAGGACCAGAGCTGGGGGGAGGGGCAGGGAAGGCAAAAAGGGTGTTCCTAGTATGTTCAGCATAGACTGGGTAAGGGAGGAACTGGGCAGGAAAAAGGTGGGCAAGGCAATGGAGCAGGACGACTTGCACCCGAACGTACTCCTGCAGCTGAGGGAAGAGCTGGCAGCCCCACCGATGAGACTGTTTAACTTGTCCATGGATACAGGATGTGTGTCAAGGGATGGAGGAGGGAAGATGTGATGCCACTGCACAAGGGGGTCAGTAAGGAGGCGGCGGAAAATTATCGCCCAGTCAGCCATACCTCGGTGGTGGGCAAGATGATGGAGGCACTAATAAAAGAAAGGGTGGTGGACTACCTGGTGGACAGTGGACTGTAGGATGAAAGACAGCACAGATTCATGACTGGGAGGTTCTGCCAGATGAACCTGATAGAATTATTCAATTGAGTGACGCGGCTGGTTGATCGGGGGGGGGGCAGTGAACGTGGCCTATCTGGACTTCAGCAAAGCCTTCAACACCATCCCTCACAGAAGGCTAGTGAGTAAAATAGAAAGGTTAGGGGTGGGACAGAAAATAACTAAGTCAGAGGAAAACTGGTTGGTGGGCAGAAGTCAGAAAGTGGTGGTAAATGGGGTGCATTCCATAGTGGGGGGGGTAACTAGCGGGGTGTCCCAGGGGTTGGTGCTGGGATCCCTCCGTTTTAATATAGATCAGTGATATAGCAGAAAGTCTGGAGGGAAGAGTGTGCCTATTTGTCGATGATATGAAAATCTGCAATAGGGTGGACACCCGGTGGGGGGGGGGGAGTCCATGAAGCATGACTTCAGAAGTCTGGAGGGGTGGTCGGAAACTTGGCAACTCAAATTCAGTGCCAAAATGTTTGATGTGATGCATCTGGGGCACAAAAACCCACAAGCAGCTTACACTCTAGGAGAGGAGGAAATTAAAAAAACAGAGCAGGATAGAGATTTGGGGATTATAGTATCAAGCAACCTTAAGGTGGGTAGCCAATGTAACAAGGCGATGGGGAAGGCAAATGGAATGTTGGCATGCATTAGAAGGGGTATAACTAGCAGAAAGAGGGAGGTGCTGATGCCTCTTTACAAGGCCATGGTGACACTAAGACCACACCTGGTGTATGGGGTCCAGTTCTGGAGACCGCACCTATGCAAGGACAATGGGATGGAAAGGATTCAGAGAAGAGCAACTATGTTGGTGCACAGTATCCGGGGGAAACTATATGAACAGAGGTGTAAAGAACTGGATCTGTACACATGGGAGACTAGAAGGGAGAGGAGGGACTAGATTGAAACTTCTGAATATGTGAAAGGGATCAGTAAGGTGAAGAAGGGGAGCTTCTTTAGTAGGAAGGAGGGAGCTAAAACTAGAAAGCATAAGATTGGAAGGTGGAAGGTATAGAGGCAATGTGAGGGGGTGATTCTTCACGGAGAGAGTGGTGGAGGCCTGGAATAAACTGTTAGAAGAAGGGGTGGAGGCTGAAATTGTGGCGGGATTTAAGAGGGCATGGGACAGATATATGGGATTGGGAAGTGAGGGGAAAGGCAAGGCCCATAAGAGTGGAGATGAGTAGAGGAGGGGGAAGGGCAGACTCGATGGGCTGGTGAGATCCTTTTCTGTCATCAGATTTCTGTGATTCTATGATAAAAATACAGGAGCTATCAACAAAATTTCTGATTGCCTGGCAGTCACAGATTAAAGAAGCTAATCAAACAAAACCAAAATTAACCATCTACAGTCTCAGCTTCATGACCAGACAAAACTGATCCATCAACTTCAGGATAAAGTCAATGACCTTGAAAAGCGAGGTTGCTGAAAAAAAATCTCAGATTCGTGGGGTTTTATGAAGGTATGAAGTTTAGAGATATAATATTGTTCCTTTGTCATGTCCTGTCTACTCTGTTCATACTGCTCGGGTACCCACACTTCACACTGAGTGGGCCCACTGCTCTTTAACCACAATGCCTATAAAGAATAATCCCAGACCAATAATCCCAGACCAATCATCCCAAAATTTCTTTGGTTTCAGATCAAGGAAGGCATTTTAAGTAGAGTGTAGGAGCTAGGGACTTTGGAATGCCAGAGGCACAAGGTAATAGTCTTCCAGGACTTTTCCACAGAACTCACCTCCAAATGGAGAGCATTCCCAGAGACTAGACAGCAACTACATCACCTAAGAGTTCCCTTCTCCCTGCAATACCCAGCACAACTATGTCTACAGAACAATGGAATACCAGTCACCCGTAACTCTCCTGAATCTGCCATGGATTACATAAATTTACACAGGCCCTCACAATCTCGGCCTACTTGCCACTCACCCACTTGGCAGGACCTGAGAGAAACTGAGTACTATATGGACACCATTCTACCTGTTCCACAGTCAGTACAGAGCCCCTACACCCAACAAGTTCAGGACCTTGACATTTGGTTGTCTTCAAAACTGAAGCTCAGGAACCAGAACAAAACCAAGGACTGCAAAGAGTCTACACCACTAGCCACAATCCAAATCCTAGATAGCTTCTGCGCTCCAGTGAACAGAGTTGCTGGGTGCAAACCCAGAGGTGGCTAGCCCCCACACACAAAACAGTTCCAAAATTGGCATCTCCTGACAAAGCCTTATTTTGGAGGTGAAGCACTGGGGTGTAAAGTCTGTGTCCCCAGCTTTGGCCATTATATGCTTAAAAAACTTACAGTATTTTAATTAAAAATTTAAAAAACGGACTTAAGTAGTCTGGTCTGTCTCTTTAATGCTTGGATGCGCATCTGATTTTGGAACTGTACACCATTAGCCATTAGATCCCACAGCAATAACAAGAGCGGGGAGTTGGCTGACAATGAAAACAATCTTAGGGATTTGGTGGTACATAACAAATACTGTATAAGGTCTACATCTCCAGAGCCAGCAATACAGCACTCTCAAACACAACTGAGTCCCACAGCTCCAGTCCCTACTACCACAAAATCTCTGTCAAGGAATAGCAACCCAAGTACCACTGCTGCCTGCCATATCACCACTACCTGTAGAAACTGTAGCAGTGCAGGTTCCACTATCCACCTCAGGTTCCTCTGGTCCAGACAAGGAGGCCCAACATTGCAGCTACAACTTCCAGGAGAAGGCCACTTCCTCTTTAGAGGTGATAGTAGTGGATCTGACCCCAACCAAATTGGCCAGCTTGACAAAACGAGCTGCTGACTGATTCCATCCCGATGCTGAAAGCACCCCAACCCATGGCACCCAGCCTTCAAAGACAACAGGTCCCACCCGGAACATCAAACTCTCACAGATTTGGTCCTTCATCCTTTCTCTCCATTTACAAGGTGTTTACTGACTCAGCTGCAGTAGGTGTGAACTGGCAAAATGCCTACAATTTTGCTTATCCTCGTCTACGATCCATGGACACTCTGATTCACTCTCCCACCAACACTCTGTGATACAATCTGCTCACCTTGTCATCCAATCTACTCCCAAGTAAGCATCTAGAATGATTTACAAGACATTTTGGACTCAGAAGCACTCCCAATTGCATATCTTTTACCTGACTACTTACAATGTTAATTGGAGGGTGGGGAAACAAGATCTTTTTTTCACGAAATAAGGGGAATGTTTCTTTAACTATTGCTATCTCTTGAAGGTGCCAACATTTGAAGTTCAGCCCTGCAGCACATTTTCTCCAGCTGATGGCACACTTCCCCTGTTTCAGCCTGTCTCTCATCCAAGACAGGTCTTATATTTGGCATAACTTCCCATTACAGCCCTACAAAGAACTTTTCAGATTTGAGAACCTGAATTAGCCTCAGCATATAGGGTGAAATGGATATATAAATTAAAAATGAATTTGTGTCATCGTTATGTGAACACTCACTGAAAGCCCTCCACTACTCAAGCTGTGATCTAAGCCTGCCGTTTCCTATTAGCTTGCATCTCCACTGGCCACCCCCTTGAGCAACATCCCATGCTCTCACCAGGGGAGCTGCCAGCCAGCAGGTCCTGGAGGTAGATTCACGCTATTCACTTTGCAGAGAGGCTCCAGACAAGCACACTGATGGGCAGACAATGTGGCAACTTGCACCCCACTATGTAGTACCCTGAACTCCCTGCTAACAAGGCCCAGTAACACTAGTACAGGTGCCACATAGTCTGCTCAACCCGGAGACCAACCAGGTAGCAAACCTTACCTACAACCAGGGCTGCAGCTCGACCAACACCTTATAACCTTAGACCAACATGGCTGATTTGATTATACATGCCTCTTGCCCATATGCACCCCTCCAATCAATGCATCTTATCCCATGCCCACCTTCTGGTCTGTGCCAACAAAATTTCACATTCAAAACCCACTATACAGTTTGGGTGGTGGGTGACTCATCCTGACAAAGCTGCAAGGTCATCAACACTATCCCTAAGATCTGGCAAGCTCAAATCACTCATCTGGCTTGTAGGGATTCTGTAGCATGGTAGCATTAATTTAAGTAGGAGACCTCTGCATTCCAGGAAAGGTATCAATGATACAGTCTCCTCTTAGTAGATTTGTAGTCTGACTTAAGCTTTTGCCACAATGACTAGAACCCACTACAAGCGCTATCATCTAATGTTTGGAAATAAATCGCTTTTTATACAGTGGAATTGGGGCTGGGGGATTTGGTCTGCTTACTGCATACTGCAGGTTCATGTTCATGCCCCATAGAAACTTTATTGAGTCCTGGGGTAGCAGGCACATCCTGACTCTGCAGTGGAAGTGCCCAAGGGTCCATTTCCTGTGTATAGTTATCAGAAATGCATGCTTCTTTTATTCTTTTTACCATACTTACTGTGTATTTCAAAACACCAATCTATTCCTGTTTCACTAATTTTGCATTGATCCCACAAAGGCAGAAATCTAGATATATGGTTTCTCATAACACCTATGCAAGGCTCTCTGTATTTATCACTCCACCCCTGGACCAGTGTCTGTATGCTTGCTGATGATTGGGACCATGGCATTCCTCACCTCCAGACTAAAGTATGGCTGATGTCCGCATGCATACCTGGAATGTCTGGGGTTTGAACTCTACTGTGAAACACAAACAGATATTATCCCACCCAAAAAGACTCCACTCTGAAGTCACTCTCTGACAGGAGACTAAACTGCCACACCCTGAAGCCCAGAAACTCAAATGAGAATGAGTGGGCAGAGAGATCCAGAGTTCAGCAGCAGTAAAAAAAAAAAAAAAGATCTAAATTCTTGTACATAAAGATCTTAACTGGAAACTGATAAAGAGTGCTATAGATACAGAGAGCAGGTAGGTGTTAGGGCACTTTGGCACCCAGACAGGGCCCCTGATAATTGGTAATCTATATGCTACTAACTCTGACTCCCCCTCCTTCTTTCATCAATTGGCAGACAAGTTGCTGCACGTCAGCACTGCCAATTTTCTGGTGGTCCTGGGGGGTGATTTTAACCTCATCCTAGATGTAACACAGAATAGGAATCAAGAGAGAGCCAAATCCCATGTAAAGTCTCATTGTTGCCCACAGACCAGGGCTTCATGGATGTCTACCATCAGCTCCTTCTGATGATCCAGGACTACACCTGCTACTCTGCAGCCCATGGCTTGTATAGCTACATTGACTTATAGCTTGCCTCCACTGGGGTCATGCATAAAGACAGAGCTACCTCCATCACCCCATTCCTGATCTTGGACCACGCCACTCTCCAGTTAGACATGATCTGGGGATCTTCTCACCACTGCTCAACCATGTGATGCCTGGACCCTGTACTTCTCCAGGACAAGAAATTTCTAGAGTTGCTCACACAGGAAACGTCTTGTTTTTTTACAAGTAAACGATACAGGGGATACTAGTGTGGCCACACTGTGGGAGGCATATAAGGCCACTGTCAGGAATCAAATCATTATTTTTTCTTCACGAAGGTTAAAAGAAAGGGAGAAACAACAGACTTAGAAAGTCAGCTCAGAAACAAAGAAACTAAACTCACATCTCTCCCCAAAACTAACACCGGCTCACTCCTGCATCAAACCATTGTTAAGCTGAGGCTTGACACTGACACACTTCTCACCAGGAAAGCTGATCTTGTTCTGTTAAGGCTTAAACATAAGTACTAGGAGGGCAAAGAAAAGTGTGGAACAATCCTTACTTACTGACACAAAAAGCAGCAAGCAGACATATTGCTGGTCTCATAAACCACCAAGGCACATGTGGGATTTCAGCTGCACACATCAATGAAGCTGTGTAATTTCAATACTAATTCTGTGTACTGTAGGTCCCTCCCTCCACCAGAAGTGGATGGCACTGACAATCTCCTTCAGCTCATCAACCTCCTCACTTTGACTCAGGAGCAGGCTAATGCCTTTTACACTCACCTTATCACTGGAGAGGTTGAAGCAGCTCTTAAAACTCTTACTCCTGTTGGCTCCACGGCACCAAGCAATGGGGGAATTGCTCGGCATGCTGGTGACCCGAGTTCACCACCACATGGGATGACAGGAGTGAAAACTGGCAGGGAGGGTTATGGGCATCTGCTGGGTTGCCCTCCTTCCTGAGAAGGAGGGTGCAGCCCACATTGCTACTTGAGTGGCTCCTGGCAGTTCCCCTGTGGAAGCACACTTGTGGCATGGGAGAGCACACGCCACCATGAATCCTTCCCAAGACACAGTGAGCATGCAGCCGCTACATAGGGGGGTGGGTGAAAATAGAAAATTGCCCACTCAGCTGACCTGATGATAATCACCTGGTTCCCTTCCCGACACGCAGTCCTGGCAGCCAGCCTTCTGGGCTGATCCCCTGCCACATGCCCGGTACAGTATTGGAATACAGCTCCCTTTTTGTGGGCCCCCCCTTGGTGAAGGGATGCATCAGGTTTACTGGGTCATGACACAAAAGGGGGGATGGTGATGATGGTGAAGAAGGGGAAGACTTGGTGTGCAGTACTGTAGGTGACCATTGGCAACTCGAAGGAGTGGCTGGTAAGGGGGCTCAGGAACAGTAAAAAAAAAACGTTAGTCTCCAGAAGGTATTGGGTAGAGATGGTCTCCCAGTGGATCTTCTGCGGGCCATCTCCCCTTGGTATGCCTCATCCTCTGCAGCTATACCAGGAGTCTAAGCTCAGTGGAACTTTTCCTCCATCCATGTGCACAGCCACTCTCAAGGTTCTATCAAAGAAAGGAAACGATCCTTCCTCCTCAGGAAGTCACCACCCTATCTCCCTTATCACAGCAAATGGTAAAATCTATGCTAAAGCCTTGGCCCTCAGGCTAGAAACCCTTCTTCCTTCCCTCATTTACCCCTCACAAGTAGGATTTGTTAAAGACTATTTCAGCTCATACCAACTGAGGGCCCTGGTGAACCTTATACACTCAGCCAGAGATGCCCCTACCCCGCAGCAGCCATCAGCATAGATTTCGAGAAACTTTTGTTTCTGTGGAGTGAGAGTACCTCTGCAGGGTACTACATAAGATGGGCTTTGGACCAGGCTTTTCTGAGCCCTGTCTGCACCCTGTACCTGACTCGATGGCCAAGGTTCTCCCAAATCACACTCTTTCTGATGAATTCCCACTAGCCAAAGGGACAAGGCAGGGGTGCCCTATATCTCCCCTTCTGTTCGTATTAGCAACAAAGCCCCTATCAACAGAAACATAAAGAATTTGTTGGCAAATAAGGGCCTTTAGGCCACCTAGCCTGCCCTATTACCATGAACAATTGCGCTCTTTCATGCACTGCTGGCATTAGGTTATACCCCCTCCTCCCTCGGCTACCGGCAATCCTCTATGCCTATCCCTAGCATGTTTAAAGCCATGCAATCATTTCTGCCCCCACCACCTCCACTGACAGGCTGCTCCACTTGTCCACAACCCTGTCTGTGAAGAAGTACTTCCTAACCTTGTCTCTGAACCTCCCTTCCTCCAGTTTCATCTTGTGCCCCCTCATGCTTGAGCATCTTTTTCTTCGGAATATAGTATTCTCCTGTACTTTATTCTTCCCTATGAGGTACTTAAATGTCTCGATCATATCTCCCCTCTCCTCCAGGGAGTACATATTTAATTCCCTCAACCTGTCATCATAGGGTTTGTGATGTAATCCCTGCACCATTTTGGTTGCCCTCCTGTGAACCACCTCCACCCTATTTATGTCCTTACATGGATGAGGCCCCCAGAACTCGACACTGTATTTGAGGTGCAGCCTCACTAATGTCCTGCATAGTGGAATTATTACCTTCCTTTTTCTGCTGGTGATTCCCCTGCCTTTTCATCCCAGCATCCTGTTTGCCTTTCCTGAAGCCTTATCACACTGCCTAACTACCCTGACGTCAGCGGAGATGATCGTCCCCAGGTCTCTTTCTTGCTAGGAGCATGCTATTTCTCCACCCCCCCCCCCAGCTGATATGTAGCTTCTGGGTTTTTGTGCCCTATGAGCATTATCTTGCACTTTTTTGGCATTGAAACCTAGCTGCCAATCCCTTGATCAATCCTCCAACTTCCTTAGATCTCCCCTCATTTTATCCACTCCTTCTGGTGCGTCCACCCTGTTGCAGAGCTCAGTGTCATCAGCAAACAGGCAATTTTCCCTTCTAGACCCTCTGCAATATCACTTATAAAGATATTGAAGAGGACTGGACCCAGCACTCATCCCTGTGGTACCCCACTGGTTACTTTGTCCTCTGCAGAGTGAATGTCATTTAAACCACCCTCTGAGTCCAATTATCCAGCCAATTATCCACCCACTTCACTGCCTTCTTTCCACTCATGTGCTCCCCAGCTTGTTTAACAGCCTTCTATGCTGTATGGTGTCAAAGGCTTTGCTGAAATATAGGTAGGTCATATCCTCTGCTCTGATCCACCTCTTCTGTTTTTGTCTTGAGAATTGCAGGATTCCATTAAAAGTGTAGTAATTTAATAACCAGAGGGAGTGAGATACAACTGAATTTGCTTGATTGCTGGGGTTGAGACCTAGGATTTGGAAGGATATTTTTGCTACATTTTAAAAGTGTCCTGCTGGCTGGGGAGTGAGTTCATTTTTATCTCTGGACTCAGTAGAATGGTTTATGTAGGAGCAGTGGTCTAGTAAATTGTGGTGTTAGTTGAATTACTATAAAGGGCAGTACTCACCAGGGTGGTGGAGCAGTTGTGTATTTGATTGTTTCTAACAGTTACCAGGTGGCTGTGGACTACCCAACCACCCTTCTACAAACCCCACTCCACCCCCCAGGCATGGCATTTCCTTTATAGCCAAAGTTCTGACATTACTTCCTCAACAGGTCTTGGGGCAGAACTGTCATATTCTTAATAACCCAGCACAGTGCATAAAGGGTAGGTACACACCACAAATAATAAAATTTATATATATATATATATATATATATATATATATATATATTACATATTGTATATTATAAGGGAGAGGGACATGTGGGGAGTGATGCAATGCACTGGCTGTGGGGCAGCAGTTTTCAGGGAGACATTCTGGAAACTGCGTTGCTGTCCTATTTGCTGGCAACTGTCAGCTCTGAGGGAGGAGGCTGCCCACCTCCAGGCTGAACTAGCAAAGACTAAGGAGGCCTTCCCCACCCAAAGAGCACCACTGCCACAACCACTGCATCAGAGGTTGCCAAGTATGAAGAGCAGTTGGACCACAGTGGGTTCTGGGATGGTGCGGGTGGTAGACCAGAGGCGAAGCCCCCTAGTTGTACCTCTACATAAATCATATGCCATTCTGGCAGAGGAAGGTTCCTCTATGATGGCACCCTCAGAGGAGACCAAGAAGAATGTTGAGGACATCCACAAGGGAGACCCACAAAAGGGTGGCAAGGAACACCACAGGGGAAGGAAACAGCTTCTGACAGGGGACTCAATTGTTAGGGGGTTAAAACTGGGAAAGGGAGAGGAGAAGGAAGTAAGGTGCCTGCCTGGTGCCATGGCTTGGAGGGTCAGGAAGCAAATCCTCAGAATTGCAGAAGCAGCATCACAGGAGAGGGAACTAGATATCATTGTCCACCTTGGGACAAATAACGTAGCTAGGCATGGGATCAGTGCAGTGCAGAATGAATTTGGGGAGTTGGGGAGGGGCCTCAGATGGGTAGCAAGCACGGTAACCTTCTCAGATGTGCTGCCAGTCCATGGCAGGAGTGAGGTTAGGCTACAGCACACCATGCAGTTTAATAAATGGTTGCAAAACTGGTGCAGAGCACAGGGCTTTGGCTTCATTGGGGACTGGGGGTCCACCTGGAGAGATAAAGGTCTATACTGGCACCATGGTCTGCATCTGTCCACGAAGGGAACCAAGCTCCTAGGTGACAGGTTTAAATGCTTCCTTGGCAAGCTTTTAAACTAGCCAAGGGTGGAGGTGCTGATAAAAGGCAGGAAATTTCAAGCCTCCCCCCACAAAACATGGCAGGCAGTAAGGTAAACACTGAGGTACAAAGCTCAACACAGGGCAGGACA
This sequence comes from Neoceratodus forsteri, assembly GCA_016271365.2. NCBI lineage: Eukaryota > Metazoa > Chordata > Ceratodontiformes > Ceratodontidae > Neoceratodus > Neoceratodus forsteri. Next base: position 934,147,636 of record CM057455.1, read on the forward strand.
GGGGTAAACGGAAAAATAGACAAGGGCAATAAGAACAGGGATGGGGGGAAGGACAAAGCCAACATTAAATGGAGGGTAATGAGCACCAATGCCCGAAGTCTGGGAAACAAGCTTCCTGAGCTAGTAGCCCTGATGGAAGATGAACAATTGGACATTGTGGCAGTCACAGAAACATGGTACACAGAGAACCATGACTGGGATGTCAACATACCAGGGTACACAATCTACAGAAGGGACAGGGAAGGTAAAAGTGTAGGTGGAATAGCTCTATACATAAGGGAAGGGATCAAAGCTACAGAACTAAAAAGTAAAGGGGGAGGACAAGAGGCACTCTGGGTCACCTTGGAGACAGGGAATGGCATCACAATCTGCACAGGGGTTGTATACAGACCCCCATCTCAAGGGGAGGAAATGGACAAGAAAATGATAGAGGACATTCTCAAAATGGCTGAAAAAGGGGAGATACTGTTGATGGGGGACCTGAATATGCCAGATGTTAACTGGATGCCATGTACTGCAGCCACATCCAAGAGCAGGGTCATTCTTGATGCCCTGCAGGGGGCAGGCCTTAGAAAGCTAGTGTTGGAACCCACTCGGGAGGGAGCAATACTAGACCTGGTACTCTCAAATGGAGAGAGGATCACAAATTTAGAAGTCAGTAGACATCTGGGAACAAGCAACCACTGCACAGTGTGCTTCACAATGAGCACAACCATGGAGATAAGCCATACAAAAACAAGGTTACTGTACTTTAGAAGGGCTGACTTTGGCAAAATGGGTGAATACCTGAAGAATGCATTAGCAAATGGCCAAAAAGGAGGGGTGGAAGAACAATGGAGAAAAATCAAAACTGCCATCATAGAGGCAACAAGCCTTTGTATGAAACAAATAAAGAAAACAAAGTGGAGTAAAAAACCACTATGGTTCTCAAAAGAGGTGGCAGGGAAGGTTAAAGAGAAAAAGGCTGCATTCAAAAAGTATACAGAATCACAGAACGAGCATGACAGAGAACCATATCAATTAAAGCAGAAAGAAGTGGGGAAGGCAGTCAGAATAGCAAAGGCCCAAACTGAGGAAAAAATAGCCAACTCAGTAAAGAAGGGGGATAGAACCTTTTATAGGTACATTAGGGAGCATAGAAAGGTTAAGAGAGGAATAGTGAAGATTAATAAAGGAGAGGGGAGGTGAGCAGAGGGAGACAGTGAAAAGGCAGAGATACTGAATGAATACTTTTGCTCAGTATTCTAAAAAGAAGATGAGGAGGAGTTACCTAAACCAGAAAATAGAAGCACTCTAGGTAGGGGGGCTGACTCCAGTCCATTCACAGAAGAAAGAGTCCTGAAAGAACTCTTAAAACTCAAGGTGGACAAAGCAATGGGGCCTGATGGGATTCACCCCAGAATATTAAAAGAACTAAGGGAGGACCTAGTGACACCACTGACCACGCTTTTTAACAAATCATGGCAGGATGGGGTGGTATCTGAGGACTGGAGGAGGGCAGATGTGATTCCTCTTCACAAAAGTGGGAGCAAGGCAGAAGCAGGAAACTACAGACCTGTAAATTTGACCTCAGTGGTAGGGAAAATGATGGAATCACTTCTGAAAGAAAGAATTGTTGAGTTCCTAGAGGCCAGCAGGGCGCGGGACCCAAAGCAGCATGGATTTACAGCAGGAAGATCATGTCAAATGAATCTAATTGATTTCTTTGACTGGTGACCAAAGTAATAGACCAGGGAGGGGCTGTGGTTATGGCCTACCTAGACTTTAGCAAGGCATTTGACACAGTCCCACAGAAAAGATTAATAATCAAGTTAGCCAGCCTGGGAGTGGGTCCCAGGGTGGTAGCCTGTGTAGCAAACTGGCTGCACAGCAGGACACAGAAGGTAATATTGAATGGAACACATTCCGAAGAAATGGGGTTACTAGTGGAGTACCTCAGGGCTCAGTACTGGGTCCAGTCCTCTTTAACGTCTTTATAGGTGACATTGCAGAGGGTCTGGAGGGAAAGGTATGCCTCTTTGCAGATGACACAAAGATCTGTAACAGAGTTGATACACAAGAGGGGTTAGAAAAGATGAGAAGGTACCTGGCAAGGTTGGAGGAATGGTAATACATATGGCAACTTAGATTCAATGCAAAGAAGTGCAAAGTAATGTACCTGGGAAACAAAAACCCAGGAGAAGAGTACACAATAGCAGGAGAGGTACTAACAACAATAAACATGGAAAAGGACCTGGGGGTAGTCATATCAGATGACCTAAAGGTGGGTAAGCAATGTGAAAAGTCAATGAGAAGAGCCAGGGGGATACTAGGATGTATAGGAAGGGGCATCACAAGTTGAAAAAGGGAAGTGGTTATCCCTCTATACAGACAGTTGGTGAGACCCCATCTGTAGTACTGTGTGCAGTTTTGGAGACCCCATCTATGCAAGGACATAGACAGGATGGAAGCAGTCCGGATGAGGGCAACTAAAATGGTGCAGGGTCTGCAGCAGAAACCATATGAAGAGAGACTGAGAGAGCTTAATATGTATACTCTTTTTTTTTTTTTTCATTTTCCTTTTTACTCCCGAACTGCCTACCACCTAGTCTTCAGCCCAGTCACAGGCCGCCGGCTTCTGCCCTCCAAATCGGCCACAGCCCACTGATACCCCATGGCTTGCCCGCCACGGTGGGGCCTACGGCACCAGCCCTTATGCCGCAGGCACTGGGATTAGGTCGGGGCTTGGCCTGGGGGCACATCAAAGCCCGCGGGCGAGCATCATTTGAGGCGGCAGGCGGCTCCTCCCTTTTTCCTGGTTTTCTCCCCAGAGGAGGCGGGGACGTGCAATGCGCATAGCGTCCGCCTGCCTCCTCTCCCCCATGTCAAGCATCGGCTCGCGTGGCACTCCAGTATCCACCAGGGGTCCCCAACGCACGAATGCTGCTCGCCACTCCCCGGAGTAGGAGAGCTGCCTCGGACGCTCAATCCTCACTTCCCGTCGTTTTCCGATGACCTGGATCCGTCTTCAACCCGGTCACTACGTCGCAAGCGGAAATCCCACTGCTGCGCAATAATATATGTATACTCTTGATGAAAGGAGGGCAGGGTGACATGACAGAAACTTTCAAGTACCTCAAGGGAATCAACAAAGTCCAGGAGGGTAGCATCTTTCAGAAAAAGAGATGTGTAAGAACAAGGGGCACAATTTAAAGATAGAGGGGGGACGGCTCGGGGTAATGTGAGGACATTTTTTTCATGGAGAGAGTGGTGGATACATGGAACCGCCTTCCTGAGGAGGTCGTTGGGTCTAAAACACTGGGGGAATTCAAACATGCATGGGACAGACATAAGGCAATTATAGTGGGGGGTTGCAGGAAGTAGGCTGTTGGTTAACTAGAATCTGCAGCTTATCCAGTAGGTAGGAAAATGGGCAGACTGGGTGGGCCAAGTGGTCCTTATCTGCCGTTAAAATCTATGTTTCTATATTTCTTCCCTAGCTGCCTTCCCAACCCCCACCCCTTGTTTTTCCTGGTACCTATCCCTATCTCCCTCCTCCTCTGTCTTTTTGTATTGCTTAAATGCATTTTTTTTGCTTTAACCTTTTCTACTACCTCCTTAGAAAACCATATTGGCCTTTTTTCCCTCTTCCCCTTGTTGACCTGTTTAACAGAGAGTTGTGTTGCCAATCCAATCAATGTTTTGATCATTGCCCACTGTTCCTCTGCCCCCTTCTGCTTCTCTCCTCCGACCAGTGCTTCTTCTAGGCATTTCCCCATCTTTCTGAAATCCACCCTTCTAGAGTCTAGGAATGTTGTCTTTGTGTGGCTTGGTCCCCCGTTATTTCAAACCACCCTGTTCAATGCTCACTGCTCCCCAGGTGTTCCCCTACTGTAACTGCTGACACACTGTCCCGTTTGTGAGCACTAGGTCCAGTAATGCCATCTCCCATGTGGGTTCTGTGACCAGCTGTTTAAAGCAGCAGTACTACTTAAGCAGGACATTTTTTTCAGTAATCATTTTTGTGTATCTGTGCAGTTTAACCTCCGATTTACAAGTCTACCTTTTTTTTAAGATCCGATGCATGCTTTGTTTTATTTTCAGTAAAGTGTATTTGTGTTGTAGAGCGACAGTAAATATGTCTGCTTCTGTGTTTACTGCTCCCTGCTCCCTCTACATTGCTTTACATATGTATTGAACTTCCTGTTCAGCGAGGGTATGCGCTTTCATGAGACCAGTGAGTATTTTCTCAGCACTGTCTTTTAGTCACATTGTGAGTGAAACAGAGGATTTCTTTAGTGTTTTTGCAGCAGCACTTGTTTTAATTACCGTTTAATCCTATGCTATATTGCTCTTTGAGTGTCTGTGAGCCACAAAATGTGCCAAGTGCTGTCAGCTCCAGTGATCACAAATGGCAGGAAGCTGTCGGATATAAAAATGAAACCAAGAGGCTAGCGCATGCGCGGTCACCCTTTACTGGGTTAGGAAACATATGGAGCGTGGTCTAAACATAAACAAACACAAAACAGAACAAAGCAAATTATGGGGTTATAAAGCAACACAAACAACAAAGAATAACAGGTTAGTGCGCTGTGGGCAATGAAGAATATCATATAAAAAAATAAACATTTCTTTTTATCTAGTACTGCTGCTTTAAAGAAGTCCAAGATCTAGTACTGCTGCTGCTGGGAGCCCACATTGTTCCTGCTCATAGCTATTGCCACTGCGGGGAAGCTCCACTCCATATCCGGTAGATTGAAATCACTGACCAGCAACACCTCTCCCTTGTTCACCTTCATTTGGATTGCTAACATAATCTCCGTATCTACCTCCTCCCCCTGAGCAGGTGGTCTGTATATTACCCCTGTGCAGATGGCTGCCCCCTTACTCCTTTCTAGTGTAACCCACAGAATTTCCCCTTCTCCCAGTTCCCCTTGAATTTCTGTGACCATCATATTTTCCCTCACATAAAGAGCCATCCCTCCACCCTTGCCTATTCTGTCCCTCCTGAACAGCAATTATTTATTTATTTTATTTATTTATTTCAAATGTTTCACCAAGAGAGACTTATTGAGCTGATAACAACTTGTTTCGAGATGTGTCCTGGGGGTAGGAGATGAAGAAAATCATATAGACATCAAATGCTGTTAATTTTTTTTTTTTTTTATTTATTTTATCTTGGGTTGCCAACATCTTTGCCCTAAAAGCTCATTTAAAAAGGTTCCAAGTTGGTTTGACATAACAACATAACATACAGGTCTGGGAATAAAACAATAGTGCTTAAGTGTAACAACAGAAAGATTTCAACATGAGCATTCAAGTAAACAGTTTTACTTAGTAGAATTTATAGACTATAGTAAAGACATTAGGATTCCATGGATGAACAGTGCAAGGAGCTAGCGCCAATGGGGGGGTAGATACTGTAGTAGAAGGAAGAAAATGAATTGGAGGAGTGTATCGCCAAGGGGGCTTTGTCATGTACAGGGTGAGGTGGAGAGGGTGAGAGGGGAGGAGATGAAGAGTAGTTGAAACGGAGTGTGGGAGAGCAGATGTTGAGGGAGGAGTGCCCTGGGGCTAGCAGTCAAGCTGCAACTGAATGCGTTGTGCAGTATAACGTTGCTCACAGAATCCTTAACAGTTTGGACAGTCACAGCCACTGAGTGCAGTGAGGTGAGAACATAGCTTTCTTTTGAAAGGGCTGAGCTTTGTTTCAGCCATGATGCCTCCATGGAGTGAGTTGAGCCAGTTGGGGACACGATACTCAAAGGACCTCTGCCCTTGGGAAGTTCGGCAGAAGGGGACCTTGAAAGGTTTGCTGTTCAAACCCCTGGTTTGCTGGGAGTGAGTCATTGGGCTTAATAAGTTCTGGACATCCAGGGAGTTAGTCCCATGGATGACCTTTTGGCAAGCATGCATACCTGATACTGGATTCTGACTTTCAGATGGAGCTACTGAGTTTGAACATGAACATATAAGTCACGTGTGTGTGAATTGATGGGCTCCTGTGACAAGTCTATAGGCTTTATTTAGGGCTACTGTGACTCTTTTTAGAGAGGAGTCAGATGTGCTCCATAGACAATTAGGTCATAATCAATAATTGATAACACTGAGCTTTGTACTACAAGTCTAAAAGCATCATTTTTCAAACAGTGTTTGTGCCTGTAAAGTATGCCTATTTTTGTGTTGGCAGCCACGGCTACTTGATCTGTGTGACTTGAGAAAGATAAGGTGCTATCAAGTGTAACCCCATGGTATTTAAATGACTGGACCATGTCTAGTGCCGTATTCTGGTTATTTAGGATTTTAAGCTGATGTAATCTGTGTTTGCTGTGGGAGGAAGCAAACAGCATGATTTTTTTTTTAATAGTTTAGGAATAGTTTAGACTTAAGGAACCAGGACTCTATGTTGGTGAAGTTCTGCTGCATCTGCATTTCAAGGATTCAGGGGTCCGGGTTGCTTGTGAAGAGAACCACATCATCTACATAGAAGAGAACGCTGTCTTGGCAATAGAAGGGGAGGTGGTTTAGGAATAGGTTAAAGACCAGGGGGACTTGGATGGATCCTTGGGGGACCCCTGTGCAGACATTTTGGCTATCAGAAAGGACACTGTTTATCTTTACCAGTTGGACTCTATCAGTGAGGTAGCTTCTAAACCACCCAATGGAGTCTGAGGAGAGCCTGGTGTAGGATAATTATTCTAGTAATAATGCGTGGTTGACTGTATTGAATGCTTTGGTGAGGTTAATGTAGTTTGCCCCCACCAATAGCCCCTGGTCTAATGCCTTGTGACTATACCCAGTAAACTCCACTAACGCCATGGTGATACTATGTGATTTTCTGAAGCCATGCTGTTGTGCCATTGTATCTGATATTTATCAAAGTAATCCATTAACTGATCTGAAACAATTTGCTCCAATGCCTTATATGGAGCGGGGGCGGGGAATAGATATAGGGCAGAAATTAGTGTGTGTGGCCCTATTCCACTTTTATGTATAGGTGTAACCTCTGCAGCTTTCCATAACTGGGGGAATTTAGCAGTTATTAATGAGAGATTCATAATTTTTGTCAGCAGCGAGAGTATTTCATCGAGGGTGAGGGCAACAAGTTTGAGATCAAGTGTGTCTCAAGTGACTCTTGATTTACCTAGTACTTGTTGTAGATATTTTTTAGCCTTTTTTGTTTAGATGATTTTGAGGTAGACGAGTAGGGGTGTGGGGACCTGAGGTTGATTTGTACAAGCTTTATTGTTATTGTTATCTGTGGTCTCAAAAAGTTCAGAGAGAGCACACTGCTGAGGTCTGTGAAAGCAGTATTGAAAGTGTCTGCTATGACTTTTGGATCTTGGGTGATTGCCTCATTTATGTTAAGCATGGTTAGTGAAGTTTTGTTAGTTTTTCTGGTTAGGGCCTTCATGTTGTCCCAGAACTTTTGGCATTCACCCCAGGAGTTGAAAAGTTCCTCTTTAAAGTAACAGCTTTTGGTGGTGCAGACAGCCCATGTACAACTATTTCAAGCCTTTTTAGTTTTGAATGTCAAACTGTTTGCCTGTACTTCTTGCACGGTGCCAAATATTATCTCTTGCTTTCATAAGTTCTATTAGGGTGACATGAACCATGACTTACTCATCCCCTTGACCTTACATTTTCTAAGGTGGGCATAGATGCCATAAGCTGCATTGATCATGCCTGTCATGTAGAATAATCAATATGTAAAAGTAATCAGGATACTATATATACAGGTAACAAAGAAAACAGATTGCCAAGACAAAACTAGTGTGTATGTGAGTGTGGTGGTGGGGGAGTCAAAGACAGTTGCAGGAGGGAGAAAAATGTCATGAAGGAGACTTTAAGGAGAAAGCTGAAGAGGCAGAGTGAACTGAAAAGGGAAGGGAGGACCAAAGTTTAGGAAAGCAATATGAAGAAGCAGATTGACCAGCAGTAGATTTTCTAGAAGGAGTAGTGAGGGAATGGGATGTATTATTAGGTAGAGGGTAGTAGGAAGCTGAGGGAGAGGATAAGAGGGAAGTAAGGTAGGAGGGAAGGAAACCAAACTAGAAATTTAGATATAAAGGAGGCACAATGGGAAAGATGACTTGAATTAAGAGAGGGAAATGAAAGGTCAGAGTAGAATAAACAGTAGTGAGTACCCGGGGAACAGTCTAAAGCAAAATGACTAGAGCTGTGTGTAATGTGAGAATTCTGCATTCGCAGATTTTCAGTGAGGTTTTGTAATCTTCTGCAAAATGTTGCAGAATTGTGTTGAAATTTCACAGAATTTTTAAAATGTATTCATTTGACCAGTCCATAACTCGGTCGTCTATTGAGTTACAACTCTGAAAAGTGGTATGCTTAACTACTGGGAGGAGTTCTAATGACATGCCAAAATGTCCTGAAATTAGGATGGATCATCTCAAAACTATAGGTGCTCAAAATCTGCCATTTTACTTTGTCTGGGAAAATTCATGCACATTTTTATCTGCATATACCTTAGCCATCTACTGGGCCAGAGTTCTTAAATTTGGTATGGTTGCTTGATGATGAGAGTTCTAACAATGTGCCAGATTTCATGACATTAGGATGGATTGTCTCAAAAGTATAGGTGCTCAAAATCTATCATTTTATCTTTGTCGGAAATTTCATGAAAATGTATATCTCTATATACCTTAGCCATCTATGGGAATGTGTGGGGTGGTGGGTGCTGAGAAGGAGGGTCGGGTGGAGGGGAAAAAATGTGTGTGTGTATATATATATATATAGATATACAGTGGAGCCCACTTATAAGAACATTGGATATAAGAACATCCCATTTATAAGAACATTGTTTGGATGTCCCGATCTTTGTCCATTATGTTCAATGGAAGCAAAGCCCATTTATAAGAACAATCAGCCCATTTATAAGAACATTTTTTTTCCCAGAGGTAGTGGTAGATGGTCATTATTACCTCTGAGTGTGCTTAACTTGGGCTGAATCATCACCTAGTCTCTTCATTAACATTCAGTTAACTAGTAAACGGATGTGTGAAAGATACCCCATGAAGAAGACAGCACATTTCACAGTTAAGTGAGACAGTGAATGCATTTTAGAACATTACACTAATTGTTTGAGTAAGAACTTTTTGAAAAAGCTATGTTCTACTACTTTTAATAATGAGTTATCTAAAAACTAGTTTGAACCAAGTTTAATCATGTTAAGCATAGATTTTACATGGATTTTCACTGTTTTCAGTGAAACCCTCTTATAAGAACATCCTGGTTATAAGAATATTTTTGCTTAGCATTTAGGGTGTGCTTATAACAGGGATCCATATATATATATATATATATATATATATATATATATATACACACACATATACATATATATATATATATATATATATATATATATATACATATATATATATATATATATATATATATATATATGAATGAGGGAGACAGGTTTTGCAGTGCAGGTCACGGCAGAACATGGCATAGACTGCTGTGACCAAGATGGCTGCTGCAACCTATTGTGCACGCGGGATCATTTACGCATGTGAAATGGAGTGCTGCCACCATCTTGGACACAGCAGATGGTGCTGTGTTCCGCCATAGCCTCCAAGTAAAATAGTGCTCTGCTACTGGAGTCAATGCTGCATGCAGAGTACTTCACAGACCGCAGATGAGACTGTGAAGGAACTCTAAATTGACTCCAAATTGTTTTTTGGTGGGAATCCAGTTCCAGTGAGTACTCTCCTAGCAAGAGGACTGCAGGTCTCCACCCACAGCAGCCCTAAAATTGCATTTGAAAATGCATTGCATCAACACTGGGAGGGAGCTAAAGGGAATTTGTACAATGGTTGAAAGCACATTAAATGTGAGTTGATGATTGGTTGAAACTGAGTTTATATTTTAAGCAGTTTGATTTGCCACTGCATTCTCAGTACATAAAAGAAATAGAAGAGCTGTAAGTTGGAGGAACAGTTTAATGTGACTTATACTGTACTGCACTGAAAATGCAATTCAATTCATAGAGCATTGGTCCAGTTCTCATGTAAAGATGTACTTAAGAGTGTTTAAAGTTCCAAGACCGTGCTTCACTGTCTTCACTGATTGCTCTGGCGGTAAATATGAGATGAGGTCATGCTACCCTCTCCAAAGAACTGTCCTTTACCTTACACCACTAGAAGAATAATCAGCATTTCTCTCTCCTAAGCTGGTCTCCAGGATTCCAAACTGATGAGCTGTACCTCATGATGCTATCATGAAGGCAGGAACCAAAAATCTGCAGCCTGGATATCCTCCCCTCCACTTTCTGTGCACACCAATTTACTTCCAGCCTTACAAAAGGCTCTGTAGCAGAGCTCTATCACCTCATGGCAGGGCTGAAAACATCAGACTGTAAGTCGCGTTTTTATTTTTCTCTTTGGATATCCTCAACATTCTACAAGAGCAGCATTACAAAATCTCTTTTCTGTTTGGTTCCAGTCTCAGTTCATATACATTATATCCCAAAGTGCTTTACAAGCAATGCTAGACTGGTAGTGTAGTGACTGAATGTGTAGTGACAGCCATATTGCACATCAACACCCACACACAGCCTTGGACAAGTGCATGAGCCATTTTTTTATGGGAAGGGGAATACTGGCCAGGACACAGGGAAAATCCCCTACTCTTTGTGAAAAGTGCCTTGGGTTGTTTTACTTCCAAAAATGTTTTATTTGGTATGCTTGAATCTTCACGTGACTCACACAAAATCTTTTTTCAACAAGTTCATTTATTTGATGTCTGTTCAAAATTGCCCTGACATTTCACACTAAATCCGCATTGCTTTTTCAAAGGGCTTTGTATTTCTGTAATTAAATGAAATGCATTAATTTAGATTTCATTTTTATCACTTTTTCTTAACAATGATATATATAAAAATTCAGTTTTATTTAACCTCATATTAAATTGCTTCTTTTACCAAACACATTTATGTATCCTTGCTCATTCTAACTGGGTATGCTGTTCTATATTCAGTTTGTTGCTTTTTCTAAAAACATATTTGTAACACACCTTTAGATACAACTTGATTATACCTTTTTTCCAAAGTTCTATGCATATTTGTGCACTACCATCACCAAACATTGTGCAAGTTCTATTATTCTTATACCTATTGGTCTTAATGTGAATAACTTTTGAAACTATTCTTTTGCTTCCACCTGGACACCCACCAGGATGGGTAGACTTTGGTTGTAATGTCTCATCCGAAGGACAACACACCCCAACAGTACAGCACCACTCTAATACTGGACTCAGGTACCAGCATTTAGATATGAGCCGAATCCAGGTGTGGGACTAGACCCCACAACCTAGTGGCCCAGAGGTGGATGTGCTATCAACTGAGCCACAGTGACAAATTGTGCAACTAAACATCTGCACCAAGGAAAGGACTGTGTACTTTCATTTTCACTAATTAGACCTACAATACTTCCACCCCACCAGGGTCACATAAGGGCTGTACAATACAAAAGCATAACAACAAATGTTGATTCTTACCCATCTGGGTACAGGATAACAATGGAAATGGTTGCCCAGACATACTCCTTCACCCCATTCATTTTCCAGTAATTAGGACTAATTAGTGAAAGTGAAGGTACATGGTTCTTTCCTTGGTGTAGATGTTTACTTGCACAACTGGGAAATGAGTGTAGTAATGTGTGGGCAGCAAAACTCCATTTTTGTCCTATCACCAGGAGCGTTAAAACCAACATTCATTAATATACTTTTTGCACTGAAGTAGTTGGACCCTGTTGGGAGGAAGTGCTGGGGTGGTGGTAAAGGCAGTGATATGATAGCGTGAGGGACAGTCTTGTGGAGAGGGTAGTATGCTGGTGGGGTTGGGGGGGGCAGTGCTGAATAGCTAACCAACTCCAGTATATGGTTCAGAAAAAAAAAAACAGTCCTACTCATGCCATCAACTAATAGTGTACAAAACTGAATTTTGTGCCTTTAGCTTCAATACCTTTGGTACTTTGATTTTAATTTGATTTACTTTGGTTACAAACCTGGCATGGACAGCAGTATGTGACACAATAGATGAGAATGCTGTTTATCAGAACCATTATTTCCAAGTCCTCATTTGTCCCTTCCTTCTCCATACTTTTATGTTGTCCAGCTGAAGGCACACATATTTATGTAATGAACAGCCTGCTTATGGAGACCCACTGAAAAAGTAATTACCCTCAAAGTAATCTGCATAAGCAATCTGCCACTGACCTTTCTGGAATAAATATCTATCACTCATTATCAAATACCTGAGATATTCTGGCTCAGAACCATGCAGCTATGAAAATGTGATCATTTCACAAAACAAATAACCAACTGAGCTCTCTTTGTCACTAGCACGATGCACAAAGCCCTCCAAAAATCCAGGCATTACTCAAGCATAAAAATCAAGGTAGAGTTAATGTTTCCAGTTCTTTCCCTTCACTTTATTTATTTATGCACAGAGCAGCATTCTGACAATTTAAGATGCTCAGTTAGCATTCCTGCGATGCCTCTGGATCAGGAAGATTGAGTGGCTGAGGGTTCAATTCCAGTACCAGGCATTTGGGTTAATATCTAACACGGATACTGCGGTGTTGCACTCAGAGGGCACTGCACTGTGAGAGGTATGATCATGTTATCCTTTGAGTGAAATTCTGTGCTGTGATGCCTTCTACAAGCTTAGTGCAGATCCTGCATCTCAAAATGGTGGATGAGATTTGAGCAGACTTAGTCACTGTCTGATGCCAGTTTATTTTTAATTAATTATAACTTCAAACTATTATTATACTTTTAAAATGGGTAGTTCAGGGGCAAAACCCTCAAATATGTATGATCTACACAAGCTCCCTTTCTGCCTACCCGAGGTGGAAGTAATTTATGTAAACATATTTTACCAGGTAGACAAGCAGAGCCTGAGGAGGTGCATTTTGAGTTGCGACCATAGGGGTTGGGGGTGGGGCACAAAGGACCAGAGAGGGAATTTCCACATACAATGCGAAACAGAAAAACACTGAGTTATAATACCATAGGATAAATCTTAAATGGTATACAAACTGCTACAGAGCTAATCAAATCATAATAATAATAATAAATAATAATAGCTTTATTTGATTGAGTGCCTTTTACAGTATCAAGGTGCTTCACAGGTACATACAAAATTCAGTAAATATAGATTAAATCACAGAAAGTCAGGAAAAGCTTTGCTCCATAAAAATGTCTTCAGTGCCTGCTTAAAGCTCCCCACTGTCCTGCACTCCCGTAGCTGGTGGGGCAGAGAATTCCACAGGGTTGGGTCAGCAAACATAAAAGCATGAGCCCCAGATGAATTTAAGCTAACCCTTGGAATCTCCAGTAACCCCTCATCAGCCGAGCGGAGCTGTCACACAGGGTGTAAGGAGTCAGAAGCTCTTTCAAGTAATCAGGATCAAGTCCATGTAGGGCTTTGTAGGTTAACAAGCCTACCTTAAAGGTGATCTGCCACCGAACCAGCAGCCAGTGCAGATTGCACAGCATTGGGGTAATATGAGATCTCCTTGATACCCCAGTCAATAAACGTGCAGCAGCATTCTGCACTATCTGCAAGTAGCAGATATCAACCCCAGGAAGCCCTAAGTAAAGGGAGTTGCAGTAGTCGAGAAGCAAGGTCACAAAGGCGTGGACCAAAATGGGCAAATCACTGGACAGAACAAGGCGCATGATCCTGGCAATGTTCTTAAGATGATAAAAGACTAACTTGATGACTGCCAACACCTGATGATGACGGGTCAGCCATTTGTCAAGTATCACTCCCAGGTCACGCACCCGTTCGGAGGTAAGGATCTAAGCGCCCCCCAAAAATAAGCCAGAGGGTAGATCAGTCCTCATCCCCTCTGCCCTGCAACCTGGGTTCACCACCAAAACCTCAGTTTTTTCCTACATTCAACTTTAACATGCTGGAATTTATCCAATCTTGGATTTCAACACGGCAGCTGTTAAATACCGAGAGAGCACTAACCTGGTCGGGTGCAAAAGACAGGTAGAGCTGGGTGTCATCAGCATAGCAGAGAAACCTCAGCCCATACCATCTTACAATGTCTCCGAGGGGCAGCATATACACTGCAAACAACATGAGGGATAGCACCGAGCCCTGGGTACCCCACAAGGCAGAGAGAAAGACTCGGAAGAAAACATTCCCGAGACAACTCTCTTAGTTCTACCGGTGAGGAAAGTTGAAAACCATCTGAGCACTGTACCAGTCAGCCCACAGATGGACCTCAGGCACTCAAGCAGGACCCCATGGTCCACAGTGTCAAAGGCTGAAGAGACATCAAGGAGTACCAAGATGGAACGGTTTCTCCAATCTCTTGCCATCAGGAGATCACTGAGCACCCAAACCAGAGCAGTCTCAGTACTGTGCCTCTTACGAAAGTCCGATTGGAGAGGTTCGTATATATTATGGATGGTTAAATGGTTCTCGAGTTGAGTTGCCACAACTTTCTCAATAACCTTTCCCACAAAAGGAAGGTTCGAGATGCGTCTGTAGTTTTCTAGAGTATCTGGGACCAAAGAAGCTTTCTATAGAAGAGGTGTCACTACCGCCTCCTTCAGGGAGCTTGGAAACTCACCCGATTCCAAGGAGCACTGGACAATCTGAGCTAAGACCGGGACAATGATGTCACCACAACCCAAAATCAGGGAAGTAGGGTCCAGGTCTAAACTACAGCACATGGGGTGCACCCACTGGACAATCCTCATAATATCAACAGACTCTGGCAGGTCAAAGGTACTCCAGGAAACACAGGTCATAGTGACCGAGCACCGACCAACAACATCCCCCATAGAATGAATCTGATGGCTCTCCAGCCTGATGTCGGCCACCTTATTCACAAAGAATCATGCGACCATATCACACTCCATTTGTGAAAAGACTCGACGGAGCTACAGACAGGCTGGGTTGCACAGCCTGTCCACAGTTCAAAAGAGTTGAGCCAGTCGATTCCGAGCAACAGCAATTTCCCTGGACAGAAATTCTGCCTTCTTGTGGGAAATCGCTGATTGATAGAATTGATAATGCTCTAACAAAATAAGATGGTCGGCATCCAAGGCGATTTCTACCATCGACGTTCTAATCTATGTCCCAACCTCCGCAACTCCCTCAGGCACCCATTGAACCAAGGGGCCCGAGGGCAAAGCGGAAGGGGGCGAACACGGGCAGAAGCAATCAGGTCGAGATCTGAAGAAATAGCCTTATTATAGGCAACAACTAACAGCTGAGGACCTGCGCTGGTCTCACCTAACTCCGAGAGGTCAATCACTTCCACCATGTCTTCAGGGACCACGTCCCGCAAAGGGTGGAAACTGACCATCTCCAGAGAGGCAGACCTACACATGGGGGCAGAAAAATTGAACCTCACGGTGTAGTGATCGGACCAACTGACTGGTTCCATCCCCAGATCGGAGGCCTCAATCCCCAGGAGGAAAACCAAATCAAGAGAGTGACCACCAATATGGGTAGCTGAGGAAACAACCTATGTGAAGCCTAGTGATATCATCAACTGGAGGAAGTGTTGTCCAAAAAGCAAGGATTCATCATCGACTCAGGCATTGAAGTCACCAAGAACTATCAGTCTGGGTGACTCCAATGCCATGTCAGCGGCAAAGTCTGCTACTTCCTGCAGGAACAGCTTTTCATCCCCTGGTGGACAGTAAATGAGAGCTATCCTGCAGCCCACACCAGTTACCACAGTGCACTCAAATGATTTGGCTTCCTTAACTGGTACACCAGTGAGGCCCAATTCGGTCTTGAAACAGACCGCTACCCCCCTCCGTGATCCAATCTCAGGTGATGTATCACCGAGTACCCGGGGGGAATAGCTGCCTCCAAAATTGGGGCAGCATTTCCATCTAACCAGGTCTTGGTGATGCAAACCAGATCAGTTGTTCAAACAAAATCTGCAATAAGTGCAGTTTTGTTCTTAATGGATCTGGCATTGCATAACGATGCCCGAGTAGGACGATGTTCGTGAGCCGTCCCGGCTACTTGCCCACCCAAAAGGAAGGTGCCCTTGGGTATGGGGACTAGACATGGACCACCACATTCCAGACACCATTTCTCCCCAGGGTGTCTTCTAGTCCTAACAACCCCTATGGGAGAGAATCGTTCATTCAAACTCCAATTTCTGTCTCCTGCCCGCCTCCTGCCCAACCCCCCTTGAGCAATCCCCAGCTCCCGACAGCGCTGATAGATGGAGGCAAGCAGGGGGGGAGAGAACTGGTGGAGGGCCTGGAGACAGGAGGACGAATATCGCAGGACTGGGGGAGCAAGCAGGCACAGTCCACAAAATGCCACCAAAGTGTGGCAAGAACAACACAAAGAATCCTAATTTCCTCAAAACAGTGGAAGATATAGTTGCAGTCTAAACATAAAATAAAAAAGCTCCTAAAAAGCTTAAAAACAAAAAACAGAATGCAAAACAAACCACAACACCCTAAAATTCCAAAAACCTAACAAAACAAAATATAAAAATATAAATAAAACAAAATTATAAACAAATCAATAACAAA
This sequence comes from Neoceratodus forsteri, assembly GCA_016271365.2. Classification (NCBI taxonomy): domain Eukaryota; kingdom Metazoa; phylum Chordata; order Ceratodontiformes; family Ceratodontidae; genus Neoceratodus; species Neoceratodus forsteri. Next base: position 934,164,169 of record CM057455.1, read on the forward strand.
TAAAATAAAATCCTTGGGCACCAGGAACTCTCACTTACTGGTGCCCCCAAAAAACAACCCTTATCTAAGTAATACTAAGTAAAATAAACCTAATGAACCAAATAAAACCCCAGGCTACAAAATAGTCTCACAATGGAAGCCCAGAGAAACTGAATGGTACCCTCGCTACCATATGTAATTGCAGTAAAATAAAATGAAAGAAAAAATAACAGAACCTAAAATGTCCAAAGTTAACACAAAGTACATATGAAAAAGTCACTGAAAGATGTCAGAAAATCCCCAAGCCAGGGCACTCTCACTGCCAGAACTTCAAAAAGGCACAGGGATTCTCAGTTCGAAAAGTATGTTGATGATGAAAGACAGATAAACCAAAAACTCAGCACATAACCAGGTGGATAAAAACCCCAGGAACACTCTCACTGTTCAAGGAGGGGTTTTATATAATAAAACAGTCTGTCCATTGAGAAAGTACCAAAGCATCTTCAGGACTGGCTTCATTCCCATAGCTATAACCCAAAAAAGTTAAACCCTAGCCTACCACCAGCCTACAACAGTTGCTACAGGACCCCAGCAGAACCCAACCAAATTAGGTTCCCTGGGGTTCCCTAAAGGAAATGATCGCCACCTGCTGGCTCCCCAGCGATGGAGGCCCAGCCCCTGCACTGTTACTGCCCGGGGAGCCGGAATTCACCAAAAAGGGCAATAATAGCTGGAAATTTAAGCTCCAAAGTCCTCAAATCCAAACGAATTCCCCTGAAGTAGTCCAAAAAAAACAGAACTAAGTGTCCGGCTCAAAGAGACTTCACCTTCATCCAATTCAGCAGCCCCTCCAAAAATATCATAGACTCAGGGAATGAAAACCAAACGTAAGGCCAGAATCAAATGCAGACACCTGCCAATAGTACTCACGACACCAAATAGGAGAGTAATCCAGGAAACCAAAGAAGTCAAACACTGGTAGCACATACTGTATAATCCTTCTTGTATGGAGTCAAGAACCACTGGACCCACAAACATCAGGTGAACAGACAGCAAACAAACACCTGTCCTACACTCCAAAAAAAGAGCAAGTCCAGCGTTAACACCGGGAGCCGCAGTCGGGACATTCAGTGCGCAAATCACCTGACCAGGCTCCTGGAGGAGATGTTATGCAGTCAGCACTAAACCACAGTCAGGAAAGAGAAGGAGGGCAACCCACTTCACATCAGCCCACAAGTCCTCCACGAATTGACCAGATCCAGGGACAGAAAACCAACGATCCAGCGCCGACAGACAGGTAAAACTAAAATTAAAACAAAATGATAAAATACTACTACAGAACAAAATACTTCGTAGCTTTAAAACAAAATAAAATGCTCAATGCAGCATTAAATCGTACGGAGTAAACAATAGCACTCCCAGCCTGGCAGCTATTTTGATATCATATGTACATGAAACTACTGAGATAGATTTATATTTAAATTCCACACTTTTGTGCATTTTGCACATAATATTTACCTTAACAGGTATTCATTGAGAGACTGGAGCTAAGAGAAGCAGCTGTGCTACACTGTACAGTGGTGGTTTATCAGGTAGGCCTGGTGCAGTTATGTAAGGACTGAGGGGACTGATAGTGTGCCTTGATCTGGGTTTTGGCCAGTAAGAAGAGAAGGATTAGGTCATCAGCATGGATAGGAGGCTTTTCCAGATGTTTGGGAGTCCATACCTAATGGAAGCCTGCCCTAAGTTATACCTGCACTGTGGGAGGATGAATTTACAACCTTCCTCTGACCTGAGGGAGTAGGACGAGTTTGGGGGAAATATGTCCAACAGGTAACTGCTGTAGGTAGTTTACCTGACCAAATTTTGGCATCCACTAATATGATATGAAGTGACTGTCTCCCGAGGTGGGATCCAACCTCGTTCTTTGTACATGGAACAAGGGTGTATAAGTGGGAGTATGCCAGGATGAATCTGCGGAGGGCTTTAAACAGTGTGGAGAGTTTGACTAGGTTTATGGGGGAGGCTCCAGAGCAGGCAACATCCTTGTAGTCTAGCAGTCAGAGGATTGTACATTTAACTACCTGTTTCCTGGTACATAGTGGAAGGCAGCTGCTTGCCTATGTAGAGCACCCATTTTGGAGAAGCATTTGACTGATACACTTGTCATACTGCCAGAGTAGCTGAGGTGCTGGTTGAGGTGCAGGCCTAAGTATTTGTAGGAGGATACAGAGTCCAAGGGATCACCACCGGTAGTATATATCTTCAGTGAAGTAGGGGAGGAGCTCCACCAGGGTCTGGAGCTGAACAACCTAGAGATTGTTTTATCTTTGTTCACGGCTAACTGGTTACCTTGGTTTGGACCTTTTGGAAATTCTGTTGCAGAACCTGTTTGATGGAGATGGTAGAAGGGCCTGATTGTGGTGCATATACTGTAATTGTGTTGTCTGTATACCTATGGATACAGCAGGCTGAGAGTGAGCTGGGATGATCCTTAATAACGACTGAGAAAATTAGGGTGCCTAGGATAAACCCTTTGGAGACCCCAAGGATGACAGAGGGGGATATAGTTTGGCCTAGTTTCTCTGACTGGTTCGATTGGACAAGTAGGACTGAAACCAGCAGAGGGTAGGGGCAGAGACTACCAAAGTTGCAGGTTTATTCAGAAACAGATGGTAGTTCACTGTGTCAAAGACCTTGGCAATTATGAAGAGTTCCCTGTGCCAATGCCCATATCCATATGCGGGTGGATATGATTGGTTGTTCTGAGGAGGAGGTGGAGTAATTGGTCTGGAAACCAGGCTGGAATGGATTAGGAAGCCCGTAGTCTCATAAAATGTGGACAGTTGTCTTGCTAACTAGTTTCTCGAGTACCTTGGTGAGGATAGGTAACAAGGTTATAGGGTGGTAGTTAGATGGCATGTCAGTGGGATCTTTCATATGGAAAGGGATATCTGGGAGTGCTTCCAACTGCAAGGGAAGGAGCCAGTGCATAGGCATCAGTTGAAAATGTGGCCCCTAGGGCTAGGAATTTGGGTGATAGTTCATCAGCCCCATTGCTGCACAATGTGTTTAGTGCAGCTAGTTCTTTACACATACCAGCAGTGTGAAGGGGTTGTGGGATAACAGATGGACAGTACACAAATTCAAAGTTCAACACATACTGGTTTGTTGTTTATTTAAATATAATAAACTTTAGAAAAAAAACATTCTTTACAGACTTGCACTTGGTAAACTTTCTTCAGTTACCACAGGGGATAACCATAAGCAGTGGTATATCCCTTCTCCAAGCATGCTTTGCAGCAACAGACAATGATCTCATGTCCTTCCTCTGCACTAGTCAGCACCTACTGACCCACAAATCTCCAGATTGAAGCAAAAGCAGTCTTTAAGTACCCGCCCCCTTTGATCATGTGCTCTTACTCTGAATTTCTCTTTGTTAATTCTTTCTAGCACAGTGTATTTTACTTAAAATCTTCATAGATACTATACATCAGGTACACCCATGTGCTCCTTTACTTTAGATTCATTTAATCAGTCAGCTTAAAGAAAATAAACACTTTCAGTAGCCTAAGCTCCTCCCTAATAATGGTCCCTCTTTTGATGCGTATAAAACTGCTGACAGAGGGGCCGGCCATCTCGTAAAGGAGGGTCCCAGCTGAATACTGGTAGGCGCTTATGTCTGGAATGCCATGTCGGCATTTGAGACAAAAGAGAGAGGGTCCGATTCTACATTCCCCATTACGCCAAGGACCCTGCACCCGATTCTGGAAGGGACAGGGTTCCCGTGGCTAAGTCCTGTGAGATGCAATGCTCCCACAGGTACACCAAACAAAGGGTGTACTTGACGCGATGGTCGCAAGCCGCAGCCCTAGACCTGAAGGGTGTAAATGCCCCCCCATGCCTCAAGCTCATGACAGTCAAGGCACTGCACCGCAGTGCTAAACATGCCCCCAGTGCCCTGATCCCTTTTTCGCTACCCCTCACATCCCGCAGCCCCCATAAGTTGTAAAGGGCATTCAAGTCCCTGGTAGTCTAGTGGCCACCCCACCTCCCTACCTACCAGTGGCAGACCCCCCCCACCTGTCCCAAACTGGCGACTGGCACAGACCCTCCTCTCACCACCACAGGCAGCTGCTGGCTGAGCTCAGTCTGAGCATGCACTGTATATAGGCGCTTAATGAATGAACTGTCATTCATACATTGAGCACATATATACAGTACATGCTCAGATGGAACTCAGTTGGTGACTGGCCACGGTGGTAAGAGGTGCACTGTGCCAGTCGCTGGCAGGGTTGGGGGGTGTAGGGTGGTCTGGCAATGCTGGGTGGGAGGCCACTAAACCTCCAGGGATTATGGGCTAGAGTTTGTTTGTTTTTTACAATTTTTACAAGAAAGTGCCATTTGCGGGTGGCTGGCATCAGGGCTTGGAGGGGCAATGTGTAGCCCTGCAGGGCTTTCATGACTGCATTTAGAGATCAGGGCTTGGGGGAGGGTCATGAGTAGCCCTGTGGGGCTATTTTTCAAGTACTGGGGGTCAGGGGCATGTAGCAGCCCTTCTGGGGCTATATTTCAAGTACTGGGGATCAGGGCATGCTGCAGTCCTTCGGAGCTTTTTGGTATTGGGAGGGCATGGATAGCCCTATGGGGCATTCCCATGCTGTTTCTGGGTCACAGCATTGGTTGGGGGAACAGAACTAGTCCTGCAGGGCTTTTGTTTTTTGGCATCAGGGCAGTGTTGGGGGAGGAGGGTGGCATACCATCAGGGGATGGGCAGGCTGCACATACAGGCAACCTCAGTGGGTGTAAGTACAGTTATGACAGCTATATGCTGGTGTAACTTACATTGAAGGTTTTCCCCCAGGGATTGTTGCAGAATAGTGCCCTGGAGGACTTTGTTGCTGCCCTTCCAGAATAGGGCACAACTGCTGCTGTAAACCCCCTAACGCTATGTTGCAGGAGGTTTAAGGCTTAACTGGTGGTGTAAGTCCACTTTGGCGCAAGCAGCCTGTGGCATGTCGCAGGCTGCTTTGCAGAATACTGTATGTCGCAACTGCTGGTGTAACTTGCTACTTGCACCATTTTTTTGGGTGCAAGTCATGTTACGCCAGACGTAACCTTTTGAGAATTGGGCCCAGAATGTTTACCTTTATCATTTATTTGTACAAGGGGAGGGGGATTTGTAAAACAACACTGTGCTTGTCTTCCAGCAGCTGACAAATCCCTAATGTTTAAAACATTAAGGCTGAACATTATGTCAACTCCCTGAAGAGTGTATTAAATACTGTAGAAGTAACAACACAGACCAGCTGCTTTTATCTATGCAGTGGCTGTAAGAAAGAGAACACACATTAGAGAAGCTAAAGCATGGAGTGCTTGTAAGTGCAGTGGGTGGCCCTACTTGCATTCATCTTTGTGTTCCCGAATATATATTCATAACAGGCACTAAAGGTGGAGAGAGCATTTATTTTACACTTCAGTAAAGGTAAATAAATTGGGGCGGAAGGGAGTATTTCCTCATAAAGAAATGCTAGTACAATTCAACTGTGACATGTATTGGCAGTACAAGGGAAGGTATGGATAGCAAAGCGGGAGGGTATCAACTACCTGTGGCTATATATATATATATATATATATATATATATATATGGGATACATGATGGGCAGGAGTGGGATATGGAAAATACTCTCACTCCTGCAGAGTGAGCTGTGTATTCTCAATAGTGCCAAAGGCACGAGTGAAAATACACAGCTCATGAGGCAGGAGTGAGAATATTTTCCATATGCCATGATCTGCCCATCATGTGTGCGATTTATACCACAGGGGTGAGAGCTGCAGGAACATTTTTTTTCTGAGTCTGTGTGTTTCCTGCTCATTCTGTGTGTGGTGTGTGGTGTGTGTGTGTGTGTGTTCTGAATGGACTGGGAGTCAGAAACACAGGTGAGTGTGTTTTGCAAAGCTAATTGAGTGAGTCAGAGGCTCAGTGAGAAAGACAAACTGCTGCAGGTAGCACTGAGAAACAGAACAGCTTTATAAAAGACTTTCATTTAGAATTCATGTTATTCTGAAGCTGAGATCAGCACAGTAATGGGATAGCAATGTTAGAAATACAATGGGACATAGGTGAGAGTCTTTTGCAAAGCTAATTGAGTAAGTTGCAGCTTCAGTGAGAAAGTGAAACTTTTTCTGAAGCAGTTTCCTTTAGAATGCAAAGTACAGTGCATTTATCCTGACTCTGGTGACATCAGCAGAGTATAGATAAATGTTGACATCCTCACTCTGCTGATGTCATCAGGATTTATCCTCACTGCAGTGGAAATAACACAGGTTATCCTACTGAGAAAGCTCTCACCCCCGTGGTATAAATATTATATATATATATATATATACACACTTTGAACATTGCATTGTTTAGGGACATTTTCTTATATTCACATGAAAGAAACTGACAGTGTACAAAACGACAAGTTTGTACCACTGTAAAAAAAAACAACAGCACAAAGCACTAAGCATAGGAGGTCTCCTATCATGCCACATAATGTTTCCACTTTTATCACAGGTATTTTCATTTACTCCTATACTGTAGACACATTGTGCCTTTGTAATTCAACATTCTATGTATCATCATATGATTTTAATGTGATTTTCTAGTACCATGTTCTATACATTTCCTCCCTCTATGAGGACCTTAGAGGGAAAATAAGAATAAAAAGTGGATGTTATAGGATAGTTTAGCAAGGGGGGGGGTCTAGGTGGCCAGCCATATGGAGCTAGGAATTCAAAAGGAATAGACAAGCAAAGGGAAAAAGAGAACTACTGCAACAGAATTTTATAGGAAACAGTCGGTCCTCTAAAGTGATAGGATCTCCCTCCCTACCACATATCCCTCACCTTAAGAGGGAAGTAGTAACCCTAAACTGCTTATGACCTTCCTATCCAGGAAGACATGAAGCTTCCACCCACCCACCCATCTTCAGCAGCTCCACCTTAGGGTCCCTATTAGCAACAAACATAATATTTACACCATAAAACAAAGTAGATGTCACGCTTCTTTACCCTGAGGTGTAAATATATTTTTAACAGAGTATTATGGCACTTTTCCCTGTACGATCCCCTTTTAAAGAAAGTCCATCACAGTTCATCTACATTACATCAATTCCTGCTCCATACCTTGACAAGAAATGAACATTTTTGTGCTTTGACCCTGCCCTATGGGAGACAGAAAATTGATGGGGCTAGAGAGCTAGGTACCATGACATTATACATTGTTTTTTCTTTCATTTGGTATAACCATCAGAAGGGGTTGTGATCAGTTATGACTTTGAATTCAGAACCCCATAAGTGATATTTGATGGATTCAATAGCCCATTTTAGGGCTAAACATTCTTTTTCAATGGTAGCATATTTATTTTCCTTCATGAAACATCCTACTTATATACATAATAGGATGTTCTTCTCCATCTATTTTCTTGGATAAAATAGCTCCAATACCAGTCTCTGAAGCATCTGTTTGGATTTCAAATGATTGGTTGAAGTCAGGGCTTTTTAATACAGGTGCTGTACAAAGGATGGCTTTGATATTTTTAAAGGTCTCATCACAAATGGGGGTCCATTGTACTTTTCGGACACCTCTTTTTGGCAAGATCGGTCAGAGGACTGGCAATGGCAAAGACATTCAGGATAAATCTCCTATAATAACCAGCTAGGCCCAAGAAAGATCTCACATACTTTTTTGTGGCTGGTTCTGTGCTGGTTGCCATGGCTGTCACTTTCTCCACTTCAGGCTTAACTTGTCCATTTCCCCAAATGAATCCTAAATATTAGTCTCCATTTTAGCCAGAGCACACTTAGCGGGGTTTATGGTCACTCCTGCCTCTTCAATAGCTTGCAACACATTGGACAGGTGTTTGACATGGATCTCCAAGTCAGGGCTGAAAATTACCACATCATCTAAATAAGCTGCACAATATTCAGTGTGTGGTCATAAGAGGTGATCCGTAAACTGCTGAAATGTGGCCGGGGCCCCATGCAGACTGAAAGGCATTGTAACAAACTGATACAACCCTATCAGGGTACTGAATTCTATTTTATCTTGGGATCAGGTAACAAGGGGACCCGCCAGTATTCCTTAGTTAGGTCAAGGGTGGAGATATAATGCACATTACCTAGTCTGTCAATGATGTTGTTAATTCGTGGCATTGGGTATTCATTGAATAGCGATGCATTGTTGAGTTTCCTGAAATCAAAACAGAGGTGAATCCCACCCTCCTTTTTATCCACTATTAGCATAGGTGAGGACCATGCACTTTAAGAGGGCACAATTATGCCTAACTGCTCCAACTTCTTAACTTCTTGGATCACTTCACCCCTCACCTTCATGGGCAGTCTATAGGGCTTCTGGTGTATAGGTTTTTCCTGTGTGGCAGTAATGGTGTGCATAAACCCTTTGGCCCTCCTCGGTATGTTTGTAAAAACAGCTTCAAATATGTGTAACACTTCCCATAATTGTTTCTGCTGTTTGGGATTCAAATCAGGGTTAACCTGAATCTCCCACAGTTTTCCTGGCTGTTCTAGTCTCTTGTAGGCGATCTCCAACTCAGTTCCTAGCTTCAGGATGGATGTAAAGGGAGGGGATAGGTTTCTCATTCCATTCTCCGAGGAGGTTAATATATTATACTTTTGTGGGGGGGGGGCTCTTTTCTGGCATACTGAGTTTGTAATTAACCGCCCCTGCTCATCTAAGTATGGCAAAGGGCCCTGCCATTTCATAAGCAATTTATTCTCTGTGGTGGGAAGGAGAAACAAAACTTTGTCCCCTGACTGAAATGTTTTGTTTTGCAAACCCTAGTCATATCTTTCTTTTTGCATTTCCTGCTTCTGACCTAGGTTTTCATGTGACAAGTTAGCATACTTTACCAGGCCTTTGCACAGCCAGTTCATATATTCTACTACATTGAGATGTCCTGCCTCCTTCCCTTCTTCCCAGTGCTCTTTGACAACATCCAATCACCCCTCTCTGTTTTCTCCCGTGCAGCAAAGAAAAATGAGAGAATCCAGTGGATGTTTGAGAGATTACTCAGTAGATGAAAAGTAAATTATGTATGTACCTATCCCAGTTCCTACCCTCTTCTTTTACAAATTTCCTCAACATTCTCTTCAGAGTCTGATTAAATTTCTCTATGAGGTTGTCAGTTTGCTGGTGGTATGGACAGGTGCGTACAGCTACAACACCCAGCAGGCAGTACAATTTTTTCAGCAGGTGGGCATTAAAATTACTCCATTGATAAGTTAGTATTTCTTGTGGTATACCCATATGGCTCAAATTGAACCTCTGTTGATAGGTTTCTGTGTTGATGTCATAGCATCTTAGGATTTCCTGCTTTGATATCATAGCGTCTTAGGATCTCCTGCTTTACTTGATCATAGTCTTTTGCATCCTGAGAATCCATATGGCTATATATCAACTGAGTGCTGCCTGTCAGGTGCGGTGCCAGTCTAATGACCCACTCTTCTCTTGGCCATGAACATGTCCTAACAATCCTCTCAAATGTTGTGAGGGAAGCTTCTATGTCATCATTATCAGACGGTTTGGACAGTTTAATGCCTTTTGGGCTATTCCCTCTATCGGCTTGCCCAGCATTGATGGCTTGCAAGACCCTCATGATGTCTGCACATTTAGCATCCTGCCTTCAGTGGTCAATTTTTCTCTCTCTCTCTCTCTCTTTCTCTCTGTCTCCATCTGTACTTGCTTAATGCATAACCATTTTAACAGTTCACGCACATCCTCAGGAGGCACAGCTTCAAGAGAAGGTATTTCTGTTGATTCTTCCTTGTCCCCTTGCAGGCCATTGTCCTTAGGCTTGGTCTTCCTCTGAGCTCCCAGGTCCAGTCCAGGAAGAAACTTTTCTCCCAATCTATCAGCCATTATTCTGGTCAAAAGACCTCGGGCTTTTCTCTCTGGGTTTTCTTCTGGTAGCTCTTGGTGCATCTGTCCACCTGGGATACCTCGGTGATCTCCAACAGAAAAATGTACCCCTAGTCCAGTCCAGATGTTTCCAGCCAGTTATTCCAGTTCTGTCACCAAGTCTGTGGAGGGGTTGTGGGATAACAGATGGACAATACACAGAATCAAAGTTCAACACAAATGCTTGTTTGATGTTTATTTAAAAATAATAAACTTCAGGAAAAATAATAATAGTAATAAAACATTCTTTACAGAATTGCACTTGGTAAACTTTCTTCAGTTACCATAGTGTATAATCATAAGCAGTGCTATATCCCTTCTTCAAACAGGCTTTGCAGCAATAGATAATGCATGTGTGTCCTTCTTCTACACTGGTCAGCACCTACTGATCCACGAATCTCCAGACTGAAGTAAAAATAGTCTTTAAATACCCACCCCCTTTGGTCATGTGCTCTTACTCTGAATTTCTCTTTGTTAATTCTTTCCAGCACAGTGTGTTTTAATTAAACTACTCATAGATAGCATACATCAGGTACATCCATGTGCTCCCTTACTTTAGATTCATTTAAACAGTCACTTAGAAGAAAACAAACATTTTCAGTAGTCTAAGCGCCTCCCTAATGATGATCCCTGTATTTATGGGTATAAAACTACTGACAGAGGTGCCAGCCATCTCCTAAAGGAGGGACCCAGCTGAATACAGATAGGCGCTTATATCTCGGCATTTGAGACAAAAGAGAGAATGTTTGCCTTTCTCATTTAATGTACAAAGAGAGGTGGGTTTAAAACAACACTGACCTTGGACCCTCTTCACTGTTCTGAGGCAGAAGACAGTCAAAATCAGCACTGGCTAAAAACTGTTTTTCACAGATGCCGGTAATTACCCTTATTTCCGAAATCGGCTTTGCCATCACTTCCACCTGATTGGAAAACCCGGAAGCAGACACTGTCAAAGAATACCCATTACTCCTGCACCACACAAACTGAAGACTTGCACACTCTACAGTAAAAAAGAGCAAACATGACTCGCACACTGTATATAAAAAAAGAACAAACATTCCTCCACTTTACAGTGTGTGTGTGTGTGTGTGTGTGTGTGTGTGTGTGTGTGTGTGTGCTTTCCTTAGTTGAGTTCAGCAGCATTTCACAAGGTGTCTCCTTCTGTGTGGAATAAAGTTACAAGCAGGGCAGTAGGTAGCAACCCAGAACTATTTTTTATTGTGCAAGAATAAAGTAAATAAAAAGAATTCAAAATACAATAAAAACAAGCATTTGTCAATGCCGAATGTCTGCTTGCTTGTATTGGCATTGGTAGTGCAGGAGGTAGAGAGATGCATCATAAGAGAGACAGAAAAGTTTTGCTGTTGTGTATGAGAATGAGTACAGAAATACATAGGTGTGTATTAGGTTGAAAGCATATTTATTAACAGCAGGGGGGAATTGAGAAGGAGGTGCTACTAAGTGAGACTGGAATGTAAACAGGTGTGTGTGTGTGTGTGTGTGTGTGTGTGTGTGTGTGGTGGGGAGGGCAGCTGGGGCAGCTGCAGGACAAAGTATGTTTTTTTTAGGAAAACAGTAGGACAATGTGTGTGTGTGTGTACGTTTATGTGTGTGTAGGGGTTGGGGTGTCCTTCAGTGAGTAAATCCTTTCAGATGAACTATGAGTCATACATGCCTCAGTCTTTGGTTCAAACATATGTTTAATGTACTGAATTATTTATTTATTTATTTTTATCTTTGTCATGACAATAATTTACCATTGCACAAATGCCAAACTCTTCTTACCCTTAAATGTGGTCCATCTTGAAAAAAACATGCTTGACTGTCTGGTCTGATAAATAAAACTGTAGATTTTTAAATAATTATTTGTATTGTATATATCCAAGTATAGTCATGCCTACGAACCCATGTAGTGTCCATTTTTCAATATTAATTGGAAATGATTATTGATCTATTCCTAGGTCCCCCCAAAATACAATACTTCTTACATCATATTCTTTATCTCATTTTGTGAAAAAAGATCCATTGCACAGACATATCATATTTCTGTAAATACTATGATAAATTTCCCCTGCTGCCCCTGTGACCCCTCCAACTGGCAGGGGGTCTATGAAAACTGAGTAAGCACAATACCATTGCATTACACATTAGTAAACACCAATGTCAAAGAGAGTTGCACTCCATGGTAGAGAGAGAGACAGAAACCAAATGCTGCAAACAGTACTATTGTATGTTTTGCAACATTTGGTTTGTGTGTGTTTCTATACCTTGGAGTGTAACTGTCTTTAACATGGTTGACTACCTGAGTTTACACCCCACCTGGAGTGGGAAGCAGCACAAATATCTTTATTGTTTATTTACTATATAGGAAGGTCATAGAGGGGGCTTACACAATATATATCTGTAAGCAATAATCTACAACAGGGTATGGGACAATGCCTCTCTGAACTCAGGGTGTGTGCCCAGGGACTGGAGGGAAACACATGTGATACCCCTCCATAAGAGTGGGCCCAAGGACGAACCGGGAAATTACAGACTGGTAAGCCCTACTGCAATTGTGGGAAAACTGATGGAGACAATCCTCAAGGAAAGACTGGTGCAATTTCTTGAGGATAACAATGTCCAGGACATCAGGCAGCACGGGTGCCTTTCAAATAGATCCTGCCAGATGAACTTGGTTGTTTTTTTATGACTGGGTTTCAAGGGTACTGGACAAGGGACATGTGGTGGATGTCCTCTACCTGGATTTTAGCAAGGTCTTTGACTCAGTGCCACACGGTAGGCTGACCTGCAAGTTGAAGAGTCTGGGGGCAGGAAGGAAACTGTTCAGATGGGGTGAGAACTGGCTGGATGGTAGACAGCAGAAGGTAGTAGTGGGGGGGTGCATTTGAACCCAGGGCAGTAACAAGTGGTGTACCACAGGGCTCAGTGCTGGGACCGGTTCTGTTTAACATTTTCATAGCTGACATTGCAGTGGGGATTAAGAGCAAGATCAATCTCTTTGCAGATGACACAAAGATTTATGCCGAGGTACAGTAGATGGGGGGGGGGGAGAGCAAAAGTACTTCAAGAGGATTTGGTAAAGTGGAAGAATGGTCTCACACTTGGCAGCTTGGTTTCAATGCCAAGAAGTGCAAAGTGATGCATTTAGGAGGCAAGAACCCAGGACACAATTCCTGGCTGGAGGGTGCCCCATTAACAAAATCCAAGGAGGAGAGGGATCTGGGAGTGCTTGTAACTGTGGAGATGAACCACTCTGCTTAGTGCAGGAAGGCAGCAGTGAAGGCAAACAAGATGCCAGGGTGCATAGCAAGGGGGATTACTTCTAGAATGGGGAGGTCATCTTGCACCTGTACAGGTCCCTGGTGAGACCGCACCTAGAGTACTGCATTCATTTCTGGTGCCCCTACTTGAAAAGGGACATCAAACTACTGGAAGAGGTACAGCACAGGGCAACAAAAATTATCCTGGGGTTGGGGGACAGACTAAAAGAGGAGAGACTGAGAGAGCTGAATATGTGTGTCCTGGAGGAAAGAAGGGAGAGAGGGGATATGATTGAGACCTTCAACTTCCTGAAGAGTTTGAACAAGGTAGACATCAGGCATATGTTCAATTTGAAAGACGGAAGGGAAACCAGGGAGCACTCTATGAAGCTGGAAGGGGGCAGGTTCAAAAGAGAACTAAGGAGGCACTATTTCATGGAAATGGTGGTGGTGGCAGGGTGGAACGCTCTGCCAGAAGAAGTTGTATCATTGTAGTGTTGGAGGCTTTAAGAAGGGGTGGGACAGAATCAAGGGGAGGGTACAAATCGGGAGGGGTTGAGAGATGGGGGCAGCATATGAGGAAGGGGGCAGCTGCAGTCTAATGGACTGAAGTGCTGTACACTGGAGCAGACTAAATAGACCAAATGGCCTGTGTCTGCTGGCAATTTCGTATGTTTGTATGTTCGTATGTAAAAAGAATCTTTAATCGGAAAACTGCCAATATCTTGCACTGAGGATGGCATAATTCCATGTCGCAGAGTCAGCTAGTAAAGAAAACAAAGCTGCAATAACAGAGTAGCCTTGATTGAACATAAAAAAGGTTCTGCAGAAACACGATATTAAAGCTCAAGGTACTCCATGAACTCAGGGCAAAAGACAAGCAAATACTCAACACAGAAGCTTTATGTTTCAATGCCAAATTCTTTTCGACCTGAGTTCCGATATCTGGCATGGTTCGAACAATAATCCCATGTCACAAATTTACAGTCAGGTCAGTCCAGGGAGAAAGATAAAAAAAATGCGGGGATGCCATGCCATATATAAACAGAGGTTTGAAAGAAATATACAAAGTCCAAACAGGCCAGATAGCAGAAGGTAGTCCCAAAAAGACTCGCTGAGTATTGTAGGTAGGATCAAATAGAAAGCTGCAGAAACATTCCAAATTGGTGTAAAATCTTCAGACTAAACAAGACTAAAAACAAACTGATTTGGCCATCCCGGACTGAACACAGAAAAGTCCTGCAGTGTCATGATAGCAAAGTCCAAGGTGCTCCATGTGGTCAATGTAGAACTAGCCAAATGGCCCAAACAGCTTTACAGGCACTGGAGGTAAATGACGTAGGCTGTACCCTCCCTCACTTTGGTGCATACGGCACTTTACTTGAACAAGGAAGGGGGCTGGTGCTGGTGAAAGGGGGGGGTTGAGCTCTTGGGGCAGGTATATTTTGGCCATTGAGTACTTTGTCTTTCGTCACTAGTGTGACGTTCTTCAGGCAGTGCCACAGCAGGCATTTCAGAAGCTGCTCTCTGGCTTGCAGCTGTCAGAAGAACTAAGAAAAGAGAGAAAATCTAAACTCTCATCTCCACCATGACCTCATGCTCACAGTACCACAACTGTAAGGTAAGACTCAGAAGGGGCTGCAGTGTTTATTTAAGATGTACTTTTTTCTTTATTTCCTCCTCCCCCCCCATCTAGCGTAGACTCTGACTTACTTAAGCCGTAATGCAAGCCCCAGATCGGACAGCGCATTATAATGCATTTAGCACCCAGTCAACACAATTACAAAATAATAATAAAGGCAGGAATACAAACAGAGCCCTACTAATCATGGGCATATTTACAAACACTGGCACGACACATCATTCGAGGATTGCTTCCGCATTCTGGACCCAAGTTCTGAAGATTTTTGTTTTGGTAAGCTGTGTTACAGTTGGTGTGGATTCGACATTGGAAATGGGGCTGCTACTAAGTTGTCTCAAAGTGCTGCTGCCATTCTGTAGTGAAGAATAACTGATGGGGGAGTTTGAGTGGCTGCAGGAAGGGTAGCATGGAATTGCTGAAGCCCCGGACAGCAACATACAATCCCGAATTTTCCCATAAAGAGGCATTTTCAAAGCTATTTAGAACGAATGCTTTTATTGCTAGTGGCACTTTGTTTTCTATGGACAGTTCTGAGGCGGCGCAGTGCTACACCTGTAGGTGTTGCAAAATAGAAAGTGACACGGTTACTGTGTAACAAACATACTGTCACCTTGCCTGCAGGATTTGTCCTTTATCAGGAGTGCCCATTGGGTAGCTACATGATCAGCGCAAGGCACCAGAGGGTGGCAAAGAACGAATGCTGTTTATGAGTGAACATGAAATAAAACCCTCACATGTGAAATGCTAACAGAAAATGGTATTGTGTTATTGTTAAGTTCAACATGGATCTGAAATATTTACAAGTCAAAGAAGTCCAGATTAGAGGCTATGTTTACATCAATTTATTATTTTAGATGTGCCTTGCTGGTTATTGAAGCCCATAAACTGAAAGTGATCATGTTAACCTTAAAAAAAAAAACATTTGAGATGCAGTGGCATACAGTTGACAGATAACCAGTGCTGCAATGCGTGGTAAATGTGAAACATTTGCATATTTAGTTCATCATCATACCGATCAGCTGGAAACCTGATCGGTGCGATGACGGACTCAACATGCAACAACTCACATGTTACCGAGGCTTATTGCAGTGGTAGTTCTCTTTCAATTGTACTCCACTGCATCTGAACAGCTGTCATAGACAGCTGGGACATTCATTGGTGCGGTGTGGCTGCGCCTGCAAACAGGATCAGTGCATTGGAAGAGAGGGTGGCACACCTACAAAAAGTAGTATGGTGGCACTATGTTTCTTGCACATGCATGCAAGCAAACATAAAAATTTATTTTTTCCTTTTTAAACCTAAAAAAAAAGGATGCCATTGTATCATAGCAATAACCCACTCCAGGGGGTTGGTGATGCTGGGTTTACCCAAGCCGGGTGAGGTTTAGTCACTCGGCCTGTGGCCTCAAGACCGAACCACGCCAGGCGTGGGTAAACCCAGCATCACCAACACCTTGTTGTGGGTTATTGCTTAATTCTTTTTAGATGTACATCAACTCATTGCAACAGCCTTAGATATCTGGCCATTTTTAATCAGCTAGGAAGTCATCATAAGGACCTCCCTACATGAAGACCTGAGAAGGAAAACAAGAATAAGGGGTGCAGCATACTGGCTGCACCCCTGGCGGAACTTTTCAGCAGGTCACTTGAGACAGGAAGGGTACCTAGGGATTGGTGAGAGGCACATGTGGTACCAATCCATAAAGGGGGGTCGAGGGAAGTACCAGGTAACTATAGACCCATCAGTTTGACCTCGGTGGTGGGAAAATTAATGGAGAGTATACTAAAGGAACGATTGGGGGTTTACTTGGAGGAGGTGGGAGGTCTGGATAGTCGACAACATGGGTTTGTGCCAGGTAGATCATGTCAAACCAACCTTGTGGAGTTCTATGAATGGGTAACATCAGAACTGGACAGGGGTAAGCCTGTGGATGTATTATTCTTGGACTTCAGCAAGGCGTTTGACTGTCCCCCACAATGGTCTGGTGGAGAAACTGATGGGGTTAGGAGTAGGCCCTTTGATGGTCAGATGGATTGAAAACTGGATAGCTGGACGACTCAGAGAGTAGTGGTCTGCGGGAGCTCTCGAACCCTAGAGAGGTTGGTAGTGGGGTACCTCAGGGCTCGGTCCTGGGTCCAATCCTGTTTAATGCATACATATCGGACATCAGGGAGGGTATAGGGTGTGAAATGAGTCTCTTCGCGGATGACTCCAAGATGGGAGCAGTAGTTGAGGGAGAAGGGAGGTTGGCCCTGCAAGGGACCTGGACACCCTAGAAAGCTGGGCTCACACATGGAAATTAAATTTCAATATCACCAAGTGCAAGGTGTTGCATCTTGGTCGGGAAACCCAAACACAGGTACACCCTGGGAGGAGGCGCTGGAAGCCTCAATAGGGGAAAAAGACCTAGGGGTCATGGTGGATACATGTATGAATAACTCTGAGCAGTGCAGGAGAGCAGCTAGCAAGGCAAACAGGATGTTGGGATGCATTGTAAGGGGGATCACCTCTAGGAGCAAGGAAGTGATTCTGCCGCTGTACAATGGACTGGTTAGACCACACCTTGAGTACTGTGTACAGTACTGGAGACCACACTTGAAGAGGGACATACAGCTCCTGGAGAGGGTACAGAGGAAGGCAACAAAGATGATACGAGGGCTAGGGGATTTGACTTATGAGGACAGACTTGAGGAGCTCTGCCTGTTTTCATTGGAGGAGAGGAGAGACAGGGGGACATGATTGAGGTCTTCAAGTACCTCAAGGGAATAAATAGGGTAAACATGGAGGGGATCTTTAGACTAAAGCAGGAAGGCATCACCAGAGGGCATGGTTTGAAGTTGGAAGGTGGAAGGGTGAGGGGGGAAAAGAGGAGGAGGTTTTTCACTGAGAGGGTGGTGGACCCTTGGAATGCACTGCCTGGTGAGCTGGTTCAGAGATCCACAGTGGAGGGTTTTAAGAGAGGGTGGGACAGACACAGAAAGGGGATGTATCAGATGATGGCCGGTCCCTGGGGGGATGGATGATAGGGGTTTCTGGAGCACAAGGGATGGGAGGGTCTCGGCACCCAACTAAGGATCTAGGTTCGAGCAGACTTAATAGACCATAAGGCCTAATCTGCTGGCAAATAGTATGTTAGTATGTTAGTATAATAAAACGTGGATATTATAGGATAGTTTAGTGGGGGGCAGGGGAGTGCCTGTAAGTGGCCAGCTGTATGGAGCTAGGAATTCAAAAGGGAAAAAGAACTGTTGCAACAGAATTTTATAGGAAACAGTCAGCCCTCTGAGGTGATAGGATCTCCCTATCACAAGCAGCTCAGATTGCCAGTAGGGATGGGACGAATACCACTTTTTACTATTCGACCGAATATCGAATAGTTGCTGATGGTATTCGACAAATAACGAATATGAATACAAATAGAATTACACATGAAAATATGTTTTAAATACTTATTTTTTGCACACTCATACATCAGGGAGATACTAGTAAGTACAGCACTGAATGTGTAACCAGTTTGAATCCCTGTGAAGCATCAAGCAACTACAATTGTCACCTCAATAGGGAGATGGCTACAGTAGGTAGGTAGTGCAAAAGAGGCCCATTAACACCTCCACAGCTGAGGTCATGTAACCTCAGGAAGTGTCATGGAGGCTACTTAACTGCAGCTGGGGTGGAGTTAATGGGTCTCCAACATCCAATACAGCAGATGCCATTAATCCACTATAGCCATCAGATTTTTAATTCATTATTATTCAGAATTTGTTCATTCATTTTTTTGCCTCTGTTTTTGATGAGCGCTTCTGCCTGTGTTTGAGACAGTGCCACAGAAGAGTGAAATGGAGAGCTGAATGGACTATTCGTCCCATCCCTAATTGCCAGTAATCAAACTGTCTCTAAGTGTGGGTGCTTTCCTATAGGACATGATTGCCAGTAAATGGAAATTACCTAGGGGTTGGGGAAATCAGCTTGGGGTGGGAGAAGATAGGATTAGAGCCTTGGGTTCCTCAGTAAAGAAGTGATTTAGGGTGGCAGTAGATGGGAGTAGTCTGGCGTTTGACTGGGACCCAGCAGGGGAATAGGAGGAGTTCAGGAAGCATTGAATAGCTTTTCAGAACTTCAAAGTGCTTGTTTACCCGCATAGAAACAGTTGCAACTGCACTGTGCAAGATAAATAACCCCTTGTGTGCTACAGGTGGTCAGCTGACGAATTTCAAACTGTTGTGTGGTATTTTGTACCATGACACTTTTCCTGGTAGCTAGGTGTTTACACGCTATACAGTTCTTGCACTGATAGCAACCCTTTGTGTTTCCAAGCCAGATTTTGTTTTGATTCTGTTGGAAATGGCTTCTAATCAAACTGTCTCTAAGGGTGGGTGCTTTCCTATAGGACATGATCGGTGGCTTCTGTGTGAGTGTTTGTAAACCCCTATCACTTGCTAGCTTTGACCAATGTGACCTTGTTATGTTCTCTACCTTACCCGCATGTGCCAAAAACGTGGTGACATAATGAAACCTTGGGATCTTATTTCTCTATCTCCTCGTGTCATTCAGCAAGAGACTGTCTCTCACTGTTGCTTCAGATCTGGCTTCCTGTATAACTTGTTCAGAATACACTCATTTCATGAGTCTATGACTCAGATCTTCTGCCCCTTCCTGGAACGCTTCCTGTACGCTACAATTATGTTTCACATGCAGGAACTGTCCTTTCTGGATATTGTGGACAGTATGGCAGGGATGGCAACTAGACTCTAAAAGTAATGTGCTGCCATCCACGCCATTCCTCTATAGATCTGTTGGCTTCCTGCCTACATCATCCTTCTTGACCTTGAGATCTAAGTAGGTAACCTCCCTCTTATCTGCTGTATAGCTGAATCTAAAATGGTCATTGGTGCTGTGTAGGAACAAAATGAACTCTTCCAACAGTTTTACATTCCCCCTTCCAAATGAGCACAACATCATTTATATATCATTTCCTCATGACTGTATTTTTTGTAATTAAAATTTTTATAACTTTTTTCTTCACAATAGCCAAAGAACTTATACATAAACACAGAAGTACAATATCGAAAGTGCACATCACCTTATCTACAACGCTGATTATATGGACAAAGCACTTTCTGCTGACATTACCACAGCAAGCAAACTACCCCCAACCCCACCACCCTCCCCCTCCCTAACCCCAATTATAAGCCCCCAAATCAACTGAAATAAGAAAAGAGGTGTAAGCTTCTAAAGCAAAGTTGTCTAAAGTTTATGTTTTCCAAGTCATCAAAAATGTTCTAAGAACCCCAGAAAATCATAATGCTCTCGCTTACCCGCCTATCGCCAATGTGTTTTCAAGTTGCAAAGCTAGAGTATATTCCTATGCCACTCCATAAGTGTTGGAATCTTATCGGAAGCCCACTATCTAAGTATTAGCAACTTCATAACAGCTGAAACCAGAGAGACTCGGGCCCTCCATACTTTGGAAGTATTTGTGGGGAAAGCAAGCAACAAACAATACTCGGGAGTATCCATTTTAACTGAGCCAAGGATAGGGACCAGCGTGCTACTCATAGCCCTCCAGAGTCTGCGAATTTCCGGGCATAACCAAATTAAATGATATAATGTTCCCTCTTCATTTTTGCACTTCCAACAATAGGGCTTAACTAAGCACACCCTTCTGAATAAGTGGGTAGGAGTCAAATACAAGTGATGCATGATGTTGAAATGTATCAATCTAAGCCTATCCTGTTTAATAAACCTTATGTAGCGTGCGTCCAAAGTGCCTTCCAGAACTCAGGAATCTTTTGTATTCAAGACTTTTTTTACCCAATAATAACACAATCCCGAAGGGGAGCCTATGATCCCAATTCTGGAGAAGCTTGTAAACCTTGGAAACTGCATAGGTTGTCTTGCTGCATTCAAGAAATCGACCTTGATTTCCCCCTGATCAATTGATGAAACCGACAAACATACCGGATAAGGCTTTATACTGTAACCACTTAAAGAAATCTGTATCCTTGAGTCCAAACTTTTTTCAGATCTCCAATGCACGGGCCTTCCGCCCCCAAAAATCGGCTACGGTCAGATTACATATTTGGGGCCAGAAGGCTACAGGTATCGGAGATCCAGCAATTTTAATTTGGGGATTGTCCAAAACAGGTTGGGCCCCCGATAACCACCAACGTAAACCCAAATAACGTTGTAGCTGATGATAGGCCCTAATTGACCAACCCAATGGATTGTTTTTGAAAAAGCTAGGTATACTGGCCAAAGGAATAAACAGTAAAGCATACAGAGAACTTTTAACCATCTTGGCCATACCCCATTCAATTTCCATCCACAGAGGCGAATAAACTACTTCTCCCCCTTCTTTGCTCCATAAGGCCACCTTACAGATATGCTGGGCGAGGTAATACTTAAACAGAGAAGGGGCGGCTAAACCTCCTTTATCTTTAGGAGCTGACAGATTGAAAAAAGATCTACGGGAAGGTTTGCCTTGCCACAAGAAGGAATTAAAAATCTTCTGTACTCTAACAAACCAGCCCTTTGTCAAGTAAAATCCTAGCATATCTAATGGATAAAGTATCCTAGGGAGGGCAAACATTTTGAGAAGATTAAGCCTGCCCCATAAGGATAAGGAAATTGAACTCCACCTCTTGAGATCGTCAACGATCTCTTGTATTAGGGTTGTTAAATTATCCTTAACCATAAGAGCAACACTTGTACTAATATTTATACCAAGAAATGTTATGGATTTGGTTTCCCAGCTTATGTCTAGATTTAGCAAATCTGTTTTCCTAGTGTAATAATTTAACGGGAAGACTTTTGTTTTAGTATAATTCAATTTATAAGAAGATACTCTGGAAAAGCTATTAATTTCTTCTAAAATAGGTGGTATCAAGTCCCTGGATTCTCAATGTGTAATAACACATCGTCGGCATAAGCGAACATGTGTATTAGAATCCCAATTTGTATACCTTTAATAAGTGAATTCTTCATCAGCCTCACGGAGCAATGGCTCTATATATAGATTAAATAACAAAGGAGACAAAGGACAACCCTGTCTAGTACCTCGCTTTAGTTTGAAAACTGGTGACAACATTCCATTACACTTCACTCTTGCCGACGGAATAGAATATAAAATTTTAACCCAACTTATAAAGTTATGGGGTATACCAAAGGTTGAGAGGGTGGCAAACAAAAAAGGCCAGGACACCCGATCGAAAGCTTTTTTGATGTCAAGTGATAAAAATGTAGCTGGGATTTCAGCATCTTTAGCCTTCGCAATAAGGTACATTAATTTTCTCATATGATCATGAGAGAGCCTCCCTTTCATGAAACCTACTTGTTCCTTACACACTAAGCGATCCATGACTTTTGATAATCTATTGGCAAGAATTTTTGCTAGTATTTTAATGTCGGTATTAAGGAGAGAGATTGGTCGATAGCTGTCTAAACTAGAGGGATCTTTCCTGGGTTTTAAAATCAGGGATATTGTAGCCTCTAGTAAACTTGGATCAGAAATGCCATAATTGAACCAATATTTAAAAGTGTCAAGTAGAATTGGCGAGATATCTGAATGAAAGGTTTTATAAATCAGTCCTTAGCAAGATCCTTGAGAAATTAGTCTCTATTCAAGTTACCGAATTCGTTGAAAACTCCAACTTACTCAATACAGTACAGCACGGCTTTAGAAAACACCACAGCACCATGACTGCACTAGCAAAATTCTCCTCTGACATTCTTACCAACATGGACAAAGGGAAGCTAACAGGGGCTGTTTTCATCGACCTCACTAAAGCGTTCGACCTTGTTGCCCATCCTTTACTACTTGCCTCCTCAGAAATCTGGGCTCTCCTACTCTGTCACTACCTGGTTCAGCAGCTACCTTGCCAACAGGACTCAAGCAGTGAAATTCAACTCGGCGATCTCTGACAGTGCTGTTATCAATATTGGCGTCCTCAGGGCTCCATTCCGGTCCTCTCTCTTCTCACTATTTGTAAACAATCTCCTGATGTAGTAACCTCTGGCCACTCACTACTTTATGCTGATGACCTGGTCATCTATGCCCACTCTGACAATATCACCAACCTGAATGCTGCCCTTACCACAGACTTCCACTTGATGCAGCGCTGGCTACACACCCAACGCCTTGTCCTTAACTCCAATAAAACTAAAGCCATGCTATTTGGATCCCCACACAAATTAAGAACCTGCTCTCTTCTCTCTCTGTGCCTGACATTAATGGTAACCCTCTGGAGTCTGTTAGCTCTTTTAGCTACTTGGGCATTCACCTTGACCAAAATCTTGACCTAAAGCTGCACATCCAGGAAACTTGTAAATCTGTCAATTGTAAGCTAGGGGCTGCTTACAGGACTAACTACCTGCTTACCCCTGCGCTAAACTGGCAATTGCTAGAGGAATCCTGTTACCAACCCTCACCTACGGTGCTCCCATCCTAACCATGGCCAGCAAAACTGCTCTGCACCAATGGGACACCACCTTCAACAATGTTTGCAGGTATCGGCTAAAGCACAGCGCCTGAAGCACCATTGTCAGCTATACAAAGACCTGGGCTGGCTCTCTCCTCCACCAGGCAATATTACCTCTGCAACCTTTCGGACACCATCATCAGAGCATCAAAGCCAGCTGAGCTCTCAAAACTACTCCAACCGGTTATACCTTCACAGGACCTTAGATCCTCTGACAAGTCCTTATTGAATATTCCTCTCTGCCACACAAAAAAGGGCTCGGGAGCCTTCAGTTATGCTGCCCCTCACTTTTGGAACTTGCTGCCCCAGGGACTAAGAAATGCTCCTTCTCACGATGCATTTAAGCACAATCTCAGAGCTTTCCTTACCTCGATGGACAAATGTGTTTGTTTTGATCCCTCTTGAATCCCATGCTCCTAACCTGTTCTCCTCCCCTCCCCTATTATGTATTATAGGCACTTGCGCTTTTTTTATTCTTGGTTGTTTTTTGCTTTTATGTTTCATGTTTGTTGATACTGTATAACATTGTTGTTCTGATGCCAATTGTAAAGCTCTCTAATTACTGCCTAGTCACTTAGCTTGCCCTCGCTCCTGAGCTGTTTTCCCCACCTTCATTCCTATTCCTGCACCCTCTGTTCCTGTAACACTTACTTTAGCCCGCTCTCTTCCCTTCCCACTTAGCCATTTCTCCAGTAACCCCTGTCATTACCCCTCCTTTTCCTGCCCTCCCTCTCTGCTCTTTGCTGCCTCACTCCCCTCTAACGCCTCCACTCCCCTCTGCCGTCTTTCGGTTCCACGGCTGCAACAGGTTGCTACCTTGTACCGCTAATGCCGTAACTTGCCGCCACCCTTCCTACCTTTCTTTCACCTTTCTGCCCTCTCCTGCCAGCTTTCCCTCCTTCTTTTATTCTTCCCTCTTCTCCTATGCTCAGTCCTCACCCCTCCCTTCTCCTATTTTATCCCGCCTCCCACCAGTTTGCGTGACTCCCTCTCTCTCCTGCTGTCTAGTAGTTCCACGGCTCGGCCGAGTTACTACTCTACCCGCCAATGCCGTTTTCACCACCTTGCCTCTTGTCCTCCTCCTCTTCTGCTCCCGCTGAGCTCTTACTAAGGTGCACTCTATCTCTACCCCACTCATTTCCCTATCTGTTCCATGCCCTTCATCCCTTTCCCCTATACCCTGCCCTTCCCACCCTACCCTCCCTCCCCATTCCTTTAGTTCAAATCCTCCTCACCCTTGCACCTAGTCCCCACCGCCCTCCCTGCATCACCTCTCTCCCTCTCTATTTTTTGCATCCATAGCTTCACTGTCCTGTTCTCCGACCTCTCGTCTCTTCCCGACTCCCGGTTCCACCATCCCGGCCACAGGTGGTAACCTTCTCCCGCTAATCGCGCACTGGTGCCTTAACCTCCCTCCTGTCCTCCCTTTTTGCTATTCGACCTACCACCCCTGTCTCCGCTCTCCTGCCCTACCCTTACACCTGTCCCCTACCACCTCTCCCTAGTTCTCAACAACTGAATACATGTAATTTTATCCTTATTGCTATGCTTGACTACACTGTGTGACTTTGTCCTTTGCAAATGTATCCTGCTATGTGTAATTTCTTATGTATCCTACAAATGTATCCTGCTTTGTGTAATCTCTTATGTATCACTGTGTTCTGTAACTGTACCTCCCGGGTCGTGCCTGAAAATAGTCACTTGTTGGCTAGCGCACTTACCCGGTCAACAAAAACTAACTAAATAAATAAATAAATAAAAATTGCTCGGAAATCCATCGGGGCCTGGCGATTTATCAGGAGGTAACTGTCGTATAACCTGATGAATCTCAGAGATCGTAATTGGTGCATCTAGGCCTTCAGATTCGGTTTCGGATAACTTTGGCAAATACGCCGCACTTAAAAAAGCTGCAATTTCAGAGTCTGAAGGCCTAGAGTCTAATTCCTGGGCATATAATTTCGAAAATATTCCCCAAAATCTTTGGAATTTCACTCGGTCCGTGCACAATTGGTCCCCTGACCCACTCGTACACTCACTATATGCTGGACGAATCCAATTGTTTTATTCGCAATGCAAGGAGTTTACTAGCCTTTTCCCCAAATCCAAATATTGAAGTTTCGCCCGAGATAGAGCTAGTTCTGCTTGTTGAAAAACCATACCCGCATACTGAGCTTGTAATTTATGTAATTTAGCCCACTTGGAGTCTGCTGAGTTCTGAGATAATCTGTGTTCCATACTTCTAATTGAGGATAAGAGAGAGGTTAATTTAGCTCTCTGCTCCTGTTTCCTCCTAGACGCTATCTTGATTATCTCGCCTCTTAATGAACATTTTAAAGCTGCCCAAATCATGTCCGTATGACCCACAGAGCCTTTATTTTCCACTAAAAAGCGCTCCATAAAGTCTTTCATGGCGTTTAATGAGGTTTGTTCTTTTAATAATTGAGAATTTAGCCTCCATTGTGGTGATCTGCGAATCTCTGGAAAAGGCCTGTAAGTTATACTGACCGGAGCATGATCTGAGATTACTCTTGCGGAGATATCAGCCTGAATCAAATTAGGAACTGCAGATGAGCTAACTAAAATATAGTCAATTCTCGAATATGACTTATGCACCGGAGAATAGAAGGAAAACTGTCTCGCATCAGGGTTAAATATGTGCCAGATATCTACCAAGGCTAATTTATTGATAAAATCTTTTCAGGGCCCTTTGCGCTGCAGATAGGCCCCTATGTCTATTGTGCAACCTATCTAAATCATTCTGCAGTACCAAGTTCCAATCTCCACCCAGAATGGTGATTTTATGAGCCTCTAGGTCCATTTTTCCCAAGAGTTCCTTGAAAAAGCAGGGAGAATCACAGTTAGGACCATAGATTGAGCCCAAAATCACCGGATGAGATGCTAAAATGGCATGCAAAAAGATATAGCGGCCTTCCGGGTCCCAACACTCATGTATCAATTTAAAGGCGACCCCTTTAGCAATTAAAATAGCAACCCCAGCCCTCTTAGTTGAGGCTCCAGCACCAAAAACTTGGGCTACCCACGTTCTTCTAAAGTAATGAAGATCCGCTCTTTTTAAATGGGTCTCCTGTAGGAACGCTATTTGCGCCCCTAGGTGAGAGAGATGTTTTAGGATTACCTGCCGCTTAACCCTATCCTTGGCTCCTTTGATATTCCAACTAACCAATTTATAAGGTAAGAACATCATGCCCACCAATGTTATAATGAGGATCAATGTAGACAGTTATTAGGAATATAGTAAAATAAATCTTCATCTGAATATTACAAATGTCCATAGAACTAAAAGAAGCCCACCTCTTTGTAAATCCGTGAACTTGAGTACCCCCAACCCCATCCTCCCTTCTATCCAACTAACCATCCCTCCCACCCCACCCTTAAAACATACCTCCCAACATTTCCTCCTCCCCCTTAATAACAAACCCCAGTTCCCTAGAACCGCACTTCTATAACTAACCTGCCACATGATACACTTCCGGGCAACCCAAAACCTACCACCACCAGGTCACCAGCCGGAGCCCCCCCACCCCGTCCCAGGAGTAAATAACTGTCCCGTAATTTTGTCCTTATTAGAAAAGATCCTTAGTCTGATGGAACATTCACTTAGATAGCAAAATAAAAGAGTCGTCGTGGTCAAAGCCTGATATGACTACAGAAGTCCAACTGCGACTCCTGAAAAAGAAAGCAAAAAAAAAAAAAAGGAAAAAAGAGGACGTCTTCTCTGTATTCCTAGGACTGCGACCAAAATGATCAATGTACAAAGTCCATCCTTAGTAGTCGAATGAACCAAGCTTTCCCTTCAAGAGATCCGGTAACCTCTGCTGCAACTCCTGTGACTTTCACTTGAAGAGATCTGGTAACAGCTGCTGCAACTCCTGAGATGCCTGCTGATATGAATCGAAAGATAGCCATTTTCCAGCATGAGAGACCATTAATATTGCAGGATACTTCACTTTGAAAGGCTTAGAAGCTGCAATTAATTTGGAGACAATAGGATGTAATTCTTGTCTTCTGACTCTCACAGAATGGGGCAGGTCCTGTATAATTCGGATTTGTTTTCCTTCCCATATGAGCTCCTTTATCCCTCTGACCTTATCCAACACATGCTGCTTATCCAAGTAGTTAAGAAACCTTAGGATTAAAGGTCTGGGAGGTTGCCCTTGTGCAGGAGGAGGGCGTAAGGCCCGATGCGCCCTTTCAATTATGTATTCGCCCCCACCAGGGAGAGAACCTGCAACTTTGAAACAGAGTTTTTGCAAAAAAGTGATTGGGGCAGATCCTTCCTCTTTCTCAGGTATACCAATAATCACAAGATTGTTCCTTCTACTGCACCCCTCCAAATCTTCAAGCTTATCCTCCAACTTTTTAATTCTTCTTTTCACCAACACCAGCTCCGAGTCTGCCCCTGCCTGCCTTGTCTCCAACGAAGCTACCTTCACTTGTATCCCCAATCCTTCTCGATAAAGAATCACCGATTTTTAAGATCCTGCATATCCTCTGCTAGCGAACTGATTGATATTTGCAGCGGCTGCATTATCTCCAGGAATTTAGATTCAGTCAGGGGAGCATCCACAATAGGAAGTTGCGAGAAGCTTGCGGCCTGCTGTTTCGCCCTTTTCGCGGCCTGCTGCTTCTCTGGTGTCCGAGGCGGCGAATGCTTCGGTCACGACTTTTTAACAAAACTCTCCATTCCGTCGCTGAATACAGAGCGCAGCAGTAATCAGGAACCTCCCTCGCCGAAATCGGGATGCTTGCTTCCTTTAATTTAACCGGAAAAAACTCCGAGATTGACGGTGATGTGGCGGAGCTCCGACTAAGTGCGACCTACACTCAGGCTGCCATCACGTGACCCCCCCCTCATGACTGTATTTTGATAGTAAGAATATTTACTCTCTTCAAAGATGATGTTATGTTCCCATTTGGCAACATACAGGTTCACCACCGAGGGGGTGCAAGTGGCCCCATGGCAGTCCCCTTGATTTGATGATACAAATTGCCATTAAAGGTGAACACATTTTTTGTCATGCTCTAAAAGTTTAATTAATAATTCTACAGGGGGTCTGTCATGTGGTTCAGTTCCCTGATTAAGAAAGAAGGCAACTGAGTCAAGGGCTCCCTCAAGTGGTATGCTTGTGTAAAGTGCTGCTGTATCAAGTGTGACAAGCATGCATTCATCATCTAACACAAGGGAGTTCAAAATATTCAAAATATTCTTAGGATCTTTAACATAGAAAGGCATTTTTCTGACAATGTCATAAAGGAAGGAGTCAACATATTGTGAAATCGGTTCAGTGAGTGAACCAAGTCTGCTTAAAATAGGTCTCCCCTGGTAGTTTGTCATGACTTTTGTGTACTTTGGTAAGTACATAAAAGGTGGCCATGACAGAATAATCTGTTTATAGAAACCTTTTGGTTGCGTCACTGATGGAGCCCTCATCATGTACTTTAATTATGATCTCCCAAGTGGGATCAGTGTCAAGTTTATGATAAAATCTGTCATCACTCAACTGTGTTACAACCTCTGCTTTGTAGTCTTCCACATTCATAAGGACCATGCATCCCCCCTTATCTGCTTGTTTAATTATAATGTCATTATTCTGTAGTTTATTCAGAGATTCTCTTTCATCTTTGCTCAGATTGTTATATCTCAATTGTGGAAGGTTATCACAGAGCAATTCTAAATCTCATTCACAAAGTTCTTTGAAAACTGTTACCGCTGGACATAGAGGGGGGGGGGTTAAAGGTTGAGTGTGGCTTAAAGGGGGTATTTTGAGATTGCTGCTGTTGTGTAGCAGTGTCCTCTTGTTTCTTTGCAAAAAAACCCTTTAAGATTCAATTTGTGACACATAAGGTGCAGGGCAATCACAGTTTGAACTCTATTAAGGGGAGTGATAGGTGAGAAGCCTAAACCCTTTAGTAGTAATGTAATTTCTGTCTCTGAGACTTCATATTTAGACAGATTAATCACTTGTATACAGTCACTGCTTACCTACGGCGGCCCCTGAAGCTATGTCTGTTGTTGAAAGTGCACCTGTGGTGCACTTGCCGTGCTGTCTGGTATAACCTCCATCTATGTCCCCCCTGTACTGTCTTGCATCTTAGTGTTGAAACCCATCTCTCTGATTCGTCAGCCTGGGGCTCCACCGGGGTTCAGTCTGATGTTGTGGCTGCAGCAGGGGTTCTGTTCCCGCTTGGCCCCTGAGCTTCTTCATTTTCAGATTCACTCCCCTCCATACTAAAATTAAATGAAATGTCTATTTCTTTTGAGTATTCCTTTGGGTGTGTCTTTCTTCCATGAATATACCTGATCTAGTTCATAGTCCCCTTTGTCCCTCAAAAACATGATTTGTTTAGCACTTTTCAACTCTCTGTCAAACTTTAAAATCAATTCTTGTAGTTTCTTATTAAAAAAAACAAATTCAGTATGATCTTTAAATTTTACTACCTCAGTCTCTTGCTTCTTGAGGTCTTCCTTTAACTGGTTTTCCTCATTCTTTAGTGAACTTAATAATAAGATTAATTGACTTCATACTGGCCTCACTTAAATTTTTCTCCCACTCACACATGACTACCTCATAGTCAGTGCTGTAAGCTGGGGTTTTCAAAATTTGTAGGCCTCTTGGGATCCGTTGCACTTGAATATATGCTTCCATGTTTTGAATGTTCCAAAAAATTCTTCTTAGCTGATGTCAGTCTCTCCAACCCCCTGAATGCCTCCCTCAGTGAGGTGGCTTCTGGGGGCAAATTAATGGTATCCTCTCTGTCTTGTAGAAATGGGTAAACTTGATGTCATCTTTGAAGAGAGTAAAAATTCTTACTATCAAAATATAGTCACGTGGAAGATATATAGATGATGTCATGCTCATTTGGAAGGGGGATGTAAAACTGTTGGAAGAGTTCATTATGTTCCTACACAGCACCAATGGCCATCTTAGATTCAGCTATACAGCAGATAAGAGGGAGGTTATCTACTTAGATCTCAAGGTTAAGAAGGATGACATAGGCAGGATATAGACAGATCTATACAGGAAGAGCATGGATGGCAACACATTACTTTTAGAGTCTAGCTGCCATCTCTGCCATACTGTCCACAATATCTCGAAAGAACAGTTCCTGCATGTGAAACATAATTGTAGCATGCAGGAAGCATTCCAGAAAGGCGCAGAAGATCTGATTCATAAACTCGTGAAATGAGGGTATGCTGAACAAGTTATACAGGAAGCCAGATCTGAAACAACAGTGAGAGACACAGCCTCTGCTGAATGACACAGGGAGACGGAGAAATGAGAGCCCAAGGTTTCATTATGTCACTATGTTTTTGGCACATGCGGGTAAGGTAGAGAACATAATAAAGTCACATTGGTCAGTGCTAGCAAGTGACAGAGGTTTACAAACACTCACACAGAAGCCACCAATCATGTCCTACAGGAAAGCACGCACACTTAGAGGCAGTTTGGTTAGAAGTCATGTCCAACAGAATCAAAACAAAACCTGGCTTGGAAACACAAAGGGTTGCTATCAATGCCAGAACTGTACAGCATGTAAACACCTAGGTACCTAGAAAAATGTCATAGTACCAAATACCATGTGACAGTTTGAAATTTGTCAGCTGATCACCTGTAGCATACAAGGGGTTATTTATCTTGTACAGTGCAGTTGCAACTGTTTCTATGTTGGTAAAACTGAAAGACAATTTAAGACACGAGTCAATGAACATGTACGAGCAATTGAGAGGGGAGATGTCACTTATGCAACAGCTGCACATGTTAAAGAGAGCAGGGATGGAATGGAACATAGATTCCAGGTCATTGCAATAGAAAAAGTGTTTCCAAACCCTCGAGGGGGTAACTATATAAAAAAAAATACTGAAAAAAGAAAATTAGTGGATTCTCATACTTAGGGCTAGCAAAAAAACAAGTCTCAGTGCAGCCCTTGAACTAAAACCATATTTGTAGGACAGATTGTTACTATGTTAGCACACTTCGAAGATCTGTATAGATTTGAACACTGAACGAAAGTTAGTTTTTACTGATTTCTGTTCCCCTCGAAGTCTATTCACCATTTATTTTATATGTAGCTTGCTATAGCTAGACATTTGACCATTGATGCTGTTTAAATTCATAATATGATAGTCTGCATGAGTAGTCCATATGTATTTTTTTGTATAATAATTTTCTTTTCAGATCCCTGCTATATTGGAGTGCTAGAAGTAGAGGCTGATGTAAAATCAAAAGGGTGTTCTCAAGCATTCTATACTATAACTGGGATATTAGTTGGATGTTCTACACTGTTTTATGTATTATGTGTGTTATTTTAATGTTTTATCCAGCATATATTCCACTGAGTACCTGATTGTCACTGTTTATGCCTTTTTCTCTGTGTGAGCATTGTTTTATTGTGTGTGTGTTTGTCATTGGTTACTATGGCATTACATTGATTGCAGGAAAGGATGTATTTATTCAATTTTGCCACTAACCAACCATTTTAAACTTGGTAATTGATCACATGGTTGATTCTGTATTGATGAACTGGATATTTAAGCAGGCTTTGCACTAACTGTTCTTTAGCTTTTGATAAAGGATTTCAAGATCTGAAATGTGTCAGGCTAATCCTAGTGTGCTTTTTATTATGAGTTAATAAATACAATTGTATGAGATTAATGATACAGTGTCATCATATTATAGGTGTGTGTGCCACAGCTTTTTTGCTATTACCAATTTGAATCCTGCTGTTGGACACCACTAACCTTGTTCTCATTTTAGTTTTTTGATCCATATTCAATCCACCAGCAGTTCCAACTCTGCAGTCCTGGTGCAGCCTTAATAAACATTTTTATTAGACAATTTCCCCACAGTCAGATAGCCATCCCCCTTACCCTTTCACACAATTGCAGCATTTAATATTTTTGCTTAGACCCCTGCCTGTCACTAGCACCAATTTACAATGCCCCCAGGTGCTAGGCAGGCTCCCTCATTAATATTCAAGTGTACCAGCTCCCCCCCTTGCATATGAGCTGTCTTAATGGCCCTTCACAAGGGGTCTGTACATCAACTGGCACCCATCATCCACAACCTGAGCTGGCCTGCCCTGTGGGTGGCAGCATTGCTCATCCCTGACATCTATGCTCCCTGCACCCCAGGTTGCCAGCACAGAACTGCATAACTCCTCCTTTGGGCCATCTGATGGCCCCTGTGCTGGGCTAGCCTTATTTTACAATTTTTATTTAGTTAGGATTAGCCAAACTGAGAAGGAGCATCTCACCTTCAGTGAGGACATGCTGTTTCTGAATGGCTTCGCTGGGAGGCTCCACTGCTTGCTCAGGGTCACACAGTGAGTCAGTGGCTGTGTGGAGATTTAAACCCATGCCTGTTTCACACTTGAGTGTTCTAACCACTGGGCCACACTGTCTTGAGTTAAGTATATACCTCTAAAGCAAATCAAACAGATAAGAAATTGCAGTGGCACAGTAGTGCCACTACTGACAGTTTAGTAGGCACTCTGTTGTTAAATTGCAATTTTAAGCTGCTTGACCATTCCTTAACAAATTTGAACACAATGTTTAAAGACATATGTTTTTGCACAGGATGTCTTGTTTTGCTAATTTTGGTGAAATTTGGTTCAGTGTTATTTTGGTTAGAAATTAGCAAAAATGTGATTAAAGCCAACTTTGTCTAAAATTATTTTGGTTCAAATGCCACTTCCTCTGACTTATGCAGAGCAGTCAGAGGCATGTGAATTGTCCTAATCATTGCTCTGCAGCTAGCTGTGAAGATAGTGGTACTACACTAATTTGATTGGTGGTTGTGAGGCTGTCACTGCTGTCAGTGTAGGTATCTCTCCCTCTCACCTTCCCCTCAAAAGGTACTTGTCTACCATTCCACTTTACATGTATTGTCAGAAGCCCACCCCCACATCAGGTCTGTCATTGTCTCTGTTTGTCTCTGTCCCTGCAGTGCAAATGACCTTCTGCCCAACCATCCTCTGGCACCCCTCCCTCCCCCACACACAGCATCCACAAACGAATGGATATGGTCCCTTGGTGGGCAACCAGCATAGCCTAACTTCACCTCAAGTGGCTGCTGTCTATACTAATTGAACTTGCAAAAGATGGTTAAAAAAAGCCTAACAATGAGCGAAT
Organism: Neoceratodus forsteri; assembly: GCA_016271365.2. Classification (NCBI taxonomy): domain Eukaryota; kingdom Metazoa; phylum Chordata; order Ceratodontiformes; family Ceratodontidae; genus Neoceratodus; species Neoceratodus forsteri. Next base: position 934,197,648 of record CM057455.1, read on the forward strand.
TGCACACATGCACGGACTTACATTTTTTCCAAACTTCATTTTCTTTTGCCTATAATGTTTACATTTTTAAAATGTTTTCTCCACAGTTTAATAATTGGCAAGACACCACTCTCCCTCATGACCACATACAGCAAGTGGTAATTGTGACATCTCAACTAAAATGTGTTTTCTGAGATGCAGCCTGAAAACACATTTTGGCAGGATTTCAAAGTTGCCACTTACATGGTCAAGAGGAAGGGATGGCGGTAACTTACCAAGTAGTGAACTTTTATTGAAAAAAAATGCAAAAGTTATTTGGAGACAATGTATTTTTGTTATGATAAATTTTGGAGAAAATCAAGATTTTTTCATGGTCAAAATGATAGAAGTTATGAAAATCAGATTAGGTGTCATAATGTCATGGAATCATTGAGTGATAAGCAAATTGCATGTATTTTGACATTTTCATATAAGCACATCAGCAGTGATTTCAATGTTTCTAAAAATTATGGGCTGAATTTTCAAAGGGCCTATAGACTGATGCAACATGCGGCAAGTATCTATCCTGTGTCAAATCCAGGTGCATCAAATACTGTGTGCCATATTTTGCAAGAAAAGCATTCACTGTGGTAAAGTCCTCTAAAATAATACAAGATGTCCAATGCTTAAACAAAATGATGCAAGGGTTGAGAATGATGGAAGCTGCATCAAAAATGTGAGGCATGAGGCAAGAATGATGGAGGCTGCATCAAAAAATATGGTTGAAGAAATTGCATAGACAATGGCATTTTAAGCCCCCCAAAAGCTCTAAACTAATCCCACAGGGGAATATTGGCTCTGTAACTAAACCTCTGCATAATTTACCCTCTCCATTCCAATCATAGCACTCATGTGACAGTACTGATGGGTATTATATCAGCTTGTCTCTGGAAGCAGTATTTTACATGAGACAGCATTATGATGTATACAATGCAGGATTCTTGCAGCAGAATGCCAGTTGTGGTAATCTAGTTAGGTCTGCCCACCTGCTGTGGGTCTCTTTATATGCTGTAATGTCAGGAAGACTAGCTCAAGCTGGTCTAATCTCGAGCAGGACCTTCATGCTTTGAAAATCTCAAATAACAGAATGGTACATACTTTTTTGAATGTAGGTCCCCTTTCCAATATGGCACAGCCATTGTCTTGATGCAAACATGGTGCAAGCTAGTCTGGCACATACAGATCTGACTTTGATGCAAGTACCACTGGAAAATCAGCATTGAAACAAGTTTTGATGCATCTCACCCCTTGTGTCTTATTTTTTTTTTTATATAAACACTGTGTGTCATTTTCTGGCATTTGAAAATCCAGTCCTATGATTTTAGGCTGGTCTGCAGGCAGGCAAGCCCAAGAAGCCCACTTTTTGGCCAACTGGTGTATTGTGTAAGTGAGATACATAATGGGTCTGTCATTTGCAAAAACAAGAGCTGTGTGGAATAAGGGATTCTGACAGCAGAATTTGTGTGGAATGGCAATTCTGCTTCAGAAATACTTTTTGGAACTTCTTTTTAGGTTTGATGCTCATGTGCAACAGACCTTTTGTTATGAGTGGAGGGGGATTTCAGAGGTGTGTTTCTGTGAGCCTATTGCAGTTAAAAACTGTAGGGGTGAAGCAGTCTCGACCAATAACCATGCACTTTAACTGTGACACCACTCTTCTTTGGCTGAATGCACTTCAAAAGAACCAAGCCAATAAATTAGAGGGCTTCAGTCCTTTGATGTAAATGAAGCTATTCAACAAACAGCTGTCAACAGCAGCAGTCTGTCATTAAAATCAGCAACAGTGGCAAAGCTGACCAGACTACATTAGAAAATTGAGGGGAGATCTACAGAAAGTTTGAACTGTGTTATGTGAGTCTTTATTATTTTATTACTGTTAGAGGTTTTCCTACTTCTTCTGCCTAGTCTGCAGGCAGTTTCAAACTGGCCATAATGTCTCAAATTACAGCCTTTTTTCTAAGCTAGCAAGTCTCCTAAAGAAAAATTAATCATTGCTTGCCTCTCTGTAGTATGGAAGTTAATCTCTTTACTGTGGCAACTTTTAAATATAGGAAAAAAAATATTAATATACTTCCGTTTCTCTACACCAGCAAGTGTATATTGCAAACAATGCTAACCTAGGCAAAGACACATATTAATTCTAAACTTTTTTGAGTCTATATTACATGATTGCCATTTGAAAGGTGAACCCACACTTATAGAACTGTGGGTATGTGGATGTCACCAACTTTTGCAATTCTCTCCTGCCCCTTCCCCCTTATTTCCTTTTTCACCACCCCTCCTCCCATAGCTCTTATGTTCCCCTTCCCATGCCTTAGCCACTCATACCCCTTTAGCTTTTGCATATATACCAAGACCTGTCATGAGCTGAGTGATGCATAGATCTTAACATGGTTATAATATTACATATAGTGAAATTCAATAAAAAGAATAACTGGCAGATCGCTACGTCATTCTCTTTTTTCCTTGTGCACAACTGTTTTCCTTGCCATCCTTCCTGTAGTGATACCAGTATTTGCCTTCTATCCATGGTGATCCTCTGCACCAGCTCTCTCCTAGCCTCAAGACAGTTATTATTCTCCTAAATGCCCTGTCTGTTCAGTACCCTTGATCTCTGTTAGGTGTAAAAAAACAAAATGGATTTTTTCCCAAAGTGAATCCTGTACACACAGTGTTGTCTATAGCATCCTGAAAGAAAACTGTTTGCCATAGCCAACATTCCTTGTACTCACAGCTCAAGTGCCCATGTAACATCTGAGGATGTATTGGTGCAAAGCATCAAACCTTCGGCATTGATAAAAGCTTGTTTAATTCTGTGGCATTGTGAAAAGCATTTCTATGTAAACCACAGCTGCAGATCACACAATCCATGGAATAATATTCCGTAGCTTGTGTAAAATGAATCTGACATTTGCATAAACCTCAGAATATGATTCAGCAAAAACAAAGTCTCACCAAAGGTGAGTGGGGGTGCACCAGGAAATGCTATGGTACAAATATACACTCATATGAAATCAAAATAAAAAAGATCATAGCCAGAGCTAAACAGAGGCAGAATAAAGCAAGTTACTGATATATATATACACACACATTATAGTGGCACAGTACTGCCACTATAGTTAGGGTTGAGTACCCCACTTAAGGTTAAATCTGAAATCTGGCAGCTTAATAACATTGCAACCGTACAATAGATTTGCCTGAAATTTGGCATGCACAGTCTGGTATCATAGATCTCTGGAACTGCCAAGTTTCGTTATGGTCAGATTTATGGTTGTGGAGCTACAGAGCACCAAACAATGCATAAATTATCGGGTTTTGTGTGTTTCTTTGCTCGCGCCTACAGGTCGCACAGTTTGTGCGATTAGTCTGAAACCTTCAGAGAACATGCAGCTGGGGTCCCTGATGTGCCTTTTGAAGATTTCATGAAAAAATATTAAAAGGTTATTAAAAAAAAGTTCCCCATTATAGTCTATGGGAAAAGTTAACAAAATATTTGACAGTGTCGCAAATGCAGTTTTTACTGTCACAAATGACCCTTTACAATTTCTGTGATTCAGCCATTTTTTTTCAGTTGGTGGTCAGAGAAATGCTTGGTGTTTAAATTTGGGACCCTCTAGGGACACAATTCTTGTTGTGTTCACCTAGTCGAGCCCTGAGGATGCTAGCCATGTCTTTTTTGAGGGGGTAAAACACCCCAGAAATATGTTTTTTAAATTTTTGTAAACAGTAGTGTCACAAAGTACTTTCGAATATGTGATACTTTCGTGATTTAGTGTTGTGATTTGCAAAAGTACTTTGCAACACTATGCCTAAAGCAATAAGGATTCTTTGCCACCCTGCTGCAAAAGAACGGTTTGGCCTTTTGGGCTGAAATTTGAAGGGAAGAAAAACAAGATCCCACAGATGTGCCTTTATGTGGTTTGGTGACAAAATATTAGAGGGCTACAATGTTATGGCACTCTGAAGTTGATGATTTTTCCCATAGGATAACATTATGGCATCTGCCACACCTTTTGGGGCCTGTATCTTGAAAACGGTTTGAGATACGGACTTTTCGTCGGAAAAATGCTTAGTCCCCCACTAAGGAGCTAAGTGCAAAACTAGCCCGGAAAGTCATAAATAATATGAGATTTAAATTTTTTTTCTACATCGTATGGCTCCTGAGATATAAGCAGTTTAGTATTCCAAGTGCTCATTTTCTGCTCCGAGGGCTATTATGCATATATTCTTTGTATTCACTGTGCTTCTGAATGCACCTTTTTGGGGAAAAAATTGTGTGCGTTTGTGATACTGTGACCATTAGCATTTCCACTTGCGTTTTATGTTACTGTTTGCATTTGCATTTATGTCACCATGTACATTACCCTTTGGGTTGGCGTGTGCATTTACGTTACTGTTACCGTTTTCATTTCTGTTGCCGTTTTTGTTAGCATTTACTTTTGCGGCACCGTGTGCATTACCATTTGTGTTTGCGTTTGCACTTGCGTTTGCATTTCTGTTTGCGTAACTGTTTCCTTTGGCATCATCGTTGGTGTTACCGTTACCGTTTGCATTTCCAGTTGCGTTAATGTTACCATTTGCGTGTTCGTTACCATTTAGCGTTTTCGGTAGCGTTTCCATTGTCGATTGCATTACTGTTTCCTTCTGCATCGCCGTTGCCATTACCATTTGCATTTCTGTTTGCGTTTCTGTTACCATTTGTGTTTTCATTACCGTTCATGTTTTTATTGCCGTTAGCATTTGCATTACCATTTGCGTTACCATTTGTTTGCATTTACATTTGCACTTCCATTTGTCTTACCATTTGCGTTATTGTTTCCATTATCATCACTGTGTGCATTACCGTTTCTGTTTGCGTTACCGTTAATGTTACTATTTCCTTTTACCTCACTGTTGCCATTACCGTTTGCGTTTAAGTTACCATTCCTGTTTTTGTGTTTCCATTACTGTTTGTATAACCATTTGTGTTTGCGTTAATGTTTGCACTTGTGTTTACATTACTGGCTGCGCACCGTTTTCGTTTGCTTTAACACTTGCGTTTCCATGCATGTTTGTGACATTTGTAATACTTGCTCTACTATGGTACTTCTGTGCATTTACCAATTTTCATTTGACATGTGCATATGTTTTTGTAGAACGAAGTGCCCAAAAATGTTTTTTTATGCCACTCATGCGAAGTCTTATGCTCGTGCTGCTCTGCAACTGTTGAAGAGATTTGGATAAGATTTGGTATACATGGAGTGGATGATGCATCTATGTATTTACCAATTTATATTTCACTGGTACATATGGTTTTTGTGTAGTACAGTGTAAAACATTGTTTTTGCTATTTTTCTGCATTGTCTTGCACAATGCATTTCGCAGCCACTGTGTGTTTGATTGGTCTGACACTTGACACGTTGAAAGTCATTTCTTCAAGGAACATGCCATTTTTTGTTTGGTGAAAAACTCGTGTTCCGTTCCAGAGTTATAAGCATTTGAATTTTCTCCCCTTCACAGTCAGAGATTTTTCAGCCATGAGTTGCACCATTTTACTGCATTTTTGTTCGCGATTTCTGCCATTTTTTGGTGGAAGACTTTTTAAAGGTGCAGAAACTTAAAAATTGAATATCTCTGGAACGGTTTGGTCTTTTCACATGAAATTTGGAGGGTGCTGAGTGGATGTCCTGGAGATGTGAATTATGCTGTTTACATGTTTGGAAAATAATTTACTGCAGAGATACTGCATGACACACTTACCATTTTGTGCATAGCATTATGCATGGTGCTAGTGGCTTGAAATGTATAGCGTAGGTCACCCTAGTGGTATGAACGTGCCTTTCAGTGGTTTGTTTCACATTAGCCTTTGTGCCATTATCTCAGAAATGAAGCGAGATGCAGACTTTTTGCTACTGTTGACTCAGATCACTTTTGCGCCGTTATCTCGGAAACGAAGCAAGATACAGACTTTTCACTACTGTTTACTCACATCGCCTTTGTGCCGTTATCTCAAAAACAAAGTGAGATACAGACTTTTCACTACTGTTGGCTCAGATCACCTTTGTTCCATTATCTCAAAAACAAAACAAGATACAGACTTTTCGCTACTGTTGGATCACATCGCGTTTGTGCCATTACCTTGGAAACGAAGCAAGATACAGACCTTTCACTACTGTTGCCTTACATCAGCTTGCTGTTACTATTTCCATTTGTGTTACCATTTGCATTTACATTTGCGTTTCCCTCACCGTTTGCGTTACGGTTTGCATTTGCGCTTCAATTTCCGTTACCATTTCTGCTTCTATTTACATTTGTGTCACTTTTACTATGACTGTTAGTGTTTGCGGTTACATTTACCTTTGTCATTACTGTTGCCTTACACGTTTGCATTTACATCACCGTTACCAATACTATTTGTGTTTGTGATACCATTTCCATTACCACTTGCATTTCCATTTCCGTTTGCATTACCATAACAGTTACAGCTTGCATTTGCATTCATGTTTCTGTTGGTGTTACACTTACCATTACCATTTGCATTTCACTCACCGTTACCGTTACTGTTAGCATTAGCATTACTGTTACAGTAATTACACAGACATGGGCAGCATGGTGGGAGCAGACCACCACTTACCGTTCACTATTTATAGTGTACATTCTCAAAAAGAAGGGAAATTTATGGCAAAAAATTCTGTTTAATGCATCAGTTAGAGTTGTTTCACAGTGACAAAAGTGAGGACATTTGGTTTTAGGGTTGTCACCCCTTGCACCCCACGTCCACCCTGCCCCCACCAACTGGCATCGTGGTGTGCGCTGGAGTTGTCGGGCCTAACTCTTACCCCATTCTCCTATACTGCACCATCTTAGCTTATTTACACATGGAATAGAGTGAGAGTTAGGGCTGACAACATGAATGCACACCCTGATGCCTGTTAGTGGGGCTGGGTGGACATGGGGTGCAAGGGGTGGCAACCCTAACACCGAATTTTCTCACTTTTGTCACTGTAGAACAACCCTAGCTGATGCATTAAACAGAGTTTTTTTCAATGAATATATATATATATATATATATATATAAAATTTCACTTGATTTGATTGAGAGTGCAAAAAAGTTCATACATGTACCATTACTCACAAGCCAGACCTCTTTAGTGGGTGGCAGATAATGCCATGTTATCACGCCTGATGTTTCATCCAAGGCTGCTGGTGCAGCCTTTTTTCTTTCCAATAGAATATGATTCAGCAGTTACCATTGCACTTTCAGAATTTTACAGTTCTGCTATTGATGGAATGCCATGGAATTAGGCAGGATTTATGAACTTCCATGGAACTGCGGCAGAACTGGAATTTGGAAATTCCACACAGCTCTAGCAAATATGAAAAAATATGGTATTTTCATAAACAATGATGACAAACATGGTGCAATAATGGAAAATGCCAAAAATCATGGTGTTTTCAGGAAAATGTGAAAACCAGGGCATGGTACCTATGACATCCATGACTTTAATGACAGTGGCGCAACCCTGATTATAAGCAAAAGGAAACAAAGGTTGAAAAAGTTGCAATTGCCCACCTAGGTAGCATCCCCCCCACCCAAGTTTTGCTCCCCACCTGCTTTGGCTTAGCGCCTCTCCTCCTTCCTGCTCCTAGTGGGTTATTTGCTTGGCTGGGTATGCAGTGTTGTGAGGAGGGTAATGTGTTTAGTACTTTGATTTCTGTTACCCCTGTTTGCTTGTTTTTGTACTGTAATTTTCATTTACAGTACCAATGTTTGCTTGTTTATACTTAGCAATGTTAATTACATCTACCACTGTTACTGTTCCTCAGTGATTTCCCCTGGATTGTACTTTTGCAGTTCTCTGTTTCTGTTTTTGTACCTTTTGTTTACTCTGTATTCTCCTCTATACTTGTGTCATTTGGCCCAGGTTGTGCCTGTAAACAGTCCCTTGGATCAGAGCACTTACCCGGTTATCAAAGTCATAAATAAATGAATAAATAAATATATGAAACTAAAGTTGATGCAGATGTGTAGTCCATGCATTTTTGGACTTAATTGTTTTTCATATAAAAAAACTAAATCCAATGAAAGCAAACTGCGCACAAGCAGGGACTTCCTTTTGTTTCTTGCTTCAATTTTCCTTTATTCATAACATTTGACGATTTTTAATATTTTTTTCTTCAAAGTTTTAGTATTCTACAAGTTACCACAATGCTATACTATTAAACTAATTTAAAAAAAACAGCCTAAATCTGTGTTCCCATACCCCAGTTTCCCCTTCTTGTCTCATCTCACCTTTTTTCCCCACCCCTTCCTTTCCCTGTTTTCTGCCCCACATTACCCTAACAACCCTCTGTATTGTTATTTCTGTGCATTTTCTCACCACTGTAAGCACCATGAATAAATAAGCCACTGTGTTTGATGTTTATTGTTATGGTAGTTTACTATAGTCATTTTTATTATAACAGTATAGCACTGCACATTTATTTGGTATTGCCCATTTATAGAATGAAGGACATGTTCCTGTCTGGCACAAGGCCAAAACAGTGCATGCAAAATGGTGCAGCAATAAATGCACAAGCAACACAGCGCCAGCCAAAATAGGGTCTAAAGAAAACACCGACCAAACACAAACAGCACACCCTATAGAAAATAATGGGATTTTCTATTTGCACTGCCCAATGTGGAGAGTTTTGCCTGCCACCACCCCCAGATTTTATATAGCTAACTCCAAGGGGGTGTGGATTTTGGGGATGGGGAGAAACTCAGGAGGGGGAAAAGTTTTATTTTTAAGAGTAAAAAAAACAAAGTAAAATTTTGTAACACCAGGAGACCTGGGGGAAAAAGAACCACAGTTCCAGGTCTTCAATCCTGCCGTGTACTGGTGCCTTAGCCACTCCAGCAGCAGCTTGACCAGGCACCACACAGCTACTTGACTGATCCACAATGGAGGCACAGAGCAACAGGGGTAGCGGTAATTCCCTTCGGCTATTATACCCCTGTCACTCTGAATATTTTAGCACTTTACACAGTGCAGATATTCCCGAGCTGTTTTTCATGCACTGTTTTGACCCGGTAGCATACAGAATGATGCATATGCCTGCACTGCACATGGCCACCTTTGGAAAAGCATCTACAGTCAATGTGAAACGCATTAGGTGGAGACTACCAGGGTCAGTTTTAACTTTTGTATTGACTGTTTGCTTCAACTAAAATCAGTACAGTTTGCACAACTGCTATCTCAACAGGTGCTTTCCTGACTGCTGATGAGTAGTGGATCCAGGATTTTACAATGGGGGGTGCTGTAGTGGTGTGCGTACTTGATAAGCAATTTTTTTTTATTATTTTTAAAATCTTTTATACTATCCTTTTCATTATATTTTTGACTGAAATTATAAACATCATCTATAGTTCTGAATGTATATTTTCTTACAATCAATATATAAGACTTCTTCAGCAAACTGAAATGCAGCAGCAAAAAGCAAGTAAATTACAATGGGGGGTGCACCTGCACCTTTTAAAAGCCCCTAGATCCGTTACTGTGCTGATGGTAAAGGCCCAAATTCTCTGTGGTTTGCTCTATTGAGACTGCAGTCAGTGAATGCCGAAGCCCTGGTTCGACCTTTTCTTTTCCTAACTGCACTGATCCCAGCTTCTCTAATCTATTCCTGAACCCAGGTCATCAGCACTAAAGCAAGGCGTGTTTTGGCTGGACCATTTGGTGGACCTGTTACTTTTCAGCATAAAATAGATTCATACCTTTTCATGACTTTTCTATGATTTCCATGAGCTCTGCCATTTGACCAGGACAATACATAGAAACATAGAATTTGTTTGCAGAAAATGACTGCTTGGCCCACCCGATCTGCCCAGATGGTCCCTGCCTAGTCTGTCTCCACAGACCTTTCCTGCTCTCCATCTACCCTCCCTCCTCCCTGCATATTTATCAATATTCCCCTATATCTATCCCATGCATGCTTGAAGCCTCCTACTGTTTTTCACTCCGCCACTTCTGCTGGCAGTCTGTTGCAGGCATCTACCACTCTTTCAGAGCGGCAGTACTTTCTCTCATCCCTCTTAAGCTCCCCCCTTCCAGCTTCATTGAATGTCCTCTGGTACTGATGCACTTTCTTATTTGAAAGAGGCTCTCCTCCTGCACATTGTTCACCCCTCTAAGGTACTTGTAGGCCTATATCATGTCCCACCTCACTCTCTTCTCTTTTAGGGTGTACATGTTGAGATTCCTCGGTCTCTCTTTGCTTTTGATGCAACACCAGCATCATTTTAGTTGCCCTCCTCGGGACCGCCTCTACCCTTTCTATGTCCTTTCTGAGATGTGGCCTCCAAAACTGGAAAATTATCCAGGTGGGGACTCACCAGTGACTGATACAGTGGTAAAATCGCCTTCCTTCTGCTGGTTACACCTCTCTCTATGCATCTCAGCATCCCACTATCCCTACCTACTGCTTTGTCACAATGCCATGCCACTTTGAGGTTATCAGATTTGATAATCCCAAGGTTACTTTCCTGCTTAGTGACTATCAGTGCCCCCATCCTATACTCAACACATGGGTTTCTATGCCCAAGGTACCATGATTCTCTCTCAAACTGACCATAGACAAAACATGGTCCAAACAAAGCTCTAACAGATATGAAATTTATTCTTGGGCTTACATCAACTAGAAGATTCTCCCTGGATGACCTCAGGTGGCAATGGGTATAGAGCAGTTATGTATAATTATGAACTGGTGATCGTAAATGGACATCACTGATTGGCCGAGACATTTTTGAAGCCGTGATGATATCGAGCTACATCATCATGGCTTCAGAAAACCTCCGGCCACCAGCCTCCTCACTTACCTAACATGCCTAATGTAGATTTTGTGTGGGCCCTAGAGACTCATTACTCCCTCCCATTTTGCCACTGTCTTCACCAACCCCATATGCCTATCTCATACATGCCAGAATGCCCCCCATCATATTTCACAAAAATTACCTTTCTTGGCAGCCTCTTCCACCCGTCCTCCACCCTTTCCATGAAGAAATGTCTAACATACCTCTTATATCCCCGTCCCCCCAGCACCAGTTTAATTGAGCTTTCTGGTGTACGTGTTCTTACTTAGCATAAAAAAACTCTTTACTCTCTACTTTGTTAATTCCACAGAGGTATATGTAAATCTCTCTCATGTCACCCATCTCTCTGTTCTTGCATCCGGAGTGTACCTGTTAAGATTACCTCTCCATATAAGTTATCCTGCTGCCTCGGAGCATTCTAATTACCCTCCTCTGCACTACTTACAAACTGTCCCAATCTTTCTTCACGTGTGGCCTCCAGAACTTCAAACAGTATTCCAGGTGAAGATGAACCTGGAACATGTACAGTGGCAGAATCACTTTTCTCATCCAGCTACTAATCCCCCATCCAACACTTTACAGCATCCTATTTGCCCTCTTTGTTCCCTGCTGCACTGGACTGGTATCTTCAAACTGTCTAATATTATTACCCCCAGGTCCCTTTCTTCTGTCATACTCTTCACTGCAACCCCCTCCCATCCCCACATTCTGTATTCAATCCTTGGATTTCTTGCCCCTATGTGCGTTACCTTGCCTTTCTTACATTGTATTTCAACTACCAAACCTGACCACTTCACCAGCCTTTCTAGATCCTAGTTGATACTTCTTATGCAGCACTATCCACTCATCCACAGATCTTTGTATAATCTGCAAAGAAGCAAATATTCCCTGGGATCCCTACTCCAAGATCATAAAAAGAAAATGTTGAAAATGACTGGGCCCAAGACTGATCCTTGTGGCACCCCACTAGAGGCCACTCCAACTCCAGTTCCAATCTCTGAGTGTTCCCTTTTTAGGACTACACTCTGGTTTCTGTCAATTAGTCAGTTTTTCACCCACCTTGTGATCTTAGTCCCCAGACAGGTTCCATAATTTCTTAACCAGTTATCCAAGTGGGACAATGTTGAAGGCTTTACTGAAATCAAGGTTCAGCATGTCTGCCACGTGCCCCTTGTCCACCACCTGAAATCCAGGCATAAGTGCCAGAACGGGGGTGGGGGGCACTGTGGTCATTGACCTACCACTTTCATAAGAGGTAGAGTCTGGCTCTACCAGTTTTTGCAATCCTGTTAATTTATTAATATGGAGGACTGTGCTTTAAAACACAGTGTGTGCAGTAGGCATTGTTACTTAAGCAATAATGCACAACAGGGGATATGTCTTGCTGGGATAATGTCATGCATGCCTTGGGTGGAATGATGCCACAGGTCAAATGCATCCAACATGCAAGAAGTGACATTATTCAAGCATGAGACACACCCTGAAGTGCATTACTGCTACTATACAATGGCTCTTATGAAGAAAAATAGAAAAATATTTCAAGAAATACATTTAAAAGTATTTTTTAACTGAATTTATTGTTGAGTGGGTGTACATATAAAAAAAATAAGCTGCTATATTCTTTTTGCCCATTAGGTGGTGCTGCTTTTTTTGGTACTGTGGGCTTGCTCTCCACCCAACCCCCCCATCTCACACACACACACAGACACACACACACACACACACACACACACACACACACACACACACACACACACACACACACACACACACACACATACACACACACAGAGTTGTCTGTGGTTGTCTTATGTCTGGTACTCTCCTCTCTCCTTGAGTTGAATTGACCTGATCCCTCTGCCCACCCTGGGACCAGGCAAAGATGCATTTTGCTTTTCAGGTGGTCAAAACTGCTAACTGCCAAAACTGCAGTTGGAATAAAAGAAGCCTGGTGGAGACTTCTGGTTTTGTGGTCACGATTGCTAATCATAAGTCACCCGTACAGGTGATTGGGAGGGAAGAGGAACTGAATCTCTCAATTTCAGTTAAAAAGTAATTTAAAACACAGCTGCAGTGTGTGGCTTTCTCAAGAAATGGTTGAGCGCTGAGCAGCAAAGTTGTCAGTCTTGTAATAATGCGCTGCATGTTTGAAAAGAGCATGCATTGCCAGCAAGCTGCTTGAAGTGTTGACTTCACTTTCCATTTTGCAAAACTAAAAAAAGGGAAGAATTAAAACTTTGGGATCTGGGAAAGGTTGAGCTTATACAGCTTCTGTTGTGTGGGGAATGTAACAGGGAATTAGTAAGTGGAGAACACATGTCAGGACCGAATTGGCTGAGAGTTAGAGTGTGCATCTAGGGGGGCAGTGATATTTTTCTTTCTTGAGGTTGTTTTGGTGCCAGACCTTCATACAGTGATGATTAGATATCACTTGTAACAGAGGCCACTGACAAATCAGAGAATAACACATTTTATTGCCATTGTACAACTGCTAATTACTCACTTTGTGGCTTGTAAAGTGTCAGCAGAATTTTGGAAAATGAAGATCTTATTATGGTCATGGCCTAATGAGTTAAGGCACATTGGTCAAACTTTAAAAATGAAAAGGAGGGCCAGGCGTTCGGGGGGGGGGCATATAGGAACTAGGCACAGGTAGACGCTGTCAGTTACTGGTAGTGGGAGGGCAGAATTTATTGCTTCCATCTCTGGCCCTACCACTTTTCAGACCCTTCCAGCACCAGAAATCAAGGTACAGTATTTCTGCCACCTAACACTTGTCCACCACCTGAAATCAAGGTACAGTATGTCTGCCATCTGACCCTTTTCCACCACTTGAAATCAAGGTACAGTGTGTCTGCCACCTGCCACTTGTAACCAACTGAAATCAAGGTACAGTATGTCTGCCACCTGTCCCTTGTTCACCTGAAATCAAGGTACACTGTGTCTGCCACCTGTTCCTTGTCCACCACCAGAAATCAAAGTACAGTATGTCTGCCACCTACCCCTTGTTCACCACCTGAAATCAAGGTACAGAATGTCTGCCTTCTACCCCTTGTCCACTACCTGAAATCAGAGTACAGTATGTCTGCCACCTGCCCCTTGTTCACCACCTGAAACCAAGGTACAGAACGTCTGCCACCTTCCCTTGCCACCACCTGAAATCAAGGTACATTATGTGTGCCACCTTGTTCACCACCTGAAATCAAGATACAGTATGTTCACCTCCTGTGCCTTGTTCACCACCATTGTCACCCTATTAAAGAAGTCAGTCAGGTTTGTCTGATATGATCCCTTCTGTGAACTAATGCTGTCTGACAATATCAAGTGCATTTGCCTCCAGAAAATCCACCAGCCTCTCCTTTATTAGGGTTTTTATCATACTCCACTCCATGGATGTTAAACTGGCAGGCCTGTAGCTCTTAGGATCATCCATACTGTACTTCTGCTCATTTGCATGGGAACTATACTTGATACCCTACCCTCCAGTCCTGCCACCTGTCCCTTCTCTACAACCTGAAATAAAGGTACAGTATGTTTCCAACCTGCCCCTTGTCCACCACCTGAAATCAAGGTACAGTATGTCTGCCACCTGTCCCTTGTCCACCACCTGAAATCAAGTTACAGTATGACTGCCACCTGCCCCTTGCCAGCACCTGAAATCAAAGTACAGTATATGTGCCATCAGGCCTTTCTCTACCATCTGAAATCAAAACAGAGTATGTTTGCAACCTGTCCATTGTCCACCACCTTAAATCAACTTACAGTATGTGTGCCAACTGCATCTTGTCCATAACCTGAAATCAAGGTACAGTATGTGTGCCACCCGCCCCTTGTCTACTACGTGAAATCAAGGTACAGTATGTCTGTCACCTGTCCCTTGTCCACCACCTGAAATAGAGGTACAGCATGAATGCCACCTGCCCCTTGCCTCTACCTGAAATCAAGGCACAGTATGTCAGCCAACTGACCCTTCTCCACCAAGTGAAATCAAGTCACATAGAAAAACTTAGAAAGGAGATTGAGGGTCTGCAGGAGGAACTAAGACAGGCAAGGCAGATTGGGGGTGGGTTTAGCCCAATACTGGAGGGAGGAAGAAGGGGAAATGTGGGAGGGCGATTTAAGCCAATAGTGTTGAAGAGAGGGTCAGAAGAAGGGAAGCAGAGACAAAGGGGCCCAGGCCAGGAAGAACAATTGCCGGGGAAACCAGGTCAGGAGACAAAAGACAAATTGAAGGAGGAGATAGGGACTTGTGAGGGGAGGCGAAGAAGTGGCAAAAGTCATGGAGTGGAAAGGAGAGAACAGGTTACTATGAAGAGAGAGGGAGCAGGCATTTGTGAAGGGCCTTCAGAAAATAGTTGTGCACTGCTAGAGAGGAAGAAGGTGGAGGAGGGAAATGATGAAATTAGAGGAGTAATTGATAAATGTCTGGACCAAACTGGAGCGGGGAAGTTCTGCTGGGAGAATTGCAACAGTGGTAAAGGGGAAATAATGTGCAGGAGGAAGAAGAGGAGCTGGAAATGAGAGAAGGAGATGAATGGAAGCAAGCAGAGAGTAAGAGGTGGAATCTTAGTGCTGGGGACTCAATACTAAGAGGAGTAAGTGGGGTAGCAAGGGGGAGAGGCATAGTCGCATTTGGGTGGAGGCCATGCCAGGAATGACAGCGGAAAGGGTGGGACAGTCTGTTCTGAAATATGCTAGAAGGGGTAGGGACAAGCCTCATTTAATTATACATCTTGGGACAAATGACCTGGCTGACAAGACAGTAGATACAGTCCAGAGGAGGTTTGAGGAACTACTAATTATGTGAGGGGACAGGAAGATCAGTAACTTTTCAGAGATACTTCCTGTGCCAAAGGCAAGCACAACAAGAAAGCTGAGAATAGAGGAATTTAACGGATGGCTAAGAACCCGTGTTGTGCTAAAGGGTATGGGCTGTTGGGGGTGGGGAGGGACCTGGGAGGACAGTAGTCTCTATGCCAAGGACAGACTACACTTGAGAGAGGAGGGAAAGAAAGTGTTGAAACAGGATGGAGGAGTACATAGAGGAAGTTGGGAATTTAAACTAGGAGTGGGGGGTGGCAATTGTGTAAGAGATATGCAGAGACCACAGGTTGGGAAACCATATGAGCTTACCCCCCCATAACAGTGACAAAGGACAAATGGCAAGTACTGTTGGTGATGCTAGGAAAGGAGGGCAGGATGGGAGGAGGGTGGAAGGTGGTTACCCTTAATCCTAGGAGCCTTGGGAGGAAAACTGAAGTTACAGTTGCTCATGGCAGAGGGAGAGGTGGACATTGCAGCTATCACAGAAAAATGGGCCACCCAATACAATGACTGGGACCTGTCTGTACCAGGGTACAGATTATTTCGTAGGGACAGAGTGATTGGGAAAGGAAGGGAGGTGGCACTATATGTGAAGGAAGGACTGAAGTGTGTAAGGGAGGAAGGGGAGGAGGGTAGTACAGAGTCACTTTGGATGCAAATCCAGGATTCCAAGAATAGGATTCTTAGAATGGGAGTGGTGTACAGACCACCATCTCAGACGGAGGAGTTAGACAGAAAACTAGCGGGACAGATCAGGAGGACCTGCGAGAAGGGTAGTGTGGTGATTGTGGGGGACTTCAACATGCCAGGCGTGGACTGGAGCACCCCAACAACCAGGAACAGAAGGGAGCAGGTACAGCTGGATGCCTTCCAGGACAGCTTCCTGCTGCAAATGGTCAGTGAACCAACCAGGTTAGGAAATACCCTTGACCTTGTGCTGGCAAATGGGGACTTTGTGAGAGAACTTACAGTGGAGGAACCGCTGTCAGGGAGTG
This sequence comes from Neoceratodus forsteri, assembly GCA_016271365.2. Classification (NCBI taxonomy): domain Eukaryota; kingdom Metazoa; phylum Chordata; order Ceratodontiformes; family Ceratodontidae; genus Neoceratodus; species Neoceratodus forsteri. The sequence continues at coordinate 934,214,316 of CM057455.1, forward strand.
ACCACCGCTCAGTATGGCTCACATTGGATATGGGCAAGGAAGGAGTGGAATCTGGCATAATAGTGCTGGACTTCAGGAGGGCTGACTTTGGGAGGATGGGGAAGTGGTAAAGGGTACCTGGCCAGAATTCAATCTAGTATGGACACTAACCAGAGGTGGGAGCTCATAAAGCTGGGGATAGTGGAGGCAACCAAAACCTGCTGCAAAGTCCAGAGCAAGAAGGCTAGGACTAAGAAACTGATCTGGTTGAGCAAGGAGGTCATGGAAAAGGTAAGGAGGAAAAGAGCTGCCTTTAGGAAGTACAAGAAAATAGGGAGGGGGGAGGACAGGGAGGAGTACTTGACAGAATTGAAGGAGGTGACACTGGCAGTAAGGGGAGCCAAAGCATCTACGGAACTCAAGCTGGCACAAGGCATTAAGAAGGGAGAGAAGGACTCTTTGAGTACATCAGGAGAAAAGGAGCTGTAAGGACCACATAGTAAAGATTAGGAAGGAGAGGGTTGGGTGGAAGCAGGGTGCGATAAAGGGAAGCACTAAATAAGTACTCTGCTCAGTATTTACTAAAGAGAAGAGGGGGTGACACCAAGGTGGGCGAAATGGCAGAAGCAGGGGAAGTGGTGACAGATGGAAATCATGGAGAGCAGAGTTCGAGAGGATTTGAAGGCACTGAGGTGGACAAGGCGCCAGGCCCAGATGGCATCCACCCAGGGTACTGAAGGAGCTGGCAAGGTCCTTGCAGGACCTTTGGCAGACCTATTTAATGCCTCACTACATTCGGGTGTGTACCTTAGGACTGAAGGATGGCTCATGTGGTGCCCTCCACAAGAGTGGCTCCAAGGATGAACGGGAAACTACAGACCAGTGAGCCTCACATCCATCGGTGGGTAAGCTAATGGAGACTATCCTGAAGGGAGGCTGGTGGCCCTCCTAGAGGCCAGGGACTACAGGACAGCAGACAGCATGGCTTCATACGTGGCAGATCCTGCCAAACCAACCTGGTTGAGTTCTATGACTGGGTAACTAGGCAACTGGACAGGGGCCATGCAGTGGATGTCCTGTATCTGGACTTCAGTAAGGCATTCGACTCAGTGCCACATGGAAGGCTGGGAAGGAAGTTAGTAGGCACAGGGGTGGGTGCAAAGCTGGTGAGATGGGTAGGAAACTGGCTGCAGGGAAGGCAACAGAGGGTGGTGGTGGGTGGGGAGCTCTCACACCCAAGGGCAGTGACGAGTGGTGTTCCACAGGACTCAGTGTTGGGACCAGTGTTGTTTGGGATATTCATTGCAGACATCTCATGGGACATCAAGAGCAAGATCAGTCTGTTTGCTGATGATACCAAGGTAGGCGCAGTGGTGGATGACCTAGGGGGATGGCAGGGGTTGCAGGATGATCTGGCAAAGCTTGAAACCTGGTCAGATACCTGGTAACTGGGCTTTAATGCCAAAAAGTGCAAGGTGCTGCATTTTGGGATGAAGAACGCTAGGAGGAGTTACCAGCTAGGGGGAGAGCAGCTAGCCCAGACAGAGGAGGAGAAGGATCTGGGTGTGCTCATTACAGGGTCAATGAACAACTCGGCACAATGTAGGAAGGCAGCTGCAAAGGCCAACAAAATGCTGGGTTCTATTGCAAGGGGTATATCCTCAAGGAGGGAGGAGGTGATTCTGCCACTGTATAGGTCATTAGTTAGACCACACCTGGAGTACTGCGTGCAGTACTGGCATCCGTATCTGAAGAGGGACATTAAGTTACTGGAGGGGGTGCAGCGCAGAGCGACAAAGATGATCAAGGGGCTGGGGGACTTATCATACGAGAGGAGTTTGAAGGAGTTGAACATGCACTCACTGGAGGAGAGGAGAGACAGGGGTGACATGACTGAAACCTTTAAATACATGAAAGGAATAAATAAGACGGGTACAGATGGGCTGTTCAAAGTAAGGGAGGGAGGGCCACCAGGGCCATGATATGAGACTGGGACGAGGAAGGTTGAGGAGGGATGAGGAGACACTTTTTACAGAGAGGGTGGTAGATGGGTGGAATGCGTTACCTGCTGAAGTTGTATGCAGTAGAACAGTGGACTGCTTCAAATGAGGATGGGACAGGACAAGGGGAGGTTAATGAAGAGGAAGGGTGGGAGGAGGGCAGCTGCAGAAAAAGGGTGCTAGCTGCACATTCAAGCAGACTTGATAGACCTCTAGGCCTTTATCTGCTGGCAAATTTCATATGTTCGTATATTCGTAAGTTACAGGATGTCTGCCAACTGCTCCTTGTCCACCACCTGAAATCAAAGTACAATATCTCTGCCACCTGTCCCTTGTACACCACCTGGAATCAAGGTACAGTATGTCTGCCACCTGCCCCTCCACCACCACCTGAAATCAAGGTGCAGAATGACTGCCCCTTACCCCTTGTCCTCCACCTGAAATCAAGGTACAGTATGTCTGTAACCTGCCACATGAAACCACCTCAAATCAAGGCACACTATGGCTGCCACCTGCCCTTTGTCTACCACCTGAAATCAAGGTACAGTATGTCTGCCATCTGCCCCTTGTCCACCACCTGAAATTAAGGTACAGTATGTATGTGACCTGCACCTTGTCCAGCACCTGAAATTTAGGTAAAGTATGTCTACCACAAGCATGTTGTCCAGCACCTGAAATCAAGGTAGTGTACCTCTGCCACCTGCCCTTTCACCACTACCTGAAATCAGAGTACAGTATGACAGCCCCTTACCCCTTGTCCACCACCTGAAATCAAGATACAGTATGTTTGCCTCCTGTCCCATGTACACCACCGTTGTCACCCTATTAAAGAAGTCAGTCAGGTATGTCTGATATGATGCCCTCTGTAAACTCATGCTGTCTGACAACCTCAAGTGAATTTGCCTCCAGGAAATCCACCAGCCTCTCCTTTATTAGAGTCCTTATCATCTTGCACTCCATGGATGTTAAACTGGCAGTTTTGTAGCTCTCAGGATCATCCACACTGTTCTTCTGCTCATGTGCATGTAAACTAGACTTGCTATCCTCCAGTTCTGCCACCTGGCTTTCCTCTACCACCTGCAATAAAGGTACAGTATGTTTCCAAACTGCTCCTTGTCCACCACCTGAAATCAAGGTATAGTATGTCTGCCACCTGCATCTTGTCCACAACCAGAAATCAAAGTACAGTATGTCTGCCCCCTACCCCTTGTCCACAATTGAAAAACAAGGTACCATATGACTCCCTCTTGCCCATTGTCCACCACCTGAAATCAAGGTACAGTTTGACTACCACCTGCCATTTGTTAACCACCTGAAATCAAGGTACCATGTATGCCACCTGCCCATTGCCACCACCCAAAATCAAGGTACAGTATGTCTGCCACCTGCCCCTTATCCACAAACTGAAATCAAGGTGAGGTATGTGTGCCAACTGCACCTTATCCACCACCTGAAATCCAGGTACACTATGACTGCCACCTGTCCTTCCTTAACCCCCTGAAATCAAGATACACTATGTCTGCTACTTCTCCATTGTCCACCACCTGAAATCAAGTACTTTATGACTGCCACCTGCCCCTTGCTCACCACCTGAAATCAAGGTACAGTATGTCTGATTCCTGCCCCTTGTCTGCCACCTGTAATCAAGGTACAGTATGTCTGCAACCTGCCCCTTGTTTACCACCTAAAATGTAAGGTACAGTATGTCTACCACCTGCCCTTGTCCACCACCTGTAATCAAGGTATATTATGACTGCCACCTGACCCTTGTTCAGCACCTGAAATTATGATACAGTATGTCTGATGCCTGCCCATTGTCTGCCACCTGTAATTAAAGTGCAGTTTTACTACCACTTACTGTTTGTACACCACCTGGAATCTAGGTACAGTATGTCACTCATCCACATGTCCCCTTGTCCACCACCTAAAATCAAGGTAGTGTATGGCTGCCACCTGCCCCTTGTCCACCACCTGAAATCAAGGTGCAGTATGTCTGCCACCTGCCCCTTGTCTACCATCTGAAATCAAGGTACAGTATGGCTGCATCTGCCCCTTCTCCAGAACCTGAAATCAAGATACAGTATATCTGCCACATGCCCTTTGACCATCACCTGATATCAAGGTACAGTATGGCTGCCACCTGCCTTTTGTTCACCACCTGAAATTAAGGTACAGTATGGCTGCAACCTGACCTCTGTCCACCTCCTGAAATCAAGGTACATAGATTACATAGACTGTTCAAGCTGTATTAGACTTGTGTCCATGTTTAGCTTGCCTTGAAATTTATATTATTTCATATTTATTTGTGATAAACCCATCAAGCCCAGTCTTAAATGCTTCAGTGGAATTACTCATGACCACCTCCACTGGTAAACTGTTTCATAAAGAGTGGCCCTAAGGTTAAACCAATGTCTTTGCTTTTGCAGATTCCATTTCTCCATAATTAATTTCTGAAGATGACCCCTGGTTGGGTCCATATGTCTGCCACCAGCCCCTTGTCCACCACCTGAAATCAAGGTGCAGTATGTCTTCCCCCTACTCCTTATCCACAACCTGAAATCAAGGTAGAGTATGTCTGCAACCTGCCCCAGGTCAAATAATAATAATAACTTTATTTAATATAGCGCCTTTTAAAATGTCAAGGCGCTTCACAAATAAATACAAATTCAGTGAATACAATCAATAAAATAAAATCATAGAAACTCAGGAAAAACTTTGCTCTATAGAAAGGTCTTCAGTGCCTGCTTAAAGCTCCCTATGGTCCTGCACTCCCGTAGCTGACGTAGTAGAGAATTCCAGAGGGTTGGAGCAGCAAACATAAAAGCGCGAGCCCGGATGAATTTAAGCTTACCCTCAGAATCTCCAGCAACCCCTCGTCAGCTGAGCGGAGCTGTCGCACAGGGGTGTAAGGAGTCAGAAGCTCTTTCAAGTAGTCAGGACCAAGTCCATGTAGGGCTTTGTAGGTTAACAGACCTACCTTAAAGGTGATCCGCCACTGAACCGGCAGCCAGTGTAGATCACACGGTAATATGTGATCTCCTTGATACCCTAGTCAGTAAACATGCAGCAGGATTCTGCACTAGCTGCAAGTGGCAGATATCAACCCCAGAAAGCCCTAAGTAAAGGGAATTACAATAGTCAAGACAAGAGGTCACAAAGGCGTGGAGCAAGATGGGCAAATCACTGTACGGAACAAGGTGTTTGATCCTGGCAATGTTCCTAAGATGGTAAAAGGCTAACTTGATGACTGCTGACACCTGATGATGAAGAGTCAGCCCATCATCAAGTATCACTCCCAGGTCACACACCCATTCAGAGGTAAGGATCTGAGTGCCCCCCAAAAATAGACCAGAGGGAAAATCAGTCCTCAACCCCTCTGTCCTATGGCCTGGGTCCACCACCAAAACCTGTCTTTCCTGCATTCAACTTTAACCCACTGGAACTTATCCAATCCTGGATTTCAATGAGGCAGCTGTTGCATGCCGAGAGAGCACTAACCTGGTCAGGGGCAAAAGACAGGTAGAGCTGGGTATCATCTTCATAGCAGTGAAACCTCAGCCCATACCATCTTACAATGTCTCAGAGGGGCAGCATATACACTGCAAACAACATGGGGGACAGCACCGAGCCCTGGTGCACCCTACAAGGCAGAGAGAAAGACACGGATGAAAATATTCCCGAGACAACTCTCAGAGATCTACCAGTGAGGAAAGATGAAAACCATCTGAGGACTGTCCCAGTCAGCCCACAGATGGACCTCAGGTGCTCGAGCATAACCCCATGGTCCACAGTGTCAAAAGCTGAAGAGAGACTGAGGAGTACCAAGATGGAGCGGTTTCTCTGATCTCTCGCCATCATGAGATCATTGAGCACCCAAACCAGAGCAGTCTCAGTAGTATGCCTCTTACGAAAACCCGATTGGAGAGGTTTGTATAAATTATGGATGGTTAAATGGTTCTCCAGATGAGTTGCCACCACCTTCTCAATAACCTTTCCCACAAAGGGGAAGGTTCGAGATTGGTCTGTAGTTCGCTAGAGTCTCCGGGTCCAAAGAAGCTTTCTTCAGAAGAGGTGTCACCACCGCCTCCTTCAGGGAGCTTGGAAACTCACCCAATTCCAAGGAGCACTGGACAATCTGAGCTAAGACCGGGCAAATGCTTTCACTCCAACCCAAAATCAGGGGAGTAGGGCCCGGGTCTAAACTACAGCTCGTTGGGTTCATCCCCTGAACAATCCTCGTAATGTCAACAAACTCCGGTAAGTCAAAAGTACTCCAGGACACACCGAGCAAAGTGACCAAGCACCGACCAACAGCATCCCTCATAGAACGGAACGGATGGATCTCCTACCTGATGTTGGCTACCTTATTCGTAAAGAATTAAGCGATCTCATCACACTCCATTTGTGAAAAAACTCGATGGAGCTGCAGACAGGCTGGATTGCACAACCTGCCCACAGTTCGGAAGAGTTGAGCCAGTCAGTTCCTAGCAACAGCAATTTCCCTGGACAGGAATTCTGCCTTCTTACGGGAAATCTCTGATTGATAGAGTTGGTAATGCTCTAACAAAATAAGATGGTCGGCATCCAAGGCAGATTTCCGCAAGCGACGTTCTAACCTGTGTCCCAATGTCCGCAGCTCACTCAGAAACCCATCGAATCATGGGGGCCGAGGGTAAAGTGGAAGGAGGTGAACATGGACAGGAGCAATCTGGTCAAGAGCTGAAGAAATAGCCTTATTATAGGCCACAACTAACTGCCAAACGCCAATAGGTCAGTCACCACCACCAGGTCTTCAGGGACCATGTCCCGCAAAGGGCGGTAACTGACTATCTCCACAGGGCAGACCTACCAAGGGGGGCAGAAAAATGTAACCTCACGCTGTAGTGATCAGACCAACCAACAGGTTCCACCCCCAAATCGGAGGCCTCGATCCCCAAGAGGAAGACCAGATCAAGAGAGTGACCACCATTATGGGTAGCTGAGGAAACAACCTATGTTAAGCCCAGTGATATCATCAGCTGGAGGAAGTGTTGTCCAAAACCTGTAATCAAGTTGTATTATGACTACCACCTGTCCCTTGTCCACAACCCGAAATTATTTTACAGTATGTCTGCTGCCTACCCCTTGTCTGCCACCTGTAATCAAAGTGAAGTTTTACTGCCATCTGCCATTTGTCCAGCACCTGAAATCAAGGAACAGTATGTCTCTCTGCTACATGTCCACTGGTCCACCTCCTGAAATCAAGGTAGAGTATGTCACTGTCACATGTTCTCTTATCCACCACCTGAAATCAAGTTACAGAATGTCTGCCCCTTCCCTTTGTCCAGCACCAGAAATCAGGTTTCAGTATGACTGTCACCTTCCCCTTGTCCATCCCTTGAAATCAAGGTACCATATGACTGCAGCATGCCACGTATCTACCACCTGAAATCAAGGTACACAATGACTGCCACCAGTCACTCCTTAACCTCTTGAAATCAAGGTACACTAGGTCTGCTACTTTTCCCTTGTCCACCACCTGAAATCCAGTTACTTTATGATTGCCACCTGCAACCTTGTGCACCACCTGAAATCAAGGTACAGTATGTCTGCTGCCTGCCACTTTTCTGCCATCTGTAATCAAAGTACAGTTTGACTGCCACCTGCCCCTTGTTAACCACCTATAATCAAGGTACCGTATGTCTGCCAACTGCCCCTTGCCTACTCCTGAAATCAAGGTACAGTATGACTACCACCTTTTCTTGACCACCACCTGAAATCAAGGTACAGTGTGGCTGCCACTTGTCTCTTGTTAACCACTTGAAATTAAGATACAGTATGTCTGCCATTTGCTACTTGTCCACCAACTTAAATCAAGGTTCATTATGTCTGCTACCTGCCCATTGTCCACCACCCATAATCAAGGTATATTGTGACTGCCACCTGCCCCTTGTCCAGCACCTGAAATTATGCTACAGAATGTCTCCTGCCTGCCCCTTGTCTGCCACCTGTAATCAAAGTGCTGTTTGACTGACAACTGCCCTTTGTCCATCGCCTGAAATCAAGGTACAGTATGTCACTCTGCCACATGTACTTTTGTCCACCACCTGAAATCAAGGTAGTGTATGGCTGCCACCTACCCCTTGCCCACCACCTGAAAACAAGGTACAGTAGGTCTGCCCCCAACCCCTTGTCCAACATCTGAAATCAAGGTACAGAATGACTGTGACCTGCCACATGCTTACTTCCTGAAATGTAAGGTATAGTATGGGTACCAGCTGGCCTTTATCCACTACCTGAAATCAAGGTAGACTATATCTGCCATCTGACCCTTGTCCACAACCTGAAATTAAGGGGCAGTATGTCTGCCAGCTGCCCTTTGTCCACCACCTAAAACCAAGATACAGTATCTCTACACCTGCCCCTTCTCCAGCACCTGAACTCAAGGTGCAGTATGTCTACCATCTGCCCTTTGTCCACCACTTGAAATCAAGGTAAAGTATGGTTGCTACCTACTCTTTGCCCACCACCTGAAATTAAGGTACAGTATGGCTGCCACCTGCCCTCTGTACACCTCCTGAAATCAAGGTACAGTATGACTACCACTTGACTCTTGTTAACCACTTGAAATTAAGTTACAGTATGTCTGCCACATGCCCCTTGTCCACCAACTTAAATCAAGGTACAATATGTCTGCTAATTGCTCATTGTCCACCACCCGAAATCAAGTTACAGTATGACTGCCATTTGTCACTTGCTAACAACTTGCAATTAAAGAATGGTATGTCTGCTATCTGCCCCTTATTCACCAACTTAAATCAGTGTACAATATATCTGCTACCTGCCCATTCTCCACCACCTATAATCAAGGTATGTTATGAATGCCACCTGCCCCTTGTTCACCACCTGAAATTATGGTACAGTATGGCTGCTGCCTGCCCCTTGTCTGCCACCGGTAATCAAAGTGCAATTTTACTGACACCTGCCCTTTGTCCACCACCTGACATCAAGGTACAGTATATCTCTCAGCTACATGTCCCCTGGTCCAACACCTGAAATCAAGGTACAATATGTCACTCTGCCAAATGTTCCCTTGTCCACCACCTGAAATCAAGGTACAGTACAGTATGGCTTCCCCCTACCCTTTGTACACCACCAGAAATCAAGGTACAGTATGTCTGCCACCTGCCCCATTTCTACCACCTGAAGTCTAAGTCACAGTATGGCTACCACCTACCCTTTGTTCACCACCTGAAATCAAGGAAGATTACATCTGCCACCTGCCCCTTGTCCACCACCTGAAATCATGGTATGGTATGTAGGCTACTTGTCTTTGACCAGCACCTGAAATCAAAGTGTAATATTTCTGCCACCTGCCCTTGTGCACCACCTGAAATCAAGGTATAGTATATCTGCACCTGCACCTTCTCCAACACCTAAAATCAAAGTGCAGTGTGCCTGCCACCTGCTCTTCATCCACCACCTGAAATCAAGGTTCAGTATGGCTGCCACCTGCCCTTTTTCCACCACCTGAAATTAAGGCACAGTATGGCTGCCACCTGCCCACCTGCTGAAATCAAGGTACAGTATGTCTGCCACCTGCCCCTTGTCCATCACATGAATTCAAAGTACAGTATGTCTGCCAACTAGCCCTTGTTCACAACCTGAAATCAAGTTACAGTATAACTGCCACAAGTCCCTTGTCCACCACCTGAAATCAAGGTACAGTATATCTACCACCTGCTCCTTCACCATCACGTGCAATCAAGGTACAATATGTCTGTGACGTGCCACATGACCACCTCAAATCAAGGTACAATATGGCTTCTGCCTGCCCTTTGTCCACCGCCTGAAATCAAGGTACAGTAAGTCAGCCAACTGCCCCTTGTCCACCATCTGAAATCAAGGTAGAGTGTGTCTGTGACCTGCCCATTGTCTGCCACCTGAAATCAAGATACAGTATGTCTGCCACAAGCTCCTTGTCTGCCTCCTGAAATCAAGGTATAGTATCTCTGTCACCTGCCCCTTCACCACCAGCTGAAATAAGGGTACAGTATGACTGCCCTTTACCCCTTGTCCACCACCTGAAATCAAGGTACAGTATGTTTTACCTCCTGTCCATTGTACACCAATGTTGTCACCCTATTAAAGAAGTCAGTCAGGGTTGTCTCATATGATCCCCCATGTAAACTCATGCTGTCTGACAACCTCAATTACATTTGCTTCCAGGAAATCCACCAGCCTCTCCTTTATTAGGATTTTTATCATCTTGCACCCCATGGATGTTAAACCAGCAGTTCTGTAGATCTTAGGATCATCCATACTGTTCTTCTGCTCATGTGCATGGAAACTAGACTTGCTAACCTGCAACCCGGCCCTTCTCTACCATCTGAAATCAAGGTACAGTATGTCTGCCACCTGCCCTTGTTCACCACCTAAAATCAAGGTGCAGTATGTCTGCTCCCTACCCCTTGTCCACAATTGAAATCAAGGTACAATATGACTACCACCTTCCCTTTTCCACCCCTGAAATCAAGGTACCATATGACTCTCTCTTGCCCTTTGTCCACCACTTGAAATCAATGTACAGTTTGTCTACCACCTGCCACTTGTTAACCACCTGAAATCAATGTACATGATGACTACCACATTCTACTTGTCCACCCCTGAAATCAAGGTACCATATGACTGCCGCTTGCACCTTATTCACCATCTGAAATCAATGTACAGTATGTCTGCCCCTGGCCCCTTGTCCACCACCTTAAATAAAGGTACAGTATGTCTGATTCCTACCCATTGCCACCACCTGAAATCAAGGTACAGTATGTATGCCACCTGCCCCTTGTCCACAAACCGAAATCAAGTTGAGGTATGTGTGCCACCTGCCCATTATTCACCACCTGAAATGAATTTACATTATCACTGACACCTGTCCCTCCTTAACTCCCTGAAATCAAGGTAGATTAGCTCTGCTACTTCTCCCTTGTCCAGCACCTGATATCAAGGTACTTTATGAGTGTCACTTGTCTCTTGCATACCACCTGAATCAAGATACAGAATGTCTGCTGCCTGCCCGGTTTCTGCCACCTGTAATCACCTGTAATGAAGGTACCGTATGTCTGCCACCTGTACCTTTCCCTCTCCTGAAATCAAGATACAATATAACTACCACCTACCCCTTATCCATCACCAGAAATCAAGGTATGCTATGACTCCCACTTATCCTTCTTTAACTCCCTAAAATGAAAGTACACTAGGTCTGCAACTTCTCCCTTGTCCACCACCTGAAATCACCGTACTTTACAATTGTCACCTGCCCCTTGTTAACCACCTGTAATCAAGGTACAGTATGTATGCCACCTGCCCCTTGTCCACTGATGAAAACAAGGAACAGTATGACTACCACCTTCCACTTGTCCACCCTCTGAAATCAAGGTACCATATGACTCCCTCTTGACCCATGTTCACCACCTGAAATCAAGGTACAGTTTGACTGCCACCTGCCCCATGTTAACCACCTGAAATCAAGTTACAGTATGACTACCACCTTCCCCTTGTCCACAGCCTGAAATCAAGGTACTATATGACTGCTGCATGCGCCTTATTCACCACATGGAATCAAGGTACACAATGACTGTCACCTGTCCCTCATTAACACCCTGAAATCAAGGTAAACTAGGTCTGCTACTTGTCCCTTGTCCACCACCCGAAATCCAGGTTCTTTATGAGTGCCACCCGCAACCTTGTGCACCACCTGAAAATCAAGGTATAGTATGTTGGCTGCCTGCCCCTTTTCCTCCACAACTAATCAAGGTACAGTATGACTGATGCATACTCCTTGTTAACCACCTGTAATCAAGGTACCATATGTCTGCCACCTGCCCCTTGCCCACCCCTGAAATCAAGGTACAGTATGACTAAAACCTTCCCCTTGTCCACCACCTGAAATCAAGGTACACTGTGACTGCCACTTACCTTTTGTTAACCACTTGAAATTAAGGTACAGTATGTTTGCCACCTGTCCCTTGTCCACCAATTTAAATTAAGATACAGTATGTCTGCTACCTGCCCATTGTCCATCACCTGAAATCAAGGTACAGTATGACTGCCATTTGCCTCTTGTTAACTACTTGAAATTAAGGTACAGTATATCTGCCACCTGTCCTTTGTATGCCACTTGTAATCAAAGTACAGTTTTACTGCCACATGCCCTTGTCCACCACCTGAAATCAAGGTATAGTATGTCTCTCTGCTACATGTCCCCTGGTCCACTACCTGAAATCAAGGTACTGTACAGAATCTCACTCTGACACATGTCCCTTTGTCCACAACCTGAAATCAAGGTAGTGTATGGCTGCCACCTGCCCCTTGTCCACCACCTGAAAATAAGGTACAGTATGTCTGCCCCTACCCCTTATCCACCACCTGAAATCATGGCACAGTATAGCTGCGACCTGCCATGTGTTTACCACCTGCAATGTAAGGTACAGTATGGCTACCAGCTGCCCTTTTTCCACTACCTGAAATCAAGGTAGATTATATCTGTCACCTGACCATTGTCCACCACCTGAAATCAAGGTACAGTATGTCAGCCACTTGCCCTTGTCCACCACCTGAAATCAAGGTGCGGTATGTCTATCACCTGCCTCTTGTCCATCACCTGAAATCAAGGTACAGTGTATCTGCACCTGTCCTTCTCCAGCACCTGAAATCAAGGTACAGTATGTCTACCACCTGCCTTTGTCCACCACCTGCAATCAAGGTACAGTGTGGCTTCCACCTGCCCTCTGTCCACCTCCTGAAATCAAGGTGCAGTATGTCTGCCCCCTACTCCTTTTCCACCACCTGAAATCAAGGTACAGTATGCCTGCCACCTGCCTCTTCACCACCATCTGAAATCAAGACACAGTATGACTGCCACCTGCCCCTTGTCCACCACCTGAAATCATGGTACTGTATGTCTGTGACCTGCCCTTTGTCCAGCATCTGAAATCAAGGTACAGTATGTCTTCCACCTGCCCCTTCACCACTACCTGAAAACAGGGTACAATATGACTGCCCCTTACCCATTGTCCACCACCTGAAATCAAGGAACAGTATGTTCGCCTCCTGTCCCATGTATACTACCATTGTCACCCAATTAAAGAAGTCAGTTAGTGTTGTCTGATATAATCCCCCCTATAATCTCATGCCGTCTGACAATCTCAAGTGCTTTTATCACCAGGAAATACATCAGCCTCCCCTTTATTAGGGTTTTTATCATCTTCCACTCCATGGATGATAAACTGGCAGTACTGTAGCTCTCAGGATTATCCGTACTGTTCCTCTACTCATATGCATGGAAACTAGACTTGCTACCCTCCAGTCCTGCTACTTGGTCCTTCTCTACCATCTGAAATCAAGGTTCAGTATGTTTCCAAACTGCCCCTTGTCCATCACCTGAAATCAAGGTATAGTATGTCTGCCTCCTGCATCTGGTCCACAACCAGAAATCAGAGTACAGTATGTGTGCCACCTGCCCCTTGTCCACCACCTGAAATCAAGGTGCAGTGTGTCTGCCCTTACCCCTTATTCACAATTGAAATCAAGGTACATTATGACTACCACCTTTTCCTTTTCCACCCCTGATATCAAAGTACCATATGACTCCCTCTTACCCCTTGTCCACCACCTGAAATCAAGGTAAGTTTGCCTACTACCTGCCCCTAGTTAACCACCTGAAATCAAGGTACAGTATGACTACCACCTTCCCCTTGTCCACCCCCTGAAATCATGGAACCACATGACTGCCTTTGTCACCTTATCCACCACCTGAAATCAAAAACAGTATGTCTGCTACCTGCCCTTGTCCACCATCATAAATAAAGGTTCAGCATGCCTACTACCTGTCAGTTGCCACCACCAGAAATCAAGGTACAGTATGTCTGCCACCTGCCCTTTGTCCACAAACTGAAATCAAGGTGAGGTATTTGTGGCACAACCTGAAATCAAGGTACAGTGTGACTGCCACTTGCCTCTTGTTAACCACTTGAAATTTTAGGTACAGTGTGTCTGCCATCTGCCCCTTTTCCACCTACTTAAATCAAGGTACAGTATGTGTGCTACCTGCCCATTGTCCACCTCCTGAAATCAAAGTACATTATGTCTGCTCCCTACCCCTTTTCCACCACTTGAAATCAGGATTCAGTATGTCTGTGACCTGCCCCATGACACCACCTGAAATCAAGGTACACTATGGCTGTCGTCTTCCCATTGTCCACCACTTGAAATCAATGTACAGTATATCTGTCACATGCCCCTTGTCCACCACCTGAAATCAAGGTACAGTATGTCCGCCACTTGCCCCTTTACCACCATTTGAAATCAAGGCACAGTATGACTGCCCCTTACCCATTGTCCATGATCTGAAATCATGGTACAGTATGGCTGCAACCTGCCCCATGACACCACCTGAAATCAAGGTACAGTATGGCTGCCACCTGTCCTTTGTCCATCACTGAAATTAAGGCACAGTATGTCTGCCACCTGCCCTCTGTCCACCTCCTGAAATCAAGGTGCAGTATGTCTGCCACCTGCCTGGTGTCCACCGCCTGAAATCATGGTACAGTATGTCTGCCCCTACCTATTTTCCACCACTTCAAATCAGGTACAGTTTGTCTGTGACCTGCCCCATGACACCACCTGAAATCAAGGTACAGTATGTCTGCCACCTGCCCCTTGTCCAGCACCTGAAATCAAGGCACAGTATGTCTGCATCCTCCCCCTTGTCCAGCACCTGAAATCAAGGTATAGTATGTCTGCCACCTGCCCCTTCACCACTACCTGAAATCAGGGTACAGTATGACTGCCCCCTTACCCCTTGTGCACCACCTGAAATCAAGGTACAGTATGTTTGCCTCCTGTCCTGTGTACACCACCATTGTCACCCTATTAAAGAAGTCAGTCAGGCTTGTCTGATATGATCCACCCTGTAATGTCATACTGTCTGACAAGCTCAAGTGACTTTGCCTCCAGAAAATCCACCAGCCTCCCCTTCATTAGTGTTTTTATCATCTTCCACTCCATGGATGTTAAACTGGCAGTACAGTAGCTCTCAGGATCATCCATACTGTTCTTCTGCTCATGTGCATGGAAACTAGACTGCCTACCCTCCAGTACTGCCACCTGGCCGTTCCCTACCCTGAAATCAAGGTACAGTATGTTTCCAAACTTCCCCTTGTCCACCACCAGAAATCAAGGTATAGTATGTCTGCCACCTGCATCTTGTCCACAACCAGAAATCAAAGTACAGTATGTGTGCCACCTGTCCCTTGTCCACCTCCTGAAATCAAGGTGCAGTATGTCTGCTCCCTACCCCTTGTCCACAGTCAAAATCAAGGTACAGTATGACTACAACCTTTCCCTTTTCCACCCCGATATCAAAGTAACATATGACTCCCTCTTGCCCCTTGTCCACCACCTGAAATCAAGGTAAGTTTGTCTACCGCCTGCCCCTTGTTAACCTCCTGAAATCAAGGTACAGTATGACTGCCACCTTCCCCTTGTTCACTCCCTGAAATCATGGTACTATATGACTGCCTTTTGCCCCTTATCCACCACCTGAAATCAATGTACAGTATATCTGCCACCTGCCCCTTGTCCACCACCTTAAATAAGGTTCGGTATGTCTGCCACCTGCCTGTTGCCACCACCTGAAATCATGGTACAGTATGTCTGCCACTTGTCTCTTCTTAACCCCCTGAAATGAAGGTACTTTTGGTCTGCTACTTCTCCCTTTTCCACCACCTGAAATCAAGGTACTTTATCAGTGCCACCTGACCCATGTTCACCACCTGAATCAAGGTACAGTATGTCTGCTGTCTGCCCCTTTTCTGCCACTTGAAATCAATGTACAGTGTGACTGCCAGCTGCTCGTTAACCACCTGTAATCAAGGTACCGTATGTCTGCCACCTGCCCCTTGCCCACTCCTGAAATCAAGGTACAGTATGACTGCCTCTTACCTACTGTTAACCACTTGAAATTAAGGTACAGTATGTCTGCCACCTGCCGTTGTCCACCAAGTTAAATCAAGGTACAGTATGTCTGCCACCTGCCCATGGTCCACCACCTGAAATCAAGGTATAGTATGACTGCTACCTGTCCCTCATTAGCCCCTTGAAATCAAGGTACACTAGGTCTGCTTCTTATTTCTGGTCCATCACCTGAAATCTAGGTATTTGATGACTGCCATCAGCCCCTTGTCCAACACCTGAAATTATGGTACAGTATGTCTGCTGCCAGCCACTTGTCTGCCACCTTTAATGAATGTGCAGTTTTCCTTCCACCTGCTCTTTGCCCTCCACCTAAAATCAAGGAACAGTATGTCACTCTACAACATGTTCCCATGTCTACCACCTGAAATCCAGTTACAGTATGTCATTCTGCCACATATCCCCCTGTCCACCACCTGAAATCAAAGTGCAGTATGGCTGCCACCTGCTCTTTGTCCACCACCTGAAATCAAGGTACAGTATGTCTGGCCTCCTGCCCCTTGTTGAAGGAGGGCTGCAGCACTATGAGATTCTATACCTGTAGTGCATGTTAGAGCTTCTTTTTTTTTTTTTTACTTTCTGTTTTATTTTATTTTATTTATTGAAGTCTTGTATACACCTGTGAGCAGATGCTCGTTGAGAGGTTCCACGTCAAATACACTAAACAACAAGGGGAAACAAAAGACTGAGGTCAATTTACAGATAATACAATGAGAGTTCAGCAAAAAGATAATGAGAGAATTAAACATAACCGGTACATAAAATCCAGCCTGGAAGAGGTAAGCTGAGGCATTGTTAAAAGTATGCCTGCATCAGTAGAAGGAGGAGCCGGATAAAGAAGGGGGAATGAGGGGCAGGGTAAGCAGGACAGTGTGGGAAGAGGCAGGGGTTTGACTGGGACAGGATAGAGGTACAAGTGGTTGGTGGGGATTGCTAAGTGCCAGGGTCTGCCAATCCCATTTTCACCTCACCAGCTTCTAGGACCTCCTTCCACCTACCCAAGCACTCCACCCACCACGTGATGTACCAGGTGATCCAGCCCAACACCAGCCTTTTCTCAACAACCTTCCGGATACCCTGACTGTAACCCATGGCTTATCCCCCCTGGTGGGACCCTCGGTCCATCTCAAACCAGGAAGAACATATTTCATTTTACAGTTGGGGCCCATGGGGTGGGGCCAACGAGGTGTGGGAGGAGTCGAGGAGACCCTACAATGGTGTGGGTGGTGGGGCAGCTTCATCTGCTCGGAGCTGCTGGGGATTTTATTCCCTTTTCCTCCCCTCATCCTGGGTGTGGTCCTGAGAGGTGGCCTTGGTGAGATGCCTATCTGGGCTGTCAGTAAGATAGGTTAGCCTTGCCCACCTTCAGAGCTCCCCTGCTGTCCCCACTCTGGGCATGTGATGCCTCTGCATCAACTGCCAGATGAGTGGGTATGTGCTGATGTAATTCCATCCCAAAGAGACCACTTGTTCCTTTCCATATGACAACCGCATCCCCCGGGTCACCAGGGGGTATTCATGCAGCAGAAGGAGGTGCCCTCCCTCTTTGAGGTAGGAGACATCCAATGGATGCCTGAACCCTGTCCCGTCGGCCGACACAAGATGTTCCAGACTCGGGGCGCGAACCCAGATCATCTGGATAGCAAGCGGTAACTCTACCGCTGCACTCACCTGGCCCTGTGGCGCTGAGGGTTGAGGCACTGGACACCACACCTCATGCCACTTCAGTGACTTGGGTTCAGGAATGAGCTCAGGTCATCAGGAGTTGGCAGGGGAAGGAGAGGATGAAGCATCTGGAGGGCTGCTCTCCTCTTCTGGGGTGGGGGTGAGCACACTTGTCACAGTACCAGCGTCCCCCATTGGAGACCGAGGACAGAGCTACTTGCAGCCTGCTCTTCAGGGTTGGGATGTCAGTGGATGTCTTACGCATGGGGGCAGGAGCACTCCCATTGTGTGCAGGATGTCATGGCATGTCCGCCCCGGCCCCCACGGGGGAAACCAGAAAACTGAAACACGCTGGCACCCGGACAGGTGATGGAGGGTCCGGAGGACTGCCCCCACAGCCATCCATTGCCAGATCTGTCCTGGCTGGTTGCTGTCTCTTCTCCACTCCCCGGCTGCCCTTCTAGATTATAGATAGAGCACTGGAGGAGTGTGGTGATCGTACACAGGGGGTCTCAGAGCTATGGGACAGGAAGTCGGAGGAGACGGAGTGGAAGGCTGGACGGCAGCAGACCAGTTTCTAGGAAGATTTCAGGCAGGGTGGGACAGGCAAGCTCTGAGCGACCTCACTGGAGAGAGGTCTAAGGGACCATTGAAGGAGAATAAAGAAAGTTTAAAAAAAACTCTACCACTGCGCTATGCAGCTGGCTGAAGTTAGAGCTTTTATAAGTTCCAGTCAGATGCTTGCTGGTCCCACTGTTTTCCCAGGGCTAAGTACAGTCCTCTGGCCCAGGGAGGACAGTAGGACCAGCAAACAAAACATCAGAATTTATAAAAACTCTATAATGCACTGCAGGCTATCAAATATTCTCCTGCTACAGCCCTCCACTGTTGTCAGCTGCAGGTCATTCTGGGATCTGAAGTTACAGAAAATGTCAGCCTGCAAGTCAGCAGAATTGGTTTGATACAATCTACTGTACTGCAGTAAACAGTAAGAAAAACAATGTTTTTTTTTTTTTTTCACTGAAGTGCAAATTGGGCCAGTCCCACACTTGAGTGTGGGGCTGTTAGTGCAGACTGTTCCCCTTTAAGGGCCCACTGAATGCTCACACTTATCAGCAAATCTCACCTTGAGAGAATTTAACCCTGTTTTATAAAGCACACCTTGAGATTTCACTAATAAATGCTCTGATCTGTCCTCTTCACACAGATCTTCACAGAAAGGTCAAGAAGGACCCCAAGCACGTCACCATAATGCTTCATAGCTTCTGAATTTGGGCAGATAATGTTGCTGATAGTCTTCTGACGGGTTGGCATTACAAGAAAAGTAATGTCTGAATCCTCATCAGAATTATAACCAGATTGTAATACACACAGAGACCTCTTCTTTTAAAAAACATAACTGTTGTGAAAGGCTACTAGAAAAAGAGAACACTTCTGAGTTTTGTACAATCTCTACTACTACCAGAGAGGATTTAAATACTGTAAACTAACAGCATAATAACAAATACAGAAATGCTAAGAAAAAAAATGGTTCTAGGCCTGATCCTGAAAACACTATGTGGATGAATAAGGCTAAGTCTGTACTATGGAGTGTCTTCTACATGAACAGTACCCCAGGACAGCCACACATTGTCAACCATAACCTGATCCGGTTCTGCTGACTCAGCTATGGGGCAGTCAAGGCTGGAGGCAACCAGCATTCAGGGGCCCAGATTGCCCCCACATACACACACACACACAGATGTCCCCAACCTTCTGACTGGCATAAAGTGCTTGAAGGACCTGCAGGCCACTATTTTTTAAATATCTGCCAAAGTACCATATCCCATAATCTATTTGGCATGAGTAGCAGGGGCTCCAATGGAGGGTCTAACCTGAGCTTCCAAATTTTTTATATATCCATTCATCAGCCCCTTTCCACCAATTGTCCCCCTTCTTCCCGTCCCCAGCCCTGTCACATGCCTTCCTGTGGGTAAAGGTTGCCGCTTGTTTCTTGAGCTCCCCTGAGGTGCTCGAAGCAATGAAAAAATAACTTGATGGTGGGATTGCTGTTCCTTTAAGAAATCCACTCTTTCAACAACATTATTCTTTATCCTGTTTTATTATAATTCCCCATGTTGTAGGGAAATTTTAATAAAACAAGATAAAGAATAAATTTGGTGAAACAGTGGATTTCTTAAAGCAACAGCAACCCCACCATCAAGTCATTTTTTCATTGTTCTGTGGGACTTACCTTGCTCCTGCCATATACCCATGGTGGGGCAATTTCATCAAGGTCCTGGCCCAGGGGCTTTGAACCCCTCTAGGCAACTCAAGTCAGCACAATCTGGAGAGGAAACACAATCAGCAATGTGAGATCTCTAGGAGGTGCACTGGAGTCATCCCGCTCGACTGGGGCCATTTTCTTATTTTCTCCCAGCCCAAGAGACAGGCATGCTAGGAGAACCAAGGTGCGTGCACACACTGACCATATGTGTCACTCCAGTTCCCAGCCTGTGTCTTTCCCTCTCCAGCACCCTCGGCTGCACTGCCACCCAAGTAGCTTTATAGAAGTGAGGATGGTGACCCTCTCTCCACAGAGGACAGCTTCCATTGTGATGCTTAATCCTTCTCCCTCCGGCCATCCACCAACAACCCAGGCACATTCCCCAACCTGGGTGGCCAGTGTCCTGAGTGGCAATGCACCCACTGTGCCAACAGGCTGACTCTGGGCTTCCAATTCAATGTTTGGCGTCCTGCCCAGCTCCTCCTACCGGGCTACATCCTGCCACCACAAGGGGCTCTGCACCCACAGATGTGGGTAGCCAGGGTAAGTGAATATAGTAATACCCACCAGCTAGGCTCATGGAGCTGCACTGGGATGTGGAACACAGGCCAATAAGTAGATCAAGCCCTATAAGTAACACTGTCATGTTAGGAATGGCTAGTAGTTTACTAGCCTCTGCTAGATATTTGGTCGGCCTGTACTTCCACTTGGGAGAATGAGCTTTGTGAGTGAGCCACAAAATCCCACACAGAAGCTAGGGACCAGGAACATTTTGAGATTGATCATGGACTCCCTAGCAGTCCCCCTCCCAAGCTAGTTGATAAAGGAGCAAATGGCAATCCCACAATCATCAAGGAGGGGACATAGTGAAAACTGTAAAATCAGGGATAAAGAAAGTTATAGATTGTGGGACTGACCCCGAACAATCACAATGGTGAGCAGTTCTGTGGTCCTAAGGATGCAGGAGGCAACACTCATATATAGCAGAGGCCCTCCAACTGGACCAAAAACTAATATACTTCTATTATAATGAGAAGTCATGTTTCCTCCCTGTGTCTCAAACATAGTCATAGCCACTTAGTATTCTAAGCTGCCTTATGCTTTCAGATTTCAGTAACAGGTCATTGAGAGACAGGCCTAGGGACTGTCCTTGCTACACAGTATGTTCCTGCATACCCCCTGCCTCCTGTCTAATTACACACTGTACTGTGGTGGCAGATTTGGAAGTACATGTTGGGTCATTGTCCTCATGTACTGTATGATGCAGGGACAAGCTGCCTTTTGCAGAATGTGTAGGACTGCTTGCATTTCACCACAAAAACAACCCCCTTCTCATGCCCTGATGAAACTCTTGGGTATATTTTCAGTTTATTTACCCAAGATAGCCTCACAATAACATTTGCAGGTTTGCCCTCAAGGAAGACCATTTTACCCATCACTGTTTGTTAACTGATCTAGCTTCAAGTTAATAACTGACTTGTTCACTCAGGAGGTGAGATTTAGAGAATGTTACCAGATCCCCGTCAAGCACTAATTACCATGTACTACATTTAACTCTTTGTGTGCTGAATATGTTTGAATATGTTTTAACATATTTATAGATTCTGAATGTGTGTGTGCATATATATATATATATATTTGTATATACTGTTGTAGTCTTCTAAGGGTTGAAAAAGACTACTGGTAACCAGTCAATAAGCTGGGCCAGTAGCACAGCAGTAGAGCAACTGCCTGCTACATGGGTGACTTGAGTTCATGAGCAGCCTTAGGGTCTAATGGGGACCAGCCATTGGTGACAGTTTAGAGCATCCCAAGGACTGCTCTTCTCTCTTGGGGATGGGTGACAATTCACAATACTACTTACCTGTCACCTGTCGGAAATCAGGTGCCAGCACTGTTGGAATATCAACTTTGGGAGGGTCCGCCATCAGATGCTGATATTCTCGTGTGTGTTCCTCTGCATGACAGGTGGCCCTGCAGAGAAAATATGGCAGCAACCCCCAGCTAAGCAGAAGGATGCTCTGGTCTGCTGCAGGGTCTGCACCACTGACTAGGTCCCTCCTCTGGAACTATCTGGCTTGTGCTCCAAAGCAGGGGGGTTATCCATAGGAGGAAACCAGAGGAGGGTAATCTTCAGAGAAGGCAGATGATGGAACTGGGCAGACTGGAGCAGGTTGGCAACTGGTGGAGAAGAATTTTTATGAAAAAATAAAAAGACCATTGGTAGATAGAATATTAGCTTTTTGGACACAAATACTGAAATGCCCTGCCTGGAAAATGAAAATGATCAGTCTATAGTTATGTATTTTTAATTACTTGTTTATATCTGCCTAGGTACTGATTGTAACTGCATTTGCCAATTTGATTATTACACATTGTGGGCCGGATATTCAAACTGCACCCAAAAAGAGCGCTACAGCAGGAGCAAGCACAAGTCAATTGCGCACATGCGCAATAGACGCAATATTCAAACATGGAGCAAGCCAAATTGCGCAACCAGCCAACGTCTGAATATCGCACAACCTGTGCCATAGCGCAACCAGGAAGGGGAAGCTGAGCAGAAACGATGCGCTATGGCGCAACAAGGGCTGCCCAGCTGAGCAGCCCAGAGGTGCCATAGTGCAAGCAGGGAGCCCCCCAGCAGCAGAGCAATGGAACTGCACAACCAGGGAGGTAGGTAGGGGCCCACCACCCATGCCACAGATGGGCACAGGAACACACTGCAGAACTGACAATGCACCCCCACACCCCAAGCACAGCACAACTGGTGGAGGGCTAGAATATCCACCAGCCCATGGGGACAAGCAAACAAAGCACAGCTGGGCCATGGTGCCCCAGCACACCCACCGGCAAGCTGAGACCGCCACACAAGGAGGGCGGACCACCCCATGGCACAGCAGCCCCCCCCGTGCACAGCATACCCTGCACCGTGACCCCAAGACACCCCCCATGAGAAGTGACCACCACTGCGGGAATCCCCATGCATACCACCACCCCCCCACTGCCACACTGCAACCTCGTGTACCACAGAACCATACAAGCCAGACCCACCATGAGCCACAGCAGGCAGCACAGACACCCACAGTGGTGTGTGGAAGCATGCAGCACACTGGATGCAACACAGTGCAGGGGCAAACACACATCCATACCCACAGGGACACTAACACAGGGACGCAGTAGTGTGGCAAGCAAGCCGCCAGTGTGGGCCCATGAAAACTGTGCACACACAGCCTGCAGTCCTTCATGGCACAGATGGTGACACCCACCCTGTGCATGAACTGTGGCCCTGTACTCCACCAGCATATGCCTGGATCACAAGTCACAGACAGTGGTGCACAGCCCCTGCAATACACACAAGCCACAGCATGGAGGTGGGACAGCAACTGCGGAGGCCATAGTGTCACCCGAGGCAAACATGCACCACACCAGTGACAGGAGGCAACCCAGCATTGTGACGGTCACAGTGGATGACCTACAGGGACAGCCACCACTGACAAGGCAGCAGACCTCACAGGCCACAGACATGCAAGGGTGTCAGCTGCACAGGCCAAGGATAGGTTGACAGGGGCACAATGGACACAAAGCAGGCACCATGGACCACTGCACACAGTAATGCAATGCACAGAGAACAACACACACACCACAAATACTGACTGATAGCCACTCCCACACCAGAGACACTTCCCCATGCACACACACACACATACCCATGACTGAACCACCCCAGATGCCATGCACACCACTGCAACTGAGCACCTATAGCCAGCTGCAAATCAGAGACTACCACAGTATTCATATCAAAATAACTGTATTCAAAAATATAACAACAACTATTTACAATTATGTACAAACATGGGGTGGAGGGACAGGAACAAGGAGGGGGTGGGTAAGGGGCAGGGGTGAACATATGGGAGAGGGAAGGCGGGGTGTGAGGGATGGTCAAAGGGGAGAGGTAGTCTGTATTCACTGGCGGCCAGCCTGGTCCTCTGCCGCCTGGGGCTGTTGTCTGGTTCGCCTCCTCCTCCTCACCCCATGCTGCTGAAGATCCCTCAGGATGGCAAGGGACTCTTGCGCCACCCGCAGAAGATCCTGGATGGACTGCTGAATTCCGCAGGAGTATCCGCACACCTAGGACAAGGGATCAGAGTCAATGGGTGTGACTGTCCATCCCCCTGCAGCCCACCCATTATGCATGGCATACAGCCATGTGCCATGCTCCTGTGATGGTGTGCGCCCACCCACAGTGACCGTGTCCACAAAACATGCCCAACCAGGCAGAAACAGCCATGTGTACCACTGCACACACACCCACCGCCCATGTTCAGCACTGCACAACCAAAGCAGTACAGTAACATGGCTATGCGGTGAGCAGGCAGTGCCACAGCCATGTGCCCAGTGCATGCATGGACCACCATTGATGCACTCCCAGACATGCAGTGCCACTGGACAGTGCTGACTGTCACATGTCGCGTGCATGGCAATGGTGTCCATGGATGGTGGCCATGCCCTGCTTCCCACCCTGTCACACAGCATGCAATAGCAATCATGGTGTCATGGCACTCACCCTCATCGGGATGTTGCTGGCATTGGGGTTGGTCCCTGACATGCCCCCCGTACAGCGTCCCCCACCCTCTGCTGCTGCTCCATATTCCTCCTCCACTCGGCCACGCCTGTGGGAGACAAAAGGAGAGAAACACATCAGTACAAACCCAAAGCATATTCCACCTGCCCCAATGTGTGTGCCCACCCACCCAGCCAGACCTATCCATTCCATACCCTGTAAACACTGCCACAGCCAACCCTAGACCATCCCTCCCCTATGTGCTGGACACATAAGACAGTGTTACCCATATGGACCATACAAGTGTGTAGACGTATCACCCACCTGGATGAGGCACCATGCCCCTCCTGGCACACGACCGCAGACAAGCAAGTAGCTCCGGCTCCCTCCGTCTCAGGTCCCCATATCGGTGCCTGCACTATTCGGCCGTTCTCCTGTGGCCAGTGGCCGCCTCCAGGTCAGTGGCCACCTCTTGCCAGACCTGGGTCCTGGCCCTGTCCAGTGGCACCCCACCAAACAGTGGGCCATAGTGTGGCTCCACAGTGGCCACAAGGTTGGCCAGCTCAAGGGCACCCCACTGAGGGGCTCTCCTGCATGCCATCTCTAATGCTATAGTAGACAATATGGCACTCCGCAGTGCGGCAACCCCACATGGAGGTGCTGCGTGGTACATCTCCGCCATTCCCTATCGTGAAGTTGGTACAGTGCTGCCATTCCCTATCATGCTGTCACCGAACAGCGCGATAGAGCCGTACACATGCCAGATGTACAGCGCCAGGGGGCAAAGGTTGGGCACAAGGTCAGGGGTCAGTGGCGCAAGGCCACGCGACAGCGCCATCGGACGCCTACACGCCCCTGCGCGACCGTCACCTGGCCAGTGCCACAGTGGGACTACTGGCGCAGTTGGCGCCGACAGTGCCATTTGGTGTCCAGCGCCAGCGCCACTGGCACAATGGTGGCTGTGTCCTGAATTGCTGATCGCGCACAGCACGTCATCAGCGTGGCAGATGCCTGCGTAAGCTACCTGGGCATGCGCAATGTGGTATACTACACAGTCACAGAAATGCGCCATTGGCTCAGCCGGCTCAACCGTATTGCGCAAAGCGCAATGGCGCGATATTCAGCCGACACATGCAAATCATCTGATCAGCCATTCAAAGGTGCAGTGGCATGATTTGCATGTCATTAAAGTTGAGCCTTTCCTAATTTGCATGCATTGCGCTATAAATACGCGACATTGGGCTGCACTGGCCAGATTCGGTTACTGCAGGTGAGGGGTGAGTTGCATGCTATGTGATGTTCTGTCCAATGGTCATGGGATAACGCTGTAGACTGCACAGTGACAGGTGTCCACTTCCACCCATACAGACCGACATGACCGAGCAGAGCCAAGGTGAGGGTGAGGATGGTGGGCGAAGGACGAGGCCCAACTTCACCAAGGCGGAGACAGAGGCCCTCTTCCAGGCCTACCTGGAAGAGGAGCCACTACTGAGTGGACGGCGGGGCACCCCTCAGGCCCATGCGGCTGCATGGGAGGGGATAGCTTTGGGCAGTGAACCTGCACGGAAGCCACCACCGCTCCGTGCAGGAATGCAAAAAGAAGATGGGGACAGACCGCAGAAGGGTGAAGGAGAAGGTGGCAGCCCTCAGGACGGCACGCGCTGGCACAGGCGGGGGCCAGCCAGTGGTGGCGGAGCTGACCCCGGCTGAGGACCGACTGGCTGCATCAATGCAGCGGAGTGCTATAGAGGGCATACTAGGAGGTGGATTCCAGACAGGTGGAAGCCCATCACTGCATGGTATGACATGGTGGTGGTGTTTGGGGGGGGAAGGTTGATCACATGCACTAACATGTCCTCACTTTCTGTTACAGATCCCGTTCATCTGCAGGGGATGGTGGTGATGGGACCATGCAGTGAGGAAGACCTGCCAGAGTTGGAGGAGGGTCCATCTACCTCTGTCATCAGCCGGCATGCACTGCACCAGCATGCACGCCTGGCTGCCACCTCTGTTGTCAGTGAATCAGGTGTGGGGGGTGCACAGCCTGTGTCTCAGCAGTCTGGCATGCAAGCATGCCAGCACGCTGTGACTGTGGCTGTTGCACGTACCTGCACCATTGGTGATGCAAGGACTGCAATGGGCAGTGACACGTGTGTGTCCCATGACGGACACACAGCAGGCCAGCACGTGCCCCTGGACCTAGCTGGTTCCAATGTGTGTGCCAGCACATCAGCACAGTCCCAGGCTGTGCCTGTCAGCACCAGTGGGTAGCACTGGTGGCTGTGCAGGTCTCTGGCACTGTTGTGGCCACAGCAGTGGAACGAGTGGTCCCTGGGGCACAGCAGTTGAAGGGGCAGCAGCAGCAGTCACCCACCAGGTCTGGGGGTACAGGGTCCAGCGGTGGCACATGCACACCACCCGTTGATATGCCCATACCTGGTCCTGGTGAACAGCGCTCACCCTCAAGGGGTGTTGAGCATCAAGACCTTCCATACTCTGGGGGACAGGATGCCGATGTGGCACAGGACCCATTTGATGAGTACACCTACCTGCTGCGGGAATCAGTACAGGAGCAGGGGCGGGTTGCAACATCCGTGGAGGCACTGTGCGTGGCTGTGGAGTGGCACAGCAGGGACAATGCTTTGATCCTTGCAGAGATGGTCCAAATGCAGATGGATGTGACCGCCGCCATTGACAGGCAGACCCAGGCATTGGTCGCTGTCGTGGCTGCATTGGGCACACAATCAGGTGTCCCTGTACCGCGCACCCCACACAGTACGCTCTCCACTCCCCATTCCCGGAGTCATGTGACACCCAGCCTGTCAACGCTGGGTTCTGATGTGGCCATCCCGAGCACCCCTGGTGCAGGTATGTTTGGCATGCTGCAGACCCCTGTGCGGACAAGGTCGCGATCGCGCAGTGGGACCCCTGGTGGTCCATCGGTGCCACCCTATATGGCCCATGCTCAGCCTGCCAGTGCTGCTGGGTCATGGTGGGGCTGCCCACGCATCCGAGGTGGCCGTGGCACAGTGCAACATGACTGACCTGTCTCCCAGTGCGGGCCTTGTCTGGTCCTGCCCTGTGTGCAATGTGTGTCATGGTGGGCAGTGCACTGGTGGGTGCCCTGCCCAACAGGCCGACACACGAACCACCTGCACACCCACCCGACTGCTGTCCACAGGTGCGTGTACATGATGATGCCTGCATTGTACTGTACACCAAGGTGCAAGGGTGCCCAGCATCTGACACACATACTTGGACAGTACAGGTGGTGGGGGTGGTCTGTGTATCTGTGTGCTTGACATGTCTGTTCCTGCTCTGCTGTGCACCTGGCCATGTACACTTTGTGCCTGGTGTGTGTGTGTGTATGTGTGTGTGTGTGTGTGTGTCCATATGACTTTTCACCCCTCCCTGATGGTGTGTTCGTGTGCCTGGACCCTTACACCCCTGCCGTCATGCACCCCTGGTGTGTTACCCTGTGTGCCTGTGGGTTGCGCCTGGACAGTGTTGGCTGCACATGGCCCTTGACTTACCTGTGTCGTGCAAAATGCTCCTCCATGATAGTGTCCGGTGCAGCTGGGACTGCCGGATCAGTCGGGGTCCCGGGCCAGTCTATGGGGGCTGCTCATCCCCATCATCACCGCGCCGCTGGCATCCCCTATCGCTGTCCCTCTCCTTGACCTGTGTGGTTATCCTACAGTCTTTGGCCATGTTGCAGGATACAACAGGCCAGGAATATCCCACAGGCTTTTGAGGGGCTGTACTGTAGGGCACCACCGGAGGTGTCTAGGCATCGGAAGTGTGCCTTAAGCATCCTAAACACCCACCATGAGCGTGCGTGTGGTGGCATGTGCCCCATTAGGCGTTGCTGCGATGGGGGTCATGGGGCGCCGCTGCATGGTGTGAGCAGCCAGGGACGGAGGTATCCGCTGTCACCTGTGTGGAGATAGTGGAGATAAGTATCATGTTCAGGTCCATATTGCCCATATCCCTGTGTGCCACTACCATGGCACCTGTGGCATTCCCACCCTTGCCCCAAGTTTGCTATTAGTACATGTGTACTCACCCACTAGACGGCCTGTGGGGATGTCCCCACTCTCGAATTGATGGCACAGTGCGGACTGATACCATATGAAGGCATCATGCTCTGCCAGGTGTGTGGCACAGACATTGATTATGCGCCTGATTGGCATCACACACCACCTGGCAGTTAACACTGGAAAAGCCCTTCCTGTTCCTGCATGCAGCCCCATTGGGGCCAGGTGGTGTGTGAATAGCCACATGGGTGCAGTCTATGGCCTCTAGCATGCCAGGCATACATGCTACCCTGTGGAACTCCTGCATGTTTGCTGTACGCTCTGCCGCGGTGCTGGGGAAATGGATGTACTCCACAGCATGTGACAGCAGTAATCTGAGGAATTGGGTGAGGATGCGTGATGTGGCCAACTGTGTGATGCCTGTGGTGTCCCCTGTCAGCCTCTGGAAGGTACCCGTGGTGAGCAGGCACATGCAGGCTGTTACCTTTGTCTCCACTGACAGAGCGTGACTTCGTCATGAGGGTGCCACATCACTGCACAGCTCACAGAGCCGCCTCAGTATTGCCCTGTTCAGGCGGTACCGGCCCACAATCTCTATGTCTGGATACAGCTCAAAGCTGCTGCGGGCACGGTACTGCCTGTTGGGGGCATACCGCCGACGGGCCCTTCCATGGCCACGTCCCCCTGCCGCATGCCTTCTCACCCTCATTACAGCTTCCATGTGAAGCTGGCACTGTCCATGTCCCTGGCTTGTGTTCCCCCCCGGCTGTTCTTGCTGTGCTACCCCCGCTGTCCTGCCTGCTACCTCCACTGCACCGGGTACACCTACTGGCCCTGCAGTCTGTGGCCCAACACACCCTCCCTTGTTCTTCTCCTCTCCTGTGCACTCCCTGGCCTGCACTCTTTCACTCTTGCACTCAGTTTCTCCCTGCCTCATGTGGCTTCCCTGTAGCGTTCTTGCACCTCTTCCTTGAGCCTTTTTATTTTGGCTCATTTCCGGCGTGGCGCACCTTCCAGCTAATCCGCTGTTGCGCATTGCGCAAGTCTTTGAATATCGCATTGCGCTTTTTATGCATTGCATGGGTCCACCCCCTTTGGTTGCGCATTCCTTCATTTGCATTGCGCTGTTGCTCAGCCTGTTTTCAGTGGTGCAACTGCCTCCTGCTGAATATCGCAGAATGGCACACATTTGGACTTTCGCATGCACAACCCTATTGCGCATGGCGCAACCCTTTTGAATATCCGGCCCTATGTTTTTCAGAATTTATTTATGCAGGCTAGCCCAACTGAGATGCAACATCTCTTTTGCAGTGGGGTCCTTCTTCTACTGTATTTCTGCATCTTGGTGGACTGGAGCACTGGGAGGTGAAGTGACTTGCCCAAGGACACTTAGTTCATGTTTTGGCAAAATTGGGATTTGTACCTGTAACATCCTGGTTCCCAGGCCGGTGCTTTTCACTAGATCACACTGCCTCCATTATTGCAATCAGTTCCTCCCTATTGTTATTAGTGTCATGTTTTTTTTGCTATTTTTGTTCTAACTGTGCAAATAATTTGCATTTTTACATTGTGTACGTGTTGTAGGTACTATGGCTGACAACTTTTGGAAATGACACTGTTGTTTGAAGATGTGGATCCACTTGACTAGTGCAGTTAAAGGTTCTTAAGCCCTAAGGCTAGTCCTAATGTGTTTTCCAGAGACTGATGGAACACAGATGCAGAATAAAAAACAAACATTTGTCAATGCCGAATGGTTGCTTTCTGGCATTAGCAGTGGAAGTGCAGGAGTTAGACAGATGCAGTATAGGAATGGCAGTGAAGTACTGAACTGACGCCAACTTCACCCCCACCCTGCAGAGCTGGACAGGCATTGGGGTGTGCCTTTGGGTCGTCGCCCATAACGGTCACGACATTTTGCCTCACCCTACCATATAGACACAAATGCTGAGGTGTGCCTTGGAGTGTTCAGGCTTTACACTCACCTCATTTCATAAGGAAATACATTGAAATGGGTGTAGTATATAGGAGAATGGGGTGAACTCTGGGGCCAAAGAGTCCAAGGCGCACCTCGATGCCTGTCACTGGCTGTAGGGTGGGGGTGAGGGTGGAATGGCGTGAGCATTACTGTCGACAATCCCAAGTCACACCCCTCATGCCTGTCAGTCCCTACAGGGTAGGGTGTTATGGTCAGAAACCCTAATGCACTGGGCGTTTCTTGGTATTTTTACTCCAAGTTTTCAACATGGGCTTTTTATGACCCCACTGCATGAACAGTGACACTATCGGTTCATTAGCTGAAAGATGATTTTGCACAGCGACTGCGCCATTTGGTGCCATAGGTGCAAAAACACATTTCAAACAGGATGTGAAAATGACAGCTGTACTGTTCATGAGGAGGTGTAAAAAAATGGTAATACTGAAAATCTGGAGTAAAAATATAAAAAAATGGTGAAGTCACGAGCATGCATAGAAATTGCGCAACACACACCCGTAATTATTTTTGGGACTTTTTACACCAGATTTTCAACATAGGCATTTTGAGACCTCTGCTCATGAACAGTATCACTATGACTTTCTTAATCTGTCCCGAACACTGATTTCCCACAGCGACCGTGCAATTATGCGCTGGAAGTGCAAAAATACATTTCAGCTAGGATGTGAAAAATGACAGCTGCACTGTTCATAAAGAGGTGTGGAAAAATGCCAATGTTGAAAATCTGGAGTGAAAATATTACAAATTTGTGAAGTTACGAGGGTGTGTGGAAACTACACAATGCACACTTGTAACACAATCATTTTATAGACTTTTGTCACCAGATTTTCAACATAGGCATTTTATGTCCTCTGCTCATGAACAGGGTCACTGTGATTTTCTTAATCTGTCCCGAATATTGATTTCGCACACCGATCGTGCCATTGTACGCTACATGTGTGAAAACACATTTTGGGTGAGATGTGAAAAATGACAGCTGCACTGTTCATAAAGAGGTGTGGAAAAATGCCAATGTTGAAAATCTGGAGTGAAAATATTAAAAATTCTTGAAGTTATGAGCATGCGTAGGAACTGCACAATGCACGCTCATAAAACAGTAATTGTTGGGGAATTTTTTCATCAGATTTTCAACATAGGGTTTTGGGATGCCTATCTCATGAACTATGACACTGTCGTTTCGTTACTCGGTCCTCAAAGGTGGTTCCACGCAGTGACCGCAAAATCACCTTTCAGGACTAAATAACAAAATGAAAGTGACTGAGTTCATGAGGTGGGTTCCCAAGAACCCCATGGTGAAACATTGGTGAAGAAATTCTTAAAAATGGCCGAGCTATCCACTTAAGTTGAAAAAACCCTATTTATGCCATTATACAGCTTACCGGCATTGGTTCTGAAGAGTGCAGACGGTTCCTGCTCCACCGAAGATCATCGCTACTAGGGCTCTGAGGCATGGGGTAAGGTGCGTGGGGAGGTAGGGCAGGCGCAGAAGGTGGGCGCGAGTTGGTGAGGGGCAAACAGACCGCGCGGGCCATTTTCTTTACTTTTACAGGAAAAAAACACCGCAGAACTATTGGCATGATGGGGATGGGCTCCCAGCATGCCACCTGGTTGCTTGTTGGGAAAGGGAAAGTGGAGCCAATGGAGATTGGGCACCCCATCTGCCATACAGTGTTCTGGGGGGGTGCATGAGCTGAGGGGGGATTGGGTACCCCCCTCGGCACACAACAAATGGGGGGGTGCATCATGCCAACAGGGATTGGGCTATCTCATTGGCAAATGAACTGGGGAGGGGATTATGCTGACAGGTGGATTGGGCACCCCTGTCGGCTTTTATTTAATTTATTTATTTATTGAAATGTTTCACCAGGAAGGCATGCTGAATGGTAGGCGGCGGCTTAACGTTGGCTTCATGGGGACTGTGAGAGGCCGATGGAGAAGCTATCGCCATGGGGACACCACACAGTGCAGCTGTTTAATTGGCTGCTGCAGTCAGGGATGCCCTGCAGCAAAAACAACTGATTGCGTAGTGACAGGGTACTCCCTGATTGCAGGGGCCAAAATTCTTTGAGCATAGTGGCATGCTCATTAACTGCCATCATCGACAGCATACTCCTCTATTCACCACGGCAGAGATCAGCCGCAGAATGGACTGCTGCTATTCGGCACAACACTGCCATGCCTCCACAACTCACTTGTGAAGGAAGCTGGCACAATGTGTTTCCTGCACATGTGTACAAGCAACACAGTGATGGGCTAGTAAAATCATTAGGCTGCTCTGATGCTCAGCTTTAAATAAACAGAAGCACTACACACATCTCTACCCAAGCATCCTAACAGTAACAGTGGTTGAGTAGGTAGCATGCTCACCTCTGGGGCCAAAAGATTGAAAGGTTGTATATTCTTGCCCCAGACCAGGTACAGGTAATACCTGTAACTGACACTGTAGTTCAGTGTGAGGGGGTGCTGCATTTTGGAGAAGCTGTTCTGCAGATGAGATGTCAATATGAGGTCCCTACTGCCCATCTCTGGTCATTATCCAGGTGGAAGCTAAGGATCCCAAGGCACTTATGGGAGAGTAGAGGAATTTCTAAGAACAGAAAACCAATACAAATTACAATTTGTCACATTTCATACACATCAAATTCTATGTAAACAAAAAAAAAAACTAAAAAGTAATACAGCAAAAAGAAACACCAGAACGGCAATAAACCCAAGTGTCAGAAAAGGAAACAAATGAACACATGCCAACATGGAGATTTATCTCAAAATATGTTCTGTCACTTTCACAACTATGTAATAACATTCTAGTTTGCAGAAAAAAAAAAAATCCTTATGCATTGATATAGCTTCCTTATCCCTAATGGATTTCATTTCTGTTTCCACCATGCAAATCAAGGCACAAGCTATTTGTCCCTCTTTTGTGAAACACAATGGAAGAATAGGGGAACTGTATCATTATATGGGTGCAGCAATTAGGGTGATGTAATTAGGGCTCAGCAAATAGTTCTCCCATCATACAGGTGAACTGGATTTTGCTGCACTCAGCAGGGACAGCACTGTCCATGTGTTGCACTCCCTGCCCCATACACCTCTGACCTGGAGAGATTATATTTAAGTATTTGGGGATGCAGGAGGAAATGCCCCCTTAGTGAGGGGTGTGGGGGTGCAGCCCCACACAAACAGGCAGAACATGCCCCAGGGTAATGGGCATGCTGGGAGTTGGGTGGCACAATTTACAGGCACAACGTTCACCGTCGGCATTGTGCTTGTGCCCTAATGACAGTTGTGGTTTTTCCTGTTGCCACAACATGGTGGAACCACTGTGCCTGTTGTCATGGTCAGCATTCCCATCAGTAAAACAGATACATGCAACCCACCCCCTGGATGCAATTGGAAACAACCCATCACTGTTCAGCATACCTTTCCTGGTAAATAACTCAAAATAAACAATAAATAAGTAGCATCTATGTCTGGATTTACACACACTAAAAACTGTTCTAAATTGAATCTGAAGAATGAACAAGAGTTGGGGGCTCTTAAAGATTGAAAATAAAACAAAGTTGTAAGTAATTTACTTTTTGGAGGCACATTTTCTCTGAAAAGTAGAAGCTCATTATAGTACAAAATGCTGCACTGTCCCTGCCGCCCTCTAAATAATTGCTCATTTACCAAGTTTGTGAATTGTGTCAGAACAGATAAAGAACGACTCTACAATAAAAAAGTCTGAATATGCCCTAACAGTGAAAAAACTGAGCTAATGATGCAGCCTCCCAATCCAATTTACCATTAATTCTAACCACAGTCCTTTGGTGCAGAGGCCCACCGAACATCAAGCATTCCCTTGAACAAGACAAGGGGTGCCCTGCAGATATAGGTCATGTACTCTTGCATACAGCAGACTCATCTTCTCTTCTTTTTTTCTCTCTCTCTTTCTTTCTCTTTCATGAAATTCCGTACTAATCGGGTTCACTCAGACTGATATGACATGCCAATTAAAAACTCTAATTAAGAAGATGCTTCTTGAATCAAAAAACTAACCTAATTTGATGATGCTGAACTAGAAATTCAGCTGTGCTTGGTTTCAGGCGGTCCTCTTGTGTTCTGAATTAAACTTTGTTGTTGATTTTTTTTAATGGATGTGTGCATGTAGTACATTACAAAAAAAGAGTGATTCTACAGATACAAAGCAGGAATGCTGAATGAAGACATAGGCCATTGATGTGCCCCCCCAACTGTGTCAGTGGATATACGAAGATGTCAGGTGAAGTCAGGAACCTGCTTTAGCTTGAAACTATGGCCCTGTCCACACTGCAGCCTGAAAGCCCTTCTGTAACGTTACAGAGGGTGTAAACCACATCGGTAATGGTGTGCGTTTACACTGGTAACATTACAGCAGGCATTTTCGGAACCGTTGTAGAAACCTGTCAGGAGGTGGTTTCTACAACGGTTACAGAAATGGTTCCAAGGCTGTAACGTTACAGCCTGCCATCTAAACACACCACCGTTTAGCCCCCAGTCCTCTGCTAGACCAGCAGGCAGTGCACCTTAGAGGGGCACTTGGGAGGCAGAAGAAGAAGGAAGCACTGGGAAGGCAGAGAGGCACAGGAGTACAGTAACCAGTGCAGCGAGGTGGAAACAGTGCAGGGCAGCGCCTGCACAAGGTCTGAGGCAGGGAGACCAGAGCAGCCAGGTGCACACACCTGAGAGAGGTGCAGCCAGGAGGCATAGTGTGGCAATAGTGGGTGCTGCCTGCCGCAGCTGGCCAAGGACTGTGAGGGGGGAGAGCACCGAAGCCTAGGGCAAACAGTGGGCACAAGCAATAGGGAGCCATCAGCAGATGCCAGCACTGTGTGGCACAGGTGTGAAGGGTCCCCAACAACTGCCAAAACCCAAGACCAGCCCCAAGAGGACAGCAGTGCCAGAGCATACCACAACAGCACCACTGCAGAGCGACCCCAGCCCCAAAGCACTGCCTGTGACTGGTGGAGGTTAGAAAGGACTGTGCCAAACAGTGACCACATCCACATGCCACACTGCCCACCTGCAGGACCATGTCAGATCGTGGTGCCATCTGGTCGGATGAGGCCACAAAACTCCTGGTGGAGTTCTGGACACAGGAGAAGGTGCAGGCAGAGCTAGCCAGTGCAAGGCACAACATGAAGGTGTACCAGAAGGTCTCGGAATACCTGTACGCGAATGGGGTGGAGCGGACGGCAAAGCAGTACTGTGATAAGATAAAGCAACTGAAGGTGCGGTACCATAAAACTAGGGACAGCAACAGACACTCGGGGGGTGCGTGTGTGGTGTGCCCCTTCTATGACACATTGGATACCATTGGATTCTAGGGGATGGGACAGGACAAGGGGGAGGGTTAATGAAGGGGAAGGGTGGAAGGGAAGGGCAGCTGCAGAATAAGGGGTGCTAGCTGCACATCCGAGCAGACTTGATAGACCTCTAGGCCTTTATCTGCTGGCAAATTCTGCATGTTCGTATGTTCGTATACTGGGAACACGGTCTACCACCAAACCAGTGTTCATCCTCGAGAGCTCACAGGTGGACAGCCCTGAACCGGACACGGAGGATGACGGGGGATACCACCAGGGATGCGTGCCAGCACCTGGGGAATGAAGACATCGACGGTGTGCAGCAGGAGTGCCCCGACACAGGTGAGTGCATTGTGCAATGTGTATGCTGGGTTCTTGCATGCCGGTGGGGGTGTATCCTGGGCACGCAGCACAAGGTGATAGGCATGGCATGGGTGGTGGTGGAACTGGTTCACTCGAGTGAGGTTGCATGTGGCACCTGAGGTGTGCATAGGCACACAGGTGAGTGGGGACATGGGCATGGGGCTGTGTTTGGAGGTGAGGGTAGGGGTGGGGTATGCACCTGTGTGTAATGGTGACAGGTGTGTTCTGCCATTCCAGGGCAAGACCCCGGTGAGGGGACATCGGTGGACACTGACACAGTGGAGGTCTCCCCCAGTGTCCTTGGTCCTGCAGGACGTGATGCCAGGAACTTCCAGTGATGGATCCACTGTGGGGGAAGGCCACCATGCAAAGCGGCAGGGTGACCAGGCACCCCGGTGAACCTCAGGAAGAGCAAGTTGAAGACAGCATGGATGGCAGAGGTCCTTGGGGTGGTGATGGAACCTATGCATAGGATGATGCAAGAGCACCACAGGGAGCTGATGGACATGGAGAGGGAGCGGGCATGGTAGGAGAGGGCATTGGAGGAGCGCTTACGGAGACAGGAGGCAGAGCAGACAGAGTGGTTCTTCACACAGATGGTCCAGTTACTGGCCATGCAATGCCAGGAGCCACCACCTGCAGCCACACTG
This sequence comes from Neoceratodus forsteri, assembly GCA_016271365.2. Lineage (NCBI taxonomy): Eukaryota > Metazoa > Chordata > Ceratodontiformes > Ceratodontidae > Neoceratodus > Neoceratodus forsteri. The sequence continues at coordinate 934,251,164 of CM057455.1, forward strand.
CAATGGCCGGGTGCCATCCCCATGGCACACACCACTGCAGTCCCATCCCCCTGTGGCCTGTTCCCCTGTGAGTGTGCCACCATGCCAGTGGTCACTGCATACCACAGTGTGATGGCAGACCCTGCCATCGCCCACCTGTCCACCACTGGCGGACACACAGGCTGCGTGGTACAAGCGGCTTCCACCAGGATGCATCCCCCAGCTGTGCCAGTGCCCCGCAGGTGTGACCCCCCACTACAGGGTGTGGTGTACATGGGTGGTGTCACTGCCTCCACCACCCAGCCGCCCACATCCAAGGCAACACCAGCTGGTGCCAGCATGGCACAGCTGTACCCCACAGGTGTCATGCCAGCAACCGCTGGCATGCACACAGCACCCCAACCCCCGATGCATGGTGCTGGTGCTCGGCACAGTGCTTCCCCCTTGGATCCTGCAGCAGGCATGCCCAGCTTCACACAGGACCTGTACAGCGATGAGTTCCAGTGGATGACCCTGTGATAACCCATGCAGCATGCAGGGGTTGGCTGACAGGTGTGTTCTGTCTTTGCCACATAGGAATCCATGTTTGTTATCCCCCCCCACCTTGATGACGTCGCTGGGGTCCGCCCAGTGACAACAGTGCCTGGTTCACGTTGGCACAGAGGTATGTGCCGGCTGTGGCACTCAGTTGAACAGTGCAATTCGTGGGTCGCATGAACTGTTGCGTGGCATCTCTGCAACATGCTGTGTCAGGGGTTCCGATGCAGTATGGCCACATGGGTCCCTGGGTTAGGGCACCACCTGTGCATGGTTTTATTTTTCATTGTTTCAGATGACAGTACAGTGACCCAGATGTAGGTTCCTTTGTAAGACTGGTGTATGGTGCTGCCAATATGGTGGCCCGGCATTGTGTGTTGCATTGTTAGTTCACATGACAGTGTCATTTTTTCTTTGGGGATATGTGGTGTTACGCAGCAATGCAAATGGTCCACTGCATGCCCATGCTGCCACTGCACATTGATTACTTGTGTTTCTGCCACCAGAAGTCATGGTGGCGTTGGATTAAAGGCTGTCTTGTGTCACCATACCGTGTTGCTGGTTTGCTTGGGCAGTGTGCATGTGTGCGCACATTGCTTTGTGGAGCACAGTGGGGCTTCCAATTCCATGGGTTGCTGGTGTGGGGGTCCTGGATGTGTGGCCTGGCTGCACAGTGTATGCTGGTGCACACAGCTTGCTTCCAGTGACAGTGGGCCTTGGTTTGCCATTTCCTGGTGGTGCACTGCATGCATGTCTGTGGGACACAGCGGGTTCCCTGTACCCAGCATGTGTTGATGCATCACTGCATGCCTTCATACCATTTGTAGGGACCTCCCCTTCTTACGGTTCCATGCCTTCACCTGCTGCCCACCCTTGGTCCACCACAGGTGCACATGGGCACACATCGCTGTGGGATACCGAGGCATGTTGTGCTGCACTCACTGTGCCCTGTATAGACTGACAGCCGGGTGTTCATTCGAGTGGGTTTCTGTCTTCACAGCTGTCTCCCCCAGGTGCACCATGGGATGCATTCCACATTACAGGGGTTGGGTGCACACGCTGTTCACATCTCAATGTGGACAGGCTGTGCCAGTTCATGACCGTTTTCACACCTGTTCCCTGGTAGTGTGGACACACTGTTACGTTTGCAGCCTGTAATGGTTTGAAACCATTTTCAGCCCTGTTGGGTGCAGTGTGGACGGGGCCTATGAAGTAAGTCTGCCTCCACCACTTAGCCCAACTATCCACAGTCCAAATTTAGTTGTCAAAAGATCACTTAAAACAACATGGATCTGAAAAAAGGTCAGAGAACCATCATATTTCCATGGTTAGTGAACTACAGTTTACTTTAGGAATGAGTAAAATTAGTTCCCATATAAAAACAAGCATTTGTCAATGCCGGATGTTCGTCATGTGCACTGGTGTCATGGGGGGAGGAGATATTTGAAAATTGCTTCTGTGAAGTTGTTTGTGAGGTGAGGTCCCAAAAAACATATGTCGAAAAATTTGGGCAAAAATATTTAAAAATGGCCACATTATGGCACTAAGTTGAAAACCCTATTGAAAAACACTGAAGCGCTTACCTCAGTCCGTGGTTGGACTTTAAAGAGCAAAGATGGGCCTGCAGTCCAAGGTAGATTACTGTGATGGACCTCCAGTAGGTAAGTATGGGGTAGGGGTGTGAGCAGTGGTGGGTTCTGCATGGGAGAGTAGGAGGTTGGGTAATGGTGGAATGGACAATGATGGACGTTTTCCTTTTTTACAGGGGACAAAAAAATGATGAGGGGCAGTTTTCTTTTTTCAGGGAGTGTGCTGAACAGATGAGGACACTGGGGGATTAGGCACCCCGGCACCCCAAGTGTCTATATACTGTTTGGGGGAGTTACAGAGTGGACAACAATGGACGGACAGATGACACTGGGGAATTGGCCACCACCAGTGTTTGCATACTGTTTGGGGGGGGTTACACAGCAGACAACAATGGACGGACAGATGAGGACACTGGAGGATTGGGCACCCCCAGTGTCTGTATACTGTTTATGGCAGGGGGGTTACACAGTGGAGAATGACTGACAATTTTCTTTTTTTTAGGAAAAAAAACAAGCATTTGTTAATGCTGAACATTTGATGTATTGAAAGATGTCCACCTCTGCACCTTGTTTATGCTCTTGAGGTACTTGAACATGTCTATCAAGTTCCCCCACTCCATCTTTTCGTCCAATAAGTACATACTGAGGTCCTTTTAATCTCCCTTGATAAGTTCTGTGTTGCAAGCTATGTACCATCTTGGTTGCCTTTCTGTGGACTGCCTCCACCCTGTACGATTCAGAGGAAACATGAGAAAGAATTTCTTCACAGAACGGGTGGTGGACAAGTGGAACACCCTGCCAGAGGAAGTGGTGGGGGCTGAAACAATCACGGGATTTAAGAATACATGGGATAGACATAAAGGAATTCTAGAAGTCAGGGGTAAGGGGAAACAGACTTCTAGGAAAACAAACTGAATTTACAAGCTCAAATGGGCAGACTGGGTGGGCCATAGGCCCGTATCTGCCGACACTGTCTATGTATCTATGTATCTATGTCAATGTCCTTGTGCATTTTCAGCCTTCAGAATTGCACACAGTACTTTAGGTGAGGCTTCACTAGTACATTATACAATGGCATCACCACCTCATGCCTTCTGCTAGTGATACCTCTGTCTATGCACCACAGCATGCCACTGGCTATACTTGCAGTATTTGTGCTGTGCTTTGACACCTTTAGGTCATCAGAACTGATGGTCCTTTTCTTCCTTGGTGATCATCAGCATCTCCACCCCATCCTGTAACTATCCACAGGTTTCCCTCTTCTCAGGTGCATTATTTGGGCTTCCTTGCATTGAACCTCAGTTGCCACTCCTCAGACCATTTTTCAAGCCTCTCCACATCCCAGCTCATTTTCTTCACCCATTCTGGATTATTCACTCTGTTACAGATGTTGGTGTCATCTTCAAACAGGCAGACAGACCTTTCATTCTAGCCCTTCCGCAATGCCTGTAATGAAGACATTGAACAGGACTGGTCCCAGGACTTATCCCTGAGGTACCCCACTGGTCACCACCTCTCCCCGGATTGGATCCTATTACCACCAACCTCTGCCTCCTGTCCATCAGCCAGTTTCTAACCCAGTTTATCAGTTTGTTCCCTGTTGCCAGACTACTCATCTTGTTAATCAGCCTTCTATGTTGGACATTGTCGAATGCTTTGCTGAAATCAAGGTAGGTGACATCAAACGTTCCTCTCTGATTTACTTTCTTAATGAGGCATTAGGTTTTCCAACTATAATGCCCCACCCCTACCCTGCAGAGACTGACAGGCATTGTGAGTGTCCCTTTGGGTCATCGGCTGTAATGCTCATTCCATTCCACCCCCACCCTGTAGAGACTGACAGGTGTCACGGTGTGTCTTGAGGTCTTCAGCCCTAATGTTCACCCCATTCCATAATGAAATAAGGCAAGATGGGTGCAGTATAGGAGAATGAGGTGAATGTTTGGGCCAAAGAGCCCAAGGCACACCCTGATGCCTGTCACTGGCTGCAGGTTGGGGTGGGGGTGGAATCTTGTGAGCATTATAGCCGACAACCCCAAGGAACATGCCTGATGCCCGTCAGTCTCTACAGGGTGGGGGGATTACAGTTGAACCCTAATGCCCCAGATGTTTGTTGGTATTTTTGCTCCAAATTTTCAACATGGGCTTTTTGGGACACTATCTCATGAACAGTGGCACTATCATTTCGTTACTCAATCCCAAAACGTGATTTCATGCAGCAACTGTGTTATTTGGCACCGCAAGTGCTAAAACACATTTTGGGCAGGATGTGAAAAATGACAGTTGTACTGTTCATGAGGAGGTGTGAAAAAATGGCAATGTTGAAAATCTGGAGGGAAAATATGGGAAACTAGCAAAGTTACAAGTGTGCATAGAAACTGCAATGCACGCCTGTAACACAGTTATTTTTTGGAATTTTTTCACCAAATCTCAACATGGGATTTTTGGGACCTTCCCTCATGAACAGTGGCCCTGTCATTTTGTTACTCAGTCCCAAAAGGTGATTCCACGCAGTGACCACAAAAATCACCTTTCAAGCCGAGGATCAAAATGATAGCAACGAGTTAATGAGGTGGGGTTTGAAGAACCCCATGTTGAAAATTTGGAGCCAAAATTCCTACAAATCGTTGAGATATCAACCTAAGTTGAAAACCCCATTGAGTCCCATTTTACGGCTTACGTTTCATTCTTTCAGTTTGCCGGTTGGCTTTGAAGAGTGCAGACGTCTCTTGCTCTGCAGAAGATTGTGTCTACTGACCTCGGAGGGTAAATATGAGGTAAGGGGGGGGTGCAGGGACATTGTTTAGCAAGGAAAGACACACTAAGCTGCAGCTGAAGCGCTCACATTTCAAAGCAGAGCAGCATGGGCTCTGTCCTTTAAAATGTTTGCAGAGACCAGACCCCTCAGCAAACCAGTGTCATCAGGACACTGTCTGCTGATTTGCTGGCCACAGACCAGCCCCTGCAGCACCACTGGCCATTGGGCTAGCACCCCTCACACCTCTCTCTAACAACTTTCATATCAAACATTTTCGTCTGCGCTTGCACGCACAATGAGCATAAAAAGACCCTCCTAGAAAAATAACCACCTAGAACTTGTTCAGTTTAGAGCCCATAACAGCCTATCTAAAAAAGAGTATGAGTGATTCTAAAGGTGGTTTAGTCATCAGTATGTAATCATAGAAATGTATGCAAACTACTTTTGATGCCACTGCCTTCTCAACAAGCATGTAACTCAGTCCCCATACGACACGCAGGGGAAACGCTGGACCTCACCCAACAACTAACACACCAAAATCTGGGCAATGGAAAATCATGTACACAAATGCCTGCAGTCTGGGAAACAAGATCCCAGACCTGCAGGCAACAATGATAGAGGCTAAACTGGACATGGTAGCCATTAGCGAGATATAGTTCACCAGTGACCACACTTGGGAGACTTCAGTACCCGGCTATGTACTGTTCAGAAGAGACTGAGGTACAAAAGGGGGGGGTGGTCCTTTATGTCAATGAAAATATCAAAGCTACAGAAAGTCAGAATACATATAAGGAGCCAGAAGAACTGTGGGTCACCCTGGAAACAGGAAATGGGACAGCCATACGAACTGGGGTTGTCTACAGACCTCCAGACCAGAGGGAGGACATACAGTGGCGTGAAAAAGTATTTGCCCCCTTCCTGATTTTCTCTATTATTGCATATTTGTCACACTGGATGTTTTCAGGTCTTTAGACAAAATATAATATTAGATAAAGGGAACCTGAGTTAACAAATAACGCTTTTTTTTTTTACTTATTTCATTTATTTAATGAAAAAAGTTAACCAACACCAACTGGCACTGTGTGAAAAAGTAATTGCCCCCTAGTTAAATCAACCCAATTAAAAGGATAATTAGAGTCAGCTGATTGAACACAGCCAGGCTTGATTACAGCCAGACCTGCTCAATATAAACCTCACTTATTTTGACCCTTACCATCAGAGTCACGTTGCCAGCACAGAGATTCAACCAGCACATTATGCCATGATCAAAGGAAGTTCCTGAAAGATCAGAAAAAATGTGTTGCCCTCTATCAGTCTGGAAAGGGTTACAAAGCTATTTCTAAGGCTCTGGGACTCCATCGAACCACAGTGAGAGCCATAATCTCCAAATGGAGAACACTTGGAACAGTAGTGAATCTTCCCAGGAGTGGGCGGCCTGCCAAAATTACTCCAAGGGCGCAGCGTAAAATCATCCAGGAAGTCTCAAAGGATCCTAAAATAACATCCAAAGAACTGCAGGCATCTCTTGCCTCAGCTAAGGTCAGTGTTCATGACCCCACAATCAGAAAGAGACTGGGCAAAAATGGGCTTCATGTGAGAGTAGCAAGGCGGAAACCACTGCTAACCAAGAAGAACATAAATGCTCGTCTCTCATTTGCCAAGAAGCACCTGGATGATCCACAAGCCTTTTGGGAAAATGTTCTATGGACAGATGAGTCCAAAGTGGAACTTTTTGGATGACATGGATCCCATAATGTCTCGCGTAAAGCAAACACAGCATTCCACAGTAAGAACACCATACTAACAGTCAAACATGGTGGTGGTAGTGTGATGGTGTGGGGATTCTTTGCTGCCTAAGGACCTGGATGACTTGCCAAAATTAAAGGAACCATGAATTCTGCTCTGTACCAGAAAATTCTTAAGGAGAATGTCCGGTCATCCTTCCGTCAGCTGAAGCTGAAGTGTAGTTGGTCATGCAGCAAGACAATGATCCAAAACACAAAAGCAAGTCCACATCAGAATGGCTAAAAAGAAGTAAAATTAAAGTTTTGGAGTGGCCTAGTCAAAGTCCAGACTTAAACCCAATAGAGATGCTGTGGCAGAACCTGAAATGAGCAGTTCATGCTCGAAAACCTACCAAATGTTACTGAATTAAAGCAGTTCTGCAAGGAAGAGTGAGTTAAAATTCCTCCACAGCGATGTGAAAGACTGATATTGAATTATAGGAAGTGTTTGGTTGCAGTCATTGCAGCTAAATGTGGCATAACCAGTTATTAAGCGTAAGGGGGCAATTACTTTTTCACACAGTGCCAGTTGGTATTGGTTAACTTTTTTCATTAAATAGGTGAAATAAAAAAAAAAAAAAAAGTGTTATTTGTTCACTCAGGTTCCCTTTATCTAATATTACATTTTCTCTAAAGACCTGAAAACATCCAGTGTGACAAATATGCAATAATAGAGAAAATCAGGAAGGGGGCAAATACTTTTTCACGCCACTGTAGATACATTACTGTTAGAAGATATACAAAACATGACAGCTAAAGGGGAGGTTGTGATAATGGGAGACTTTAACATGCCAGAAACAGATTGGTCAAAACCAGCAGTAACATCCACCAGAACTAGACACAGTGGATTCCCTGCTGGGGGATGGCCTCAAACAACTGGTACAAAAACCCACAAGAGAAAGGGCTATCCTAGATCTAGTATTGACAAATGGGGAAAATCACAGATCTTCAGGTAGAAGGTCACCTGGGGGCCAGTGACCATCACATGGTATGGTTCAATTTGGCCACTAGAACTAAATCATCCCAATCCAAGGCAAAAATATGGGACTTCAGAGGAGCTGACTTTGATAAGATGGCCAAAAGAGTTAAGCTAGCCCTGGCAAGAAGAAATACAGGTGAGGGGGTACAGGCAAAGTGGGAAAGCATTAAGGATGTAATACTTGAAGCAACATCCCATTGTGTTAGGGAGAAAAGCAAGAGCAAAGAAGGAGGAAATCACTTTGGTTCTCAAAAACAGTAGCAGGAAAAGTCAGAGCTAAAAGACTGGCCTTCAGGAAATATAAGGGAATGCAGCAGGACAAAGATAGGGAGGCATACCAAACTTCTCTAAGGGAATCAGGGAAGGCAGTAAGGCAGGCAAAGGCCCAAACCGAGGAAACACTAGCATGAACGGTAAAAGAAGGGAATAAGACTTTCTATAGATACATTAGTGAAAGGAGAAAGTCCAGAGGAGGTATTGCTAAGATCAAAGGGGATAAGGGGAAGTGTGTGTGAAGGAGGACCAAGGGAAAGCATCTATCCTACAGTGGTAGCCACATACATTGCCAGCTATTTCCAGATATTTTGCGAAATTTGTGAAGAGTTTCTCTCTGCTGGAACTAGCAGAGCCATTATCAGAACTGTTTAGTGAGTCTCTGAACACAGGAGAGGTCCCAGAAGACTGGAGAAGGGCTCATGTGAGCCCGCTCCACAAGAGTGTTAGCAGGGAGGAAGCAGGGAACTACAGACCAGTCAGTCTTACCTCAGTAGTGGGCAAGTTTAGGGAGGCACTCTTTAAGAAAAGGATAGTGCAACCCCTGGAATCCTTAGGAACACAGGATCCAAGACAGCATGGGTTTACAACAGGAAGGTCTTGTCAAACGAATCTCATAGATTTATTTGACTGGATAACCAGAGTGATGGACCAAGGGGGTGCAGCTGATGTCACCTACCTTGACTTCAGCAAAGTTTTCAATACTGTTCCACATAGAAGATTGATTAATAAGCTGGGTAAGCTCAGGGTGGTTCAGAAGTTGGTCAACTGGGTGGCAAATTGGTTGGCGGGCAGAAAACAAAGAGTGGTGGTAAATGGTATACAGTCAGAAGAGATGCAAGTCACAAGTGGGGTACCTCAGGGATCAGTCCTGGGACCAGTCCTCATCAATATCAGTGACATTGCAGATGGACTGGAGGGTAAGGTTTGTCTGTTTGCAGATGACACCAAGATCTGCAACAGAGTAGATAATCCAGATGGGGTGGGCAGAATGAGAAGAGATCTGGATAAACTGGTAAAATGGTTGGAAGATTGGCAACTGGGGTTTAACGCAAAGAAGTGTAAGATCACGCACATAAGGAAGAGAAACCCTGAAGCCACCTATAGGTTGGGAAGGATGTTGCTGGCAATCACAAGGGAAGAAAGAGACTTGGGCATCATCATCACAGATAACCTGAAATCATCCAAGCAGACCAATAAAGCAGTAGGTAAGGCTAGAGTGATGTTGGGGTTTATTAGTAGGGGTATCACAAGTTGTAAGAGGGAGGTAATAATCCCTCTTTACAAGACACTGGTTAGGCCCCATCTGGAGTACTGCATGCAGTACTGGAGGCCTCACCTTCACAAGGACATTAGCAAAGTGGAGGCAGTCCAGAGAAGGGCAACCAAAATGGTGCAGGGACTGCATCAGAAAACATATGATTACAGATTAATGGAGCTCAATATGTATATCCTAAAGCAAAGGAGGAGAGAGGTGACATGATTGAAAAATTCAAACATCTCAAGGGCATTAACAAGGTGAAAGAGTCTAACATGTTTCAATATAAGAAAAATAGCAGAACAAGAGGACACAGCATGAGATTAGAGGGAGGCCGATTAAGGGGTAATGTGAGGAAGTTCCTTTTCACAGAAAGGGTGGTGGATGCATGGAATGGTCTACCTCGGGAAGTGGTGGATATGAATACAGTGCAGGACTTCAAACAGGCATGGGATAGGTGTAAGGGAGCAATACAGATGAGTATGAGTAGATAGGCCATTGACAGAGTACAGGCCTATGGCACATTCATAAGGTAGAAAAAATGGACAGACTGGATGGGCCTTGCGGTCTGTATCTGCCATCAGCTTCTATGTTTCTATGCTTCAGTGGTAGCTGCAGAGATATGTTCTTTATGCTTCTGGGCAGGGGCAGTGGGACCTGGGTCATTGGTATTAGCTTGGGTCTTCATGGATTACAAAAGGGTGTTGCCCCAACCATCAGAGCCCCATTACTTACCGGAACAGCAATCAAGATAATGCCCCTGAGAAAATATTACAGCCCCCCACTGACCTCCTGGCAGTGCCCTCTCTGGGAAGGTAACAGTAAAAAAAATGATGCACTGTACAATGATTCAGATAAACACAATATATAAAGCCAAACAGAGGATACGTTTATAAGGGGGAAAGGCAGGAACTGGGTTCCAGGAATAGGAAAGTAAGGATTAATACAAATAATAAGCAATTCATTAAAGCAGTATAATACTGTGTATGCACACAGTTTAAACGCAGTTCCACTAGCCTTCCACTAGAACAGACCCACCGCTACTTATATACTGTGCCTTTATGTTCAGACTGTTCCCTCAGTATACTTGGTTGGTGGTACAATGAAGACTCTTTCAACACATGGTATGGGCCTGGTGGTGCTGAGGATTGAAGCACTGGATGCCACCCCTCACGCCACACTAGCAACCCCTGTTCGGGATTGAGCCTAGGTCATGGGGGGTCGGCAGGGCAAGGAGAAGATTGAGCATCTGGAGGACTGCTCACTTCTCCTGGAGAGGGCTCTGGGGATTTTCCTGCATGGTGGCGGCTCTTGGCAGAGGCTAGGGGTGAGACACCTTGTGCAGCAACAGTCAATAGGGTCTGGTGTCAGTGGGCATCTTTGAGGGTGGGTAGGCTCACTCCCTATGCATGCCGATGCCATTGCACATTCATGCCAGGGGTGAAACAAGGTAAATGGCCCTACCTCCCAATAGGCGAAGGGGGGTTTGGGGGCAGGCCAACCACACCCAGTGTTGGGTCTTTCCTTCTAAGCTCTCTGGCTCTCTTCCCTGCCTGGTCGCTCTGTTAGATTGTAGATAGAGCACCAGAAGGAGTAGGCGGTCCCACCTTGGGGGACTCAGAGCCATGGGGGGGTTGGGTGATCAGGTAGCAGAGGAGAAGCAGCCGCTGGAGGCAGAGATGAGGATTTCAGTTGGGTGGGATCATGGTGGAAGCTGAGCAACCCCCTGGAGAGAGTCCAGGTAGGCAGCTAGGATTCAGTGCAAAGAAGTGCAAAATAATGCACCTGGGAAACAAGAACCCAGGGGAAGAATACACAATGGGGGGGAGGTAGTAACAACAACAAAAAAGGAAAGGGACCAGGGGGTAATCATATCAGATGACCTTAAGGTTAGCAAACAATGTGAGAAGGCAGTAGGGAGGGCTGGGGGTATACTGGGATGCATAGGGAGAGGCATCAGCAGCAGGAAACAGGAAGTTGTTATCCCTCTGTACAGACAGTTGGTGAGACCCCATCTGGAGTACTGTGTCCAGTTCTGGAGACCCCATCTCCGCAAGGACATAGACAGGATAGAGACAGTCCAGAGGAGAGCAACTAAAATGGTGCAGGGTCTGCAAGAGAAGCTGTATGAGGAGAGACTAAAGGAGCTTAATACGTATACCCTGAGGAAAGAAGGGAAAGGGGGGACATGATAGAAACTTTTAAGTACCTCAGTGGAATCAACGAAGTCCAAGAGGGTAGCATTTTACAGAAAAAGAGACGTGCAAGAACAAGGGGACACAATTTAAAGATGGGGGGGCGGTTCAGGGGCAATGTGAGGAAGTATTATTTCACAGAGAGGGTAGTGGATGCATGGAACAGCCTTCCTGAGGAGGTTGTGGGGTCTAAAACTGTGGGAGAATTCAGGAATGCGTGGAACAGACATAAGGCAATTCTTGTGGGGGGTAGGAAGAAATAGGCTGTTGGTTAGCTAGGATCTGCGGCCTATCCTGTAGGTAGGGAAATGGGCAGACTAGATGGGCCAAGCATTCCTTATCTGCCATCAAAGTCTATGTTTCTATGTTTCTATGTAAGTGAAGGAGCATAAAGAAAACCGACAAAAAAAATCCCACATCGTGTGGGCATGATACAGGGCGATATAATAAGGCAGTCACTAGTAGTAGAGCATGCTAGCACCTTAAATTAATACAAATTGTAATCCAAAACCAAGAGGTCAACGTGCAGGTCTTTCCCCTGAGCCATGCCTCTCCAAACACAGTTGTTGCATAGCTCAGCGCTTCTGATGAACCTAAAGACCTCAACTACCTAACTAGCTATATGCAAACTGTGTCAGAGCCTTGATTCTGATATTTTAGTCACGGGTTATGAGATTCAGATGCTGTGGGCAAAAAAACTTGGAATGCTACTCTATCACAGATACTGCAAACCTCAGGGTGTAGACAGGCAAGCTGAAGGGCTGTAAACAGGATCCTGTCTATGTGCACACAGCATTTGCTGCAAATGTTTGGCTTGTGAAGGAATGAGCAGTGCAACTGCCTATCAGCTGCAGCGAATTTTTTGTCTTACATGAGGTCTTCTGTCTTCACTGTTTCTGAACTGAATTTTCTTCCTCTTCACTCCTCGTCTACCCCTACTGTGTCAGAGATTGGCTTGCAAGTGGAATGCAAGGTATGAACACCTCAGAAGTCACTGTTTTTGGCTCCATACAAGAATTTACAGTATTCTCAGGCAGTTGCCTGTCATGATTTTGGAATTCACTGGTTTGGCATTTCTTTCTCTCCATTACTCATGAGTATCAATGCACTACACTTATCACAAAGCCAGACCAAATACCCTAAGGTCTGCTTTTGCACACTCAGCTCCAATAGCTGGAACTCCTCTTTCCTCCAACAATTTGTCTTAATTCCTTGGCTCCCAAGATCTGAACAACTCTGCGGTTGGACTGGCACTCCCTGTAAAAAACTTGGCTTCCCACTTATGCAGTTACAAAGGGGGTGGATCTGTATCTCAGCATCTGTCTCTTGATTTAAGACTTTCAAATCCATTTTGAATGTCAATATGTTTTGTGAGTCAGCATTTTGCTTCAGCCCTGCCACACACCATACTCCTTTAGCTGGTAAGTTGTTCACAGTGCCCTCTGGCTCTTCACAGGGCATCAGGGGCCAGATAATAAAATGTTAGCGTGGGCACTAACATGTATTTGTTTGTGCTAACCACGTTTTGTGCCTCATTCGTGGGTGGGGTCTATATTCAGAGACCACTGTAGCACAGGAAACACCTATTAGTGCCCAAGAGCTAGCATAACACTGCACCCATACAAATGAGGGGGGTCCTCCCTGCATACAGGCATAGGCATAGTGGCAAATTCAGCAGTTTGCATCAGCAGTAAATGGCACCCAAAGGGGCACTATTTACCACTGCTGCAAACCTAGTCTTAGCTGGTTGCAAAGTTCAGATGGCGGGACGGCTGGACTGCAGTTGCCCCCACCCTCCAAACCACTGTCCAGCTGCATCAGTGGATGCACTAGTGTCTAGTGTTACCCCCACCTGAGCCCCTATCCTAGTCTGGTCTAATATTACCCTGGTGTTTAGTGCACCCCTACCCCCCAATCACCCATTCTGGTACCATTACCATCCTCTCTAATGTCCAGTGTCACCTCCCACACTCAAATACTTGTCCCATTACATATATGGTAATCCCTGGCATCCAGTGGCACCCCCACCCACTGATCACCCATCTTAGTATCCTGTAGTTTAATCCCTGGCATCTACAGTAGTAACACCCCCCATCCCCGATCACCCATCCGGGTGAGTAGCACTATATCACTGGTGTCTGGTGGTACCTCCACCTCCCCGACCACCCATCTGCCTGAGTAGCACTATATCCCTGGTGTCTGGTGGTGCCTAAACACCGCAATCACCTGGCCTCCATATACCTCACAAACCCTTGTGTCCAGTGGTATCTGCCACCCTCCAATCACCCATCCCACTGCCAACACATAGACACTGGAGTCTAGCGGCAACCCCATCTGCTGAATGCCCATCCCTGACATGCTGATCTATGCCCAGGTGTCTAGTGGTACTCCCCCATCTGCTGAGCACCCATTACAGTGCTTCTGCTGTGTCTCTTGTAGCTACCAGACTCCCCATTCCACCTTCTGGTCTGTACAGTCCCCTGCC